>OY776116.1:13241271-18107571 GCA_963675035.1 Allygus modestus
ACATGTGAATGTTCCTCTAGGCCAAAATTTTCTTTTTTCTTTAAAACTGCTTATTTCATGTGTTTGTCTATGTTTATTTGTTAATGTTTTATTGTTTTATTCTATATTTTGCCACTCTGGACCAGATAGTTTTGGGTTTGTTCCTAATTTTTTAATTTTAAATGGATTTCATCTCTCACCTGACCTGACAGTGAATTTATTAAAAATATTAACTTGTTTATTCTTGTACTGTACTTTGTTTCATTTTAAAATACCAGTGTTTAGTTTATTTAACTTGTTTTCATCATTGTAAACTAGTAAAATCAACCTTTTGAAATTTTAATCTTTTTAAATTATTTTTTGTGAACAGTAGTAGGGGAGCTTGGGGACTTCTGTCCCAAAATTTTGTACTTGTTTTTTTTATGTGGTAATTTATTTGATTTTTCAAAATTTGACATTTTAGTTAGGGTAAAACGTTCTTTTTATGTAATTAGCAATTGTGGTTGGAAAATTTGTGACAAAAAAAAAAAAAAAAAAAACTTTGAAAGTGGCAGAACCGTTTTGATTTTGAACTGTTACTATTGGGGTTTCTGGGTTTGTGTTTCCCAGGGTCCCGGAGGAGCGCGACCACCTCAACATCATGAGCGTCGGCGGAGAGGGATTTCTCCAACTTGGCTGCCGTCATCGGATCCTGGCCCCCCTCTCCGCCCAGCTTCGTCGCCCCTCCGGTGGGCCGCTTCGACCCGCCCAGTAAACCGCCGCCTGCCGCAAGTTACCATAAGAATTTTGTTGTTATTGTTTATATATTTATTTATTTATTGATTGTTGTTTTTTGAACACTATTGCCACCATGGACTCTTAATGTTTATTATTGTTATTTAGTTTTTAGGCACAATTGTTGGAAATCGTCGTTATCTATTTAAGGGGGCCCCTTCCAACCAATGATCTATAAAAGGCAATTAAGTAAATTATTATTGAAATGTTCGTTGTCCTATTTGTTTTATTGTTAATTATTTATTGAATTGTTGAAGTGTTTATTTAAATGTTTATCTATTGTTGGTTAATTTTTTTTAAAATTGAAAATGTCAACATTTAACTCAACTCCATCAACTTAAATTAATTTTGAATGGATTTTTTTTTTTTTAACTTAGCCAAACTTTAAAACTGCTTTTTTTTGGAAATCTTATAGAATGAAAGCACCTTTATTTGAACATGTAAACTAGAAGGCAGGTGAGAAAGATTTTTGTTTCCAAAAGGATTTAACTCACATGTATTATTGTTGTTTTTGATTGCTATTACAATTTGTGCCTCTCAAATGGTGCGTTTTAATTTTTCCTCCACGGTCTTTACATTTAGGTAGGGCTGTGAGCCGCCCCTCGCCCCGCGTCCATGGGAGCACGCTTCCAATTCTGGTTCGCTTGGGTGCGGGTGCGGGGGCGTGGTTCAGATGGTAGCAGAGCGTGGTTCTCAGTGGTTGTGGTCCTGGCCCTTGGCTGTGGACCTTATCGGTTCATGACTGAGGGACTGGGAGACCCGATCACTGGCCACGTTCTAAATTTTTTTTGGAAGGACCGTGGATGGATTGTTTCTCGGGTGTTTTGTGCTAGTTGATTCTGGAAAAATTGTTGTTCTGGTGGGGGGAGACAAAATTTTTTTTTCCAATTAGGAGCTCGCCCTTAGCCGAGGCACCGGGTGGAATCTGGTTAATGTCTTGCTTCCGAGCTTAGGGGGCAAGAATTTTCTAAAGCATGGCCGACACTCAAAATTAAATCTTGTTGTGTGCTTACCCCACCAGGCAAGTGTTAGGTGTTGTTATTTAGTGTATGTATCTGTGTACGTATGTGTGTGTGAATCTTTGTTCAATTTTTGCGGTATTGGTGGTATGAATGGGTAGGTTCTTCTTCTTTTGGGACCTCATCAGGCGAATAGGCATTTCAGTCCAGGGATCTTAGGAGGTTAAGTATGTGTAGTGTTACTGGTGTATTTTTGTTGTAGGGTAGGTGACGCACTGACTGAAAACAACATGAACAAGTTGGCATCGTTGGACCCCGAACTTCTGAGGAGTCAGTTTAGCCGGGTGGTTACTCTTCATGAAGCACTCCATGGCTAGGTCACTCTTGTGTCTGGGTGGGAAGTGCACTGGGCCAGAGAGATTGATCACCTCTTCTGTCCTTTGTGCGCTGCTGATGTTTTTCCCCTAGTAAAAATCCCCAGCTCTGGCCAGAGCAAATCCTGGGGGTGAGTATTCCCCCCAGTCTGGAAGTCCCTCGGCGTTCCCCACTCCAGACACTTGAGTCGTCTACGGGTGTCGTTGTTTTTCAGAAATGGGGAGAGGCTGTGTTGTCCCTTTGGAGAGGAGTGTCCTCTTTTGGGGGGGGAGGTTGAGCCGTGACTACTTTCCACCGACGAATGTCACGCCTCATTTAGTGTTTATATAGTACTAATTCTAGTGTCTGTGGTCTGACGCCCCCATTTGCACGGCAGTGTACCTAGTGCGCACGGAATCCTTGGGCGTTGACTTGTGACCCCCGAGGATTATTTCCGTTGCACAATGTGCAATTTGCTCATAGATCGTGTGGCTGTCAAACGACGAGCATCTGTTGTGTTTTCTGTATTAAAGTTTTGTGATAAGTAAAGTTGTATGTTATGTTTTCGTTGAATGTTGTCATCGTAATGTTCGTCTAAACGAGCCGTCATCGTCTGATGGGTACGTAATATTTTGATTTCTGTAATTTTAGGTTAAAACTGGATTTTTCCACGCGGCCTTAGGCCAGTCACTGTAGGATTTATGGGAGCCCCTTGGGTTCTGTTAAAGGTTTAACATCATTCTGTGCCTCAGATTATAGCTCTGAACAGTATTTAAATGTGTTTTTCCATGTTTCTGGCCTAGTTGAACTTGAGCGTTTTCTCACTTTTCTTTGGCCTTTGGCCAAGGCTTGGTGGGCGTCAGACCAAATATTATGTCATTGTTTTGTAGTCTGCATTGCTGTGTTTAGTTTAAGACCTTTCCCGAGGTCTTAGAGCAAATATAACCCGAGATATAAGATTTTGAATTACACTACTTGGGAGGCCCAACTCAGTTTGCTTTTTGTCTATTGTTTGTGTAATTTTAGGCCTAAGGCCTCCAAATAGCTTTAGTTTGTATTCTTGTGTTGGCCTACACCTTGGCGAGGTCAATCATTCATTTTGGATTAGGGTAAAAGTGTTTTTGTAACTGACAAAGCTAGGCCATTGTGGCATTTCTGATTTTGTGGTATAAGTTGGCCTTAGGCTTTTCCCAGGGGCCAGTTTGGTTATTATTAGTGTAACTTATGCTCATGAATGTTCCCTGTAAGTTTTAGCCAATTCTGTTCATAAATAATTAAGTTATGAGTTTTTTCAATTTTGACTTTTCTGGTACTGAGGTACCCTTGGGTATTCTTTAGGCCAACTGGCCTGAGGCCTGTTTTTATGACTCGGTTTAGGCTTGGAAAGCTGGGGGCATATTCCCCCCAACTTTTAAGACTATTCCGAGCAAATTCTGTTGGTAATTTTTTAAGCTATTACACAAAATACATGTGAATGTTCCTCTAGGCCAAAATTTTCTTTTTTCTTTAAAACTGCTTATTTCATGTGTTTGTCTATGTTTATTTGTTAATGTTTTATTGTTTTATTCTATATTTTGCCACTCTGGACCAGATAGTTTTGGGTTTGTTCCTAATTTTTTAATTTTAAATGGATTTCATCTCTCACCTGACCTGACAGTGAATTTATTAAAAATATTAACTTGTTTATTCTTGTACTGTACTTTGTTTCATTTTAAAATACCAGTGTTTAGTTTATTTAACTTGTTTTCATCATTGTAAACTAGTAAAATCAACCTTTTGAAATTTTAATCTTTTTAAATTATTTTTTGTGAACAGTAGTAGGGGAGCTTGGGGACTTCTGTCCCAAAATTTTGTACTTGTTTTTTTTATGTGGTAATTTATTTGATTTTTCAAAATTTGACATTTTAGTTAGGGTAAAACGTTCTTTTTATGTAATTAGCAATTGTGGTTGGAAAATTTGTGACAAAAAAAAAAAAAAAAAAAAAAACTTTGAAAGTGGCAGAACCGTTTTGATTTTGAACTGTTACTATTGGGGTTTCTGGGTTTGTGTTTCCCAGGGTCCCGGAGGAGCGCGACCACCTCAACATCATGAGCGTCGGCGGAGAGGGATTTCTCCAACTTGGCTGCCGTCATCGGATCCTGGCCCCCCTCTCCGCCCAGCTTCGTCGCCCCTCCGGTGGGCCGCTTCGACCCGCCCAGTAAACCGCCGCCTGCCGCAAGTTACCATAAGAATTTTGTTGTTATTGTTTATATATTTATTTATTTATTGATTGTTGTTTTTTGAACACTATTGCCACCATGGACTCTTAATGTTTATTATTGTTATTTAGTTTTTAGGCACAATTGTTGGAAATCGTCGTTATCTATTTAAGGGGACCCCTTCCAACCAATGATCTATAAAAGGCAATTAAGTAAATTATTATTGAAATGTTCGTTGTCCTATTTGTTTTATTGTTAATTATTTATTGAATTGTTGAAGTGTTTATTTAAATGTTTATCTATTGTTGGTTAATTTTTTTTAAAATTGAAAATGTCAACATTTAACTCAACTCCATCAACTTAAATTAATTTTGAATGGATTTTTTTTTTTAACTTAGCCAAACTTTAAAACTGCTTTTTTTTGGAAATCTTATAGAATGAAAGCACCTTTATTTGAACATGTAAACTAGAAGGCAGGTGAGAAAGATTTTTGTTTCCAAAAGGATTTAACTCACATGTATTATTGTTGTTTTTGATTGCTATTACAATTTGTGCCTCTCAAATGGTGCGTTTTAATTTTTCCTCCACGGTCTTTACATTTAGGTAGGGCTGTGAGCCGCCCCTCGCCCCGCGTCCATGGGAGCACGCTTCCAATTCTGGTTCGCTTGGGTGCGGGTGCGGGGGCGTGGTTCAGATGGTAGCAGAGCGTGGTTCTCAGTGGTTGTGGTCCTGGCCCTTGGCTGTGGACCTTATCGGTTCATGACTGAGGGACTGGGAGACCCGATCACTGGCCACGTTCTAAATTTTTTTTGGAAGGACCGTGGATGGATTGTTTCTCGGGTGTTTTGTGCTAGTTGATTCTGGAAAAATTGTTGTTCTGGTGGGGGGAGACAAAATTTTTTTTTCCAATTAGGAGCTCGCCCTTAGCCGAGGCACCGGGTGGAATCTGGTTAATGTCTTGCTTCCGAGGTTAGGGGGCAAGAATTTTCTAAAGCATGGCCGACACTCAAAATTAAATCTTGTTGTGTGCTTACCCCACCAGGCAAGTGTTAGGTGTTGTTATTTAGTGTATGTATCTGTGTACGTATGTGTGTGTGAATCTTTGTTCAATTTTTGCGGTATTGGCGGTATGAATGGGCAGGTTCTTCTTCTTTTGGGACCTCATCAGGCGAATAGGCATTTCAGTCCAGGGATCTTAGGAGGTTAAGTATGTGTAGTGTTACTGGTGTATTTTTGTTGTAGGGTAGGTGACGCACTGACTGAAAACAACATGAACAAGTTGGCATCGTTGGACCCCGAACTTCTGAGGAGTCAGTTTAGCCGGGTGGTTACTCTTCATGAAGCACTCCATGGCTAGGTCACTCTTGTGTCTGGGTGGGAAGTGCACTGGGCCAGAGAGATTGATCACCTCTTCTGTCCTTTGTGCGCTGCTGATGTTTTTCCCCTAGTAAAAATCCCCAGCTCTGGCCAGAGCAAATCCTGGGGGTGAGTATTCCCCCCAGTCTGGAAGTCCCTCGGCGTTCCCCACTCCAGACACTTGAGTCGTCTACGGGTGTCGTTGTTTTTCAGAAATGGGGAGAGGCTGTGTTGTCCCTTTGGAGAGGAGTGTCCTCTTTTGGGGGGGGGAGGTTGAGCCGTGACTACTTTCCACCGACGAATGTCACGCCTCATTTAGTGTTTATATAGTACTAATTCTAGTGTCTGTGGTCTGACGCCCCCATTTGCACGGCAGTGTACCTAGTGCGCACGGAATCCTTGGGCGTTGACTTGTGACCCCCGAGGATTATTTCCGTTGCACAATGTGCAATTTGCTCATAGATCGTGTGGCTGTCAAACGACGAGCATCTGTTGTGTTTTCTGTATTAAAGTTTTGTGATAAGTAAAGTTGTATGTTATGTTTTCGTTGAATGTTGTCATCGTAATGTTCGTCTAAACGAGCCGTCATCGTCTGATGGGTACGTAATATTTTGATTTCTGTAATTTTAGGTTAAAACTTTGGATTTTTCCACGCGGCCTTAGGCCAGTCACTGTAGGATTTATGGGAGCCCCTTGGGTTCTGTTAAAGGTTTAACATCATTCTGTGCCTCAGATTATAGCTCTGAACAGTATTTAAATGTGTTTTTCCATGTTTCTGGCCTAGTTGAACTTGAGCGTTTTCTCACTTTTCTTTGGCCTTTGGCCAAGGCTTGGTGGGCGTCAGACCAAATATTATGTCATTGTTTTGTAGTCTGCATTGCTGTGTTTAGTTTAAGACCTTTCCCGAGGTCTTAGAGCAAATATAACCCGAGATATAAGATTTTGAAATACACTACTTGGGAGGCCCAACTCAGTTTGCTTTTTGTCTATTGTTTGTGTAATTTTAGGCCTAAGGCCTCCAAATAGCTTTAGTTTGTATTCTTGTGTTGGCCTACACCTTGGCGAGGTCAATCATTCATTTTGGATTAGGGTAAAAGTGTTTTTGTAACTGACAAAGCTAGGCCATTGTGGCATTTCTGATTTTGTGGTATAAGTTGGCCTTAGGCTTTTCCCAGGGGCCAGTTTGGTTATTATTAGTGTAACTTATGCTCATGAATGTTCCCTGTAAGTTTTAGCCAATTCTGTTCATAAATAATTAAGTTATGAGTTTTTTCAATTTTGACTTTTCTGGTACTGAGGTACCCTTGGGTATTCTTTAGGCCAACTGGCCTGAGGCCTGTTTTTATGACTCGGTTTAGGCTTGGAAAGCTGGGGGCATATTCCCCCCAACTTTTAAGACTATTCCGAGCAAATTCTGTTGGTAATTTTTTAAGCTATTACACAAAATACATGTGAATGTTCCTCTAGGCCAAAATTTTCTTTTTTCTTTAAAACTGCTTATTTCATGTGTTTGTCTATGTTTATTTGTTAATGTTTTATTGTTTTATTCTATATTTTGCCACTCTGGACCAGATAGTTTTGGGTTTGTTCCTAATTTTTTAATTTTAAATGGATTTCATCTCTCACCTGACCTGACAGTGAATTTATTAAAAATATTAACTTGTTTATTCTTGTACTGTACTTTGTTTCATTTTAAAATACCAGTGTTTAGTTTATTTAACTTGTTTTCATCATTGCAAACTAGTAAAATCAACCTTTTGAAATTTTAATCTTTTTAAATTATTTTTTGTGAACAGTAGTAGGGGAGCTTGGGGACTTCTGTCCCAAAATTTTGTACTTGTTTTTTTTATGTGGTAATTTATTTGATTTTTCAAAATTTGACATTTTAGTTAGGGTAAAACGTTCTTTTTATGTAATTAGCAATTGTGGTTGGAAAATTTGTGACAAAAAAAAAAAAAAAAAAAAACTTTGAAAGTGGCAGAACCGTTTTGATTTTGAACTGTTACTATTGGGGTTTCTGGGTTTGTGTTTCCCAGGGTCCCGGAGGAGCGCGACCACCTCAACATCATGAGCGTCGGCGGAGAGGGATTTCTCCAACTTGGCTGCCGTCATCGGATCCTGGCCCCCCTCTCCGCCCAGCTTCGTCGCCCCTCCGGTGGGCCGCTTCGACCCGCCCAGTAAACCGCCGCCTGCCGCAAGTTACCATAAGAATTTTGTTGTTATTGTTTATATATTTATTTATTTATTGATTGTTGTTTTTTGAACACTATTGCCACCATGGACTCTTAATGTTTATTATTGTTATTTAGTTTTTAGGCACAATTGTTGGAAATCGTCGTTATCTATTTAAGGGGGCCCCTTCCAACCAATGATCTATAAAAGGCAATTAAGTAAATTATTATTGAAATGTTCGTTGTCCTATTTGTTTTATTGTTAATTATTTATTGAATTGTTGAAGTGTTTATTTAAATGTTTATCTATTGTTGGTTAATTTTTTTTTAAATTGAAAATGTCAACATTTAACTCAACTCCATCAACTTAAATTAATTTTGAATGGATTTTTTTTTTTTAACTTAGCCAAACTTTAAAACTGCTTTTTTTTGGAAATCTTATAGAATGAAAGCACCTTTATTTGAACATGTAAACTAGAAGGCAGGTGAGAAAGATTTTTGTTTCCAAAAGGATTTAACTCACATGTATTATTGTTGTTTTTGATTGCTATTACAATTTGTGCCTCTCAAATGGTGCGTTTTAATTTTTCCTCCACGGTCTTTACATTTAGGTAGGGCTGTGAGCCGCCCCTCGCCCCGCGTCCATGGGAGCACGCTTCCAATTCTGGTTCGCTTGGGTGCGGGTGCGGGGGCGTGGTTCAATATTTTACTTTGATTAGTTATGAGTATAATTCTTTAAAATGTCCTTCAACTGATGAAGTTGCGCGGGTTTCTTAACTGAACAAGGATGATCAGAGGGTTTCCTGGAAGTAAAGCGCTTTGGCTTTAAGTGTGTTTAGGAGAGTGGATTCCTCACAAGGGATAAGCTTTGAAGTTATTGACATTGGAAAGAGGCTTAACATTTCTTAAAATAAATCTAATAACTAACATAATCTACAAATCAAATTAAGATTAAAATAAGAAATCAAACATAATCTTGTAGTATTGATGTTTGAACCCAATTTTAACAGTCGTTAAGATCTATAATAATTAAGAGTACGATCTGAACTATATTTCCATCCCATTGTGCCGAGTGTAGCTGTTATCAACTACTGTGACTACTGAATGTAGCTGTTATCGACATAAAATTTGACTACCGAAAGTATCTAAACCTATTCAAAACAGCTGGTGATTTTTGCCGCACCTTAGTTAGTTATTATGACACCAGTAACACTAGAAGATTGTTTTGCACCAATAGTATTGATGCTTTCTAAATCTGCTGATCTTATTAATTTAGTTAGCAGTATAAATTTAAATATCATGTACAGATTCGAAATCAGTTGTTCTTATTAATCGTATTATCGTATGAAAATATTTAAAAAGGAACATAAATTAATGTTTCGTATCATTCAAGCTAGGTAGTAATTAACATTTTCCTACCTCTTGATTATGCTGGAGGTTTTATAAAACCATAGCTTACTAAATAACAAAATAAAATGGCCAAAGGCTAAACTATTCTCATTAAGTATGTACATCACATTAATTTATTTTTGCGTACCTCGGTTGTGAATGGTAAATTTTGCAAGGGAAAATACAGTTAATACAGCTAACATTGTCACAGAGAATCTGTTCCGCTCTGTTAATAGCTGTAACAGGAAGTAAAAGTGTATTAAAATTAGTTCAAATAATTATTTTTATGTGAAATGCGTTTGAGTTGATTAATTTACTTGACACCAATACCAATTGAGTATTTATTTATCATTGTTTCTTGTACCTACTCTTCGGACTCAAATCTAATTCTCTAATTATACACATTACAAAAATGTTTTATACAATTGTTTTAAATTCCCTATAAAATTGTCTTGTCCACATGACTGCAAGCGAAGTACACATAAGTACACATTCATTCAATGCAAAATAAAGAATACACACAAAATTAAATGTTAAGAACTACTTAAAACAAAAAGGTAATAAATAGACACAATACGGTTTATCTTGTTGGTCAAACATGTTGCTTACCCTCCTTTATAACCACGCAGAGTTCCTTTCCATTAAAGGTACAGCTTGAGTCCTGATAAGCAATATTACTTCCAACAATCTTGGTGAAGTACTCAGCCACAGGTGAAGCCACTTTCCAATGCAAATGTTCCTCGCGGCTCAACACTTATCCGATGCTATTCATTTATCACACATTTCTAAATACAACTCAGAAAAATGTAAATTTCACCTCAGTGAAAACTATATTGTGCAGTTTAAAAGATAATCAATGTTTGAATCAAACACCTCATACGTTATCATCCCAATTAAAGTGGTGTTTTTGATTTTATTCAATACAGGATATAATTCTAATTGACATAAAGTCTGGCTGTTGTGTTGAATGTGTTTTGATGACTTCACCAGTGCAACATGCTGTGACCAAAATCCATAATTAATGCTAAATCAAGTATTGCAAATAAACTTTTTGATAAATTTGAGAATTTTTGTTCATAAGGTTGGCTGATGGTTATTTATTTATAAACAGCTAACATTGTAATATATTTCCCTACATCATTGGCTTCATCCTAAATCCCACCATTGTAATAGTATTTTGAACTGTTGACTGTTTCTAAGGAAGAGCGAATTTTGTTTCTTTGTTTATTATGAGATAAAAATCAAATCTCATGAAAACGTATATGATACATAACTGTACTTTTAGTTTGAATCTTCTAACACGGGCAGCATCACTCCCTACTTTGTACTATAAATCAAATGATAAAATGATGAAATGTCTAAATTAAGAGTTTTGTTCAACACATATCTATGTATATTATTGATATATGAAGACACATCTATTAGCTAAAGTATGCAAATTATGATACGGTCGACTTTTCTATTTATATAATTGTATTCTTAAATGAGTAAAGTCTTCTCATACGAATTTCAATTTTCAACATCCAATGAACCAATATAAGCCAGTTTCTAAATAACATAGCAACAAAATTGTTGAAGTTGAAATTAAAACAGATTTTGAATAATTAAACACGAGTGCTATATATAATTTTATAGTTTATGCTCAGACGCAACTGTTTAATTATATATTGTTGTGCTCTTGATAATTAGTGTTACAAATTAATTTCAATCTAATATGAACTGATATAGCCGAAGTGCGCTGTACACTATTAGCTGAAGTAATTGCATCCAAATAATTACTGCTTCGTGTGTCCCGTTACATTTACAATTTATTATTATAACTCTATGAAATCTGTAGGATATTCGCAATTACTATATTTTTATTGTAATATCAATATATGCATACATGGTTTGTTAGTGGGTTTGGCGTGGGTACTTGTTACGTTAAATAGCTTGGGTTAGGCAATGTTATAAGACAGTGTGGTCTACTGGGTTTGGTTTGGTTTTAGCCCACCCCAAGAACGGTTTTGCAGGTACTAGTTAGAGTTCTTCCCACCAGACCGCACTACCTGATAAACCTTACCCAACAAAGCTACTCAGTGTAGTAAGTACATAGTTCAAACCCACCATCCAGACACCAGAATTATTTACTTTTTTCTTTTACTCCCAAATCGGTTAAGTAAAAGTAAAGAAAAGTTCGTGCAATCTCCTGGCCAAGGATTGTAAATAAAGGTTTGGTTATCATAGCTAAAGGTTTTATTTTAGTACAAATACTAACCTTCATTTATAAAACCACATAATTCGCCGATAATGCAGCACGTGTTTGTATCAGTTTTGATGTAGTGTAAGTAGTTGCATGTTACTGGTGTTCTTGTGCGAGTTGTATCAGTTTTGATGTAGTGTAAGTAGTTGCAAGGTACTGGTGTTCTTGTGTGAGTTTTATCAGTGTTGATGTAGTGTAAGTAGTTGCAAGTTACTGGTGTTCTTGTGTGAGTTGTATCAGTGTTGATGTAGTGTAAGTAGTTGCAAGTTACTGGTGTTCTTGTGTGAGTTGTATCAGTGTTGATGTAGTGTAAGTAGTTGCAAGGTACTGGTGTTCTTGTGTGAGTTTTATCAGTGTTGATGTAGTGTAAGTAGTTGCAAGTTACTGGTGTTCTTGTGCGAGTTGTATCAGTTTTGATGTAGTGTAAGTAGGTGCAAGGTACTGGTGTTCTTGTGTGAGTTTTATCAGTGTTGATGTAGTGTAAGTAGTTGCAAGGTACTGGTGTTCTTGTGTGAGTTTTATCAGTGTTGATGTAGTGTAAGTAGTTGCAAGTTACTGGTGTTCTTGTGTGAGTTGTATCAGTGTTGATGTAGTGTAAGTAGTTGCAAGGTACTGGTGTTCTTGTGTGAGTTGTATCAGTGTTGATGTAGTGTAAGTAGTTGCAAGTTACTGGTGTTCTTGTGTGAGTTTTATCAGTGTTGATGTAGTGTAAGTAGTTGCAAGGTACTGGTGTTCTTGTGTGAGTTGTATCAGTGTTGATGTAGTGTAAGTAGTTGCAAGGTACTGGTGTTCTTGTGTGAGTTGTATCAGTGTTGATGTAGTGTAAGTAGTTGCAAGTTACTGGTGTTCTTGTGTGAGTTGTATCAGTGTTGATGTAGTGTAAGTAGTTGCAAGTTACTGGTGTTCTTGTGTGAGTTTTATCAGTGTTGATGTAGTGTAAGTAGTTGCAAGGTACTGGTGTTCTTGTGCGAGTTGTATCAGTGTTGATGTAGTGTAAGTAGTTGCAAGTTACTGGTGTTCTTGTGTGAGTTGTATCAGTGTTGATGTAGTGTAAGTAGTTGCAAGGTACTGGTGTTCTTGTGTGAGTTGTATCAGTGTTGATGTAGTGTAAGTAGTTGCAAGGTACTGGTGTTCTTGTGTGAGTTGTATCAGTGTTGATGTAGTGTAAGTAGTTGCAAGTTACTGGTGTTCTTGTGTGAGTTTTATCAGTGTTGATGTAGTGTAAGTAGTTGCAAGGTACTGGTGTTCTTGTGCGAGTTTTATCAGTGTTGATGTAGTGTAAGTAGTTGCAAGGTACTGGTGTTCTTGTGTGAGTTGTATCAGTGTTGATGTAGTGTAAGTAGTTGCAAGGTACTGGTGTTCTTGTGTGAGTTGTATCAGTGTTGATGTAGTGTAAGTAGTTGCAAGTTACTGGTGTTCTTGTGTGAGTTTTATCAGTTTTGATGTAGTGTAAGTAGTTGCAAGGTACTGGTGTTCTTGTGTGAGTTGTATCAGTGTTGATGTAGTGTAAGTAGTTGCAAGTTACTGGTGTTCTTGTGTGAGTTTTATCAGTGTTGATGTAGTGTAAGTAGTTGCAAGGTACTGGTGTTCTTGTGCGAGTTGTATCAGTGTTGATGTAGTGTAAGTAGTTGCAAGTTACTGGTGTTCTTGTGTGAGTTTTATCAGTGTTGATGTAGTGTAAGTAGTTGCAAGGTACTGGTGTTCTTGTGCGAGTTGTATCAGTGTTGATGTAGTGTAAGTAGTTGCAAGGTACTGGTGTTCTTGTGCGAGTTGTATCAGTGTTGATGTAGTGTAAGTAGTTGCAAGGTACTGGTGTTCTTGTGCGAGTTGTATCAGTGTTGATGTAGTGTAAGTAGTTGCAAGGTACTGGTGTTCTTGTGCGAGTTGTATCAGTGTTGATGTAGTGTAAGTAGTTGCAAGTTACTGGTGTTCTTGTGTGAGTTTTATCAGTTTTGATGTAGTGTAAGTAGTTGCAAGGTACTGGTGTTCTTGTGTGAGTTTTATCAGTGTTGATGTAGTGTAAGTAGTTGCAAGGTACTGGTGTTCTTGTGTGAGTTTTATCAGTGTTGATGTAGTGTAAGTAGTTGCAAGTTACTGGTGTTCTTGTGTGAGTTGTATCAGTGTTGATGTAGTGTAAGTAGTTGCAAGGTACTGGTGTTCTTGTGTGAGTTGTATCAGTTTTGATGTAGTGTAAGTAGTTGCAAGGTACTGGTGTTCTTGTGTGAGTTGTATCAGTGTTGATGTAGTGTAAGTAGTTGCAAGGTACTGGTGTTCTTGTGCGAGTTGTATCAGTGTTGATGTAGTGTAAGTAGTTGCAAGTTACTGGTGTTCTTGTTTGAGTTTTATCAGTTTTGATGTAGTGTAAGTAGTTGCAAGGTACTGGTGTTCTTGTGTGAGTTTTATCAGTGTTGATGTAGTGTAAGTAGTTGCAAGGTACTGGTGTTCTTGTGTGAGTTTTATCAGTGTTGATGTAGTGTAAGTAGTTGCAAGTTACTGGTGTTCTTGTGTGAGTTGTATCAGTGTTGATGTAGTGTAAGTAGTTGCAAGGTACTGGTGTTCTTGTGTGAGTTGTATCAGTTTTGATGTAGTGTAAGTAGTTGCAAGGTACTGGTGTTCTTGTGTGAGTTGTATCAGTGTTGATGTAGTGTAAGTAGTTGCAAGGTACTGGTGTTCTTGTGCGAGTTGTATCAGTGTTGATGTAGTGTAAGTAGTTGCAAGTTACTGGTGTTCTTGTGTGAGTTTTATCAGTGTTGATGTAGTGTAAGTAGTTGCAAGGTACTGGTGTTCTTGTGCGAGTTGTATCAGTGTTGATGTAGTGTAAGTAGTTGCAAGGTACTGGTGTTCTTGTGCGAGTTGTATCAGTGTTGATGTAGTGTAAGTAGTTGCAAGTTACTGGTGTTCTTGTGTGAGTTTTATCAGTTTTGATGTAGTGTAAGTAGTTGCAAGGTACTGGTGTTCTTGTGTGAGTTGTATCAGTGTTGATGTAGTGTAAGTAGTTGCAAGTTACTGGTGTTCTTGTGTGAGTTTTATCAGTGTTGATGTAGTGTAAGTAGTTGCAAGGTACTGGTGTTCTTGTGCGAGTTGTATCAGTGTTGATGTAGTGTAAGTAGTTGCAAGTTACTGGTGTTCTTGTGTGAGTTGTATCAGTGTTGATGTAGTGTAAGTAGTTGCAAGTTAGTGGTGTTCTTGTGCGAGTTGTATCAGTGTTGATGTAGTGTAAGTAGTTGCAAGTTACTGGTGTTCTTGTGCGAGTTTTATCAGTCTTGATGTAGTGTAAGTAGTTGCAAGGTACTGGTGTTCTTGTGTGAGTTTTATCAGTGTTGATGTAGTGTAAGTAGTTGCAAGTTACTGGTGTTCTTGTGTGAGTTGTATCAGTTTTGATGTAGTGTAAGTAGTTGCAAGGTACTGGTGTTCTTGTGCGAGTTGTATCAGTGTTGATGTAGTGTAAGTAGTTGCAAGTTACTGGTGTTCTTGTGTGAGTTGTATCAGTGTTGATGTAGTGTAAGTAGTTGCAAGTTACTGGTGTTCTTGTGTGAGTTGTATCAGTTTTGATGTAGTGTAAGTAGTTGCAAGGTACTGGTGTTCTTGTGTGAGTTGTATCAGTGTTGATGTAGTGTAAGTAGTTGCAAGGTACTGGTGTTCTTGTGTGAGTTTTATCAGTTTTGATGTAGTGTAAGTAGTTGCAAGGTACTGGTGTTCTTGCGTGAGTTTTATCAGTTTTGATGTAGTGTAAGTAGTTGCAAGGTACTGGTGTTCTTGTGCGAGTTGTATCAGTGTTGATGTAGTGTAAGTAGTTGCAAGTTACTGGTGTTCTTGTGTGAGTTGTATCAGTTTTGATGTAGTGTAAGTAGTTGCAAGTTACTGGTGTTCTTGTGTGAGTTGTATCAGTTTTGATGTAGTGTAAGTAGTTGCAAGGTACTGGTGTTCTTGTGCGAGTTGTATCAGTGTTGATGTAGTGTAAGTAGTTGCAAGTTACTGGTGTTCTTGTGTGAGTTGTATCAGTTTTGATGTAGTGTAAGTAGTTGCAAGGTACTGGTGTTCTTGTGTGAGTTGTATCAGTGTTGATGTAGTGTAAGTAGTTGCAAGGTACTGGTGTTCTTGTGTGAGTTTTATCAGTTTTGATGTAGTGTAAGTAGTTGCAAGGTACTGGTGTTCTTGTGTGAGTTTTATCAGTGTTGATGTAGTGTAAGTAGTTGCAAGGTACTGGTGTTCTTGTGTGAGTTTTATCAGTTTTGATGTAGTGTAAGTAGTTGCAAGGTACTGGTGTTCTTGTGCGAGTTGTATCAGTGTTGATGTAGTGTAAGTAGTTGCAAGGTGCTGGTGTTCTTGTGTGAGTTTTATCAGTGTTGATGTAGTGTAAGTAGTTGCAAGTTACTGGTGTTCTTGTGTGAGTTGTATCAGTTTTGATGTAGTGTAAGTAGTTGCAAGGTACTGGTGTTCTTGTGCGAGTTGTATCAGTGTTGATGTAGTGTAAGTAGTTGCAAGGTACTGGTGTTCTTGTGTGAGTTGTATCAGTTTTGATGTAGTGTAAGTAGTTGCAAGGTACTGGTGTTCTTGTGTGAGTTGTATCAGTGTTGATGTAGTGTAAGTAGTTGCAAGGTACTGGTGTTCTTGTGCGAGTTGTATCAGTGTTGATGTAGTGTAAGTAGTTGCAAGTTACTGGTGTTCTTGTGTGAGTTTTATCAGTGTTGATGTAGTGTAAGTAGTTGCAAGGTACTGGTGTTCTTGTGCGAGTTGTATCAGTGTTGATGTAGTGTAAGTAGTTGCAAGGTACTGGTGTTCTTGTGCGAGTTGTATCAGTGTTGATGTAGTGTAAGTAGTTGCAAGTTACTGGTGTTCTTGTGTGAGTTTTATCAGTTTTGATGTAGTGTAAGTAGTTGCAAGGTACTGGTGTTCTTGTGTGAGTTGTATCAGTGTTGATGTAGTGTAAGTAGTTGCAAGTTACTGGTGTTCTTGTGTGAGTTTTATCAGTGTTGATGTAGTGTAAGTAGTTGCAAGGTACTGGTGTTCTTGTGCGAGTTGTATCAGTGTTGATGTAGTGTAAGTAGTTGCAAGTTACTGGTGTTCTTGTGTGAGTTGTATCAGTGTTGATGTAGTGTAAGTAGTTGCAAGTTAGTGGTGTTCTTGTGCGAGTTGTATCAGTGTTGATGTAGTGTAAGTAGTTGCAAGTTACTGGTATTCTTGTGCGAGTTTTATCAGTGTTGATGTAGTGTAAGTAGTTGCAAGGTGCTGGTGTTCTTGTGTGAGTTTTATCAGTGTTGATGTAGTGTAAGTAGTTGCAAGTTACTGGTGTTCTTGTGTGAGTTGTATCAGTTTTGATGTAGTGTAAGTAGTTGCAAGGTACTGGTGTTCTTGTGCGAGTTGTATCAGTGTTGATGTAGTGTAAGTAGTTGCAAGTTACTGGTGTTCTTGTGTGAGTTGTATCAGTGTTGATGTAGTGTAAGTAGTTGCAAGTTACTGGTGTTCTTGTGTGAGTTTTATCAGTGTTGATGTAGTGTAAGTAGTTGCAAGTTACTGGTGTTCTTGTGTGAGTTGTATCAGTGTTGATGTAGTGTAAGTAGTTGCAAGTTACTGGTGTTCTTGTGTGAGTTGTATCAGTGTTGATGTAGTGTAAGTAGTTGCAAGTTAGTGGTGTTCTTGTGCGAGTTGTATCAGTGTTGATGTAGTGTAAGTAGTTGCAAGTTACTGGTGTTCTTGTGTGAGTTTTATCAGTGTTGATGTAGTGTAAGTAGTTGCAAGTTACTGGTGTTCTTGTGTGAGTTGTATCAGTGTTGATGTAGTGTAAGTAGTTGCAAGTTACTGGTGTTCTTGTGTGAGTTGTATCAGTGTTGATGTAGTGTAAGTAGTTGCAAGTTACTGGTGTTCTTGTGTGAGTTGTATCAGTGTTGATGTAGTGTAAGTAGTTGCAAGTTAGTGGTGTTCTTGTGCGAGTTGTATCAGTGTTGATGTAGTGTAAGTAGTTGCAAGTTACTGGTGTTCTTGTGCGAGTTTTATCAGTGTTGATGTAGTGTAAGTAGTTGCAAGGTACTGGTGTTCTTGTGTGAGTTGTATCAGTGTTGATGTAGTGTAAGTAGTTGCAAGTTACTGGTGTTCTTGTGTGAGTTTTATCAGTGTTGATGTAGTGTAAGTAGTTGCAAGGTACTGGTGTTCTTGTGTGAGTTGTATCAGTGTTGATGTAGTGTAAGTAGTTGCAAGTTACTGGTGTTCTTGTGTGAGTTTTATCAGTGTTGATGTAGTGTAAGTAGTTGCAAGGTACTGGTGTTCTTGTGCGAGTTGTATCAGTGTTGATGTAGTGTAAGTAGTTGAAAGTTACAGGTGTTCTTGTGTGAGTTTTATCAGTGTTGATGTAGTGTAAGTAGTTGCAAGTTACTGGTGTTCTTGTGTGAGTTGTATCAGTGTTGATGTAGTGTAAGTAGTTGCAAGTTACTGGTGTTCTTGTGTGAGTTTTATCAGTGTTGATGTAGTGTAAGTAGTTGCAAGTTACTGGTGTTCTTGTGCGAGTTTTATCAGTGTTGATGTAGTGTAAGTAGTTGCAAGGTACTGGTGTTCTTGTGCGAGTTGTATCAGTGTTGATGTAGTGTAAGTAGTTGCAAGTTACTGGTGTTCTTGTGTGAGTTTTATCAGTGTTGATGTAGTGTAAGTAGTTGCAAGTTACTGGTGTTCTTGTGCGAGTTTTATCAGTGTTGTTGTAGTGTAAGTAGTTGCAAGTTACTGGTGTTCTTGTGCGAGTTGTATCAGTGTTGATGTAGTGTAAGTAGTTGCAAGTTAGTGGTGTTCTTGTGCGAGTTGTATCAGTGTTGATGTAGTGTAAGTAGTTGCAAGGTACTGGTGTTCTTGTGCGAGTTTTATCAGTGTTGATGTAGTGTAAGTAGTTGCAAGGTACTGGTGTTCTTGTGTGAGTTGTATCAGTGTTGATGTAGTGTAAGTAGTTGCAAGTTACTGGTGTTCTTGTGTGAGTTGTATCAGTGTTGATGTAGTGTAAGTAGTTGCAAGTTACTGGTGTTCTTGTGTGAGTTTTATCAGTGTTGATGTAGTGTAAGTAGTTGCAAGGTACTGGTGTTCTTGTGCGAGTTGTATCAGTGTTGATGTAGTGTAAGTAGTTGCAAGGTACTGGTGTTCTTGTGTGAGTTGTATCAGTGTTGATGTAGTGTAAGTAGTTGCAAGGTACTGGTGTTCTTGTGTGAGTTGTATCAGTGTTGATGTAGTGTAAGTAGTTGCAAGGTACTGGTGTTCTTGTGTGAGTTTTATCAGTGTTGATGTAGTGTAAGTAGTTGCAAGTTACTGGTGTTCTTGTGTGAGTTGTATCAGTGTTGATGTAGTGTAAGTAGTTGCAAGTTAGTGGTGTTCTTGTGCGAGTTGTATCAGTGTTGATGTAGTGTAAGTAGTTGCAAGTTACTGGTGTTCTCGTGCGAGTTTTATCAGTGTTGATGTAGTGTAAGTAGTTGCAAGGTACTGGTGTTCTTGTGTGAGTTTTATCAGTGTTGATGTAGTGTAAGTAGTTGCAAGTTACTGGTGTTCTTGTGTGAGTTGTATCAGTTTTGATGTAGTGTAAGTAGTTACAAGGTACTGGTGTTCTTGTGCGAGTTGTATCAGTGTTGATGTAGTGTAAGTAGTTGCAAGTTACTGGTGTTCTTGTGTGAGTTGTATCAGTGTTGATGTAGTGTAAGTAGTTGCAAGTTACTGGTGTTCTTGTGTGAGTTTTATCAGTGTTGATGTAGTGTAAGTAGTTGCAAGTTACTGGTGTTCTTGTGTGAGTTGTATCAGTGTTGATGTAGTGTAAGTAGTTGCAAGTTACTGGTGTTCTTGTGTGAGTTGTATCAGTGTTGATGTAGTGTAAGTAGTTGCAAGTTAGTGGTGTTCTTGTGCGAGTTGTATCAGTGTTGATGTAGTGTAAGTAGTTGCAAGTTACTGGTGTTCTTGTGTGAGTTTTATCAGTGTTGATGTAGTGTAAGTAGTTGCAAGTTACTGGTGTTCTTGTGTGAGTTGTATCAGTGTTGATGTAGTGTAAGTAGTTGCAAGTTACTGGTGTTCTTGTGTGAGTTGTATCAGTGTTGATGTAGTGTAAGTAGTTGCAAGTTACTGGTGTTCTTGTGTGAGTTGTATCAGTGTTGATGTAGTGTAAGTAGTTGCAAGTTAGTGGTGTTCTTGTGCGAGTTGTATCAGTGTTGATGTAGTGTAAGTAGTTGCAAGTTACTGGTGTTCTTGTGCGAGTTTTATCAGTGTTGATGTAGTGTAAGTAGTTGCAAGGTACTGGTGTTCTTGTGTGAGTTGTATCAGTGTTGATGTAGTGTAAGTAGTTGCAAGTTACTGGTGTTCTTGTGTGAGTTTTATCAGTGTTGATGTAGTGTAAGTAGTTGCAAGGTACTGGTGTTCTTGTGTGAGTTGTATCAGTGTTGATGTAGTGTAAGTAGTTGCAAGTTACTGGTGTTCTTGTGTGAGTTTTATCAGTGTTGATGTAGTGTAAGTAGTTGCAAGGTACTGGTGTTCTTGTGCGAGTTGTATCAGTGTTGATGTAGTGTAAGTAGTTGCAAGTTACTGGTGTTCTTGTGTGAGTTTTATCAGTGTTGATGTAGTGTAAGTAGTTGCAAGGTACTGGTGTTCTTGTGCGAGTTGTATCAGTGTTGATGTAGTGTAAGTAGTTGCAAGTTACAGGTGTTCTTGTGTGAGTTTTATCAGTGTTGATGTAGTGTAAGTAGTTGCAAGTTACTGGTGTTCTTGTGTGAGTTGTATCAGTGTTGATGTAGTGTAAGTAGTTGCAAGTTACTGGTGTTCTTGTGTGAGTTTTATCAGTGTTGATGTAGTGTAAGTAGTTGCAAGTTACTGGTGTTCTTGTGCGAGTTTTATCAGTGTTGATGTAGTGTAAGTAGTTGCAAGGTACTGGTGTTCTTGTGCGAGTTGTATCAGTGTTGATGTAGTGTAAGTAGTTGCAAGTTACTGGTGTTCTTGTGTGAGTTTTATCAGTGTTGATGTAGTGTAAGTAGTTGCAAGTTACTGGTGTTCTTGTGCGAGTTTTATCAGTGTTGATGTAGTGTAAGTAGTTGCAAGTTACTGGTGTTCTTGTGCGAGTTGTATCAGTGTTGATGTAGTGTAAGTAGTTGCAAGTTAGTGGTGTTCTTGTGCGAGTTGTATCAGTGTTGATGTAGTGTAAGTAGTTGCAAGGTACTGGTGTTCTTGTGCGAGTTTTATCAGTGTTGATGTAGTGTAAGTAGTTGCAAGGTACTGGTGTTCTTGTGTGAGTTGTATCAGTGTTGATGTAGTGTAAGTAGTTGCAAGTTACTGGTGTTCTTGTGTGAGTTGTATCAGTGTTGATGTAGTGTAAGTAGTTGCAAGTTACTGGTGTTCTTGTGTGAGTTTTATCAGTGTTGATGTAGTGTAAGTAGTTGCAAGGTACTGGTGTTCTTGTGCGAGTTGTATCAGTGTTGATGTAGTGTAAGTAGTTGCAAGGTACTGGTGTTCTTGTTGAGTTGTATCAGTGTTGATGTAGTGTAAGTAGTTGCAAGGTACTGGTGTTCTTGTGTGAGTTGTATCAGTGTTGATGTAGTGTAAGTAGTTGCAAGGTACTGGTGTTCTTGTGTGAGTTTTATCAGTGTTGATGTAGTGTAAGTAGTTGCAAGTTACTGGTGTTCTTGTGTGAGTTGTATCAGTGTTGATGTAGTGTAAGTAGTTGCAAGTTAGTGGTGTTCTTGTGCGAGTTGTATCAGTGTTGATGTAGTGTAAGTAGTTGCAAGTTACTGGTGTTCTCGTGCGAGTTTTGTCAGTGTTGATGTAGTGTAAGTAGTTGCAATGTACTGGTGTTCTTGTGTGAGTTTTATCAGTGTTGATGTAGTGTAAGTAGTTGCAAGTTACTGGTGTTCTTGTGTGAGTTGTATCAGTTTTGATGTAGTGTAAGTAGTTACAAGGTACTGGTGTTCTTGTGCGAGTTGTATCAGTGTTGATGTAGTGTAAGTAGTTGCAAGTTACTGGTGTTCTTGTGTGAGTTGTATCAGTGTTGATGTAGTGTAAGTAGTTGCAAGTTACTGGTGTTCTTGTGTGAGTTTTATCAGTGTTGATGTAGTGTAAGTAGTTGCAAGTTACTGGTGTTCTTGTGTGAGTTGTATCAGTGTTGATGTAGTGTAAGTAGTTGCAAGTTACTGGTGTTCTTGTGTGAGTTGTATCAGTGTTGATGTAGTGTAAGTAGTTGCAAGTTAGTGGTGTTCTTGTGCGAGTTGTATCAGTGTTGATGTAGTGTAAGTAGTTGCAAGTTACTGGTGTTCTTGTGTGAGTTTTATCAGTGTTGATGTAGTGTAAGTAGTTGCAAGTTACTGGTGTTCTTGTGTGAGTTGTATCAGTGTTGATGTAGTGTAAGTAGTTGCAAGTTACTGGTGTTCTTGTGTGAGTTGTATCAGTGTTGATGTAGTGTAAGTAGTTGCAAGTTACTGGTGTTCTTGTGTGAGTTGTATCAGTGTTGATGTAGTGTAAGTAGTTGCAAGTTAGTGGTGTTCTTGTGCGAGTTGTATCAGTGTTGATGTAGTGTAAGTAGTTGCAAGTTACTGGTGTTCTTGTGCGAGTTTTATCAGTGTTGATGTA
Organism: Allygus modestus; assembly: GCA_963675035.1. Classification (NCBI taxonomy): domain Eukaryota; kingdom Metazoa; phylum Arthropoda; class Insecta; order Hemiptera; family Cicadellidae; genus Allygus; species Allygus modestus. Next base: position 13,263,261 of record OY776116.1, read on the forward strand.
GTGTAAGTAGTTGCAAGGTACTGGTGTTCTTGTGTGAGTTGTATCAGTGTTGATGTAGTGTAAGTAGTTGCAAGTTACTGGTGTTCTTGTGTGAGTTTTATCAGTGTTGATGTAGTGTAAGTAGTTGCAAGGTACTGGTGTTCTTGTGTGAGTTGTATCAGTGTTGATGTAGTGTAAGTAGTTGCAAGTTACTGGTGTTCTTGTGTGAGTTTTATCAGTGTTGATGTAGTGTAAGTAGTTGCAAGGTACTGGTGTTCTTGTGCGAGTTGTATCAGTGTTGATGTAGTGTAAGTAGTTGCAAGTTACTGGTGTTCTTGTGTGAGTTTTATCAGTGTTGATGTAGTGTAAGTAGTTGCAAGTTACTGGTGTTCTTGTGTGAGTTGTATCAGTGTTGATGTAGTGTAAGTAGTTGCAAGTTACTGGTGTTCTTGTGTGAGTTTTATCAGTGTTGATGTAGTGTAAGTAGTTGCAAGTTACTGGTGTTCTTGTGCGAGTTTTATCAGTGTTGATGTAGTGTAAGTAGTTGCAAGGTACTGGTGTTCTTGTGCGAGTTGTATCAGTGTTGATGTAGTGTAAGTAGTTGCAAGTTACTGGTGTTCTTGTGTGAGTTTTATCAGTGTTGATGTAGTGTAAGTAGTTGCAAGTTACTGGTGTTCTTGTGCGAGTTTTATCAGTGTTGATGTAGTGTAAGTAGTTGCAAGTTACTGGTGTTCTTGTGCGAGTTGTATCAGTGTTGATGTAGTGTAAGTAGTTGCAAGTTAGTGGTGTTCTTGTGCGAGTTGTATCAGTGTTGATGTAGTGTAAGTAGTTGCAAGGTACTGGTGTTCTTGTGCGAGTTTTATCAGTGTTGATGTAGTGTAAGTAGTTGCAAGGTACTGGTGTTCTTGTGTGAGTTGTATCAGTGTTGATGTAGTGTAAGTAGTTGCAAGTTACTGGTGTTCTTGTGTGAGTTGTATCAGTGTTGATGTAGTGTAAGTAGTTGCAAGTTACTGGTGTTCTTGTGTGAGTTTTATCAGTGTTGATGTAGTGTAAGTAGTTGCAAGGTACTGGTGTTCTTGTGCGAGTTGTATCAGTGTTGATGTAGTGTAAGTAGTTGCAAGGTACTGGTGTTCTTGTGTGAGTTGTATCAGTGTTGATGTAGTGTAAGTAGTTGCAAGGTACTGGTGTTCTTGTGTGAGTTGTATCAGTGTTGATGTAGTGTAAGTAGTTGCAAGGTACTGGTGTTCTTGTGTGAGTTTTATCAGTGTTGATGTAGTGTAAGTAGTTGCAAGTTACTGGTGTTCTTGTGTGAGTTTTATCAGTGTTGATGTAGTGTAAGTAGTTGCAAGTTACTGGTGTTCTTGTGTGAGTTGTATAAGTGTTGATGTAGTGTAAGTAGTTGCAAGTTAGTGGTGTTCTTGTGCGAGTTGTATCAGTGTTGATGTAGTGTAAGTAGTTGCAAGTTACTGGTGTTCTTGTGCGAGTTTTATCAGTGTTGATGTAGTGTAAGTAGTTGCAAGGTACTGGTGTTCTTGTGTGAGTTGTATCAGTGGTGATGTAGTGTAAGTAGTTGCAAGGTACTGGTGTTCTTGTGTGAGTTGTATCAGTGTTGATGTAGTGTAAGTAGTTGCAAGGTACTGGTGTTCTTGTGTGAGTTGTATCAGTGTTGATGTAGTGTAAGTAGTTGCAAGGTACTGGTGTTCTTGTGTGAGTGTTATCAGTGTTGATGTAGTGTAAGTAGTTGCAAGTTACTGGTGTTCTTGTGTGAGTTGTATCAGTGTTGATGTAGTGTAAGTAGTTGCAAGTTAGTGGTGTTCTTGTGCGAGTTTTATCAGTGTTGATGTAGTGTAAGTAGTTGCAAGTTACTGGTGTTCTTGTGCGAGTTTTATCAGTGTTGATGTAGTGTAAGTAGTTGCAAGGTACTGGTGTTCTTGTGTGAGTTTTATCAGTGTTGATGTAGTGTAAGTAGTTGCAAGTTACTGGTGTTCTTGTGCGAGTTGTATCAGTTTTGATGTAGTGTAAGTAGTTGCAAGGTACTGGTGTTCTTGTGTGAGTTGTATCAGTGTTGATGTAGTGTAAGTAGTTGCAAGTTACTGGTGTTCTTGTGCGAGTTGTATCAGTGTTGATGTAGTGTAAGTAGTTGCAAGTTACTGGTGTTCTTGTGTGAGTTTTATTAGTGTTGATGTAGTGTAAGTAGTTGCAAGTTACTGGTGTTCTTGTGTGAGTTGTATCAGTGTTGATGTAGTGTAAGTAGTTGCAAGGTACTGGTGTTCTTGTGTGAGTTGTATCAGTGTTGATGTAGTGTAAGTAGTTGCAAGTTACTGGTGTTCTTGTGCGAGTTGTATCAGTTTTGATGTAGTGTAAGTAGTTGCAAGTTACTGGTGTTCTTGTGCGAGTTGTATCAGTGTTGATGTAGTGTAAGTAGTTGCAAGTTACTGGTGTTCTTGTGCGAGTTGTATCAGTGTTGATGTAGTGTAAGTAGTTGCAAGTTACTGGTGTTCTTGTGCGAGTTGTATCAGTGTTGATGTAGTGTAAGTAGTTGCAAGTTACTGGTGTTCTTGTGCGAGTTTTATCAGTGTTGATGTAGTGTAAGTAGTTGCAAGGTACTGGTGTTCTTGTGTGAGTTGTATCAGTGTTGATGTAGTGTAAGTAGTTGCAAGTTACTGGTGTTCTTGTGTGAGTTGTATCAGTGTTGATGTAGTGTAAGTAGTTGCAAGTTACTGGTGTTCTTGTGTGAGTTTTATCAGTGTTGATGTAGTGTAAGTAGTTGCAAGTTACTGGTGTTCTTGTGTGAGTTTTATCAGTGTTGATGTAGTGTAAGTAGTTGCAAGTTACTGGTGTTCTTGTGTGAGTTTTATCAGTGTTGATGTAGTGTAAGTAGTTGCAAGTTACTGGTGTTCTTGTGTGAGTTGTATCAGTGTTGATGTAGTGTAAGTAGTTGCAAGTTACTGGTGTTCTTGTGCGAGATGTATCAGTTTTGATGTAGTGTAAGTAGTTGCAAGTTAGTGGTGTTCTTGTGTGAGTTGTATCAGTGTTGATGTAGTGTAAGTAGTTGCAAGTTACTGGTGTTCTTGTGTGAGTTGTATCAGTTTTGATGTAGTGTAAGTAGTTGCAAGTTAGTGGTGTTCTTGTGTGAGTTGTATCAGTGTTGATGTAGTGTAAGTAGTTGCAAGTTACTGGTGTTCTTGTGTGAGTTTTATCAGTGTTGATGTAGTGTAAGTAGTTGCAAGTTACTGGTGTTCTTGTGTGAGTTTTATCAGTGTTGATGTAGTGTAAGTAGTTGCAAGTTACTGGTGTTCTTGTGTGAGTTGTATCAGTGTTGATGTAGTGTAAGTAGTTGCAAGTTACTGGTGTTCTTGTGCGAGTTGTATCAGTTTTGATGTAGTGTAAGTAGTTGCAAGTTACTGGTGTTCTTGTGTGAGTTGTATCAGTGTTGATGTAGTGTAAGTAGTTGCAAGTTACTGGTGTTCTTGTGTGAGTTGTATCAGTGTTGATGTAGTGTAAGTAGTTGCAAGTTACTGGTGTTCTTGTGTGAGTTTTATCAGTGTTGATGTAGTGTAAGTAGTTGCAAGGTACTGGTGTTCTTGTGTGAGTTGTATCAGTGTTGTTGTAGTGTAAGTAGTTGCAAGTTACTGGTGTTCTTGTGTGAGTTTTATCAGTGTTGATGTAGTGTAAGTAGTTGCAAGGTACTGGTGTTCTTGTGTGAGTTTTATCAGTGTTGATGTAGTGTAAGTAGTTGCAAGTTACTGGTGTTCTTGTGTGAGTTGTATCAGTGTTGATGTAGTGTAAGTAGTTGCAAGTTACTGGTGTTCTTGTGTGAGTTGTATCAGTGTTGATGTAGTGTAAGTAGTTGCAAGTTACTGGTGTTCTTGTGTGAGTTTTATCAGTGTTGATGTAGTGTAAGTAGTTGCAAGGTACTGGTGTTCTTGTGTGAGTTTTATCAGTGTTGATGTAGTGTAAGTAGTTGCAAGTTACTGGTGTTCTTGTGTGAGTTGTATCAGTGTTGATGTGGTGTAAGTAGTTGCAAGTTACTGGTGTTCTTGTGTGAGTTGTATCAGTGTTGATGTAGTGTAAGTAGTTGCAAGGTACTGGTGTTCTTGTGTGAGTTGTATCAGTGTTGATGTAGTGTAAGTAGTTGCAAGTTACTGGTGTTCTTGTGCGAGTTGTATCAGTTTTGATGTAGTGTAAGTAGTTGCAAGTTACTGGTGTTCTTGTGCGAGTTGTATCAGTGTTGATGTAGTGTAAGTAGTTGCAAGGTACTGGTGTTCTTGTGTGAGTTTTATCAGTGTTGATGTAGTGTAAGTAGTTGCAAGTTACTGGTGTTCTTGTGTGAGTTGTATCAGTGTTGATGTAGTGTAAGTAGTTGCAAGTTACTGGTGTTCTTGTGTGAGTTTTATCAGTGTTGATGTAGTGTAAGTAGTTGCAAGGTACTGGTGTTCTTGTGTGATTTGTATCAGTGTTGATGTAGTGTAAGTAGTTGCAAGTTACTGGTGTTCTTGTGCGAGTTGTATCAGTTTTGATGTAGTGTAAGTAGTAGCAAGTTACTGGTGTTCTTGTGTGAGTTGTATCAGTGTTGATGTAGTGTAAGTAGTTGCAAGTTACTGGTGTTCTTGTGTGAGTTGTATCAGTGTTGATGTAGTGTAAGTAGTTGCAAGATACTGGTGTTCTTGTGTGAGTTGTATCAGTTTTGATGTAGTGTAAGTAGTTGCAAGTTAGTGGTGTTCTTGTGCGAGTTGTATCAGTTTTGATGTAGTGTAAGTAGTAGCAAGTTACTGGTGTTCTTGTGTGAGTTGTATCAGTGTTGATGTAGTGTAAGTAGTTGCAAGTTACTGGTGTTCTTGTGTGAGTTTTATCAGTGTTGATGTAGTGTAAGTAGTTGCAAGGTACTGGTGTTCTTGTGTGAGTTGTATCAGTTTTGATGTATTGTAAGTAGTTGCAAGTTACTGGTGTTCTTGTGTGAGTTGTATCAGTGTTGATGTAGTGTAAGTAGTTGCAAGGTACTGGTGTTCTTGTGTGAGTTGTATCAGTGTTGATGTAGTGTAAGTAGTTGCAAGTTACTGGTGTTCTTGTGTGAGTTTTATCAGTGTTGATGTAGTGTAAGTAGTTGCAAGGTACTGGTGTTCTTGTGTGAGTTTTATCAGTGTTGATGTAGTGTAAGTAGTTGCAAGGTACTGGTGTTCTTGTGTGAGTTGTATCAGTTTTGATGTAGTGTAAGTAGTTGCAAGTTACTGGTGTTCTTGTGTGAGTTTTATCAGTGTTGATGTAGTGTAAGTAGTTGCAAGGTACTGGTGTTCTTGTGTGAGTTGTATCAGTGTTGATGTAGTGTAAGTAGTTGCAAGTTACTGGTGTTCTTGTGTGAGTTGTATCAGTGTTGATGTAGTGTAAGTAGTTGCAAGTTACTGGTGTTCTTGTGTGAGTTGTATCAGTGTTGATGTAGTGTAAGTAGTTGCAAGTTACTGGTGTTCTTGTGTGAGTTGTATCAGTGTTGATGTAGTGTAAGTAGTTGCAAGTTACTGGTGTTCTTGTGTGAGTTTTATCAGTGTTGATGTAGTGTAAGTAGTTGCAAGGTACTGGTGTTCTTGTGTGAGTTGTATCAGTTTTGATGTAGTGTAAGTAGTTGCAAGTTACTGGTGTTCTTGTGTGAGTTGTATCAGTGTTGATGTAGTGTAAGTAGTTGCAAGGTACTGGTGTTCTTGTGTGAGTTGTATCAGTGTTGATGTAGTGTAAGTAGTTGCAAGGTACTGGTGTTCTTGTGTGAGTTGTATCAGTGTTGATGTAGTGTAAGTAGTTGCAAGTTACTGGTGTTCTTGTGTGAGTTGTATCAGTGTTGATGTAGTGTAAGTAGTTGCAAGTTACTGGTGTTCTTGTGTGAGTTTTATCAGTGTTGATGTAGTGTAAGTAGTTGCAAGGTACTGGTGTTCTTGTGTGAGTTGTATCAGTTTTGATGTAGTGTAAGTAGTTGCAAGTTACTGGTGTTCTTGTGTGAGTTGTATCAGTGTTGATGTAGTGTAAGTAGTTGCAAGGTACTGGTGTTCTTGTGTGAGTTGTATCAGTGTTGATGTAGTGTAAGTAGTTGCAAGTTACTGGTGTTCTTGTGTGAGTTGTATCAGTGTTGATGTAGTGTAAGTAGTTGCAAGTTACTGGTGTTCTTGTGTGAGTTTTATCAGTGTTGATGTAGTGTAAGTAGTTGCAAGTTACTGGTGTTCTTGTGTGAGTTGTATCAGTGTTGATGTAGTGTAAGTAGTTGCAAGGTACTGGTGTTCTTGTGTGAGTTGTATCAGTGTTGATGTAGTGTAAGTAGTTGCAAGTTACTGGTGTTCTTGTGCGAGTTGTATCAGTGTTGATGTAGTGTAAGTAGTTGCAAGGTACTGGTGTTCTTGTGTGATTTGTATCAGTTTTGATGTAGTGTAAGTAGTTGCAAGGTACTGGTGTTCTTGTGTGAGTTGTATCAGTGTTGATGTAGTGTAAGTAGTTGCAAGTTACTGGTGTTTTTGTGTGAGTTTTATCAGTGTTGATGTAGTGTAAGTAGTTGCAAGTTACTGGTGTTCTTGTGTGAGTTTTATCAGTGTTGATGTAGTGTAAGTAGTTGCAAGGTACTGGTGTTCTTGTGTGAGTTGTATCAGTGTTGATGTAGTGTAAGTAGTTGCAAGTTACTGGTGTTCTTGTGTGAGTTGTATCAGTGTTGATGTAGTGTAAGTAGTTGCAAGTTACTGGTGTTCTTGTGTGAGTTTTATCAGTGTTGATGTAGTGTAAGTAGTTGCAAGGTACTGGTGTTCTTGTGTGAGTTGTATCAGTGTTGATGTAGTGTAAGTAGTTGCAAGTTACTGGTGTTCTTGTGCGAGTTGTATCAGTTTTGATGTAGTGTAAGTAGTTGCAAGGTACTGGTGTTCTTGTGTGAGTTGTATCAGTGTTGATGTAGTGTAAGTAGTAGCAAGTTACTGGTGTTCTTGTGTGAGTTGTATCAGTGTTGATGTAGTGTAAGTAGTTGCAAGGTACTGGTGTTCTTGTGTGAGTTGTATCAGTGTTGATGTAGTGTAAGTAGTTGCAAGGTACTGGTGTTCTTGTGTGAGTTTTATTAGTGTTGATGTAGTGTAAGTAGTTGCAAGGTACTGGTGTTCTTGTGTGAGTTTTATCAGTGTTGATGTAGTGTAAGTAGTTGCAAGTTAGTGGTGTTCTTGTGTGAGTTGTATCAGTGTTGATGTAGTGTAAGTAGTTGCAAGTTACTGGTGTTCTTGTGTGAGTTTTATTAGTGTTGATGTAGTGTAGTTTCAAGTTACTAGTGTTCTTGTGTGATTTTTCTGTTTGAAATTTTGTTTCGAAGCCTGACACTTATGGGGATAGTGAATTAACTTAGATGATCACAAACTTTGAAGATGTTTTTGAGGGACAAAATTGTATTTATTAAAACAATAGTATTCTAAAAGTATAGGTAAACAAATAGATTGTATTGTTAATAATGTATTGTTTATAGCCTAAACCATCACAAACATTTTCCATTTTCCATATTTTATGAAATTGTTGCCTTGGTGGAGATTTTATACCGAACGAAATTGTTAAAAGGTTTTCCGTAAGTAAAGTCTAGGATTTTAGTATATTTTAAAGAGCGGATCCTTTCAAACCTCTAAGCTCTGGAGGTATTGACATTGGGAAAAGTTTTCAATTAATTCGAATCTAACAACTAAATAATCTGTTAACGTGATTAATATTTCCGATAGCAGGAATAAACAGTATTATAATACTTTCACCATTTAAAATTCTCTATGAGGTGAATTTCTTTATATATACTTTATGTATATTCTTTATATCTATGCTTTATATATAATTTGTCATTTAGCCTATTTAGGATGAATTTTTCAATTCGAAATGTATTGCCTTTAACTTTAAAGTTGTATTTGATTTTACTTAAGATTTGTGTTACAGGTAAATAAAGAAGAGTATATATATATATATATATAACATAAAATAAAAAAATATATAAAGAAATAAAAATATTAATATTACTAAAACAAGACTGAATGAGTCAAAACAAAACCAAAATAAAATAACTTACCTGCTAAAGTAATATTTTTTATTCACAGTTGTTTACAACTACTGTAGTATAGTAGTATGAACATCGAGTGTTAAAGGATTATATCATTAAAACATGTGCTGAATAACCGTCAATAAAGGTTCTTTCGGTTCTACCCACAAATTGAAGCTTGCAGTTGTAATATATTAAAAAGCTATCTGCTGGCCACAAAAGGAACCTAAGTGGCCTTTTTCCAACAGAAATTGCCTGCCCTACTGTCAGTTATGAAAGGTGATGTATTCTATAATTAGCTTCAAAGTGTTCAAAGTTAAAAGGTGTACAGTCAAAATAATTGAAATATCCTATTTGGCATGATATGTGGAGTTTAACATTAAAAAATAATTGATTTACACATTCAACATTGTGTTTAGTTGTCTGCCGTTTTTGATTCAGTATTCCTGTGAAGTTACAATGATTATGTCAGTGACGTAATACAATACATATACAGTAACTTATGAGTGGATTTATTTACATGTTTGTTACTTAACACACTACCTTCTCGATTTGAGATTAATAAAAATTTAAATCAATACCATTAACATATACTTTACCCTAATGTCAATAATATCTCGTATTCTTAGGTCCTAGTATTAATTATATAACACATCGTACCTGTAATTACCTGAGATTATATATTACAAAACTGAATTAAAATTGTATCATCACACGAAAGTATTCATAACACTACGTATAATGCTGCTCAAAACATTATTTATTAATAATAGTTACGTTATTTCACTCTTTCGGCACTACTAGCGAAATCATGGCTCATCATCGCTCTTTAATTTGAATGCAAGGCTAACAACTAGAACAAGCTTTGACTTAAAAATATGTTTAATAAGGAATCTGTAAATACAACTTGTAGGCTTATTAATAATAATTTCTATGTATAAGTGTTTAGTTAATTTCACTAGTTAAATTGCACCAACATTCTTTTATTCAGTTATCATGATTTTAAATTGTCCAACCTGCTATTTAACACTGTTATTATGTTTAGTTTCTCTTGAAAGCATTGGGAATTCACAGCAGACACAATTTTGTCAGAAACACATTTTACCATTCGGCAATGTTTTATTCATCTCGTCTCTGAATCTGGTTTGAGGTCAGTTTGTAAGCTTTACCGTTGAGATGATCAAAAACAGGGTTTGAATATTTCATATTTAGTTTCCTGTCACAAAAATGCTGAAATTGAAGACAAATTACATTATTCTCCTAAGATATTGTACACTCTAAAGTTGTATCTGGCTACCTATCGAGTATCCTAACTATTATTAAATCAGTTGGTAGTATTTTAAAGTGTAAAGAATTTCCACAGTGTTTGTAGTAATCCTTTTCAGTTGAGCTGACCAGAGAGAAAAAATATTTGTCGGAGAAGATAAAATATTTGCTCACTCCAAAGATTGTTGAAACTACTTGTAAATACAACCGTCAGTCAAGTATGTACCTATGGAGAGTACATATGCTAAACCATTGCAATGGAAGATCACAGTACTTGCCCCAATGATCAGGGATACCATATAACAATGTGGTCGATTAAGGCGTAATTTTAGAACCGATTACGCTTATTCTTCCTGGCAGTGGGTGAACAAGCATTTACTGCTTCTAAACTATTTTTACTTACCGGGTAAACAGTTTTATATTTCAAATATAAAACACCTTCTTTTTTAAAAGTCGTGTTGGTGATGGTGAGTTTATGTTATTTAAGAGATTATTGCGGACATTTTCCATCAATAAAAATTAAAAATAACGTCGTGAAACTTGTGTTGACTAATCAGTGATCGAAAATGTCTTTAATAATCTCTGAAATAACATAACCTGTTTATTATTTGAATACAAACAAACCAGGAAGTGCACTATGGAAGGAGGTTACTGTGTTAGAGGACATCTAATAAAATTACAAGACAAACAGTGCTTTAATTTTGACCATCTTATGTTACTCGCAAAGTAACTTAACGCGATAACAACTTATGAGCCGTACCACTTTTTCCACATTCAACCAATTAAGGTAAACTAAATCGTAATTTGCTGTGTAAATTAGTAGTAAGAAAAGTCACCTTGTGTTATGAGGTTCGCTAAATAGATCCTGGGCAAAATATTAAAAATTTTGAAAAAAAAGTCTAAACTGGATCAAGCTATTAATTTTTTGGAGTGCTAATTTATCATGATTAAAAAAGTCAACCTCAGAAAATAGCGGGATGGAGTTTAAATGGTTTGAAACAAAAAAAAAAGTGTTTGAAGTAAATAATTAATGGATTGAAAATGTAAGTTCAAATTTATCTAATCATATATATATATATATATATTACATAACTACATATTATTTACCCCGCAAAAATTTGTTAAAGAGAGATTTGGTTAATATGCAATGAAGTCAAAGGGATAACCTGTCTGTATTATTTAAGAAGCGAGCTAATCTGTAACTTGACAATTCACATTTTAATGTTTTTACAGTTTATAACACTACTACTATCAATTACTTTCAGCTATGTGGAATTACTTTCAGTAATTGTTTGCTCGCTTATGCTTTCCCTGCTTTGGGGATGTATAAACATTTTAAAGGTTTAGTAAAAGCTATTAGATGAAATGTTTTATAACCAACAAAATTATTATAGATTCTAAGTAGATATAAATAACAATTGTATTTTATCATACTCGTGGCAGTATTATTTGTGCGGGATTTGAGTTTAGCTAAATGTTGCGTAAAGCTGGGTGCTTTGTTGTTCGTAGTGCTTATTTGAGTGATGATGCATTATGAGTTGAAGTATGTCCGATAGTTTTGATAGTAGAATTCTTAATTATACAAAAAATTAAATAACACGACCCTTAATATTTTTGTAAGTTAATTATTTCTAGAATATTTAAACTGTTCTATAAATGTGTTATAGTAACTCTTTTGACACTAACTAGGATAATTTTAACTTTCATTTAAAAAAATTTAAAAATCTAATCTGTTGATGAAAGATAAACACTGGTTTTTAAGAATGTGGTAATCACTAACCTATTATGTTAAAATATAGGATTCCCTGGTTATTGTATTGATGTGAACTGTTCACTGTTCTATGTGAGACAATTAAAAGCCGGGCAGCGCTAGCGCACTCTGGTGCTATTGGAGGCTGCCAATGCAAAATGGGTAGCTTTGGGCAACGCCAAATATTCCACTAACTGAACCACATCATTTGAATGTTTTACGTTTATAGTTTTATTTGAATAATACGTACTTTTGACGGCAGTTTACATAAAAACCATTAGTTTTCACAAATGCAATGTAGCAATGTTTATTGTTTGAAGCGATGCAGTTTCAAAATCATTATTATACGACATGCCACAGCGATCAGCTACCGGCCGGTACGCGTCATTGCACTTTGTTTAAATCTAAATTTGTTCGTGCTGTAGTGTGTTTTGTGTACCTTTTGATGACAGACTCAATGTGGATTTGTTTTTAGAGTTCTAACAAAAGACGGAAGCGTTTTGTCTTCCGAAACTGCGACTGTCTCTTTGAATTGTTTTGGAGCTGTCGATGTGTCTGTAAAATAAACAAATAATGTATAATTATATTATAGTAAAATTGATTTAACTTGGCAAGAGTTCATGGTGTACTATACAGTAAAATACTGACTAAATTTAAATTAAAGGATGGAATTGCGTATATGTTAGTAAGGCATAATCCCCCGAAATAAATCTTTCAAAATATGTGTAACGAACGCGGTTGTGGCAGATCTGTAACCCTTTGACATATTAAAGTTAAATCACTGGACATTTGTATAAACACTTGGAAGAAATAACATTTTGGTAGCCTTGAGTGTGGTTGGCGAATAATATAAATCATCTTAACTCCTTTCAATATTTTTGCGGATGTAAATTTTCGATAAAATATGTGACTCTTTGATAGTCATTTTAACTCCATTATCCTAATACTGAAATATAGAAATAGTTTAAACAAAATTGGTAACATTTTAAACCGCCAGAGACTAATTTAAATAATAACACTTTTTTTACAAAAAGCGGTATTTTTAAAAATAAATGAATAACTTTAATATGCAACATTTTCTGATAAATGATACTTTGCAGAAGAAACCAGTTTCAATTCTGCTTTCAAATTATCACATGAAACGTTTTAGGGATATCTAATAATAGTGATTTATTAATATTATAACGATTTTAACTAAAGATAAACACTAAACATACATCATATAAACATCATAGCAGTAATATACGGTAACTCTTTTAGAAGAGAAATTTTGATGAAAAATGTTCCAAGTATACATTTCTGTAGTAAAGTGATGTCGGTTTGAGGATGGGTCTTTTACCCAGATTGCTCCCAGCAACATCAGTCCTGCATCACAGTGTCATGAGAGGAAGCCAGTGCATCTCGGCTTCAAGTGAAACTTCAGTCACTGATTTTCCTCGTCCCTGATGAAAGTAAACTTTACAGATGTGTGAGCATGAATGATGAAATGGAAAAATTTATGGTGGGAATTATTAGTGTGAATAATTTTAAATATTAGATTTATTGAGGCTATTTTATTATGAGACATAGGATTTTAAGTGTTAAATTAAGTTATACCCAAACGAAATAACATGTAATAGATAGAAAACTAAAATTTATCATGTATTTTAAATTAAATGTCACAACGAATATACGTATTTATGTGCATAAAAAAAATCACTGTTGATTAACTTGTTTCTTAATTTCAATCTCATAAAAATTGTACAATCAAATAACTTTTTTAAGTTGTTATTATGATTTTAGCTTGACACCACAACAATTTTATGTTAGAGAATTGTGTCATGTACTAGATGCATCGATGCTTTAATCATTTTGTTTATTCTACATTTCATAAAAATCTGACAGAAATAAAATTACAGTTTTTTTTACCAAAGTGATATTAGGCTCCCAAAACATAATGTATTGACATGTTCTAGGCTAATAATTTCCTTCTTTATGTAACATGTTTCTTCCGTTAATTGTTAATGATTATCACATTGAAAAACAAAACTGTTCGTAATATTATTGTTTGGGTTCTACAAAGACAAGCTGTGCGTGCGGAGTTGCAATAAGGTCAACAGTTATCACCTTGAGGGCTTGAATGTGCTGACACGACCATCAATGCTGCCTCAAGGATTTAGCTAGTTTATCGTGGGTTAATTTGTATGTGAATAGTTAATGTAAGAACTACATTTCTGCACTAAGATTCGAGCTTAATTTATTTATTGCTAATGCTTTAGCAGGTTGATAAAAATCAGTTCAAACTTTATCAAATAATAACTATTTAAGAACTAATAACTGGATTAAAACTACAATAGTTTTGTGATTTCTGCACATCACAAGGATACAATAAATCAAACAGATCTTCCCAAAAAGTCGAAACTTTAATGAAATGAGGAACTCGTCAAAATTTTATCATTACTTAACTACTATTATAAATATAAATAACAGTTTAACAACGGGATGAAAATCACTCAATTTTATTTTTTTGTACCGGTATCACACGCCAACCCTTGGAAATTATACATCAACCACTAGTCTATGTGTGCCACACGTCCACATTTGACTGTACTTAACTAAATTTTTAGCGCGACAGATGTCTTCAGATATGCATTGTAGTTTACATTTAACATGTCGAATATCGTGAGGGTGGAATCCCATCAACTGTCGCTGAATGGGTTATAAACTGGCCTTGTGCGAAAGAAGCAGATTTCGGCTTCCACTCGGCAGTTTCCGTCTATTTTATGTTTCAGCTGACATTTACTTCAGTTCAGTTACAACCGCGAATATTGTCATCCGACTCTTTTTAATGCTTTGCGATAGATCTGTTAATATATTGTTCACCAGAGAGAATAGCTTTCTTACTAACTTACTTACTTACTTACTGCTGCGTCGTCCCTCTGCGATATAGGGCCAAAAATTGTAAGAAAACAAATGCCGCCTCTCTCGTACAGCAGAATGTAGACCCACAAGGATAGATATGGGTTTGGTTTTGTAGTTAGGTAAGATTTGTTTAAATTTAAGTAGATAGAAATTCCGTATACTATAAAAGAATGTATATATTAAATATGTTTTTAGTTCTGTCTTGAGTTTAGAGATCTTACAAGTAGCAGACCGGATTTGATCAATGTTGATGATACTGTAAGTAATAATGAGTGATTCGCTAAGTCTAGTACAAGCTTACAACTATGGAAGTAACTATTAAAGTTAAAAATAACAAAAAAATTAATTTGTACTTATATTCAACATAATTATCCGACAGAGGTAGGCTAAAGTTTGGTTATCATATCCCTTGTTCAACATACAGTTCAGTGATATTTTCTTCACATTAATTTTGTATTGCCCATATCTTGTATCGCAGTTTTCCTCCTGAAATCATTAATGCTGAGGGTAGTTGTGTTTCCGTGTTGTAGAGGAGTACAGGTGAGTTGCTGCCGCACATTGGGCGGGTTGCTGCAGAGGTGACTGATTCGGTTGCCTTACTCTGACTGATAGATTTGTAGCTTTGAATGTTTATGAAAGTTTGCATTTTATTTAGGTATTTTGTCTCTTGCTTGTTTACATATTTTTAATTATATATCAGGTTTTCTTACTTAAAACATTTAATTTACTGACTTTCTATTTGTATTTACGTATTTATTTATTAAATTGGCTTATTTGGTTTTGTTAGTTAGTTAACTAATTAAAGTGTTTTTCTATTACTTTTGTCGTTTATTATTATTATGTAAGTGTCTGAACATTTTGAAGTGCCTACAAATATAATCAACTGCTATTTGGGACTCTTCTTCCGCGAACGAACAGTAATCTATGTGAAAGAATATATTCCATATAACAAATGCTTAATTATTCTCCTATTATTTTATTATTTTGTGGAATAAAGAAGTTTTTGATTTGATGTGTGTTATATATTGAAGTGTTATGAGACGTAGCTAAAACTACATTTTTCATTATAAAACAATATGTACTATTTTATTTTGTCTTTTGTTCATCGGCAAGTGAAATGTTGCACTTTGAAAGAAAACATCAATGAGTAAATTACCTTCATCCAGTCTTGGGAACCAGTTTATAGACCTTCAGTTTAACTATACACAAAATTCAGTATTTCCCTATGCTTTTGACTTTCATATGACCTCCAATTAATCAATGTATGTTGCTGGTATGACCCCTTCTCCCCTTTTTAAGTGTGAATGTCCCGTTACTAAATGCCGTGAAACATGTTTTATTCTTAAAACACTTTAATGAATAAATTCAAATTTTAAATTGAATTCCTATCCCTGCCATGATTTCCTGACACAATGTATTTTATATATAAGTTATCAATTCGTGTTTTATTTTCTAATTTTAATACTATATTTATGCAATTAATAGAATAGCTGAATATTAAATGCAAAATCTCTGATTAAATACATTTAAATGACAAGACCTATTTAAATAATTTAATTGAAATACTCTTATAAATATTACATGTGTTATATATCTTTTACACTTTCGTTTATAAATAAGTGTATTCTACGTGTTTTGTTTGTTAATATTCTACTTTTGACAACGAAACTGTGGGCAAATAACGTTTGCAGTTTTTATGGCCAAGCGAAATTGAACATTACCACATCACGCCTGGCGGGAAGGCGATCAGATTTGGCGGGTAATATATCAAATCTGCCGAGTCACATTGAAAGGTGTTTTCTCCCAATGAAATAACAATATTGTCTTTTTATTTAATCCTCGAAAACTGATAGACATACGGTACTTTATATAATTAATATATTTAAACCCCAATGCCCCTTATTTAATAAAATTGTTTAATGTGAAATTTTGTAGGATGTTGATTATTTGAATAAACTATTAGAATAACTTGTGTTAACAATTATATTTATTTTTTATTTGATTTATTTATGGTAAAACGGTTTGAACAGGTAAACATCCTGGGAATCTTTAACCACAAAATTTATTATTTAGGTATTTATTTTGCTGCTTATACATCTTATATTTTACGGTAGTAGGCCTTCACAGTATTCCATATTAATTTAATACCGGGAATTTATTTTACCCCAATTAAAATTGAATCGATATTTTTCTATATAAAGTACACTAGTTTTATTTAAAAATAATTACATCTAAAATGACATATTTTATTTTCACAAACTTGATTCTTTAGTGTTAAATTTGTTACTTAATTTATTGATACAATTATTTAAGTATTTTAACAATGTTAACCAGGCTCAAAAATTAAATATTTTAACAATATTACATATCTAGACGAAATTGTACGTGAAATTAAAGAGCCTTGGCTGAAAAGTTATCTTTACTTAAAACCTAATGTCTTTCCACTTCGGAGGAAATTCATTTGTAAAGTCTGGTTGTGCCAGGCTTTAGTAAAGCACCAGAAAAAGTCCGAGGAAATTCTCGCAATTCAATTCTTTCCACACTCTGCTAAGGAGCATTAAGAATGATTACTTTCAAATGACTGTTTTGTTTGATTGTTTTTCACCAACGAAGAACCACGTGGTCTGATACAACCTGTATTCAAAACACCGACTTTATAATTGAATAACGTAAAGGTTAATAATATATTGAAATATGTAGGTCAACGTGTTAGTAATTTAAACTTCAAAGCTAAAAAATCTACACTTTTGAATTACTAAGGATAATCAGTAATAAATATTAGAAAACTATAGCATAAATGGAAATGGATTAAACATGTAGTTTCAATGTACTTGTTGTAAACCACAAAAAAAATGAAGAACCAAAATCTTTGTACAAGGACGGTCAATACAACGTTAACATTCCTTTAATATTTAATACGCGTCATTCACGATAGTATGCCCTGATATTTTTGAGTTACTTCTTGCCAAAAAATATGTTATATTGCACGATACATTAAAGTATGTTAGTATTAGTACTTTGTTATAGACACACGTGTGTAGAAATAGAGGTTTATCAACAGTTGCATGTTGAACCGTTGCAACAGTCAACTGTTGATATTTAATTTGGCAAATTATAAAGTAAAATTTTATTTATTTTCAGGAACAATTAAAATAATTAAACATTAACGTTCATATCCGTGCAAATGCAAAAGGTTCAAAATTCCAAATAATTTAGCTAAACCAAAGATGAACGTCTAGTTTTTATACGATAACAGGAAGAAACGAGGCAATAATTATTGACACCATCACCGGTTAACAATTGTAAATCGGTAAATATAAATACCCCGTAGCAGCAAACCTGCGTACTCAGCGAATTTCCAATGCATATATATGTATCTTAATACCACATAAAGCCACATACCAAGTTTCATCAATATACATTCATAAATAAACGATTTATGACATTTTAATTATTCTCCATAAGAATAACATGGCGGCTGAGTATGCAGGTTTGCTGAAGCAAGGAGCACAAAAAAGGGTTTTTATACGAATATCAATATAACTCATGTAGGTAAAGCCATATACCGAATTTCATTAATTTATTTTCATAATGAAGGGAGATAACACGTTACTTATTCTCCATAAGAATAACATGGGGCTGAGTACGCAGGTTTGCTGCTACGGGAGCCGATCGTAAAAAAAATTTTTTTGAGCAAATATCAATGGTCCACAACCAGATGAAGTCGTATACCAAGTTTCGTCAGTATTCGTTCATAAATAAGCGAGATATAAAATTTTTATTTTCCTCCATAAGAATAACATTAGACAACGTACTGTGTTTAGCACTTTCAATATCTCGGTAACCAATTCACTTATAGAAATGATCAAAATACCAAATTGTGTGTTTTTTAAGCTGAATCCAATGTGAAAAACTAAAATTTGACTATTTCCAAAATTATATGTAAAAAATTCGAAAAACCTATTTTTGGGGTACAAAACCCCCCTCCCAAAATATCCCTTCGGATAGAGCGATCTGACTGGTTTTCGAACTTAAAGTCATAAATGTTGCTTTACACGTTTGTACGAAATTTCATCAATATCGGATAATTTTTATGAGAGTTATCGTGCTCACGGACACATATATATAAGGAGCACAAAAAAGGGTTTTTATACGAATATCAATATAACTCATGTAGGTAAAGCCATATACCGAATTTCATTAATTTATTTTCATAATGAAGGGAGATAACACGTTACTTATTCTCCATAAGAATAACATGGGGCTGAGTACGCAGGTTTGCTGCTACGGGAGCCGTTCGTAAAAAAAATTTTTTTGAGCAAATATCAATGGTCCACAACCAGATGAAGTCGTATACCAAGTTTCGTCAGTATTCGTTCATAAATAAGCGAGATATAAAATTTTTATTTTCCTCCATAAGAATAACATTAGACAACGTACTGTGTTTAGCACTTTCAATATCTCGGTAACCAATTGACTTATAGAAATGATCAAAATACCAAATTGTGTGTTTTTTAAGCTGAATCCAATGTGAAAAACTAAAATTTGACTATTTCCAAAATTATATGTAAAAAATTCGAAAAACCTATTTTTGGGGTACAAAACCCCCCTCCCAAAATATCCCTTCGGATAGAGCGATCTGACTGGTTTTCGAACTTAAAGTCATAAATGTTGCTTTACACGTTTGTACCAAATTTCATCAATATCGGATAATTTTTATGAGAGTTATCGTGCTCACGGACACATATATATATATATATATATATATATATATATATATATATATATATTATAATAATCAAATGAAACATTTTTCAACTGAGTACCCTTAAGGGTACTCAGTTGAAAAATGTTTTATTTGATTATTATTATATTAGTAGCCCTAACAAATGAATGCAATATAAATATATATATATATATATATATATATATATATATATATATATATATATACAGTTTCGAACGAATGGTGCTTTTGGGGTCTGGGGACCTCAACACGAAAAGTTATCGTGGTCCCGGGCCTAGGTCTTACCATGCCGACTACGGTAATAGCTTCTTCCCTATAGGGGAAATTCGCTAAAAGGATTTTTTATTTTTTTACCTGACTGCTACTAAAGTAAACTTCATTCACACTTTAAAATCAGTAATGTAATAAAACTCTCTGCTTCAAAGAGTCAAAGTGGAGATTGCCCCGTCCCGTCGCTGATCGTTTCTCTCTGATGTTACAGATAACAAAATAATATACACTTTGATACCTTCACAATATTTTATGAAGTCAATTTATCAAGCACCTCGGATAACATCCTCCCCAATACTGTATGACATTCTCAAATTATATTCTTAACGATGTCAACAAGTTTATGAATATGGCCAGACAATATCTAACGTACCACTTACAAAACTTATCTTAAACTTCCTGTTTCTTCTGCGTTATTCCTAGTCAGGTTCTCTCTTATTTTTTTCAAAACACTGCCAACTACACAGAAATAAACAATAATACACGGTTTACACGTAGTTGCCTATTCTTTTAATCGGGCGGGTAGTGAGTAGTTAAGTTTCTGGTAAAACCACATACCAGTTGAGTTTGGTGTTGTTTTAATTCACCTTTTGAGATGTAAATTGACAGATTAATTATTTGTCAAATAAAATGGCTAAATGTAAACACTGAAAAATATACAAATTTTTAAAACATTTGTATGTCTTTATGCAAACCAATTGGTATATTTGAATACACTTTCTAGTTTTTCAACAATTTTAATAACAAGTGATTGGTTACTCAAGTGTATTTCCAAACTTTGATTTTACAAGTAAACAAAGTGTGATTAGGGGCAGTTTACTGTTGATTACTAAGAAGAATAAGAAGGTTATTTCTGGTCAACTCGCCCATTTTGACTTACTAGAGTTTTGCCTGGTGAGTAGAAATGGGCAATTACTTGGCAAGTGGCCAAAAATGACTTTTTATTTAGGGCAAGTTGGGGAGTGATCCAATAAAAATATCAATCTATGGCAAAACTATCAATGTTAAATATAAAACTTGATTAATACTACCAATATAAATCGTCTAAGGGTAAATGTAACGAACTGAACAGTTACTTAAATAATATCTGTAATTTTATCTGTTGACCTAAAACTAAAAATTAGTGATTTTAGTACTATCCCTTACTAAACACTCACCCGTTTAAAAAAACATGCAGGATTGGCCAATGCCAGGGCAGATAAGAATAGAATAGATGGTACCACTTGGTATACAGATGGTACACAGGTCGGAATACGGAGGTAGGTATGCTTTCAAGAATTACCTAGATCATATGCGGTCCTACAGTGTTAGTAAACCGACCGTAGTCTTGTTGTGTTGTGTTATATTGCAATGCCATTCCAACAGTTATTTTCAAACAGTGTTCTCGGTTCTGGCTGATAAATGGTCAATTTAATTTATTGACTGGTTTAAATAAATATGCCTTAGTAGTATAAACGACCTTTAGTTACCACGTGACCTAATTAGCATAATGCTAGAAGCAGAAAGTGCAGATCTGAGATGCATGGGGACCGTCTTATGTAACTGCGCGGGAGTCCTGGCCAGCCGCGCGACTGCGCGAACTTGGCCAAGCGCCGTTGGAAGTGACAATAATAACAAAGAAAGAATAGTTGTTAAATTATTTATTTATTTTCTCATACTTTAAGTAACACATAGCATGATCTAAAATAGTACAAACGGATATGTGATGTTTCTTTGCAAGAAGAGAAGAAGAAAAAAGTAGTTCTGCTTGTCGAATCCTGAGTTTGAAATGTTCTCTGTCACTGACGTACGTTGATCTTCTATCATCGTCGTCATGGAAGTAGAAGGTGGTGGCAACAGGGTTAGCGAAGGTAAGTTCCTTCATATTTCTGTAAAATTGCGACATGTCGCTATGACGATGGACAATCGTCTGACGTGAGTTTTGTAAAACGTTGTATATGAGGTTCGTGAAAATTATGCCTTACACATGTTAGAGAGCTCTTCTTTTGTAACGTCTAAAGACAAGACGTATCGGCCAGTGACATCCTCTCCTGCAGAAATGTCTCCACGACGTTCACTTTTCTCTTCAGGGTTGCACTTGTTTTTCTGTTGTAGTTTGTAGTGGACGAGAGAGCAAAACGGCGAGTTGTGGCTGTGGTCTTCCAACGGATCATCGCCTTCTTCCCACTTAAATAGATTAACTCCACAATAAACGCATTTCGTAGTGTCCTTCATGCTAATCATTCTAACGAAGCCTTCTTCAGCAACTTGACGAGCCGAGGGTGACTTCAATTTTCAGTCAACAAAAGTCTTTTCCCTAACTGCTGGATCATTCATATCTACTTTTCCAGGATTGTTGACACACCACTCTGCCAGTTTGTGAACATTGGTTTGTGTACAGTAAAATCCAGAAGCGTACAAATGATGGAACAAACATTGATTTTTGTCTGTTGACAGGTCATCAACAGGTGGAAGAATCAAGACTTCGCTCGAAAGAGCAGTGAACACAACACGCCGATTGTCAAGTAACTTCTCCAGTACCTTAGCTTTTTCACTTGACGCAGCGTAGAGAAGCTGCACGTTACAACAAATATCTCCTAGCGCGGAGGTAAGGGAATCGTAGTCTGCACTTCCGGCCCCGAATCCAATTCCATGATAGTGTTTGCTCAACCACCTGTTATGTCCAGCAAATTCCCCACTATGCCATCCTCCGCAATCGTGTTGAATTCCTGTTGCACTCTCGCTGCCTGTTTCCTTCGGTGGTTTGAATATCCAGTGTTGTATGCATTTGGAATCCAAATCAATAACAGAAAGTTCTTTGATAATAATATTCTTGTTCTCACCAACGAAGGCGCTAAAGTCGACCACCGCTTTCCCAATCATGACTCACGCCAAACACCAAACACCAGGACTGAGAGATTACTCTAACAGCCTGTATATATATACCTTTAGTCCCCACCCCCACCACAAACTGTTACATGATTTTCTGCACCAGGTTAGTCGACGGGTCGTAGGTAAAAGATTTGTCATGAAAGATTAGGCAGTACGCTGTGGTATTAGCGGGAAACGCCGCCTTGGCTTCAAATTGCAATCGAATATCAACCGGTGCCGACCTAAGGGACTCATTCTGTTTCGAACAATCGATCACAATTAACGGAGCAATGTTTTTAAAACGTTCTACGTCTAAAAGCGGTTGGGACGGAACGTTGTAGTAAGATTCCTGGAAGCGCGTGTACATATCATATAAAATCGCAAAATGGTTATTCTCAATATCCAGTTTCAAATCGTCATACGGATAGTTTGCAGAGTTGAGATGGAGCTTCAAGTTAGAAATTTTTCAGTGATCAAATATTTCTGCCGACCTTTCAGCATTATTCTTCCTGTTCTCTTGGAAAGCAACAATTACGTGTCTAGGTTTTTCCAGTTGCGAAGCCGTTTTCACTGACCACGACTGTTTACCATCTGTAGATGGTAAGGAAGGGTATTCATAAAGTTCCCAGCTTCTGTACTCAACTGGAATGCTCGTGCCACGTTCCAAATGCTTTAGTAGTGCGATCCTTTGTTTATAACCCAGAGTAACGTAAGGTACTCTCCAGCACAGTTTTCCAATTTTAATTTTTACATCCTCCGGAGTAGTGTCACCAGCGCCAGGTTATATGTCCAGGTTATAGTTTTCGTAGCTTATTGCTCGAAATGAATTGAGAACATCAATTAGTAAACATACGTCTAGTTTCAAGTAGAAATCATGAAAATATCCGAAAGTTTTAAAGTGTAAACTTTCCCACACACGAGATGCATGATTATAATCTTCATCACTGATATCACTGTCATTTAGTTTGTTTTTGAAAGCTTCTTTAGGCGGAAGGCCTTCCTCTAGAAACTTGTCATAACAGTTTTGTGCAGTGTGTTTTTTAGTTGTTCCTTGTTGGCCATGATGTAATGAATAAATATAAATTAGCGCCAATAATATAGTATAAAGTAATAAAGTATCGCCGGTTATGGGCTTTTTACATACGTTATGAATACAAACAACCTCAAAAACTTTATTATTTGTTGAACAAATCATCGACAGTTAGGCTAAATACTATTTAAATCACAACGGATGTAATATAATATTATCTTAATAAACAAATGTACTCTGTACTGTACTCATATATTAAACACACATAAAGTATATTAATATAGTTGTATCATATTGGTAACTATGATTGGCATAAAGTTTTCCTTTTGTATGCCACTGATAATTAATTGTATTTAATTTATTTACCCATAAAGCGTTTCTAATTCCTCAATTTGAAGCATAAATATAATCGGTATTTTATTTATTTATTTTAATACTGTGTTACAGTTTTATAGTCAGTGCAGCTTTAATGACAATAAAGCAATAACTGCGTATTTGTATGACTAAATCCTATATAATAATAGCGTTTAGTGATCATGTGTAACCACCTATTCCGAGTAAACTACTTAACGTAGAGGACCCAGTTTGGTGTCAATAGATTTCCCTTAGGTCAAGGATGATGAACAAAATATAATATCCTAAATTTTCTTATTTATAAGATTGAAATTGCCAAAAATCAAAGATTTATTGGCCATTTTTTATGATCATTTGATTTACCAAGCCATGTGTTCCCTACTTTGCATCCAAATTCAATGCATCAGCTGAGTAAAGTTTTTTTGTCTTAACTAATTTTAACTTATAAACTACAGAACAATTAGTAAAAATAAAAAAAATAAATAAAAATAACAAAGGCAATGGTTTGTCTAGTGACATATCTTGCATTTAAACATTAACTTGAGAGACTTATAAAGAATCTTTAAGGCAGCTCCAATACTTTCACTCTCTTCAGCCTGCTGATTGTCTCGTTATTGTCTATCAGGTTGGCAGCTAAAGTGTTAGGATAGTTTTCAAGTTTGTCTTGGTAGAGTTTACTAAGTCTTGTAATTTCTTCCGTCACTGTTGGAATTTTGAAGTCTTGAAGTATTGTCATGTTTGAAATAAACCATGCATGGAGCGTCAACAATTCTTCTTAGAGTTTTGGATTGAAATCTTTCTATATGTAAAAAGTTGGATTTTGTAGGGCCAGATAGGTTTAATCATAATTTTGTAGAGGGTAATTTTATTGGGCAATGATACGGCTTTCTAGGTGGTACGTTGGAAATGTGCGCAATAGAAACCTGCACAAACACACATTTTTCTTTTTCCTTACGCAAATATATATTAAGATGGTAAAGCTGTTAGTTTAGCCGTGTTGTTGTATCATCAATTGTGGCTAGGCTGATCTGATGGCTTATTGGAATACTATCGATACATCCACAAACAACAGTTTGAGTGAAGACAAACATTTGCTTAGTAGATACAGCTATCCATTTTCTGCGAATGTGTGCAAACAATGTAATAGTTTATTTAGTAAACTACCAGGAATATATTTTCCAGCATCAAATACGTAGAGCATAAAAATTAAGCATGGAAACAATATTATTTAATAACCTCTAACCTCTAACAACTGAAAATTGTCGGTTTTTGTTATGTAAACATAATTTATCATCGTATGGTAATAAAATAATTATTAATTGGTTGTGTTTTATTGTAACTTATGCTCTTAAAAACACTGAACAAATTTTTATTCTACCAATCCAATATTAGGTTAAGGACTTTCAACTTGATAATAATATAAATAAAATAGGATATTTTACCTGATGATGTGTTAATCACCAATATAAAAATCACCAAGGCCAATCGATAAATTGATCTCCTGTTTTCCTAATCAAATTGGTCAAAGGAGGAGTTCACTTATCACAAATTGCCAAAGGTAAATAATATATAAGATGATAGTGCTGTCAAACTGTTTAATATTGAACTACTGCTGTTTTATAATGTAATAGAATTGAAACTGATTTTCATGTTATCCTTATAGACGAAAAAGTAAATTTGAGGTTGGCTTGTACCCCTTCAGAATGGAGGAATACACTTTGGAAACCACCTTTCAAATTTATGGGTCGAGACTAGTCTTGTTATGCCTCAATCGTCAAACACAGGTTAGAAATAACAGAGGCTGTTTAGAAAAATCGGTGGGTCAACAAGACTCAGCTGGTTCAATCACACTATCGAGAACGCCTGCTGGCCGGGCGACGCAACATGACTACACCACTCACATTGCCTATCGGGCACTGGACGGCGCCGCCCGTCATGGCTGGTTCTCATTCCTACTTTTCTGCCGATATCTGCTCAATCACTCTAGTTTGTGAATGGCAAACACACAAAATTCAACTTTAATGTATTATATTACCTAGATTGCCTATATAATGATTGCCTAGACAATTTGCCATAAAATATCATTCTCTACGGATGCAAAAGTCCCGTATCCGAAGTATAAATACCACGCCATTACTGCTGCATGGTTAACGATACCGTACTGGAGTATATAAACGGATGCCTAATCAGTTGATTAAATTAAATGATCAATAGGGCAACAAATTAAATCATTGTGCACTATGTAATGAAACATTAGGATTAGTAAAGACTTATAAACATAAGGTTAACGATGAAACACTGACAGACTTTGGGCAGAGCCCTATTAATTTGTGAAGTCCTGAAATCACCAAGGTTTTTTTTCAGCTCCACACGGAAATAGAAACAATTACTTTGAAATTCAGTACAGCCATTTTCAATTTCGAGCGTGGTAAAAATCTGGCCCACCATAGTAACAGAAATACAGACAAAAATTGTTTAACACTAATTTCAGTATCTCCAATGCATACACGTAAAAATAAGTAAATGCCCAGAATCTATAAGAGATGGTGAGACAATTCCTTGTATAAGAGTTATAAGAGATAATATATATTCCTTCTTATAAGAGATATTCCTTGTAACATATGTTATTGCTAATAACCTGTCCATAATGAATTAACAGCTGAAATTCAAATTCAATTATTCCCCATGATAACCTTATGGGCATAAAACTAACTTTTAGGGCCCATTTTCTTTGGAAAGGAAATATAGAAAAATAAAACCTTAATACACAACTACAAATCAAGATAAACTATTGTGTTACCTCAACTGTCAAGATAAACTATTGTGTTACCTCAACTGTCAAGATTGGTGCCTCAAGTGGAGTGATCTTAGCAATCATCTCCTTAGCGTATTAAAATATCAAATATTAAAAGTATAATACAACGAATTTTTTCATTATGTCAAAGGGTAGAAATTAGCTACGAATTATAATTTAGTCCCTAGACAAACATTAATGGGAATAATAAAAATAAATATAATTTATCGGTGTTGTAGGCCTATATGTGATGTGTTTTAGTGTTTTAATTGGTTTAAACTATTGAAATATTACGTTATCGATATATCTACCAAAGTTTAGCCGGAAGGCTCATATATATAATATTAAATTGTTGCCTCAATATACATCTTTCATCCAAATTTAATATGCTAAGGTTTATTAGTGAATTTCTTATGATAAATTGAACTATTAGCATGACCCGCACGGTGAAACTTAAGCTTGGGACCACAATATAAGTTCCTAATCTAACCCCCTGAACACGTTTTGGGGGGTCGCTAACAACTTTATATATATGTGCGTGTTCGCACTCTAGCGGTCGCAGTTTTCGTCCGATTTACTTGAAATTTGGTAGGAACCTTCTCTTTTGTAAATAGTTGGACAAGTTCGTTGGGAAAAAATCGGACAAATCTAACCCTCTTTTTTGGGATTTTAATTGTTCAAATGTTGGGTTTTTGGGCCCAGAAAGGCGTAGAAAAGACCCAAATGTAACATAAATGCATTTATAAAGATGAAAATTAGTGAGGCGAAAGTTTTAATCCCTCTCTCATCATTCTAGCAAAAATACTTACCGAGTTACTAAAGAAAATGTTAATTATCTTAACATAGTATGTTGTCTTAAGATGATTTTACACTGGAAAAGGCTGTTTTCGTATCTTGATGTAGTTTTATCACCCCCAATACTCCTATAAAAATTGTTATCCTGAATATACTTCCTCCTTACCTTATAATGTACAACATTTCCATCCTAATAATGAATCTAAGTATAACCAAGAGCATGAGAACAGAAAAAAAATAATATTTTCAAGTTTTAAAAAAATGTTACCAGTGTTGCTTTAAACACTTTATTATATTTTTTAAAGGTTTTAATTTGGAAACTCACTTCCCTCACGTCAGCGTGCTGCGTGCGATCTCGTTTATGTATTTTTGAGAGTTGCTGACGTAGTGGTCAAGTTGTCGTACTCCGGAACAGTGGCAGCGCCTTGTCGTGGGTTCGAATCCCGGTCCTGACAAGTAAATTGTGTCAGTAGTCTAGCTTGTACGTTTACTCATCCCTCTATTAGCTTGACACAATAAACGCACAGACGGGCAAAGTTTAGGAAACACGAGACCACCAATCTCGTGGATAAACATAGACATTTGCTTAGTAATCTAAAATTATACTTACAATATTAAAATTTATTAGTATAACGTAAATGATGACAGATCTACTAAAACTTGAATCTTTTAATGTGTTTTTTATTTACAATATAAGTATTAAAATACTATTATTTTTAGATATTTGTTTTGCTCCACGCTGGCTAAATTATTTGTAATTTTACCAAGACAGTTTAAAGGCAAAAAAGTAATACATAAGAAGGTAAAAATAAAAATAAATAATATTGTGTAGGTAAAAATAAGGACAATCTTTAAGTATGATTCTCCGTTACATTATTATTCCTGCGATAGAGGAATACCTCTTATCATCATTCAGTTGGTTGTTCGGACGTTATCAGGCCAATGTCAGTATCAGTGGCCCCGTCGTCCATTGTTGTCCCAGTCCTCCTGCCTCTGACATTGTCCACTCGGTCCGTTGGTCTGGAAATGAACTTCAGCCTCATCTTTGGTCAATAACAATAATATCTGAAGAAGAGAGAGAGAGATTATTATTTTGAAAGAGGTAACTACTAATAATGTAAAATGATGCAAACAAGAAATAGAAAAGCAACATGTAGTTAAGGGATACTTATTCTTCAATTGCTTTCTAGCTTAAAAACTAATAACTTAAAAGTATTGAATTAATATATAAACGAACAAAATAAATGGAAGTGGTAAATGGTGTTGTTAGTGGTATTTTTTTACATCTTTAACGTTTTAATTATGTAAAGCTGGCTTGGATAATTTCTAAAAGAAATATAAATAACCGATTAGGATGAAAACAAATTTAATGGGAATGTAGACGATTTAAACATAAAATTAGTTTATTTTATTACTACAATCACTAAAAAACACACATGAAATTTATCTTTATGTATAGATCTGTAGGCGAAATTTTGGGAGTTTGGCAAATCGCAGGATGAGTGGGAGACGTCTCAAAATAAAGGTCTCGATCCCAAGGACTCGGGAAAATAGCATTATTTCAAAAATGTTACCAAAAACGAGAAATAACGTAAAACATCTCTCATAGGAAAAGCATGGGGATGTATTTGTCCGCTTTGTTTACATCAATAAATGTGATTAAATGTCTACTTTGTTTACGAACTTACATGTGTTCCTACTTGGAGCAAAGTTAGATGCTATCGCCCCTTCAAGCCACTAGTTTATACTATTTCAATCATCTAACATCCGTCGTTATTACCACTCTACCTAAGGTATTGCGTTATATCCAACTCAATACGTTAAGGAATCTATTTTAAATTCCCACTACCCCAATTTCCGAAAATGGGTTATATCTATATTTTAGTAACGTAAACGAAAAGCGTTATTTTTTATTTTATTATCAGGAATTTAACATAATTAAATTTAAAATATCTTTAATATTTAAATACAATAGATTTTTTTTGTAAAACGTAAATATAAGTGATAATTTATAGCTATAAAGCTCATAATGTATATTGCTTCTAAAGTACAGGTGTTAGCATATGGGTTACTCAATAGGTAAAAGTTATTACGGCGTTTTCTACGAACCATTGAAGGCAATATTGTCTAGTATTAATTTACCTTCCTCAATTAGTATTCATGTAAATTTAACAACACATTTTTAAGGTAATTGCTGCTACAAAATCACTATCAATTTCCCAACCTTTGGGGACGTAGCTCAAATGAATAATAAGCTTTTTTGGTGATAGTATTGATTCTATTCCTCTATAGTATTCTTCTATAGTAGGTATGTCTATTCTTCAACAGATCTAACATTATATATAGTTTGAGTGGGCATAGCAAACTTAAACTTTCTTATTCCCCGGATACTCAAAACCATTCTCACAACGATGATAGACAGAAATACAATTTAGGCGAAACCTTAAAAACTCCAATATAGAAGGAAAATAAAACTAATACTTATTTGAAACCCAGTATAAAACACTAACGGAACCAGGTCAATTACCCGTCAGGGGGCGACTCTCCCAGGTCCTCCTCTCGAACCCAGGCCCCTTTCTGATTGACTCCCAATTACCTTCAAACACTTTTAAACAAAACCCTAAAGATTACCCTTAAAAAGCCAACCCGGCAAGGCATAACAGGAAAGACAAGAAGAAAGCCAAGCCCAGAATCCACTCTATATCTTTTATGGTTGGTGTAAACAAACATCCATTCCAGCTAAAACATCTACCAAACAATAAGTCATGACTATCCAGACATATTACTACTATTATAAAAATGAGACGGTGTCTATCTGCCTATTGTTCCATCACGCCAAAACCTCTGAACTAATTCTGCTGAAGTTTTGCACAGGTATAGTCTATGTACCCAGGAGTGTCATAGGCCTATTGCTGTTTATAAAAGTGCTCAGCACTCTGTCCAACGAGTTTCCAAGTTTCAACGTTATTCATGTGAAGGAGAGTTTTATTTGGTTTATATCACAAGTGGTTTTCTTAATTTAACTCATTTAAATAGACAGCTGTAATAAAATATTATATCTAACTACGGGCTGTCCATTATTTGCTTACATTTCTTCTACCCTGAATTTAGTTCCTGTTGCAAATCACGGGCATAGCAGCAAGTCCTATATATTAATAGAGTGTAGTGACCACCTATTCAGAGTAATGTACTGAACATAGAGCAGCCAGGTTGGTGTCAATAGATTTCCTTTAGCCCAAGTATGATGAACAAAATTCTATATTGTAAAATTACTCAGTTATAAGTTTGTAATTGGAAAAAACACTGTTTTTTCCTTTATCCGCAAATATACGAAACGTGTAACCACCTATTCAGAGTAAACTACTGAGCGTAGTAAGTACAAATTAGTGTAAAAATATTTTCCTTAGGCACAGGATGATGAAAAAATACGATATCCTAAATTTATTTAGTTATAAGTTTGTAATTGGCAAAAAAACTTTCTTTTGGGCCATAGTTTATTTGCAATCATTTTGTTTACCGAGCCATGTGTTCCTTCCTTTGCATCCAAATTCAATACAGCACCTGAGTAAAGCTAAGGTTATTTTTGTAAACAAAGCAAACCTTAATTAAATTTAGGTTTTTGGGTTGAAATTTACAAGCAATAAGGAACAAATATTCTATGCTAAATAGGAATAGAGATTATAATACTGTTTACAAGTGTCTGCAAAGTTCTATTTAGATTTACGTATTCAATTTTTTCTATTTATGTACAGGACTTTTACTCTTGTGGCAAAATTGTGTTTTATCGCAGATAATGGAAAGAGAAGTAGATTATTTCCATTTGATAAATCCTGGGTAATAGAAAATGTGAGAGCAGAGCGGTAAATTTCGTTCCCTATATTTTTATTACATGACATATTACTATAATTCGATTCACAGCTGGGATTTTAGTTTTTTATGTAGTTTTTATAGTTTTGTGTAAAACTGAAACAAAATCTTTTTATAAAAAACTATAATAGCCGTTATACTCCCTAAATTACGATATTTTTAAATGACTAGGCCTACATACAAAATCATGATAAAAAACACAAATACAGTTAAAATATAAGGAGTTATGTTATGTTTATTGGAAAAAGTTTGAGTGTAAAATTAAACACTCAAGTTTTGTGAAGGTTTCGAAGATTTAAATAATTCAGTAAACTATTTTATTTCGGTTACATATTTTTAAGTCAAAAATTCCATTTCAGTTTTTTATTTGAAAATTTCGTACGATTTTTATTTTATTTGCTATATTGGATAAAATTGGGTGAAACTGTATGAAACTCTGATTGGACATTAAAAAACAAGGGATAAGAAAACTAAGGACTATGGACCTATCCTATAAGCATTGAATATATACATATTTATCCATACAGTTTAGCTAATTTTATATTTTTGTTGGTCTGTCTTTAGATAGTTTGTGTGTTAGCAGACGAAATCAGTTATATGTTAGGTGTAGACTATATTTATCATTAAGTTACAAATACAATGAAAGCAGTGAAGTTAATTAGTATTAAAAATTTGAGCCCGATGTCCCAGAAATACCTTAATACTGGTCTATACCAGTTTTGAGACTGATATTGGGTACAGCAAATGAAGTTGTTATTACATATGGTAAGTCTTTCGGCTGTCCATTATGACAAACTTCCCTTTCACCTTTGGTCCCTCCATTAGCAGCAGCTAGGGATAGAATCTCCGGGTTTGGTCCCCACCTCCCAACCTGAGAATGAATGGTCTATGGCTGCTGTACATGGATACCCTGTCAGTTGACCAGTTGGAGGGCAGAATGCGGGTCCCCTGATTGAGAGCTTCATCCCAGCTGTCACAGGGGCACGGGAGTTGGCCCTCTTAAGGGTCGATTTGGCTGCCGTCCCATCCCACCTTTTTCTTTCCTGCTCTATCCTACGTTTCCGGTAACCTGCGCAATATTCCCGCTTGTGGAAGATGTGACTAGCAGCTATGCTGGGGTTTCCTAATCCGCAACAAAGATGATGATGATGATGATGAGCCCGATGAACAAACTTTTCAAATCAAATCAAATCAAATTTATTTCCAAATAAAAACAAATACAATATCATGTACACAACAAAATATTGCGAAAAGCAAAATTCTCACATAGGCCCATCGGCCTGTGCGTGAGAACGAGCTCTGACTCAAATTCTTAAAATTCTTCACTTAAAAAATAACAAAAACATCGTGTTATTGCTAAAAGAAATTACTTTTACTTTTTGGTGATTAAATACAAATACACATAAAAATTAAAAATAAAACAATACCGGCAGTTGTATGTATATTAACCATGAACAAAATTAAGATTCATTTTGCATTTAAATATCAAACACTGAAGAAAAATAAAAACGACATTTGATATAATACAAAGACAATAGGCATTGGCGGGAGTGAAGTAGAAGTAGAAGTAGACGGTAGAAGTAAAAGTAAATTTGTAATCATTTAATCCAAATTAGCTATAGTTTTTAAGAAACAAAATTTAGCTAGAAGTGACACTAAAATAGATAAGATTCAATACTCAATACTTAACTAACAACAAAGTTCAAACTAAACCATTGAAAATCCGTTTTGGGCTATTTTGCATGTAGGCGTAAAAAGTATTTCGTAAAGACACGTTTTGAATTTTGACACCTTTTAATGAATATTATAATATGCAATATGTTGGGGCTTTATTATAATACCACCTTTAAATTTCCTCAGCGAATTCCCATTTTATTACATGCAATTCAAAATTAGCGTTTTAAATATAAACTTTAAAAGAGCAATATCTAAGCCTATAAATATATTTCATAACTTAACCAGATGCGTGTGAAGTTTGGACTATTGACTCATATATATCTCCTTTATTTAATTGAGTATACAAGATTATAAAAAGTTTGTGTAGAAAATAATTTAAAATGTTATTAGATTATACATTTGATTTCATAAATAGTTTTATATATATGTGTACTTAAAACGTATAACACTATGATGTTCTTCAAATCATATGTTTATGTTATTTATATATAAATTATTATTGTAAATATAACCTATGTCATGTTGTGAGTTTGTCTGACGATGACGTTACTGGCGAAAGGCTTCATGAAACATAGCCAATTAAAAAAATATTGGCGATGTTTTAATTTAAAATTAGTTTATAACTAATATTACGGCTCCTTATTAAATAATATTTCTTTAGTTTTTAAAGCCCGTCATTTTTGACGGGCTATTAACAGCTATTAATTAATATTAATATTTTATAAACGACTGTATACAACAAAATGCACTTAATTTAAAGTAAAAAAATGTTTAAATTCCTCTAAATATTTTATCCATTTATGATATGTATGCTGTGACTTATTTAAAAAAAATAGCCAGAATTTTTTCTGATGTATATCTATCATCACATTAAGACATATTTAGTTTTTTAACTAGCTAAAAACAATTCTTGGGTTTATACAATTTAACAAATATATATAAAATGTAATAAAATTTAAACTTTACATCGTTCAAATTTAAAATATTTATTAAACATTTCTTTTATTTGGTCATTTATTTGCCGTTTAGTTTTTTTTTAGTAAAAAATTTGAATAAATAAAGTGAAAACACTACGTAACCATTCAAAACCGTAAATTATATTTCAATGTTAATAAATTGAAAGCTAAACAAATCTGTTGAAAACAAAGAGCGTTATCGGTATCATTGTTCTCCGTCTTAAAACATTTACTTGTCCTTATTTGCAGACTACTTGTCAACAGCGGTGGTTTTTTCTTTGCTAACAATTATTTTCTAAACAATTGTTCGATGATTTACAAATTAAGTAAATACCAGGAATAACCCATTGTATACAAATATTAACGAAATATTATTCGAAACATAAATTGTATATAAAATAACTTTTTATGTAATGGAGTTGATATTTATTTTATAATTTCCCATTTAGTTACGTGTAGTTAGTTTAAAATTATTGGTTTGAATTGATTTAAGAATTATGTTAAAATTTCAAGGAAAATGCTTGTAAAATTCGTATATAGCCTCTAAAGGTCGGCCTACCAACAATTAAATATATTTCGGATTACAAACTGAGGTCGCATAGCTAATGAAAATGGTAAGAATGCATTATATATTATAACTTAATTAAAGAATAAATTTAATCTCAGTTTTAATGTAAAATGTATTGGCACGGATTGAGAATGAGTGGATTCGTTTGGTCGAACTGTTTGATATTGTTGTTTACTTCCAATAAATACTCACTGTAATAAAATATAAATAAATAATTTTAACAACTAGTTCATTTATGTAGTATTAAATGTTATAACAATATTTTTTCCCTCTGTTAGTTAAAAAAGCCTGGAAACATTCCCACTAAGCCCTTCATCAAATATAGTGCAAAATACAACAATCTTAAGTTAAGCATATTAATAATTGTGGAGCTCATTTTCATAGCTGAGAGATAATACGAGTCTTCTATTCCAACTCATTTATTTTTGGGGCACCCGTATTATGACGCTAGAGGTGAAACTCAAGAACCGTCACAATACGACATTAAGCGTACTGGAGTAGAACTTTAGGTCTCCAGGAGGTTATAAATAACGTGATCACCATCAGAACGTCCTTTAAACGTGTTTGGTTTCTAGTACAGCGCTCCCTTGCATAACTGCAAGTCTATTGTACTTTAATAAAGTATAAACGTACTAACTATTAATCTACGCTTTGGTAGTAAAGGAATACAGAAAATTATATGTAAATGAGTGACTCTCTAGACATAATTATGGTTTCCAAGAATGACGACACTAATCACAAAATTATCTTAAAAGCATCAATATCCTGAAACACATTTAACTCGTCGCAACGTATGGAACCGGCCGGCCCCCGACATATTTTTATGGCTCCCGACTTCTTTATTGCCCCATATCTAACCCTCGTCAACCAGTCACGTGGGCTTACTCGAATGTCGGGGTTTCTCCCACTCGACTTGTAATATAAACTACCGAATACCATACTTTGTCCCCATAGTTATAAAATATCTAGGAATAGAACGGTTAAATTATATTACAAGCGTTAAAGCCAATGCAAATTTCATACCTTTCAAGGGTCAAATAGACAAATTCCTATGCATTTCAAAGATGATTTAAAATACTACAATGTATTTTTTAGACTCTTTTCAAATATTTCCATAAATTAATAAATTGGAAATTATGAGACCAAACTATATTGAAAACTTGACATGTTTTACTATCTGACAATATGAGCTTACAGATTTGACGTAATGCTCAAGATTACAAACGCTCGTATACAATTTTTAAACGATATTGAAATGTATAATATGATAATGAGTGGTATAAGAGGTGGACTTACATGTGCAGTAAAGAACTGCGCAAGTTCAAATCACCCCCCAATCCCCAATTGCGACCCCGGTGAATTCGACTCACTAATTTATTTATATGACATTATCGGTCTTTACGCCACTTCCTCTAGACGGTTGCAGGTGGATGCCTCCAGACTTGGTTCAATTAGAAAGTAAACAAGAAGGTACAAGTTTTATCTTAGCAGTAGATTTAAAATATCCATTTAATTCAGATCACACAGACTATCTATGTCCTCATCTCGTAGAAGGTAAATTTATATATTTTGTCAAGACAGAATACATTACGTAATACACTAAAAGAAATTAAAACAAGCTCTGTCAATTGGACTCATATTAGAGAAAATTCACAGAGCTATTGCATTTAACGAATCACGTTGGTTAGAATATAACATACAAATAAGCACAGACTTGAGAAGGCACTATTCACAAGACAAAACACCATCCAATTTGTTCAAACTCCAATCAAACCTCATATACGGTAAATCAATAGAAAATGCAACTTATAATTTAAATAAACATTTCCTATACAACAATACTAGAAAACATATGATATTAATAAAACAACAAACTTTCGTTGACATAATTTAATATAATAAAGCAATATTAAATGAAAAAACTACGTAATCTTAACGTCTAAAAGAAAGGTTGGTTGTAATAAGCCAATGTGTTTAGGTTTTTCGATACTATATCTATGAAAGAGATACATTTACGATATGTATTACAATACATTAAAGAAAATCTTTCGCCCTTTCAATCTCATGTACACAAACAACGATTCATTCGCATTGCATGTATTCTCTAAAAAAATTGTTTAAAAAACAATATTTAATTCACCCTTCACGTCTAGGTCTATTCAAAGATGTATCTTCCTATATAGCACACTCTCCTCTTGAAGATGTTTAAAAAAGGTCACAATGAGCATGCTTACACTTTTTTAAGACGTCTCACGAGACCAGGTTTTACGTCAATTATACGTAAATTATACTAAAAGTTTCGTACACTTCCCTCCGCTAGAAGACGTTTAAAATAGGTCTAAGAAGATGGTTCTAAGATACATTTTATCCATCTTCAAGCTATTTTAATACCTCAAGGTATTTTTTTATACTAGTTATAAACCTCCCAATACCATCGATTTTAATAAACATCGTAAAATCTCCACTGAAATTATGTCTCCAAGATGTCTAAGGAAGTCTCTTATAAGACGTTTAAATTAAGTATTTTTAAAGAATTCTAGAAGATGTTTAATATGTCTAAAATATATAAACTGTGACCACTTTCAGACATTCTTAAGAGGCCTACAAACACTGTATACTCATGTAAAGAATACCTAAAGATGTTTAATAAATGTCTATGATGTATAAACCGTGACCACTTTGAGATATTCTTAAGAAGTCTACGTCATCAAATAAAATATTGTACTAAATTGAAAATCGGTTGAATATTTTGTAACAGAATTTGAAAAAAAAAAACACTTTTTCTTTGAACTTTAAATCATAAAGAAAAAACAAAATTATCATTTATAACAACACAAATAATAGTCAAATTTACTAATACATTACAGGAGACATATTTTATTATACGAAGCCATAAGAAAATTGTTATTGATTATTTTTACCCACAAAAATTAGGCCTTACTTTTGTTCAATTATTTGTAAATGTTTAAAACAAATAAACAATAATTATTTTACATGCTTCGTAATTTTTTACTCCTAATGAAATATTAGAACCATGACTGTTTTGGTTAAATAAAATACAAAATGCATGTCTACTTTTGTATATTTAAGTAAAAAATTAATATTATTAAAATTGTAACAAATTTTAAATTATGATGGTGTCTGTGATGGCTTGTAATGGCTGGCGCATTCTAGAAGTTGATGTCCACCAAAATCTGTAACAAACACATAAGGTATGTAACAAATTTAGGGAAATATAGTTACAAAAATAAATAATCAATTATGTACAAAATGCATGCAAGTATAAGTTTTTAGCAAATTTCTCCTGTAGGGAAGAAGCTATTACCGTAGTCGGCATGGTAAGACCTAGGCCCGGGATCATGATAACTTTTCGTTTTGAAATCCCCAGATGCCAAAAACACCATTCGTTTGAAACTGTATATATATAAATGTGTCCGTGGGTGCGATAACTCTCGTAAAAAGTCCGACTTTTGGGTCCGACTTTGATGAAATTTGGTATAAACGTGTAAAACAACATTTATGACTAGTTCGAAAACCAGCCGATTACACTATCCCAAGGGGTATTTTGGGGGGGGTTTTGTACCCCAAAAATGGTTTTTTTTGAATTTTTTACATCTATTTTGTTAAGTAGTCAAATTTTAGTTTGCACCATTGGATTAAGCTTAAAAAACACACAATTTGGTGTTTTGATCATTGCTCTACGTCAATTTGTTACCGTCAATTTGATACTGAAAGTGCTTAACACAGTATGTTGTCTAGTCTTATAAAGAATAATAAAATTGTTATATCTCCCTTAATTATGAACGTATACTGACGAAACTTGGTACAGTATGGCTTAATCTGGTTGTGGTCTATTGATATTTGCTAAAAAAAATTTGTTGCCAAAAGTTCCCGTAGCAGCAAACCTGCGTACCCAGCCCCCATGATATTCTTATGGTGAATAATTTAAACTGCATGTATCGCTTATTTGTGAGTATATTTTTATGAAACTTGGTAAGTGGCGTTATGTAGTATCAAGACATTTATGTATGCATTGGAAATTTGCTTAGTACACAGGTTTACCGCGACGGGGGTATTTTCTAGCTCCTTCTATTTCAATCAAAAATGGAATTCTTTTGACTATTAGTGAGTTTTTATACTAAATAAAATAGTTTTTATACTATTAGTCTGAGTTTAAACCAAATTAAAGTAAAATCTTTTTATATACCCTCATTTAAAATGTGTAACGATTTATCTAAAATATTATAAAAAAGGTGGTTTCTGTATGTCTGTCTGTCTGCTGTTTCGGGTAAACACAAAAACTACTGAACTGACTGGGCTGAAACTTTACACAAAGGTAGATCTTGAACCTGTGCAACACACAGGCCTATTCACTTCCTTAGAATCCCCTCAGGCTACGCCCCGTGAACGTCCTAAGTTTCAATGTTTACATCTCAGAAGAAAGTAAACATTCAGAAACTGTAATGCGAACAGCTGTTTCAAGCTCTCAATCTTTCTAACCTGAGCGAAGAACGGGTACATTCTAATAGTTTATCATAAATTATTAAAAGGACATTTAAAAATCTAATTTGATTTACTCTATTTGCTCACCTAATCAGGCAATTAAAAAACATTCTAATTGATTTCTAGAGCTGACAAATAAATTATAGTTATTCCTAAACAGGTAGAATATGGATATACCATTCTCGATGACAGTGCCTACTAACGGTTATACTATAATGACTATAATGATGGTTAATAAAGTTTAAGCCTATAATTTGTGAGTGTAAGATCTTCTAGGCCTAAGTAGGTTTAAGTTGGAAACGGTGGCAGTACTGGATTTACGCTTCATAAAAACCAATGTTAAACAGAATGAGTAATATCTCATTTATTTATCACGGAAAAACTTGATTCATATGTCAAATTAATGCTCCCTGTAAATTTACATTTTTATTGTAAGCGATGTTTTTATTAAAACGTTGGCTACCGACTGTCCCACATACACGTGACACAATGTTATCTCTTAAGTTGGAAGTTAAATTTTTTTAAAAATCGGCCGGGAAAATCACATTTTGACAGTAATTTTCAGTTTCTTTATCTCGGAAAACCTTGTCCGGTTAATCCGTGATCCGGACGATTCAGGTCCGGATAATCCGAGGTGCAAGTAAATCATTATAATTATTACTTCCTTAGCTTGGCACTGACTCGGTAACAAAACCTGACGCTTGTCAATGCTAGATATACATAGTTTAAAGATAAATCCACTTTTTAATTTTATTTAAGTTATGATTTGATTAGGATTGCAATATGCCAAGTCTTATTAGCAAGAGGCTGAACAAAAAAATGTCTAAAAGTTTAATGTCCTGACCTAGGCCAAAGTATTATTTTAATTTTACCTTCTAATCTTTGATGAGCTGTGAGCTACGAGTGTCCATCTCCCATAGGTCTGAAGTCTGGTTAGGTGTTGGGCTCCCATTCTGCAGAGCAGGCTGTCTCTTTTCAATCTTGGTTGGCAGCAACATGAAAACAATTAGGGCCTAATCAGTTAAAATAGTCTATTCATTTAAAAATTAGGTACTTAAACAAATTATAATGAAAGCTTAGTAATTAATTTAAATCCAATAATAGGTACTGCAGTTAAGTACATAAATGTACTCTTTAAGTGTATACAAGTACGGTACTCTTTATACTGAGTACTTAGAACTGCCTAGTGCACTGACAGTAAAATACCAATGTGGGGATAAAGAAACTCAAAAATCTCAATACAAAAAAAACCTGTAAACATTTAAATACGAGGCATGTTTTTAAAGTAAGTACAATTTTGAATTCCGTCGTTGCAACTGGCACTCCTGCATGCTGCGCTGTGTACCTGCATCTATTGGCAAGACTAGGACGCAACTACGGTTAAAAATCAACTGGATTTTCATCTGTTTGTGAGCATTCAAAATGGTGCCGCTGATTGAGGTCCCCGCAGATTGTGATGTCGTGCCGCAATTTTATTTATAAGTCATAACGGTATGAAAGCGGCTGAAATTCATCAGGAGATTAGGGAAGTCTATAGCAAAGTGTTTGACACCTCAAGCGTCAAGAAGTGACTCGAAACCTGTGATAAATTGGCTTAAAAAACCATCACCTTCCTCCTTGTACCGCTCAAGAGAAGTGAACGCACTCCTCAAACGTTTGGTTTTGTGCACATCAGTCAACATTTTTGAAGTGTGAGCACAACTTTCTATAAACTAGGTAACACAATTACAAGACACTTCTGAACGCTAAATAAAACTCATAAGATAGCGATAAAATCGTAAACCGTCTGTTTTCTCTCACGTTTTGATCAATTTTAAGCAAATGACAGAGGGTCACCCACTTCGTTCCACGTCATGAACATTCATGTGGCCATCTTCAAATGTTCTAACCCATTTGCGTGCTAGTGCTTTTGTTTTTCAATACACTTCACTTATCTGCTGATTAATTCCAGCATCTTTCACACTGTTAACAGTTAGAAATTGAATCGCAGGGCGACTTCATAGTTGGCGGGGACCTCAATCGGCGGCGCCATTTTGAATGCTCACAAACGGATGAAAATCTGGTAAATTTTTTCCGTAGTGTAGTCCTAGGCTTGCCATTAGAGGCAGGTACACAGCGCAGCATTCAGAAATGCCAAACGCAGCACTACAACGGCAGGATTGAAAAACGGTAATTACTTTAAAAACATACCTCGTACATAGTGATGTAAAATACCCGGGAATTTAAAACTCGGGGTAAATACCCAAAATTCATAAATACCCGGGTATATTGGATATTTATAATATTTTACGTAAAAGCGCCAATGTAATTCACATCTACTCTTACTACCCTTGCTATTAATGTATAACATTTGGGGAAATTTTATTTACTAGGGTACGTATATTTATAATTTTATCAATAAATAAATAATAAAATGGCAACTTTTATAAAAAGCCCTTTCAAGCGTAAAAACCCATACCACCGCCAAACTATGAAGTAACTGGTTAAATATGAGGCATTCTTTAAAAATTTAAAAATATGGAGGGCCTAATTTTATGGTTGGACAGATACAGAACAAAATCACAATGCAATTGAATTTCAATTCTTTTCATACAACATTTTTAATTTATTAAACACTCCAAAACACCATCAGAGTAGTAAATACCCAGTCCTGGGTATTTATCTCGATCTTGTTCAGAGGTTAAATGCTTATGGTGACCATATTATACTCTTCAAAAAAATTATTATGCTAATTTTGTAATCCTTAAATCAAGGGAATTCCAAC
This sequence comes from Allygus modestus, assembly GCA_963675035.1. Taxonomy (NCBI): domain Eukaryota; kingdom Metazoa; phylum Arthropoda; class Insecta; order Hemiptera; family Cicadellidae; genus Allygus; species Allygus modestus. Next base: position 13,304,352 of record OY776116.1, read on the forward strand.
GAGTTTGCACGCAGCACGCTGACGTGAGGGAAGTGAATTTCCAAATAAAAACTTTTAAAACTCAAAATCAGTGTAAAAACATACATTTGTCCAATTTTTATTGAAATCTGAAAACATTGATTTTTTGGCTGTTCTGATACTCCTGGTTTCATTTACTTGCAAAGCTGGGAATACAATTTTGCCCAATATAAGGTTAGGAGAAGGTCCAGACAGGCTTGAAAGTAGGTGTGAGCTTGCTGGGGATGATAAAAGTACTCTAACAAAGGAATAACAGGCTTTTCTCGTGTAAAACCCCCATAAGACAACGTACTGTGTTTAGTCAATACACATTTTCTTTAATAACTCGGTAAATATTTATGCTAGAATGATGAGAGAGGGCTTAAAACTTTCGCCTCTCTAATTCCCATCTTTTTACATGCATTTATTTTACATCTGGGGCTTTTATGACCATTTTTGGGCCCAAAAACTCTAAATTTGAAAGATTAATCCCCCAAAATAGGGGTTTAGAGTTTTCCGATTGTTTTGCCCAACGAACTTGTCCAACTGATTACAGAAAGGAACGTCCCTACCAAATTTGAAGTAAATCGGACAAAAATTGCGACTGCTAGAGTGCAAACACACACACATATATATATATATATATATATGTCTATATATATATATATATATATATACATATGTATATATATAAAATTTTGAGTACCCCCAAAACGTGTTCAGGGGGTCACGTTAGGAACTTCTATGATGGTCCCGGGCTTAAGTTTCACTGTGCGGGTCATGCTAATAGTTCACTTTCCATAGGAAATTCACTAATAAACCAAGTAAAAAACCCCTAAATGTTATACAAATCATAAATACCCACATTTTACCCGGGGATTGGGGTAAGTACCTGGGTAAATAACCATTTTTATTTTACCTACCCGATGGGTATTTACCCGGCCCACATAACTAATCGTATATAATGGAGACTAAATAAGTAGGTAGGTACCGGTACCTAAACCAAGTAAATAGTAATACATGGGGATACAAAAATAAATTGCTAACCTTAAAATACCTATTGAAAATATCCCATCGAAGCCACCATATAGTTTAAACAATAACTAATAGCCCTAAGTTAGTAATAGGGCCTAGTTAAACTACTAAATAGTATAAGTTGTACTATACTACTTGTACTATACAGTACTAACTATATCTGTAATTGAAATGAAAGCATAATAACCATGTACTGGTTACTCCAAAGACTTCTATATTTGACAACCAAAATAGGCCTTTCAACTGTTTACTTGTACAGGAACTTAGCACTGGCCTATAAATTGATTTTATATTTCTATTTGTATATGTTATGGCTGATGAAAAGGTACAACTTTTAATGTAGGCCTTGGTACATCTCGGGGCACGGTGCTTGGCGTCTGGTTAGAGTATGCTCTGGACTGACTTTTCGCATCTATTTGGCTTAGTAACGTTAGTGTTACAGTTAAACTTTTGTCAACAGAAACCAAATTCAGTTATTGTATTGAAGTGTAATGATTAAAAGTATTCATTTGAATGGCACCTACAGTCATAGTGGTTTTCTTGGTAAAAACCACCCACGGTAATATAAATTCATTTTGTAATTATTTTCAACACAATAAGAAGTGTTTAAATACGTAAAACATATATTTTGATATTAACTAGTAACTTAACACGTTCGCTACCAGCCGCCGCATATATGTGGCGGCCGGGTCACTCTGACAGCCCACGAAAAAAATCATAAACTTCCCTGTAGACTGGTCCTAGTCCTAGCTACAGACCAAGTGCCGCATATATAAGGCGGACTATCCTGTAGACCGTGCCTAAACCATCTAACCTTTAAAATAGACCGTTGCGAAGAAATTTTTCATTTAGTATCAAGAAACCAACGCCGCAGTTCTGCGGCGGCAGTCTATTTTAATGAACCTAGCCGCCGCAGATCTGCGGCGTTGGGCTATGAGTACGCCACGCCCGCCGCAAAATTGAGGTGGCAGTCTGTGGTTACGATTTTTTTTTAACATTGTGGTAGCGAACGTGTTAAGTTCTGTTTAATAATGTTGTTAAGTTACCTTTAGCCTATTTTTTAGATTTTTTTAATAAATTTGTACCGAATTCTACACCTTGCATACTATTAAGTTACAGTACCGTACCTAAACGAAGCAACATTGCAATTTATTAAGTTATGTACAGTAGGCCTGGGTACAGTTTCATAAGCGGCCACCAACTAATCGGATGTGATAGGTATATCAATCTTAAACATTCGATATATCGAATCGGAACACTAGATATTTTGAATTGCATTTTAACAGTACATATAGAAAATTATTTTACTCTGTATTTATATTAATGTTATACCGTACCTAATCTAAAATCAACAACTTGTGAATCGTCAATAATAATATGCAATGCCAGTTACAAATATATTTTAATGAAACCTTTAACAAATAAAAAACGAACGAAAACTACAATTAAACAAATGAATGAATAATAAAGAAACGTATCCTCAGCTAAAACTTAAATTATCTTTACGAGGGTTTGTAAACTTTATGGGCTGCTTACATAGATTGAATAAACTAATTCCACAATGGAATAAACTAAGTTAATATAAGATAGGCCTAAGCAAATATAGGTACCTAAGTTTTTGCTTGGTTATACGTTTCTTTATTAGCCTATTTGTTGCATTTTAAAATATTATTTCATTTCATTTGCTTGTTACTTGATACATGTTTCATTAAAATGTATGTGTAACTGACATCATTGCTCTTAATCCCAGTTTTCAGAGACCCATTTTTTCAACATAGCAACAGTTTTCAACATACGCCATGAGGACTCGAATGTTTGGGTGTTTGTGTTATTTAGGTTAAAGATCAATTTAAAATGAGATTCTATATATCGAATGTTTAATATCGATATATAGCATCTGATTAGTTGGTGGCCGCTTATGAAACTGTACCCGTAGGCCTACCTAATAACGGTGCGACTATCCATAAGTTAATTGTAATGAGAAATTGACAATTGATCTTCGAAATACTGTTATTGATTAGGCTATAGAATAATATATCGATACCGGCATGTCGCTTCCAAGTAAGTTGGTGGATGCATCATACCAGTTGCACTCTAAAAACTTATTAGGCCCTAATCAACAAGGGCGTTTAAAGCAATAAATCAAGCAAGACGGAATCATTGGTGTGAAAGACGAGACAACTGAGTTCATTGCTGCCTGACACTGAGCAACCAAAGAGGAGGGAGTTTGGCGACCTAAGTTTTATTTATGGGAATGGGACAAGCGAAACTCAAGCAATACAAGTACACTAACCTAACCTATCCACCGCAGCACATTGTACAAATTGTAGATACTCCAGATAATATGTAAGTACCATGAATACCAACCCTTTTAGGGGTTAACACTAGGCCCTAATAATACACTGCATTTATTTAACCTACGCGAAACCCCATGATCGGTTAAACTATGTCTTGAAGAATCACTACCTACCTATATAGGTGGGCCAACTATGAGGAAGGGTTAGCTTGAAGAAAAGTTGTCATTGTTGGCTTAGTGATTTAAATAATCAGTTTATATATTATATATACGAATACTTTTTACTCACAAAAAAAAAACTTCGCAAAAAATAAGCTTACCAGTTAAAAAGTATCCAGAGGTACTCACCTTCATTTAGCAATTGTCTCGGTGGGAAGCTTGAAATCTTCTAACAAGTAACTTATAGTTACAACACTAATGAATCACAGTCCATTTATATTACACTTTGTATTAAATTTACGAGATAATTTAATTTACTTTGACATAATTTACGAAGCTAGGTAATGGCAGTCGGTTAGACAGTTAAGTTGATCCGTTAACTTTTCTTTTTTATTTGTTGTTCAAATTTGACTTGACATTTCATTTGTGATTTGGCATAGAGTACCGAAAATGTTGGGCACAACTTGAGAAGTCAAAGAGTAAAACCGTAACAATAATGATTACTTGCTGAAATCTTAGGTGTTTTATTGTTAACAAATATTATTAACATTCAAAAGAATAATTAATTAATGGCTAAACAACAAAATAATTGATATGGCGCACTAGGCGTTTATCAAAGTTTAACAATAAACCAATTTATGAAAAAAAAAATTCTTTTCAACAATAATATAGAGGAATATATTTGTATTTCGATTACTAAAACCATAGATTAAACATACTCCTTAAAAGAGATAAGGAGTATGTTTAATCTATGCTAAAACCAAACTTTATTTATATTTAAATAATAAAATGCAAGAGTTGTTGACAACGAATAAGAATGAATGTACTTAGTCTATGCTCATAGGAATCAAAGTAAAGCATTGAAGTAAAATTTAACGAAGTAAATTATTTGTAACAAGGCTTCATGGCCGGATTTAGGAGCTGTGGGCCTCGCCCCTAAGCTCAACCAGTGGCCTTGGCCCATTTTGCCGTCCAGGTCAAAGTTGATGGCCTTTTTGTGGTGCGGGCCCCATTTGTGGTGTGGGCCTCTAGGCGCGTGCCTATGTAGCCTAAGCTTAAATCCGGCCCTTATAGAGAGAGCAGCGGCATTCTCTTCCCAGGTCTGCTTATATCCAGATTTAAGATTGTCGGCCACGACATTCCTAGACTTCGTAATGTAACTTAAATCAATTGAAGATCAGGAAAGGACTTCACAAGCAATTGAAAGACACTGAGCGACTTATTTGTGAGTGAGGCAGGATGGCCGGGCTGAGGTATGATAGAAGTAAGCAGAAATAAGCAGCGTCTGCCGCTGCCTTATCTATAGACCTTAAATAAATGTTTATTATAAATTTTAATGGCTTTTATTCAAATTTAATCAACAGTTTTGATCATTTTTAACATTGTTTTACACAGCTGATAAACCAAGGACATTGTATTTCGTAAACACTAACTTCATTTATTTGTTTAAATCGTTGTTAGTGATGGGGAGTTGATGTTATTTAAGAAATTATAGAAAATGTCCGCAATGAATTCTTAAATAACATTAACAAACACATTAACATTATTTAAAAGTCATTTTAAAAGGAATGCTTTTCCAAATATTTGTAGGTCTGGCATCTATCTGAGACGCTTGAAGGCATACGTACACTTACAATCAGATGTATGATTCTCACTGGTCACCTTTTAAAATTGTTATCGCTATAGAATGACCCATGAATGTTAATATCTTTGACAGTTATACGATTTATTTACAATAATTTGTTCAATGTGGCTCTAAAAAAAAATACATACATTTGGTAAATGCAATGCATTTGATGTAGCAGTGTCAACCCTTTATGTATGCCAACAAATGTTACTAGCTTGACATCTCTAATCAATGACGAAAAATATAAACAATGTAGACAGTAAAAGAATATTTACTGTTTTAGTCCCTACGTCGAATAAGTGAAGTCGGGTAACCTTCTCAGAGTTTATTTAAAAAAATTATAAAAATACAGTAAATACAATGATTGACATTGAGCATGTTATGTGTATCTAAGACGCAATCTTGACATCTACAATCCGTCATCGACATTAGGTTCGTTAACATTTTGTAGACGTGTTTTATACATTTTAAATTCAACAGAATAGACGTCTGAATTTAAAATACAAATACATAGTGATTGACGTAGAGCATTCTTTTGTGTATAGGCTGAATGTTTGGGCCTGTTCAGCGAGAAGTATAGGACCGCCTTAAGACGCAATCTTGACATCTACAATCCGTCACCTACATTGGATTCGATAACATTTTGTGGACGTGTTTTATTAATCTTATAATCGACAAATAATACTTTGAATTAATTACTCATCAATTAAAATTAAACCACTAGCTTTTTTGTATTACTTACCTTTAGGACGTTTTAGTAGGTGATAATGAGTGATTTAAGTTTTATTTATCGGTAAATATAAGAATTAATGCAAATAAAACAAAAACTTAAATTAATTCTGGACTTAAGTGAACAATTTTTGAAAGCTAGAATTAATACAAATCTAATTCGATTTCATTTTAAGACTTTAACCCCATATTGACAGTATATTTGTCCAAGTCCATGTTAAATCGGCCACAGACGTTTTATTTCAAAATCGGTTATGCATTTTAGACGTCTTTAACACGAATTACTGTGGTAAACAATAAACCCTTTAGAGATGTTTTGAAGACTTCCCTTGTAAAATTAAAATAAAGAAGATGAAGTGAGATTTGAAATCTGGATTAAATAAATAGTGTATTTTAGTAGTGATTAAAAAACTAAGACGTTCTCATTTTTGAACTTAAATTAAACAATCCCAATGGAGCATGTCTTGAAAACATCTTCTATAAGGTTAATATGAGCTCGTCTTAAAATGGTTTAAGTCTTGTCATCTCCTAAACGTGGAAGCGAAGACGTATAACCAGGCACGTTTCGAAAACGTCATTTATGTGGTTAATAATTAGTCGTATAATTTTGAGCTGTTTTAAACGACTATTAAACGTGTTTTAGACTTGGTGTGCTGTATGGGTTCTAATAACCCTATTACTTACTAGACTTTGCTACAGTAAGATGTAAAATTTATGGCTACAAAACTCTAAATGCTCTAAATGATTGTCACTAAAATAACTGACCCCAATCATCCAGTTTTCAAAATTACTAAAAAATATAATATCAAGTATAGATACTTAAAAACTATACGGTTACTATAACAGAATAATAGATAAAAAAATGTCAATTAATACAAAATAAATCATCTTAAATCCTCTTAAATCACATTAAACTCTCATTAAACTCCATCATAATATACAAGTCAGTTAACACATTCCATAACACACTTAAATAAAACTCCCACCATTACCTTTATATATATCACATAGCAATCACATAAAATAACATCAAAAATACTCCCACCATGACCATTATATATATGACATATCAATCACATAAAATAACATAAAAAATAGTCCCACCATTTACCTTTCCTCCCACCATTTTCCTTTTCTCCTTCCAATACATTCTACTCCTACCATAAACCTTTCAAATACTTTAAAACAGACAAACCAATTTACCTTAAAATCTTCTAATTTAATAGCTACTCGGCTTAATTGGGTCAGCTCACCTCCTATAGAGACTTGAATCCTCAATGTAAACTGTGTTACTTCAACTTTAAATTGAACACTTCACCCTATCTACGTCACTTGAAGTTATTCTCGGTATCTTTGTGCGGTATCTTATACTGTTTTATGTATTTTAATCAAGCTTTATTAAAAATGTTAAAATGTTTTAATAGTACGATAGGGTATTATTTAAGTTGTTTTATAAATAAAAACAGATTCTTGGGATTGTATTTTGTTAACCCATGAATAAAGATAGAATTGATAATAATTATTAAACTTGTTTGGATTTTACCTATCGCTTCTAGTGTTTAAAACTACTGTATGTTTCGGGAGGTAAGGAAACTCCTCCCATTATCAAGTTGCCTTACTTAATTAGATTACCGGACGCGGTAACTCAGAGGTGGAGTGCTGGTCTAACACGTCGGCCGTGGTCAAGATAGGGTTGATCCCGGCCCACTGCAGTAATCCTTTTTTACGAGCGGTCACCACTGACTTTCCCATGTGACTAATGCCGTTAACGATACTTTGCTGTCTTTAGATCACCGCAAAGGCATCTTGGTCTATGGCGACAGAAAGTTAAGGATATTTTAGAAAAAAATCTAACTCAAAATTAACTAGCCTACATATGTTGTCCATTAATTATAAACTGTTCAAAGATGATAGTAACTTACTTTTACGAGTATTTTCATATAAATATGGTACGTCCTAAAACAAATAAACGGTATCAGGAAACTGACACATACTTTCTCCCTTTTAGCCTAACTGTAATGAATAAATTACTTTTTATTACCTAAATATAGAATACAAAGCACGGTCGAATGTACAGAAAATCTTGTAAACAAGTTGTTTTACAAAACATACACCCAAATCCCTGCTTTGGAGGCCCTACAGAATCCATTGCTACACTCGTGGTTTTAAGAGGGGAAATTCCCCCTATTCCCCCCCAGAGTTATTAAGGGGCAACAAATTTAGAATTTCCTCTGTTGGTCAATGCTAACTTGACAAGGATATCCGGTTTGAACCAAATTGATCAATAAATAAGAGAGAAATAGTAATTTTTGTATTCCTTATAAGAATAACATTGGACAACGTACTGCGTTTACTGCAAAATGAAAATTTCAATTTTCTCCACAACCAGCAATCGTAGAATAGTAATTAAAAATACAAAATTATTTAGTTTTTTTAGCTCTTTTTAAAGGTGAATATACAATTTTTGTTACATTTATTTTTTCTATGAAAAAAAAGAAAACTAAATTTTTGATGTTTTAAGTCCTGTAATTTCTGAACCCGAATTTTACAGAAATGCGGGTGGTGTCATTTTGTTGGAGAACTAAAGTTCTACAAACGACTAAAGTTTAATCAAAATCGTTAGAGCCGAATTTGAGAAATTTTGATTTTTCACGTTTTTTGGCGGTTTTTGGGGGATAATTACCCTTAAAAATCAAAAATTCAAAAAATGACAAAAATTCCTGGAGATATCGTGGATTAGTACCTACATACCAAGTTTCATAAACATCGGCCCATTGGTTAGGGCTCTAGCTCTGTACACATCCACACAGACACACACACACACACACACACACACACACACACACACACACACACACGCACACGCACGGACACTCACACACACACAGACAGACATCACGTAAAACCACTTTTTTGGGTTCAGGGAGCACCAAAACGAATATTTCCACTAACAACTCAAATTCGAAAATTTTGACGACAACAATACTTTCTCCATATACTATGTATAGGGGGAGAAAGTAAAAAAAACATAGAAATCACCATTTATATAACTGGACGACGATTTCCTGTCGTATCATTAAAATTGAGGGATCAAAATAGTTTATGATTGAAAAATAACTTGGCTTTCTTGGTTTATGTACTAGTTCCTTAACAAATGTTTATAGGAGCAAGAGTTCAACTGTTCTATAAAAATTTATATCAAATCATATTAATAAGTAGGAGCACTGAATTTTCTTTAAAAATAACAAAATGATTAGAAACACTAAAATTCAAGTTAGTTTTCATTTATTATGGTGTTTCTCTGTTTCGGCATGTATTGTACTGCTACTGTGTGTATGCTATTGCACTAAAACCAATACAAAACAAAAATATCGCATGAAGTCCAATATCCGTTAACAAGACAAAAGCGGGTTTTTAATATCCTGATGCAGCACTGCAGACTTCAGAGCCTACCAGTGACAACAGGTATGACGCTGAATGCTGAAATATATATGTTTAATTCTTTGCAGATTACAATATAAAACATCACTACACCTGTTTAAATATATATCTTAATAGCTCTGTAAAAAGTTAATTAAATTTGTTAAATGAAATAAATAGTTGTGTGTTCTGCAATAAGTAACTTAAGTTAATTGTCATAAGAACAAGAGCATTTATTTATATGGTGTCCGGGCAGGTTAAATAAACTAAAAAAGTGGAAAAGGAAAAAAAAAATAAAATACTTAAGTAACAAATCATCGTCCAATAAAATTCACTCGTTTAAAACAGATAAGGAAAACCTAAAGCATCTGCATGGAATACGATATCCAAGAGGATGTACAAACAACTTTGCACTGCTTGTTAAAATTCTTGTTATTAAAACCTAGTAAGAATTTTGAATTTTAAATTTTTCAGAATTTAGCTTTTACAAGTTTTTTAATCCATAAAGTTGTCAACCACCCAACGGATCGTGTGTTATACATTTAATTATCATGTTATTATTTTCTTTATAACAATAACTTTAAAATTATTTGCTTTAGCCTATATTATATTTTTGTATTATATTGCTTAAATTATTGTAAATGTTTGATGTCGAAATTAATTTTACAAGAGGTAATATGTAATTCCCCATATATTGTAATACATCAATGTCAATTCTTAAAACAAAATATTCAAATTATATGGAATTAATTTAGCGCTTTGTCTTTCATATTTTTTAATATTCTGTTTATTAAATGCAAAAAAACGACAGAATAGAGTCTAAAAAACGTTAATAGTTAATGTTGTTTTCTTTTTAATTTTATTTACTTGCTATCAGACTTGTTTAGTTATAAATTTGTTTTAGTCAGTAACCTAGCCCACAAATGCCTCGAAACCAATTTTACAGTAATATGGAATATGTATATAGTAATTCTAACTAGATAATTATGGGAACTCTTCACATTCTGAAAACTACATATTATCCTAATTTCATGTGAAATTCGTGTAGTTTACACATTAAATGACAACAAATAAATAATTATCTTGCAACCGGAATATATTTAAATATTGGTTTAGACATCAGTAACGCCTTTTAGACGTATCTGTGACTTTATTTATACTTGCTTGATGTTAATTACACTGCTTTATTGTGATTGACGTTGAACGTATTCTTAGTTTTCCGATTCTTAATCTTTTAAAAGATTGGATTCACTAGAAGGTAAATCCAATCGTTTCCAACATTATAACGTTGAAAACAATGTGGAACGTGTCTGTGCCTTCAACAATATGGTCGCTTTGTTATGGGTTCTTTGATGTTATTGCGATTATAGTATGGCTCTGAAACATTGTTGTAGGCTCCAACAAATTTCCATATTAAGTTTACTGAATTGTTTACACTGCTAACTCAAATGATAGTTTATTTGTAATCGTGGAATTCACAAACTAACCCTTAAAGAAGCAATTTTACCAAAAGTCCCTTAGTTTAAAACTAATATTCATATTATTAAATATTTACATTTCTCATGTTATTCTATTGCTTCCTCTTAAAACAATACAGACTAAACAAATTCTAAATGTTGCACTAGAAGAAATAAGATTCACTCAGTTAACGCCATAAATAAAGATTAGTTTGATGTCCTTATCAAAACTTGGCTGGAAAAGACAAGGCCAGTTTTAAAATAATGAGCCGGGTACTGATGAATACTTCAGAGACCATGATAAATCTTAAGAACACTGCTTTTAGAAGTAAATTGTCAGAATGTACATAAAATAACTGATTTTATAAATTTAAGGAATAATGTGCTCTTTCTACGGCTGAATGGCCTCAATAAGATGTCACTATTGCAGTTGGATTAGTTTTTATTTCTCGCACTACCAAGAGAAGCAAAATTATATTGTTTTGTATAAACAGCACCATTGTTAATATAAGGAAAAAAGACGTTAATAGTTAATGTTGGTTTCTTTTTAATTCTTGTTATTAAAACCTACTAAGAATTTTGAATTTTGAATTTTTCAGAATTTAGGTTTTACAAGTTTTTTAATCTATAAAGTTGTCAACCACCCAACGGATCGTGTGTTATACATTTATTTATTATGTACTGATTACACATATTTTATTACATGTGATAATATGATTTTAAGTCCTGCAACTTTATTTTTAACTGCGATATTAATTTGATCAGTAGTTTTATATCATGGGGTGTTTGAATTTCTAATGAAGTATAATTTAATTTGGTTGGCTGGCCTTAACATGTTTTCATGGCATGATTGATTAATCACTGCATATATCATTTGTTGTTAAATTTGAGCCCATTATACATTGTACCTTATGTATTGACCTGTCTATGTACGCTTTATATACTAAAAGACCAAACGATATTTTGAATTATCAAATTTCAATTTAACAACTCTTGAAGTAATACGAGAACGTTATGACTTAATGACTTCCAATTTACAAAACAGAAACCACTTTTGGTTTATTGTAACATGTTATTCGCTAATTGGAAGCTTTGGTTGGCACCGTCGTTGATATCACGGAGGCTTTGGTTGGCACCGTCGTTGATATCACGGAGGCTTTGGTTGGCACCGTCGTTGATATCACGGAGGCTTTGGTTGGCACCGTCGTTGATATCACGGAGGCTTTGGTTGGCACCATCGTTGATATCACGGAGGCTTTGGTTGGCACCGTCGTTGATATCACGGAGGCTTTGGTTGGCACCGTCGTTGATATCACGGAGGCTTTGGTTGGCACCGTCGTTGATATCACGGAGGCTTTGGTTGGCACCGTTGTTGATATCACGGAGGCTTTGGTTGGCACCGTCGTTGATATCACGGGGGCTTTGGTTGGCACCATCGTTGATATCACGGAGGCTTTGGTTGGCACCGTCGTTGATATCACGGAGGCTTTGGTTGGCACCGTCGTTGATATCACGGAGGCTTTGGTTGGCACCGTCGTTGATATCACGGAGGCTTTGGTTGGCACCATCGTTGATATCACGGAGGCTTTGGTTGGCACCGTCGTTGATATCACGGAGGCTTTGGTTGGCACCGTCGTTGATATCACGGAGGCTTTGGTTTGTTATCATTGTTTGTTTTCTATCACCAACCTATTGTTTCATAACTGCACTGCTTATAGTCACAGTAAACTGGGATCTCTTTGTACACGTTCCTAATTAGTTTACTATTCACTTATAATAATGAAATACACTGTTGCTCATTACAAATCTTGTATACGCAAATTTTGATCCGTCATGATGTTAGTTATTATTATTGATAGTTTTATTAGAAGGTATGCATATATTCCTTACAAAGTTTTAATTTATGACTTTCAGTTTGAATTAATAGTTATTCACATTACACGTTTAAAATGCAGTGACAGTTTAGTGTAAAAAGTTTTGTTTAATGAATTTTAGTCAGTATTATGTATTAATAAAAGATTTATAATCACCTACGATGTATTCTGGATTAAATAAACCATCTCTCTTGTTATAACGCATAGTATTACGTATTAAAATAATTATTAAACGGTTAATTTGTGCACGCCTTGAAAATAACTAATAATTAACTAAACTAAGGTTTTCCCTCAAGGACAAACTATGAGAATCATTTTTCACTAACTGTACGTTATAAAACATATTTATTTTGTTACTGTAACTTCAAGCATGATTTACTCTTGACTAGTTGGTATCCTCACACACTGAACAAGACCCACACTCGTACCCACTCACGACTACGCAGCCAAGGATCTGATTGGTCTCCCTGTGGCTTTGTCCTTGTCCCACTGATGAAACCTTAGTCAATCAGGATACACCAACCATGAAACTAGTTTACCATCTAATGAAAAAAATCATCCAACTAATACACAGTAGAATTCTTTGAATTTAAAAATAATTTGAACTCAAAGTATTTTCTGTGTTTTTTGAGTCTCACTAGTGTAAAATACAATGTGCATTGCACTAAATTTTAAAACACCTGAACGATTTTTGTTAAAATTTGCAAGAATAATTTCAGGATTAAAAATTATCACTTAGAAGAGGTCGTAGAATTTTGTTGAGTACATAAGACAAATTAACGAACATACGAACTTTATTAGACAGATTAAAGTTTCCTACAACGCTGTGCATAAGCTGTGCTTACATATACTGTTGTCCAACAAAAATTCTAAATGAGATTTGAAATCGAGAAATTTAAGTATAGGAAATAGAATCTTCCCACTGTCTGTCGTAAACTGTCGGCATCTTACTGCAAACAGCTTAAAACAGCAATAAACATGAAAGGGGAATATCGTCTCCTATAAAATCTCACTGAAGGATTTCTTCATTTAAATATCTCCAACCACTCTACTGTGTAGTTTTAGGTTTCATAAATATGACAAGAACGCATGTAAAAACAACGTGAACGTTAAAATATACTAGAAATTCAGTAATCAAGAAGTTTCACACGGCATTCTGAATAATTTCTTGGATACTGCATCTATATCCAAGAAGACAAACCAATTATTCCTGAATGAACAGTTAAAATGATTTTAAACTGTTTCAATGTAATTAGATGTAAAACTGTATTGGAGCATGTAAATAAAATATGAGGGAGTTGGTTAAATGAATGGATATTTATAGTTTTTGAAAACATTTGGCAGTAGAAGGGTTTAATATAATTATAAATAATAACTGTTGATATTTTTATTTAATTAAAGTTTTAGTAACATTATTAACCTTTTATAACCAATCTCCAAATTGTAATACAAATATAGATTTTTATTTTAAGATGGCAGTCATGTTTTGGCAATCAAACAATTCTCACAAAGTTATCACAACCTCGCTATAAATAAAAATATAATTAGTAAAAGTATGTTTATTAGATTTAATTGTTTCATTTTCAGAAATTGTTAAAAACGCCTTTGTATGTTCTTCAAAACTAATAATTTAATTTAATTTTTTGCACATTGCAGTGATTGCTGCAGTCCTTATTTATTTTATAAACTTAAAGCTGGTAAAGCTTTATCCTTAGTCATCACGATCACTTATTCGTATATTCTTTTTTTCAGACAATTGTTGTGAAATCACTCGTAAAAGATACAACCAACATCATTTCAGACGTTTTTTGACAAACATTTACCACTGAATAAGGCTGCTTTTTCTTACATATGACCAACAAAACCATATTTAAAGACCTGTATTAAAAATGTAAAAAATCGATTGTATAATAATTTTGAACCGAATATTAAATTTTGTTCAATGTTATAATAAAGATTCAAGTATCCATTTTTCAAATACAACCCAATCGAAAATTTTCATCCAATACATAATTATATATATATATATTCCATCCGAAACATACGTAGAATTTCCATCACCTGTTTTTATTCACGGCCCAAAACATTGTAATGTTGATAATGTATTTGCTGTTGCTTCACGTACACTCCTTTATTTCCACACCTGACTAAGCACAATTTATTCAAAAATATACAAATTAAAAATCATGTATAAAGGTAAACTGCGTTGATTTGACATTCATTATGTACATGAAACATTTCTTAATTTTTTTCTGAGGTGTAAAGAAGTTTTCAGACACAGAAAAAATCGAATGAAAAAGTATTATTTTAAAACAATCTGTGCATCTTAATTTTTAGATTGGTTGTTCAATTGGTATATTCGAATATAAAAGTAGCTCTGAGGGTGTGAGTCTAAAGTAGCCCTAGCCTGAAGCTATGTGGCGGTTTCCAGGTTAGAGTCCAAAAGGTAGAAGAGGTTTTTTAGTCGAAGTGACTACGTACACGTCCAATGTAAGGGCAAATTCACTTCGCTACTTCTTAGGTTAGGTTAGGTTAGTTTACGTTACGTTACGTTAGGTTAGGTTAGGATAGGTTAGGTTACGTTAGGAGGTTTTCTGGCTCTCAATTTGTTTTAAAAATCACAGGAAAAGTAACATACGGTGCATAATTTGGAACGAACGTGAACAGTAGCGGACGTGTACGTAGCCTCTACTTTTTTTAGTGGAAGAGGATCTGTCATAGGTAGGAGTCCCACACTATAGGCAGGGAACCTGTTTACATAAAGCGTTTTCCGTTTCTCCCTCAAAATATAAAAACATTGATGATAAAATAAATGTACGGATACGATGAGAAATATTATCATGCTATATTTTATTTGAGATTGATATTGAATAACCACGTGACAGAGATTGTAGCCATTATTCATAGTTGTTTTATTCTATACTAACTGACTTTACCGCTTTCACCAGGGTATAAAACGTAGTTAAAAAAGTACATCACTAATATCAGATGTTTATTTGAATAAAATAAAATAAATAGCAGAAAACTGTAACAGTATGGTCTCATTTGATTAATATTGGAATTTTTGATGTCCCATGGGGAGTAGCCCTAGAGGATTTAGATGAAACTGAGAGTCAGGTACAACAGTTGTAACCTAAAGAAACCTACCCTGAAAATTGCATGCATTAACTCCTTGTAGTTTAGCCGTACGGCGATCCACACACAGACAAGAACTCTGCTTTATTTATATATATTTAATATTTTAAAAATGCATATGCATCTCTAACGCCAAAAAAAAACACAGTAGTAAAATTAATTTGGGTATATCTTTGAGATTGAAACTGCAAATGAAACTGAAACAATTAACATGCTAAACGAGTTAGATTTCATCACAGATACAACGAGAAACACACGTGACCACTTGGGATTGCGATGCTATCGCGGATCTACCTGATTACTCGTTCCCTATGGTCTTGTCCCTGTACTCACAATCAAATCTTCTTTAATTTATATTCAATTAAAACATTTCGGATGTATTTCAGTTGTGGGAAGTACCATTCATATACAAATTATTTTTAACCTCAATTTATTAATATATCGCACTTTTAATTTGCTAATGTACATTTCCTAACATGCTACCTGTGTTAACATTTTGGTATTTCAATAAAAACTAATTAATATTGAGTAATGCTGAATTCTGTTACTAGTCATCGATTACTTATGCAAAAAAAACTAGAAATATAGATTGACAATTTATAAGATAGGATGTTTCTATATCATAGTTAAAAATAATCAACTGTTCCAGAATTAATAAAAACGATTACATTCAAATGAAGTATCCAACTTTTACCTAAGCTGAAAAACCTTAGCATAAATTTGGTGCATGATCGTAATAAAGGTTCAACTTTCTTCCTTTTCTTTTACATTAAAAGATAAAAAACAAGAAGGAAGAAGGCGTTTTTCTTCCTTAGATTACATTAAAAGTAATATGTTTTGTAATTGGGGATGAAAATCCCGTTTTGATTCAATTCATAAAGTTGTAACTAAGCGATAAGATCAATATTTAAATTTACGTTAATTACTCTTAAATCTTTCTATTTTGCTTCATATTTTATTTATGTTTTAAAAGCTGAGCATTTATCTGACAATATACATTTATATTATTTAAAAAATAATCACAGGAAAATATTAGGCAGTTATAGCTGTAGTTTAAACGATAGTACACTTTATTGCATCATTATACATGTCTAGGCTCAAATATCCTGCATTAAAATTTAGAATAGGACCAGTAAATTATAAAGCAATCTCGGATGGAAATGTAGCTTTTTTATGTCTACAAAATTGGATTATTACTAGGTTTTTTTCTAGCTTTATTTCTTTTTCTTATTATTTACTTATTATTTTTTCGTGTATTTTTTTTATTATATTGAAACTAATTTAAATCCTCATAAACAGGTTCGTTGGCATTGTGGGTTCTTGCGTTACCCTGATTAACCCTACTACCACGACTATTACTATCCGTGTAGTGGAATAACGACTCAAGTAGTAATTAATTATGATAATCTAAATTTTTGTATTTCTTGCATAAGCACGTTACCTTCATGGCGTAATATCTATACTGTAATTATCCTAGATCTAATGCAAATGCCCATCTGTATGATTAAATTACAAAAGTTCCCTGTTTCACTGACTCTCCATTCTCTTGCGTTGCTCTATGTTGAATTTTGAACTTCATGACATCAATGGAGCATGAATATAGAGTGATAGAGTGATAGAGTGATCATATAGAGTGATCATCTCATGTTAAAAATGTGGAAGAGCCACAGGCGCAGGATGACAAGAAAGTCCACCATGTTGCAATATGTATGTAAGTTTTAACTTTAAACTTACAATGAATAACGAAATTAGAGGTTGAGGATTATTGTCAGCTGTCTCAGCCTACCTAATCCAGAGAAATATATTGATAGACAGTTTTATAAAATTGGTTTTATAACTGTAAACACAATGTAATCAGCTGTAAGTTAATTTTATACTGTCATTTGTTAAGCAGTGGAAGAAGTTCTTAGAAAAATGTGTTAGATATCGCATAACAAATTATTAAAACCTAGCTGGTGTGCACATTTTATTTTTATGCTTTAACATTAATGCTACATCAGTGATGCCTATAGGCGACTCTTCAAACCTATTACAATTTAAATCACATTTATTTCCCCTATTTCAATTAGCACTTTGCGTAATCTTTACTCAAAGATGGGAGATAAAATTTCGAAGGTTGTTGATGGCTATTTGGATGAGAATTTAGGGTAATTTGGTGGAAAGTGACTGTCAATAATTCCACTAGGAATCAAAAGATAGTGCTGAAAGGTTGTAGTGAACGTCAGAACTGTGAGCCGTAAACAAGAGAGAAGCTAGCATCGTAAACTGTAGTAAACCACGACATCTCCACCAATCTGAGGCCATCATTCTGGCTTTACGGTGACCGTCTGTCATGTGATACGGCGTCGTTAATATCATCGTACATTAAATGAAGTTGTAGCCCCGTATGAAACCTTAACATGCGATTTTATTTTAAAAAGTCTTCCAGAATCGGTTATTAATATAAACACGCTAACATTTTTGACGACCAATGCCTTAGAGTGTCATTAGTTTCCTATAGTTTCGGCTCATGGGGTGTCATTATTAAAAATTTAGATTGTTAAACAATGTTCTTAAATGTCATAAATGTTCTAAACCGTTTTAAAAATTTATGACTTTCAGGAGGATGCATTAACTGGATACATTTGATATTTTAAATTAATGAATACAAAGCAATATTCTTATCTAACAAACAGCGGCTTGAATACTTTTATTATCACATTTTTTCCTGAACATCCAAATATTACAAGATTAAATTTGTACTCTGGATTATTATCTAAATTGAAAAAAAAAATGATTTGCTGTCTGTATATGTGAGCACTGGGTTCAATCCAGTGAGTTTAGACATGTTTTTATTGTTCATTATTTTAGTAGACTGTACATTCTTAGCGAGAATTATATTAAAGTTTGACTTCTAATATATGTTAAAAAGCTAGAACTATATTTAAGTTGTTATGTGATGATTTTTACGTTTTATACTTTATTTATAACAAATGATTTATTACTTAAAACTATTTATAGAGAGTAGTTTTTCTATGTGGCAGATTTCCTAATTTTAATAATCTAAATATTTGTAATTATTTACTAATTAATTATTAATTATTAATTATTAATTTTTTATCGCTATTTATTAGTTGTAATATAACTATCGTTGTGTATGGCCAATAACAGGAAATTTGAGTTAAGGTTGTTCTTGAATAAAAATTGGAAACACGTCGGATCGGGAAGGCCTACTTGTCAACACAAAGAGTTATAGGCTTAACTTTTATTAAAGAGGAAATTGGTTATTGTTTTGCTCCACCAAAGAACATTATTTTCTCAACTTTCAATATGGAATATACAGTGATGACGTTGAATACATTGGCACTGAAAGCAACCATTTTGGTCAATTTTGATTTTTTACTTTGATAAAACCTTAACTGAGTTTGATCATACTATCGTTTTAGCTTTTAGGGTGAAGAATCACAATTTTCGCCATTGTAATTCCCTCTTTTTTCAAAACAGTACAATACAATTCGTATTTTTGTTAAATGTTATTTTGTTCATTTATAATCGTATATTTGTTTTTCAACAAAATATTACCTCCCTAAAAAAAGGAAGTTACAATGGTACCCGCGGAGTAAAAAGTAATCAATAGGCCTATACTTAAAACCTAACCTCATGGTTTAAGCCAATAACGTGAGTGAGTAACATTAACTACACCAAATATATTTTTAACTGGAAACATAAATATTTCCCCCCAGTTCAGTACTGACCATAGTATGTACTACTTTATCTTTAACTAATCATAAAATGCTTAATCTGCTTATGCAACTTCCCTAATGTTCTACATGTTCTATGTTAGTGAAGCTTATGCACAATTAATCCATTGTAAAGTAAATTTAGGTTAGCTATTGTTACATTATTTTACTAAACTAAAACCATATTAAATTGTAAACCGTAATTTACAATGTAACAGTAGTGGGGATTTGCGGCTTTTGGCTCACTTGATTTATGGCTTCCGGTCATGTGACCGGAAGCTGTCAATCACTTGGCCCAGAACTGGCAAACCCACACTACTTGTAACTTATGCGTACTTTAATTTTATTTTATTTTATGTCATTAATAAATAATTAGCGAAATAGAAAAATTGCTTGCAAAAAGACTACTTTTTGACAAACATTACTCTTTCTTGTCATAAAAGGACTATTATTTGACAGATAGTCAAACCGAATAGAAATCAATCGATCTCATAAAACGCAGATGGACGAGCATTCACAAAATATTCGTATTTAAATGTTCGTGTTTTTTACAGAGGAATTTCTTTCAGCTTAAAAAGAAATAGTTTGGTTTTACATCAAATTACTGTTAGTGCTCCTCGTAAACCGTTTTTGGGACCGATCCAGCTAGCGTAATTATTTCAGTGTCAACGTTGGAAAACTGTATTCTCAGATTATACTATTGCAGGACACATTGGCAATGCGATTTTTGAGCACTACTTATATACCACTGCAGTGTTATATTCGATTTATAATTGTCAAGTATTGATGTAGCAGCTGCCCCGACGATGTTTAAAATTACCCTTACAATATGCCAGTTTCTTGGAATCATTGAAACTTCCATAACTTGACGTTTTAGTCCCCTCTCCTCATTTTTATATTTGTATTTATAGATGCTAAAAAAGACGTATATGAAATGTATAACTTATTTCACAATATTAATCTAATTAGGATTTCTAACATTTATTTCATATGTTTATACTTATTACTTTTGAAATACGTATTTCTGAATACAAAGAGAATTAGCAATGAGCTTAATAATTCCTTGGGATTTTACTGCATGTTTTTTGGTTTTAAATCCTGAACCTATTTTAAATTTATAAATCAAGTTTTTGGATTGGGTTACGAGATCTCAATTTGTAGTTGTGACTTCCTTATAAAAATATACATGAAATCCTATATTTTCCTAAACACATAAGCACATATGACTCAATTTAAGTTTGTAAGTAAACATAGATTAGCCTTTTAGTAAATTTTAAAGAAAAAATTTAATACTTTCGTAATTTTGATTTAAATTAAATTAATACTCTTATTCGTTAAACGAAATAAATTTTTATTTTTTAATTAAGGACACTAAAATTATAAACGTTGGAAACAATAAATAAAAAATAAAAAACAACTTCGGGGACTGTTTACTTACGATCCACAGGCGAAAATGTATCTAAACATGCATAAAACCATTTAACTGTGTCGATATGATTAATTGCGAATCAAAATAATCTTATCTTTATTTGTTCTCATATTATTTTCTATAGAATTTAAATATTCAATCACAACAACAGTTTGAAATTCCTTTCCTCACAAAATAATTACAAATACCCCCGTCGCAGTAATCCTGCGTACTCAGCGAATTTCCAATGCATATATATGTGTCTTACTACTACATCGAGCTACTTACCAAGTTTCAAAAAATAAGTGATAAATGGCATTTTATTTATTCTCCATAAGAATGACATTAGGGCTGAGTTCGAGGAAAAATGTGTATCAAATGTGTATTTTTTCAATTATCAATATAACCCAACCAGGTGAAGCTACATACCAAGTTTTATTAATTTAGGTTCATAACTAAGAGAGATATAAAACTTTACTTATTCTCTATATGAATTACATGGGGGCCGAGTATGCAGGTTTGCTGCTACTGGGATAATCAACAAAAAATCAATTGTTTGTGCAAAAATCAATATACCAGTAATAAAGTGACAATAAAGTGAGTTTTCCCCTTTGTAAATACGTGTATGTATCGCCACAGCCCGCATATGAGCGTCAGTGACAGATGCTGGTCATTATAGCCACAGCGTTGTAGTTGATTGGCTAGTTTATCACTCAATCTCTAACATAACACACGGAGAAATAATTCTGATAACTAATTTTGGCTCTGGTTGAAATTTTAAAGATCTGAATATCAAAATTAAAATAGTACGTAAATTTTAATTTAAATTTAATTTAAATTTTAAAATATGTCCATATGTGTGTAATTAAAATAATTACAATCCAACAAAGTTGTTCAGTTTTTTTTAGGACACGGAGTATTTTATACGTATAATATATGATGACTTATTGTCCAATAAGTGCTCCTGGAAAGCAACCATCAAATAAAATTTGTATAGCGTCAATGATGATCCCTAGTCACATTACCCTATAGTCCAACATAATCCATAATACCGAAGAAGGAAACGACGTAGGTCAATTCCTGACTCCCCTTGATTATTTCATTGATACTTAATGGCAATTATTACAAACACATTTCATTCCCTCTGTTTTGAATAAGAACTTATAAAAATATTTTTAAATATTTATTGTGCAGCATGACACGTGTTAAAACTTAACAGCATACAAAAGATTTCGTCTCGCAACATTACAAAATATATTTACACATGTACTTTACATATAATGTGGTGAGACTTAATATATGAAATAGTGTTTAAATGATTTAACCATTTTATAACGAATTAAATGAAATATTAGAATTTTGTGTAAAGCTCTACACAAAGTATTCGCAATACAACACGTTACAAAGTTGTTCTGAAGCAGACAGAAGTTGTCGTCACGGCTCCCCGCAGTTGTTCCAAGCACTGCTCTTGCATTTTGCTATGGATATATAATTAGAACATTTGAACAATCACATTACCATCGCAATTTACTGAGTTCATTTATTTTACTTTAAATGAATTATATTTTATTTATTAACTTATTTAAATGGGTTTGGTAATAATGATTATTTATTTATTTTAATCTAAATTATATTAAATACTGGTGATGCAAATCAATTTCAGTTAAACAAAATTTCCCGAAAATGTTTAATACAATTAATAACAAAAAAACTTGAATAAATTGCCTAAGTTAACGGATGTTTTGTCTAGTATAGTAACTGTTAACGAAATGTTAAACTGGGTCAATATGAATCGTTAAAATTTGGTAATTGTTCGTCATTTTGGTACTCTCCATTGAACAGTTACTCTCATGCGGCAAACAACACTCAACAACAGGTTTGGCGACACAACACACAACACTGCAGTGCATCGTCAACATTGTTGTTGTCTGCTCGACACTTTGCCCAAATGAAGCCACTATTCATTAAACTCACAATAGGTGCATTATACACGTATAAACACTTTAAAACGTTTCTTGCTACGCACGACATATTCTTATACGGTGCACGTCAACATTGTTGATTGCCTATCAACACTTTGATACTCTGACACTTTAGATGCTATTTATGAGAGGATAACACTGGTTATGCAATTGTTCAGTGTAGTTCCCGTATCTCAACTGTCTTTGGATCAATAACTATACGAGCAGTTGTACTATACTGATTTGTTTTTGATCATTAAACAAATAAATACAAATCTTATAATAAAGTTGTTACTAAATATTATATGGCATATAAATTAAAATTATATTAGTTATTATGTTAAGTTGGCGAGCTATGAGGATGCTGTGAGAGCAGTCCTATTAGAATCAGGAATAACAGATCTAGATCATATAATTAACAAACACAACCTCGATACACATTCTTTTATTGGAATAAAACTCAAATTTTCGGCTTAAGCCTTCATCAGGAGTAAAGAAATTTTAAAAACAAAACGATAAACAAAAATAAAAGTAAAACATATGACTTATGTACTTAGTAAAACAACAGCCCTTAGAGTACACGTGAATGGCCACAGGTATGATGTTAATCATCCTTCGATAGATAAGCCTGTTGCCATTCATGCCAGAGAACATTCACAACATTTTCAGGAATGTTATTCTCTGAAGGGCGTATGTAAATTGGCTACTGACTGTCAAGATAGATAGATAAGACAACTTGAGCAGGCCCATCAATTAGTCCTGAAATCAAAAAAACCATTTGGACTTAACTTAAGATAACCAAAATTTATCATGTTGTATACGATTTATTTATTTTATCACCTAAAAAATTCTTAATGCTATTTATTCATACCACTGTTTATTTTATCTTGTTTTTGTTAAATGCTTAAACATTAATTGTAAATGTTCATTTTTATATACAAAACCCTGCTACGGCATAAAGTTTATGTATATAGATAACAACTTAACCATCTAATTCTAAATAAGTTTTATAAGTCATATGTTTTACTTTTATTTTTTTTATCGTTTTGTTTTTAAAATTTCTTTACTCCTGATGAAGGCTTAAGCCGAAAATTTGAGTTTTATTCCAATAAAAGAATGTATATCAAGGTTGTGTTTGTTAATTATATGTGCCTGTTGGTAGCTGAACAAGGATAGATCTAGATCATAACAATTCAACTCAGACAGTGGATGATATAAATAACCAAGAAAGACTTAACCAGCAATCTCAGCATGAAGTGGATGAAGGGTCGCCAAATATGACTGATTGTGAAAAAACTCCACCAAAAGAAAAGCAGGGTCAAACAAAAAACCAGCAGTTAATACTTTCTCCATTTAAAAAAACACTTTTTTGGCCTGAACCCATGAAAACCAATAAAAGGAGACAAAAACACAAACTTTCAAGTGTTGCTACTTCCGCAGATTGGATCTCATATCACAAGAAGAAACTGGAAGAAAAGCGAGAAGAAGAACTAATGAAAGCCGAAAGAGCTTTAAAAAGAAAAATGAAACAAGAAGGGGGTGAAAAGGTCTGTGTAAAAAAAGCACATAAACATAAGTTTAAAAGAAATGATTATATTTGTATGTACTGCAGCAGTGTCTCTTGGAATGAAGATAAAAATGGCAACATCAACGCAGGATGGATCGATTGTGATAAATGTAAAAATAGTGCTCACTTGGAATGCTTGCCGGAAAAATGCCTAACCAAGTTTAATTTGAATGATACTAGCCGTATTAGTTTGTCCAATGTAACGTGTGTACAGCTCCACTTCCTTTGTGCATTTTGTGAAGAGGAGAGTACATAAAAAACGTGTTTTAAGTGGTCTTAAACTATTTTACATTGACGTAATAAATAGTTAATGTTTATTCTTCGTGTTTGATTTCACACGTTTTAATGTTTTAATTAATAAACCAAAAATCTTTAAAAAAATGTATGTTAAAATATTTAAAATTTTGTAACGAATGTTGGATTTTTTGATTTAAAAATATGTAAAACGAATTAATGTTTTATATGATTTTATAACCATATTATTAGATGTAATTAGTATTTTACATTATAAAACGCTTGGGTATTTATAAAAGAAAAGAAAGCCAGTACATAGTTGCCATGTCAGGTACTGGGACAACTGACTGTCAGCTGTTGGTACAAGCCTTTTTTCCACTGTCAGCCACTGGAACAGACACAAGGTTTTAATAAATTTTGAAGATTTAATTAAATATATTTTATAAACCCTTTCCTATGACAAATTTAAAAACTACACAACATTTTGAATCATCTGAAATCAGTAATATTGTTTCAGTTCCTGTTTTTTCAAAACCACAGATTATTAAGTGCGTATAGTTTCTTATACTGTCAGCTACTGGTGCGTTTACCTACTGGTTTTATTGTGTAAGCTACTGAAGTGGGGTCGTAAATATCGGTACGCATTTTCAATATTCGCTTGTACACCTTTTCCTGTTGTACATTTTCTACTATAATATTACATTTTTGGAAACTAAAATAAGTTTCCTACAATTTTTATATCTCGGAATGTTTATGGGGTTGCTTATAATAAATTTACGTGCTTTTGAAGATGTCAAAAAAATTAGGTATTCAAATGAAAGAAAAATCTAACGTTCACATTCTGACGTCGATTACTCAGTTATTTTGCAAGTAAACTGTATAAAAGTTTATATTTTCTGAAAGATATTTTATTTTAATTTTAATAATTATCATATTTATTTACTTCGGACGCATTTATTTTCTATATGACAGCAAAAAATGGTTGAATTTTTTGGGAAAAAATATATTTTCAAAAAATTATTTTTATTTTGTATTTATAGGATCATTTCAAACATATTGATATTTATACGTAGGGAATTACATTCCACATAATTTTTACATTTGGATCAAACGTGTAAAAAAATTTTTGTTTGCTTTATCTTGAGTCGCTTTCGATTTTCTAATTTGCATAAGCCGAAGATTAGCAAACTTTTGCAACCACGTCTAAACCCATAGGTAGAAACAAATAATTTTTATACCATTCTATTCTACATTCTTCACTGAAACAGAATATACATGAAACACCATTACAACAACTAAGCCATAGGTGAGGGACCCTAGGTCTATTAAGAAAACAGATAGGCGTCCTAACAATAATAATTTGTAATAGGTTCAGGGTACATCGAAACAAATCAATCACAAATATCTTAATTTAAATATTTTGAACAAAATCATTCTACACCGATTCAATTTTCTGAGGGGGATAGTAAAATATTACCCGATAGCAGGATAAGCCCAGCAATAAGGAGGAAGACGAGCCTGAATGCCACCATGATGCATAGACGAATATTGGGCTGACAATAGTCAAGCTAATTGGACTGCTGAATTTATACCCAGACACTACGCAGCACTGACATTCTTTTGTACAGGTGTACTTTATTTAACACACACAAAATGTTTTTGAAACAAACTATACAAGACAATAGTACGTTCACGTTTACTCAGCTTTCTGCAGTCACAAACAACACACGTGTCGCAAAGACAGTCATTTGAATTGAAAAGGGTTACATGATCTTTAAACATTCTAACAACAACTTATTTTGTGATCATATTTAATTATAATGTATTAATTTCTCTGGTCCTTTTCGATGATTCATATAAGAGGAACGTTACAAATTGTATATACTCACCTTAGAAATATCTCAGAATATTAGTATAACAATTTATTGTCGTAAAAGAAAAAAACAAAAAGGTTTTAATTATAATACACCACGTCTATTTAATGAATAACAGTGGTTTCTTTGTAAAAGTGAAGTTTCGCTAACTAAGACAACAGTTATTACTCTGTACGTGTTTCTCCATCACCGCGCTTAACCCTTAAGTATTCGCACGTATTTTTGAAATGTTGAATTTTTGTGAGGTTCAAAACCGAAATTCCTAGAAACATTATTGACTGTTGTTTTTATCAAATTTGCTGCGTAATCTCGCATTTTTTTCTTAAATAATACAACCTAATCAATGTTTATAGTTTTCTAATTCATTTTAATTGTATTGTTTTTGGTAGTTTTTTTCTAATCTTTTTGAAGCAAAGTTATAATAGATAGAAGGTAAAAATTAATTAGCTTTGAATGGTATAATTGTAGTCTAACACTTTGATTTAATGAGAAATATATAACAAAATTAAACTAGCTGTCAGAATTTACTTTAATTTTTCTATATTTTAAGCCAAGTTGAGAACACAGTAACCGGAAGTAGCCAAAAGTAAGCTAGTTTTAAAGTAAAACATTATGATAGGGAACTGGACAAAGAATGACCAGGTTTTTATTTCTAGGTTTTAGCGAATTTCCCCTATAGGGAAGAAGCTATTACCGTAGGTCTCATGGTAAGACTTAAGCCCGAGACCATGATAACTTTTTGTTTTGATGTCCCCAGATGTCCAAAACACTATTCGTTCAAATTTATATATATGTATATATATATGTATATATATATATACATATATATATATATATGTATATATATATATCTATATATGTGTCCGTGAATGCGATAACTTGAGTAAAAAACGTCCGATTTCGATGGAATTTGGCTCAAATGTGTAAACTGACATTTATGACTTTAAGTTCGAAAACCAGAAAAATCGGACCATGGGAAGGGGGGTTTATGGGGGTTTTAAATTTTCCAAAAATCAGTTTTTTGCATTTTTTACCCTAAAATTTTTAAAACACTTAATTTTGGTTTAGACCATGTTATAGAGCTTAAAAAAACAAATAATATGGTATTTTGAATTATTAACCTAGGTTAAGTGGTTGCGGAAAAAATCCAAAAAACATGCTCATAAAATCTCCTATGTTAATCTTATGGGAAAAAGGTTTTTGGCTTTTCCTCAGTTAATTTTACTTTAAACTTCACATTTTCTTTTACCAATCACTTCAGCTCCACAAAACAATCATTTTGGTGTTTAAATTGTGATTCTACGTCAAACCGTTGCAGAGATATTCAAAGTGCTAAACACAGTACGTTGTCCAATGTTATCCTTATGGAGAATAAATAAAATTGGATATCTTAATTATTTATTAATGTATATTGATGAAATTTGGTATGTGGCTTCATGTTGTACTGGTATATTGATAATTGCACAAAAAATAAATGTTTTGTTGATTGTCCCCGTAGCAGCTAACCTGCATACTCAGCCCTAATGTTATTCTTATGGAGAATAAGTAAAGTTTTATATCTCCCTTAATTATGAACATAAATTAATAAAACATGGTAAGTAGCTTCACCTGGTTCAGTTATATTGATAATTGCATAAAAAATCATTTCTTATCTTCCTCGTTGCAGCAAACCTGCGTACTCAGTCCTAATGTTATTCTTATGGGGAATAAATAAAATGTAATAAATAACTTATTTATGAATGTATTTTTGTCAAAATTGGTGAGTGGCTTTATGTACTAGTGAGAAACATATCAATGCATTGGAAATTCGCTGAGTACGCAGGTTTACTGCGACGGGGGGTATTTATTCCTACTGTGGTAAAATATTACATAAAATGGTGGGGAAATTGTGTGTGCAGAGGTATGACAGACCCAACCTAACTTTTAGAGCCACTTCCGGTTCCTCTAGACTAATGGTTACAAGAGAAGACATATGTGAACTATTACCAGGCAACTACTATCAAGTTCAATTTTTTGACTGCAATCACTATACAGTTCTCTGCTTTAGCTGTTCTGTTATTTTTTCCCAGCTTTGCCTAGATCGTGCCACCAATCTTGTGTTTTAGGTACTCTTCTCACCTGAAGCCCGTCCATTTCCTGAAACGTCGTGAAACTTTTACTTTCTCCCCCTATACATAGTATATGGAGAAAGTATTGTTTTCGTAAAAATTTTCGAATTTGAGTTGTTAGTGGAAATATTCGTTTTGGTTCTCCCTGAACCCAAAAAAGTGGTTTTTACGTGATGTCTGTCTGTGTGTGTGTGTGTGTGTGTGTGTGTGTCCGTGTGTGTGTGTGTGTGTCTGTGTGGATGTGTACAGAGCTAGAGCCCTAACCTATGGGCCGAATTTTATTAAATTTGGTATGTAGGTACTAATTCACGATATCTCCAGGCGTTTTTTTCATTTTTTTGGATTTTTGATTTTTATGGGTAATTATCCCCCAAAAACCGCCAAAAAACATGAAAAATCAAAATTTCTCAAAAACGGCTCTAACGATTTTGATTAAACTTTCGTGGTTTGTAGAACTTTAGGTTTGCAACAAAATGACACCACCCGCATTTCTAAAAAAATTCGGGTTCAGAAATTACAGGACTTAAAACATCCAAAATTCAATTTTTTGGATTTTTCATAAAAAATTATAAATGCTAAAAAAGATTACTATTCACCATTAAAAGGAGCTCAAAAAACTAAATAAATTAGTATTTTAAATTACTATTCTACGATTGCTAGTTACGGAGAAAATTGAAATTTTCATTTAGCGGTAAACGCAGTACGTTGTCCAATGTTATTCTTATGGGGAATACAAATATAACTATTTCTCTCTTATTTACTGATCAATTTCATTAAAATTTGATATGCAGGTCAAGTTAGCATTGACCAACAGATGATGTTCGAAATGTGTTGCTATTTAACCCTGGGGGGGGCAAGGGGGCATTTCCCCTCTCAAAACCACTGTGTGTGGCAACGGACTCTATAGTGCCTCCCAAAAAGGGATTTGGGTGGATATTTCTGAAAACAACTATTTTAGACAATTATCTGTACATTTATCTGTACTTCATATTTTATATTTAGTAAATACAAAAATGTTCATTAAAATTTGGCTAAAAGGGAGAAAGTATGTGTCAGTTTCCTGATACCGTTTATTTTATCTGTAACTAGTAATAGCAAATTTCCGCAATAATTTCCAATATAACATAAACTCACCAACAATGGACGATAATCAAATACATGGACTGTGAGATAAAATTAAATACAGAAAAAGGAGTTTAGGACTGTAGACATATTCGAGTAAATGTAATCCTTGTTTTGTATGGCATCGTTGGTTTGAAGAATTAAAACATGTAAACTATTGTTTAGAGAATTAGTGTGAAAAGTAACTGCATTTAAACATTTGAATTTTGAAAGTAGGAATACTCTATACTTATCTTGAAACAAAAACAAAATTAAATAATCATATAAAGGTTTTGTGATATAATTTACAATACGAAGAGGTTCCTTGCTAAACATTGAGAGTCTGATGCGCCTTGCGGCAACCCGAGTACAGTAACGGATTCCACCACAGATCGTCGCCACTTTGCAGCGGTAATGTATACTCCAGCATCACTCTCTATCTTAAAAAGCTTTCAAAAGTACTAATGTTGTCTGAACGCGTTCAAAAGTGCTGTGGAATTCATAATATTTTCGATACTCTTTTTATATAAACAACTTTAGCTATACTCAAAATTGAGTTGTTTTAAAAATAAAAAAGTTTTAAAATTACTTTTTCTACCCATTCAAATAATCAAACTATGGGCATTTCATGAGGAAAACCAAAGTTGGCCCCAACATTGGGAAATTGGTGGGACATTTTCAGAAATGAAATGCATTTTAAAACATAGATTAAAATGTAAAGGGATTCCCCCATGAGATGTTAGCTGTTAGACATCAAATACTAAGTTTAACTATTGGACCACTTTAAGCTGGACACCCTGTATATAAAATGGACATTCTGTTTATAGGTTGTATTAGAGGGAAATCGGTGTTAATCAGCAAATGATGTGATAATTTCTTAGAATAGTGGGGTGTTTGGGCCCAAAGTATGAGCCTCTTTTAGGCTACAATACACAGTGTAAATAAAGCAGATGCTAGAATAATGTGTTTTTATATTTTTTTTCTAATACTGGTGTCATAGAATTTCCTACTTAATAAATTTCAATACAATCGTGAATAGTAAAAGGAATATTTTACGAGTACTTTAAATGCATAATCAATCATAAAACACGCTAACTGCATAAAGTGTCATAGATGTAGAAAATAATAATAATAGTTGCAATTAAAAAAAAGTCGTAAAATATAGACATTTTGTCTGTTGACATAAGGTTTTTTTATTGCTATCTTCTAAATTAATGATAACTAAACTATAGAGTGGTTTTTAGACCGATGGAAATAAATAAGACAAGTAATATTTGAAAATCCCCAAAGAGACTGATCAAGAAGATATAAGATCAGAACTCAAAAGCATTAATTCCTTTAAAAAACATTAACTAAAATTAATTGAAAATATAGAGTTAGTGATGTTAATGAAAGGTAAAAGTCTTTTCAAGAAAATTCAAATTGACGGCACAAAATCGTTCCCTTAGGGCCCGTTAAACATGACTTTCTTAAACTCCAAAATGTTTACCAAGCCACTTCCTAATTCAGCAAGACATAACTAATTCACCAGACAAACTTTGCTTGCCGCAGGCAAGTACGATATACTTGAGTCTTATTGGACTCTTTAAGATTTAGTAATTACAGTAATAACATAACTTTTAATAATTGCATATGTGGCATATGTGGCAGAAATAAAATATCACACATAAAATCTTAATCGTACAAATATTATAGTAAAATATTGTAAAAAAATAAGAGTGTTATTGTAGTTTCAGATTAATAACTTAAATAGGCTATGAGAATTCCCTTCAACTAATAAAAAATTATAGTTGTTACAAAATCCAAAAACTGCCGATTTATATAAAACCCACCCACAACTGTAAACGGCTTATTGCAGCCCCACTCGGAGTGATGGCAATTTGCATTGGCAACTCTATCGTGATGTAGCGATAAAGCGCCATTGTGTATGAGCTCATAATCGTCTTACACTGAACAATGAATTACAATTGCAATATTACAAAACAAAATGTACAACTCTTTCAAACAGTGTTGCTTTCTTTAATTTTTCTACAACAAAATGTTTACAGAATGTTTTTTCAAACCATTTTGTAATATTAATAACGTATACTGCTTTTATTTATTTGATACATGATTCACATTTTGAATATTCACCTTTTTTCTTCTATCCACGTTTTCCATAAGTACCACTAAAGATTACTAGCTATGGCAGTTACCGTTAGTGGCAGATTCAGATTATCATTTTAGGGGGTTATGAGTGAAAACATATATGTAAACCGTCAAAATTTGTATAACCTTTACAGTGAAAATTTGGTATAATACGTGAAGGTCTGAGGTTTTGGGGAGGGTCATGACCCCTAAAACCTCAACCCTGTATCCGCGCCTGGACCAATACAAATTCTAACTTTCCTGTTAGGGAACATAGACTTCAGAATTTAGAAAAATATTTTTGAAATAGAGGTTATGTATTACATAGTTTTAATTTTAACCCTGTATGTCACAGCAAGATGAATGTGAGTACATGTTTCAATATTGTAACAGTTTAAGTGATAGCAATCATAAGTAAAACCAATTCATTTGTTTAAATAGATCCTGCTAATGTATTTCCCTTAACCACAAAAAAACAAACATTAATTTATAGTCGAAGTAAAGGGTCTTAACTTTGAATTTAACGTTACAAATAGAATCTGATTAAAACCCAAAACATTTGACCGCCATTAGAAATCTAAATAATTATTGGTCCTCATAAACTAAGCTTAAACAAATGTTTAGTATATTTTTTTAAAATTCCTTCTCTTGTAATAATAAATATTTAGTATATCTTATTGTATTCCCTCCTGTTTTAATAACGCAATTATTTTCATTAACCATATATTATTAATCAATTTTCAGTAGGCTCTATTGCAATTGTTAATTTTCGTTCTTATATCCGTCAGTGTAAAGCCTCGAAGGCATTAAGTTGTCCTATTTTTCAAACTCATGATTCCAAGGCAAAATTTATATTTTAAAATAATATATATATTAATGTCACAAAAATATCGAATACTTTGTTATACGTATTTCCCATTTACTTGAATGACTCGTGGAAGCGTGATTTGTGATACATATAATCCAATTATTGATCCCCACTAGCTGAATTACAATAAAAATAAGTATATACATAAATCATTCTTCTTTTTTTGAGTAGCTTGAGTCATAGTGTGTTACAAATTATCTGTTTTAAACTCAGTTCACCCGGACAGGCTATCAGCTAGTGCTAACGCGTATTAGTTTTCTAAATTTCTTATTTTTAAGTACTCAAGGACTCAGATACTCTCCTAGTAATTAATTCAGTTATATTATACAGTTCACCAAGTGTAAGTACCATACCAATGGTCTAGCCATACAGTCTCGCTGATAATTTCACACTTCCTTGCTTGCAAGTAGTCCAGAAAACGCGACATTAAATATACATGGGTCATCGCCCCTAAAAAAAGTTGTTTTACGTATAGTAAATTTATGATAACAACATCATTTGCTTCAAGCTCAAATACAACTTTTATTCCTCAAGATTGTCACTGGGATAAATTGCATGGGTACCTAACAACACTTTGAAAACAATTTAAACTTTTCAGGCAATCTTTTGTTGGCTCAGCTTCAAGAGGAATTGAAGTACTTTGGAAAAACCAACGTTATTGCGGTCAAGATATAAAGGAGAGACAGCAAAGAAAAGAGGAATAAGAGGGAAGCCAGTAGTACTTGGCAATAGTTGAACTTGGCTTTGGATAGTTTTAAGACACTAAAGGACGAAGTTGTAATTTGAATACTATTTTCGTCGCGTGTTCTTATGTAAGTATTTATCTATATTATTAATACGCTACATTCAAACTTTTTAAACAATAAGACGTTTTTGTTTTAAGATTTACCCCCACATATTATACACTAAAACGCGTGTCTATGTGCGCGAACTGGCTTTAGATTGTCGATTTAGGCCTTAAGGCTCTTCCCCACGAGACTTCCAAGTCCCCATGATATTCTTATGGTTGAGAGTTTTATTTTATTTTAATTCTTTTGTCTATGTCACATGGGTTTTTTCTTAATTGAATTCAATTAAACAAGCGGCTGTTTAAAGAATGATATCGAACTACAGTTCGTTTACTATTATTAGTGAATTTAATATGGAAAGTGAAGTATTAGCATGACCCGCACGGTGAAACTTAAGCCCGGGACCACCATAGAAGTTCTTAACGTGACCCCCTGAACACGTTTTGGGGGTTCGTTCAAAATGTTTTATATATATATATATGTGCAGGCACACTAGCGGTCGCATTTTTTGTCCGATTTACTTCAAATTTGGTAGGGACGTTCCTTTCTATAATCAGTTGGACAAGTTCGTTGGGCAAAACAATCGGAAAACTCTAAACCCCTTTTTTGGGGATTAATCTTTCAAATTTCGAGCTTTTGGGCCCAAAAAGGGTCAGAAAAGACCCTGATGTGAAATTAACGAATGTAAAAAGATGGGAATTAGTGTGACAAAACCTTTAAGCCCTCTCTCGTCATTCTAGCATATATATTTACCGAGTTATTCAAGGAAATGCGTATTGACCAAACACAGTGCGTTGTCTTATGGGGGTTTTACATTAGAAAAGCCTGTTAATCATTTTTTGGTGTATTTTTATCATCCCCAACAACCTCATGCCTACATTAAAGCCTGACTGGACCTTCTCCTAACCTTATAATGCGCAAAATTGTATTCCCAGCATTATAGGTAAATAGAACCAGGAGTATCAGAACAGCCAAAAAATCAATATTTTCAGATTTGAATAAAAATTGGAATAATTGTATGTTTTTAACTGATTTTGAGTTTTATAGTTTTTTATGTGGAAATTCACTTCCCTCACGTCAGCGTGCTGCGTGCAAACTCGTTTAACTATTTAATATTCTCGCTTCTCAAAACGGGATGCGCAAGCTGCGCATAGGAAATTCTAGTTTAGTTTGAGTTTACCCCACTACAGTTGTATAACTGATATATCACACTTATATCACATAACAATTCATCTGAACACAGTTACTGATAAATTCCACAGATACACCGAACATCACTATGTAATTTAAACCCACAGCTTGTCCCGCTGCAAGCTCACACTACCCCACCATGAGTAACGTCCTAGTGTATCCGCTTTCACGTGTAATGCTTATGAAATAAACGGGAATGTCTATTGGTGTTATAATAGACTGAGAGGGGAATAGAATAAAGTAATCTACGTCTTACAACATTACAAAATATATTTACACTTATACTGTTATGACATACAGGACGGTAAATACACACAAAGGATGATACAAGGCGATTGATTTCAACTAGATTAATCGGCAGTTACAACCAGTTGTTGGGCCTAATTATGACCTGTGTAATGATAACATGGAAACAATGAAGTAACCGTCCTAAAATACAAGGAAATCAGTAATATATATATATTATTGTTAATAATTCAAAATATATTTTAAATACCCCCATCGCAGCAAACCTGCATATTCAGCGAATTCCCAATGGAAATATAAATGTCTTCATACTACATAAAGCCACTTATCAAGTTTCATAAAAATATATTCACAAATAAGCGATATATACAATTTTAATTATTCTCCATAAGGATAACATTGGAGCTGAGTACGCAGGTTTGCTGCAACAAATAACACAATAAATGGCTATTATCAATATAACTCAACTAGGTGAAGTCGTATACCAGTTGTTATTCATTTATGTTCATAATTAAGAGAGACATAGCATTTTTTTATTCTCCATAAGAATAACATCGGGGGTGAGTACGCATGTTTGCTGCTACCTTCAAAAAATTGTTTTTCTCAGCAAATATTAATAAACAACAACCAGATGAAGCCGTATACCAAGTTTCGTCAGTATTCGTTCATAAATAAGCGAGATATAAAATTGTTCTTTTCCTTCATAAGAATAACACAAGACAACGTACTGTGTTTAGTACTTTCAATATCTAGGTAACCAATTGACGTAGAGGAATGATCAAAATACCAAATTGTGTGTTTTTTAAGCTGAATCCAATGGCAAAACTAATATTTGACTATTTCAAAAATGATATGAAAAAATTCATAAAAACATTTTTGGGGTACAAAACCCCCACAAAATACCCCTTTGGATGGAGCAATCTGGCTGGTTTTGAACTTAAAGCCATAAATGTTGCTTTACACGTTCATACAAAATTTCATCAAAATCGGATAATTTTTACGAGAGTTATCGTGCTCACGGACACATATATCTACAGTTTCGATCGAATGGTGTTTTTGGGGTCTGGGGACCTCAAAACGAAAAGTTTCATGGTCCCGGGCCTAGTCTTACCATGCCGACTACGGTAATAGCTTCTTCCCTATAGGGGAAATTCGCTAATACAACAAATCTTTATCTAATGAACCCCAATCTTGCTTTCGATCTGATGTTTCTATTGATGTATTTACTACACATTATAATTCGCTGCAAAATAAATGTTATACTTTCTTATTTAGAAAGAAAATTAAGTAACAGTGCTTTAATCGAACGGCATAAAATTTAGAGGTCAAAAATGAACATGAAATAGCTTAAATTTAAAAATAATAAGTAGCTTGAACATAAAGTAAAACGAAACCCTGTAACTTCAAAGTGAATGGAACATAACACAAAATGTGTTCCACCGGAGTGAACTAAATTCTATCTAGAAGCATTCAACTATTTGTTCGGGCAAAGTTATGAGGAGCGGTTATGGCTGCCATTCATAGTTTACCTAGACAACAAGAGAGTTGAAATTTAGTTATTATTATATAAGTTAATGGGGTCAGCAATCAGAAATTTTTTAACAAATGGGTACTCTTTTAAATAAAATATCTTATTTGTGATTTGGTTACGTCTGGGTTCTTAAACTTAAATAAATAAAATTTTAATCCAAATAATTAATTAAAACTATTGAGTAGTAGTCGTAAATATTTACACAAGTAGATACACGTTTACAGTTTGTAGTTTAATTGTAAGTATTTATAAACATAAAGTCAACTATTGTGCATTACTTTTTCGAGGAATTCGAGTGTTTTTAATATTTTGAATTCTTTATTATATTAACTGTACGGAGACGACTTGATAACCAGCTAGCAAGGGAAGCTACCCCCACTACAACCCTAACTGTGCTATTGGACCATTGATTTGACTTGTTTTTATCACAGCTGATCGTTAAACAGCGTTACGTTTCCTTAAGAGTTTCCTGATTGGCTCTGTCAGTAAACGGTGTATGAACAATGGAAGGGGCAACTTCCCATCAATCCTTCGTTTACTAACTGGTTATAAAGTAATCTCCTGACATTAAGAAAGTGATGAGTAAAATGAAGTAATATTCAGTTTTATTCGTGATTTAAAGTATTGTTATTTTATCAGATGTTATAAATAAGGAAGAGACACGGCAGGTTGGATGACGCGAGCTCAGACGGTGTCTATTCGAAGCTTCAGCTCTTGTCAGTTGGGAGATTACGTCCTATTTAAAATTCAGAAAACTTTCATGGATAGTTATTATACTCTGTTACGGAAAATATTGTATTTACTAAATAATACCCTGTTATGGAAAATATGGTATATCTACCTGTAAAGCCTCATTTACCCAGGAACTATTGAGCAAACCATAAGTCTGACACCCTCAACCCCATGCTTGAATGAAAGGTCTCGGTGAGCAAATTGGAGGACAAATATTATATTTTTGATACAAGTTTCCCTAAGGACAAAAATATAAGAAAAGGGATGAGTTTAAACACACATAAAGGTATTTAATTTCTAACAGCTGATAAATTTGTTTTTATTTTAGCTGTTAACAGTCCGAAGAACGGGTACACATTCAACTAGTACTGTATTACCCGTGCTTCGCA
This sequence comes from Allygus modestus, assembly GCA_963675035.1. NCBI lineage: Eukaryota > Metazoa > Arthropoda > Insecta > Hemiptera > Cicadellidae > Allygus > Allygus modestus. The sequence goes on from OY776116.1 coordinate 13,341,925, forward strand.
AAAACAATTCAGGAAAGAACAGCTGATTAAATTTTTTGCTTCAACTACAACTGTTTCTGATCCATTAAACCTATTGCCATAAGAATAGCATTGTAACTTTAAGAGCGACTGGGCGGAGCCCTAACGGATTACCAAGATGGGAATAGGCCTGTATGTAGCCCAGATGATCTACCTACATGGAAATTTTCAGCTGGATTGGATCAGTAGATTTTACGTTAAAACGTAACATACAAGTTGACAGACAGACAGACAGATAGACACTACCTTTCTTTTATAAATGCATTGGTCCAGTAGAGATTTATCTTGACTATTGTTTATTGATTGTTGTAATTGGTTATGACCAAGTGCATTGTCCCAAGAGTACTTTGGTCAAATTTGGTTTTTCAATGCAGATTTTTATTTATTAGCTACTTTATGACTAAAAAACATAAATATAATTTATCTTAAAATATCAGATATATACTTTTATTCTATAATAAGTCATGACCATAGATAATTTTACCTTCATACAAGTACTAAATTTAAAGAAAGGTAAAAAAGGATTTATCAATGGATAAATTTGCTTGGAAGCAAACCTTTTATTATTATCACTCCAATGAATTAGCTATTGGAGAAAACAATAAGGTTAGAACTTACAGTAAAGTTGGCTTTAGGTTTTATTCACTTAAGTTTCCTTGCTTTGGCTCTATTAAGACTAACCTGGAAGCCTATCAGGGGACAAGTGGTTGGTTACTCCAGCCTTTATTCCAGTTTCTTTCAAGCGATGCATTCTTTCAAGGCGAGATTATTTCAAGATGCTATTTTATTTTTCACCTGTTGTTTTCAAGATTTAATTGGTCACCTTCATCCAACTTTGTTAATATAAATAAACTAGTGATGTATTTGATGTACCTAGTGCTGTGTTTTAAGCTAAATGACCAGTTATAAAATATCCTTACAAAGATATCCGATATGTTATTGATAAAAGATAAGCTAGCTTAATAAAGAAAAGCTAGTTATTGATTAGGATTTATTTCTGAACTGAGAAAAAAACTGGAGTCATTCATGCAATGTATTTGTTATTGGATAAGGTGATTAAGGTTGGAAGTTCAAACAATTTAGCCTTTAGGTAGGAAGGTAGGATTGTATGGCTAATTTCATGGCATAAATATTGCTTTTGGTATGTTATTAAGGTAAATATAGCGTGCCAAAAATAAATTAGAAATTATAAAATATGTAACAATTTTTGAGTGCACGTTTGAACTGTGTTACCATTTACTATTTTTGAACTATTTTTTTCAATTACCAGCCTCATTTTGCCTTACCCGTCTACTTAATGTACTAAATGATCTATACGGAGGAATTCAGCAAATCAAGGGATGAGCCATTACAATACGAGATTAAACAGAACTGTTATGAATGAATGAATGAATTAATGAATTTTATTGATCTTTAAACATGATAACATGCAATGGATCACGTCACTTAATTGAAACAGTGGTCACTTATAGCCTAGTTAGACATGAACACTAACTATATAGTTATATCGAAAATTATACTTACGTTTTTTACAGGTGCTTTTTCCCGCACACTTTTAAAACAATCTGGAAACAGCTGTTTTTGGAATTGAATATTTACGTTTGAATTTAATTTTTTTTAAACGAGCTTCTCCCCCGCAATATTTTGCTGATATAATCCTTACAACAGCTGTTTATTGAATCAAGAAACACACGTGACATAAACAAATAAAAATCTCCTCCATATAAATAACATGGGAACTTTAAAGTCCCGTGGGGCAGATCCCTGGGGCCTAAATCGAAATTCTGGCTCGACAATAACTTAAAACTTGAAATTATCTTTTAAATAAAATACCCCCGTTTCAGCAAACCTACGTACTCAGCGAATTTCCAATTCATTAATATGTTTCTCACTCCTACATAAAGCCACTTACCAAGTTTCACAAAAATATATTCATAAATAAGTGATTTATAACATGTTATTTATTCCCAATAAAAATATCATTAGGGCTAAATACGCAGGTTTGCTGCAACGAGGAAGATAAGAAATGAGTTTTTATGCAAATATCAATATAACTGAACCAGGTGAATCTACATACTAAGATTTATTAATTAATGTTTATAATTAAGGGATACTTTCCTTATTCTCCATAAGAATAACATTAGGGCTGAGTATGCAGGTTAGCTGCTACGTGGACAATTAACAAAAATTAATTCTTCTGTGCAAATATCAATATATCAGTACATCGTGAAGCCACATACCAAGTTTCATAAATATACATTCATAAATAATCGAGATATCAAATTGTATTTATTCTCCATAGGATAACATTTGACGACGTACTGCGTTTAGCACTTTGAAAATCTCTGCAACGGTTGGATGTAGAATTACAATTTAAACACCAAAATGATTGTTTTGTGGAGCTGATTTGATTGATAAAAGCAAATGTGAAGTTTACATTAAAATGAACTGAGGAAAATCTAAAAACCCTTTTCCCCTAAGATTAACATGGGAGATTTTATGAACATGTTTTTTGGATTTTCTCTGCAACCACTTGATGTGTTAATAATTCAAAATACTATATTATTTGTTTTTTTTAAACTCTATAACACGGTCAAAACCAAAATTAAGTGTTTTAAAAATTGTATGGTGAAAAATGCAAAAAACTGATTTTTGGAAAATGAAAAACCCCCGTTCTCATGGTCCGATTTTTTTGACTGTCGTTCTTTAAGTCATGAATGTCACTTTACACATTTGAGCCAAATTTAATCGAAATTGGACGTTTTTTATTCAAGTTATCGCATTCACACATACACACACACACACACACACACACACACACACACACACACACACACACACACACACCTCTGTGTTTAAACCTGTAGAATATTGAACATTAAGGATTGTGTATTAGTAGAACCGCTAAAAAAACATAAATAGACTAAATATTTAAAAATGAAATTGCCGCAGTCAATTTTATCACGTTCTCCCATTTTCTGGTAGAAAAAGTCCGTTATAAATACTGAATCTACTACAGTAATTGTATTACTCATTACCACTAAAAATAATCAATAACATTACACTCAATGGTATGAAAGGTCTTTGAATAATGGAGAAAACTTAAGACACAAATCATGGTACAATTGAAATCATTGGAATTCAATAACTTTTTCACCTTAGCTTCTTACCCCACCTTATCGTAGGTAATCTTCATTTGGTCACTAGTGAAAAGCACCTGGTCGTGGCTGAACTCCAGCTGTACCTTGGTGCCGCCGTCAATCGTGAGCACGTTGTCTTTTACCGTGTGAAGTACCTTGATCCCGTTCTCAACGTCCTCCTGGTTCAACTTGAACTTATCCACTTTCCTTCCCACCAAGGTGCTCATGGAGAGAGTGTAGGAGCCATCCATGCACTCCCTGTCGCAGTCCTTCCCCCAGGAACACTTCAGCAGAAGTTACAGTTCAACATTCCCCGCCATTTGACATTTGTACTTTATGTCCACGAAGTCTGTCAATTTCGATGTGATTTCAGCAATCAAAACCGTTGCGATGAATATGTAGATCCTCCACATAGTTGACGGTCGACGACACATTACTGATCAGTTTTTTTGACAGAATGTACGACTGCTTAAATATGTACTGTTACTAAAGCACGCTGTGAACAGTGTTGTAACTCACAACTGTACTGCGACTGTGACTCACTATGAGCGTTCCAGCGTTCCAGCTTACCTACTCGATTGTCTATTTGGACCACTTAACGTATTACGTGTTTGATGATGTATTCCCTGTTTCAGAATGTTTGATTAAAATTAAAATTTCAAGCTTTTATGAAAAATGGTTTCAAAATGTAGTAACGGTATGAAGGGTACGTTTTTATCCAATTGCACAGAAGTTGGGTTATTATTTGATTGTATATATGCATGCCTATTTCTTTGGACCGTTCTGTAGCCTAAACATTACATATATGAGGTCGTCAGATTCCCTATAACGGATGTAAAGGACCATTTTGAGTAGAGACTATAATTAGATTTGTAATGACTTAATCCATTAATCAAAGTATTCACAAGTGATCCATAGGGCCTTAACTCATACAATGAGAATGAAAATATACACCCAGTAAATCGTGGCCAAAAAGGTAGCTTACCCTACAAATGGTCCGGTAGTGCTGGATTTTCAAATCTTGTTAGGTTGGTAATGACATAAAAAAACAAGTTTCTATCAATCAGCAGCTCCCTCCCTGTACTTCCATCGCTATCTTGGAAAACTAACGAAAATTGACACTTTTTAAGTTTGTTGCCATATCTCAGATGATGAAAGTTTTATCACAAATATTATAATATTGTGATTACCAATTTATCAAAGTGTTCTACAATATCTGTATATATATATATAATAAGGCGGTGAAAGCAATGGGTGTGGAGTGACAGAAGCTTTGTTGTTTACATCACTAACAAGCTGTCAATAACATATATTCGTAGCCCAGCACCACCTTCAAGGCCCATTTGCAGGGTAATACAGTTATTTATTGGACTATTAAGTTCTATAAACTGTTTTATAACACATCGTTACAATAATATGTGACTAGACTCGGATGAACTATTTTTGATTACTCTCCTTAAAGTGAGGTAATATTTTTACTTCCGATCTTTTAAGTCTCTTTCTTCGTAATTGGTGTTCTTTTCCGTTTCAAAATGGGACGGTTAAAATTCTCATTCTTGGTGGTATGTCTTACCGTTTCATTTCAATCAACCATTAGTTATTTTATTCATTAATGCGTTTTAAAAGATCTTTTGACTTTTACCGTACGAAAGCAGCCAAAGTTTCACCAGTTCATCATTGTTTGGAATTAAAATTTACTCAACTCTAGTAATAGTCGATGGTTGTATTCTCACAATACAACGTTGCGCGTAACTGCTACAATATATACTATGAACAAGTATATTTGATCTGGTAAATCCTGATACAAAGTGCAAAAACCTTTATTCGAAGGTTAAATTTAAACATATTTAAAAAGGTTAGAAAGTTCATCAGCTTTATTTCTGATATAACTTTGGTCAACTTTACTACTTCATTTTGTATAAAATTGAATTCAGGTGATCGAGTGGATAGTAGTAGTTTTATCTTGTTTGGTTTTAAAACACTGCTCGTTAGTAGCAGACGTTTTGTTAGTGAATTTCCTTTGGAAAGTGAACTATTAGCATGACCTGCACGGTGAAACTTAAGCCCGGGACCACCATAGAAGTTCCTAACGTGACCCCCTGAACACGTTTTGGGGGGTCGTTCAAAGTTTTATATATATATATGTATATATATATATATATATATATATATAGACATATATATATATGTATGCACTCTAGCGGTCGCATCTTTTGTCCGATTTACTTCAAATTTGGTAGGGACGTTCCTTTCTATAACCTGTTGGACAAGTTCGTTGGGCAAAACAATCGGAAAACTCTAAACCCATTTTTTGGGGATTAATCTTTCAAATTTTGAGTTTTTGGGCCCAAAAAGGATCAGAAAAGCCCCAGATGTAAAATTAATGCATGTTAAAAGATGGAAATTAGAAAGGCGAAAGTTTTAAGCCCTCTCCCGTCATTCTAGCATAAATATTTACCGAGTTATTAAAGAAAATGTGTATCGGGTAAACACAGTACGTTGTCTTATGGGGGTTTTACACTAGAAAAGCCTGTTATTCCTTTGTTAGAGTACTTTTATTATCCCCAGCAACCTCACGCCTACTTTCAAGCCTGTCTGGACCTTCTCCTAACCTTATAATGCGTAAAATTGTATTCCCAGCTTTGCAAGTAAATGAAACCAGGAGTATCAAAACAGCCAAAAAAACAATGTTTTCAGATTTCAATAAAAAATGGACAAATGGATGTTTTTACACTGATTTTGAGTTTTACAAGTTTTTATGTGGAAATTCACTTCCCTCACGTCAGCGTGCTGCGTGCGAACTCGTTTAATTTTAAACAGGTGCCGCTCAAAAAAGCATGTTATGTTTATACTTTAATCTTCCATAAGACCTTATTCATTCTTAAACCTTATACTGTCTTAACGGATGGTCGGTTTATATTACTTTATGAATGATAATAGTAACATACGTGTTTACTCTCGGATATCTCACCGTGAAATATCCCAGTAACTCTCAGCTATGGTATCTGGTTATGATTGACAAGGTTTGCAATATGGAAGAACCTATTACTGTACGTGACATAATACGAACTAGCAAACCATATGTTTGTATCGTTAATCCCAGCTATTCTGCTTCTTTTGTTTTGATTTTCTGTCCAATGTTATTTCAATGGGCCAAAACCGTACTTTGAGGGCTTCCCAAGGGTTTCTCGTTCCGCGCACTGTCTTGAGACCCTCAAAAGGCACATCTAGACGCTAAGGGCTTTCAAACGACACGTAAATCATCAAAATCGACCCAGTAGCTTGGCCATAATCTTCTGCACAAAAACCGCCTTATTCTTCTAATATAATGAGTACCTGGGGGCTGAGCTTTGCTCGGGAGAAGGCCAGTCAGTTTGTTTAGATGACTTAGAGTAATATTTCACCACTTCCCCCTACTGATAATCAGATTTTTACAAATCGTTTGCCTCTTTTCTACATTTAAGGTCACTCCAGTTGTTATTTATAGCTCAACGTCCCTTTGATTTATTTTACTACTCTATATATGTAATCTTCACTCAAATGTTTTAAATACTTTAAATGTTATATATCGTTTATTTATGAATGTATATGGATGAAACTTGGTATGTGACTTCACTAAGATGAGTTCTATTGATATTTGCATAAAAACCCATTATTTTGTGTGCCTTGGTGCAGCAAACCTGCGTACTCATCCCCAATGTTTTCTTATGGAGAATAATTAATATTTTAAATATCGCTTGATTGTGAATACATTTCTTATGAATCCTGTTAAGTGTTTTAATGTGTTATGTTATATATTCATTGGAAATTCGCTGAGTATGCAGGTTTGCTGCGACGGGGGTATTTTTTAATCACTAACGCAATCAATTTTGTTATGAACCTCAGATTGTTATGATATTTAGCACAAATGTGTAAGTAGCATTTTCACAGTTAATTGTATTGAAAACTTACTTTTGTTTTTACCATTATGTTCAGCTCTAAAAATTAATAATTTTGGATTTTAAATTGTTTTCTACGTCCAACCGTAACAGATATATTCGGAGTGTATACACCGTAGGTATACGATGTTATTTGTATAGCGAATAAATACTTTTTCAAATATAAAATTATTTATGAACGCACATTGGCTGTGGTCTATTGATGTTTGAATAAAAACTTATGATGTATGATCATAAATTAATAAAACTGATAAGTAAAAAAAAAATAAAATAAGTTAAGTACATAGTCGCAGTTGAATTGATCATTTCCTCCTCTTTGCTGGTAGAAAAAGTCGGTTATAAATACTCAATCTACTGCAGTAACTGGATTGCTCTTCTTAACTAAAAACAATCAATAACATTACACTCAAAGGCGTGTAAGGTCTTTGAATAATTAATAAAACTTAAGGGACAAATTACAGTATAATTGAAATAATTGGATTTCAATAATGTTTTCACCTTAGCGTTGTTGCACCACCTACACCATTGGAGGGGATGTAAACCCCTCCAAAGCTCTCGGCACTTCATCCAGGTCGACGCTATCTGTATTGACACAGGTGCCTAAAACCATTAGGAATCCTAAATTTACCTTCACTTACCACACAAAACTCAACACTTTACTCACTGTACATCCAATATTACTACTCTACCGTTGCGGAAAAAATAAAACCATGTGCATAAGAACATCCAAATGAGTTTTACCCGATATTAACTATTGAATTCAATTTGACACCATGTTTATTTTTGAGTTTCATTATAAACATCTACGTTCTGAGTCAATCTAGTTTAAATTTCAACATACCAATTACATCCCATAAATAACTGACAACACATCTGGCATGAAAGCTTTGTGCAACGGAGACAAAACACTGATTAAAGGGAGGCAATTATGGATCTACGCTGTAATTTTTTGGTCTTGATCAAAGTGGTGAGATACCAAATTATTTCCAGGAAGAACAACGTGTAATCAACGGTATGAATAAAAAACAGATTATATTTGTGTCACCACGCTTAATACAGACTTCACGTTGCGTTTTTAATTTTTAAAAGAAAACAAAACAATATCGTTGTTATTTCAGTGAAAAGGGTTGTGTAATGTTTGTTAGTTTTAATCCGTTAATTTTATTGTTTAACCCTAACAGTCCTTTGAAGTTAGAGTTAGATAACAGCATGGTGAAATTTCTCGTTGGATATACATCGTTATTAAGACACTACCCACAATCGTTAATTTATATCGAAGAATTGATTTTTGAAGGTTCGATGTATATCATCCAAATCTAAACAAAAAAATCATGGTCTAGATCACAAACGTAATTGTAACACGTTTAAACACAACCCAATAAATTAATATACATATATCATTTTATTCATTACATGTATAATATAAGTAATTTAGAATGTTTTTTTGTGATGCTTTAGGGTTATTTATTGTCCCCAGAAATACAATTTTACAACATTGGACAGCGTACAGTACTTTCAATATTTCAGTAACCGATTGACATAGATCAATAATTAAAAATACTAAATTTTTAGTTTGTATAATTCATTGGTGCAAAGTAAAATTTAGGTATGACAAGAATTATATGTAAAAGCTTCCATAAACCCATTTTTCGGGTACACCCCCAAACTTAAAATAGTGCGAACTGCCTGGTTTTCAAAGACATGAAAATAGTTGTTGCCTTTTACGTTTATACTAAATTTCATCAAGATACTTACGAACGTTAATTATTGTTAATTTTTATGAATTTTATCGTGCCTACAAACATATATATCTTAAAATTCGGGTTATCCAGAAAAAATCAATAAAATACGTTTTAATCAACCTAAAAACCAATGAACAAACAGTTTCACAACCAATGAAGCTAAGTTATTTAGGCGTTATCGATTTCCTCCGATGAACAGTTTAAAGATATTATGAATGAATGATTGAATTAATGAATGAATTTATTCAAAAAAAATAATAATAACAAATACAAAATCGTACAGCACTTACAAATAACAAAAATATATGTACATACAACATTATTTAAGTATTTTTTTTTTTATAAATAAAGGAACAATTTGCGCTTTGAGAAATTATAAAATAACCTTTATTGTTATAAACAAAGTTTATTTATAGTCTTAGGAATGAGCTGACATATATATTCGGATATGGAGATGTTCTCTAACTAGAACAATAGTTTGACCTTTTGGCCAATTACAACACTTGCCAATATCGGATTGTTGGTGTTGGTTTGAAGTTGGTTTGCCTATCTGTGAGCACTTCCTATACCTGTAACGTCACATTATTAAGTGTGAATCTAGTAACAAACACCTGATTTCCTGATTCAGAAATTCTTTGGTAACAAAAAATTGAGTCTCTTTTGGAAAATATTTATACAGGGTACTCTACGACCAATTAAAAATATTTTCAACAAAATTCAAAAAAAATTATAAATTGGTCTAAAAATTTATATGTGTAGTTTTCTTCCTCTGTGTGCCTGCTTAGTTGGAACAAAAAAATTAAAACTGTATTCATCATGAAGACAAGTTTTAAAATTGTAATTTTAAGCAATGTCCTGGAGAGGGCATAATATATTTGGAATGAACCGTCTATTATATATGAAATTCTTTAATTTTAGTTTCAAAGAACACACGACCTAACCCTGTAAACATTGGTGTTTCAAATATCGCTCTACTAAGCTCTAACCGATGTCCAAATACAAGTCTCCGGTGAGCCAAGGTGGCGGAGAAGCCCGAGAGCCCTGAGGACCAGGACCAGGACAGCTCGCAGCAGACTCTCTCGCCTCCGCCCCCCGGGAGACGGTCCAGCACCGGCCTCAGCAGACCCAGCGGCAGCTCCAGCGTGTCCTCCTCCCTGACCAATGTGAGCACCTTAACACGCTAGATTACACCTTAGCTCAAAGTACATTCAGGTTAAAAACAGTTGTATTTGAAGTTCTAAACAGCGATCCAAGTTCACTTAACAAGGTTAATATATATAGATGTCTCGTGTAAAAAGATGTTTTCTATATGTTCGTCTGCTATATTACCTCCCTATCAACTATGCTCCCATAGAAACTAACATGGTAACAATCAAATCCTCACTTCATAATTGCCAGCTGTCAAACATTAACTGTTTTGAGAGGATTTGGTTAATTACCTGAGGAAAATGGCAGGCAGTATGTAGGCTTCACCTTTTACCCCAGACGAGTCTAAAAGAAATATATTCACCTCGTTGAGTTTATCTGTGATAAATGATTAGGTTATGACTCTTTCAAAGATGTAAATATGCAGTTGCGGTGATGTAAATATAATTGTACACCGTTTTTATAGAAATATGGTGATGTGGTGCATTAAATAAAGATATATAATTTTTATAAATACATAAACCTGAGTTTATGATTGATAATCCTACGTTGAGGCCTATTAGAAAACTACTTTTCAAGCCATGAGTAAATCTGATAGCTCAGGGACCTTATACACCTTAGAGTTTCAAATATCACTTTTAATATTATAATGCAAAACTACTAATAAAAAAAAAATAACAGGTTAACTGCCCGTCACCAAAGGTCAATAGGCCTGTGCAAAGATGTAAAGACAGTGAGGTACCGTAACGGCATTATCAGCAGGGGCAAGCGAGTAGTGGCTGCTTGTGAAAAAGTATCACTGAAGTCAGCCGGGATCGAACCTGTGCCTGACCATGGCTGACATGTAAGGCCAGCCCTCTATTATCCCGCATCCGGTGTCTTTTGTTGAACACCTAGTAAAAATCAGTAGTTTCAAGATCCTTGAATCTAAAAGTTTGTTTATTGTTAGCGCTAACCTTATTGATACGTTGCTACACTTTATTTTGCCCCTTTCATTGTGTTCTACGTGGTATTGATATACCGGATGATAGATGTACTACAACGCAACAGGAGGATATTTCTATTGTTTACCACACCATTCTCAGTGTTTAAACAGACCTTCTGTTGATGTTGCAGGCCTTATCCTCCCCAGCCTCAAGCCTCAGAAGCAATCCTAAAGAGACAAAGGAGAAGCAGAACCGCAAGCGTCTGTTAGCAGGATCGGAGTTCAGTCTAGTAAGAGAAATGGAAATGGACTACTACGACTACAACGTGTCCAACGCGAGCACAGTGCCTGGGCCCTTCCTGGGTATGGATCCTGCCTTCTGCCTGTGGATCCCCCCGTTTGCACCGGGACAGTGGGTCGATGAAGAGAACGATAAGCTGATAGGGACGTCCGACACGGAGGATACGGAATTGAAAGAACTCAGCAAAATCAGCGAAAGAACCATGAAATAATACTCGGGGAGGACTCGTTAAAAGAGACAACAGAATTCAGCGAGGAGAGGGAAGATTCGGGGTCAGCTACTCCGGTGAATATAGAAGACAGAGATGCAAAGAGTGAGAAAAGCTTCCACGACTGTTACAGCCTGAAAGAAACACGATCAAAAGAAGGTCTGGAGGAAGTCACGATTAAACTTGTTGAAAAACTAGTGCCTGTGTATCCAGCAAAAGTTCACCGTGCCTACAGAGTAAAAGAAAAAGAAACTGGTGTAGAGAAATCACCTAGTGACAGTAGTGAGTATTATGACCTTTTAGATAACGAAGATATAGATAACATAAAGTTTGCCGATGATGATGATGAGGAAGAGGAATGTTTTGAAGAGAAAAAACAGGCAACAGATCTCGTTATTCCGCAGGTGAGGAATAACTGAAGTTCATACTATGATGTATAGCACACCAACATGATCAACTATTTACAATACCAGTAAGCTTTACCGTTATTTTTACAAAGGAAAGTAAGAAAAGTACTCATTACAATTAGTATTTTAAGTTTTTTACTATTTTCGTGGTCGAATTATATTTATATTAATTTGATAAACTTATATTTAAATTTAAATGAAAATTGAAATATAATACTGATTAATTAATTATTTGGTAGCGTTACTTATCATTTTAGCTGCTACTTGCAAAATATAATCCTGAAATATAGACAATACATCAACTAACATTTTTTATATAAAGTGCTATACCATAGTATAATAATATTTTTACATTCGGGAGCTGTTGATAGTTTATACATTCGTGTAAAGAAAGAGTTTATTGTTGGTTTAGATTAGAAAGAAAGTAGTTTTAAGATCTTCTATCCTAAATTATTTGAAGGGACGATCTTTGCCACCTCTGATGATTTTAGATTAATAACGTAAGTTAGAGTCTATTGAATTTTGTTGTGATTCCTGACTTTGTATATAAACTTATATATACATTTTGAAACAAAATTTTCACTTATGCCGACGTTTTATTAACATCGTGTTGTTTATTTAAAATTGAAGCTGTTAAAAAAATTGTTTCCTTTACATTTTCCTGATCAATTGATCGTAGTTTTCATATCAACACAGCTATCTATATTTATGATTTATCTGAATAACATTTCATGTAGTTTTATGTAAAGTGTAACATTTTAAAAATAAACCCAAAATAAAATAAATAAAAACTGAGATACCGGTATTTACGATAATTGTACAAGTAATTATTTAGTGTTTCTAATTTCTCCAATAATGGTTTTATTAGCTGATAATTAATGAAATACTTAGCTTATTTTAAAAATATTAAGTGTACTATTGCAATTGCCTCCCAAAGTTTTCTATGGAGGTGCTTGCCTAACGGTTAGCGTCTTGAGCTTCGGTTCATGGGAACATGGGTATTAATCCCAGGTGTCCAAAATATTTGAGGGATTTAGACAGCCTTTCCTTAAAACCGTTTGAGAGATACTTGCAAATATACTTATGTTGCAATAAACTCAAATATTTTACTATTTACTATATTAAAGGTTAGTTACAAAAAACAATAATTTTTGCATTTTTCTTATATGGATCATTGGTTACGTTAATTTTACCTATATTATATACACACTTGATTTGTAATTTTGTATTTATTCATTGTGTTCCCTTCTACTAATGGCAGATAGGCCCTCATATCAATTGAATAGTTTTTAATGTCGTTTAAGTAATGACATATCATCTCAATATCAAAAGGAAAATTCTGCTAAGGAAGAAAAATTAATATGTCATAAGACAAATTGTTTTTATAACATCTTGGTTTTAGATTATGTTATATCATGTCTTTGTTTAAAATGTATATACTATAGGTAGTGATAGTTTCGTTAGCTTTGAACTTATTCTAGTTTGAACCCAAAAGACTGTGTGTGTGCAATGTGACCAAACCCTGACTGAGATTTCTTGGTTTGCTAATAGATTTAACGTTAGTTATCTGTTTGTTTGTTTAACAGAAAGCTGTTATAAGTTTAAGTTACCATCCTTGTTACTTAGCACCGTTGGCTTTTGAATCCTTGTTTCACAATTGTGAAAATTTAAATATTATCTGTATTTTAGTGGAGGCAAAGTTAAAAAAAGGTAAATAGCTAACAATAGTTTTAGCTAAAGTTAGCTATAACTATCACCCGTAAAACTAAGAAAATGTTAATAATGGAAACAATGATGCAACAAATATTGTACACGTCTAAATATCAAACGTTTACATTAAAGAATTGATAACCTCTTAAGAGCATATCTTATTTTTGAACAATCACGAGAAAGACTTTAAATCTTCGAGCTTAGATATAGAAACCATATATACCAAGAAACATACAAAACACGGTCATGAAGATATCACTATATCATATCAATGATGACTGTGAGTTTGTAATTTGTGAATCAACATACCTAGATTGTAGGGCTTGGTATGGATCTGTTCAAATCCTAGGAATACAAGGTAAGTTTCTACATGTTCAGATTGTAAATTCCCTGTTTATATGATAAAAATAAAAATATATAGTAAGTCACTGAGTTTTGATTTTTACCTTAGTCATGCCTAAATTAATCCACTATAGTAAATGCGATTATAAAATCACATTTACCCTAAAATTTAGCTTTTAACTTAATTCAGCATATTCTCATAAGCAGCTGAATAGATGATTTTGCTAGTAATCTACGATGGATACAATGAGTCAGATAAAACGGGTGTCCAAATATATAGCTCGAATAGTTTAAACAATTCTAATGAGAAGTAAATATAACATGCAAGTCAATAAAAGGTGCTTAAAACCCATATAAGCTAAAATTTTGTCAATATCAGGACCAATTCTAAAAGTATTTAAGCTTAGAAAGCCTTTACAATCGTAACAAAGGTTTGGTTGAAAAAATCAACTCCTGCATATAAAGAAGGTTTAACTAAACGAACTAATTTATGATGATCATCTTTAGCTTTTTAAAATATCACAATTGATACCACAACCATAATTAAAAAGATAATTTAAAAATAAATTTCCAAATTTATGAAATACAAAGAACTTAGTTTTGTAATGATGATTTTACGAGTCGAAATGTATTAACCTCGAAGATGCCTTTGAGACATAGAGGTGAACAGCTTTTCCACTTTTGGAGAACATAGGATTGCTTATGACGGTGAGTTTTCACTAATGATTATAAATCAACCCTTATCACTATAATATGGAATGAGCGGTCAGAATCAGATTACCCTAATGATGCTGATGCGGAATACTAATAGCTTGATAGGCCCAACAGTGCAGAAACAAGTTCATCAGACACATTTAACATTTGTTTCATGATAAATGAAAAGGGCTGATATATTTATACGTTGTTTTCAGTATAGAAATTTAAATCATTATACGTACATTTAACATTAGGAAAAAACTTCTAACAATGCATTAGTTTAGAAGTTAAAACATTGTCTATTGGATGCCATTACAGAAGTAAAAATGTTATTAATAAAAACGTATTATAAAACAAAAAATTTTTCACAAACCAAAATAAGTTTTAGTATAAAATGTTTCCAACAAACATTATCGGTATTTATTGTTTAAATGTTCAAAACGATACACATTGTGATGTTATGATAGTAACTATGATTTAAAAAAAAACACTATTAAAAATATTGAAAAATAATTCAACTAAAACTGTGTTTCGGAAAGTTTTTATTAGAACCAGTTATTAGTATTAGAAAATCATATCCAAAATATTACAGTATTTTTTATGTTTGAGTTTTTCTTCAATCACAACAGCATTAATCGTCTCCAGGTCAAAAATGAAAAGCAGAGTTCTCAAATTTATGTATGTACATGTATCTGAAAGACACTTTAAAGCTGCAAGAACAATGGAGTTCCCACGAGGTGTCGGAATATTGTGAGTTGAAACATTTTCGTATTTTCGAGCTCATTCCCTTAAGCGATATCATATCATACTCCTAGTTTATTATGTAATACAATATTATTTGTAATTTGTTTTGTTTGGACTTTTTCCAAAGCACAGTTTTAGTTAAATTATTTTTCAATATTTGTAATGGTGTTATGATAATCATTGTAAACATTTAAATAAAAAATACGGAAAATATAGAATACAATCAATTTCTACAAATAATTATTTTGTTTTATGATACAATTGCTGTTTTATAAAATGTATATATTTAAGACATATACTTGCTATTTTAGCAACTCGGGATATTTTGTCCAGAAATTAAAGTTATGTGATAATGAAATAGACAGCATACCTAGACAGGGTGTGGTCATTCCTCACAATTTCTGGATTAACTACTCCAAAAACTTTGTCAGAGAAAATATTATAAACTTACAATATAATTTGACTTTTCGTGAGTAAATCTTTAATCAATATTAATAATCTTCGCAAATTACATTAAACTGTTCCCCACATAGTGTGAACATTTATTCTTTTGAGGTATTGATTCCATATACACCGTACATAAACACCGTATGACATCGTATATATTCTGTATATAAGTTTTCCTTGTTTGAATAAACTTTTATTTTTGAATTCGTTACAATACACTCATGTTTATTTATTTTAGTGATACCACTATCAAAAAAATTATAAATTGTTGTGCAATATTGCAATAATTCATCTTGCTACAAACCTTTGTTTAAACTAGTCGGACACGGTATTATATCTATATCATTTTCCGTCTGCTCAAATCACGACACTTGTCATACGACTTGATAGAAATAATAAAACGATATCATTTTATGTCCGTTGCCCTTTTAGCAAATTAAACCTATTTTTTATTTTATTTGAAGTTTTAAAATTACAAAGGAAAGTATAAATTAAAAATATTTAAATTAATAATTTTTTGTAGTAAAAACAATTTAGAGCCAATATTTTTAAAACTATATAATTCGTGATTTTATAAAATTTACATTTTACAATTTAGAAAAATATTTCTAAGTAATAAAGACACTACCGTATCCTGCAAGACTCACAGCGATATCAGGAGGAACACAAGGTAATGTCTGTAACAGGAAATTACTGCTTATCTGTTAACCATTTGTTTATATATCTTTGGAGGATTAAGATATTACGTAAGATAATGAAGACGTGAACTTAACTGTATGTACATGAATATTGGCTTTGCTAGTCGTTAATTATATATTTATTACTTAGTAAATTATTTTTAAAATAAATTCAAAGTTCAGGTAATTAGTATTTGGTTTATTACGCTATTTTTATTTTACAATTACATATTATATTAAATGGCAT
The DNA here is from genome assembly GCA_963675035.1 of Allygus modestus. Taxonomy (NCBI): domain Eukaryota; kingdom Metazoa; phylum Arthropoda; class Insecta; order Hemiptera; family Cicadellidae; genus Allygus; species Allygus modestus. The sequence continues at coordinate 13,358,613 of OY776116.1, forward strand.
TATTAAATGGCTAAACGTACGCTAAACCAAAGTATTGTACAGCAATACAAATTTAAATTAAATATTTAGTTTAAATTATATAAACTTTGTTTTAAATTAAATTGATCACAACTATAATCAAAATGAGGTGAAATCTGACTGTCTATTTTTCCTTCACGCCAAAACCACTGCACCATCTCTTCTGGAGTGTTGCACAAATGTAGTCTATGAACCCAGGAGTGTCACATGCCTACCGCCGTTTAGAAAAATTATCAGGGCTCTCAAATCAAATCAAATTCATTTCCGAATAAAAACAAATACAAAATCATGTACACAAACAGTATTGTGGAAAACAAAATTCTTATAGGCCCATCGGCCTGTGCGTGAGAACGAGCTCTACCTCAAATTCAGTGTACTTAAAAAAGAACAAAAAATATCGAATTATTGCTAAAACAATAAAATTTACTTTTTGATGATTAAATACAAACACACAACAACAAAAAACCCGTAGCAGCAAACCTGCGTACTCAGTGAATTTCCAATGCATATTTATGTATCTTAATACCACATAAAGCCACATACCAAGTTTCATCAATATATATTCATAAATAAACGATCTATGGCATTTTAATTATTCTCCATATGAATAACATGGTGGGTGAGTATGCAGGTTTGCTGAAGCAAGGAACAAAAGAATGGGGTTTGATACAAATATCAATATAATTCAAGTAGGTAAAGCCACATATCAAATTTTATTAATTAATGTTCATAATTAAGGGAGATAACACTTACTTATTTTCCTTAATAATAACAAGGGGCTGAGTACGCAGGTTTGCTGCTACGGAAACTATCGGCCAACAAATGTTTTTTAGAGCGAATATCAATAGACCAAAACTATATGAAGCAATATATCAAGTTTCATCAGGATAATTTGATAAATAAACAAGGTATACAATTGTTCTCATCCTTCACAAGAATAACATAGGACAACGTACTGCGTTTAGCACTTTCAATATCTCTGTAACCATTTGACGTATAGCAATGATCAAACACAGAATTTTGCGTCTTTTTAAGCTGATTCCAATGAAAACAAAATAAAATTTGACTTACAAAGATGATATGTAAAAAACTCAAAAACCCCATTTTCGGGGTACAACCCCCCCAAAAAAAACCGCTTCGGATAGGTCGTTCTGTCTGGTATTCCAAGTTAATGTCACAAATGCTGCTTTAAACTTTTATACCAAGTTTCGTCAAAATCAGATTCTTTTTACGAGAATTATCGTGATCACGGACACACATACACACACACACACATATATATATATATATATATATATATATATATATATATATATATATATATATATATATATATATTTACAGTTTTAAACGAATGGTGTTTTTGGCATCTGGGGACCTCAAAACGAAAAGTTTTCATGATCCCGGGCCTAGGTTTTAACATGCCGACTACGGTAATGGCTTCTTCTCTATAGGGGAAATTTGCTAGTAAAATTAAAACAATATCGGCAGTTGGTTGAAATATTAACCATAAACTAAATTAAGAGTTGTTTTGCATTTAAATATAAAACACAGATTTAAAATAAATTACAACAAAAAGATTTGATATAGTAAAAAGACAATAGGCAATGGCGGGAGTGAAGTAGAAGTAGAAGTAGACGGTTTGTTAGCTTTTGTATTCAGTGAACAGTTGGAGATATAAAGTTAGTCATTGTAGTACTCAGAACCGATAAGGGACTCAGCATGTTCAGAACCGATCTCGAACAGCCAGTTAAGGACTACCCTTTTGTAAACTTAGCTGAGACCTGCAGGCCCCTAATCGCAGGAGGAATGTTCCTGAAGATGAAGTTTGCAATAAAATATGAGTTGGGAGTGACTGACTGATCTAACTGCTCGGGGCACCTGCAGGCCAACGTTAACGGAGTTCCTTGTCCTGTAGTTGTGTACCACGGGAGTTTATAACTAATTCTTTATAGGGTATATGTATAAACCATCAATGTTTTAATGTTTCTCTGCCTCACGGGACTTAAAAGTTCCCATGTTATTCATATGGAGGAGAGTTTTATTTGGTTTATGCCACATGTTTTTCTTATTAATTCGATTAATTTAAATAAATAGAGCTTATAAGGATTATATCATTCACTATAACTATCTAATTACACTCTGTCATTGTTTTGATTACAATTGGTCTACTCTGACTTTTCACCCCGTTGCAAAGCATGGGCATAGCAGCTAGTACTAAAGAATTTTAATGTGTGTTACAAATTAAGCACATGTTATAATTATGGTTACTAAAATACATAAATATTTTTTTTATGGAAACTGTTTGCTTTTTACTATGCTTTATTAAGTCCAAACCATTGAAATCATCTAAACTTTATAACAATTGTTACGGTTATTCTAAAGTTATAACAAGCCAGCTTGGTTAAGTACGCTAAATTCAGGCAAATAATCTATTGCTACTCCGCTAATATACATTCAATATTAAAGGTCCTTTATCTTTCTTATATCATGTTTAGGAATATGCCAACGCTGTAGACCTAAGATAGGTATTGCAGGATTGCATAATTCAGTCTCTGCCAGCAACAGATAAGAAAGCGGTCTCGTAAGATAAACATGACCTTTTAGGTGGTGTGTAAGATATTGAAGTTAAAAGGGAAAATATTCATCTAGAGAGTGTTGAAAAAGTACCAGTAAACCTCTAATGCTATATACCTTCTATTTTATAAATATACTAGCTGACCCGTTGTAGCTTCGCCCGCATAAACTATGATGGTTGTGTGTACTGCAGGCTGTGGTTAGCCCGTGGAACTACTACGAATCAAGATCAGCTGTTTGAATTTTCATCAGCTCAAACCCAAGTAAATGTTCATAAGGGATACATGGGAACTTTGGGACCCAGCGGGGCAGAGCACAGGGGGAATTTCGTAATACCGTTTCTTAGCAAAAACCTAGGGCCAAAGAGGTACCTGTGTAAAATTTCAACTATGTAGGTCTTATAGTTATGGATATTGCGTGATAGGTCAGACAGTCAGTTAGTGGCATTTGGATTGTATATATTAAGATTAAAAATGTCAGAGTTTGCGTTACCATCGTACGGGATTAATTAAACTTACTTTTTGAAATTGACATACACCAGAATACAAAAAATAGTTACTGTTTTGAAAAGCCCTTTGGTTTAGTATTTACAATACATGGACTGTTTTGAACTTTATCAAATATACCATAGTTTAGTAAATTACTAAAATCGGGGTTATATTTTAAATAAATTATTTAGCCACTAAAAGTTATCCTTTATTAAGTGGTGAGTGTTTTCTATACAAAATACAAACAACTATGCAAATGAAGAGTAACAAATATATGTTGACCAGTTACATGGTTAATTGATTCTTGCTTTAATTTTGCAACAGAAAAATAAGTTCGTTTGCTTAAGCTATATTTATCTTGCCCCAGTCTCTGTCTTGGCTGTCCCTAGCATGCAACATACCGTGTGCCAGATTAATGGCAAGGAAACGACAAGCCGTTTTACTACCTCAATTTGACGTTTATAAATAAACGCGAAAGCATGTTTGAATGAATCATTTATTTTTATTTCAACATTAAAATTTTGTTTTTGTTGTTGATTTGACTGACGATGGAATGTGTGTAATTAAAAGCCCAGTAAATTGAAAATTTATTTACAATGGAATTCTGATGTTTTAATTTCACAGTTGAAAATTTAAATTATTTCTAATAATTAGCTCCAAGTACATTATGGACACACTTATGATTTTCAGTAACGTCTCTGGTACGGTATGGCTTTTTACATAGAAAAGTGTTTTGTTTATGACTAGGTCATAAACATAAACATAACGTAAACATAAACATAAACATAAACATAACGTACCAGAGACGTTACTGAAAATCATAAGTGTGTCCATAATGTACTTGGAGCTAATTATTAGAAATAATTTAAATTTTCAACTGTGAAATTAAAACATCAGAATTCCATTGTAAATAAATTTTTAATTTACTGGGCTTTTAATTACACACATTCCATCGTCAAGTCAATTCAACAACAAAAACAAAATTTTAATGTTGAAATAAAAATTAGCCTAGAAAACCAATTGATTAAAAGATCTTAAAGAAGAAATTGGACGAAAAATATCAAGTTTTTATACTACCTCTCCTAAGATCGTATATAAATAAAAAATACAATTTAGTAAACATGTTTTTAGTATTGTAATTTGATCAGCTGGGTAATCTGATATGATAATACTAAAACCAGGCGAAGAAGCAACACTGTTAGGAAAAGCTAGTTATATTTACTATCTAGGTAGCTACAACTGTTGTTGGGCAGTAACAAAGGAAACAAAATAACAGAATATATCAAGGATGAATCTTTTATTGTAACTCTAGGAGGAATAACAACAAATTACTTGTATTTGTTTAACTAGCAATGTAATTGTATGTTTGTAATACAATTTACAGAACACATATATATATCACTTGTTATTAATGCTCAGCAGTTAATAAAACATTTAAAATACAAACAAGTTAATATTCTAAATACATCACACTGATACACACATGTTTATCATAACTTATTAAGCTATTTACATGACATGTTTATAACATTGTTTGTTTTACGTATTAATAGTTAAGAAACATATTCAATATTATGAGTTAAGCTTGATCAGTGGTGTTTAAGAAAACAACTTATTCAACATGATTTTTGGTTTCAAACAGCTTATTATAACTTTGTACCAGGTGGATAACCAAGCAACTTATAAGGATAACTCAGTAGGCCTATGTTTATGACCCTGAGTGGATCACATACAATAATCATGAACTAGCCCTCGCTATGTGCCGTTGGGACCATTAAGGGCATTGAATAATACAATCCTGATTACAGGCATGAACAGCCACAGTTTTATGAAATTTTGGTACCTATTTCATGTATTTATAAATCTTTCATAATATGTAATAATTATTTTTTGATATAGTTAGTTACGCATGTATTTCATATTTTTGAAAGGGCAGTAATATGTTTAACAAAGACTTATTATATTTATATTTCACATTATTTAAAATTTAAGGACATCTGAATGTAATTTTTAGTAATAAGTAGGTAAACTAAAAGTATGTCGTTTGTTGATACCTGGTAGTCAAGTGTTTCCTGGAGGAATATCAAATCATATTTTTATTCTTTACTACAAGAGTCATAGTTTCATAACTCACTGACTTTGTGCTCATCTGTTATGATTATTTCGTTATGTTAAAAAATAGTCCTCAAGCCCAATGATACAGTGTAAACATTTCAAAATGAGTTTCTACCAACTCTGAGTTTTCTAGGGATTATAAATTCTGGTAATTGCTCAATAAGGCCCCAAAAACGTGTTTAAAACAAATGTTTAAAGTTAAACCAAAAACCTTTAGCGGCATTTCTGGATCCATTTTTCATACATACAAACATTGCTGACTTAAGAGTATATAGGTCTTGAATGTGGGCAGTAAAGTAATGTGCACGTTCAAATCTTTCGAGAAGTAGCTTGAAATTTATTCGCAGAGAGTGCCAAAGGTGGTGTCAGAGACACAATTGGCTGATGGTGGTTTTATGCAAAACAGAGCAATCAACACACAACCCGGGCCCTTGAACCTTTCCTGTGTTATTGTTGGGTAAGAAATGTGTGGGTTTGATTTTTTTATTTTAAATAGACATGAATCACCCAATAAGTACAAAATCTCAAACAGTTATTGACTCTAAGCCAATGGTGTATTGTAATATTGTAACTGATAGTCGATGATACTGTATACATTAATCGTCACATCCGTTGTATAATTTATTTTTAATGGTTTTATGATTTTCCAACTCTATTTTCAATTCCTGACTTACATCTGTTAAAATAAAAAAAATTGTGTCGATAATTATTCTAATTAAACACTGTTTCCGGGATATTAAGTCAACTTTGTTGATAACGATTTGTAAAAGGAATCCGACAATTTTAACTGAATTCTATGAATTCCCGCTATAGATCGGGCCTCTAGATTAATTTTAGTCTTGTCTACTATGACATACATTGATTTCTTTATCTACGTGTATACGCGGTAATGATGTATATATTATTCTACATATTTTATGATTCAGTTCACGCAAATTGTATTTTAATCAACACCGAGCAAAATGTATTCGGTGGAGTCGTTGTTTTGTTAAACAGGGCTGTAAACGGAATACAAATTACTCAATTTGCCCCCACTTTTGAAACTGAACGTTTAAGTCAGTTTTGTTCCCTAATAGTTGGTTCCCATATTTTATTCGACCTGTAATAATTATATTTTTTTTTTCATGTATATTTGGTCAACATATTGGTGAACTATAATTGTTTAACTTAGTTTAGTAATCACCCCATATTAATATCAAGCCAATGCATACTAGGGCTCCCCTACACCAACCTTGAAGTGCCAAAGTAAATATTATGTAAGGGTGAAATAAATTTAATTAGGTTATTTAGCAGCTGTTACATATTCTAAATGTCACTAAAAATGAATGTCAACGAGTTTTTAAACAAATTATGAAGGAGATTTTTAATAATAAACTCAGAATGCAGAGTTTGAAAATATTTTCCGATATTCCACATACAGATTTATGAGTATGGTTACCAACCATTATAAAACAACCAAAAATGTAAGAAAAAGTGAAATTTTTGTATTATTTATATGGTTAAAAGTCGGACTGAATCCTCCAAGATAAATTTATTCCAGTTTCTGCTTTAACACCTCTGAGGTCGGAGTTCAAGTCTAGTGATGAGGCTGATCACTATCTATAATGAACAGAATTAGAGATTCCATCGTCAGATCATAATTACTACATTAACTGAAATCAATGGCAACTTAGGTTTAAAAATAGATATTTTGTTATAAAATAGACTTTAGCCAAATAATTTCTGAGACTGATCCTTCGTCAAGGACTTGCTGAGAACTTTGCTTGGCGTTAGGTGACACATCAATCTTTTAACCATCTGTGGTATACGTTTATTTGGTCCATAGAAAAATCTTCTTGCCCAGGATGATCACTGCTCAATTTGATACCTTTTGTGCGGAACAAATAATCAAGTGAAATTTTACATCATTACCAGGAGTATCAAATAAATACATATTCATAATATTTACATGTGGAGTAAACATTATTATTTACCACTAATTCTTCCATACAACATATTTATCCAAGATGTCCAAATATTCAGTAAGCGATACAAACAACGGAATACACGCTGTTTTTGTTTCCGTTTCCGCCCTCACATCCGGATCCTGTGTGGGCGTTATCACTGCGGTTGTTACAACTAATTGAACTGTGGTTAATTGGCACTGCTAGGATTTTAACTGCATTTGTTTACAAAGCAGAGTTTTTTAAGTGACCACTTGCAACATTGCTAATGGTTCTGACAGTGATGAGTATGATATAATGTTTGATTAGTCAAATTTAAGTCGATGAATTATAAATAATATTTAATTTTAGCAATACTACTGCATTGTAGTAAATTTTTAGTACATAATTAATGTTATTTAATTGAGAGCAAAACCTATCGGACTGAACTTTGGGTACTTATGCATTACACTGACCACCGCCTGGAACGGCACTCTGTGGCGGTTATATTAGGTTAGGTTATTGTAATTGTGTAGAGTATTCTTTTTTCGACAGAATTTATAATTTTTCGCATGGTGAAACCCCTCCTCTCCCTCACTCAGTCAAGGTCAGTTGAAAGGTTGCTGCGCCGCGCCGGCGCGACGACAATGTGTCGACTGGTCTTCTCGTCGCGTATATGCATTTATCGGGCGCAGCTAAATAACGCAACAAAAACACAGGGGTAAAAGTTGCCTTCATTTAGATTCCTACCTCGCAGAATATGTGGCAATCGAGAATAAGTGCTAATGTCGGAAATCCATTTCATACCCTCCTTGGCAATGTTACAGTCTTCTGGGAGTCTCAGAAATGTTACGAGTCATTCAAATGGTTGTAAGTTGTAGTCTTTGTAGGCTTTTATTGGATTTTCAACTAGAAAAGTCTCCTAAAAGTTGGTGGTCGGTAAATGCATAAGTACCGAACTTTGTCACACTGGTTACTCTGGGACCAAACCAGTATTTATATTAGACCAATGAGTTCAAACCTTTATATCACTAAAGTTGCCCTACATATATGTCCAAATAAATAAGATCATTGGTAATACCTTTAAACATGTTCTCTATTTTAATTTGGTAGATATTTCCTGTCTACTAAATAACTTACAGATGCAGGTTTAGAAAGTATTACAAACTTTGAAAAAAAGGGTCGTTCTAAAAGTATAGAACAGCTGAGCAACATCCAGGAAACATCCCGTATTCATTGTATTCTTTCCCAGGAGATGTGACAGGACGCCCCTCAGAATACGGCAGTCAACATGATACTGTTCGGCTGTGTTCATGTCCTCTTCTTTCTACCATGTCAACGTAGATCAACAATGAGGAAAAAATATATACGATTTAGTCTTATGGCAAAAAGTATTAAAAAATAATCACCATAAATAATCACAAAACGATGAAACAGGAATGATTCTAGGAAAATAAACACTAATATATAAACGTTTGTATTATTACTCTAAGGAAATGAAGATGAGCAGTAATATAAATTGAATGAAAACCTGTTGTAATTTAACGCATTTATTATAACATGGTAAGGTAATAAATTTAGAAGAGATTACTCAAACATATGTAATAATAGAATATCACAAGATTAGTAAATATAGAAAATTGGTAAATAAGATTAGAGCTAATACAAATTTTACTGTTAATATGGTAAAACTAACTAGTTGCCCTGTTGCTCGAATCCGAGCAAATTTGTATCCAACAAAAGGTAACTTCATTTGTAAATAAACATAACAAAACATCTGATATTAAAACGGATGATAACATTTGAGAATAATGCGGATAACGTACTTGCAATCAACACGTAGTTTAGACTTCCACCGTAAGATAGTGCAACTGTTCAGAAATATCAGCGCTTTACTGTATTTTATGATGCCCTTTCTTATAATTATGAGACGTTTTGGCAAAGGTACGTAAAATACCTTTAATTTTACACCTCAAACGTTAAAATCCGTTCAGCTGTTATCGAGTTATGACTGTGAAGAAAACCCCAAGCGTATTAATATGTAGGATAAAGTTAAACAATAACTAAAGTGTAATCATTGCTATGGTTATAATAATTGTAAAGGTTTCAAAAGGATACAACCATCCACATAAATATTGATTGTCCATTTAATTGTACACACAATATGACGGAAATCCGATTGGACTATCTCACTGGACTGTATAATACATTTGATTGACCTTGCACCATTTCTGGCCGGAATTGATCAACGATAATGAGTATTTGAATGTGATCTGTTAAATTAACACTTTTTGTTGTAAAGATAATAAAACTCAAATATACCTATCCTATAATACCGTTTATGATCTTTTATAATATTTCATTAATACTTAATTAAAGACACATTTAAATCAACCATTTTACATACGTTCTTAAATTGAATTTAAAATTGTTGGCGGGGGGAAAAAGATATAGGAAACAGTACATTATGAGAATGTGTACTGGTTTAAACCATAAGAAACTAAGTAAGCAAACAGCATATGAACTGCTACACTATGTCATCACTCAACGTGGAGTTTGCTCTGAGCATTCGAGTCCTAGAGGAAACACAAGTAGTACACAGTTACAGCAGCATCAACTAGAGGAAACACAAGTAGTACACTGTTACAGCAGCATCAAGTTGACAGAGGCAAACAACAGGTGTTACCAACTCATACAGCTGAGCTTCACCGACCAAGTAACAAACAGCTGTGTCTCACACACAAACAGCTGTGTCTCACACACACAAACAGCTATATCTCTCACACACAAACAGCTCTCTCATAGTTGGTTCACTTTGTTTAGCTATTTGAATTTTAGTTATAAAAATCCCTAGCAAGGCTAAGCCTTCGGAATTAATCAGAGCTCTTTTTTGTATAACAGGTAACCTTTTCGAATACGAATTTTTGATTATAAAAGCAATACACGCAATAAATTTGAGTTAATAAACATTACTTTTGTCATAAAAAATACTAAATTATTGTTGTATCCGCACCCAATGAAAGTCTATGAACGTACATACATTGTTCTGCATTATTTTAGGAACTGAAAAACGCTTTTCAAGAAACGAAATAAATAAATAATTTTAAAAAATTTTTTCAAACTATTTTCTAACTCACAACATTTTACATTTACTTATGTATTCAAAAGAAAATATTATTTTGTTAAGTAATAATTTAAAAGGAAATATCTAAAATTTATAGGTATAGGTAATAACTTTTTAAAGTTCTTCCCTTCAATATTGCGAACCATTAAATGTAAAAGTAAAAAATACTACGAGTTACTAATAGAGTTACTCAGAATGGTGATCTATCATCTCTCGGTCGACTTTTGTGATGAATCAAATTACACGAAATGTCATTTGGAAATTCAACCTCTTAAGTCCTTATATCGGGCCGTATCAAGAAATTTGAGTTTCGTTAATATGATACCATCATTCGCTTAGTGTTTGGTGTCATTCATGAATACGATCAAATTGTTTAAATCGTGAAAAAATTATTAAATGAACAAAAAATATTTGTTACGTCATAAAATTTTGTTGGCAATTCACTATTTACTTACTATTTATAAATAATAGTTTGTTTACTCTAAATATAATGCTTCAGTTTAAATGGTGCTGGAGACAATAGAATTCAGAAAATAAAATATAAGAATGTATTATTAAAACCATCGCAAAGTTATTGAAAGGCAAATAATTTCTGCACGGTCCACACAAAGATCTTATTGGGAAATTTTAGTTTTTTAATCGGAAATTCTTTATAAAACACATTTAACAAATCGTCAGAATGTACAGTTAATACTAAATATAAACAGTGTTAAACTATTTTGATCATGAACGTTATAGTTTGTATTTTATTCAGCAATAAATGTTCTGTGTTTTAAACATATAAATACAGTATATAATTGATGAAATCTACATATCAAAATTGTTTACAGTGGTTGTAAACCTACTATGTTTATAACTACAAAACAGTATACTATATTTGAAAAAGTATTGATTTCGTAAACATTTTCGAATTTTAGTTATCGGTGAAAATATTCGTTTTATTGGTCTTCAAATAAAATTTAAATGCAATCACATATTAATAAATAAATCAAAAATAATCAATAAAATGTTATTGATAAAGTAATTTTCCATTTCCCCGGAATCTAACAAGTGGCATACATGAACCTCAGCAGGATATCAACCCTCCAACAAAACACGCCTTAAACCACTCTTGAAGTTTTTCAACGTGGTAAACCCCTTCAGACCCAAAGAGAGCCTAGATTTATTCAACGATATTGTTTTATATTATTAATGAATTTCATTCAGGGATCTTTGTAAGATAATTGTTAAAAGGTACTCCACGTTTTCAAATCTCTCAGCTACATTAGCCTAGTATTACAGTACTTTATATGAATGTTAGATGAATCTCTTGATGTCAGTCAAGATTTCCCTGTATATATAGTTCTAATGTAAGGTATATCGAATAAAATACCCCCGTCGCAGCAAACCTGCGTACTCAGCGAATTTCTAATGCATAATATATGTCTTAATACCACATAAAGCCGCAAACCAAGTTTCATAAAAATATATTCACATATAAGCGATTTTAAATATTCTCTATAAGAATAACATTGGTAATGAGTACGTAGGTTTGCCGAAACAAGGAACAGAAACAATTGGTTTTTATGCAAATATAAATAAAATTTAACTAGGCGAAGCCACATACTAAGTTTCATCAATATTCAATCATAAATAAGTGCTATATAACATTCTAGTTATTCTCCATAAGAATAACATGGGGGCTGAGAAAACAGGTTTGCTGCATCAAGGAACAGAAAAATGGGTTTTTATATAATTATCAAATATAACTCAACCAAGTGAAGCTACATACGAAGTTTTATTAATTTATGTTCATAATTAAGGAAGTCATTACATTTTACTTATTCTCCATAAGAATAACATGGGGGCTGAGTACGCAGGTTTGCTGCTACGGGAATAATCAACGAAAAACAATTTTTGTGCAAATATCAATATACCAGTACTACGTGAAGCCACATACCAAGTTTCATCAACATACATTCATAAATAATCGAGATATCAAATTTTATTTATTCTCCATAAGGATAACATTGGACAACTTACTGTGTTTATCACTTTGAATATCTCTGCAACGGTTGGGCGTAGAATCACAATTTAAACACCAAAACGATTGTTTTTTGGAACTGAACAGATTGGTAAAAGCAAATGTAAAGTTTACATTAAAATAAAGTGAGGAAAAGCCAAAAACCTTTTTCCCATAAGATTAACATGGGAGATTTTATGAGCAGGTTTTTTTGGATTTTCTCCGCAACCACTTAACCTAGGTTAATAATTCAAGATACTAAATTATTTGTTTTTTTAAGCTCTATAACATGGTCAAAACCAAAATTAAGTTTTTAAAAAGTTGTAGGGTGAAAAATGCAAAAAACTGATTTTTGGAAAATTTAAAACCCCCATAAACCCCCCTTTCCATGGTCCGATTTTTCTGGTTTCGAACTTAAAGGCATGAATGTCATTTTACACATTTGAGCCAAATTTCATCAAAATCGGACTTTTTTACTCAAGTTATAGTGTTAACGGACACACACACACACACACACACACACACACATATATATATATATATATATATATATATATATATATAAATTTGAACGAATAGTGTTTTTGGCATCTGGGGACCTCAAAACAAAAAGTTATCATGGTCTCGGGCTTAAGTCTTACCATGAGACCTACGGTAATAGCTTCTTCCCTATAGGGGATATTCGCTAAAAAGCTTTTGTTTTTTACAATTTTTTATGTTGACAAATTATTTTATTCATTTTACGTATTGATCCTGATTCTTCAGTTTCCAAATGTATTAGCTAACTTAGAACATAAGACTACACATTCCTTGTCGTCGTCAGTCCACTATTTTACTAGATTACTAGTTTCTGGATTAGTATTTTGCCATTATAAATCTACATAACAAAGAAGCTAAGATATTGTCATCGTCTTGAGGTTCTTAAGGTGTCTTTGCTTCTTTGAAATATAAATTTGATAACGCTACAGAGCGTTGCACGAGTGAAAAAACCGTCCGTTCATTAGCCCAATATTAATATTAACACTTGTCTTATGGATCACCTGGTTTTTCACTAGTCAAGAAACTAGTAATATTGTAAACTAGTGAATTGACGACAACAAAGGTAGGTAACCTAATTTTTGTAAGTCTTATAATCAATCCAGATGGCAAAAAAACACGAATTTACAACTAAGATATCGAGATGTAATACTACTATGAATGCAAGCACCGTACGTAGTATAACGTACTCACAATGCTGGCCATATATCTGCAGGAGATGAGGGGTCGTCGTAACGTCAGAGTGATGGTTCCACACTGACGTGACCGTTACGATATACGGCCAGCTACGACGTTTACGATATCACAACTCTTGGTCCACCTGACACGACTAACATACGAGGTGATTGTGATATTACTACACTCGTGCAGATATAATGATCAGTTTACGTTACTGGATGTAACTGTTTTAAACAGTTACTGATTATGTATCTAAACTTGTTGTAGTCTTTCCAAACACCAGAGCTTTAAAATATAATCAGTGTAAATACTGAATCAGACTGAAACTGCTTTGATGGAGTGAATATATATCAAACATCTAGTCTAATCGCCAAATAGTAAAAACATTTAAGGTAGCTTTAATTGCGTATATTACCACATGAATTGTAATATAATTTTGAGTTAATGTTTAATTATATTAAAATTTAAAATCCAGCTTTGCTGTATAATTGTAAGTCATTTGTTTTATTATCCTTTCAATGCCATGAACTGTCTATGAACAAATCATATTGTCAATTTATAATTTACATTGTACGTAGAAGTAGTTAAATTACTTTGCAAATTTAATCATTAAATTAATATGCAACTGTATTAAAGGAATAGCTCCCTTAAGTGGTAACATAAATAATAAGTAGGTGGAATTTTTTGAATAAAAATAACCTTCTTGAATCCTCTAACCCCACACCACTAAGAAACAATACTCTTTTCAATGTTATTTTACATATGAGTTTTTTGTATATATATATATACTCGGTAAATAAAACATAGATCAAGTTATTAACAACACAAAGATCAGGTCCGTTTGTAAATATTAAGGAACTTAACTAAAGTAACGTTGAAAGGTTTATGAGTCTTGTGACAATAACATCCGTGTCCTCGCCGCGCCAACCACCTCAACCAAGCTTGGGAAACTTTGCGCAACGACGCGACGTGTGGAAAGATGGTTGGAATATTATTTCGTTTGAAATAGTTAACATTTTATTATTATACGTTTCGAGTATAATAATAAAATGAACAAAACAAACGAACATGGAGATTCTGATAAATAAATGTATAGTTAAATCTATTGTTATTATTGAAAAGGTGTTCAATGATGGTAATATGAACACAGTCTTTGATGTCTGGTCGTAGTGTTTACGTAGAACTGCTATTCGCTAAACAAGTGTTTGATGATTACAAGCAATTTTTCTATTTAACACTTTCGCTGCTTTAACATGTTTAAAACTGAAAATATATGTTTCACTGTTGAGCAATGTTCCAATTCTTTAATTATTCTGACATGAAACTTAAAAAAAATAAACTTAATTTGGTCTAAAATAAGATTCAATAATGAAAAATTAATTCCTGATTTGAAATTATTTTCAAATTGTTTTTCCAAAATGTACTTAAGACTGACAACAAAGTATCAAGTTTTGTTATGAAATAACGAATTAAAGATTTTTTATCCTAAGCATAAGTGGGGGCAGGTATGTAAAATAACTACTACCCATGTAAATGTACTAATAATAATTCATTTTTTTTCGTATATCGTTATCCCTTGATAACTATGTTTGTTACTTGTCAATATTTTGTCCACCCCAACCACCTATTTTTATTTTAGTACTATAGTTGACCACTTAACTATTTAAACTACCTAAACTGACCCAAATTTAGCATTTTAATATATTGGTTAGGTAAAATTTAATAAAACATAAAATACAATGTATAGCTAAGTAAATTTTCCTTTAGAAAATTTATTTTTACAAAACAAGAAACTAAAGACGAGAGGAACGTTTTTGTGCACATATTATTTATAGAAAAAGAAAATAAAGGATTCCTGGTCCTGTTGAAACAATACCGATCTCATAAAATACTGTCTCATAGAAAAGTAAGTTGTATTTATAGGTATCCAAGTCCTGAAACGGAAAACAGTTTTATTCCGCATTTTGACTTCCAGCCAGTTTCCGCTGCCAGGACCGATTTGCTCACAACGCCTGCAAGTGACTCTGAAATATGATTTCAGCCAGGGTTTACATTATGCATTATTACTTTCCATGTTACCTTGGACGTACGGGATGGATTCAGATTGATAATTTAAGAAATTAAAAGTGTAAACAATAATTAGTAATAAACTATAATATTGATGCCGTAGAGCGGATAATTTAAGGCTCTTAGAAGAAAAAAAACCTCTAAGATGGGTAATATAAATTATATTAATACATGTCACACTACGATTTTGCTTTGATTGAATTTGTTTTCCTTCTAAAAGATTATATTATGTTATAAATATGTAAATATAATGTAATTCAACGTAATGATTTTAAATCACAATCACTTTATGACGGATGTTCTGCATATACTGAATTTATACTCATTGTATTGTATTGATTCTAGTGAATGATTATCCATAAATAATTGTCTTTCCACAACTGAAATTGATAAGTGGTCGTGGAATTGAAAAACCTTAGAATATTCTAAAAAGCTTTTTCTGCTGCTAACGAATTAGTAATCACATCCCTAACCTCTACTATACAATTAGTATACAAATATATAACACAAAGAGTATTTATAACATGACTAGAGTATTTGATGCAAAATCAAAATATTAAATAATTAAATGTTGTTAAAAAATAGTGAACAGTAAATAGTAAAGTGATACTAACATACTGTAATCATTACGTATTGTGAACAATTAACCTATATATAACGTTAAACTGTTCCAGGAATTTTATAAAAATCTAAAGTATGACACCCTTCAACCACATACTTGAACGGAAGCCTGGTTCAGAGCGGGAGACACCCTTCAACCACATACTTGAACGGAAGCCTGGTTGAGAGCGGGAGACACCCTTCAACCACATACTTGAACGGAAGCCTGGTTCAGAGCGGGAGACACCCTTCAACCACATACTTGAACGGAAGCCTGGTTCAGAGCGGGAGACACCCTTCAACCACATACTTGAACGGAAGCCTGGTTCAGAGCGGGAGACACCCTTCAACCACATACTTGAACGGAAGCCTGGTTCAGAGCGGGAGACACCCTTCAACCACATACTTGAACGGAAGCCTGGTTCAAGGCGGGAGACACCCTTCAACCACATACTTGAACGGAAGCCTGGTTCAGAGCGGGAGACACCCTTCAACCACATACTTGAACGGAAGCCTGGTTCAGAGTGGGAGACACCCTTCAACCACATACTTGAACGGAAGCCTGGTTCAGAGTGGGAGACACCCTTCAACCACATACTTGAACGGAAGCCTGGTTCAGAGCGGGTGACACCCTTCAACCACATACTTGAACGGAAGCCTGGTTCAAGGCGGGAGACACCCTTCAACCACATACTTGAACGGAAGCCTGGTTCAAGGCGGGAGACACCCTTCAACCACATACTTGAACGGAAGCCTGGTTCAGAGCGGGAGACACCCTTCAACCACATACTTGAACGGAAGCCTGGTTCAGAGCGGGTGACACCCTTCAACCACATACTTGAACGGAAGCCTGGTTCAGAGTGGGAGACACCCTTCAACCACATACTTGAACGGAAGCCTGGTTCAGAGTGGGAGACACCCTTCAACCACATACTTGAACGGAAGCCTGGTTCAAGGCGGGAGACACCCTTCAACCACATACTTGAACGGAAGCCTGGTTCAGAGCGGGAGACACCCTTCAACCACATACTTGAACGGAAGCCTGGTTCAGAGTGGGAGACACCCTTCAACCACATACTTGAACGGAAGCCTGGTTCAAGGCGGGAGACACCCTTCAACCACATACTTGAACGGAAGCCTGGTTCAGAGCGGGTGACACCCTTCAACCACATACTTGAACGGAAGCCTGGTTCAAGGCGGGTGACACCCTTCAACCACATACTTGAACGGAAGCCTGGTTCAGAGCGGGTGACACCCTTGACAAATTTATGTTGAGAGTTCATAGCGATGGGTGACACCTGGGGGAAATGTAGGCCGTGAATAAATTTATTTTCCAAAAATATCTGTAAATTGTAAACACGTTCCTTTTTAACTATTTGTTCGTTTAACACAACTACAGTTTTTGTAGAGTTTATCGATTGCCATCTTTTTTGTATGTGTGGCTGTATTTTAAATGTGCAATAAGAATCAAATAATGTAAGTGGAGTTGTTAAAAACAAAATCTGAATTATATTCAGTGAATTTCCTATAGAAAAGTGAAATATTATCATGACCCGCACGGTGAAACTTAAGCCCGAGACCACCATAGAAGTTCCTAACACACATGGCCCCTGAACACATTTTTGGGGGTCGCTAACAACTTCATGTATACATAAATATATATATATATATATATATATGTTTTAATATGTACGTATATATGTGTTTGCACTCTAGCGGAGCAATTTTTATCCGATTTACTTGAAATTCAGTGGGAACCTTCCGTTCTGTAAATAGTCGGAAATGTTCGTTGGGCAAAACAATTGGACAACTCTAACCCCCTTTTTTGAGAATTTTATGTTTTAAAATTTTGAGTTTTTGGGCCCAAGTAGGGTCAGAATAGCCCCAAATGTATAATTATTGCATATTAAGTTACTGTACGTAAAATGGCAAATATTTGAAGCCCTCCCTCATCAGTCTAGCATAAGTATTTCCCGAGTTATTAAAATAAATGTTTATTGTCTTCACACAGTACGTTACCTTATGGGGATTTTACACTGGTAAAGGCTGTTTTTCAATTATTGATGCAGTTTTATCACCCCCAATACCCCTATACCAACTTGTTATCCTGACTTTACCTCCCCCTAACCTTATAAAGTACAAAATTGCCAGCTAGTGAATTGAAATATAACCAGGAGCATCAGAGCAGCTAAAAAATAACTTTTCCAATTTTCAAAAAATGTTACCAGTGTTGTTTTAAACCCTTTATTAGATTTTTAAAGGTTTTAATGCGGAAATTCACTTCTCTCACGTCATTGTGCTGTGTGCGAACTCGATTACTATTGCTCTTATTTAAAAAGTGTAGTAGTAGAGAAGTATAAGATCTGCGTCGTCATCTGATGTGTTTGGGTTATATGCTATAAATTAATTATATTGTAGAATGTAGAATAATGGTGTTCCAGTTTTTACTTTCATGAAAAGATACTGAATTTTCTAACATGACAGCAAGAAAAAAAACAATTTCAATAATGAAACAGGTTTAATTACTTCTGCTTCGCTAGTAATGGGGCGTAATTTTCTTGAAATTATTTAATTTGCTACCATTAAAATTAGGTTCATGGAAAATATTGAAATCTATTGAGTAATGTTCTTGGATATGTGTTTAGAGTTGTTGTAATACTAGGGGTTGCTCTTTTTAAATAGTAAAATTAATTACTACAATAAACTGTTATTAGAATTGAGCCGAAACTAAATAGTATTTTAGTAACGTAGATTTATCAGTAACAATTTTTATAAGCAATGCCGTCTGACAAATAAAGATTTAACTCAATAAACATTAATAACTGTACTATACTTTATTGCTTTGTTTTAAAATTGTAGCAATTAAATCTTACTTTTAAAATTGGATGCTAAACTTAAGACCTTAGGTTTCTTAATACAATTGAGATTTTTATTACAGTACAACCAAATTATGTGTCTATATTTTAAAATGTTTATTTTTATTCAAAATCGTATTTATTGAACGATAAATAGCAGGTCAACCGTTTGATTCGTACATATGTGGAAGAGTTTTAGTAGACATTGACAAAAGTAAAATAATAGGTTTTTGGCAATGATAATCTCAATAGGAAGTTAACCATCTTCTTTTGTGCTGTGTTACTCTTTTGAATAATTTATTTATTATCATGATATGTGTTGTTAAACTAAAAAGGATAAATAAAATACGTCTTATAACACTATAAGTATATTTACACTTATACTTATACTTACATACAAGGCGGTAAAATATACACAAAATATGGTACAAGGCGATCGATTTCAACCAGTTACACCGGTCATCATCAGGCCCAATCATCCCCTTGTACCATATTTTGTGTATATTTTACCGTCTTGTATGTAAGTACAGTATAAGTGTAAATATACTTATAGTGTTGTAAGACGTATTTTATTTTTCCTGTTTACTCTTTTGATAAAGTTATGTTTGTAGAAAATAGTTCTCGCTAGACAACCTTGGTAATACATAGTTACAACTTTGTAACTACTGTATCACTGTTAACTGATAACTAAATACGAAAATATACGGTAGTATTTTGAAATCCTCCGTTAAAGAATTCTTCATAAGAAAGGTAACATAAGTTTTATTTTTACAATAAATATTCGTTTTATTGCTTAGAGGAAAACAATTTCCAACATTACATATTACATAAGACATTAAATATTACCGATTAAATACACATGATAAAGACACAGATAAATTTTATTGGGTTGTTCTTGTTTCTCCGTTATTATTCTAAATCAAATTTCACCATAGGCCTTCTGTTAAAAACCTTCATTTATTGGTAATTTACCGATGGATAACCACGAAGAAGTTAAACTTGTAATATGGTATGACCTAACATAACTACTTCATATTTAAAACAAGAACTAAACTGGGTATTTAATGCGTTCTGTTTGTAAATGGAACGATCGCCTCTCGGCGTAGGTGCGACTGAAATCCCCCATTTGTCACTCTGCCAGGCCATTTGACGTATCGCCATGCCTCATACGGGTATCGCAGTGTAAAGTGATTTTGTATGTGAATGATTTATTAAATGGTACTTTATAAAATGAATTAATCACCAAACACTATAACACATTATAATTGCTTATTTATTGACTATTAACTATTGGTTTATGTTCTCCTAACTACGAATTATTGTGTGGAAAGGTAAGTGCCAACGTTAAAGTTTATTAGGAATAAAGACATTTTCTTTAATTATATGTATTAATAAATGTATTTTTGAATGTAAACGCCAAAGCTTTTGATCAACGGATAATTATATTAATCTAACAATTTAGCTCTTTCATTAAACCCTATATAGTAATGTACCTCGTAAACTCTAAATTTAAGAAGAGAACATTACTTCTCTAAATGATAATGCTAATTCTATTAAACTCAATATTTATTTTGAAATGTTACATGATGTATACCAGACACGAAAGAACGCTGGCCTCCTAAGCTAGACAAGATAAAAATAGGTTCGACCCCCGCTGACTTAAAATATTCGTTCATAAGCACTGAATCTCCCAAGTGATATGACGGATTGGAATTCCTTCACGCTGTCTTAAGATCTGCAAAGACGTATGTATAGCACATTATATATGTAGTTGAGCGGTTAAGGTTTTTTTATACAAAAACAATATAACAGGTCCTGTTAAAAATCTAGCGCAATTTAAAGGAGGGTTAACACGAATTTCAAAACATATGAGATATTTTGCCCATACGTACTAAGTGGATGAGTTTAAATTATGGAATGCGTTATATTAAAACTCACCGCTGACCGGGCACTGGTGTGATTTGTGTCACTTGTCAGCTGAATGTTACAGCAGAAATTAGCTGACAGATCGGGCAACTGACTAGGGAGTGTTGGGTGACCGATCACTGGTCAAATACGAACGAATAAACAGAGAGATAAACATTCAAATTTCACTCAGTAGATTATTTTTGTTTTGAATTAACAATTGTACTACATTATTGATTTTACACTTATTTAAATTTGATCAAAACATCACAAAGAAGATTAGATAAAACAGTTGTAATTTATAATAATAGTTTTTACTAATAGTTGTTGAAATTAATAGTTGTATTAGTTGAGATGTAAAGGTACAGTGAATTAACTGTAGATTGTTAAACTTTTATAGTTTGTGGGCATAATTGTAATTTTTGTATCTAAAGTAAGACAAACACAACATTCTTTAAATGAAGATTCTCAGTAGGCCTATAACTTAAAACAAAAATACCTTTTTAAAGTTCCCGATTTTTTATGTCTTTGTTATATGGAAATAAAGTTATAGAATATTCAAACATTGTATGAAACATCTTTAGGAAGAATAACGAAAACAATTACGCATTGTAAAAGTTTTAATGTTTTTCAATCAGTCTAACGTTTTCCAGCTCAGACCAAACACCCAGTACAGTGTGAGACTTCTCAAGAACAGTGGGTGGTCTGGAATACATTCCCCTTACTGTCCAATCTACTAACCTGGCCAGGCTATAATTTTAAGCTAATGTATATCTCACTAAAACGAATAATACTTATCTAAGCAAGCACGTAATAAAATACCCGACATTTAAATTAAAAACAATTTAGAACTCTTATCATCACAATGTTCGGAAGTGCATGTCATAACAAGCTCAGCCGCGTACTGCGGAAGCAGTCGACGCTGTAAGAGCTGTAGAGTGTCGGTCTAAGTGTTTTAGGCGCCGAGGAAGCAATCTCGCTTCCCTCCCTTAGGCTGGGGGATGTATATTACACGACAGAACCACCGAGTAATAGCTGCAGTCTTACATATAGGTAGAAGAAAGGTTTTTGATAAATTCACCATCGTAAATTGAATACCCTAGTCATAAATGAAGACAAACAAAATAAGTTAATAATTAACAGGTAAGGGACATATTTCCAGACCAGATTTGTAGGGCTAAAAATAAACAATAAAACAATTACGAAATAAAACGAGTTTGCACGCAGCACGCTGACGTGAGGGAAGTGAATATCCAAATAAAAACGTTTAAAACTCAAAATCAGTGTAAAATCGTACATTTATTCTAATTGTTAATCAAATATGAAAACAGTGATTTTTTGGCTGTTCTGATGCTCTTGGTTTCATTTACCTGCAAAGCTGGGAATATAATTTTGCACATTATAATGTTAGGAGAAGGTCCAGACAGGCTTTATCGTAGGTGTGAGGTTGCTGGGGATGATAAAAGTACTCTAAAAAGAAATAACAGGCTTTCCTAGTGTAAAACCCCCATAAGACAACGCACTGTGCTTAGTCGAAACACATTTTCTTTAATATAATATAATTTACTTTGACGAGGGAAAACGTTATGTAATAACTAACATACACACACAAACACACACACACACACACACACACACACACACACACACACACACACACACACACACACACACACACACACACACACACACACACACGTATATATATATGTGTGTGTGTGTGTGTGTGTGTGTGTGTGTGTGTGAGTATCAAATATTGAAAGACCCTCCAAAACGTGTTCAGGGGGTCACGTTAGGAACTTCCATGGTCATCCCGGGCTTAAGTTTCAGCTAGTAGTTCACTTTCCAAAGGAAATTCACTAAAAAAGATTTTAGTAACGTTTCATTTATTACAAGTTAAACATTTAATAACCTTCTCACACCTCCATTTAGAGACTATTATTCGTTACAGGAATATAGGCAATTCATTATAAACGCTATAATTATATTATTTATAGTGTAGGTTATACTACTGGATAAACAGGAAAACAAAACTAGGTCAAACTGCTGCTCTACCATGAATTGTTGAGTTGTGGCGGTTTAATTAATTATCTTTTGGTTTCAGGATACTGTAGGGTAACTGATATTAGCGAAACCCTAACTATTGAAAGAATTAGGACACGTGGGTGGAGCAATTATATTATATTGTAGCAATATTGACCACTGCTTTAACACCCTTATCCATAAGATATAAACTTACAATTAACTATAATATTAAAATTATGGTATATGTATATGTAATTCTTGATGGCAACGCAATAAATTCATGTATAATGTATTGTATTTATGTAAAATAAAGATTTGATTTGAAAATATAAAACTTATATTAGGATGTACGAGCGTTTAACTAGTTCTCTTCTTCAAATAAAATCATAATAAATCGCAGATAGAACTAGTTTGTGAAACGGTACAGTAGAATATAGTGAAAGTTTATAAATTAATACATAGTGTACCGATAGAATAAATTATCATAGATTATTTAATTGTATTTTTCAATGACCAGCCTTAAGGATTACACAATTATTGATAGTGTAACGGAACCCGCTTCACTTAGAGCTACGACGCAGTTTCAGACGCGATGAAATTACGCACAATGCTTCATAAAACAAATACGACAAAACAAAAATACAAACAACTCTTTCATCCAATTATTCATGTATTTTCCATTCGTGGAAACCCACTCTCTTGTTAGGTTAGTTAATTAAGCTCCGCTTCCGGTGGAGCACGTCGTCGTTGTTACAGAACTGACGATACTACAGTCAACATCGCGCACTATACTGTGACGTTGTATACAACACTTTCATGATTTGAGTTATCCACTCAAACAACTAGCAACCCATTGTTCTTGTTAGGTTAGTTAATTAAGCTCCGCTTGCGGTGGAGCACGTCGTCGTTGTTACAGAACTGACGATACTACAGTCAACATCGCGCACTGTACTGTGACGTTGTATACAACACTTTCATGATTTGAGTTATCCACTCAAACAACTAGCAACCCATTGTTCTTGTTAGGTTAGTTAATTAAGCTCCGCTTGCGGTGGAGCACGTCGTCGTTGTTACAGAACTGACGATACTACAGTCAACATCGCGCACTGTACTGTGACGTTGTATACAACACTTTCATGATTTGAGTTATCCACTCAAACAACAAACAACCCATTGTTCTTGTTGACAATTGTTTTACCAACATATTCACAAGACATTAAATATTAAAATATATTTGTCTAATTCTTTGCTACATGACACGGTAAAGTTAAACTTGCATCAAGTATATCCACATCATATTTATATTATTCCTAAATAGTAAATTTTCTTTAGGTAAAAATTACGTTTAAGGTTACTAAATAATAAATTTTTTTTCAAATATTTCTGTTTTAGGTAAACAAATTCAAACAATAGTGTATCATATTTTAGTGACAATCTTAAGATTTTTGCACGATATAAGTAGGTAATCCAATCTCGGACGGTATTTCCAATCCCGGGATTACGGCATTGGAAAAAAACAATCCGGAATTGGCTGAAATTTTCAAAAAGCCTGGAAAAATAGGATTAAGTGTACTTTTGTATATGTTGACAATAATTATAGTAAATTAATACTACTTTGTTTATTAAAAATACAAAACAATTATTTAAATAGCACAAAGGATCAACGGTGAAAGATAAAAATCTTTATTACACTATTAGTACTATTAAGTTTGGTCTCACATTGGGTAGGGATTTGGGTATCAATAAACTAATAAAGCAACCTATGATTGGGTTTTTAACACTATATGTAAATTTAACACTGTATGTAAATTGTATTGAAACCCTGTTTAAAAAGTATCCATATACAATCCATAAATCGATAACCCATAAAGTATCCATATGTCCACGTAAAAGTAATGAATAATGAAGCTGCAAATGCAGATAAATTAAATTATTAACTTGTTACTAAGAAAAATTATGAATAAATCCTACTTGATAAAACAAAACTATCCTTTCAATGAACACAGTACTTTCATAATACAGTAAAATCATGTAACAATTAGTAAACGATCTAAAATTAATCAAGTAAATATTACTACAAAATGCCAATGTTACTATTTTAATGAATTTACTTATAATTATATTGGGATGAAAACAAACTAAATTAGTTCTTAATAAAAAGAAAAATACATCAATAATCATAAAAAAGGCATAATTTTCTGACACACACCCTATTCAGGTAAAATCTGATTGTTTCAAGTAACTTTAAGAATTTGGATTTAAATAAAAAAATTATAGTTAATATATAAGAAAGAAAAAAATTATTAAATTTAGAAGTTTTGGCTTATAACTTTATTAAAGTGTTTTATAGTGATTTATTGCGGTACATCAGTTTGAAACATCACCTGTATTGCTAACTTGAGACACTTTAGCAATTCCGAAAATCCCGGGATGGAAGAAACCGTAAAATTGGGCGAGATCCCCAGGGTTTTATCCCCTAAATATAAGTTTATTAATTACATCTCATGTAAATTTAACATCTACAAATATTTGTAAAAATGTATAAGTATCTTTTGTGCGTCGTTTTATCTTTAGCTATAATTTCTTAAAGGATTTTTTTCGGTAGGGCATATCATTATCAAAACCAATAATTGAACCATAATTTTTAAGTACCCTTCACAGATAAATTTGAAAAAACATATAAATAGTAATAAAATAAGTGACGTTAACTTATTTATTTGACAATGTACTGATTTAATATTTTAGAGATAAGTTAAACAGATATTTCAATGTGTAAGTTTAGCATGGGCAACTCTAGGAACATTTATTCCCCTAGCTAATGATTGATGAATTAATTTAATTACTGAAATAAATTAACAAAAATAATTGAAACCGTCATCAATTTTAAATTTTGTGATTATATTAAAGAACTATATGAAATTTACCAATGTAAAATTTTGGTCACATATTTAAGTGAAAAAGGAATATATGAAGAGTATTTCCACTCATGCAAGTTTCCACTCGAGTTTCGTGTATCTGTGTCAGGACCTTCAGTTATCCTTCATCTGCTTTGAATCCTTCAGATAAAACGGACAGTAATACCTCATCAGACCGTCAACGAGACTGATTAAGTCTGACGACCCTCCAGTCATCGTGGTTGAACATGGAATCTCATCGAGGACTGACATTCATATAGAAACTGGTTCGTAAGAAGAAGTATCATTCAGCTGCAGCTTGTTTAGTTCAAACCAAATACTTAGTGTAAATATAAATAATTTGTATAGACATGTAAAAAGTGTGTCTAAAATATATTTACATAATTTTGAAAGAAGTGTAATGTATCAGTACAAAACCTATGTATGTTAAGTGATTTGTGATCAATAAATTTGGCCTTAGTATCCCCTTGAAGTATTGCCTTGTATTTGAACACCTGGATTCTTCATACTTGATTTTCATTTGATGATAATTTGAAGCTTTTTTAATAATTTAAAAATCAGTTATTTATAATCAACTACTGGCCTGTAGGGGTCTGTAATCATTGGTTTTTGTGTTCACACATATTGTATATACTGTTTACGAGCAGAGGAAAATTAATGCATTTGAATGTACCTAAAAACATTTCAGAAGCTTAAATCGCATTAATAAAACCCACAGCTTATCATTAACTAATTTTAAAACGGGTTACATAGGCTGTTGTAGTTTAGGGTAATTTTAAATTGAAAAGTGGCAACAAAAATTAAATTCGGGCCCCGTTAGGTTCTTTCCCATCTTATTTTCTATGAATATTACATGTTTCAGGTCTTAGGTTGTACTATAGTTTCAAAAACCTACAAAAACCCCAAAAATTTTCCATTGTTTCCTATCGCAATTATAAAATGTGTTAATTTTTTGTCTGCTCACTTTTGAGTTCTTAAAAAATTTGTAAGATACCGATTAGACCAAATTATCAAATTAGCGCGTAATTTTAGGGTAAACGAAATAAGTGTCACAAATCAAAAATATTCAGTACAGTTTTTCGCTACGTAACAAACAGAATTTCCCCATAAGTAGAGAAGAACTGCCGGTTTAACATACTATTCGGCGCTTTTTTCCCATGTTATTCTTATGGGGATCAGTTTTTGCGCCGACGCCCGATCCCGCCTTACACAAGTTTCCTGTACTAGTACCCTTGCCTTAAATACATTTTCCCCCTATATTTTTAAAATTTGCTCTAAATTTATTTTAATACATCCTTTGTGAAAATCCATGAGTTCAAAAATAACTCCACACTAAATAAACAACACATGTAAACAACTTAGAAGTGCACTCGGTTATCGCCACAAGCGCGACAATCAACCTTGAAGGAGATTCTGCAAGATCGACACCAAGGACACAGCGACCGATGCATAGTAACCGATGCGTAATTTTACAAATTAATTTTGTGAATTGTCGGCTATATAAAGAGCTGCTGCAGGCTAGGGTCCTCACTTCATATCCTACAGACCCAGCACCAACAAGACCTTCAGTAGTAAGGCCGCGCGCTTGAGCGCTAACATGGGCTCTTATGGAGAATAGATTAACATGGGGTCTTATGGAGAATAGAATAACATTGGTCTTATGGGAGAATAGGATAACATGGGTTCTTATGAGGAATGGAATTAGGGTGTAATTTCCTCCCTCTGTGGCTCTTTTGCTACCCTCTACGGTTGATTATTTATCTTTTGCATCTCTCTACGGTTAATTATCTACAATTTTGGTAATTGTTTCGCGTCCTTCACTTCCTTCTGTGTATCTAACTCCAGCTCCTGTTCTCTTAGCGTACTGTAGCTGACGGGTGTAACACTTTAAGTAACCTGATTGACTGACGTGTTAATTCTTGTCCTTCTGTTGGTAATCATCTAGCCTTCTATGGTAATTATTTAGCCCTCGTGTCTTTCTAAATATTTAACCCTCGCGTCCTTCACTTCCTTCTGGTAATTATTTGAACTACGTTTCCTTCTACATATTTATTTTTTAACCCCAGTGCCCTTCTATACATCTAACCTCCACATCCTTCTGCGTATCTCACCTCCTTCTGCATATTTAACCACAACATCCGCAACAAGTCTCTGTCAGTAAACTCGTTGTAACCTGTGGGCTCTGTGATTTGTTACAATAAAGATGTATTTTATTAGCTGTAATTAGGCGTACTGCGCTCTGATTGGTCCAGACGTTTCCCCACCACAATACCTGCTCTACTGTTGCGCCTTTCCTCTCTCTTTGCTCTCAGCTTTCGTTGCGAACTGACGACTCCCTGCTCTGCTCCGTTTGCTGCGTTTTGCAAAGATAAACTTTAGCGTTTGCTGACCATAACCTAATATAACATAACCTCACTTCCTTGTGTCAAGGGTTGTGTCGTGCTTGTATTTGTTGACTGACAGTAATATCACTTTCTATTCTTGTTCTTTATTAAGTAACCTAGCCATTTATGTTTTACTTGGTAGTCCTGTGTTTATATGTATTATATGTAGTTTTGTGCGTTGTATTTGATTGTTTGATTTGTTTAGAGTAGTGTTGTGTTGACTAACATAACCTTGTTTCCCAGTAACCTCAGTTTCTTGTGTCGAGAGTAGTGCTTTGCGTTTATTTAATTGTGTAATTTATTCAGAGTAGTGTTGTGTTGACTAACATAACCTTGTTTCCCAGTAACCTCAGTTTCTTGTTTGGCCTGGCTAAAGTAGTGTTGTGTTGACTGACATAACCTCCAGTAACCTGATTTTTTGCCCTGGTTCTTTTTGAACTGTAAATTCACCTCAGTAACCTAACCTTCTATTCTTGTTCTTTAAAACAGTTTTGGTTAGAACAGTTTTTGTATGTATTGACTAACAGTAATCTCACTTTTCCGAGTCGCTGAGCGAGGAAAGAGTAAGAAGAAAATTTTCCCGCCAAATTTGCGCGCCAAAAAAAATTGGCGCCAAACCTAACCTCACTTTCCTTTCCGCCACTTTTCATCCCTCCAAAGTGTTACCAACTTAGCAGAGCTAATGTACCATACATAATTATATGTATCATATATAATTATATGTACCATATATAATACTATAGTGTATAATCATATATATACGTACCATAATAGTGTATAATATACCATCACCAGAAAGGTAAGTGGCTATCTAACCTCACTTTCTTGTTTGATTTGACTATAGTAGTGTTGTGTAACAGTAATCTCACTTTCTATTCTTGTTCTTTTGGTTAGAGTAGTGTTTTCTACCTTCCTTAGAGTTAACTTTGGGTAACTTGTAGTTCTGATTTGACTCACGTAGTGTTAGTGTTTTTCTGACATGCGTAGTACAGGGGTACCGTGCTCTTTTGTAGATCCTCTGTACCTGTTATTTTAGAGAACTTGGTCAGTGACTTTAAAGTATCAGTTCTAGACGTAACCGTTCCAATAGTAACAGTTACGTTCTCTATCTTGTTCATGTTATAACATTGGAAACTGCTACAAAGTAACGGTTCCAAATGGTTACGGTTCCAACAATGTAACAGTTCCAGCAGTACTCGTTCCAACGGTTCCAACAGTAACCGTTCCAAAAGTAACAGTTCCAGTAGACCAACCAGTGACAAAGTAACAGTTCCGTTCTCTATATAGCTCTTACAACAAGCTCTAGTTCTTCAGTCTGATTTCAGTCGTCACACTGTTCGGAAGTTCTTTTGCACTGCTCTTGCGTAGGTGTTCGTGTTTTAAACCTTCATTGGAGTTAACTTTCGATAACTTGTAGTTCTGGTTTGACTTGCTTAGTGTGTGTGTATGTTAGTGTTTTTCTGACTTGCGTAGTGGTACAGGGGTACTGTGCTCCCCTACATACTATATATCTCTTACAACAAGCTCTAGTTCTTCAGTCTGATTTCAGTCGTCACACTGGTCGGACGTTCTTTTGCGCTGCTCTTGCGTAGGTGTTCTCTTGCACAGATTATTATTGATTCTGCGTAATTCAGTTGTATCCGTGTGAGCCTGACTCTGGTCGGTGTGTTTTCTCTTTTAAGCGTTAGCACAGTTTAGCTTGTTTTCAGTATTTAATTGTTTGTTGAAAGATGGACGTTTCTAAAAAGGACCCTCAAAACCCGATAAATTTAATTAGTAAAAATCAAACCTATGTTAAAAAATTCAGACTTTACGGGACTAATATTGTTTTTAAATTTACTAACCCTCCCAATGGTATCTCTGAGTTTGATTGGATTCGTAAGGGTCTCAATCAAATTGTTGAAAAAGCTAAATCTGACGCTGAACCTACCGATTATCTAGGGTTTAAATTACAGTCAATAAATTTAAAAAGTGCTGAACCGGGGTACGTAGATTATAGACCGGTCTCTGAAGTTAGCGGTGATGTACTTTGGCAAGTTTTCGGAGGTATTCTTCAATCAAATTCAGAATCAATTAAATCCACTGATACGTTTAAAGTAGACGTGTCACGAGTTAACGTTCCAGTAGGTTCTGGGAGGGTAAGGCCCGGCCTGTATAATACATTTGATGAGGAATCTAAAGCGAGACGGGGAATAGTTGTAATAAATAACAAAGACAATTTATGTTTGGCTAGAGCGTTGGTAGTAGGCAAAGCGTATGCAAAAAATGATCCTCAGTATAAAGCAATCCGAGAAGACAAGGGGAAAAGACAAACTTTCAGAGCTAATAAGCTCATAGCAAAAGCCCGTGTAGAAATGCTGGAGGAAGGCGCCGGTATCCCCGAGCTAGAAAAATTCCAGTCCCATCTTAAAAAATACAAAATTACCGTCTACAACTATGACAGAAAAGGCCGGGATGTCTATTTTGAGGGAGGTAATGAAGACGCTAAATTTAAAATAAACCTTCTGTTTCACAATGGTCATTATAATGTAATTACAAACTTAACTGCAGCGTTTGTTTGTAATTTCTTTTGTGAAGCCTGTCATATTCCCTATAGCAACAGACATGAGCATCGTTGCTCTAACAGATGTTCGTCCTGCCATACTATCTCCCCACCCTGTAAACTAGAACACGGAGGCATTACATGCCGTTTTTGCTGTCGTTTCTTCAAAAACGAGCGGTGTTTAATAGCCCATCAAGGGCAAGTTTGTAAAACTATAAAGTTCTGCCGCGACTGTAACAAAATGATTTATCCAAGAAAACGTAAGACAGCTCACGTATGCGGAGAAGTTTATTGTGAACCCCGCACATCAGTGTTTCATGAGGGTAGATAGGAGAACTCCCAAAGACCGTGATTTTTTGTTTATTTTCTTTGACTTGGAGACTCGCCAAGACGAGTCTCTCCCCTCTGACCCTGAACAAAAAGTACATCAAGTTAACCTGTGTGTCTCACAACAGTACTGTTTTAAATGTATTAATGGGGGTGAGTGTGAAACTTGCTCGGAACGGCAAAGGGTATTTGAAAAGGAACCGGTAAAACAGTTTATGGACTATGTGATGCAAGTTCGAAAAAAATTTAAAGATGTTTGTGTAATTGCCCACAACGGGCAAGGTTTTGATTTCCAATTCATACTACAATATATTATGGAATAAACTAAATTTACCCCAAAAATAACGCCTCGGGGAACTAAAGCTATTTTGATGGAAATTGACAACGTCAGATTCATCGACTCCCTAAGCTATTTCCCCATGGCCCTCTCTGCGCTCCCTAAAGCCTTCGACCTGCCTCCCGAGAAAAAGAAGGGCTACTTCCCGCATCTTTTCAATACATTGGCGAACCAAAATTATGTAGGCCCTATGCCCGACAAAAAATACTATTGCCCAGAGTCGATGTTTGAGAAACCACACAAGACATTTGAGATTTGGTACGAGGAACAAGTCGCTGAAGACTACGTGTTTGATTTTAAAAAGGAAATTTTGGAGTACTGTATTTCAGACGTAGAAATCCTAGCTCAAGCGTGTATTAAATTTAGAGCCTTGCTTCTTCAAGAGTTTAACGTAGATCCTTTTCTCGAGGCTATCACAATAGCCAGCGCGTGTAACCTGGCCTTCCGCCGTAACTTCTTAAAAGAAAATACTATTGGACTTATACCAAAATCAGGGTACAGACTGACTGACAATCAGTCAGCCGTTGCTTTACAGTGGCTAACATGGGAGGAGGAGAAACGTGGAGTAAAGATTCAACATGCGGGCCGGGGTAAAGAAGTTAAAATTAAAGGAATGAAAGTAGATGGGTTTGATGGTGAGAGAATTTATGAGTTCCACGGGTGTTACTGGCACGGCTGCCCGAAATGTTTTCCTTACAATCGAGAAGAACCTCTGCCGGAGTACCCCTCAGACAGTTTGCATCTCCGTTACGAGAGAACCAAGTCCAAAATGGCAAGATTTACTAGCTATGAGGTTGTAGAGATGTGGGAGTGTGAGTTTAAAAATTTGAAGAAAGATAAAAAATTAAATCACCTGAACCAACTATCCATTCTAAACACACTTCCGCTTAATCCTAGAGATTCCTTCTTTGGAGGCAGGACGGGTAATACTAAAACGTATTGTAAATGTGAAGGGGGAGAATCAATCCAATATGTAGATGTTTGTTCTCTCTACCCGTATGTAAATAAATATTGTAAGTATCCCGTGGGTCACCCTACTGTTTACGTTGGAAATGAGTGCCGAGAGAGAGGCCTTGAAGTAGAGGGCTTGTTAAAGTGTAAGATTCTACCTCCTTACAACTTGTATCATCCCGTACTCCCCGCTAAAATGAATAATAAATTGATGTTTGTTTTGTGTAGAACTTGCGGGGAAATTCAAAATCAGGGGGAATGTTTTCATGATAGTGAGGAAAGGGCGATGGTAGGAACATGGACTATGGATGAAATTAGTAAAGCTGTAGAGAAAGGATACTTTGTGCTTGATATGTATGAGTTGTGGGAGTATGAGGTCGCTACATACGAGAAAGGGGGACTTTTTACCGATTTTATTAATAAATTCTTAAAAGTAAAGCAGGAAGCCTCAGGGTATCCCGCTTGGTGTAAAACAGAGGAGGATAAAGACAAGTATGTTTCTGATTTCTTTGAGCATGAGGGTATTCAACTGGACACGGGCAAAATTGCTAAAAACGGGGGTTTGAGATCGGTAGCCAAACTCATGCTAAACAGTTTTTGGGGCAAGTTTGGTCAACGCGAAAACATGACAAAAGCTGCAATCGTGAGAGACTCTAAAGAATTTTTCAATTCGTTAACTCAACCAGGAACAAAAGTAAAGTTTGTTGAAATAATTAACCAGGAGGTTTTATTAGTTAATTGGCAGAATGTTGATGAAGCTAGTGAGCCTCTAAAAACTGTAAATGTTGTAATTGCGGCCTACACTACAGCTCATGCGAGACTTAAACTTTATGAACACTTGGAGGCTTTAGGTGGGCAGGTCTTGTATTATGATACAGATTCGTGTATTTATTTATACCGGGAAGGACTGTACAGGGTCCCTACGGGGGATTACCTCGGTGAAATGACCGATGAATTGGCAGGTGACTACGGGCCCGGCTCTTATATCGTAGAGTTTGTTTCTGGGGGGCCTAAAACTTATGCATACCTTGTCTGGTCAACCAACAAACAGAAACTAGAATCTGTGTGCAAAATCAAAGGCCTCACCCTCAATTTAAAAACCTCCGAAACGCTAAATTTTGAACAATTGAAAAAGATGGTCCTTAGTGAAGCTGCTGAAATTTTAGATATTGAAGAAAACAGAATCAGGAGAACAAAGAGACGAGAAGTCGTTACAGTAAGCGAAGTTAAAAAGTTTAAAATTACAGGACCCAAGAGGAAATTTAATGATGATCACGATACCTTGCCTTTCGGCTTTAAAAAACAAAGAGTTGCTTAACGGAGCTATCACTCACACGGGTACTGTGTGCATATACCTCTAAACATCAGCTCTATCAAATCATTCTGTTCTGAGACGCGGTAGTGAACGGACGTGCCTGTACTGTTACTGTTTGTCTCTTCTTGTAGAATGTCTGCTGAAAATAATACACCCACTATTCAAGCGGTGTTTTTAAAGTTTATATCTAAAAGAAAGTTAAATGAAAATTCAAAATTTCGCATTACATGCTCAGAGTATGAGTTCTTTCTTACTGGGCCAATAAATGCATGGGAATGGCCTTTGATGTTCTCGGAGTATATAGTAGATAAAATAACGGAGGACTCCTCATCAAACACCTACATTGGAGTAGCAATAAAGTACGGTGATGTTTCGGGAAATATACCGTTTCTGCCTTTAGGGAATTTAACACCGTCAGTTTTTGATGATCACTTTGAAGAAATATTTTGTAACGTTGAGAAACTATCTGGTGTTTTACGTCTTGAAGTAACACTTGTCTCAATTCCATGTTGCTACCTTCGATAAAGGTAGCACCTTTCCCTACGGAGCAGCGTTACTCTTGTATATACCAAATGTCACTAGTACAGTTTCATCATTCTGCTCCAAGTCGCGGTACTGATCAGACGTTCTTTTGCGCTTATTTTTCCTGTACTATTGAGTAAATTGTGACATGGCTGCCAAGTTCTATACATTCAATAACAAACCCGTATTGGTTCTGTTTGATAATGAAGGAAAGCCATGGTTTAAAGCTAAAGACGTAGCTACTGCTCTAAAGCATGTTAATTGCTGGAGTGCAATTCAGAAACATGTAGATGACAGTGATAAATTAACTGTTGGAAGTTTTTCTGACGCCCAAAAACAGGGCGTTGGGCCTATTGAGAAAACAACGGTTTTCATAAATGAAGCCGGATTATGTTCTTTGATGTTAAAATCAACTACTCCTGAGGCAAGACTGTTAGTAAAAAGTCTGTTGCCGGAGAAGTTTTACCTTACTTACACAAATATTAAGGATGAAAGTTAACTTTAAATGTAAATTTTCTTTAAAATCACAAGTTCCCACTGTATGTGTGTGTGTGTGTGTGTGTGTGTGAATGAAGGTCACTGGCGCGGGTGACGAAAAGCCCCGTAAACCTGAATTAAGGTCACTGGCGCGGGTGACAAAAAGCCCCGTAAACCTGAATGTGTGATGAAGGGCTTAGTAGATTGAGGCGTCGGGCTAACACCCCGACTACTCCTTCGAACAACCCGGTGTGAATGAAGGATCTTGTACATTGAGGCGCCTGGCTAACACCCCGGCTACTCCTTGGAACGGTCCTTACGGTGGGACTTGTAAGAATAAAAATGAAAACTGCGCCTTGATGTCCGCGAAGTACTACGCTCGAAAAATGTTTTCGAGTGGGGTCTAATAAATAAAAAAGACCCGGCAGTCGCTCACCCATCAGGCAGGGCTAAACCCTTTGTAAGTCCAGGGGTGTGGGGAGGTTGGCGTAAAAAACCGTGAAACCGTTTGTTGTAATCCTCTGACTGTCAGGGAAAACCGGATGGAAAGGTGCAACAAAAAAAAATATAAAAATAAAAACCAAACAAAAAGTATAAAAGCAAAAAACAAAAAAGAAATAAAAGGAGGTAGCATTTTGTTATGGAGTGGCTACCACTGTGAGAGGCGATGGTTGGGGCCTCTCACCCCAGAGGTTAGGCCTCCAGGGGAAGCTCTGGGTAACCAAAAAGAACGCGCCGACGCTCCTACGGCCTAGCCTAAAGGCTTACCGTGGTGTGGAAACGTGAGCGTTCAAAATTATTTCACTGGGGTTAGAAGTGTTTAACCGATAAATTTTAAAAAGATCCCCGTTAAAGTGAAATGTAACACATTATAATGTAGCTTCAGCGGAGGCAGGAGTAAATGACCGGAAAAATTTAAGAAGTTTCGGCCAATTTATGGCACTGCCCCCTTAAAAACACCTTCAAGCTGAATTTGAGGTATTTGACGGAGAAGTTACAGCGTAAAAATACGACAGATCCGCCGTTTTACAGGACTTAAATGCAAATAACCAATCAAGTTTAAAGACTCGGAGCTAAATACTGTATAATTTCTGTCCTTCTAAAGAATGCATTTTATATTTGTTGTCTTTTAATATGCACCCATGGTGTGTAATTTTTTGCCAACTCTCTGATATTGGTGTTGGTTACAATCCTTTTACTAGTAAATTCAGTTTGTTACAGAGTTTTACAAGCAATCAACTACAACAAAAAGACAACTCTGTATTTGTTTGACTTTACAAAATACCCTACTGTCACCAGCCTCTTCTGCATTAGTTTTAATTCTTAAACAGTGGGTCCTGAGGGTCCAACACTTAGAATCATGATAATTGAGTTGGGACCCATTTTGGGTCCCAACTACTTCCGGTGTAGGGTTATCAAAGGGATTCGTTCCCCCTTGGAGTGGGGGTATAGTTTTATTGTCTGTCCATTTCTGCTAGTTTTTACAAGCCTCTTCTCTCCTTTTAGTTAATATAACCTTGAGATTTCTAAACAGTTCAATACATGTAAAGTTTCCCAAAGTAATTCTTAAGTAACACTTAATTTACAGGCATACACAACAGCTACAATTATTCAATCATGAAGCTAAAACCCAGTTAATATACTAACAATCTAATAAAAGACAGAGACATGACCCAAAATAACAGCTAGAATACACAAAAACAGCTAAAATACACAAAAAACAGCTAAAATACACAAAAACAGCTAAAATACACAAAAAATAGGTAAAATACACAAAAAACAGCTAAAATACACAAAAAACCGCTACAAATAGCCAGAGAGCCATTTTAGCAAGGGGGAAGTATTGACCCCCTTTACCTTCACCTTAAAGAATCAGTCAAAGAATAATTTATTTTGTGTTGGTTTCTCACCAGTTTTCTTGTAGTTTGTGTCAATCACATGTATTTTACATTATCATGATTTAAGAGTGGCTGAGGTATATGATAATGTAGAGAAAACCATACCGGAAGTGGGGGTGAACGTTTTGTTCACCCCTTTGAACTATCAATCCCAAATAGTTTAAATCAATGAACCATGGCTTTACTATATTTAACATAAAAAAGAAGCAAACACCCTGAAAAAACTAGTACAACAGAGCTTGTAGACTGTCCAATTTTGTGATGTTTTTTCTTTACATAGTTTAAATTGTAGCGTGGGTTAATAAGTAGCGAACTGCATTTCAATTGTCCCAAAAACTCTCAATATATTTAATTTTAAAGTATAGCTCCTTCAATTGTTTTGATACTTTCCCACAGTACAGAGTTTAAGTTTTGGTAAATCTTAGCGGAGGTTAACAGGTACCTATATACCGAGTTTCATTAGAATCGGCCAAGCCGTTCTCAATATATTAAATTTTAAAGTTTTACACCCTCCATCATCCCTTAAACAACCCTTTTCTACCCTCCAACAAAATTGAAAGTTAGAGGATGTTAACAAGTATCCACATGTCAGGTTTCAATTATATCGTCCCACCCGTTCTTAAGATATTGATTTTTAAAGTATAGCTCCTTCAGTTATTTTGATACTACCTGCAGTACAGAGTTTAGGTTTTGGTAAATTTTAGCGGAGGTTAACAGGTACATACATGCCAAATTTCATTAAAATCGGCCAAGCTGTTCTTGAGATATTTAATTTTGAAAATTTGCCCCTTCATTTTTTGGGATGCAACCCGCAACATTTTGGTTAAGACTTTTCATATGGGTAGATACCCCCCTGGAGTGCCTACACTACGTAGTAGGCATTTTTCTGGGGTCAAAATGACCCTAGGACACCGTTTTCGAGATATTAGCAATTTTAAGATAATCAGACTCAAGAGAGAGAGAAGAAAAAGAATAAAAAAGGGATAAGTAGTGGCGCAGAGTGGTGAGGGTGAGAGGGGAAGGTGAGGGGAGTAACATAGCATGCAGAAGAATATAATATAACACACAAGAAAGAGAAAAGGAAGAATAAAATCAGAACACACGAGAGAAGAAGAAGAAATAAAACAGTGGATGGGTGAGGGGGAGAGGGGAGGGAGAAAAGATGCAGAAGATTCAAGTGCTAACAGAAGTGATCAGTAGGGTTGGCAGGGAGTGGGTCCTAACATGGGAATAGTTTTTGAAGTAAATGTAAGTGTCCATGGTCATACATGGTCACGTTAGCGTGATGTGAGTTGGCAACAGTTGCCTTTTTTTCTTAAGTTGTCAACATAACATCACTTCTGTTAGCACTTGAATCTTCTGCATCTTTTCTCCCTCCCCTCTCCCCCTCACCCATCCACTGTTTTATTTCTTCTTCTTCTCTCGTGTGTTCTGATTTTATTCTTCCTTTTCTCTTTCTTGTGTGTTATATTATATTCTTCTGCATGCTATGTTACTCCCCTCACCTTCCCCTCTCACCCTCACCACTCCGCGCCACTACTTATCCCTTTTTTATTCTTTTTCTTCTCTCTCTCTTGAGTCTGATTATCTTAAAATTGCTAATATCTCGAAAACGGTAAGTCCTAGGGTCATTTTGACCCCAGAAAACTGCCTACTACGTAGTGTAGGCACTCCAGGGGGGTATCTACCCATATGAAAAGTCTTAACCAAAATGTTGCGGGTTGCATCCCAAAAAATGAAGGGGTAAATTTTCAAAATTAAATATCTCAAGAACAGCTTGGCCGATTTTAATGAAATTTGGCATGTATGTACCTGTTAACCTCCGCTAAAATTTACCAAAACCTAAACTCTGTACTGCAGGTAGTATCAAAATAACTGAAGGAGCTATACTTTAAAAATCAATATCTTAAGAACGGGTGGGACGATATAATTGAAACCTGACATGTGGATACTTGTTAACATCCTCTAACTTTCAATTTTGTTGGAGGGTAGAAAAGGGTTGTTTAAGGGATGATGGAGGGTGTAAAACTTTAAAATTTAATATATTGAGAACGGCTTGGCCGATTCTAATGAAACTCGGTATATAGGTACCTGTTAACCTCCGCTAAGATTTACCAAAACTTAAACTCTGTACTGTGGGAAAGTATCAAAACAATTGAAGGAGCTATACTTTAAAATTAAATATATTGAGAGTTTTTGGGACAATTGAAATGCAGTTCGCTACTTATTAACCCACGCTACAATTTAAACTATGTAAAGAAAAAACATCACAAAATTGGACAGTCTACAAGCTCTGTTGTACTAGTTTTTTCAGGGTGTTTGCTTCTTTTTTATGTTAAATATAGTAAAGCCATGGTTCATTGATTTAAACTATTTGGGATTGATAGTTCAAAGGGGTGAACAAAACGTTCACCCCCACTTCCGGTATGGTTTTCTCTACATTATCATATACCTCAGCCACTCTTAAATCATGATAATGTAAAATACATGTGATTGACACAAACTACAAGAAAACTGGTGAGAAACCAACACAAAATAAATTATTCTTTGACTGATTCTTTAAGGTGAAGGTAAAGGGGGTCAATACTTCCCCCTTGCTAAAATGGCTCTCTGGCTATTTGTAGCGGTTTTTTGTGTATTTTAGCTGTTTTTTGTGTATTTTACCTGTTTTTTGTGTATTTTAGCTGTTTTTTGTGTATTTTAGCTGTTTTTTGTGTATTTTAGCTGTTTTTGTGTATTCTAGCTGTTATTTTGGGTCATGTCTCTGTCTTTTATTAGATTGTTAGTATATTAACTGGGTTTTAGCTTCATGATTGAATAATTGTAGCTGTTGTGTATGCCTGTAAATTAAGTGTTACTTAAGAATTACTTTGGGAAACTTTACATGTATTGAACTGTTTAGAAATCTCAAGGTTATATTAACTAAAAGGAGAGAAGAGGCTTGTAAAAACTAGCAGAAATGGACAGACAATAAAACTATACCCCCACTCCAAGGGGGAACGAATCCCTTTGATAACCCTACACCGGAAGTAGTTGGGACCCAAAATGGGTCCCAACTCAATTATCATGATTCTAAGTGTTGGACCCTCAGGACCCACTGTTTAAGAATTAAAACTAATGCAGAAGAGGCTGGTGACAGTAGGGTATTTTGTAAAGTCAAACAAATACAGAGTTGTCTTTTTGTTGTAGTTGATTGCTTGTAAAACTCTGTAACAAACTGAATTTACTAGTAAAAGGATTGTAACCAACACCAATATCAGAGAGTTGGCAAAAAATTACACACCATGGGTGCATATTAAAAGACAACAAGTATAAAATGCATTCTTTAGAAGGACAGAAATTATACAGTATTTAGCTCCGAGTCTTTAAACTTGATTGGTTATTTGCATTTAAGTCCTGTAAAACGGCGGATCTGTCGTATTTTTACGCTGTAACTTCTCCGTCAAATACCTCAAATTCAGCTTGAAGGTGTTTTTAAGGGGGCAGTGCCATAAATTGGCCGAAACTTCTTAAATTTTTCCGGTCATTTACTCCTGCCTCCGCTGAAGCTACATTATAATGTGTTACATTTCACTTTAACGGGGATCTTTTTAAAATTTATCGGTTAAACACTTCTGACCCCAGTGAAATAATTTTGAACGCTCACGTTTCCACACCACGGTAAGCCTTTAGGCTAGGCCGTAGGAGCGTCGGCGCGTTCTTTTTGGTTACCCAGAGCTTCCCCTGGAGGCCTAACCTCTGGGGTGAGAGGCCCCAACCATCGCCTCTCACAGTGGTAGCCACTCCATAACAAAATGCTACCTCCTTTTATTTCTTTTTTGTTTTTTGCTTTTATACTTTTTGTTTGGTTTTTATTTTTATCTTTTTTTTTTGTTGCACCTTTCCATCCGGTTTTCCCTGACAGTCAGAGGATTACAACAAACGGTTTCACGGTTTTTTACGCCAACCTCCCCACACCCCTGGACTTACAAAGGGTTTAGCCCTGCCTGATGGGTGAGCGACTGCCGGGTCTTTTTTATTTATTAGACCCCACTCGAAAACATTTTTCGAGCGTAGTACTTCGCGGACATCAAGGCGCAGTTTTCATTTTTATTCTTACAAGTCCCACCGTAAGGACCGTTCCAAGGAGTAGCCGGGGTGTTAGCCAGGCGCCTCAATGTACAAGATCCTTCATTCACACCGGGTTGTTCGAAGGAGTAGTCGGGGTGTTAGCCCGACGCCTCAATCTACTAAGCCCTTCATCACACATTCAGGTTTACGGGGCTTTTTGTCACCCGCGCCAGTGACCTTAATTCAGGTTTACGGGGCTTTTCGTCACCCGCGCCAGTGACCTTCATTCACACACACACACACACACACATACAGTGGGAGCTTGTGATTTTAAAGAAAATTTACATTTAAAGTTAACTTTCATCCTTAATATTTTGTGTAAGTAAGGTAAAACTTCTCCGGCAACAGACTTTTTACTAACAGTCTTGCCTCAGGAGTAGTTGATTTTAACATCAAAGAACATAATCCGGCTTCATTTATGAAAACCGTTGTTTTCTCAATAGGCCCAACGCCCTGTTTTTGGGCGTCAGAAAAACTTCCAACAGTTAATTTATCACTGTCATCTACATGTTTCTGAATTGCACTCCAGCAAATAACATGCTTTAGAGCAGTAGCTACGTCTTTAGCTTTAAACCATGGCTTTCCTTCATTATCAAACAGAACCAATACGGGTTTGTTATTGAATGTATAGAACTTGGCAGCCATGTCACAATTTACTCAATAGTACAGGAAAAAGAAGCGCAAAAGAACGTCTGATCAGTACCGCGACTTGGAGCAGAATGATGAAACTGTACTAGTGACATTTGGTATATACAAGAGTAACGCTGCTCCGTAGGGAAAGGTGCTACCTTTATCGAAGGTAGCAACATGGAATTGAGACAAGTGTTACTTCAAGACGTAAAACACCAGATAGTTTCTCAACGTTACAAAATATTTCTTCAAAGTGATCATCAAAAACTGACGGTGTTAAATTCCCTAAAGGCAGAAACGGTATATTTCCCGAAACATCACCGTACTTTATTGCTACTCCAATGTAGGTGTTTGATGAGGAGTCCTCCGTTATTTTATCTACTATATACTCCGAGAACATCAAAGGCCATTCCCATGCATTTATTGGCCCAGTAAGAAAGAACTCATACTCTGAGCATGTAATGCGAAATTTTGAATTTTCATTTAACTTTCTTTTAGATATAAACTTTAAAAACACCGCTTGAATAGTGGGTGTATTATTTTCAGCAGACATTCTACAAGAAGAGACAAACAGTAACAGTACAGGCACGTCCGTTCACTACCGCGTCTCAGAACAGAATGATTTGATAGAGCTGATGTTTAGAGGTATATGCACACAGTACCCGTGTGAGTGATAGCTCCGTTAAGCAACTCTTTGTTTTTTAAAGCCGAAAGGCAAGGTATCGTGATCATCATTAAATTTCCTCTTGGGTCCTGTAATTTTAAACTTTTTAACTTCGCTTACTGTAACGACTTCTCGTCTCTTTGTTCTCCTGATTCTGTTTTCTTCTATTTATAAAATTTCAGCAGCTTCACTAAGGACCATCTTTTTCAATTGTTCAAAATTTAGCGTTTCGGAGGTTTTTAAATTGAGGGTGAGGCCTT
Source organism: Allygus modestus (assembly GCA_963675035.1). Lineage (NCBI taxonomy): Eukaryota > Metazoa > Arthropoda > Insecta > Hemiptera > Cicadellidae > Allygus > Allygus modestus. Next base: position 13,400,858 of record OY776116.1, read on the forward strand.
TGATTTTACACACAGATTCTAGTTTCTGTTTGTTGGTTGACCAGACAAGGTATGCATAAGTTTTAGGCCCCCCAGAAACAAACTCTACGATATAAGAGCCGGGCCCGTAGTCACCTGCCAATTCATCGGTCATTTCACCGAGGTAATCCCCCGTAGGGACCCTGTACAGTCCTTCCCGGTATAAATAAATACACGAATCTGTATCATAATACAAGACCTGCCCACCTAAAGCCTCCAAGTGTTCATAAAGTTTAAGTCTCGCATGAGCTGTAGTGTAGGCCGCAATTACAACATTTACAGTTTTTAGAGGCTCACTAGCTTCATCAACATTCTGCCAATTAACTAATAAAACCTCCTGGTTAATTATTTCAACAAACTTTACTTTTGTTCCTGGTTGAGTTAACGAATTGAAAAATTCTTTAGAGTCTCTCACGATTGCAGTTTTTGTCATGTTTTCGCGTTGACCAAACTTGCCCCAAAAACTGTTTAGCATGAGTTTGGCTACCGATCTCAAACCCCCGTTTTTAGCAATTTTGCCCGTGTCCAGTTGAATACCCTCATGCTCAAAGAAATCAGAAACATACTTGTCTTTATCCTCCTCTGTTTTACACCAAGCGGGATACCCTGAGGCTTCCTGCTTTACTTTCAAGAATTTATTAATAAAATCGATAAAAAGTCCCCCTTTCTCGTATGTAGCGACCTCATACTCCCACAACTCATACATATCAAGCACAACGTATCCTTTCTCTACAGCTTTTCTAATTTCATCCATAGTCCATGTTCCTACCATCGCCCTTTCCTCACTATCATGAAAACATTCCCCCTGATTTTGAATTTCCCCGCAAGTTCTACACAAAACAAACATCAATTTATTATTCATTTTAGCGGGGAGTACGGGATGATACAAGTTGTAAGGAGGTAGAATCTTACACTTTAACAAGCCCTCTACTTCAAGGCCTCTCTCTCGGCACTCATTTCCAACGTAAACAGTAGGGTGACCCACGGGATACTTACAATATTTATTTACATACGGGTAGAGAGAACAAACATCTACATATTGGATTGATTCTCCCCCTTCACATTTACAATACGTTTTAGTATTACCCGTCCTGCCTCCAAAGAAGGAATCTCTAGGATTAAGCGGAAGTGTGTTTAGAATGGATAGTTGGTTCAGGTGATTTAATTTTTTATCTTTCTTCAAATTTTTAAACTCACACTCCCACATCTCTACAACCTCATAGCTAGTAAATCTTGCCATTTTGGACTTGGTTCTCTCGTAACGGAGATGCAAACTGTCTGAGGGGTCCTCCGGCAGAGGTTCTTCTCGATTGTAAGGAAAACATTTCGGGCAGCCGTGCCAGTAACACCCGTGGAACTCATAAATTCTCTCACCATCAAACCCATCTACTTTCATTCCTTTAATTTTAACTTCTTTACCCCGGCCCGCATGTTGAATCTTTACTCCACGTTTCTCCTCCTCCCATGTTAGCCACTGTAAAGCAACGGCTGACTGATTGTCAGTCAGTCTGTACCCTGATTTTGGTATAAGTCCAATAGTATTTTCTTTTAAGAAGTTACGGCGGAAGGCCAGGTTACACGCGCTGGCTATTGTGATAGCCTCGAGAAAAGGATCTACGTTAAACTCTTGAAGAAGCAAGGCTCTAAATTTAATACACGCTTGAGCTAGGATTTCTACGTCTGAAATACAGTACTCCAAAATTTCCTTTTTAAAATCAAACACGTAGTCTTCAGCGACTTGTTCCTCGTACCAAATCTCAAATGTCTTGTGTGGTTTCTCAAACATCGACTCTGGGCAATAGTATTTTTTGTCGGGCATAGGGCCTACATAATTTTGGTTCGCCAATGTATTGAAAAGATGCGGGAAGTAGCCCTTCTTTTTCTCGGGAGGCAGGTCGAAGGCTTTAGGGAGCGCAGAGAGGGCCATGGGGAAATAGCTTAGGGAGTCGATGAATCTGACGTTGTCAATTTCCATCAAAATAGCTTTAGTTCCCCGAGGCGTTATTTTTGGGGTAAATTTAGTTTCTTCCATAATATATTGTAGTATGAATTGGAAATCAAAACCTTGCCCGTTGTGGGCAATTACACAAACATCTTTAAATTTTTTTCGAACTTGCATCACATAGTCCATAAACTGTTTTACCGGTTCCTTTTCAAATACCCTTTGCCGTTCCGAGCAAGTTTCACACTCACCCCCATTAATACATTTAAAACAGTACTGTTGTGAGACACACAGGTTAACTTGATGTACTTTTTGTTCAGGGTCAGAGGGGAGAGACTCGTCTTGGCGAGTCTCCAAGTCAAAGAAAATAAACAAAAAATCACGGTCTTTGGGAGTTCTCCTATCTACCCTCATGAAACACTGATGTGCGGGGTTCACAATAAACTTCTCCGCATACGTGAGCTGTCTTACGTTTTCTTGGATAAATCATTTTGTTACAGTCGCGGCAGAACTTTATAGTTTTACAAACTTGCCCTTGATGGGCTATTAAACACCGCTCGTTTTTGAAGAAACGACAGCAAAAACGGCATGTAATGCCTCCGTGTTCTAGTTTACAGGGTGGGGAGATAGTATGGCAGGACGAACATCTGTTAGAGCAACGATGCTCATGTCTGTTGCTATAGGGAATATGACAGGCTTCACAAAAGAAATTACAAACAAACGCTGCAGTTAAGTTTGTAATTACATTATAATGACCATTGTGAAACAGAAGGTTTATTTTAAATTTAGCGTCTTCATTACCTCCCTCAAAATAGACATCCCGGCCTTTTCTGTCATAGTTGTAGACGGTAATTTTGTATTTTTTAAGATGGGACTGGAATTTTTCTAGCTCGGGGATACCGGCGCCTTCCTCCAGCATTTCTACACGGGCTTTTGCTATGAGCTTATTAGCTCTGAAAGTTTGTCTTTTCCCCTTGTCTTCTCGGATTGCTTTATACTGAGGATCATTTTTTGCATACGCTTTGCCTACTACCAACGCTCTAGCCAAACATAAATTGTCTTTGTTATTTATTACAACTATTCCCCGTCTCGCTTTAGATTCCTCATCAAATGTATTATACAGGCCGGGCCTTACCCTCCCAGAACCTACTGGAACGTTAACTCGTGACACGTCTACTTTAAACGTATCAGTGGATTTAATTGATTCTGAATTTGATTGAAGAATACCTCCGAAAACTTGCCAAAGTACATCACCGCTAACTTCAGAGACCGGTCTATAATCTACGTACCCCGGTTCAGCACTTTTTAAATTTATTGACTGTAATTTAAACCCTAGATAATCGGTAGGTTCAGCGTCAGATTTAGCTTTTTCAACAATTTGATTGAGACCCTTACGAATCCAATCAAACTCAGAGATACCATTGGGAGGGTTAGTAAATTTAAAAACAATATTAGTCCCGTAAAGTCTGAATTTTTTAACATAGGTTTGATTTTTACTAATTAAATTTATCGGGTTTTGAGGGTCCTTTTTAGAAACGTCCATCTTTCAACAAACAATTAAATACTGAAAACAAGCTAAACTGTGCTAACGCTTAAAAGAGAAAACACACCGACCAGAGTCAGGCTCACACGGATACAACTGAATTACGCAGAATCAATAATAATCTGTGCAAGAGAACACCTACGCAAGAGCAGCGCAAAAGAACGTCCGACCAGTGTGACGACTGAAATCAGACTGAAGAACTAGAGCTTGTTGTAAGAGATATATAGTATGTAGGGGAGCACAGTACCCCTGTACCACTACGCAAGTCAGAAAAACACTAACATACACACACACTAAGCAAGTCAAACCAGAACTACAAGTTATCGAAAGTTAACTCCAATGAAGGTTTAAAACACGAACACCTACGCAAGAGCAGTGCAAAAGAACTTCCGAACAGTGTGACGACTGAAATCAGACTGAAGAACTAGAGCTTGTTGTAAGAGCTATATAGAGAACGGAACTGTTACTTTGTCACTGGTTGGTCTACTGGAACTGTTACTTTTGGAACGGTTACTGTTGGAACCGTTGGAACGAGTACTGCTGGAACTGTTACATTGTTGGAACCGTAACCATTTGGAACCGTTACTTTGTAGCAGTTTCCAATGTTATAACATGAACAAGATAGAGAACGTAACTGTTACTATTGGAACGGTTACGTCTAGAACTGATACTTTAAAGTCACTGACCAAGTTCTCTAAAATAACAGGTACAGAGGATCTACAAAAGAGCACGGTACCCCTGTACTACGCATGTCAGAAAAACACTAACACTACGTGAGTCAAATCAGAACTACAAGTTACCCAAAGTTAACTCTAAGGAAGGTAGAAAACACTACTCTAACCAAAAGAACAAGAATAGAAAGTGAGATTACTGTTACACAACACTACTATAGTCAAATCAAACAAGAAAGTGAGGTTAGATAGCCACTTACCTTTCTGGTGATGGTATATTATACACTATTATGGTACGTATATATATGATTATACACTATAGTATTATATATGGTACATATAATTATATATGATACATATAATTATGTATGGTACATTAGCTCTGCTAAGTTGGTAACACTTTGGAGGGATGAAAAGTGGCGGAAAGGAAAGTGAGGTTAGGTTTGGCGCCAATTTTTTTTGGCGCGCAAATTTGGCGGGAAAATTTTCTTCTTACTCTTTCCTCGCTCAGCGACTCGGAAAAGTGAGATTACTGTTAGTCGATACATACAAAAACTGTTCTAACCAAAACTGTTTTAAAGAACAAGAATAGAAGGTGAGGTTACTGAGGTGAATTTACAGTTCAAAAAGAACCAGGGCAAAAAATCAGGTTACTGGAGGTTATGTCAGTCAACACAACACTACTTTAGCCAGGCCAAACAAGAAACTGAGGTTACTGGGAAACAAGGTTATGTTAGTCAACACAACACTACTCTGAATAAATTACACAATTAAATAAACGCAAAGCACTACTCTCGACACAAGAAACTGAGGTTACTGGGAAACAAGGTTATGTTAGTCAACACAACACTACTCTAAACAAATCAAACAATCAAATACAACGCACAAAACTACATATAATACATATAAACACAGGACTACCAAGTAAAACATAAATGGCTAGGTTACTTAATAAAGAACAAGAATAGAAAGTGATATTACTGTCAGTCAACAAATACAAGCACGACACAACCCTTGACACAAGGAAGTGAGGTTATGTTATATTAGGTTATGGTCAGCAAACGCTAAAGTTTATCTTTGCAAAACGCAGCAAACGGAGCAGAGCAGGGAGTCGTCAGTTCGCAACGAAAGCTGAGAGCAAAGAGAGAGGAAAGGCGCAACAGTAGAGCAGGTATTGTGGTGGGGAAACGTCTGGACCAATCAGAGCGCAGTACGCCTAATTACAGCTAATAAAATACATCTTTATTGTAACAAATCACAGAGCCCACAGGTTACAACGAGTTTACTGACAGAGACTTGTTGCGGATGTTGTGGTTAAATATGCAGAAGGAGGTGAGATACGCAGAAGGATGTGGAGGTTAGATGTATAGAAGGGCACTGGGGTTAAAAAATAAATATGTAGAAGGAAACGTAGTTCAAATAATTACCAGAAGGAAGTGAAGGACGCGAGGGTTAAATATTTAGAAAGACACGAGGGCTAAATAATTACCATAGAAGGCTAGATGATTACCAACAGAAGGACAAGAATTAACACGTCAGTCAATCAGGTTACTTAAAGTGTTACACCCGTCAGCTACAGTACGCTAAGAGAACAGGAGCTGGAGTTAGATACACAGAAGGAAGTGAAGGACGCGAAACAATTACCAAAATTGTAGATAATTAACCGTAGAGAGATGCAAAAGATAAATAATCAACCGTAGAGGGTAGCAAAAGAGCCACAGAGGGAGGAAATTACACCCTAATTCCATTCCTCATAAGAACCCATGTTATCCTATTCTCCCATAAGACCAATGTTATTCTATTCTCCATAAGACCCCATGTTAATCTATTCTCCATAAGAGCCCATGTTAGCGCTCAAGCGCGCGGCCTTACTACTACCTTCAGTGTTGCAGCGACCGATGCATAGTAACCGATGCGTAATTTTACAAATTAATTTTGTGAATTGTCGGCTATATAAAGAGCTGCTGCAGGCTAGGGTCCTCACTTCATATCCTACAGCCCCAGCACCAACAAGACCTTCAGTGTTGCAGATTTTAACTTAAAATTCAGTGGTCCAATACTTAGAATAATTTCGGCTAAAATATGCTTTTTTACTCTGGACTTAGAAAAATTTAGTGGTTAAAATAATTTCGGCTAAAATATGCTTTTTTTACTCTGGACTTAGAAAAATTTAGTGGTTAAAATAATTTCGGCTAAAATATGTGTTTTTACTCTGGACTTAGAAAAATTTAGTGCTTAAAATAATTTCGGCTAAAATATACTTTTTTACTTTGGACTTAGAAAAAATTCAGTACTTAGAATAATTTCGCCTAAAATATGTTTTTTTTACTCTGGACTTAGAAAAATTTAGTGGTTAAAATAATTTCGGCTAAAATATGCTTTTTTTACTCTGGACTTAGAAAAATTTAGTGCTTAAAATAATTTCGGCTAAAATATACTTTTTTACTTTGGACTTAGAAAAAATTCAGTACTTAGAATAATTTCGCCTAAAATATGGTTTTTTTACTCTGGACTTAGAAAAATTTAGTGGTTAAAATAATTTCGGCTAAAATATGTGTTTTTTACTCTGGACTTAGAAAAATTTAGTGGTTAAAATAATTTCGGCTAAAATATGCTTTTTTTACTCTGGACTTAGAAAAATTTAGTGCTTAAAATAATTTCGGCTAAAATATACTTTTTTTACTTTGGACTTAGAAAAAATTCAGTACTTAGAATAATTTCGCCTAAAATATGTTTTTTTTACTCTGGACTTAGAAAAATTTAGTGGTTAAAATAATTTCAGCTAAAATAAGCTTTTTTTACTCTGGACTTAGAAAAATTTAGTGCTTAAAATACTTTCGGCTAAAATATACTTTTTTACTTTGGACTTAGAAAAAATTCAGTACTTAGAATAATTTCGCCTAAAATATGTTTTTTTTACTCTGGACTTAGAAAAATTTAGTGGTTAAAATAATTTCAGCTAAAATATGCTTTTTTTACTCTGGACTTAGAAAAATTTAGTGCTTAAAATAATTTCGGCTAAAATATACTTTTTTTACTTTGGACTTAGAAAAAATTCAGTACTTAGAATAATTTCGCCTAAAATATGGTTTTTTACTCTGGACTTAGAAAAATTTAGTGGTTAAAATAATTTCGGCTAAAATATGCTTTTTTTACTCTGGACTTAGAAAAAATTCAGTACTTAGAATAATTTAGCCTAAAATATGGTTTTTACTCTGGACTTAGAAAAATTTAGTGGTTAAAATAATTTCGGCTAAAATATGCTTTTTTTACTCTGGACTTAGAAAAATTTAGTGCTTAAAATAATTTCGGCTAAAATATACTTTTTTTACTTTGGACTTAGAACAAATTCAGTACTTAGAATAATTTCGGCTAAAATATGGTTTTTTTACTCTGGACTTAGAAAAATTTAGAGTGGTTCTTATGACTTAATAACTTTGAAGATGAAAGGGAATCGTTATTTTTGAAAACATTTTCATTTTTGATTCAAATTCAAATTTGGTTTGGAGGTACTTTATACAATTATCTAAAAAGTAGTTTCCCAGATTTTTGATAAAGGGCTTAGTTTTTATAAAAATTTTGAATTTGTGTTTTTGTCTAAAATCTTCATATTTTGATCGTATTTAAATTTTTAAAATGGTAATTTTTGTTTATAAAAAGCAGAGCATGACATCTCTACAGTCATTTCAACACAAAATTTTGTCCTGTGCAATCTGCTCCGCGCCCTGCTCCAACAGAAGCAATTTAATCAGACACTATCGTAACATCCACAAAGTTATTCCTAAAATTTGTAAAAAATGCCATCAAATATTTGACAATAGCAATTTTAAAATGCATATGCTAGAGAACCACAATACTTGTAATGTGTGTAAGAGAGTCATCACCCGTGACAAGAAACGCCACCACCTACGATGTGACAAGCGACCCTATAATGTGTTTAAGTTTCAAGGTGAGTCCGCGGATATATTAAACACCCTTCAATCATGTCCTTTACCAATAAAATGGATTCTTATTAGGAGAGTGAAATTTATCAAACACACAGTTAGTAAGAATGGTGAATTATTAATTGATAAAGAAACTATTGCTAACTTTCGAAGTTTAACCAATTTATCAATTGAGAAAGCACAATTAAAGACACAAATTGAAAATTCACTTTTAAAAATCGACACATCTTTACACAAATTTCAATCAGAAGGCAGTGGATGGATATATGACCATACTAAATACTGGCAGCTGCATGTTTACAAGTATAAACCCCTAACTCCCAAGTCATACATCCCCACACCAGAAAATATAAAATCAAAACACGCTGTTTTAAATATTAAAAATAGTGATAATAAATGTTTTGTGTGGAGTATTTTAGCAAGCTTAAAACCAAGGAATTGTAAAGAAAATGCAAATCGAGTATTTTACTACGAACCCTATGAAGGTCAGTTAAATATGACAAATATAAAATATCCCGTAAAAATATCCGACATTGATAAATTTGAAAAACAAAATAATATAAGTGTTAATGTATATGGAATTGAAGGACAATTAATATATCCATTGAGAATAACTAAACTAAATAGTAATACGCACGAAAACCTGCTGCTTTTACAACAAGGCCACAAATCACATTACTGTTTAATTCGTGATTTTGATAAGTTAATGTTTAATTCTACAAAACATGACCATAAGCAATATTTTTGCAAGTTCTGTGTGCAACATTTTTACACTAAAGATATATTGGAACGTCACATAACATATTGTAAAACCTTTGATCCCCAAAGAGTACAAATGTCTAAAAAAGATACATTACAATTTACGAATTACAAATATCAACTTAAAGCTCCCTTTGTGATTTATGCAGATTTCGAATGCTTTATAAACTCTAACAAACACACTCCTTCTGGATTTGCTTATGTCGTAGTGATAGATTCTAAAATTATTTACGAAGAGTTGTACAGTGGTGAAAATTTAATGAATGTGTTTTTCGAAAAGTTATTTAAAACTTATGACTTTATTAAAAGTCAGATGGGAGTATATGTTCCCCTTGTAATGACTCCAGAGCAAGAGACGTTATTTCAAAACTCTACACGCTGCCACATATGCCACCAGCCGTTACTGTGTGATAAAGTGCGCGACCATTGTCACTTAACAGGCGAGTTCAGAGGACCCGCCCATAACTCTTGTAATTTAAACTATAAAGTAACCAAGAAAATTCCAGTATTCTTCCACAATCTTAAAAACTATGATGGTCATTTAATAATGCAACACTTAGGAAAATTTAATCGCAAATTAAATTGCATAGCCAAAGATATGGAAAAGTATATTTCATTCTCTGTTGATGATTTAGTATTTTTGGATTCCTACAACTTTCTGTCCCTTCCCTTAAGCAAATTAGCTTCCAATTTAAATACATTTAGATTTATAGACAATCCACTACTACAACGTAAGGGCGAATTTCCGTACGAATACATGACAGGACCAGAAAAGTTTTTAGAGCCTCTCCCACCCATAGAGGCATTTTACAGCAGTCTAACTAAAGAATGTATATCTCCTGCACAATATGAACATGCTAAAAACGTATGGAATCATTTTAATATAAAGAATTTAAAAGAATATCACGATTTATACCTTAAAACAGATGTGTTGTTATTGGCTAATGTGTTTGAGACATTTAGGGACTTGTGTTTAAAGGATTATAAACTGGACCCTGTCCACATGTACTCACTGCCTGGACTAACATGGGAGGCGTGTCTTAGAATGACCGGCATAAAATTACAATTATTTCGTGACATTGACATGCATTTGTTTATAGAACATGCCATTAGAGGCGGTGTAAGTATGATTTCCACGCGCTATGCTAAAGCCAATAATAAGTACATGGGCGAATATTATGACCCAAATCAAGAAAGCACCTATCTTGTATACTTAGACTGTAACTCGCTATACTCTACAGCAATGTGCGAGTCGTTGCCTGTTGATGGCTTTAGATGGACAAATGAGAAAGATTATAAATACAATCAAAATGAAAACTTTGGATTTATTTTGGAAGTTGATTTAAAATACGATAAAAGTTTACACGATTTGCATAATGACTACCCGCTCGCACCAGAAAAAATGAATGGAAAATTAATACCAAATTTAAATGACAAAACTAAATATATTTTACATTATAAAGCACTAAAAAAATACGAAGAACTGGGTTTGGTAGTTACAAAATACCACAGAATTTTAAAATTCAGACAATCAAAATGGCTCGCGCCCTATATTAATTTTAATATTGAAAAGCGACAAAAAGCTAAACATGATTTTGAAAAAGACTTTTACAAACTGTTAAATAACAGTCTCTTTGGTCGAACAATTATGAACCAACGCAAGTTTCGTGATATACATCTTGTAGACGAGTCTAAGTTAACAAAATACGTTACAAAGCCAAGGTTTGACTGTAGCAAAATGTTCGATAACAATTTGCATGCTGTGCATTTAAATAAATTAATTGTAAAGTTTGATAAACCAATATATTTAGGAATGACCATTTTGGATATCAGTAAAGTAATAATGTATGATTTCCACTATAATTATATGTCAAAATTTAAGAATAAAAAGTTCTTAATGACAGACACAGACAGCCTTATTTATTCTATAGTAACAGAGGACTTTTACAAGGAAATACAAAGTGACTTGGACTGTTTCGACACCTCTGCATATAGTAAAGATCATTTCTTATACTCTGATAAAAATAAAAAAGTTACGGGCAAGTTTAAAGACGAATTAAATGGTCAAATTATGTATGAATATTGTGGTTTAAGGCCAAAATTATACTCTTTCATTCCTTTACAATGGTTATACGAAAAAGAAAATCAAAATGAGCTAGAGGTTAAAAAGGCAAAGGGAGCTGACAACGCCACAGTTAAACATCTCTTAAGACACCAACATTACTTACACTGTCTTGCAACCGGGGAAGATTACTATGAGAATGTTACAAGAATTAAATCCACAAACCACCATCTTCAAACATTAACGATGAACAAAAAGGTACTCTCTTTTGATGACGACAAGAGGTTTATTCTGGATGGCATCAACACTCTTGCCCTTGGTCATTATAAAATTGGTCAAACATAAATCTATATTTCCCATTATTCTTTGGCCTTTCCTTGTCTATTACAAAAAAACCATATTTAGACCTATCCCAGCATTGATGGCAGAGATTTCTAAATTGGTTAAATGAAAAATCATTTCCCACATGATTGTTATACACATGTTTTAAATTTAAATCGTCTTGTTTAAATAATATTAGGAAATTAACATTGTCACGTAAATGTTTGTTTACTTTACTGTAAGATTGACACAAGTAAAAACTGTTAATATTTTTGTGTCTGCCCATTGAGAAAAATTGTGTGATATTTGGACTATTTATGTCGTCAAATACAACTATTGAGTGTGATTCTACATCATTTGGTGTGATTTCACAGTTTGAATATGTGTGTAATTTAACTTCATCACACAGACGGAATATTTCAATTATTTTTTTATATTTTTCTTGTTCTAAAGATTTGGATATTATATATAAATTTGTAAACTTTAATCCTTGTTTTTTTACAATTAAGTTATAAATTACAACAGTCTTCCCCGAACCACTGGGCCCTATTATAAGACAGCGAATATTATTAGGAAATAGACCCAACTTCTTTGGTGTATTTTCTTTATGTGCTATTTTAAATTTGTTCTTTTGTTGAATAAATGACATTTTTTATATAATAAAAATGGTGTATTTTCTTTATGTGCTATTTTAAATTTGTTCTTTTGTTGAATAAATGACATTTTTTATATAATAAAAATGGCAAAGAGAAAGTGTAAAAAGGTCCAAGGTAAGGGATTATTCTTAAAGCCATATAGAGGCCGTGGCTTGTTAAATACCCTTATAAACAACCTTCCTTTCCCTCTCCACATCCCGTCGTATATGTATTGTGGTCCTGGAACTAATATACGTGAAAATTTAGCCAAAAATGTACCTCCAAAAAATATGCTAGACTCTTATTGTAAAGAGCACGACATATTCTACATGAATAATCCAGATACAGCCGCCCGGAACAAGGCAGATATGAGATTAGCGGACCAGGCTTGGACTAGGGTTTCGGCAAAGGACGCCAGTCTGGCCGAAAAAGCAGCAGCTTATGCAGTGACAAATTTGATGAAGGCTAAGGCAAAAATGGGAATGGGATTAAAATTTAATAAAAAAGATGGACAACTTTCAGCTGTTAGAGGCAGCAAGAGACGTGCCTCACTTTCGAGGAGTGTACCTAAAAAACGAGCTAAGAAAACAGAGACCAAAAGTAAGAGAATGTGGAATTATTAATTTAGACAGCGACAGGGGCACACATTGGACAGCATATCGTAAAAATAAAGATGTTGTAATATATTTTGACCCTTTCGGAATACAGCCTCCAAAAGAGGTAATTGAATATTTTGTACCATCTAAAATTTACTATACAACTGATCAAATACAAGATTTAAACAGTTCCATTTGTGGAATTTTATGTTTATCATTTCTGAAAAATTTTAGTTTATAAAAATGGATTCATTTACTATAACATTTACGGGTACAGAGCCAGAGTTGAAGTCGGTGTTCTTTCCTCCTATAGAATTAAATGGTGATTATGTAATTGGACTGGTAGATTTTCAAAGTTATAATTCTATATTTAATGTTAAAAAACCTCTAAATACTTTGACATATTACAAAATGCACAAAATTACAACCCCAAAAGGGGAGGTCACAATTGACGAACTAAACCGGGCATTAGATGGTAAAGTTGAAGTTATTATACAAAATAAAGTAGCATTAATTAATACAAAAGTCAAACTTATATTTTACAAAGGGCTAGTTCCAAAATTAAATAAACTTAAAGACACAAAATTAACTATAGACGAGGGTGAGGATGTGTATTATTACGATCACAAAGCTCCAAATGTAATTGAAATTGCTGAAGGTACATACGAAGTGTTTGAGCTTGCGAAGGAAATTCAAAAGCAACTCCCAGATTTTGTACTTATAGCCGATAATAAAACTATGAAAGCCACATTACATTCTGGCCATGTGTTTGATTTTACAAAACCGTGTTTAGGGTCTGAATTATTGGGATTTAAAGGATTTTCTACTCCAGATATTGCGTTTAAATCCGTAAATAAAATCAACATAAATAATGTAAATGTGATTAGAGTAAAATGTAATATTGCGAATGGGTCTTATTTAAATGGTGACAAATCACACACCATACACAGTTTTTACCCAGAAGCTCCTCCCGGCTACAAAATTATTGAGGTTCCCAGAAATATTATATACTTCCCTGTAAATAAGAGAAGTTTAGATGTTGTTAGCATTACATTTGCAGATCAACACGACAAGCCAATTGACTTTAATAAAGAAGAAACTACAATTACTTGTCATATAAAAAAGATATGAGAATTTACAAGAACGGACTGAGTGTGCAAAATGCCAGGTTTCTGCGATCAATTGGGTTGAAGTTAAAATTTTCTATTAATAAAAATGGAAGATTTTCTAGACGTTACAGGAAAATTCCAATACGACGATAGCGTGGTTAAAATTACAAATCACTCCTATGTTCCACACAACACTTTGGCAATAAATAATTCCGATGAAATTCGAATATGCATAAATAATCAAGATTTACTAACACTCCCATGTAGGAGTTATCTGTATATTAAAGGAGAAATAGAGAATCATGATAAAGGACATTTTATAAATAATGCATTTGCATTCTTATTTGACGAAATTAGATACGAAGTTGCTGGTAAAGAAATAGATATTGTAAGAAATCCGGGAATTTCCAGTCTTATGAAAATATTGTGCTCTTACAATAAAACAACTAAATTGTCAAATGTAGCATTTGATTCTGATGAAAATTTAAAGGAGTTCCATAAAAGCTGCAAGTTTAGTACTTGTGTCCCGTTAGAGCTGTTAATGGGTGTGTTTGAGGATTTTAATAAGGTTTTAGTAAATGTTAAACAAGAATTGGTGTTGAAAAGATCCAAAAACGACTTAAATTGTATATTAACAACATCTAATGCTCCAACTGGGGTCGATCCTATTCCTAAAATTACACTTAAATCGATTCAGTGGGTGATGCCGCATGTGGTGCCATCTGATGGGGAGAAGCTTCAATTACAAAAGATGTTATTGCAAAATAAAAATTTGCAAATTGCATTTAGAAGTTTGGAGCTACACGAACTCCCATCATACCCCGAAACCAAGAGACATACATGGTCAGTTAAGACGTCTTCGAGTTTGGAGAAGCCCAGGTATATTATATTTGGTTTCCAAACTGGTAGGGACAACAGTGCACGAAAAGGAACTGATGAATTTGATCACTGTAAATTGAAAAATCTCAAAGTGTTTTTAAACTCTGAATATTATCCTTATAGTGATTTAAATCTCGACTTTGAAAATGGAGATGCCTCTAAAGCTTATGAGATGTTTGTGAGGTTTAGGGAGAGTTACTACAACACCGTCCCCGATCCTATGTTTAACAGAGCTGACTTTATAAAGAAATATCCTCTAATTGTAATAGATTGTTCTAGGCAGAATGAATCAGTCAAAGAGGGGGTCGTAGATATTAAATTAGAAATTGAAACTGCAGAAAATGTCCCTTCAAACACATCTGCATATTGCCTAATAATACACGATAAAGTGTTTGAGTATAATCCTTTGACAAATGAGATAAATAAAATGTAAATAAAATGAAAACAAATATTCAACAAGAATTGGTAGAGTCTGCAAAACAAATAAGAGAAAAATATAGGGCGTTAAAACGTGGTAAATTTCTAGAGGCTGAAGAGAGGTTCCAAACATTCCAACCGTTAATAGAGCCTTTGCAAGAATTAAAAAATTTAGCCACAAAAACAGAGAGGCCAGTTCTCCCAATGATTTTAGAAAAGACCCCGTCTAGAATACCAAGAATAACACAGATAACACCACACAAATTAGATTTTGGTCTTTTAGCATCAGACTATTTAGGAAATTACCTTAGTAGAAGTAGTATGACAGACACCACATATGGTATTAGGCGAGAAGGAAATAAATTTTTTATTGGGAATCAGGAAGTTCAAATTGCCAATGATGATGTTACAGTTGGAGAAACAATTTATAAAGGGACAAAGGGATTGTGGGAATTGTTAACTTTAAAAGAACCCGTAAACTATAGTCAGGTTGATTTGCAAAATTATAAAGAGATTTTGGAAGCTACAAATGCACATTTAAAGGGTTATAAACCAGGTGCGGCGATGTCAAGTAATAAACACACTAAATATCTTAATATAATTAAACCCCTGTTTAAGACTGTTGGTGAAGGTTTAAGGCAGGTAACTGGTAATAAAATAGACTATGTTTATTGGGACGATCCTAATGAGCTTGTAGATAGGTTAAGACTGCTTTGGTTAAGCCGATTGGTGGGAAATTCTGGAGTGGATAATGAGATAGATTCTATCATAGAAGAATTGAGGGAAAGTGGAATTGTTTATTAAATAAAAAGATGATAGATAAATTTTATCGCGTATATAACCCGTATAATAAACCAGAAGCTAGAAGTTTTAAAGAAACTACTTTAAATCTAAAAGATGATGGTTGGAATGCTTTAAATTATAAAATTAGTAGTGTTAAAGGTGGGGAGTTTACTGATGATGTATCGACTTTGGGGCAGACGTTAACTAGAAAAGGTGATGCTTTTGTACAAGGTAATACTAAATATAAGTTTTTAGAATCCAAGAGTAATAATTGGAACGCTAATAAACGTAAAATTACTAATGTTAAACGAGGTGAAAGCTCAACCGATGTACCCACATTAGAGCAAACTTTAATAAGAAAAGATGGTGTCTTTGTACAAGACAAAAATAATTATGAATTTTTGGAATCGGAGAATGGTATTTGGAATGCCAAAAAGCGAAAAATAAGTAATTTGTTGGCTGGTAAAGAAAGCGATGATGTTGTAAACGTCTCTCAAGTACCAAAAATGGATCTAAACTTTTGGGATTTTAATAATAAAAGGCTAGTTCGTGTTAAACCCGCTGTTGATGAGAACGATTGTGTTACAAAACATCAGACTGTTACTTTAGACGGTCTTATATTTGATGGTAAAAATAAGCAATTAACAAACATTTTACCTGGAACATTGCCAAATGATGTGGCTGTTGTTAATCAAATATTAACAAAAGGTGAGAAAAGCATAATAAAACAGGGGGATAAAAATTATAATGTATTAACATTAGATAGCGATATGTGGGATGCAGAGGACAAATTAATAAAGAATGTACCTGAAGGCAAAGATAGGAGTGATATTTGTTTAATGTCACAGGTTTTGAGGTATGACGATAATATTAAAACTTTTAGACAAGACAATATTAAATTTGATATTTGTTTAAAATCACATGCATTAAGGTTTAACAATAAAACTAATAAATTTATACAAGACAATAATCAAATCGATTTGATGATGTACAATCCTAAATTGTTGGTTGCAGACCCTACATCTTTAAGCGGATTTAAGACTTTAGATGGAGAGGCATATTTGCCAAAAAACTATGTATATCAAAGAATGAGTGATGGTATGTTAATTGGTAGCAATGGAGGTGTTTTTGAAACGACAGAGACTGGCAGATACGTTAACATTAAAAATAAAGGATAAAAAATGGAAAAAATTGCTTACGAATTGCATAAGCCCGCGAGAAAGAACTTTGTTAGAAGGTCTTTTAATGTGTTGGGTATAAACGAAACTGTTCAAATAGATTTAATAGATATGCGGAATTATGCTAGAGAGAATTCTGGGAATAAATATATTTTAACTTTAATAGACACATTTTCTAAAAAAGCTTATGCTGCTCCACTAAAGAATAAAACTGGATTAGTAGTCACAGAAGCTATAAAAACTATTCTCCCAAAGGGAGTTAAAAATATTCAATCTGATAACGGAAAAGAATTTTTTAATGAACATTTTACCAAACTAATGAAAATTCTAAATATTAATCACTACCACACTTACTCTACAACTAAGGCGGCTATTGTGGAAAGGTTCCAGAGAACTTTAAAGAATTGGTTGTGTAGAGAGTTTAGTGCACAAGGGAGTTACAAGTGGTTGGATTTACTTCCAAAGTTAATAAGGATATATAATAATAAAGTACATAGATCCATAGGCATGAAGCCTAACCAAGTAAGTGCTAAGAACTCTAAAGATGTACATGAAAGGTTAGCATCTAAAGTACAAGTTAAAAAGCCAAGATATAAGGTGGGGGATAGTGTAAGGATATCTAAATATAAACACGTATTTAGTAAAGGATATACCCCTAACTGGACGGGAGAGCTTTTTACAATAGCAGAAGTTAAGAAAACAAAGCCTGTGACTTATATTTTGAAAGATGAAAATGGCAATATAATCAAAGGAGGATTTTATACAGAAGAATTGTTAAAGACTAAATATAAAGACATGTATTTGGTAGAGAAGGTAATTAGGAGGAAGGGTGATTTATTATATGTCAAATGGCTCGGGTTCCCAAGTAGCCAGAACTCGTGGATTTCTGCAAAGGATGTGTTAAAATGAATGCAAATTTTAAAATTGGGAAAAATATGGCAAGGGTCAAAACGGAAATTAGGGTGCAAAAATCAATAAGTTGGCAGTTTTTAATTCGACCGTAATAGATAATTTGGGATTTATTAATACATTAGACAAATTGACAAATCCAAAGTTAGATTTTAAATATAGAGGATGGGGAAAATGTGGCAAGGGTACTAGTACAGGAAACTTGTGTAAGGCGGGATCGGGCGTCGGCGCAAAAACTGATCCCCATAAGAATAACATGGGAAAAAAGCGCCGAATAGTATGTTAAACCGGCAGTTCTTCTCTACTCCCATAAAATTGTATATAGCTTCGTTATTTTAAAAGAGAGAAAAACTTTTGGAAAACAAATCCATATAATGTAATGTATTGTAGAATTGTATTTACATATCTTATAACACGCGAGTTTAACAAATATGATGGAGAATTGGAGACATGTCTTTATTAGTTTTGTCAGAGAAATTCAATGAAATCAACCTACCACATACCTAGTATTATATGCAAATCTGAAACAAGATAATAACGCAGCTAATATCCGTTGACAGGAGGAACGCGGACATTCAATATCCTGAGGCGCAGGTGACGTGTGTCGCAGGCGGCTGGTGTGACTAGCCAGACGAGGTCACATCAACCTGATTAATATTTGAGTTCAAATCAAGTTTTGAACAATAATTAAGTAAAATGTATTGGATTATTGCATAAAATTACTCGTTACAATCCTACAGTTTAAAAACAAATTTACATACGTGAATGTGATATACAATATGTTAAAAATTTTCATAAATCACTTAAAATTAATCTATCTTTAAATGTTTTAAGGTCAATTTGTCTTTGTTAATCATTTAGTAGATTGACCTAAATTTATTATAAAATATGGAGCTAGAAATTCGCCTTAGCAATACGGTTAGGGAAGAATAACTTGTTCACATTTTGCATTTTCTCAATCCCATGTATCAGATACTGTAACTGTTAGAATGGTAGACCACTGTGCTTAAGTTATTAGACTTAAATTAAACTTTAAATCATTTATCATATAACATAAGAGTCTGTTTAAAAATATGACGGTGATAGGTAGCAGCCTGATAGGACCACCATGACGTCTGAATCATATGGGGGCCTTAATATTAGAAAAACTCTAGAATGTTTTTGGACTTGATTGAGTACTGCATTTTGAAAGAGGTAAACCGTAAATTAAGTTTTCATTATTTTATATTTACAATTTGAATTGCTTAATTTAAAAAGGTGTTCTGACAGACATCATCTAATATCAATAAAGATTATCATAGTACAAATCTATTACGTGTTTTCATTAAAATGTTGTGTGATAAGTTAGATGTAATATAATATAAAAAATATCGTTTATTTGCACAGCTAAAAGTTACTATTAGTTGAAAAGGTTATTCCTCTGTTTATTAGTCACTTACAGTTTGGTCATGGACATTTCTCGTGTTCTGTTTCTCCCCAGTTCAACGCCAAAACATACACCGGATTTATCTGTATTTCCGTAATCATATCATTAACCATGTATATAAACGACTTAGGACCACCCATACATCTTTAAGTCAAACAATTAAACAATTCAATACAATACTTTGTATTAATTATTTGTGTAAGACTATACAAATAATTGAGCTAAAGATCCTTTTTGACCTAGAATTGGTCCACGATACTTCAAGCCCGCCCATAATCGTGTCTGCACGCAGTGAAGCATGTCAACATAACAGCGTTAGTCGCTATTGGCCCATTAACGGCCTATTGGGACGACCCTAATTAAAGTCGTCGATTTTAAGAGGATCTAAATTAACGTAACACGACAAAACACCATCAAGCCTTTGTTTCTTAAGGACCGTTACAAATGTTATGATAGTGTCTTGTCTTACAACTTATGGTATCATGACTTTATTGCTCACTGTTAGGTTATTTTGTCAATACAACAACAAATACGCAATATAACTTCTATATATTTAATTCCATAAGCGATTCGGTCAACACGAAATATCTCGAGGTAGGAAGAAGTTAAGTTAGATTATGACGATTCATTTTAAAGGTTGAGGGCCAAGGACGGTGGAAAAAGTATCAGAAATGTCAAAAATTACGTGGGCTAAGCCCCACTGAACTTCAAAGATCCAATGATTTTCTTATGGAAATATCACAACAGTTTTTATTTAGAAGTAAAATGAACTAATGATCAGCTATCATTATCCACTTACACAAAAACCATATGTTAGGGGCTATAGCCCCTGTAAGTATCTAGTACCTAATTAATTTAGGTGTGTAGCATATTATATGAAGTTGTTTATTGCGTCGTAAGGAGCTATAGCATGTTTATGACCGTTCTGAGAGTGAAAATATCAGCGTAAATGATTTATTTTTTTTAATGATTTACCACCAAAGCTTCAAACATAGATTTTTTTACACATATTTGCAACAAAAATATATCTTTAAACATTCTTTTTAAGTGGAACTAAAAAGTACCAACTACAGTTATCCCCCTGGCCTATTGTCATTTTAACATATTAATAGTCAGTATAATATGTATTTAATGCCTTTATTAGATTCGTTTAAAATTTAAATCAAAACTTGAAAAATACAGTTATTGAACACACGTTCTAAATCAAAATGAACGTGTCATCGATACACGTACATTTACCATACCATCATAAAGTCAAAAAACATATCCACATTGTTTGGGTGGATGTGGTATGTTTTGAATAACTTATAAAATTGGTATTACTGTGCTACCCATCTAGTGTCTTTGACTTACTCTGGACATCTCATAACATTATTCGTTAATAAGAGATGTCTTCAATATACAAGATGTTGAAAGTAAATAATTCCGTTATTAGCTCACGTTTTGTTCATAATCATGTTTAACTAAACCACTGTAAGGTCAACGTAGGGTTACACTTGTTCCACGTAATAGTTATTTACAAGAGCGTAAAGTAAGTCTTCCTCGCTTGAGGAAACGTTTACTATCCGACGTGTAACGAAACGCAGCACTTTACACTCGAATTACATTTACAATTTCAACTTTTCCTACTCTTGAAATTTTGGCTACCACACAACATTAAACAAATCACTTTCATCCATTTTTGTTGATTTCATGAGATTGAGGCTAAATGGCCAAAAACAACTATCAATCAGCTATTTACTACCGCCAGCGAGCGGGAAAATAAGTCACCGTGGGCGAAAAAGATTTGTTTGCTTGCTAAAGAGCAATCAGCTGTTTTAAGATGTATTTTTAGATCGTGAATAATTATTTTAGTATTTTCCCGGTTGAAGGGAAAACTCGCGTTGTATTTTGTATTGCGTTAGATATCCTTACCAATATTTTAATATTGGAGATGATATTAAACTTTCTATACTGCGGCTAAAGGCAATATTGAGGGCAGTGGGTGGATGATATTGCAACATTGAAACCCTGTAAATTTGTTTTGCAAAATATTGATTTGTTTTTATACGAATTGTTACGTGGCAATAGTTTATTTCATCTCAAAGGATCTTATATAATAATATTACAACACCCACGCTCTATATAGGTAGTTAAGAAAATACTTTTATAATTTATCACAAAATTTACCAAGCTATACAACACAACAGTTTTTGATCTGGAAGAGTTTAAAATTTGTAAAAAACAAATATAAACAGTGGTCCTTAAAGGGGTAACCTTTTTCTATAGTTTATATGACAATTGTGCGGCACAATAAAAAAATCCCACCTTTGAACCATTAATAACAATTTTGATTAAAAATTAAAACCATCTAATACATATTTTACCAAAACCTACAGTTTTTTAGCACCTAGGATTTACAATAAACTACCAAACTATATAAAATTATTAAATAATGTAAACGTTTTTCTTAGACATCTAAGGGCATGGCTTTTTACAATTCGGGACATTGAAGATTTGTTATTTCATATTATTATATAATAATTTATGCACAACACAGGCTGTAAGAATATTCATATATAGTTCATTAGTTGTTTTTTACATTTATTTGTAGAGTAATTTAACTGTAATATGTATATGGATTGTTTTAGAAAGATTTCCTATTAAAGGAAGCTTAACTGTAATGCATTGTACTCAAATTTGTTATTTTTTTTCTCTTTATTGCTGTTTTTTGGAAGATAAGTTGTTAATTCATTTATTTTATAAAACACTCAGTTTATTATGTTTGTTATTTTTGTGCCGATTAAAGTCAGAAATAGTTAGTTATAGCTGCCATCTAAATATGTAATAAATTGTTAAGTTTTGATAAAGCCTCCAAACAGGCTAAGCCTTGGAGTAATTTTATATTTTTCTGTTCTACACAAATTAGATGAGCTTGGTATCTTATAGTAAAACGTGACAATCATTGTTATATACCTTTTTTTAAATTTGTGTATGTATATGATAATCTGTAATGTGTGTAATTTGGGGAATAAATTCTGTCTGCCTTTCTTTATTTTCTTTATACTAGACGACATGATTAACTTCATAATTCGTTACTTTGTTTGATTAGGAAACCCCAGCATAGCTGCTAGGAACGTCTTCCACAAGCGAGAATATTGCGCTGGTTGACGTTAGTCCTATGATATAGCAGGAAAGGAAATAGTGGGATGGGACGGTAGCCGAATTGACCCTTCAGAGGGCCAACTCTTGTCCCCCTGTGACAGCTGGGATGAGCCTCAACTAGGGGATCCGCATTTTGCCCTCTAACTGGTCAACACAACTGACAGGATATTCATGTACAAGAGCCAGGGACCATACAGTCTCAGGTTGAGGACCAAGCCCGGGATTTCCGTCCCCATCCGTTGCAAATGGAGGGATCAAAGGTGAAAGGGAAGTTTGTCATAATGGACAGCCAAAAGACTTTCCAAATGTAATGACAACTTCATTTGATATACCCAATGCCAGTCTCAAAACTGGTATTGACCAGTGTTAAGGTTGTCCTGAGACCAAGATTACCTTTTAGGGTATAATGCATTTAGTGTCCGTTTATTGTACTTATTTAAGCTAACAGAAGCGTGCTATTTTTACGGTTTGGTGTCAAATCGAATTTTTACGTTGAACTAGTTAGTACTTGCTACTTTAATTGCGTAGTTTCTTTTCCGGGTGGTCAATAAGAAAACATAAACAAAATCACTATATAATAATTTAAAAGTCCAGGTTACTTGTACCCTAAGATTTAGAACTTCTATTATTGACTCGAAACCATAGTGGGGTTAACTTGAGTTACCATGCAAAGTTTCACTACATTCCGATAATATCATTGGAATGCATAAGTGACGCATTAAAGATACATTAAATTTTCCATGGAGAAATATTTTTTAAATGACCTGTTATTGTACCAAAAACATCGTGGTTTGATTTATGTATAAATTAATGGTATACATTGATTCTTTCTTTGTACTTTATGTTTTTCTATATCATTCCCCCAATTACGATGACATTTTTGCATTGCAATTAGAATTAGGTTGATCCTAAATAGGTTTCAAGCTATTTTCCGCAATCCTAAATGTTATTGCTCCACCCCACTAGATATTAGAATTATCATACAAAAAACGTTTAAAGAAGGGTTTGGGTTTCCATGGAAACAGTATATTTATCACTAGGTAATGAAACGGTAACCAAAGGAAATCAAGAACAACCTCTCAACGAAGTCACGGGTACAAGTAAGTTTCCTATAAAAGGGTTTCTAGATTTACAAAATTATTTTTATTTATGTGTTTGACTTAAAACAAACGAGATGGAATACCCGCATGCTATTACGTTGTTGTACATTGCGAATGCCACCCGGAAGCAATGAATTCAGTTAGGCTATTATCGTGGCAAACATATTGCCCTCGTTGATTTAAAATCGGAATGAAATATTGGTCAGATGTAATATTGGTTGCTCATTTACCTTTAATGTCGAGTTCACATTTGTACACTATTTAAATCAAACTATGTACAGTGTTTTGTAATAAGCTAGATAGTGCAATATTTCTTTCCAACGACTTTCTATTACATAATTTTTATGCTAACAATGTCAGTTAAATTTAACTTTTACATATTTGGAAAAAATTTTGGATCTGTCACCTTTTGCACTAAAATTTAAGACTTTAATTATAATTATTTCTTTTGTAAACGATAGTTATTTCAAAACAAATATAAAGGGTAAAGAAGTAAATTTAACAGACTCGACCTGGCAACATTTGCTCACTATGGTTTATCAGTGTCCTCGCCCAGGACTACATAATCCTGGTCCTCACCAAAGTTTGTCTTTTAAGTAATCAAACAAATTTTTAATAAATAACTGTCTAATTCTGTGACGAACCTACTTGAGATTTTGTGAAATTTATGTAGCACTTAGCACTTTACTTGGTCCCCTTCATTAAAAAATGAACTAGATATTTTATTTTGTTAATTTATTCTTTTAATGATTTAAACTCTGGTTGTATGTTAGCACCTTAAAACTCTAGAAAAAATTTCCAATGAGATGGTGGTTCTTCCCGCCTTGGTGAAGCCTACCCGGTCCCTTTAGTCTGGGGGAGAACCCTTAGGTTATAAATCTCTACGCCTCTTACCCAAGGTCAACAAATTACTCCTTATTTCTTCCTTACACACCTTTGAAGAATAAATAAGTGTATCTTGCTTGCCGCACTGCTGATTTTTGAAAAACTTTAATCGAAACCCATGTGGTGTTTCAAAACACAATCAAATTGCTTGAGAGTGTAAGCTACAAGTTTAGGACGCAACTAATGTTTTACGGTATTTGGGATTTGCCTAGCAATTCATAGATGCCTTCAACTCTATGATTTCATATATTTGTTAGACTATATAGTTAAACTATGTTTTGGGTCTTGGTTGCGGTAAACAATTGAGCAACCTCGTAAAAAATCAATTAAAGTACGTAAAATACGACTGTTGAAATAAAGTTACTGCATACAGATATACATTTAAATGTAAAGGTTGATATGGCGATACTGTAAGGAATTTTCAAATAGGTGTACCCTTTACTGTATATTCTTTACTCTGGTATGTTAGCCATTCCAATATCTAGGTCAGGGAACCGCCATGCAGACATTTCTTTGATCAAAAGGTAAGAGAATTTTACAATTATAAACTGTAGAACAAATGTAAAATTATTCAAACATAAAATTAACTTATATATATATCAAACTATTACTTTTTAAAAAGCTAGAAACTGTATTAAGTAATAAATAATGTTTTAATATTTATTATAAGAACAAAATCTCTTAATTCAAAACCATCTGGTCAAGTAATTGTCTTCATTGTAAATTTAACCCAAGTCCAACTTCAACAGCTTTTCACTAAAACTGTCATTTTCACCACCATATATTAATGTACCCGCTAAATTATACGGTTTCCTAAAATTGTGGTAAAATTAAATTGTTCTTTACTTGTTAAATATACTTTGTCTTGGTATACACGGATTGAATAGGTTTATATTGCGTTTACTCAATCAAATGACACAATCTTAAGGTTAACTTTGCAAATATCCTTAATAAGGGTGAGCATACTTTTTAAAAATTGGGTATGTTACGTGTAAAATACGATACAATTTTGATATTCAATAATAAACGACTGACATTAATATTTTCATAACAAATTTATAGAAAGATTCTTGGAAAACGTAACAGCAGTGAAAGCGTAGCAGTAATAATCCTTGATTCAATACAAAAGAATAAAATCCGGTAACGCATTTGCGTAGCGCGAAGAAAGAATTAAAGTAAACTGATCTTATCTTTGTCACCTGAAATCCTCTTTTGAAAAATCCTTCTTGAATTTCAAAACCAAAGATTCGATAGCTCTTTAGGGGAAGTCGCTTTGTCGTATTCCTCAACTGCGTGGGGAAATATGAGGATTGAAATCTGGAGTACAACGTTGCTCATGTTATTAATTAGTAAGAAATTTGTCACATATACTAGATCATGTAATATAAATATGTTAATATTAGATAATATAAGCGAAGTAAAACAATCTCTTGATGGTCTTTACGATGTCAATTATCGTAGAGTTTGTAGTTCCATATTTAAAAATTATCATCTTACATTAAATCAATGCAAATTTTAGCGAAATTTATCAATAAAATAAAAAAATTACTATGCAAATTTTTCCGATACATATACATACTTATATATGTTTCTGGTTTTATCTTAGATGATATCAATTACATGTTATAATCCTTCTTAGATTGTTGTATGTTCATGTTGTGGTTAACTGTAGTTCACTACGCTCTGCAACAACACTATAAAATAAGTCTTGGCACGAATGTGTCCCTAAACAATAGCAAATTATCATAGTAGTATGAAATTTAATAGTCAAGCAATTATAACAAACGGATATTTTACTTAACTTTGACCATTGTAGGTTTTTTAATTTTTCATTCCAACTTAGAGAAAAAATTATGCGATATTGGTAGTTAAATTACCTAGTCAGATTATTTACTTTGAACTGTCTAAACCATGTTTAGTAAAACTTTAAGCATGCCAGCTAAAACCCTCACGAAAGGTTGCGTGTGGTGACATACAATGGTTACTCATGGGGAAAACCTACCAACTCATGAGCGTCTATAGGGGAAAATACTAATCACCGTAATGGAACTGTCCTCTGACACGTGGCTCAGAAAAACCATTGCCAATATGTTATAACTTATAACACACAACATAAAGGGTATTTCTACAAACGTTTCTGAAATAAAAAATGGATGAAACTGTGTAGGTAAATGCAATTTACAAAAATAATTTTCTAAAGTAATAAATATTTAATTAAAATCAGTATTTAATCAAACTCTTTATATTTTTAAACTGATTATTTGGCAACATTAAAGATAATTAGGAATATTTTAGAACAAATTAATAGGTCACAAACAACTTTGGTATTTTACCGAATATCTTTAATTATTGTTTTAATCAGTCAATGGATAAACTATACATTCAATAAAAGGGGAAAATAAATGTATTAAACTTGGGTAAAGGAAATGCTATATAATAATGTGCTGCTACTACTGTATCAAGAGCACATATCACTAACACTTAATTAATTTGTACTTTGTAATTTGTAATTAATACTTAATTAATTTTAATTAACACTCATTTTGTAAATTTGACTAAATGTGACTCGACATTTTGTATAATTATTTTAGTTTTTAGGTGTGTTTAAAATTTTCCTAAACGTTTGTTATTTTTAGTTATTAAACTGAATAAAATAATGTAAAATGTTTTTATTCCCAAAATCCAAATCAGCAGCTTACGCTAATTAGTTCAAACTAAACATGTGGCCACCCATTTACATTAATATTACACATACAAAATCGCATTTTTGGTAAAACCAGTAGTAATTAATCACGTATTTATTTTAAAGTAGTTTAGCAAAAATATATTTTACGTAAAAAAGTTTTAGTTTACCTTATTAAAATTAATGTATATGCTAACAGTTCTAAGTGCGAAAAAAATCTTAAAATAATGTCAGAAAACACAGTGAAAATAATTTCAGCGAAGTCAACGTATTAGTGAAGTCAACGTATTGTTGTTTCCTGTTTCAACATCATTGACATTCATTTTTAAATCATACAAATTTGCTGACAGAACCGCAATACAATAGTTGTAACTAAATATATGTATTTATTTGTTATACAGCAATTCACCATATTAGCGAATTTCCCCTATAGGGAATAAGCTATTACCGTAGGTGGAATGTTAAGACTTAAGCCCTAGACCATGATAACTTTTCGTTTTGAGGCCCCCAGATGCCAAAAACACCAATCGTTCAAATGCGTATATATATATATATATATATATATGTGTGTGTGTGTGTGTGTGTGTGTGTGTGTGTGTGTGTGTGTGTGTGTGTGTGTGTGTGTGTGTGTGTGTGCGTGTGTTTGTGTGTGTGTGTGTCCGTTGCTTCGATAATTTTTGAAAGAAACGCCCGATTTTTATGAAATTTGGCACAAATGTGTAGAGTGACATTTATGACTTTAAGTTTGAAAACCAGAATGATCGGACTATGGAAAAGGGGTTTTATGGGGGTTTAAAATTTTCCTAAAAATCAGCTTTTTGTAATTTTAAAAAAAGTGTCCTGAATCACTTAGGCGACGCTCAGTACCAACATAGTTCGTTTTACAGTTAGTTAGCTAGTTAGTTCATTGTTACAATTGTAAATACCCCCATCGCAGCAAACCTGCGTACTCAGCCGCAATGTTATTCTTATGAAGAATAAATAAAATGCTAACCTACCACATAACACTTATTTATTATTGTATTTTTGCGAAACTTGGTAAGTGGCTCTATGTAGTAGTGAGGCACATATATATGTATTGGAAATTCGCTGAGTACGCAGGTTTGCTGCGACGGGGGTATTTAAAATTGTAACAACGAAGTAACTAGCTAACTAACTGTAAAAAAGAACTATGTTGGTACTGATCGTCGCGTAAGTGATTCAGGGAAACTTTAATGGTTAGACGCTACGCTATCTACGGGAGACAGTTACTTGACGGTGAGAAATCTATCTTTACAACAACTTTAAACCAAAACCGCTAACTCTCCGTATCAGTCTTATGATGGAAACATCATACTAAGATTTGGTACTCAGAATATAACGAATAATATTTTTCAATAATTTCAAAACATCCATTGCAAAAAGATTTATGAATTTTTTACTCACACAAATGTATGCTCTCGTTAACGAGGAGGAGAGTTGGAACTGAGTCAGAACCGAGTGTTTTCAGTATTACAATTTATATAGCGAACTCAAAACGAAACATAAATATAAATAAGTTTAGGGCTTAAAAAAAGTAAGTAGGGGATATTAAGTAATGGAAGGAGTTTGCTTACCTTCTGAAACTTTGAGTAATTTTAAAATTTAGACGTGGTGTATATGTTTGTAGAGAAAGTATAGAAATATTTCAAACAAATAACAACTCAGTCACTATCATTAGTTTTAAAACATATATTTTTATATCAGTAATGTCAGCAAATCAATATGTATTGCTCATTTTAAAAGGAAAAGGATTAAACCTACCAAAAATAGTTATTTAAAAAACGCGATACTAATTTACTTTTCTCTTCTCAAATCCTTCTCCTTGGATAACCTTTAATTTATTATAAAAATATAATTTTTAGCGAATTTCCCCTATAGAGAAGAAGCTATTACCGTAGTCGGCATGGTAAGACCTAGGCCCGGGACCATGATAACTTTTCGTTTTGAGGTCCCCAGACCCCAAAAACACCAATCGTTTGAAACTGCATATATATATATACATATATATATATATATACATATATATATATATATACATATTTAAATATATATATGTCCGTGAGCACGGTAACTATCGTAAAAATTATCAGATTTTGATTAAATTTGGTACAAACGTGTAAAGTAGCATTTATGACTTTAAGTTCGAAAACCAGAATGATCGACTTATCTGAAGGGGTATTTTGGGGGGGGGTTTGTACCCCAAAAATGGGTGTTTTGAGTTTTTTACATATAATTTTTGAAAAAGTCAAATTTTAATATTTTTTGCATTGGACTCAGCTTAGAAAGACGCACAATTTGATGTTTTGATCATTGCTGTACGTTAAATGGTTACAGAGATATTGAATGTGCTAAACACAGTACGTTGTCCAATGTTATTCTTATGGGGAATAAGAAAAATTGTATATCTAGCTTATTTATCAACTTATCCTGATGAAACTTGGTATGTTGCTTCATATCGTTGTGGTCTATTGATATTTGCACTAAAAAACATTTTTTGGCTGATAGTTCCCGTAGCAGCAAACCTGCATACTCAGCTCCCATTTTATTCTTATGGAGAATAAGTAACGTGTTATCTTCCTTAATTATTAACATAAATTAATACTATTTGATATGTGGCTTTACGTTCTCGAGTTATATTGATATCTGTAAAAACCCCCATTTCTTGTGTTCTTTGCTTCAGCAACCCTGCATACTCAGCTGCCATGTTGTTCTTATGGAGAATAATTAAAATGCCAGAAATCGTTTATTTATGAATGTATATTGATGAAACTTGGTATGTGGCTTTATGTGGTATTAAGATACATATATTCACCGGAAATTCGCTGCGTACGCAGGTTTTTTGCTACGGGGGTATTATATTTGATGGGATTGAATAAATAAATAAATAGTAATGTAAAATAAAAATAGAAGTTTTACACAACGATATATATACATACCGTGTTTAAGTGTTAAATTTATGGGTTTTTTAAAAATACAAATTCTTGATAGGAAAACCCTATTGAAGTTTATTTTTACTTTTCAACAAATGTCCTTAAACATAAAAAACCATGTCAATTTATCGTTCAAAATAATTTACTTTAAAAAATTACATCAAAATATACCGTCGTAAAAATAAGATTTGATAACATCATGAACTCTTATAATGTTTATATTTGGGAAGAATTTAACATGCCTAAGTGTACTAGCTAGAGTCCCATCCACCGCGCGACACTCGAAGGTAAAAAGCTAGATGTTTTGAAAACTGAACATTACAATCAAGTAAGAAAATAAAGTAACTCTATAAGATTAACTTTGGAATTTTGAAAGCGAATAAGGTCCTAAAAGTAAATTTTTTTAAACTGCAAATATAGAAAGTGCTTTTGATTGATCATTAACATGCGTGCAGATTACTAGTTTTGCATATAAAAAATTTTAAAAATGTAGAAATTCTTTAATAGCTGGTTCGATGTATTAAAAGAATGGATCAAACCAGATGTAGAACTAATGTGAAGTGTGGTTATAAATGCCAGCAAGTTTTTCTGCATAGAATATTAAATTTCATAAGACTAGTTATAGCATGTTTTGAATGTAACAATAATTACTGAATTATAAAACACATTCTGCTAATATATTTTAGATAATTGAGTTTTTATTACTTCTAAATTATTGCTGTACCTATTAACATTGTTTTATGAGTTCATACAACTTAAACAGTTTTAAACTGACACAGTCGTAACGTAAAGTAACTCAAAGTTAAGTTCAAACTTCACGACAACTTCCCACCCAAACCACTGACACGTCACTGAGTTTTGAGACATAAATATTATTTGTACTTATTATAATAATTTAAATACCCCCGTCGCAGCAAACCTGCATACTCAGCGAATTTCCAATGAATATATAACATAACACATTATAACACTTAACAGGATTCATAAGAAATGTATTCACAAACAAGCGATATTTAAAATATTAATTATTCTCCATAAGAATAACATTGGGGATGAGTACGCAGGTTTGCTGCAACAAGGCACACAAAATAATGGGTTTTTATGCAAATACCAATAGAACTCATCTTAGTGAAGTCACATACCAAGTTTCATCCATATACATTCATAAATAAGCGATATAACATTTCAAGTATTTTCCTTCAGAATATCATGGGGACCGAGTACCTAGGTTTGCTGCTACAGGAGCCATAGGCGAAAAATTGTTTTTTTGTGCAAACAACAATAAACCATAACCAGATCAAGCCATATACAAAATTTTGCCAGTTTATGTTCATAAAAAAGCGAGATATACAATTTTCCTTTTTCTCCATAAGAATAACATTAGACAACGTACTGTGTTTAGCACTTTCAATATCTCGGTAACCAATTGACGTAGAACAATGACCAAAATACCAAATTGTTTGTTTTTTTAAGCTGAATTCAATGGTATAAATTAAAATTTGATTTAAATTCAAATTAAATGTGAAAACCCCAAAAACCTCATTTTTGGGGTACAAAACCCCCCAAAAACCCCCCTTCGGATGATGCGATTCATCTGGTTTTCGAACTCGTTCAAATAAATGGTACTTTGCACATTTGTACCAAATTTCATTAAGATCGGACCTTTTTTACGAGAGTTATCGTGCTTACGGACACATACATATATACATATATATATATACATATGTATATGTATATATACATATATACATATATAAAAATTTGAACGAATGGTGTTTTTGGCATCTGGGGACCTCAAAATGAAAAGTTATCATGGTCTCGGGCTTAAGTCTTACCATGAGACCTACGGTAATAGCTTCTTCCCTATAGGGGAAATTCGCTAAAACTCAAACACGTCAAAACAGACGCTTTCAATTGGTATTATGAGATTCGTTACTAAATAATTGTAAAGAACTATTTAATATTAATAATAATAAATTTATACATATTTTTTCAACAATAAATTTCACCTAGCGATCTTCTGACTAAACCAAGAAAGGGAGTATATATCAGAAACACAAATAAATTACGCTTTGGTTTCGGTAATCCTATTTAAACTGTAGTTCCAAAATACTTGCGCGATTTAAAGTCATAAGTCCATGAAGTACGGGGCTTAAACACAGCCTTAGAACAAAACAAAGCTGACCATCTGGACGTAAGAACTTTGAAAGAGCGTTATCATAAAAAAACCTGGTCAGTGTTTATAGTTTGAAATATTTATTATACAACCCATAGACCTTCCTCTTTCATTATATATTTACAAACAACCTAACTCATTTGTCGAGGACTTCTGTTTTTTGTTTGGCCTGGGTTTCTATTGTTTTAGCGAATTTCCCCTATAGGGAAGAAGCTATTACCGTAGGTCTCATGGTAAGACTTAAGCCCGAGACCATGATAACTTTTCATTTTGAGGTCCCCAGATGCCAAAAACACCATTCGTTCAAATTTTTATATATGTGTATATATATATATATATATATATATATATATATATATATATTTATATATATATATGTGTCCGTAAGCACGATAACTCTCGTAAAAAAGGTCCGATCTTAATGAAATTTGGTACAAATATGTAAAGTACCATTTATTTGAACGAGTTCGAAAACCAGATGAATCGCACCATCCGAAGGGGGGTTTTTGGGGGGTTTTGTACCCCAAAAATGAGGTTTTTGGGGTTTTCACAGGTAATTTAAATTTTAATCAAATTTTAATTTATACCATTAGGTTGGGCTTAAAAAAACAAACAATTTGGTATTTTTATCATTGCTCTACGTCAATTGGTTACCGAGATATTGAAAGTGCTAAACACAGTACGTTGTCTAATGTTATTCTTATGGAGAAAAAGAAAAATTGTATATCTCGCTTATTTATGAACATAAACTGACGAAATTTGGTATATGGCTTCATATGGTTGTGGTTTATTGTTGTTTGCACAAAAAAACTATTTTTCGCCTATGGTTCCTGTAGCAGCAAACCTAGGTACTCGGTCCCCATGTTATTCTTATGGAAAATACTTAAAATGTTATATATCGCTTATTTATGAATGTATATGGATGAAACTTGGTATGTGACTTCACATACATGAGATCTATTGGTATTTGCATAAAAACCCATTATTTTGTGTGCCTTGTTGCAGCAAACCTGCGTACTCATCCCCAATGTTATTCTTATGGAGATTAATTAATATTTTAAATATCGCTTGTCTGTGAATACATTTCTTACGAATCCTGTGAAGTGTTTTAATGTGTTATGTTATATGTTCATTCGAAATTCGCTGAGTATGCAGGTTTGCTGCGACGGGGGTATTTTCATGTTAGGCTTATTTTACTATCCGTTGTCTGACGTCACGGCTACCAACTGACCCTTACCATATACATCTCTCCACCCCTCCCTTACTAGGGTGGACAAATAGCATCTCAACCCTCTCTA
Organism: Allygus modestus; assembly: GCA_963675035.1. Taxonomy (NCBI): domain Eukaryota; kingdom Metazoa; phylum Arthropoda; class Insecta; order Hemiptera; family Cicadellidae; genus Allygus; species Allygus modestus. The sequence goes on from OY776116.1 coordinate 13,434,287, forward strand.
GCACCTTTGTAGTAAGACTGCAAGCAGGAATGATAAACAGTTGAAACACTATCAACACAACGTCATAAACATTGTTTATAGAATTCATTGCTATCAAATTGATAATCGATAAAAAGACTTTAATAAAAAAGTATTAAAAATAAGTAAATATTAGCCACATTTTGTTACATGGCTTCACTAATCATTTGAACTTAAAGTTTTGCTGAAATTGTTTATTAAATTAATAAAATATTTTTACAAGTCATAATTTTGAACCCTTAAACGTTTATGAAACTGTAAAGTTAGTCCTTGCCTATAATTGTACGTGACGTTTACGATATTTAATATAGTAAACAATGAAAAAGTATAAACTTAGTGTTATAGAATCGTATAATAAAGTTAAAACTCTTCAAATACTTTTCATATTATTTGTTATAACCTCAGTACCCCATAATAGATATATTTTGTTTGTAGATAGTTTGATTGTAAGCTCTCCCTCACATACTTATTTAACTCATGCTAGAAAAAAAATAAACGGTATCAGGAAACTGACACATACTTTCTCCCTTTTAGCCCAACTTTAACGAATAAATTACTTTTTATTTACTAAATATAGAATACAAAGCACGGTCGAATGTACAGAAAATCTTGTAAACAAGTTGTTTTAAAAAACATCCAACCAAATCCCTGTTTTAGAGGCACTACAGAATCCATTGCTACACTCGTGGTTTTAAGAGGGGAAATGCCCCCTAATACCCCCCCCCCCCAGCCAGGGTTATTAAGGGGCAACATATTTCGAATTTCCTCTGTTGGTCAATGCTAAATTGACAAGAATATCAATTTTGAATGAAATTGATCAGTAAATAAGAGAGAAATAGTAATTTTTGTATTCCCCATACGAATAACATTGGACAACGTACTGCGTTTACCGCTAAACGAAAATTTCAATTTTCTCCGAAACCAGCAATCGTAGAACAGTAATTCAAATTACTAAATTATTTAGTTTTTTGAGCTCTTTTTAATGGTGAATAGTAATATTTTTTTATATTTATGTATTTTTATGAAAAATCCAAAAAACTGAATTTTTGATGTTTTAAGTCCTGTAATTTCTGAACCCAAATTTTTACAAGAATGCGGGTGGTGTCATTTTGTTGTAAAACTAAAGTTCTTCAAACGACCAAAGTTTATTTAAAATCGTTAGAGCCGTTTTTGAGAAATTTTGATTTTTCATGTTTTTTGGGGGTTTTTGGGGGATAATTACCCTTAAAAATCAAAAATTCAAAAAAATAAAAAAAACACCTGGAGATATCATGGATTAGTACCTACATACCAAATTTCATAAGAATCGGCCCATTGGTTAGGGCTCTAGCTCTGTACACATCCACACAGACACACACACACACACACACACACACACACAGACAGACATCACGTAAAAACCACTTTTTTGGGTTCAGGGAGCACCAAAACGAATATTTCCACTAACAACTCAAATTCGAAAATTTTTACGAAAACAATACTTTCTCCATATACTATGTATAGGGGGAGAAAGTAAAAACGGCAAAAGTTTTCACAGGCAAAAGTAAAGGTAATCCAAAACAAAGGTCGACTTAACTATTTATTTACTTTAGGGAATATATTCTTCTTAAGACGGGGAAAATAACTTGTCTGAATATATGAATAAAATGGAAACGGAAAACATAAACACACACTTTTTATTACTTAACCTATTATTTTAGCGTTATTATAATAGAACTAATTAAAAAAATAGTATTTTTAATTATTTTACTATTTTTTAACATAAGTAAACATACATATATTTCTGTCGTGTTTATTGAGTAAAAGAGTTTAAGCATTTTTCTATCGTTAATAATTCAATATAGGTCATCTGGAAAATGAAGATTAAAAACACTTCCAAAGCAACCTTGGGTTGTGGATTATTATTTTTGTCATCCAACAAATTTATCTTAACATTAATGTAAATTTAAGTCCATAAACAATAGGTTTATTCAAAGTATTCCATTTATAGCGGGATTACCGCCTTGCTAAATTGATTGGGGTCGGGATTTCATTGATTTCGACCTTGGCAAGCTGTAGGGAAATAATTAGGTCAGATAATCCTCTGGATTAAACAATGCAACGCCATATCTCTTCTGGTTCAATATTTAACTGAATTTAATAATTACGTTTTCTATCCATTGAATATGTATAGTTAATAATGTTCACGTATTACCTCGGGAAAACAATGTATTTACTTAGATGCAATGTTTTAACTGTTATAAAATTGATAATGTTCATTTTCAAGCTAAAACAATAATAGCTATTTTTATGAAAAAAATTATCGTGGATAGAAATTGAATTGTATAAAGCCGTGAACTACGTGTAAAATCATTTAAAATTTAAAGTTAACAGAAATTAAGCTACTATAAAACTAATTAATACTTAATCCGTGCACGTTATTGTTTGGAAAATGCATAATTCCAAAATGTAATACTCCGAAAGCAGAGTTCCACAAATACACTGGGCCGATACAATTTCGGAGCTCTGCCTTTCGTAGTTACGCACTTTTGGAGCAATACAGTACTATAATTTGGGCTAACAACACTAACTCAAGTTTACTGGCAGTGAAATAGTGTAAGTTTGCTTGTTAACAACGTTGCCACAGATATGGGTGAAAATGTTCTGAAGACTGATGATCTATTTGACAATCAGACCTGCATAAAACTAGGTAGTGGCCCTTGAAGGTAAAACCTGATAATTTGCTAGCTATAATTTTGCACTGAAAAATGTAAGTTTTTAGTGAATATTACATCAGTTGTTATAAACAGATAACTGCACAATACCTTGTGTAGCAGTTAAAGCACTTAGGTTTAGTTCAAAAGGTCCATAGTTTGATTCCCAATAATCAGCAATGGCTATGTGATAATTCCGTGGCGCGGTAGTTTGGCCCCCGTGTTAAGCTGCGGGTACCCCTAATAAGAAAAACAAAGTAGGTAGTTCTAGGTTGAGAAGAATATATCTATATTAGAGGTCTCCTTCCACTAAAATCTATACGATAACTTTATAAATAAAACCGAGGAGGTATAACGTTGCTACACAACATCTTGTCTTATTGATACCTCAACAAATAAAAAAGTGCACTTTTCGAAAACATATTGTGGTCCAATTTATATATCAAATCAATTTAAAATTCAGAACAATAATTTTAATTCGTACAAACTGCGATGAGTGAATATTTCTGCGGAAAATATAACCTATGTATGGGAGACGTACAAAATAAAACAAAATATCACATTTCAAAGGAAAATATGTTTTTATTAAATACAGGTTGTCTACAAATGTTTAAAACCTCTCACTGTTCACAAAATATAAACTAACGATATAAGGAATACACGACTTAATATTAAGGAGCACCAAAAGTCTAATATATATACAGCCCCATGTGTAACACACCAGACATATGAATTCTAGACCATTTCCAGACGAACTAGAAAGTGATATTTAGCATGCAGGTAGCTCGTACCTTGAAACCCCCGGTAAAATTGCCAAAATATACAATTTTTAATTTTAAAACCACTAATTTTGATCTTGAAAATTGGATATTTTAATATTGGGCTTATGGAGTTTCAAATAAAAACAAAAGAAATCGTAACAGCTGTAAACAAATATCCAGTAAACTGTCAAAGCAACTTTCACATGGTAGAGTATAAACAAATTATAGAACTATTGTACGATGAAAACATCTAGAGTGGATTTAACCATAATGAATCTAAATAGTATACTATATAAAAAATACTTGAAGGGTCATTGACAAATAATAACAACTGGAGCGACCCCAAGCGGGGGTCTGGGGGTGGAGCCCCCAGCGAGCAAAGCGAGTCATATTTCTACTACCAAATGTAATAAACCAATTTTATTTTCACGATTGTAAAAATGTGTACCGAAAGCGCGTTACTGGGTCAGATGTCATCAGCTGTTGTTGAGTGTTGGACATTGGTCAGTTTCGACTGATTGATGCCCGGCTGTAAAACGTGTCTGTTATAAACTAGTGGTTTGTGGTTTGACGAGTGATTGGACATTTTTGAAAGTAAATTACCTTCCATAAAAAATGTGTGATGACTTTTCAAGTACTAAAATACAGTAGAATTACAATCACATTATTGAATATTGTTCTTATCATTTTGTACTCATTTTACATTAGATTAAGTTTATTAATGTATTACTAATTCTAATTTTATCAAAAGTTCCTTTAAGAAGGAAAACGTTTTTGGAAGTGGTTGACAGTATCTTGTTAGTAGAGGCATCACCGTTTAAATAACACGAATACAAAAATTACAATTATATCAGGATCTATAATGCCACAACCAGCAATATTATGCAATATTAAGTAATAGTAAGCAATAACCATTTGATAAATATAAAATATCGGTTATTTATTCTGTAAAAAGTCAAATAAACTTATGTATACATTTATTAAAATACCCCCGTCGCAGCAAACCTGCGTACTCAGCGAATTTCCAATGAATATATATGTCTTAATAACACATTAAGCCTCTTACCAGAATTCATAAGAAATATATTAATAAATAAGCGATATTTAAAATATTCATTATTCTCCATAAGAATAACATGGGGTCCGAGTACCTAGGTTTGCTGCTACGGGAACCATAGGCGAAAAATTGTTTTTTTGTTCAAACAACAACAAACCACAATCAGATGAAGCGATATACCAAGTTTCGTCAGTTTATGTTCATAAATAACCGAGATATAAAATTTTTCTTTTTCTCCACAATAATAACATTGGACAACGTACTGTGTTTAGCACTTTCAATATCTCAGTAATCAATTGACGTAGAGCAATGATCTAAAACCAAATTGTTTGTTTTTTTTAAGCTGAATTCAATGGTATGAATTAAAATTTGATTTAAATAACAATTACATGTGAAAACTCCAAAAAACCCATTTTTGGGGTACAAAACCCCCCCAAAATCCCCCTTCGGATGGTGCGATTTGTCTGGTTTTCGAACTCGTTCAAATAAATGGTACTTTACATATTTGTACCAAATTTTATTAAGATCGGACCTTTTTTACGAGAGTTGTGCTTACAAACACACATATATATATATATATAAATATATAAATATATATATATATATATAAGTACATATATAAAAATATGAACGAATGGTGTTTTTGGCATCTGGGGACCTCAAAACGAAAAGTTATCATGGTCTCGGGCTTAAGTCTTACCATGAGACCTACGGTAATAGCTTCTTCCCTATAGGGGAAATTCGCTAAAAACGAATTCAAACTAAATACATCTAAAAAAAACAAGGAATATAACAACTCGTGACACGTAACGAAATATAAATCTTTTAAACATGTGCTAGGATCCATTGGAAGATTGTTCGTACTTTAATTAAAAGTTGTACATTTCGATTTTGTTGGAACTCTTTACGATATAGAATTTGTGTATTATTTATTTTGGAAACACTGTTCTCTGATCCATATAGGTGCTCATGTTAAACAAATACAACAATTATAATTATTTTATATTTTATACGAGTATTACTAGTTTTCAATTAATGGTGTTAAAAAAACGTAGCTAAATTTGATCATAAAACAAATAAATTTTTATTATTAAGTAATAGTAAGCAATAATTATTTAATAAATACTACTCCTATTTTTGTTATTATTTATGTGTACTCTCGTTTATTTATTCTGTAAATGGTCAAGTAAACTTATATATATACATATATATGTATTCATAAACCAATTCAAAAAATTAATCTGACAAAATAAACGATAAATATAACAACAAGTGACGAGTAACAAAGTCAATTTTTCCCATTTAATCGGTAGGATCCTGATTTAAATGTCGTGCGTATTTAAATTAAAAGTAGTACAACGCAATTTCTTTTCAACTGTTTAATTTATAGAATTTGTATACTATTAATTTTGGAAACACAATTTTGTTCTCTAGTCCATATAGGTGTTCATGTTAAACAAATAAAACAATATATTTATTTTCTGTTCTAGTTTTCAACCAATGTTGTTAAAAAAACGCAGCTAAATTAGATTACAAAACAAATCTAAACATGCTAATCAATATTATTTTACAAACATCAAACGCCCCTCAATTCCAGATTAATTAACCACGGACGGGTTAACTACATCTTAACCAACCACAAAATATTTATTTGCAGATTAGTTAATCATAAATTAGTTTTCATATTAGGTCATCACATATTAGTTATGATTAATGTCAGATTAGCTATAAAGAAAGCATAGGTTATTTAGGTACAGATTGGTTGACCACGAGACGCCGTAAAAGATTTGAATAATGACGAGAGGGCTGACGAGCTAATGGCGTTGTCATTCACTGAGTCGAATCCACATTTAATGGCTTCCATCTAACATACATCTGGTTTAGTCATATCCTAAAAACGTGTTACCTTAAAACACGAAGTAACATTAGTCATATAAAAACCTGTGTTAACTTCCAGTACATTGGACTTTGTAAAACATAATCTTCTATTCATTATAATAGCAAAATAACTAACAATTAATAATTTATTTCTAACTATGAATATTTGTTTAAAATCTTTGACAAAGTGTAATTTACGAAAGGCAAGGCAAACATATTTTCAATTAACTAGAGAACAATAAGTAAATACAAACGTAGTAGTATCTCACTGATATTGTAGTGACTACCTGTGGAGTAGTATCTCACTGATATTGTAGAGACTACCTGTGGAGTAGTATCTCACTGATATTGTAGAGACTACCTGTGGAGTAGTATCTCACTGATATTGTAGTGACTACCTGTGGAGTTGTATCCCACTGATATTGTAGTGACTACCTGTGGAGTAGTATCCCACTGATATTGTAGAGACTACCTGTGGAGTAGTATCTCACTGATATTGTAGAGACTACCTGTGGAGTAGTATCTCACTGATATTGTAGTGACTACCTGTGGAGTAGTATCTCACTGATATTGTAGAGACTACCTGTGGAGTAGTATCTCACTGATATTGTAGTGACTACCTGTGGAGTAGTATCTCACTGATATTGTAGTGACTACCTGTGGAGTAGTATCTCACTGATATTGTAGAGACTACCTGTGGAGTAGTATCTCACTGATATTGTAGTAACTACCTGTGGAGTAGTATCCCACTGATATTGTAGTGACTACCTGTGGAGTAGTATCTCACTGATATTGTAGTGACTACCTGTGGAGTAGTATCTCACTGATATTGTAGTGACTACCTGTGGAGTAGTATCTCACTGATATTGTAGTAACTACCTGTGGAGTAGTATCCCACTGATATTGTAGTGACTACCTGTAGAGTAGTATCTCACTGATATTGTAGTGACTACCTGTGGAGTAGTATCTCACTGATATTGTAGTGACTACCTGTGGAGTAGTATCTCACTGATATTGTAGAGACTACCTGTGGAGTAGTATCTCACTGATATTGTAGTGACTACCTGTGGAGTAGTATCTCACTGATATTGTAGTGACTACCTGTGGAGTAGTATCTCACTGATATTGTAGTGACTACCTGTGGAGTAGTATCTCACTGATATTGTAGAGACTACCTGTGGAGTAGTATCTCACTGATATTGTAGTAACTACCTGTGGAGTAGTATCCCACTGATATTGTAGTGACTACCTGTGGAGTAGTATTCCACTGATATTGTAGAGACTACCTGTGGAGTAGTATCCCACTGATATTGTAGTGACTACCTGTGGAGTAGTATCCCACTGATATTGTAGTAACTACCTGTGGAGTAGTATCCCACTGATATTGTAGTGACTACCTGTGGAGTAGTATCCCACTGATATTGTAGTGACTACCTGTGGAGTAGTATCTCACTGATATTGTAGTGACTACCTGTGGAGTAGTATCTAACTGATATTGTAGTGACTACCTGTGGAGTAGTATCTCACTGATATTATAGTGACTACCTGTGGAGTAGTATCTCACTGATATTGTAGTGACTACCTGTGGAGTAGTATCTCACTGATATTGTAGTGACTACCTGTGGAGTAGTATCCCACTGATATTGTAGTGACTACCTGTGGAGTAGTATCTCACTGATGTAGTGACTACCTGTGGAGTAGTATCCCACTGATATTGTAGTGACTACCTGTAGAGTAGTATCTCACTGATATTGTAGTGACTACCTGTGGAGTAGTATCTCACTGATATTGTAGAGACTACCTGTGGAGTAGTATCTCACTGATATTGTAGAGACTACCTGTGGAGTAGTATCTCACTGATATTGTAGTGACTACCTGTGGAGTAGTATCTCACTGATATTGTAGAGACTACCTGTGGAGTAGTATCTCACTGATATTGTAGTGACTACCTGTGGAGTAGTATCTCACTGATATTGTAGAGACTACCTGTGGAGTAGTATCTCACTGATATTGTAGAGACTACCTGTGGAGTAGTATCTCACTGATATTGTAGAGACTACCTGTGGAGTAGTATCTCACTGATATTGTAGAGACTACCTGTGGAGTAGTATCTCACTGATATTGTAGTGACTACCTGTGGAGTAGTATCCCACTGATATTGTAGTAACTACCTGTGGAGTAGTATCTCACTGAAATTGTAGAGACTACCTGTGGAGTAGTATCTCACTGATATTGTAGAGACTACCTGTGGAGTAGTATCTCACTGATATTGTAGAGACTACCTGTGGAGTAGTATCTCACTGATATTGTAGTGACTACCTGTGGAGTAGTATCCCACTGATATTGTAGTAACTACCTGTGGAGCAGTATCCCGCTGATATTGTAGTGACTACCCGTGGAGTAGTATCTCACTGATATTGTAGTGACTACCTGTGGAGTAGTATCTCACTGATATTGTAGTGACTACCTGTGGAGTAGTATCTCACTGATATTGTAGTGACTACCTGTGGAGTAGTATCTCACTGATATTGTAGTAACTACCTATGGAGTAGTATCCCACTGATATTGTAGTGACTACCTGTGGAGTAGTATTCCACTGATATTGTAGAGACTACCTGTGGAGTAGTATCCCACTGATATTGTAGTGACTACCTGTGGAGTAGTATCCCACTGATATTGTAGTGACTACCTGTGGAGTAGTATCCCACTGATATTGTAGTGACTACCTGTGGAGTAGTATCTCACTGATATTGTAGTGACTACCTGTGGAGTAGTATCTCACTGATATTGTAGTGACTACCTGTGGAGTAGTATCTCACTGATATTGTAGTGACTACCTGTGGAGTAGTATCTCACTGATATTGTAGTGACTACCTGTGGAGTAGTATCTCACTGACATTGTAGTGACTACCTGTGGAGTAGTATCCCACTGATATTGTAGTGACTACCTGTGGAGTAGTATCCCACTGATATTGTAGTGACTACCTGTGGAGTAGTATCTCACTGATATTGTAGAGACTACCTGTGGAGTAGTATCTCACTGATATTGTAGAGACTACCTGTAGAGTAGTATCTCACTGATATTGTAGAGACTACCTGTGGAGTAGTATCTCACTGATATTGTAGAGACTACCTGTGGAGTAGAATCTCCCTGATATTGTAGTGACTACCTGTGGAGTAGTATCTCACTGATATTGTAGAGACTACCTGTGGAGTAGTATCTCACTGATATTGTAGAGACTACCTGTGGAGTAGTATCTCACTGATATTGTAGAGACTACCTGTGGAGTAGTATCTCACTGATATTGTAGAGACTACCTGTGGAGTAGTATCTCACTGATATTGTAGTGACTACCTGTGGAGTAGTATCTCACTGATATTGTAGAGACTAACTGTGGAGTAGTATCTCACTGATATTGTAGAGACTACCTGTTGAGTAGTATCTCACTGATATTGTAGAGACTACCTGTGGAGTAGTATCTTACTGATATTGTAGAGACTACCTGTGGAGTAGTATCTCACTGATATTGTAGTGACTACCTGTGAAGTAGTATCCCACTGATATTGTAGTAACTACCTGTGGAGTAGTATCCCACTGAAATTGTAGTGACTACCTGTGGAGTAGTATCTCACTGATATTGTAGTGACTACCTGTGGAGTAGTATCTCACTTATATTGTAGTGACTACCTATGGAGTAGTATCTCACTGATATTGTAGTGACTACCTGTGGAGTAGTATCCCACTGATATTGTAGTGACTACCTGTGGAGTAGTATCTCACTGATATTGTAGTGACTACCTGTGGAGTAGTATCTCACTGATATTGTAGTGACTACCTGTGGAGTAGTATCCCACTGATATTGTAGTGACTACCTGTGGAGTAGTATCTCACTGATATTGTAGTGACTACTGTGGAGTAGTATCTCACTGATATTGTAGTGAGTTCCTATGGAGTAGTATCTCACTGATATTGTAGTGACTACCTGTGGAGTAGTATCTCACTGATATTGTAGTGACTACCTGTGGAGTAGAATCCCACTGATATTGTAGTGACTACCTGTGGAGTAGTATCTCACTGATATTGTAGTGACTACCTGTGGAGTAGTATCTCACTGATATTGTAGAGACTACCTGTGGAGTAGTATCCCACTGATATTGTAGTGACTACCTGTGGAGTAGTATCCCACTGATATTGTAGTGACTACCTGTGGAGTAGTATCCCACTGATATTGTAGTGACTACCTGTGGAGTAGTATCCCACTGATATTGTAGTGACTACCTGTGGAGTAGTATCCCACTGATGTAGTGACTACATGTGGAGTAGTATATCACTGATATTGTAGTGACTACCTGAGGAGTAGTATCTCACTGATATTGTAGAGACTACCTGTGGAGTAGTATCTCACTGATATTATAGTAACTACCTGTGGAGTAGTATCCCACTGATATTGTAGTGACTACCTGTGGAGTAGTATCTCACTGATATTGTAGAGACTACCTGTGGAGTAGTATCTCACTGATATTGTAGAGACTACCTGTGGAGTAGTATCTCACTGATATTGTAGAGACTACCTGTGGAGTAGTATCTCACTGATGTAGTGACTACCTGTGGAGTAGTATCCCACTGATATTGTAGTGACTACCTGTGGAGTAGTATCTCACTGATATTGTAGAGACTACCTGTGGAGTAGTATCCCACTGATATTGTAGTGACTACCTGTGGAGTAGTATCTCACTGATATTGTAGTGACTACCTGTGGAGTAGTATCTCACTGATATTGTAGTGACTACCTGTGGAGTAGTATCTCACTGATATTGTAGTGACTACCTGTGGAGTAGTATCTCACTGATATTGTAGTGACTACCTGTGGAGTAGTATCTCACTGATATTGTAGTGACTACCTGTGGAGTAGTATCCCACTGATATTGTAGTGACTACCTGTGGAATAGTATCCCAGTGATATTATAGTAACTACCTGTGGAGTAGTATCCCACTGATATTGTAGTGACTACCTGTGGAGTAGTATCCCACTGATATTGTAGTGACTACCTGTGGAGTAGTATCCCACTGATGTAGTGACTACATGTGGAGTAGTATCTCACTGATATTGTAGTGACTACCTGAGGAGTAGTATCTCACTGATATTGTAGAGACTACCTGTGGAGTAGTATCCCACTGATATTGTAGTGACTACCTGTGGAGTAGTATCTCACTGATATTGTAGTGACTACCTGTGAAGTAGTATCCCACTGATATTGTAGTGACTACCTGTGGAGTAGTATCTCACTGATATTGTAGAGACTACCTGTGGAGTAGTATCTCACTGATATTGTAGAGACTACCTGTGGAGTAGTATCTCACTGATATTGTAGAGACTACCTGTGGAGTAGTATCTCACTGATATTGTAGTGACTACCTGTGGAGCAGTATCTCACTGATATTGTAGAGACTACCTGTGGAGTAGTATCTCACTGATATTGTAGAGACTACCTGTTGAGTAGTATCTCACTGATATTGTAGAGACTACCTGTGGAGTAGTATCTCACTGATATTGTAGAGACTACCTGTGGAGTAGTATCTCACTGATATTGTAGTGACTACCTGTGGAGTAGTATCCCACTGATATTGTAGTAACTACCTGTGGAGTAGTATCCCACTGATATTGTAGTGACTACCTGTGGAGTAGTATCTCACTGATATTGTAGTGACTACCTGTGGAGTAGTATCTCACTGATATTGTAGTGACTACCTGTGGAGTAGTATCTCACTGATATTGTAGTGACTACCTGTGGAGTAGTATCCCACTGATATTGTAGTGACTACCTGTGGAGTAGTATCCCACTGATATTGTAGTGACTACCTGTGGAGTAGTATCTCACTGATATTGTAGTGACTACCTGTGGAGTAGTATCTCACTGATATTGTAGTGACTACCTGTGGAGTAGTATCTCACTGATATTGTAGTGACTACCTGTGGAGTAGTATCTCACTGATATTGTAGTGACTACCTGTGGAGTAGTATCCCACTGATATTGTAGTGACTACCTGTGGATTAGTATCCCACTGATATTATAGTAACTACCTGTGGAGTAGTATCCCACTGATATTGTAGTGACTACCTGTGGAGTAGTATCTCACTGATATTGTAGTGACTACTGTGGAGTAGTATCTCACTGATATTGTAGTGACTACCTATGGAGTAGTATCTCACTGATATTGTAGTGACTACCTGTGGAGTAGTATCTCACTGATATTGTAGTGACTACCTGTGGAGTAGAATCCCACTGATATTGTAGTGACTACCTGTGGAGTAGTATCTCACTGATATTGTAGTGACTACCTGTGGAGTAGTATCTCACTGATATTGTAGAGACTACCTGTGGAGTAGTATCCCACTGATATTGTAGTGACTACCTGTGGAGTAGTATCCCACTGATATTGTAGTGACTACCTGTGGAGTAGTATCCCACTGATATTGTAGTGACTACCTGTGGAGTAGTATCCCACTGATATTGTAGTGACTACCTGTGGAGTAGTATCCCACTGATGTAGTGACTACATGTGGAGTAGTATCTCACTGATATTGTAGTGACTACCTGAGGAGTAGTATCTCACTGATATTGTAGAGACTACCTGTGGAGTATTATCCCACTGATATTGTAGTGACTACCTGTGGAGTAGTATCTCATTGATATTGTAGTGACTACCTGTGAAGTAGTATCCCACTGATATTGTAGTGACTACCTGTGGAGTAGTATCTCACTGATATTGTAGAGACTACCTGTGGAGTAGTATCTCACTGATATTGTAGAGACTACCTGTGGAGTAGTATCTCACTGATATTGTAGAGACTACCTGTGGAGTAGTATCTCACTGATATTGTAGTGACTACCTGTGGAGTAGTATCTCACTGATATTGTAGAGACTACCTGTGGAGTAGTATCCCACTGATATTGTAGTGACTACCTGTGGAGTAGTATCCCACTGATATTGTTGTGACTACCTGTGGAGTAGTATCCCACTGATATTGTAGTGACTAGCTGTGGAGTAGTATCCCACTGATATTGTAGTGACTACCTGTGGAGTAGTATCCCACTGATATTGTAGTGACTACCTGTGGAGTAGTATCCCACTGATATTGTAGTGACTACCTGTGGAGTAGTATCCCACTGATGTAGTGACTACCTTTGGAGTAGTATCTCACTGATATTGTAGTGACTACCTGTGGAGTAGTATCTCACTGATATTGTAGAGACTACCTGTGGAGTAGTATCCCACTGATATTGTAGAGACTACCTGTGGAGTAGTATCCCACTGATATTGTAGAGACTACCTGTGGAGTAGTATCTCACTGATATTGTAGTGACTAACTGTGGAGTAGTATCTCACTGATATTGTAGTGACTAACTGTGGAGTAGTATCTCACTGATATTGTAGTGACGTAAATGTGGAGTAGTATCTCACTGATATTGTAGTGACTACCTGTGGAGTAGTATCTCACTGATATTGTAGTGACTACCTGTGGAGTAGTATCCCACTGATATTGTAGAGACTACCTGTGGAGTAGTATCCCACTGATATTGTAGAGACTACCTGTGGAGTAGTATCTCACTGATATTGTAGTGACTACCTGTGGAGTAGTATCTCACTGATATTGTAGTGACTACCTGTGGAGTAGTATCTCACTGATATTGTAGTGACTACCTGTGGAATCAAAGTAAAAATACCACTGTAGAATACTGATGAATTATTAGTTAGTTGATGTAATAAACAGAGAGAATCACTCAATGATATAATGTGACCTTCCTCTGTACATGCTTTAGTGTATATGTTTCCCGTTTCTTAGTATACTCTAAACCATAACTGAGCGAGCAACGTTCTTCCCCATAGGGTTGTCACACAGACTACCTTGAACACATTTCAACTGATTTAAGAGTTCAACATTCAACATTCGTTTTGGAAGAAAATATTACAAGCATGATTCAATCAATTAATACATTCGTATTTAAAACGTATTCCATAAACGACTGTTAATAAGGGCCAAACAACTATAGTAAACGAGAAAAAATATCTTTAACTTAACTGCTTTCACAGAATACTGAATGATCAGTATGTTTATTTTCGAATTAAAAACATATTAAAATTCATGGCAAGATAATAACGTTGAAACGTACAAAAAGGTTTTTGTAAAGGGAAATGAAAGAACTAAAATCACATTTTAACTTACTTATAACTTACTTTACTTTAACTTACTTTTAACTTACTGTAGAATCCAAGATCAGACTAACCAGGCTTTGTTTTGCTCTATGATATTTACCTTTTGGACTGACGTACATTAAGATACTCAGGTGTTTACTTAAATGATTTACTTAAAATACAGATTTTTGTTTCTCTGAACTGTTTATATATTATTGCATTATGGTATCTTATATTTCAACAACATTCTTTATGATTACAACATTCGATTTGTGTAAAATATAATTTAAATATTTTGTTAAATACAAATTTCATAGTGCTTGGATTTATTTGTGTTAAGAGGTTGTGGAAATAAAAGTTATTTCGGAAAATTCGTTATGATATTCATACGACGACTAATTACCTTTTCACTGTTAATTTTAAAAATTACAATATTTTATTTCACTGTCTATATAAAAACACATTTGACTGAAAAAATATACAAAAAATTCCAATTCACATAACTAAAATCTCTCTAGAGGAAGACGGAAGAGGTATGTGGACAACCTAAGAGAAAGCCCAGCATAATATTAGAGTTTTGACCACTCGACATTCATGAAAAATCTTGAGTGCACTCAGCAAGCTACGAACTGAATATTGTGTCCCAAAGAGGAAAACTGAACATTTCATTTTATGCTTCCAGAACTATTTTTTATATACTGTATTGCATACTATCAATTATTGTGTTATAACAGAAATTCTGTTTGACCAATCTTTTTGTTAAACTGATATTAATCAAATTTGGGAATCAATATAGTATGGTTTTATTTTGTATGCAAACCAAAACTGTGTTTCAGAGTTTTAATTTTTACAATTGACTTATGTTCAGATAAAATATTAAATTAGTTACTTACCATTTACAGTTATGACGATGTGTTAACTAGTCCCCCATTTGTTCTTGATAGGGTACGACCACAATAGTACATTACGTGACTATTGTCTGTGAAGTCCCTGGTTCGATCCCCAACAATGACCAACTGCTAATAGCTATATGATAAAATGTCACCACCCTGTATTCCAAACCCAATTTAAGCTCCAGGTCTAATTACCTAGAACAAAATAAAATGTCTCTTCCGTGAGGGAACAACCCCTATATTACTGATCTACAAAACCCATTCGATATTTATTGTTTGATCATATAATCTTATCAAGGGAAAAACGTCAGCTGTACCTTCACTTTTATATTCATTCTATAAAGATCTAAACAACATTTCAATTCATCAAGATCAATATAATAATAAAAATAATCGTATAAATATTGTTGTCAGTGGCATTTAAATATCATAGAGCATTGTAACCAATTGTCAAAATCATTTAATGGTTGTCGATATTTAACCTGTATGAAGCACCTTAAATGAAATTGTTCAGTTAAACACGAAGTTTGTAGTTTGTATTAATTATTTTACTACTATCTGATTCACAATATTAAGATTTAACCAACCATAGGTTGTAAGATTTTATAATCACACGGGTTAACAATTACATTTCATTGCGTGTATAATCTTTTAACGATTGTTTAATTTTATCATACTACATTTAGTCGTCAGCGTAATTTCAACATATATCCAATACTATCTAAATCTCTATTAGCTCAATGCTGGATACTGGTTTTACAAAAAAAAATACATTTATTGCAAAAAATGTCCTCACCAATATTTTAATATCGGGAGATGATATTAAATTTTCCATATTGAAGCTACAGATGACCAGTAGTCGAGTGGGTGATTGGCACTGCAGTGAGACTCTGCGATGCTGCTGTTCAACAATTTTTTTAATATTAGGACATACTTATTTTATAGGGTTATCGTTGATAAGTTATTTGAAATGTTGAAGGTCGGTATACAATTATAGGTAAGTAATTAAAATTTACAGTGATTATACAAAGTAAATTTAAATTCAGACACACCACCATGTTGTTGTTGTGTTGTGTGGTCCATGTTGTTTTATGTAGAAGAAAGATTTTTAGGTTTTAACTCAAAAGACCTCTTGCTACACCTTTGTAAAATGTTATTATATATTTTAATTATAAGAAATAACACTTTTTTAAGGGTTCCTCTTAACACTTTTACATACATTATTATTTTGTAAGGTATCATTGCAATTGATCGAGTGGTGTTGGAGCGCATACATATCGAATAAAAAAACAAATAAATATAACAAAATTCTTTTTATATATTTAGCAAAAAAATTATTCAAAGATTCAGCTTTGTGGTCAATAGGTTTTTATTTAATTATAGATATCATGTAAGAGGTAGTAGGAAAAAGTATGACCCAAAATACATGAGAAAGTTTTAAATAAATTAAACTAACTATTGAAAATATTACTTAAATGTTGCTAGCGTTCGTAATGATACATATAAATATCAACATTTCATGTAAAATGCTTATATATTTTACTTCAATGAATAAAAATTGCAGGCTTACAAAAAGTTTTCTCTTGGTTGTAAATTATTTTACAAAACTGTATGTTGTACAACAATAATGTTATCCAGTAAGGTAGTCGAGCTAATTATTTTTAATGAAACAGTTTTTCAATTATATTAAACATTTAAATTGATATTTATGTAATTTCCTTTATAATTATACATCCAAATGGTTTTTAAAATGAACTGGTAAAAAATTAATTAAAACATTTAAAATACCCCCGTAGCAGCAAACCTGCGTACTCAGCGAATTTCCAATGCATATATATGTATCTTAACACCACATAAAGCCACATACCAAGTTTTATCATTATACATGCATAAATAAACGATTTATGACATTTTAATTATTCTCCATAAGAATAACATGGCGGCTGAGTATGCAGGTTTGCTGAAGGAAGGAACACAAAAAAATGGGGTTTTATACAAATATTAATATAACTCATTTAGGTAAAGCCACATACCAAATTTCATTAATTTATTTTCATAATTAAGGGAGATAACACGTTACTTATTCTCCATAAGAATAACATGGGGCTGAGTACGCAGGTTTGCTGCTAAGGGAGCCTTTGGTGAAAAAAATGTTTTTTTGAGCAAATATCAATGGTCCACAACCAGATGAAGCCGTATACCAAGTTTCGTCAGTATACGTTCATAAATAAGCGAGATATAAAATTGTTCTTTTCCTCCATAAGAATAACATTAGACAACGTACTGTGTTTAGCACTTTCAATATCTCGGTAACCAACTGACGTAGAGAAATGATCAAAATACCAGATTGTGTATTTTTTTAAGCTGAATACAATGGTAAAAACTAAAATTTGACTATTTCCAAAATTATATATAAAAAATTCAAAAAACACATTTTTGGGGTACAAAACCCCCCCAAAATACCCCTTCGGATAGAGCGATTTGGCTGGTTTTCGAACTTAAAGTCATAAATGTTGCTTTACACGTGTATACCAAATTTCATCAAAATCGGATAATTTTTACGAGAGTTATCGTGCTCACGGACACACATATATATATATATATATATATATACAGTATCGAACGAATGGTGTTTTTGGGGTCTGGGGACTTCAAAACGAAAAGTTATCATGGTCCCGGGCCTAGGTCTTACCATGCCGACTACGGTAATAGCTTCTTCCCTATAGGGGAAATTCGCTAAAACAAATTATAGTCACTCCAGTATTTATAAATGTGAAACGTTACAGATAATTTTAGTTAGTTTTATTATTTAATAAAATTTCACAATATTAGACATTGGTTTCAAACCGAGCATTGTCTAACCGGTTCACAGCAACTTTTATACCGAGACACGGTGTTATCTATGGCGGACAGTAACTTGACAGAGTGTAATCCAACTTTACAACAACTTAACACCAAACCGCTCACCCTCTCTGAGTCACGGGTTACGAACTTCCGGCTATACTTTAATACTTAATTCAGTAAACTTATCACCTACACTGAAACTTAACTTTTTTCTAATCTTTCAAAATTATTGTAGGTTTCAGCAAAACTATTTCTTAAATGAGGAAATGACGTTTTACAATAAAAAAAAAACGCCCGATCATTCCGAACTTTTTTAACACTAGCACACAAAAACTTAACAAAAGAACAACCGAAGATATTGCATCCCTATAACAGAGTTAAATATATCAACGGCCAAACAAATCCAGATTTAAAAAAAATCATTATTTATTTTTGCAGATTTATTATAGATTAGTGGTCAGTTTTAAGTAGCTTCGTTTTAAATAGCGATTGATTCTAATTTATTTTGACTTTACCTATCACTTCTAGTGTTCAAAACTACACTAAAGTATATTTGGTAAAGTCTAAATAAATAAAACGAGATCGCACGCAGCACGCTGACGTGAGGGAAGTAAATTTCCGCATTAAAACCTTAAAAATATCAAATAATGGGTTTAAACCAACATTGGTTACATTTTTTGAAAATTGAAAAAATATGTTTTGCTATTTAGATGCTCCTGGTTATATTTTAATTGACTAATGGGATGCAAATTTTGTGCATTATAAAGTTAGAAGGAGGTATTGTCGGGATAACAAGTTGGTATAGGGGTATGGGGGTGATAAAACGATATTAAGATATGAAATATCCAGTGTAAAATCCACATAAGACAACGTACTGTATTTTGACAACTAACATTTTCTTTAACAACTCATTAAGTACTTGTGCTAAAATGATGAGGGAGGACTTATGATTATAAAAATGAGTGTCTCTTCCAAATTTTAAGTAAATCGGTAAAAAATTGGGAAATAAAAAAAATATATATATATATATATATATATATATATATATATACAAAGTTATTACAGACCCCTCAAAACGTGTTCAGGGTGTCATGTTAGGAACTTCTATGGTGGTCCCGGGCTTAAGTATTACCGTGCAGGTCATGCTAATAGTTCAATTTTCTATATGAGATTCACTAATAATAAATTGAACTAAAAAAGACTATGATTAAGTAGGTAATAATAGTAGTAGTAGATTAAGTAGTGACGTTCAAATTTAAAGCCTTTTATGAAACGTAAATTACTTAGTTATATAAATTCCTAAAGTTTATTTGAACAGCCCTGTACAACAAACCCCTTTACAAATAAGCTTAGTTACGTCTTACGGACATATTTGAATATTTTGTTAAAAGACATAATAAATGTAGGAAACTCTATTTGTAATTTTTTGGTATACAAATATGCAAATCGATGAATAATAAAATGCAATCAAATATTTGTTAAGTATATATGTAAACAAATATTTATTTGTTTCAGGTACGGGGACGTTATTGGCTTTGTCAATATAAGTGTAGTATACATATGCTTATCCTAGCATTACAGAAATAAACATTCTTGAAATATATATTATAGTTGTATTAGATAAGTTATAATTCATTATTTTTTATTTTGCACGTTGTGTATCTATAGATCACGGTTAAGAAAGGATATTTCCACATTAAATGCAATAATGAATGTTAGACTTATATTATGCTCCAGTAGGTCTTTGGTCTGTAAATACCTTACACAACTTAAACACTTTTTACAGAATAAATACAAGGGGGGCCAAGTATATATTAAGAAGATGTTGAAATTGACAAAAAATACTGGCAAAGTGTAATACACATTTATTTTTTGAATGTACTATTACATCAGTACGGACAATTTTTGTTTGAAAATCCCCGTTGGTGATGGTGAATTTGTTATTTCTTACATAACGTGTTCGGATATGATGGTAATAATTTACAAATGTTTGGTAGGGTGTAATAGTAGGTATGGAAACATTGGGTTAAAGTCTACTCTGCTAACCATTCCTATAACATAAACTGCTGTAAAGCGTACACTATTTAAAACGTTTTGCATGTAACAATTATTACTACTTTAATAATGCACATAATAATACATTGTAGCGTAAAACATCAAAGTTAGTATTAACTTCATTTACTTAATGCACTACAGCTTTAACAGTTTCGGCCGTCACATCAGTGGCAGTTGACAACTTTAGGTTAAGTACAGCTCCAACTCTACTAAACCTTCCCACCAAGACCACCAACCCTCTCTGTATTTCTAGTTAGAAAGTTGTTAATCTAATATAAAACACTTTCACAACTCGTATTGTAATATTTAGTTAACAATTGTTGAGTTAATTTTTTTACATTTTAATAAATTATTTATTTATTTCCAATAGTAAAAAACCGTTACTCTGGCAGTGAAAAATAATTGGCACAAGTGAATAAATATTCATAAGTATTTATAGTAATAGTTAAACAGCCTGGTGCAATATTTAATTCAAGCAGATAATGCTTGTCAATAACCTCTCAAATATTGCAGGAGAGTTGTAGGGAAAGTTATTGATAACACCTATTTTAGATAAAAGAAATACTATGCATTAACAATATTATAGCTAGAAGGCAATACTTTCAAGGTATTTAGTGTAAGAGTAATAGTAAATAACAACCTATAGTCTATGGTCTTATCAATTATCAACAGCAATTAATTAATGAACAAAATATGAACATAAAAAATTACCTAAGATTACAATATAACATCGAACAACGACTTAACAATCGCCAAATTTATATCATTAGTGTTAATATAATAATTTGTAAAGATATATTTTTATTTTACTATTAGCAATAAACAGAAATAAAGCAAAAAATCAGCTAGCATGTAATTTTCACTAACTAGTATTATAATCTTAAGTTGTTTCATGTCCGCCATTTTGAAATGGGCAACGAATTTCAAAACTCAAATCCCACCTTAACAGAGGTAAAATTTTTGCAAATTTGTATGTTTGAATTCCACCGGTATTTGAGTCGCCTTAATAAAATAATTTCTATAACAAACTATTCACATGCATATACAACTATACACAAGCATTTAAGCACATAAGTGAAAAGTTTCCTTAATTAAAAAAAATTGTTATACCCTAAAATATTGCAAAATTTGTCTGAACAAATTGTACAAACGTGATAAGCTCATTTTGTTAAATGATTATATTTTAACAGCATATATTACATTATCTATTTACTTTGCACTTGGATATTGGAGACTGAAATACAGGTTTATTTACTTACATAACACAGAGGTTTTAACTATGGTAATTAAATATCTTAAATATTGAGGGGCTTTTAAAGTCGCAAGTCTATAAAGCATGAGGCATAAAAGGAGCTAAAAGGCAAAATGAGCCCCGCTTTTTGGATATGAGACCGTTAAAGAGGATTTATTATTTGTATACATTGTTTGAACTTTTTGTTATATCCAGACGGAAAACATACTTTGTTATTTAGATACAAGCTTAAGCCCATTTCTTAAATATATTTCAAGAAAGGGTGGTGTTGTCTGGTTGCAATACAACCAACTGCCCCCACCGATAAAGCTCCCCCTTGTCCCTCCCCCCACCTTAGCCGAGATTGACAAATTACATCTTATCCCTCCCTAACACCTTTAGTGGGACTAAGAGCGGGAAAGAAATTCAGAAAACAAAATAATTAGATTACTTATTTATTTGCGGTTTTTGATGTAGACTTTTTTACTAAAATTAAATAATTTAAAGTCTTTATAAGTAATTATAAAATATTAGTAATTTTGTTTTAATTTATTCGAAGTTATACACTTAGAGGTACATACCATAAAGCGCTACATCGAATGTTAAAAATTTTCTGTTAATGTGAATTGAATTCAATACTAAACAGAATACAAAATAAAATCGTAATACTAACTAGAAAATTAAGTTAAAATTGGGCGACACCAAAAATGAAATAATGTAATTTGACGACATCTTTGTTGATTTCCCTCTTCTTAGAAGTACGTTTTACCCTTAATATATTTTTGGGTCTTAGTAACACTATTAAAATACTTGTTCTCTTTGCTTCGCTTTAAAGCGTTCACAATCAAACCATGTTACCTTTTAATTTAGTATAAATTTAAGACGTTTTAAAATAAGTTTTTTACAGTTTCAAAAACAGGTCCAAAAAATAATTTATATGTCTCGTTCTCTTTCCAAAAAGTATTTAAGTTACGATCCAGCTTTACTTTTCAGTGCTTCATTTATTACTAAAGCAAGTAGCTTACGTTAATGCGTAACTAACGGTGCGGCAGGGCGGTTAAGCTTATTAAAACTGAATTAACTATTAACTGAATTAACGGCTGATAGTAACTCAATGTATACAAACTATATTAATAGTTGTAGATAAGTAAAAACATAATGAATTAGTTAATTGTACATATTGAAATGACTTAGTCTCGTCAACTAACTTAATATAATTTTACAGCTTATTTCAAACGATAATTTATTTACTGTCCTTTTGGGAATCCCGTTCTTGGTCCCGATAGAGCAGCTTATTCAATTAGATACCAAACAGTTTACACGCTAATAACCAACACTAGGTTGGAAGGTAATCTAATATACTGCTGTTGAATTCCCTCAACTGGCTGAATCTTTTAAGCGTCTATATGTAATTGTTTATTTTCTTTTCTAATATTACGAATATAAATTGTTTTAATATAGATTTCTACAGAAAGAAATCTCAAAACTACATTGGCATTATTCTCATTACTAAACTTATCAAATTAAATAGTTAACAACCTTAACATTTTTACTGAGACGAAACAGATTTTCGGTTACCATTGTTTATACATATTTACCGTTTTTTAAGTGAATACAGGGTATGAGTAAATATACTCTTATTTTAAAGTGCCATATGATTATGGCATAATGGAGACATGATTCCATTTTATTTATCTTTGAATACAAATTTTAGTTTCAAGGATCTAGCATCTTGGAAATCATATTATGAAACACTAGGAAATTGAAATTAGGGTCTGTTATCAAAGAATTTAATCTACTGATAAAAAAATTGTATATAATTTTTAATTAATAATTTATTTTGATTGCTCTTGTTCCTGTTTTGTAACAAGTAACTAAATAAAAAATACATTTTAAAACTACAGTCAATTTTAAAACTACAGTCAGTTAACATTTTACTTAAATATTTTGATTAATTTCCGTACATGTTCCGTAGCGATAGACAGCCAAAATTTCAGTTAATTCTCAGGGTGATTTGTCGTATTATTAAAATTGAAATAATGAAGACAAAGAAAGTAGGAAAAGTAATTAAGATCATTTTTAATATTGTAAATAAGTTGTTTTAAATATATATTAACCATGTGTTGGTCATCATTTCAGTTTATATATAGCCTACAGATTGTACTAAAACATTACAAATTTAACTCGTTAATACGAATAGCATTGTCTTTTTGTATTACTCTCAATTAAAATTCCTTAGCTTAAAATTATCTAAACATTTTAAAATTGTAGTATAGTTAGCAAACAAGCGAATAAGCTAATATTAATATGACTGTCTTAGTTCAATATGTCGTTTAACCATGTCTAGAAAAATTATGTAACCTTACCTACCTCGTTGATACTTATAATTGGAATTGCCCGAGTTAAAAATAAAAATAAAAACTAAAGAGGTGTATGTGAAGCATATGAGAATTATAAGGTATGGGTTTATTTGCTGCAAAAAATTTAGATTATATCAAGAACATTTATTCAGTTAAGGCCAAAAGCTAATCAAGTGCTAGTCCCTGGATAAGCTCCCTAATCAACCAAGCGCCCCAAGTGGGGGATAACTTAATCAGTCATTGTTGCGGTGTGATGAGGTTTAACCTCTGATAAAAGGCTTTGTTTTCCTCCCTCCGGCAAAGTTAAATCCCTGCGGTTAAATATTTACTAAATTTGCAACATAACACTAAAATGTAACATTTATTTGACCTATTTAAAAAATGTCTAAAGACATTGATGGGAAACATTTAAAGGTAGACAATTTAATCAGCTGTAATTTTTATGTCTGATAGAAACTTCAAATTTTTTAATGTTTGTTCTATTTGTAACTGCAAACGTTCTGCAGGATCACTGATACTTTATTATTGACTTAATTGTTAATTACCTACAACTTACCATGTGGAGCGAAGTCCTGCTCCAACCACTGAAAAGTTTGGTTAAATAGCTGTCATTAATAACGACCGAAAGGTTGGTTTTATTTATTTATACTAAATGTATATATTTAAGTATATCCATTAAAGTTAGAGTATTATTGTATAGCAATATGTCTGTCTAAACAGCATTATAACCGAGTTGACAGTGCTGAATTAAGATGAAAGCCTTGCGGTACATCTCAGTAGAGATGACAACAAACTTAGAAACGCTACTTCCTGATACTGACACAAAGGGTTCAACAATGTCAGAACTAGTTTAGGCGTTGGATTTCAATTGTACTGTTACTTATGTAATATCTTATATATTGAAAATACAAATTATTGGGGTTGGATAAAATCGAATACAAAATAATTGCGCAATGAAAAAAAAACCTAAATACATCAGGCAAATTATACTATTTTGTGTATATATAAACCTTTTCATTTGAATTAACGTTGCTGGTAGATTGAAAATCATTCTGTAGTTTGTCTATATTTCAATTAGTATTTACTTTACAAATATATTAATAAAGTAAAGAACGTATTATTTGAATTGAAATACTAATAAAGTACTTAACAATTTTCCAAAAGTCTCTAACCTGCGATTGTTTGTCGCATTACTTCAGAGGATAGGCCTACATTTAGCTTACAACCGCAGGGCTCACGTCTCTAACCTGCGATTGTTTGTCGCATTACTTCAGAGGATAGGACTACATTTAGCCTACACCCGCAGGGCTCAAGTCTCTAACCTGCGATTGTTTGTCGCATTACTTCAGAGGATAGGCCTACATTTGACTTACACCCGCAGGGCTCACGTCTCTAACCTGCGATTGTTTGTCGCATTACTTCAGAGGATAGGCCTACATTTAGCTTACAACCGCAGGGCTCACGTCTCTAACCTGCGATTGTTTGTCGCATTACTTCAGAGGATAGGACTACATTTAGCCTACACCCACAGGGCTCAAGTCTCAAACCTGCGATTGTTTGTCGCATTACTTCAGAGGATAGGCCTACATTTGGCTTACACCCGCAGGGCTCACGTCTCTAACCTGCGATTGTTTGTCGCATTACTTCAGAGGATAGGCCTACATTTAGCTTATAACCGCAGGGCTCACGTCTCTAACCTGCGATTGTTTGTCGCATTACATCAGAGGATAGGACAACATTTAGCTTACACCCGCAGGGCTCACGTCTCTAACCTGCGATTGTTTGTCGCATTACTTCAGAGGATAGGCCTACATTTAGCTTACACCCGCAGGGCTCACGTCTCTAACCTGTGATTGTTTGTCGCATTACTTCAGAGGATAAGCCTACATTTAGCTTACACCCGCAGGGCTCACGTCTCTAACCTGTGATTGTTTGTCGCATTACTTCAGAGGATAGGACTACATTTAGCTTACACCCGCAGGGCTCACGTCTCTAACCTGCGATTGTTTGTCGCATTACTTTAGAGGATAGGCCTACATTTAGCTTACACCCGCAGGGCTCACGTCCCTAACCTGCGATTGTTTGTCGCATTACTTCAGAGGATAGGACTACATATAGCCTACACCCGCAGGGCTCACGTCTCTAACCTGCGATTGTTTGTCGCATTACTTCAGAGGATAGGCCTACATTTAGCTTACACCCGCAGGGCTCACGTCTCTAACCTGCGATTGTTTGTCGCATTACTTCAGAGGATAGGACTGCATTTAGCTTACACCCGCAGGGCTCAAGTCTCTAACCTGCGATTGTTTGTCGCATTACTTCAGAGGATAGGACTGCATTTAGCTTACACCCGCAGGGCTCAAGTCTCTAACCTGCGATTGTTTGTCGCATTACTTCAGAGGATAGGACTGCATTTTGCTTACACCCGCAGGGCTCAAGTCTCTAACCTGCGATTGTTTGTCGCATTACTTCAGAGGATAGGACTACATATAGCTTACACCCGCAGGGCTCACGTCTCTAACCTGCGATTGTCTGTCGCATTACTTCAGAGGATAGGACTACATTTAGCTTACACCCGCAGGGCTCACGTCTCTAACCTGCGATTGTTTGTCTCATTACTTCAGAGAATAGGACTGCATTTAGCTTACACCCGCAGGGCTCAAGTCTCTAACCTGCGATTGTTTGTCACATTACTTCAGAGGATAGGACTACATATAGCTTACACCCGCAGGGCTCACGTTTCTAACCTGCGATTGTTTTTCTCATTACTTCAGAGGATAGGCCTACATTTAGCTTACACCCGCAGGGCTCACGTCTCTAACCTGCGATTTTTTGTCGCATTACTTCAGAGGATAGGCCTACATTTAGCTTACACCCGCAGGGCTCACGTCTCTAACCTGCGATTGTGTGTCGCATTACTTCAGAGGATAGGACTACATTTAGCTTACACCCGCAGGGCTCACGTCTCTAACCTGCGATTGTTTGTCGCATTACTTCAGAGGATAGGCCTACATTTAGCTTACAACCGCAGGGCTCACGTCTCTAACCTGTGATTGTTTGTCGCATTACTTCAGAGGATAGGACTACATATAGCTTACACCCGCAGGGCTCACGTCTCTAACCTGCGATTGTTTGTCGCATTTCTTCAGAGGATAGGACTACATATAGCTTACACCCGCAGGGCTCACGTATCTAACCTGCGATTGTTTGTCGCAATACTTCAGAGGATAGGCCTACATTTAGCTTACACCCGCAGGGCTCACGTCCCTAACCTGCGATTGTTTGTCGCATTACTTCAGAGGATAGGACTACATATAGCCTACACCTGCAGGGCTCACGACTCTAACCTGCGATTGTTTGTCGTATTACTTCAGAGGATAGGCCTACATTTAGCTTACACCCACAGGGCTCACGTCTCTAACCTGCGATTGTTTGTCGCATTACTTCAGAGGATAGGACTGCATTTTGCTTACACCCGCAGGGCTCAAGTCTCTAACCTGCGATTGTTTGTCGCATTACTTCAGAGGATAGGACTACATATAGCTTACACCCGCAGGGCTCACGTCTCTAACCTGCGATTGTCTGTCGCATTACTTCAGAGGATAGGACTACATTTAGCTTACACCCGCAGGGCTCACGTCTCTAACCTGCGATTGTTTGTCGCATTACTTCAGAGGATAGGACTGCATTTAGCTTACACCCGCAGGGCTCAAGTCTCTAACCTGCGATTGTTTGTCACATTACTTCAGAGGATAGGACTACATATAGCTTACACCCGCAGGGCTCACGTCTCTAACCTGCGATTGTTTTTCTCATTACTTCAGAGGATAGGCCTACATTTAGCTTACACCCGCAGGGCTCACGTCTCTAACCTGCGATTTTTTGTCGCATTACTTCAGAGGATAGGCCTACATTTAGCTTACACCCGCAGGGCTCACGTCTCTAACCTGCGATTGTTTGTCGCATTACTTCAGAGGATAGGACTACATATAGCTTACACCCGCAGGGCTCACGTCTCTAACCTGCGATTGTTTGTCGCATTACTTCAGAGGATAGGCCTACATTTAGCTTACACCAGCAGGGCTCACGTCTCTAACCTGCGATTGTTTGTCGCATTACTTCAGAGGATAGGACTACATATAGCTTACACCCGCAGGGCTCACCTCTCTAACCTGCGATTGTTTGTCGCATTACTTCAGAGGATAGGACTACATATAGCTTACACCCGCAGGGCTCACGTCTCTAACCTGCGATTTTTTGTCGCATTACTTCAGAGGATAGGACTACATATAGCTTACACCCGCAGGGCTCACGTCTCTAACCTGCAATTTTTTGTCGCATTACTTCAGAGGATAGGACTACATTTAGCTTACACCCGCAGGGCTCACGTCTCTAACCTGCGATTGTTTGTCGCATTACTTCAGAGGATAGGCCTACATTTAGCTTACACCCGCAGGGCTCAAGTCTCTAACCTGCGATTGTTTGTCGCATTACTTCAGAGGATAGGCCTACATTTAGCTTACACCCGCAGGTCTCACATTTTCTCCGGTCATCTGGTCAATCGATCTAGTCCACTTCCCTGCCTAGTTCAGTATTTTTAGTGAATTTCCTATGGAAAGTGAACTATTATCATGACCCGCACTGCGAGACTTAAGCCCGGGACCACCATAGAAGTTCCTAACGTGACCCCCTGAACACGTTTTTGGGGGTCGTTCAAAATTATATATATATATATACTTATATATATATATATATATGTGATTGCACTCTAGCGGTCGCAATTTTTGCCCGATTATTTCAAATTTGGTAGGGACGTTCCTTTCTGTAATCAGTTGGACAAGTTCGTTGGGCAAAACAATCGGAAAACTCTAAACCCCTGTTGTGCGGGATTAATCTTTCAAATTTCGAGTTTTTGGGCCCAAAAATGGTCATAAAAGCCTTAGATGTAAAATAAATGCATGTAAAAAGCTGGAAATTAGAAAGGCAAAAGTTTTAAGCCCTCTCTCGTCATTCTAGCATAAATATTTACCGAGTTATTAAAGAAAATGTGTATTGACTAAACACAGTACGTTATCTTATGGGGGGTTTTACACGAGAAAAGCCTGTTATTCCTTTGTTAGAGTACTTTTATCATCCCCAGCAACCTCACGCCTACTTTCAAGCCTGTCTGGACCTTCTCATAACCTTATATTGGGCAAAATTGTATTCCCAGCTTTGCAAGAAAATGAAACCAGGAGTATCAGAACAGCCAAAAAAATCAATGTTTTCAGATTTCAATAACAATTGGACAAATGCATGTTTTTACACTGATTTTGAGTTTTAACAGTTTTTATTTGGAAATTCACTTCCCTCACGTCAGCGTGCTGCGTGCGAACTCGTTTCTGCGTAGGATGCCCTGGACAAAACATGACAAACCGTCCCAGTTTTCCTCGCCCTCATCTTTTCATAAACCGTGTCCACCGAAATTCACCCAGTGAACGTGTGGCCTCCAGGTGGGACCTTTCCCAACGTGGTCATTGGAAGAAGGTGTGTTACTCTTCACGGAAATTTTTGGGCAGTAGATGCATCTAGCATGCAACTAGCTTTGCCTATCAGGTGCGGGTACGACCTTAAATAGCTGTGACCTGCCATTAATTGTTGTACCAGTGGACAGTTACTGTTTAATTTTATTACATAAAAACCTTTATTGTTGTTATGTTAATGTAATAAGTCTTTTGCAAATACATAATGCGTCAAGGTTTTCACTTTATAAGCTTTCGATAGAATGATCTAATTAATTAAATAATGCTAATATATTTAGTAGAACATCTAATATAATAAGGAATATTGATTGCATGCAAAATTTGACTCGAATGTCAAGTATACAAATAATAATATCAATTATGTTGTCAACCATCAATGTAGGAGCCATAGCAGAATGCTAATATTTTATTAAACAAACAACCACTCTTCATTTCTTTAGTTCGATCCAGATAGGTACAGTATCATGTTGGAAACAACCTTTGTTAAATTTTGCGATCTAAATCCTCTCACATTTCCTAAAATAGATAAATCAAGAAGGTTTTATAAGGTCATCGCTTCAGCCGTACACGCCGTAGCGTTAGTTTCATTCCTCCATCAGGGTTTTCCCCAAAAAATCAACGATATTCGAAGTTGCATCAGTCTTCTAAGGTATCTACCATATACAGTCTTTGCAACTCTAAACTTCCTCTATATCATCAGTCGGGACCTCGAAACTGTAAACTTTTATCTTCTTCAAGATTCTGATGAAGCATGGGCACCAGTCAAGGCGACAGAATCCAAGTTTTTCTGCCTCGTAGTCGGTTTAGTCGTAATGTACTGCGTTTCATTGGTATCTCTCGTCTCATATTGGTTTGTCTTATCCTCTATCGTTGCAGTAGGTGAAGCATTTGCCATCTATCAACTAGCATCTCTTAAGTGCATGATCTGCAAAAGACTTCGTTGGCTTTGGGACGAGCTTCGCAAAGGGGAAAACATTCTCGGATTCCTCCCAGCTGTCAGGAAACTTTCCGATATCAATGGACGAATCAATCAGATGTATTCTTTAAAATCATTGTTTGTTCTTGCTTACAATTTTGGACCGTACATTATGACTCTAACAGTATTTTGGGAAATACATGGTCTGCAACACAAGCACACGGGCGACTGGGAAGAGACAGATCCTTTCTTTACTGTTTTTTCAACGTGTCAAATAGTCTTTCTACTGGTTTTTCTAGGGTATTCAACAAACAAGTATGCTGAAATGGTGAGAATTATATTGATAATTTATATTATTTTGATATGATATAATCTTAGTGAATGTACATTTTATTTACCATCAAAATGTTAGAAAAGGTTTTATCATACAATGCAAATTTTAATTTGTTTTCTATCTACTCTCTCCTAATTTGATTACAATTATGTTTTGTAGTTTATAAAGCAAATAGAAACACCGCACTGTTTCAGCTGATTACACAAATGTTCTAATAATGCCACGGGAAACAAACTAATAAGGAAACTTGTTCGAAAAGATCTTAGTGTCGTGAACAAAGTCTGACTATATTGAGAAGGTTTGAACTGGATCAAGCTGTTATTTATTATTGAGGCTACTAATTAGTTGTGATTTCCAAAGCAAGTCGCCCTGAGATAGTATGACTACAACCAGTCAAAGATAGTTTTATACTTTGCTCTTTATTTTATTTTCTAAATAAAACGCTTTTTGTAATTTAAGTGTATTATTTGAACGCTAGATGTGTAAACGCATATAGGTAGGCACCAAGTTTATCTTTCTGCGATGGAAATTAAAGAAGTTAAGCATTAGAGACACCATCTTGAAAATCAGGTATTTCCGGTTCCCAAACTTTAGTAAACCTTTCGTTTGCCAATCAGCACACTTAATACCATAAAACAACATGTGACAACTTCTTGTAGACTTTTTTTAGGGTAAGGTGGGTTTTCCCCGTATCTGCAGGCAAAAAATATGGAATATAACAATAAAGTTAATATTTTTTACAGTGAGTATATATATATATATATATATATATATATATATATATATATATATATGTATATGTGTGTGTGTGTGTGTGTGTGTGTGTGTGTGTGTGTGTGATTCAATAAAATAGATGCCACTTAATTGTAA
Source organism: Allygus modestus (assembly GCA_963675035.1). Taxonomy (NCBI): domain Eukaryota; kingdom Metazoa; phylum Arthropoda; class Insecta; order Hemiptera; family Cicadellidae; genus Allygus; species Allygus modestus. The sequence continues at coordinate 13,465,916 of OY776116.1, forward strand.
TGTTTAGAGATAAGTGAGTTCTGACCCTGCCAAAATATTTGTCTTTTAAATGTCTTAAAAATGTTTACGACAAAATTTTGAAATAGTAAATATTCTAATATTCCCACTGGTGACCCTTAGTTTATGAAATTTTAAAACTCATATTTTTCTTAGGGTCTAAACTATTGTGGTGTGAAATAATTTAGTTTCATCCTTATAAGTTAAGTAGTTTTTACTCAAGTCACTCTGTATATTAATAAAATTGCTTCTTTCAGATCGATGCTTGGGTAGAGGAGCTTGACAGAGCGATTAGCACAAGGGACGACCCTCTAATATATCGCTCTCAGGTATCAATATGTCATTTGAAATATTTACCAACTGAGCACATTATTATTTCCGAATTATTTTCCAACCAGAAACAGTGTTACTTAATCAATTAGTCTTATAGCTGTCCAAGTTTATGATGTTTTATTGAAGATAACTTTTTAGTTAATCCATTATATTAAATTTTTATACACTAACCTTTTGAATATAATTATCAAAATGAATAGTTTTAAATGTTTTCCTAAAAGCTACCTTTTTTAAAAGTTGGACACTAAATTTAAAACTCCTAACATAAATTTTGCATCTTTATAGTTGTACGTGTTTATGCTGGAGCTCCAACAAACCCCATCAGAACTCTCAGCATTTGGCCTGTTCACAGTTGACAACTCAGCCGTCATTGCTGTACGTAAGATGTATTTAGCTAAGATAAGATTACGTGTTAGCTTAGTATTAGACTGTAAACATTTGATTAAGATTAAAACAAATCAAACTTAGTTGGTTAAAATAATTGGGATTAGCAATAATTGGCTACAATAATTAGTCTCTGAGAAACAACAAGATTTGTAAAAAATTAAAGTGGGGGACTTAGCTCGGTTTCCAATTATTAAACAAATTAATTTGGAATTTAGACATTTTCCTGCCAATAATTTTTAAGAACAGTAGTAAATGTTATATGTAAGAATATTTTGTTTGGTAAAAAAGGTGTTGCACAACTCAGATATAAAATAATAAAAGGTGACTAATTTTAGTATTTACCGTAAATTTCTAAGGTGGTAGCTGTATTAACGAATTCCGAAAACATATTTCCAATTTAAAATAAACAATAAATCAATAAAAGTTTAATTTATTTTAACGAGGCCTTTCAATTAGAAAGTAATCACCGTCAGGTTCTCGAACAATTAAATTAATTTATGGTTACACATTTAAGTAAATAAAAATTTCAGATAATTTTAATATGAAATACCCCCGTCACAGCAAACCTGCGTACTCAGCGGGTTTCCAATGCATAATATATGTCTTAATACCACATAAAGCCGCATACCAAGTTTCATAAAAATATATTCACAAATAAGCGATATGTACAATTTTAATTATTATCCATAAGAATAACACTGGGGATGAGTACGTAGGTTTGCTGAAACAAGGAATGCAAACAATTGGTGTATATGCAAATATAAATATAATTCAACTAGGTTAAGCCACATACCAAGTTTCATCAATAGGCCTATTCATGCATAAATAAGCAATATGTAATATTTTAATTATTCTCCGTAAGAATCACATGGGGCTGAGTAAGTAGGTTTGCTACTACTAGGAACACAAAATATGGGGTTTCATGCAAATATCAATATAACTCAACTAGGTGAAGTCGCATACCAAGTTTTATTAATTTATCTGCATAATTAAGTGAGACATTGCATTTTACTTTTTCTCCATTTAGAATAACAATGGGGCTGAGTACGCAGGTTTGGTACTACGGGAATAATCGGTAATTTTTTTGTGGAAATAGCAATTGACCACAACCAGATGAATCCGTATACCAAGTTTAGTTAGTACACGTCATAAATAAGCAATATATAAAAATTGCCTAAATCCCAAAAGAATAACGTTGGCCAACGTACTGTGTTTAATAGTTTTAATATCTCTGAAACCAATTGACGTAGAGAAATGATCAAACCACCAAATTGTGAGTATTTTGAAACTAAACCCAACGGTGAAATTTAAAATTTGACTTTTTAAAATATTACATGTACAAAATTAAAAAAAAAACATATTTGGGGTACACAACCCCCAAAAATTCAACTTCGGTTGGGTCGATCTGTCTGGTTTTCGAACTTAAAGTTATAAACGCTGCTTTACACGTTTGTACCAAATTTCATCCAAATCGGACCTTTTTACGAGAGTTAACGCACCCACGGACATATATATATATATATATATATATATATGTACAGTTTCGAACGAGTTACCATGGTCCCGGGCCTAGGTCTTACCATGCGGACTACAGTAATAGCTTCTTCCTTATAACGGAAATTCGCTAAGATTAAGAACAGCTGATTAAGTTGTTACAGTAACATTTTTAATCAGTTAAGTAAGTATTAATTTAATACAAATATTTATAAAAATAAAAATAAAATAATATCAGGTTTCAGATAAGTGGAAATTTTTGAATAACCTTAATTTTTGTATTTAATTAAATGTGTAGCTTTTAATTCATTTAGTTTTTCGAGAACCTGACGATAATTACTTTGTAATTGAAAGGACTCGTTAAAATAAATTAAAATTTGATTGATTGTTGTATGTATTAATTTAAAATTAAAATCAATAAGAAGAGCTATTCAAGATATTTCTAATTGTCTGTAAAATGTAGGCAAAGTATTCCTTTAAAGATTTCTTTCAAAGTTACCTTTAATTAACACCCTATGCTATTAAGTTTGAGAAAAAGGTACTATTTACTTTACTTTTTTGAATTACTTTTAATATTGGAAAGTATAAATTAAGAAAAGGTAACTTCTGTGATACCACAAAACAATAGCGTTCAGAATTTCATAAAATAAGATTTACCAATTAATTTTTTTTGTTATTAAAAAATAATCCATATTTACATAATATTTTGGATTTTTTAATGACCTATTTTGTGGTTAAAAAGTAATACGGGAAACATATGATGAACTGTCAGTTGATAACTTTTTTGCGAATATACCGTTCAAAAAAAATTATTATAATATTATTTAATTGTATTGCTTTTGCAACACATGACATTGTCAGTATTAATTCATGTTTTTGAGTAGCTATAAATAAAGTATATGAGTTAAAACGCACTTAGAGTAAATAATACTTCTACTGTTTATTCAAGACAGCATTACTTACCAAATGTGTGATATGAGCGTTAAATATAAGTCCTAATAGTTGGTAAATAGCGACATTAGTAACGTGATTAACAATGAACAACAACGGATGGATGGTAAATTAGATTAGTTATTTCGTAAGTTTAACTTATTTTCGAATCAGACTTTGAGGTATTGTAGTGAGGTCATTATGAGACTTGAGTGTTCTAAAGGTCATTCTGAAGTGGCTTTACTTGAAGCTAAAGGTGTATATTATGAAATGAAGAGTGAACCAACAACAAAAGAACGTATTATGATAAAATGTACTGTTTATTTATATTTTATATATAGCATGTTTAATTATTCGTGATCAACAATGACCAATAACGGATGGATAAAATTAGATTAATTATTTCGTAAGTTTAAATTATTTTCGACAAAGACTTCAAGTAATGTAGTGTGACCATTATGAGATGGTTTTACATGAAGTTAAAGGTGTATATTATAAAATTAAAGAGTGAACCAACAAATTTCAACAAAAGAACGTCTAACGATCAAATATACCGACTGTTTATTTATATTTTATATGTAACATATTCTATTATTTGTTTAAAATATTGTTAGATACACATTAACAACACATAATCACATGAACTCAACGGTTTATACAAAAATTGCTCGTATCGTGGATGTTATTGGGTATACATCATTTAATAGTATTAGTGAATAATTTTCACATTTTAAGTATCAGCTAGCTTGTATAGAATTGTTTGTCCGATAACCTATTCATGGTTATCGACTATATAGGAAGAGATCACATCATTTTAGTCTGTAAAATGTATTCTAAAGATTTGTGTTACAAGTTTCGATACCAAAGCCTAATTTGATTCAGTCCTGGTTCCTCTAACAACCTTTTTTCTATAACCCATATCGTTATGGCAATGTGAAGGTATTAATCTTAAGTTGTTTCATACAATAATAAATTAGTTGTAAACTGATAAATTGATGCACTTCTTATAACTTATAATATTAGTTCCAATAATCGTATTTATATAGCAGCGTAAAAAAGTCTATATTTGATGTTTAACTAATGCTTTATATGTTTCCAGCTGTTTGGATTCACTATAAACGTGATGATGGTGTTAATACAGTTTTTGAAGTAAACTGAAAGGAAACGCATATTTCAGTCAAAGTGAAATCCTAGTGCCTTATGAAATAAAAATCATTTGAACACTGAATATGGTTTAGACTCTGTGTGCTAAGTAACTGGAGTTCTGTCTTGTACTGTCTTTTAAGTGATTTTGAATTATTGTGTTTGGACTAACCATTGTTCAGTAAACATTTCAACTTTGGCCATTTGTGAGTGACGGCAGTCTTAAATTCACTTAATTCATTTGCATTAGCTATCTTTTAATGTACTTAGTCAGCAGAAAACAGATTTATAAAAGTGAACAACAGTTGTATTCTACAAAACGTCCACAGATTTAATTCGAATAATGAAGGTAGTTTGAACATAATGAAAATATTCTTTCACGTAGTATTTGGTCAGTTCATAAAATATGACAGATGATGAACATGTGCTTGGTGGGATACATTATTCCTAAAACCACACACAAAGTGTTTCTTAGCGATCTAACAACATTTTAAAACATATTTTTTATGTTAAGTGTTCGAAAAAGACTTTTTGACTTGCTGCAACTTCTCCGCACGCTAATGATAATAAACGTTGACGAATTTATTGTGGCTTTGGACCAAGCCAAATGACTCGGTGTATATAATCTTAATACCATGAATTCAATAAAAATGGATGAACGTGAATATTTAACATTGTGTGGCAGCAACAATTTTGTTGTAGGAAAACTATGTTTGTAATTTTGTTGTAATTTGGTTGTGCAGTGTCTTAATTATCAGTTTCCTCAAGCGAGAAAGAACTACTTTACGCTCGTAACATGTAAACAACTATTTCATCACGCTGTACCAAAAGCTATTATCGGTAACAGCTGTGAATACCAATACCCCCGTAGCAGCAAACCTGCATACTTAGCGAATTTCCAATGCATATATATTTATCTTAATGCCACATAAAGCTACATACCAAGTTTCATCAATATACATTCATAAATAAACAATTTATGACATTTTAATTATTCTCCATAAGAATAACATGGCGGCTGAGTATGCAGGTTTGCTGAAGCAAGGAACACAAAAAAATGGGGTTTTATGCTTATATCAATATAACTCAACTAGGTGAAGTCACTTACCAAATTTCATTAATTTATTTTCATAATTAAAGGAGATAACACGTTACTTATTCTCCATAAGGATAACATGGGGCTGAGTACGCAGGTTTGCTGCTTTGGGAGCCTTTGTCAAAAAATTGTTTTTTTGAGGAAATATCAATGGTCCACAACCAGATAAAGCCGTATACCAAGTTTCGTCAGTATATGTTCATAAATAAGCGAGATATAAAATTTGTATTTTCCTCCATAAGAATAACATTAGACAACGTACTGTGTTTAGCACTTTCAATATCTCGGTAACCAATTGACGTAGAGAAATGATCAAAATACCAAATTGTGTGTTTTTTTAAGCTGAATCCAATGGGAAAAAATAAAATCTGACTATTTCCAAAATTATATGTAAAAAATTCAAAAAACCCATTTTTGGGGTACAAAACCCCCCCAAAATACCCCTTCGGATAGAGCGATCTGGCTGGTTTTCGAACTTAAAGTCATAAATGTTGCTTTACACGTTTATACCAAATTTCATCAAAATCGGATAATTTTTACGAGAGTTATCGTGCTCACGGACACATATATATATATATATATATATATATTTATTTATTTATATTGCATTCATTTGTTAGGGCTACTAATATAATAATAATCAAAACTCTTAATAATAATAATTTATGTAGTCTTAAAAATAAAAATAAAAATAAAGAAATTCCTTAAGGGTACTCAGTTGAAAAATGTTTCATTTGATTATAATATATATATATATATATATATATATATATATATATATATATATATATATATATATATATACAGTTTCGAACGAATGGTGTTTTTGGGGTCTGGGGACCTCAAAACGAAAAGTTATCATGGTCCCGGGCCTAGGTCTTACCATGCCGACTACGGTAATAGCTTCTTCCCTATAGGGGAAATTCGCTAAAAGTGAGTTTCCTACTCTAGATCCAGAAAATCACCTGGAAATTTTTCTCCCACTGATATCAGGTGCTCTTATTCATTTAACCATTGACTATACTGTATATACTGATGCAGACAGCCCATCTATTTGTCCCAGCTTTCCCACTTTTGGGGTTTGCTAGAATTTGGAGTGGACGTAGTTTGATCAGGTCACCGACATATTGTGCTGCTGTAAACTATTTATTTTAGTTATTTACGTTGACTTGTAAAATATCTCCACCCTAGAAAGCAAGTTAAAATCAATTTATGTTTGATTCCTGACTCACCAACTGTTGTATTATTCCCTCCTTGAGAGGATAAGTAATAGTTGACAGCAGTATACTCTGTTGGTCATTAGTGAGAACTACGGCCACTTTGTATCCTAGCACACAAAACTAGGGACAGTTGTTACAATGGCAATGAGAAGTCTACTTCAGTATTTATAGTCAATGATTTAACTAACAGTATACACGGAAATATAATGCGTCCATTTGAAATCAGCTGTTCTTATTAATCTAGTTATCAGGCAAACGTAAAAACGGAGTAAACATTATTGTTGTAAGACTTAGCAAACTTGAAAAATTTCCAACAACTATTTTGTATTTGTAATATTATTAACATTGTGACGAAAAATCTCGTTGATAACTTGTATCTAAAGTGTCATTCCGGTAATTCATCAAATTTCCGCGTTTAGCTATCGCCTCACACGGAAAACACGATCACGTCCCACTTTCAATACTAGTTAAGAAATACACTACTTTAAGGATATTTTTAAATAATATGTATATTAGACATCTTACAATGTACTGTTTAGAACAGCTATACAGCATACAACACTGCTTTGAGTTGTGTGCTTTTATCAAAGCCAAATATCACATTTCATTGTATTTCTTTGTTAACACACAATCAAAAAATATTTAACAAGCATATGTATAGTACAATAACAACATAATTTTACCCTTTTATTCTTTGTAATGTATATTGGAATGATTTTTCTTTTGTTAAATATCTAAAGTACACAGGAAGGAAATAGAAAACCAATATTTGCTATCGGATATTTGCCAAGACTTGCAATGAAGCTAAGCGGAATCAGGGAAGCAAAATGCAAACTGTTTGTTTAATATATCATCGCTTAGTCTGTATAGCTGATTAAACAAAATCACTCGTGTTCTGTGTGGAGTTTGTTATCATGTGTATTGTAAATAAACATAATAAAATTTGCAATGTTCAATTTGACTTGTACAAATTATAAAACCGATTTAGTATTCATACACTTTGCGGGTATAAATAAACATTTATGTAGGTTTTGTTTTAATATATTACATTACGGCACTTTTTTGAAGTAGATGATTTTACTTTTTGATTACAGCTACAGTTATCGTGTAAGATAACTCTCAAGAAATATACGAGACATTTTAACCCAGGTTAAAAATTGCAAAAAATTGTAAAAATTCTAAATGAATTTGGTCAACAGACCAATGAACCAAGGTGTGGATGTCACTATCAATATCTGTGTGTGTGACTGTGTCAACTACAATAATTATATCTTGGAAATGATATTGAGTCAATATCAGTATAAAAACAACTAATTTCAATATCAACGCATCATTTTAATTCATTATTTAAAGTATTAGACTACAGCTGGGTAGAGTGTAGCCTTTTCAGACTATCATTACATACTGTTATCAATTTAAATATATATATTAAACGTGTTAATAAATTTTGTCGATAGTGTTTTATTTATCTTGACTATTAAGTGAATTATGTTACATCGGTTATTTCCTACTTTTAATATTCTTTATATAAACAAGGACATATATCTATTTATAAAGTTCTTATCATATCGTCAACAATAACCAGGGCAGGCTCGCTACCATCGTAGTTATCGAGGTCGGACAGGCCAGCTACGTAGCGCACAGCAGTATCACCACCACCACCACCACCACCAACGCTACCGTAGTGCCAGGGGATACGGGGGAACCGCGTATCGCACATGCGGTCAGCGTGTTTTATGAACTGAGCCACAAAGTGCGACTTGCCGCTGCCCGAAGGCCCAGACACAATGGTGGTGAACGGGTGTTTCCACCTCAAGTCCATGATGGCTACTGACCACCGTGCACCACCTCGGCTCTCATAACTAAATAGAGTTTTTCATTTTTTTATTTTATATATATTTTTGATTTAATTTTTTTAGGGATAAAGGAATGAGGGTTTTCTTTTTGTCCAAACAAATTCCAGAAGAGCACTTTTACTGCCGGGAGGACCTCTTCTCTTCACCAGATTCATTCTCGACCCCACACCCTCGTTGCATTGGCTAATGACCTGATCCCCAAGGACGGCCAGAAATCTCCGGGGCATGTTGACCCTAAGTGGGTCGTCACAAGCCAGATCCTCCAAAGTGGTCATTACTGCTTCTCCGTAGGGCGTGTTCACTCGCTCAAACGATCGGATGGGGTAGACTACGTTGTCACGGAGTTCGGTGATTCGAGTATCATCTCCAGCCTTGTAGTTGTTGAGGGCTGTCTTGAGGTCCATTTTATGGTTCATGCTGTTCATCATGTGTTCAAATATAGAATGGTTATACCTCGCCATCAAGTCGTTTTATATAGACTCCTCGCTGCGTCAACAAGTTGTTTACGTCATTAGGGGATTCCAGGTCATTAAGGTGTTTACTTCTTGCGCTTTGGGATGACGCAATCGCCTCCAGCCTTACGTTTTCCGCCAACGGGGGGCTTGCGCCAAGCTGGCAGTGGAGTTATGGTCCTGGTAACTCCGTTAATTTTAGGCACTCTGGTATCGCTATTCTCCCACATATTTTCCAGTCTTGATAACAGGTTCGTGAGGCATATGCAAATTTCATCGTCTCTGTCTTCGTTCAGGTACAGTCCGCAACTGTGTGATGGGCGGCCACCGTGAAACACCGACATCTTCAACAAAATGTTCCCAAAGTACGCGGGGTTCTTTACTGTATATTGGCATTCAGTATCGCTTCAACTGGATGCTGGAGAATCCCTAGGCATATCCTTCCTCACTGTCCATCCAACGGGCTTTTTCCTCTTAGGTTTGGAAGGCGGCATGGCGTTCTCATCCATCGGATTAATCCCCTCCATCAGACAGCGGAGCGTTTGGTCCACCTCGGTGCTGCTAATGATGACGTCTCGGACTGAGGCTCCGCGGCTGGTCCCCAGGTTTATATACCGCTGCCAGCACGTTCTAGAACATTCTACAAGCTTGGAGAAGCCAAAGGTGATTAACGCGGTAAACAATTCTCGCGGTTATTTTTAGGATGACCTTGGGGATTTCCTTGGAAAACAATTCGTTAAAGCGGCAAGGGGGCAAGGGGGCAAGGAGGGCAAGGGGGGCAGGGGGGCAAGGGGAGCAGGTAAAGTTAAAGGTAATGTGGATTGATCCACCCCAACTTAGTTGCTGATCTTGTGTCATGGCTTGGATGATCCACCCCAACTTAGCTGCTGATCTTGTGTCATGGCTTGGATGATCCACCCCAACTTAGCTGCTGATCTTGTGTCATGGCTTGGATGATCCACCCCAACTTAGCTGCTGATCTTGTGTCATGGCTTGGATGATCCACCCCAACTTAGCTGCTGATCTTGTGTCATGGCTTGGATGATCCACCCCAACTTAGCTGCTGATCTTGTGTCATGGCTTGGATGATCCACCCAAACTTTGCTGCTGATTTTGTATTATTGCTTGGATGATCCATCCCAACTTTCCTGCTGGTTTTGTATTGTAGCTTGGAATCTAGCACCCGAACAGGGATCACTGTTAGGTTTTGGGGGGGGAAGTCAAGTTAAAGGTAATGTGGATTGATCCACCCCAACTTAGCTGCTGATCTTGTGTCATGGCTTGGATGATCCACCCCAACTTTGCTGCTGATTTTGTATCATGGCTTGGATGATCCACCCCATCTTTGCTGCTGATTTTGTATTATGGGTTGCATGATCCATCCCAACTTTCCTGCTGGTTTTGTATTGCGGCTTGGAATCTAGCACCCGAACAGGGATCACTGTTAGGTTTTGGGGGGGGAAGTCAAGTTAAAGGTAATGTGGATTGATCCACCCCAACTTAGCTGCTGATTTTGTACCATGGCTTGGATGATCCACCCCAACTTTGCTGCTGATTTTCTATCATGGCTTCGATGAACTACTGTAAAAATGATTTTCTATATGTTATTAACATTTTTTTATTTACATAAAAATCATAAGAATTTTATCTTAAAATAAAAATAATTAATTATTGTTTTATGCTTGTAGATTGTCATAATTTACATTTGTGCATAATTTTTTCAGCAATGGCAAAGTTGTTTAGATATGTTTTTGATCTGTGAAGGCATGGCTATGAAATTTACCAGTGTTTGTCACTTATAGACATGAATTTACATCGACTGATGAAATATATATATATATTTTTAAGAATTATACATTACATTTACTTTTATTATGTTAAATTATGATAAAATATCTGTATGCGATCCACTTAAACTAAGATAATGGGATTTCTAAAAAACGATATTATATGTCTAACAACCCTTGCCATAAAATGTAGAAATTCTCGTTTAAACAACTAATAAATAAAATTAAACCAATTGTATTGCTATTTTTTAACTAGACCCATAACTAAAAATAAACTAAATGAAATATACTTTACTAAGTATATATAGTTAATTCCGTAAGCGAATCGGTCCCACGAAATATCTCGAGCTAGGAAGAAGTTAAGTTAGGTTATGACGATCCATTTTCAAGCTTGAGGGCCAAGGACGGTGAGAAAAATATCAGAAATATCAAACATTACGTGGGCGGCTATGCCCCACTGAACTTCAAAGATCCAATGATTTTCTTATGGAAATATCACTACAGTGATTTTTATTAATAAGCAAAATGAACTAATGATCAGCTGTGATTATCCACTTACACAAAAACTATATGTTAGGGGCTGTAGCCCCTGTAAGCCACTAGTTTAAGTATAATAGCTGAAACGTTATAAGGCTGTTATAAATGTAACAAATATAACAATAGTTATCATTGGGAGTTGATGGTAGCTATTGTAAAGGCTTTAAAAACTGTCCCAATTGGCCATAAAGGTCTCAAAACTGTTCTTGTTACACAAATGTCAATATACAAAAACAAATCTGCAAAACAGGAGTAAACGTCTGCATCTGCAGCAAAACCCGGATTAAAAATATAAAATGTTATTTTCTTTAGCGACTTTCGCCCCAGTACCAATAAACGGATTTATTTAAAGTGGAGAATCTAATTGAAGTTGACTGCGGTTGTCATGACGCCAGACTCTGGGGCCATCAAACTGGTCTTTTGTGGTTAAATGATCGGGTGTAATCTGGGTCATTCTTGTCCTCAACTAAGTGGTTAGACTTGAATGTGGTTGTCATGACGCCAGACTCTGGGGCCATCAAACTGGTCTTTTGTGGTTAAATGATCGGGTGTAATCTGGGTCATTCTTGTCCTCAACTAAGTGGTTAGACTTGACTGTGGTTGTCATGACGCCAGACTCTGGGGCCATCAAACTGGTCTTTTGTGGTTAAATGATCGGGTGTAATCTGGGTCATTCTTGTCCTCAACTAAGTGGTTAGACTTGAATGTGGTTGTCATGACGCCAGACTCTGGGGCCATCAAACTGGTCTTTTGTGGTTAAATTATCGGGTGTAATCTGGGTTATTCTTGTCCTCAACTAAGTGGTTAGACTTGACTGCGGTTGTCATGACGCCAGACTCTTGGGCCGTCAAACTGGTCTTTTGTGGTTAAATGATCGGGTGTAATCTGGGTCATTCTTGTCCTCAACTAAGCGGTTAGACTTGAATGTGGTTGTCATGACGCCAGACTCTGGGGACGTCAGACTGGTCTTTTGTGGTTAAATGATCGGGTGTAATCTGGGTCATTCTTGTCCTCAACTAAGTGGTTAGACTTGACTGCGGTTGTCCTGACGCCAGACTCTGGGGCCGTCAAACTGGTCTTTTGTGGTTAAATGATCGGGTGTAATCTGGGTCATTCTTGTCCTCAACTAAGTGGTTAGACTTGAATGTGGTTGTCATGACGCCGGACTCTGGGGCCATCAAACTGGACTTTTGTGGTTAAATTATCGGGTGTAATCTGGGTCATTCTTGTCCTCAACTAAGTGGTTAGACTTGAATGTGGTTGTCATGACGCCAGACTCTGGGGCCGTCAAACTGGTCTTTTGTGGTTAAATGATCGGGTGTAATCTGGGTCATTCTTGTCCTCAACTAAGTGGTTAGACTTGAATGTGGTTGTCATGACGCCAGACTCTGGGGCCATCAAACTGGTCTTTTGTGGTTAAATGATCGGGTGTAATCTGGGTCATTCTTGTCCTCAACTAAGTGGTTAGACTTGAATGTGGTTGTCATGACGCCAGACTCTGGGGCCGTCAAACTGGTCTTTTGTGGTTAAATGATCGGGTGTAATCTGGGTCATTCTTGTCCTCAACTAAGTGGTTAGACTTGAATGTGGTTGTCATGACGCCGGACTCTAGGGCCGTCAAACTGGTCTTTTGTGGTTAAATGATCGGGTGTAATCTGGGTCATTCTTGTCCTCAACTAAGCGGTTAGACTTGAATGTGGTTGTCATGACGCCAGACTCTGGGGCCGTCAAACTGGTCTTTTGTGGTTAAATGATCGGGTGTAATCTGGGTCATTCTTGTCCTCAACTAAGTGGTTAGACTTGACTGCGGTTGTCATGACGCCAGACTCTGGGGCCGTCAAACTGGTGTTTTTTGGTTAAATGATCGGGTGTAATCTGTGTCATTCTTGTCCTCAACTAAGTGGTTAGACTTGAATGTGGTTGTCATGACGCCGGACTCTGGGGCCATCAAACTGGTCTTTTGTGGTTAAATGATCGGGTGTAATCTGGGTCATTCTTGTCCTCAAATAAGTGGTTAGAACAGTTTTAAGAACAAAATATTCATAAGTTATATCTCATGTTTTAGTGAATAGTGAGTGAATACACTTTGCATTGGGGTCCAACCCAAAGTTAGTGGGTGAATTCGAAGTTATAAGCATATTATAAAATCTTTACTAGGCTTTAACCTTTTTCTAGAACTATTAGGTGGTATGAATAATCTAGTTACAACTAAGATAACTCGAGCTTGGAACTCTTGGCAAAATTTAGAAATTATCATAGTTAAGCTTTTGCTAGTTTTATTCATACCTCTCAATGATTTTAGATAATGGTAAAAATTAATGCTACCCATTAACTATGAACATGAGTGGTAATGTGTCCATGTAGACAGTAATATTGATAAACAGGTTTAAAACCATCAGTTTGCACGTTCTTCGGACGATTAGTTTTATCAACTGTTCTTTTATAACTCTTCATGACCTCTAACAATTAAACTAATATAAATTACATTTTCAATGTGAAAAATTTAACTAATGTAATTCAGGGAAATTTTAGTAATCGAGGTATCTTTGCACAAATCAGTATTAAATTCAATTAAGAAAACTAGCTGATGTCTCGTCATACGCACTGCAGGGCGAAGCTCTAACGGTTATAGCGCTGTCTAGCAGGCTATAATATTTCTTGAGGTTAAGAAGTGGTCGTTTAAATAAAATTTAAAAAAATTAAATCTTCTTGTATTTATTAAAATAAATAAAATAAAAGTTGTTCTTCTCAAATAAAACAATTCAAAATTCAAAATAAAATCAAACTTGGTTTTGCTTGTCACTTCTATCTTTCAAAATAAAAGTTAACTGTTCGATCTTTTTTTATACTACTGGACTTTAATTATAAATCTTCTCTTTGTTCTATAACAGTCTGGTTTTAACCATATCTTCAACCCTAGTATAGAAAAGATTAAAGATGTATGTAAGAAAGAAACACTTCGAACTCTGAAAAAGAAATAATTGTTTTACAGACTGTTCCCCTTTTTGAAAAACAACAAATGAGAAATTGGAGCAATTATTTAAATTGAAACTCTCAATTTTAAATCAACTTTGTACCTTCCAATCTGAAGAGATTCACGTTTCGCTGGATGACTCACGACACACTCACAAGACCAGTGGTCAACGTAAAATGCCGTAGCCTCCCATCGACTGTGAATATATAACCTTAGCTAAGAAAGTTCTCGAACCCGGGGACGCCGGCCGTCACGTGACCCAGCTCTGGTCCATTCCAGCCAAGCAAGGATTTAAATGATTGTCTCTAACTCTTTCTGACATTCCCGAACAAGAAAATCGCGATCTTGCCTTGACTTGCAAGACCAAGTAGCACCAGCAATTCTTATTTGCAACTGTCAGCAGTTATTCACAAAACTTCTTCTATATTTTATACATTATTTCTTTTAACATATCACAAATAGTATATTCAATTATATATATATATATATAAAACCTCTACCGTATAGCGTCCCAATTGTAATTGAAACGTTATATATATATATATATATATATATATATATATAACGTTTCAATTACAATTGGGACACTATACGGTAGAGGTTTTTCAAAACCCCAAAAACCACATCTAAAGAGTAAGAGCTTTTCATTAACTCCGAACATGTTTAAAATATAATAGATTTACAGGTCTAAAATCACTGAACAAAAATAAATAAATTATTTTAATAATATAGATAGCCTAGTGCCATATTTTATATATGTTAACCGTCTGTATGTGAATCTGTATAAGTGTAAATATATCTTAAGTGTGTAAGACGTCTTTTATTACATCCCGTAAATAATATAGATTACAAATTACGCATCATGATTCGGTTTAAATGAAAACTTTTTGCCGCAAACAACTGTTTACATTAGTAGTGTGGGTTTGCGGGTTTTGCGCCGGAAGTGACGTCATCCGGTCACGTGACCGGAAGTGCTGAGTCATGAAATATGTTATCTGGGGCTGAGCCAGTGACGTAGGCGGTTTTGTGACGAAATGAGTTAAAGTTCAAAGTTCAAGGTCACGGGGAGGTAATTTTAAAAAAGTACTACCTCGCACGCGTAAAATCCGATTGTGATTCGATAGTTTTAATTCGATAAAATATCGAATGAAAATTATCGAATGAAGCAATCGAATGATACGAGTGCGAGGTAGTACTAATACAAATATTACTTTATTTTTATTTACAATAAGTTATGTTTACAATAATTCATGTTTACAATAGTTCCCCGTTGTTGGTTGTCATCGATGTTGTTGATCCGGACGAGTTGCGGCCATCACTTCGCTTTCTGAAGAAAGACGGTATATACTTCGATTCCTGCGCAGAGTCCATGTTGTTTTTTGATGCGTAAAGTTCCAAAGATAAATCGTAACCGGACGCAATGAGAAGTCTTAACTCTTCATTAAAAACCTCGAGGTCTTGGAAAGTCGCCAGATGAATAGAGTCATAATGAATACACCTAATTTTAATGGACATTTTAATACAATGTTTTACGTTTGTGAAGAGCACTCGATGTTCACCAGTCGAGAGCCGGAGGTGTACTGACTATTCGCTAGCTAGCGTTCTGGTATCAAACAAAATGGTGGGGCGGAGAAGATGGCGGACAGCAGATGGCAGGCGGCAGGTGGCAGCTGGTTGCTACTACATTCGCCGCCACAGTAATGCAATCCTTCGGCGTAATTCTTGTAGTTTATCTTGTCGGTTCATTTGATACGTTTTACATCTACATATGCAATAGCTGAAACACTTGCACTTACGACAAGCTTTCCCGTCAACTTGATCGCCTGGTATTTTAAAACATTGTAACTCGCAACAATATGTCTTCAAATTGTTATCGAAAAATAAATTTTTCATAGGTGACACCGACATGTTAGCTGCAGCGTGTGTTAGACAAGACTGAGACTAACTTCACTGCTCCCTCTCTTTTATACCTCTTCATAAGTTAACCCCGAATGAAAGTTCAAGGTCATCCATTTGAATTTTAAAAAAAGCAACACAGCAGTATATAAAATAATATACTGCTGTGTTGCTGTTTTTATTTTTTTTTTATTTTATTTTATTTTATTTTTTTTTTATTTTCTTTATTAAACAAACATCTTACAATACAATAAACTTAAGTTTAACATTAATAACTAGAAATACAAACAATAAAATACAAACAGAGACATTATGTACAAGGATGCGTGATGTGCAGAGTGAGTTCCGTCGAGTTGTTGCCGCTTACACCGTGTGATACCAAATACAACGTCCCCGGTTGAATATCTCGCAAATCTTCATTTTGTAGCAGTTGAACAAATCGTTTTGGAAGAAATACTTGAAACTTCGGCTCATCTCCTGGAGAGAAAGGTCCTTCGCTCAATGAAACTAGAATTGCTTCTCCATGTGTGGTTTCCACTTTCTTGATGTTATGAATAATGTAGTGTTTTTGTTCTTTTAGTTCTGAACACTTTTTAGTTAGCAGAAGGTCGGATTTTGAATGAGTGTTGAATTGATCAACCAGTGTTTGTAGAAACTGTTGTGATGTCATCTTCGTCAGTGGTGGTTGTGGTGTCTTCTGTGATGTTGCCTCTTCGGAGTCTCGAATAATACTCGTGCCGGAGCGGTGTTGGCTCCTCGTATTTATAGGCCCCGCTACCCCCACCACATTCCGGTTCTTTGCTACCCCCACCACATTTCTGCGTTTGTTCCAAGTAAGCAGCCAAACGATATGCGTTGTGCAATGCGCAGTTTAATTGTCCGTGTTTAGGATCTTTTGCAGCAACACAAATATTACCGAGATTAATGTTAAAGTCCTTACCGATGGTTATATCGAAAACATCACCGTGCGTGTACTTTTGTATCCAGTTCCTTTTTTCTAATCCTCTTGTGTATATATGTGAATATTGTTTGCAAAAGTTAAACATAATACTGTGCAGATTACTGTAGCTTATAAATCCTTCATACCAATGTATGTGATGAAAGTAGTTTGTTATCCATTTGTTTGTACTTTTTGCTTTGGCGTTAAGGTTGTTAAAAGAAAAAGGAGCTTCAAACGTGAATGGGTAAACTACAAATGTAAGCAAGTCTAAAATTACTAATTCCTTGATAATAAACCTATCATCATTATTTCGAAATGCTTGAAATTCTATTACACAAGGCTTTACACTCACTTCTTCATCCCCTCCGCTCATCATGGCACCTAGCGATCAACTAAACTGTTTTCCACACCACGGTAGGTTAAATACCAGGCCGTACAGTTGCAGGCGCGTTGGTGTATATTTAACGTGGGCACCGTCCCCAATAGGCCTACCCCACGTGTGTTCTTCTTTACTAAGTCAAACTTTAGTCTTTTTTAACTTCTTCTTCTTGTGTTTCGTTTTCTTCTTCTTCTTGTTTCTCCGTTTCTTCTTCCTGTGTTGTTTCTTCTGTAGCTTCTGTAGCGATTTCTACAAGTGGTTCAAAATCCTTTAACTTTCTCCACATGCAAACTTCATGAGGTATTCTATTAAAAATAGATGTATCCACAGGTCCGTACACGATGGTGCTATCAGGTTGTTTTTCCAAAGTATCGACCAAATATTCTTTAATAATAGCGCTTGCAAATACCAACTGTCTCATGTACCTTGTAATAGGTTCTGTTGCGTAGTTTAAAACGTAGAATTCTTCACGTGACAGTAGAATCTTATTTTCATGTTGAGTCAAGTCTCTAATTCGCACTTGTAGTTGTCCACGATGTTTAACAATATCGATTTCATTGTCACAATCCAAAAGTCGAATATGTGTTTTCCTTCCACACAAACTGTTAGTTAAATAACATTCTATTAAATGTACATGTTTCAAAAATGACTCCCAAGCATTTTGCGAAAATAAAACCTTTTTTGTTCCATGGTGTAGTATTACTGTAGGGGAATAATCCAATGACTTCATCAATCCAACTGATACACTTTTACTGATGCATGCTGAGATGGGTTAAAAGATTCGCAAAAAAACTTCAGTTAAAATGTGAGGAGGAATATTTTCTTCAACTTTCTTCTTCCTCTTTGGTACTACCTTTGATGGGTCTGCATTACTTTCCTCCTCTCTATCTCTTTTACCAAACTTTAAAAATGCAGTTATTTCCTTGATGATTTCTTCTTCACTAGTATTATCACGTTCCAATAACGGTGCTACCTCTACATCACCTTGTACAACAGATGGAGAACTCATTTTGTAGAAGATGTTGCCCATGCGACGATAGACGATTAACTGAAGACCTGCATTGTTGCTCCGCTATTTATAGGTTAGCGACAGTGGCGGTGCCGGTGGTGGTACAACGTTTTACAATACCGTCTTTACGATACCAGTCAACGGTGTGTATGTAACAATTTTATCGTGCAAAATTAAACAATACGCAGATGTATTTGCAGGTACGTTTTCTTGAAATTCCATTTCTATTTTTATATCAACACTAGACGATTTTACAGATTCGTTTTGTTTGGAGCAATCAATTACAACAATCGGAGCTTTCGATTCAAACTGTACGGGAGATAGTAGAGGTGTGTTTGTTTTGCCGTAATATGAATTTTGGAACCTAGCGTACATATCGTATAAAACACTGTACCTTTTTTTATCAAAAGAGATATTAAAGTTGTCGTAGGGAAAGAATTGTGAATTCAGGAACACTTTACAGTTTGTTAATTTACAATGGTCAAATTCACCAGCATTTTCAGTTAATATACTTTTTTTCTTTGTTTGTAATCCAAAGATTACATATCTCGCTTTTTCCAAATGAGTAGAAGTTTTTACAGTCCATGTATGCCGTTGTGTTGAAGGTAAAACGGGGTATTCATGAAACTCCCAGCTTCTGAATGGTATTACAATGTCTCGATCTGATTTTAACTTTCTTAATAATGTAATCCTGTGTTCATCATTTAGTCGCACATGTGGTACTCTCCAAACAATCTTGTCTAATGTTAGTTTCCAGTCTAAATTGGCTTCAGTTGTTCCAGCAGATGCTTTAATAATATCATTATCGTTTGATGACCTTAATAAAACTAGTTCTTGTTTTACATTTATTATTATTCTTCTGTAATCTTCAGCAAATCCTAAAAGTAATCTTAAAGGTACGTAAAAATCAAAGTTTCCCGAAGCGTCAGGAGTAATTATACTTTTGTCTGGTGCAACCCATCCTGCAACAGCTAACAGATTCTTCTCATTTGGTGTTAAAGACGCTAATCCTTTTAATGTACTGGAAATTCCAACCTTTTTTGTTGAATCGACTGTAACTCCTGAAATTTCATATCTAATCTCGTCAAACAAAAATGCCATAGGATTATTTATGAACGGAACAGTGGTTCCAACAGTACCGTCAGCTTTTGTTACTTTTCCTTCAATATATAAATAACTTTCGCATGGAAGAGTATAAATGTCTTGTTGTTGTATAGGAATCCTAATTTCATCGTTATTGTTTAATTTGGACGAAGCGTAAGGGTTGTGCGTGTGATATTCCTTTTTCCATAAGGTCTCGTCGAATGTTGGGCCCTGCGCTATATCCAGTATATCCATTGTTAATGACCTTTAATCCAATTTCTTCTAGAAAACGAATGTTGTCACTTGTTAATCCTTCTACAGCTGATGAGCTACTGACCTCTTTGCTGGTTGGCTCTCTCTTTTTAAATCTAAGCGGATGATTTTATATGTATTCTTACAGTAATAGCTTCTCCTCGAAAGTCAATAAGGTTTCCGTCTTGATCCACTATGTTCAGCACGATGTCTGAAATGAAACTGGTGTTTAACGGTAGGTACACAAGGTTTTGAGGCTTTTCTACTATCTTGAAACCCGGTGCGACTGATGGGTAGAATGTGTGTAATATATGCCGATTTTCTCCATCTCTGTAGGATCCTTGTATAATGTTACATGTAATGTCTATGCTGTTTACTTTGATGATCGTCACAGTTCTATTCCCAGAATGAGTTGTATTAGGTTCTAATACCTTTGTTTCCTTAGAAAACCCCAATAAACTACCAATTGAACGTTCTTGGCCAAAATCAATATAATACTTAGAAGTAATTTCGGCTTTCATTGTATTGTTATTGCTTTTTATCGTTATATTTTCTTTTCCCATATGTTTTTGTATAACTTCATTTATATTATCAATTTCATAAGCTCCTGTTGGTAAACTGAATTCTTCCAAAGCTGAATATTTTCCTTTATTATCTTTTGTCTTGTAATAATGTATTTTGTTATTAATTCCTTCACTAACGTTTGGAATAGAGTTATATGTTGTTAAATCCAATAATGCGGCTTCCCATAGTCTTCCTTTTTGCAAACGTAGCGCTGGAAACAGAATACTGCGCAAAGTACATGAGTTACCGGTTAATGACACTGTATACGAAGACATCTTAAAGTTGACTAACACTTTTAGCTAAAAAGTCTAAACATAAATGACCGCAAATGGATGTATCATCAGGTTGTTTTCTTGTATAATTGTAAAAAACATTTTCTGCCGCACGAAAGTATTGTTGAAGTTCTTTCGGTGGTGGAAGGTTTCCAAAACTGTCGAAATAATAAATCGTTTCACCAAGTTTCTTGTAACACACCCAATGAGTGCCTAATCCTTCACTATTATCCAAATTTACTATACCAGTCTCATTTTTCCACATTTTAACCGGTAATTCATCTTTCATAAATACTCCTCTAAAAAATGGGATTTTCAAACAAGAAGCATATGTAATCAGTTCTTCATTGGTTAATTCTTTGTTTTTAATTATTAATTGCTCTTTCTTATTTAATACACACGATACGGTCTTAGGTATAGTCCTCCTCCCTTTTTTATCATTGACCATATTGTTGGTTTCTTTTTACCTTTACCACTAGTAGATCGACGTTTTCTTCTGATATTACCTCCTTGTTTCTTAGCGGGTCTTTTCCCACGCCTTCTTCTCTTTCCTCCTCCAAACGTAGTTTTTGCTTTCATTGCTGCTGTTACTGCTAAAGACGATGCTTTTTCACCAATACTCGCGTCACTAGATTTTACTCTTTGCCAAGCTTTCTCAGAAAGTGCTCTATCTGCTATTGATCTATTTTTTGTATCACCAAATTTGGAATACGCTATATCGTGCTGTTTACAAGCCTGATCAAGCTTATTTATTCCAGGATCTCCTCTAGCAAGCCGTTTCTCTAATTTGGTTCCAGGACCACAATATTGATATCCTCCAGGTAAATGTAATTCCACAGGTAATAAATCAATCGCCTTGTTAACTATAGCTCCAACCGGTTTACTTAATAGAGAAAATGCTGTTGATGCTATTCCCCTTCCTCTCTGTAATCTCTCTCGATTATGACTGATGCGTTTAGCCCTCGGCATGACTATTTATAGCCAAACTTACAGTCAGTAGGTGCACTCTATAAATGTTTTACAATGAATGTAATATTAGTCTTGGCTTCTTGTATTATATATACTGTTTAAAATCCATTTATTATATAGAAATGGATTAATTAATTAAATGTAGACATAATAAATAAAAGTAGTAAAAATAGAAATAAGGTGTAATTGAAGATGTTTCAAATGTTTCTCCGCTGGTGATGGTATCGTTGTTTTCGGTAAAATGAATAAAATCTAAATAGTTGTCATGTTCCCTTAGAAACTTGCCACTTAATCGTTGGTAATTAAATAACACATTCCAGTCTAGTTTATCTTTAAAATTGTCAATGTAATTTTCAGAGAGATTTTGATATTTACTTATTACTTCCCAACAGTTATTAAAATTTGATGTCATCTCTACAAGGAAGTTTTCTGAAAACTGTTGTCTTTGTAAAATATGAATCCAGTTAACTCTGTGAAAATAAATTCTTAACATAGTCATTGTGAAGAGGTAGTGTATGGAAAGTTGTTCCCAATCCATATATCTATCAAACCGTTGAACAAAACCATCTGTCAGCACTCCTTGGGGAAATCTCGGCTCTTGAGATATTAAACTCCACGCAGTAATATTGGATTCCATCATCCTCTCTGTATCATCTCTCGAATATAACTGATGCTTTATCCCTTATCATGGGTATTTAAATTCTTTTTTCTCTTATATAATCTTCATCGTTTTCTGTTGGTTCATTAATCACATTCACTTTATCCCCCTTTCCTAATGTCTTGACTTTAGAAGGCTCAGACGGTTTATCTAATTGATTAGGTTTTTCTGGATTGTGTATCTTTTTCCAGTCTAAATAATTGTGGCTGTCAACATCTGAAGCTACAGCTCTTCCTGAAGCCCGATGGATATAATTAAATAAAGCTGCACCAAACCTTTCCATATGTTTTTCATATTCTGTAGTCCATTTCTTGTGTACTATATCAAATATTTTCTTATTTACAGCGTCTCCATCCTGCTCACAATCACCTACATTTGACAATTTTAATTTTTTTACATCATAGCTTGTATCAGTTTCATTCTTTTTGTAAATCGTTAACAATTTTAAAGTCGCTAAATTTACTGCTTCACCATCATAAATGGGATGTTTTATATTGCTTAACCTTTTACCGGAAAATCCCCAATGGTCTTCGTGTACAATCGGGGTTCTTTTATCCATGTATTGTACCGTAACCGCATCAGAAGGCAAAAGCGGATCACCAACATTTTGAATTACTTTTCCTTCAAAATTATAATTACCATCAGGTGTTAACGGAAACCCAGCTCTTTTTTCACTATATCCAGATTTTACTCCAAACTCGGAATACCGTCCAAACTTGTCCACACTCATGATGTAACTGAATCGCTATCGTTTAGGTTCTTACTATATATATATATATATATATATATACGTCTACTGAACAATTATTTCTCGTTTTCGCAGTTCATCAACCAAAGCTACCCATTCGTTTTCTAAACCAGTGTGCCCGGCTTCCATAGCTTCATGTAATAACCTCATTCGATCAACTAACTTATTTATATCGTTGTAATATATTATATTGGTTTTATACAAATTTTTTAATGATCCCCTTCCAGATGTAGTAGGATCAGTTGTTTTTCTTTTTTTATGCAAAACATTTAATTCAGCAGAAGATAAAGCTCTTCTTTTAATTGGAGCTTTATTTGATTTCGAGGGGAAAAGACTAGATATAATGTTTGTGTATTTTATTGACCTGTTTCTATGAATAGGTAGTTCTTTGGAATATTTTTTTCTATGTGCATTTGTATACTCTAGTATATTTTTAAACAATTGTAAATCCTTTTTAGTATATTTACCAGGATTATTTTTAAAGATGAGTTCAAACAAACCTGTTGTACCTTTATATTTCTTATCACCAATAACTATATCATCATTTTCGTTTATATCTAACTTTCTATCTCCAATCATTAATCCTTTATCCTCTATTCTAGCTCCATATGTATGATAATTTCGATTAGCATGTGTGCCATGTAACATTTTTAATGTATATTTTCTTCCAAGTGTTCCTTTAAACATAATATCTGTGCCTAATTTGCTTAAGTTGGATGGGTTGATATCCTCTTCTTCCGCTCTTGTATCTTCCGCACTTGTATCTTCTGTACTTGTATCTCCTGCAATGTTCTTTTCCCTTAAATCTCCTATATCTCCGCTTTCTTCATACTCGTCGCTTTCTTCAGATGTTTGTAACTGGTCAGAACTTTCATCATTCTGAAATTCTTCTTCATATTTGGAAATTGGTAGCATTTTGTCTCCTTCGAAGCGAATTGAAGGTCTTTCCATATTTTGTGCTAATCGCTTTAAAGGTTCAGTAACAGGTTTGAATGTTGTTTCTAAAAATTGCTCTCTTTCATTTATACCTGATTTTAAAGCTCGGTTTTTTTGTCTAATAGAATCACTAAGTGATTTTATTTCCTTTAATAGCTTTTCCTGGTTAACCATCTTCACACCTTGACGACTTGTACAGTAATACCGCTAATCAGTGTATTAAAACGAATTTATCAAAACCTATTCTATAACGACCATCTTTTATAGCTTGATCTTTCATAATAACCAAAAATCCATACTTTTCCGCCCATGCTTTTCCGCAAAGCTCTTTAAACTTTTCAAATGGCATATCCGCATTCACATGATCGTTATATATATGTTTTAGATTAGTATCATCTTGTTTGAATACAATTAGAATATTTGCATTATCTCTGATAAGTTGTTTTGGGATTTTGCTATAAGTTTGTCCTATATATATGCTGTCGATGTTATTATGTCTTCCCATGGCAAAGTAGTTTCTAATAGTATCCTGATTTTCACAAGATACATCGTCAAATATAAATACAGAATACGGTTTCGCTTCGTTTGGTTGCATAATGCTATCACTAGCGTTAAATTTGTAAAAATTAACATCAGACACATCAGATAGGATTTTATCCAGCAATTGATACTTTGGTTGATGTAGAGACTTTGAAAAAATATATAGGTTACTAAACCTTAATCCCTGCGGATTAGTGATCAAATTAAAGACAACATTGGTCTTTCCACAGTTTGAGGGGCCACTTACTATACATCGAACAGTGTTTGGAAGTAAACTACCGTGTTTACCATTGTTGATTTTAACGTTATCCACAGTTAAATCATCTATGTTATTAATATTGAATCGATCTTTATGGTGAATAATCTCCATCCTGCTCAAAGGTTAACGATGAAATGAGTTGCTTGTATTAAACCAAGTCCTTTATAGGTATCCATGAATCCTCAGTTTTGTTAAACCCTAACCACCGCACTTTAACTGCGTCCTTTTTTCTTTGTAACACTTTTTCAACAAGATATACATCACCTACTGTTGACTTTAACATTTCATGTCCATAAAATGCACCTTGCAACAAATCTCCTTTGTTATCTTTTAGGATATACGTTTCAGGTACAGTCGGTTGCACTTTATACACTGTAAAAACTTCATTCGTCCAATTGGGAAGGTATTTTTTGGTAAACACTCCCTTATATTTACTAATCCGTACTTTATCACTTACATTAAATTTTCTTGGCTGCATTTTTTCTACTTTAGGCTTTGTATTTTTCTTTATGCGTTTTAATACATCTTTTGCATTTCTTCTATTTACTTTGTTAGGTTTCATACCAATAGTTCTATGAAACCTGTTGTTATAATCATTTATTAATTGTGGTAAAACATCATACCATACGTAAGAACCTCTTTTTGAAAATTGTTTATACAGTGCTCCTTTTAAGGTTCTATTAAATCTTTCTACAATAGCAGCTTTTTTCTCTGAATTTGTAGAATAATGATTTATTTTATATTTATTCATTAACTGTGCAAAGTTTGTATTAAAGTATTCTGTTCCATCATCAGTTTGTAAATGTTTAATTTTGTTTTTATCTCTTTTTATGGCTATTTCCATGGCTTCTGTTACGCTTTTACCAGTCTTGTCCTTTAGAGGCAAAGCGTCTGCAACTTTTGTAAAACAATTAATAATTGTGAGTATATATTTAAATCCTTTGTTTATTCTGCTATGCGGTCGCATTTCAATTAAATCCGCTTGATATAGATCATTTATCCCTTTTATAACAGTATTTCTTCTTGGAAACTTTATTCTTGCAGGTTTGTGTAGTTCATTAATAATCTTCTCCTTCAGGTCTGACATGATGGTTTCACGAAGGCAGCTGATATGGTATTAAATATTCTTTTGTATAAATCTGCTTATATATATATATACATATAGTTCAAGGTCATTCAAAACTTGTGTAAAAAAAGGGGAAACACAGCTTAACATTGCTGTGTTTCCCCTGTTTTTACGGAAAGGAAAAGGATAGAGGATCTAGGACGATGAAAGGGTTATTAGTCAATAGGGTTGAGGGAATAGTGACCGAATGGTAAAGTGTGGATGTTGTCTGGAAGGGTTTGTCTTTTGTCGTCATTACAGGATAGCGCCTTTTTAACTTCAGTCACGCTGTACAGCTGATGGTTAAAACTTCTGATGGTGTTGAATTTAGCTGTAATGATGTTATCCTCAAATAAGCATTGCTTGTAGTGTTCAAAATGCACTTTCTTCTTTAAATATAAACTCTTTACACCTTTAGCTTTCTTAATATAGCTATTCTTCTTTTCTTCTTCTTCTTTTTCATTATAGAGTTTAAAAGAATATAGTTTAGACATCAGTGCAACAATCTCTTCAAGCAGAACACCATTAGCCTCATCCTTGAATTTGCCTAGTACTTTTTTGTGTCTGTCATTGTCGTAGTTTGGATGATCTTTTGGATAATCGGAGAAATCAAAGTCGTTCTTGTAAATAAATGTACGTAAATCTTTATACATGTCCAATGTTACTATGCGATATATAAAAGCGTCAGTGTCCATATATGTAATAGATATATTTTCTCTTCCGTAGAACGCCACCATTTTGTTGTAGTGAAAATCGTACATGTGTGTTTTTGAGATGTCCAAGATTGACATGCCTATATACAAAGGACGATCCATCTTCACACTCGTCTTCTTCATGGACACTGCTACAAGTTTTTCATTAATAATTATAGATGTTCCAAAATTTGGCTGCTGTACTAGTTTCTGTAATTTTTTTGCGTCGGTAACAAGTTTAACATTTTTGTGTCTTCTTTTGTTTTCCAATGGTTTTCCAAATATCGCATTATTCATTAATTTAAAGAAATCTTTTTGAAAGTCTGATGTAGCTGCTGCTCTTCTGATGGTATTTGAATCAATGTAGGGTTTCAACCAGCATGATTGAGAAAATTCCAAAACTCTATTAATTTTTGTTAGACGTAGTCCTAATTCGATAGCTTGTTGAACCACCCAAAAGTGAGCCACGTAGCGTTGTTTATTATTTAATGTCATCATTAATTTGGGGTGTTTTCCAATTGGTGAAATTTCTGTTTTAGCAAGAAGTGGAAGGTCATAATGAAGATCATGTAAATTTTCTGGGTATTCAAAATCGCAATCCAAAATATATCCAGTGTCACCATGTTTCGGAATTTGTAAAATATCGCCAATAGAGTCGGGATTAATCCATTTAAAGTTATCAAAAGGAAGTGGGTTTGACATTGCCCATCCGTACAGGTTATTTGCATCGAAATATCCTAAATAGGTTGACGGTTTGGTTTCATCGTAATCGGGTAGGTATTTGTTGTTGGCTTTGACATGTTTGGTAACACTTTGGGTCAATCCGCCTCTTACTCCAGCTTCAACCATTAAAACCATGTCAATGTCTGTTAAAAGTTGGAGTTTGCATTTTGTTTCTTTTAACATGGCTTGCCAAGCTAATCCTGGTGAAGTATACGAATGTAGAGGGTCCAAACCGTATGCAGCAAAACAAGTGTTTCGGAATTCTTCCATTACATCACAAAGAAGAGTTACATCTAGTTTGACATAAAAGTCCGAGTAATCTCCTAAGGTCTTCATATCTAACTCGTTCCATACTCGACGTGCGTGTTGATAGTCCTCAAGTGATATTTCCGAATCATTAAGTTTGTTTTTGAAGTGTTCTGGTGAAGGTAGTGATGTTTCATCAAATCTATGCAGTCCATCGATGTAATCATAGGGGAAGACTCCTTTTCGAAGAACCAAATCCATTTTACTATTGAGTACAATTTTGCTTGTTTCTATCAAATCTGTTCTTCTTAGATTTTCAGATAATTTCATGAGGCTTGAAGGCATAAATCTAAATGAATCAACAAACCTTAATTTAATTTTACCCACCTTTTTTGAAAAGCTTATAAATTTTTCCATTGTAGTAGCCAAAACGTCTATTGCTCCATTATCTCTTCCTAGTTCGGGGATTATGAAGTGCGAATCATAACCACTCAGATTGTGCAGAACTACGGGGATAAAATATGGTAGTTTGTAGTTCAAGTTGCAAGCGTTACAGGCTGCACCTCTGTACGCTCCCGTAAGATGATCGTGGTCACGAACTTTAACGTTATCCAGTGTAAAGGTGTTATTACACAAATAACACGTTGTTGTTGAATCATAATGTTGAAGTTCTTCTTCTTCCATAGGTGACATGGGTACCTTTGTTCCATACAGTTCTTCTACCTTTGCAGCTATGTCATACAAATCATCGACAAAGTATTTGGCTGCTTCTTCACCGCGATAAATCTTTGGAGAAGATGATAGTCCATATTTTTGAAGATGGTCTTCAGTCAACGTGGATTTAATTAGTATGCAATAACTGTTTGGTGAATGAAGTTGGTATTTGCTTCTTCTTGTAACGTCCTCTTCTTGTTGTTCAAGCGGATGTAAAGAAGACTCGAAATCAGCGTAAACAACAACAGGTACACGGTATTGTTGTATTACTTTGTCAAATTTTATCTGCGCTCTGCTAGGATGCGGCAATTTAATTCTTACTTCATAGTTTCCATTACATAACCGCTGGTGTTCTACTAACCAATCAGACCCTCCCCTTCTTAGTTCTTTGTTCACGTGACAAAAACATCTTTTGCAAATTGTCATCTTTCTTTTATGCTTAGATAATTGATTAGAAACAAGACTTTCAAATTTTTTGATATACACAAAGTGTGAAATATCACCTTTAGTAATTAATAACAAATCGGTATGATCTCTGCGCTCATTTGGTGTTATACGCAAGGGGTACAAATTGTTTGTCGAATCCAATCCGAAGAGGTTGACAGAAGCTGAAGGATTTTGTTTTTCAAATTTTGAAACGTCTGTTATAGCAACAGGGTAAGTCATCCCTTGGAAATTATATCTATGTTGTACTTCTTCATAATAGTGACTTGGTCTTTCCGGATGAATTGTTACATATTTGGCCAACATAGCATATTTAAAACACTCAGTATCTTGATTTTGTACGTTGACGCAGGATAAGGTATTTCTAATCTTTGTTGGTAGAGGAATGTAGCTACTTCCTCGAATTCCATAGCCGTGTTTGTGTACTCTTAAGTCTAGCCCTGTGATGCTTAACAAATTCCATCCAGAGCCTCTTCCTTCATGTTCTTGTATTTTAGTCATTAGCTCTTCAAAACATTCAGATACGATTGAATCAATATCTGACGAAAACATAATAGTTCGGTTTTTTGTTAAAAACCCTCTCGGTGAAGTTTCATTTTGAATGTTTGTAAATAAAGCATCCATTAATAGTCCAAATTTAATAAAATTTAATCTTTTTAATTCATTTTGCAAAGTGTTGCTTACCAATCCTTTTGCGTTATTTAAAAACTCTTCGAGTTGTAATTTTGCATTGTCAATTTTGAAGTGGGTTACTACATTACCCGGAAGTGCTCGGGCATGTAGTTCTACATTTACTGCTGTTGATGCTGAAGGACGGTGAAGTGTAGACAGAGCATGCGTAGAAGTCGATGCAGCTGATGATGTTGAAGGATGATGAAGTGTAGACAGAACAGGCGTAGAAGTCGATGCAGATGATGATGATGATGTTGAAGGACGGTGAAGTGTAGACATAGCAGAGGTAGAAGTCGATGTTGATGGTGCATATTGAATAACACTAGGTCTGGAATTTTGGTGTTGAGCTAACATTTGATCTATTTCTTTCAATTCTTCTTCTTCATATTCTTCATTTTGGTTTTTGTTATGTTTCAGTTCTTTATGTATCATTAAAATAAATTCATCCTTAAATGAAGACTTGCAAATATCGCAGCGATGCATAATGTAGGTGCGATCTCCACAAGGGTCAAGGCAATAATGAACAACACTGCAAATACCCCTCTATTTATACCCTAGCAAAAGTAATGGGGGTACGTATTACGTTAAGTTTACTATTTTTTTTTTTTTTTTTTTTTTTTTTTTTTTTTTTTTTTTGCATTTTATATTTACTATTGTAGCTGGAGGCTACAAATTTCTGTATTTAGGTCAAGGTCATTGAACAAATTTACCAAAACGGGGAATAGAGCAGTAAATGATTTTATATTAAACCATAAACTGATCTATTCCCCGCTCTGTATTTAACTAAGACAATTTTCTCCAACAGAAACATTTGATAAATTTTAAACTCGGATGTGAAGTTGGATTGTACACATTGCATCTTGATCAACTAAAAATTTCATAAAACAATAGGGATCTTCAGTTGTAGATTCATCTTTAACATATTCAATAGTCAACATTGCCGAACGAAGATCTTGTGGAATTACGTCGACTTTTATGAGTCGCCTTTCGAGTTCGAACCGTTTTGTTATTGATGTAAGTTTTATCACATCATCGATATCGATGAGGGGAAAGCTGTAGCAAACGGAGTTTCCTGGTGGGTTCATCATGTCTATATGATAAATATACACTGTTGCATCGTCTTTAAATAGACGTTCCCCCACCAT
This sequence comes from Allygus modestus, assembly GCA_963675035.1. Taxonomy (NCBI): domain Eukaryota; kingdom Metazoa; phylum Arthropoda; class Insecta; order Hemiptera; family Cicadellidae; genus Allygus; species Allygus modestus. The sequence continues at coordinate 13,496,368 of OY776116.1, forward strand.
TAAATGTATAAGTTACCCCACTTTTTTAATCATGTAAATGGGTCAAGGTCATACAACGATATTACCAAAACGGGGAATAGAGCAGTAAGTGATTCTCACTATAACCACAAACTGATCTATTCCCCGCTTTGTATTTAAAGTAAACTATTTGAAGACAACAAAAACTTATTCAGATTCTTCCGATGATAATGATGATGATGAGCTCATATCACTAAATAAGCGACGACGAACACAAAAGTTCCCTGTGACTGGATCTAGAACTACATCATCGATATTAATACTGCTTGGAGGGGTTTCACTATCAACAAGGTCCATTTCCTCCAAGCAAAGCAACTGATGATGAAATTCCGGTTCATTATTATCGACATCTTCGTCGTCAGTCAACAGCTCCAACAGCTCCATCTCTCCAAGATATGGTTCACTGCTAGCAAACTCACTCAGTAGTTCAAAGCCACTAAATAGTTCAAGATCACTAAATAGTTCACCTTCCATCTCTGAATCATCATCGTCTTCATCTTCGTTTAAATTTAATGGAATATTTTCAATCAATTCTAGTATAGTCTTCTTAGAAGGGAAAATGTTATCTCTGGGCGACATGATTCCAAGTAGCAGACTGATTTACCACTAATACGAAACCACCTTTTATACATGATTTCGGTGGTGGTGGGGGTAAGTGTTGAAAGTGCAAGTGGTAGGGAAAAGTGATAGGGAAGAGGTATTATTGTAACACAAATGATTAAGTCCTGTAAGTGGGTCAAGGTCACCTTATCCTATTACCAGAACGGGGAATAGAGCAGTAAGAGATTCTTATTCAAACCTCAAACTGATCTATTCCCCGTTCTGTATTCCCCCCCCCCTCCCCCCCCTTTGGCGTTTTATTTAGTTTATGAGGTTGTGTAATAAAGGCACAGTGTGTAGCCTTCTTGTAATAATTGGACAATTTTTTTCTTCAAAGGGATTGGTTTTACATCTATTTTTACTTCTTCTGTTCCACGAATACCCAATCCTTTAACCTGAACATGTTGGTACTCCGTTAACAGTTGGTAAACACGCTGGATAAAAGTATCCGCTTTAGCAGTAGAGTCAATATAGTGGAGGTATACCATGGTAGGTGCTCTCTTGACGCAATTCAGAACCAAAGTGATAATTGTCTCTGTAACATCGGGCTTATATACCCATCGTTTTTTTTTTTTTTTTGTTTTTTTTTTTTGCTTTAATTACAGGTTTGGAACAATATAAAATGTTATATTAATGTTCCATCCTTTATCGACTAACCTTACCATATTACCAAAGATTTTATATAACTTTCTACTGTAGTTTGTTTCAAATGCTTCATTTTCACTACTATAAACTTCACCTGTTGGTCTCCACATGTACAATTGACAACTAACCTCTATATCAAGATACCGTAGCAGTAATCTCCTTACAGCAAGCACCTGATCAATGTTTTCGACCCGTCTGCTAACTATTATAGTTGCTGCAGAGATAGAAGTAGTGGATGCATTCATTTTCAGCAGAGTACTAATTTTTACCAGCGATGGAGAACCTCCTTTATACTTAGTTTAGGTAGTGGTGGGGGTTAGGAAAAGATATTGTTGTGAGAAATAAGAAGATCTTTCATTATTTTTTATCAAACGAATATTTTCTAAGTCCCAAGGTCATTTACACCAGTTGCCAGAACGGGGAATAGAGCAGTAAGTGGTTCTCACTTGGACCGCAAACTGATCTATTCCCCGCTCTGTATTTTAAAGTAAACAATAACTCTTCTCACTATTGAGCAACCTTTGTTCTTTGAAGCTCAAGTTCTAAGTCTGCAACCAGGCGAAAGTCTGCATCATGCTCCTCCCATTGTTCAGGAGAACGCGGTTGACCACACCACTTAGTAAAGGCGTACCTCATCGCCTCATTGTACTCCTCCAGGATAACATGATAGGGTCTTGGTTGTTGCGTTGTAGACTGCATCGGTGATGTAGTTTGTTGCGGTTGAGACTGAGCACCATTTTCTGCAACCTTATTAATTTTATAAACCTCAGTCATTTCAGCAGCCTCAACAATCGCGTACAACTCCTCTTCGCTAATTTCCTTTCCCCATGTGTTGCTGTTGACGCTCATGACGATACAACTAATAATTATATTCCGAATCTCTCGCTTAAATACCCGCTTACCCCCTCCCCTCTTTACTGTTGAATAATGTCATTAATATAATATTTCTCCTTTTTCCATTTAAGTTTTATCTTTGACTTAGTACAATATATCTAAGTCCGTTATTTAGGTCAAGGTCGTTGTAGCATTGTAAAAAAAAAAGGTGTGGACAACCTATTTACACTCTGCAGCATATGCTACAAATTGTAAATAGGTTGTCCACACTTTTTTTTTTTAATTTGGAAAAGATTATTTTTAATTTGGAATACACTTTTTAATCTTTTTTTATTTTAAATGTTTTCCACACACTGAAACCTGTATCATTTCGAATTAAATAGTTCTGTTTGGTAAGTTCTTTGACGTGGAGGTCCATGCCTCTAGGCAACTCTACATAGTACAATTTACCTTCACATTGAACCACCACCTTTGCAAAGCCCTTTGATTTAACAAAAAAGTATCGTTTATTTCTACAAAGCCTATTAATTCGAATTTTGGTTGGTCTCACTGTTGGATGGGGTGTAGAAAGAGAAACGGTGCCCTTGTGATTTTGTTTTAAATGTGATCTGCATACTTCTTCATTTAAAACACAAGACTTAGCACAACGTTCCCCTTTCCTTGCACCTTTTTTAAAACTGTAGCTGCATCTTGGTGCAGGAAGTATGGACTGCCTTCTCAAGGTTTTTAATTGTTGAAATTTCTCTGAAGGAGATTCGTTGTTAATACAGATCACTGAAGGACGGGAAAGGACACTTACAGAAGGTGTAGAAGGTTTGGTAGGAGAAGAAGAATGTAGACTTGCAGATGGTGTTGAAGAGCCTGGTGTAGAAGGTGGAAGAATGCTTGCCAGCGCCTGCTGAAGAAGCGAAGGAGCTGGTGAAGCCAAAGATGGTGCAGTTGTTTGCTCATCCTTCCTCGGTGATGGAGAAGGTGAGCGAGAAGTAGCCGAAGAAGATGAAGACGACGAAGACGATGAAGAAGATGAAGAAGCGGACGGGGGAGCAACGAGGTTTTCTTGAAGTTGTTGCGGTCGTGGTGCAGGCTCCTCAGGAACAATGCATGATAATATTAACGCCTGCCGAAGGATGGAAGGAGCTGGCGGAGCAGATGACGGAGCAGGTGAAGAGTGCTCAACCTTCCTCGGCAAAAGTTGCTTCCTACGGTCAGACATCTCGGGAACTGAACTGCACTCGTGATGTGTAAGCAGCAGAATGATTTTACCACTGGTGAAAACCCTCCTTTTATACCCAGTTGTAGAGGGGGGGGCTTTAGAGGTTAGGGAAGGAATATTGTTGTAATGTTTTACTAAACGAAAATTTTCTAAGTCCCGAAGTGGGTCAAGGTCATCTGAACATGTTGCCAAAACGGGGAATAGAGCAGTAAGTGATTCTCACTTGGACCACAAACTGCTCTATTCCCCGCTCTGTATTAGGAGAAGAGGACTAGCTTAAAGCTCGCAATTATAGGCAAATAAACCTGATAACGGAACACTAACCTCTCCCCCGAAAAATTATTCACCCAACACACAAACGATATAGTCAGTTAACAACAGTCGCGCACTCTGAAACCGCAAGGACGTTCATCACTGTGTAGGCGTCAGAGTACTACGAACCGAAGTACAATAATACCTGACCAAGGTCCCCTTAAGTTTATTTCCCCGATGATGTATCCTCCAAGATAAGCAAAATGGTCAGTTAACAACAGTCGCGCACTCTGAAACCGCAAGGACGTTCATCACTGTGTAGGCGTCAGAGTTTTACGAACCGAAGTACAATAATTACCTGACCAAGGTCCCCTTAAATTTAACCAAAAATAAGCAAACTGACTGAATCTGTTTCTCGTGAGTAAGGGTTAAGATAGGTAAAGCCATCCGGTTTGCGCGCCGTAATGACTTAAGGTCGGTTTTCGTGCCATACCTTTTTGTAAGGGGTTAGGAAAGGTGTTTATTTGAGAAACATAATCCCCCCTGAGATATTTAAAGACATAAGGTCGGTTTTCGTGCCATACCTTTTTGAATGGGAGCGTGAAAGAAAAGTACATATTTCATTAGTAAATAAAAAACACTTCAAAAACACTTTAAAACCAACACCAAACTAACTACAGTTAAACTAACTACATTTACTAGCAGCAAACTACAAGCGTTATTCTAACATGCTTAATAATACACAGACATGCCTTAAGCTAAGGTAGCATCTCTAATATATAGTGGTACCAACTCTATACTAGAGATACTATTGCGGACAGCGCGGGCAAACAGCTAGCTAGGCTGTCGGCCTGCGACTGCGAACCCTCTGCGGGCTGCTCCCGCTTTTATAGGAATATATCGGGGGGGGGGGCTTCGACAGTAGTTTGTTCTAACGCTGTATAGCACACTTTGAATTGCTCCAAGTCCGGTAACTGGGTCAAGGACACGTTAAAATATTTTGTAAAATAGCAAAGGTGTTACCTTTGCTATTTTACTTTGGAAGAAATCTGTACTACGTTTAAACAAGGGAGACTGTTATTATCCGTTTTACGCAAAACTCCTTGCACGATCTTTTGATAAAATGGAAAAGATTAATGCCGGAGGGCGATTCCCATTCCACCAAAATACAATGCATATCATTTCTATGCAACGGTCTCAGCTCTATTTTTACTTTTAATTTAATGCCTCGAAACTCATAAGTAAGGATGGACAGAAAGGCTTCTGAAATAGCAAGCTCGGAAGGAACAAGCCAAGTGTTTACACCTACAGCTTCCATAGCGATATGATGATTTTTACCACGCTGTTGCAGTATATATTAAATTTCCCCTTCCATAAATTTTGTGCTAAAACGTGGTTGTGTACATTGAATGTTTCTTGAATATTTTCTAAGTCCTAATCTAGGTCAAGGACACGTTGAAGATAAAAGCATTAAGTGTTAAGCAAACTACAAAACATTAAATGTTAAGGAAACACATTCCATCTACAATGTTATTATAAAGCATCAAAATATGGTCAGTTTACAACAGTCGTGCACTCTGAAACCGCAAGGACGTTCATCACTGTGTAGGCTTCAGAATACTACGAACCGAAGTACAATAATCCCCTGACCAAGATCCCCTTAAATATATTTAACTAGCAGCAAACTACAAGCGTTATCTAACATGCTTAAACAAACTAACTAAACATGCAAAGGCGCGGATCTCTTAATTGCGCGTCGGGCCTAACGCACACTTAACAGACCTACGCTGCAGCAGGCACTGCAACCCAGTGGGACGTTCATCGCAACGGGCGGCAGGCTACTGCGAAGAGACGCTCGAAATCTCGGGTTATATAGACGGAGAATGGGAAATCGGGATATTAAGGGGAAAGCGGGATAAGGGATAACCCTGCTTCGTTGCGGGATTTTATCCCGCACTTCCAAGAACATTTTTCCCTCGACCTTGACCTTGACCTTGAACATGACCCAAAAGGGGGGGGGGCCCGTCGGGGGGGGGGTCCGTCGGGGGGGGGGTCCGTCGGGGGGGGGGGTCCGTCGGGGGGGGGGGGGGGGTTCCGTCGGGGGGGGGGGGCCGGTTCTAAACCAGTCCTCAGCTTTCTACCCATATATGGATAGGGCAAGGTTTCACTTTACGACCTGCTTCACTCTGCCAGCCGCCTCATTCCGGCTTTGGATTGCAACCAGTACATACGTGCTCTATCCAACTCTATCTTATCCATTTTCTTTTCCATCCTATTTACACCATGTCTTCTCCTCTGACTCCTGAAAAACTCCAGCGCTTAAAGGAATCTTTGAAGAGGTCGACGGAAAGAAGGAGCGGGTTTAAGAGACCTTCAACTTTGAAGTCTCTCAAACGGAATCTCCATGGTCATCCGCTGTATTTTGAACAACGACCCTCGACTCAGCCTCGACCTTCTACATCGGCTCAGCCTCGGCCTTCTACATCGGCGGCTCAACCTTCGTCTCCAACACCGACTGTCGATGAGGTGATGCAACGGACAAGGGTGATGGGGCTGAACGACTTGGTGACGCCGTTTGAAGTCTCCAAGGTCGAGTTTCGAAATCTGAAGCGGATGACGGAGTATAAATATGTGGCAACCAACGGGGACCACGTGTTCCTGTTTCAACACACCATCCACTACATCGAGGTGCGTCTGCCGCAGTCTCTCCCACCGCCACCTCCTCTGATACCTGATACACAGGAGTTATTCTTAACCAGAAAAGATGGGAGGGTAAAGTGGGTTTTGAAGAATAAAGTTTGAACTGATCCTTATCCCGACCAACCTTCAGCACGCAAACGGTCCTTTTCAGGACCACCCTAAGCATTTCAAGTTAGGGACTTGGCCTGTACATAGGCAGGAGAGTTTGTTTGTGCAGCCCACTTTGTGAAATTTTCTAAGTCCCAAAGTCCTTGAACTTGACCTTGACCTTGAACATGACCCATGTTTGGGGGGGGTACAAAGTTTTTCCAAAGTATGTCATGTGGGTACTCAAATTACGCGAATTGATCAGACGAACAAGGAGGTGCAAACAGAATTTTGATCCGGCCAAGGGTATAGTAGCAGAAGCGAAAAAACTACAAAGTTTGTCCAAAGTATGTCATGTGGGTACTCAAATTACGCGAATTGATCAGACGAACAAGATGGTGCAAACAGAATTCAGATCCGACCAACGGTATAGCAGAAATAGCGAAAAAACCAATGTTTTCAAGGTTACATACTAATAACTTCTTTATTATTGGGTTAAAGTATAGCGAGTGGGTACTCAAATTACGCGGGTTAATCAGACGAACAAGATGGTGCGAATATAATTCAGATCCGACTGAGATTAGGGAAGAAACAGCGCGAAAACAACACTTTCAAGGCCTGACATTAATAAATACTTTGTTTATGGATTAAACTACGACAAGTTATTTATAGTTTAAAGTATACCGAGGTAACGTTGTTGTGCGGGTAGGTCGGGTGGGTATCATACACGCTAGCGCTATATCATTATACTTTTAGCTCTTGCAGGATTAACATCTACCTATAGAGTTTGTGTTATTCTAAAGATGTCACAGTTTTACAGAAATATGACGAAGGTGTCCTTCAACAGTCCGCCTGCCACCACCTTCTACTTCTCCGACTGTGAAGATAGAAGGTCTACGCTGTTAGTGGATTGTGAGCGATTTCGCCGTAGAATACTCCAGGCTGAAACATTCTTAGCAAGTTGTCTGCTACGCAAGATGCATCATATGAGTACATGCAATAAATTAGATCACAGTGACTGTTATGATTGCGTAAAAACAGTGTCGAGCAAGAATTGTTAATGTTTTCAGTTACGGAGCTCCGATCCTCACAGAGTCAGAGCTAGACCCTAACTAATGCATGTCCCGTAGTTATTGTGCGATGTGAAAACTTGGTGGGGGAAACTGGTGTGGTGGGGGGTAAAGGCGAGTGTCTATCCTACATGCTTGTATCACTTCAGTATACCTGCGGCTCTTGCATAGTTCACATGGATTCGCAAATACAAGGCACTACTGTTTCTTCCACATGTTCTTCTTTTAATATTGAGCAAGCTGACAATACAAATGATGAAATACAAGTACATGAAGTTTCTAGCACAATATCTACTGATGCAGAAGCAATAATGTCATCCCTAATAGGGTTTGACTAATGATGGTGGATGTAGTAGCAACCATCTGCCGCGCACTTGCCACCTGCCGCCTACCATCTGTCGCCTGCCATCTGCCGTCCGCCATCTGCTCCGCCCCACCACACTTTTACCCCCACCATTTTGTTTGATACCAAAACGCTAGCTAGCGAGTAGTCAGTACACCTCCGGCTCTCGACCGGTGTACATCGAGCTCTCTGTTGAAATGTCCATCAAAATTAGGTGTATTCATTATGACTCTATTCATCTGGCGAGGCCGCAACTCGTCCGGATCAACAACATCGATGACAACCAACAACGGGGAACTATTGTAAACATGAATTATTGTAAATAAAGTAATATTTGTAATATGAATTATTGTAAATAAAATAAAGTAATATTTGTATTAGTACTACCTCGCACTCGTATCATTCGATTGCTTCATTCGATAATTTTCATTCGATATTTTATCGAATTAAAACTATCGAATCACAATCGGATTTTACGCGTGCGAGGTAGTACTTTTTTAAAATTACCTCCCCGTGACCTTGAACTTTGAACTTTAACTCATTTCGTCACAAAACCGCCTACGTCACTGGCTCAGCCCCAGATAACATCTTTCATGACTCAGCACTTCCGGTCACGTGACCGGATGACGTCACTTCCGGCGCAAAACCCGCAAACCCACACTACTTACATTCATAACAGTGTTAAAAGTAATTAGTAAAAAATAGAAAAAAAAATATTTTTACATGACTATAAGAAACTAAAAAGTAGGAAAGTAAAACTATGTTGCAATGAATGCTAGAATATGCATTTTATACAACCATCTTCTTGATGGAACCATTCTTTTCATCTTTAGTTTAGATTGAAATTAGCTCCAAATAAATCCAGAACTGCAAACTGTTACAGTAGTTAATGTTTCTTCCTTAGTTTATGAAATGTCAAACTCTACATTGATATGGAAATTTAAGATCCCGTGACCAACTTTTTCCTATATTTTAATCGGTCCGTGATGTTTATAAATAAACGTACATTTATATAATTAGTTTTTATATCGCATACACATTTGTATAGTTTTATTAAGACTTTTTGAATGCAAATAAATCAACACCAAAAATTTGAATTTAATTTATTACTTTTGTTCTAAATTCATCCACATGAAACCTTGATGCGTATTAATAAGTAAGAATTGGTTAAATACATGTTTATACTCTAATGGCTATTACTTATTATTAGTCGATTTCATTTAGTAATAGTGTTTATTATTTATGAACGAAAATATTTTTAGTAAAACAGCAAAATATTTGTGATGTGTAAACATTTATCAACAATGTCCCTTTATCAAAAATAATATTTCAATACCCAATAGCAGGGAATTTATTTTATAAAGTAAATAGAAAATACCAAATTCGTTATTCAATATTTTTAATAACTTGAATTTGAATAAGTATATTGTAGTTTTGTTCTGTTCTCAGAAAAGTTTTATAATATAAGTTAAAGCACCCAAAACTAAATAAATATACATTTTGAAGTTAATCAAAGTTTTAATTTACTTCTTAGATATTTTTTAAGTTACTATATGTAGTATTTACCTTTGTGGTAGATATGGGTTTTAATAAATTATTATATAATTTGTTGAATATAAAATGTAACACTGGGTCAGTGTTAACCTGAGTTTACACATTAAAAATAACAAATCTAATTAATACGTCAATACTGTAATGCATAATATGACGTAGCTGACTACCCTTTGTTCCCAATAGCGCAACCCAAGTTAATAAGTGGAGAGCTCACAGGTGTGCCAACCCCACTTAGGAGTGCGATTAGCTAATGTTGGCAACACTGATACGGGTCGCAGTTTCAGAGACAACATATAAACAAAATAACACCTTTTTACTACTTTTTAGTGATTTTTTTTCGTTAAACCTCCGGTCGTTCTAACTATACTGGTTTATTTATGTAAAATAAAATTATGAACTTTAAATTACATATGTGTACGTTTTACATTTAACAGATTTACTTCTAATGTCCTTTTAGGAGTTGTCAGGCTTCTGTTATAACATTTTAGTACAATGCTTTATTTTAATCATAATTCAACAAATCAATTAACTGAATCAAGGAGCAAGTCTTTTAAATACATCTTAAATTAACAACCAGAATAACTATACGGTTCTGATAAATATACAATTTAAATAAATTTAGGCATTCTTTGATTACGTTGGAAGCATTAAATAATCTTGTTATCTAGCATTTTTTGTATAAGAAAATCCAAAAATGGAAACAATTGTCACTAACTTTTATTATTTGAAAGGGATCTTTGATTGCATTTGTAATAAAAGAAAAAAATCATAGATATTACTTGTTAGAGAAGGTATGTTTAACATTAAATTAAAGACAATGTATAAGCAGCTATAAATTGTTCGTTTTAGTTTTCATTAATCGTAATAATTATCTCTAAAAATAATGTGAAAATTAAATTGTAAAGGTTAGGGAGTAGTGTTTAATACATAACTATACGCTATTTATAAACGAATGGACATAAATTCATTATAAATGGAAGTTAATACTATTATATTAAACTATATTAATATATAGACGAACAAAATTGCATAGTTAAATCATTAGATCAGGAAGGGAGTCTGACCAGTGAGGCTGTACAAAGGACCACTTAGGCTCTTTTGTGGCCAGCTGATAGCGTTTTAATACATTACTTCTGCAGCGTCAATGTGGGTTTTGTTGAGATCAAGCCTTTTGTGTCAGCAATTATCTGCTTCAGTATTTTACATTGGCTTCATTATGTATTAGCTATGAAATAATATTTCATTTTGTATTATTTTAAAGTAACATTTCTAATTTAGAATTTGTATCGTCCATATTAATACCCATGTGAGACATTTATTTTTAGTTATTAACTAATTCATTTGACCGTAGTTGCAAATGGAACAGTTCATGCATTTTTCTCTGTAACATTTCCTTTAACAGTGAAAATCAATCTCTTATTGAACAATTAGTTCGATAGCCTATACATATATTTTTATATGTAACAACAAAATAGATACTACATTTTTAGGATTCAAACACGATGTTGGATTGGTTTAATGACTTGGAACTTTGTTTAAAAAGAAATATATTTTGAAGAAGAATTTAAGTTATTGGACAATTGACCACAGCTAAAAATGTATATTGCGTATTATATTGTAGATTCGCTCCTTTTTCGTAAAAAAATGAAACTTGAAAAGTTAAATTTTAATATGAATAACTTTAATTTATTATATTCTTTAAGCTTATTACGATATTGTTTCATACATCTAGTATTACAAAACGCATTGACACTTATTATCGTCCAGGACTACATTAAAACTGGTCTATAACTGTTTTCAGGCTGACATTGGGTACAGCAAATGAAGTTGTCATTACTTATGGCAGGTCTTTTGTCTGTCCATAATGACAAACTACCATCTCACCTTTGGTCCCTCCATTTGCAGTGGCTAGGGACAGAATCTCCGGGTTTGGTCCCTCACCTGCCAACCTAAGAATGGATGGTCCCTGGCTGTTGTACATGGATACCCTGTCAATTAAGTTGACCAGTTGGAGGGCAGAATGCGGGTCCCCTGTTTGAGAGCCTCATCCCAGCTGTCACAGGGGCACGGGAGTTGGCCCCCTGAAGGCTCGATTTGGCTGCCGTCCCATCCCACCCTTTCCTTTCCTGCTATATCCTATTTTTCAGGTAACCTACGCAATTTTCCCGTTTGTGGAAGATGTGACTAGCAGCTATGCTGGGGTTTCCTAATCCGCAATAATGATGATGATGATGACACTTATTATTAGTATTTAATTTATAAGTTTGACTGTACACTCGTATATGTATAATGGGATTTGTTTTACTTTCGGTTAAAGGGTCTGTGAAGAATCCAAAAATAAGTTTGCATCACCTGTGAATTGGTTTATTAGTCGTATATACAGGAGTGTGAGGCTCGTTGTTTGGTAAGACTTTGGAGGCATCGGGCTCTATTTTTCAAGGAGGTATCAAGCTTTAGAAAGGATAGAAGCCAGATTATATGTATTTTTAAATTATGACTTTCCATGTTGTGTTTCTTTAATTTTATTTGTTTAACTGCAAGACTCACGGTCTAACACAAAGGTTATCACTAGGTTGTTCTGATGCACCTAGCTATTACTATTCTGTCCTCATTTATCACCAGTGCTGGTAACTGGAATTTTAATTGTGGTATAGGACGATTGGGATGCTGGTAAGTGAAGTACATTTATAATAACTCAACACTACATACATGTCACTAGGTGTACGCTCATTCCTCACGTATAAGGAAAATTGAAACACATGATCAAACTTAAATCGAGTTTCATAAAAACTTCAATATCTGATTTGAATAACATCATCAGAATACATTCCGTTATCATTTAACTGCCGCCAGAATCCGGGTTTTATGTCTATCTACCTATAGTTTTAGTCACTTCTCTCTTAAGAATCAATTATCTCGGTAGCTGAGAGGGTATCGCACTGGCTCTTGGAGCGCAAGGTCGTAGGTTCGGATCCCGCCGCCGACCTAACATTTTATCCGTAGAAAAACATACATACATTTATCACTTGTTTTTATCAAAGTAAATGTTGTATAAATACGTAAATTTATTTATTTTTAAAATAAATTGAAGATTTCAGGCATGGTTTGTTGTTAGGATTGGGATGGGTGCGTTATCTTAGAACAAACAGAGTATTTTGGGCTAAGCAGTGACTTTAGCAGTGTGGTTAATTTAACTTTTAAGAGAATAGCGAGTTTCCTATATGAACTAATGTTAACAATTTCTATAGGCCAAGTCAAAATATCCTTAAGGATTAACAATAAGTCGTCAGGTCCAGTTATTTAGATGAAAAAATGAGATTTCAATATATTATTTCAATAGCCTAGGCTATCATGAAATTAAATGCTATAAATATGGGTTGGCCCAAGTCCGTACATGAAAGTTCTAAAATGACAAGTAGCCTAAGTGTATATGCCTACACTTTACAGTCATAGGTCCAAGTTTATGATAATGACAGCTCAATATAATCCAAACCTAGGATTTGTCAAATCATTTCAGATAACCTGTATAAAAGGTTTAGTTTGGTTGGAATAGTTTAAAGATTTGTTTTTTTTTGTTGCTACAACATTCCTGGAAATTTTAAAAGTATTTAACAACAGTTGTATTTAAAAAAATGATATTTCAATACATTGTTGCAATAGCCTAGGCTATCATGAAATTAAATTCTATAAACATGGGTTGGTCCAAGACCGTACATGAAACTTCTAAAATGGCAAGTAGCTTAAGTGTATAGGCCTACAATTTATAGCCATAGGTCCAAGTTTATGATAAAAACAGCTCAATATAATCCAAACCTAGGATTTGTCAAATCATTTCAATTAACCTATACAAAAGGCTTAGTTTGGTTAGAATAGTTTAAAGCTTTTGCTTTGGTTCACTACAACATTCCTGGTAATGTGTTTAAAGTATTTCACAAAAGTTGTATTACCAGTTTAATGTCGGCTTACTCTTACTGTAATCCAACCCTAGGCTATGTCAAATCATTCAAGATAACCTTCCGAAAAAGGCTGTTTGGTTAGAATAATCTATAGCTTTTATTGTGGTTGCCTACTATTACTGGTAATGTATTTTAGGTAATGTAGACAATTTGTATTATTAATTTAGTGAAAATATAACCTAGCAAATAATTGTCCTACAAAATAAATGTTAAGGTTGTTCGCTTTTAATTTAGTGAAAATATAACCTAGCAAATAATTGTCCTACAAAATAAATTTAAAGGTTGTTCGCTTACTGTGACTAACTTCATTAACGCTTTCTAGACAAATTGAGGCTTTGTATACTTTTTACACATGTCAATCACAATATTACCGATTTTCTAAGAAAATGTAATAAAACAATCTATTTTATAACTTAATATCTTAGTATCTACAGTCATCAAAAAGTTATTTTGAGTTTTTCGATCTGCCACTATTACAATCCTCGCCTCTGACCGACTGACGATATTTACACAGAGTAGGCGTACTAAGGGAATATTAACTGTATGGATATTTTTTTTTAAACGTACACTTAATAATTTATAAAATAATAAATATGCTCACAACTTAAAAATATACTTCGGTTTAACTCTCTTGTGTGTTTTTTGTTGGTAAAAAAACTTATGTTATCCAGTATAACAAAGTATACTCTAGTAAACTAACTATTGTTACTCTGTTGTTGAAACATAGACATCGGCTAAATTTTAACGATTCAAGTACTACTAAAATGGCTTCCAATGTTATTCTTATGGAGAAAAAAATAAATTTGGTGTTAAGATAATTTGATTAGTACTGAACAAAATTATCTGAATAACGAACTTGACCGAGATTTTGACCTGTTAAGTTTTTCTGAAAAATTTTAAGTTTAACTGTGGAGGCATTCTCGAGTTATTGTGGTCACAGACACGCCAGTTGAGTTGATTCTCTTACCAGTTTTTATATTACCAAACTAACTTCTATTAATAAATTAAGTTATATGTCCTTGAAGAGGATATCTTTTAAGTAAAAAACAGAAATATAATTAAAAAACTTTATTCAATTTAGATTTATACAATTCGAAACAAACAACAAAGACAACTCAAAGATCAAATACAAATATTAATAATGCTCCGGTGCTCAACAAATTAGGTAGATAACTTATAATTAATGAGGTTCTTATTCAGGGAGGGGTTCTTTGCCAAGGCATATTAGTTTATTAACCCCTTTATTTAAATTCAGCAAAATAAAAAAAAAAATAATTTAGTTATTGTAAGTTACTTCAATATATTACTGTGGTAAAATCCCCTCCAGCGTAGGTTACCAAGATATGTGCAATGTCCATGTGGTAAATTTCAATAAACAAAAATAATGTCCCTGGAGATCTTCTTGGGTTTAGTAATTTAGAAAAAGAACTTTAAAACATAAATTTAGTACTTTCTAACAGGTTAATTCAATCATTTAATGGATGCAATTAGATACAAAATTATAATAAATGTGGAGCTCTGAGTTAAATGTCCATCTTCTTTCAAATTTTCACAACAATTGCCTTCTTGTTTAACTTTGTCTTCCAGATGTTGGTGTTGAGCACATCACTTTAGATTTACTTTCTCAACTTGGATTTGGATACTATATGCAGTACATCTGATAACCGTGATTCACGTTAAATGTTATTACCTTATTCCAAAATAGGTTAAATTTAAAATCAAATATAAACTAAAATTTAATTTTAATACTTAAATTTCGCGCTATGAGAGAAAATAACTTTCTTATACTATTCTTATAACTAATATATTACAAACATTCATACTTTTGCCAATTTAAAAATAATATTAAAATCAGTTTCCCTTTTATTTAAATATTCAATAATTATTATCTAAATTAAATATACAAGATGCATTATAAAACAAAAATATTCCATCTGGCCATAAATTAGCAATAAGGTACATCAGTTTGTTTTAACAGCTTATTTGACTCTACCTACACCATAGTTTTAGTTGCTCATTTGAACTCTAACCTTCTGCTTTGGGCCTAGTACAGTGTTTACATTTTCAACAGCCAACGAGCTGATCCTTTTAGATACTTTATTTCTTTGCAAGTAATATAATTTTAGGCCACCTTATACAAATATGGTTAATAAATTCGTCCTTGATACAACTAGATTTGAATTTTGTATAACAGTATGCTTCAATTCTTCATTATAACTGTTTAGTTGATTGAAATGCCCGACTAAGCGTTTCAGGGAGGATTGAGGTTAAATGTTATCTTACTGCTTGCATTGAAGTATTTAACGTTCTATAGGCTAATTCTGACATTCTTGTTATAATACAAATGAACTTAAATTCTACAAGTTAGCTCCTAAATGTAAATAAAATGATTTTAATGAATACTGTAAGTGCAGGTGGGTTTAGCTGTAAGTTAAATTTTAGGCCTATGATTATTTTACATTGAGTTTGCTCACATAGTATATTTTACTCTGTTATCTTACAATTTTAAGTTAGGGTAGGGTTGTATTGTAACACAGTCTAAGCAGTAAAGTTGTGTATAAGGATACTTTCACTTCGTTCAATTATCCTATTATAATGAACATTATAAACAGGTTTTCCATTAGAATTAATTTTGTAGAAGCCTAATCATCCATTTAAACTTCAAACTAGAGACACTATTTCAATTATAAATGGAAGACAGACTTGTTCAAAAATAAATATCAGAAAAGTAAAACCAAAAATATCCTCCAATAGCAGGTAAAACATAACACTCATTCATAACACTCAGAATTCCCCGGTTACTGTGGTGCAGCTGACTCCCGCCACTTGTTACTCTGTCAGACCACGTGACACCCGCCGTGTGACGTCATGACGGTTATTTGATCGGTTTGAAATTCGTTGGAATGAATTGTTTGTGAGCTCGCATTGTTTTTAAATATGCTTACTGCAAGTTGGAGTTTGATTTGTATCGAGTTTTGTTTTGGTAAATTATTATTTATCGAGCTTTAACTTAAAAAACCTTTATATGATTGATAATTGTGTGTGCATTTTATAATAAGAATCAATATATAAATATTATACACATTAAAATCAAATGTTTTTGATAACAATAGAATAAAAAAATAAAAATAAAAATAAAAAATGAGAGTGGGGAGAGCGTCGTGATGCCCAGCGGCACTAAAGGGCGCATCTACAGTCGGTCTTGGCAGCTGCCAAAGCAAATTAGTAACGGCCAAATTATATTTTAAAATAGTTTTGGCATTATTTTTTATGGTTTGAAATTAATTTTTTATTATAAACAGATTTTTGTACAAATAAATTTCCTATCTGATCCAGGTTATATTGTTAAATATTTTACAATTAATTTTGGAATAATTTTGAAATTACTTTAAAATCGGTTTTAAATCATTTCAAAATGTTTTTAAAAACTACGAAATAATATTTACTGAAAAAACTGTTTACACTTGTTTTACAAAATGGCTAATGTTACACCCATGGAAATCGTTGAACTTTTGAAATATGTTTTTCGCTTCAAAAATACTATGACCTAACAGGGTGTAGAACCCACAACTTTCAAATCATGACACATACTATTATTAAAACCACCAAAAATATTAAAACTAATGTATAGGCCAAAATGATTTCAATAATGTTTTAAAACTATTATTTTTCAATCTTAAACTCATACCCACATTATTTTAAAACAATTTTAATTATTAAACATAAAATAATTTTAAAATCAATTAAAATTATTATTTATTAATTATAAATTACTTCTATGCTACTTGGATGAAATGAATAGTTGGCTATTTCTTGTCCTCCTCCGGTGTTTTCTTTGGTGAAGGCGTTGAGTTGGGCTCACCGGATAACTTTGCCGAACCGGCCGAAGTGTCTGAAAAATCACTAGATGAACTCCTTATATCATCTGTTGTCCCTGCTGAAAGAGCGGATTTAGCAACTTTAAGAATTAAATAAGTCCAGAATATATGAAGCCCGAGGAGGGAAAGCAGCAGCCCGTTGTAAATGTAGTAAACGGGGAACATGGGCGAGTTGACGATGACGGGTCCTCTGATGGCGGCGCTGTAAATTATTACGAACGGGAATATACCAGTTCTCGTCGTGAGCCAAGCGATCGTAAATATGGCAAACACCCCGTGACACAACTTCTGGTATTTTGCGTATTTCGAAAGTTTTGCAAACTCGAGGAAAATATCAACAAAATCATGAACCAGAATGATCAAAGTGCCGATTCTGTGGAAATTGCAAACCCAAGAGATGGACAAAAGGGATAATGTGACCACGTGGTGAGCGAACATCTGCCAGAAGTCTTTTCTCTTGACGTCGTAGAACTGAGAGAACATGAGTGACCAGTAGAACGCCGCTGTTATCGTGCAGAGCCACCAGACGCCGTTGGAAGGTACCTGGTGGGGATAGTTCTCCCAACACAAGTCAGTATTCCACAGCCAAGGCTTGTCCCACAACACGTACAGTGCGAATGAGAATGAAGACGCGTAATATGTGAACCTCCAGCCGGTCTCCGCGAACTTGACCAGAGTGGAAGGTCTGTCCTGCCCTCGCCGCTGCCGCATCCACCGCTCCACCTGCCGCTCAGACCAGTCGACCTGCTTGGCCAGTCCGGCGATATCTTTATGCTTCATCTTCACATGCTTGAACGCTCTCTCAAGTATCTCATTATGAACTGCTTTCTTCGGCTTGTTTCCTTTTATTCCCAAAGCCACCCCGAGGGGTATAAAACAGAATGTTTCAAAGCAATATCTGATCGCCAGGACGAGTATAGCCAGAGGTATTGTCAATAAGAAATCATTAGGGTTCGTGTATCTGACTTGGTCATCTGATTTTAGATCCACCCATGTTATGTTGGGAGGTAGCCAAATGGCAGGATCCCAGAATTTGTCAAGTAATGGCTGCACCACAGAAACCATTTTTACAGATGCGGTGAGTTGAATTATCAACACAAACACAGAATTTAAAAACGTAGGAAAAAACGCCAGTTTTTGAACTGGAATTTAAACTGTAATTTTGTAATTTGAAATTATTTTTGGCGAAAATTAAGGTAAATCGTTGTCTAGCAACCTATAGTTTTCTTAATTTTTTATTTACAGGCATTCATATAAAAGTTGTATGTACATTTGAAAATGTGAAGGCTAAATCAAATTCATCATTCCTAAATCTAATATATAAAATGTTCGTATCACAAAGTTTGTAACAAAACTCCTCCGAAACGGCTTGTCCGAATCCTATAAAATTTTGTGTGTATATTCGGTAGGTCTAAGAATAGGACGTTAACTATTTTCTTTTCTATTTACTTTTTTTCGATAGGCGAGTGAGCGAAAAGAACGACCTCATATTGAAAATGAGCGAGTATTGGACATAAAACAAATTTAATGACATTAGGACAGGACAACGTCTGTCGGGCCAGCTAGAATATCTATAAAACATAAATTACTCATGATTGTTTAGTAATAGAGTAGTATCAGAAACAAATTCATAACTAACATCGCATAAAACAATTTCCATCATAGTAGGGCCTAGTTGTATACGAGAATGTGAAAGATTTTAAATTTGTTTAATGTTATTTGGCAAAAGAGGATTGCCAGAAAAAAGGATATTTTTTGGTTTAAATTAAGGTTCATTAAAAACTTAACATATATAATTGATCGGGTACTAATAGATTGCAACAATTCACTTAGAGGTAAACTTAGGGGTAAAAGGTTTAACTGAACCAAAATCTGTGTTGAAAAACGAATCAGCTGTGGCATTTTGTAGTGAACCGGGAAGATTGTCAGGATGTCTCGCATAACCAAGGAAACCGCGGTGCAGAGGTGCTGACTGCAGACAAGATGACACTCTGTCCCTTAAAATGAATCAGCTGTGGCATTTTGTAGTGAACCGGGAAGATTGTCAGGATGTCTCACATACCCAAGGAAACCGCGGTGCAGAGGTGCTGACTGCAGACAAGATGACACTCTGTCCCTTAAAATGAATCAGCTGTGGCATTTTGTAGTGAACCGGGAAGATTGTCAGGATGTCTCGCATACCCAAGGAAACCGCGGTGCAGAGGTGCTGACTGCAGACAAGATGACACTCTGTCCCTTAAAATGAATCAGCTGTGGCATTTTTTAGTGAACCGGGAAGATTGTCAGGATGTCTCGCATACCCAAGGAAACCGCGGTGCAGAGGTGCTGACTGCAGACAAGATGACACTCTGTCCCTTAAAATGAATCAGCTGTGGCATTTTGTAGTGAACCGGGAAGATTGTCAGGATGTCTCACATACCCAAGGAAACCGCGGTGCAGAGGTGCTGACTGCAGACAAGATGACACTCTGTCCCTTAAAATGAATCAGCTGTGGCATTTTGTAGTGAACCGGGAAGATTGTCAGGATGTCTCACATACCCAAGGAAACCGCGGTGCAGGGGTGCTGACTGCAGACAAGATGACACTCTGTCCCTTAAAATGAATCAGCTGTGGCATGTTGTAGTGAACCGGGAAGATTGTCAGGATGTCTCACATACCCAAGGAAACCGCGGTGCAGAGGTGCTGACTGCAGACAAGATGACACTCTGTCCCTTAAAATGAATCAGCTGTGGCATGTTGTAGTGAACCGATAAGATTGTCAGGATGTCTCGCATACCCAAGGAAACCGCGGTGTAGAGATGCTGACTGCAGACAAGATGACCCTCTGTCCCTTAAAATGAATCAGCTGTGGCATGTTATAGTGAACCGAGAACATTGTCAGGATATTTCGCACACCCAAGGAAACCTCGGTGCAGGGGTGCTGACTGCAGACAAGATGCAACTCTGTCCTTTAAAATGAATCAGCTGTGGCATGTTGTAGTGAACCGAGAAGATTGTCAGGATGTCTCGCAGACCCAAGGAAACCGCGGTGCAGGGGTGCTGACTGTAGACTAGATGACACTCTGTCCCTTAAAATGAATCAGCTGTGGCATTTTGTAGTGAACCGGGTAGATTGTCAAGATGTCTCACATACCCAAGGAAACCGCGGTGCAGGGGTGCTGACTGCAGACAAGATGACACACTGTCGCTTAAAATGAATCAGCTGTGGCATGTTGTATTGAACCGAGAAGATTGTCGTGATGTCTCGCAGACCAAAGGAAACCGCAGTGCAGGGGTGCTGACTGCAGACAGGATGACACTCTGTCCCTTAAAATGAATCAGCTGTGGCATGTTGTAGTGAACCGAGAAGATTGTCAGGATATCTCGCATACCCAAGGAAACCGCGGTGCAGGGGTGCTGACTGCAGACAAGATGAGACTCTGTCCTTTAAAATTAATCAGCTGTGGCATGTTGTAGTGAACCGGGAAGATTGTCAGGATGTCTCGCAGACCCAAGGAAACCGCAGTGCAGGGGTTCTGACTGCAGACAAGATGACACTCTGTCCCTTAAAATGAATCAGCTGTGGCATGTTGTAGTGAACCGAGAAGATTTTCAGGATGTCTCGCAGACCCAAATTAACCGCGGTGCAGGGGTGGTGACTGCAGACAAGATGACACTCTGTCCCTTAAATGAATCAGCTGTGGCATTTTTTAGTGAACCGAGAAGATTGTTAGGATGTCTCGCAGACCCGAGGAAACCGCGGTGCAGAGGTGCTACTTCAGACAAGATGATACTCTGTCCCTTAAAATGAATCAGCTGTGGCATGTTGTGAACCGGGAAGATATTCAGGATGTCTCGCAGACCCAAGGAAACCGCGGTGCAGAGGTGCTGACTGCATACAAGATGACACTCTGTCCCTTAAAATGAATCAGCTGTGGCATGTTGCAGTGAACCGGGAAGATTGTCAGAATGTCTCGCAGACCCTAGGAAACTGCGGTGCAGAGGTGCTGACTGCATACAAGATGACACTCTGTCACTTAAAATGAATCAGCTGTGGCATTTTTTTGTGAACCGGGAAGATTGTCAGGATGTTTCGCAGACCCAAGGAAACCGCGGTGCAGAGGTGCTACTGCGGACAAGATGACACTCTGTCCCTTAAAATGAATCAGCTGTGGCATGTTGTTGTGAACCCGGAAGATTGTCAGGATGTCTTGCAGACCCAAGGAAACCACGGTGCAGAGGTGCTGACTACAGACAAGATGACACTCTGTCCCTTAAAATGAATCAGCTGTGGCATGTTGTTGTGAACCCGGAAGATTGTCAGGATGTCTTGCAGACCCAAGGAAACCACGGTGCAGAGGTGCTGACTACAGACAAGATGACACTCTGTCCCTTAAAACGAATCAGCTGTGGCATGTTGTTTTGAACCGAGAAGATTGTCAGGATGTCTCGCAGACCCAAGGAAACCGCGGTGTAGAGATACTGACTGCAGACAAGATGACACTCTGTCCCTTAAAATGAATCAACTGAGACACTCTTATATTTTGGATTTATATTACAGAGGCGGTTAAAAATATATCGTTCTTTGTATTTTAATTTAAACTAGAATAGTCAGGTATAAATTAAACAGTTCTACTGAACTTTTAAGTTGTGTCATATACGACTTGTTGTAACCATTACACAAAGAAAGTACAGATTGACACTTATAAGACATTTTTCAGTAAATATAAACTAGTGGGGTTGACCTTATTTAATACATATAATTTACTATTTCAAATTATTATATTTTCTTAGAGAAAACTTTATTATTTGATTTATTTTATTATTTGAAGTTATTATTTGACGCAATCATCGTAATATTTTTTACCAAGTAAACGTAGTAAATCAGCATTAATAATTTCAGATTTGAACAAAATATGATGAAGTATAGCTAAAAATATATTTGTATGAGAATTGTCAACATGTTATTATAAATTTCCTAATGTTACTGAGTTAACGGATCTACAGGTGTGCCAACCCATCTAATTAGTAATTGGTAGTTACGTCATTTTAGTATTCCAGTGATAGACGTCAACGGTCACAGTCTCACCGTACTTACTGTCGTTGCGTATTGTACCGGTTTTAAGCAACAAATCAAAACGTTAAATTGATCCAGAAATAAGTTATATGAAATATAAAACTGAACAACACAGTTGACTAGCTTCCTGTATCAGTGTTCTGTCCCTAAAACCTTAATTGTCAGTCTGTCCTTGGATAGGGTTGCTGCAGAAGGTGTTATTACTAGTTGAATATTGTTGCATAAACAATTGGTTAATATTAAGATTAAATACATTTTAAATTATTTTATTCGTTTTATCCGATAATGTAATTTTAATTCTTCTACAATTAGTAACCAGCAGTGATATACAATTTTTCATAAGAGTCCTGTATTTAGTTCCTCCAAAAGTAGCTCATATTCCCGCTAAGAGATACTATTTAAACTAATGTAGATTAAATGGTGTATGATACATTTATGAATATTGTTAAAAATTTAAATATAAATCCATTATTTCGATGTGTACATTACATTGAAATCACTTGGATTACAAGTTAAACTTATACTACAGCATAATTTAACAACGAGTTATGCATAATACAAATATAAAAACCACATAATGAATAAATATATTATACATATTACACAATTAAGGAAATGCATAAAAGCTCTGATCTCAAAAGGATAAGTTTAAAACGATTGAATACAGACTACATTATTATAGCATAGGTTATTAAGAGTTTACAACATAAAGGTTTTAACTACTAAGGGTATACAAAATAATGTTTCAATTCAGAATAACTTTATGTGTGTGTTTTCTTATGTTATTCGTGCGGCTTTTTCAAAGATTTATGGGTATATTTGTTCATATATAAAGATAGTATGAGTAGTCTTATTATTTACTAACTTACTATGGAAGTGGAGACAAACAGTGTTTAAATAACATTATTATTAAAGAGGAAGTTATGTATATTGAGTTTGTTGCATAAGTTACTCAAGTTGAAATGAAGTAAAATATCATCTGATTCACAACCAAGATATTCCTCTAAAACGTCGCGTATTTCCGTTGTACAGTAACAGTCATTTTCCCCACTCGGTGGCTGGCCATTACGTCACACCGCCCTAGCAGCGATGTGGGTGACATCATGTGTTGAGCATTGTGAGTTATTTATTGTAAAATTAAAAATCGTATAAAACCAAAATTTGAGTCACTCAATCATTACTTTGCGTGATCAAAGTGTACAACTCCTGGCTCCGCTTGTTTATGAATTGTAATTAATTGTTATAATAATTGTTTATAAATATGTAATATGTAATCCTTTACAACCCAACTAATTCCAGAAACATTGTTTATACATATACTGTTTTGGTATAATTGGTATAATATATTGAAATTATACTATTAAATCTAACGTGTATTACTTTATTTTGATATATTATTTAAGGAGACTGGTTTTATTTTATTTATCTCACGTTGTGATAAGTTATTTCACTACTTGCATTTCACAATTGAGCATCGCCATCCTTTTATTTACATTTTTTTTATTTAACACATTGCAGACTTGTCTTCTGGTCAATATTAGAATATTTTAGTCGTTTTTAACGATTTCCGTAATTAAAACTGTAAGGTTTATTAGGGGTTATACGCATGATATACTACGAGTATGATTAAAGTAACGTTACATGTTAGGTGTCCTTGTCATTTTACTTACTACTCTACTGTCATGATTTGCTTTATACTTTCAGGTTTAGCAATAACTAAGTAGTCTCCTTAAGTAACCCGCATTCACCAAACCACCCACTCCCTTCCCCCCTCTGGAGGTGGTGGGGGGGATGGTGAACTCACCCCTCCACCTGGAGGTTCCACGGTTTCAAGGTAAATTATAAATGAAAGTTGTTATAATGTTTATTTATTATTTTTTTATTAATTCATAGATCAATCAATAAAATTGAATTATTATTCGACCGAGGACTCTTAATTCCAAAGTAATCATCCTCAAGTTCTCGAACAAATAAATAAATTTAAGGTTACATATTTAAGTAAATAAAATCATTAGGTTATATATCAGGTTATAAATTCTAGAAGACGAATAATGGTATTTATTTAATCTTATAACATGTGTTTGTGTTTCTATAGAGGTTTATAGTTTTATAAACAAACCTATAATTGATAATTACTAACACAAATTTAAATTCTGATATGGTTTGCACATACAATATTAAGCTAAATTACATTTAAAGAAGCAAACATATAAAAAATAATAATAATAACGTATTAACAAATGTAATAACAATATTTTGTTGTAGATAATTTGATGTACAGAAGAAAGGCAAATTACTAAATTAACTCCAACTTGCAATGATAAAGAACGTCAATGTTTGCCCAAATCCTTTACTTAGTTTATGAGATCATCCGTTTAGCTGGCTGACTACTGATCATTAATTATTCTCTGCTTTGAGCTGCAATTAAACTCAAACGAGACATAATTTAACAGATTTCACATTTCCAAAACATTCCCAGCATTACTTTTTCAGATTAATAATAAAGGAGCACGTTTTTATTTACGTAAAAAAAATACTGTATGTTAATAAATGATACCAATTTTGTTATTAATTTTGTTTATTTTGCTTTATAGATTATGTTTAGTTCATTGTGGCTTTCAATAAAATTGTAGTGAATAGTTTTATATTACTACGATTTAGTGATAAGTTGACAGGATTAATAAACGTAAAATAAACAATTAAGTTAAGAACATAACAGGAAACGAAGTTGTAATTCAAGATACGCAAATTAAAAGTAATTTGGAGATATATTAATACTTCAACAGTTTAATTTAATTCAACTATTTTCAAAATAAAGGCCGTAATAGTATGTCCCATGGATTTCCTATTTAGGAGAAATAACGTACCCACTGAGGTATACAAAATATCAAAGAAAATAAATATATTAAAAACCATGTCAAAATAAAACCGTCATAAAAAGTAAGAGTTTATTTTATAAATTTTCCAGTTAGGTACCATGCTCAAAAATGTCAGCCGATTCAAAAAATTCAGAATTTACCATTTTAATTGAAACTCAAAATCAGAAGAGCTCTCCTTTTAAACGTTGCCTGTAAGTTTTGTTGTTTCCAAAATTAAAAAAATCGTGACAAAATAAAATGATTACTCTATGTAGTAACAAGGCCTAGTTTATCATGACGTTGAATTAAATTAAATCACAATGGATTTAACAAAACAAAAATTAAATTCATGTTTAATATATTATCATTATTATTAAAGCAGTTACAATGTTATTATTTATGTTGTCGCTGTGACATTTGCTATCTAATGTCTCATATTGCATAAGGAAATTCATCTCCCTCCAGAATCGCGTTAGTTAAGTTCCATCTTTCTCTTAATTAACAAGGATAGTTCAATGTGTTTCTTTCATATGTTCATTGTTGGTAAATCTTTGTCATTTTTTACTTATAGCTGTAAAAATTGTGTGTGATATTATAATTATATATAACCAGAAAACTGTTCTAAGAGAAAAAGTATTTATTAAAACGTTGTTTAATCCACTTGAGAGTGAATAAGGAGTGTCAGGAACGCGATGTTTGCTGAAGAGATACGCTCCAAATATTTGTACCAGGAGTTATTCACTTTGGCCCCAGTGTCAAACTTGTTTTGGTGGTCTTTGTTTATCACAAAAACTGAACAGCGTTGAGCATTGCAGCTGTGTTGTAGAGCGGCTGAGTAACAAAAACAAGGACAAATGTTTTATCATTTTAATGCAAATATAAATTATAAATAATGCAGACAACATATAAAGATGTTTACCTCCTGATACTACAATGATTATCCTATTCATTTATAAAACAAAGATGGTATATGTATATCTATCTTTCGACCGTTTTAACGTAAAAATTACTGAACCAAATTGAGCTGTAAGTTTTCATGTAGGTAGATAACCCAACTGGGCTACATATGGACCTATTCGCATCTTGACAATCCTTTAGGCTCCGCCCCAGTGGCACTCATAGTTATGATGTTATTCTTATGGGCAATAAGTTTATTGGATGAGATAATTACTTAAACAGATGTAGTTGCAATAGGAATTTCAATCAGCCGTGCAAAGTAAATTATGTTTGTTTTCAAGTAAAATAAACAAGTATAGCCAATTACACATCACACGGAGTATCTTGTTCTGTGGGAGCTGTTTTCAGTGCAAACAGTTAAAGTAGAGCGAGATTTTTCATCTGTTGTTTCCATCATCTGTTCAGTCAAACTGAAGCTCGATATGGCCCAGCTGGTTATCTCAGTCACTCCGGCAGTGGAGTAAGCCACAGGCCAAGATATTCCACGTGATGTGTCAGTCACCTCATATGAATGGCTACGTAAAATGAGTCCCTCAAATACTTCCCATCATCCCTTTAAACGTCCGGTTTAATTAAATAACCTAAACAAACCCAAATGCCTAGATATGATCACTTAATTTCTAATTCCTAATTAAAAAACCAATCAGTAATTTATTGCTAAATTAACCAACTACAGTGTGTATTATCTAGGTCTGAGTGTTTTCTGATAAAAGTGTATTACCTACAACTGGTATTTGTATGGTTTATATTATCAAGTGTTTGTATAAAATAATTAGAGAACATAGTTGATAACTTTTATTTAAGCATTTTGCTCGGTTAGTATACAAATTACTCTTTGATAAGCTATGGAATTTAGCTGAAGTTTAAAAGGGTTTAGTAATTGAATTTGGTGGCCTCATAATCATATAATTTATTGTTTGTAAAATTAGTGTTTAATAATATTTGCCAGATATATTAAAAACAACGCTATTATACCTTAGTTTGTTAAATGTGGTGAGTATCTATTAACATTCGTGAGATGAAGTGGTGATGAAGTGATGATGAAGTGGTGGTGAAGTGGTGATGAAGTGGTGATGAAGTGGTGATGAAGTGATGATGTAGTGGTGATGAAGTGGTAATGAAGTGTGATAAAGTAGTGATGAAGTGGTGGTGAAGTATTATTTTTATGTACTTTAGTTAGTAGTGTCAACCAGGCAGACGGTCCAAGACACCATTGTTTTTCCAGTGCTCACAATTAGTGAAGTGTTTAGTAGTTTTGTTAGGAGACATAGACATACATTTCAGATTTTAATGTAATTGATTGCTAATTTGCCATCAAAAAAGCACGTTTTTTCCTTCTTTTTCTTATTTTAATATTTGTGAGATGTATTAAACATAACACCATTTATACTATTAATAGCTGTTCCCGCAGACTTCGCCCCACAAATAATTTATAAAAACTACGAGAGTTGTGTGTGCTGCATTCTGTGGTTAGCCCGTGGAACTACTAACAATTAAGATCAGCTGTTTGTATTTTCATTAGATCAAATAAAAATGAATGTCCATAAGATATACATGGGAACTTTGTTGGGATCTCTGGCGGAGCCTTAAGGTCAGATCAAGGTGAAAACCATTTAGTTTTTCTATTTCATACCTAAAGAATCAGTGTACGAAGTTTCAGCTTTCTACCTATATGGGAAGGTTGAGAATTAGTGATGAGTGAGTGAGTCAGTCACTCAGTCAGTGAGTCAGTCAGGGCTTTGCCTTTTATAGATATAGATAATACGATGGTGACTTTAGTTGTTATTTTATTTGGATTTTGGCTTCAATAGCGACTATGTTGATCTCATGGGCTAGTGGAGTATTATCAATACATCCTTCAACAACAGTTTGAGTGAATACAAACATTTGCTTAGTGAATGCAGTCATCCATCTTCTTCGTAAGTGTGCAAATAGAGATAGCGGTAATGGTTTAACTGGTAAACTTCCAGATAGAGATAGTGATAATGGTTTAACTGGTAAACTTCCAGATAGAGATAGTGGTAATAGTTTAACTGGTAAACTTTCAGATAGCAATAGTAGTAATGGGTTAACAGGTAAACTTCCAGATAGAGATAGTGATAGTGGTTTAACTGGTAAACTTACAGATAGAGATAGTGGTAAAGGTTTAACTGGTAAACTTCCAGATAGAGATAGTGGTAATGGTTTAATTGATAAACTTCCAGATAGAGATAGTGGTAATAGTTTAACTGGTACACTGCCAGATAGAGACAGTGGTAATGGTTTAACTGGTAAACTTCCAGATAGAGATAGTGGTAATGGTTTAACTGGTAAACTCCCAGGAATATATATTTCCCAGAACGTTTAAAATATATAAGCAATATGGTTATTCAATATGAAAACAGTAAAGAAAGTGTTCTGTTTTATAAAAAAGGTCAGAGATTATTTACAATTGATAGTTTTACACATGGAAGAGCTTTCATATCCTAGTAAAAGTTACCAATGCTATTTTACCAACGGCTCTATCAAATTTCTGGGAAACCCATAAACATAAAACAAAATTCTGTTCGCTGCTTGTTGTGAACTTTCCTTGGTTTAATAAGATAAGGCATTTACTAAACGAAAATATATTTACCACACACAGTATGGCCCAGTTATTCATTGGACAACCAATGTTTGTTTGTTGTTTGTTGTTTGATACTACTAACAGTTTTTAGTGTGTAAACCTTTTATGTTATTTCTGTAATATTTTAATCCCAACGTATTTTTTTCTTCCATGGTTTAATTTTGTATTTGTAATCGTATCAGAAACAAAATAAAGAGGGTAAAAATATGGATAACACTAAGGTAATCTGTAAGTATAATCTATAATATAACTTTTTCGTTGTATTATTATTCCTAGGATAGAGGAATAACTCTTTATCATCATTCAGTTGGTTGTTCGGACGTTATCAGGCCAATGTCAGTATCAGTGTCCGCGTCGTCCATTGTTGTCTCAGTCCTCCTGCCTCTGACATTGTCCACTCGGTCCGTTGGTCTGGAAATGAACTTCAGCTTCCCGTTTGGTTGAAAATATGTAAAGGAGTGTGGTATTTTATTAATTGTAAGTGTTTTTTCCAAGAGGTTAGTATCTTTTTACCTTACTTTTCCCGACCACATAGACAACATATCTGTGTGTGGATCATGACAAGAAAAGCAAGGAGTGAGCCGTTACAGGATGAGTTGAGCAGTACTGATAAAATGTACATGCTAGAGCTGGGACTCGAACTTTTGACAGTCCAATGCCGTGGTTGGAGTCCGACGCCTTGACCATTAGGCCTGCGACTCATTAATTAGCTATTTATGTTAGCAATTAATTGTACATTGTTAGCATAGTAATTATAATTTGACCAGTTGTTTTTAAACGATATAACCTTTGTACTTTTGAGCAAGAAGAAAAATCATCTGAAAACTAACCGTGGAAATTTATCAACCTTATACAGTTTTAAGCGTTTAATTTTTGGAGTAGAGAAACTATGGGCGATATCTGGTTAAAAGGAAATTCATCTATTTAGAATGATTAAAAAATATTTGGTATATGATTGCTTTGCTTAACTAATACTTGTTAAAAAAATAAAAGAGACGCAATTTTTTAGTAAATAATATCTAGAGTAATATCTATATGTTAACATCGTAAACAACACATCTCTTGAATTGGTGTTTAAATTTAATAAATTTTATTAAAATTAAAATACGAGACTCTCTTTCTTTGATACACGAATTCTAAACAGAAGCATTTACAACTTTGATGCTCTTATCGTATGTTGCTTTATATGGTCAGATAATTATGGTATGATATCGGTTACTCTGGTGGATATAAGCTCCACGACGTGTTAAACGCATGCCCGTGGGCGACATTCTGTATGTTGTATTCTTTTGCCTACCCTATATGAAATACAATTTAACTATATTAGATCCAATTAATATATATATATATATATATATATACATAATATTCGCGTGTGGCTTATTTAATAATAGATTTCATAATTATTACTTATATATGTAAATGACCACATTACATATTTATATGCTTCCTCATATTCATAATATATATGACTCAATAATTTTTTCGTTTATAATTGGTCGCAAATGCAATCTTTTATTTGAAAACAATATAATGCGGGCCATATGGGAATATTACAGGCACAGTATATTACTGTAATTCTAATCAGCTAGTTAACTAAAAAAACGTTATCCATAAGATTAACATTTGATCTTTGGAAGCTCGTGGGGCGGAGCTAAGCTATGTTTTCAACCCTGAAAAAAGGACATCTAGAGAATAAGAGCTTTTCATTGATAACTAGCATGTATACACAATAATCGTTTTTTAAGGCAACAAATATTTAAACAGAAATAAAAATTAAGTTTAACTAATATAGATAACTAGTGCATTGTGTAATATTTGTTATCGTGATAATGTAAAATACCCCCGTAGCAGCAAACCTGCGTACTCAGCGAATTTCCAATGCATATATATGTATCTTAATACCACATAAAGCCACATACCAAGTTTCATCAATATACATTCATAAATAAACGATTTATTACATTTTAATTATTCTCCATAAGAATAACATGGCAGCTGAGTATGCAGGTTTGCTGAAGCAAGGAACACAAAAAATGGAGTTTTATACAAATATCAATATAACTCATGTAGGTAAAGCCACATACCAAATTTCATTAATTTATTTTCATAATGAAGGCAGATAACACGTTACTTATTCTCCATAAGAATAACATGGGGCTGAGTACGCAGGTTTGCTGCTACGGGAGCCTTGGGTAAAAAATTGTCCTTTTGAGCAAATATCATTGGTCCACAACCAGATGAAGCCGTATACCAAGTTTCATCAGTATACGTTCATAAATAAGCGAGATATAAAATTTTTATTTTTCTCCATAAGAATAACATTAGACAACGTACTGTGTTTAGCACTTTCAATATCTCGGTAACCAATTGACGTAGAGAAATGATCAAAATACCAAATTGTGTGGTTTTTTAAGCTGAATCCAATGGGAAAAAATAAAATTTGACTATTTCCAAAATTATATGTAAAAAATTCGAAAAACCCATTTTTGGGGTACAAAACCCCCCAAAAATACCCCTTCGGATAGAGCGATCTGGCTGGTTTTCGAACTTAAAGTCATAAATGTTGCTTTACACGTTTATACCAAATTTCATCAAAATCGGATAATTTTTACGAGAGTTATCGTGCTCACGGACACACATATATATATATATATATATATATATATATATATATATATATATATATATATATATATATATATACAGTTTCGAACGAATGGTGTTTTTGGGGTCTGGGGACCTCAAAACGAAAAGTTATCATGGTCCCGGGCCTAGGTCTTACCATGCCGACTACGGTAATAGCTTCTTCCCTATAGGGGAAATTCGCTAAAATGTATTTAAATATTCTTTTGCCTACTAATATTTAATTCATTCACCTTCAATTTAGCATAAGTACTATATTATTTAAGGATTACATTTCATAAACAACTAAATTACAGAAATGTTATGTTAGGAATTTTTTGCGGACATTTTCCATCATTTAATTGTAAAAGGGAAGTTTTTATTTTGTTTTTACGAATAAGTGATGGAAAATATTTAAAAATCCTTACATAATATAAACTCGCCATCACTAACATTGAATTTAAAAAAATAAACTGACGCATTTGGAGCTTTAGTAAAAGTAGATTGTATGTACATTTTTAGCGAATGTAAAGCTATAAAAACTGTTAAAACGTTATTGGTATCTTTGTGCTCCTTCTTCAAACACTTGTCCTTACTTGTACTTTGCTGACTCCTTAACAACTGGAGTTTTCTATCTTTGCTAAACAATTATTGGACGAAATACAAACTAGGTCAACATAAAGATAACTCCATTAGTTGTAAGCCTCAAAGAAATGTACTATTTAAAATACTAATTTCATTATAATTATTTTAAATTCTAATCCTACGGTGCATTTTTTGTTGATTTAATGAATTTAAAAATCCTTTGTAATTTTAAAAATAAAGATAGCCTATATTCGATCATGTGCCTTTGCATTTTAGTGTTTTTTTCGTCTTGCAAAACATTATCTTACTAAAATCTCTAAATATAAAAAATTAACAATTACATTATGATAATAAAGGAAGTAAGATAGTCTTATATATCTTATTTTCATTATCAGGCTCTTTTAATTTGAATGACACCTACATCTTTATGAATCCAATAAAGTTAACCGTGAATATAAACATGCCCGATAACTCTTTGCTGCTGTAGACAGCTTGGCATTTTTGTCATAAGTGATGTCAGATACTTTTAGTAGATAACATTTAATATAAAATATTAGTTCTAAGCGGATTAGTTGCAATTTGATATCTCGGTCAGAGGGTAGTCTCGTCTTCCCTGAATGTCCTGATTACAGTCCTGAGATCCTGGCATGTCCGGCTTAATTGGGTCAGCTCGCCTCCTCCACAAAAATTTGATCTTGAATCTACACTGAGGTAATTCATCCTGGTGATACCAATTGAAGTTCATCTGCGGTGTATCGTTATATACTCTCATTATTTTACTATAAGTTTCAGAGCAAATTAAATTTAATTATTTCGATTATGCTAAGTAATTTTTAAACCATGGAGGTGATTTTAATGTTTCAAAATACCTTACTACTTAATTTGGGCATTACAGAATAGTGCATGCATTTTGAACGTGTAACATTTGGTATTCTTTTGCAACTACAATACCAACTGCATATAAGTAGTAGGGAAAGGGGACTTCTGGGCCAAGTGATTGACAGCTTCCGGTCACGTGACCGGAAGCGCTGCGTCATGAAAGACGTCATCTGAGGCTGAGCCAGTGACGTAGGCGGTTTTGTGACGAAATGAGTAAAAGTTCAAAGTTCAAGGTCACGGTGAAGTTTTTTAAAAAAAATCTACCTCGCACTCGTAAAACGATTGTGATTCGATAGTTAATCGATAATAAATATCGAATGAAACAATCGAATAAAGCAATCGAATGATACGAGTGCGAGGTAGAACAATTACAAATATTACTTTATTTTATTAACAATAATTCATATTACAAATATTACTTTATTTTATTTACAATAATTCATGTTTACAATAGTTCCCCGTTGTTGGTTGTCATCGATGTTGTTGATCCGGACGAGTTGCGGCCATCACTTTGCTTTCTGAAGAAAGACGGTAGATACTTCGTTCCCTGCGCAGAGTCCATGTTGTTTTTTGATGCGTAAAGTTCCAAAGATAAATCGTAACCGGACGCAATAAGAAGTCTTAACTCTTCACTAAACACCTCGAGGTCTTGGTAAGTCGCAAGATGAATAGAGTCATAATGAATACACCTAATTTTAATGGACATTTTAATATAATGTTTTACGTTTGTGAAGAGCACTCGATGTTCACCAGTCGAGAGCCGGAGGTGTACTGACTATTCGCTAGCTAGCGTTCTGGTATGAAACGAAATGGTGGGGGTAAAAGTGTGGTGGGGCGGAGGAGATGGCGGACAGCAGATGGCAGGCGGCAGGTGGTGCGAGGCAGATGGTTGCTACTACATTCGCCGCCACAGTAATGCAATCCTTCGGCGTAATTCTTGTATTTTATCTTGTCGGTTCATTTGATACGTTTTACATCTACATATGCAATAGCTGAAACACTTGCACTTACGACAAGCTTTCCCGTCAACTTGATCGCCTGGTATTTTAAAACATTGTAACTCGCAACAATATGTCTTCAAATTGTTATCGAAAAATAAATTGTTCATAGGTGGCACCGACATGTTAGCTGCAGCGTGTGTTAGACAAGACTGAGACTAACTTCACTGCTCCCTCTCTTTTATATCTCTTCATAAGTTAACCCTGAATGAAAGTTCAAGGTCATCCATTTGAAATTTAAAAAAAGCAACACAGCAGTATATAAAATAATATACTGCTGTGTTGCTGTTTTATTTCTTTTTTTTTATATTTTCTTTATTAAACAAACATCTTACAATACAATAAGCTTAAGTCTAACATTGATGACTAGAAATACAAACAGAAAAATACAAACAAAGACATTATGTACAAGGATGCGTGATGTGCAGAGTGAGTTCCGTCGAGTTGTTGCCGCTTACACCGTGTGATACCAAATACAACGTCCCCGGTTGAATATCTCGCAAATCTTCATTTTGTAGCAGTTGAACAAATCGTTTTGGAAGAAATACTTGAAACTTCGGCTCATCTCCTGGAGTGAAAGGTCCTTCGCTCAATGAAACTAGAATTGCTTCTCCATGTGTGGTTTCCACTTTCTTGATGTTATGAATAATGTAGTGTTTTTGTTCTTTTAATTCTGAACACTTTTTAGTTAGCAGAAGGTCGGATTTTGAATGAGTGTTGAATTGATCAACCAGTGTTTGTAGAAACTGTTGTGATGCCATCTTCGTCAGTGGTGGTTGTGGTGTCTTCTGTGATGTTGCCTCTTCGGAGTCTCGAATAATACTCGTGCTGGAGCGGTGCTGTCTCCTCGTATTTATAGGCCTCGCTACCCCCACCACATTTCTGTTCTCCGCTACCCCCACCACATTCCTGCGTTTGTTTCAAGTAAGCAGCCAAACGATACGCGTTGTACAATGCACAGTTTGTTTGGCCGTGTTTAAGATCTTTTGCAGCGACACAAATATTACCGAGATTAATGTTAAAGTCCTTACTGATAGTTATATCGAAAACATCACCGTGCGTGTACTTTTGTATCCAGTTCTTTTTTTCTAATCCTCTTGTGTATATATGTGAATATTGTTTGCAAAAGTTAAACATAATACTGTGCAGATTACTGTAGCTTATAAATCCTTCATACCAATGTATGTGATGAAAGTAGTTTGTTATCCATTTGTTTGTACTTTTTGCTTTGGTGTTAAGTTTGTTAAAAGAAAAAGGAGCATCAAACGTGAATGGGTAGGCTACAAATGTAAGCAAGTCTAAAATTACTATTTCCTTGATAATAAACCTATCATCATTATTTCGAAATGCTTGAAATTCTATTACACAAGGCTTTACACTCACTTCTTCATCCCCTCCGCTCATCATGGCACCTAGCGATCAACTAAACTGTTTTCCACACCACGGTAGGTTAAATACCAGGCCGTACAGTTGCAGGCGCGTTGGTGTATATTTAACGTGGGCACCGTCCCCAATAGGCCTACCCCACGTGTGTTCTTCTTTACTAAGTCAAACTTTAGTCTTTTTTAACTTCTTCTTCTTGTGTTTCGTTTTCTTCTTCTTGTTTCTCCGTTTCTTCTTCCTGTGTTGTTTCTTCTGTAGCTTCTGTAGCGATTTCTACAAGTGGTTCAAAATCCTTTAACTTTCTCCACATGAAAACTTCATGAGGTATTCTATTAAAAATAGATGTATCCACAGGTCCGTACACGATGGTGCTATCAGGTTGTTTTTCCAAAGTATCGACCAAATATTCTTTAATAATAGCGCTTGCAAATACCAACTGTCTCATGTACCTTGTAATAGGTTCTGTTGCGTAGTTTAAAACGTAGAATTCTTCACGTGACAGTAGAATCTTATTTTCATGTTGAGTCAAGTCTCTAATTCGCACTTGTAGTTGTCCACGATGTTTAACAATATCGATTTCATTGTCACAATCCAAAAGTCGAATATGTGTTTTCCTTCCACACAAACTGTTAGTTAAATAACATTCTATTAAATGTACATGTTTCAAAAATGACTCCCAAGCATTTTGCGAAAATAAAACCTTTTTTGTTCCATGGTGTAGTATTACTGTAGGGGAATAATCCAATGACTTCATCAATCCAACTGATACACTTTTACTGATGCATGCTGAGATGGGGTAAAAGATTCGCAAAAAAACTTCAGTTAAAATGTGAGGAGGAATATTTTCTTCAACTTTCTTCTTCCTCTTTGGTACTACCTTTGATGGGTCTGCATTACTTTCCTCCTCTCTATCTCTTTTACCAAACTTTAAAAATGCAGTTATTTCCTTGATGATTTCTTCTTCACTAGTATTATCACGTTCCAATAACGGTGCTACCTCTGCATCACCTTGTACAACAGATGGAGAACTCATTTTGTAGAAGATGTTGCCCATGCGACGATAGACGATCAACTGAAGACCTGCATTGTTGCTCCGCTATTTATAGGTTAGCGACAGTGGCGGTGCCGGTGGTGGTACAACGTTTTACAATACCGTCTTTACGATACCAGTCAACGGTGTGTATGTAACAATTTTATCGTGCAAAATTAAACAATACGCAGATGTATTTGCAGGTACGTTTTCTTGAAATTCCATTTCTATTTTTATATCAACACTAGACGATTTTACAGATTCGTTTTGTTTGGAGCAATCAATTACAACAATCGGAGCTTTCGATTCAAACTGTACGGGAGATAGTAGAGGTGTGTTTGTTTTGCCGTAATATGAATTTTGGAACCTAGCGTACATATCGTATAAAACACTGTACCTTTTTTTATCAAAAGAGATATTAAAATTGTCGTAGGGAAAGAATTGTGAATTCAGGAACACTTTACAGTTTGTTAATTTACAATGGTCAAATTCACCAGCATTTTCAGTTAATATACTTTTTTTCTTTGTTTGTAATCCAAAGATTACATATCTCGCTTTTTCCAAATGAGTAGAAGTTTTTACAGTCCATGTATGCCGTTGTGTTGAAGGTAAAACGGGGTATTCATGAAACTCCCAGCTTCTGAATGGCATTACAATGTCTCGATCTGATTTTAACTTTCTTAATAATGTAATCCTGTGTTCATCATTTAGTCGCACATGTGGTACTCTCCAAACAATCTTGTCTAATGTTAGTTTCCAGTCTAAATTGGCTTCAGTTGTTCCAGCAGATGCTTTAATAATATCATTATCGTTTGATGACCTTAATAAAACTAGTTCTTGTTTTACATTTATTATTATTCTTCTGTAATCTTCAGCAAATCCTAAAAGTAATCTTAAAGGTACGTAAAAATCAAAGTTTCCCGAAGCGTCAGGAGTAATTATACTTTTGTCTGGTGCAACCCATCCTGCAACAGCTAACAGATTCTTCTCATTTGGTGTTAAAGACGCTAATCCTTTTAATGTACTGGAAATTCCAACCTTTTTTGTTGAATCGACTGTAACTCCTGAAATTTCATATCTAATCTCGTCAAACAAAAATGCCATAGGATTATTTATGAACGGAACAGTGGTTCCAACAGTACCGTCAGCTTTTGTTACTTTTCCTTCAATATATAAATAACTTTCGCATGGAAGAGTATAAATGTCTTGTTGTTGTATAGGAATCCTAATTTCATCGTTATTGTTTAATTTCGACGAAGCGTAAGGGTTGTGTGTGTGATATTCCTTTTCCCATAAGGTCTCGTCGAATGTTGGGCCCTGCGCTATATCCAGTATATCCATTGTTAATGACCTTTAATCCAATTTCTTCTAGAAAACGAATGTTGTCACTTGTTAATCCTTCTACAGCTGATGAGCTACTGACCTCTTTGCTGGTTGGCTCTCTCTTTTTAAATGATAACCCCATTATCTAAGCGGATGATTTTATATGTATTCTTACAGTAATAGCTTCTCCTCGAAAGTCAATAAGGTTTCCGTCTTGATCCACTATGTTCAGCACGATGTCTGAAATGAAACTGGTGTTTAACGGTAGGTACACAAGGTTTTGAGGCTTTTCTACTATCTTGAAACCCGGTGCGACTGATGGGTAGAATGTGTGTAATATATGCCGATTTTCTCCATCTCTGTAGGATCCTTGTATAATGTTACATGTAATGTCTATGCTGTTTACTTTGATGATCGTCACAGTTCTATTCCCAGAATGAGTTGTATTAGGTTCTAATACCTTTGTTTCCTTAGAAAACCCCAATAAACTACCAATTGAACGTTCTTGGCCAAAATCAATATAATACTTAGAAGTAATTTCGGCTTTCATTGTATTGTTATTGCCTTTTATCGTTATATTTTCTTTTCCCATATGTTTTTGTATAACTTCATTTATATTATCAATTTCATAAGCTCCTGTTGGTAAACTGAATTCTTCCAAAGCTGAATATTTTCCTTTATTATCTTTTGTCTTGTAATAATGTATTTTGTTATTAATTCCTTCACTAACGTTTGGAATAGAGTTATATGTTGTTAAATCCAATAATGCGGCTTCCCATAGTCTTCCTTTTTGCAAACGTAGCGCTGGAAACAGAATACTGCGCAAAGTACATGAGTTACCGGTTAATGACACTGTATACGAAGACATCTTAAAGTTGACTAACACTTTTAGCTAAAAAGTCTAAACATAAATGACCGCAAATGGATGTATCATCAGGTTGTTTTCTTGTATAATTGTAAAAAACATTTTCTGCCGCACGAAAGTATTGTTGAAGTTCTTTCGGTGGTGGAAGGTTTCCAAAACTGTCGAAATAATAAATCGTTTCACCAAGTTTCTTGTAACACACCCAATGAGTGCCTAATCCTTCACTATTATCCAAATTTACTATACCAGTCTCATTTTTCCACATTTTAACCGGTAATTCATCTTTCATAAATACTCCTCTAAAAAATGGGATTTTCAAACAAGAAGCATATGTAATCAGTTCTTCATTGGTTAATTCTTTGTTTTTAATTATTAATTGCTCTTTCTTATTTAATACACACGATACGGTCTTAGGTATAGTCCTCCTCCCTTTTTTATCATTGACCATATTGTTGGTTTCTTTTTACCTTTACCACTAGTAGATCGACGTTTTCTTCTGATATTACCTCCTTGTTTCTTAGCGGGTCTTTTCCCACGCCTTCTTCTCTTTCCTCCTCCAAACGTAGTTTTTGCTTTCATTGCTGCTGTTACTGCTAAAGACGCTGCTTTTTCACCAATACTCGCGTCACTAGATTTTACTCTTTGCCAAGCTTTCTCAGAAAGTGCTCTATCTGCTATTGATCTATTTTTTGTATCACCAAATTTGGAATACGCTATATCGTGCTGTTTACAGGCCTGATCAAGCTTATTTATTCCAGGATCTCCTCTAGCAAGCCGTTTCTCTAATTTGGTTCCAGGACCACAATATTGATATCCTCCAGGTAAATGTAATTCCACAGGTAATAAATCAATCGCCTTGTTAACTATAGCTCCAACCGGTTTACTTAATAGAGAAAATGCTGTTGATGCTATTCCCCTTCCTCTCTGTAATCTCTCTCGATTATGACTGATGCGTTTAGCCCTCGGCATGACTATTTATAGCCAAACTTACAATCAGTAGGTGCACTCTATAAATGTTTTACAATGAATGTAATATTAGTCTTGGCTTCTTGTATTATATATACTGTTTAAAATCCATTTATTATATAGAAATGGATTAATTAATTAAATGTAGACATAATAAATAAAAGTAGTAAAAATAGAAATAAGGTGTAATTGAAGATGTTTTAAATGTTTCTCCGCTGGTGATGGTATCGTTGTTTTCGGTAAAATGAATAAAATCTAAATAGTTGTCATGTTCCCTTAGAAACTTGCCACTTAATCGTTGGTAATTAAATAACACATTCCAGTCTAGTTTATCTTTAAAATTGTCAATGTAATTTTCAGAGAGATTTTGATATTTACTTATTACTTCCCAACAGTTATTAAAATTTGATGTCATCTCTACAAGGAAGTCTTCTGAAAACTGTTGTCTTTGTAAAATATGAATCCAGTTAACTCTGTGAAAATAAATTCTTAACATAGTCATTGTAAAGAGGTAGTGTATGGAAAGTTGTTCCCAATCCATATATCTATCAAACCGTTGAACAAAACCATCTGTCAGCACTCCTTGGGGAAATCTCGGCTCTTGAGATATTAAACTCCACGCAGTAATATTGGATTCCATCATCCTCTCTGTATTATCTCTCGAATATGACTGATGCTTTATCCCTTATCATGGGTATTTAAATTCTTTTTTCTCTTATATAATCTTCATCGTTTTCTGTTGGTTCATTAATCACATTCACTTTATCCCCCTTTCCTAATGTCTTGACTTTAGAAGGCTCAGACGGTTTATCTAATTGATTAGGTTTTTCTGGATTGTGTATCTTTTTCCAGTCTAAATAATTGTGGCTGTCAACATCTGAAGCTACAGCTCTTCCTGAAGCCCGATGGATATAATTAAATAAAGCTGCACCAAACCTTTCCATATGTTTTTCATATTCTGTAGTCCATTTCTTGTGTACTATATCAAATATTTTCTTATTTACAGCGTCTCCATCCTGCTCACAATCACCTACATTTGTCAATTTTAATTTTTTTACATCATAGCTTGTATCAGTTTCATTCTTTTTGTAAATTGTTAACAATTTTAAAGTCGCTAAATTTACTGCTTCACCATCATAAATGGGATGTTTTATATTGCTTAACCTTTTACCGGAAAATCCCCAATGGTCTTCGTGTACAATCGGGGTTCTTTTATCCATATATTGTACCGTAACCGCATCAGAAGACAAAAGCGGATCACCAACATTTTGAATTACTTTTCCTTCAAAATTATAATTACCATCAGGTGTTAACGGAAACCCAGCTCTTTTTTCACTATATCCAGATTTTACTCCAAACTCGGAATACCGTCCAAACTTGTCCACACTCATGATGTAACTGAATCGCTATCGTTTAGGTTCTTACTATATATATATATATATATATATATATATATACGTCTACTGAACAATTATTTCTCGTTTTCGCAGTTCATCAACCAAAGCTACCCATTCGTTTTCTAAACCAGTGTGCCCGGCTTCCATAGCTTCATGTAATAACCTCATTCGATCAACTAACTTATTTATATCGTTGTAATATATTATATTGGTTTTATACAAATTTTTTAATAATCCCCTTCCAGATGTAGTAGGATCAGTTGTTTTTCTTTTTTTATGCAAAACATTTAATTCAGCAGAAGATAAAGCTCTTCTTTTAATTGGAGCTTTATTTGATTTCGAGGGGAAAAGACTAGATATAATGTTTGTGTATTTTATTGACCTGTTTCTATGAATAGGTAGGTCTTTGGAATATTTTTTTCTATGTGCATTTGTATACTCTA
Organism: Allygus modestus; assembly: GCA_963675035.1. Taxonomy (NCBI): domain Eukaryota; kingdom Metazoa; phylum Arthropoda; class Insecta; order Hemiptera; family Cicadellidae; genus Allygus; species Allygus modestus. The sequence continues at coordinate 13,537,488 of OY776116.1, forward strand.
GTATATTTTTAAACAATTGTAAATCCTTTTTAGTATATTTACCAGGATTATTTTTAAAGATGAGTTCAAACAAACCTGTTGTACCTTTATATTTCTTATCACCAATAACTATATCATCATTTTCGTTTATATCTAACTTTCTATCTCCAATCATTAATCCTTTATCCTCTATTCTAGCTCCATATGTATGATAATTTCGATTAGCATGTGTGCCATGTAACATTTTTAATGTATATTTTCTTCCAAGTGTTCCTTTAAACATAATATCGGTACCTAATTTGCTTAAGTTGGATGGGTTGATATCCTCTTCTTCTGCTCTTGTATCTTCCGCACTTGTATCTTCTGTACTTGTATCTCCTGCAATGTTCTTTTCCCTTAAATCTCCTATATCTCCGCTTTCTTCATACTCGTCGCTTTCTTCAGATGTTTGTAACTGGTCAGAACTTTCATCATTCTGAAATTCTTCTTCATATTTGGAAATTGGTAGCATTTTGTCTCCTTCGAAGCGAATTGAAGGTTTTTCCATATTTTGTGCTAATCGCTTTAAAGGTTCAGTAACAGGTTTGAATGTTGTTTCTAAAAATTGCTCTCTTTCATTTATACCTGATTTTAAAGCTCGGTTTTTTTGTCTAATAGAATCACTAAGTGATTTTATTTCCTTTAATAGCTTTTCCTGGTTAACCATCTTCACACCTTGACGACTTGTACAGTAATACCGCTAATCAGTGTATTAAAACGAATTTATCAAAACCTATTCTATAACGACCATCTTTTATAGCTTGATCTTTCATAATAACCAAAAATCCATACTTTTCCGCCCATGCTTTTCCGCAAAGCTCTTTAAACTTTTCAAATGGCATATCCGCATTCACATGATCGTTATATATATGTTTTAGGTTAGTATCATCTTGTTTGAATACAATTAGAATATTTGCATTATCTCTGATAAGTTGTTTTGGGATTTTGCTATAAGTTTGTCCTATATATATGCTGTCGATGTTATTATGTCTTCCCATGGCAAAGTAGTTTCTAATAGTATCCTGATTTTCACAAGATACATCGTCAAATATAAATACAGAATACGGTTTCGCTTCGTTTGGTTGCATAATGCTATCACTAGCGTTAAATTTGTAAAAATTAACATCAGACACATCAGATAGGATTTTATCCAGCAATTGATACTTTGGTTGATGTAGAGACTTTGAAAAAATATATAGGTTACTAAACCTTAATCCCTGCGGATTAGTGATCAAATTAAAGACAACATTGGTCTTTCCACAGTTTGAGGGGCCACTTACTATACATCGAACAGTGTTTGGAAGTAAACTACCGTGTTTACCATTGTTGATTTTAACGTTATCCACAGTTAAATCATCTATGTTATTAATATTGAATCGATCTTTATGGTGAATAATCTCCATCCTGCTCAAAGGTTAACGATGAAATGAGTTGCTTGTATTAAACCAAGTCCTTTATAGGTATCCATGAATCCTCAGTTTTGTTAAACCCTAACCACCGCACTTTAACTGCGTCCTTTTTTCTTTGTAACACTTTTTCAACAAGATATACATCACCTACTGTTGACTTGAACATTTCATGTCCATAAAATGCACCTTGCAACAAATCTCCTTTGTTATCTTTTAGGATATACGTTTCAGGTACAGTCGGTTGCACTTTATACACTGTAAAAACTTCATTCGTCCAATTGGGAAGGTATTTTTTGGTAAACACTCCCTTATATTTACTAATCCGTACTTTATCACTTACATTAAATTTTCTTGGCTGCATTTTTTCTACTTTAGGCTTTGTATTTTTCTTTATGCGTTTTAATACATCTTTTGCATTTCTTCTATTTACTTTGTTAGGTTTCATACCAATAGTTCTATGAAACCTGTTGTTATAATCATTTATTAATTGTGGTAAAACATCATACCATACGTAAGAACCTCTTTTTGAAAATTGTTTATACAGTGCTCCTTTTAAGGTTCTATTAAATCTTTCTACAATAGCAGCTTTTTTCTCTGAATTTGTAGAATAATGATTTATTTTATATTTATTCATTAACTGTGCAAAGTTTGTATTAAAGTATTCTGTTCCATCATCAGTTTGTAAATGTTTAATTTTGTTTTTATCTCTTTTTATGGCTATTTCCATGGCTTCTGTTACGCTTTTACCAGTCTTGTCCTTTAGAGGCAAAGCGTCTGCAACTTTTGTAAAACAATTAATAATTGTGAGTATATATTTAAATCCTTTGTTTATTCTGCTATGCGGTCGCATTTCAATTAGATCCGCTTGATATAGATCATTTATCCCTTTTATAATAGTATTTCTTCTTGGAAACTTTATTCTTGCAGGTTTGTGTAGTTCATTAATAATCTTCTCCTTCAGGTCTGACATGATGGTTTCACGAAGGCAGCTGATATGGTATTAAATATTCTTTGGTATAAATCTGCTTATATATACATATAGTTCAAGGTCATTCAAAACTTGTGTAAAAAAAGGGGAAACACAGCTTAACATTGCTGTGTTTCCCCTTTTTTTACGGAAAGGAAAAGGATCAAGGATCTAGGACGATGAAAAGGTTACTCGTCAATAGGGTTGAGGGAGTAGTGGCCAAATGGCAATGTGTTGATTTTGTCTGGAAGGGTTTGTCTTTTGTCGTCATTACAGGATAGCGCCTTTTTAACTTCAGTCACGCTGTACAGCTGATGGTTAAAACTTCTGATGGTGTTGAATTTAGCTGTAATGATGTTATCTTCAAATAAGCATTGCTTGTAGTGTTCAAAATGCACTTTCTTTTTTAAATATAAACTCTTTACACCTTTAGCTTTCTTAATATAGCTATTCTTCTTTTCTTCTTCTTTTTCATTATAGAGTTTCAAAGAATATAGTTTAGACATCAGTGCAACAATCTCTTCAAGCAGAACACCATTAGCCTCATCCTTGAATTTGCCTAGTACTTTTTTGTGTCTGTCATTGTCGTAGTTTGGATGATCTTTTGGATAATCGGAGAAATCAAAATCGTTCTTGTAAATAAATGTACGTAAATCTTTATACATGTCCAATGTTACTATGCGATATATAAAAGCGTCAGTGTCCATATATGTAATAGATATATTTTCTCTTCCGTAGAACGCCACCATTTTGTTGTAGTGAAAATCGTACATGTGTGTTTTTGAGATGTCCAAGATTGACATGCCTATATACAAAGGACGATCCATCTTCACACTCGTCTTCTTCATGGACACTGCTACAAGTTTTTCATTAATAATTATAGATGTTCCAAAATTTGGCTGCTGTACTAGTTTCTGTAATTTTTTTGCGTCGGTAACAAGTTTAACATTTTTGTGTCTTCTTTTGTTTTCCAATGTTTTTCCAAATATCGCATTATTCATTAATTTAAAAAAATCTTTTTGAAAGTCTGATGTAGCTGCTGCTCTTCTGATGGTATTTGAATCAATGTAGGGTTTCAACCAGCATGATTGAGAAAATTCCAAAACTCTATTAATTTTTGTTAGACGTAGTCCTAATTCGAAAGCTTGTTGAACCACCCAAAAGTGAGCCACGTAGCGTTGTTTATTATTTAATGTCATCATTAATTTGGGGTGTTTTCCAATTGGTGAAATTTCTGTTTTAGCAAGAAGTGGAAGGTCATAATGAAGATCATGTAAATTTTCTGGGTATTCAAAATCGCAATCCAAAATATATCCAGTGTCACCATGTTTCGGAATTTGTAAAATATCGCCAATAGAGTCGGGATTAATCCATTTAAAGTTATCAAAAGGAAGTGGGTTTGACATTGCCCAACCGTACAGGTTATTTGCATCGAAATATCCTAAATAGGTTGACGGTTTGGTTTCATCATAATCGGGTAGGTATTTGTTGTTGGCTTTGACATGTCTGGTAACACTTTGGGTCAATCCGCCTCTTACTCCAGCTTCAACCATTAAAACCATGTCAATGTCTGTTAAAAGTTGGAGTTTGCATTTTGTTTCTTTTAACATGGCTTGCCAAGCTAATCCTGGTGAAGTATACGAATGTAGAGGGTCCAAACCGTAGGCAGCAAAACAAGTGTTTCGGAATTCTTCCATTACATCACAAAGAAGAGTTACATCTAGTTTGACATAAAAGTCCGAGTAATCTCCTAAGGTCTTCATATCTAACTCGTTCCATACTCGACGTGCGTGTTGATAGTCCTCAAGTGATATTTCCGAATCATTAAGTTTGTTTTTAAAGCGTTCTGGTGGAGGTAGTGATGTTTCATCAAATCTATGCAGTCCATCGATGTAATCATAGGGGAAGACTCCTTTTCGAAGAACCAAATCCATTTTACTATTGGGTACACTTTTGCTTGTTTCTATCAAATCTGTTCTTCTTAGATTTTCAGATAATTTCATGAGGCTTGAAGGCATAAATCTAAATGAATCAACAAACCTTAATTTAATTTTACCCACCTTTTTTGAAAAGCTTATAAATTTTTCCATTGTAGTAGCCAAAACGTCTATTGCTCCATTATCTCTTCCTAGTTCGGGGATTATGAAGTGCGAATCATAACCACTCAGATTGTGCAGAACTACGGGGATGAAATATGGTAGTTTGTAGTTCAAGTTGCAAGCGTTACAGGCTGCACCTCTATACGCTCCCGTAAGATGATCGTGGTCACGAACTTTAACGTTATCCAGTGTAAAGGTGTTATTACACAAATAACACGTTGTTGTTGAATAATAATGTTGAAGCTCTTCTTCTTCCATAGGTGACATGGGTACCTTTGTTCCATACAGTTCTTCTACCTTTGCAGCTATTTCATACAGATCATCGACAAAGTATTTGGCTGCTTCTTCACCGCGATAAATCTTTGGAGAAGATGATAGTCCATATTTTTGAAGATGGTCTTCAGTCAACGTGGATTTAATTAGTATGCAATAACTGTTTGGTGAATGAAGTTGGTATTTGCTTCTTCTTGTAACGTCCTCTTCTTGTTGTTCAAGTGGATGTAAAGAAGACTCGAAATCAGCGTAAACAGCAACAGGTACACGGTATTGTTGTATTATTTTGTCAAATGTTATCTGCGCTCTGCTGGAATGTGGCAATTTAATTCTAACCTCATAGTTTCCATTACATAACCTTTGATGTTCTACTAACCATTCTGAACCTCCCCTTCTTAATGGTTTGCCTACATGACAAAAACATCTTTTACAAATGGTTTTCTCTCCGTGTTTTTTTGATATTTGTTTAGATACAAGAGCTGCAAAGTTTTTTATGTAGACATAGTGGGATATGTCCCCTTTAGTGATCAATAGCAAATCCGTATGATCTCTGCGCTCAATAGGTGTTATGCGCAAGGGGTACGCATTGTTTGACGAATCTAAGCCGAAAATGTTGACAGAAGCTGAAGGATTTTGCTTTTCAAATTTTGATATATCAGTAATTGCAACAGGGTAATTCATTCCCTGGAAATTATACTTATGTTGTATTTCTTCATATTTTTGACTTGGTCTTTCAGGATGGTTTTTTACATATTTAGCCAACATAACGTATTTAAAACATTAATTATTTTCATTTTGCACATTAATACAGGAGAAGGTATTTCTAATCTTTGTTGGTAAAGGGATATAGCTACTGCCACGAATTCCATAACCGTGTTTGTGCACTCTTAAGTCTAGCCCTGTGATGCTTAACAAACTCCATCCAGATCCTCTTCCTTCGTGTTCTTGTATTTTTGTCATTAGCTCTTCAAAACATTCAGATACGATTGAATCAATATCTGAGGAAGACATAATAGTTCGGTTTTTTGTTAAGAAACCTCTCGGTGAAGTTTCATTCTGAATGTTTGTAAATAAACCATCTAGTAATAGGCCAAATTTGATAAAATTTAATCTTTTTAATTCATTTTGCAGAGTTTTACTTACCAATCCTTTTGCGTTATTTAAAAATTCTTCAAGTTGTAATTTTGCATTGTCAATTTTAAAGTGGGTTACTACATTACCCGGAAGTGCTCGGGCATGTAGTTCTACATTTACTGCTGTTGATGCTGAAGGACGGTGAAGTGTAGACAGAGCATGCGTAGAACTCGATGCAGCTGATGATGTTGAAGGAATATGAAGTGTAGACAGAGCAGGCGTAGAAGTCGATGCAGCTGATGATGTTGAAGGACGGTGAAGTGTAGACAGAGCAGAGGTAGAAGTCGATGTTGATGGTGCATATTGAATTACAGTTGGTCTGGAATGTTGGTGTTGAGCTAACATTTGATCTATTTCTTTCAATTCTTCTTCTTCATATTTTTCATCTTGGTTGTTGTTATGTTTTAGTTCATTATGAATCATTAAAAGAAATTCATCCTTAAATGAAGACTTGCAAATATCGCAGCGATGCATAATGTAAGTGCGATCTCCGCAAGGGTCAAAGCAATAATGAAAAACACTGCAAATACCCCTCTATTTATACCCTAGCAAAAGTGGTGGGGGTACGTATTACGTTAAGTTTACTATTTTTTTGCATTTTATATTTACTATTGTAGCTGAAGGGTACAAAGTTCTGTATTTAGGTCAAGGTCATTGAACATATTTGCCAAAACGGGGAATAGAGCAGTAAATGATTTCATATCAAACCATAAACTGATCTATTCCCCGCTCTGTATTTAACTAAGACAATTTTCTCCAACAGGAACATTTGATAGATTTTAAACTCGGATGTGAAGTCGGATTGTACACATTGCATCTCGATCAACTAAAAATTTCATAAAACAATAGGGATCTTCAGTTGTAGATTCATCTTTAACATATTCGATGGTCAACATTGCCGAACGAAGATCTTGTGGAATTACGTCGACTTTTATGAGTCGCCTTTCGAGTTCAAACCGTTTTGTTATTGATGTAAGTTTTATCACATCATCGATATCGATGAGGGGAAAGCTGTAGCAAACGGAGTTTCCTGGTGGGTTCATCATGCCGATATGATAAATATACACTGTTGCATCGTCTTTAAATAGACGTTCCCCCACCATTAAATGTATAAGTTACCCCACTTTTTCAATCTTGTAAATGGGTCAAGGTCATACAACGATATTACCAAAACGGGGAATAGAGCAGTAAGTGATTCTCACTATAACCACAAACTGATCTATTCCCCGCTTTGTATTTAAAGTAAACTATTTGAAGACAACAAAGACTTATTCAGATTCTTCCGATGATAATGATGATGATGATGAGCTCATATCACTAAATAAGCAACGACGAACACAAAAGTTCCCTGTGATTGGATCTAGAACTACATCATCGATATTAATACTGCTTGGAGGGGTTTCACTATCAACAAGGTCCATTTCCTCCAAACAGAGCAACTGATGATGACATTCTGGTTCATTATCATCGTCGTCGTCGTCGTCAGTCAACAGCTCCAACAGCTCCATCTCTCCAAGATATGGTTCACTGCTAGCAAACTCACTCAGTAGTTCAAGATCACTAAATAGTTCATCTTCCATCTCTGAATCGTCTTCGTCTTCATCTTCGTTTATATTTACTGGAATATTTTGAATCAATTCCAGTATAGTCTTCTTAGAAGGGAAAATGTTATCTCTGGGCGACATGATTCCAAGTAGCAGACTGGTTTTACCACTAATACGAAACCACCTTTTATACCTGATTTTGGTGGTGGTGGGGGTAAGTGTTGAAAGTGCAAGTGGTAGGGAAAAGTGATAGGGAAGAGGTATTATTGTAACACAAATGATTAAGTCCTGTAAGTGGGTCAAGGTCACCTTATCCTATTACCAGAACGGGGAATAGAGCAGTAAGAGATTCTTATTCAAACCTCAAACTGATCTATTCCCCGTTCTGTATTCCCCCCCCCCTTTGGCCTTTTATGTAGTTTATGAGGTTGTGTAATAAAGGCACAGGATGTAGCCTTCTCGTAATAATTGGTCAATTTTTTTCTTCAAAGGGATTGGTTTTACATCTATTTTTACTTCTTCTGTTCCACGAATACCCAATCCTTTGACCTGAACATGTTGGTACTCCGTTAACAGTTGGTAAACACGCTGGATAAAAGTATCCGCTTTAGCAGTAGAGTCAATATAGTGGAGGTATACCATGGTAGGTGCTCTCTTGATGCAATTCAGAACCAAAGTGATAATTGTCTCTGCAACATCGGGCTTATATACCCATCGTTTTTTTTGTTTTTTTTTTTTGCTTTAGTTACAGGTTTGGAACAATATAAAATGTTATGTTAATCTTCCATCCATTATCGACTAACCTTACCATATTGCCAAAGATTTTATATAACTTTCTACTATAGTTTGTTTCAAATGCTTCATTTTCGCTACTGTAAACTTCACTTGTTGGTCTCCACATGTACAATTGACAACTAACCTCTATATCAAGATACCGTAGCAGTAATCTCCTTACAGCAAGCAACTGATCAATGTTTTCGACCCGTCTGCTAACTATTATAGTTGCTGCAGAGATAGAAGGAGTGGATGCACTCATTTTCAGCAGAGTACTAATTTTTACCAACGATGGAGAACCTCCTTTATACTTAGTTTAGGTGGTGGTGGGGGTTAGGAAAGGATATTGTTGTTGTTGTAAGAAATAAGAAGATCTTTCATTATTTTTTATCAAACGAATATTTTCTAAGTCCCAAGGTCATTTACACCAGTTGCCAGAACGGGGAATAGAGCAGTAAGTGGTTCTTACTTTGACCGCAAACTGATCTATTCCCCGTTCTGTATTCTTCCGTTCAGTATTTCCAAACCATCTTTAGTCAGTTGAAACAAATTGATCAATTTCGAATGTTACAATTTCATTAAGAATTTTTTCTATTGCAACATCACCATCATCAAGAAAAACTTCTTTAAGAGTTGAGTTGGAGATTGGTTGATCAGGCAGTTGAGGCGAAGTCAATGGTTTTTCCAACTCCATTTGTAAAGTTTTAATGTATTTTGTCGCGTGTTGTATAATTGATAATCTTGACATTTTTGGACTAGCAAATGGTAATTTTGATTGTAGTATCTTGTATGCTTTATTTACTTTTAGCACCCTTTTCTGCTCTCGAACATTTCTAGGCTCTCTATGTAAGTTGGATGATCCAGCTTGACTGTCCATAGCTGACTAATTACTAAGTTCTGGAGCGGCCGCTTAAATACCCCCGCTTACCTATACCATTAGAGTGGGGGTAGGTAGTAGAGTGGGGGGTAGGTAGTAGAGTGGGGGTAGGTAGTAGAGAAGGAAAGTTTTATTTAACAGTTTTATTTTTCTATCCTATCCGCAGATTTTCTAAGTCTGTGAGTGGGTCAAGGTCGTCTGAACATATTGCCAAAACGGGGAATAGAGCAGTAAGAGGTTCTCACTTTGACCTCAAACTGATCTATTCCCCGCTTTGTATTTCAAAGGACTTTAGTTTTAAGATAGTTACTCGTCCTGATCTTCATCCATAAGGAAGATTTGTTTGTAAGCTGAAGGTTCTTCAGCGAAAAAATATTGGTCCGCTAACTCATCCTCTTTAAGAAAAACGGATTCAAAAGGTGGAGGGTTGTGTAAAACTTCTTTGTGAATTGAGGACGGTTCTTGAAGCTGCGATTGTAGGTTTGCAATGTATTTTATTGTCTTTTGTATAGTGGTTAATTTAGAATCATACGGATTGGAGGATGGTAATATGCTTCTTAATACTTTATAACGGTCAGCGATCTTTGTTCTCATTTTCCGAGAACTAGCATTGTTTCTCTCGGTTTTGAAAGATCTCGAGTTTAAGTTTGGCGAAGTATTACTAGTCTCTGGAAAAATGTTGGATATAATCATAGCCTGGACAAGTATCGATGGGGCAGCAGAAGATGAAACAGTGATGTGCTCCATGGTGTCTGAGGTGGGCGAATACAAGCAGCAGACTAATTTTACCATCGATAAGGTGTCTCTTTTATACCCAATGGAAGTGGGGGGGGGGGATATATGTTGAAAAACAACATATATTTCAATGTTGTTTTTTACCAAACGAAAATTGTCTAAGTCCCAAGGTCATCTAAACAAGTTGCCAAAACGGGGAATAGAGCAGTAAGTGGTTCTCACTTGGACCGCAAACTGATCTATTCCCCGCTCTGTATTTTAAAGTAAACAATAACTCTTCTCACTATTGAGCAGCCTTTGTTCTTTGAAGCTCAAGTTCTAAGTCTGCAACCAGGCGAAAGTCTGCATCATGCTCCTCCCATTGTTCAGGAGAACGCGGTTGACCACACCACTTAGTAAAGGCGTACCTCATCGCCTCATTATACTCCTCCAGGATAACATGATAGGGTCTTGGTTGCTGCGTTGTAGACTGCATCGATGATGTAGTTTGTTGCGGATGTGACTGAGCATCATTCTCCGCAACCTTATTAATCTTAAAAACTTCAGTCATTTCTGCAGCCTCAGCAATTGCGTACAACTCCTCTTCGTTAATTTCCTTTCCCCATGTGTTGCTGTTGACGCTCATGATGATACAACTAATAATTATATTCCGAATCGCTCGCTTAAATACCCGCTTACCCCCTCCCCTCTTTACTGTTGAATAATGACTTTAGTATAATATTTCTCCTTTTTCCTTTTAAGTTTATCTTTGACTTAGTGTAAATTATCCAAGTCCGTTATCTAGGTCAAGGTCGTTGTAACATTGCAAAAAAAAGTGTGGACAACTTATTTACACTCTGCAGCATATGCTACAAATTGTAAATAGGTTGTCCACACTTTTTTTTAATTTGGAAAAAATGCTTTATTTAATTTGGAATAAACTTTTGGTCTTTTTATTTATATTATTATTTTAATGATTTCCACACAGTGATACCTGTATCATTTCGAATTAAATAGTCCTTGTGGGTAGGTTTTTTGACGTGGAGGTCCATGGCTCTAGGTAACTCTACATAGTACAGTTTACCTTCACATTGAACCAACACCTTTGCAAAGTCCTTTATTTTAACAAAGAAGTAGCGTTTGTTTTTACAAAGCCTGTTAATTCGAATTTTAATTGGCACCACTGTTGCACGTGGTGAAGAAGGAGATGCGCCATGGTTTAATTTTAAATGAAGACTGCACGTTTCTTCATTTAAAATACAACGTTTAACACAGCGTTCACCTTTCTTAGCACCTTTTTTGAATATATAATTACATTGTTGTGCAGGAAGCATGCACATCCTTTGTACAGATTTAAGTTGTTTAAATTTCTCTGAAGGAGATGAAGTATATGTGCAGATTACTGAAGGTCTGGTTGGAGAAGATGATTGGGTGGCTGGTTGGCTTGGTCTCGAACTTGATGTTGATGAGGATGAAGAAGCAGACGATTTGGAAGACTTTGATGAACATGTAGAACAACTTGAAGATGTAGAAGGACTTGGAGAAACAGCACGAGACGTTGACAAAGGACTTGGAGAAACAGCACGAGACGTTGACGGAAGAGGTGAAGGACTTGGAGAAACAGCACGAGAAGTTGACGGAAGAGGTGAAGGACTTGTGTAAGTCGTTGACGCAGCAGGTAGTTGTGGACAGTTCTCCGGGACGATGTTAGCTAACATCAGGGCTGTCCGAAGGATGGATGGAACCGCAGAAGACGGAGTGGTAGAGGCGGGCGAAGACGAAGCAGAAGGTTTCAATTTGAGAGGTTGTGTCTGCTTCCTAATGTGTGCCATGGTGTGAGGTATAACAGCACAAGAGGAAGAATGATTTTACTAGTGCTGGGGGACCCTCTTTTATACATACTGATAGTGGTGGGGAGTGCAAGTGTTATACGGTGGGGGTAATAATGTTGTAACGAGTAAATATATATTACAATACGGGGATTTTCTAAGTCCCGAAGTGGGTCAAGGTCGTTTGATCATATTATTAAAACGGGAAATAGAGCAGTAAGTGATTCTCACTTGGACCACAAACCGATCTATTCCCCGCTTTGTACGTGAATTTTCTAAGTCCCAAGGTCATCTGAACATGAAGCCAAAGCGGGGAATAGAGCATAACATACTGCTCTATTCCCCGCTCTGTATTTGGGAAGGGGACAAAAGACAACAAACAAGAGACTGATTTTAAACAAGAGACTGACTTTATATTTTACAAGGTTTTCTCAGGCTAAGATGGGTAATGTCAACCGGTTTACGCGCCGTATTGACACAAGGTCGGTTTGCGCGCCATACCTTAGAGGGGTTAGGAAAATGATGAGAAGCAAGATACATTACTTTGAAAATAAAGACTTTGCCAGCAACTATGTAAACAAAAATTAATCAGTTAACGTTACTTTTACAAGAACAGCCAAGGTCGGTTTTGCAAAGGTCAACAGTATCACTGAAACCCGGTGGGACGTAGACCCAAACACCCGGCGTCAGGCTGCTGCGAACCCAAGTTTTGACCAAGGTTGTTGAGGGACCTGTAGGGCCGGGAGTACATATTTCATTAGTAAATAAGACACTTCAAACCGATACCAAACATTAACATATATTAGACTAACTACATTACCTAGCAGCAAACTACAAGCGTTATCTAACATGCTTAACAAACTAACTAAACATGCAAGGGCGCGGATCTCTTAATTGCGCGTCGGGCCCAACGCACACTTAACAGACCTACGCTGCAGCAGAGTGCAACCCACTGGGACGTATACCCAAACAGCGGGCGGCAAGCTACTGCGACGAGACTGCGGACTGCTCCCGCTTATAAAGGCAAAGTGACGTCACCAAAGCGGAAGGGGGGATGTTACGTCAAAGGGGGGGGGATATTACAATACGAGGATTTTCTAAGTCCCGAAGTGGGTCAAGGTCGTTTGGTCATATTATTGAAACGGGGAATAGAGCAGTAATTGATTCTCACTTGGACCACAAACCGATCTATTCCCCGCTTTGTACGTGAATTTTCTAAGTCCCAAGGTCATCTGAACATGAAGCCAAAGCGGGGAATAGAGCATAACATACTGCTCTATTCCCCGCTCTGTATTTGGGAAGGGGACAAAAGACAACAAACAAGAGACTGATTTTAAACAAGAGACTGACTTTATATTTTACACAGTTTTCTCAGGCTAAGATGGGAAATGTCAACCGGTTTACGCGCCGTATTGACACAAGGTCGGTTTGCGCGCCATACCTTAGAGGGGTTAGGAAAAGGATGAGAAGCAAGATACATTACTTTGAAAATAAAGACTTTACCATCAACTATGTAAACAAAATTAATCAGTTAACGTTACTTTTACAAGAACAACCAAGGTCGGTTTTGCAAAGGTCAACAGTATCACTGAAACCCGGTGGGACGTAGACCCAAACACCCGGCGTCAGGCTGCTGCGAACCCAAGTTTTGACCAAGGTTGTTGAGGGACCTGTAGGGCCGGGAGTACATATTTCATTAGTAAATAAGACACTTCAAACCGATACCAAACACTAACATATATTAGACTAACTACATTACCTAGCAGCAAACTACAAGCGTTATCTAACATGCTTAACAAACTAACTAAACATGCAAGGGCGCGGATCTCTTAATTGCGCGTCGGGCCCAACGCACACTTAACAGACCTACGCTGCAGCAGAGTGCAACCCACTGGGACGTATACCCAAACAGCGGGCGGCAAGCTACTGCGACGAGACTGCGGACTGCTCCCGCTTATAAAGGCAAAGTGACGTCACCGAAGCGGAAGGGGGGATGTTACGTCACGGGGGGGGATGTTACGTCACGGGGGGGGGGTGACCTTGAACATGACCCAAAGGGGGGGGGGTGACCTTGAACATGACCCAAAGGGGGGGGGGTGACCTTGAACATGACCCAAAAAGGGGGGGGGGAGGTTGTGTCGTCACGGGGGAAGGGGAACCGGATGTAGACCGGTTTTTAGCTTTCTACCCGTATATGGAAATGTCACGGTTACACTTGGCGACCCGCTTTGCTCCGTCTGGTACCTCATTCCAGCTTTGCCTTGCGAACTGAATACACCTCTGCGCTATGTCTTCTCCCATTACACCCGAGAAACTGCAACGTTTGAAGGAGACTTTGAAGAAGTCTTCGGAAAAAAGGAGCGGATTCAAAAGACCTAGTTCTTTTAAATCTTGCATACGGAAGAATTTTCGAAACCACCCACTTTACTTCGACCAACGGCCTTCGACGTCCACTGCATCTTCACCATCGCTATCACCTCGCCCTTCATCGCTTCGACCTTCATCGCCGCCACCAACTGTTGAGGAGATAATGAAGAGGACGGCTACGGTGAAACTTACCGAGTTGGTAACGCCGCTGGAGTCTGTCGCCGTCAAGTTTGCGCAGTTGAAATTAAACGTGGAGTATCTACTTGTGGGGAAGATCAGCGATAATGAGTACCTACTCCAACACCTCTTTGGCGGCGGCCGTTACGTCAAGGTCCACCTTCCAAGGTCCACTCTGCCACCTCCTGAGACCAAGTGCGACTTGATTTTAGTACGGCAGAAGGGACAAGTAAAGTGGGTTACAAAGGAAAAATAAACACTGACTACCGCTCACCGCTCCTTATCCACCATCTCCTTCAAACACAAACGGTCCTTTTCAGGACCACCCTAAGCATTTCAAGTTAGGGACTTGGCCTGTACATAGGCAGGAGACTATTAGTCTTATGTTTGTGTGCAGCCCACTTTGTGAAAATTTCTAAGTCCCAAGGTCCTTGACCTTGACCTTGACCTTGAACATGACCCAAAAAAGGGGGGGGGGTGGGGGGGTGGGGGGGGGGTACACAGTTTGTGCAAAGTATGTCATGTGGGTACTCAAATTACGCGGATTGATCAGACGAACAAGTTGGCGCAAACAGAATTCAGATCCGACAAAGGGTATAGCAGCAACAGCGAAAAACAACTATTTTCAAGGGCAAGCCTAAATAACTTCTTTATTTACGGTTTAAAATATATTAAGTGGGTACTCAAATTACGCGGATTGATCAGACGAACAAGTTGGTGCAAACAGAATTCAGATCCAACAAAGGGTATAGCAGCAACAGCGAAAAAACAACTATTTTCAAGGACAAACCTAAATAACTTCTTTGTTTTTGGTTCAAGGTCTAACATGTGGGTACTTCAATTACGCAGCTTGACAAGGCGAACAAGTAGGTGCAATTTAAATTTAAATCTAACCAACAGTATAGCATCCGTGGCGTAAAAACGATGGTTTGAAGGACAAGGTAACGTTGTGGTGGGGGTAGATGCCTATTATACACGATAACGCTACATCATTATTCTTCCAGCTCTTGTCGTATGAACATCTACCTAGACGGTCTGAAAAATGTCGCAGTTTTACAGGAACATGAGGAAGGTGACCTTCAGTAGACCCCTTGACACTACTTTCTACTTCCCTGACGATGAAGACAGAAGGTCTACACTTTTAGTGGACAATGAGCGGTTTCGTCGAAGAATAATTGAGGTTGAAACACTTTTAACCAGTTGTTTGCTACGCAAAAAGAACCATATGAATACATGCACCGGTTTAGATCATAGTAGCTGTTATACTTATACAGCGTTGAAGCGCAAACATTATTGAGGTTTTTAGTTACGGAGGTAAGGTCTTGACAGTCTAAGAGCTAAACCCTAACTAACACATGTAAACTAGTTATTGTGCGATGTAAAACTTGGTGGGGAGACTGGTGTAGTGGGGGACTGGTGTAGTGGGGGACTACCATCTGCCGCACACTTGCCACCTGCCACCTGCCACCTGCCGCCGCCCATCTGCTGTCCACCATCTGCTTCGTTCTACTACACTTTTACCCCCACCATTTTGTTTGATACCAAAAACGCTAGCTAGCGAATAGTCAGTACACCTCCGGCTCTCGACCGGTGAACATCGAGCTCTCCGAGACGCTCTTCACAAAATAACAATATCATTTCACTCAAGGTCTGATAGATGTTTCTATTTCATTGCCGTCACGTATTCTTTCCTCCTGACAGCAATGAAATGCAAACACCTAACAGAACAGATAGGTGTCAAAAACACAACATGGACTCTGCGCAGGGATCGAAGTATCTACCGTCTTTCATCAGAAAGCAAAGTGATGGCCGCAACTCGTCCGGATCAACAACATCGATGACAACCAACAACGGGGAACTATTGTAAACATGAATTATTGTAAACATAACTTATTGTAAATAAAATAAAGTAATATTTGTAATTGTACTACCTCGCACTCGTATCATTCGATTGCTTCATTCGATTGTTTCATTCGATATTTATTATCGATTAACTATCGAATCACAATCGTTTTACGAGTGCGAGGTAGATTTTTTTTAAAAAACTTCACCGTGACCTTGAACTTTGAACTTTTACTCATTTCGTCACAAAACCGCCTACGTCACTGGCTCAGCCTCAGATGACGTCTTTCATGACGCAGCGCTTCCGGTCACGTGACCGGAAGCTGTCAATCACTTGGCCCAGAAGTCCCCTTTCCCTACTACTCATATACTTTTACAAAAACTAGTTTACAATTAAACCATTATACTATTATAAATTAAAAAATATAGATCATAGTGTCTAAATATAACATATTACTTAATATTAATTAAAATACTCTTTTAGCTTTATTAAATAGTTACTTTGCAGTTTTGCATGTTACGTTGTGTATCCTGTAAGTGTGTATCCTGTTTAAAGTTTTACACCATTCATAACATCAGTGTCATTTAATTTACGATGTGTGAGGTGATAACAACAAATTTTGTGATTAATAAAACCATGTCGCCAAGGAAAAACAACAGATTAGTTTAGTGTTTACGTACAGTACTAAACCCTTTACATTACAATTTTGATTTGAAACCTGTAGCAAATTCAACAGACAAATTCCGTTTATTATTTATTAGTTTTGGTGAAAAATTGTATACATACAATTTGAGCCATCTACTTACCGTTGGGTCTATTTTGTAGTGAGACAACAAATACAAAACCGAAATCTCTTATAAAACATTTTGGCTATAAAAACTCAATATCCGTTACAAGACAAACGCGGGTTTTCAATATCCTGGCACAACGCTGCAGCCGTCAGTTTGTCAACGCAATGTCAAACGCTGAACGCTGAAATTGTATTTTGAATTTTGTGGTAGTAACGATATAAAATTTCCTTATAAAAGTGGTGGTGTCGATTCTATAATTGAAAAGCAAATACATAGTTGATGTCCTATCCATGTAGTTGTATAACAATTTCAGCTGACTTTAATATCGTTATTTACACAATATTGTAAACTGTCTTACTCAAAGGATATTTTCCGAAAGGGCTTGTTTTAACAAAAGTATAAAATGTAAATAAAAATAAACGATAGATATATTGAAAGCACATTACATTCATATTTTAAGTATGCAGTAAGTTTAAAAAAGATAATTAATTAATTGAAAAATTGGTAAAAATAGATAAATTAACATGATTACCACAAATGCAGATATGCATATAAAATCATAAATGAGATATCACAATGAAGTAAAAAGATAAATATTGGAAATAAAATCCCCTTTCTATATGCCATAAACTGCCACCGTACTGTAGAATGTTTAAAACAGTAATAAACCTGAGTTGGGACAGTACCTCCTATAAAAATCTCACTCGGGATATCATCCTTCATCACCCTTAAACGCCCTGTTTTGTTTTTGTAATTTTAGGAAACGAGTCAGAAAAGGTTTACATACAATATTGAACATTAAACACTGGAATTTACTAATAAATAGGTGTCATACAGAAGAATCCTCCATTATGGGTAACTTACATTTCTGAATAGCTGAGACAATGAAACAAATTGCTTCAAATCATAACTCTGGCTATCAAAGTTAAAACACTTTCCATTTCGCTATGGTTTTGTTATTCTATAGTTTTGGTTATAGTCCACCTTCCAGCAATGAAACAACAGCCATAAATGCTCACTACTCTATAGGAGACAGTGTTACTTTCTATTTTAAAATCATAATGACTTCATTAGTGATCACGATGTGATCTAATTCTTTTCATTAAAGTTTAAATTAAGCTAAATTGTGCTATTACACCCTCAAAGTGTAGCTAACTTATATAGAAAAGTGTGTTTTTAGTTTCGATTGCATTAATATTGCATTTTCAAACGTTTTATTTGTTTAGAATCTTTAGACAGCAGCTCACATGGTTTTGTTAAATCTACTGAGGAAGATAGTTTGGCTAATAATAACCAATAGTGTCATCAACTATAAACGTATATTTCCTTTTACATTTTAGTTGTCTAACGAAACTGAAGCTGAGAGCCCCAAAACCCTGATGATAGTCAGTCTAAAAACAGTACATCATCGTTATTTAAAAAAAATCGGATAACAATTTGAACTTCTAAATTGTTTAGAATAACTATAAAAGATTAGGCAACTAAAAAGGGTTAATACGAGTACTATAACCATATATTAAGGTATCTTGGCCTAACATTTTCCAAATTGGATTTGAATATTCTAATTGCTACCCCCGTGTACAAAGTGCACTTGCAAATTTATATAAAAAACTAATTTAATTAATAACATTTTTTATTTTGAAATAATTATTATATTAAATCCTATAATATCCATAAACCGGGTATGAAAGTAAACCATAATGTGATATTAAAGTCATTGAGATTTTTAAATATCTAATTCCTTGATTTAAATGATTTGTTTATATTCTTTTGTAATATTTCGAACGTTGTTAAATCGTATCCACTTTATTCCTCGTATTTTTTTATCATGTTAATTTATTCTCAAGGAATTCCAGCACAGCATCTGGCTAGCCCAAGTAACTCGCGCAACAGACTTTCCAACTATGTTGCCCCGAGTGCTGTACAAACATTGTTGTGCCAAGTTTACTACCAACTACCATCTAACCTTAACCACAACTATTCGACAGAAGCTCTCCTAATTGTGGTTGTGGCAAGTTTTTTTTTACTTTTATATATGCTATGTGACGTAAGAAATCCATTTTTATCCATGCAGTATAACTATTTCTATGTTACAGGTTTCCTAGTTTAAATATTCAAAATACACGAACACTTTTGCAACAAAAGTTGCAGTACCTATATTTATAGATCGTAAATAATTTTGGTTGCATATGGTGAATAAATTTGTATTTATCATGTTAATATTTTCAGTTTGGATATTTTCTGAATATAAACCATAAACATGGATCGAGGAGATCAACTTTTCAACGCAAAGATTTATAGGGCTAACTTTTATTAAAGAGCAAATTAGTTGTTTTGTTCCATCAAGAAACATGATTTTTGCCAAATTTCCCTGATTTAGTTTTAATGATATTCATAATATTGACTCTTGAAATACCGGTTTGGGGGTTTACGCCAGTATTATTTTATTACGTAGGTTGAAATATTACGCAGCAGTTTGAACCTCTCAATATTTCAGCTTCTTGGTGGAGATTTTATCTTTAAAAGTTCCTTTTATATTTAAAACATTAGATGCCAATACCTATTGAACTATAACTGATTAACTATACAATTATCAGTAATGATAGATAATAGATGAAGTAATGTGAGATTATGGAATAAAACTGTATAGTAATTAATTTATTTTCTATACATTATTCTACTAAAAAGGATTAGTCACTGTCAATCTTTACTAATACATATACTTATTGATCTTACATGAAAAGCTAAAAACTTATATTGTTAAATTATATTTAAATTCATGTTATCTACAATTTAAAGAAAGTGTAATCAAAATATTTTAAGCAAAAGACAAACGGATATAAGTTCCCCCAGGTAGTTTCACGGTCCAATCAGCTCACGAGTACTGTTTGTGTCGTCAACGAATGTCTGACGGCTGGGATTTGATTGGGTGTCACCGATCCCATCACACTGATTAACTAGGACCTTCTAACGCCACATTACAAGTACACATACAACCCTGTATAAGAAACTTTTCCTGGTGTCGTCTCGTATACCCATCTACCTTAAATTGGCAATGCTTGTAAAAAGGTTCAGGAAATGGTATAAAATAATTTACTAAATGTGTTTTGACTCTAAAACATTTTTAACAAAATACGTATACAGAAAAAACGACACACGTAATCGCAGTCTCTACTGATCTCAAGCGCCTTATATTGCTACAAGCTAGAGCCACAGATTCATTAGGCAATTTACAAAAATGATTAAGTTGTTAAAAATTTAGTAATCAAAATAGTTATGGATTGTGAACACTTGTTTAATAATTTGCAAAAACCCTTTCTTAATAACCTATCAACGTTTTTCTGTAAAGTAAGCATAACAAAGTGGAACTTTATTTTTATTAGCGAATTTCCCCTACAGGGAAGAAGCTATTACCGTAGGTGGCATGGTAAGACTTAAACCCGAGACCATGATAACATTTTGTTTTGAGGTCCCTAGATGCCAAAAACAATATTCGTTCTAATTTATTTATATATATATATATCTATATATCTATATATCTATATATATATATATATATATATATATATATATATATATATATATATATATATATATATGTGTGTGTGTCCGTTACCACGATAACTTTTGAAAGAAGCGTCCGATTTTGATGAAATTTAGCACACATGTGGAGAGTAACATTTATGACTTTAAGTTCGAAAACCAGATCGATCGGTCTATGGGAAGGGGGTTTTATGGGGGTTTAAAATTTTCCAAAAATATGTATTTTGAACTTTTTATCCTAAAATTTTAAAAACACTAGATTTTGGTTTTAGCCATTTTATAGAGCTTAAAAAACAAAAAATTAGTATTTTTAATCATTAAGCTAGGTTTAGTGGTTGTGGAGTAAAGTCAAAAAATGTGTCCATAAAATTTCCCATGTTAATCTTATGGGAATACGGTTTTTAGATTTTCCTCAAATAATTTCACTAAAAACTCCACATTTCTTTCTACCAATCAGTTTAGCTCTACAAAACAATCATTTTGGCCTTTTAATTGTTGTTTTACGTCCAACCGTTGCAGTGATATTCAAAGTGCTAAACACAGAACGTTGTCCAATCTTATCCTTATGGAGAATAAATAAAATGTTATATTTTGATTATTCATGTGTGTATATAGATGAAACTGGGTATGTGGCTTCATCTAGTGGTGGGATATTTGCACACTAAATGGATTTTTTGTTGATTATCCCCGTTGCAGCAAACCTGCATACTCGGCCCCCATGTTATTCATATGGAGAGTAAGTAAAGTTTTATATCTCCCTTAGTTGTGAACCTAAATTAATAAAACTTGGTATGTAGCTTCACCTGGTTGAGTTATATTGATAATTGTAAAAAAATATATTTCTTATCTTCCTTGTTGCAGCAAACCTGCGTACTCAATTATAATGCTATTCTTATGGATAATAAATAAAATGCTATATATCACTTATTAATTAATGTATTTTTATGAAACTTGGTAAGTGGCTCTAGGTAGTAGTGATACCCATACATATGCATTGGAAATTTGCTGAGTACGCAGGTTTGCTGCGACGGGGGTATCTTATTATTTTATTGAGGAGGTTTGTTGTGATGAATACCCACCAATAATATCAAACAAATATAATTTTTGGCACTAAAAATCGTTTAATTGCGTCAGTTAAACGATTTGGTTTACAAGAGTAACCGTTTAGGCAGCTGATTGCTTATCATTAATTAATCTCAATCCATTTATTTGCTCAGAAAATACCACATTTTTTATTCGTCTTGTAAGTAAACTCTTTTAATTTTTGTTTTTATAAAAGAATTTTATAAATCAATTTCGATAAATCGGTTTGGTTTTAAACCTCTATAATGATATATGATTATCATAAAATGCTTAGTATGTTTTAGTTACTGATATGTTTAAGTATATTTTTTAAAATTTAGTTAACTATGAACTTATTTATTATTTTAGTACGGTCATTAGTCGGAGTGAAAAAAAACATTTACAATAATACAACAGAATCAAAATTGTAAATATCAAGAAGAAAACCATAAGTCGATAAATATAAAAGCGGAGATATATTACAATTTTTTTATATTTACGCTAGATATTATTGATTTTATAGCACTATATTATACTCAGCAATAGTTCGAACTTGAGATAGTTTGTCGTTATTAAATGTATTAAGGATTGTAATTTTTTATTTAATTAAAATATTAAATTTATAATTTAATTGTTTTAATAATATAATTTATTATTAACTGACCAACATTTAGAATCCAAGAAAAATCCAAAAAATATACTATATTTCAATCTTATACTTATTTACTAATATTATATTATATTATTAATTTATCTAATGACTTTGCCCTATATTAGGTAAAGGGGATACTAAAAAAATCCACCTAATTTGAAATCCTGAAAAAGTAGACCGAGTATAAAATGCAATGAATATTTTATGTTGATAAATTAGTCCTATAAATTTCTTAGTGTTGGTAATCAAGTGTAACAAGAAATCCTTTTAACCAGCTGATTGCTAATCATTTATTATTTCTCAGTATCCAAACCGCCTTTCTGTTTCAAACAGTGCTTCATTTATTAATAATATATTTTGGATAGACGTTAGAGCATTAGGTACTTCTTATTTAATTTTATCAATCCTCGTCTCCATTTCACTGAGTAAAAACCAAACCCCTCTCCCTGATCATCTACTTCCTTTACAATTTTTGTCCCTTAGATTTATTACGGTAAAACCTTACAAAATTGACACAATATCAACGATTTAATTTATTTCTCTTATGGACAAAAACTACACATTTTTATCATTTATTTATACCATCCTAAAGACACAAACTCGAAAATTGTATTAATAATATTTATTATAGTGAGTATCGTTTTGATGTTTGTATTTTCCACGTAACGAAAATAATTAAACTTATATGAACACTTTTACTTTGGCATAGAACAATGCATACTTTTTTACCTCCGTGTTTGTCTTATACAAACATAAACTCTTTTAAGGGTATTTTTGTTCGAAATTTATTGTTGGTATTGGTGAGTTTATGTCACTTAAGAATTTATTGGGTACATTTGGTATCTCTAAATGATAAAATACATTTTTATGACATCTCAGGATCTGGAATCTGATCCCGTCTTCAGGTGACAAAAATACCTTGAACTAACAATGATTTGTGACAAAATCCAGGAAATGTTGAATCAATATAAATATTGTTTTTATTATTTAATGGTGTTAAATTATCCGCAATATTTTTTTAAAATTACACTGTATGAAGATTTTATTGGTTAAACCCACATGGTATTGACCATAAATATATTTTTCTTACCCTGCAATAAAAAAAGATAATTTATTATTTAGAGATTATTTGTATAAATGTTCAGTTACAAATCAATTTAAACAGTTAATCAAATTACAAACATTCTACAACAAGATTCAAGATTCAAAATTTATTGACCATTAAACAAATACATGCCTACATGAGACATTGTACATGTACATGTACATTGTTAATGTACACGTGTGGTCTTGTCATACTCATTACAATAATAGATCAATTGAAGTAAAAGCCTTCATTTTAGGCAATTCTAGGCTAACTAACTAGAGTACATGCTTCAAGGATGTGCAGCAGTCAAAGTTAACTAAAATAGCATTATCATGCATTCTATATTGCACTTAAGGTCTCTCCAAAAAACTAACTAAACTAAAATACATGCTCAAGATGCAAAGCAGTCGAGTTTAATAAATAACTTGATATAGCATAATATATTGTGATAATTACATTCAAGCTCACTTAAAAAACATACATAGTTAAATAGCTGGAAATGCAAGTAAATATCAAAATGCAGTCAAAGGTCAAGCAACCAATAGATAACCAATCACAAAGATAAATAAAATGGTAAACGGTTCAAAATACACGGACAATTTTACAACATAAATTGCAGTGCCTAATTACAGATCGTAATAATCTAACAATTCAACCTGAATAGTTCAGGGTTACTTTAACTTTGGTTTGGTTGGGTTAATAGCTGTATGTGGATAGTATCTGCACAGTAAAGCAATCCATATGACAATATACTAATAAATAGAGCAAAATACACCACTTTTAGGTGACTCGTAGATATAACAAGCCTAAGTTTTCTTAGAACAAAAACTACTTTGTTGAGTTTCTTTAATACATAATCGACATGCACATTCAATGAAAGTCAGTAGTACAGCCAGATACCCGGCATCTTCACACTCTGGTTAGAGTTTACAAGCCTATCAAGGGATAACAGTATGTGTTGAGTTTTATCACGGTTTAAAAACAGCATATTGGCTTGGTACAAGTAACGAGCCTGACAAAATATAATTTTAATCCCTATCAAAAGGAGCTGAGGTCTTTTGCGTGGAGATAAAAGTCACATTATCGGGAAAAAAGTTCAGATTCACAGTTGACATTGTATCCCAGAACTGAAACAAGGAACAACCAAATGACCCAATATCGATCCCTGTGGAACCCCATTTACAATCTCTGTAGATTTAGAGTATGATTCATTTGAGAAAACTTTCTGATGCCGATCAGTGAGATACGATTTTAAGTCAGCCAATAACACCGTAATGCTGTAATTTATTCAACTGGATGTTCCGATTGACACAGTCGAAGGCCTGCGATAAATCACATAATTTATCAGCAGTTGCTGATCCTGACTCATAGTCGTGAAGTCCATGGGACACAAGCTTCTCGACTGCATCGATGACCTTCCAGGCCTAAAACCATATTGATTATCATTGATTAGATGGTTCAGAAAGAAAAAGCACTAACCTGGTTCTTCATGATGGACTCGAAGGTTTTTTATAAGGCTGGGGCCAAAGAGATCGGCCTATCTCTCTTATATAGGAATCAACTTGGATATACACGTGATGATATCACAGCAGTGTAGAGGAGGCAGCATTTGAGGTAGAGATCCGCTCGGCATGTTTACGTGAAGCGAGAGTTGAGTATTTAATTTAATTGTTTAATTGTCTGTAATTTTTCATGGAGAGATTATTATTAAAACATTGTACTCCATAAAGTTAAATATTTCGTTTTTAATTTGAATAAATACAGTAATTGAATAAAAAGAAAGTTGTAGGATTAACCCTTAAATCTAATAATGTAATGCAGCTAATACAGCAAACTAAATTATAAGCTTTGCTTTAATTATATATTTACCACCCTTTTCTTTCTTTCATACAAATATATTAACTGTAGTTTGATAAATTTATTCTATAGTCGGAAATTACATAATAAATTTAACATTTACCTAATAATAAACTACCCTTAGACACTTCAGTTATTTTAATTTTGTTAGACCTGATTTAGGAAATTTTAGTTTGTTCTGAATGAGATAAAATATTATATAGAAGTAAATATTCCCTTTTGACGTGTGTCATAAATGGCAAACAATCACCTGGTGAATCATAACCTAATACTTTAGTATGATTGCCTTAGTTCAGTCTATCTTCATCCCTATTCATGCAATTTTATCTTCCCTTCTTCGTTGGTTGTTACGTAGGAATTGTGCGTGGTAGAAATAAAATTGTGAGTTGAAAAAGTGTATGAAAATTATGAAGTATGGGTATATTTTCTGTCACAAATTTAGAGCATATCAAGACATTTATCCAGTTAAGGCCACAACTTAATCAAGTGCTAGTCCCTGGATAAGCTCCCTAATTAACCAAGCGCCCCAAGTGGAGGATAACTTAATCAGTCATTGTTGCGGTGTGATGAGGTTTAACCTCTGCTAAAAGGCTTTGTTTTCCTCCCTCCTGCAAAATTAAATCCCTGCGGTTAAATTTTCACTCAGTTTTTAACCTCTAACACTAAAATGAAACATTTATTTGACCTATTTCAAAAATGTATCGACAAATTTATGAAAAAACATTTAAAGCTAGGCATTTCAATCAGCTGTTATTTCCATGTCTGAAATACTGAAAATTCAGTAAGAGTTCGTAATATTTGTAACAGTAAAAGTTCTGCAGGATTATTAATACCCTTGAATTTAAATACAGAATTGATATTCAAAGACTGGTCAGTTATTGAAGCCAGAAAAATTGGCCATCTAGTCCGCTAATCAGACAACTATATCAGCTGTTGTCCGAAAAAAAAAACCGTTCTGCAGAAAAAATATTTATCCCGTTAAATTCCTTTTCATCCTGCTTTTAATCCGATATCATTGATATTTTTCTCGCTAGATTACAGAATCAAATAGTTTTCTGTTTACTTTTACCAGCTGCTCTCTTTTAATTATATATATTTATATTCTGAAATACAGTAAATTATTTAAACCGTAATGTGATTTTTGAAAATTACCTAATTATAAAATATTCTAACTTACCATTGTTAAAGTAATTTTGTATGTTAAAGAACAAAAGTTTATTCAAGCTCATAACCATAAATGTTCACTAGAAATCGTAACATTCATTACATTTCGTAATCAAGATAGTTTAAGGCTTTTCGAAACTAAACCTTGTTATCCTGGTATTCAATGTTTTATCTAAATTTCCATCAGGAATTAAATATATAATTTATTTAAATATTTAATACTTTATTATTGTCGCTATTTCACTTACAACTTATCATGCGGAACAAAGGCACCTCTATATACACTGCACTATTTTTCCGAACAGTTTGGTTAAATAGTTGGCATTAATAACGACCAAGAAGCTGAGTTTATTTATTAACACTAAATTAGGTTATTTAACTGTATCCATTAATGTTAGTAAATTACTGTATAGCAATATGTCTGTCTAAATTAGCGTTATAACCAAGTTGATAATGATGATTTAAGAATGAAAGCATTGCGATACATTTCAGTCAATATGTCAACAAACTTAGAAACCCGTATTTCCTGACACTGATACAATGACACTGATACACTATAAACAATGTCAGAACTAGTTTTGACGTTGGATGGTAATTGCATTGTTGCTGATGTAATATATTTTTATATATTGACAATACTATTTATTGGTGTTAGAGCAAATTAAATATTATTAAACAATGACATTAAAAAATATCCCCGTCGCAGCAAACCTGCGTACTTAGCGAATTTACAATGCATAATATGTGTCTTAATTTAAAACCACATAAAGCCGCATACCAAGTTGCATTAAAATACATTCATAAATAAGCGATATATACAATTTTAACTATTCTACATAGGAATAACATTGGGGATGAGTACGTTGGTTTTCTGAAACAAGGAACACAAACAATTGGTGTTTATGCAAATATAAATATAATTAAACTTCGAATATTGAAGCCATATACCAAGTTTCATCAATATTCATTTATAAATAAAAGATATATAAAATTGTAATTAATCTTCATAAGAATAACATGGAGGCTGAATAAGCAGTTTTGCTGCAACAAAGAACGCAAAATATGGGTTTTCTTGGAAATATCAATACAACTCAACTAGGTGAAGCCAATATACCAAGTTTCATCAATATACATTCTTAAATAAACGATTTATACAATTTTAATTTTTCTCCATAAGAATAAAATGGGGGTTGAATACGCATGTTTGCTGCAAAAAGGCACACAACAAATGAATTGTTATGTGAACATCAATATAACTCAACTAGTTGAAGTACCACGTTTTACGTACCACGTTGAAGTACCACATACCACGTTTTAGCGAATTTCCCCTATAGGGAAGAAGCTATTACCGTAGGTCTCATGTTAAGACTTAAGCCCGAGACCATGATAACTTTTTGTTTTGAGGTCCCCAGATGCCAAAAACACTATTCGTTCAAATTTATATATATATATATATATATATATATATATATATATATATATATATATATATACAGGGTGAATCTCGTAAGTTGTCCAGTATTGATTTCAGACAAACCGTTGGTCCTACGATGATGAAATAAAATTATTTCCCACTAAACCAACCCCAAGGAATAACGTAAAAATATTTTTAACGATTTTTAAATACAGGGTGTACCAGAAACTGAGGGTCACTAGTCCGAATCTACGAAATATCAAATACAAACGTATATCATGATATACATCAAATTAAAGCTCTTTTCAATCCAAACCATTTGGTGGAATCGGATTTTGATTATTATTGATTCATTTCAAAATGGCGGCTGTTTTTGTGAAAAAATTAGTATTTTTTTTAATACCCTGTATTTTTCTTAAAAATGCAGATATCTTGATTCTGATTCAAATATCGCATTCCTTATGAGCTAAGCTTTATTTTGATATGCAACACTTCAATATTATCTCAAAAACAAAAAGTTTCAAAAATATCAGTTTTTGAAAATATGTACATAGCCAAAACTCAAAAATTTCAAATAGCACCATATGTCAAATAGCATATCATTTTAAAGGTATTGCAATTCTAAGAAACTTTCAAATTTAAACCTTATGCGTATCTATTTTGGTTTTCGAGTTATCAACAAAAAACATGTTTTCCCACATTAAAACACATGTTATTTGTTAAACATGGTGGTAAAGGCTGGACCATAGTTCTATTACCACCATGTTTAACAAATAACATGCGTTTTAATGTGGAAAAACATGTTTTTTGTTGATAACTCGAAAACCAAAATAGATACGCATAAGGTTTAAATTTGAAAGTTTCTTAGAATTGCAATACCTTTAAAATGATATGCTATTTGACATATGGTGCTATTTGAAATTTTTGAGTTTTGGCTATGTACATATTTTCAAAAACTGATATTTTTGAAACTTTTTGTTTTTGAGATAATATTGAAGTGTTGCATATCAAAATAAAGCTTAGCTCATAAGGAATGCGATATTTGAATCAGAATCAAGATATCTGCATTTTTAAGAAAAATACAGGGTATTCAAAAAAATACTAATTTTTTCACAAAAACAGCCGCCATTTTGAAATGAATCAATAATAATCAAAATCCGATTCCGCCAAATGGTTTGGATTGAAAAGAGCTTTAATTTTATTTATATCATGATATACGTTTTTATTTGATATTTCGTAGATTCGGACTAGTGACCCTCAGTTTCTGGTACACTCTGTATTTAAAAATCGTTAAAAATATTTTTACGTTATTCCTTGGGGTTGGTTTAGTGGGAAATAATTTTATTTCATCATCGTAGGACCAACGGTTTGTCTGAAATCAATACTGGACAACTTACGAGATTCACCCTGTATATATATATATATATATATATATATATATATATATATATATATATATATATATATATATGTGTGTGTGTGTGTGTGTGTGTGTCCGTTAACACGATAACTTGAGTAAGAAACGTCCGATTTTGATGAAATTTGGCTCAAATGTGTAAAATGACATTCATGACTTTAAGTTCGAAAACCAGAAAAATCGGACCATGGGAAGGGGGGTTTATGGGGGTTTTAAATTTTCCAAAAATCAGTTTTTTGCATTTTTCACCCTACAATTTTTAAAAAACTTAATTTTGGTTTTGACTATATTATAGAGCTTAAAAAGACAAATAATTTAGTATTTTTAATTATTAACCTAGGTTAAGTGGTTGTGGAGAAAATCCAAAAACACTTGCTCATAAAATCTCCCACGTTAATCTTATGGGAAAAAGGTTTTTGACTTTTCCTCAGTTTATTTTAATGTAAACTTCATATTTGCTTTTACCAATCTGTTCAGTTCCACAAAACAATAATTTTGGTGTTTAAATTGTGATTCTACGCCCAACCGTTGCAAAGATATTCAAAGTGCTAAACACAGTACGTTGTCCAATGTTATCCTTATGAAGAATAAATAAAATTTTATATCTCGATTATTTATGAATGTATGTTGATGAAACTTGGTATGTGGCTTCACGTAGTACTGGTATATTGATATTTGCACAAAACATTTATTTTTTGTTGATTATTCCCGTAGCAGCAAACCTGCGTACTCTGCACCCATGTTATTCTTATGGGGAATAAGATAATAAAATGTAATGACTCCCTTAATTATTAACATAAATTAATAAAACTTGGTATGTAGCTTCACTTGGTTGAGTTATATTGATAATTATATAAAAACCCATTTTTCTGTTTCTTGTTGCAGCAAACCTGCTTTCTCATCCCCATGTTATTCTTATGGAGAATAACTAAAATGTTATATAGCGCTTATTTATCATTGAATATTGATGATACTTAGTATGTGGCTTCGCCTAGTTAAATTCTATTTATATTTGCATAAAAACCAATTGTTTCTGTTCCTTGTTTCAGCAAACCTACGTACTCATTACCAGTGTTATTCTTATGGAGAATAATTAAAATCGCTTATATGTGAATATATTTTTATGAAACTTGGTTTGCGGCTTTATGTGGTATTAAGACATATATATTATGCATTGGAAATTCGCTGAGTACGCAGGTTTGCTGCGACGGGGGTATAGTTCCTTTTACCCACCTTATTAATTTAGTGCTTATTCATGGCAAGATTCCTGATTGTTTAAAAACTTCAAAAGTCACTCCAATTCATAAATACCCCCGTCACAGCAAACCTGCGTACTCAGCGAATTTCCAATACATATATATGTGACTCACTACTACATAGAGCTATTTACCAAGTTTCACAAAAATACATCCATAAATAAAAGTGATATATAGCATTTTATTTATTCTCCATAAGAATAACATTAGGGTCGAGGACGCAGGTTTTCTGAAACGAGGAAGATAAGTAATGTATTTTTTTTCTGCAATTATCAATACAACTGAACCAGGTGAAGCTACATACCAAGTTCTCTTAATGTAGGTTCATAATTGAGGGAGATATACAACTTTACTTATTATTAATTTATGTTCATAATTAAGGGAGACATTACATTTTACTTATTCTCCATAAGAATAACATGGGGGCTTAGTATGCAGGTTTTCTGCTACGGTAATATTCCTAAAAAATTGTTTTTTTGCAAATAACAATGGACCATAACCAGATGAAGCCGTATACAAAGTTTCGTTAGTATACATTCATAAATAAGCAAGAAATAGTTTTGTTCTTATTCTCCATAAGAATAACGTCGGACAACGTACTGTGTTTAGCACTTTCATCTCTTTAACCAATTTACGTAGAGAAATGATCAAAACCCCAAATTGTGTGTTTTTAATGCTGTATCCAATGGTGGAAACATAAATTTGAATTATATTTCAAGTATAAACATAAAAAACAACAATGTTATGGGTACAAACCCTCCCCAAAATACCACTTCGGATAAGGCGATCTGTCTAGTTTTCATACTTAAAGTCATAAATGCTGTTTTACACGTTTGTACCAAATATCCTCAAAATCGGACCTTTTTTACGAGAGTTATCGCATCTACGGACACACACACACACACACACACACACAACCACACACTCACACACACACACACACACACACACACACACACACACACAGTTTCAAACGAATGGTGTTTTTGGGGTCTGGGGACCACAAAACGAAAAGTTATCATGGTCCCGGGCCTAGGTCTTACCATGCCGACTACGGTAATAGCTTCTTCCCTATAGGGTAAATTCACTAAAACCTTAGTACAAGCACATACAATTATTTTTTTTATATACAGGTTGTCTTGCAACTATTTCATACAATTTTTCCAGCTTGTTCAGCAGGTATAAACTAGCATAATATGCAATATAACATATGTCCTATCTCTTTTCGTTCTCCGTCTGCCGTTCTAATTATGTTTTTTACAAAAACCTTGATATATTTAAGATGATTTATTAAAGCCCTACCTACCATACAATTTGTTATGAATACTACTCTAAATAGTTTACAGATTCAATACAATTTGTTATGAATACTACTCTAAATAGTTTACAGATTCAATACAATTTGTTGTGAATACTACTCTAAATAGTTTACAGATTCAATACAATTTGTTATGAATACTACTCTAAATAGTTTACAGATTCAATACAATTTGTTATGAATACTACTCTAAATAGTTTACAGATTCAATACAATTTG
This sequence comes from Allygus modestus, assembly GCA_963675035.1. NCBI lineage: Eukaryota > Metazoa > Arthropoda > Insecta > Hemiptera > Cicadellidae > Allygus > Allygus modestus. The sequence continues at coordinate 13,569,293 of OY776116.1, forward strand.
TTATGAATACTACTCTAAATAGTTTACAGATTCAATACAATTTGTTGTGAATACTACTCTAAATAGTTTACAGATTCAATACAATTTTTTGTGAATACTACTCTAAATAGTTTACAGATTCAATACAATTTGTTGTGAATACTACTCTAAATAGTTTACAGATTCAATACAATTTGTTGTGAATACTACTCTAAATAGTTTACAGATTCAATACAATTTGTTGTGAATACTACTCTAAATAGTTTACAGATTCAATACAATTTGTTGTGAATACTACTCTAAATAGTTTACAGATTCAATAAAATTTTTTGTGAATACTACTCTAAATAGTTTACAGATTCAATACAATTTGTTGTGAATACTACTCTAAATAGTTTACAGATTCAATACAATTTGTTGTGAATACTACTCTAAATAGTTTACAGATTCAATACAATTTTTTGTGAATACTACTCTAAATAGTTTACAGATTCAATACAATTTGTTGTGAATACTACTCTAAATAGTTTACAGATTCAATACAATTTTTTGTGAATACTACTCTAAATAGTTTACAGATTCAATACAATTTGTTATGAATACTACTCTAAATAGTTTACAGATTCAATACAATTTGTTGTGAATACTACTCTAAATAGTTTACAGATTCAATACAATTTGTTGTGAATACTACTCTAAATAGTTTACAGATTCAATACAATTTGTTGTGAATACTACTCTAAATAGTTTACAGATTCAATACAATTTGTTGTGAATACTACTCTAAATAGTTTACAGATTCAATACAATTTGTTGTGAATACTACTCTAAATAGTTTACAGATTCAATACAATTTGTTATGAATACTACTCTAAATAGTTTACAGATTCAATACAATTTCTTGTGAATACTACTCTAAATAGTTTACAGATTCAATACAATTTGTTGTGAATACTACTCTAAATAGTTTACAGATTCAATACAATTTGTTGTGAATACTACTCTAAATAGTTTACAGATTCAATACAATTTGTTGTGAATACTACTCTAAATAGTTTACAGATTCAATACAATTTGTTGTGAATACTACTCTAAATAGTTTACAGATTCAATACAATTTGTTGTGAATACTAGTCTAAATAGTTTACAGATTCAATACAATTTGTTATGAATACTACTCTAAATATTTTACAGATTCAATACAATTTTAATTTTAATACCAGTTTCCGTTTCAAAATGGCGGTGGTTTCAAATTTGGAAAGTTAAATTACTAAAATCCCAATATTTTTGTAAATTTGAAACCACCATTTGAAACGGAAACTCTTATTAAAATGAAAATGTTATGGAATCTGATAACTACTTAGAGTAGAATTCATTCCATATTTTATTGTCTTATCTCAAACCTTTTCAGAAATATTACTGTTTTTTTAACACATACAGACTAATAGACGGAAAACGAAAAGTTATAGTGTATTGCATTTAATGCTCGTTTAAACCTGCAGAAAACCCTGGCAAAATTTGATCAAATGGTTGCAAGACACCCTAGGTATCTTGTTTTTTTAAACTCACGATGCTGGAAGATTAAATAATCATACAGTAGATTGTACATCTTTTAATTCGTAAGTATTTATTTGTAAAACATATTATACATTTTGGGGGAATTTTTCAGAGTAATAATCCCCCAAAACCGTTAAAAAACAAGAAAAATACAAATTTCTCAAGTTGATTAAAATTTGACTAAACTTCCAAAAAAATGGCACTATAACCATTTCTGGGAATATTTGGGCGCGGAAATTGCAGAACTTGAATTTAATTTTAAATTTGTCATAACAACCTATAATTGTTTAGTAAAATTTACTTATCACTGTTATGAAAGCTCAAAAACTAAATAATTTTGAATTATTATTCTACGATTACTAGACACGGAGAGAAAATATTTTGTTGGCCAATTCTGAAAAAAGGTTTTAAAATATGTTCAGTACATTCCACCGCACGTTATAGCGTATTTGTATTACAGTCTCCATTAATTGAATACAAAAAAGGATTAATTCAAATTAGTCTAAAAGGGAGAAAGTATGTGTCAGTTTCCTGATACCATTATTATATATATATATATATATATATATATATATATATATATATAGATAGATAGATAGATAGAGAGAGAGAGAGAGAGAGAGAGAGAGAGAGAGAGAGAGAGAGAGAGAGAGAGAGAGAGAGAGAGAGAGAGAGAACGGGAGAGAGAGAGAGGGAGAGAGAGAGACACACACAGAGAGAAAGAGAGAGATTCTAGGATTTATGAAAAGAACCATTTCTTGAATACCATTTCTTATACACTAAACGATTTTTCAGGTGAATTACAAAAGGCTTAGTTTTTAATTTTGTACCAGTGGGCTATTACTGTTTGAATTGTAATACATCAAATACATTTATTGTAACGACAATCAAATAAGTTTACATTTAATTATTGTTGGTGGATAGGTCCTAACGGAAACACATTACAGAAATGACAAAATATTGAAGAAATATTATGTTACTGTAATAAGTCTTTGGGAATAGATACTTCGTCAAGGTTTTCAGTTTATAAGCTCATCAGCTTACGAAACAATGATCATAATTGTCTTTTGACGAATGATGCTAATATGTACAACACCTAATGTAATAAGGTGTATTGATCGTATTTAGCACTTGACACGAATGTCAAGTATACAAATACCAATATCAATTATGTTGTCATACATCAATGTAGAAGCCATAGCAGAATGCTAATATGTACAACACCTAATGTATTAAGGTGTATTGATCGTATTTAGCACTTGACACGAATGTCAAGTATACAAATACCAATATCAATTATGTTGTCATACATCAATGTAGAAGCCATAGCAGAATGCTAATATGTACAACACCTAATGTAATAAGGTGTATTGATCGTATTTAGCACTTGACACGAATGTCAAGTATACAAATACCAATATCAATTATGATGTCATACATCAATGTAGAAGCCATAGCAGAATGCTAATATGTACAACACCTAATGTAATAAGGTGTATTGATCGTATTTAGCACTTGACACGAATGTCAAGTATACAAATACCAATATCAATTATGTTGTCATACATCAATGTAGAAGCCATAGCAGAATGCTAATATGTACAACACCTAATGTAATAAGGTGTATTGATCGTATTTAGCACTTGACACGAATGTCAAGTATACAAATACCAATATCAATTATGTTGTCATACATCAATGTAGAAGCCATAGCAGAATGCTAATATGTACAACACCTAATGTAATAAGGTGTATTGATCGTATTTAGCACTTGACACGAATGTCAAGTATACAAATACCAATATCAATTATGATGTCATACATCAATGTAGAAGCCATAGCAGAATGCTAATATGTACAACACCTAATGTAATAAGGTGTATTGATCGTATTTAGCACTTGACACGAATGTCAAGTATACAAATACCAATATCAATTATGTTGTCATACATCAATGTAGAAGCCATAGCAGAATGCTAATATGTACAACACCTAATGTAATAAGGTGTATTGATCGTATTTAGCACTTGACACGAATGTCAAGTATACAAATACCAATATCAATTATGTTGTCATACATCAATGTAGAAGCAATAGCAGAATGCTAATATGTACAACACCTAATGTAATAAGGTGTATTGATCGTATTTAGCACTTGACACGAATGTCAAGTATACAAATACCAATATCAATTATGTTGTCATACATCAATGTAGAAGCCATAGCAGAATGCTAATATGTACAACACCTAATGTAATAAGGTGTATTGATCGTATTTAGCACTTGACACGAATGTCAAGTATACAAATACCAATATCAATTATGTTGTCATACATCAATGTAGAAGCCATAGCAGAATGCTAATATGTACAACACCTAATGTAATAAGGTGTATTGATCGTATTTAGCACTTGACACGAATGTCAAGTATACAAATACCAATATCAATTATGTTGTCATACATCAATGTAGAAGCCATAGCAGAATGCTAATATGTACAACACCTAATGTAATAAGGTGTATTGATCGTATTTAGCACTTGACACGAATGTCAAGTATACAAATACCAATATCAATTATGTTGTCATACATCAATGTAGAAGCCATAGCAGAATGCTAATATGTACAACACCTAATGTAATAAGGTGTATTGATCGTATTTAGCACTTGACACGAATGTCAAGTATACAAATACCAATATCAATTATGTTGTCAACCATCAATGTAGAAGCCATAGCAGAATGCTAATATGTACAACACCTAATGTAATAAGGTGTATTGATCGTATTTAGCACTTGACACGAATGTCAAGTATACAAATACCAATATCAATTATGTTGTCATACATCAATGTAGAAGCCATAGCAGAATGCTAATATGTACAACACCTAATGTAATAAGGTGTATTGATCGTATTTAGCACTTGACACGAATGTCAAGTATACAAATACCAATATCAATTATGTTGTCAAACAACAATGTAGAAGCCATAGCAGAATGCTAATATGTACAACACCTAATGTAAAAAGGTGTATTGATCGTATTTAGCACTTGACACGAATGTCAAGTATACAAATACCAATATCAATTATGTTGTCATACATCAATGTAGAAGCCATAGCAGAATGCTAATATGTACAACACCTAATGTAATAAGGTGTATTGATCGTATTCAGCACTTGACACGAATGTCAAGTATACAAATACCAATATCAATTATGTTGTCATACATCAATGTAGAAGCCATAGCAGAATGCTAATATGTACAACACCTAATGTAATAAGGTGTATTGATCGTATTTAGCACTTGACACGAATGTCAAGTATACAAATACCAATATCAATTATGTTGTCAACCATCAATGTAGAAGCCATAGCAGAATGCTAATATGTACAACACCTAATGTAATAAGGTGTATTGATCGTATTCAGCACTTGACACGAATGTCAAGTATACAAATACCAATATCAATTATGGTGTCAACCATCAATGTAGAAGCCATAGCAGAATGCTAATATGTACAACACCTAATGTAATAAGGTGTATTGATCGTATTTAGCACTTGACACGAATGTCAAGTATACAAATACCAATATCAATTATGTTGTCATACATCAATGTAGAAGCCATAGCAGAATGCTAATATGTACAACACCTAATGTAATAAGGTGTATTGATCGTATTTAGCACTTGACACGAATGTCAAGTATACAAATACCAATATCAATTATGTTGTCAACCATCAATGTAGAAGCCATAGCAGAATGCTAATATGTACAACACCTAATGTAATAAGGTGTATTGATCGTATTCAGCACTTGACACGAATGTCAAGTATACAAATACCAATATCAATTATGTTGTCATACATCAATGTAGAAGCCATAGCAGAATGCTAATATGTACAACACCTAATGTAATAAGGTGTATTGATCGTATTTAGCACTTGACACGAATGTCAAGTATACAAATACCAATATCAATTATGTTGTCATACATCAATGTAGAAGCCATAGCAGAATGCTAATATGTACAACACCTAATGTAATAAGGTGTATTGATCGTATTTAGCACTTGACACGAATGTCAAGTATACAAATACCAATATCAATTATGTTGTCATACATCAATGTAGAAGCCATAGCAGAATGCTAATATGTACAACACCTAATGTAATAAGGTGTATTGATCGTATTTAGCACTTGACACGAATGTCAAGTATACAAATACCAATATCAATTATGATGTCATACATCAATGTAGAAGCCATAGCAGAATGCTAATATGTACAACACCTAATGTAATAAGGTGTATTGATCGTATTTAGCACTTGACACGAATGTCAAGTATACAAATACCAATATCAATTATGTTGTCATACATCAATGTAGAAGCCATAGCAGAATGCTAATATGTACAACACCTAATGTAATAAGGTGTATTGATCGTATTTAGCACTTGACACGAATGTCAAGTATACAAATACCAATATCAATTATGTTGTCATACATCAATGTAGAAGCCATAGCAGAATGCTAATATGTACAACACCTAATGTAATAAGGTGTATTGATCGTATTTAGCACTTGACACGAATGTCAAGTATACAAATACCAATATCAATTATGATGTCATACATCAATGTAGAAGCCATAGCAGAATGCTAATATGTACAACACCTAATGTAATAAGGTGTATTGATCGTATTTAGCACTTGACACGAATGTCAAGTATACAAATACCAATATCAATTATGTTGTCATACATCAATGTAGAAGCCATAGCAGAATGCTAATATGTACAACACCTAATGTAATAAGGTGTATTGATCGTATTTAGCACTTGACACGAATGTCAAGTATACAAATACCAATATCAATTATGTTGTCATACATCAATGTAGAAGCCATAGCAGAATGCTAATATGTACAACACCTAATGTAATAAGGTGTATTGATCGTATTTAGCACTTGACACGAATGTCAAGTATACAAATACCAATATCAATTATGTTGTCATACATCAATGTAGAAGCCATAGCAGAATGCTAATATGTACAACACCTAATGTAATAAGGTGTATTGATCGTATTTAGCACTTGACACGAATGTCAAGTATACAAATACCAATATCAATTATGTTGTCATACATCAATGTAGAAGCCATAGCAGAATGCTAATATGTACAACACCTAATGTAATAAGGTGTATTGATCGTATTTAGCACTTGACACGAATGTCAAGTATACAAATACCAATATCAATTATGTTGTCATACATCAATGTAGAAGCCATAGCAGAATGCTAATATGTACAACACCTAATGTAATAAGGTGTATTGATCGTATTTAGCACTTGACACGAATGTCAAGTATACAAATACCAATATCAATTATGTTGTCATACATCAATGTAGAAGCCATAGCAGAATGCTAATATGTACAACACCTAATGTAATAAGGTGTATTGATCGTATTTAGCACTTGACACGAATGTCAAGTATACAAATACCAATATCAATTATGTTGTCAACCATCAATGTAGAAGCCATAGCAGAATGCTAATATGTACAACACCTAATGTAATAAGGTGTATTGATCGTATTTAGCACTTGACACGAATGTCAAGTATACAAATACCAATATCAATTATGTTGTCATACATCAATGTAGAAGCCATAGCAGAATGCTAATATGTACAACACCTAATGTAATAAGGTGTATTGATCGTATTTAGCACTTGACACGAATGTCAAGTATACAAATACCAATATCAATTATGTTGTCAAACAACAATGTAGAAGCCATAGCAGAATGCTAATATGTACAACACCTAATGTAAAAAGGTGTATTGATCGTATTTAGCACTTGACACGAATGTCAAGTATACAAATACCAATATCAATTATGTTGTCATACATCAATGTAGAAGCCATAGCAGAATGCTAATATGTACAACACCTAATGTAATAAGGTGTATTGATCGTATTCAGCACTTGACACGAATGTCAAGTATACAAATACCAATATCAATTATGTTGTCATACATCAATGTAGAAGCCATAGCAGAATGCTAATATGTACAACACCTAATGTAATAAGGTGTATTGATCGTATTTAGCACTTGACACGAATGTCAAGTATACAAATACCAATATCAATTATGTTGTCAACCATCAATGTAGAAGCCATAGCAGAATGCTAATATTTACAACACCTAATGTAATAAGGTGTATTGATCGTATTCAGCACTTGACACGAATGTCAAGTATACAAATACCAATATCAATTATGGTGTCAACCATCAATGTAGAAGCCATAGCAGAATGCTAATATGTACAACACCTAATGTAATAAGGTGTATTGATCGTATTTAGCACTTGACACGAATGTCAAGTATACAAATACCAATATCAATTATGTTGTCATACATCAATGTAGAAGCCATAGCAGAATGCTAATATGTACAACACCTAATGTAATAAGGTGTATTGATCGTATTTAGCACTTGACACGAATGTCAAGTATACAAATACCAATATCAATTATGTTGTCAACCATCAATGTAGAAGCCATAGCAGAATGCTAATATGTACAACACCTAATGTAATAAGGTGTATTGATCGTATTCAGCACTTGACACGAATGTCAAGTATACAAATACCAATATCAATTATGTTGTCATACATCAATGTAGAAGCCATAGCAGAATGCTAATATGTACAACACCTAATGTAATAAGGTGTATTGATCGTATTTAGCACTTGACACGAATGTCAAGTATACAAATACCAATATCAATTATGTTGTCATACATCAATGTAGAAGCCATAGCAGAATGCTAATATGTACAACACCTAATGTAATAAGGTGTATTGATCGTATTTAGCACTTGACACGAATGTCAAGTATACAAATACCAATATCAATTATGTTGTCAACCATCAATGTAGAAGCCATAGCAGAATGCTAATATGTACAACACCTAATGTAATAAGGTGTATTGATCGTATTTAGCACTTGACACGAATGTCAAGTATACAAATACCAATATCAATTATGTTGTCATACATCAATGTAGAAGCCATAGCAGAATGCTAATATGTACAACACCTAATGTAATAAGGTGTATTGATCGTATTTAGCACTTGACACGAATGTCAAGTATACAAATACCAATATCAATTATGTTGTCATACATCAATGTAGAAGCCATAGCAGAATGCTAATATGTACAACACCTAATGTAATAAGGTGTATTGATCGTATTTAGCACTTGACACGAATGTCAAGTATACAAATACCAATATCAATTATGTTGTCATACATCAATGTAGAAGCCATAGCAGAATGCTAATATTCCGTTAAACACACCACCACTCTTCATTTATATAGTTCGATCTAGATAGCTACAGTATCATGTTGGAAACAACCTTTGTTAAAGTTTGCGATCTAAATCCTCTCACATTTCCTAAAATAGACAAAGTAAGAAGGTTTTTTAAGGTCATCGCTTCAGCCGTACATGCCGCAGCGTTCGTTTCAGTCCTCCATCAGTTCTTTCACCAAAGAATCACCGATATTCGAAGTTTCATCAGTGTTCTAGTGTATTTCACGGATACAGTCTTGGCACCTCTAAACTTCCTCTACATTATCAGTCGGGACCTCGAAACTGTGAACTTTTATCTCCTTCAAGATTCTGAAGAAGCATGGGCACCAGTCAAGGAGACAGAATCCAAGTTTTTCTGGCTTGTAGTCGGTTCAGCCGTTATGTACTCCGTTTCAATGGGAATGCACGTCTCATCTTGGTTTGTATCATCTTTTTTCGTTGCAGCTGGCGAAGCATTTGCCATCTATCAACTGGCATCTCTTAAGTGCATGACCTGCAAAAGACTTCGATGGATTTGGGACCAGGTTCGCAAAGGAGGAAACATCCTTCGCTTCCTCCCAGCTGTCAGGAAACTTTCTGATATCAATGGAAGAATCAACCAGATGTATTACTTGAAATCATTGGTTGTCCTTGGTTATCATTTTGGACTGTACATTTTGTCTCTGACAGCTTTCTGGGAAATATACGGCCTGCAACACAAGCACATGGGCACCTGGGAAGAGACAGACCCATTCTTGGCTGTTTTTTCCTCGTGTCAAATAGTCTTTCTACTCTGTTTTCTTGGATATTCAACAAACAAGTATGCTGAAATGGTGAGAATTACATTCATAATTTATATTTTATTTGATAATTTTTCGAATAAATCTTATCGTACATACATATTATTTGCATACAATTTTTAAATGAGGTTTTATTATGCGGTGCAAATTTTTATTCTTTAGTATGCCGAACCGCATACTTAATAAGCCTACTTCAGAATGTCAGCAGTTTATTCATTGCCTTGAAAAGAGATGCTTGGTCATTGTGTCCAAAGGTAAAGACAAATCTGAAAACATTGTTGTTTAATCTACATTACTGAGAGAATTTATAGATTATTGGTTTGGCAATTTTCGACCCTAAACTACTATTTTGTATAGATGTTTGGTATCAATAAAAAGCTCTTACACTCTAGATGTACCATTTGTGGGTTTGAAAAACCTGTACATTTAAGACTTTGCCTCCTAGGCTTTGAAAGTTCCATTGTCAATCTTGTGGAGTCATATTTTATTTAGTTAGACAGCTGATTAATGTAAATTAAAACTTTTAAAAGGTTTTAAGGAACATTAGCTGGTATAAGTTGGACAGAATATCATTTTAATATAAATGTTTTTGTTAGAACACACAGGTATTATTTAAACACTTAGTATAATTAGTTAATTTTGTCCAAGTTCGTTAGGTCCAAATTATATTAAATATCTATGTTATCTGTTTTTACTTTACTTTTGGACACAAAGACCAACTTCTCTCTTGGACAGAATGATCAGCCTATGTTATAATTATTCTTTACTTTTGGACAGAAGGACCCTTGGACACAATGATACACCACCATTTGCATTATTTTATGCGGTTTGTATTGATGTGATGTGGAATAATTTATTTTCATCCTTCTAGGTCAAATATCTTTAACTTAGTAACTATGTATATTAATCCAATTGCTTCTTTCAGATCGATGCTTGGGTAGAGGAGATTGACAGAGCGATTAGCACAAGTGACGACCCACTAACATATCGCATTCAGGTATAAATTAGCATTCTAAAACACTTACCAACTGAACACATTTTATGATGGCCAAATTATTTTCCAACCAGATTAAATTGTTTTGTTAAATAGTCTTATACCTCTCCAAGGTTCTTAATATTGAGACATCTTTTTAGTTAATCCATTATATTAAATTTGTATACAGTAACTTTTTGTATAAAATTGACACAAGTAGATGAGTCACTCAGTTAAACAAATATAATCTATCTTAATTGAGTCTCAATAATAGAATAATCTTAACATTCCATAGGATTGGTTGTCAATTTAATCCAAAAGTTAAATTTTTTTTTAAATTGACTCTAAATTTTAAATTTCTTACATAAATTTTGTATCTTTATAGTTGTACGTGTTTATGCTGGAGCTCCACCAAACCCCATCAGAACTCTCAGCATTCGGCCTTTTCACAGTTGACAACTCAACCGCCATTGTTGTACGTAAGATGTGTTTAGCTAGGATGAAATTACTTAATAACTTAATAACTAATAACTTAATGTATACTGTAATAATTTAATTGAGATTAAAACCAACCAAACTTAGTGTTTTTCAAGAAGGAAGTATTCTTAGTATTTTTATATTTTATTGAAAAATATGAGTGAATTTAAAATAATATGGATTTGAAATAATTGGCTGTGATAATTAATATCTTTGAAATAACAAGATTGTTTCAACCTAAAGTGGGTGAGTTCGCTTACTTTTCATTAATATAAAATGTATTTGAAATTTTAATACTTGACTAGCAAAATCTTTAAGTTCAGTGGTAAATTTGATGTTTATGAGTGTTTTGTTTGCTATTTAGGTCAATTAAAAACGGTTTTTTACGACTGAGAATTAAATAATAAAGGGGCTTGGGTGGTATATTTGAATTTTGACCATCATTTTAAAAAGTGGTATCCGTATAAACAAACTCCACATACATATTTCTAATTGTGTGTAAAAAGTAGGAAAATTATTCCTTTGAAGTTTTCTTATAAATCTTGTAGATTCTAAGTTACTTCCTGGAGCCCTGTTAAAATTAACACCCTATTCTATTAGGTTTGAGCTAAAGGACTACCTACTTTACTTTATTGTACTGTTGGAAAGTAGAAACTAAGAAAGGGTAACCTTCTGTGAGACCACAGCACAAAAGTGTGACGAATTTCATAAAAACCGATTTACCAACTGATGGTTTTAAGTTATAAAAAATAAGCCATATTTACATAATACTTTGGATTTTCGTTTTTCCTCTTTTGTGGTTAAAAACTAGTACAGAAAACGTGTGATCAAAAATAATATCGTCAGGAGATGCCTGTTTTTGCACATGTACCGTTTAACAAAATGCATTGTAATATTAGTAAATTGTATTGCTTTTGCATGCACAGTGCTAATTAAATTTTGTGAGTAGCTATAAAAGAGGATGCAAGTTACAAATGCACTTAAAGGTAAATGATTCTTTACTGTGCATTCAAGACGGCATTACTTACCAAATATGTGATATGAGCGTTAAATATATGTCCTAATAGTTAATATTAGGCGACAATAGTAACGTGACTAACAATGAACGATAACGGATTATAATAAATTGGATTAATTATTTCGTAAGTTTATCTTATTTTTGACTAAGACTTTGAGGTATTGTAGTGAGGTCATTACGGGACTTGAGCGTTGTAAAGGTTGTTCTGGAGTGGGTTTTAAGTTAAAAGTTTATATTATAAACTAAAAAATTGAACAAAAGAACGTATTATCGCAAACATACCGACGGTTTATTTATACTTTATATAAAGCGTTAAATGATTTGTTTAACATACCTTTTATATATAATAAATATATAATATATATAATACATATATAATATATATATAATTTTAAACGAACCCTAAAACATGTTCAGGGGGTCACGTTAGGAACTTCTATGGTGGTACCGGGTTTAAGTTTCGCCGTGCGGGTAATGCTAATAGGTCACTTTCCATAGGAAATCCGCTAATAAAAGAGTGAACCAACAACAAAGACGTCTTATGGTAAACATACCGACTGTTTATTTATACTTTATATAAAACGTTAAATGATTTGTTTAACACACCTTATATATATATATGTAATTTTAAACGACCCCTAAAACATGCTCAGCGGGTCACGTTAAGAACTTCTATGGTGGTCCCGCGCTTAAGTTTCACCGTGCGGGTCATGCTAAAAGTTCACTTTCCATAGGAAATTCACACATAACAGAGTTACCCAACAACAAAGAAGGTCTATGGTAAAATATACTGACTGTTTATTTATACTTGATATATTAAACGTTAAATTATTTGTTTACAATTTGTTTAGATACACATTCTCTAAGAATTTGTAAACGTAAACGTATATAATTTCGACATTCAAAGTATCATCTAGGTTGTATTAAATTATTTATCCAAAACACTACCTATTCACGATTAAATCGTATCTATTTGAATAAAATTATCGTCTATATGAGAAAAGACTACATAATTTTAGTATATAAAATATTTTCAAAAAGATTGGGGTTTAAAGTTTCGATACCAAAGCCTATTAAATTCAGTTCAGGTTCCTATAAGAACTATTTTCTATAACACGTACTTTTATGGCAATGTGAAGGTATTAATTTTAAGTTTTTTCATACAATAATAAATTATTTGTACACTGATAAATTTATGCACTTCTTATAACTTATAATATTTGTTTCAATAATCGTACTATACAGCAGCGAAGTAAAGTCTATATTCTATGTTTAACTAATGTTTTATATGTTTCCAGCTGTTTGGATTCACTGTAAACGTGATGATGGTGTTAATCCAGTTTTTGAAGTAAACTGAAAGGAAACGCATCTTTCAGTCAAATGGGAAATCCTTGTGTCTTATGAAATAAAAATAATTTGAACACTAAATATAGTTCAGACTCTAACTGTGTGCTAAGTAAGAGGAGTTCAGTCTTGTACCTGTCTTTTAAACGATTTTGAATTATTGTGTTTGGACTAACCTTTGTTCAGTAAACATTTCAACTTCGGCCATTTGTGAGTGACGGAAGTCTTAAATTCATTTAATTATTTTGCATTAGGTCAATTTTAATTCAAATATTAAATGAGGAGAAAACGGATTCATAAAGATGAACAACAGTTGTATTCTACAAAACGTACACAGATTTATTTCGAATAATGAAGGTAGTATGAACATAATGAAACGGTTCCTTCAGGTAGTATTTGGTCAGTTTATAAAATATTACAAGATGATGAACATGTGCTTGGCGAGATACATTATTCCTAAAACCACGCACAAAGTGCTTCTTAGCGATCTACAAACATTTTAAAACATTTGTTATATGTTTAGTGTTCAAAAAAGACTTTATCACTTGCTGCGACTTCTCCGCACGCCAATGGTGATAAATATTGACTGAGTGATTGTTGCTTTAGACCAAGCTAACTGACTCGGTGTGTATAAACTTAATATCGTGAATTCAATAAAAAATGGATGAAAGTGATTTTCAATGTGGCATTAACAATTTTATTTGTAGGAAAATTATGTTTGTAATTTGGTTGTAAAGGGTCTCAATTATCAGATTCCTCAAGCGAGAAAGAACTACTTTACGCTCGTAATATGTAAACAACTATTTCATCACGCTGCACCAAAAGCTATTGTCGGTAATTTCCTACTCTAGATCCAGAAATCAGCTGAAAATATTTCTCACACTGATATCAGGTGCTCTTATTCATTCAACCACTGACATTATATACTGATGGAGACACCTCATCTATATGTCCCACTTCCCACTTTTAGTGTCTGCTATAATTTGGAGTGGACGTAGTTTGATCAAGTCACCGACTGATTGTGCTGCTTTCAAATGTTTATTCAAGTTATTTAAGTTTACTTGTAAAATATATCCACCCCAGAAACCTAGTTATAAACTTATGTTTGATTCCTGACACACCAAATGTTGTGTTATTCCCTCCTTGAGAGGATAAGTAATAGTTGACAGCAGTACACTCTGTTGGTGATTAGTGAGAACTACGGCCACTTTGTATCGTAGCACACAAAATTAGAATGGCAATTTGAATCTACTTCAGTGTTTATAGTAAATTATTTAATTAGCAGTATTCACGGAAATATAATGCGTGCATTTCAAATCAGCTGTTCTTACTAATCTAGTTATCTGGTAAACGTAAAACCGGTGTAAACATTATTGTTTTAAGACTAAGCAAACTTGACAAATTTCCGAAAAATATTTTGTATTTGTAATAATATTAACATTGTGATGAAAAGTCTCAACTCTTATCTAAAGTGTCATTCCGGTAATTAATCAAATTTCGGCGTTTGATTTCCTCACACGGAAAAAACGATCACGTCCCACTTTCAATACTAGTTAAGAAATACAATATTTTAAGGATATTTTTAAGTAATAATTTTATTTCAAATCTAACAATGTACTGTGGAGAACAGCTGCACAGCATACAACACTGTTTTGAGTTGTATGCTTTTATTAAAGCCAAATATCACTTTATATTGTATTTCTTTGTTTATACACAATCAAAAAATATTTACTAAGTATACGTTTAGTGAAATAACAACATAACTTTCCCCTTTTATTCATTATAATATATATTGGCTTGGTTTTGCTCTTGGTAAATATCTAAATTACACAGTAAGGAAATATAAAACCATTATTTGCCATCGGATATTTGCCAAGACTTGCAATGAAGCTAAGCGGAATCAGGAAGCATATGCAAACTGTTTGTTTAATATATCATCGCTTAGTCTGTACAACTGATTAAACAAAATCCCTCGTGTTCTGTGTGGAGTTTGTTATCATGTGTATTATTGACATTGTAAATAAATACAAAAAAACTTTCAATGTTCAATTTGTTTTGGAGAAATTATAAAACCTATATAGTTTTCATACACTTTGTGGGTATAAATAAAAATTCATAGACGTTTTGTTTGAATATATTACATTTAGACCCTTTTTTTGTAGATGATTTTACTTTTTGATTACAGCTGCAGTTATCATGTACCATAACTCTCAAGAAATATGTTTGACATTTCAATCCAGGTTAAAAATTGCAGAAACTTGTAGAAGTACTGAAGTACTCTAGAATGGACAATAGACGAATAAACCAAGGTTTGGATGTCACTATCAATATATAACTGTATCAACTACAATAATTGTATCTCGGAAATTATATTGAGTCAATAACATTTTCTAACCAACTAATGTCAATCTCAACTAGCATTTTAAGTATTAGACTACAGCTGGGTAGAGTGTAGCCTTTTCAGACTATCATTACACACTGTTATCAATATAAATATATGTTAAACATGCTACTAAATTGTGTCGGTAGTGTTTGAATTATGTTGACTTTTAAGTGCATTATGTGAGACAGAGACGTAGATGGAGACGGAGTGCATTATGTGCATTATTTATTACTTTTAAGATTATCTATAAAGAAGTATACATATCTATCTATAAAGTTTGTGTACATGAACTATTTTCCCAGAAGTGTGTGGTGTAAATTATACATTATGTACTTCTTGTCATGGTGTACGATAAAAAAACTCATTCAAAAACCCCTGCAACTGCCAAAACGTAGGGCGGTATTAGTCAGGGAAACAAAAAAGCAAGTAAATTTTATCATTGCGATCTACCTTGATGTTTTACAGTATAAGATTTAGCTTACTGTTCAAACAGTATGCCATTTTTCAAACTGCTTTGGAAAAAACCGGCTAAGCCTAGTTCATCCAAGTTAAGTGGTTTGATCCTCGTTGTTGTTTTAAGCTGTGGACTTTCCCCTTAGACATAAACCTCAGATTCTCGTTACCAGTTTCACTACAACTATAATCCTTCGTAACTATCTTTATAGTAGAAACCATATAAGTTTGGTTTAATTTATAGATTACTTACATAATTTATCCGTTTTCGATGGAAAAATTACATTCTGAAGAAGTGTTTGAATATAATAAATGTTAGAACTATTCAGATTAAAATACGAGACTCTCTTTCTCTGATAAACGAATATTAAACGGAATAATTATAATTGTGATGCTTACAAAGTATGTTGCATTAAAAGTTCGAATAACTATAGAGTGATATTGGTTACTTCAGTGGATATAAGCTCCACAGCGTGTAAAACGCATGCCTGTGGGCGACATTCTGTCTGTTGTATTTATTTTCCTACTTAATTTGAAACACGGATACAATTTAACTATATCAGATCCAATTAAGATATATATACTATTCACGAGTGGCTTATTTAATGATAACTGCCATAATTGTACTGATATTTGTAAACAATCACAAAACATATTTAATTGGTGTCTCATATTTATAATACATATGAATCAATAGTTTTTAGTTTATAATTAGTTATAAATGCAATTTTAGTTTGAAAACAATTTAAGAAATATGGGACAGCGTTTCGTAATTCGGATGGGAACATCACAAGCACAGTTTAGAGCCAGATGTTTTGAAAGTTTTACATTCTAGTTAACTTGCTTCCTAAATAAAATATCTCCTTAAGATTAACAGTTGAACTTTAAAAGCCTATGGAGTGGAACCCAGAAAGTAGATGTTTTGAAGCCCCAATAGCACATCTAGAGAATAAGAGCTTTTGATTGGTACGACACATCTATACACTCTAAACATCTGTTTTCTCTGTCTTTAAACACTAACTCGTCCATAACAACAGCAATTGTTTTATCTTAGCTAACAAGTATTTACTAAACAATTGTTTTATAAAATACTAAATAAGTTAACATAAGGGGAACCTTATTGGTTGTAGGTCTCGAAGACATTTGCTACTTAAAATACAAATTGTAAGATTAATATTTTCAATCCTAATCCTGCAATATGATTTTCCGTTTTAGTTTAACGAATTTGCACTAAGGAACACATTAATTTGCACTTCAGTTTTATTTGTATTATTACAAAACACTATCTTACTAAAATCACTAAATATATGTTTCACTTTAAAAAATAGATTGTAATAATGTAAAACACTATTTTGGTCTATATCAGGCCATTTTCATTTTAATTGCATATCTATGAATCCAATAAAGGTAACTGTGAATACAAATATGTTGGTTTAAATCTTTAATGCTACAGACAGCTTGTAGTTTTCGTCATAAGTGATTTAAGTGACATTTTTCAAAGATAAAATTGAATATTATATATTAGTACTTAAGTGGATTAGTTTCAAGTTGATATCTCGTTCAGAGGGTAGCCTCGTCTTCCCTGAATGTCCTGATTACAGTCCCGAGATCCTGGCATGTCCGGCTTAATTGGGTCGGTTCACCTCCTCCACAAACCTTGGCTCTTGAATCTACACTAGTGTTGTAGTGTGTGGTAATTCATCCTGGTGAAATCAATTGAAGTTCACCTACAGTATAACGTTATATACTGTCAAATTTTAGGAGTTTCAAAACAAACTAAATCTAAATATTTTGTTTAAGTTGAGTAATTTTTAAGATATGGAGGTGATTTGAATGTTTTAAGATACCATAATACTTAATTTCGACATTACAATATAGAACATGCATTTTGAAATTGTAATATTTTGTGTTCTTATGTAACTACAATACCCTATACAAACTTTTATAAAATCTAGTTTACGATTAAACCACAATAAAATTTTAAACAAAACAAAAAAGTTTAAAAGTGTCTAAATAGACCTTATATCAAACAATTAGTTAATCTTAAAATACTTTTACAACTTTCTTGATCAGTTACAAGGTATTTTAAAATTATATATTTAAAAAGATAAATTCCGTTTATTATTATTTAGTTTTGGTTAAAACTTAATATACAACATTTGATCCATCTTTATACCACTGAGTCTATTTCGTAGCGATACAACAAATGCGAAAACCAATTCTCGAAAAAAATATCTTGACTATAAAAGCCCAATATCCGTGACAAGACAAACGCGGGTTTTCAATATCCTGACACAACGCTGCAGCCGTCAGTTTGCCAACATGATGTCAATCACTTAGGCTGAAATTGGATTTTGAAATATTTAACAATAATAATTTAAATGTATTTATGATTGTTTAGGAAGTGGTATTCTTCTGCAGTTGATATTTATGGATATGGCCTATCGTATTTGCAGTAAACCAAGCTCAGCTGAGTTTAATAAACTGTTTTAAAAATATTGTACACTCATTAACTAAAATATATGTTCATAAAAAGTAATTTCTTTAGAAGCATGATACGTGTTGTTATAGCTAACATTTTAGACCCTAAAGGCCTTATACCATCTGCTGTGTATATTTTCTGCCTTGTATATAAGTATAGTATAAGTGTAATTATACTTTGTAGTATTTTGAGACGTAGTTTGTTTATTCTGTCCTGTGTGATGTTCCTAAAGGCTTATTCCTTAGAGAATATAGAATACAATCCAAATAAGCCATAATACATTAAAATACAAATAATGCAGTAAGATTAAAAAAGTAATTGAACTAAAATAAATGTAAATTGCCACAAATAGATAATTAAATATTATTATCAAAATTAACACATGCAACGAAAATCTTAAACGAGATATCACATCGAGGTAAAAAGATAAACACCGGAAATGATATCCCCTCACTGTCTGCAATAAACTGCCGCGGCACTGTAGAACGTCTAAAACAGAAAAAAAAACATGAGACGGAAGAATTCTGTCTCCTATAAAATCTCACTCGAGATTTCTTCTTAAACTCCCCCTTCTGGTTTTGTATTTTTAGGATACATGTTATAAAAAACCCTATACTATACGTAGCCTAGATAGTCGATGATAAGTCAAAATAAAATTACATCAGAGTTAAATTGATTTAAAAAACCTAATTGAAATTAGTAAATACAAATTACAGATATTGAATTACAGTTACAAAACTATTTTACAAATATATGCTCCGGCTCTCAAATGGCTATAATAACTCTTATTTCAAGAGCGGTTTCTTGACATGGCACATAAAAAATCATTATTACAAAAATTTTAAATAACGTTTAAGTTAAAAATTATCTAATTAAAAAAAAATTAGTTTTCTTTTACCAATGGCAGTTACCAAAGATACATAGGTCTTTGCTGAAATGGGTTATTTAGTGTTTTCTCATGTTGGTACTTGAATGTACATATTAATTTAAATTTATGTTGTAACTCTTCATTGTTGTAACTCTTGCTAGTAAAATTCAAAATTCGTGATATAGTCTTCTTCTGGATATGAGTTTTCTTAAAAGTTCAATAAGTAAATTTCATACCAAAGGTGATCCATGTGGTTGTTTGATTACTTAAATTATTCAAAGTCTCTATCCTTTTTTTAATGTTCTTCTGAGAAATTAGGAAATTTGGTTGGATAAAACTAAATAAGGATGGTTTTCAAATAATTACCAACTAAACTACCAACAGTTACCAACTACCAACTATCATCTAACCTCAACCACAAGTATTTGACAGAAGCTCTACTGATTGTGGTTGTGGCAAGAGTACAACTGTACAACTGTTTGGGCGCTCGCTTCTTGAGTTCGGGTCAAGAGGTCACGGGTTCAATATGGGTGGTATAAACCGTTTTACCTAAAAGCGTTTAAGGGGTTCTCTAACAAAATGTATCTGGCAGAGCTGAAGAGAGAAAAACGCTCTACGTAAAATGTATATCACAAATCGTTCATTATGTATATTTTTTTCCTTTACGATCCTTCAATCTTATAAATACTTAATTCTGTTAATACTGTTTACTGATTTTGTATTTTACGTTTATTCTGACTTCCAGAGCCAAAGTTTTATTAAAAGATAATATTTCTATAAATTATACTTTTTTATACTGAAAGTTGATTAGGGGGATTGACTGTAATAAAACGTGGCTACTCGTGTAAGTAGAGACGAGTATAACAATTTTATATAATGTTTTTATTCACTATTTACTTTTATTATTGGTGAGTAGATAATATTAAAACTGTATAAAACTTTTCCCATTTACGATCTTAAATGATAGTGCACTTAGTAGTTTTCACAACACCAATTTCTGTCTAACCGCAAACATATCTAATAAAATAACTCAATTACTGATAGTATATCAATTAGATGTCTTGTTATTGTGGTTACGTAAGCTGGTTAAACTAAAACCCCAGTCAGCAAATTTGGTCCGCTTACAGGGAAGGATTTCTTGTATCACATCCTGTACCCTAAGCAGAAGCGTGATTTATCGAAACAACGTTCTCCCTTCGTAAGGTAAGTAATAATAGGGAAAACACAGGAAAAACTCGAATAGGTTGAGATTCAAGTATTTTGTCATTTTATCGTTTGTGGACTTCATGTGTACCATAGGAATTAGTTTATGTGTGTCAGTACTTTTGTATTATTAGTTTGTATTTAATGCAATGATGATTGTTTTACCTTTATACGTTCTATGGGATATATGAAATCTATTTTTTATTTATATAGTAGGCCAATAACCAGTTCTATGTTACAACAAGTTTCTTAGTTTAAAAATTAAAAACATACAAAAACTTTTACAACATTAGTTGCAGTACCTGTATTTATGGATCGTAAATAATTCTTGTCAAATTCGATGAATACATTTGTATTTATCATGTTAACATTTTTAAGTTTGGATATTTTCTGAATATAAATTAAACATGATGAAGCGGCAAGACCAACTTCACAATACAAAGAGTTAAAGTGCTAACTTTTATGAAAGAAGAAATTGGTTGTTTTGTTCCATGAAAACAAATCATTTTTTCCAACTAGGCCTATTCCCTGAGTTAGGATTTAATGATATTAATAACATAGAACCTTGAAACACCGGTTTGGTGGTTTGGATCAATATTATTTTGTTACCTAGGAAAAAACTGAGGAGGTTGAACCCATCAACTTTTAAGCTTCTTGGTACAGAGTTTCTTTTTAAAAGTCCCGTTTTATATTTGTTAAATTAGATTCCAATATTTAATGAACAATCACATATTAACTTTACTATTAGCAGTCATGATAAATAATTCAGTAATATGAAATTATTAAATAAAAATGTATAGTCATTAATTATTATTCTATAAATTTTTCTAGTTAAAAAAAGATTCGTCCTTGCCAATCTTTAGTAATAAACATAAACTTATTGTTCTTACATGAACAGCCAAAATCCTATATAGAAAAATTGCATTTTTAAAGTATATTATCCGAAATTTAAAACAGTGTTAAAATCTTAATTAAACTCCTTTAAGCATAAGACAATAATTTCTCCAATCAGATAGAAGTTCCCCCAAGTAATTTCACAAGCCACACGAGTTCTGTTGGTGTCGTCAATGAATGTCTGACGGCTTGGGTTTGATTGGGTGTCAATGATCTCATCACACTAATTAACTGGGACCTTCTAATATCACATTACAAATACAGATATAAACCTGTCTAAGAGATCTCCTCTGGTATCTTCTCGTTATACAAGAGTTCACGAAATTGTCTAAGATATTTTACTAAATAAATTTTGACTTTTAGGGGCCAAATTATGGTTTCGAGTGCGAATCGTGAATATGTTTGATAAAGATTAGTTATTATATATGTTATTTGATAGGAGATTTCCGAAGAAAATCGTATATAAATATTCGACTTATGTCATCACAGCCTCTCCTGTTCTCAATTGGAAGTAGAAACCGCAACAAAATAATTATACAGCAACAATAGTTTAATGTGAATATAGCAAGTACAAAAGTTAGCTTTTTGGCCCTAGTTTCAAGGGGCCACGGGTTCGATTCCAGAGACATATTTTTCTGTTTTCGAGTTATATTTTTCCTTAGATACTATTTTCAATATCATCATCAAATTTACTCAGATAGTTAACCAAATAAAATTATGTTTTATATACGGAATAGGCTTTGGGGGGAAATATTACGACGAAGAATACAAATACTTCACACTTTCGCGATTGGGCGAGAATTATCAACGTCACATCACAACATGGATTCTTCGTGGTCCTCCATCATCAGGTCCTCCGTCTTGGTCATCACTCTAGCCAGAGCAACGCTTGGCTGCAGCTTCAATTCCATATCCAGCCTACTGCTGATAGTTCACGAGTTTACGCTGTTTAAAGGATTTAAGATACTCTACGATTTCTAAATAGGAAATAGAGATTTTTAATAAATATAACACTCGCGATTGGACGAGAAAGAATACACCCTCCAATTTTACGTGTAGTTGTAAAAATATGAATAAAACATAACGAGTTATAGGCCAAATAAAGTTAGGAGTTTTAGGAGTTGATGAAATTCTTTTTACCTTAAAATAGCAATATATGTTTAGAAGTCCCTATATAAAAGGGCATAGGTTGTTGTACCTGCTCCTCGTTAATATTGGAGGAGTCAAACATTGCTAAAAATTAGAGTTAAAGATATCTTAGGCAATACATTTTCAAATATAAGTTTGTGGTTAAAAATACAATAATTACAGATACATTACAATAATTACAATTGCATTACAATTACATTAAATTAATTACAATTAATTACAATAATTAATAAAATAAATACAGTAGTTACAGATTGTAATCAATTGTTTAATAATTTGTAAAAACCCATTCTTAATAACCTGTGAACGTTTTTCTCTAAAGTAAGCATAAAAAATGTTTACTTTAACTTTAATATTTTATTGATGAGGTTTTTTTGCGATGAATATCCCCCGTTAATATCAAATGAACTTGAGTTTTGAAGAATTAATTGTTACTAGAACTAATTGCGTCAATTATACGATTTGGTTTACAAGAGTAACCGTTTAGGTAGCTGAATGCTTATCATTAATAAATTATTCAAAATCCATTCCTTTGCTTAGAAGAGACCATATGTGTTATTCGTCTTTTAAGTAAACTCATTAAATTTTTGTTTTGTTTGTATGTATCCATTCCGATAAATTTGTTTGCTCGTAAATCCTTATAGTCATATATAATTTACACTATTATATGTTACAGACAGTTTTTAGTATTTTTTCTCATTTTGAGTCGTTTATGAACTTATTTATTATTTTACTATGGCCATCAATAACTGAGGTAAAACAAAAGACTGATTGCAATCAAAATTATCAACATTAGGAAGAAAACCGTTCATAAGTCGACAGACAAAAGTCGAGATATATTACAAACACTTATTTCTAAATTTGCACAAGAGATTTTAAATTTTACAGCACAATATTATATACAGCTAACGTTAGAATTGAAGATATTTTTTTCGTTGTTAAATGTATTATAGTTCTAAAATTGTTAATTTAATTCAAATATTCTAATTAATAATATTTTAATAATATGATTTATTAGTAACTGACCAACATTTAGAAGCCAAGTATACTGTTTTCCAATTTTTCACATTTATACTAAAGTTTATAGAGAAAATAATAATAATAACGTGTCACAATTCTTTACACCTAGGTGAAACACTTTAAACACATCAAGACAATAAAAACCATCGTCAATGTTAACACTATTTTTATTTTAATTTTAAAGGTAAATGTATTTTACATCCAGTAAAAGAAATATAATTGCCAATTTGTGTTTTCCAATAAAAAAAACATTGTTCATCAATGGGAGGTTAAACTTATTTTTAAGTTCATTATGGTTTGATATTTACAAATTATCTAAATTAGTTATTATTCAAAGTACATTTTGAAACATTACGCTTTTTGTGTATTTTAAAAGTAACAGTTCATGTAATTTCATTGTCATATAGTAGATAAAGAAGCTACTAAAAAAATTCACCTAATTTGAAATCCTGAAAACGTAGACCGAGTGAAATGCATTGAATATTTTATGTTGATAAATTGGTCCTATAAGATTCTTAGTGTTGGCAATCAAGTGTAACAAGAAATCCTTTTAACCAGCTGATTGCTAATCATTTATTATTTATCAGTCCCCAAACCGCCTTTATGTTTCAAACAGTGCTTAATTTATTACTGATACGTTATCGATAGACGTAAGGCATTGGGTACTTCTTATTTCTTATTATCAATTCTCGACTATGTTGTATTGAGTAATAAATACAACCTTCTAATTCAACTCCTAATTCCTGGACAATTTTAGTCTCTTAGATGTATTATGGATAACCTTAGAAAAATAGGCAAATTATCAACGATTCTATAATACCTCTCTAAATAACCTCTTACTTCCAATATAGTTTTAATCACTAATTTATCTTACGGACTGCCCAAAAAAATATAAACTTCAAAATTTATTCATAAGGATCGAAAACATTATGGTATTAACATTTATTATAGTGAGTATTGAGTATTGTTTTAACGTTTGTCTTGCATGTAACTAATATGTTTACATTTATATTAACATTTTTAGAACAATGTTTATTTTACCTCCTTTTTTTATACGAACATAAATTCTGTAGGGGATCTTTGTTCAAAACTCATTGTTGGTGTTGGGGTGTTTATGTTATTTAAGAATGTATTGGGTAAATTTGGTATCTCTAAATAATAGAAGTTTTAAGACACCTCAGGATCTGGAATCTGATCCCGTCTTCAGGTGAGAAAAATACCTTAAACATCACAACGATTTGTAACACAATCCAGGAAACGTTGAATCCGTCAAAATGGTGTTTTAATGATGTAAAATATCTGCAATATACTCTTAAATAACACTGTAGACAGATTGTATTGGTTAACCCCAGATGGTATTAACCATAAATATATTTTTCTTACTCGTCTATTAAACAAAGATAATTTATTATTTATAGATTACTTGTTTAAATATTCAGTCACAAATCAATTTCAACAGTTAATAAAACTACAAACATTGTACAACACGTGATAATATCCCAGCAGTTAAGAGGAGGTCTAATATTTGTGGTGGAGATCCGCTCGTCATGTTTACGTGAAGCGAGAGTTGAGTGTTGAATTTAATTGTTTAATTGTTCGTCATTGTCCATGGAGAGACTATTATGCTAGTGTTCTATTAATTTTAATAAATGCAGTGACTAAATAAATAGTGAATAGTAGGATTAACCTTTAAATCTAATTTCCTAATGGCAATAATAATAATTTAAGCTCCGCTTTAATTAAATATTTATCACCCTATATCTTCTTTTAAACAAACATATGAATTGTAGCTTGATAGATTTAGCTCTATAATAGGGTATTACAAATATTTTTAATCTATAAATAAGGTACCCTAGGACAATTCTGATTGTTTTAACCTTTTTTATTAGACTTTGGGACTTTTCATTACTCTTCGTAGTTTAATTACAAATACTTTTAATATTTATCTATCAATAAGGTACTCTAGGCCACTTCTGATTGTTTTAACCTTTTTTATTAGACTTGGAACTTTTCATTACTCTTCGTAGTTTAATAGTCTAAAACAAGTCCAAAACAAATTAATGTTTAAACCTTAATAGTATTTTACAATATATTTCGTTGACGTTTTGTTATTTGCAACCAGCTTTCAAACGGAAAGGCCTCATTGCTCTTCTTTCGCCATATTATACCATAGTGACCTATGTAAAACATTAGACCGGTGTTTTATTTTTACTGAGAAAAGAATTTTTACAAATTTCCCTCTGAGCTGTATTATGAAAGAAAAACAAACCATAAAGCAAATATTTTAATATGACTTAGTTTAAACTGTCTTAGTTTATTCTATATCGTTAAACCCTATTTGGGACAAAATATTTAATCTTACCTTCCTCGTTGGTTGTTAATATTGGGACGTACATGGTCAAAATACAACTTTGAGTTAAATAGGTGTATGTATAATCCATGATAATCATAAACTATGGGTTTATTTGTTGTTACAAATTTAAAAGCTTATCTAGACATTTATTCAGTTAAGGCCAAAACTTAATCAAGTTCTAGTCCCTGGATAAGCTCCCTAATCAACCAAGCGCCCCAAGTGGAGGATAACTTAATCAGTCATTGTTGCGGTGTGGTGAGGTTTAACCTCTGGTAAAAGGCTTTGTTTTCCTTCCTCCGGCAAAGTCAAATCCCTGCGGTTAAATATTCACTCGGTTTTTTACCTACGACACTAAAATGAAACATGTATAGTACCTTTTTCAAATATGTATGTAAACTTTGATGGAAAAACATTCAAAGACAGGCATTTCATTCAGCTGTCATTTTTATGTCTCATAAAAACTGCAAATTCTGTAAGAGTTTGTAATATTTGTAACTGTAAAAAATTGACAGGATTAGTAATACCCTTGATTTTAAATACAGAATATATATACCAAGACTGGTTAATTTTTAAGCCAATAAAATGGGCCAGCTGGTCCACTAATCAGACAACTATACCAGCTGTTGTCCGAAACAAAAATAACAAACCCGTTCTTAACAAAAGTTTTATACCGTTAAATCACCTTCAAAAATCCCTTTTCATCCAGCTTTAATCTGAGATTATTTTTCTGTTTCCCACTAGCTTACAGAAGCAAATAGTTTTTTATTTACTTTTACCAGCTGCTCTCTGTTAGCGAATTTTCCCTATAAGGAAGAAGCTATTACCGTAGGTGGCATGGTAAGACTTAAGCCCGAGACCATGATAACTTTTCGTTTTGAGGTCCCCAGATGCCAAAAACACTATTCGTTCAATTTTATGTATATGTATATATATATATATATATATATATATATATATATATATATATATATGTCCGTTAGCGCGATAACTTTTGAAAGAAACACCGGAATTTGATGAAATTCGGCACAAATGTGGAAAGTAGCATTTATGACTTTAAGTTCGAAAACCAGATCGATCGCACTATGGGAAGGGGGTTTTATGGGGGTTTACAATTTTCCAAAAATCTGTTTTTTGCAAATTTTACCCCAAAATGTTAAAAACACTCAATTTTGGTTGTATACATTTTATAGAGCTTAAAAAAACAAATAATTTAGTATTTTGAATCATTAACCTAGGTTAAGTGGTTGCGGAGAAAATCCAAAAAAACGTGTCCCATGTTAATCTTATGGGAAAAAGGTTTTTAGATTTTTCTCAGATAGTTTTACTAAAAACTTCACATTTCTGTTATTAATGTATTTAGCTCAACAAAACAAACATTTTAGTCCAACCGTTACAGAGATATTCAAAGTGCT
Source organism: Allygus modestus (assembly GCA_963675035.1). Classification (NCBI taxonomy): domain Eukaryota; kingdom Metazoa; phylum Arthropoda; class Insecta; order Hemiptera; family Cicadellidae; genus Allygus; species Allygus modestus. The sequence goes on from OY776116.1 coordinate 13,597,023, forward strand.
AAACACAGTACGTTGTCCAATGTTATTCTTATAGAGAATAAATAAAATTCTATATCTCGATTATTTATGAATGTATATTGATGAAACTTGGTATGTGGCTTCAACTAGTTGTGGTATATTGATATTAGCACAATAAATGTTTCTTTTAGCGAATTTCCCCTGTAGGGAAGAAGCTATTACCGTAGGTGGCATGGTAAGACTTAAGCCCGAGACCATGATAACTTTTCGTTTTGAGGTCCCCAGATGCCAAAAACACTATTCGTTCAAATTTATATATATGTATATATATATATTTATATATATCTATATATATATCTATCTATGTATATATATATATATATATATATATATATATATATATATATATATATATATATATGTGTGCGTTACCGCGATAACTTTTGAAAGAAGCGCCCGATTTTGATGAAATTTGGCACAAATGTGGATAGTAGCATTTATGACTTTAAGTTCGAAAACCAGATCGATCGGTCTATAGGAAGGGGGTTTTATGGGGGTTTAAAATTTTCCAAAAATCAGTTTTTTTTAACTTTTTACCCTAAATTTTTAAAAAACACTAGATTTTGGTTATATCCATTTTATAGAGGTTAAAAAAACAAATAATTTAGTATTTTGAATCATTAACCTAGGTTAAGTGGTTGCGGAGAAAATCCAAAAAACGTGTCCCATGTTAATCTTATGGGAAAAAGGTTTTTAGATTTTTCTCAGATAGTTTTACTAAAAACTTTACATTTCTGTTTATTAATGTGTTTAGCTCAACGAAACAAACATTTTGGTGTTTTAATCGTTGTTCTACGTCCAACCGTTGCAGAGATATTCAAAGTGCTAAACACAGTACGTTGTCCAATGTTATCCTTATGGAGAATAAATAAAATTCTATATCTCGATTATTTTTGAATGTATATTATTTAAACTTGGTATGTGGCTTCAACTAGTTGTGGTATATTGATATTAGCACAAAAAACAAGTTTCTTGTTGATAGTCCCCGTAGCAGCAAACCTGCATACTCGGCCCCATGTTATTCATATGGAGAATAAGTAAAGTTGCATATCTCCCTTAATTATGAACCTAAATTAATAAAACTTAGTATATAGCTTCACCTGGTTCAGTTATATTGATAACTGCAAAAAAAATTACTTATCTTCCTCGTTGCAGCAATCCTGCGTCCTCAACCCTAATGTTATTCTTATGGAGAATAAATGAAATGCTATGTATCACTTATTTATGGATGTATTTTTGTGAAACTTGGTAAGTAGCTCTATGTAGTAGTGAGTCACATATATATGCATTGGAAATTCGCTGAGTACGCAGGTTTGCTGCGACGGGGGTATTTATAGTCCCCGTAACAGCAAACCTGCATACTCGGCCCCCATGTTATTCATATGGAGAATAAGTAAAGTTGTATATCCCTCTTAATTATGAACCTACATTAAGAGAACTTGGTATGTAGCTTCACCTGGTTCAGTTATATTGATAATTGCAAAAAAAACACATTACTTATCTTCCTAGTTGCAGCAAACCTGCGTCCTCAATCCTAATGTTATTCTTATGTAGAATAAATAAAATGCTATATATCACTTATTTATGGACGTATTTTTGTGAAACTTGGTAAATAGCTTTATGTAGTAGTGAGTCACATATATATGCATTGGAAATTCGCTGAGTACGCAGGTTTGCTGCGACGGGGGTATTAATTATATATGTTTATATTCTGAAATACAGGAAATTACTTAAACGGTAATGTTATTTGTTTTAACTACCTAATTATAACCTGTTCTAACTGTTCCACTATTGAAGTAATTTTGTATGTTAAAGGAACAAAAGTTGATTCATGCTCATATTTCACAAGAAATCGCAACATTGATCTATCATCTCAACATTATTTAAGATTTTTCGAAACTAAACCTTGCTATGCAATACATCCTTTTATGTAACCTTTGTATACAGTATGTTTTCCCAACTACCACCTGGTATTAAATGTATAGTTAATTTAAATAGGTTTAAGAACAAATGAAGACAATTTCTCATTTATAAATGCTACTAAGATCTGCCGGAGCATCTTTGACTTATCACTTATCACTATCTTTTTGAACGAAAATTTGAACGCTTGGGATTTGTTTAGGTTGGGCAATTACTTAAAAGAGGTGTGTTAAGTCAAATGGCAGCTTGTGGCTGGTTAAATGTTTAATTAGGAGGGTTAATTCGTCACTCTTTTGTATTTATTACTGGACATATTCATGATAAATTGCTGTAGTTTTTAATTTTAAAGATATTGTGCATAAGATTTTGGGTATTGCTAATATATAAAAAATAGGATTGTATTTCTGGTCACTTTGATTTTTAGTTAAAAAAAGTAGTTGAATGATATCCTTTTTTAAGTGATATGATGTTTACATCAATTAATTTTTGAACACTACATAATCTTATTTTTAAATAGTGCTTGTGTGTTTCATAGTAAAAGGTGTGATAGTTTAAAAACTGCCAATCCAGCTGACAGTCAGAGAGACTTTGGCTGTGTGACTTTAAAATATTTAATTGTCCTAAATGTTCATGATTTTATTTTGTGAAATTTTTCTATGATTTACCAAATGTTAGTAATGTGTCATGTATTTATTTTGTAAATAAACACAGATTTATTTATTATTTATCTACCTTTTTGCCGCTACCATCACTCTACCCGTTGTTTTCCCCTAATTGGCAGCCTTGTACAATATAGATTAGAATTTGACTGGTACCATGCCAGCTGGTCTACGGGAAGAAGAAGGTATGTTATATTGGTGTTTTTAACCCGCATCCCGTTTTAATCCCTCGGAGGGTTCTAAAATCCAGGGAACGTGACATAAGTCCTGCAAATGGAAATATTGGTTGCCAGTGCCTCCTTTGTGATGGTGCAGCACTAGGTTAATTGTGTATTTTTCGCGTAACTTATGATCCATAAGATTGGTTCATCTAATATGTATTTAAAATCAATGATAATCTATATATTAATACGCTAGGGATTCTTTCTTCAAAGTCATAACTCCATAACGGCTGAACGGATTTTAACATTTTATAAGCCACATTAAAGGTGTTTTTACGTAGATTTGCCAATACGTCTCAAAATTTAAACAAATGGCATCACTTAAACACTGTAAAGTGCTGAATTTTCGGAACGGTGGTGCAATCAACGGCGGAAGTCTAAACTATGTGTTGTTTGAAAATACGTTTTATCATACGTCTTAATATAAGATATTATGTTATGTTTGTGTAGAACTGAAGAAACCTTGCTCGGATTCGAGCAACAGGACGATTAGCAATTAATTATTGTCGCTATTTTACTTAAAACTGGCCTTGCGGAACAAAGGCACCGCTCTATCCACTGCACCATTTATCCGAACAGTTTGGTTAAATAGTTGGCATTAATAACGAACAAAAAGTTGGGTTTATTTATTTGCACCTTATTAAGTTATTTAACTGTATCCTTTAAGTAAGTAAATTACTTTATAGCAATATGTCTGTCTAAAGCAACGTCATAACCAAGTTTATAATGTTGAATTAGTACGAAAGCCTTGCGATACATCTCAGTGAAGATGACAACAAACTTGGAAACACGTACTTCCTGACAATGGGTTCAACAATGTCAAAACTAGTTTAGGCATTGGATGGTAAGCAATTACTGATGTAATATTTGTTAGATACCCAATTAGTAGGGTTAAAGAAATTAAATACAAATTAACTACGCAATTAAAAACCAAAATACATCCGGCACATTTCCCAATTTTAGCGAATTTCCCCTATAGGGAAGAAGCTATTACCGTAGTCGGCATGGTAAGACCTAGGCCCGGGACCATGATAACTTTTCGTTTTGAGGTCCCAGGTCCCAAAAAACACTCGTTCGATACTGTATATATATATATATATATATATATATATATATATGTATGTGTGTGTTTGTGTGTGGTTTGTGTGTGTGTGTGTGTGTGTGTCCGTGAGCACGATAACTCTCGTAAAAATGATCCGATTATTATGAAAATTGGTATAAACGTGTAAAGCAACATTTATGACTTTAAGTTCGAAAACCAGCCAGATCCCCTTATCCGAAAGGGTATTTTGGGGGGTTTTGTACCTTAAAAATGGGTTTTTTGAATTTTTTACATATGATTTTTGAAATCGTCAAATTTTAGATTTTACCATTGGATTCAACTTTAAAAAACACACAATTTGGTATTTTGATCATTCCTCTACGTCAATTGGTTACCGAGATATTGAAAGTGCTAAACACAGTACGTTGTCTAATGTTATTCTTATGGAGGAAAAGAAAAAAATGTATATCTCGCTTATTTATGAAGGTATACTGACGAAACTTGGTATACGGCTTCATCTCGTTGTGGTCTATTGATATTTGCTCAAAAAAACAATTTTTTACCAAAGACTCCCGTAGCAGCAAACCTGCGTACTCAGCCCCATGTTATTCTTATGAAGAATAATTAAATGCTCTGTCTCCCTTAATTATGAACAATAATGATTAAAAACCGGTATACGACTTAAACTAGTTGAGTTATATTGATATTAGCATAAAACCCCATTTTTTGTGTTGCAGCATCCCTTAAACCCTTGTTGCAGCAAACCTGCGTACTCAGCCCCAATGTTATTCTTAAGGAGAATAATTAAAATTGTATATATCGCTTATTTGTGATATATTTGTGTGATACTGGGTAAGTGGCTTTATGTAGTATTAAGACATTTATATCTCCATTGGAAATTCGCTGAGTACGCAGGTTTGCTGCTACGGGGGTATTTTATTTATATACAGCTTGTCATTTAAGCTCAAGATGCTGGTAGATTGAATAATCATGCTGTAGTTTGTCTATATTTTAATTAGTTAGTATTTATTTTACAAACATATTACATAGTAAACAATTTACTATTTCTGTCGCATTATTTCAGCCTAGGCCTACATTTGGATTAAGCCCGCAGGGCTCACATAGTTTTCGGCCGTCTGATCATTCGACCTAGTCCACTTCCCTGTCTAGATCAGTATTTTTTCTGCGGAGTATGCCCTGGAAAAAACATGACAAACAATCCCAGTTGTCCTCGACCTCCATCATCTTTTCACTTACCGTGTCCACCGAAAATGTAACCAGTAAATGCGTTACCTCCAGATGGGACGTTTCCCAACGTTGGCAGTGATAGAATCTGTGTTCCTTTTCACGGGAATTTTAGAACAATAGTTGCAATCCGGTGAACCGTATTTGCCCATCAGGTGCGGGTACGACATGAAATAGCCGTGAACTGAGAGGAATTGTTGTACTAGTGGACAGTTACTGTTTAAGGTTATTACCTAAAACACCTGTATTGTTATTATGGTACTGTAAAAAGACTTTTGCAAATAGACAATTCGTCAAGGTTTGCACTTTATAAGAACAAGAGCTTACGACAAAATGATCATAATCGTCTTTAGAAAAATGAATCTAATATATTAAGTAGAACATATAATGTAATAAGGAATATTGATCTATGTAACAGTTGACTGGAATGTCAAGTGTACAAATAACAATATCAATTATGTTGTCAAACAATAATGTAATAAGGAATATTGATCTATGTAACAGTTGACTGGAATGTCAAGTGTACAAATAACAATATCAATTATGTTGTCAAACAATAATGTAGGAGCTATATCAGAATGCTAATACTCGGTCTAACAAACAACCACTCATCATTTCTCTAGTTCGATTTAGATAGGTACAGTATCATGTTGGAAACAACTTTTGTCAAAGTTTGTGATCTAAATCCTCTCGTATTTCCTAAAATAGACAAAACAAGAAGGTTTTTTAAGGCCATCGCTTCAGCCGTACACGCCGCAGCGTTCGTTTCAGTCCTCCAGCTGTTCTTTTATGAGAAAATCACCAATATTCGAAGTGTCATCGGTATTCTAGTGTATATTACGTATACAGTCTCGGCACCTGTTAACTTCCTCTACATAATCGATCGGGACCTCGAGACTGTCAACTTTTATCTTCTTCAAGATGCTGATGAAGCATGGGCACCAGTCAAGAAGACACAATCTAAGTTTTTCTGCCTCGTAATTGGCTCAGCCGTTATGTACTGCGTTTCATTGGTAAGAAACGTCCCAACTTGGTATGTGTTACCTTCTTTCGTTGTAGTAGGCGAAACATTTGCCATCTATCAACTAGCATCTCTTAAGTTCATGACTTGCAAAAGACTTCGAAGGATTTGGGACGAGTTTCGCAAAGTGGAAAACATCCTTGACTTCCTCCCAGCTGTCAGGAAAATTTTCGATTTAAATGAACGAATCAACCAGATGTATTCTTTAAAATCATTTGTTGTCCTTGCTTATAATTTCGGACCTTACATCATGGCGCTGACAGCTTTCTGGGAAATATACGGTCTGCAACACAAGTACACGGGCGCCTGGGAAGAGACAGACCCTTTTTTGGCTGTATTTTATACTTGTCAAATAGTCGTTTTACTAGTTTTTCTAGGATATTCAACAAACAAGTATGCTGAAACGGTGAGAATTTTTTTATAATTTTCATTTTATTTTATTCTTATACGCATAAATTTTAGTCAACATTTATTTACTATAAACATTTTATACACGGTTTTATTATACGGTGTAAATTTTAATTTTTGTTCTATCTTCTCCCTCTTGATTTGATTACAATGATGTTTTTTAGTTTATAAAGCAAATAGAAACATCGCACTGGTTCAGCTGTATGATTACGCAAAATTTTCAAATAATGCAACGTAAAGCAAACCGTTCAGGAAACAAAGTCTGAAGAACATCTTAATGCCTTGAACAAAGTCTGTCTATATTGAGAAGGTTTGAACTGGACCCAGCTGTTATTAATGAATTTCTTATGGAAAAGTGAACTATTAGCATGTCATCAACAGTCAAACTTAAACACAAATTTCAGTTACCGTAAAAGTTCCTAACGTGACCCACCGAACACGTTTTTGGGGGTCGTTCAAAACAATTTATATGTGTCCGCGGGTGCGTTAACTCTCGTAAAAATGGTCGGATTTTGATTAAATTTGGTAAAAACGTGTTAAGTAGCATTTATGACTTTAAGTTCGAAAACCAGACAGATCGCTTCATCCGAAGTGGTATTTGGGGGGGTTTGTACCCCAAAAATGGGTTTTTTGAAGTTTTTACATGTAATATTTTAAAAAGTCTAATTTTGGTTATTACCATTAGATTAAACTTAATAAAAATTGGTGTTTTGATCATTTATCTACGTCAATTTTTTACAGAGAAGTGCTAAACACAGTACGTTGTCCAATGATATTGTTATGGAGAATAAGACTGATTTTATATCTCGCTTATTTATGAACGGATACTAATGAAACTTGGTATACGGCTTCATCTGGTTGTGGTCTATTGTTATTTCCACAAAAAAACCGATTTTTACCGATTATTCCCGTAGCAGCAAACCTGCGTACTCAGCCCCCATGTTATTCTTATGGAGAATAAGTAAAATGTAATGTCTCCCTTAATTACGAACATAATTTAATACAACTTGGTATGTGGCTTCACCTTGTTGAGTTATATTGATATTTGCATAACAAATATTTTTTTGTGTTCCTTGTTGCAGCAAACCTGCGTACTCTTCCCCCATGTTATTCTTAAGGAGAAAAATCATAATGGTATATATCGCTTATTTATGAATGTATATTGATGAAACTTGGTTTGTGGTTTCACCTAGGTGATTTATATTGATATTTGCATGAAAACCCATATTTTGTGTTCCTTGTTGCAAAAAACTACGTACTCATTGTTATTCTTAAGGAGAATAATTAAAATTGTATGTATCGCTTATTTCTGTATATATATTTTTATGAAACTTTCTATGTGGCTTTATGTGGTATTAAGTGATATTATGTGGTATTAAGTGGCTTTATGTGATATTATGTGTTGGAAATTCACTGAGTATCCAGGTTTGCTGTGACGGGGGTATTTAGGAGTGTATAACATCAAAAAACAAATTGATATATTTAAATTTTAATTCTCTTTTTGTTACTTGAAATTAATTGATAATTTCAGCAAAAGTGTAACTATTTAAATAAATATGCAAATACTTAAATTAGAGAAATAAATTTTTTACAGCTTGTTAATATTATTATATGCAATAAATGGGAAAATTTTTATGACATAGGTTATGTATAGGATATTGCATATAGGATTTATTGGACATAGGCACTCTCTAAGTCAGAAACTGTATACTGAAACACCGTTTGAAATTTAATATTAAAATTGCATTAATTTGTGTTTTAAATTTTACTAAACCCCCAAAAAAATGTATTTATAATTCGTTACATTGTAAAATTTGTATGGTCCTATGTGCACATTTTCTTGCCTACAAGAAAATTTTGAGATTGCAAAACTCATATTATAAAAAATATTAATACGTCAATAGCGGCATGAACGTCAATATATTTATATGTTTAAAATAAATCATTCTACTTTATTGTAATGGTTAGAGTTACGTAAGTTCCGATCCAGCCAAATTATTTGTCATTTACAGGGCTTAACAAATATGTATATAAAAGCAGTTGAAACTGTAAATGTTCTGAGATTCCCTTTTGGTGACCCTTGGTTTTTTTAAATGTTAAAACTATTTGGTTTTGTTATTTCTTGGGGTCTAAACTATTATGTTGTGAAATAATTTAGATTCATCATTCTAGGTCAAGTAGTTTTCACGTAAGACACTCTGTATATTAATCCAATTGCTTATTTCAGATCGATGCTTGGGTAGAGGAGCTTGACAGAGCGATTAGCACAAGTGATGACTCTCTAATATTTCGCACTCAGGTATAAGTATATTAAATTTGTATACACTAACATTTTGTACATAATTCACACCAATAACTGTGACACTAAATTAAACAAATGATAGATTGAGTGATTGATTGAACCTCTATACTGGATTAATCATACCACTAGTAGCCCGTCGTGGCTTCGCTCGCGATCATAGTGCAATATTATATTTGAAAAGTTACATTTGTTAAAGCACTTCATCACCTGGGGGATCGAGCTTTGTTTGAAATGCCAGTCAGTTTGTTCAAATTGCCTATCTTCACGGTTCCCCAAGCGAGCATATTTACTTTGTTTATATGCTCGTCTTATTTTATTTTTGGCATGTCCGCTTTATATTCAACTATTCTATTTTAATATGTAATGGTTCGAGAAATGTATACATAACATAAAAGTATGGGTGTGCAAGTACTCGAAACTTCGAATTTTCGGCCGAGTATTTTAATACTCGAATTCGAATCGAAGTTTTGAAAAATACTTGAAAGTTAGAACGAGTTTTTCCCGCCGATTTCCGGACGATCGCTAACAATTGCGACCGGCCAAATCGCGTAGTAACGGCCACAAAAGCCGATCGATCACGTAAAATCGGCCGAAAATGACGATCGGACAGCGTAATTTCGGCCGGAAATTACGACGGAAAACATAATATCGCCCGAAAATGACAAATTGATCACGTAATAAAGGCCGAAAATGACGACGATATACTTATTATCGGCAAAAGTGCTGATCGGGCCACTTAATATCGGCCGTAACTAATGATTTTGTCATCTAATATTAATTATAAGCGATGTCTGGACCAGGTGATATCGGCCAAATGGCAACCGGCCCGTGTTTTATTGGCCGGAAACGAATGTCAAACCCTGTTTTGTTTGTCAATACGTAATTCAGGTTGATTGTACTGGCCAAAACGTTGCATCTTGTAACTTTCAACTCATGTATTACTTAGAACCCATGTTTAGATTATCAAATATGTAGTGGTATCCAAATCCGATCAGAATATTTGAAACTACCAACTGATGGCAGATACTCGAAACTCGAAAATAATTCGCATTACTTGACTCGACTCGATTAGAAAAATCACTACTCGCACCCCCCCCCCCAACTAAAAGCATTTACTATAGGTATATATATATAGCCAATGGTAATAGTATAATCATTAAATTATGTATAAATTGGTTCTAATCACTATTCTCACGAAGATCACATGCTGATACTTTACCAAGTGAGTGTTTTTTTTTTTTGATCGGTTGTTTTTGAAAAGCTATTAAGATTGTTTTGTTTTAATTAAAAGTCGTAACACTAACCCCAATGATGTTTATCGAACAACTTTTTTACACACAATTATATTCATCCGGGGATTAGGAAAGCAACACTAAATAAACTATTAGTATATTTAGTGTTGCATTGGGATGAGGCTTAATTAGAACTTATTTATTTACCCACACATTTGATAGCTGCAAAATTTGGAGGTCCCTAAAGCATTTTTGGAACAGGGGTAGACAGAGGTCGTGGTTTTATTGTGATGCATAATCTTTCTTTCTAACAAATTCATGTTTAATCGGTCCAGTAACCTGATAAGGGTCAGTGTTGTTTGAATTACAATGTTAAAGGCTAACGGAGGCAAAGGACATAAGGGACGGAAAGTATAGGGCTATTTCTGCTTATGGCACATTCCCATTGCCTGCTGTCGTTCTACCAATTATTTGTTCAATCGGTCTAGTAAGTATATGATTAACATGGGAATTTTCAAGGTTATATAGAGCCGAGCCTCATAGGAACGGGAATAAGCCCATAACTGATTTTTGGGATGGACCGATCTTCTTCCAAATATCTGATCAATAACTCATGTAGTGAGTTCAAGAAGGGCTTAAAAACAAATAATAAACTCGGCATTCAAATTACAATGACTACCTAGACGAACTGAGCTTTAGATACGATGTTGGAGGGGATCAAGTGTTCCCTATCCAATGTTTCGTTGCTGTGCCGCTATTTTATATTGTTTAGTATTCCGATGTGAAATAGTTAGTAAAGCACGTGTTTCCTCCATTCTGTAGTAAAAGGTAAATTATCAAACTATATTCTCATTAGAACAAATATGGTGCATTCTACAATGGAAGGTTGAGTAACCTATACCCATAAGATCTTGTTTGGAGCAGTGGCGAACCAATGGGCATAACCCTAATGGCAAACAATGATTTACAGAAGCATAAAAGTTTCCTTCCCGCGTAAAATGAGCAACTTGTTTCATTTAATTCGGTTAAGTTTTTTTTTTTTTTTTTTGTGAAACGCGGAACAGACCTGGTTCATAAACAAACTTGCAGATAAACAAAATTTAAATATCTCCGCTGCATTCAACATTTCATTGCTCAAAGCTATGTAGAAACATAACTTATTTTATTTACATGGATAGATACTTTCCTTAGTTGTAACATCTAGTATCACTAGTATTACCTAGTATTACCTGTCCATAATGTGTTTACAGCTGCAATTCAAATACAATTATTCCCCATGTTATTATTCTTAAGGGGAAAAAACTAACTACAGCCCGTGCCCTTGAGAATAAAAATACGGAAAATTAAAAACCCTATTTGAAAACTACAAACTGAGACGAGGTTTTTGACTTTTCAAACAATAAAATTGTTCAATGAATAGGGGAGAAGATGCGTTAAAAAAACGGCTTCACGTATTATATGTAAGGATTCCGTAGGTTTGGTTTTAAATTATATCCAATAAGGTACCTTTTTGAAAGTTTGATTTTAAATTTTAAATTCTTAACATAAATCATGTATCTTTATAGTTGTTCGTGTTTATGCTGGAGCTCCACCAAACGCCATCAGAACTCTCAGTGTTTGGCCTGTTCACAGTTGACAACTCAGCCGTCATTGCTGTACGTAAGATGTATTTAGCTAGAATAAAATTACGTTTTTAAAGTAGTAGACTTTAAATAGCAGTAGACTTTAAACATTTTATTAAAATTAAAACCAACAAAATTTTGTGTTTTTCTGTTTGTATGTATAATAAAGGATTTATTTTATTTCATTAAAATATATGGGTGAAATTAAAATAGTAGGGATTTGCAATAATTGGCTGCAATAATTAGTATCTTAGAAATAAAATATTTGTAAAATCATAAAGTGGGGGATCAACTATTACAAAATGTTTATGGAATTTTAAAATTTGGCTAGCAATAATTTGTTAGAAAAGTAGTCAATTTTATGTTTAGGAATGTTTTGTTTGATGTTTAGGTAAATTTAAACCTTTTTCCACGATTGAGATATTAAATAATTAAGGGGCTTGGTTTACAAATTTGAATTTTTACCGTCATTTTAGAAAGTGGTAGCTGTATAAACAAATTCCACATACATATTTATAATTGCCTGTAAAAGTAGGCCAAGTACTTCTTTAAAGTTTTCCTATAAATCTTTTTCCTACTAAGGTACCATCTGGTGCCCTGTTAAAATAGACACTCTCTGCTATTAATTTTGAGCAAAATGTACCACTTAATTTACTTTATTGAAGTATTGGAAAGTAGAAATTAATTAAAGGTAACTTCTGGGATAACGTTACAATACAATAGCTTGGTTTTTTATACAATAACTCTCCGGATTTTAGAGAAAACGATTTACCAATTGATGTTATAAGCTATATAAATACCCACGTCACAGGACACCTGCATACTCAGCGAATTTCCAATGGAGATATAAATGTCTTAATACTACATAAAACCACTTACCACGTTTCATAAAATATATTCACAAATAAGCGATATTTTAATTATTCTCCATAAGAATAACATTGGGGCTGAGTACGCAGGTTTGCTGCAACAAGGAACACCAAAAATTGTTTTTTATGCAAATATCAATATAACTCAACTAGGAGAGGTCGTATACCAGTTTTTATTCATTTATGTTCATAATTAAGGGAGATCTACCTCTTAATTAATTATTCTCCATAATAATACCATGGAGGCTGAGTACGCAGGTTTGCTGCTGCGGGAGACTTTGGCAAACATTTTTTTTTAGCAAATAAGAATGGAACACAACCAGATGAAGCCGTATACCAAGTTTCGTCAGTATAAGTTCATAAACAAGCAAGATATAAAATGGTTATTTTCCTCCATAAGAATAACATTAGACAACGTACTGTGTTTAGCACTTTCAATATCTCGGTAACCAATTGACGTAGAGGAACGATCAAAATACCAAATTGTGTGTTTTTTTAAGCTGAACCCAATGGTAAAATCTAAAATTTGACTATTTCAAAAATTATATGTAAAAAATAAAAAAAAAAAACATTTTTGGGGTACAAAACCCCCCAATATACCCTATCGGATAGAGGGATCTACCTGGTTTTCAAACTTAAAGTCATAAATGTTGCTTTACACGTTTATACCAAATTTTATCAAAATCGGATCATTTTTAAGAGAGTTATCGTGCTCACGGACACACACACACATGTATATATATATATATATATATATATATATATATATATATGAAGGAAAGCTTACAAGTGTTGTTTTTTAATTTACACTTTTAAAAGTGTATATATATATATATATATATATATATATATATATATATATATATATACAGTTTCGAAAGAATGGTGTTTTTAGGGTCTGGGGACCTCAAATATCGTTTAGCTATAAAAATGGATGTGCGTTATAAATGTACTTAAAGGTAAATAATACTTTACTGTATATTCAGGACGGCATTACTTACCAAATGTGTCATAAAAACGTTAAAAGTCCTAATAGTTATTATTAGGTGACAACACTAACGTGATCAACAATGAACAATAACGGATTGATAAGAAATTAGATTAGTTATTTCATAAGTTTAACTTATTTTCAACCAAGACTGAGTTGGTGTAGTGAGGTCATTATGGACTTGAGCGTTGTAAAGGTTGTTCTGAAGTGGCTTTGCATCATGTTAAAGGTGTATATTATGAAATGAAAGAGTGACTCAACAACAAAAGAACTTCTTATGATCAAATTTACCAACCGTTTATTTATGTTTTGTATACAACATTTTTAATTATTCGTTTCAAATTGAAATGTAACACAAAGGTTTCGACACCTTTTGTGTCATGGTCACACCTTCAGTAGAGAATATATCTTCAAAATTTAAGTTCATAGAACTTTGTCAATTTTGAAGATATATTCTCTACTAATACAACTTAACATTATAACCTTCACTTTGCCTTAACGAAACGGGTTATACAATAAAAGTTGTCACATTAGCCTGAACTGATTTAAAATGGTTTTTGTATCAAAACTTAAAACACAAATCTTGTTGAAAATAATTTATATACAAAAATTATGCAGCCTTTTGTCATATAGATGACAATTTAATAACAAATGATACTATTTAATCATGAATAGGTAGTATATCGGATAAACAATCTATTACAAAATAGCAGATACTTAAAGTGTGAAAACTATCCACAATTATTACTATTAAGTTAAGCGATTATTTGTATCTAAAAATATTTGAAACGAATAATTACACATGAATAATTATAAAATATAAATAAACAGTTGGTAAATTTTATCACGAGACGTTCTTTTGTTGTTGGTTCACGCTTTTACTTCATAATAATATACACATTTAACTTCATGTAAATCCACTTCAGAATGACTTTTATAGTACTCAAACTCATAATTAGTTTCAATAATTGTATTCTCACCATCCTACGCTGTAATAACCTGTTTTCGGAACGTCATTTGAATACCGAAAGTAGAGTTTTTCCGTCCAAGGGCCGAAGGTCATCTGACCTACCAAGCCAGTGTTGTCAACTTGATTTCAAGCATACACGACGTTACCTAGTTAAATCGTACATACATTTTGTGTTCTTTGGTGGAAACACTGTAAAAATAGCAACAACATTTAAAACATTATACTATCGATGTTTTGTTTAGTGGTTCACTGTTTTTGGTCCGAGATTGCATGGGATTAATTCATAACCACATAGTTTCGTTTATACGATGTTAATTTTCAAATAAATATTAACATTTTTATTTTATAGTGTTTATTTCATAAAGTAGTATGGTGAAATATAGCGTTCGCTTCTCTGCCGATAGGGTTTTCCATAGCCCTCGAACATTTTTATATAAAACACGATCTCGGGCCAGCAAAACCCCACTTTCGGCCCTTAGTGCGAAATGTACTATTATACAGCAGCGCAGTAAATTCTATATTCGATGTTTAACTAATGATATATTATGCTTTCAGGTTTTTGGATTCACTATAAACGTGATGATGGTGTTTATCCAGTTTTTGAAGTAAACTGAAAGAAAACACATATTTCGATCAAAATAGAAATCCTTGGGTCGAAATAAAAATCATTTAAACATTAAATATAGACCATAACTGTGCGCAGAGTAATAGTAGTTCTGCCTTTTACTGTATTTTAAATGTTTTTGAATAATTGTGTTTGGACTAAACCTTTTTCAGTAAACATTTCAACACCGGCCATTTGTGTGTGACAGCAGTCTTAAGTTTACTTAATTATTTTGAATTAGCTAACTATTAATTTAAATATGTAATGAGGAGAAAACAGATTCATAAAGGAGAACAATAGTTGTATTTTACAAAACTTACACAGATTTAAATTTAATATGAATATAATTAAACGGTTCCTCCAAGTAGTATTTTGTCAGTTCATAAAATATGACACATGATAAACATGTGTTTGGTAAATACATTATTCCTTCAACTGTGCACAAAGTCCTTCTTACCGATCTAAAACGACATTGTAAATAGTTATTTGTGCAACTAGTGAGCAAAGTGAGCAATTGACAAACTCGAGAGAAATCCTTACTCACAAGCCGTAGGCGAGTGAGGAATGGTTTCTCGAGTGAGGCGATTGCACTTTGCACTCGAGTTGCACATTATATTTTCCCTACAGTTACCATAAAACAAATAAATTCGTAAAGAAACGTAAAGTACCTTTTCCGTTGGGCTTTTTACATTCTTACTTTCACACCAGGAAGTAAACAATTCATACCTTTTTTCATATTTATGTTTTGATTTCTCTGGAAGAAGATTTAGAGACACATTCCTCGCCACATTTTTTTATTTCTTCTGGAGTACAAGATTCTTCTGGTGAACTATTATTACTAAAATCGTCATTAACGTCCATTTTGCGACAGCAAAACCACCTTCAATGTTTACAAATGGCAAATCAATGAAATGGTGGCTTCTGCCGTGACCGGAAGTGTTGTGACAAATACAACAGTACAACAGCTGACCAGCTGATTTACAGCCAGTGCTGCCAACGTATTTCGCGCGCATACGACCTTGTCTGCATGTTACGCGCTCACTATTTCGTGCCTTCACGTTGCAAATCTGGAGTGAGACAAAGTAATTAAAGTGAGACAATGTTAACATTGTCTCACTGATGAGCGAATTGGCCACTTTGCTTTCTCAAATCAGTGAGAGAACATGTACATTGTTAGGTAACTGTAGGAAAATATCTGTTTTCTGTTCAGTGCTCATTGGTGCATGAACAATGTAAACACTATTGTTGTATTATTATTGCAGTGTGATGAAAAGTATCGTTGACAACTCGTAACTAAATTGTCGATCTGCTACTTGGTCGAATTTCCGCGTTCAGCTTTCGCCTCACACGTAAAACACGATAACGTACAACTTTCGTTACTAGTTGTGAAATATACCATTTTAAGCATATATTTATACATTATTTATATTATATTTATATATTTTCATATCTTACAATATGAATGATGATATATTATCATCTCTGTACTGTTTAGACCAGCTACACAGCATAAATTAGGATTTTTAGTTGTATGCTTATTACCTAAGCAAACTGTCAGATTGTATTTTATTTTTTTTTTTATACATATTAAATATATATTTACTAACCTTATGTTTAGTAAAATAGTTACATAATTTTATCCTATAATACTCTATAGTATATATTGGCGTAGTTTTGCTTTTGTTAAATATCTAAAGTAAGGAAATAGATAACCAATATTTGCCATCGGATATTTGCCAATACTTGCAATGAAGCTAAGCTGAATCAGGGAAGCAAATGAAACTGTTTGTTTAATATATTATCGCTTAGTCTTTATAACTGATTAAACCAAATCCCTCATGTTCTGTGTGGAGTTTGTTATCATGTGTGTTATTGACTATGAAAATATAGATAGGTATATATTTAATCAATTTTGCAATGTTTAATAAGCTTTGTAAAATTAGAAAAACTGTTACAGATTTAGTACACAGTGCGGGTATAAATACACATTTATGGACTTTTTTTAATATGTTACATTGCTTTAGTTTTTTTGGTAGGTAATCTTACTTTTTATTCCAATTATACATCGTCTTTTTGAAATTGTGATGAATATTGTGTTTGAATTTTCCTATAATAATAACTTTAAATAAATATATTTGATAAATGATTTAAGTTTAAAAATTACAGGGAATATTAAAAGTTCAATATCTCATTAAATAGCAGTCCAAAAAACTAGGGCTGGATGTCACTACGAAGATCTGGTTCTGCCAACTACAGTTATATCTCGGAAATAATATTGAGCCAATTTCAACATCAAAACAATGTCAATGCCAACGTGTCCTTTTTAGTAATTGTATTCAGACGACAGCTGAGTAAAGTAGCTTTCTAGATATTTAATACATACATTTTGCCTGTAGTATTTTAATTGTATTTACTTTAGATCAGAGCAAATATAAGTGCATTATGTACTAAGACACAGTTAGAGGGATTATTGCTTACTTCCAAGGTGCTTAATGTAAACAAGGTCACATACCTATTTAGAACGTTTATGCAGATGAACTACTTACCATAAATGTGATGGGAGTTGCACATTACTTCTGTCGATGGTGTATGTCAGAGTAGTAAGTCAATGATAAAAGAATCTCATTCCAAACCCCGTGTAACTACCAAGATGTAGGGTAAAATTAGTGAGGGAAAGTAAAATTTATGATTGCGGTCTACTTTCATGTTTAAAAAATTAAATTTTAGCCTTCTGCTTACACAGTATGTCATTTTTCAAACTGCCTTAGAAAAAAAGTCTAAGCCCTAGATGATCAGGATAAAGTGGTCTGATCCTTAGTGAATGTGTAAAGAATATAACTTTACCCTTGGATAAAAACCACTGTTTCTCCTAGCCAATTTCACTACAATTATAATCCTTTATTTTTATAATAGAAATGTTAAAATACTAGAGGGCTTGAAGGGGCAATAGCCCCTAACCTTGTTCCAACACTCTGCCTGTTCAGATTTGTTCACTCTTTACATGCTGAGGAAAATAAAACAATATAAATAGGAACACATGTCACTTCGTAAAAAAAGTAGACACTTACCCATGTTTTAATGTAAACAAAGGAGACTTGTTTAAATCCCCATGCTTTTCTTATGGGGGATGTTTTACGTTATTGCTCGTTTGCTGGTAATTTTCTGGAAATACCGCTATTCGATATATGTTTATATTTTTTTGGTTAAAAATATCAAAATTACCACAATCTTCCTTTGACATTCCATTTAATTCATTTAAGAAAAGACTGTTTGAATGGCTACTTTCAACCCCATTTTATTTTTTTGATGAATTTTTAGAGCTAAATAGTAGAGATATTGTAATTTGATTATTTTTAGAAGAGTTCTATAACTTGACGTTGTTTGTAACATGTATTGTGTTGATGACAATAAAAAAATTCATTATTCATTATTATTATTTATTATTTTTCCCGAGTCCCTGGAACCAAGACCTTTAATTTGAGCTCCCTCCCATCATCCTGCAATTTTCCAAACTCCCAAAATTTGTAATTTAAAATTTTGCTTACAGAATTATATATTAGGATTAGTTTAATACATAGTTTTCTTACAATATATTCGTCGAAGGCATAATTACCGTCACAATTACAAATTTCAATCCTATCCAAGTTTTTAATTATAGCACTTGTAAATCTTGAAATTGACTTTAATTGTTATTTAGACCTGTGACTATTATCACTTTAACAAGCTATTGAGTACGAAAATAATAAAATAAATTAACTTTAAATAATCCGTCAAAAATAACTAGGTATTATTGAGATCAGTGGAACACTTCTCTTACTGTTACTTTAATTGCAAGATGTTTTTTTAATAGAATAATTTAGCAAAGATTACCACTGTGATTCTGTTTATTTATAACTGGATTATAAGTTTGTTTATAGTATATTTTATTTGTAACATTATTTGTAACATTTTCCATGAAAGATTCATTCTTTCATTGCTTTAATCTATATATAGCACATTACCTTTTATACGGCTTTCTTCCAGGATAATCTGAGTAATCTTTTACACCGACTCCAATGTCACACCAATCTCTTCGTCAAACAAACCTCCACCATTTTGAGGACCTCGTATAAGGCCATTCTAGAATCTTTTATTTGTTCCTCACAACTTATTCTACTTTCATACAAACTAATCACTTTTACATAAACTTTAGACAAAGCACAATTTGATTTTCCCTTCCTCTAGCAAATATTGACCCTTTTTAAAGTATGTTTTTCAATCAAAACTTACTATTCTCTTTATTAACTCTTCTATTGATAAATCTTAAATTTAGATTTTCAAATTCTTATGCTGTCAAAGCCACCATATATCTCTGATGTAGGTTTTCTCTTACGGAAGCTCCTAGGGATTTTAAATCCTTTATATATGAATGTAAACTTTTTAAATATGAAACATGGATAAAATACATTGCATAGTACAGTAATATATACAGTTTAGTTCAAAAATACGTAAACAATTTAAAAAGTGATTAATGGAATTTGAACAGAGACAGATTATGTTTTAAAACGCCTTCTTAACAAATGAACAAAATTCTTGAGACGATTCTAGTGGGAAGGATCTGTTATTTGAGTAAGAGATTTGTTCAGAATGTTTACGAACATCTCCAGTTGTTTGCATTGAGATATGATATGAGAGAGCCGAAATTCTGATGCAAATTCGTTTGCTTTATAGATTAATGTTTTTTGCGTTTAAAAATGTTTGGAAATCCATAAAGTCATTTTTATGATAAGACGTAAATTTTGATTACTCTTAAGTTATTTCATAGCCACCAATATTGTGTTACTCTGAATTTCTGAAAGTACGTTTCCCTATAGCATGATAATAATATGCGCGATTATATTTATTCAAGCAACAAACTATTTTACAAAGATCGTTTAAAATATATCTACATAAAAGGCTATTACTTTGTCCTAAGATGTTGGCATGGAAATTATTACAGAATTATACAAAAAAAATCTAGTTCGTTCACATTTCTATCTGTCGTTACTGCAAACATTATGTAAGCTAATTTAACTTTAACCAATATTTTTCAGATGAAGGTCAGATTAGCAGTTTATACATATTGTCTCCAAAACTTAAATCAACCATAAGTTTAAGCAGTAGTAGTAATTGTAGTAGCACTAATCGTTTTATAAGGGGTGCAGGGTGTGGATCCCTCCCGCGGCGTCCTTGTCGCGCACCCTGGGCAACGGGGCGTCACAAGCCAGTGGCGTCACGGCTAGCGCGGGTAAAATCCACTTGGCTGTGAGACTCTTCTTCTCACAGTTTCTTCCAGGACCAAGGCCTTTCTTCTCACCTTTTGGGCCTTGGCTCGCCTTCTTTCTTCTTTCCTGGGCAAGCCTTGCTCATCTTCTTCTTTTCTTCGACCCCGCATCATGGGTGTCTTTCCGTCTTCTTTCGACCGGTGTCCACTGGGGGGTCCCTGGGAGTGTCCCTGGTGTCGCAGGGGCTGATGTGTGCTTGCACTGCCGATGGGTTCTCTTCAGTGGGTGTCAGGAGCCAGCCCCTTCGGGCCCTGGTCAGGGAGTGCGGCGTGGGTGCAGAGGTCGGGCTCTGCACTGCCACGGTGAACCCCGGCACGTCTGGAATCCGGTGCCGGCAAACGGAGGTCGGGTCCCCGGGGAACTGGGGTGGGGGCATCGTCCCCCTGGGTATACCCTCGCCTGGCCAATTCCGGGTTCACCCTCGTCGTGCGATGCGCTGGTTAAACTAAAGTATGGCAACCCCTAAAAACAACGACAACATCAACATTGGCAACGATATGAGGGAGTTTCCAGAACTCCCTCCTCCTAGCGCCAGTACTGCCTCCATTTTTCGGAGGAGTAGCTTAGTAGCGAGGTCCCCACCACCGGCCTCTTCTCCTGTGGTCGCGCTGGCTTCCACGGATTCAGCCAGCTCGAGGAATACCCCAAAGCCAAGAACGGTTCGAGCTCCGTCTCCGGTAGTTTCGCCGGATGAAAGGAACGTGGCTATTGCTCAGGAAAAGGTCGAGGAGGAACTGCAGAGGATGCGGGACACTCTCCTCGACATGTCCGCCGCGGTCGCGAAGCAGAAGACCGTGTCGATGGGCATCAAGAACGGGATAGTGACCCTGGATGCATCCCTTGATGTCTTTGACTCGATGCTCGGTCTCTGGAAGGCATCGCTAAGGCGGCTCAGGCTTCTGGAGGAGAAGCAGGGGCAAGCTCCACTTCCATCTTCGGAGTCTGGGGCGCCTGGTGGTGGTGCCAAGAGATCGGCGACTAGCCCTCCTGCGGAACAGCAAACGGAGAAGAGACCGGACGTCAAGAACAGGACCGTCCACGTGGAGAGGAACGGAGAAGAAGCCACCACTGCGTCTGCGGACAGGGAGGGTTTTAATCAGGTCCTCTCCAAGAAACAGAGGAGGAAGCTTCGGGCGGAGGCGAAAGCCCAGAAGAATCGGGAAGAGGCGGAAAACGCGCCTTCCCAAGCACCCAGCCAAAAGAAGGAGAAGCCAAAGAAGACTCGGCTTAGGAAGACCAGGAACCAGGTGGTCCTGATCAATCCGTCCACCGGCAAGACCTACTCGGAGATCCTCGGATTGTTGAAGAGTGAGGTGACGCCAGAGGACTCCGGAACTGTGGTTCGGCAGATCCGGAAGACGGAGGCCGGGGGGGTTCTCCTTGAGCTCTCGAAGTGTGACGACCGGGGGAAACTCCAGGAAGCACTTCAGAGAGCTATAGGGGACAAGGGCGAGGTCCGCTCGATCATCCCGAAGCTGAGGATAGAGATCTTGGATCTAGACGCCCTGGCTTCGGAGGCCGATGTCATTGCGGCTATCACAAGAGACCTTCCGACAATCTCCAGTGTGCCTAAGGTCACCCTGTTCTCGCCAAACAAGCGGGAGCAGAGAAAGGCTGTCGTTGAGATGGAAGAGAAAGACGGTCTTCTCTTTCTTCGGTCTGGGAAGATCAAGATTGGATGGGTCGTCTGCCGAGTTCGGCAGCGCCTTGAGGTAGAACGCTGTTTTCGGTGCCTCGGGTACGGCCACACGCGTCGGAGTTGCTCCGGTCCCGACCGCGGCAACAATTGTTGGAAGTGCGGTAGCGGCGAACATAAGGCCGCTGCTTGCACAGCGGCCGCTTCTTGCGTTCTCTGCACCGGTACACCTGGAGCGTCCGCGGACCACATTCCGGGCTCAGGGGCGTGCAGGGCTTTCAGGAAAGCCCTAGACGCTAAGAGGGCTCAATCTGCCACGAAATGATCCGTTTCGTCCAGGCAAACCTGCAGCGGAGTCGAGCAGCTGACGCCATTCTTGAGCAGCTTGCTTGTGAGGTCAAAGCCCAGATCGTGATCGTCAGTGAGCCCTACCGGATCAAAACCAGTCCATCTTGGTTTTATGACCGGCTTGGCACCGCGGCTCTCTGGATTTCGGACAGTCGGGGGATTCAGGTGTTGGGTCACGGATCCGGTGACGGTTACGTCTGGGTGAGACTTCGGCGAGTCAACGTATACAGTGTCTACCTCTCTCCAAACTATTCCGCCGAGGAGTACCGGGAGAGGCTGGAGGCGCTGGAAGACAGTCTTCAGGGTGTCTCGGGGGGCGTAATAGTTGCTGGGGACTTCAACGCGCGTGCCGTTGAATGGGGCATGCCAGTCACTAACGCCCGGGGGAGACGAATCTTGGAGATGGCCTCGAGGCTCGACCTGGAAGTGGCGAACAGAGGGGACATGCCGACATACCGAAGACCTGGTTTTGGTGACTCCATACCAGATGTCACGCTGGTATCGGCAGGGTTGTTTCCTCTGGTAGCGGGGTGGGGGGTGATGGACGTGTATACGGCCAGTGACCACGAATTCATCTCCTTCAATCTGGAAGAAAACGAGTTGTCTCGTCGATGCAGTACCCGAAACCCAATTGGCTGGAATCAGGCCAAACTGGACAGGGGAAAATTCGTCGAGCGGCTCAGTCGTAGCCCCGAGGCCGGTTTGACGGAGCGCTTTGACTCCGCTGATCGAGATCGGGTCGAAGCTCTCGTGGGTTCCACAATGCAGCTGATCGAGCGTGCATGCGACTCGTCGATGCCTCGGAAAAAACCTGTCCGGGGTCGTCACCACGTGTACTGGTGGACGGACGAAATCGCGGAGCTCAGGAGAACGGCACTGATGCTTCGCAGAAGAGCGCAGAGAACTCGAAACCGACAGGAGGCTTTGGCCAGGTCAGCAGAGCACAAGACTGCGAAAAAAGCTCTTGCCAGTGCAATTCGCCTGAGCAAGGCTCGCTGCTGGAAGGAGCTGTGCCGGGACGTGGACTCCGATCCATGGGGAAAAGGGTACAAGCTCGTTACGAGAAAGCTCGGGGGAATGGGGGCCAGCAGTGCCTCTATGCCTGCAGGCACGATCACGGCCATCGTCGATGCTCTCTTCCCAAGTCACCCTGTGAGGCGAGAGGAAAGAGTAACGGGGCCGGTGCCTGATGTTCCTTTGTTCACGGAACAGGAGCTCGTGGCAGCGTCGTCTGCCATGCACAACAACAGAGCTCCAGGCCCTGATGGCATTCCGGTTGAGGCTCTGAAGGTTGTGGCGGGAAGTCACCCACATCTGCTGCTGCGCATGTTCAACGCGTGTTTGGCGGCGGGTGTGTTTCCGTCACGCTGGAAGACAGCTAGACTGGCGCTCATCAGCAAAGGCAAAGGTGACCCGGAGTCCCCGTCGGCATACAGACCACTCTGTATGTTGGACACGGCGGGTAAACTCTTTGAGAGGTTGCTGAAACCCAGGTTGAGGTTGGCCGTCGAAGCCGCTGGGGACTTGTCCCCCCGGCAGCACGGCTTTCGGAAGGGCCACTCAACCTTGAATGCCGTGGCTGAAGTCCTGGGCGCCGTCCAGCGGGCTGACACGGCCTGCCATCAGGCCAGGCCGATCGTGCTGCTGGTCACCCTGGACGTTAAAAACGCTTTTAACTCGGCCCGTTGGGTGGACATGCTCGAGGTGTTGCAGCGGGACTTCAGGGTACCCGACTATCTCTTGGTCGTGGTACAGGACTACCTGAAGGAGCGCAGGCTGCTATATAGCACAGAAGCAGGGGTCCGTTCCAAAGTGGTCACCGCCGGCGCGGCGCAAGGGTCGATCCTTGGCCCTGACCTTTGGAACGTGGCATATGACGGAGTGCTTCGCCTCGAGATGCCACCACAAGCCTATCTCGTGGGCTACGCAGATGATGTAGCCGCAGTCATCACGGCTCGGAATCCGGAGTTAGCCCAGCTTCGCCTCAACCAGGTGATGTTTCGGGTCAACAGATGGATGAGCGGTCATGGACTTGAGCTGGCGGTCGCCAAGACCGAGATCGTCATGCTCACGCGACGGAGGATCCAAACAGTAATCCCTATGACTGTTGGTGACGTGGAGGTCCAGACGAAGACTGCGGCGAAGTATCTGGGAGTGGTGCTTGACCGCCGCCTTACATGGTGGGAGCACATCCAGGCGGTTTGCAACAAGGCGACGAGGGTTGTTCTGTCGCTCAGCAGATTGATGGGGAATGTCGGAGGCCCGAGGTCAAGCAAGCGGCGACTTCTCATGTCCACCGTCAACGCGACTCTCCTGTACGGTGCAGAAGTGTGGGCGGGTGCCATGAGAGTCAAAAAACACAGCAAGAGAATTCTCTCCGTTCAGCGCAGGGCGGCTCTTAGGGTTGCCTGTGCGTATCGCACTGTGTCTGGACTGGCTGTAATGGTTGTGGCTGGAGTGTTTCCCCTTGATCTGCTCGCCGCTGAGAGGCAGAACATCTTTCGCCGTGCTCCTGATCTCGGAAGAGACCAAGCTGCTGTGGAAGCCAGACTCGAAACTCTGCGAGTTTGGCAAGAGCGTTGGAACGGTGGACTGGAAGGGCGATGGACGTTTCGTCTCATCAGAGACATAAGCCCGTGGTTGAGCCGTGCATTTGGGGAAATTGACTTTTTCTTGTGTCAATTCCTGACGGGCCACGGGTACTTCAGGGAATACCTTTTCCGCATGGGGAAGGTGAGGTCACCTCAGTGTAGGTACTGCCCGGAGGAGGTGGATGATGCTCATCATACTTTCTTCCGGTGCAGTCGTTTCGCTGAAGACAGGAGGAGGCTCGTCTCTGCTGT
The DNA here is from genome assembly GCA_963675035.1 of Allygus modestus. NCBI lineage: Eukaryota > Metazoa > Arthropoda > Insecta > Hemiptera > Cicadellidae > Allygus > Allygus modestus. The sequence goes on from OY776116.1 coordinate 13,622,274, forward strand.
CGGCGATCTGTCCCCGGACGTCGTGGTGGGGGCGATGCTTCGAGATGAAGACTCCTGGAGAGCGGTTGCGCTCTTCGTGCAATCCGTTCTTCGGGGAAAGCGAGACGAGGGATGCTTAGGTGACCTCTAAGTTTCCCGAAACTGTGACGTGACCCGTCTGGGCGCAAGACACGCGGGCCAGTGCCGAAGTTGTCCGATAAGGGTTCCGGCCTGGTTTTTCCCCCGCGGCTCCGTAGGAGGTTTAGTGGGTATACCTCGTAAGAGGGAGTCCCACACTGTTCCTTTGGGTTCGCGCATTAAGCGTTCCTCCTACGAAAAAAAAAAAAAAAAAAAAAATCGTTTTATAAACAATTATGAATATTAACTATTCACTAATATAATTAATCTTTCCCCTGTTAAATCACTACATTTCAAACAACAACAGGCATATTCTGCAATCGATAAAACAAACGGCTTTATGAAAGAGTGGAAAAGTGATACATTTAATCAAGTAATACTTTGTTTTAAACTTAAGCATTATATTTGGTCGTATAAAAGTGGTGCAGTTGGTATTCTTTATCATGCTTGTAGGACACAGTTGCCTAAAACCCCCCAAAACCAAGGCTTGAAAACCCTTCTCTAAAACCTCGCTAAAGCAATAGCTAGAGGGATTAAGCTATAATCAACTGTGGTGAAACATCTTCTTATAATTTTTATATAATAATGTGCAAATTTAATTTATTTTTTCATTAAGCTTCTACTAGTGGCAAGCAAAGTCAAATCATGTCGATAATGTGGTTCAATAAAGTACTAAATCAAAAGAATAATGTTACTCTTCCAAGATGTTTGTAAGCGCTTGTAAGTCTATTTTATTTTTTGCAAAAACTTAGATTTATATTTTTATAAATACCTAAATTTCAACGGAAAATTTGGGGAATATTGGTTTTACAACACTGTAAGATGGAAAGAAAGTCGTCTGCTGTAGTTATAAAATAATATCGGAAATTATTAAGTTAAAAATAGTTTCAATTATGTTTTGATAAATGTAAATGAGATCGTTTATTTACTCTTATTGATTTTCAATTCACTTTGCAGCAAATATTTCCGTTTTATTCTATATCTGGAAAATAGGAATTTTTAAAAATATGTACGTGAGGCCTCGTGCTGATTTATGTTGGGCTCTGGGCAAGAAGAGGAGTGACTGGGGTGGATGTTGGTTGGGGGGGGGGGTTGCTAGAAAAACTTATCAGTGGGCGAGTTATTGGAGAAACTTTCATAAGGAATAAATTGGTTGGTAAGACTTATTTTCACCCTCATTTCACCGATGATACAGTTGACTAACACTTTTATGTCACTGAGAAATTGCATATTGTATTAAATTTACATTTTGACATTCCATTTTAGTTTACAATGTCGGCGAATCCTTATAAACTTTTGCAAATTATGAACTATTATTGGCACATTTTACTCACTGCAACGTCAATTAATTTATAATGATTTAACTATGATTTTATTTTATTAGAATATTCACCCGTATATTCCTACACTATGCGCTAGCTTATTTTTATTATTCATACTTTTTTGTTAAACATAATACAGTGGGTGCCATTTAACAGATTTATTTATATACTAACTAAAACAAAAATAATTTTCCTAGTTTTCATGGTTATTTCAAACTATTTGATTTATAAGGTATTCTGTAATATACTCGATACGTTTACTTAAGGGGATTCGCTACTAAAAATGGGTAAAAATCAGAAACAATCAATTTTTTTATTTGATTTTTTTTGTAGATTGGGCTCTATTATATGCACAAAATATGATATAAGTCATGATTGAACATTATTTTCATAAAAAAAAATATTTTTTATGTTACTGCACTCTCACAAAATTTAACGATGTCATGTCGTTTAGGTATAGGCCTAAGCCAAATAAATGTTTTAAATATTATTTTGAAGTAGGCCTGATGAATATTTACTAAATTGGTGTGTAAATAAGCTAATCTAATAGTAAAAAGGTTTGTAGCCATATTAATCAGTTTATTTTCTTTTATTTCCATGGTTACGGTACACGCTCTCATTCAAACGCTGTTTTCCGCAACTTCAGAATTTCATGTTTTTCAATACAAAATTTGATATATCTTGAGAACCGTTTGAGGTACATTATTGGAATTGTTACCACTTATTCTAGACAGCATTATGCAAATATGTAGGTAGATTTAGGTCTCTAAGTTTATTAGGTAATGAAAAATAATTTGTTATTTATATTTTATTTTTTCATATAAAAAAGATAAATTAACTATGTAATTGCAAAAAAGGTATTAGAGATATTATAATGAATCTATCTAAATATGAAGTTTAGGCAATTGTCTTTAAAAAAACACCAAAAATATTAAAATCCATCAAGTATTTTTTTCAGAATATCAATTTTAAAATACCCTTAAAAATTTCACGAAAAACCTCTATTTTATTTTATTTTCCACCTATAATTTATATTTGGAAGTAAAGTTATATCTTTGTATTTTTTTACTTCATACCTCAGAAGGAAAAAAATATAGCACTTTCCTCATAAAATAAAAAATATCACCCTTTGCAGTAGCGAATCCCCTTAAATACTTGAGATACGATTATTTGATAATTTAATTTCTTGTTTCTTTTTAAAAGGAAGCCCCTACGATCAACAATGAGAATTACACAGTATTATGTATAAAATTAGATTCCTTCTACACCTCACAAAGGCAAAATGGCTTGTTACACAAATACTCTCGAATATTCCTACTATTTTTATATCAGTTTTTTTTTTATAACACTAACTTAAGAAACGTTTAATAAAACTCAAGTTTTTGCTTGAGTACATTTAACTATATTTACTTGTTCACTGAGCTAAACTTAACTATCATAATTTACGTTTGAATGCCAACATTTCAATTAAAAATTAAATAAGACTTTACCTGCTAATGCACTTATTTGACTTTAAACATGATCTATTCTACCTAGCATAGCTACTATACACAGTTTTACTATAGAAAAAACGCTTTCGTGTCAGCTGTATTCTGTGGTTGACCATCTAAACTTTTTTTAATAAGTAACATATGTTTATCATAATTTCAAGTATATTTGATAACCTAAATAATAAGATGGTAACTTTGATGACCCCAGGGGTAGAGCTCTAAGGGGAAATCTGTGCCAAACTTTTACTTTTCATATTTAGACCCACAGACTTTGTGTACTAAATTCGACCTCTCCAACATATCAAGAAGTTGGGGAATATATTGTCAACAGCCCAGAGCTCTTTCTCTTTAAATATTAAAATCAACAGTAAATTATATAAGCTAGCTATAGTGTTGGTTACATCAGGTATATGAGTTGTATGATGATATACGTAATTATTATAAACAAGGTGTATCCTGAAGAAAAAAGTTTTAGTGAAATTTAATAAACAAGTCTTCATTTAGCGTAAAAGATCAATAATTGCTAGTAATCTCAATAATCAATTATCCATAAAGTTGTAATAAAGCTTTCTGTTTTCCTCTGCAGAGAATTGAGTATATAAAAATAAGCATTATCCTTATGATAACCTTGAGATAACCAATGTGATAACCATTATCCTTGAAATATCCTTATGTATATGGTTTAAACGCCCTTAGCCTTTTACACAATGGCCAGAATAAATTTCAATTATTAGTCGGTAAATATGACCAATTCAATCAAATCTTTTGGTGATTTAACATACATCTGTTATCCAGTTGTTAATGATGACAATAATTGTATTTAAATAACCGATTTATCATCTGGAAAATTATCTTTGCTATATATGGTCTTTTAGTTGTTCAAATATTTCGGCGGGATTTAATCATTAGCTAGATCAACAAGCTGAAAATGTTTGCATTTAGTTCAAATTTGTAATGCGCCATTAACTGGAATATTTATGTGATAAATTAGTTAGAATTATTGCAATGTAAAATTAGGTTAATTTATTTTACCACTAACAGTCACTGGTGTCAGATGTCCTCCAAAATACGATCATTCTGGATACAAAACACCTTTGTAATCACTTCTTATCAGATTTATAAGAGTTATTTAATTTCATATAATTCTTATAAGCTATCAAAATGAAGAATATACCTACAAATATTGTTATGAATTCATCTTAGCGCTTCCCTGAACAAATTCAAACTCAAAATAAAGTATACATATTTACAATGAATGTACGACTGGTTTTACAGAGGGGTGTTGCTATGACAACCGTAGCATTGGGGAAGACGACTAGGTACAGTAAAGCCCAAGTTTGGGATCTCACAGGATAGACTAAGATCAAGTGTTTTATACATATATCGATATATACGGTTTTATATCACTAATAGATCTTACTAGATACATGTTAAGAAAATAACTGAACACAGCGATCGATTCACCTAATTAAAACGTTATTATGAAGGAATTGAATTAGTGCATTATTCATACCATTTAGGACACGATAAAAAAAATAACTAAATACGATAATTTTATAATTTCCCTAACCACACACAACAAGTAAGTACATTGACTTGGAGTAAGCCGATTTTGGCGCCTTGGATTTGGTAGCACTTAACTGCATGGGTACAAGGACCAACTGCTGGGACTAACACTTTAATAAGCCTAGAAAACCATAGCTAAACCATCGTTATTAGTTTCCCATTATATCGATTAAGGGCTAATTGTGCAATAATTTAATTGTTAACTATATACAGGGTGTCACAAAAATGCGTAGCGCGCTATGCAGAACCGGATTCTACATACAAAAACAAGTCGAAAATGTACAGTAACATTTTTGCGATTTCGGATTAGTTTAGTCGTAATCCGCCATTTTGTATTTTTTTGAAAATAATTAATAATTCAAAAACCCTTCGAGATATTTTTTTGAAACTTGGTATAAACTTTAAGTTTCTGGTTTTTAACATTTTCCAAAAACAATTTTTATCTAACTTATCAAATATCAAAATGGCGGCCATTTAAATATTTCAAAGTCAAATTCCATGAAAAATAGCAACTAAAACAAAATTTTACAAGACATAAAATTTAAAGCACTTTGTAATCCAAATCTAATGACATTTTTACTGTAAAAATCGGTTAATAAATAAAAAAGTTATGGTGATTTTTTATAATAAATTTCAAAATGGCGGCCATATACAAATATCAAAGTCAAATTACTGGAAAACTAGCAACTAAAACAAAATTTTACAAGACATAAAATTTAAAGGAATTGGTCAAATGCACTAGGGAATTTGACTTTGAAAATGTTATATGGCCGCCATTTTGAAATTTATTATAAAATATTGCCGTAACGTTTTTGTTTATTAACCGATTTTTACAGTAAAAACGTCATTGGATTTGGATTACAAAGTGCTTTAAATTGTATGTCTTGTAAAATTTTGTTTCGGTTGCTAGTTTTCATGGAATTTGACTTTGAAATATTTAAATAGCCGCCATTTTGAAATTTGATAAGTTTAATAAAAATTATTTTTGGAAAATGTTAAAAACCAGAAACTCAATGTTTATACCAAGTTTCAAAAAAATTTCTAGAAGGGTTTTTGAATTATTAATTATTTTCAAAAAAATACAAAATGGCGGATTACGCCTGAACTAAGCCGAAATCAAACAAATTTTACTCTACATTTTCAACTTGTTTTAGTATGTAGATTCTGAATAGCGCGCTACGCATTTTTGTGACACCCTGTATATATACTTATTTCAGAATCAAGCTATTCATATTTTCACCGTATTTCATTAGGAAACAATCTCAATGCAAATGTATTAAAAATATAATGCAATCTTAAACTAATCGGTATTTTAATAAGTCCACACAGTAGTTAGACTGGGATGAGGCACGGTGAGGTGTCAAATGGTCTGGCACCGTGACAAATGGTAGGGTTCAATTCAACCAGTGTGGGTTTTATATTACCATGAGGGAATATAAACTTAAACCTACAATTTGCATTCTTTCTCAGGGATTACATTACTGATCGAATGATTTGAAGTTCAATAATGAGGCATATTAGCAGTTTTTATTGATGAAAGAATAAAATAGTATTAAGGTATATATGTAGGTAAGACGTTATTGATCATATCCATCTCTGTATTAAAAATAAGTTTTTTACAATACAAATTACATAATTTACCAAAAAAACAACATAATTTGGATCAATATTAATCAAATTACATCATAATTGTATTCTTAATCATTAAATATACTACTAATCACATATTAATAACTGTATACAGTTTTTCTATATTGGAGAACCCCTACGACTATGTTGTAGGGAAAACTTAATAAATATGTCATTAATTTGGCAACAACACAAAAATTAAAAATGTTCTGTCAAGTAACAAGTTGTTTTGCTTTCAGCACATAATTCAATTTTAGTAATACATTTAATTACATTGGTTTATTACATAATTTATCTACAGCGTTGCAAGTTAGACACTGTGACAAAATCAATAATGAAAAATTGCTTCCGTTGCATGTTTCAATATGTATTAATTTGTTTACAGTAGGGGGAAAATAACCTAATGTTGTCCTACGGGGCTTTTTTAAATAAAATTTGTATTTCAAAGAACACTTACTACTACCTACTTATTTGACAAATAATTTACAAAAATAAAATTTATCAAGGACAAAATCTCGACAAAAATTTAGTTGATTCAATTTTAAGTATTGTGCCTATTGAAGTATAAAACTATTGCACACTGACACCAATCTCTATCTGAAATAAGATAAATAGTTTTATGAAATAGTATCGTATATATCATTATGTAAAAATCATGTCAGAAAATTATGTCTGAGTTTCTGATTCGTATAACTCAGCTTTAGTATATGCTAATTAATTTTTAAACGTTAAATTATTTTGGACGATCTAATGTTATTTTTCAGCTAAAGATCACTCTGTGTATGATGTAAATTTAATAGGCAGTTTTTTACCAGTTTCTTTTTACTATATACAAATTGTAATATAATACATTAATTTATGGCTCACAAACATTAATATAAAATATAGTTCTTTATTTTCTATGGTTTGGAATATTACTTATCTATAATATTATAAAGAAGAAGTGGTTTCTGTCTGTCTGTCTGTCTGTCTGTCTGCTGTTCCGGGTGAACGCGAAAACTACTGAACCGACTGGACTGAAACTTTGCTCAAAGGTAGATCTTGAACCCATGCAACACATAGGCCTATTCTCTTCCTTAAAATCCCCTCGAGCTACACGTTCCCCACGTGAACGTTCTAAGTTTCAATGTTTACATTTCAGAAGAAAGTAAACGTTCAGAAACTGTAAAGCGAACAGCTGAGAAAACTTCCATTTGACAGCTTAAAGAGCAGAAGCAAGAACAGCTGTTTTAAGCTAACTTACCTTTCTAACCCGTGCGAAGAACGGGTACATTCTACTAGTATTTTATAACTGAACAAATCTGTTTGTAGGATTGATTCAACCATCAGCATCCTTAAGTCGTGAATAAAAATCAGTAACTGAATTAAATTGTATGAAAATGTATTTTAGGTATTTTCATAAATGAAACTAATGCGTAACAGAATATTCTCTGGTATGTGGTTAGAGATTTGGGGCAATCAATCCCACTATTGTCAACATTATTGGCAATTTGCCTGGTTTACCCTGTTATTCAGATGTAAATAGACCCGAATCAAATTAATAATAACAGTGAACTTTGTTAGAAAGAGACGATGTATAATTTGTAAGTCCATGCAAATCCTTAAATATTTTGCAACAAAAATGTTTTCATGTGGGTAATGCGATACAACGACTTTACAATTTATGTTCTAACGTTTGTAGGATAAATTATTCCTTACATAGACATTGCCAAATTAAAATAAAAGAATTTTTAAGTAAGCCTAAAAGTGAGTTTTTTTTAGTAAGTGGTTTAGGTAAATATAATGTTTAGGCCTAATTTGTTTAACAATGTTAAAATATAAAGCGTAAGAAATTTCAAGTATTGTATTTGAATTTTCTTCACAACTTTGTCCTCAAATAACTTCCAATGATTATTTTTACGGAACAAAATATTGTAATAGTTTCAAACGAGATTGAGTAAAATTGAAATATTATTAAAGACAAAATACATTTCATAGTCAGAATAATTATTTCGATCTGGCCCCTAGAAAATTTTGTTTTACTACCTATCACCTATACGTCTGAAAGGGATTTTTGCAATATATTTATTAATAATTTTATTTCTCTACCAATACAATGACGGTTTATGGCTAAGCACTCAAACGATTTTATATTCTCGCGTTAACTTCTGTCGTTTTATGATGGAAACTTATAGAAACTACTTGTTAGAAGCTTTACAAATTTCTTAAAAACTGTGAGTTTTGTTGTATTTGGTATAAAATTAACTTTTGTAGTATCACATTTAATTATACTATTAAGCTACTTGTTTGTATAACGATTTACATTTTCTTATGTCCATAAATTACTGAGTATGTAAGTTTTTTCTGAGATAATAATCAATAGTGGTGGAAAAATTCAAACAGGTTTACCAAGCGAAATATCATAAAACAACAGTATAGTGTATAAAAAGGATTTAAGGATTGATCTAAACACTAAGTTATATGCAATTATATTTTACTTCTACTAGAGTACTTGCTTATATTAGATATTTACCTGGTATTACTCTAAGAACTAAATAAAGTTTAAAAAGCTTTGCTGTATTTACACATGACTAAAATTATTCCAACACTAGTTTTAAAAGATAAGTTGTTTCACATGTAACTCAGTTTTTAGTCTAACGCTGTTTTCTCAGTCTAATAATACACATAAGAACCTGGTAATTACTTAAAATGAGTCTCCTTTATAAATAGGTCGCTTTACAAAAATTGAAATAGCTGTTTTACATAATTTAATTACTAATATCGATTCGAAAAGAACTAATGTACTATAAAACAAAAGTTCTATTTAACAGGATTAGCGAAGTGACAGTGTTGTTTACTAAGCTATCAATGCATTACAAAGTTTAAACCGTAGAAGTACATTACTGGATGATGAACATTTGACTAACTTCGGGAGACTTCTTGACAGTCGAGTAATGGATTTAAACCTTTAGGAAAAATATTTTATTAATTATGCCAAATAAAAAGGTCCAAAAGAAAGTTAATTTACCTAATTTACCTAATTTACCTAATTTTACCTAATTTATCATAGGGATGTTAGAATGTATTGCAAATAGAAAGCTGGAATATTGTTAAAATAAAAGCAAAAATAAAGTAAAATTCATTTGTTTTGTTCTGTACTGACTGCATGAAATAATTAACACGTAATGAAAAAATTCAAATTCTAAATAATTATAAGTGATGACAATGATAACGTATTTTTAATAATATTATTATTATTTTGAACATTGTATGTAACTTTGATTAAGAATTGTTAATCATTCTATATTTACTTACAAATAAAAATACATGATTTGCTCATCGTCATTTTAATCATTATATTTTCCAAACCAAAGTTTTATTATGTATTTGAGGAAATCACAATTCAAAGTAAATGATTATGCTGTCGGTTGACAAAAATAAATATTTAAGAATAAACCTTTACTTAGTGTAAAATAGTATACATTACCCAACTATTACTAAGGAAATAAAATTTTGTAATACAGTTTAACCTTCAAACCTATGCTAATTGTGATATTAAAAATATTTGTTTTAATAATTGGAAATGTAAGGTTGTTTTGTTGTTTTAATTCACTGGATGTAAAATTATTTTTGGTATTATGAAACTTACCCATCTGAGTGTCATGTATTCTCTACACGAGTACATTTAAGGTACAGTATAACAATTATCAGTTGAAAAAATATAATATTTTGTAATACAGTGCAACCCACAACTCTATGCTAAGTTTTGTATTAATAATTGGAAATGTGAGCTTGGAGTGTCCTGATTTCTAAGTCCCTATAGAATGATTGTATTGTTAATTTTACCCATCTATATTAAGTATATATTCTGTGCACCAATAAATTAAAGAGATAATATAATAACTATCAGATTATTTAAATAAATAGAATACTGAGTTCATGAATTAGGAGAGCGAGTGTAACAACTAGAAAAAAACAAATTTATGAAATCTGTAAAAGAAATTAATACATACTAAACATTGTGTGATTGTAAAACATAAATCCACCACAAACGATAATTTTCATACGAACTTTAGGATTTACTTATACAGGGTGTTTATAAAAGAAGTAAACAACTTTATATATCAATAAACTAATAACTACATAATTTATTTCGGTTTAGTTGGTATCAATGGATAATCAAATACCTCCAGTTCTGTTTCATATAGATGATTGTCGTAAAATATGTGTTAAGTGGCAACGTTTTGTGTTAAAAAGAAAATGGCCCCTGTTCTTTTAGAGAGATTTTTTTCGGGATGGAGTCAATGCTATGAGTGCCTGCACAAAGCCCTGATTTTACTTCTTGTGATTTTATTTGTGGGATTATGTTAAATTACCTGGGGGACCGAGCTTTGCTCGGGGGAAGGTCAGTCAGTTTGTTTAGATGACTTGTAGTAATATTTCACCACTCCCCCCTCTACTGATAATCAGATTTGTATTATTCATTTGCCTCTTTTCTACATTTTTAAGGTCCCTCCAGTTGTTATTTATAGCTCAATGTCCCTTTGATTTATTTTACTACTCTATATATGTAATCTTAGCTCAAATCTTTTAATCTCTGTTCTCAGGAAACACACATGTTAATAATCATAAACAACATGAGTATTACTTTGACAGTTCCCTGGTTGATTATGAACAGCTGTTACAATTTTTTTGTTTTGATTTGAAACTCCATAAGCCCAATGTTAATTTTTTAACTTTTCATTTTAGTTTTTTTACATTATTTGATTTTCCTATGGATGAGGCCTGTCTAGAACTTATTTTTATCCCAGAAATTAGTTATTTTGAACATTTGAAGGAAATCGTTGGAGCCGTTTTTGAGATCCGTGTCGCAAGCAAGCAAGCAAGCAAACCTTACTCATATTAGAGTATAGGATAAAGACACGTTCCTTGTACCCCTCTCCCATCAAACCACAGCTAAAAGACAGAATAATAGCTGCATTAGAGTGCTGATCAGTCCACACTTCAGAGAGTTTGATCAGAACTTGATTTTTGGATTGATCTCTACCAAGTGAAACAAGGTCTACGTACTGAATACTTGTAATATAAAAAGAAAGAAAACTTGAGAATATTTGCTTTCTGAAAATGTAAGTTGAGTCTACCTTTTAAATAAAAACATAGTTGTATTTTACTATCAAAGCTGTGTACTTATTTTATAAACACCTTGTATTTTTAGAGGTTAAACACCTTAATCGTACTTTTAACAGTGTAAACATTCTATAAAAAAGTAAATATAGAATGGTTGTTTCTTGTGAACGTCATTCAAAAGAGAACGTCACATAGATTCATCCCCTCTTTATGTTTGCCCATGGAGTATCAACAACAAAAACTAAATGTTGAGAGGATGATATAAAATATTAACTGCCTTAGCGCAAGTCACCGTATTGTAGACTGTAACAAAAGCTACGATAAACACGAAACCAAACTCAGGACTCGCTGTGTCTTAGGATTAACTACTAAAAGTCTATTTTATTTCATAATTGCTATAAAACCTCTAATTTTCGTTATTTTAGCAAATTTTCCCTATAGGGAAGTAGCTATTATTGTAGTTGGCATAGTAAGACCTAGGCCTGGGACCATGATAACTTTTCGTTTTGAGGTCCCCAGACCCCAAAAACATCAATCATTCGAAACTATATATTTATATATATATGTGTGTGTGTGTGTGTGTGTGTGTGTGTGTGTGTGTGTGTGTGTGTGTGTGTCCGTGGGTGCGATAACTCTCGAAAAAACGCCCGATTTTGATAAAATTGTGTAAAAACGTGTAAAACAGTATTTATGACTTTAAGTTCGAAAACTAGATAGATCGATCTATCCGGAGTGGTATTTTGGGGGGGTTTTGTACCCCAAAAATTTGTTTTTTGAACTTTTAATATGTCATATTTTAAAAAGTAAAATTTTAACTTTTACCATTGGATTCAGCTTTTAAAAACACACTTTGGTGTTTTGATCATTTCTCTACGTCAATTGGTTACAGATATATTGAAAGTGCTAAACACAGTACGTTGTCCAATGTAAATCTTATGGAGAAAAAGAAACATTGTATATCTCGCTTATTTGTGAACTTATCCTGATGAAACTTGGTATATTGCTTCATATCGTTGTGGTCTATTGATATTTTCACTAAAACCATTATATTTCCTGTAGCAGCAAACCTGCGAACTCAGCCCCCATGTTATTCTTACGGAGAATAAGTAACGTGTTATCTCCCTTAATTACGAACATAAAATCATAAAATATTGTATGTGGTTTTACCTACTTGAGTTATATTGATATTTTTGTACAACCCCATTTTTGCGTTACTTGCTTCAGCAAACCTGCATATTCAGCTGCCATGTTGTTCTTACGGAGAATAATTAAAATGGCAAAAATCGTTTATTTATGAATGTATATTGATGAAACTGGGTATGTGGCTTTATGTGGTATTAAGATACATAAATATTTGCATTGGGAATTCGCTGAGTGTGCAGGTTTGCTGCGATGGGGATGTTTAGTTTAGAAAGTTCAATCTTAACACTCTTATATACCATGTAAAATACTGCAACATTGACTTTGACCAAACAAGAATATGTGTTTTCCATAAATAAAAAACTTGTCTATGTAAAAAATGTCTGTATCCTTTTTTGACTTTGGTTTTTTGTTTAATATTGTATCAATCTGTTGGAAGTTGTATTACTCTTTATAGCCTGACAGATGGTATGAGCATGCACTGTTAGGATTGAAAGTTTTACCGTTGTATCAACATTATATATGTTATGATAAAGTGCTTAAAGTTTAGATCAAGCTATCGACGTCAACTTTTTTTTAATCTTCCATTTTAATTTGTTGAAGAAGGATTTTTGAAAACAAAATATATTAAATTAATTCCAACTTAATAATTATTATGTCTTTAATTATGAAACTATGTTTTTGTATAAGAGAAGTAATTTATATAAGTACAAAATTTTTCAGTATGTTTTATACCACACATTACCAACTTATTTTTAATTTATACCTCCTGAAATAAGCAGTAATGCCTCACACCTCCAGGACTTAAGTAAACTCTAATAAAATAATTTCCCATCCTGGCGTGGTACACTTGGACGTTTGGTTAAATTAAATAATAACAACATTGTCCATTTTGACAAATAAAACTCAAATTACTATATTCTGCATTTATGAATTGTACACTTTAATTTCCTAACCCTTTTTAAATTTTACTGACATTCATTGCTAAATACTCATGGCACTGTCCATTCTAATCTTATTAAATTTTAACTAGCGTTATTTTACAAATTCCCCATAACATTTATTCATTTGATAGGATGGATTAGACAGGTTAAATGATTCTTATAACAAAGAATCTCCGGATTTAAGAACTTCAAGAACCCTGTAACAATTAAACAGAAAACACGACTTTTGTAGCAACTTGTCTTCATATAAATTTTTACTTTAATCTTGTAAACACATATTTAAATATTTAAAACATTTCTCCTTCTATCATTTACTTCCAAAAATCCCTAAAACATATTTAAAACTTATTTACTTTTTTAGGCTTTTAACTTTAATAGACTTTCGCTGTGTATTTCAAATGTAACGATTATATCTTAAAATTATTTTTACAACTTTACTTTACTTTACTTTAACAACTCAGTAATCAAACATTTTTACTAAACTTGTTCTGAAGCTTTTGATGGACATAAAAAAAATTACTTAAATTTGTTTTATTTAATCTCAATAATTTGCTCACTGATTTACTGCTTTTACATAAAACCATTCAATTTTGAAAAACGACTTTTGAAATAAAATTAACCTTTACTGCAAATAGCATGTTTGCACTGTACCTCATGAAGTCAACTCGGTCAGCATGGCAGACTCCCTCGTCGCTCCTGCTGCTGCGAACCTCCGCCGTCGGTTTCTGATGTCGAACAGACCATGGTCTACTTCGCTCCTGACCCCCTCTCTCTCTACTTCTACCAACTTACTTGTGCAAACATGATATCTACTTATCTACTCTAAAAACCTGTAGAAACAATAATCCCGTCTAAACGCGTCCCTCTATTAATCTGGTGACTCATCCTTGAGCAAACTATTGTTCAAAATTTCCTACTGTTCTAACTTGAAAACAACTTATAATTATGTGTAATTTCTTCCAAAATTTTTATTTAATTAAAATTTTTCTAATCATGGTACATCATCCCCCCCAAAATTTTGACAATAGTCTTAATTTTTGCCATGTATAAAAAAAACTACTCAAATAAAAGATTTACAATGTCTAAAGGTCTTCATTCTTCCCTATTACATTTTATTTATAAGAAGTAGAAGTCTTCCATCCACTAAGTAGTGGCTGTCACTGTGAGAAGTCCATCCCTCGCCCAATAGAGTGTAGTAGCCGGCCGCAAGGTCGTCCATCTTCCAGCGAAAAGGCTCTACGGGTAAGGAAAAGAAAGGATATTTTGGTTTTCCCCTTCCCTCCTAACTGTATTTTGGGTTACTGACCCTCAGTCTGCGATACATTTTCGTACAGTGAACGCACGTCACTTTGCGCTCTTAAAAATAATACGTTTTAAAAGTTACATTTCCTGTATTTATAAGTGTTACTAAACATTCAACTAAATCATAAACCTTCTTTACATTTCTCATAACTAATTAAATCGAAACCCTTTGTATGACAAGTGTAAAATCACTTTATATTTCATTTTCCTTGCTTTAATTACAACATAAATCATATCTTGGTTCTATTTTTTTTTGTTTGCGGTGTACAGTGAAGTTCAGTGAAGTTCTTAAAGTGAAGTGTTCAGTATGCCGGCGTCAGTTTAGTGAAGTGTCAACTAATTCAGTGTTTACCCTTCCCACATTTATTCTCACATTCGTATCACTTTCACACACACACACACACACAATAGTACCCCTTAGTCATGTCCGTCAATTACCGCTATATTTCCTTTTGTTTTCCATTACACAAATAAACCTTTTTTTTTACATCTTTCTTAAACATATTTAATTAACTAAACATTTTCACATTTTATTTCGCTCTTAAATCATAATATTTATTTTGTTTATTCAACTAATAATTCCTACATACAAATAATATTCACTTAAATATTTCCGTAATTATAATTCTCAACCGCTAACTAGAACAATTTGACCTTTCAAGTCTAGGGTTGTCCATGACTCACTCCGCGATAAGCTTATCGTCCTGCACAATCACTTTCTCTTTCATGGCACTCTTCAACGACGATTCTTGCTTTACAATAATTATTTAATTCTAAAACTCCTAAAAACTCCTAGTTATATTTTCCTTCAATTACTATATGACAGTACTACATTTATACTTTAACTCATATATGATCACGTCTTTATACTTCTTTCTACTCTCTACTTACTTTCCTACTTATTTCATCTCTACTTACTTTCCTACTTATTTCATCTCTACTTCGCTCAAAACACTTTGATTTTGCTCATTATTGTTTTGCTACTTTGTGGACTATTTAATAACATATTAAATATCCTTTCTCAAAATTTTACTGCCTCAGATTTCACGTATTTAAAATACAATCTTCGGTATTTATCTCTTGCATATTAAATACAATCGACTATTTACTTTGTTACGTAACTTTGTTCTCTGCGCATTTTATTTACAACTTAAATACATGGGCCCATACTAAATCTAAATAAATCTAAATATATTACACTATTTACAAAGAATCTGCATTGTTTTATACAAACGTCTACAAGTATGACAACATGAGGGTTCTTAATTTGTACAATTTTTAATTGCCAGTGCTTAATTTTAACTGTGATATGTGTGCTCTTTTTATTACATTTGGATCGCTATCTAGTTGAGCTAAAACACTTACAGGGCTAAGAAAATACCTTATTGTGTAGGGTCCCACAAATTTCACATCCATCTTAGCTTGGTAACGCTTTACTTTGTTACTCTGGCTTTGGAATTTTATAAAAACTTTGGTACCTACAGCAAATGGGTGCTTTGTATCAACATATCTTTGCCTATTTTTATTCCTCTTAACAGCTCGTTTACAATTTTTTATAACTCTGTCAAATACTTCCTTTACTTGTTTTTGTGACATTTTTGAATCAATGATATCTCCTAACCTCCATAAATTGCTTAAATTGTGATTGGGCTGGTGCTTAAACATAAGCTCAAAACTAGTGTAACCTGTGCTTTCATTTTTACAACAATTTATACTGGTTTGAATGTGTTTTACAGAAGTATGCCAGCTAGTCTGACTGTTGTGATGGTACATTCTAAGTTGCTCTTTAACTGTACGTAAATAACGCTCAGACTTGTTACTTTGAGGATTGTATGGTACTATTTTATAATGACTTATTGAATTTTCAAACATAAATTTCTTAAATAACACACTCGTAAAACAAGGTCCGTTATCTGAGACTAATTTTTCACATGGGCTGAAATTATTAAATACTACTTCCTGTAACTTATTTATAACAGTTTGTGATGTTGCATTTCTTATCGGTACTAACCACACATACTTAGTAAAATCGTCTACTGCAATTAATATGTGCTTATGACCTCCTTTTGATGTGACTAATGGACCTGCTAAATCTACATACACCTTTTCCATAGCACGCTTAGACTGACCTGATATTAATTCACCTTCATACTGTTTCCTTACTGGTTTACATTTTAAACAAATTTCACATTGCTTAACTTTGTCTCTAATTAATTTTATAAGATTAGGTCTGTAAAAATGTTCTATTACTCGTGACACAGTTCTGTTTTGACCTTGATGACCGCCAAAGTTACTACAGTGGTAATAATTAAACAATAAATCAACTAGACTCTCTGGTACATAAATTTTACCTTTACAATGGGTTGTTCGCTTATACATCAATACCTGATTTTTTACATAAAAGTTACTCTTGTTTGACTTATTTTTAATGCTTTCAAAAATCTCTGAGCACTCATGATCCGATCGCTGGTGTTCAGATATTTGTACAAAGGCTAATGGTATATCAGTAACTACATTTAAAATTGGTTTTACATATTTTCGTGAGACACAACTAAATTTCCTACAGACTTTACTCTTGATTACATTCATAACTCTTGGGTCTTCCTCTACATTTACTATTTCTACCTGTTCCTTACTTATGTTTAATCTGGACAAACAGTCAGCTACTGGATTTTCCTTGCTTTTTACACTTAATACTTTAAATGGTAAGGCTAAAATCTGCTCAACCCATCTTCCAACTTTACCTAAACGGTGACGATTTTGCAAAACCCAATACAAGGCATGATTATCGGTTATTAAATAAAATGGTTGTAACTCTAAATACATGTAAAATCGTTTAATACTTAACACTACTGCAAGTGCCTCTTTTTCATAAATAGTCAAATTTCTTTCCGCCTCAGTAAACTTTTTGCTATAATAAGCGATAGGTAGCTTATCTCCCTGTTCATTACATTGCATGATTACACTTCCGGCTGATACCTGAGAAGCGTCTGTAAATAGATAAAACGGCCTCTGAAAATTGGGTATCCCTAATACTGGTGGATTCGTTACAATTTCCTTTAATTTTATAAAACTATTGTTACACTGCTCGTTCCATAAAAACTTGGTTCGCTTTTTCCTTAAATCGTTAAGTGGTGCTGCTAACATTGCATAGTCTTTTATATACTTACTAAAGTATGAACACATACCAATAAAGCTAGATACCTCCTTTGCATTCTTTGGTGTGCTAAAATTACGTATCGATTCAGTTCTGGATGGATCTATGGTAATGCGGTTTTTACTTATAATGTTGCCTAGATAACTAACCTCAGTGTGGAACAGTTTTACTTTCTTAGGATTAACAGTCAAATTGTGTTTGCTTAGCCTGTCTATTACTTCTGACAAATGTTTCATATGATCCTCTTTTGTCTTTGAAAACACTAACAAATCGTCTACAAAATTTAACATATAATCAAACTTTATATCTCTAAAAACCCTATCTAAATAAGAACTCAATAATCCGGATCCACAATGCATACCAAATGGTAAGCGGTTAAATTCATACAATGACACACCATTACTAAAAGCTGTTAAATGTTTGGATCGTTCAGTTAACTCTATTTGATGAAAACTATTTGATAAGTCTATTACAGAAAAATATGCAGCATTTTGCAAGTACAAATAAAATTCGTCCATATTTCCTATGGGATGATTTACTCTTACAATTTTCTCATTTAACTTAGCATAGTTAATTACTAGCCTGCTAGTCTTATCTGGTTTAGCTACTAAAAATGAAGGACTACTGTAGTTACTTATTGATGGCCTTATTATATTTTGCTTTAACAAATCATTTAAAATACCTTTCATTTCACTCATCTTTGTTGGATGTACAGGATATGGTCTAATATTCACAACCTCATTATCTTTTAGTTTAATATCGTATTGAAAGTCTAATGCCCTTCCAATTTTTGTGGTGAAAACATCTGGATATCTTTTAACTAAATTTTCCACCTCATTTGACATGTCTTTACACCCTATGTCTAAAATACTATCTGATTTAATTACATTTTTCAAACTGCATTCCTTGCTTTGTACATGACTCATAGTAATTTTAACTTGTGGTTTGAAACTAAAATAACATACGTTTTGCTTTAGATCTAATAACATTCCTGATTCTCTGATAAAACAACTCCCTAAGATTAATTCACATGCTAAATCCTTTAAAATTGAAAATTTAACATTCCATGAGAAACCTCTTATTTTTATTTTAACTACACATGTTCCAATTATTTTAATGACACTTTGATTTGCTCCTATACAAGTTGCATTTAATTTTTCTATTTGCTTAGCTAGATTTTTACTGCTTAATTTATTGAACAAGGTTTCGCTTATGGCATTTAAACTAGCCCCTGTATCCAAAAGTGCTGACACGTGGTGCGGTGCTTTGTTGCCGGAAGTGGTGAGTTGAACTTCGACCGTCGGTAGATCCATTGTTCGGCCTATTCTATGCATACCTAAACGATACATAATCCGATTTTGTGTCCTTCTTATTTTATTCAAAGCCTTTTTTTCTGAGTTTACTTTATTAACACTCTTACCATTATATTGATTTACATTTTGCTTATGATTTCGGGAAAACCTATTTGAATTTATACATTGCACATTTTTATTTAAACTGACCTTATTTACATTTAAAAGGTTTTCCCTGGTACTTAGTTTTTTGAATTGCGGTAACACTGCCTAGCAATGTGTCCCTTCCTACCACATGTGTAACATGTTTTTACATTTGATGGAGTACCTACAACATTCCTCTGCACATTGCCTACTACTGGATTACGAACAACGTTTGACATCTCCTGCGTACGTAAGTAATTACTAGCCTCCACGTTTTGATTGTGTATGCAAGCTAACTCGAATTCTTTTAGTGTTTGCAATTTACCAAGACCTGATAAATTTATTCTACATCTCGTATTCAAACCTATGTTTAACAATTCTACTAGCTCTGATTCTTGATACGTGCAATTTAACAAATTGGTAAATTCCTTAACACGATGCACATACATATGCAAAGGTTCATTCATTTCCTGCGGTTTTGTTACATACATTCTTACTAAGTTTTCCCTGGTACTTACTGGAACAAAATTTCTTAAAATTTCTGATTTTAAGACTTCTAGGCCTAGCGTTCTACAACTTAATACCACATCTTGCAAGGGGTTTTCGGTTTTACAAATAATTACCTCCATTAATTGTGAATCTGATACACTGGTTTCCTTCTTAGCTTTATATAATACTCTTAAAAATTGCACTAAATCATCTATTACTAAACCATTACACATTTTTAATTGTTTTACATATGCTTCAAGAGGGTTCGGCAATTTTTGATACAAGTTAGGATCAAACGGTACACTGGGTGATGCAGGGGTTATCTGTTGAGGTGTTGGAACACGCAACCTACTCTGTCCAGCTACGATTTCCGGAATAGGATAGGTGTCATGGGAAACTTGCATTTGTTCTATGTTTGAGAAAACATCTCCAAATTGCTCCTCCTCAATATTGGTTTCACTCAATTTACGAATACTTAATTCTAGAGCTACCGGGTCTACCTTAATTTCATTAAATTTTTCTTTAAGTACCCTATACTTTTCTGCATAGGATAACCATTCGGATTTTTCTGGTTCTACAATTTCACAGTGTGTTAAACTATTGATCCTACCACAACAATGATTTATACGTGCATTTTGCCTAGCAATATCTATAGGTCTACTTTCACTACTTAAGTTTAACTGTTTTTCTTCAATTACTGTCAATTTATTTGCAACGGTCTCGAGTTCATCTTTAACATTAATTTTACCTTTTAAATTACTTGACTGAATTGGAACATTTTGCTTTATGCATTGCCTTAATAATTTCCTTAGATCACTAACTGTACTCTCATCGCTTGGATTTTGGTTTCGTAATTTTAACTCGTAGATTAATTCATCTTTTAACAACAAATCAACTTTTACTTCAGCCATTTTTTTGTTTATAAATTTTACAGAATATTTAAAAGCAGATTTTTTAAACTAAATTACAACTTACATTTCTTAATTATTTAGCAGAACATTAAATAGCAAAACATTATTACAAGATTACTTAGCAGAGTAGCGCACTTCGTATACCACACATTACCAACTTATTTTTAATTTATACCTCCTGAAATAAGCAGTAATGCCTCACACCTCCAGGACTTAAGTAAACTCTAATAAAATAATTTCCCATCCTGGCGTGGTACACTTGGACGTTTGGTTAAATTAAATAATAACAACATTGTCCATTTTGACAAATAAAACTCAAATTACTATATTCTGCATTTATGAATTGTACACTTTAATTTCCTAACCCTTTTTAAATTTTACTGACATTCATTGCTAAATACTCATGGCACTGTCCATTCTAATCTTATTAAATTTTAACTAGCGTTATTTTACAAATTCCCCATAACATTTATTCATTTGATAGGATGGATTAGACAGGTTAAATGATTCTTATAACAAAGAATCTCCGGATTTAAGAACTTCAAGAACCCTGTAACAATTAAACAGAAAACACGACTTTTGTAGCAACTTGTCTTCATATAAATTTTTACTTTAATCTTGTAAACACATATTTAAATATTTAAAACATTTCTCCTTCTATCATTTACTTCCAAAAATCCCTAAAACATATTTAAAACTTATTTACTTTTTTAGGCTTTTAACTTTAATAGACTTTCGCTGTGTATTTCAAATGTAACGATTATATCTTAAAATTATTTTTACAACTTTACTTTACTTTACTTTAACAACTCAGTAATCAAACATTTTTACTAAACTTGTTCTGAAGCTTTTGATGGACATAAAAAAAAATTACTTAAATTTGTTTTATTTAATCTCAATAATTTGCTCACTGATTTACTGCTTTTACATAAAACCATTCAATTTTGAAAAACGACTTTTGAAATAAAATTAACCTTTACTGCAAATAGCATGTTTGCACTGTACCTCATGAAGTCAACTCGGTCAGCATGGCAGACTCCCTCGTCGCTCCTGCTGCTGCGAACCTCCGCCGTCGGTTTCTGATGTCGAACAGACCATGGTCTACTTCGCTCCTGACCCCCTCTCTCTCTACTTCTACCAACTTACTTGTGCAAACATGATATCTACTTATCTACTCTAAAAACCTGTAGAAACAATAATCCCGTCTAAACGCGTCCCTCTATTAATCTGGTGACTCATCCTTGAGCAAACTATTGTTCAAAATTTCCTACTGTTCTAACTTGAAAACAACTTATAATTATGTGTAATTTCTTCCAAAATTTTTATTTAATTAAAATTTTTCTAATCATGGTACAGTTTGAATCCAATTCTTACTATGTGGAGTAATTGCAAAACGTTTTTGATATCCCTCTTACTAGGGATACATTTCGAAGCGAATAAGTCTATCAATACGCTGCCAGTAGTCACATACAATAAATAATACCAGCGTTTGTAGAAGCATTAGAGGATTGGACATCCTGCATACAAAGGTGCATAAAATGTAATACTATGGAACTTCCCATTTATTAGTGAATTTCCTTTGGAAAGTGAACTATTAGCATGACCCGCACGGTGAAACTTAAGCCCGGGACCACCATAGAAGTTCCTAACGTGACCCCTGAACACGTTTTTGGGGGTCGTTCAAAGTTTTATATATATATATATATATAGACATAGATATATATATTTGTGTGTATGCACTCTAGCGGTCGCATTTTTTGTCCGATTTACTTCAAATTTGGTAGGGACGTTCCTTTCTATAACCTGTTGGACAAGTTCGTTGGGCAAAACAATTGGAAAACTGTAAACCCATTTTTTGGGGATTAATCTTTCAAATTTTGAGTTTTTGGGCCCAAAAATGGTCAGAAAAGCCCCAGATGTAAAATTAATGCATGTTAAAAGATGGGAATTAGAAAGACGAAAGTTTTAAGCCCTCTCTCGTCATTCTAGCATAAATATTTACCGAGTTATTAAAGAAAATGTGTATCGGGTAAACACAGTACGTTGTCTTATGGGGGTTTTACACTAGAAAAGCCTGTTATTCCTTTGTTAGAGTACTTTTATTATCCCCAGCAACCTCACACCTACTTTCAAGCCTGTCTGGACCTTCTCCTAACCTTATAAGGCGTAAAAATGTATTCCCAGCTTTGCAAGTAAATGAAACCAGGGGTATCAGAACAGCCAAAAAAACAATGTTTTCAGATTTCAATAAAAATTGGACAAATGGATGTTTTTACACTGATTTTGAGTTTTACAAGTTTTTATGTGGAAATTCACTTCCCTCACGTCAGCGTGCTGCGTGCGAACTCGTTTTAATCTGTTATTTCATTACTTTTAATTTTACAAAATGCAAAAAAAATCATCAAGATTAATACTTTTGTCGAAAGATTAGCACCTTGAAGAACAAAGTAAAAAAATCTAGATCAAAAATAAAACTATTTTAAATAAAAATAAACAAAAAATATTTATGTCACACAAATGTACCTATTTATGTCACTTCTGGACAATAACACGCCATGCGTCTCCATGCGTAGTAATATATCACTATGGATTACCTGTCACAGGCTGATGGACTTTTAATAACACATGGCGGCATCCGTCATCTATAACTCAGCACTTCCCTGGTTCAGATCAGGTTTGACTAATTGTTTATATGGTGGAATATTCAATTGATGATATAATAATAGTAACATTGATTGATCATCAGTAGTTATAAATGAATAGAACATTTAGAAATCTCGCCGCATAGTCACAGCTGGTGAATGGGCGCTGAATACATTGATAATAATATAATAAT
The DNA here is from genome assembly GCA_963675035.1 of Allygus modestus. NCBI lineage: Eukaryota > Metazoa > Arthropoda > Insecta > Hemiptera > Cicadellidae > Allygus > Allygus modestus. Next base: position 13,645,719 of record OY776116.1, read on the forward strand.
ATAAACATACTAGCCTTCAAATTATTTATTGTTTTGTATGTCTAATGACAGTTTTTCTATACTTAAGAAAAATTAATTCAATAATAAAGGTTTTACAAACATTAATGTATAGATACAAACAATAATATTGCAAGCATATTTTTGTGTTCAAGGAATTTATATCTATATTATTAATACGCTATATGCAAACTTTGTAATCAATAAGACTTTTTTGTTTTAAGACCTATCCCCACATATTATACACCAAAACTTGTGTCTTCGTGTACAAATGTGCGAACTGGCACTTAGATTTTTGATTTAGGTCATAGAACTCGAAAATATCGCAAAAAACTGAAAGTGTGTAACATTTCCAATTTCCAATTAAAAAGACCCAGCTGTTTTGTGTGATGCACCAAAATAATCGCAGCAGTTAATACATTGTGGACAGGTAATCAGAAAGAATACATCTATCTTCATTCGTTCATTGTTGCTGGATTAGGAAACCCCAGCATAGCTGCTAGGCATGTCTTCCACAAGCGGGAATTTTTTGCACAGGTTACCGGAACGATAGTATATAGCAGGAAAGGAAAGGGTGGGATGGAACTGACAGCCAAATTTACCTTTCAGAGGGCCAACTCTCGTGCTCCAGTGACAGCTGTGATCAGGCTCAAACAGGCGGACCCACTCTGCCCTCCAACTGGCCAACTCAACTGACAGGGTATCCATGTAAAACAGCCAGGGACCATATATTCTCAGGTTGCGGACCAAACTCGGCAATTGGAGGGACAAAGGCAAAGGTGAAAGGGAAGTTGGTCATAATGGACAGCCAAAGGACTTACCATTTGTAATGACAACTTAATTTTCTGTACCCAGTGTCAGCCTCAAAAATGGTGTAGCCCAGTTTTAAGGTTGTCCTGGGATTTTTAGACGGTTTGCCGGTGCTTAGCCATACCCTACAAACCCGAAGGTCCTGCATGCCGTGTAAGCGGCAAACAAATACATCTATCTATGTAAATACTAGCTGTTACCCGCAGGCTTAGCCCAGCAAATTCCCAGTTGTGTGTGCTGCATTCTGTGGTTAGCCAATGGAACTATTACGAATCAAGATCAGCTGTTTGTATTTCCGTCAGTTAAAAAAAGGTGAATGCTCTTAAGGAATACATGGGAAATTTTTCGGTGTTTCCGGCCGAGCCCTAAGGTCAGATCAGGATGAAAACCATTTAGTCTTGCTATTTATGTCTTAAAGTGCGCAGTGTAAATCAGAGTACAAATTTTCAACTCTCTAGGTAAAAGGGAAGTAGGATAATTCGTGATGAATGAGGGAGGGCTTTGTCTTCTATAGGTATAGATATTAAGTTTTATTTATTTATACCACCCTGAAAGTTTTTTTTTGCCCAAACAATTAACATGGAAAATTTCAATTGAATTGCAGCTGTTAATACATTTTGGACAGGTATTCAGCATCCATCTATATAAATAAAATAAGTTTTCTTTATACTTCAAAAAGTGGAACAGAAACTAACGAACAATTTATTGACAGCGATAGTGAGATTCATACAACTAATGTAGTTTTTAAAGATATTTTGTAAACAATGCATTTATAAAAACAGTACCTCTAAACTACTCCCCGACCATACCACGTTGTAGAGGACCGAGACATTTTAGGCACGTATTTTTGTTGTTTTCCCCCAAACCTCAGGGCTGCGCCTCAGTGGCACCAAAAGCTGCCATGTTGTGTAGCTGTCAGGGGGTGAAGCCCTGAGGCCGCGAAAACAACTATTCAAAGACCTTTAGTCCCCTAACAACGTGTTATGGTCCGGGAGCAGATTTGAAGAGCCTTTTTTGAGCCATTTAGGAATAACCTCTTCTCCATATGAATCACATGGCAGCTTTCGGTGCCACTGGGGCGCAGCCCTGAGGTTTGGGGGGAAAACAACAAAAATACGTGCCTAAAATGTCTAGGTCCTCTACAACGTGTTATGGTCGGGAGCAGTTTAGAGGTGCCGTTTTCGAAATAACCTGGGACACAAACACACACACACACACGCACATACACAACTACTTTATTAGTATAGATGGAGAAAAGGTTTTTCCTAAATCGCTCGAAGACGGCTCTTCAAATCTGCTTCCGGACCATACGACGTTGTTAGGGGACTAAAGGTCTTTCGATAATTGTTTTCGTGGCCCCAGGGCTCCACCCCACTGGCTTCTTCTATCACTTTCCGCCGTCCAATTTGGACGTGTGATGGTTATTTAGATTTTTTGTACAAAGCCGAATCTCTTGAATGATTTCCCAACGTTGGATATGTCCCCCCCTCACCAACCTTAGGGCTCCGCCCCCGTGGAATAATTGTCGTGTTATTTGTTTCCGTTTTTTGTGTGATTTTAGCTAACTGTTATTGATCTATAACATTTGGGTAGGTTTTTTTTGACCCCAACCTTAAGGCTCCGCCCCCGTCACTAAATCGTTGTCATGGTTTTTCCTATGGAAAAATGATTACTCCAGGATATTGCGAAAAAGGCTCATCAAATCTACTCCTGGACCATAACATGTTGATAGGGGACTAAAGGTCTTCAAACTATTTTTTCGGGCCCTCAGGGCTCCGCTCCACTGGCTTCTTCTACCACTTTCCGACGTCCAATTTGGACGTGTTGTGGTCCTTTAGATATGTTTTACAAAGCCGCATGTCTTGAATGATGTCCCAACGTTGGACACGTCCCGCTGACAAACCTTAGGGCTCCGCCCACCTGGCAAAATTGTCATGTTATTCTTTCCGTTTTTTTGGGTGATTTCAGCCAATTGTCATTGATCCAAAACATTTGGGTACTGTAGGTTTTTTTATGACCCCGACCTTAGGACTCCACCCCAGTCGGTAAAACATTGCCATGGCTATTCTTATGGAAAAATGAGTTCTCAAGGTTATTGCAAAAAATCCTCCTTAAGTCTGCTTCTGTTCTATACCAGGTTGTTGGGGGGCTAAAAGACTTCGGATAATCTCCCCCGAACCTCTGGACTTTTCACTACTCAGTTAGGAGGATAAAAAACTTCGGATTTTTTCCTGACCTCAGGGCTCCACCCCACTGGCTTCTCCTATAACTTCCTGATCTCCGATTTTGACATGTGACATGTGCACATTCGGATTTTGTTCAAACGGATTTTTTGAATGAAGCCCCGACGTGGATACTTCCTGCCCAGCAACCTTAAGGTTCCGCCCCCTGGAAAAGATCCTATGTTATTTTATTAAATTTGATGGCGTTTTTAGCCAGATTTTATTGATCTAAAACGTTTGGATAGCTTTTTTTGTAACCCTAAACCTAGGGCTCCGTCCCACTGGCTATAATGTTGCGATATTATTCGTATGGAGAAAAGGTCTGTGCTAAGATAGTAGTACTCCAGTTCATTTAAAAAAGCTCCTCAAAACTACTCACTTACCGTACTATGTTGCAGGGTACCAACAATATTTGGAATACGTCTCTCCTCTCCGTGTCTAAGGGCTCCTTTCCATTCACTGATGGCCTCAAAAGTGGCCATGCTATAATTATGAAGAAAATACGATATCTAAAAGGCTCGAAAACGGCCCCTCAAACCTTCTCCTGGACCATACAACGTTGTTATTTAGTATGGATACGTCTTTCCAAAATTAGGACTAAAACCCCAGTGGCCTAAAAAGTTGTTTTGTTATGTTGAAAATATTGTTCTGGGAGCGATAAAAGGCGCTCGGTCTAGGTACTCATTGTTAAATTAATAGTTTAAGATACACCCCGTGTACAGTGTACATGCTTTTAAAAATACTCGTTTCATTCAATTTTGTTTGTTTTAATTGAACATCATTACCGACCCCCAAACTCATATCATATACCACCAGAGCTAGACGCCCTATGATGATTGCACTTGATAAGGTTTCCTAATAAACGGGGTGCCAGGAGTGTTGGCAAATTTAATCAGTGACGCTGGCGGTCTAATGAGGTTTTACTGTTGGTTAGAGGTGAGGGATATGAAGTTGAATAACTGGAGCTTTGACTCGCATGTAGAAAAATATCTAAGGTTATACTGATAGCATCGTGTTCATCACTGTGCATACTTTTTATGTTGCCTTTTTTTTACTAACAAAAATATATACTTAAGTGAACAAATTACACATATATACATATATATATATATATTTAGGATCAGACTTTGTGCAACTGAATTACACTATTTTAATACTGAGTCAATGGTTTTAAATTTCCAAGACAGATCTATGGTATCAGAGATACTAGTGGCTTGAAGGGGCCATAGCACCTTACAATGATCCAATACTCTGCCTCATTTGATTTTGATTACTGTTTATATGCTGAGGAAATTAAAACAATAAATGTGGGAACGTGTGGAAGTTCACGAACAAAAAATACGCTTAATCACATGTTTTAATGCTAACAGACATTTTTAAATCCCCATGCTATTTAAACGATTATTATTTTATTCCCTAACACATTTGTTTTCGATAAATAATAAAGTTAAATTAAAAATTTCCCCAAATCCCATGCCCAGACCTTTTAAAATTAGACCTTTCTATGACCTCCCGTTCACTCACAATTAATTTCATTTTCAAATTTTGGATTACGGAATTAGATAAATAGATTGTATTTTTCTGGCCTAGTATTGCTGGCATTTTTAGAGAAACTTGACATTAAGGTAATTTATTACACAGTATAAACAATATGGTTTATTGTTGGAAGTAATTGCCAGTAACACAATAATGACAAATACTAAACATGGATGGGAATGTAAGCAGATTTCCAGCCTATCAAAGATGTAACTTAAAGAAAGGTGTATACAATTTTAGAACGTTTTTGGTATGTTTAAGACCTAGTATTAAAATTCGTAAAATTAAAAGTTCACCTGAATTCATATCACTGGAATCTTAGTTCTACGATGGCTAATTTATCACTGTTTTCCGTCTGTTTACACAAAATGTATTTATCTATAGTGATCCCTTATTTGTCGACGCTGGTTTCGAGTAATAGATTCCTCAGTCTTAAGGGTGGTTGTGTGGTGGGAGGGGGTGGAGAGAGATTGCTTCCTTGGCGCCTTGTACACTTAGACCGACACTCTATACTGTCGACCGCTTCCGGGGTATAGGGCTAAGTTTATTATTAAATGTACAACCAAATTTAGTTTTAATTTTATAACTATAGTTGATTATTTCTACACTAGTTACAGATTATACACTTCCAAACAATATATTGTAATATAATCATTTTATTTGTTATTTACTTACGTAGTCTATTGATCTACCAAAATAAAAAGGATTATCTTTCTTAATATGAAATTATTTTTTAAAAATTATTATATTAATTTACCTTTAAGGAAATTTGAATTATCTAATTAGTTTGACAATTTAGACTTATTTTTTGGTCGTATGATTCATAAAAGTGTGAACATTTAAGGGCTTAATTATTAGGATACGATTTTGTAACCTTTGATATATATTCTCAAATAATATTGAACAAACTGAAGGTTAAATGACCCATTTGGGTGTTATATTATGCAAAATATTAAATTTTAAATACTTCAAAACATTAATCACTGTTTCGTTGCACACCTCGATAAATATTTATAGAACCATTTGCATAGGAAATAATTTTACACAAAAATTCCGAGATGAGGTATGACGGGATGTCAAATTGCCTGGGAGAGTGACAAATGGCGGTATTCACTCGCACCAGTGCCAACATAGTAGTTGTGTCTACCAATAACAGAATATACTCTGATATTGTTCAGTTAGTTTAAATAACCTTCGTAATCTTTATAAATTGTCGTTATAACTGTAAGAGATAAATAAACGGTTTCAAAAATGTTCTGGGATTTTTGTAAAGATATATAAATAGTTCCTCTAAATCAGAGGAAAGGGAAGTCACACCTAATTTTTAAGGTTTTTGTTAGCTGATAACAATAACCTAAATAAATTTAAATACCAAGAGTCTTACAACAAATGAAGGACGTACTCGTGTTTATTATACCGTGTGAGTAAGTGGCCCATCCTAACCCCATTAGTATAGATATCAGAACCTAGTTAAATTACTGTGTTCTTTGATGAGTATTTACGTATTAAATGAGGTATCTCAAGACTATTCCCAGTATTTAAGTTTTGAACAAATTTCCACATAAATAATTCCGGAAATAAATTTGGCTTTTATTAATTAGTCTAGCTTTCTTATCATAATAGACGGTTACAAATACAATTCAAAGAAGATTGAAAATCAAGAAACAAAGTAAAATCCATTATAACACAACTAATTTACACACTTTGTAGTTTTTAAATAAACTACTAGTGTGGTATATTGTATATTTTAGATTTTAAAATATAAGTTATTAGGTACTTTCAGCAAAATTCGAATTAATATATTGAGACATAAAAAAGGAAAATCAAGAGTTAAAAGTAGTTGTACTATTATCTTACCAAAATTATTGTGAGGAAATTTGACCTTTGAGTATATAAGTAGTATAAATATAATACAAAGTATTATAAATTTAAAGGCAATAAATACAGTTCATAAATTAGGTTTGATGGAGAAGTATTTTTTAGCCAATTTCCCCTATAGGGAAGAAGCTATTACCGTAGGTCTCATGGTAAGAATTAAGCCCGAGACCATGATAACTTTTCATTTTGAGGTCCCCAGATGATAAAAACACCATTCGTTCAAATGTTTATATATGTATATATATAAGTTTATATATTTATGAAATTGTTATTGGATTCACTGGTAAGGGCTACTATCATATTAAAAATTAATAAAAGTTGTTTGTTAAACAAGGGTACTCAGTTTTTATTTTATTAAATTTTATATATTAGTCCGCAAGCGCGATAACTCTTGTAAAAAAGGTCCGATCTTGATGAAATTTTGTACAATTGTATAAGGTACCATTTATTTGAACGAGTTCGAAAACCAGACGCATCCCCCATCAGAAGGGTTTTTTTGGGGGGAGTTTTGTACCCCAAAACGTTTTTGGGGTTTCCACATGTAATTTTTATTTAAATCTAATTTTAGTTGTCACCATTGAATTCAGCATAAAAAAACATATAATTTGGTATTTTTATCATTGCTCTACGTCAATTGTTTACTGAGATATTGAAAGTGCTAAACACGGTACGTTGTCTAATGTTATTCTTTGGAGAATAAAAATATATATCTCGATTATTTATGAACATAAACTGACAAAACTTGGTATATGGCTTTATCTGGTTGTGGTTTATTGTTGCACATAGAAAAATCACCTATGGTTCTCGTAGCAGCAATCCTAGATTATTGGTGCCCATATTATTCTTATGGAGATTAATTCAAATGTTTTGTATTGCTTATTTATGAATATATATGGATGAAACTTGGTATATGACTTCATTTAGATAAGCTCATTGAGATTTGCATAAAAGCCCATTATTATGTTCCTTGTGGCAGAAAACCTGCATACACATCCCCAAGCAAATATTTTAAATTAATATTTTAAATATCGCTTGTTTATGAATATATTTCTTATGAATTCTGTTAAGTGTTTTTATGTTTTATGTTTTATATTCATTGGAAATTCGATGAGTATGCAGGTTTACTGCAACGGGTGTATTTATCTTTTATTACAAATCAAGACATGTTTTATTAACCCAATAGACATATTCATTATACGATTTATATAAATCACGAATGCATTTTTTATTTCCTGTGGGGCATTTATAGTTTAAGGTAGGATTTTTAAGTATGCTATTTCTATAACGTTTTACAAATTCCTATTTACTTTTAATTTCAACAGTTTATGGTTCACAGAATCATAACTTATTGTTAAAAAACTTGTCTATAGAGTATTAATACTTAGAGTATTGTACTTAACTTACTTCATCCGGAAGTTAGCAAAGTACAAAAAGAGATGATCGACTTCCTATTGAGAGATTATCACTTCCGGAGCTACTTCCTCTCCTACTTCCATCAACTCTCCTCTATCACTTTTCAACATATATCCGGAATAAAACGTAGGTTCTGCTGTTGATAATAAATATATTGCATTTGGTAACTGGATGTATTTTGAAACAACTAAACACATAACGGAATCGGGATATGTCATTCCTTGAGATCGAAAACAATAATTATTCAACGTGAGCTTTTATTGCCACGTCCTGTTTTTGTGATTTTTGAAAGTACTCATCTTGAACCACCACCGATCATCGTTCGATAGTAAATTCTTTGTTTCGACTAAGTTACAATTTCCATTTCTCAAACAAATTATGAAAATAAAAAAGGGTATCGACAAACCTCTCCACTCAATTATTCCACCTCTACTATTTTATTTATTTAGCATTAGTGTACCTTTCATGTATAGGCACATATACAAAATAAACTCATAACAATAAATGAAATCAGTTATAGTAAAAATTATATTAAAAAAGGTGGCTCAGTAAAAAATATGTTTTTGGAAAACTCATTTATTCACGGCCTACATCTCCACCAGGTGTCACCCGTCGCTATCAGTCCGCGGTGGTTGAGCCTCAGACAAGGATATATCATCTGGGATGAACTACCAACATAAATTTGTCAAGGGTGTCACAGGCTTAAACAGGCTTCACACTGGATTTGTAAATCGTGTGAAAGCAAAATATACCTACTATGTCAGTCTTGTTGAATTTGTTTAGGTTTATGTGATTAACTAGTGACAACACTATTAATATTTCCTTCTTGGTTTCATGATAACGTTTTATTAACTAATTTTAATTATTGTCAAGTTTATATCAACAACTATTAGGTACCGGTAATCAAATTATTTAATTTATCTGTTACATATATACTTCATATATTATATCTAGGACCAAAACTTTTCAACCAAATTCCGGAACATATTAGAAAAATTAATTCGAAACATTATTTTTATCAAAAAATATTTAATTGGCTATTGGAACAAAAAGACGTAAGTTACATGTATTTAATTCTAACATAAGTTTTCAAGGGAATGAATTTTGTATGAATGTAACTGTGATTGTGTTAAACGGTTAGCTTGGAAGCCTTTGCGGGCTACCGGCTAACTAAGAGCGTCTCATACTGGGCCATACAGGGACGGAGTTTTGACGGCCCTACGGGCTACCAGCCGCCTGATGGTATCGGTGTGAGGTAGCGCTGGCGACAGAAGCATTGCTATCTAGAGTCAAGGGTCAACTGTGTGTATGCGTGTGCGAGTGATAACAGTATCAGCTGGCCTCTCTCATATCTCAAAATTAAAAGTATTTTGCTTAATCTAGTTTATGAGTAAATCTTGTTTTTGATTGTATCCTTTATAGGTAAACGTTATATTAGTATTGCTTTAAATATTATTCTTGATATTTTTGTTGGTGTAAAGTTAATTACAGTCTGGCATTGTTACTCCTTTTGTATTTTTATTTGTTGTATTGATCAAACATCACAGGGAGCAGCTTTACATGTTGAGCTAGACTGAAGTATTATTTTGTTTTTCATTAGCTTTATTTTAGTTTTACTGACCACACAACTGGTTAAAGTGGTCAGTTTATTTCCAACTTCTCCACTGTACTTGTTTTGTATTGCTTTTTAAGGAACTAAAATCATTTATCATTTATCATTTATCATATCGCTTGCATTATGAGATATGGTTTAAAATAGTACGCAATAATACAGAGCACGTGAGACAATTTTATATTTTCTAAGGTGCTAGGAAATCATTAACAATTTCTTGAATTAAATTTAGTTAAAAAATTAGGAGGAAAAAAGTTTTAGATCGTGGGAGAGGATGCAAATGAAGAATCTGAACTTAAATTATTGAGACTATACAATACAGGGTGATAAAACTTCTAGTTTAACTTAGAGCATACTTGTAGTAAATAATATTATTTCAGTGATATTTAATAAAGATTTGAGGCCAGGTGCTTTATAATGTTTTCCAGGCTCACAATGTTACACTGAGGCCAACAAATTTGTATTAATTTATTAATTTGTATGTTATTATTTCCTGTACACATAAAGTGTTTGTATATGCAACATCGTCCGAACAAAATTTTACGATTACATTTTGCGATATACTAAAAATAAACTAATTAGTAAAGGTTTTATTCAAGAGTAAACTTAATAAATAGTATGAATATTAAATTATGGTTAAATTATGAATAAAAACTAAAACGACATGTATGATACCTTTAACAATTTAACTAAACTAAATAACTCAATTTTGTGATGACTGATTGTCAAAGTATAATTACATTACTGGCCATTTAAGCTGTACCATTTCGTGCTATGATTACTTAAATAATATATATTTACTTAATTGATTTCCTAAAATGGTTTTATGGTCTTAATGAAATAACAATATCACTACTAATGGCACTTCGTTAACTGTTGAACATACTTTATATAGTCAACATCTGATTGTTACACAATAATTACTAAGGGATAATAAACAAAATATCCCCAGCCTAGAATTTATGTGTAACACTCCAACCATCTCGCCATACATGGATGCACAATGTTTGTCATGCCAAGAACTTGTCAACAATCCCAGACCACAACCAAGTGAACTACAACCATCGTGGTTGTGGTGGGTGACGTTGACGCAGCTATTATTGTCATAATACTCATAAATGTATCATATTATTCAAGGTTTAATATTTTAAAACATACAATTTTAAATTTACCTAAAAACTATCCATATTTCATAATTTGTTTACAATTTTGCTTATTTTAAATTATGAAAAGGGTATCAAACCGTATGGCCATCTTACTATCATTCTAATAGGTCTATTTGTTTTTTTAGAACTATTATTGGATAATGAGTCGAATTACTTAAATATTTAGATTATTCCCTTAAGCCTAATCAGGACCTATTGTATTACTACTTGTAAAATAATTATACTGCATTTTCTATGCGTTAAAAATTAACTAAAAACAAGACAAAATCAAATTGATTGTAATTATTAAAAAATGTGAACGAAATAATGTCACAGAATCCAATAATATTTACACTCAATGACATGTTAGTCCGCAATCACCACATATATTAGTCCCGTCAAGTGGACCACCTGATACGATATCGCACATGGTGTAACTGGTCCGTCGCATGGGGTATCGCAATAGGTCCGTCATCCAGCTATACTCTTATCAGTTCTATCAATATAGGCCAAGATGATACTAAAATCCCCCCCCCCCCTATGAAGTTTTAAGTATCTTATAGGAAAATACGAAGTTAATGGTACAATCGTTGAACTCCTATAATTACTTTTTTGCGATATGTTTTATTTTTCATTAAATCTTTTACAATGCAAATTTTAAACATACAAAGCCCCTAATGAACGCGATAGTAAACTAATTTCAGTGACTATAAAATGTAATTGAAGGTATTTATTATCTTTATTAATACATAGAACCTATTAATTTAATTAATTAATTCGTATAGTTCACAAGTTTAATTAGTTAAACCATTTTGTAATATACAGTCCAAATCAGTTTATATCAGATTATTAGTGAATTTCCTTTGGAAAGTGAACTATTAGCATGACCTGCACGGTGAAACTTAAGCCCGGGACCACCATAGAAGTTCCTAACGTGACCCCCTGAACACGTTTTGGGGGGTCGTTCAAAATTATATATATATATATATATATATATATATATATATATACATAAAATCACTCTTACAGTTGGTTTTATGAGTAGTCCATCCCTTGTGGTCCAACTTGTTACTGTATATATTCGTTCAGTTCAAAGACTAAGTCACTGAAAATGATTTATTAATGTGTTTTATAAAATTTCAGATTGATATATAGTTGTATACACTAGTATTTTTTCACTTATAACAGATTTTAAAGAAAAGCTGATACTCTTACAGGTTACCACATCAAGCTGATATAGAAAACCCCAGAGATCCGCCATGTTTAATCGTATAATACATTTAAGAAATCCCATATTTAGATGATACTTCTAAATGTCTCTCTTCAAGTAGATACTGGGGAAACTGTCAAACCGCCATCTTTATAAAACTTAAATTTTCTTGATACAGCAGTGTATATCACAGTTATACAGTTTTAAACCAGCATTGGGTTGATACTACCCAAATATTAACTGCGTACTTGGCTTAAAACATTTAGAGAGCAGTGAGCAGTGTCAAGGTGACACGTACGGTTCACAGAGAAAAATGAATAATTGTTGAAACTACCAAAAATATAATAAACTAAACAATCTAATTTGTGTATGGACAACTAATTTCATTGTTTGCTTTGAACATTGTTATTTGCAAAACATATTGCACTGTAAAAAAATGCTGGGGTATTTTAAACACAAAGATGTTGGTTAAACTGATTGTGTGAAAATAGACACTGAAATTGGTTTACTAGAGGCTTGAGTAACCAATTCGCATTCGTGGTAAAACTATGCTGTGTAAATTTGGCATTTGTGACACGAAAGCGTGTTGGTCTTCTAAAATATATTTTAAACACGGTAATTTTGTGTGGAATTGTGGGTAATTAATGTGCGTTGCACCCGGGATTGGCCGTAATTCACAAAAAGCCAGGAAAAATATGCGATTAAGTGTAATTTTGTATATGTTGACGGTAGTTATAGTAAATGAATACAATTTTGTTTATTAAAAATACAAAACAATTATTTAAATAGCACAAATGATCAACGGTGAAAGATAAAAATCTGTATTACACTATTAGTACTATTACATTTAGTCTAAGTTTGGGTAGGGCTTCGGGTATGTAATAAACTAATAAAGCAACTCAAGATTAGGTTTTTAACACTATGATATGTATTTAAATTGGCAGAAAAACTCTTTCAAAAAGGATCCATGAACAAATATTTCCACCTAAAAAGTAGAAGTAGAAGTACATTTTTTAATGTAGTTGCAGTTGCAGATGAATGAAATTATCAACTTATTACTGAGAATAATTATGAATAAATCCTACTGTTGGTACACTGGTGAGGCAAATTTATCGTTCTTTGAACTATCATGATTCGTTGTTTACTCCTATAAGTGATTCTACTCGTGAAAATCACTGGAGTAAAAGTAATACAAGTTGGAGCAAATTCATTTTTTCACTCTATTTATGCATCTAATCTTGCCGTGAAATATGATAAATCATGAGCAAACAAACGAATACAAGTTTATTAATGTTAAAATCATTAGTAGGTATTTGTTTGAGTTACTTTGCCATTTAGTTCGATTTCAGCGAGTAGTTCTTTGCCTCACCAAAATTTGGAAAGAACGGCTCGTAGTTTTGTTCATCAGTGTTACCTCCAGTAATACCAATAGAACTCCTTGACAGCGACAGACGACACCCGGCAGCGTTATTTTTGTTAGTTTGTCAGTTTACGTTCTTTGAGTTTTAAATTGCGAATGTGGAACTGCAATGCAGTAGCCAAATACTACTGTTACTACATGTCGTCAAGATGGGTGATAAGGTAAGTGAAGATTTAGCTGTAAAGGTAGTGATCAGTGTTATTGTAGGCTGTAAGTAACCCCTACAACTCCGTGAAGGAAGCGGCGTGCTTGAGTTATTAGGGTGATTGATGTTAGAAGGACATCCTAGGAAAAACAATTTTGTTTGACAAAATAACTTAGGCCTTGTCAATTTTGCCTACTTATCCTCTACTCAATAGATTGCCATGCATACATAGTGTAATCCATCTTACGTTCAAGTAAGGTTATCTGAATTTCAAAGTAGGTATGCCTAGCTCACAAACTTAACTTGGCTCGATTTTGTTGGGGTCATGTATACTCCATAATTACCGATTACAGGCCTAGCCTAAACCAAAGCTCCAAAGCCTCCAAAGCCTGTACGACTCGAGGTTAAATCTCACTTTTGTACTCCTTACATTAAAACTTTGAAGGGGTCTGAGAACTTAATTTGCTAATTTTATACAAACATGTTATAACTCCTCTAGTATTTTGACTGCTCCAGCTTTAGTGAGTCTACTATAGACAAGTTAAGTTTGTGAGCTAGGCGTACCTACTTTGAAATTCAGATAACCTTTCTTAAACGTAAGATGGATTACGCTATGTATGCTTGGCAATCTATTGATTAGAGGATAAGAACCTGTAGGTAATTATGGAGTATACATGACCCCAACAAAATCGAGGTAAATTTACACTTTTCTTATAGATTTTGACCTGAAAAACACGATAAAAGTATTCTTTTTCTGCGGAAAGACCGTTTTAATGGTGAAAATAGTAAAAAAAACTTGGACGGTTCCAATTTCTTCTGCTGACTAGTGGTTTGAGGGGAGGAACGTTCAAATTGCAACATGGAACTGTCTGCAAGAGATTTCCAATCTAAGAACTTGTTAATAAAGAAAACACATAAATACCGTTTGATCAATCATCATCCACTAGAGATAATCATAATATGTTCTTAAAATAACTATACGTCAGTAAATAACAACTTTTAAGATGAAAATTAACAGTACGAAATTAAATAAACGGTGTTAACGTCCATTTTGTTATTTTTTCTGCTTCGGAGCTGATTTTTCTACTTGGAGCAGGTTTGCCAACTCGAACCCTTGAATATTGCTCGACTGCACCTGTATTACCTAACCTAACCTAATTAGGAGTATAATAGGTACCAAAGTATACTTATATTCGGATTGTTGGTTGGTGGGCTTGCCACGGGTACTTATTAGGTTAACTAGCGTTGGGTTAGGTTAGGATTGTTAGGTTAGGTGTGGTTTGTTTTTGTTCGTTTTGCCATCCAGGTACGGTGGCACTTAACCTAACCCAAGCTAGTTAACCTAATAAGCACCCGTGGCAAGCCCACCAACAAACCATGCCAGTACTAAGTGTACGCTTTAATGTCACATACCGTACGAAGATGTAGCGTTTTTTATTAACCATTCATTTTCGGATCAAGCTTCTTCGCCAGCTCACTTCCTACAGGATGAGCTTACGCGCTCCGCGCTCACTTGCCTCCATGGTGACCTCGTTTGCTGTCACGTACCCTACGAAGATGTAGTGTTTTTTACTAACCATCGCGCTCACTTGCCTCCATGGTGACTTAGTTCGCTACGCTCATTTACTTTCAGAATGAGCTTGTTCACTTTGCTCACTCACCTCTCAACACTTAGTCACTTATAATGGGTAAGGGGTAAATAAAGCACAAAACATAACTTTTTATTAGATACATATTATCTACGACATTTCATTTATATATATTATATACTCTATGGACGTTTTCCTGATAGTCTGTAGAAACTAGAAACATTGAAAGTTGTGTAAACAAGTAAACAATTCAGGGCTTAAATAAAGTAGTTTCCGGTCCGCCTCCACATATATGAAGACGTGAGTGATGCCAACTTTTTATTATCAACAATAACATAACATAACTAAACTTCTGTCATATTAACACCTCGCTTTGAGAGTAGTTTACATCTCACCTAACCTCAATTTATCGAATAAGAGTCGTGCCGACTGTACTGTTCTGAGTAGGCCTACCGTACCTCCGTAGCTCCTTAACCTATTAAGCCCCTTGTCAACCTGACCAACCAACCATGCCAGAAAGTATACTTGCTGATACGCAACTTGCAACTCGCAATACACAATGACAGTGAGTAAAATTGTTGATGGCAAGACTTATCGCCATATTGCGATATCGCTAGCAAACGAATATTTGCTTAACATAAGATAGAGAAAATATTGATGTTAGTCAAACTGTTAACATTACCCATTACGGAATACACACAGCATAAAGGTGGGAGAATTCTTTTACATACGTAGGGTGGTGGAAACTTTCAAATTAACTTACAGGAGAACATTAATTTTGTGACATTCAAATATCGCATGAAAATATCGAAGTTTTAACAATCGATATATATATCGAATAATTAAACTGTATTCTATTTTTAATAATCAGATGTTTTTAACATTTTTAATTAAAATTGTTTATTTACATTTAAAATAAAGTAAATAAAAATAGAAGTAGAAAGTGATTGTGAGTTTGTGAATTTTACATGTTTCTGTAAACATGTGTTTAATCCAATAGAAAAATGTGTTAGTTTTCTTCAAGACAAAGAACTAATAGGTAGCTAATAATCCAAATTGTGATGTGTGTGGAGGCAAAACAAAAAACACTAATACGTGGTGAAAATTCGGTCAAATTTTGATGCAAAAAAAAGGTCAATGACGAACACGATGTAAGAAAGAACGCTTTAGAAAACACTTTTTTCGAAAATGCCAAGTTTGGATTGATTAACATTCTAACTTTAGTTTAATTTTTTGTATACATGTTGTAAATTATGATTTTTTAATAAGAAAAACAAGCACATCAACATCTAAAACCAGCAGGAAAACTATCGCTGATTGGATGTCGTTTTGTAGAGAGCTACATCGACAGAAAATTTGAAGAATAAGAGTAATCGATATATCAACTGTTAAAACTTTTGATATTTTCATTCGATAGTATGGTAGCCCAGATCCGGAACTGCACCCGTTTAAACGTTTAGGTATTTTAGTTCAGAAAAGGTAATTTGTAACTTTTATTTATAGAATGGAACCAGTCGAGAAATTCAATGATTTCAACGGTTCACCTACTTACCTCCAACAGCAAGTAGAAAGAAAACTGGACAGAGTGAGAGTGGGAGTGGCAGTTCTACAAGGTAAAATCCAATATAACAATCCGAATAAAAAAAAAGAAAGTTACAGTCCCCATCTAACCCCATCTAACATACGCTACCGACAGTGAGGTGCCTCCCTCCTATCTTAAGATTTAAATTATAAACCCTTTTTCCAGGCCTATTACAGTGTCAGGGGATATTTAGTTTGCCGGCAAGCTAAGTAGCCAAACAAAAATACCCTTGCTGCAGCAAACCTAATATTTAATACACAAGCAGATTTTGTGTCACGCTGAGATATCAGGATCCACTGTACCGATTGTTATGATTGAAGTATCTATGCGGAAATGTCTCAATGCGTAGGTCTGCAGAAAATCATTAAAATCTACATCGGCCCTCAGGCCCCAAAGGCCTTCAAAGTTGCAATGTTAATCTTATGCAGTGTCTCCAGTTCGGCCAGGAACAAATACCATACAAGTAGTTAAATATTATTGTATTGTAGGTAAAATTATTGCACGTTTGCAAAGACACCTAAAACTTACACTCAAACGTTAAAATAGACAAACATTCAATTTTTTAAAGTAGAACAGCTGTAAATTTCCAAACGAAATAAAGGTTCGAATAAATAAACAAATGCTTAACAAAACTCACGATATTTTACAAAGCCTATGTAGGGTATTTATAAAAATAAATGGCAAAGAATCCAACAAAAAATTGTATTTAGTACTTTTAAAATATGTTCTGAGAGCCTATTTATGTATTTTTAGAATTTAATTCATGAAGTAGTCAGTAATTAGTTCATCATTAGTAATCATTCAATTAATTAGTAGGTCATAATCATGTATAGTTTAGGCTGATCCCAAATTATTATACAATTTACCGTATCGTACGTGACCTATCGTACATGGTACAACGGGCTGAATTATCGTACAAAACGATAATAATCGTACAACTGGAGACACTGATCTTATGGAAGAACAGTAATCATTGAAATTGAGAATTTGATAGCTGTTGAAGGTAACAAAACACAGTACAGAAGAAAGATCAGCTGCTTCAGGCTAACTTTTGGAATGGCAACACAATTTAAAGTCACAACCGTATTTGCTTGAATTTGTGAGCAGCTGGATTTGCTAGTTTGTTATAATATTATAAAGAAGAGATGGTTTTTGTCTGTTTGTCTGATGTTCTGGGTGAACACAAAAACTACTGAACTGACTGGGCTGAAATTTTACATAAAGGTAGATCTTGAACCCATGCAACATATAGGCCTATTCACTTCCTTAAAATCCCCTCGGGGCTAAGCCCCGTGAACGTCCTAAGTTTCAATGTTTACATTTCAGAAGAAAGTAAACATTCAGAAACTGTAATGCGAACAGCTGTGGATACTTCCATTTGACAGCTTTAAAGAGCAGAAGCAAGAACAGCTGTTTCATGCTAACTTAATTGCAGATTGCATTGACTATATATTGGGTAAAGAAAACACCTGTGCGAAGAACGGGTACATCAGCTAGTTCTCCATAAGATTCACATACTGTATTTAGAACTTTCAATATGTCAGTTACCGATTGACATATAGCAATTATTCAAAATGCTAAATTGTTAGCTATTTTAATGGTGTGCAATAAAGTTTCATTGGCTCTTGACAGTGGCGTAACTGATTTTTTGGGCCCCCCCCGCAAACTTATTTTTAGCCCCCATGTAGCATAATCGCACAGTTTCAAAGAATCAATTCGAGATGACCAGCGTGTTGGGCAACTTTTTTTTAATTTTTAAGTGTAAGTATTTTAACTTAAAACGTCATACCTTGTAATACTTTGACTAAAAGAACTACACCAAAACAATTATGTTTTTTTGAATATTTGAAAAAGTATACCGGTAACCTAAAAAAAAGTTTAAAGTGTGGGCGGCAAAATGAACATTGCTGTTTTTTTTTTTTAGACGACTTATACAGTGAAAAGCAGCATAACTAATTCAGAATGGCTAAAGTTATTAACATTTATCAAAATTAAGTTGAACTATTTCATCCCAAAATGCGGGCCTGCCAGAGCGCTTACCTCGGCTCGCGGGCCCAGCAGTTACGCCACTGGCTCTTGAACCAAAAGAGACACAGCCACTGGATGCCTTTAGTTGTCCTTGCTTTGTATATGTACTGCCCTCAAAAGTTTTATGGGCTTCTCTTGATGAAGTACCCAATAACTATTGGTATATCATTGCTGACCAGATATATAGTATTGAAAAATATTTTTCAGAATGGCCATTCTGGAAGAGCTAGTAAGCAGTTCAAGTGATCTTCAGCCATATCTTTCAGCCGTGGACCAACAAAAGACAGAGTTCAAGTGATCCCCAGCCAAATCTTTTGACCTGTGCAACAGAAGAAGTGTCTCCCCGTACCTGTTAGAGTTAGATTTAAAGGGCCGTTGAAGCCTTCACGATAAAATCATTGCATTAAACAATGTGTGCAATAAAGTGTTTTATCTTTAAATGTTTAGTATTTTTGAATATACCTATTTACATATAAAGTTGGAAGATCCAGTGATTTAGAATCTTGAAAATTTCATTGTATCTTTTGGTACGGTTGTGAAAAGTGATAACTTTTAATCCAGGTTAATTTTTTCAATTAACCGTTTTTAACGTAACTTAATAGGAATGCTTAATTTATTTACAGATGAAATATTTTTTGCAATATTATATATTAAATATATGAACAAACTATAAAATTTGAATAACCCCTCAAAATTTGTCCAGTTTAAAGATTATGTTTAACAGTTTAAAAATTTTTTTTACTGTTTTGGTCACTCAAGATCAAACCTGTAATGTGAAGACGAATATCTGGTGTAATTTTAAACTATGTAGAGTATAAGTGTTTCAAAAGCAACTTTACGGTGGGTTACCTTTATTAGTATAAAGTTTTAAATTTGGACCCATCTTAATGTGATATATAAATTTTTACTGAAACTTGGTGTATAAAATTGTTGGTGGACAGGTGATGTCGAGTTGAATTTGTCTGTGCAATATTTCCCGGTGATTTAACCTTTCTCAAGTGATGTATACCATTACAGACATTTAATTTTGCACAAGAAATAAGCTGTTTACTGTTTTTCTTTACACAGAAAAAATACAAACTTACCTGACAGGTATTTTGGTTAATATTTCACTCAAATTTGTGTAACAAATATAACACAAATGTTATGTGTTGACTTATTATGCTGCGTGTTATTTACAATAAAATGGTTATATTAATACAAATTTGGGTAAGTATTTTAACACAGTATTTCTGTGTTGCTTAATCATAGAGTAATTTTTTTCACACACAAAAATGTGTTAAACATTTAACACGGAAGAAATATGTGTTACCGAGTGACACAAGGAATTGTGATGGTTTCCAACTCAGGTAAGTGGGTGAACTTCAACACAAGCAGCTGAGTGTTATTTCGACACAAGAGTGTGTGAGGTCTTACTGGGACATCTTGGTATTAAATTTGGGTCGAATTAACACGATTATTTTTTACAGTGCGAAGGTTAATTTCAAATATAGTTTGGTCAAACAAAAATTAACAGAGTTTAGCACTCATTAATTTGTTGTTTCTTAAATAAAACTTAAATCATCTCAAATGATTAAATGTTCTCAAATGTTCGGGATAGTTCGCCTCACCATAATTCGTGTTCACCTGTGCTGTTTTTGTCGGGTTTTGGCACAAATCAAAGGAGACGAGCGGAAGTGAATGGGCGAGCATGGTATTGCATTGGTATTGGGCGAGCGTGTACTTGATTAGTTTGTTGTACACATTTGGTTGATTTGGTGCAAGACTCGTTCCAAACATCGAGAGAATCATTCGGCGATAGTGTACTGATACAAAATATTTCGTGCAGCTCCCACACTTCTTGCGACTACCGAACATTTGTAGTTAGGCCAAATGATCAAGCATATTTGCGAGAAGTGTGGGACAGCCTTTATTGATTAGGCCTAACACAAATTATTTTAATTTACCTTCAACCTAACGAGTTTGCTGCACCCATATGTTTAAACATTAGTTTTATAGGCAAACAAATATTTAAATAACAGCAAATAAATTTTAAATCAGCAAAAGAAAATAAACTTTTTTAAGAGTAAAAAATAGCTAATTCTACAAGAACAAATTTTCCAAATATACTGCTTACAATAGTGACACAGTTCAATGGCTTGTGTTGACCATTCCATTTGAAAAAACCCAAGAAACCTAATGTAATAATTTAGTACCTATTTGTTAAGACATAATTTAAAATACAATACTCAAAAACATAAATGATATATTGTCAATTTTGGTTAGAATACCATCCTCGTGTTTATAAAGACTACCATAAAAACTTATTACCATACGTTCACCCAGTAAAATATATTTAATATACCGAGTAGCCAAATGTTTTCCGCAGGGATATTATTATGACAGATAGTATTGTTAACTTCCCCTCCAACGCTGATCATCCCACTTGTTTTAGAAATATAAATTGCAATTGAAATATTCAGTCTCTTAGAGGTAATAAAGTTTAAATTCATTTGCCTGATAAAAAATTAATACTAAAGTGATCAGGCCTACTTTATAACATTTTCACGTGATTTTGTATAGCAAGTTAATGAAATTGTATTACTTTACTTACTAGCAAAGGAAGTAGCTTAAATAAAACTCAAATTATTGATAAAATTACAAATTTTATTGAATACCTTATATGAATAGAAAAGTAATATAAAAAAAACACTGCATTCTACTGTTGTTTTAATTGATTAAATTTTATGTCATAAATTGCTAACTTTATTATTTTCAAAGCGCCCTCCAGTTCATCCAGGAAACTTCTTCTGCACTGCCACTAAAATCAAAAACCAAAACAGATGTTAAAACTTATGTTAAATAGATTTAATGCAACATAACAAGCAAAATTAATACACTTGCTTTAGGCGACAGGTATATGTGTCTCTAGTACGAGGCACCATCGCAAACAATTCTTCATATTAACAAATCTGTAAGCAAGTATTCAAATTCAATTATTTCTTTACAAGTTAATAACTATCACACTGTACATTCGGTAAACCGTGCTACACGCATGGATGAAATGGGAATTAGCCTATATTTAAATTAATCTATATATAGTTAAATATTTTCATGCATCATTGCATTCTGGGCGTGACCAAAAGCTTCGAAGAAATATTTTTAAAGCTAAGTAGCCTAGGCTTATGGTTTTTGTTTCATAAAATATGTAAATAGCCTATAGTAAAATAATAATCAGGCCTATGTGTTTTTTGAGTAAAATAAACCTTGATTCTAGAGTAAAATAATTTCTTGGTTTGTAATTAAATGACTTTTTTGTAGTATGACGAAAAGTATCGTTCAATACTCGTCCAAAAAGCTCTTTGCCAGTGCTTGATCTAAATTCCGTGCTCGACTTCGTCTCGCACGTTGACACGATCTCGCACTGGCAAAGAGCGCTTTTCCAGACTAGTAACGAAATATACTATTCCAATAATTTTGCTCGTAGCAGACTTGCATTTAACAGACAATGCCTGGTGATGCATCGCGTAATAGGGTTTTTATTTTTTTATATAATATTTCTAAACAAACCAAGCAAAAGACGGCTCAATTGGATGGTTGGTAGAATCAAAAACAGACAATGTAACGTCACTGATTGGAGCCGCACGATCATATGATATATCCGAGCGATGCATTGCATAGTAGTTGAACTATGAATATCCCGATTCTCTTTAAATATCGTATCGATTAAATACGTACTGCCATATCGTATGGCTTGCATAGTGGGATGTGCTGCTGCAAGTCAGAAATATTTAATTACTTAAACTCCCAGATAATCCTGGGTTGCAGTAGAAAAAATTGTTGAATCGGACGGCAAATGAATCGCCCAAAACCAGTATTGTAAGATAATCCTTCTCCTCCGGGACCCTGGATTAACACAACCCAGAAACCCGCTAGTCATAGTCCACACTAAACAATCTGTCCCTGCCACCTTTCCAAAATTGAAATTAATGTTCACAGCAGTTAATCAATACATGAAAATACAATTGTACCAGTCAAAAAACATATCCACCTTCACAAATAAATTTGTTTGAGGAAACTCCAAATGAAAAATATTTTTGGCCAAAACCGGCCAAGTGCAGAATGTATTAGCTATTAGTAATGTATGTCTGATGCAGCCAAAAAATTACTACCTGTTTTACGATCAAAATATAAATAAACGGTATCAGGAAACTGACACATACTTTCTCCCTTTTAGCCCAACTTTAATGAATAAATTACTTTTTATTTACTAAATATAGAATACAAAGCACGGTCGAATGTACAGAAAATCTTGTTAACAAGTTGTTTTAAAAACATTCACCCAAATCCCTGCTTTGGAGGCACGACAGAATCCATTGCTACACTCGTGGTTTTAAGAGGGGAAATGCCCCCTATTCCCCCCCAGGGTTATTAAGGGGCACCATATTTCGAATTTCCTCTGTTGGTCAATGCTAACTTGACAAGCATATCAAGTTTGAATTAAATTTATCAGTAAATAAGGGAGAAATAATAATTTGTGTATTCCCCATAAGAATAACATTGGACAACGTACTGCGTTTACCGCAAAATGAAAATTTCAATTTTCTCCGAAACCAGCAATCGTAGAATAGTAATTCAAAATACTAAATTATTAAGTTTTTTGAGCTCTTTTTAATGGTGAATAGTAATATTTATTTATATTTATTTCTTTTTATGAAAAATCCAAAAAACTGAATTTTTGATGTTTTAAGTCCTGTAATTTCTGAACCTGAATTTTTACAGGAATGCGGTTGGTGTCATTTTGTTTGAAAACATAAGTTCTACAAACGACTAAAGTTTAACCAAAATCGTTAGAGCCGTTTTTGAGAAATTTTGATTTTTCATGTTTTTTGGTGGTTTTTGGGGGATAATTACCCTTAAAAATCAAAAATTCAAAAAAAAATGAAAAAAAACGCCTGGATATATCGTGGATTCGTACCTACATACCAAATTTCATCAAAATCGGCCCATTGGTTAGGGCTCTAGCTCTGTACACACACGGACACACACACACACACACACACACACACACACACACACACAGACAGACATCTCGTAAAAACCACTTTTTTGGGTTCAGGGAGCACCAAAACGAATATTTCCACTAACAACTCAAATTCGAAAATTTTTATGAAAACAATACTTTCTCCATGTACTATGTATAAGGGGAGAAAGTAAAAAGAATTAAAAAATGCTAAACTTAATCACAATGCACTAAAAATTGAACAATCCTCCAATAAATGTGTGGCAGCATGGAATCTTATTAAAAACTCAAGTCAGATTGAATAAAAAAATAATTCCTGTCCTATTTCACTGCAATGTTTAAATAACTATTTCATGGATTCCATCAAACAAACTTTTTCCAGTATACCAAAACCTTCAAATAATTCAGCTCAGTTAATTCAAAATCAAAACAAAACATGTATGAATTTTGTGTGGAGAAATATTTCTTCAGAGGAAGTGTTTCAATTATAAAAACATGAAAAATTCCAAAAGTTTTGATATATATGACATGTCAAATAGCTTTGCAAAGACAACTATTTTTGCTTATTTAGAACCTCTAACTTTTTGTTTTTCAATGTGTTTGCAGCAGGGCTACTTTCCTGATGAACTAAAACTGAGTAAAGTCATTCCTGTTTATAAGAGTGGGGATAGCTCGGATCCTAGTAGTTATCGCCCAATCTCGTTAATCCCTGTTCTTGCAAAGATTTTTGAATACATCATCTTCCACCAAGTATATGAGTATTTTGAAAAAAATAAATTGTTTAGTAACTTCCAATTTGGGTTCCGCAAAGGCAAATCTACAATAGATGCAGTTGATACAATAGTAAATCAAATTTTATCCAGTTTTGAAAATAACTCCTTTGCTTGGGCCACATTTTGTGACCTAAGCAAGGCATCTGAATGTGTATCTCATAGAATTCTTCTTGAAAAATTAAAGTTTTACGGGATTGGCGGGAGTGAGCTGAATTTGTTTGTGAGCTATCTTCAAAACCGAAGTCAGTCTGTTTATGTTAATGGTGATTGGTCCAGAACTACAGTAGAACTCCAATTATCCAAATTAATTAGGGATCGGGCCAATTCGGATATGCAGAAATTCGGATAATCAGGTATACCTCGGGAATTAAGCAAAAAACATCACCATACATAAAAAATCAGAATTTTATCGACAAAGTTATTATAAATGTAGTGAACAGAAAGTGAGCAAACTGTATCAAGAATATACGTCATAAAAATTAAATTACACGAGTTAAATTGAATACAGTATATACAGTTGCTCTTTTCAATAGGCCTACATACTGTACGTATTTCACTGTTCAATGTTGGTTATTTCACTTGAACATCTCGAGCAAAGTGAGTTTATCACTTAGCGAACGGACAACACGTTTACGTTTTGTACTCATTTTGAACGATAATCTTGGTGAAAGAACAGTAGCGACTGATGATGAGCAGGGCGGGAAGGGGGTATGACTCATTGTTCCCTGCGAAAATATCGTCCGGAAGGTAACAGCGCAGGCTTTTATTTTAGCGCTCACGGCGCATTATCGCTACACGCGCTCCCGCTGTTATTTTCTTGATTTTTATATTTCTATTATTTCACTCAAAATCGATTCGGATAATTGGATATTCGGATAATTGGGGTTCGGATAATTGGATTTCTACTGTACAGAGATTACGTGTGGCATCCCTCAGGGGTCGATTCTTGGTCCCTTACTTTTTCTTATTTCTATTAACGATTTACCTGCAAACCTAAATGCCTTTACATATATGTACGCAGATGACAGTTTTCTTGGAATTCAGATGTTTTTGAGCTCAAAAAGGTAGCTGAATTCACTCTGGAAGAAGCAGCCAATTGGTTCCATGCAAATAATTTATTTTTAAACGATACAAAAACACAACCAGTCATTTTTACTTTTAACCCTTTGCGATCGGAAGGCCAGCAGGAGTGGCCACAACGCAGTCGGCAGCCAGTCGGAATTCTTTCCGTACTAACTTGGTTCCGACGGTCGGGCGGCCAGCTGTACTGGCCACGTCCCACTACGCGTCACCTCGGCATTTATCATGGCGGCTCGCTCCCCGCAGCACGGAATTATTTTCACTGAAAACCTTCAATGTTAGCATAGGGGATTTAAATTTTAATAAAACGTCTCTCAATTCGTCTTATCTTTAACGATTGTTCATTATTACTTAGTTAAATATACGGGGGGGGGAAAAAACATAACCCCATTCTTACTAATAAATGTTTATACGGGATAAAACAATTTTATTTTAGGCCTAATTATAATATAAGTGTAGGCCTATACGTAAACGTACAAGTGTTCTTATAATCATGTACATTAAAACTTGAAACTTAATTAAAAATACAAATAAACACAACTCTCTCGAGAAAATCACCAAAACACAGTTAAAATCAAATAAAACTGAACCAAAACAATGATGATTATGACAGCACTTGGGCCAGAAAAACAGGTGTTTATTTTAGTTGTTTACACCACAATTCTGACGATATAATGTTGCAAGCCTGCTGATCGTTTAGTTTAACAATTCCTCACTAGGTTGCAGCACTCTACAGGCATTATACCACAGTTGGAATATTACAAACGAAATCATTGTTGTCGGCCAGTCCTGCTGGACGCCCGAGCGTTCGTTGGATTTCATGTTGGCCAGCACCGCTGGCCGTCCGATCGCAAAGGACAACTGCTGTGGAAAAAAATCCGACTTCCGCGCGCTAATGGCGGCGGCCAGTAGAGCTGGCCGCGCGACCGCTGAGGAATAGCGGAAAATATGCATTCCGATCGCAAAGGGTTAAAAAACTGCCTCCTGGTATTCATCAAAAAACAGTAATTGTGAAGTACTTGGGGATAACTCTTGATTTGACTCTAAACTGGGGCCCTCACGTTTATCTCGTAACAAGAAGAATCTCCCGGGTTTCTTTTTTGTTGAAGAGATTATTAAATGTGGTTCCATTAAAATATGTCATCACTTCATACTACGCATTTTTTCAATCAATTATCAGATACGGGCTTATTTTTTGTGGAAATTCATCTAAAACGCACAATATCCTTTTGATTCAGAAAAAAGTTGTTAGAATACTCACAAACTCATCATGGAAAGCTCACTGGAAATCTCTATTTAAAGATCTGAAGATTCTGTCTGTCTACAACTTATACATTTTTGATTTAATTTTATAAATCTTTAAAAATCTGAGTAGTTTTAATTCAAGAAATAATACTCACTCCTACTACAAACAAAATCAGTCAAAAATTGATGTACCTTATCGAAGAATATCCAAAACTCAGTCTAGCCATGTCATTATAGGAATTAAACTGTATAACAAATTACCACAATCTGCTCTTGACATTCCATTTAATTCATTTAAGAAAATACTATTTGAATGGCTACTTTCAACCCCATTTTACTCTGATGATGAATCTTTAGAGCTAAATAGTAGAGACGTTTCGTTTAGACGTGACAACGAGAGCTCCGTGCCGAGATGTTCTTACCGAGATGTTGTTAGCGAAATATTTCGTTTAGACGCGGCAACGAGAGGAACTTACCGAGATGTTTTTTAGCGGAATGTTTCGTTTAGACGAGGCAGCTATTCTCGTACTGGGCAATCGAAATTGTTAGCGTGATGTTTTGTTAACTAAATATGTCGCCGATCAATATAATTATTTTTAAAGAGATTTTTGCATTCTATATTCTGTTATATTTGAGCAATCGACATCTGTACCGAGATGTTTTAACAAATTGCTACATTTGGGAGTTATTAAATAAAACAATGCATTGATTACGATGAAAATCACTGCATCGTGCACGTGCATTTTCACGTATCATGCATAGATACGTAAAAATTAAAAAATAAAATAAATAAAATCTAATACGTAAATTAATAATGGAGAGTAGAAACAAATGTTAATCATTATTAAATATAGGCAAGCATAATTATACTTTTAATGCTCACATAATTTGTGAACGTTTTAGGCAGCAGTATAATTCTGCTACTTTCCCACTTTTTATACTATATACAGTAGAACTCCAATTATCCGAATTAATTGGGGATCGGGCCAATTCGGATATGCAGAAATTCGGATAATCAGGTATACCTCGGGAATTAAGCAAAAAACATCACCATACATAAAAAATCAGAATTTTATCGACAACGTTATTATAAATGTAGTGAACAGAAAGTGAGCGAACTGTATCAAGAATATACGTCATAAAAATTAAATTACAGGAGTTAAATTGAATACAGTATATACAGTTGCTCTTTTCAATAGGCCTACATACTGTACGTATTTCACTGTTCAATGTTGGTTATTTCACTTGAACATCTCGAGCAAAGTGAGTTTATCACTTAGCGAAAGGACAACACGTTTACGTTTTGTACTCATTTCGAACGATAATCTCGGTGAAAGAACAGTAGCGACTGACGATGAGCAGGGCGGGAAGGGGGTATGACTCATTGTTCCCTGCGAAAATATCGTCCGGAAGGTAACAGCGCAGGCTTTTATTTTAGCGCTCACGGCGCATTATCGCTACACGCGCTTCCGCTGTTGCTTTCTTGATTTTAATATTTCTATTATTTCACTCAAAATCGATTCGGATAATTGGATATTCGGTTAATTGGGGTTCGGATAATTGGATTTCTACTGTACTCTCATTTCAACATTTTGTTATTACTTATAAAATTGTAAATGAAAGATGTTTTTAGAATTATTATGTAGAAATAAAATATAAGACGTTGCCAAAATTATAACACACGATTAAAATAAAATAAAAACAAATATTTGATCGAATCACTAATTAATTTAAACTTAATAATAATTAAATTAATTTGTTTACACACGATATAGGATACTAGCTGACGTACCCGTTCTTCGCACAGGGGGTTCTCTACCCGTTCTTTAGTCAATGCAATTTCCATTTTAGTTAGCTTGAAACAGCTGTTCTTGCTTCTGCTCTTTAAGCTGTCAAATCGAAATGTCCACAGCTGTTCGCATTACAGTTTCTGAATGTTTACTTTCTTTTGAAATGTAATTATTGAAACTTAGGACGTTCACCAGGCGTAGCCCGAGGGGATTTTAAGGAAGTGAATAGGCCTATGTGTTGCATGGGTTCAAGATCTACCTATATGTAAAGTTTCAGCCCAGTCGGTTCAGTAGTTTTTGCGTTCACCCGGAACATCAGACAGACAGACAGACAGACAGACAGACAGAAACCACCTCTTCTTTATAATATTATAGATAAGGAAAACATTGCCCATTGAAATTGAACTCCCAATAAAGCCAGTATAAAGAGCCTATATTTTACCAACATTAAGAACTTTTTTGGTAATTTTCTCCTATATAGAGTTTAATAATATGATACATAAAAACAAATATGAGAACAAAATTAATAAACGGTATCAGGAAACTGACACATACTTTCTCCCTTTTAGCCCAACTTTAATGAATAAATTACTTTTTATTTACTAAATATAGAATACAAAGCACGGTCGAATGTACAGAAAATCTTGTAAACAAGTTGTTTTAAAAAACATCCACCCAAATCCCTGCTTGGAGGCACTACAGAATCCATTGCTACACTCGTGGTTTTAAGAGGGGAAATGCCCCCTATTGCCCCCCCCCAGGGTTATTAAGGGGCAAAATATATCGAATTACCTCTGTTGTCAATGCTAAATTGACAAGCATATCAAGTTTGAATGAAATTGATCAGTAAATAAGAGAGAAATAGTAATTTTTGTATTCCCCATAAGAATAACATTGGACAACGTACTGCGTTTACCGCTAAATGAAAATTTCAATTTTCTCCGAAACCAGCAATCGTAGAATAGTAATTCAAAACACTAAATTATTTAGTTTTTTGAGCTCTTTTTAATGGTGAATAGTAATATTTTTTTATATTTATGTCTTTTTCATTTATGACATCCTTGAAACAAAAATCGACGTAAGATTAGGAAGTTAGCATTAGCGGCTGAAGAGGGCCCAAGCGCCCTAAAGCAGCCATAGTGGGCCAGGGACTTTCCCGCTCACTGGAACCTCACGAAACAACAACAACAACAGTTGTGAAAACGGGAGGGGGAAACAGCAAGGGACAGACGTGTTTACACGTCACGCTGCGCCGCGCCACGCCGGCTAGGATCCAACAATGTATTGCTACTGCTACCAGTTTTCCCGGTCGCCGGACACCCTGTTAATCCATTTCATTTGTATTTTTATGTACATTTGTGAGGCCTGAAAATATTTAGTGAATATACGTTTATATTGACGTGGGGTGAAATAATAAAGGTATATCTAAAAACAACTAATTACGGGTGGCTTATTTGCAAAAAATGATTTTAGTGCCTGATAAAAATGCGATCCACATCTATAACGGGTTTATCCTCTCGCCGCGCGCCGGCAGCAGACGATTTTGCTTAACGAATGCAACAATCGAGAGTAAACATCTCGATTATACAAACCTCTCGCTAAGCAATCGAAACAATCGATAAGCGGAACCTCTCGAGAAGGAACATTTAGATTGTTTTAACTTCTCGCAATCGCGCAGGTCAGGTGACAATTTCATTAAAAATTAAAAATAAGACAAAAATCCAGACTTATCTGGTCCAGAGTGGCCAGACTTAAAATAAAACAATGAGACAATTACAGAAATCATATTTAAACACACAAAAAAGCGTATTTAAAGGATTTTTAACATTTTAGCTTGGCGGTGCATTCACATGCATTTTTGTAAAAAACTCAAACATTTCTTGACCGAATTTGCTGGGAAAGGTCTTAACAGCTGGGGGAAAGGTGCCCCCAGCTATCCAATCCCAACCCAGCACTTAAAAATTGGCCTGAGGCCAATTGGACTTTAAGTTCCCTGGGGTAACTTAAATTACAGAAATAGCAAAACTTAAAATGCCTCATTATTTTCTTATCTATAAAGTAAATTAAATGAAACTTGCAGGGAACATGTATGAGCATTAATTACAACTAAAAGTGACCAAACTTGGCACTGGGAAAGTCCCAGAAGCCCACTTATTCAACATAATCAATTGAGTCATAATGGCCTAACTTAACAAGTCACAAAAACACATTTACACTGAACCAAAATGAATGATTGACCTCGCCAAGGTGTAGGCCAACACAAAATAAAGTTATTTGGAGGCCTTAGGCCTAATATTACAAAAACAGTGGACAAAATTCATTTTGTATAGACTCCTCAAACAGCAGTTTTCAAAGTCTCATATCTTGGGTAATTTCTATACTAGGACCTCGGGAGTGGTCTTAAACTAAACACAGCAATCGTTACTACAAAACAATGACAAAATATTTGGTCTAACCAAACCGGCCGTAGGCCATTGAAAACAGAGAAAACGCTCGGAGTCCAACTGAGTTGAAACACTGAAAAGGTGATCAATCATGAACCCAAAGCACAGAAGGTGCATAATCCTTTGCTTTAAACACAGGGCAACACTGTGAACCCATAGCCTATTTCTGGCTGAAAGCAATACAAAGTAGTCGCTACTCGGTACTAGTCTGTACTAGTATCGGGTATAATCGGTACTGGAAAGTAATCGTTTAGTCCATCTTTAAACTTAAAAATAAATAACAAAAATAAACTCTAAACCGTCTATGGACAACAAATATCGGGCAGCTGAATCACAACACTTACGCTAATCACAGTTCATCATCAACAGGAGTTGTAGTCCGCCGCGGCACGGTGTAGAGGGCCGGCCTGGATTGCATGGGTAGGCGGAAGACGAAGAAGGCGTCACATTCATGGACCCTGTAATGTAACACCAATTCCTAATTTCTATGTACATTGATTTATTCTCAGTAGCTCAAAAGCTCTAAGTTCATGTGTTGTTTTGGAAAAGCTTTAACCCTTTGAGGTCGATTAAATTAAATCACCCAGACCCCCTGAGACGAAATTAATTTTGGTTATTTTGTATAGATTTTACTATTGTTACATTTAATTACCCAAATTAATTTTAAAATGCATTTATGAGGGTTTATTTTTAAGGCACTTTGATTACATACTGTATATTGATGAAATAAAAATAAAAATGTATACCTGTTTTATTTTTTCTTCCATATATTTTTAGTACATATGTACTATATGTGACAGATTACGAGAGTAAAAACCCATTTATATTTATTTGTAAGTAAAATGACACACACAAAAAACATTCAAAAATATCGTCATCACTAATTTTATTAGTCATAATTATAACTAAACAAAAGAGTAAACATAACCTAAACAATCAGACCTTGCAGATGACACAAGACAGTATAGTTCATGGAGTAATAACATTTATTTCAGAACAAAATAATCCATGGAGTAGATAAAATAAACGTTACAAGTAATAAGGAATATATAAGAAGCAAATAGACATAAAATCATTACATTATATTTAGTTTTAGCGCACTTCATACGGGCTAAACGTCACGGCGAGTATAGGTCGCCATTCGAGCGTTCGGGAAAATGGCGCGCGGCGACCTATACTCGCCATTCGACCGCAAAGGGTTAATTATGCCAAAGTTCACTTTAATTTGCTGATATACCCATCCAGAGTTAATTTGCCCAGTGCTTAACATAAATTTAAAATACTGAAAATAATAAAAAATATTTATAACAGGAAAAAATTTATATTTATATTTTTAAGACTGAAGCTTAATGAAAATGGTTGTGAACTAATTAAGTAGACTAGATAAAATAAACAGCCTGGTAGGAAAACATCTAAACAACAAATTATAAAATAATTAAGATGTATTGCTGGATGAATCTTTCAGTTATTCACAACATTTACTACAACATTTTTTATCCAAAATTAATAAGAAGCATTTTAAAACAAGGGGGCACATCTGAGCTAAATGTAGATACCAGAACATTTAAATTTTAATATGCGTAAGGAAAATTATTCACCAAAATGCAGGCCAACTACACCTAAACCGGAAACCAAAATTGGCCAAAGTTTTGTGAAAAATGATCTGTGGGCTCAGTTTATTGACAGAATTGGTCCAAACTTTCTGAAAAACAGGAGCTTAGGCCCCTGCAACTAAATAATAAGCCACAGTTCATTTAAATCATCTCCTTTGGGACTCAGCCCAAGAATCCCCTATGCAAGAAAGTAAACTATCCTAAAACATGTTCTACGCCAAGAAAATCAAAGTTAAAAGTGGGGTAAGGCAGTTTACCCATAGTTGAGGGACATTGACAGGAAACATAATTTACCAAAACCCCAGCTTGAAACCCACCCTATTACTTGAACTTAGCCTACAAAACCGTACAAAACATAATTGAGAACACTGAATGAATGATAACTTTCAGAGTATTGCAGAAAACTTAATTAAATGTTTAGCGGCCTCCTAAGAAGCGGTAGGTCTCCTAGTGGTAGGGAAATGTAATTTGGAATGTATACAACAGTAATATAACACAAGAAATTAGCTGCGGGGTCATAAACCAAAGTTGTTTGCCGGCAAAGATGCCTTGATAGCCAAATCTTGAAACATTTGAGACTTTGTTTTATGGCCCAAGGGCTCTGAATAAGAAAGGAAACATTAATTAAACCTTCGGAAGTTCAGAAGGAACTTTAAAATCCAGAAATGCTTTTACAACGAATGAAAACTGAAATGAATATGTGCTCTCAGAGGTTATATTTACTTCTGCCGCTAAGGTTAAGACTTGGACATTGCTATCTACTTGACTTATTAAATGGCAAGCTTACTTGCTCTTGTGTTAAATGAGATATTCAACAATATACGTCTAGTTTGACGTTTGTAGACCTTAACACATCAATAGGTATCATGTTGAACTAGCAAGGCTTCAAACTTTTGTTTGGCTAAAAATTAACAGGTAAGTTAGTTAAAAGATCCAAGCCTCCTAACGATAAGCCTAAAGACATCTCTAAGGCTATTGTTATTAGTTAGAACGTTTAATAAGTGTTATTTGCTACTTACCGTAATATTGAACAGTTTATTACAACACATTCAATCGGCAACGGCATCCATCTCGACATCTTCACATTCACAATTACAGTAATTAATTATCATTCTCAAATCGGTTTTTACCGAGTTTTCTCCGAAGTTAATCACTACGGCAAAGGCAGGGAGGCAGGTAAAAGTAAGGCAGTGGCTACGTACACGTCCGACGTGAGCCGCTACTGTTCACGTCCGTTCCAAATTATGCACCGTACGTTACTTTTCCTGTGATTTTTAAAACAAATTGAGAGCCAGAAAACCTCCTAACCTAACCTAACGTAATCTAACCTATCCCAACCTAACGAAACATAACGTAACGTAACCTAACCCAACATAACCTAAGCGGTAGCGAAGTGAATTTGCCCTTATATTGGACGTGTACGCAGTCACTTCGTAAAAGGCACACAGATTTTTTGAGATATGTTCTGGGAGAATTGACAGTAGTACAAAAACAAATTCATATATATGAATATGAATAATTAAAAATCGGCCCTTCTATACTCTTACTGTGTTTTAATTGCAAAATATGATGTAGAGGTGGGCGTTATTTAACATAATAGGATAAATAACACTATTACTGAAGTGTCACCTATTACCTTGGTAATAGGTTACTGAAAATACCCTATTATTTGTTTAACGTCTTCTGAACTGTTTGAACGAGCGAGTGAAATAACTATCCAGCTGAGAAGTTGAGATGAGTGTCTTGGTGTCTTCCTATTAACAGCGATCATCACGGAATAATAGTACTAGTCTGTCTGGCTTACTATTACGGCGAGAAATATTTAAATAAAGTTATCACGGGTGTAACGAGTGTATTACCACAAAGCTAAGGAACGTTCCTGAATATTATTGCAAAGTAACGGTGTTTCCCATCTCTAATATGATGTACCGTATTTAATCAATAAAGCCGCCATATTAGTTGTTGGTTATGTATCAACCCTAACACTGTAGTTTATGTAGATTTCCAAGGTAGTATGCAACTGTTAAGATGATACCTAGGGCTGTTTTGTTGATATATCAACATCTAAACAAATATCAGCACGAGTAGGTAAGTTTCAATACAAATATCAAAAATCGGCCCGCAATTATACCTATATATATATATATATATATATATATATATATATATATATATATGTGTGTGTATGCACTCTAGCGGTCGCATTTTTTGTCCGATTTACATCAAATTTGGTAGGGACGTTCCTTTCTATAATCTGTTGGACAAGTTCGTTGGGCAAAACAATCGGAAAACTCTAAACCCATTTTTTGGGGATTAATCTTTCAAACTTCGAGTTTTTGGGCCCAAAAAGGGTCAGAAAAGCCCCAGATGTAAAATTAATACATGTAAAAAGATGGGAATTAGAGAGGCAAAGGTTTTAAGCCCTCTCCCGTCATTCTAGCATAAATATTTACCGAGTTATTAAAGAAAATGTGTATCGGCTAAACACAGTACGTTGTCTTATGGGGGTTTTACACTAGAAAAGCGTGTTATTCCTTTGTTAGAGTACTTTTATTACCCCCAGCAACCTTACGCCTACTTTCAAGCCTGTCTGGACCTTCTACTAACCTTATAATGTGCAAAATTGTATTCCCAGCTTTGCAAGTAAATGAAACCAGGAGTATCAGAACAGCAAAAAAAAAATATTTTCAGATTTCAATAAAAATTGGAAAAATGTATGTTTTTTACACTGATTTTGAGTTTTAAAAGTTTTTATGTGGAAGCTCACTTCCCTCACGTCAGCGTGCTGCGTGCGAACTCGTTTTTCTTTGTTTTACTGAACGAGCTCTTGTTTAAACAAACTTGTACAAACTAAAAATAGCTTACACATAAAAAAAGATAGGTAATAAATACCTCACCTTAAAAAAACCTCAAAAGGAGGTTTTTTGTAATCAATGAAAAATAGCTAACACTTTTATTGTCAAAGTAAAGTTAGGCTTCGCTAATGCCAGTTCATATAATTTTAAGGTGCGATTGTTGTTAGCTCTATAGTGCAGCACTTCCCAGTTAAGTAAAAAAGCTATGATTTTGCTTGGTTGGTAAATATAATTAATAATGAATGATACAGTTAAGGGAATAAAAATATGATATACAAATTTAGGCACTTAAAATAAAATGCTAATAAATGTTACAACAATATTTTTAAATAATAAAAATAAAACATTATTTTGAGACATAACTATAAGGTGAAAAGCTACAAGAGAACTGCGATTTTTTTTTATTTTAGACACCATACACTCTGAGAGGTGGAATTTCCAAATGACATTCCACGTAATGTGATTCACCACTCTAGTCGACCCAGAAATGACAAATCACCAACCCGAGTAGCTCTGGCTACGAGAAGTGACTGGAAATAAATATGCTTGATTGAGGTTAAATTTGAATACATACTACCGAAATAAAATAATCTGGTTGCAAAATGTTTACCAAGTATCGATTACTAATAATAAGATTTGGCTTAGGTTTTATCGGTTACTTAGACAAAATTTAAACCATTATTTCCTAGTGAATTTCCTTTGGAAAGTGATCTATTAGCATGACCCGAACGGTGAATCTTAAGCCCGGGACCACCATAGAAGTTCCTAACGTGACCCCCTGATCACGTTTTGGGGGGTCGTTCAAAATTGTATATATATATACATATATATATATACATATATAGACATGTATATATATATATATATATATATATATATATATATATAGACATATATATATATATATATAGACATATATATATATGTGTGTGTTTGCACTCTAGCGGTCGCATTTTTGTCCGAATTACTTCAAATTTGGTAGGGACGTTCCTTTCTGTAATCAGTTGGACAAGTTCATTGGGAAAAACAATCGGAAAACTTTAAACCCCTTTTTTGGGGAATTAATCTTTCAAATTTCGAGTTTTTAGGCCCAAAAAGGGTCAGAAAAGCCCCAGATGTAAAATCAAAGCATGGAAAAAGATGAGAATTAGAGAGGCAAAAGTTTTAAGCCTTCTATCGTCATTCTAGCATAAATATCTACCGAGTTATTACAGAAAATGTGTATCGACCAAACACAGTACGTTGTCTTATGGGGGGTTTACACTAGAAAAGCCCGTTATTCCTTTTTTAGAGTAATTTTACCATCCCCAGCAACCTCACGTCTACTTTCAAGCCTG
This sequence comes from Allygus modestus, assembly GCA_963675035.1. Lineage (NCBI taxonomy): Eukaryota > Metazoa > Arthropoda > Insecta > Hemiptera > Cicadellidae > Allygus > Allygus modestus. The sequence goes on from OY776116.1 coordinate 13,682,445, forward strand.
TCTGGACCTTCTCATAACCTTATAATGCGCAAAATTGTATTCCCAGCTTTGCAAGTAAATGAAACCAGGAATATCAGAACAGCCAAAAAATCGAAGTTTTCAGATTTCGATAAAAATTGGACAAAAGTATGTTTTTACACTGATTTTGAGTTCTAAAAGTTTTTATGTGGAAATTCACTTCCCTCACGTCAGCGTGCTGCGTGCAAACTCGTTTTTAGTTTGATACTTTTATTTTATTTATGGCCTTAGGAGGAGAAGTTATTTGCAAAATAAAACTTATTTTTCCTATTTCCTCACCGAGATATTTGTTTAAAGAATACGGTTGATGAGTGCTTTAGTTTTCTCAAGGGTTCCAAGTATGGTTATATATGTATACGTTATCATAAACTACAAGACATTCAGAACATGTAATAACACAAATGTTTGCATGAGTTAGGTGAGCACACAACTACTGGATACAGTTTTAATTAAAGCTTGATGAGAACTGCAAAATTCAAACTCAAACACTAATAAGGAAACTAAAGTAAGTTTGTAGTTTAGACAGTTAAACTCTCCTGTTTGTTACTTGGTTGGTGGGTTGGAAATAAAGGTCTCTATTTAAGGAATCTAGTTCGTAAAATTCCTGTTCTTCGATGACTTATTACTTCATATGTAACCGACTCACGTTTGTAAATTAACTGGGAGAGGATATAAAATGTAATTTCAGTTTTTAAACCCATAACAGTAAATCACATTTGAAGCGCCATTTACAATTAGTTTGATTTCTCATCGTTTTGATGGATTACAAGTATTGGACAAAATAATATAACAAATATTATTAAAACATTGACAAAAACTCTGATTTTGGAAACAAACGCAATTAAAATGTTGGCAGTAACGATGAACCACAGTTCCAATCATTGATAACAACCGCAGCTGGAGTGTAATCAGTGATAACGGTCACACGGGATCCGGATGTTGTGGTAGAAACGGAAATGGAAAAATTCTGGGTTCCGTGGTTTTAGTACAACCACTGGATTGCTTGAACATCTTGGATCATCCTAACAAATTTTGACAGTTCATATTTTGTATTAGGTTAAAAATGTGTTTATTGAATGATATATTTCTGGAGAATATTCAGTTCATGAAAAAACACAAAAATACATCCAGATGTGCATCTACGTGATGTGACCCGAACGGTGAAACTTAAGCCCGGGACCACCATAGAAGTTCCTAACGTGAACACGTTTTGGGGGGTCGTTCAAAATTTTATATATATATATATATATATATATATGTGTGTTTGCACTCTAGCGGTCGCATTTTTTGCCCGATTTACTTAAACTTTGGTAGGGACGTTCCTTTCTATAATCTGTTGGACAAGTTCGTTGGGCAAAACAATCGGAAAACTCTAAACCCATTTTTTGGGAATTAATCTTTCAAATTTCGAGTTTTTGGGCCCAAAAAGGGTCAGAAAAGCCCCAGATGTAAAATTAATGCATGTAAAAGATGGGAATTAGAAAGGCGAAAGTTTTCAGCCCTCTCTCGTCATTCTAGCATACATATTTACCGAGTTATTAAAGAAAATGTGTATCGGCTAAACACAGTACGTTGTCTTATGGGGGTTTTACACTAGAAAAGCCTGTTATTCCTTTGTTAGAGTACTTTTATTACCCCCAGCAACCTCACGCCTACTTTCAAGCCTGTCTGGACCTTCTCCTAATCTTATAATGTGCAAAATTGTATTCCCAGCTTTGCAAGTATCCCTAAACCAGGAATATCAGAACAGCCAAAAAATCGAAGTTTTCAGATTTCGATAAAAATTGGACAAATGTATGTTTTTACACTGATTTTGAGTTCTAAAAGTTTTTATGTGGAAATTCACTTCCCTCACGTCAGCGTGCTGCGTGCAAACTCGTTTTTAGTTTGATACTTTTATTTTATTTATGGCCTTAGGAGGAGAAGTTATTTGCAAAATAAAACTTATTTTTCCTATTTCCTCACCGAGATATTTGTTTAAAGAATACGGTTGATGAGTGCTTTAGTTTTCTCAAGGGTTCCAAGTATGGTTATATATGTATACGTTACATAGAAGTATTGCTATTCGTAAATATCTTTCATCTTCTATAAACTTTATAAAAGGGTATGTTCATAAGTAAAACACGGCCCAAACCACTTTTTGTCTTTTATAATATTAGCATTATATATATATTAGCTTAGGCCAAGAATTTTACAGTCCATTAACAAATAATTCCCATATAATCAAATAACTGAATTTCATTTTCATTCAGTTTAGTGTCATTTTATTTATTAAACTAATAAATCTTATTAGTAACATTCTTTATTATTGTGAAAAGGCTCTTCTTACGGACTTTACCTTTTAGTAAAGTATTTAGCTAAGTATTAAAAACCATTATTGAGATAGGTACAAAATCGAAATTGTAAGAGAGTAATATTTGTGGATATTAACCATGACTTGTGTATGTTCAGCTTCAAATATGGGTGAGGGGTAAATTGAGTCATTTATATTCCGTTTGCATCCCTGTAATTTGCTTTCCTCCACCAGTTAACAAAACAATGACTCCACTAAATACGTTTGCTTCGTGTTGATTAAAATCTCCGGGAAAACATTCTGTGAAAACAGCACACAGTTTGAATGAAAAAATGCGTTAACGTTAACCCACTTACGTTATTCAAAACCCATTTCCAGGTAATATTTTCCAAAAATAACAAAATGAACTTGAAAGTTCAATAATGCTTTTTTATTAATTTATAGTAATACAAACTGTAATATATCTTGTTATTTCAATTAATTTATAAATAAGAAAAAGGATTTTTAATCGTATTTGTATTTTTATAAATACAGTATATTCAAGTATACGCTTTTCACGTGTCTTAGTGGAAATTTAAACGAGTTTGCACGCAGCACACTGACGTGAGGGAAGTGAATTTCCACATAAAAACTTGTAAAACTCAAAATCAGTGTAAAAACATCCATTTGTCAAATTTTTATTGAAATCTGAAAATATTGTTTTTTTGGCTGTTCTGATACTCCTGGTTTCATTTACTTGCAAAACTGGGAATACAATTTTACGCCTTATAATGTTAGGAGAAGGTCCAGACAGGCTTGAAAGTAGGCGTGAGGTTGCTGGGGATAATAAAAGTACTCTAATAAAGGAATAACAGGCTTTTCTAGTGTAAAACCCCCATAAGACAACGTACTGTGTTTACCCGATACACATTTTCTTTTATAACTCGGTAAATATTTATGCTAGAATGACGAGAGAGGGCTTAAAACTTTCGCCTTTCTAATTCCCATATTTTAACATGCGTTAATTTTACATCTAGGGCTTTTCCGACCCTTTTAGGGCCCAAAAACTCAAAATTTGAAAGATTAATCCCCAAAAAATGGGTTTAGAGTTTTCCGATTGTTTTGCCCAACGAACTTGTCCAACAAGTTATAGAAAGGAACGTCCCAACCAAATTTGAAGTAAATCGGACAAAAAATGCGACCGCTAGAGTGCATACACACACATATATATATATATATATATATATATATATATATATATATATATATATAGGCCTATATATATGTCTATATATATATATATATATGTATATATATATAAAATTTTGAACGACCCCCCAAAACGTGTTCAGGGGGTCACGTTAGGAACTTCTATGGTGGTCCCGGGCTTATGTTTCACCGTGCGGGTCATGCTAATAGTTCACATTCCAAAGGAAATTCACTAACAATACCTCTGGCTTTATATCTACTAGAGAGGACACGCAATGCAAATTAATGTGAGAGACTTGTTGACGTAGTTCCGTCTTACGCCGCCAGGGATCGTCACGGTTTTCTTCATCATATTTTGTTAGGGATGTTTTCTTAGGGATTTTAAAATGTTTCAATAAACCTTTTACTTTCTCCCCCTATACATAGTATATGGAGAAAGTATTGTTTTCGTCAAAATTTTCGAATTCGAGTTGTTAGTGGAAATATTCGTTTTGGTGCTCCCTGAACCCAAAAAAGTGGTTTTTACGTGATGTCTGTCTGTGTGTGTGTGTGTGTGTGTGTGTGTGTCCGTGTGTGTGTGTGTGTGTGTGTGTGTCTGTGTGGATGTGTACAGAGCTAGAGCCCTAACCAATGGGCCGATTTTGATTAAATGTGGTATGTAGGTACTAATCCACAATATCTCCAGGCGTTTTTTTCATTTTTTTGAATTTTTGATTTTTAAGGGTAATTATCCCCCAAAAACCACCAAAAAACATGAAAAATCCAAATTTCTCAAAAATGGCTCTAACGATTTTGATTAAACTTTAGTCGTTTGTAGAACTTTAGTTTTCCAACAAAATGACACCACCCGCATTTCTGTAAAAATTCTGGTTCAGAAATTACAGGACTTAAAACATCCAAAATTCAGTTTTTTGGATTTTTCATGAAAAGGCATAAATAAAAAAAATATTACTATTCACCATTAAAAAGAGCTCAAAAAACTAAATAATTTAGTATTTTGAATTACTATTCTACGATTGCTGGTTTCGGAGAAAATTGAAATTTTCATTTAGCGGTAAACGCAGTACGTTGTCAGATGTTATTCTTATGGGGAATACAAAAATTACTATTTCTCTCTTATTTACATAAATTTTTCTTTCTCAATTTCATTCAAACTTGATATACTTGTCAATTTAGCATTGACCAACAGAGTTAATTCGAAATATGTTGCCCCTTAATAACCCTCGGGGGGGGGGGAATTGGGGGCATTTCCCCTCTTAAAACCACGAGTGTAGCAATGGATTCTGTAGTGCCTCCAAAGCAGGGATTTTGGTGGATGTTTTTTAAAACAACTTGTTTACAATATTTTCTGTACATTCGACCGTGCTTTTTATTCTATATTTAGTAAATAAAAAGTAATTTATTCATTAAAGTTGGGCTAAAAGGGAGAAAGTATGTGTCAGTTTCCTGATACCATTTATTTTGTTACGGTTATCAAAGTGATACTCTGTTCACACGAGTCGGGTACGGCGGACGAGTTAACTCAGCCTAACGACGCCGCAGATCACGTTAGTTATCTTAATATGACGCTAGATCGCAGCACTGCGGTTACTAACTCTGGCTCCCGTAAGGTGTCCCCTATAGTAGATATAAACCCAATGACAATACTTATTTGAACCTATGAAAGTTACTCGTTGTTAATTTATTTTCCCCCCAAAAATACACCCAACACACCCTAGATGTTTTAATTAGTGTTAGTTAATTAAAGACAAAGAAAAATACTAGACAAACTTTATCAGAGTGAAGGACTATTCAGTTGACTGTCTGAAGAAACTTTAGAGCTTTTAAGTTTGTTATGTACATGAATTCTAATTAAATTAATATTGAAATGGCTAGAGTACAGTTTAAACGGAGAGCCAAGTTGGCCCTCAATTTGATCCACTCAAGATCCTCGCTCTGGCTCCTTTGATACAAACTTTCCAAGTTGATAACAGAGGCTAGGTCGTTGCTCTGGTATCTTTTTAATAATTAGTCAGAGGAATCTGGTAACTAGTTATGCTACTAGGCAAGAATATATTTAGTTCAATGTGGTATATTCTTGATTATAAACAACTTTCTTTATTAGCATGGTAAGTGTTATATTTACGTCATGAAAACGCCTTACAACATTTCAAAATATATTTAAGCTGCAGTGTATTTGTATTCAATACGTTAAATACACGTAACATATGAACAAATTCGATAGTGAATTGTGAAATCAAAATACAAGGTCCTATAAAACCCAAGTTTGATTAGATCTTTGATTTGAATTAAAAGAAACTTTTTAAAACATAAGGCAGGCCCTTTCGAACTGATTTAGTAGGTAAAAGGATTTAGTCATGTCTACTAGTAAGGAATATCTAACAGATTATAAGTTATATAAGATATGTTAAGTAAACAGATGGTCTATTAGTTTGCCATAGTTTTGTGCCTGGGTCAGCCATAACTGTCTTCAAATAAATATTGCATTGTCTAAGGATTATAGATGGAAACATCTCAATGTGACCTTATAATCTTATAAATAAGTATCTAAAATCCAAATTAATCCTGAATTACGGAAAGATTACTTTTATCACATTAAATATTAAATATTGAATTAAAATCCAGTAATTAACAAGCCTCTGTAAAATAATTTTTTACTTGAGAGTTTATAAGTGGGAGTCAGGAAATCCCCTGATATGATAACAAATCTTGTGATAGTAAATAATGTTGTAACTAGACATTGAATTTTGTGATATAGGTGAAGGGCTTTTATTCCTCGATGAAGTAAGGGATAGTAGTTATATTAGTCTTCGCCTGTGTAACTATTCCACTAAAGGGTGTAAGACTTAAGGTCTGTTTTGCTCGGAGCGGCTGCTGCGACTATCGTTCAGCGATCGATGCTCTGCGATCATCGCGCGCTACTGCTCTTACCTGAGTTCCATTGTTCTGTATTCCTCCGAGTGGCTGACGCTAGCGGCTCTAGCGTCTTCAGCGTCAGACGTATGCCCGACTGCTCTCGGACCAGTTAGTGACGCTGCAGCCGCGCGCCGCGCGTCTGTTGTGCTGTTGTACGCGTGTTCGCGCAAAATAAGTGCTCCCAAAATAGAAACGTTTGCTTTTAGCGAATTTCCCCTATAGGGAAGAAGCTATTACCGTAGGTCTCATGGTAAGAGTTAAGCCCGAGACCATGATAACTTTTCATTTTGAGGTCCCCAGATACCAAAAACACCATTCATTCAAATTTATATATATATATATATATATATATATGTGTGTGTCCGTAAGCACGATAACTCTCGTAAAAAAGGTCCGATCTTAATGAAATTTGGTAAAAATATGTAAAGTACCATTTATTTGAACGAGTTCGAAAACCAGATGAATCGCACCATCCAAAGGGGGGTTTTTGGGGGTTTTGTACCCCAAAAATGTGTTTTTTGGGGTTTTCACAGGTAATTTAAATTTAAATTTATACCACTGAATTCAGCTTAAGAAAACAAACAATTTGGTATTTTGATCATTGCTCTACGTCAATTGGTTACCGAGATATTGAAAGTGCTAAACACAGTACGTTGTCTAATTTTATTCTTATGGAGAAAAAGAAAAATTGTATATCTCGCTTATTTATGAACATAAACTGACGAAATTTGGTATATGGCTTCATCTGGTTATGGTTTATTGTTGTTTGCATAAAAAAACAATTTTTCGCCTATGGTTCCTGTAGCAGCAAACCTAGGTACTCGGTCCCCATGTTATTCTTATGGAAAATACTTAAAATGTTATATATCGCTTATTTATGAATGTATATGGATGAAAGTTGGTATGTGACTTCACATACATGAGTTCTATTGATATTTGCATAAAAACCCATTATTTTGTGTGCCTTGTTGCAGCAAACCTGCGTACTCATCCCCAATGTTATTCTTATGGAGATTAATTAATATTTTAAATATCGCTTGTTTGTGAATACATTTCTTATGAATCCTGTGAAGTGTTTTAATGTGTTATGTTATATATTCATTCGAAATTCGCTGAGTATGCAGGTTTGCTGCGACGGGGGTATTTTTTATCAATCAAATGAGAAATTGCTTGTGGCGTTAGTATCTCACCCTGCGGTTTATATATTTTTAATTTTCTGTGTAAAGATTAGTGACACAAGGATATTATTTGGGTACAAGAGTCTCATCAAACGGAATGTTCCGTTTTTGCGGTATGTCCCATCCTCCCGAAAAACTCCGCCGGAACTGATAAATGACGATTTCATCTATGTATTTACTAAAACGATTAAATCGATAGCTCGAGTGATAACAGAATTCGAAAATCGTTTTAAAAAGTTAAATGTATATTTTTGATAAGAATAAACTTGAACGTACTCTGATTTTTTTGGGTGGGTTAGGCTCAGTGTTACTTAACTCACACATATTAAATATACGTACCTGGGGGCCGAACTTTGCTTGGGAAAGGCCAATCAGTTTGTTTAGATGTCTTGGAGTTATTTGACCACGCCCCTCTACCGATGAACAGAATTTCATAGCATTTTATTTTATGTTAGTTTAAAGAATAGATTTTATTATTGTAGTAATTTGTTATGAATGCTATAATAGATTTATTTTAGAAATTATAAACAATTCCTCAGTGACATTTTTGCAAAACCGTTATGTTTAAACGATTGCAGCGTTTTGCATTTACTATGATTATGTTATGTAACATGAGGAGGTGGGGAGTTGGGGTAGCCTTAGGTGTTACTGTGTGTTATGCGGGGGAGGGAGGGGGCTTGAAATGACGAAAAATACACTACGTAATATGTAGCCTATATGGCCCCAATCTCACACAAGACCGCACTAGCAATGATAGCACAACTGCCGACGCGGGCGCTAGCGATTGGAGTGGAGGAAATCAACAGCTGGGCAACTGTCTCTCAGCTTTTGACGCTCAGTGTCGATCGCTGAGCGACTGTCGCAACGGCCGCTTCGAGCAAAACAGACCTTCAGGTCATATCTAAAGGTGTTTTCGCTAGTTTTATCAGTGCATCAATAAATAGGTCTAACCAGTAGCTAAGCACAATAAATAGCAAGACAGGATTCGTTTATAGTCTGACTAAGGAAAAAAAACAGTTAAGATCCAAAGGTAAAGTTCGTAAAGTGTGAGATTCAAGATATATCTTATAGATAGGGAATAGCTTTGAAACCGACTACCACATATTCTATCCAAAATCAACACAGGAAAGGTTCAAGGGGTGGGTTTGGTGTGTTAATTGCACTGTTTTGCATAAAACCGCCATCAGCCGGTTGTGTCCATGACACCACCTTTGGCATTTTGCAGGAATAAATTTCAACCTAACTTTAGAAATGATTTAAAATTTTATAAACTTAATCAATATGAAACATTTAATCCTTATCTAATACATCCAAATAGCTTCTAACAACCATATGTATAAGTTAAAATAATTTATTATTTTAGACATAGTGCTTATTTGGATACACTATTAAGTAAAAAATATATATAGGTAATCCGTAGAAAATTGGTTATATATAAGTTGGATGCGGCGCGGCGGTTTATGCTTGTATGCAGTGATAACCGCCACACAGCAAGGGCTGGACCATGATTATCATACGAGATGATCCGCTCAGGGCCATAAACTGTTCAGAAACACCTTCTTAAGCTTCATGCTTATTGGTACAATGCATATAGGGATAAATAATCAAGCTGTTTGAATCTTTTTATTTGGTTTAGTTATCAAAAATGTTGATAGAAATGTGAAAAGTCGATATATAAAATCAATGCATTTATATTAATCCTCCATGTCACAAGTTTGGTTGAGTGGAATTTCCTGTTAAACATTCATGAATTGTATAAGGTGTTAGTAACTCATATCAAAGAATGCATACAACAAAAAAACATTTTTTCTTTCAATTGCATGATTATTGAAGAATTAACTTACCTGTAATGATTTTCTTTTGTTACTTATCGTTTTTATAAATATGGTATCAACATTTGCAATAAACTTAACCTAGAATTTTTAGTACGCAATTATACGTAATTTTAAGTGTCAGTGAACTTATTAAATTAAGTTAATAAAAGTAAGTGAAGTAGGACAGAATAACCAGCACACGTTTATTAGACTTTATTATGAAACAAATAGCCTACAATAACTACAATAACGGTATTCTGGAGGTTTATTTTAAACACGACAAGTCGCATGCTATCGGGTAGCTCAGAAGGTGACTGACAAGGGCAAGGCATAGCCTGAGAACCCAGATTGAGATATATATTGCATGATTATAGAAACGAATGTGCATGTTACCTTAGATAACATGTTTGTTGTAGATTTTAAAACATAGTGTGATTTGTAGAGGGTTTTAGTAATACAATATATATTTATTTAAATTATTGGTGTAGTTTTCTTAACTTTTGTTAAGAAGTTGGTCACCCCCTCTTCTTCTACTTCGCCCATCCACATGGGCTTTAGGCATGTGCATGGAACGTATAAAGCAAATTTAGAGGTGAGTCACCACAGTACAAGTTAAAGAGTATCGATATAATTTACATGCCAGGACTGGTATTCGAACCCCCGACAAGGCCACTGCCATGGTACCGAAGTCCGTCGCCTTGACTGCTTCGACAGCCACTCACCGAACTGCTTGTTCTTTATAAATACTTCACTTCAATCCACTTATTTTTATGAGGGATCTACAAACCTACAAATATTTATCATTCGTAATACACAAAACGAAATATAATTCAGATGAGTAAAAGATTACCTTTATATTTTTCTACATTGTTTAAGGAAAACACCTAATCCATTTATCTTCTAGGCCACAACGGTGTAAGGCCACGATTATGTATCCAGGCCACTTTCTTATCTGTTCCTGGCAGAGGTGGGATTATGCCACTATGCAAGATCTACCTCAGGGATACAGCTCTGTATTCTTTGTGTAGATATATTTATTTTTATAAGAACGTTATATATCCTTGAACACGTATTCACAGAGAAATTCTAATATAAATAAAAATAGTTAAACATATAGCTACGAAATTGTAAGCAATGTGAAACGTTAAATTTGTTTGACCTAAACTACATATACCCTTGCTTTAAAAAGGTTTATGCTTTGAAGAATACTCTTCTGAGATTCGATTACTTCATTAGTTGCAGTAATTACAATAAGTATACCGATACAAACTATTACAACAATAACCAAGGCGTTTCACAACCGTTTGGCGAATCGTAATAACTAACCTACCATGTTGTAATATACATGGTCTGCAACAGGAAAAATTGTATCAATATATTGCACAAACATTGAAGTAAACTTTGTCAGTAGTACCTTTATACTAATTGTATCACAAACTTAAAATAATAGAGATCTAGATGATTTAAATAAGTATATAATATTGCATTTTCCTTCTTATATAAACCATAATGTTATTCGAAACCTGCTTTTACACATATATTAGTAATGTGTTAACATAATTAAAACATGCCACGTTTAGGTTATCACTTACATAGACAAATATTGTACTTTAATCGTTGGTTTACTTAAACAGGCCTACTAAATATTAATGTCTATGATCAGTTTAATAATCAATCGTGAAGAAGGCAATAATTACGTAAAGGATCAAACTCTATGCATTATTAAAAACCAAGAGCTACTATGGTTCTTTATTTATTAATTTGTCCATGTTTCCTCACTTTTCTGCTTTGTTTATTATTAAAATTCTAATTAGAGAACAGGCGTTAATTAATCTCTTCAATATTTTATAGTGAAATAATAATAATAACTATAACTTGATAAAAACTATAAGATTAAATTTACTACAAAATAATACTCTATACACTGTATATATCATAGTACGAGTTAATGTATCGTAACCAAGCAAATCCTTGTAACAGTTATTCCATCCTCTAAGAGTTACGTCATCGCCCTTTCGAGGAATGCTGACTATTTCATTATCACATTACTTCATCCCTGCACAATAGTATACCTGCAATTTTATTAAAAGCTGAAAAAATTTTCATTAATAATTATCGATATAAAACGTTTTTGGAGACTGAATAATCTTTAAAACCACCATATGTTTTATTCATTCATATTTTTTAACAAATGGGAAAAACAATGACTTTATTCCCTGGTATCATTTACTGTTATCTTTCTTTTCTTTCAGGACACATAATCAGTATATGATGTGAGCCCCTATGGTTTCGCATTGCTTAGGTGTTTCAATTTTGACCGCTCTTTCAAGAGTTTTTCTATGCAAAAATGGAAAAATACAATTCTTTTAAATCTTTGCAACGTTTATCTGTATGCAAAATGGATCTCGACAGGAAAGAGGAAAGGAAATTGAAGAATACTGCTTGGACATAGAAAATAGGTTTTGGTACTGATAAATCAATTGGCAAAATATTTAATACGGGATGTAATAAAATACGTCTTACAACACTTAAGATATATTTACACTTATCCTGATTCACATACAGACGGTAAACATATATAAAAGATGGTACTAGGCAAAACTAGTCTTTTATTATATCCCGTAAGTAATAACAACACGTAATATGCTAATAAAAAAGTTGTTTAAAATATTTAACTCCAAGAAAACTCACGTCATTCTGTAAAACTCATTTGCAAATTAAGAATGTTATTGAGGTTATGTTGTTTGAAATCATAAGAACATAATAATAACATCTAATCAACAACAACCAATATTCTGTTAAGTTAACACTGACGTTGTAAAGTATTAATATGCGATTCTCCTCCGGGAAAAACTCGGTCCTCAGATTCTACGTGAAACTTCTAATCTTTAAAAGGCACATTCATATTTTCTAGGAATGATTAACATTGAGGTAAAACAATTTGAAGAGTAAAGCCAATGAAGTTGACAATTTATAATTCGTCTTATAAGTACAATATAAAAAGTTAACCTCATAACTATTTTAGGTGACAGCCTAAACAGTTTTTAGTTTGTATTATGTGCCTTTATTAATGTTTTAACATCTGAATATTGATGAGTTAGTGCCAATATTTGAATAGCAGATGCTAATTAGTAGCTGTATGCACCTGTTTGTTCATGAATACCGCTCTAACTCGGCACGTAAACGTTGATTTATCAAAGGTGTTGATTTAGTCTGTTTGTTATATTAAGATTAAAGCAAACATAAATAATGTTGGTACCTTTACATAAGATATGTTTATGCATTATATGTCTATTAATTACGATTTAAATCCCTAACTTCAGGTTCACGTTTATCCTTTTGGCGCTAAACCATGCTAGAAGTGTTAATACTTTTGGGACTGACTAATATTAATATTTAACTATGCTAAGACAGAATAATTATTGAAAAGAGAAAATTACCTCTTGTAAAATAGTCATATCATTTTATAGTGTACAGTTAACTCAATCAAAGTTCCTTCAAACCATTAAGCATCTGTTATTCTACAATAACGATAACGAAAAGTATAAAACATCGGTTATAAACCGGGTAATAAACACAAAACTAAAATCAGTAACCCTGGTACTATCTAAGGTTAGCTGGTACTATTTCTTGTATCCCTAAATGATTTGTAAAATACTCTTATTTTCGACCTTGAGAGTAAACACTGCTATTTGAAGCCCTAATTCTCTAATTTTTTTTGTACTACTCCCTAGAAAAGTCCTTCCTGTTATATTATTTGGAATGACAAAGAGAGCTTACTCAACTTAATATTATAGTACTATTTTGTTAATGTGTAAACTACAAAATGTAAGTTGGAATACGTTGCACTATATTGCAGACCTTTTTTTAGTACGATGGCTAACTTTAGCTACTTTTCTAAGGCATGCATTTAAAATGGTAAAATGGTGATAAAATATTGACATTAGTGACGACCTACATTGTTGCAGCTACATACAGTCGTTATTAAAAACATAAGTAAAATGCCATATACTCGTATTAAAATTAAGATTATTTACTTTCCTCGTATTACAAAGTGTTTTCTTTCTCAGATTAAAATATTATTCGGTTTATTCAAATGAAAGGTTATCACATTGCCGTTTTATGATAAATAATTTAAAGTTTAATTTGAGAGCTCAGAGTTTGTCAGCTGATTAATCTGTCGATAATATTCAAATCCTTTTCAGACGATTCCTACAGACGAAAAATAGTTTTTTCCTGTTACGTGGGCTGATTTCTATTACAAACTGTGAACTTAAGCACAATGGTCTATCAGTCTAAAAGCCACAGTATTTGATACATGGGATTGAGAACATTTAAAATGTGAACAACTCATTCTTCCCTAACTGTATTGCTAAACAAAATTTCTAGCTTGATATTTTACAATAAATTTTGGTCAATTAACTAAATAATTTAGAAAGAGAAAACGGTCCTTAAAACATTTAAAACCCTTTCCAGCCCAAAACTTTGTAGTCGGGTAAACATTTTTTTGGTAATTTTTTAATCAAATATCAAAAATATACTGCAATTTATTTTTTATCACTTTTATTTTTTTAAATACAACCATGATGCAAATATGAATCATTGGGAATTACGGTATGTAGAACTTATTATATTGGCATATTATAAAATGTATTGGTAGTCCAGCAGCCTGTTGCAAATCACTTTTTTCTGGTATTTAGATTAACCCAAACTCTATGAAAACTAAATCCATAATTTATTATAACATAAATATTACTTCAGAATGTTTTTATCAACAACAACAACAAATTTCTGGCTTAAAAACTGAAATGAAACTTTCTATTTACAACACCCCTTGTTGCCCAATGAAGCATATTTTAATCATGGCATGGTTTCATCAATTTTCAATCCAAATAATAAGTTTTCAAGTTAAAACTAACGTGATTAGTTCAAATACATTTCAAATAATGCCAGGATATTTTTTATTTGTCATAAAATCTATCACGACTAACCATAAATAACGAATGAAAATGGTGTTCCAGCAGCTTGAATCAAAATGTTGTCTCCCTGGTGACTAGACTAACCTCACACTGAAATAAACAGCATTACAAAATCCAGCAAGTTCTGCCAACATTACCAACAAATGAACCAATCAGACCATGATTCTAATTAGAATCAGTGGGAAATAGGAGGCTCAGGAAAAATTTTTCAAAACCATGTTTCAAAAATGAATCACTGGGCTGGAAAGGAAAGATCAATTCATGTTAAGTGAATTATGAACATTTTTAACATATTGTATTTTACATTCACGTATGCAATTTTTTTAAATGTAGGATTGTAACGAGTAGTTTTATGCAGTAATATAATTTATTTTACCTAATTATTGTTCTAAACTTGATTTTAAATCCAAAATCAATCAGGTTGATGTGACCTTCTCTTCTGGTTAGTCACACCAGCCGGCTGCGTCACACGTCACCTGCGCCTCAGGTATTGAATGGCTGCGTTCCTCCTGTCAAAGAATATTAGCTGCGTTCCTTGATACAGATTTGCATATAATACTAAGTATGTGGTTGGTTGATTTAATTGAATTTCTCTGTCAAAACTAATAAAGACATGACTCCAATTCTACATCATATTTGTTAAACTCGCGGCTTATATGATATGTAAATACAATTCTACAATACATTACATTATATGGATTTGTTTTCCAAAAGGGTTTCTATCTTTTAAAATAACGGAGCTATATACAATCTTGTGGGCAAATTCAGTTTTTTCACGTAGTGAATAAACTCTACTGAATATATTTCATTTATAACCCTTATTTTGTTTGCCCTAAAATTCCCCACTACTTTGCTAATTTGGTCTAATCTGTATCTTACACATTATTTAAGAACACAAAAGTAAACAGACAAAAGATTAACACACTGAATAATTGTGATAGTTTCAATGGAAAGTTTGAGGGGTTTTCGCAGGTTTGTGAAACTATAGTAAAACCTAGGACCTGAAACTTGTAACGTTCTTGGAAAGTTAGACGGGAAAAACCTAACGGGGCCCGAATTTAAATTTTGTTGCCCTTATTTTACAATTTAAAATGACCCTAAACTACAACAGACTATATAACAAATTTCAAATTAGTTAATGATAAGCTGTGGGTATTATTAATGCGATTTAACCTTCTGCATTGTTTATAGGTACATTCAAATGTATTCATTTTCATCTGCTCGTAAACAGTACATACAAAATGTGTAAACACAAAAACCAATCATTAGAGACCCCTACTTATTTATAAATAACCGATTTTTAAATCATTAAAAATAAAAACAAACTTCAAATTATTATCAAAACAAAATTAAGTATGTAGAGGATACAGGTGTTAAAATACAAGGCAATACTTCAAGGGGATACTAAGGCTAAATTTATTGATCACAAATCACTTAACATACATAGGATTTGTACTGATACATTTCACTTCTTTCAAAACTATGTAAATATACTTTAGACAAACTTGTTTACATGTCTATAAGAATTATTTATATTTAAACTAAGTATTTGGTTTGAACTAAACAAGCTGCAATGATACTTCTTCTTACGAACCAGTTTCTATATGAATGTCAGTCCTTGATGAGATTCCATGCTCAACCACGATGACTGGAGGGTCGTCAGACTTAATCAGTCTCGTTGACGTTCTAAGGAGTTATTACTGTCCGTTTGAAGTGAAGGATTCAAAGCAGATGAAGGATAACTGAAGGTCCTGACACAGATACAGGAAATTCGAGTGGAAACTTGCATGAGTGAAAATACTCTTCATACATTCATTTTTCACTTAAATATGTGACCAAAATGTTACATTGGTAAATTTCATATAGTTCTATAATATAATCACAAACTTTACAATCGATGATGGTTTTATTTGTTTTGTTTTTAATTTCATTCGGTAATTAAACTAATTCATTAGCTATGGGAATAAAAATTCCTAGAGTTGCCCATGTTAAGCTTACACATTGAAATATCTGTTAAACTTATCACTAAAATATTAAATCAGTACATTGACAAATAAATAAGTTAACGTAACTTATGTTTTTATCATTTATGTTTTTTTTCAAATTTATCTGTGAAGGGTACTTACAAATTATGGCTCAATTATTGGTTTTTCATGATGATATGCCGTACCAAAAAAAACCTTAAAGAAATCATAGCTAAACATAAAATGAAGCACTAAAGAGACTAATACAGTTTTACAAATATTTGTAGATGTTAAATATAAATTGAAATTTACATGGGATGTAATAAATAAACTTATATTGTGCAGAAATCGTAACATTGTCACTAAAACATGACACAATATTGCTTGAAATTTTTTACCTAAAACAGTAATATTTGAAACTTTTAATATTATTTAGTAACACTATACGTATATTTTACCTACGTGAAATTTACTATTTAGGCATAACATACATGTTGCAAATATACTTGATGCGAGAATTAATAACTTTACCACGACGGGTAACAACGAATTACGCAAATATATTTTAATATTTAATGTTTTGTGACTATGTTGGTAAAATAATTGCCATAATGAAAAATGGGTTGTTTGTTGTTTGAGTGGATAACTCAAATCATGAAAGTGTTGTATACACCGTCACAGTATAGTGCGCGATGTTGACTGTAGTATCGTCAGTTCTGTAACAACGACGGCGTGCTCCACCGCAAGCGGAGATTAATTAACTGACCTAACAAGAGAGTGGGTTTCCACGAATGGAAAATACATGAATAATTGGAAGAAAAAGTTGTTTGTATTTTTGTTTTGTCGTATTTGTTTTATGAAGCATTGTGCGTAATTTCATCGCGTCTGAAACTGCGTCGTAACTCTATGTGAAGCGGGATCCGTTACACTATCAATAATTGTGTAATCCTAATGGCTGGTTATTGAAAAATATAATGATAACAATCTATAATAATGTATTCTATCGGTACACTATGTATTAATTTATAAACGGTCACTATATTCTACTGTACCGTTTCACAAACTAGTTCTCTCTGTGATTAATTGTGATTTTATTTGAAGAAGAGAACGAGTTAAACGCTCGTACGTCCTAAAATAAATTTTATATTTTCAAATTCAAATCTATATTTTACATAAATACAATACGTTATACATGAATTTATACCGTAGTCAACAAGAATTACATATACGTATAACATAATTTTAATATTATAGTTAATTGTAAATTTATATCTTGTGGATAAGGGTGTTAAAGCAGTGGTTAATATTGCTCCACCCACGTGTCCCAATTCTTTAATAGGGAGGGTTTTACTAATATCCGTTACCCCACAGTATCCTGAAACCATAAGATAATTAATTAAACTGCCACAGCTCGATAACTCGTGGTAGTGCAAAATTTTGACCTAGTTTTCCTTACCTTCTCTATCCAAGTAATATAATATACAGTACAAATAATAGTTATAACATTTATAGAAAACTGTACATATTCATATAACGATTAATACTGTATAAATGCACGTGTGAAAAGGTTATTAAATGTTATCCTTGTAATCAATAAAACGTTACGAAATCCTTTTTTTATTTCGTGATTGTTTTATTGTTTATTTTTAGCGCTACGAATCTGGTCTGGAAATATGTCTCCTAACCTGTTAATTATCAACTTATTTTGTTTGTCTTCATTTATGACTAGGGTATTCAATTTACGATGGTGAATTTATCAAAAACCTTTCTTCTGCCTATATGTAAGACTACAGCTATTACTCGGTGCTTCTGTCGTGTAATATACATCCCCCAGCCTAAGGGAGGGAAGCGAGATTGCTTCCTCGGCGCCTAAAACACTTAGACCGACACCCTACAGCTCTACAGCGTCGACTGCTTCCGCAGTACGCGGCTGAGCTTGTTATGACATGCACTTCCGAACATTGTGATGATAAGAGTTATAATTAGTGTATTAGTTCATTATGAGCTCTATGTATAAACCAAGAACTTTTTTATTGTAAACGTCCGTTAATTTTTCACGAGCATTTTAACGAATTTCTTCTATAAGGAAGAAGCTATAACCGTAGTCGGCATGGTAAGACTTAGGCCCTGGACCATGACACTATTCGTTATGAAGTCCCCAGATGCCAAAAACACCATTCATTCAAAACTGTATATATATTATAAACTGTATTATATATATATATATATATATATATATATATATATATATATATATATATATATGAGTCCTTGGGTTCGATAAATCATGTAAAAATGGTCAGATTTTTATGCAATTTGGTCCAAACATATACAGCATTTATGACTTTAAGTTCGACAACCAGCCGGATCGCTTTATCCAAAGAGGTATTTGGGGGGGGTTTGTACCCAAAAAAGGTTTTTTGATTTTTTTTACATATAATATTTTAGTAAATCCAACTTTACTTTTCACCATTAAATTCAGCTTAAAAAACACACAATTTGGTGTTTTGATAATTGCTCTACGTACTGAGATATTGGTTACTGAGATATTGAAAGTGTTAAACACAGAATGTTGTCCAATTTTATTATTATGGAGAAAAAGAAAAATTTTATATCTTTCTTATCGACTTATCCTGACAAAACTTAATATATTGATTCATATCGTTGTTTTCCATTGATATTTACACGAAAAATTATTTTTTCCCAATAGTTGCTGTAGCAGCAAACCTGCGTACTCAGCCCCCATGTTATTCCAATGGAGAATAACTAAAATGTAATAAATTATTTATTTATGAATGCACATTGATGAAACTTGGTATGTGGCTTTAAGTGATATTAGGATACATATATATCCATTGGAAATTGAGTACGCAGGTTTGCTGCTACGGGGTATTTTAGACAAGTATTATACGTTGTTAGTGAAATTTACTTCAGCTTAAAATTAAAGCCTGGCCAGGTTTGTAGATTGGACAGTAAGGGGAATGTATTCCAGACCACCCACTGTTCTTTAGAAGTCTCTCACTGTACTGGGTGTTTGGTCTGAGCTGGAAAACGTTAGACTGATTGAAAAACATTAAAAATTTTACAATGCGTAATTGTTTTACTTATTCTTCCTAAAGATGTTTCATACAATGTTTGTATATTCTATAACTTATTTTCCATATAACAGAGATATAAAAAATCGCGAACTTTAAAAAAGTATTTTTGTTTTAAGTTATAGGCCTACTAAGAATCTTCAAAATAAATAATATTGTGTTTGTATTACGTTAGATAAAACAATTACAATTATCCCCAAGAACTAGAAAAATTTAACAATCTACAGTTAATTCACTGTACCCTTACACCTTTACTAATATAAGTATTAATTTCAACAATTATTATTAAAAACTATTATTATAAATCACAACTTTTTATCTAATCTTCTTTGTGATGAGATATATATATATATATATATATATATATATATATATATATCCGTCTTAATAAAATTTAAGTATG
Source organism: Allygus modestus (assembly GCA_963675035.1). NCBI lineage: Eukaryota > Metazoa > Arthropoda > Insecta > Hemiptera > Cicadellidae > Allygus > Allygus modestus. The sequence continues at coordinate 13,702,293 of OY776116.1, forward strand.
TGTATTAGCAATAATCTAATATAATTCTTAATTAAAAACAAAATAAATCTACTAAGTGAAACTTAAATGTTTATCTCTCTGTTTATTCGTTCGTATTCGACCAGTGATTGGTCAACCCAACAATCCCTAGTCAGTTGCCCGATCTGTCAGCTAATTTCTGCTGTGACATTCAGCTAACAAGTGTCACAAATCACATCAGTGCCCGGTCAGCGGTGCATGAGTTTTAATAAAAACCCTTATCTCAGAACCATTTAAGCTCTTCCACTTATAAGATATTTCATATGGGCAAAATATCTAATATGTTTTAAGTTCGTCTTAACCCTCCTTTAAATTGAACTAGGTTATTAACAGGATCAATGTTGTAAAAAACCCGTAACCGCTCGTCTCTATATATGTGTGCCCGTCCATAGGTATTTGCGGTGATCTTAAGATAGCGTTATGGTAGTCCAACCAGTTGCATCACATGGGAAATTCAGTGGTAACTTATTATGAAAAAATATTTTAAGTGAGTCGGGGTCAAACATTTTTTTTATCTTGCCTAGCTTATGGGGCCAGCGTTCTACCTTGTCCATTATACATTATGTTAAAATTCGCAATAAATATTAAGTTTAATAGAATTAGCATGATTATATAATCAATTAATGTTACCTTCTTATATTTTGAGTTTATGAGGTAGATTCCTATACTGGGCATCATAAAAGAGCTAAATTATTAAATTAATATAAATAATTTTTGATCAAAAACGTGTACGTTTACATAAACAAAAACATTTATAAATACATATAATTAAAGAAAATTTCTTTAGTCCTAATAAACGTTAACGTTTTTCACACAATAATTTGTAATTAGTCGAACATAAACAAATATAATAGTAAACAGTCAATAAATAAGCAATTATAATGTTTTACAAAATTGTTTGGTGAAAAATTCATTTCACAAAGTACCACTTAATAAATCACACACATACAAAATCACTTTGCACTGCGATACCAGTATGAGGCATGGCGATACGTCAAATGGCCTGGCAGAGTGACAAATGGGGGATTTCAACCGCACCTATGCCACGAGTCGATCGTTCCATTTACAAACAGAACGAATTAAATACACAGTTTAGTTCTTGTTTAAAACATGAAGTAGTTAAGTTATGTCTTACTATATTTCAAGTTTAACTTCTTCGTGGTTATCCATCGGTAAATTACCAATAAATATAAGATTTTAACTGAAGGTCCATGGTGATATTTGATGTAGAATTATAATGGAGAACAAATAAACGGTATCAGGAAACTGACACATACTTTCTCCCTTTTAGCCCAAGTTTAATGAATAAATTACTTTTTATTTACTAAATATAGAATACAAAGCACGGTCGAATGTACAGAAAATCTTGGAAACAAGTTGTTTTAAAAAAAATCCACCCAAATCCCTACTTTGGAGGCACTACAGAATCCATTGCTGCACTCGTGGTTTTAAGAGGGGAAATGCCCCCTATTCCCCCCCAGGGTTTTTAAGGGGCAACATATTTCGAATTATCTCTGTTGGTCAATGCTAAATTGACAAGCATATCAATTTTGAATGAAATTGATCAGTAAATAAGAGAGAAATAGTAATTTCTGTATTCCCCATAAGAATAACATTGGAAAACGTACTGCGTTTAATGCTAAATGAAAATTTCAATTTTCTCCGGAACCAGCAATCGTAGAATAGTAATTCAAAATACCAAATTATTTAGTTTTTTGAGCTCTTTTTAATGGTGAATAGTAATATTTTTTATATTTATGTCTTTTTATGAAAAATCCAAAAAACTTAATTTTGGATGTTTTAAGTCCTGTAATTTCTGAACCCGAATTTTTACAGGAATGCGGGTGGTGTCATTTTGTTTGAAAACTAAAGTTATACAAACGACTAAAGTGTAATCAAAATCGTTAGAGCCGTTTTTAAGAAATTTTCATTTTTCATGTTTTTTGGTGGTCTTTGGAGGATAATTACCCTTAAAAATCAAAAATTCTAAAAAATGAAAAAATGCCTGGAGATATCGTGGATTAGTACCTACATACCAAATTTCATAAAAATTGGCCCATTGGTTAGGGCTCTAGCTCTGTACACATCCACACAGACACACACACACACACACACACACACACACACACACACACACACACACACACACACACACACACACACACACACACACACACACACACACACACACACACACACGCGCGCGCGCGGACACACACACACACACACACACACACACAGACAGACATACATCACGTAAAAACCACTTTTTTGGGTTCAGGGAGCATCAAAACGAATATTTCCACTAACAACTCAAATTCGAAAATTTTGACGAAAACAATACTTTCTCCATATACTATGTATAGGGGGAGAAAGTTATAAAAACCCACTAAAACCTATCTGTGTCGGTAAAATATCTTTAAAATTAATGTTTTAAGTTATTTTCTTCCGTGAAATTAAACTGATATTGTTCTTATATGAAGATATTTTTTAAAGGAGGGTTTATAATCCTAGTGTACATATTCCTATTAACAGTAATTAGTTGACAAAATTATGATTATTTATTGCCAACGTTGTCTATCGAGAACTATTCGATATAAACATAACTTTATAAAAAAGTAACAGAGCTCTAAAATAGATGGTAAACTTCCTTTTGAAAGATAATCATTCCCAAAAACTTATCATTGTAATTTTGCCAGTTTTCTCTAAAACTCTTCACCAAATATATGAATCAAACGTTCAACCTGCTATTTATCGTTCAATAAACACGATTATGAATAAAAATAAACATTATAAAAACTAGACACATAATTTGGATGTACTGTCATAAAAAAATTAATATTAGGAAATCTATGGTCTTAGTTTAGTATCCAATTTTAAAAGTAAGATTTAATAGCTACAATTTTAAAACAATGCAATCAAGTATAGTACAGTTATAAATATTTATTGAGCTAAATCCTTGTAAATACTTGTGCTATAATGATGAGGGAGGGCTTCAAATATTTGTCATTTTGCGTACAGTAACTTAATATGCAATAATTATACATTTGGGGCTTTTCTGACCCTAACTGGGCCCAAAGACTCAAACTTTGAAAACTTAAAATCCCCCAAAAAGGGGTTTAGAGTTGTCCGATTGTTTTGCCCAACGAACTTGTCTAACTATTTACAAAAAGGAAAGTTCCCACTAAATTTCAAGTAAATTGGTATATATATATGTATACATAAAGTTGTTAGCGACCCCCAAAAATGTGTTCAGGGGTCATGTATGTTATGAACTTCTATGGTGGTCCCGGGCTTATGTTTCACCGTGCGGGTCATGCTAATAGTTCACTTTTCCATAGTAAATTCACTAAAAATAATTCAGATTTTGTTTTTTAACAACCCCAACTACATTATTTGATCCTTATTGCACATTTAAAATACAGCCACACATACAAAAAAGGTGTCAATCGATATACTCTAAAAAAATAAAGAGGCGTTATACGAACAGATAGTTAAAAAGGAATATGTTTACACATTTAAAGATATTTTTGGAAAATAAATTTATTCACAGCCTACATTTCCACCAGGTGTCACCCGTCGCTATCGGTCCACGGTGGTTGAGCCTCAGACAAGGATATATCATCTGGGATGAACTACCAACATAAATTTGTCAAGGGTGTCACCCGCTCTGAACCAGGCTTCCGTTCAAGTATGTGGTGAAGGGTGTCATACTTTAGATTTTTAGAAAAGTTCCTGGAACAGTTTAACGTTATATTTAGGTTAATTGTTCACAACATGTAATGATTACAGTCTGTTAGTATCATTTTACTATTTAATATATACTATATATTAACAACATTTCATTATTTACATTTTTATTTTGCAACAAATACTCTAGTCATGTTATCTTTTGTATTATATATTTGTATACTAATAGCATAATACTCATTAGAGATGTCAATGCTAGTTCTTTAACAGCAGAAAAGGCTTTTTATAATATTCTAAGGTTTTTCAATTCAAACCACTTACCAATTTCAATTTTAGAAAGACAAATATTAATGGACGATCACTCACTAGAATCAACACAATACATTGAGTATAAATTCAGTATATGCAGAACATCCGTCATAAAGTGATTGTGATTCAAAATCATTACGTTGAATTACATTATATATACATATTTATAACATAATATAATCTTTTATAAGGAAAACAAATTCAATCAAAGCAAAATCGTAGTGTGACACGTATTAATATAATTTATATTACCCATCTTAGAGGTTTTTTTTCTTCTAAGAGCCTTAAATTATCCGCTCTACGGCATCAATATTATAGTTTATTACTAATTATTGTTTACACTTTTAATTTCTTAAATTATCAATCTGAATCCATCCCGTACGTCCAAGGTAACATGGAAAGTAATACTGCATAATGTAAACCCTGGCTGAAATCATATTTCAGAGTCACTTGCAGGCGTTGTGAGCAAATCGGTCCTGGCAGCGGAAACTGGCTAGAAGTCAAAATGTGGAATAAAACTGTTTTCCGTTTCAGGACTTGGATACCTATAAATACAACTTACTTTTCTATGAGACAGTATTTGATGAGATCGGTATTGTTTCAGTAGGACCAGGAATCCTTTATTTATTTTTCCATAAATAATATGTGCATAAAAACGTTTCTCTCGTCTCTAGTTTCTTGTTTTGTAAAAATAAATTTTCTAAAGGAAAATACTTGCACTTAGCTAAACATTGTATTTTATATTTTATTAAATTTTACCTAACCAATATATAAAAATGCTAAATGTGGCTCAGGTTAGGTAGTTTAAATAGTTAAGTGGTTAACTATAGTATTAAAATAAAAATAGATGGTTAGGGTGGACAAAATATTGATAAGTAACATACATAGTTATCAAGGGATAGCAATAATATACGAAAATAAATGAATTATTATTAGTACATTTACATGGGTAGTAGTTATTTTACATACCTACCCCCACTTATAATTAGGATAAAAAAATCTTTAATTAGTTATTTCGTAACAAAACTTGATTGTTTGTTGTCATTCTTAAGTACATTTTGGAAAAACAATTTGAAAAAAATATTTCAAATCAGGAATTAATTTTTTATTATTGAAGCTTATTTTACACCAAATTAAGTTTACTTTTTTTAAGTTTCACGTCATAGAATAATTACAGAATTGGTACATTGTTCTACATTGAAACATATATTTTCAGGTTTAAACATGTTAAATCAGTGAAAGTGTTAAATAAAATACCCCCGTTGCAGCAAACCTGCATACTCAGCGAATTTCCAATGAATATATAACATAACACATTAAAAAACTTAACAGGATTCATAAGAAATGTATTCACAAACAAGCTATATTTAAAATATTAATTATTCTCCATAAGAATAACATTGTGGATGAGTACGCAGGTTTGCTGCAACAAGGCACACAAAATTATGGTTTTTTATGCAAATATCAATCGAAGTCATCTTAGTGAAGTCACATACCAAGTTTCATCCATATACATTCATAAATAAGCGATATATAACATTTTAAACATTTTCCATAAGAATAACATGGGGACCAAGTACCTAGATTTGCTGCTACAGGAACCATAAGCGAAAAAATGTTTTTTGTGCTAACAACAATAAACCACAGCCAGATCAAGCCATATACCAAATTTCACCAGTTTATGTTCATAAATAAACGAGATATGCAATTTTTCTTTTTCTCCAAAAGAATAACATTAGACAACGTACTGTGTTTAGCACTTTCAATATCTCGGTAACCAATTGACGTAGAGCAATGATCAAAATACCAAATTGTTTGTTTTTTAAGCTGAATTCAATGGTATAAAATAAAATTTGATTTATATTAAAATTACATCTGAAAACCCCAAAAAACACATTTCTGGGGTACAACACCCCCCAAAAACCCCCCTTCGGATGGTGCGATTCATCTGGTTTTCGAACTCGTTCAAATAAATGGTACTTTAAACATTTGTACCAAATTTCATTAAGATCGGACCTTTTTTACGAGAGTTATCGTGCTTACAGACACATATATATATATATATATATACATATATATATATATATAAATTTGAACGAATGGTGTTTTTGGCATCTGGGGACCTCAAAATGAAAAGTTATCATGGTCTCGGGCTTAAGTCTTACCATGAGACCTACGGTAATAGCTTCCTCCCTATAGGGGAAATTCGCTAATAAATGCTTGTAATCATCAAACACTTGTTTTGCGAATAGCAGTTCTACGTAAATACTACGACAAGACATCAAAGACTGTGTTCATATTACCATCATTGAACACCTTTTCAATAACAATATATTTAACTGTACATTTATTTATCAGAATCTCCATGTTCGTTTGTAATAGTTTTCATTTTATTATTATACTCGAAACGTATAATAATAAAATGTTAACTATTTCAAAAGGAATAATATTCCAACCATCTTTCCACACGTGGTTGCGCAAAGTTTCCCAAGCGTGGTTGAGGTGGTTGGCGCGGCGAGGACACGGATGTTATTGTCACAAGACTCATAAACCTTTCAACGTTACTTTAGTTAAGTTCCTTAATATTTACAAATGGACCTGATCTTTGTGTTGTTAATAACTTGATCTATGTTTTATTTACCGAGTATATATATATATATATATATATATATATATATATATATATATATATATATATATATATATATACAGGGTGTCACAAAAAAGTGTGATGGGCTATAGAGGACCTAATTCTACATGCAAAAATAAGTCAAAAATGAAGAATAACATTTTTTGGATTTCGGCTTAGTTTAGCCGTAATCCGCCATTTTGGTTTTTTGGGAAAATATTTATTATTTCAAAAACCCAATGAGATATTTTTACGAAACTTGGCAAAAGTGTTTACACTAAAGTAAGTAACATTTGTAAAAAAAAATTTTTTTTACCTTTCCAAATTTCAAAATGGCGGCCATTTGAATTGTTTTATGCCAAGTTTCATGAAAACCGGTACCTAAATCAAAATTTTTCAAGACACAAGATTGGTTGTATTTATTATAACAAATCCAACAAAACAAAAATGAATAAAATCGGTTCATAAATAACGAAGCTGTGTTTATTTTAGTAATTTAGACTGAAATTACTTAATTACGTTACATAAATTATTACATTAATAATTTCAGTCTAAATTACTAAAATAAACACAGCTTCTTTATTTATGAACCGATTTTATTCATTTTTATTTTGTTGGATTTGTTATAATAAATACAACAAATTTTGTGTCTTGAACAATTTTGATTTAGGTACCGGTTTTCATGAAATTTGGCATAAAAAATTCAAATGGCCGCCATTTTGAAATTTGGAAAGGTAAAAAAATATTTTTTTGTACAAATGTTACTTACTTTAGTGTAAACACTTTTGCCAAGTTTCGTAAAAATATCTCATTGGGTTTTTGAAATAATAAATATTTTCCCAAAAAAACTAAATGGCGGATTACAGCTAAACTAAGCCGAAATCCAAAAAATGTTATTCTTCATTTTTGACTTATTTTTGCATGTAGAATTAGGTCCTGTATAGCCCATCACACTTTTTTGTGACACCCTGTATATATATATATACATACAAAAAACTCATATGTAAAATAACTTTGAAAAGAGTAGTGTTTCTTAGTGGTGTGGGGTTAGAGGATTCAAGAAGGTTATTTTTATTCAACAATTTCCAGCTACTTATTATTTATGTTACCCCTTAAGGGAGCTTTTCATTTAATACATATGCATAATTAATTATATGATTAAATTTACAAAGTAATGTAAACTTCTACTTACAATGTAAATGATAAATTGACAATAGATTTGTTCATGGACAGTCCATGTCGTTGAAAGGATAATAAAAGAAATGACTTACAATTATACAGCAAAGCTTAGTTTTAAATTTTAATATAATCAAACGTTAATTCCAAGTTATATTACGATTCATGTGATAATATACGCAATTAAAGCTAACTTGAATGTTTTTACTATTTGACGATTAGACTAGATGTTTGATATATATTCACTGCATCACAGCAGTTTCAGTCTGATTTAGTATTTACACTGATTATATTTTAAAGCTCTGGTGTTTGGAAAGACTACAACAATTTTAAATACATAATCAGTAACTGTTTAAAACAGTTACATCCAGTAACGTAAACTGATCATTATATCTGCACGAGTGTAGTAATATCACAATCACCTCGTATGTTAGTCGTGTCAGGTGGACCAAGAGTTATGATATCGTAAACGTCGTAGCTGGCCGTATATCGTAACGGTCACGTCAGTGTGGAACCATCACTCTGACGTTACGACGACCCCTCATCTCCTGCAGATATATGGCCAACATTCTGAGCACGTTATAGTACGTACGGTGCTTGCATTCATAGTAGTATTACATCTCGATATCTTAGTTTTACGTTCATGCTATTTTTCGCCTGGATTGGTTATAAGACTTCGAAAAATAACGTTACGTACCTTTGTTGTCGTCAATTCACTAGTTTACAATATTACTAGTTTCTTTACTAGTGAAAAACCAGGCTATATACGACTAGTTTAGGTTTATATACGACTAGTGTTAATATTAACATTGGGCTAATGAACGGACTGGTTTTTTCATTCGTGCAACGCACTGTAGCGTTATAAAATTTATATTTCAAAGAAGCAAAGACACCTTAAGAACCTCAAGACGATGACAATATCTTAGCTTCTTTGTTATGTAGATTTATAATGGCACAATACTAATCCAGAAACTAGTAATCTAATAAAATAGTGGACTGACGACGACAAGGTTTGTGTAACCTTATGTTCTAAGTTAGTTAATACGTTTGGCAACTAACTGAAGAATCAGGATAAACATGTAAAATTAATCAAATAATTTGATAACAGTAAAATATAATAAAAATAAAAACTTTTAATTTTATATATGTTACATTAAAACTCTACATACAGGCAAATCTTTACTGACATTAACATTCATCTAAGGTACTGTAATAATTTGAAAACGTGGAATACCTTTTAACAATTATCTTATAAAGATCTCTGAATGAAACTCATTAATAATATAAAACAATATCGTTGAGTAAATCTAGGCTCTCTTCGGGTTGGAAGGGGTTTACCACGTTGAAAAACCTTCAAGAGTGCTCTAAGGCGTGTTTTGTTGGAGGGTTGCTACCCTGCTGAGGTTCATGCATGCCACTTGTTAGATTCAAGGGAAAAAAGGAAAATTACTTTATCAATAACAATATTATTTATTATTTTTGGTTTATTTGTTAATATGTGATTGCATTAAAATTGTATTTGAAGACCACTAAAACGAACATTTTTACCGATAAGATAAATTCGAAAATGTTTACGAAATCAATACCTTTTTCTAATATAGTATGCTCTTTAGTAGTTATAAACATAGTATGTTTACACCACTGTTAAATAATTTTGTATGTAAATTTCCTCAATTATATACTGTATTTATATGTTTAAAACACTGAACATTTATTGCTGAATAAAATACAAACTATAACGTTCATGATAAAAATAGTTTAACACTGTTTATATTTTGTATTAACTGTACATTCCGACGATTTGTTAAATGTGTGATAAGTTTTATAAACAATTTCCGATTAAAAAGCTACAGCTGCATTTAATCCAATAAGATCTTTGTGTGGACCATGCAGAAATTATTTGCCTTTCAGTAACTTTGCGGTGGTCTTAATAATCTACTATATATTTTTCAAATCCACTGACTCATTGACTCACTCACTCACTCACGTATCATCGCACAGCCTAAAAAACTTGACCTAGAACCTTGAAATTTTGCATGGACGTTCCTTTTAGGGTGTAGGCACCCACTAACAACGGGTTTTACAAAATTCAAAATTTTAGGGTGGTTTTCGGGGGGTTGAAGTTTTAGGAAAAATAGGACTGTACTTCCTGTACACTATCGCCTCTAGTGCCTAAACTAGTGAACCTACCTTCAATCTGATTGAAAAAATGTTAGTCTGGAAATAAATTTTAAACATTTTTTGTTCTATAAATTTTGTATCTATCTCTTATGGTTTCCGAGTTATTTAGCAAAACGTACCAACGTGAGCGTGCGGCGGCGGCCGGAATTGAAAACAGTGTCGATAATGTAGTCCATACAAGTTTAATTGCTGTCCACATTGCAGTGTGCAGACTTTTAGCTATTAAAATTAAATTAATTGCTAATTTTGTTATTATTTGCTGACAAAAATCTCTGTGTTCGGTCATAATTTGATTCATTCATTCATTTGATATACTTTTAATTCGTTTTGAAAAGTAAAATTTGTAATATTTATATTTAGTTCTCACCAGCGAGTAAATTACAACAATCATACATCTTTGCCCAAGGATTGACGCACATTATTGGCTCTTTTCCCTCATCTAGCGTTTGTCTAAGCCAGTTTTGCTCATCGTCCTTACCATGAACCTTGCCTTGAAGTTATTAGATTATTTTGAAGCTTTGAATCGGTGATGGCGGACCTTGAGCTCCTTGAAATAAACGGCGCTTTAACGGCTTTTCTGTCGAGCATAAGCCCTGTACAGTACTGAAAGATAGTTTTGATTGCATGTAAATAGAGTGTGATTAATCTGTAAATATCTGCTAAAATTTGTTAAGTTAGAGGCAAGGGTGCCTGAAAAAAAACTTTCTATGGGAAACGAGCACCGTTACCAGCACACCAATTTCTTGGGAATTTTGTTTCCTGAAATAAATATATTGATAATGAAAAATTAAAGTGTTATTTAAGTACCACAAATCGTCCGTTGCGAAGCACGGGTACACAGCTAGTATATTCTTATATTTTCTCTTCTAACGTCTATCGTCTCCATTACCATTTAAACTGAAGCATTATATTTAGAGTAAACAAATCATTATTTATAAATAAATAGTATGACATTAACAAGTAATTGAAGAGGAGAGTAAGAAGGTTTTTCTCAAAATTAAAATGCTAACTAAATTTTATGACGTAACAAATATTTGTAGTATTTTTTGTTCATTTAATAACTATTTCCACGATTTAAACAATTTGATCGTATTCATGAATGACACCAAACACTAAGTGAATGATGGGATCATATTAACGAAAATTAATTTCTTGATACGGCCCGATATGAGGACTTAGATGTGGAATTTCCAAATTACATTTCGTGTATTTTGTTTCATCACACAAGTCGACCGAGAGATGACAGATCAGCATTCTGAGTAACTCTGATCGTAGTATTGTTGACATTTACATTTAATGGCTTGCAGTATTTAAGCGAAGCACTTTAAAACGTTATTACCTGCACCTATAAGTTTACATATTTATACTTATTTAATAGGCGAGCAGGTTTTTTGTGACAATCTCTCCTTCTAAACTACTGAACGGGTTTTCATGTTTTTGGTGTCATTGGAAAGAGCCTAACGTGAAGTTGTGCAGGAAACCTTTTTTATAGAGAAATAATTTGTGAGTGAGGCCCTGGGGCCCCTTAAAGTTGAGTTTTTTCCCATAAGCTTAACATTGGGAAATAACTATAAGTTTTAATCAATCGGCTGGATAGAGTAAACACAGTTAATCAGAAGGCCATGTTGGCTTTGGAACGGTAACACAATATTTATAAATGATGATCGCGAGCGAAGCCGCGACAGGTTTACTAGTTTCCTTTTAAATTATTACTTAACAACAAAATATTTTCTTTTGAATACATAAGTAAATGTAAAATGTTGTGAATTAGAAAATATTTCTAACAAATGGTTAGGAAGTATTAATTTGTTTCGTTTCTTGAAAAGCGTTTTTCAGTTCCTAAAATAATGCAGAACAATGTATTTACGTTCATAGACTTTCATTGGGTGCAAATACAACAATAATGTAGTTTTTTTATGACAAATGTAGTGTTTATTAACTAAAATTTGATAATAGTTATTAACACCAGGAATTGCTTTAATAAATTGCAAAGGACTCACCGTCTTGAGCAATCCAACCACTTATTTTGTCAGAGGACAATTGTTTCGCCTGGCATCAGCACATTTTTAGGATTTAAACCATTTAGTAGCAAACTGGTAGTTGCTCTGGTCTAAAAATAAAGTACACAATTTATATATATATATACGTCCTTTACAACTCAAATTTATTGCGTGTATTGCTTTTATAATCAAAAATCGTATCCAAAAAGGTTACCTGTTATATAAAAAAGAGCTCTGATTAATTCCAAAAGCTTAGCCATATGACTCCTTGCTTGAGATTTTTATAATTAAATTTCAAACAGCTAAACAACGTGAACTAACTATGAGAGAGCTGTTTGTGTGTGAGAGACACAGCTGTTTGTGTGTGTGAGACACAGCTGTTTGTTACTTGGTCGGTGAAGCTCAGCTGTGTGAGTTGGTAACACCTGTTGTTTGCCTCTGTCAACTTGATGCTGCTGTAACTGTGAACTACTCGTGTTTCCTCTAGTTGATGCTGCTGTAATTGTGTACTACTTGTGTTTTCTCTAGTTGATGCTGCTGTAATTGTGTACCGCTGTGTTTCCTCTAGGACTCGAATGCTCAGAGCAAACTCCACGTTGAGTGATGACATAGTGTAGCAGTTCATATGCTGTTTGCTTACTTAGTTTCTTATGGTTTAAAACCAGTTCACATTCTCATAATGTTTATTATTATGTTTTCTATATCTTTTGCCACCCACTACCAATTTTAAATTCAGTTGAAGAACGTATGTAAAATGATTCATTTGAACGTGTCTTTAATTAAGTATTAATGAAATAGTATAAAAGATAAAATAAACGGTATTATAGGATAGGTATATTTGAGTTTAATTATTTTTACATAAACAATTGTTAATTTTCCAGGGAAGAGAACGCATTCAAATATTCATTATCGTTGATCAATTCCGGCCAGAAATGGTGCAAGGTCAATCAAATGTATTATACAGTCCAGTGAGATAGTCTAATCGGATTTCCATCATATTGTGTGCACAATTAAATAGACAATCAATATTTATGGGTTTGATTGTATCCTTTTGGATAACAACTTTATGGCATTATTATTATGTGTACAATATAATTATTATCATTATTACAACTATAGCAATGGTTAAACTTCAGTTATTCTTTTACTTTATCTTATATATTAATACGCTAGGGGTTTTCTTCACGGTAATAACTTGATAGCAGCTGGACGGATCTTAACCTTTGAGGTGTAAAATTAAAGGCATTTAACGTACATTTTCCAAAACGTCTCAGAATTATAAGAAAGGACATCACTTAAATACAGTAAAGGGCTGAACTTACGGAAAAGTGGCGCTATCTGACGGTGGAAGTCTAAACTACGTGTTGATTGCAAGTCCGTTATCCGCATTATTCTCAGATATTATAAACTGTTATAATATCAGATGTTTTTTATTTTGTTTACAACTGAAGTAACCTTTTGTTGGATACAAACTTGCTCGGATTCAAGCAACAGCACAACAAGTTAGTTTCACTGTATTAATAATTAAATCTTTATTAGCTCTAATCTTTTTTACCAACATCCTATATTTACTAGTCTTATGATATTCTTTTATTACGTATTTTCGAGTAATCTCTTCTAGATTATTTCACTACCTTTTTATGTTATAATAAATGCGTTAAATTACAACGGGTTCTCATTCAATTTATATTACAGCTCATCTTCATCTCCTTAGAGCAATAACAACAACGTTTATATATTAAAGTGTTTATTATCCTAAAATTATTCTTGTTTATTAGTGTTGTCATTATTTATGGTGATTTGTTTTAATACTTTTTGCCATATCACTAAATCGTATATTGTTTTTCCTCGTGCATGATTTACGTTGACGTGGTAGAAAGAAGAGGACATGAACACAGCCAGAACAGTATCATGTTGACTGCCGTATTCTGAGAGTCGTTCTGTCACATCTCCTGGGAAAGAATACAATGAAAACGGGATGTTTCCTGGATGTTATCTCCTGGGAAAGAATACAATGAATACGGGATGTTTCCTGGATGTTTCTCAGCTGTTCTATACTTTTAGAACGACTCTTTATTTCAAAGTTTTGAATACTTTCCAAACCTGCATCTGTCAGTTATTTAGTAGACGGGAAATATCTACCAAATTAAAATAGGGAAAATGTTTAATGGTATTACCAATGATCTTATTTATTTGGACATATATATAGGGCAACTTTAGTCATATCAAGATTTGAACTCATTGGTCTAATATCAAAACCGGGTTGGTCCCAGAATAACCGGTTTGTCAAAGTTCGGTACTTATGCATTTACCGACCACCAACTTTTAGGAGAATTTTCTAGTTGAAAACCCAAACAAAGCCTATAAAGCCTACAACTTACAAGCATTTGAATGACTCTAAAATTTCTGAAACTGTCTGAAGGCAGCCACATCGTCAAGGAGGGATTGACATGGATTTCCGAGATTAACAAATGTTCTCAAGTGCCACTTATTCTGCGAGGTATCTAAATGAAGGCAACTTGCACCCCTGGATATCTTGTTGCGCTATTTAACTGAGCCACTTGTAACGCGACAATATAAACTAGTCACCACGTCACGGTCGCGTCGGCCGATGAATGACCTTTCAACTGACCTTGACTGAGTGATGGAGAGGAGGGGTTTCACGACGCGAAAAATGATAAATTCTGTAAACAAAAGATTACTCTACACAATTACAATAACCTCACCTAACATAACCGCCACAGTGTGCCGTTACAGGCGGTGGTCAGTATGATGCAAAACCCAAAGTTCAGTCCGATAGGTTTTGCTCTCAATTAAACAACATGAATCATGTACTAAAAATGTACTACAATGCAGTAGTATTTATACAATAAAGTGTTATTTATAATTCATCAGTTTAGTTTAACTGATAAAAAGTTATATCATACTTATCACTGTCAGAATCATAAAAACTCTACTTTTGTAAATAAATGCAATGAAAATCCTAGCAGTGCCAATTAACCACAGTTCCAATCAGTTGTAACAACCGCAGCTGGAATGTAATCAGTGATAACGCCCACACAGGATCCGGATGTGAGGGCGGAAACGGAAACAAAAACAGCGTGCGTTCCGTTGTTTGTATCGCTTACTGAATATTTGGACATCTTGGATATATATTTTGTATAATAGAATTAGTGGTAAATAATAATGTTTACTCCAAATGTAAAGATTATGAATATTTATTTATTTGAAACTCCCAGTGATGATGTAAAATCTCACTTAATTATTTATTCCACACAAAAGGTACTAAATTGAGCAATGTTCAACCTGGGCAAGAAGATTTTTCCAAACACCAATATACTAATATTGCTCAATTACGTGTATTTGTAATATATTAGTGTATGGACAATTATTTAACAGATGGTTAAAATATTGATGTCACCCAAAGCTAAGCAAAGTTCTCAGCAAGTCCTTGACGAAAGATTAATTTCAAAAATTATTTGGCTAAGGTCTATGTCATGACAAATTTTCTACTTTTAAACCTAAGTTGCCATTGATTTCAGTTAATGTCGTAATTATGATCTGGCAACAGAATCTCTAATTCTGTTCATTATTGTTAGTGATCAGTGTCATCACTCTGACCTAAGAGATGTTAAAGCAGAAACTGAAAGAAACTGCTCTTGGAGGATTCAGTCTGACTTTTAACCATATAAATAATAAAAATTATTTCACTTCTTCTTAAATTTTTGGTTGTTTTGGTGGTAACCGTACTCATAAATCTGTATGTAGAATATCGGAAAATATTTTCAAACTCTGCAATCTGTGTTTATTATTATAAATCCCCATCATAATTTGTTTAAAAACTCGTTGACATTAATTTTAAGTGACATTTACAATATGTAACAGCTGCTAAATATCCTAATTGAATTTATTATCATTCTTATATAATATTTACTTTGGAACTTCCAGTTTGGTGAAGGGGAGCCCTAGTATGCATTGGTTTGATATTAATTTGGGGTGATTACTAAACCAAGTTTAACGTAATATAGTTCAAACAATTGAAATTTTTGACCAAATATACATGCAAAAAGGAAAATTAATACAGGTAAAATAAAATATGGGAAACAACTATTAGAGGACAATAACTGTGACTTACACTTCAGTTTCAAAAGTGGGGGCAAATTGAGTCATTTGTATTCCGTTTACAGCCCTGTTTAAAAAACAACGACTACACCGGATACGTTTCGCTCGGTGTTGATTAAAATACAATTTGCGTGATCTGAATCATAAAATATGCAGAGTAATATATGCACCATAACAGCGTGTACACGTTAATGTATATCATAGTATACAAGACATAAATTAGTCTAGAGGCCCGATCTATTTTGGAAGCGGGATGCATAGAATTCAGTTAAAATGGTCGGATTTCTTTAAAACATCTTTATCAGCAAAATTGATTTAATAACTCGGAAACAGTGTTAAGTTAGAATAAATGTCGACACAAAATTGATTTATTATTCAACAGATGTAAGTAAGGAATTAAAAACAGAGTTGAAAAATTATAAAACCATTAAAAATAAATTATACAACGGATGTGACGATTAATGTATACAGTATCATCGCCTATCAGTTACAATATTACAATGTACCATTGGCTTAGAGTCAATAACTATTTGAGATTTTGTACTTATTGGATGATTCATGTCTATTTAAAATAAAAATCGAACCCACACATTTCTTATCCAACAATAACACAGGAAAGGTTCAAGGGCCCGGGTTGTGTGTTAATTGCTCTGTTTTGCATAAAACCGCCATCAGCCGATTGTGATTGTGACACCACCTTTGGCACTCTCTGCAAATCAATTTCAAGCTACTTCTAGAAATATATGAACGTGTTAATTACTTTACTGACCACATTCAAGACCTATATATTCTTAAATGAGCAATGTTTGGATGTATGAAATATGGATCCAGAAATGCCTCTAAAGGATTTTGGTTTAACTTTAAACATTTTTTCAAAACATGTTTTTGGGGCCTTATAGAGCAATTACCAGAATTTGTAATCTCTAGAAGACTCAGAGTTGGTATAAACTCATTTTAAAATGTTTAAACTGTAACATTGGGCTTAAGGAGTTGTTTTTTTACACCAAAAAATAATCATAACAGATAATCATAAACAGTCAGTGTGCTATGCAACTACGACTCTTGTAGTAAAGTATACAAAATATTATGTGATATTCCTCCAGGAAACACTTGACTCTCAGGTATCAACAAACGACATACATTTTAGTTTGCCTACCTAATTACTATAAGTTACGTTCAGATGTTCTAAAATTTTCAATAATATGACATATAAATATAATAAGTAAAACATATTACTGCCCTTTCAAAAATATGAAATATAACTATATGTAATTAACTATATCTAAAAATAAAAATTATGAACAATTTATAAATACATTAAGTAAGTACCAACATTTCATAAAACTGTGGCTGTTCTTGTCTGTATACAGGTTTATATTATTCAATGCCCTTAATGGTCCCAACGGCCACACAGCGAGGGCTAGATCATGATTATTGTATGTGATCTACTCAGGGCTATAAACATACTCAGTTATCCTTATAAGCTGCTTGGTTATATTCACCTGGTACAAAGTTATAATAAGTTATTTTAAATCAAAAATCATGTTGAATAAGTTGTTTTCTTAAACACCACTGACCAAGCTTAACTCATAATATTGGATATGTTGCTTAACTACTAATACGTAATACAAACAATGTTACAAACATGTCATGTAAATAGCTTAATAAGTTATAATAAAAATGTTTGTATCAGTGTGATGTATTTTGAATGTTAACTTGTTTGTATTTTAAATGTTTTATTAACTGCTGAGCATTAATAACAAGTGATATATGTGTATGTTCTGTAAATTGTATTACAAACATACAATTACATTGCTAGTTAAAAAAAAATACAAGTAATTTGTTGTTATTCCTCCTAGAGTTACAATAAAAGATTCATCCTTGATATATTCTGTTATTTTGTTTCCTTTGTTACTGCCCAACAACAGTTTTAGCTACCTAGATAGTAAATATAACCAGCTTTTCCTAACAGTGTTGCTTCTTCGCCTGGTTTTAGTATTATCATAATATCAGATTATCCAGCTTATAAAATTCCAATACTAAAAACCTGTTTATTAAGTTGTATTTTTTATATATGTATGATCTTAGCAAAGGTAGTATAAACACTTGATTTTTTCGTCCAATTTCTTCTTTAAAACCTTTCATTCAATTGGTTTTTAGGCTGATTTTTATGTCAACATTACAATTTTGTTTGTGTCGTTGATTTGACTTGACGATGGAATCTGTGTAACTAAAAGACCCAGTCACTTAAAAATTAATTTCTAATGGAATTCTGTTGTTTTAATTTCACAATTGAACATTTAAATTGTTTCCAATAATTAGCTCCTAGTACATTATGGACACCTTATGATTTTTAAAAACGTTACTGGTACGTTATGGCTTTATATACAGACAAGTATTTTGTTTATGTCTAGGTGAATTAAATAATTTATTTAAAAATGTATTTATAAACTCAAAATTGAGATAGTTAAACGAATTGTCGTTTTCCTTGCCATTAAACTGGAACACGGTATGTTGCATGCTAGGGACAGCCCAGACAGAGACTGGGGTAAAATAAATATAGCTTAAGCAAGCCAACTTGTTTTTCTATTGCAAAATTAAGACGAGAATCGTTTAACCATGTAACTGATCAACATATATTTGTTACTCTTTATTTTTTGCATAGTTATTTGTATTTTCTGATAGAAAACACTCACCACTTAATAAAAGATAATCTTGAATAGCAAAATAATTTATTTAAAATATAACCACAATTTTACTATGGTATATTTAATAAAGTTCAAAAAATTCCATGTATTAAGATTACTAAACAAAAGGGCTTTTCAAAAAGGAATTATTTTTGTATTCTGGCATATCTCAATTTAAAAAAAAATAAGTTTAATTAATCCCGTACGATGATAACGCAAACTCTGATATTTTGTAATCTTAATATATAAAATCCAAATACCACTGACTGACTGACTGACCTATGACGAAATCTCCATAACTATAAGGCCTACAGAGCTGAAATTTGACACATAGGTGCCTCTTTGACCCTAGGTGCTTGCTAAGAAACGGTATTACGAAATTCCCCCCGTGTTCCGCCCCGCTGGGTCCCAAAGTACCCATGTATTCCTTATGAACATTTACTTTGGTTTGAGCTGATGAAAATTCAAACAGCTGATCTTGATTCCTAGTAGTTCCACGGGCTAACCACAGCCTGAAGCACACACAACTATCATAGTTTATGCGGGCGAAGCTGCAACGGGTCAGCTAGTATAATTATAAAATAGAAGGTATATAGCGTTAGAGGTTTACTGGTATTTTTTCAACACTCTTTAGATGAATATTTTCCCTTTTAACTTCAATATCCTATACCTCACTAAAAGGTCATGTTTATCTTACGAGACCGCTTTCTTATCTGTTGCTGGCAGAGACTGGATTATGCAATCCTGCAATACCTATCTTAGGTCTACAGCGTTGGCATATTCCTACACATGATAAAAGATAGATAAAGGACCTTTAATATTGAATGTATATTAGCGGAGTAGTAATAGATTATTTGCCTGAATTTAGCGTATTTAACCAAGCTGGCTTGTTATAACTTTAGAATAACCGTAACAATTGTTATAAAGTTTAGATTATTTCAATGGGTTGTTCTTAATTAAGCATAATCAAAAGCAAACAGTTTTCATAACAAAATAATGTATGTATTTTAGTAACCATAATTATAACATGTGTTTAATTTGTAACAAACATTAAAATTCTTTAGTACTAGCTGCTACGCCCATGCTTTGCAACGGGTAGAAAATTCAGAGTAGACAAATTCTAATCAAATCAATGACATAGTCTAGTTAGATATTTATAATAAATTATATAATCCCTTTAACATCTGTTTATTTAAATTAATTGAATTAAGAAGAAAAGCATGTGACATAAACAAATAAAACTCTCCACCCTATGAATAACATGGGAACTTCTAAGTCCCGTGGGGCAAAAAAAATTAAAACATTGATGGCTTATACATATACCCATAAAGAATTAGTTTTAGCTGCCGTGGTTCACAACTACAGGACAAGGAACTCCGTTAACGTTGGCCTGCAGGTGCCCCGAGCAGTTAGATCAGTCAGTCATTCCAACTCATATTTTATTGCAAACTTCATCTATAGGAACATTCCTACTGCTATTAGGGACCTGCAGGTCACAACTAAATTTTACAAAAGGGTAGTCCTTAACTGGTTGTTCGAGATCGGTTCTGAACATGCTGAGTCCCTCATCCGTTCTGAGTACTACAATGACTAACTTTACATCATCAACTGCTAACTGAATACAAAAGCTAACAATAACGTCTATTTATACTTCTACTTCACTCCCGCCATTGCCTATTGTCTTTGCATTATATCAAATGTCGTTTTTATTTTCATTTATTTTAAATCAGTGTTTTATATTTAAATGAAAAGCAACTCTTAATTTAGTTTATGGTTAATACTTTAAACAACTGCCGATATTTTTATTTATTTTTTAATGAGTGTTTGTAGCCTATTTAATCATTAAAAAGTAAATTTTATTGTTTTAGCAATAATAAGATATTTTTTGTTCGTTTTTAAGTACACTGAATTTGAGTTATATGCCGATGGGCCTATGTAAGAATTTTGTTTTCCACACTATTGTTTGTGTATATGATTTAGTATTTGTTTTTATTTAAAAATGAATTTTATTTGATTCGAGAGCCCTGATAACTTTTCTAAACGGCGGTAGGCGTATGACACTCCTGAGTACATAGACTACATTTGTGCAAAACTCCAGCAGAATTGGTGCAGTGATTTTGGCGTCAAGGAACAGTAGACAGTCAGATTTCACCTCATTTTGATTATAGTTGTTATAAATCTAACTTAAAACAAATTTTATATAGTTGAAGTTAAATATTTAATTTAAATTTGTATCGTCTGAACAAAACGTTGGTTTAGCGTACGTATGATAAAGAATGCCATTTAATATAATATGAATTATAAACATCAAAATAGCGTAATAAACCAAATACTATTTACCTTATCTTTACTTTTAATTTACAAATAATTGATTTAGTAATAAGTATATAATTAATGATAGCAAAGCCAATATTCATGTACAAACAGTTAAGTTCACGTCTTAATTATCTTACGTAATATCTTAATCCTGCAAAGATATATAAACAAATGGTTGACAGATAAGCAGTAATTTCCTGTAACAGACATAACCTTGTGTTCCTCCTGATATTGCTGTGGGTCCTGCAGGTTACGGTAGTGTCTTAGTATTTAGAAATATTTTTCTAAATTATAAAATGTAAATTGTATAAAATCACAAATTATATAGTTTTAAAAATATTGGCTCTAAATTGCTTTTACTACAAAAATTTATTAATTTAAATATTTTAAATTTATACTTCCCTTTGTAGTTTTGAAACTTCAAATAAAATAAAAAATAGGTTTAATTTGCTAAAAGGGCAACGGACATAAAATGATATCCTTTTATTATTTCTATCAAGCCGTATGACAAGTTTCGTGATTTGAGCTGACGGAAAATGATATAGATATAATACCGTGTCCGACTAGTTTAAACAAAGGTTTGTAGCAAGATGAATTATTGCAATATTGCACAACAATTTATAATTTTTTTGATAGTGGTATCACTAAAATAAATAAACATAAATAAAAATAAATAAACATGAGCATATTGCAACGAATTCAAAAATAAAAGTTTATTCATACAAGGAAAACTTATATACGGTGTATATGGAATCAATACCTCAAAAAAATAAAGGTTCACACTATGTGGGGAACAGTTTAAAGTAATTTGCGAAGATTATTAACGCAAAAAAACCAAACGTGTTGTTTGTGGTCTTATTTGCTTTATTCATTAAAGATTTACTCACAAAAAGACAAATTATTTTGTAAGTTTATAATATTTTCTCTGACAAAGTTATTGGAGTAGTCAATCCAGAAATTGTGAGGAATGACCACACCCTGTCTAGGTATGCTGTCTATTTCATTATCACATAACTTTAATTTCTGGACAAATTATCCAGAGTTGCTACAATAGCAAGTAAATGTCTTAAATATATACATTTTATAAAACAGCAATTGTATCATAAAACAAAATAATTATTTTTAGAAATTGATTGTATTCTATATTTTCCGTATTTTTTATTTAAATGTTTACAATGATTATCATAACACTATTACAAATATTGAAAAATAATTTAACTAAAACTGTGCTTTGGAAAAAGTCCAAACGAAACAAATTACAAATAATATTGTATTACATAATAAACTAGGAGTATGATATGTTATCGCTTAAGGGAATGAGCTCGCAATTACGAAAATGTTTCAACTCACAATATTCCGACACCTCATGGGAACTCCATTGTTCTTGCAGCTTTAAAGTGTCTTTCAGATACATGTACATATATAAATTGGAGAGCACTGATTTTCATTTTTGAAATGGGGACGATTAATTCTGCTGTAATTGAAGAAAAACTTACACGTACAAAATTATACTATAATATTTTGGATATGATTTTCTCATACTAATAATTGTATCTAATAAACAATAGATTAGATTGATTGATTGATTGGGTGTTTTTTTGATTGTTTAAACTTTCAGAAACACAGTTTTAGTTGAATTAATTTTCGATATTTTTAATAATATTATGATAATCATAGTTAACTTCATAACATCACAATTTGTATTATTGTAAACATTTGAACAATAAATACAGAAAACGTTTTTCAGAAACATTTTATACTAAAACTTATGTTGTTTTATGAAACATGTCTTGTTTATAATACGTTTTTATTAATTACATTTTACCTTCTGTAATGACATCCAATAACAATGTTTTAACTTCTAAACTAATGCATTGTTAGAAGTTTTTCTAAACGTTAAATGTATGTTGTAATGATTCAAATTTCTATACTGAAAATAACATATAAATCTATCAGACCTTTATTTATTATGAAATAAATAATATTTGTGTTTGATGAACTTTTTTTCTGGACTGTTTGGTCTAGCAAGCTATTAGTATTCCGCTTCAGTATCGTTTGGGTAATGTAAATCTAACCGCTCATTCCATGTTATAGTGATAAGGGTTGATTTATAATCATTAGTAAAAAGTCACCGTCAAAAGCAATCCTATGTTCTCCAACAGTGGAAAAGCTTTTCATCTCTATGTCTCAGGGGCATCTTCGAGGTTAATACATTTCGACTCGTAAAATCATATTATAAAGTACTTTTGTTTTTAATAAATTTGGATATTTATTTTTAATTAATATGGTTGTCGTATCAATTGGTATATTTTAACAAGCTAAAGATAATCATCATAAATTAGTTCGTTTAGTTAAGCCTTCTTTATATGTAAGAGTTTATTTTTTCAACCAAACCTTTGTTACGATTGTAAAGGCTTTCTAAGCTTAAATACTTTTAGAATTGGTCCTGATATTGACACAATTTGAGCTTACATGGGTAGCAAAATCATCTATTCAGCTGCTTATTAGAATATGCTGAATTATGATAAAAGGTAAATGTTACGGTAAATGTGATTTTATAATCGCATTTACTATAATGGATTAATTTGGGTATGACTAAGGTAAAAATCAGAACTCAGTGACTTACTATATATTTTTATTTTTATCATATAAACAGGGAATTTACAATCTGAACATGTAGAAACTTACCTTGTATTCCTAGGATTTGAACAGATCCATACCAAGCCCTACAATCTAGGTATGTTGATTCACAAATTACAAACTCACAGTCATCATTGATATGATATAGTGATATCTCCATGACCGTGTTTTGTATGTTTCTTGGGATATATGGTTTCTATATCTAAGCTCGAAGATTTAAAGTCTTTCTCGTGATTGTTCAAAAATAAGATATGCTCTTAAGAGGTTATCAATTCTTTAATGTAAACGTTTGATATTTAGACGTATACAATATTTTTTAAGTCATTGTTTCCATTATTAACATTTTCTTAGTTTTGCAGGTCACAGTTAAAGCTAACTTTAGCTAAAACTTTTGTTAGCTATTTACCTTTTTTTATCTTTGCCTCCACTAAAATACAAATGTTTAAATTTTCACAATTGTGAAACAAGGATTCAAAAGCCAACGGTGCTAAGTAACAAGGATGGTAACTTAAACTTATAACAGCTTTCTGTTAAACAAACAAACAGATAACTAACGTTAAATATATTAGCAAACCAAGAAATCTCAGTCAGGGTTTGGTCACATTGCACACACACAGTCTTTTGGGTTCAGACTAGAATAAGTTCAAAGCTAGCGAAACTATCACTACCTATAGTATATACATTTTAAACAAAGACATGATATAACATAATCTAAAACCAAGATGTTATAAAAACAATTTGTCTTATGACATATTAATTTTTCTTCCTTAGCAGAATTTTCCTTTTGATATTGAGATGATATGCCATTACTTAAACGACATTAAAACTATCAAATTGATATGAGGGCCTATCAGCGATCAGTTGAAGGGAACATAATGAATAAATACAAAATTACAAATCAAGTTTGTGTATAATGTAGGTAATAATAATGTATCTAATTTAATGATCCCTATAAAAAAATTCTAAAATTATTGATTTTTGTAACTAACCTTTAATATTTTAAATAGTAAAACATTTGAGTTTATTGCAACATAAGTATATTGGTAAGTAACGCTCAAATTGCTTTAATGAAAAGTTGTCAAATATTTTGGACACTCCGGGAATCATACCCGTGTTCCCATGAACCGAAGCTCAAGACGCTAACTGTTCGGCAAGCAGCTCAATCGAAACCTTTGGGAGGCATTTGTGATAATACACTCAATATTTGTATAATAAGCTAAGATTTCCATTAATTATCAGTTAATAAAAACCATTTTCGGTCGAAATTAGAAACACTAAATAATAACTTTGAAAAATTATCGTTAGTACCGGTGTCTCAGCTATTATTTAGGTTATTTTGGTTTACTTTAAATGTTACACTTTACATAAAACTACATGAAATGTTAGTCAGACGAATCATCAATATAGACAGCTGTGTTGATATGAAAGCTATGATCAATCGATCAGGAAAATGTAAAAGAATCCATTTTTTTAACAGTTTCAAGTTTAAATAAACAACACGATATTCGTAAAACGTCGGCATAAGTGCAGATTTTTTTTTCAAAATGTATATATAAGTTTATATACAAAGTCAGGAATCACAAGAAAATTCAATAGACTCTAACTTATGTTATTAACCTAAAATCATCAAAGGTGGAAAAGGTCGTCCCCTTAAATAATTTAGGATAGAAGATCTTATAACTACTTTATTTCTAATCTAAACCAACAATAAATTCTTTCTTTACACGAATGTACAAACTATCAACAGCTTCCGAATGTAAAAATATTATTATACTATGGTATAGCACTTTATGTAAAAATGTTAGTTGATGTATTGTCTATATTTCAGGATTATTTTTTGAAAGTAACAGCTAAAATGCTAAGTAACGCTAACAAGTAATTAATGATTTAGTGGTATATTTCAATATTCATTTAAATTCAAATATAAGTTTATAAAATAAATACAAATATATTTCGACCACAAAAATAGTAAAAAACTTAAAATACTAATTGTAATGAGTACTTTTCTCACTTTTACTTTCCTTTGTAAAAATAACGGTAAAGCTTACTGGTATTGTAAATAGTTGATCATGTCGGTGTGCTATACATCATAGTATGAACTTCTGTTACTCCTCACCTGCGGAATAACGAGATCTGCTGACTGTTTTTTCTCTTCAAAACATTCCTCTTCCTCCTCATCATCATCGGCAAACTTTATGTCATCTATATCTTCGTTATCTAAAAGGTCATAATACTCACTACTATCACTAGGTGATTTCTCTACACCAGTTTCTTTTTCTTTTACTCTGTAGGCACGGTGAACTTTTGCTGGAGACACAGGCACTAGTTTTTCAACAAGTTTAATCGTGACTTCCTCCAGACCTTCTTTTGATCGTGCTTCTTTCAGGCTGTAACAGTCGTGGAAGCTTTTCTCACTCTTTGCATCTCTGTCTTCTATATTCACTGGAGTGGCTGACCCCGAATCTTCCTTCTCCTCACTGAATTCTGTTGTCTCTTTTAACGAGTCCTCCCCCGAGTATTCCTTCACGGTTCTTTCGCTGATTTTGCTGAGCTCTTTCAATTCCGTATCCTCCGTGTCGGACGTCCCTATCAGCTTATCATCCTCTTCATCGTCCCACTGTCCCGGTGCGAACGGGGGGATCCACAGGCAGAAGGCAGGATCCATACCCAGGAAGGACCCAGGCACTGTGCTCGCGTTGGACACGTTGTAGTCGTAGTAGTCCATTTCCATTTCTCCTGCTAGACTGAACTCCGATCCTGCTAACAGACGCTCGCGGTTTCGCTTCTCCTTTGTCTCTTTAGGATTGCTTCTGAGGCTTGAGGCTGGGGAGGATAAGGCCTGCAACATCAACAGAAGGTCTTTTTAAACACTGAGAATGGTGTGGTAAACAATAGAAATATCCTCCTGTTTCACTGTAGTACATCTATCATCCGGTATATCAATACCGCATAGAACACAATGAAAGGGGCAAAATAAAGTGTAGCAACGTATCAATAAGGTTAGCACTAACAATAAATAAACTTTTAGATTTAAGGATTTTGAAACTACTGATATTTACTAGGTGTTCAACAAAAGACACCGGATGCGGGATAATAGAGGGCTGGCCTTACATGTCAGCCATGGTCAGGCACAGGTTCGATCCCGGCTGACTTCAGTGATACTTTTTCACGAGTGGTCACCACTGGCTTGCCCCTGCTGATAATGCCGTTACGGGACCTCACTGTCTTTAGATCTTTGCCAGGGCCTATTGACCTTTGGTGATGGGCGGTTAACTTTTTATAATTTTTTTAATTATGAGTTTTGCATCATAATATTAAGAGGAATACTTGAAGCTCTAAGGTGTATATGGTCCCTGTGCTATCGGTTTAACCCATGGCTTGAAAATTAGTTTTCTAATTGGCCTCAAAGTAATATTCACCATAAACTCAGGTTAATGAATTTATAGAAATATATACATAGTTATTTTGTATCATATCACCACCTTTATATACAATCAGTGTACAATCATATTTAAATCACCGTAAACTGTGTGTTTACGTTTTTGAAAGAGTCATAACCCAAAGATTTATCACAGATAAACTCAACGAGGTTAATATATCTAATAGTCTCATCTGGGGTAAAAAGTTAAGCCTAGATGCTGCCATTTTTCACCATTTTCCTCAGGTAACTAATCAAATCCTCTCAAAACATTTAATGTTTCTCAGCTAACAAACATGTTACTCGTGAAGAGAGTATTTAATTGTTACCATGTTGGTCGCCTTGGGAGCAGAGTTGACAGAGGGGTAATATAGCAGATGACCATATAGAAAACATCTTTTTACACGATCAATCTATATATATATTAACCTCGATAAGTGAACTTGGATCACTGCTTAGAACCTCAAATACAATTTGTTCTAACCTGAATGTACTTTTAACTAAGGTGTAATTAGCGTGTTAGAGTGCTCACATTGGTCAGGGAGGAGGACACGCTGGAGCTGCCGCTGGGTCTGCTGAGGCCGGTGCTGGACCGTCTCCCGGGGGGCGGAGGCGAGAGAGTCTGCTGCGAGCTGTCCTGGTCCTGGTCCTCCGGGCTCTCGGGCTTTTCCGCCACCGGGCTCACCGGGGACTTGTATCTGGACATCGGTTAGAGCTTAGAGCTTAGGAGAGCGATAGTTGAAAAAACAATGTCTTTTGTTCTTTGAAACTAAAATTATAGAACGTCATATCTAATAGGAGGTTGTTCCCAAATATGTTACGCTTTCTCCAGGATATCGCTTGAAATTAAAATTTTAAAACTTTTCTTAATGATGAAGACAATTTACATTTCTTCCAACTAAGCAGTAACATGAGAGGAAAAAAACTAGACATATAATTTCAGTGTGAGTGCGAATTTCAGAATTCAATGCTTGTATTCATATACATTTTAGTATATATGGTGTAAGATGTCCCACTTCCATTGAAACAAAGTTACTGGGTAGTTAGGCAGGTCAAAACAAACAAATATTGCTGCATTACACGTATCGTAACTTTACCGGTTTCTCTCCGTGAGTTTGGATGTATTTTATACCTCAGAAACGGTTTCAGAGTCACCGCATTGCAAACGATTCCTTAACTGTTAAACTGTTTTTTAAATAGTAAATGGTTAACGATCATTAAATGGGCAATAATAAAACATGGTATGAACATTAATCTAAATATTTTCAAAATTTGAAAAAACCTATTTTTCTGTTCTAAAATCATGGTACTTGAAACGTTCAATGGTAAATATCTAGACAACTAAAATAAATACAACAAAATTTTAAGAAACCAAATATTTAGACAAGTTAAGGAAACCTAAAGATGAGTCATCTCTGAAGACTGAATAATGGACAACGGAGTAATCACATTTAATGCTCCAAAGGAGGCCTGTTAAAACTACTCCGAAAAAATATACTGTTTAATTTTATATTTGTTACTCAAAGTAATATTGATCAATATTAAGGCAATGACATAAACCCACTTTTTGTAGGACTTGTGTATCCTGACGGCCTCCAGCGGGTGTCTCGGGGTCCGGTGCTGAGGCACGTCTAGGCTGGTCGGTCTCAGCTCCACGTCAGGGCTCGGCTCAGCAAGTGACACACGGGCGTCCCTCTCTCCCTCCTTCGGTTCGTCGTCTCTATACATTTAAAAGAAGTTTTGAGATAAAATAATAAATAAAGAATGTTATTTTGAAAATAACAAATAATTACGTGACAGAGTTTGTTTGTTATGATTCTTTTTGTTTCAGTTACCAAGTACTGTCGGTGTTCAAAGAATATTATTGTTTTAACGGATTTGTTGTAAGTTTAAAATCGCTTGTATTCTACCAACTTGTTTTCCCCAGTTGTACTTTATCACAACTTAAATATATACACTGCACTAATATGCATTATATATCAACTAAAACTAAAAACTACACCACTACCCCACCAGGAAACTCAGGTTTGCCATAGATATTACAAAATGTGTTTAATTTATTTCAGCATTATTATGTGTGCGTTTTTGTATTGTAATATACAATAATATCTTTCATTATCTTTCTACCAAGAACACAATATATAATATTAAAACCCAAACAATCCCTAATAAATATCATTATTAAAATTTACTCTGTAACATGTCTATCATTCAAAGATTTAATTCGATTGTCACCTGTGTGACTCGACTGAAGATTCGAGTTCCTGATCCTCATCCTCTGCATCGTCATGGTCAGGGAGTCTCGTGTGGCGGTGGGTACGAAACCTCCTGAGAGAGATAACCTCTGATAACAGCGTCGTGCTAGATGTGGCGCGACTCCGGACAGGGACCAGACTGCCCATAGACTCTCCTACTGTAACATGAAATGGGACACTGTAGTGACATAGTTGGAACGTCATGTGTCGTTGGGGATGAAACCTTTGAGGGAGATGACCTCTGACAACAGTGTCGTGGTGGAGGTGGCGCGACTCCGGACAGGGACCAGACTGCCCATAGACTCTCCTACTGTAACAATACATGAGACACTGTAGTGACATAGTTGGAACGTCATGTGTCGTTGGGGGATGAAACCTTTGAGGGAGATGATCTCTGACAACAGCGTCGTGCTGGAGGTGGCGCGACTCCTGACAGGGACCAGACTGTCCATTGACTCTCCTACTGTAACAAGACATGAGACACTGTAGTGACATAGTTGGAACGTCATGTGTCGTTGGGGATGAAACCTTTGAGGGAGATGACCTCTGACAACAGCGTCGTGCTGGAGGTGGTGCGACTCCTGACAGGCACCAGACTGCCCATAGACTCTCCTACTGTAACAAGACATGAGACACTGTAGTGACATAGTTGGAACGTCATGTGTCGTTGGGGATGAAACCTTTGAGGGAGATGACCTCTGACAACAGCGTCGTGCTGGAGGTAGCGCGACTCCTGACAGGCACCAGACTGCCCATAGACTCTCCTACTGTAACAAGACATGGGACACTGTAGTGACATAGTTGGAACGTTATGTGTCGTTGGGGATGAAACCTTTGAGGGAGATGACCTCTGACAACAGCGTCGTGCTGGAGGTAGCGCGACTCCGGACAGGCACCAGACTGCCCATTGACTCTCCTACTGTAACAATACATGAGACACTGTAGTGACATAGTTGGAACGTCATGTGTCGTTGGGGATGAAACCTTTGAGGGAGATGACCTCTGACAACAGCGTCGTGCTGGAGGTAGCGCGACTCCGGACAGGCACCAGACTGCCCATAGACTCCCCTACTGTAACAAGACATGAGACACTGTAGTGACATAGTTGGAACGTCATGTGTCGTTGGGGATGAAACCTTTGAGGGAGATGACCTCTGACAACAGCGTCGTGCTGGAGGTAGCGCGACTCCGGACAGGCACCAGACTGCCCATAGACTCTCCTACTGTAACAAGACATGAGACACTGTAGTGACATAGTTGGAACGTCATGTGTCGTTGGGGATGAAACCTTTGAGGGAGATGACCTCTGACAACAGCGTCGTGCTGGAGGTAGCGCGACTCCTGACACGCACCAGACTGCCCATAGACTCTCCTACTGTAACAAGACATGAGACACTGTAGTGACATAGTTGGAACGTCATGTGTCGTTGGGGATGAAACCTTTGAGGGAGATGACCTCTGACAACAGCGTCGTGCTGGAGGTGGCGCGACTCCTGACAGGCACCAGACTGCCCATAGACTCTCTTACTGTAACAAGACATGGGACACTGTAGTGATATAGTTGGAACGTCATGTGTCGTTGGGGATGAAACATTTGAGGGAGATGACCTCTGACAACAGCGTCGTGCTGGAGGTGGCGCGACTCGTGACAGATACCAGACTGCTCATAGACCCTCCTACTGTAATATGACATGAGACACTGTAGTGACATAGTTGGAACGTCATGTGTCGTTGGGGATGAAACATTTGAGGGAAATGATCTCTGACAACAGCGTCGTGCTGGAGGTGGCGCGACTCGTGACAGGTACCAGACTGCTCATAGACCCTCCTACTGTAATATGACATGAGACACTGTAGTGACATAGTTGGAACGTCACGTGTCGTTGGGGATGAAACATTTGAGGGAAATGATCTCTGACAACAGCGTCGTGGTGGAGGTGGCGCGACTCGTGACAGATACCAGACTGCTCATAGACCCTCCTACTGTAATATGACATGAGACACTGTAGTGACATAGTTGGAACGTCACGTGTCGTTGGGGATGAAACATTTGAGGGAAATGATCTCTGACAACAGCGTCGTGCTGGAGGTGGCGCGACTCGTGACAGATACCAGACTGCTCATAGACCCTCCTACTGTAATATGACATGAGACACTGTAGTGACATAGTTGGAACGTCATGTGTCGTTGGGGATGAAACATTTGAGGGAAATGATCTCTGACAACAGCGTCGTGCTGGAGGTGGCGCGACTCCGGACAGGGACCAGACTGTCCATTGACTCTCCTACTGTAACAATACATGAGACACTGTAGTGACATAGTTGGAACGTCATGTGTCGTTGGGGATGAAACATTTGAGGGAAATGATCTCTGACAACAGCGTCGTGCTGGAGGTGGCGCGACTCCGGACAGGGACCAGACTGTCCATTGACTCTCCTACTGTAACAATACATGAGACACTGTAGTGACATAGTTGGAACGTCATGTGTCGTTGGGGATGAAACATTTGAGGGAAATGATCTCTGACAACAGCGTCGTGCTGGAGGTGGCGCGACTCGTGACAGATACCAGACTGCTCATAGACCCTCCTACTGTAATATGACATGAGACACTGTAGTGACATAGTTGGAACGTCATGTGTCGTTGGGGATGAAACATTTGAGGGAGATGACCTCTGACAACAGCGTCGTGCTGGAGGTGGCGCGACTCGTGACAGATACCAGACTGCTCATAGACCCTCCTACTGTAATATGACATGAGACACTGTAGTGACATAGTTGGAACGTCATGTGTCGTTGGGGATGAAACATTTGAGGGAAATGATCTCTGACAACAGCGTCGTGCTGGAGGTGGCGCGACTCGTGACAGGTACCAGACTGCTCATAGACCCTCCTACTGTAATATGACATGAGACACTGTAGTGACATAGTTGGAACGTCACGTGTCGTTGGGGATGAAACATTTGAGGGAAATGATGTCTGACAACAGCGTCGTGCTGGAGGTGGCGCGACTCGTGACAGATACCAGACTGCTCATAGACCCTCCTACTGTAATATGACATGAGACACTGTAGTGACATAGTTGGAACGTCACGTGTCGTTGGGGATGAAACATTTGAGGGAAATGATCTCTGACAACAGCGTCGTGCTGGAGGTGGCGCGACTCGTGACAGATACCAGACTGCTCATAGACCCTCCTACTGTAATATGACATGAGACACTGTAGTGACATAGTTGGAATGTCATGTGTCGTTGCAGATGAAACCTTTGACGGAGATGACCTCTGACAAAATATGATGTGGTTTAAATTAGTTAGACTCAAAATCCTGATTGTAGTTACTCATTTACTTGAGTTTATTTTAATCCATATTTACATGTAAAACATTTAATACATCTGCACCATTAAATTCATTGCAGTTATGGATTTGTTATTTGTTAGTAGGGTTCATCATCATTGTTGCGGATTAGGAATCCCTAGTATAACTGCTAGGCACATCTTCTACAAGCAAAAATATTGCGCAGGTTACCGGAAGGATAGGATATAGCAGGAAAGGAAAGGGTGGGATGGGACGGCAGCCAAATCGACCCCTCATAGAGCCAACTCCTGTGTCCCTGTGACAGCTGGGATGAGGCTCTCAAACAGGGGACCCGCATTCTACTCTCAAACTGGACAACCCAACTGACAGGGTATCCATATACAATATATATTAAATATATTATATAATATATTAATATATAATATATTAATATATAATATATTATATATTATATATGTATATTTTAAGGTAGTCCTGAGACAAGTTAGTAAGGTTAGTTTGGGCTTTACTTATAGCCACTAGTGTTAAAAATAACATGGTGATTTTTGGGGTAAGGATAGGAGTAGAAAAGAAAAGTAAAATACATACAACCCTATAAATAAATTAGAAAGTATATTATATCAAAAGGTTAAACAAGTCTTGAAATCTTTTAAGTCACTGTATTACACATTACAACCCATATTCCTTCATTACCTTATCATAGGTTAGGTTAGGTCATCACTCAATGTTTTCTATTTACGACACAGACAGCGTTGTACTCACGAGATACGGCGAGGGACTCCAGATCATCGTGGGCGGTCAGCTGATACTTCCGGTACCGGTGCATGTACTGGGCTCCCAAACAGGTGGACGTGAGCAGGACCACGACCAGTAGCAGGATCACGGCGATGTGGACCAGCGCCAGCCGCTCGAGTGGGCTGATGGTGGGCCTCATGGAGACCTCGCCACCCGAGCTGCCATTTCCTGAGCGTTCTGACAAATAGTGAAGATTTAGGAGAGTGTTAATATTTTTTCGTTTAACATTGATATGCATATAACATAAAATAATAACAAACTTATACCTTTTGTCTGTACAGATTTAGTAGAACCGCATAAATTTGTAAATTCAAAAACTATAGTAATGTTCAAGTAGCTGATTGACATTATTAATCTTTTTCTTCTTACAACGTCGATTCTCCACTTCACAATTGTAGAGAATGAAGAGTCGTCAAAGTGCTGAATATGAGATGTTGTGTTAGTGTGTGTCTGTGTGTATAATTATATAGTTGTGAGTAATATTTACATTTATGATGGTCTGTTATGCTAAAAATGATCTTGGTTGAGTTGTAGTTATAAATTACTAAACATGTTATATATGAGCACGAGAAAGTTCAGAGTATTATTTGTACATTGTTTTATTTCAACAAAAATATTTAACTAATCATTGGTATAAAAAACCTTATAACGCATAATATAATAAAATTATAAATAATAAACTGGCTGAAAATTGTTGATTAATTTCTTCTTATTTAACATGTTCCTAGTGGCATTAATCATAAACATTCATTAAAGGCATTCTGGCCCAAAATAAATGTTTACTCATTTTAGACTATGGAGAAAAACTTTAGAGGAATCGAATCTAAGACCATATTGGAGAAATCTCCAACATGACATATTATTACTTATAGATGCTAACGTTAACCTTTCATTGCAATATCTATGAAAGTATAATCAATATTGCATTTTGTACTCACATAAATTGTATAAATATACTCCCTTTACCCTAATAAATTCAAATAACTTAAAATGTTCTAGAAAATGTTTACGGTAGCCAAAAACCAAGTGTTTTCAGGCACAAGCCCTTACTCTTACTAAAAACAATTATGAATCGTACTTTTACCACTGCACTGAACACGAAGAGTTAAGTGGAACTATTAGCAACTATTACATTGCGAATACCGAACGTTACGTTATTAGTTCTGTATCAATTCCAGCACTTCCAGCCCAGCAGTGAACCAGGTCAACAATGTAGTATGTCACGGCTACATGTCCTGAACTCTGATGTACTGTAATGCATTTCTGGTGTACTGGTGTATGGCAGCTAATGAGGCACTACGAAGCGCCCAGTTTGATATTACGTGTTTCTGTTAAAACGACAAACAGAACAATATATTAACACTGGTTGGAGTATAAGTGTACATTATTCTTTGAGGTTTTGAATATTTTACCGAGTAAGTTTACTTTTGAGTAATCATTTATGCACAGGGTTTATTCTATTTGGCATGCATTACGAGGTACCACAATTTACTATAGCATTATGTTAAAAAAGATTATTTGTAGTATTATATGTATGATTATACAAATATAACCAATATTTAAATATTATCCCTCCACGAAAAAACACCAGTGATACCAAAATTGCATTAGTTATTATTTATTTTATAGTTATATTAATTTCATCAAATATTTTAACTGAGCTGATTTACCAATATAAATCGTAACACTAAACATTTTTCTATGCTATTAATTATTAACTATTTAATACTAAGTTGATCGTTTGGTTAGTTTTAATTGCCTTTAAACAAGATCAAAAATATATTACGTATATAAAGTGGCATAGTATATTTTGTTTGAGAACCAAGCACCAATATAATTATGACAGTATAAGTTAGTAAACAACTTTCTGATTATCATATTCCGTACGGAATGTAATAAAAGACGTCTTTCAACAATTAAAATATATTTACACTTATAATGTATTTATGTATCAGACGGTAAACATATATAACAGATGGTAAAAGGCCATCGATTCGACCAGTCACACCGGTCATCATCAGGCCAATGATGAGGTCCGATTTAAATTATGTCTTAGTCGTATAAATGATGACTCGTATAAATTATTGCCAAAATCATATATGATACTGTAAGTAAAAGTGTGATTTACTATTTAAAATATTTCATAGTATAATATAAAAATAAAAATGTCACAATTATTAATTAATGATTGTGGATTTTTATTTCATAAGACTAAGGTAATGCCAAATTTTTAACGTTGGTCCAAAACTAGTTTAGTTAAAAAATAAAATACTTTTCGAAGAACTCACCTATCTGTTGCACATGGGCAAGAAAACCACCCCAGCATTCCTCGCCAACCGCGGCCAACTCGTCGGAGAAGAACTCCAGCAGGAGGAAGTTGGCTGAGGAGTTGATGATGGGGTGGTGGCCGAGGACTCCAGTGAGGTGAGCCAGGAGGGTGGAGGACAAGGAGTCCCCGTCGCGCACCTTGAGCCACTGTGCGGAACAAGGGAGGCGGAACTGCTCCAAGGAGAGGCGTATCAGCTGGTTCCGATCAGCCTGGCAGCAGGAAACATAGTGAGTTTTGTGATTCTACGTTGTACTGAAGGGGTTGTTGTCATCGTTTGTTAGAATAAGGCTAACCGTAAATATAAAACACTTGAAATGTTTACTCTTTATGAAGAAATTCAATTCAGGACACCCAAAAAGCAGGGAATGAATTTGTTTGTAAAAAGTTATTTTAGTTAAATAATTTTCTAGTTATATATGATGATTGTCCCTTTACAGAATAATCAGTTTAGGTGAATCTTAAATGAAAACAGTAACATTACTTTGAAACGTATTACGTGGACGGTTAATGGTGAGATGCCATTTATCATTTTACCACCCAAATTCTAAACACAGTTGGTTCTCTAATAGACTAAATCCAGGAACTTAGTTCATTTATAATTAAATCAATGAAAAGATCTTTGATATTCATATATTTTCTTAATAGATAATGTATCTTTATCACATAGTTGAAATGTATCGCATTTGACCGATGGTGCAAAAAAAAACTCATCAATGAAATAGGTTAGTTTTTCCACTTTATTACGAAGACATTGTTTATACTTTTTCATATTTGCTTTTCTGAAATATGAAGTGGGTGGTTTTGTTGAATATCGATTATGACATGTCAAATAGTGTCTACCTGTCTATACTGGGTTTTACCTGCTTCTCATAAAAATCCAATGCTAATTTTCAAAGCTCGGTTCTCCTCAAAGGTTTATCCAAAACCATTGATTCATGGTTCGTTTTAAAGAACACAAAATTACCTAAAAAACCATTAGTTATTTCTGCTCGATTAAAGTACTATTAATGGTCGTAAATATTTAACATTAAGGCATTAGCTCAAAGGTTCTTGTCCGACATAACGGGATTTTCCAAGTATTGTTTCGATCATTAATCAACGATATCGGATAATCGGTTGAGGTCGGGCTTTTAAAGTTAACATTGGCGTTATGGGGAAAGCAGGAAGAAACACAAAAATGTTCGTGATTGGATCTCACACTTTGAAGTTTGAGGACCGTTTCACTAAAGTCAAAATCAGAAATGAGAAAGGCAACCTACTAGAAAAAATAAATGGGAATCTCCCTTCATAGGCGGAAATAGCTTCTGTATAACGAGTTGTGATACTCTCCTAGTACTGTACCTTTGTTTTAAATGTTAACTTGTGGATTTGAAAGAGTTTCGTAATCAAAAGTTGTCTCAGTTGGTTTGCAGTCGACTCTACTCCCTGATCACCCTCTCCCTGTCCCTTCACCACCTCCTCCTGGTCCTCCCTACCTGTATCAGCCAGAAGGTCCGGCCAGGGCAGCTCTGCGAGGACGATGCCACCAGCCTCCTCGGCTTGGCGACTCCCAGGTGCACGACACAGCCACATCGACACCCCGGCCCCACCTCCGCCTTCACCTCCGGCCTCTCCGCCGGCACGTCGCCGCCCTCTTGGTAGAACGGGCAGTCCCAAGCGAGTGCCGTCCCGCACCGCTCCGTCTCCAGAGCGTGGCCCTGGGAAAGAGAGAATTACTGGTGGGTTCAGTTACGAAAAACTTTGCATCTTTACCTGCTTCCCCCATAAGATAACCTTAAAAGCTCGTCTCTCCTTAACGGATTATCTGATATCGTTGATTGATGGTTCATTTCAAAGATAACAAATTACCAAGTGGTATATGTTTACGAAATTGTCATATCATAATTAATAATCGTTAAACAAATTAAAAAATATTCAATATTTAAATTTTTTATGGCGAAATATTTGAGATATTGAAACTCACTGTAATCACTTGGTATTTGTTTAAATTAAAATTTACCATAAATCAACGATTTTGGAAATCCGTTGAGGAAGGAGATGCTTTGACACTTAAAATTGGTATTATAGAAGAAGCAGGATTAAGCAAAGTATTTAAAGTAAATGAGGTGAAAAATATACGAAAATCATTAACAAAAAATATAAGTTTTTTAAATACATACAACTCTATTTCCTTTATACCTTGTTCTATTTCTTTATTACCTTGTGTTTCCTTTATACCTTGTTGTTTAAAATCAGTTGTACAAATTATTTTTTAAACTCCCGTACTTCTGGTAATATTATAAGAAGCAGGAGTAAGCAAAGTATTTAAAGAAAAAGATCTCAAAAATTTGTATGTATATAACGGGTTAAAATTACTAACTAAAAAGTAGAAGTTTCTTAAATACATACAATTCTATATTTCCTTTGTACCTTGTTGTTTAAAATCAGTTATGAAAATTATTTAAACTTTAAAACTTCAGTACTTCTGAAAAATATATAACAACGTATCATACACAAATTGAATGTAGAAAACGTATGGATTAGTATGGGATTTGCACATTATATTAAGTATTTCAGTCGCATATGATAGGCACTGCTAAAACATAAAAAAACTTACCCCAACGCAATTCCACAGATACTTAACAACTCCATGCGGCTACCTACAGCTAGGTTGCCTATTTAGAGGTAGACCATATTAAACCTCCATTGTCGAATGTACTTAAAAGGTATCACGTTTCCAAAGTCAAAATTAAATTTAACTATATATATACACGGGGCTTTAGTTTGAATCAGATAAAATCCCCCATTATGAGTTTTATGTTGGATGTAGCACCATAGCAACACATATGTAACGTTATACCTCGCAGAACTTGGCCCCGTATCTGGGGGGAGGCGAGTCGCACAGCCTGTAGCGGTTCCTGGTGCCCCCACTACAGGTGGTGGTGCACTGGGTCCACGAGGTCCAGGCGCCCCAACCCCCACTCTCCGCCTCTGAAAACATGATAACAGTCAATGGTATAATATAGCAAATATAATTGTTTGCTACGTGCCCTTGATACTACGATGTTAATTATGTACTAAGTAATATTAATTCTTGTCTTTCCGCAAAAACCACTAATATACGAGTGTTTCAATATATCATCAAGCACGTATTTTAGGATTTATGTGATTTATCTAATATGGTTATATGGTTATACGATTATATGGTTATATGGTTATATGATTGTTTGGATATGGTTATATGATTGTAAGGAAATGGCTATATGGTTATATGGTTATTTGGTTATATTAAATGGTTACTATACTATTTTTTTATTTTATTCATTTTGCATATATGCCCACCCTATATACAATTTGTATTCAATAGTTATATCACCGATATCGCTAATTTAAACTATGTAAATTGCCGCTGAGTGTTTATGTTTATGTGTTGTTGAAGGGGCGGATTCATAGATTCAATGATTCAAAGATCCTCCCACCGCAGAGTGTTACTTTGACAGTTTACTTGTTGTTTATGATTATTTTGCATTAGATTAAACCTCCATAACACATTAATAACTTCTTTACTAGTTTTTTCTTTGGGATCAGATATTTCTATAACATCTTTTTAAGCCAAACATAACTGTAAACTGTAGTCCAACATTTAAAGACAATGTTTTATGTCTTTTGCATGTAAGAGTTTCCCACATTAACACGATTATATTTTAAACAGTTATAGTTTAGGATTACGAATTTAACCTTAAATAGTTTCATTCTACCACCTCCTAGAGCCAACCAACTACACAGTTTCCTCATGCCACCTTAAAGAGTTAGCCAGCTAAACACATCCCTTCCACCACGTTATAGAGCTAGCCAACCAAACAGTTTACCGTGCACAGGCAGAGTAGGCACACAGTCCATCCTGACGTCACTAACAGCACCACTGATCGCCTGGCTCACGTAGACGAAGCAGTACTCGACGTATCTCTCGGTGAACAGCTCGCAGTCAAAGTTGAGCGCGTGCTGCCCCCTGGTGACTCTGTGTTCGGCGATGTAGTGGAGCGTGGAGGGCGGAGCCCCCGCCGTCACGTCGGCCCGGAGCCGCCCGAACACCCGGACCCGGTCGCCGGTCTCCAGGATGCACGCGGGGTACTGGAACAGTACGGGGATGCCGCCGTGGCCGTCGCAGGGGAAGATGCTCCTGGCGTGGACGTTGAACACGAACTTGTCACTCCACTCCGCCTGGAACATTTGACAATTATGTTTGACTGTTGACGAAAAGGATTAGAAGTAGTGGTGTTTGGTAAGTTCTGGGCAGTTGAGGCCGGCCCCCCCTCAAAAACATTGCAAATAGATGATGAAAATTCAATATTGGTGATGTTTATGTTATTAAAAATAATCTAACATTTTCTAATTCTGATTATATAAAAACAAGATCCACGACGTTTCGGGATCTGAAATCTGATAGCGTACTCAGTTTAGAAAAACACCTACACCATAACAAAATTACAGACACAATCAAGACACAGCTGGAAGAAACCACAGAAAAGCTAAAACAGAGAAATGTAAAAGCGTTGGCATTAATTTGTAAATGTTGTAGGTATTCTACCAACTGAAAGACGTCATCAGATTCCAGGCCCTGAAACGTCATAAAGTTTGTTTTGCTATAGTTATTGATGTAAAATGTTGGTAGTAGCTTCTTAAATAACACAGACGAGTTGAGTTGGTTTTTTAACCTCAAAACACTGAGAATACTGAGTGTCCACAAATTATTTATCAGATTCTAGTTGCATATGTTTCATTTATGTTATACATTATGCCACTGAGGAAAACATGTGGTAAAAGAGTATTCTTCTATGTTGTTTAATAATGTGATCAAGGTATATCAAATTGGTTTTTAATACAAAATTCCGTAACTGGCCTTGTTGCTAAAACTACAAATACTACCGATCAATTCTAATTAAAAAACTAGACATTGTTCGGCTGAAAAAGAAATTCAACCATCTTTAATTAAAGAGCTCAAACTGCATTTCGTTTTCAAATATATTAGTGTTTCAAGAACACTCATTATAAAGTAATGAAAATAATTTGATACCAAGGGGTAATTTGTATAGTTAGATATTTCAGTAATTAAAAATATTACGGGAAACATGCAAATTTTTGTTTTTCCTGTTTTAACAAGGTTCTTTTTCGCTGTTAAAAATCACCAATGATATAAAATAATATTTATCTTAATCCAAATTAATTCAGACACTACACTAAATTTATCTCACTCATTACAAAACTGACTTGTCATTGCTAAATGCCAAGTCATTATTGTCCTGACACACTACATTAGAGGTAATCAATATTGCCACTAATGTACTTGATAACACAATCCTAACTCCTGCTCCATTTTCGAACAATCCTCGATTTCACTACATAAAGTAATCAATTATAATTTTTCAATTCGTTTTACTACCTACGCTCTAAAGATTGTATGAACCCCTTATGTGATCTTCGTTATATATGCCTTTTTTTAACAGTAAAAATATTTGTTTACTTTAGTCTGCAGTTTATTTTGCAAAGGTAATACTAGTTTTACATTTGAACGATTTTACTTGTTAGGTTAAAGAGAATAACTGGAAAGTGTAGTTATGGAGTACAAATAACCTAGAACAAAAAAAAACCTAATGAAGAGCAAACAATCAAGGAATATAGTGTATAAACTAAAATCAATTTTGTAAAATGACGACCGACTGTAACCAAAGAAATTTATTGATATAACTGTGAGTGTCATTTTTAGGACTAATATTTATGAGCATTACCAAATCATGTTTAAAAAGTACTATTACTACTACTACTGCCTTTGCCATTTTAACCGCAGTTGGTACCTGGCCTCAGCAGCACTGCACCTCCACAGGGCTTGGATCTTGGTCATCTTCTGTGATCTCCCCAATCGCTTAATATCCTGTTGAACCTTATCCCAGGACCTAGTGTGTGATCTTCCTCTAGATATTTAAAGACTTATAAATTCGTTTACCTTGACAGTGTGGTCTTGCGGCGTGTAGGCTATGAGCTGGCTAGAAGTGTTCATGTTGGTGCGCAGTGCCAGCACGTAGTGTCCTGCCAGGCCGAACAGGTTGCACGCCAGTGTCGTCTCCCTCAGACTGGGGTAGCCGAGGATCTGCTCCGAGTAGAGGACCTTGAACATGATGTGATTATCTCATTACCGATTACAACTTGTCTCGATATTTATATATTACTTCCATTGATGTGTAGGGCCTTGCAGTAAAGAAAATGTCGTCGCAGGCCCACCTCTACTGCGCCAGCAGCATAACTTAACCCATGATAAAACACAAGACACAACATGGGTTAATGCCATTTTCGTTTGGTTTAATATTAATGTGTTAATATTTATTGTCAGTGTGGGAGTTGTTTCTGCACTGGCGTCGTCCGTCAGACTGCACTCACTGACACTGATGGATGCAGGAGCATGCTTTTGCCACATCGGCATCTTAAGCTACCTTGTCTGGAAGAAGTCAGTTGAAGATGCAAGTTTGGCGAAAGCATTTTCTTGCGACCATCAGTGTTAGTGAGTGCAGTCTGACGTTGGACGATACCACCGAAGTTAGCATACTAATTCGTTTAAATATGTGAACTAACTATAACCTTACATTTCAATTGTATTACTGATGAAATATGTTTTCAATAGTGTTTGTTTAACTTATTTTACAGATAATTGACAACTGCTGACACTAATAAGCAGTAGAAAGTCCATAAACAGTTATCCAATGCTTAGGTACGTTGGTTTCGGCTTTTAGTTTCATTAGTTTTAAATACTGATAACCCTTATTTAATGTGCGCTTAGTTTGTAAGTGCTTGTGTAGTTTAAATTATTTTCTCCCAACTTCAAAGAAAGGGTGAAATTTATTATTTTTTTTATTGGGGTTTTCAATAAACGGTTTAAATTTATAATACAGGAGCGAACGAAATAGGCTACCTTGCCCGCATCAATAGTCGAAATAGGCTACCTTGCCCGCATCAATAGTCGAAATAGGCTACCTTGCCCGCATCAATAGTCGAAATAGGCTACCTTGCCCGCATCAATAGTCGAAATAGGCTACCTTGCCCGCATCAATAGTCGAAATATTTGAACAGAAATAGGCACCTTGCCCGCATCAATAGTCGAAATATTTGAACAGAAATAGGCACCTTGCCCGCATCAATAGTCGAAATATTTGAACAGAAATAGGCTACCTTGCCCGCATAAATAGTCGAAATATTTGAACAGAAATAGGCACCTTGCCCGCATCAATAGTC
Source organism: Allygus modestus (assembly GCA_963675035.1). Taxonomy (NCBI): domain Eukaryota; kingdom Metazoa; phylum Arthropoda; class Insecta; order Hemiptera; family Cicadellidae; genus Allygus; species Allygus modestus. The sequence continues at coordinate 13,745,434 of OY776116.1, forward strand.
GAAATATTTGAACAGAAATAGGCTACCTTGCCCGCATCAATAGTCGAAATATTTGAACAGAAATAGGCTACCTTGCCCGCATCAATAGTCGAAATATTTGAACAGAAATAGGCACCTTGCCCGCATCAATAGTCGAAATATTTGAACAGAAATAGGCTACCTTGCCCGCATCAATAGTCGAAATATTTGAACAGAAATAGGCTACCTTGCCCGCATCAATAGTCGAAATATTTGAACAGAAATAGGCTACCTTGCCCGCATCAATAGTCGAAATATTTGAACAGAAATAGGCTACCTTGCCCGCATCAATAGTCGAAATATTTGAACAGAAATAGGCACCTTGCCCGCATCAATAGTCGAAATATTTGAACAGAAATAGGCACCTTGCCCGCATCAATAGTCGAAATATTTGAACAGAAATAGGCTACCTTGCCCGCATAAATAGTCGAAATATTTGAACAGAAATAGGCACCTTGCCCGCATCAATAGTCGAAATATTTGAACAGAAATAGGCTACCTTGCCCGCATCAATAGTCGAAATATTTGAACAGAAATAGGCTACCTTGCCCGCATCAATAGTCGAAATATTTGAACAGAAATAGGCACCTTGCCCGCATCAATAGTCGAAATATTTGAACAGAAATAGGCTACCTTGCCCGCATCAATAGTCGAAATATTTGAACAGAAATAGGCACCTTGCCCGCATCAATAGTCGAAATATTTGAACAGAAATAGGCTACCTTGCCCGCATCAATAGTCGAAATAGGCTACCTTGCCCGCATCAATAGTCGAAATATTTGAACAGAAATATACTCTCACACCTCGCTGCTAACACGTATCTCAAAGCGTCAATAATATTAAAAAATATTGTGCTCCAATCAATTATGTTGATCAAATTCATATCATTGAAGGATACATAAGTACTTACTCACAATTATAATATGTCATAAACCTACTAAATATAATTTACATTAGGCTACTAGTACCTATTTAGTACCTGTTTGTGAGTGGAGTTGGCGCATCCTATCGGCGAGTGGCCGCAGTACACTAGGTTCAGCCAGGTCTCCGGGACCAGAGAGCCAATGGCGGGTTGGCAGAAGGTGTTGTGAAACATGACTCGTGCAACCACGGACTGCTCGGGGTACGTCTGGACTGACTTGGGCTCAGCCTCTAGAGTGACCCCCGGCCATCTCACGTCCAGGGGCACCACCTCGTCCTCCGTCTGGAACAGCGTTGTTGGTTAGTAGGTTTTTATGTGTACCAATTTGAAACTCGTCTGCAATAGAAAACTAGAGTCAGAGGAGTGAATTCTATTACTATTGGATGAAAAGTATATTGCAGAGGTGGAAATAGGCTTTTCAATATTTTGACTCCTCTGATGACTGCGTATCAATCATCAGCCTTTATACAGGTATTTGGTTCTGCCCCCTTTGGCCAGGTGTCGGTGTTCAGCCAGTCAGAAAAGGCTGCTACTAGTTTAGAGAAAGAAAGATGAGACGAAAAGTTCGGTGACGAAACGCCTAATAACTCAAATTTATGGTTATATAAATGCGTTCTGTGATATGTTTATTTTAATGTAAAAATTAACCATATTCCCCAAACACTGATAAAAGCACATCGAGGATACAACCCATTCTTTCTAACCTTTACATTCCGGAGGTACACAAATTTTTAACTCATATGTGTTAGCGGTCCATCGTGCAAAAACTTGGCTTTTGGCAAGTATATATTCTTAAAAATTATGAATAATTGTGCTGGTGATGATTAATTCAAAGTGTGAATATCAAGTTGCACCATTTTTATGGCAGGAGGTTTCAACAGAGTACAAGCAAGTCATCTGTCTATTCTTGGTAAAGTGTATTTATTATTGGCAATAATATAGTAAAATATAAATAATGAAGTATATTCAAAAATCTACAGATAATTATATTGCAACTTATAACCGTTCAGCTTTGATATGAGTTTAATAGGCGATTAAAACATATTTGAGGTCTTTCTCCTAACCAATCGTACTAGTATTATAGCTGAAAGCATTTGGATTTGTTTGTGAGTCACATACTACCCATTACGCTTTATGGGAATTGAGAAAACACAACAAAGAAGCATAGTATAACATAGGTCCAAAAATGTTTTAGCACTCTCCGACGGCATCTAACATTATCCCATAGATTTAATTGACGGGAATTATTTTTGGTTCCAATTTAGCAGAGATTAGCTAGGAAAATGTTTAATTTACTAAATCAATAAAAAGCCAACTTCCATTCGCAAGTAATTGTCGGGCACTGGTCTTCAATGTCCCCATGCAATCATCAAGCAACTACTAGACAGAGAGACTGAATAGGTATTTGTTAGAAAGGAACTAAATACACCGGAATTTAATTATACCTGCTACTGTATTAAATAAGTGGGAAGAAATATAGGATACTACAATGGGATAACATCATGGGACCTACGATCGATTCCAGGCTCTCTTGCTCTGCCATTCAAAACGCTAACCGTTAGGCTACCATTAAACTACCGATGTCTACTTAAATTTAATTTTTTTTGTTTTGTTTTTATTTTTTTCACTGGCCTTTATATTTTTGTGTATTTTAATTTTACAAGGCCAACTAACGCTAGATTAGTAAAAAAGTGTAAACGAATATTTTATTAGGTTCTGGTTCTAATAATACTAATTAACGAATATATTTCTAATGTTACTTTAATACCGCGAGTGAAGCCGTGACTGGTATATCTCGTTAGGCTATATCTATCCAAACGGATCTGGACAATTTGAAAAACTGTAATATTCTAGGAACAAAAGAAACGCAAATGGAAAACTAATCAGGTTAAGGAATTTATTTCATGATAAGAGCTCTAAAACCTACTGTATGTTACATTCAACTCTTGGTTCGAATAATCCAATTAAGGAGTTTTGTTCCAATTAACCTATTCCAGTTATTTGGCTTGTACATTTAAAATACAGCTACGATTCTAGATAATACGTTTTGATCAATCTGTCTATTATTAGTGAATTTCCTATAGAAAGTGAACTATTACTATGACCCGCACGGTGAAACTTAAGCCCGGGACCACCATAGAAGTTCCTAACGTGACTCCTGAACATGTTTTGAGGGGATCGTTCAATATTATATATATATATATGTATATATATATATATATATATGTGTGCACTCTATATATAATTATGTGTATGCACTCTAGAGGTTGCATTTTTTCGATTTACTTCAAATTTGGTAGAATCGTTCCTTTCTATAATCAGTTGGACAAGTTCGTTGGGCAAAACAATCGGAAAACTTTAAAGCCCTAATTTGGGGATTATTCTTTCAAATTTCCAGGTTTTGGGCCCAAAAAGCGTCAGAAAAGCCCCGGACGAAAAAATTAATGCATGTAATAAGATGGGAGTTAGTGAAGCAAAGGTTTTAAGCCCTCCTCGTCATTCTATCATAAATATTTACCGAGTTATTAAAGAAAATGTATATCGGCTAAACACATTACGTTGTCTTATGGGGTTTTTACATTAGAAAAGCATATTATTCATTTGTTGGTGTATTTGTATCATTCTCAGCAACCTCGCGCCTACTTTCAAGCCTGACCGGACTTTCTCCTAACCTTATAATGTAAAAAACTGGATTCCTAGAATTGCCGGTAAATGAAACCAGGAGCACCAAAACAGCCAACAAATCAATGGTGTCCGATTGGAATAAATGTATGTTTTTACACTGGGTTTGAGTTTTAAAAGTTTTGGATGTGGAAATTCACTTCCCTCACGTCAGCGTTCTGCGTACGAACTTGTTTTCATTTTATAAAGGTATGGAAATTAATTATTTTTAAAAATTATACTTTTACCATCGTGCACTATTGGAAATAAATGTTATAACCTCCCGAAATGACCTATCGTCTAGTCCTTTCTAATTCGGAAGTTAACTTTGGAATCAACAAAGAGAACCTCTCTCACAATGTGGCACTGCCCTGGTAAATGCTGCTGGTCTCAAAGTGTTGGGAGGTTGGCAGACTTTTTTGCCTCACTTTACCCTTCCACGTAGACTATAAATCAGTGTATGGAACGTATCCAGCAAGTGAGGGTGAGGCGTTACAGTACGAGTTTTACACGAAAAAGGTCGCTGCCATAGTTCTGGAGTCCGTCACCTTGACCACTAGGCCGAATACTTACCACCAAATAAGCCTGAATGCAGGTAAAACAGAATTTCCTTAGGAGGGAGCGTTGGGCAGGCTGTCTTATCTTTGCCTTTCCTTGAAGTTCATTTTCCTTTTGTCTTTTTACTTCCGTCATTAAATAAATATAAAAGGCTCTTTCTTGGTTCTAATCCAAAATATAGTACGAAACTGCACGTAAGTTATTGTATTCAGCTTGTTTCTGGATTGTTGCCACTGAGTTGTTTTGTCGCACCTGATCATGGAATGAGATTTCGGATCCATAAACGTCGTAAAATTTGCTTTTCTATTATCAGGGATGGAATGGAAACTTTCCATCTCCAGGAATAAGTAAAAATCGTGTTTTCCAAATTTCTCACCTGTTTCCATGTGACTGTTGTGACGTCTGTCTCCGTGGTCTCGTTGTCATCGATACTGGTCGTGGTGCTGCTGTAGGTCGAGGAGTTGGAGAGGCACTCGCGGCCGGAGGCCAGCCTGAGGCCGAACTGGCCCCCTCGACATATCACACCGCAGGGGAACACCACCTTGCAACACGGAGTAAAAACAGTTAACAAAATAAACATTAAATTTCTTATATCTTTAATCCTACTAGGGCTTTCCAACATCTTAGCTTGTTCACATGCTTTTAGCTTTATGGACAGATGATCAAATTAAAATATTTCAAATTTGTTTTAACTTGTAGAGTTTGATTAATTTATGCCCTTAGGGGACGTTGTTTTAAGAAACTACTAATTTTCTTCCATTTCCCTTAGGTAGACCTCTGATCTAAGTAAATGGTTAATGGCTGTCAGAAATTTGGGGTTTCTCAAATGTTCCTGGTACTTTGGGCTTTATTTAGATTACTAACACTTAGTTTGACACTACTAACAGACAATATGTAAGAATACAATTGTTTTAAATTATGCGCTTGTTAAAAGTTTATGATGTATAAACTACCACTTTAGGGCCATGCTGCAGGATCTATTTACGTCCCTTCTCCCAGAAAATAAAGTATTAGGAATGATTACATTGAGTCCACCACTCAAGCACTGTAGGTCCAATTTCATACATTTGGGAGCTGTTAATGTGTATGGTAACTTCATTAATTTCCCAATGTATTTTACCATTTTTAAATATTTTCGTCAGTAGTTGTTGCTCAAGCTCTAATGAAAATATGCAGGCTACAGTAGATAATTACCAGACAGGTTAAATTAACGACTAATAACAAGTAACAATAATGAAATAGTAATAAAAGTAATCTTCCTCAGCATGTTGTATATGCGAAAAAATATCTCAAATCTCCTAATTTAAACTGATATCCATGGGCACGATACGCGGTATAAGCTCCTCCTAGAACTGATATCCATGGGCACGATACGCGGTATAAGCTCCTCCTAGAACTGATATCCATGGGCACGATACGCGGTATAAGCTCCTCCTAGAACTGATATCCATGGGCACGATACGCGGTATAAGCTCCTCCTAGAACTGATATCCATGGGCACGATACGCGGTATAAGCTCCTCCTAGAACTGATATCCATGGGCACGATACGCGGTATAAGCTCCTCCTAGAACTGATATCCATGGGCACGATACGCGGTATAAGCTCCTCCTAGAACTGATATACTGCAAGGACTGCTTTCTTAACTCACTTCTCTCAGATTAAAAGGAGTTTGGGTTTCCAAATATTGTAAATAAAACCATTTTAATGGAGTTTTATTGATTAGGATAGTAGCTGAGTATTGATTAGGTAGTCCCAAACTAGCTGGCAGGGTCTCTGAGGAGGTGAAATATTGAGTGCTTTGACTTTGATAGTCAGTAGAAGGCGATAACTTACATATGGTTTTTGTTTTGTATCTGGGTCAGTGGAGCACTGAGCCCAGGGAGATTCCTGGTCGTGTGAGTAACTTAATTGACAACTAGTAGGGTTACTCCCTGTCTAGTTAGGAGTACCTAGAAATCTGGGACTTTAGTTTAGTCGTTGAGTGAAGTTGATAATAATTTTGAGGGTTAATTTTGGGTTTAACTTGAGCAAAGTATATATACCTTAAAAGGCAAGTTTCTGAATAATTACAAGGGGGAATGCAACATAATACTGCCTTCAGGACGCTACCTAGAGAGTGAATTATTATAGTTTACATTGTTATAAAGTACATATATCAATCCAACGAGAGAGAAGTTAAGTTTATTGGACATCAGTATTGTCAAACAGCCTATAAGTTCATTAATATACTGATCTGTTATCATCTCATATCAAGCTTGTCTCATTTTGAGGAAACCCTAGGAAAACTATGAAACTCTAGGAACCCTAAGGAAAAAACTAGGGAACTCACTGGTGAAGTTTATTAGTTAGATATGCTCTTAGTGATCGTCCACCGACGAGGTCGTGTATATAAGACCAATAAATGGCTACTTGATTCCTAATTGAGATTCACACACCTGATGTAGCGATACCCCCGGCTCCTGGACCGTGGCGCCCCGGACCGCCACCGACCCCAGGACCGAGAACTCGCCCTCTCTCGCCCTCTCCAGCAGCTGGACACAGCACGGCGTCGTCACCCCCAGCACGTCCACCCGCAGGTCACCAGACAACGCCGTGTACTGGCGGGGAGTGAGGATTTCACCGCAAAGGCACATTTTGTACTCTGAAATATCACAAGTAGTCAAGATTAATTTGGCGGTTTAAAGGTTTGTGAGAAGTCACGCATTTTTATTTTTAAAATCTCATAAGTATTTTTAAATATGTCATCCTAATATAATTTTATTATTTATTGTCATCGATAAACGGTTCATTAAATTAGAAACTTGTAAAAATATTGTTCTTACATTTTACTTATAGCTGTGCCATCCTTTTACCACCTTTTTAAATGTGTTAATTATTCAAACTACTGAAACGCTAAAATTGATAATATATGTGTAATGTATTTATATGATATGTCCGAATCTGTACCATAATTAACTGTCAAACTTATAAACAAATAATTTTTTGTCGTCGTGTGAATGTTACTAGTGATAAGAGCATACAACTTTTTACAGTTTTAAGAAATGACTGTGGACTGTGGTTTAATGTGTAGAATTTCATCACTGACTGAGGAAAATGGCTTCACGAAGTTTCGGGATGAGGAATCTGGTCGCCGTCAGGTGAGAAAAATCATCTTCAACAACCAGTTCTTTTTAGTGAATTTCCTTTGGAAAGTGAACTATTAGCATGACCTGCACGGTGAAACTTAAGCCCGGGACCACCATAGAAGTTCCTAACGTGACCCCCTGAACACGTTTTGGGGGGTCGTTCAAAATTTTATATATATATATATATTATATATATATGTGTATGCACTCTAGCGGTCGCATTTTTTGTCCGATTTACTTCAAATTTGGTATGGACGTTCCTTTCTATAATCTGTTGGACAAGTTCGTTGGGCATAACAATCGGAAAACTCTAATTCCATTTTTTGGGTATTAATCTTTCAAATTTCGAGTTTTTGGGCCAGAAAAGGGTCAGAAAAGCCCCAGATGTAAAGTTAATGCATGTAAAAAGATGGGAATTAGGAAGGCGAAAGTTTTAAGCCCTCTCTCGTCATTCTAGCATAAATATTTACCGAGTTATTCAAGAAAATGTGTATCGGCTAAACACAGTACGTTGTCTTATGGGGGTTTTACACTAGAAAAGCCTGTTATTCCTTTGTTAGAGTACTTTTATTATCCCCAGCAACCTCACGCCTACTTTCAAGCCTGTCTGGACCTTCTCCTAACCTTATAATGCGCAAAATTGTATTCCCAGCTTTGCAAGTAAATGAAACCAGGAGTATCAGAACAGCCAAAAAATCAATGTTTTCAGATTTCAATAAAAGTTGGAAAAATGTATGTTTTTACACTGATTTTGAGTTTTAAAAGTTTTATGTGGAAATTCACTTCCCTCACGTCAGCGTGCTGCGTGCGAACTCGTTTTGATTTTGTTCAGCTTTGCCTGGATAATGCAACGAATTGTTATGTTTTAAGTTTTTCTCATCTGAAGTCGGGATCAGATTCCAAATCCGGAAACGTAGGGCAATGTCGCGAAACCTTTTTTTTCAGTGATGGTAAAAGTGCGTAATATTTTTTTATAATATAAACTCACCATCACCAACAATGAATTCCAAACAAAGAACTTTTCAAACATATTTAGACTTATTATAAGACTTAGTAAGGGAATCATCGGAAGCGTTTTCCTATAAATGGTGAATAATAATAATAGTAGTATAAATAACATTACATCATCCCTCATAATTTAACATACGCAAGGAATGAACTTGAAAACCTTTTGAAAAGCAATCAACTTTTGATTTTCAATTCCATCACTCGAGGCGGTGAAATCGATAGACCCTTGACAATACTCGTATTTCTTTAGGCGAGGGAAATTTCATCACCAGACATTGCTTTCCTTTGCACCAATATGTTCTTTATTTGATTCACTGAATCCACAGATATGAAATCAAATGTTGTTAGAGCCCTAGGCTCAAAATCTGAAGATATGACCATCATTCCACATTACCCAGTTTTAGTCGTGGATATCGAAAAGAGTATACTACAAAATCTCTAACTCCGAAGCAATTTTAAATAGAATAATTTATTAGTACCACGCTTGTATCTTTATTAAAATTAATTATTCTATTAAAATTTACCCACATATAAGTGCAATTTTGAACGCACTATGGCATTATGGTTTCCTCATCAAACAGACAGTAAATATAATATTGATGTTGCTTGACACCAGTAAAGTATTTTATATTTAGTAACTTATCAAACGAGGCATTGATAGTAAACAAGATAAACATTGTATTGCCTTTGTGGGTGTGTTCAGCTTACATCATATGTTAATTCATGCTAATGTTAATGTATGATATATGCTACAATTCCCACCTGAGACAGCGAACAACAGAAGAATGATCCAATACAGAGTGACAGCTGTCATAGTGCGGACATGCCGCGACGATCATGTGTCGCCCTCACATGGCAATCTGCAACACAGACATATGACTTTAAAACACAATAAGAAAACAAACAGGCATTTAAAATAAGATCTAAATATAAGGAGGTAAAATATATAAATTTAGATACATTTTTATGAAAGGATTTTTTTAAATTGCAAAAAGATATCAATGTCGGAAACAAACCCGTTATGACATGCAGGTATCGAGTTAATAGAAACTAGTGAGTGAAAAGAATAATTTTCACTTTCCAAATAGATTAAAATAATAATTTGTTTGTAACTCTATAGTTTTTTGCAGTTTACATATATTTATATACCAATTCCAAATACCACTGACTGACCTATCACGATATATCCATAACTATAAGGCCTACAGAGTTGAAATTTTACATATAGGTTCCTCTTTAGCCCTAGGTGCTTGCTAAGAAACGGTATCAAGAAATTCCCCCTGTAATCTGCCCCGCTGCGTCTCAAAGTTACCATTTATTCCTTATGGACATTCACTTTGGTTTGAGCTGATGAAATTTCAAACAGCTGATTTTGATTCGTATTAGTTCCACGGGCTAACCACAAATTAAAGTACACACAAAGATAATAGTTTAAGCGGGCGAAGCCGCAACGGGTCAGTTAGTTGTTTGACAAAGAGTAGGTCAAGTGTCTCGAATTTGAGTTGTTGATGTTATTAAGGGATTACTCAGCTGGAATTAAGTCCCTTCTATTCATATTGTGTGGCTAGAGGGGTTTTGTTTGATTTACATTATGTGTAAAGCATCTGTTTTAACTGGTGTGCTTTGAGTTATTAACCTTTCATCAGCTGTTAAATATTCACTCTCCTTGATTATTGAGCTTTTTCTATAAGATCTATGTTGAAAGTTGAAAGCCCAAGGGAAGGAGCCTTCAAAGTGGTTGTTAACAGAACTAAAAAAATTGTATTTAAAAGTTGAGGGATTTTGTTGGATCCTAATCTTGTACACAAAACCATTATTGTAATGTAAAAATCACCGAACATAAAGCAATCATTATTTTAAGAATATAGATGGGAATTAATTTTAATTATTGAGTGCATTGTTACAGACTAACTTTTTAATGGATTTTCATTGTAAATAAAAATTGTTAACTATAGCACTTACATTATTTGGCTTTTATTTGTTAACAGAATTAAATAAAGTAATACAATTTTATCACTAGCTGTTAGTTTTTTTTAACTGAGACTAGAATTAAGTCTGAGGCCATAAAGAATTTGGTATAAAATAATGTTTCCATTTCCTCCAAATGCATTTTATATGTAGAGCGTAATATAAAGTGATTGTTTAACGTAGCCTAGTCTAATAGTGGGTAAAGTTTCTCCGAAATACCATCAAACAAAAGACAGATTCACATAGAATACATATTATAAATGCTTATAAAATGTTTCACACAATCGTGTTAGTTAGTTCATTGGCAACACCCACGTAAACAATATTATATAGTATATAATTGGATTACCTTGGCAACTAATATAAATACAAAATTAAATATTTATTAATATAGAAAGCAGAATGTAGCGAATTTATTTTCGAATAATCATTCATTAAAATGGCAAACTAATTATAATTATAATTTACATTATCTAGCTCATGCTTAACAACCACAAGCGAGTCAGTTGGTATATGATATGATAAAAGTATTTTTGTTAATTTATCTATCAGACCAATATATATATATACAATTAATTGTTCACATATATAAAACAGTATAGTATAAAAGCACATATCTATATAAATGGCCGTGTGTTAAAATGGTTATTACATAAAATGCATCTAAGCGGTCGTATTTTCTAGAAAGTAGAGTAAAGTTACGCAGACAAATAAGGCAACATTAAGACTGTGCAATCCTTTTCTTTTGAAACATGTGGTACTCGGGTTAGCACAGAGTGCATTCTTACGCTGAGTATGACTGTATATCTTCCTGGGTTTCCTAAAACTTATGATGGCTGTGTATATAAAACCATTTTCTTTATTGCTTCTTAAAGTAAAGTTATAAAAACATCTAAGACATAAGATAGCATTAAATATTTTAAGACATTCTTTGTGGTTAAAAAGTAAATCGAATCGTAATTTATTTAAGAATAATTATGGTATTACAAGTTTTATAATAATTTTTTTTAGTTTTATTTTGTTATTATTTGTATTTCATTGGGAGTGTTTGTAGTTAATAAAGGAGGTGAAGAGGTCCCTCACCGGACGAGGCGTTAGCTGATAACTATTATCTAATTGATTGCCTGAAGAGCCAAACACCTAACTCCACCTGTAATTGGCTTCCTCCGTGAATGGATAACAACACTTTATTTGCATAGTGAATTAATTTTAGAGGATGTAAAATGATTTAAAAATTCAAGCGAGCAATTACTCACTCAATTGTTATTAAATGTTTAGGAAAGAATTATTGAGAATGTGTTAATTCTGCTAGATTTTTAGTAACTAAACAATATCTCAATTACATTAAAATAGCTATTGAATAGTTTACAATGTTCACTTAACAAGACTTTTAGCAATTCAATTTTAGAAGAAAAATAAGCGGTATTTTTTCTATTTTCAAAGTAAGGAGACTTGACAAATGAGCCATCCTCCGACCGGAAGCGTTCTCAGGAAGGAAATGTAGTGAGTGCCCTTACAGCCCAAGGGTGGTTGACATAAGGGATTGCAACCCCCTCACCTCTGAGGGGCTTTATCCTTTTATTATATACGAAGTTATATGATTCAACTTTCACACGTTTGTTGAGACAGAGCAAATCACGTTTGGATGCGTTTGATCGAAAAAATATGTTGTAAGTTTAAGTCTCTAGACGTTACAGCAATAATTAAAAACATGTTTTTACATTTTTTCATAATTTTTTTAATAACAGTAATCAAAATAAATATTTGATTTTCTGATTTATAATCTGTTATGGTTACTAGGAGCTCAGCCTATTCCAGTACAATCCATTTTTCCCTAATTTATACTTACTAGAATGGTAAACTGCGCGCTCACCAAAATAACCCAAACACTTTGCGGACTGAGAAACACTGGTGAAAATATTTCAAATATCGGAATATAAATAATTCGAACTTATCAATAAAAATATACTTTTTTGTCAACACTATTCAGTAAAATAAAAAGGCACATGGAGGTAGACTGACGCTAAATAGATGGGGAAAACACTAGAAAGTCAGTTCTGTTAAATCTGGACGTCTGGTAATCCTATTCAATGTTAGGGTTTATTAAACACATTTCTTTAGTAAATTACAGTTTTTGTAGATTTTTTCCACACATAACATGAAACTAACCTCGCTTTAACGCGATTTAAAAAAGGATGATTAAAATGTGTGTTTAGTATCTCCAAGTTTAAATTAAGATCAAGAAAATATGTTATGTTCTATTTATGATTTAGAATCCAAAATGTATTGCCGGTACCCCTTTTTCCGTGATCTCAGTGTATCGTGAGCTATGAATATTATATAACTTTAAATTTTAAGATTAACACATGACATTCATAACATGTTAACATATTACAGGGTATCAATGCTTTAATTTGGGTTACCTCTTTTATGACTTATAGCCGAGAGATAATCACTAGGGTGGAGAGTGAAGGTATGGACTCGAGTGGCCTTAATCTGTCTTGTAACTCAATCACTCTGGAGCTACTATGAACCATAAGGGAAATGTGCCGAATACTGGCTATCTACTGGATTGTATGGAATTTGTAGGTCTACCCAAATACGTTATATCAAATAGTTTTACGGCATGTTCTTTTCAGAACTTAAGTATCACACACAATTACTATATATAAGAATATTTTGAAAATCTCAGAAATGTGACTAAACATAATCCAATGTGTTCAATTAAGTGCCACAATAATAATGATTTGTAAATAAACCATTTGGTTCGTTTAATAATCTTATTAGGTACTCAAAACTATAGTACAATAAGTTTTGGAAAAAAGTACACAAATAATTTAACAAAAATCAAGTTTAATACATAAATAATCCTATGTTTAAGTAAGTATAAAGAACCTTCCAGTTATATTGTCAGTATTAGAAATAAGTAGATTAAAAATAACAGGATAAAATAAAACTACCTCTCGCAACACTACAATATATATTTACACTTATATGTACTTATGTTTACTTATATGTACAAGACGATAAATATAAAAAATAATATAAAAAATAGTTACGTCCATTTAAGTGGTTTTGCTAAAAGTTTTAGTAATTATTGACTTTGTATCTATCTTCCTTACATTAACATTTTCTGAGCTTTCTTTCACCTCGATCACTCAAAATCAACTTTACGGATCTAAAGTCGATACAAAAAGTATTTTTCCACCATTAAGTTACTAAACCAATTGGAAGCTAACTTAGTTGTATTCTCATGCTTATTCAGATCCAAAAGTTACGCAATTTATTTGATTAAAAGCACTTTAAAATCAAGTATTGAATCGGAGAAAGGTTTGGTGCCGGATTCATTCCAAAAGCACTTATCCCTTTGCACATTCGCTGTTGGTGGATTTCTCCATTATCTATAGCTCCCTGAATAAATGGTGAAAGGACCAGGCTGGGCAGAGGTCATTTGCCTTTTCTTTAATTAAATTATTTAAAATGATTAAGTTTTGAAGGCAAATAGACTAATTAGTATCAAAGAAAAAAAGTTAAAAAAGTAAAACTACACCTTATAATACATTTGAACAAAACCATTTTCACTATATTTACAAGAGAGACAGTTGTGTTTTTTCTTTAGGAACTGAGTATATTTTCTGTTCTCTCAGGTTGTTCTCTCATCTCCCAATGAGTAAACCGGAAGGTTAAGAGTAAAATTATAGAAAAACAGTAGTAAAGCTTAAGTCTGAATTGATTATGTATATAGTGTCATCCAGCGATCAGTTATTACAATTTTGTAAACGTCTCATTTTGAACTTTATATTTACCAAATTAATTTAATTTTGTTTAAATAGTAAGTGCACCCTTGAAAAATAAGTTGAACAAACAAATGTTTCTCTCAGCTTCAGTATCATCTAAACTGGGCGTATTTGTAAAGTATTTTGCTTAAAATTTGTTAGTAAATCGGTTAATACTTTTTAATTTCAACTCAATAAAAATATTTGCTTTTTATACATGAGGACTAGTGGTTTGCAGGGGGATGTGCAGTTTCAAAGTTATTAATAAAGTTTATGTTTCAAATCAAATGAAAACATGTCCACCCATCACAAGGGCCGTTCTTATGGTCCTTGAGTGTATTGTCCACTTGACTGAAGAGGCGTCTTCCAAGAAAGGATCTTTGCCAAAGGTTGGTAATTTTAAACATTGTTTTTATTACTTCTCTTGTGCTAAAATAGTTGTTCAAGTTTATTTCTTCTGCTACTACCAAAGCTGGATGCTGTTGCACTTATACATCCGAGGCGTAATCAAAGTTATAGATTTATAGTAGAAACAATATGGGCTAAAGTATGAAAACAGTAAACAATCAGGTTGGAAATGTAAACAAAAGCTTGCAACCTTGTTTCAAAACTTCACAGAGTCAAATGTATATTTTTATATATTTCTTCTAACGCCATAAATTTAGTTTACCAAGTATAATGGTAAAGATAATACCCAAACTAGATCGTTAATGTATGCACAAACAGATAGCAACCAGCCACTGAGCCACAACAACATCAACATAGGCTCTCGCAGGTAACAACAATCTCTGCCCAATCAACACAACATAGTCATTGGCTGCGTTTGAGCTTTGTTGTTTTCGCAGTTCAGTAGATTATTTGGGTACGGAAAACTAGCAAAAATTATTTAATATTATATGAAAAATTGCATAGACTAAAAACTTATTGCAATAAAAATTTGTATTATTCAATTAACAAAAGGTAATAATGCTTAGGAATATTAAAAAGGAATTAATTAGGGTAGAAGGAAACATTTCAGGTTGAAACCTGGAGAAATATGTGAAAATGTATAGGAATACGATGGTTTAACATTAAAACATTCAAAAAGGTAAGCTATACTATTTATTCTCCATTCTTGTCTTGACTGTTGGATGATAGTATCGATATATTTTAAAGCTAGGTCTTCACTATTCATTTTATTTCATAGTTATCAGACGATTCGTCTCTATCCCTATCGAAATAGTAAAATTTCTTTTCCAGTTGTATTTTATATTATCCAATTTTATATTTACAAAAAAAACATAAACAACTTTTATTATGGTCCGTGTTTTAAAACAAAAATATTTTAACCATTTTTAAAATTAAGTTGATAAATTGTTTCTTCGTGAATACCATGGAACAATCGAACTAAAAATAATTGTAATATATTAAATGTTTACCTTTTTTTGTGAATAATACTATATTAAATCTATCTACCTATTCTATGTAGATAAACTACTAAAAGATCAAATTCAAAGATTAGGCGAAAGCTCACTCTATGGTTTGTAGCAACCTTTCAGTGAGAGGAAGAGTCTAAGAACTAACTTTATAAGGTGGCCTCTTTGGCACTGGAGTGCATTTGTTCTCGCCCACAACGTTCTTCAACTTACTCTACGTTACACTTTACCTAGAACAATATTCAGTTTTTTACTTCATCCTTCTCTATTTTTCTTGTTATAAATTTCTGTGATCAATCAACAGTTAGAAGCACATTCCGCCTACGATACGCTTGTTGGCCACCAAATAATAATCTAGAATGACCTCATCCGGAGTTTTATGTTTAAACCATCAGTTTTACACAAATCCAGCTATTTCTTAATACAGTTATTTTATCGTAGAAAGACTAGTAATTAAATTTAATATGGGTGTCTGGTCATATAACGTAGCATTTATCATAATAATGGCGGATAATAATGTTGAAAATATTATATATTACTGACTATTACTGACTATATTACTGACTATTAAATATTATATATTACTGATCTATTTATTTAATGTCCTCCATTATTTAAGTGATACAGGCTTTTTAACTCAGCATTTAAAAAAAGTAATTTGAGTATTTTTTTATTATGACAACCTGGCTTTTATCTAGTTAGAAAATATATAAAATAACAACTATAATTATAACAACTCACATTATTTTGAGACAGATAATCACGCACAAATTTATCTTAACGTCTTAATTTTGTTTCTATAGCGCGTTTTTATTTAGTTTAATTATTTTTATGAAAATTATAATGAACTTAATGTTTGACAGTAATCCAATCAATGATGGAAACATAAAAGTGATAAGCGACAGAATAATCAAAAGTATGCTTGGACCAGTGCAAATTATTATTTGTTTGAACTTATAAATATCACGTAAAATAAATGTTTTTGAAACTAATTTTTACTCACACTTCATCTGCTTTAATAGTGTCTTGATGACAGTTAGTCAAAATCATTAAATCATAAAAGTTAATAAATATAAAAGTTAACTATTTTACAGATTGAAAATATTATTTTAAAACGCTGATGTTCAGCTTTATTTAACAGTATTTTGAACGTTTCATTCTAGAGATTAAAGATTAGCAGGGACTTAAATAGGAGTAGGACAGTAATCCCCTGACGGCCGGCGGTCACGCTCCTTCGTTTCATCGATCTGTCTTGGACCCTAGACCTCGAGATTGGATCAAGACTACCCACCATGACCCTTAGTCATACGTTAATTTCACTTACAAACATTCCTCAGGTCACGTCTTTTAATTTTAATATCTCAATTAATTAAGATTTGGTAATCAATCAATTAAATTTTGTTCTACATTATTTTAAAAATGTTCACGATAACAAATCACTTGGTCACCTTTTTAAGGTTGATCAATTTGTGTACGAGTATAATCACTCAATTCCACTTAAAATGTTAGTATATTTATAAAAACTAAACAAAATCGCAATAAATTGACGAATTACTATAAATATTAATTAAAATATACAATAAACATAATACAATAGCTTTAAATGAATCAAAAAGTATTTATACATTAAAATAATACAGTGAATTTTACTTAATTATACATTGTAAAACCCTCACATAATTTTCTTTAGAATAAAGTAGTAAAAAGGGTACATTTTTAAAATGTTACTTAAAACAAACAAACAAATAAATCGACATATTTTGAATCCAAATGCAAACAAAAACTCAAATATGTAATCAGTGGAGTAGGGTAAGAAGGACATTCCTGGCTCAGGAGGGACAGGAGGGACGCCCCCCCCCCCCCCCCCGAGCCCCCCCCCCCCCCTCGCGAATTTTTTTTTTTTGCGAATTTTTTTTTTTTTGCGAATTTTTTTTTTTTTTTTTTTTTGCGAATACTAACCTAACCTAACCTAACCTAACCTAACCTAACCTAACCTAACCTAACCTAACCTAACCTAACCTAACCTAACCTAACCTAACCTAACCTAACCTAACCTAACCTAACCTAACCTAACCTAACGTAACCTAACCTAACCTAACCCATCCTAACCTAACCTAACCTCGGATCAGATTTCCGATTGCAGATTCTTGTTCGTCTAGTCGAGCCGAGAAATTTGAGTACCCACAACGTACATTTGGACGATGTAGGGGGGGGGGGGGGCTATCTCGGTTACCATAAGTCGGATTTGAATTCTGATTGCAGATTCTTGTTCGTCTAGTCGAGCCGAGAAATTTTCATACCCACAAAGTACATTTGGACGATGTAGGGGGGGGGGGGGGGCTATCTCGGTTACCATAAGTCGGATTTGAATTCTGATTGCAGATTCTTGTTCGTCTAGTCAAGCCGAGTAATTTGCATACCCACAAAGTACATTTGGACGATGTAGGGGGGGGGGGGCTATATCGGTTACCATAAGTCGGATTTGAATTCTGATTGCAGATTCTTGTTCGTCTAGTCGAGCCGAGTCATTTGAGTACCCACATCGTACACTTTGGATGATGTTTACAAAAAAGGGGCCCGCACCACACTTTTGACCTTTTTTTTTTTGCATTTTTGGAATCTCCTCGTCAAGCCGAGTATTCTCAGTACCCACATGACATACTTTGGATAATTAATACAAGAGTTGAACAGGGTAACGCTACAACCAACAGAGCTAGCCCATCAGCGCTTGCGGTCAATTGAACTACCAGTGAATGCAAATTTTGAGGAGAATATAATTGCAATGCTTTGAACATATACTGCATATACCTTCAAGTACTCTGCACCGAGGCAGCTGTTCGCACAACCGACTGACGCGTCCAGTCTACTGTCTGGGAATGCGGATGTTGTAATTTGATACCTCGACTGGAGGGTGCAGGTGTTCACACAAAAAACCGACAAGTTGAGACCTGTCTGGGAATGCGGATGTTGTAATTTGATACCTCGACTGGAGGGTGCAGGTGTTCACACAAAAAACCGACAAGTCGAGACCTGTCTGGGAATGTGGATGCTGTAATTTGATACCCCGACGGGAGGGCGACGCGACCCTTCCAGGAACCCATTATAGTCCGCCCGTATCGAATTCCGAGCAATAAATCACCAGTTGTCAAACACCCACAGTATCATTCTTGTTTTTGGCTTCAACAATTCCTGACGTATGGGGGAGCGAAAATCTCCCCCTAACCCATTATGTGTTAGGGGGAGCGAAAATCTCCCCCTAGTAATTAAATCAATAGAACACCAGTTGTCACGGTCTCATTCTTGTTCTAGTCTTCAACAATTCCTGACGTATGGGGGAGCGAAAATCTCCCCCCTAAGCCATTATGTGTTAGGGGGAGCAAAAATCTCCCCCTAAGCGGTGCGCGGGTCGCGACACGCCACAGTCTCTTGATAGACTTCTTCGAAGACGGACGTCTACATTAATTCGATAACAATGTCGTTTATTCATCAGAAATCGTGTGAATGTGTGAAGACTGAACTGGACTTGTTTTCGTTACCGCCTACGCAGACCAGCATCGAGAGCGGTAAATGGGTTCAATACAAACCGATCTCATCGCTGACGGACGATTCGCCAATAGAGTTTGTAATACCCGGTCACGGTGACGAGTACACGGACCTGACACAAACGTTATTACACGTGAAAGCCGCTATTGTGAAACAGGACGACACTAAAGCGGACGGTGGGCAACCTGCTAAAGAGGTGGGCCCGGTGAACAATTGGCTCCACTCGATATTCAGTCAAGTGGATCTCTATCTCAATCATAAACTGGTGTCACCACAAAACAACACGTACGCTTACCGTGCCTACTTGGAAAACCTATTGAACTACGGATGTAGTGCGAAGAATTCGCACCTGACTAGCGAGCTGTTTTTTGAAGATTCGG
Organism: Allygus modestus; assembly: GCA_963675035.1. Lineage (NCBI taxonomy): Eukaryota > Metazoa > Arthropoda > Insecta > Hemiptera > Cicadellidae > Allygus > Allygus modestus. Next base: position 13,764,810 of record OY776116.1, read on the forward strand.
CCGGACTAATGGACGATTGTGACGAATTGAACGAGGGATTGAAAAAGCGTCGCGATCACACGAAAGAAAGCGATGTTTGCGATATGGTCGGTCGATTGCACATCGATCTGTGCAATCAGAACAAATTCATGTTGAACGGTGTCGAGATGCGATTGCAACTTAACAGATCCAGAAACTCGTTTTGTATAATGTCCAAAACGCTAACTACCTACAAGGTGACAATTAAAGAGATTAGTCTTTTCGTACGTCGATGTAAGATCAATCCGAGCGTATTGTTGGCGCACAGCAAAACTCTCGAGACCGGCACGGCCAAGTATCCAATCACGCGTGTAGAAGTGAAATCCTTCACACTACCCTCCGGTATAATGAGTAAAGCTTTAGACAGCGCATTTCTCGGTCAGTTACCGAAACGTGTGATAATTGGACTGGTCAGTAATCTTGCGTTCAACGGAGATTTCAAGAAGAATCCCTACAACTTTCAACACTACGATATGAATTATCTCGCATTGTACGTGGACGGTGAACAAGTACCGGCCAAACCGTTACAGCCCGTTTACACATTGAACAGTGAGACGTATATACTCTCTTATTACACATTGGTCACTGGCACCGGAATCCAGTTCTCCGACGCAGGTAATGAGATCAAGAGAGGTGACTATCCGTACGGTAATTGTCTTATGGCGTTCGACTTGACACCGGACATGTCCGCGGCTGAGTCGAGTCACTGGAATCTCCTGCGCAACGGTAATCTACGTATCGAAATCGGATTCTCCAAAGCGTTGTCCGAGACCGTCAACTGTATAGTGTACGCCGAACTGGACAACGTCATCGAGATCGATCGTCACCGTAACGTAACAGTTGACTTCAGCGGGTGAATAAAAGCGAACGCCAAACAGAAATATTGTCTGACAGCGAGTGCGTACAGTTTACTTCAAGGGTGAGCAGACGTACCACCAGTCAGTAGTACGGTTGAAGTCACACGGTAAGGACGTGAACATGGACGCTTACGCTTCTGCGGACGACTATATCAAATCGTTTATTCAGGAGATTGAGGTTATGAACAATAATGCTAGTGATCAGACGTTGGCATCACCTCAGTCGTCATTTGTAAAACCGACCACTGCCTGCAAGAGACGAAGGAGGCCAACTCCCATCGAAGTGGAAACCAAGAAACCAGGATGGGTGCCAAAACCAACAGATGATTCTCCCATAGTGTCATGGATGGACGATGGGAATACTTTCGCAGTTCAAAACCCAGGAAACAAAGGACAAATTTTATTGAAAATGGAAATGTACGATGGTACAGATATGGTGTTCATGTGCGGTTTATTTTTGGACAAAGATGGTGAAATGCACCAAAGTGTTAAACAAGTAGTTGATAAAGTGGAAAACATGTGGATCTATAAATCAACAGGAGTACCGAAAATGACAGGCTTAACTCAAACTGTTACACAACGCAGTGCAGTTTTGCAGCCAACGCCAAAGAAGCGAGCTGTGAGGAAGAAACAACGAGTGGCGCCGGCATTCAACTAGAGCATCCGCATTCCCAGACAGGTCTCGACGCGTCGGTTTTTTGTGTGAACACCTGCGCCCGACCCTTCGGACCACCCACGTAGAAGAAAATGGCGGCGAGGGTTTATAAGGCGGAGCCCCGCCCGATTGAGCATCATTCGCCACCAGACCGACGCCTCACATAGACCTACTCCAACTACTACTAGAGATGTCGAGCAGCAGCACTTTCAAGCCAGAGTTTTCGATTTTGAACGGCATTGCAACAACCGTGGACCTGAGAGCCACCCTCAACAACTGCAAGTCTGACTCTCCGCTCTACACCAGGATAGCCGATCTCCGAGAGGAATGCGGCTATCTCATCACTGCGATGGAGCGAGCCATCACACCCTTTGGCGAGACGATCATCGTGATCCTGGAGGGGCAGGTCGGGGACGACTTCTTTCTGCGAGTCTACCTGCCTAGGCGCTTCAACGAGGTCCTGAGCAACACCGACATCGAGCGCTACAACAGCGGGTTTGGAGAACGCCTTCGCTTGGTGAAGCGCAGCCCGAGGGGTTCCAATAGCAGATTCACACCTTTGGAGTTTATGTAAAGCAAGACTTGAAGATTATGTAAATACCTTTGTAAATTAGTTTTCGTAGTCAATACTTATAGTCACGTTCAGAACATAACCACTGTGTTATTTATTTCACTTAACCCCAAAAATGTCCTTTGGTAGTAAGTTTAAGAGTGTTAGTATGGTAACTGTGAGGTGTTTAGTAGCTCAGTAGTAATCATGGGCTTGATGTGGAAACATCCGTTCTCAGCCATTGTGGCGGGACCTTCGGGTTGTGGCAAGTCTCAGTTTGTGTCAAAGTTTATAAAACACATTACAGAAATGTGTGACACGCCATTTACCAGTATAAACTGGCATTATGGTAGTGGTGGTGGTGGTGGTGGTGGTGACCCGAAAAATGTCAACATTAACCACGTAGAAGGTCTACCAAACTTGGAGGATTTTTCTGGTAACGAGCCGATACTTGTGATTATAGACGATATGATGCGTGAGGCCGACAACCGTGTGGTGGATCTTTTCACAAAAGGTTGCCATCATCGCAACATTAGTGTGTTTTTCATTACACAAAATTTGTTTCATCAAGGACGCGGGCAGAGGGACATCTCACTTAATGCGCATTACATTGTGTGTTTTAAGAATCCTAGAGATAGAGTTCAGATTAGGTACTTGGCCAGACAAATATATCCAGACAGCCCGAAATTCATCGAGGAGGCGTACGCTGACGCTACTAGGAATCCACACGGCTACCTACTGATAGACTTGAAACAATCAACAGACGAGAATATGCGAATACGAAGTTGCATATTTCCAGACGATTCTACCAACTATGTGTACTTGCCAAAGAAAAGGTAATTTCGCCATCAGTAGTAATCATGTCGTGCTTGCGGAAGGACGCAGCTCTGCTTACGGCTTTCATACACGCAACACCCAAGGAGCGGAAGGCACTGTTAAAGGTGTGTGACAAGAGCCGCATTCGCTCAGTGTGTGAGTGCGCATACAACGTGTTGCGAGGTAACGTTCCTCTGGCGAAGAAGAGTAAAAGTCAGCTAAGCAAACACAAGGCGACGCTACGTCGATTGGTGAAACGCGGCGAAGGCTGGTCAAAGAAACGAAAGTATCTCATACAAAAAGGCGGTGGAATCTTTATACCATTACTTTTGAGCGCAGTACTACAAGCAGCACTGAGTAGATAAAAATGGCTGGCATCAACAATCAGTTCTATTTGACACTGCCCAGCAACAGTTCGATGCAGTATTATCCGAAAAATACAGTTGCAAATTATATAACACATTTGCCGAGAGCTATTCAACTGGACGCTGGCGACTGGGAAATTGCACTTGTGGAAGCGCACTATCCAATGACATTTCTATCTGTCGGTAATGACGAAACAATTGACATTTGCATACAACCGCAAGAGGAAGCAAAAGTGAACATAGAAGCGTTGGCGCGGGTTATGGACAGCACTGCCGATGTAACACCAGTAGTGTCAGCTACTCCAAAACAAAACCACAGAATTAAATTGAAGACTGGTGATTACGCAAATATTCAAGAATTGTGTGATCATATCAATTCACAAGAACTAGCGATTACTTTTGGTGTAAAGTTCACCGTTGAAAACTCATACAACAAATTCATTGAAGTATCGATGGGAACTGATGTTGGAAAAATTACATTAAGTCCGACGTTAGCGCTTCAATTGGGGTTCGATCCGAATGAATTGACGCTGGAAGGTGATGCAGTTAACAAAAGCATCCGTTCGCCCAACATTCGTCTTGGCTTACCGTCACACATGTACGTGTATTGTGATTTAGTCGAGCCGCAGATGGTCGGCGATACAGTCGCACCGTTATTGAAAATTGTCAATATATCCACGTCTACTTATGTATACGGATTGCATAAATCAACATCATTCATCGATCCGCACTATGTGCCTGTTATGAATAGATCTTTTGACAGTGTGGAAATTGACTTAAGAGATAACATTGGTAATCATTTACCATTTCACTTTGGAACGTCGTGCGTGAAGTTACACTTTAGAAAAGTAGCTAGTCATTAGCACAGAAATGGAACATGCAAAGAAGATGGTAGTTGTGCCGCAAGAGTTGATTGATCGACTGCAATCAAATGCTACGGATAACAGACCGACTAATCTATCCAGTGAAAACAGCCTCGACGCGGAGATGCAACAAATATTGAATAACAAACGTATGGACGATAGTGAAAAGTGGAAATTGTACAAACAGGCGTTACATCGCTTCTTGCATATTGCAGAGAATAGACGCCAACCGATTAGCATACCAATCGTGGAGACGGGTGGGATTGAACATAGTCGACGAGCGCACCCCGCTGCGGAAGGTGGCCCAGTGGAAGAGATTGTGGAAACGTTTTCCAAAACTTACAGATCTGATGCCCGCAATCTTTTACGTTTCATGAAACGTGACGGCAGCTTAATCAGTTGGGACAGTGGCTATTCAGTGTACATCAACGGTGTAAAAATCCCAGACTCGAATCTAGTGGATATCTTAAATTGCATAGTAAAGGTGCGTATGCGTGATTACACACCGCCAGGATGGCGGGAAGTGCTCAACGCATTGAAAGCGATGAACGTGCCAAAGGACTATATGAATAATCTAAGAGCACTAAAGGAAATAAATGCCGAATATCGATCATCATTCACAGGAGGAGAAGGATCAGACGATGACGTGGAAGACACATCAACTGAATCAATACTGAGAACACCGCTAGTAAATCGACTACGATCGGCTAGAGGAAAACGTGTAACATCTACACCGGTGCGAGCGGCAGAGCAGTTTGATTTTTCAAATAGAACAAATTTGGACAAGTGGGAAACGTACACAGGATAGGTTTTCAGTATTATGGAGCGTTTGTATTACAATCCCATCGAACCTTCGTCGTATGGCGGTGTAGCTTCTTTAGCGCGAGCTGCAAAACCAGTTTCAAAACGCAAAGTGATTGAATGGTTACAAACACAGGACACTTACACATTGCACAAACCAGCACGCAAGCGTTTCCCGCGCAATCCTTACATAGTGTATGGTCCATTTGAATTGTGGCAAGCGGACTTGAACGATATGCGTGGTCTTAGTAAACACAACGACGGCGTCAACTACCTACTGACTGTAATAGACGTGTTTAGCAAACACCTGTATGTGCGGACGTTGAGGCGGAAAGAAGGAGCTGAAGTGGCCAACGCTTTCGAGGAGATATTTGCCGAAGCGACCGACACACCTCGCTGTTTACAAACCGACAAAGGTACTGAATTCACCGGTGCCAAGACGAAAAGGTTATTCAAACAATACGGAATCATCTATGTCACTACACAAAACCCAGATGTTAAAGCGGCCGTAGTGGAACGCGTCAATCGCACTTTGAAAACGCGCATGTGGCGATATTTGACTTACAAAAACACATATCGTTACGTAGATGCGTTGGACAAACTGGTTAGTGCATACAACAACAGCGCTCACAAGAGTCTAGGCAACAGAATACGACCAGTCGATGTGACTGCTGACAATAAGCGAATATTGCATCAGGTATGGCGTCGCATGTTCGGTAAGATACCGCGTCGTGTTAAGGCAAAACTGAAAGTTGGCACCACAGTGCGCATATCTAAGGAGAAGGGTACATTCGCAAAAGGTTACGAGACTAATTGGAGTAAAGAAGTGTTTGTGGTGCGTCGTGTAAACACATTGATGCCTCTGCCAATGTACACTTTGGCGGATCTCAACGGTGAACAAGTGACTGGTCAGTTTTACGAATACGAATTACAAAAAGTGACAATATACAACGACCATCTGTTCAAGATTGCTGAAATACTAGCCACTAAGGGTCGTGGTCGCAGTAAGCGTTATTTCGTCAAGTGGGCAGGTTACGGAGACGAGTTCAATTCTTGGGTAGGAGCGCAAGATTTGCAAAATGCCTAATAGCAACCAGTTCTATTTGACATTGCCCAGCAACAGCTCAAAGGATTATTTTCCAAAAAACACAGTGTCCAAGTACACTACACATCTGCCGAGACAAATTCGATTAGAAGGCGATGGCGAGTGGGAGATGGCTTTGGTCGAAGCGCATTATCCATGCTCCTTTATGACTGTGGACGAGGAATCGTGTATTTGGCTCGACTATAAACTCGTTCTGCCTAGTATTCCCGTCACACTCAGTGTCGAGCACATTATGCTAAAGATGAAACCCGGTTATTACAAGAACATAACCGATTTATTGAAAATGATCAATAAAGCGAAGGATGTAACCCAGTACTTGTACTTTGAGTATGACAAAGAGCAGGACAGAGTCAAGATCACGACAATGGTGGACGGTATAAGCAAAGTGCATTTCACCGAAGCGCTGTCTCTCCAGTTGGGTTTCGATCCGTACGAGAACGTTTTGACAAATGACCTCACAGCGATATGGCCACCAAATCTGACTATGGGACTGCCGACACACTTGTACGTGTATTGTGATCTGATTGAACCGCAGCTGATTGGCGACACTACAGCGCCGCTTTTGAAGATTATCAACATTGACAGAGATAACTACACACACGGCGCGCATAAGACTGTGCATTTCATCAGTCCTCATTATGCGCCAGTTATGAAAGGAACATTTGAAACGATCGATATTGACCTAAGGGATCACGCTAGTAAAAAAGCGTCATTCCTCTTTGGGACGTCGTACGTGAAGCTTCATTTCAAAAGAGTAGCTCAGCAATTATGAATACAAACGATCCCTACTTGGCTTACTACCGTCGCCAACAGTTGCAGCAGACCGGCGGCAGTATCGATAGGGTATTTCGCGGTGCACCCTACCAGCGCGGACATGGAATTGGCAGTTTCCTAGGCGGTATGTTCCGCACCATCACACCGCTGCTCAAGTCGGGAGCCTCTGCTGTGGCCAAAGAGGCGTTGAAATCCGGTGTTGGATTCTTGGGCGACATGGCCATGCACCAGCGGGATCCCAAAGAAGCCGCTAGAGATCATTTCAGCCAGTTTACAGACTCGCTAAAACGCAGGGCGGACGGCAAACTTCAACGTGTGCTAAGTGGCGGCGGTGGCTCTCGCGCGAAACACCGTCGCGTAACGCGAAAGAATACCGCGAAACACCGACGCGCTACTCCTGCGCGAAAGACTAACGCGAGACTCTCGCGTAAGAGGAACGCGAAGCGCGCCATGTTCGGCGGCCGTCGTGTCACACCGCAGTCTTTGACGAAACTCCTTCGAGGAAGGTCGGCGTCGTCATCCAAGAGCAGCAGCAAGAAGAGAAGGACAGTTAGGAAGAAGACGAGGCAGACGAGGAAAGCAGTAAGGAGAACTTCCGTACGTGATATATTCAATTAACACACACGCTAGCAATGTCGTTTCTACATCAAAAGTCGTGTGAATGCGTCAAGACGGAATTGGACTTATTCTCCCTACCGCCGACGCAGACCAGTATCGAGAGCGGCAAATGGATTCAGTACAAACCAATCTCCACACTGACTGATGATTCGCCCATCGAGTTTGTTGTGCCCGGCAACGGCGAAGAATACACCGATCTTTCGCAAACAATGTTGGAAGTTACAGCGTCTATTGTCAAGTCGACAGGAGCGGCAATCGCAGATGCCGATGAATCGAACAAAATTGGCCCAGTCAACAATTGGCTGCACACGTTATTCAGTCAAGTCGATATGAGTATGAATCAGAAACTGGTCACACCACAAAACAACACTTATGCATATCGAGCGTATATTGAAACATTGCTGAATTACGGATATGATGCTAGGAAATCACATTTAACATGTGGATTGTGGAACGCGGACGATGCCGGCTATATGGACAATACTCTGGACGATAACGATGGACTAAAGGCGAGACGAAAAATGACAAATAAAAGTCGTGAAATCGATATGCTCGGTCGCCTACATGTGGACATGTGTAATCAGAACAAGTTCCTGTTGAACGGTGTGGAACTGCGTTTTAAACTGATCCGATCAAAAGATTCCTTCTCCATTATGTCGGATGATGGTGACTACAAGGTGCACATTGTTGATGCGAATCTCTGGATACGAAGGTGTAAAGTTAGCCCCACTGTACTGTTGGCGCACAGCAAAACGCTTCAGACCGGCACAGCTAAATACCCAATCACCAGAGTGGAATTGAAAACATTCACACTACCGTTTGGAGTGAGGAGCAAAACTTTGGACAATGTGTTTCTAGGTCAAGTGCCGAAACGAATCATTGTCGGACTGGTCACCAACGCCGCTTATAATGGCGATTTAAAAAAGAATCCATTTAACTTTCAAAATTTCAAAACCAACTACTTCTCGCTGTACGTGGACGGTGAACAAGTGCCGTCCAAACCGCTACAACCACACTACGAAACCGGCAAGGGAAAATACGTGATGGCGTATCACAGTCTGTTTTCAGGCTCCGGCATACACTTTAGCGATGCTGGTAATCTCATAAATAGAGACGATTACGACGATGGATACTGTCTGATGGCATTCGATCTAACACCTGATATGTCAGCAAGCGACACAACTCATTGGAACCTAGTGCGCAACGGCAGTGTGCGTATGGAGATTGCTTTCGACACGGGGCTCACAGAGACTGTCAACTGTCTGGTATACGCAGAGTTTGACAACGTCATCGAAATCGATCGTCATCGCAACGTGTCTGCGGACTTTGGTGGTTAGATCGTCGGCGGCGGCGTCCTCCTCCTCAGTCAACAACCAACATTCGCACAAGATGGATCGTTTATGCAGAGTACCGCGTAAAAATTCCGCATCTCCAATTATTGTGGATTTTCAATGTTTCAAGGACAACGCAAATGACTACATTCTGAAGGAAGTGTGCGTCTTGGAATTGGTCAGTGGAACACTGCTAATGCATCATATCGCCAAATCACCATTCAGTCGAGATTTCCTATCACAAGAGAAACTGCGTGAAAGCTATTGGCTCACAAAACACTGTCACGGATTGGAATGGGACCAAGGTGATATCTGGTATCATGTGCTAGAGGAAAAGTTACGTGCATGTATCGCCAAACGACCGATTGTCTACGTCAAAGGTGCTGAGAAAAAAGAGTTTGTACGATACAATTTCATCACGGATCACTGTACTACTAATGTCATGGATATCAACGATATTGGCTGCGGATCACTATCGTCAATCAACAGTCTACTATCAACAAACGCAGTGCGATGTCGCCACCACAGAACAGCTCACACACGATGCGCTCTAGCCAATTGCATCACATTACGCAGTTGGTTACATCTAAGTACAAATATCGCTGACGCTGATGATTACGCTGACGATGGTGAGAGTGATACCAGTTCCTGCTTTTGTTTTGCTACTAGCACTACTACTCCTACTACTGACTGTGGAGTCGACACAGTAGAATGAATACCTTAGAGATTCAAAAGTGTATGGCTAAACTGCCCGTACAGAATGTTGGTGTCTACGCTGCGGATCAATTGCCCCATTATATTTCACCATCTACTGCTATGATTGTGAACACTGATCCACACAATGAAGACGGCACTCACTGGGTCGCTTTCTACCTTAACAAAGGAGGAGGAATAATTGAATTCTTTGACAGCTACGGTCAACCGCCACATCTTCAATTCTACCAAGGATTCCTGAGACGCAACGCTCGTCGCTACCTGTACAACGAGCATCGCCTTCAAAGTGACAACACTCTGGTCTGCGGTCAATACTGCCTTGTATTCCTGTACTGCCGCACCCACTACGGCATGAAGATGAAGGACTTTGTGCAGCTCTTTGAACACTCTTCTGTCGGCCACAACGATGCACTGATCAGAAGACTCTTTGCACAAATGTATACCAATTGAGTTTTGAAATTTTGCATTTTTCTCAATAAACTAGTTGTGTACTCAGAATAAAAAAAAGAAACATTCTTATTATTTCCCATCCTCGCCTCCTTTAGTATTTACTTTTAGCAATTAGTCAGACAGACACATATTGAACGAGCAAAACAGATATTGGATGCAAATTTTGACGTAAAAGATGAATGTAATGCTTTGAACACATACTGCAAAGGGGGTGAAAGGGGGGTGTATCGATACACCCCCCTTTCACCCCCCTTGCGTGTTGGTGAAAGGGGGGTGTATCGATACACCCCCCTTTCACCCCCCTTGCGTGTTGGTGAAAACACTAGGTCTGACCCAATTTTGGACATACCTATCATACAATGATTCTAAAGTAACATTCATATCCTCGCCTCCTTTAGCAATTACACTTTTAGCAAGTAGTCAGACATTTGAAATGGTAGTTTACTTTTGAATCTTAAGACTATGTGAGGGGAGGAAAAAAAAGACAAATGTATATACGAACAATTTGGCTATTTATTTACACACCTTATATATATTTTACATCGAGTATGTGCTCCTGAACATTTTTGTTTGGCTAGCAAAACGAGACTCGACACAAACTAACGACTAGAACAAAAAGAACAAAGGAGCACATTTCTAAGTTTTACGAGACTCGATACAAACTAATGACTAGATTTTTCAAAATAATTTACAAGTCAAGTCAGGGTCTTTGGTAATATGACACAACCACTCAACGCTCCTCATCCTCCGCCTCTTCATCGTCTTGAGGGATGTCTTCGGGCTGAGGTGGCACGTCAACATGTCCCCAAGGCAGTGTGTTTACACCGTCCGGAAGGATGTAGCGTTTGTCATCGTTACAGCTCAAGGATAGCTTGTCGACTTGGACTGTGAAGACGCGGTGGTTTCGGGACTGGAACCTGGTGTTGATGGTTCTCTTCAACACGCCATTGAAGAGGCATTCCCGATAGTCGTCAGAGGTTAGATTGTGTTTTACAACACCTCTAGCGACTCCCTTGGCGCGCTTCACTGTCATGACCTGCAACTCGTCATCTTCAGTCCTCTCCTCGAACTCGACTATATCCATGAAGTATAGTTTCGAGCGGAGACCGAGGTACTCGAGCAGCGGAAGACCGTTCGCTTCATCCTTGAACTTTCCGATGACTTTTGCGTTGACGGGGCTGTAGCATGGATGGTTTTGGGGGTACGCACTGGTGTCGAAATCGTCCAGATGCTCCATCATGTCCTTATAAACATCTTCAGTCTGGATGTCGAACACGAAGCTGTCAGTGTCCATGTAGTCAACCTTCAGACGGTCGCCGTAGCGGTTCTTCATCTTTCGAAGGAAGTCGTACATGAGCCACTTGCTCAGATCGAGGACACACATTCCGACGTAGAGCGGTTTGTCCAGGACGATATTGACTTTCGACATGTGTACAATGGCAACGTCCTCGTTGAAGTAGGTTCGGTCCAGGAAGTTTGACTTGGCTACATACTTCCTGAACATCTCCGGCGTACACACCAGCTTAGAGTTCATTCGCTTGCGAACATTCTCGATCGTCTTGCCAAAGACCGCATTGTTCATAAGCTTAAAAAAGTCTTGTTCAAACTTGGTCGTGGCCTTCTTCCTCAGTTCGGTGTTCATTAGGATGTAGCTCTCTAACCACCGAGACTGACGGAACGAGATGACGCGATGCACGTTCGCAAGCTCCAGTCCGTTTTCCAGCGCCTGCTGCAGGATTCTGTAATGACAGATGTAGTTCTTCTTGTCATCCAGAGTCGTAACGAGCTTCTTGAATTTCCCTCCTGGCGGACGTTTGGTCTCGCAGCAGTAGGGGAGATCCTTGTGAAGGTCGTGCAGGTGGGCGGGGTAGCGAAGGTCAACTTCCAAGACGTAGCCCGTGGGTCCTTCGGGGTCCAACGCTGCAATATCCAGGGACGAGATCTCCTCTCGGCTGAGCCATTGGAAGTCTCCCTGTGGAAGACACTGGGACATGGCCCAACCGTAAAGGTTGTTGGCGTCCAAGTATAGCAGGTGATTCGTTGGCTCTTCAGGTCGTCGATCTTCAGGGCGACATCCATCATGGTTGGCCTTGGCGTGTCTGGTGATCGCCTGGGAAATACCTCCTCTGATGCCTTGCTCGAAGAAGAGGTACATATCAAAGTCCTGTATCGTATCAAGCTCCACTCGACAGGTCCTTAACATGACATCCCAGGCGTATGACGGTAGGGTGTAGTAGTGCGCAGGGTCTAGTTCGTATTCAGCCATCGACGTGTCCCTGAAGCGTTCAAAGACGTCAGTCAACAGCGCAATGTCACAGCGCAGGTACTTCTCGGCGTAGTCCTTGAGGTTCCTACAACCGAAGGTTTCCCACACGTTGCGAGCATGCTCGTAGTCTGCATCCGTTATGTCCTCCAGGGTCAGGTCGTTGTGGAAATCTCGCTGCAGAGGCAGTTCCGTAGTATCTTCCAATACGGCGTTCGACGTTACAAAGTTGTACGGGAACACGCCTTTCCTACGGACTAGATCGAAGAGGTGGTCTTCGGGGAATCTCTTCCTCGTCTCCAAGAGTTGAGCTGGTGGAAGTGCGGCTGCGAGGCTGGCGAGGCTCAAAGCCAGGAACCTGTAGGTGTCTAGGAACCTGACTCTGAATCCTGGCTGTCTTTTTCCACGCCCTTGCATCCCAACCGGTGCCGCCGCTCGGTCGAACAGGAACCGCTTCGTAAAAGCGATGTACCGCTCTTCCGTGTGCGCCAACACCTCAACATCACCGGGGTCGACCGCCAACTCCCGCACTATGAAGTGAGCGTCGTAGTTGGAGAGGTTGTGGAAGTAGCAGTTGACTACTCGCTGCTCCCTGTAGCGTAGGTTACATGATCTGTGCGCAGCGCCACGGAACTCGTAGGGCGGCGCGTGGTTGTGATCACGAACCTTTGGGTCTTCGCTTGAAAATGCCGATCCGCAGAGGTAGCAATACGCTGTCGAGTTGTACTGCATCGTTTCGGCTGGGGTCAGGACAGGGCGCAGATTTCTTGCTTCGTACAGGAAGTTCCACAATCGCTCAACATCAGTTTTCAACATCTCCATAAATGTCTTTGACGCATCATCCCCGAAGTAGACTCGAGGCTCAAACTCCTCAAGTCCGTACGAGTCGATGATCTGGTACGCAAAGGCGTATGGGATGTGGATGTGGGTGGCTACTCCTCCGTGCGGTTCATCCACTTGTTCATCCATCTCCGCGGTCGGCAGTAGAGCACACTCAAAGTCCGCGTAAATGGTGAAACGCTCGCGTCGGGTGAACTCTGGATGGCTGAATTTGATTTCTGTCTTTTTCGGCGTATCCATGCGAATAGGGGCTGAAGCGGAGCAGTATCGCCTGTGCTCCTCCAGACGCTGTGCACCTGTCAGACCAAGCTTGTTCGGACGGTTGTCAAAGTGCGCGAAGCACCGCTTACAGATGAATATGCTGCCCATATGTGCTGTAAGCTGGGGACGGATCAGTCGACCAAGGTCCTTGATGTAGGCGTAGTGACTATCACCGTCCGTTGTCACGTACAAAAGGTCGCAATGGTCTTCACGCTCCTGCCTACAAATCTTCAAGGGGAAGACGGTGTCCTGGTACTTTGGTCGTCCGTCAGGTTTCTGACCCACGCACGTGTGATCAATACCATAGACGTTGATACTGATGTTGTTTGTCCGCTCAAACGTCTTGATACTCTTCAGAGCAACGGGGAATTGAAGGCCGGTCCAATCGTATCGGGCGATGATATCGTCGGTGTACATTGCCGGTCTATCGGGGTTCTCTTGAACAAACTTTCCCAGGACCGCATACATAAAACACCGCTCATCGGCGTTCGATACGTTGACGACTGCTTTGGTGTTCTCCAGAGACGTAGGCAGTGGGAGCCAAGCTCGACCATCTTCACCTAGAGGAGTGTATTCGTTGATGCCGACCTCCAAATCACGAACGCGAAGGTATGTCCACCCGGAGCCGATATGATCACACTCAGCCTTCTCTCTGATAAGCTTCGCAAAAGCTGCTGTGATGTACTGGTTCAGGTCCGAGGTCACCGTCAGCGGAGTCATCTTCGTCTTGAAGTTGCGCAGGCAGGTGTTGTTGTGCACATTTTGGAATTCACACTCCAGCTTCAAGTTGACCTTAATGCTGCGGTGTTTCGCCAAGGTGTTCTCAAGCAACTCCGTAAGGCTCACAATCAACAGCGCCATCACTTCTCCGATTGTGACGAGATTCTCCATCGGTCGCTGCAGACGGTAGGTTAGGAGGCGGTTGCGGAAACCCCGTTGAATGAGTGAGAATACGGGGCTTGACTGTCCTGCTCCAGTCATCTCAACATCATCGGGTTGTTGGTGTGTGCTCGTACCGGGTTGTGGCTCCGTGCTCGGACCTGGCTGGGGTTCGTCCTGTATCATAGCCACTCGGTTCCGGATCAGGTCCTTCATGATCGGGCAAGAGATCCGCTCATGATGGTCCTTGTTGAACAGCTGGTTGAACTCCTGACCGCAGTATGCGCAAGGGAATCTTCGTTCTTGACCATTGCCGTGAAATTGATTGGTGTGGCGACGAAGGTTGTCTTCCCTCTTGAATTCGGCGCCGCATGTGCCGCATATGAACCTGCGGACTCTGCTGCGTACCGAATCCACATGTCGACGCAGGTGTATTTCACGACGGAAACGGCGACCGCATTCATGGCATGTGTGGTGGCCAGGACCCGGTCCTTCATCTGAAAATAAAAATAAAAAACAGATTAGGATAACTAAAGATACAAATTCCCCTCTCTCGAGAATCACATTTCAAAGTTAAGTTTGTTAATTAAAAATATCAAGTTTCAAACAGGGAATGTAATCTTCTGTACTGTTTGTCTACATTCATGATTCGGGGTTCAAGGCTAAGGATGTAGCTGCAATAATGAGCTGCGCCAACCCTAAAGAAGCATTATGTTTTAGGGGGAGCGAAAATCTCCCCCTAGCAATTAAATCAATAGTACACCAGTTGTCACGGTCTCATTCTTGTTCCAGTCTTCAACAATTCCTGACGTATGGGGGAGCGAAAATCTCCCCCTAACCCATTATGTGTTAGGGGGAGCGAAAATCTCCCCCCTAGCAATTAAATCAATAGTACACCAGTTGTCACGGTCTCATTCTTCTTCATGTACCTAGTTAAATAATTATAAAAAAGGTAATTAGTTTCAAGGGGAAAAAGTTATTTTAATGTGGATTCTCACCTTCAACGGAGTGTTGATTGACATAGGCAGTCGTCTGCGGAGCATCAATCACCTGCCGGGGTGGAATGACTCGGTGGTTCACTTCCATGTGACGCTCTAAAGCTCCCCGGTCTACGAATGTGGCTCGACAAAGCCGACATGCAGCTACTCCATCTGCAAACGCACAAAACGATTAGATTGTGAAGTATGTTTAACACCTACCTTTGTTTAGAGTACTTTCAAATTCTCAGTGCCCCCCCCCCCCCTTTGGGCCTTTCTCGGGGGGGGGGGGGGTTAAATTTGTTTTTTAAAGTTTGTAATGTGGGTACTCTGATGACTTGACTTGATGGGGCGAGCAATAACATAAGTTATTAACATTAAATTATATTGATATAGTCATGTAATTTTAAATTTAAAAAACAGAGTTCTCTATTCGTGCTAAATAGTTAAAGCTGTTAAATAAAAATTATTTTATCACTCTGCGGTTATATTGCATAACGTATTCCTATATTACTAACATTTAGGTATGATTAAAACAATAATGCAACGCAAAAAACGTACCTTGCTGCGTTGGTGTTGGTGGTGGTAGTTGTGGTCTCAAGCCGTGGAATCTGATGTGGTGTTGCACCAAATTGTTTCTACGCACGAAAATACAACCACAAATGGTACAAACGTGTGTGGCGTTCATCTTTAATATGGATTATAAGTTTTGATAATCACAAACAATACAGCACAACACGTACGTTTTAAATAGTTCAAAGGTGCTTTACGCAAATCGCAAATCGCAAATGATGATAATCAGCAACTAACACAAATCGCGTAGAACGGAACAGGATCGGACTAACACGTCTTCACGCACTGAACTCTCGAACTGAACTGAGGGAGGGCTGGTGATGTGGGTGACTATCCCCACTAATGGATTCCGGAGAAGGTCGGGGCAAAAACTCTCAACCGCTGTCTGGGGTAAAGACCACCCTGCTCTAATGGAACTCGATACGGGCGGACTATAATGGGTTCCTGGAAGGGTCGCGTCGCCCTCCCGTCGAGGTATCAAATTACAGCATCCGCATTCCCAGACAGGTCTCGACTTGTCGGTTTTTTGTGTGAACACCTGCACCCTCCAGTCGAGGTATCAAATTACAACATCCGCATTCCCAGACAGTAGACTGGACGCGTCAGTCGGTTGTGCGAACAGCTGCCTCGGTGCAGAGTACTTGAAGGGGGGTGTATCGATACACCCCCCTTTGCAGTATATGTTCAAAGCATTGCAATTATATTCTCCTCAAAATTTGCATTCACTGGTAGTTCAATTGACCGCAAGCGCTGATGGGCTAGCTCTGTTGGTTGTAGCGTTACCCTGTTCAACTCTTGTATTAATTATCCAAAGTATGTCATGTGGGTACTGAGAATACTCGGCTTGACGAGGAGATTCAAAAAATGCAAAAAAAAAAAAAAGGTCAAAAGTGTGGTGCGGGCCCCTTTTTTGTAAACATCATCCAAAGTGTACGATGTGGGTACTCAAATGACTCGGCTCGACTAGACGAACAAGAATCTGCAATCAGAATTCAAATCCGACTTATGGTAACCGATATAGCCCCCCCCCCCCCTACATCGTCCAAATGTACTTTGTGGGTATGCAAATTACTCGGCTTGACTAGACGAACAAGAATCTGCAATCAGAATTCAAATCCGACTTATGGTAACCGAGATAGCCCCCCCCCCCTACATCGTCCAAATGTACTTTGTGGGTATGCAAATTACTCGGCTTGACTAGACGAACAAGAATCTGCAATCAGAAATCAAATCCGACTTATGGTAACCGAGATAGCCCCCCCCCCCTACATCGTCCAAATGTACGTTGTGGGTACTCAAATTTCTCGGCTCGACTAGACGAACAAGAATCTGCAATCGGAAATCTGATCCGAGGTTAGGTTAGGTTAGGATGGGTTAGGTTAGGTTAGGTTAGGTTACGTTAGGTTAGGTTAGGTTAGGTTAGGTTAGGTTAGGTTAGGTTAGGTTAGGTTAGGTTAGGTTAGGTTAGGTTAGGTTAGGTTAGGTTAGGTTAGGTTAGGTTAGGTTAGGTTAGGTTAGGTTAGGTTAGGTTAGGTTAGGTTAGGTTAGGTTAGGTTAGGTTAGTATTCGCAAAAAAAAAAAAAAAAAAAATTCGCAAAAAAAAAAAAAAATTCGCAAAAAAAAAAAATTCGCGAGGGGGGGGGGGCTCGGGGGGGGGGCGTCCCTCCTGTCCCTCCTGAGCCAGGAATGTCCTTCTTACCCTACTCAGTGGGAACAAACGATTGCAAAACCACAAACACCAAGTGGTCAGCTACTGATAATAGCAAAGCCTACAATACAATCTGTTGATATCTGGGGCAATTGGTTGTGTCCAAACAATATTCATTTTGATTATTGAATGTGGGAGCATTGTATTAATGATTAAAACTTTAAAAAATCTGCCTAAAGTATTTATATGTATTAAGACTCCGCATTTTATATTTCTTAGAAAAATATATAAGAATCAAGTCGTGATATATGTCAACTCTATGGCCCATACCTTGTAAAATTCACACCTACTGGAATGTAAGTGTCCATCTTCCCGAGGGAGTCTCAAGCGCATCGTCCACTTCACTGAATCGCCTCTTTCACGTCTAGAGGGGAAAATTGGTAACATTTCCCAAGGCTTATTGCCAAGTATGAAACGTATTTTAAGATTCATCTAGCACAAAAAACATCGATAAAAAACATCGGACTGTTATTTTTATTTAGAGTTTTAAGTGTTTATAACAATTGTTGATAAAGGAGTTTTTTTTTCAATATGTTCAGCTTAATGCTATTAAGGCGTTATTCTAAGTTTTACGAAAATCAATATTTATATTATTGATACATCCAATGGTTATTTTGAAGATAAATGAATGTCTCAAACTTACGTTATCTCTTTTCAGTATCTTGTGGTTCTGAAACAAAGTATAACTTTTAATATTGAACCTTCAAAACACTTTTCTTGTTTTCGAGCATTCACAAATGGGACAAATTTAGTTCTCTATATGATGCAAAATATAAAACTGGTGAAGGACTTATTTTACCGGATGAGGTTAGCACTACTGGGTCACTACTACTGTTTAACCTGGGTCACAGGATACGGCCCTTTGGGGAATACTTCACACACAAACTCAGAATGGCCAGTTCGGTAACATTGTATAATATATGTGAAAAAATATATATATGATATAAATGCTATTTATCGGTATTCATGCTGAAAAAGTAAAATATTGAGTGGAACTTCCTTCCTAAATGAAATACTAATTATTTTATTTTAACGAATGGGACTTTTTTTAGATACACAAACTCTATTAAGAGAAAAGCGGTCCAAACCCCACAACCAATGGGGAAATGCAGGATATCGATCCCATGATCCCTCGAACCCAAGCCCATGATCAAAAAAGTTGGCTACATAGATATCTCTTCAGCGTAAGTAGCAGTTGAATAGATTGATTTTGCTTGTTTTTAGCACAAACACAACATTTTAAACAGAATATTCTTGCTTGAAAATACCTAAGAAGAATTAACCGAGGATTGACAGTGGCGAAATTATGAATGAGTTTGCCCCAAAGTTTACCCAAATCTCTTATCGGGCAGCACGTTCCACCTTTACTGGGATTGTCCATTACCTAATGGCGTACTGAATCACAGGGAGGGTGCTCAGGGGGGGCTGATAATTGGCCCACGAACGTTCGCCTCTAGTCAGATTGGATACACATGAGACTATCAACATGTACTGGTGTTTTGTATTTTAATATAAATTTTTAAAATTCCCCCTGAACTGTTTTTAGAAAATAAAACCAGATTTACATACCTTTTCCGTCCAAACAGTTCGAAATTGATCCTGCCACCTCTTCTAACGACATGTCTCTGAATTTAAAATTCCATCTTCCGCTCACACAAAAACGTCCGTAAGTCATTACAGATTTTCGTCAAAATTTAAAAATGTAATTATTAATACAGTTCAAAATAACAATACACGACATTAGACACATACTTAACATAAATTACACCACAAGCACAAGCCGGCAGGCGCTTAGACTCCAAATAAGTCTAAAATAAATTACGGATATTTTTGTGTGACCGAAAGATGGAATTTTAAGTTCCGAAACATGTCGTCATAATAGGTGACAGGATCAAATTCGAACTGTTTAGACTGAAAAGGTATGTAAACCTGGTTTTAATTTAATATCAAGTGTATAGGCCTGGATACTAATAGGAGTTTTAGTTTTTCAAACTCGAACAAATTTTCTTCCAATGCTTCTAAGGCTAAAAGTACCCCTAGTAATAAATTGTTCATATTGCTTTTTAATTCCAGTAGCCATTTCATTTTATTTCTACAATATCTGTAACCGCTGTTCTTACTGTGATCTGTGTTGTTAATATTTCATCAACTGTTAAACATACTTCACACATATTGTCCAGGAGATTTGTGATTTTCTTTGTATTTTCTGATCGAGTTTAATTTTAATTTTTTATATTTGTTTGCGTGTTGATGGAGTCAACACTGTACAACTACTGTACCTGAAATTTGTATTGAATTGCGAATAAAGACTTATTGTCTATTCAACTGATTAGGATTCTTTATAATATTTTCATTAAATCTTTGACGGCTTGTAGAGTGGTGCTCTAAAGATGAATGTAAATTATAAGACGTTTTGTAGAATCCATCCCTTCACCTCTACTTATTACCTCAACAAAAATGCTTGAACATTGTTTCATTAGACTTCAACCGTATAAGGACCTGATTATGTACTGAATATAAAGATTCTAATTTAGAGGTAATAAAACCATTTCTATCTCGAAAATTTGCTGATATAAAGAGTAATTGCGTATTTATGTGATCTTTAAAATGTTATTCGGGTTTTACTCCAGTAAAGCTGAAAGCGGTTTTTTCCTGGAATGAGAACCCGGAAGTTTTGAGGAGGGAGGTATCGGGGCCGAAGCCTCAGGAGGGTGATTCACGAAACCCTCTTTCCTGTTCGTTATTTTCAGCAGAAAAAGAGAGAAAGAAATGAAGAGTCGAGGCAGTTACTTTTATAGCAGTACTCACGTTTTAAATCTTAAACGAATTCACCTGCATCGTTCGTATATTGTGCTAAACAAATTGTGTTTATAACAACATTTAATATCTGCGAAGAAAGTTAGTTAAAATGTAACCAAAGTTGATTTAGTTATTTATTAATTATAAAAATATCAAAGTAATTTATTATATAAAGGTAAATTGCACACTTAAAGAAGAAAGAAATATTACACAAAGAATAAGTAAGAAACTTTTTTTTACCAGAAGTACAGTAAGGGACCTTTACCTAAGAAAATCTTAAGCCTTCTGGTACGTTAAAGAGTATTTCCCAGCATGAATAGAAATTAAACACCCTCTCTTTACAATCCTAAAATTGTATAAATGAAGTTTCAGCAGTTAAGTAAAATGTAAAATAAATAATTAATTTTCAGATGTTAAACAAGTAACAGGTTTTTTGTCAGGGGCTGATTTTTAATGTATAGTGGGTTAATTAGTTTAAAACATTTGATTAGTTAAAAAAAAACGCACAGCAATCGTAAGTCTTGCAAATAGTTAATTCATCCTTTCGAGAAGCGTCAATAAGGGCGGAGAGCTTAGATTTTTCTATAATTTGTTAAAAATTTGTTTGATATAATATTTTGAGATTTAAATATTGTTTGTTAGGTTTAAATAGAAACAAATCTAACACACAGCTCACATATTTTTCACTTATTTATTTTATTTAAACAATTTGAATTTGTTTTGAGCTATTAAACTCAAATGAATTACCATGCTATATGAATAACACTTCACTCTCAAAGGAATAAAACAAATGTAGTCACTTAGAAACGTCCTCTTAATAAAGTGAAATAGTCTATTTTATTTATGTAGTAACCTTTGTAAACCCACTCTTTTGTTTTGTCCACTCTTGCAGATTTAAATAGGGATCTTCAACAAAGAATATCACTTATATTTACACAGTTTAAATTTTTAAAACACAATTCTAACATTCAATCATTACTGTTCTAAAATAAAAATGCCAATGACTTTAAAAATAATACTTAAACTAGCTAAACATGATGGCATTCGTAATGTAAATTAACTATTTTATTTATAGAAGATTTGTCCCTTTCTCGGTTAGGATGTCATCATTATGTTTAAAGAAATTGCAGAGTTAAATTCTGCAGTGTTTGATATTTTATTTTAAGCGTTGCTGAAAAGAATCAGGAAACATTCGTCTAAAATCGTTTATTCTGTTTCGCCGGATCTCTTCATTATCTAATGACTTCCTGATTCATTGTCTAGTGCCTCAGGGTTTGGACGGTCATAGAACTTCTCTTGAGTTGGTATTGATACGGATTGCAAGTGCCTCAATGATAATGATTTATTTTTGAATCAGTAAGTATAATGACGCTTTGAATACTGAAGTGTTGTTTCGGTTTTTGTGGGCGAGTGAGTTTAATAAATTGAAGAAAGATCAAAAACTAAAACACCTGAACCAACTGTCCATTTTAAATACTCTTCCAATCAATCCTAGAGATTCCTTCTTTGGAGGTAGGACGGGCAACTCCAAGACTTACCACAAATGCGGTGAGGTGAAACAATCCTCACGAGTGTTCTCTATATCCGTTTGTAAGTTTCCCGTTGGACACCCTATTTCCTCTAAGTCCTCGAGAGAGAGGACTTGATGTAGAGGGCTTGTTTAAGTGTAAAGTTTTATCTCCTCACAACTTATACAACCCAACTCGCCTTTACGACAAACTGATGTTTGTTTTATGCAGATCTTGCGGGGAAACTTTAAACCAAGGGGAGTGTTTTCATGAGCGCGAGGAAAGGGCCTCGGTTGGGACTTGGATTATGGATGGGATTCGAAAAGCGGTAGAGAAAGGTTATGTCATGCTTGACATGTACGAGCTTTAGGGTACTGGCATTGTGATTTAATAATACCAAAAAGTGTTCAAATCTTTATGCAGGGCCGCATTTAGCCAAACAGCGCCCCTAGGCACACAAAACAGTTGCTCCCTCCCTGCCGCAATACCGGTCGCAAAACTTAAATAATGTCACGATTATTGTCATTGAGTTGTACATAGAAGAATATATCGTTGATATTTGGTTGCAGCTGCAACGCAACGCAGAAAGAAGGTCTTTACAAGGCTTGCGTTGCGTCCCCCTATTTCGCAGGCGTTCACAATCCAAACTGCAATAATTACGCGTGTGAATAAGCGCACATTTCTTCTTTTGAATCCCTTAAAATTTGGCGCCCCCTAAAATTTGGCGCCCTAGGCCTGGGCCTAGTGAGCCTAGTGGGAAATGCGGTACTGTCTTTATGCCGTAACTGTATAGTTATTACAATGTTTGCTTGGTTGCTTTATCAATTTTGAATGCAGAATTGACATTTGAACAACATCAACATCAACCTAATTTTGTATACTTGGTAGATAAATTGGCACAACCGTAGTAAGTGACGGATAAACTCTGAAGCTGTTCAACTTATCTTAAAATATAACAAACGTGGGGTTATGATAAAACGTATCAATCAACTGGCAACTTCAAAACTTATAGTTTGTAATTGAGGGGGTTTAAATAAACTATCAATAAGCAATGAAAACAAACTTCGGCTTATATTGACGCTGTATCAGTAAAGTAAGCAATTTCATGAATTTGACTCAACTCATAATCGGATTATCAGAGAATACTGCAACAAATAATATTTCATACAAAGCCAATTGATTTTTCACTTATGACTATTAATACAATGGTTTTTTAGTTATTTCAAGTTTACTATTATCCGTATTGTAGGTGGGCTTAAACAATGAATCAGACAAACAAATACGTTTGTTTCAGCAAACGAGTTCCAGTTTGACATCTTTCTTCACTTTATCGAATGGATTTGTGACCCTCGGTCATAAAACTGAGATGAAATTAACTTCGGCAATTGCTGGCCGTTAAAACCGACACCATGATTTAAAACTTATCTGCTGGAATAATCTAAACAGACAGTAATAATAACTAAAGCTGATTTACGACTTAAAAAAAACAAAAGCAAAGAATTTTTCAGCAAGTACTCGTACTTAAAAAGTGTTCGGAACATTTTTCTAATTTTCAGGGATATACCTAGTACGTTTTTTAATTATTTCCGGTGTGTGGATGTTTTAACATAATGGGAGTAATTGAAACCTTATATTTTTGTGTGAAATTCAAACGGTACAAAAGAATAATTAAAATTAAGATTAAAACTAAGGTAAAGGTTTTTGATGTTTTTCACGATTATAAATATATTCCGAAAATATTGAATTTACTCCTATGAAGTTGACTTCAATTACGCTTCATACGGTACTATTATTTATTTTTCTTCGTTTTCCAGATGTACAATACTATTTTTGTTTAACCACGTACGCAGAATTGTGCGTAATACTAGTTCTTTAAACTTAATCAATTCAAACGGAAAAATTTAAGAATGTTTAGAACATAACATTATTTAACTGGCGGCCACTATATTGTAAAACGGTACTGTCGACTTATGAGTTACTGCAGTAACGGTCCTGCTATTTAAAGGGTTGCAATAAATCTCAACTTATGTTTTGCACCATTGAGCTTTGAAACATTGACAACGATAAGGAAAAATATATACCAACAATATGTCATAAAATGTTTTGGTGGTTTAAAACGATGACTAAATCACAATACAAATTATACATTGCTAAATTGCTATATATATTTGGTAGAATAGTAAAAATAGTGAACTCACCAAAAATAAATAATATATTTAATTAATACTAAAATTAAATTAATATACAATATGTATACTATCATTAAGTTCACACAGCTACAATATTTACAGCGGCTTAGTAGGAATGCGACAGCAGTATAACAACATTTTCAACATTTATGAAATTTAGAAAAACAAGTTTAAGATGATTCAAGTTGTCATAAATGTGTAAAGTCTAATAACAGTATTCAAACTCATAAGTGATAAGTCTAAAGAAACACATTAAATCAACACTTATCGTGTATTAACAACACAAACTTGTATTGCATGCAAATAATAGTGTTTTGCCGATAAATTATTCTGAACAAAATCGTGTATTATTTTAAATAAGTTAAAAACAATATAATTTTAAAATAAGTTACACCGCGTTACATTGCATTGCCAAAGCACCAAGCAGCGAGGGTTGTAGTGTGGTGGGCTGATTGGGTTCTGGTGGTAGTTGTCTCTACCAACCCCGTGTGTTGTGGTCTTGACTTGTTATCACTGTTCGTTACTGTGATTACACTCTGTGGCTGACATTGTGGGGTGATTTTAGAAGTGGTTTTGTCATACGTTGTCTTATTTTGGACATTACACACTTCCCCATTAAAAGGGAACTTTTCGTTGGAAAAATGCTTAACTTTTGTTTTAATTTCGACCTTAATTTATGTATATTTTTTAATAATGAATATTACTTACTTAAAATTAAAAATAATACGTCATTTATGGTTTAACCAAAGATAGGGCAAGTTTGAAATTGTGTGCAATGTTTTTTAATAAAAATTGCATATTTTTAACTACATGAATATTGAATATAAGAAAAACGGAGTTTCATTGTTTTGTCTTTATCAATAGTAATAATGCACGATTAACCTTCCGAACTTAAAACTATCGTACAAATTTAAATTTTATTTCAATAATTATGTTAATTACAATGTATGACCGACTAAATTCAGATAAAAAAACTAATATTTTGGCACTTTAGAGCACATTTTTATGACCGGTTTCAATAAAAATAATCCCAGGTAATAAATAATGTAGACTTAAACTCTTCATGAGATAAAAAGTTGATCAATCTTTTTTAACAGCACTTTTTTCTAAAAACATATTCATAGCAGCTGCGTAAAATTCATTGATAAAGAAACTAAACACACAAAAACAATTGGTCAATATGAACAAATATCAAAGCACAAAGCACAACTCCTAGCAAAATCCAAAGTCCGTGTAACACATTCTGGGCCCGGCCCAGGATCAGTAGTAGTTTAAATGCATGACAGTTTTCACCAGGTTCTCCCTTCTCCTGGTATCCAATCGAAGATCAAAATCTATTTTTCTTTTCATTTAACCTTTATTTTACTAGGAACTGACTCCTGAGCTCAGTAAAATGTGCATTCATTTTTTTATTTTATTGTACAATTGAAAATAGTAATTTGATGATATGTGACCCTGTATCCTCCCTAAACATATTAAATTATTCTCTCTTGAGTGACTTAGTCACAAGTAGTTAGAAGTTTAATTGAGACCTTCGATGTAACTTAATTTGAATAAGTAATTTTCATAAGGCTTTAAGTTAATTTTAAATAAACTCCCAATAACACGTGTAGTTATACACTCCTGTAGTTCATTCCCTGGTTCGTCAGTGGAGATGGTTTATACGGACTAACCCAGAAATAAACTACAAGAGTGTATCTTTGGACCGCGGAAGCTGCACGATTCAGTGTGTAGTTATACACTCCTGTAGTTCATTCCCTGGTTCGTCAGTGGAGATGGTTTATACGGACTAACCCAGAAATAAACTACAAGAGTGTATCTTCGGACCGCGGAAGCCTGCACGATTCAGTGTGTAGTTATACACTCCTGTAGTTCATTCCCTGGTTCGTCAGTGGAGATGGTTTATACGGACTAACCCAGAACTAAACTACAAGAGTGTATCTTCGGACCGCGGAAGCCTGCACGATTCAGTGTGTAGTTATACACTCCTGTAGTTCATTCCCTGGTTCGTCAGTGGAGATGGTTTATACGGACTAACCCAGAAATGGACCGCGGAAGCCTGCACGATTCAGTGTGTAGTTATATTTTAAATCTATAGCTTTTTGTTATAGATTACATTATCAATTTTAAATAACCCTTTGATTGTAAAAAAGGTCCAAGATAAATAGAAGATAACATTGTACAGTGCTCTATCTAAAACACCATTATGAATCATTGAAGCATTCTTATAAACCCTTTTATAATGTACATTCATCTCTATGTTTAAGATGATTGACTGTACGCTGAACTACGAACTAATATTCGAGCCTTATGAGATAGAAATCTTACACTTATCTTGTGTTAAACTTAGATACTGGCTTCAATATTTACACATTTTTATATATCAGAGTGCCAAGCCCCGGTCGATGTGCTGGACCGAGGGTCGTGCCTGCCTTGAGTCAATATCCACCCCTGAGTGATCGGTCTTGGGCCTTAACCTTCAAAATTGGATTGGGATTACCTTTGGCGCCCCTGGACCTCACAGCCCCAATAGGCCAATAAAGGCTTAGTTCATTAGACCGTTCCTACCTCCAGTTTTCCTCTAAAAACTGTTTTTAAACTTCTATGTGGTTTGAAGTATTTTAAAGGATTAGAGCAAAATAGATATAAAAGGTAATATTACAGTATGCCAGATGTTTTACTTTTAAAGACCACAGTGTTCAATCGTGTTGCGAGGTTTTAAAGTACCAGATTACAAATTATATACTTATGATTGTATTTATATAGACTACTTCAATTGTAAGTTTGCCGTAGACCCTAGTTATCAATGATAAATTAATAAATTAATTAATTAATTTTTTCCACAGAACATGAAACTACATAATCTCTGATTACAAATTCAATAATAACTTGCGGAAAGTAACGGCAATCTTGATAAATAAATTACGCTATGCATATTATTATACTACTATGGATAAAACATGTAAATGGAAAAACGAGTTCACACGCAGCACGCTGACGTGAGGGAAGTGAATTTCCACAAAAAAAACTTTTAAAACTCAAAATATGTGTAAAAATAAACATTTGTCCAATTTTTATTGAAATCTGAAAACATTGATTTTTTGGCTGTTCTGATACTCCTGGTTTCAATTACTTGCAAAGCTGGGAATACAATTTTGCGCATTATAAGGTTAGGAGAAGGTCCAGACAGGCTTTAAAGTAGGCGTGAGGTTGCTGGGAATAATAAAATTACTCTAACAAAGGAATAACAGGCTTTTCTAGTGTAAAACCCCCATAAGACAACGTACTGTGTTTAGCCGATACACATTTTCTTTAATAACTCGGTAAGTATTTATGCTAGAATGACGAGAGAGGGCTTAAAACTTTCGCCTCTCTAATTCCCATCTTTTTAAATGCATTAATTTTACATCTGGGGCTTTTCTAACCCTTTTTGGGCCCAACAACTCAAAATTTGAAAGATTAATCCCCAAAAAATGGGTTTAGAGTTTTCCGATTGTTTTGCCCAACGAACTTGTCCAACAGATTATAGAAAGGAACGTCCCTACCAAATTTGAAGTAAATCGGATAAAAAATGCGACCGCTAGAGTGCATACACATATATATATATATATGTCTCTATATATATATATATATATATATATATATATATATACACATATATATATATATAAAATTTTGGACGACCCCCCAAAACGTGTTCAGGGGTCACGTTAGGAACTTCTATGGTGGTCCCGGGCTTAAGTTTCACCGTGCGGGTCATGCTAATAGTTCACTTTCCAAAGGAAATTCACTAATAAAATAGTAAATCACATCGTGAGGAGGGTCGTTCAAATGTTTGTGAAAGGTATTTCAGTAATCTTCAAATGAATTCTCGGTTTTCATTATCTAAGAGTTCATGAGGATTCTAAGGACATTTATTAATTAAATGGTCATTTAACTAGTGATTATTACATAACACTCTTTTAATTACAATATTTAATCAGACATGCTTTAAAAAAATCACGTTGCTTTGATAATCAAATATATGGTTACCCTGTTATTTAATTTATTTTTACCGACATGTAAGTGGAAAAAATTCACCCTTGGTTGTTAACACGCTACTTATAACGTGTGAATAATGGAAGAGTAAAATTAATTGTCTATTGTTTTATTTTCTGGTTTCTTGTGTATTTGTAGATTACCAAATATTTGTGACACTAATTGTAAATTAGAGCCAGAAATACTTAATGAATTAATATGTTCTGATATGTATAATGATCAATATTTTCCCCCAATAACTATGTAAATAGGATTTTACTCCTTATTATGAACAAGTAAAGTGGAAAATACCCCCGTAGCAGCAAACCTGCGTACTCAGCGAATTTCCAATGCATATATATGTATATTAATACCACATAAAGCCACATACCAAGTTTCATCAATATACATTCATAAATAAATGATTTATGACATTTTAATTATTCTCCATAAGAATAACATGGCAGCTGAGTATGCAGGTTTGCTGAAGCAAGGAACACAAAAAATGGAGTTTTATACAAATATCAATATAACTCATGTAGGTAAACCCACATACAAAATTTCATTAATTTATTTTCATAATGAAGGCAGATAACACGTTACTTATTCTCCATAAGAATAACATGGGGCTGAGTACTCAGGTTTGCTGCTGCGGGAGCCTTGGGTAAAAAATTGTCATTTTGAGCAAATATCAATGGTCCACAACCAGATGAAGCCGTATACCAAGTTTTGTCATTATACGTTCATAAATAAGCGAGATATAAAATTTTTATTTTTCTACATAAGAATAACATTAGACAACGTACTGTGTTTAGCACTTTCAATATCTCGGTAACCAATTGACGTAGAGAAATGATCAAAATACCAAATTGTGTGTTTTTTTTAAGCTGAATCCAATGGGAAAAAATAAAATTTGACCATTTCCAAAATTATATGTAAAAAATTCGAAAAAACCCATTTTTGGGGTACAAAACCCCCCCAAAATACCCCTTCGGATAGAGCGATCTGGCTGGTTTTCGAACTTAAAGTCATAAACGTTGCTTTACAGGTTCATACCAAATTTAATCAAAATCGGATAATTTTTACGAGAGTTATTGTGCTCACGGACACACATATATATATATATATATATATATAGATATATATATATATATACAGTTTCGAACGAATGGTGTTTTTGGGGTCTGGGGACCTCAAAACGAAAAGTTATCATGGTCCCGGGCCTAGGTCTTACCATGCCGACTACGGTAATAGCTTCTTCCCTATAGGGGAAATTCGCTAAAAGTACTTTGACTCCTTTATGAGACAAAATAAACCCATAAGAATAACATTAACAATCTGGCAACCCAGTGCAGTGGAAATCTGGCAACGCAGTAGTAGGGAAAGGGGACTTCTGGCTCACTTGATTGATGGCTTCCGGTCACGTGACCGGAAGCGCTGCGTCATGAAAGACGTCATCTGAGGCTGAGCCAGTGACGTAGGCGGTTTTGTGACGAAATGAGTAAAAGTTCAAAGTTCAAGGTCACGGTGAAGTTTTTTTAAAAAAATCTACCTCGCACTCGTAAAACGATTGTGATTCGATAGTTAATCGATAATAAATATCGAATGAAAATTATCGAATGAAACAATCGAATGATACGAGTGCGAGGTAGTACTATTACAAATATTACTTTATTTACAATAATTCATGTTTACAATAGTTCCCCGTTGTTCGTTGTCATCGATGTTGTTGATCCGGACGAGTTGCGGCCATCACTTTGCTTTCTGAAGAAAGACGGTAGATACTTCGATCCCTGCGCAGAGTCCATGTTGTGTTTTCGACATCTATCTGTTCTGTTAGGTGTTTGCATTTCATTGCTGTCAGGTGGAAATAATACCTGACGGCAATGAAATAGAAACATCTATCAGATCGTGAGTGAAATGATATTGTTATTTTGTGAAGAGCGTCTCGGAGAGCTCGATGTTCACCGGTCGAGAGCCGGAGGTGTACTGACTATTCGCTAGCTAGCGTTCTGGTATCAAACAAAATGGTGGGGGTAAAAGTGTAGTAGAACGAAGCAGATGGCGGACGGCAGATGGAAGGCGGCAGGTGGCAGGCGGCAGGTGGCAAGTGTGCGGCAGATGGTGGTCCCCCACTACACCAGTCCCTCACTACACCAGTCTCCCCACCAAGTTTTACATCGCACAATAACTAGTTTACATGTGTTAGTTAGGGGTTTAGCTCTTAGACTGTCAAGACCTTACCTCCGTAACTAAAAACTTCAATAATGTTGTTCCTCTGATCAATCTGCGTAATTTGAGTACCCACTTGACATATGGTAAACTAGAAATAAAGAAATTATTTAGATTTGACCTTCAAAATAGTTATTTTTGGCTATTACTGCTATACCCTTGGTCGTATCTGAATTATTTTTGCACCAACTTGTTCCTATGATCAATCTGCGTAATTTGAGTACCCACTTGACATATGGTAAACTAGAAATAAAGAAATTATTTAGATTTGACCTTCAAAATAGTTATTTTTGGCTATTACTGCTATTCTCTTGGTCGGATCTGAATTATGTTTGCACCAATGTGTTCCTCTGATCAATCCGCGTAATTTGAGTACCCACTTGGCGTATGTTAAACCAGAAATAAAAAAAAAATTTAGATTTGACCTTCAAAATAGTTGATTTTAACTATTACTGATATACCCTTGGTCGGATCTGAATTCTGTAATAACTAAACCTTAATCTCTCCCGAAAAATCAATACATCTTCCAGTATTTTAAGAAACGAGAATTTTCTGGAATTTTCCAAGTCCCCAAGGTCATCTGAACAAATTGCCAAAACGGGGAATAGAGCAGTAAGTGGTTCTCACTTGGACCGCAAACTGCTCTATTCCCCGCTCTGTATTAGGAGAAGAGGCCTAGTTTAATGCTCGCAATTATAGGCATAAACCTGATAACGGAACGCTATCCTCTCCCCCGAAAAGTTATCCCCCAAAAATAAATAAATAAAAGCAAAATGGTCAGTTAACAACAGTCGCGCACTCTGAAACCGCAAGGACGTTCATCACTGTGTAGGCGTCAGAGTTTTACGAACCGAAGTACAATAATTACCTGACCAAAATCCCCTTAAATTTAACCAAAAATAAGCAAACTGATTGAATCTGTTTCTCGTGATTAAGGGCTAAGATGGGCAATGTCAACCGGTTTGCGCGCCGTATTGACATAAGGTCGGTTTTCGTGCCATACCTTTTTTGTAAGGGGCTAGGAAAAGGATGAGAAACATACTGATTAGTTAAAGTTAATTTTACAAAGACCAACCGAGGACGGTTTTGCAAAGGTCAACAGTATCACTGAAACCCGGTGGGACGTAGACCCAAACACCCGGCGTCAGGCTACTGCGAACCTAAGTTTTGACCCAAGGCCAGTTTTAAAGCGTGAAAGAAAAGTACATATTTAATTAGTCAATAAAACACTTCAAAGACCAACACCACAAATAATTACAAACACCAACACTAACTACATTTTATAGCAGCAAACTACAAGCTATAATCTAACAAACAAACTAACATGCATAACAAACTAACATGCTAAGGTAGAATCTTTAGTATACAGGGGTACCACCTCTATACTAAAGATGCTATTACAGACAGTTAAGGCGAACAGCTAGCTAGGCTGCCAGCCTGAAACTGTGAGACGACTGCGGCTAGACCCTCGCTTTTATAGCCGACAGAGGAGCAGGTGCAAAGGCAGATGCACTCTACTACATTCGCCGCGTCGCAAAAGTAATTTAATACGGCGTCGACGTAATACTCTTGTATTTTATTTTACCGGTTCATTTGATATGGCTGAAACACTTAGATATGCAATGGCTGAAACACTTGTACTAACGACAAAAGCCTCCAGTTGTTTTATAATGTAACTCTATATTATCAGTTATAACTACCCAATCTTAATCAAAACAAAAACACCAAATAAATCGCGTTGAACTTTTGTTATTAGATAAAACACACAATACAAGTCATTTTCTGTGCAATGGATTAAGCTATATATTTACTTTTAATTTAAATTTTTGAATAAATAAACACTATCTAGAATAAAGAAACACAATAACTTATACTTTATGTCTGGTATATATGTTACAATTGTTCATACAAATAAAAAAACTAAAACAAACTTTAAATTTTTTTGAATTTCGGCCAGATAAATTAATAAATTAATGAAAAAGTACATCACAAATACTGCTGTATAAGTTTGTGTGTTCAAATTAAATGTACATGGCATAAAAAAAATTATAAAGTATAAATCTTGCGTTATTTTACAAAATCCTTGATCTTAATAAGTATTAACGGTTGGCACGTTAAATGACAGAAACACTATATATAAATTTTCCAACATCTTAACAATACTTTGATTTCAATATTTTCCTTACCCCACAGTAATTTCCCAAGTTATACCGAACTTATATAAACGCTTTTAATATAACTTTCTATCGCCAATGAATATAAGCTTGAAAATGACGTCAAGAAGAGTCTTTAGGAGATAATAGTGACAAATAATCAGTCTTAATATATTTCTGGTGTTAAATTTACATGAATAATTAAGTTTAAATATATAGTGGTTATTGTTCGGGTTTAAATACAAATTTTGTGACATATTTATTTGAATTACGTTTTATAACACTTTGCAATGCTCAAACAACCGTCCAAAACACTGTTATAACTTCATAAAAACGCTTAATGTTAGTCTGATCTACCTCCGAGTCGGCGTATCGGATAGCTAATTTTGATTACAATATGAATATATAAAAACCTCACAACCCTCCGATACAATTTTTTAATCAGTGTACTGGGCTTCGGATAGCCAAAGGCGCTATGTCCCGCGGCACGCCGCGCCGCCGCGCCGGTGCCGCGCCTGGCATAGTTACTTTAAAAATATATTTCAAATAAAATAAAAAACTAGCCCGGAAGTATGCTTTTCTTCCCAGCCTTATTTTATTTTAGTGTTAGACCTTTTTTATACTGTAATGTGGTTTCTTATGTTAAATATATGTTCGAAATATATATATATATATATATATATATATATATATATATATATATATATATATATATATGTTTATTATTATCCTTCTGATATGGGTGAAATCCTTGTTTGCTGAAATCGTATATCACACCCAATGTAAACTGAACTTCAGACATTACCTTACAATTATATCAAATTTCAAACAGGCATTACAGTAATATTATTAATGAAGGTCTGCATACATATAAGGTGAGATAACAACTGAATAATACTGTAATTTCTTTGGGTAAATGAACATTAACTAATGTCTTAAAACTATTTGGACTAAGTTATTTAATACCCTTGCTTGTCTTCTCTATTAGCAAGTGAAACTTCGAGGATATTACAAACCTATAACAAAAATTTCTTCATTAGAACTTTTCTCATTAGATAAAACACAATAAATGTCATTTTCTGTGCAATGGATTAAGCTATATATTTACTTTTAATTTAAATTTTCGAATAAATAAACACTATCTATCTACCGCATTAATAAAGCGCAATTTAATCCACAAATATTATATACCTTTTCGAAGGTGTATAATAACCAAGCTCATTTTTTTTTTATACCCCAAAAACAATTATGAATGTTTAATCAGGTGAAAGAGAACGCAGGTAAAACTAACTGTACCCTTGGGTATTAGTCTTTAATACAAATCCTATACCCTAAAGGTCACTCAAGATTATAGCCAAGGTTAAGGGCAAGGTCGCTTGCATATCCAGTTAGAAAGTGGCTACACAACGTGAACTGCACACAAACTCGAGACTAACAAGTCCCCTGCCTGGTTAAAGAGGTACAGTATATGAATGTAACCGTTAACGTAGATTACGAGACTTGTGTGTACAGAGAGAGACAAAAAAACACTTCCCCCTCGGGACTTAGACATCTTTCGAAGTAGAGCTGGATAAAATTGGAGAGAGAGCGAGTGCTTTGGAAGAAGTCACCCGACCTTGAATTGATAACCTACTGTGAACCGCACAAAGATTTAAGGTTGTAAGCTGAATTTATCCTTTGATAATCTACGGTGAACCACACAAAGATATAACAGTTGTAAACTGAATTATTAGACGTTCAAAATAAATACTACAAGGTATATGAATCTAACTGATAATGTAGATTGCGAGACCTGTGTGTACAACTACTTAGACATCTTTCGAAGTAGAGCAGAATGTAACTGTAGATATGGTTTACTTGAAGTTGACTTTGATATTTGTATAAAAAAAAAATCTTACATTATTTTACCGAATGAAAATTTTATATATATATATATATATGTATGTATACAATTCGATAAGTTAATTTTTTACGGAATGTGAATTTTTAAAATTAATGTCACAACTCCATATTCATTTTATATAATGCAATGTTGAATTAAGACGATTCGATCTAACCTCAATTTATATCTGCCATTTTTAAAATGTTGTTCAATTATATAAGTCAATTATTTTATAAATATCTCAAAATGATTGCGACAAGTTAAAGTATTCCATTTATTTTATTATTTACACTACGTAAACGAGACATCTCAATTTTGTAATTACAATCCATAAACATCTTGAAAATGCCTTGAATCTATAAACTAATAACTACAAGTAATTAAGGAACCTCTTCCCAGTACAATAATCGGGAATAAAATAACGAACAAAATAACTTTAATATTTTCCGTAAATCATGTAGATAAGCACTATAGATAGATCCTTATTGTCTTATCTTCAAAAGCACTTTACCTAGGTTAATAATTCAAAATACCATATTATTTTTTTAAGCTCTATAACATAGTCAAAACCAAAGTTAAGTGTTTTAAAAATTTTAGGGTGAAAAATGCAAAAAACTGATTTTTTGAAAATTTAAAACCCTCCATAAACCCCCCTTCCCATGGTCCGATTTTTCTGGTTTTCGAACTTAAAGTCATAAATGTTAGTTGATAAGCTGGCTGTCGGACCAGCATTTAGTCGTCAATACAAGATTTGATTTATTCTATCACATTTACATTTTCTAACGAGTCTTTTCATAGCTGCAAGACTTCATTAATACCGGTCGTTGAAGTCTTTTTACTGTTACGCTAGTTAAGCGTTTTCTTATTTACGAGAGTTATCTTGCTCACGGAAACATATAATATAAAATTTTCATTCGGTAAAATATTGTAAGATTTTTTTTTATACAAATATCAAAGTCAACTTCAAGTAAACCATATCTACAGTTACATTCTGCTCTACTTCGAAAGATGTCTAAGTAGTTGTACACACAGGTCTCGCAATCTACATTATCAGTTAGATTCATATACCTTGTAGTATTTATTTTGAACGTCTAATAATTCAGTTTACAACTGTTATATCTTTGTGTGGTTCACCGTAGATTATCAAAGGATAAATTCAGCTTACAACCTTAAATCTTTGTGCGGTTCACAGTAGGTTATTAATTCAAGGTCGGGTGACTTCTTCCAAAGCACTCGCTCTAGTAGAGGAGAACCCACAAAGAGACATACTATTCGGCGCTTTTTTCCCATGTTATTCTTATGGGGATCAGTTTTTGGACCGACGCCCGATCCCGCCCTTAACAAGTTTCCTTGTTAGCCTGTACTAATGTCCAACCCTTGCCTATATTAAATATATTTTCCCAATCCCCATCCCTCCTCTATATTTTTTAAAATTAATTTTCAAATTCATGCCAAAAAACTATCTTTAGTGTTTACTGTCCGATTTATTTAAAATTTGGATATGTTATTGTCGTAGGCAAGTGTTTTAATAAATTACACTTACATTTCCCAAATTCACTATAACGGTCAAATTAAAAAATATTTTTGAAAAATACTATAGTGCCAATTGCCACCTTCTTTATTAACTGTCCGATTTGTCTTCAATTTGGATATGTTATTGTCCTAAGCAAGTGGTTTAATAAATTCCACTTACATATCCCAAATTCACCATTACGGTCAAATTAAAAAATATTTTTGAAAAATACTGCCAATTGCCAACTTCTTTATTTACTGTCCGATTTGTTTAAAATTTAGATATGTTATTGTCCTAGGCAAGTGTTTTAATAAATTCCACTTACATTTCCCAAATTCACTAATACGGTCAAATTAAAAAATATTTTTGAAAAATACTGCCAATTGCCAACTTCTTTATTTACTGTCCGATTTGTTTAAAATTTAGATATGTTATTGTTATAGGCAAGTGTTTTAATAAATTCCACTTACATTTCCCAAATTCACTAATACGGTCAAATTAAAAAATATTTTTGAAAAATACTGCCAATTGCCAACTTCTTTATTTACTGTCCGATTTGTTTAAAATTTAGATATGTTATTGTTATAGGCAAGTGTTTTAATAAATTAGCCTTACATTTCCCAAATTCACTATTACAGTCAAATTAAAAAATATTTTTGAAAAATACTGCCAATTGCCAACTTCT
Source organism: Allygus modestus (assembly GCA_963675035.1). NCBI lineage: Eukaryota > Metazoa > Arthropoda > Insecta > Hemiptera > Cicadellidae > Allygus > Allygus modestus. The sequence goes on from OY776116.1 coordinate 13,801,206, forward strand.
TTATTTACTGTCTGATTTGTTTAAAATTTGGATATGTTATTGTTGTAGGCTAGTGTATATGCACCATCCACATTTTACAAATATTGCGGTTAAATTTTAAAAAATTTGGAAAAATACTGCCAATTGGCAACTTCTTTATTTATGGTCTGATTTGTTTAAAATTTATATATGTCATTATTCTAGGCTAGTGTATATGTACCATCCACATTTGACAAATTAACTATAATGGTCAAATTAAAAAAATATTTTGAAAAATATACTAACAATTTCAAACTTCTTTATTTACTGTCTGATTTATTTTCGGATATGTTATAGCTCTTATATAGGTAACAAGACCACACTACCACACCTTCCATTACCCATTTGTCTTTTTTGTTTGTTTATTTTGCTGTAATCCCAAAACTGACTTTGCTGTTTATTGTCCGATTTGCCTACACTTTGGATATTGTCCTAAGCATTTATTGTCTGATTTATTTTTGGATATGTTATAGCCCCCAACTATATCTAAAATTACAATATTATTTCCACCCATAATACAGTTGATGTGTTGTTTGTTTTGCCGCAACCTAAAAACTAACATTGGTATTTGTGTTTTTACAAAACTATATTTTGTAAATTACTACCAATAACTCCTTTATTTACTTTTCGACTTGTTATATCCCATTATATATAAATTTACCGTATATTATTTACCTTTTAGTGCTGTTTTGTCGTAACCAAACTTTGGATATGACTGCAATATATTACTGGCCATTGCATAAGTAAATACCCCATTTCCAAATTCACTATTACGGTTGGATTAAAAAAAATAAATACAAGCTTATTATATACATCCAGCCGATAAGTAATATATATCTACAAAATATTTATGGTCAGAACTGCCTAAATTTTGGATATGTTTTAAGCCAATGCGATAACAAAAAATAAATTTTTAAAACCCAAAACAACTAAACACAAAACACTAATCTTTCTTTGTGCTTGTTTGGAGTAGTCTTTATTTTATCCAACTTAATTTTAATTTTGTAGTTAAAATCAAACTTCCCACATTCTAGCTCCCTTTCCAGCCAGTGGTTGGAGACATAAAGGTTACGAATATTTTCAAACTGTACAATATATCTTTTTCTACCCCTATGTTGGACTTGTTTAATAGCGCTTATTAATAATTCCGCACCATATTCCAAATCCTCCAGTCTACTACATTCTTTAAATTTAACATTGCCTTTAATATCTTGCATCTCTATGTCTTCTTGTCCAACATCATCCCACTCATTGTTACGGAAACTTAGGTTTTCTATTTTTGGAAAGGAATTGCCATAAAATGTTGCAGTTCCGTTAGTGTTAAAGCTTGCAAGTGGCTCGTTGGTAGGTAGATAAATAATGTCCAAATCACCAGTATATGGCAACACGCTATAACCATGCCTATTCTTATTTATCTCTATAAATACAGTTTACAGACACCCTTAACATAGTATACACCCCTCCGTCCTTTTCTGCCAACACTCCCACAAACTTGTTTACTACAAACGCATACACTATATAATGTCCATAATGCTCTAGATCCTCCCAACGTCGCAGGAAGTAATCTTTTAATTTATCCTCTCTTTCCCTTCTTTCTTTAGCCAACTGTGCTTTGTATTCCTCTGCAACAGTATTTTCCACATATTCCAATTTACGCTTATTACTGTCAATGTCTTCTAATTCCAATTTCCTCTTTTTGGAACACCTCTCTAAGAAAGGCTTGGAAAGTGGCTCTATTTCTTTAATAGTGTATGGGTACAGTTTATTGGTCCGGCTTCTTAAAACGTAGGGAGTAAGGTTAGGACTTTCCACTAAGCCCAATTCTTCTAAATTGATGTGTTTAGGTATAGTGGAGAAAGGTGTATTTGATTTTGTAAAACATGTGCCCCCTGATTTGATGTAACACCTATGCTTTACACCTATGGCATCCTCCTCCATTACCTCCACATAGTTAGTTGGTAAACAGTTAAAGCTAAATGCAGATAGAGCATACTTTATTAACTTTTCCCTTTGTGTACTATCTTTTGGCAGTTTTAGTTGTACTCCAGTTATCTTCTTCGTATTACTATTACCCCAATATGCGCATTGTAATAAATCGTTAAACACTAAACAACAACTGTTTTGTAATTGATTGGCAACTTTCACCCACATCTTATGCAGAGGTACAGCATAGAATGGAGCATTTTGAAAGTACCGTTTGTTGTCTTCTATTAGACTTAAACAATCTCTTAAAGGTTCAAACCCTTTACCAAAACCCCTACAATAGTTATAGATCGTTGCCTCTAACCTTGTTATTCCATTCTCTCTAGCTAGTTTAGACGAGAACGTTTCTTTTAGTCTCGCATCTGGACAGTTTACAAAGTTTATTATATGGTTTCCTATACTTTTAATTACTCCAGGGCTTGTAATCTGGCATATAAATTTATTATATATTTTTACCCTGCTATTTACATTAAACCATGTTAAACAGTCTTTACTAACATTATCTACAATAACATTATATCCATTCGCCCCTTGGTAGCAAAAGTTAAAGTTTTCTATAAGATATTGGCACATTTCCTCTTTATTAAATATTCCAGCCAAATCTAGTGTTATATCGAAATCCATAAGATAGTACATTTCTTTTTCCAAATCTTGCAGTATCTTTGGAAGATCTTCCAACAAATCCTTAATTTTAACATTTGCAAGCTCTATTTTATAGGGAATTGCTATAGGATCATCATACTTTTGTTTAATTTGGTCAATATCTTTCTTTATTATTTGTAACACACCCTTGCTTTGGGAGAATGGTAGTTTGGCCACAACACCATGTCGAGCTAAAGAGAACTTTTTAAATATTCCTCGTAAGTAGCTATTAAACGAGCCACATATTTCCTTCTTAACTTTAAATTTATTCCGAACGCCCCCCCCCCATCACAATCCGAAAAATTGGTTATCTTAACTAACATTATGTTATCACAAAACACATGCGTTATAGATGTTAAGTTATTTAATTTTGGTTCGCCCTCGCAATAGTTTATATTACCTATGTCTGTAAGAAGGTTATTATTACGTAGATTTTCTAATAAAAACCATATACCGAATCTTTCGTTAGTAGGTTTAATAAATGGCTAACAGAGTACATTTCTTTTATACAAAAAAGTAGCGGAAACATGTAAACAGGACAGATTACACTATAGGTATATGTGTGTTGTAAATATATGGATATTGTATATAAACATAGGCGAGCGGCAAGTGTAACATGTAAGTGGACACCCATATGCAAATATGGAATACCCACAAATTCGACTAAATAAGTTTATAGTCTCAATATAATTAACATATTAACATTAGTACCCAAATTGTCGAAATTCTATAATTCTATTCTTAGTCTTGTATTAGGTTTTGTACTATTAAACCCAACACCCTGTGCAGTAGAGTAATATATGTATTTAATACGCACATTCTACAAGACCTGTACATCTGTTGTATAAGCAGCAGAATAGACGTCTCATTGTGTTGTTGTAAAGTAAAACATAAATGTGCTGGATACAACCGGCCAGATATTAGACAGGAAATGTGTTGGAAGTGTATTGCCAAAGACAAATCACACAGTGCAGCATGTAATCAATCCATTACTATTTAAACAGTATTGGTACAACATCCAATATATTAGCCAAACCCACAATCAAACTTGGAAAACAAACAGTAAAAAATTAATATTATAGTAAAAGAAATAGTAAGAGTATAAGGACATAGTAATATTTAAAGTTTATAAAACAACACAAATGCAGAGACACAACACACTCCAACACACTACGACACAGGCACAAATACTGGTTTACAGCCATTTTACACAACTTTACAGGTTCTGTCAACTGACACAAAAATAGTTTATAAATTGTGTAAGAAATATATGTAATATAAACAAATTTAACACAATCATAACATTGGACACAATGTTATGATTGTGTTAAATTTGTTTATATTACATATATTTCTTACACAATTTATAAACTATTTTTGTGTCAGTTGACAGAACCTGTAAAGTTGTGTAAAATGGCTGTAAACCAGTATTTGTGCCTGTGTCGTAGTGTGTTGGAGTGTGTTGTGTCTCTGCATTTGTGTTGTTTTATAAACTTTAAATATTACTATGTCCTTATACTCTTACTATTTCTGTTACTATAATATTAATTTTTTACTGTTTGTTTTCCAAGTTTGATTGTGGGTTTGGCTAATATATTGGATGTTGTACCAATACTGTTTAAATAGTAATGGATTGATTACATGCTGCACTGTGTGATTTGTCTTTGGCAATACACTTCCAACACATTTCCTGTCTAATATCTGGCCGGTTGTATCCAGCACATTTATGTTTTACTTTACAACAACACAATGAGACGTCTATTCTGCTGCTTATACAACAGATGTACAGGTCTTGTAGAATGTGCGTATTAAATACATATATTACTCTACTGCACAGGGTGTTGGGTTTAATAGTACAAAACCTAATACAAGACTAAGAATAGAATTATAGAATTTCGACAATTTGGGTACTAATGTTAATATGTTAATTATATTGAGACTATAAACTTATTTAGTCGAATTTGTGGGTATTCCATATTTGCATATGGGTGTCCACTTACATGTTACACTTGCCGCTCGCCTATGTTTATATACAATATCCATATATTTACAACACACATATACCTATAGTGTAATCTGTCCTGTTTACATGTTTCCGCTACTTTTTTGTATAAAAGAAATGTACTCTGTTAGCCATTTATTAAACCTACTAACGAAAGATTCGGTATATGGTTTTTATTAGAAAATCTACGTAATAATAACCTTCTTACAGACATAGGTAATATAAACTATTGCGAGGGCGAACCAAAATTAAATAACTTAACATCTATAACGCATGTGTTTTGTGATAACATAATGTTAGTTAAGATAACCAATTTTTCAGATTGTGGGGGGGGGGGGCGTTCGGAATAAATTTAAAGTTAAGAAGGAAATATGTGGCTCGTTTAATAGCTACTTACGAGGAATATTTAAAAAGTTCTCTTTAGCTCGACATGGTGTTGTGGCCAAACTACCATTCTCCCAAAGCAAGGGTGTGTTACAAATAATAAAGAAAGATATTGACCAAATTAAACAAAAGTATGATGATCCTATAGCAATTCCCTATAAAATAGAGCTTGCAAATGTTAAAATTAAGGATTTGTTGGAAGATCTTCCAAAGATACTGCAAGATTTGGAAAAAGAAATGTACTATCTTATGGATTTCGATATAACACTAGATTTGGCTGGAATATTTAATAAAGAGGAAATGTGCCAATATCTTATAGAAAACTTTAACTTTTGCTACCAAGGGGCGAATGGATATAATGTTATTGTAGATAATGTTAGTAAAGACTGTTTAACATGGTTTAATGTAAATAGCAGGGTAAAAATATATAATAAATTTATATGCCAGATTACAAGCCCTGGAGTAATTAAAAGTATAGGAAACCATATAATAAACTTTGTAAACTGTCCAGATGCGAGACTAAAAGAAACGTTCTCGTCTAAACTAGCTAGAGAGAATGGAATAACAAGGTTAGAGGCAACGATCTATAACTATTGTAGGGGTTTTGGTAAAGGGTTTGAACCTTTAAGAGATTGTTTAAGTCTAATAGAAGACAACAAACGGTACTTTCAAAATGCTCCATTCTATGCTGTACCTCTGCATAAGATGTGGGTGAAAGTTGCCAATCAATTACAAAACAGTTGTTGTTTAGTGTTTAACGATTTATTACAATGCGCATATTGGGGTAATAGTAATACGAAGAAGATAACTGGAGTACAACTAAAACTGCCAAAAGATAGTACACAAAGGGAAAAGTTAATAAAGTATGCTCTATCTGCATTTAGCTTTAACTGTTTACCAACTAACTATGTGGAGGTAATGGAGGAGGATGCCATAGGTGTAAAGCATAGGTGTTACATCAAATCAGGGGGCACATGTTTTACAAAATCAAATACACCTTTCTCCACTATACCTAAACACATCAATTTAGAAGAATTGGGCTTAGTGGAAAGTCCTAACCTTACTCCCTACGTTTTAAGAAGCCGGACCAATAAACTGTACCCATACACTATTAAAGAAATAGAGCCACTTTCCAAGCCTTTCTTAGAGAGGTGTTCCAAAAAGAGGAAATTGGAATTAGAAGACATTGACAGTAATAAGCGTAAATTGGAATATGTGGAAAATACTGTTGCAGAGGAATACAAAGCACAGTTGGCTAAAGAAAGAAGGGAAAGAGAGGATAAATTAAAAGATTACTTCCTGCGACGTTGGGAGGATCTAGAGCATTATGGACATTATATAGTGTATGCGTTTGTAGTAAACAAGTTTGTGGGAGTGTTGGCAGAAAAGGACGGAGGGGTGTATACTATGTTAAGGGTGTCTGTAAACTGTATTTATAGAGATAAATAAGAATAGGCATGGTTATAGCGTGTTGCCATATACTGGTGATTTGGACATTATTTATCTACCTACCAACGAGCCACTTGCAAGCTTTAACACTAACGGAACTGCAACATTTTATGGCAATTCCTTTCCAAAAATAGAAAACCTAAGTTTCCGTAACAATGAGTGGGATGATGTTGGACAAGAAGACATAGAGATGCAAGATATTAAAGGCAATGTTAAATTTAAAGAATGTAGTAGACTGGAGGATTTGGAATATGGTGCGGAATTATTAATAAGCGCTATTAAACAAGTCCAACATAGGGGTAGAAAAAGATATATTGTACAGTTTGAAAATATTCGTAACCTTTATGTCTCCAACCACTGGCTGGAAAGGGAGCTAGAATGTGGGAAGTTTGATTTTAACTACAAAATTAAAATTAAGTTGGATAAAATAAAGACTACTCCAAACAAGCACAAAGAAAGATTAGTGTTTTGTGTTTAGTTGTTTTGGGTTTTAAAAATTTATTTTTTGTTATCGCATTGGCTTAAAACATATCCAAAATTTAGGCAGTTCTGACCATAAATATTTTGTAGATATATATTACTTATCGGCTGGATGTATATAATAAGCTTGTATTTATTTTTTTTAATCCAACCGTAATAGTGAATTTGGAAATGGGGTATTTACTTATGCAATGGCCAGTAATATATTGCAGTCATATCCAAAGTTTGGTTACGACAAAACAGCACTAAAAGGTAAATAATATACGGTAAATTTATATATAATGGGATATAACAAGTCGAAAAGTAAATAAAGGAGTTATTGGTAGTAATTTACAAAATATAGTTTTGTAAAAACACAAATACCAATGTTAGTTTTTAGGTTGCGGCAAAACAAACAACACATCAACTGTATTATGGGTGGAAATAATATTGTAATTTTAGATATAGTTGGGGGCTATAACATATCCAAAAATAAATCAGACAATAAATGCTTAGGACAATATCCAAAGTGTAGGCAAATCGGACAATAAACAGCAAAGTCAGTTTTGGGATTACAGCAAAATAAACAAACAAAAAAGACAAATGGGTAATGGAAGGTGTGGTAGTGTGGTCTTGTTACCTATATAAGAGCTATAACATATCCGAAAATAAATCAGACAGTAAATAAAGAAGTTTGAAATTGTTAGTATATTTTTCAAAATATTTTTTTAATTTGACCATTATAGTTAATTTGTCAAATGTGGATGGTACATATACACTAGCCTAGAATAATGACATATATAAATTTTAAACAAATCAGACCATAAATAAAGAAGTTGCCAATTGGCAGTATTTTTCCAAATTTTTTAAAATTTAACCGCAATATTTGTAAAATGTGGATGGTGCATATACACTAGCCTACAACAATAACATATCCAAATTTTAAACAAATCAGACAGTAAATAAAGAAGTTGGCAATTGGCAGTATTTTTCAAAAATATTTTTTAATTTGACTGTAATAGTGAATTTGGGAAATGTAAGGCTAATTTATTAAAACACTTGCCTATAACAATAACATATCTAAATTTTAAACAAATCGGACAGTAAATAAAGAAGTTGGCAATTGGCAGTATTTTTCAAAAATATTTTTTAATTTGACCGTATTAGTGAATTTGGGAAATGTAAGTGGAATTTATTAAAACACTTGCCTATAACAATAACATATCTAAATTTTAAACAAATCGGACAGTAAATAAAGAAGTTGGCAATTGGCAGTATTTTTCAAAAATATTTTTTAATTTGACCGTATTAGTGAATTTGGGAAATGTAAGTGGAATTTATTAAAACACTTGCCTAGGACAATAACATATCTAAATTTTAAACAAATCGGACAGTAAATAAAGAAGTTGGCAATTGGCAGTATTTTTCAAAAATATTTTTTAATTTGACCGTAATGGTGAATTTGGGATATGTAAGTGGAATTTATTAAACCACTTGCTTAGGACAATAACATATCCAAATTGAAGACAAATCGGACAGTTAATAAAGAAGGTGGCAATTGGCACTATAGTATTTTTCAAAAATATTTTTTAATTTGACCGTTATAGTGAATTTGGGAAATGTAAGTGTAATTTATTAAAACACTTGCCTACGACAATAACATATCCAAATTTTAAATAAATCGGACAGTAAACACTAAAGATAGTTTTTTGGCCTGAATTTGAAAATTAATTTTAAAAAATATAGAGGAGGGATGGGGATTGGGAAAATATATTTAATATAGGCAAGGGTTGGACATTAGTACAGGCTAACAAGGAAACTTGTTAAGGGCGGGATCGGGCGTCGGTCCAAAAACTGATCCCCATAAGAATAACATGGGAAAAAAGCGCCGAATAGTATGTCTCTTTGTGGGTTCTCCTCTACTAGAGCGAGTGCTTTGGAAGAAGTCACCCGACCTTGAATTAATAACCTACTGTGAACCGCACAAAGATTTAAGGTTGTAAGCTGAATTTATCCTTTGATAATCTACGGTGAACCACACAAAGATATAACAGTTGTAAACTGAATTATTAGACGTTCAAAATAAATACTACAAGGTATATGAATCTAACTGATAATGTAGATTGCGAGACCTGTGTGTACAACTACTTAGACATCTTTCGAAGTAGAGCAGAATGTAACTGTAGATATGGTTTACTTGAAGTTGACTTTGATATTTGTATAAAAAAAATCTTACAATATTTTACCGAATGAAAATTTTATATTATATGTTTCCGTGAGCAAGATAACTCTCGTAAATAAGAAAACGCTTAACTAGCGTAACAGTAAAAAGACTTCAACGACCGGTATTAATGAAGTCTTGCAGCTATGAAAAGACTCGTTAGAAAATGTAAATGTGATAGAATAAATCAAATCTTGTATTGACGACTAAATGCTGGTCCGACAGCCAGCTTATCAACTAACATTTATGACTTTAAGTTCGAAAACCAGAAAAATCGGACCATGGGAAGGGGGGTTTATGGAGGGTTTTAAATTTTCAAAAAATCAGTTTTTTGCATTTTTCACCCTAAAATTTTTAAAACACTTAACTTTGGTTTTGACTATGTTATAGAGCTTAAAAAAATAATATGGTATTTTGAATTATTAACCTAGGTAAAGTGCTTTTGAAGATAAGACAATAAGGATCTATCTATAGTGCTTATCTACATGATTTACGGAAAATATTAAAGTTATTTTGTTCGTTATTTTATTCCCGATTATTGTACTGGGAAGAGGTTCCTTAATTACTTGTAGTTATTAGTTTATAGATTCAAGGCATTTTCAAGATGTTTATGGATTGTAATTACAAAATTGAGATGTCTCGTTTACGTAGTGTAAATAATAAAATAAATGGAATACTTTAACTTGTCGCAATCATTTTGAGATATTTATAAAATAATTGACTTATATAATTGAACAACATTTTAAAAATGGCAGATATAAATTGAGGTTAGATCGAATCGTCTTAATTCAACATTGCATTATATAAAATGAATATGGAGTTGTGACATTAATTTTAAAAATTCACATTCCGTAAAAAATTAACTTATCGAATTGTATACATACATATATATATATATATATATAAAATTTTCATTCGGTAAAATATTGTAAGATTTTTTTTTATACAAATATCAAAGTCAACTTCAAGTAAACCATATCTACAGTTACATTCTGCTCTACTTCGAAAGATGTCTAAGTAGTTGTACACACAGGTCTCGCAATCTACATTATCAGTTAGATTCATATACCTTGTAGTATTTATTTTGAACGTCTAATAATTCAGTTTACAACTGTTATATCTTTGTGTGGTTCACCGTAGATTATCAAAGGATAAATTCAGCTTACAACCTTAAATCTTTGTGCGGTTCACAGTAGGTTATTAATTCAAGGTCGGGTGACTTCTTCCAAAGCACTCGCTCTCTCTCCAATTTTATCCAGCTCTACTTCGAAAGATGTCTAAGTCCCGAGGGGGAAGTGTTTTTTTGTCTCTCTCTGTACACACAAGTCTCGTAATCTACGTTAACGGTTACATTCATATACTGTACCTCTTTAACCAGGCAGGGGACTTGTTAGTCTCGAGTTTGTGTGCAGTTCACGTTGTGTAGCCACTTTCTAACTGGATATGCAAGCGACCTTGCCCTTAACCTTGGCTATAATCTTGAGTGACCTTTAGGGTATAGGATTTGTATTAAAGACTAATACCCAAGGGTACAGTTAGTTTTACCTGCGTTCTCTTTCACCTGATTAAACATTCATAATTGTTTTTGGGGTATAAAAAAAAAATGAGCTTGGTTATTATACACCTTCGAAAAGGTATATAATATTTGTGGATTAAATTGCGCTTTATTAATGCGGTAGATAGATAGTGTTTATTTATTCGAAAATTTAAATTAAAAGTAAATATATAGCTTAATCCATTGCACAGAAAATGACATGTATTGTGTTTTATCTAATGAGAAAAGTTCTAATGAAGAAATTTTTGTTATAGGTTTGTAATATCCTCGAAGTTTCACTTGCTAATAGAGAAGACAAGCAAGGGTATTAAATAACTTAGTCCAAATAGTTTTAAGACATTAGTTAATGTTCATTTACCCAAAGAAATTACAGTATTATTCAGTTGTTATCTCACCTTATATGTATGCAGACCTTCATTAATAATATTACTGTAATGCCTGTTTGAAATTTGATATAATTGTAAGGTAATGTCTGAAGTTCAGTTTACATTGGGTGTGATATACGATTTCAGCAAACAAGGATTTCGCCCATATCAGAAGGATAATAATAAACAAAATATATATATATATATATATATATATATATATATATATATATTTCGAACATATATTTAACATAAGAAACCACGTTACAGTATAAAAAAGGTCTAACACTAAAATAAAATAAGGCTGGGAAGAAAAGCATACTTCCGGGCTAGTTTTTTATTTTATTTGAAATATATTTTTAAAGTAACTATGCCAGGCGCGGCACCGGCGCGGCGGCGCGGCGTGCCGCGGGACATAGCGCCTTTGGCTATCCGAAGCCCAGTACACTGATTAAAAAATTGTATCGGAGGGTTGTGAGGTTTTTATATATTCATATTGTAATCAAAATTAGCTATCCGATACGCCGACTCGGAGGTAGATCAGACTAACATTAAGCGTTTTTATGAAGTTATAACAGTGTTTTGGACGGTTGTTTGAGCATTGCAAAGTGTTATAAAACGTAATTCAAATAAATATGTCACAAAATTTGTATTTAAACCCGAACAATAACCACTATATATTTAAACTTAATTATTCATGTAAATTTAACACCAGAAATATATTAAGACTGATTATTTGTCACTATTATCTCCTAAAGACTCTTCTTGACGTCATTTTCAAGCTTATATTCATTGGCGATAGAAAGTTATATTAAAAGCGTTTATATAAGTTCGGTATAACTTGGGAAATTACTGTGGGGTAAGGAAAATATTGAAATCAAAGTATTGTTAAGATGTTGGAAAATTTATATATAGTGTTTCTGTCATTTAACGTGCCAACCGTTAATACTTATTAAGATCAAGGATTTTGTAAAATAACGCAAGATTTATACTTTATAATTTTTGTTATGCCATGTACATTTAATTTGAACACACAAACTTATACAGCAGTATTTGTGATGTACTTTTTCATTAATTTATTAATTTATCTGGCCGAAATTCAAAAAAATTTAAAGTTTGTTTTAGTTTTTTTATTTGTATGAACAATTGTAACATATATACCAGACATAAAGTATAAGTTATTGTGTTTCTTTATTCTAGATAGTGTTTATTTATTCGAAAATTTAAATTAAAAGTAAATATATAGCTTAATCCATTGCACAGAAAATGACTTGTATTGTGTGTTTTATCTAATAACAAAAGTTCAACGCGATTTATTTGGTGTTTTTGTTTTGATTAAGATTGGGTAGTTATAACTGATAATATAGAGTTACATTATAAAACAACTGGAGGCTTTTGTCGTTAGTACAAGTGTTTCAGCCATTGCATATCTAAGTGTTTCAGCCATATCAAATGAACCGGCAAAATAAAATACAAGAGTATTACGTCGACGCCGTATTAAATTACTTTTGCGACGCGGCGAATGTAGTAGAGTGCATCTGCCTTTGCACCTGCTCCTCTGTCGGCTATAAAAGCGAGGGTCTAGCCGCAGTCGTCTCACAGTTTCAGGCTGGCAGCCTAGCTAGCTGTTCGCCTTAACTGTCTGTAATAGCATCTTTAGTATAGAGGTGGTACCCCTGTATACTAAAGATTCTACCTTAGCATGTTAGTTTGTTATGCATGTTAGTTTGTTTGTTAGATTATAGCTTGTAGTTTGCTGCTATAAAATGTAGTTAGTGTTGGTGTTTGTAATTATTTGTGGTGTTGGTCTTTGAAGTGTTTTATTGACTAATTAAATATGTACTTTTCTTTCACGCTTTAAAACTGGCCTTGGGTCAAAACTTAGGTTCGCAGTAGCCTGACGCCGGGTGTTTGGGTCTACGTCCCACCGGGTTTCAGTGATACTGTTGACCTTTGCAAAACCGTCCTCGGTTGGTCTTTGTAAAATTAACTTTAACTAATCAGTATGTTTCTCATCCTTTTCCTAGCCCCTTACAAAAAAGGTATGGCACGAAAACCGACCTTATGTCAATACGGCGCGCAAACCGGTTGACATTGCCCATCTTAGCCCTTAATCACGAGAAACAGATTCAATCAGTTTGCTTATTTTTGGTTAAATTTAAGGGGATTTTGGTCAGGTAATTATTGTACTTCGGTTCGTAAAACTCTGACGCCTACACAGTGATGAACGTCCTTGCGGTTTCAGAGTGCGCGACTGTTGTTAACTGACCATTTTGCTTTTATTTATTTATTTTTGGGGGATAACTTTTCGGGGGAGAGGATAGCGTTCCGTTATCAGGTTTATGCCTATAATTGCGAGCATTAAACTAGGCCTCTTCTCCTAATACAGAGCGGGGAATAGAGCAGTTTGCGGTCCAAGTGAGAACCACTTACTGCTCTATTCCCCGTTTTGGCAATTTGTTCAGATGACCTTGGGGACTTGGAAAATTCCAGAAAATTCTCGTTTCTTAAAATACTGGAAGATGTATTGATTTTTCGGGAGAGATTAAGGTTTAGTTATTACAGAATTCAGATCCGACCAAGGGTATATCAGTAATAGTTAAAATCAACTATTTTGAAGGTCAAATCTAAATTTTTTTTTTATTTCTGGTTTAACATACGCCAAGTGGGTACTCAAATTACGCGGATTGATCAGAGGAACAAATTGGTGCAAACATAATTCAGATCCGACCAAGGGTATAGCAGTAATAGCCAAAAATAACTATTTTGAAGGTCAAATCTAAATAATTTCTTTATTTCTAGTTTACCATATGTCAAGTGGGTACTCAAATTACGCAGATTGATCATAGGAACAAGTTGGTGCAAAAGTAATTCAGATACGACCAAGGGTATAGCAGTAATAGCCAAAAATAACTATTTTGAAGGTCAAATCTAAATAATTTCTTTATTTCTAGTTTACCATATGTCAAGTGGGTACTCAAATTACGCAGATTGATCAGAGGAACAACATTATTGAAGTTTTTAGTTACGGAGGTAAGGTCTTGACAGTCTAAGAGCTAAACCCCTAACTAACACATGTAAACTAGTTATTGTGCGATGTAAAACTTGGTGGGGAGACTGGTGTAGTGGGGGACTGGTGTAGTGGGGGACCATCATCTGCCGCACACTTGCCACCTGCCGCCTGCCACCTGCCGCCTTCCATCTGCCGTCCGCCATCTGCTTCGTTCTACTACACTTTTACCCCCACCATTTTGTTTGATACCAGAACGCTAGCTAGCGAATAGTCAGTACACCTCCGGCTCTCGACCGGTGAACATCGAGCTCTCCGAGACGCTCTTCACAAAATAACAATATCATTTCACTCACGATCTGATAGATGTTTCTATTTCATTGCCGTCAGGTATTATTTCCACCTGACAGCAATGAAATGCAAACACCTAACAGAACAGATAGATGTCGAAAACACAACATGGACTCTGCGCAGGGATCGAAGTATCTACCGTCTTTCTTCAGAAAGCAAAGTGATGGCCGCAACTCGTCCGGATCAACAACATCGATGACAACGAACAACGGGGAACTATTGTAAACATGAATTATTGTAAATAAAGTAATATTTGTAATAGTACTACCTCGCACTCGTATCATTCGATTGTTTCATTTGATAATTTTCATTCGATATTTATTATCGATTAACTATCGAATCACAATCGTTTTACGAGTGCGAGGTAGATTTTTTTTAAAAAACTTCACCGTGACCTTGAACTTTGAACTTTTACTCATTTCGTCACAAAACCGCCTACGTCACTGGCTCAGCCTCAGATGACGTCTTTCATGACGCAGCGCTTCCGGTCACGTGACCGGAAGCCATCAATCAAGTGAGCCAGAAGTCCCCTTTCCCTACTACTCAACGCTGCAACTAAGTACATACCAGCTGAGCGTAATTAACGTTCCGAATTGCGAGGTTAGTTATTACTCATTACGCAAATTAAATGAACAGCGATTGTGAATACTTATCAACGCATTATTTAATACGGGGGGAGGTGGGATTTGGGGTGGGGGAAAAATGTTGTGTATTACGGAAGTAAAGTTCATTGTGTCCCTCGGGATAATTATCAACAATTTCCCTCAGGGAGGCAAAGTTGCACTTTACTCCCTTAATAAAAAAATAACTATAGTATTTTAATGTATAATGACAGATAATGCTTTAAAACACACTGTTCAGAAAGTAGCTGTTTTTGATATCAGAGCTGTGAGTATAGAAAGTGACAACCTCCCACTCTAGTGCCATAAAAACGCCTGGAGATTTTTGCCGCACTGTAATTAGTTATTCTGACACAAGTAGTGCTAGTCAGTTTTGCACAAATATTAGTGATTAAATCTAAATCAGCTGATCTTATTCATTTAGATAGCAGTCTATATTTAAATGCAATGTGTGCATTCAAAATCAGCTGTACTTATTAATATAATTATTAGATTAACGTAAACACAATTAAAACACAATTGTTGTCATTATTTTGTGAGAAATATTACTCAGTTAACCTGATAAAAATGTCTAGTAAAGATGTTTTACCATTATTATTATTATTTACAGTGTGATGAAAAATATCGTTTTTAACGCGTACCCTAAGTTTTTTCCGGTACTTGATCGAATTTCCGCGCTCGGCTGTCACCTTGCACAGGAAACCCGATCACGTGCCGGAAAATATCATTTTTAGCACTAGTAATACAATATATTATCAATATATAAATAGCCTTGACACTGAGATGATCTAGTATTTTCCAAAGACTGTCAGAACTTGTCTTTACGCTGAACTTTTTTTGTACGAATTGCTGTCCATTCTCAGCAGCGGTCGAAGAAACTTTAATAAAAACAGCACGTTTCAGTGGTTGTCGGTTCACACACACAAAGGTGACAAATAAATGTGACTTATGTGTATCAATGTACTTTGTCGCGTTTGTGTGTGTAAAGCAAAAACCATTGACAAAATGGGTTTTTTTAAGTTTTCTCCGGCCGCTGCTGAAGATGGACGGTAATTCGTCTGAAACATGTTCAGCATGAAGACAAGTTAGGACAGTTGGCATCGATAGACTGTTTACGTACCATAAGTAAATACTTTTGGTAAATACCAGACACTATTATCATTGACTATATACTGAAGGAGACATCCCATCTATATGGCGCAGCTGTCCCACTTTTAATGTTTGCCAGAGTTTGAAGAGGCCATAATTTGATTAGATGACCGACAGATAGTGCTGAAGTCATCTATTAAATTTAGTTATTTACGTTAGCTTTTAAAATATCTCCACCTTAGAAAGCAAGTGATAATCAACTTATGTTTGCTTCCTGACACACCAACTGTTGTATTATCCCCTCCTCGAGAGGATAAGTAATAGTTGACAGCAGTATACTCCGTTGGTGATTAGTGCTTCGTCCTCTTTGAATCCTAGCACACACAAAACTATGGACAGATTTTACAATGGCAATGAGAAGTCTACTCCAGTATTTAAAGTCAATGCTATTATTGATTAAAATTTAATTTTCTTAAATTGAGTTTGTTATAAACATTTGTAGTCAAATGGAGAAATCCCTTCATAAACACGCTTTTGTTTTAACCCCAATCTAATCACCGTGTCCGGTGGAACACCCCATACAACACCATCCCCCCTCCCGACTCAACCCCCTCACAAGTATCGACCGGGGCTCCCCTCGACCTTCAAAACAAAAATGGAATTAACTGGCGAGTCAGATCATCCAAGCGTTAAAAGCCTATTGAGACGCATTTGGCTCTTGCAGGATATGTTACTCGGATATTCTAGAAGAACCTTGTGTAGATGTTTTGTTGAAAAGAAAATATGAAATTGCAAAAACCTTAAAATTTGCAAGAAATAGAAAAGGATTTAAAATCGAGTAAATATCATACAACTACGATATAGGTTGTTTTGCATTTTTATGAGTCTTTTTGCATTGTCAATTTGTACTTACGCACTTTGCCTTTTTTTAGATCAGTAGTGACTTAAAGAATAAATACATGTGCTGTTTTTGATCGAGTATAAGGAAACAAGAGTGTTTCATTTTAAAAATCCTAACTTATAATATCACTAGTAATGGCGGCCAGTAGTGGAGAAACCACAAAGAGGCATACTATTCGGCGCTTTTTTCCCATGTTATTCTTATGGGGATCAGTTTTTGCACCGACGCTCGATCCTACCCTACACAAATTTTCTTTTTGGCCCCTGCCTTATTTTCCCCCATTTAAAATTTGCATTAATTTTAATACATCCTTTGCAGAAATCCACGAGTTCAAAAATAACTCCACACTAAATAAACAACACATGTAAACAACTTAGAAGTTATTGTGTAGTAGTGGTGAAACCAGAAAGAGGCATCACTTCCGGCGTTTTTTCCCCATGTTATTCTTATGGGGAGCCGTTTTTGCACCGACGCCAGCTCCCGCCTATAGAGCTCCCGCCCGCTGGCCAATACTAATGTCCAACCCTTGCCTATATTAAATATATTGTCCCCATCCCCATCCCTCCTCTATATTTTTTAAAATTAATTTTCAAATTCAGGCTAAAAAACTATCTTTGGTGTTTACTGTCCGATTTGTCTGCAATTTGGATATGTTATTGTCCTAGGCAAGTGTTTTAATAAATTTCACTTACATTTCCCAAATTCACTATTACGGTCAAAAATATTTTTTGAAAAATACTGCCAATTGCCAACTTCTTTATTTACTGTCCGATTTGTCTTCAATTTGGATATGTTATTTTCCTAGGCAAGTGTTTTAATAAATTCCACGTACATATCCCAAATTCACTATTACGGTCAAATTAAAAAATATTTTTGAAAAATACTGCCAACTGCCACCTTCTTTATTAACTGTCTGATTTGTCTGCAATTTGGATATGTTATTGTCCTAGGAAAGTGTTTTAATAAATTTCACTTACATTTCCCAAATTCACTATAACGGTCAAATTAAAAAATATTTTTTGAAAAATACTGCCAATTGCCACCTTCTTTATTAACTGTCTGATTTGTCTTCAATTTGGATATGTTATTGTCCTAGGCAAGTTGTTTAATAAATTCCACTTACATATCCCAAATTCACTATTACGGTCAAATTAAAAATTATTTTTGAAAAATACTGCCAATTGCCAACTTCTTTATTAAATGTCCGATTTGTCTGCAATTTGGATGTGTTATTGTCCTAGGCAAGTGTTTTAATAAATTTCACTTACATATCCCAAATTCACTATTACGGTCAAATTAAAAAATATTTTTGAAAAATACTGCCAATTGCCAACTTCTTTATTTACTGTCTGATTTATTTAAAATTTGGATATGCTATTGACCTAGGCAAGTGTTTTAATAAATTTCACTTACATATCCCAAATTCACTATTACGGTCAAATTAAAAAATATTTTTGAAAAATACTGCCAATTGCCAACTTCTTTATTTACTGTCTGATTTATTTAAAATTTGGATATGCTATTGACCTAGGCAAGTGTTTTAATAAATTCCACTTACATATCCCAAATTCACTATTACGGTCAAATTAAAAAATATTTTTGAAAAATACTGCCAATTGCCAACTTCTTTATTTACTGTCCCATTTGTTTAAAACTTGGATATGTTATTGTCGTAGGCAATTGTTTTAATAAATTACACTTACATTTCCCAAATTCACTATTACAGCCAAATTAAAAATTATTTTTGAAAAATACTGCCAATTGCCAACTTCTTTATTTACTGTCCGATTTGTTTAAAATTTGGATATGTTATTGTTGTAGGCTAGTGTATATGCACCATCCACATTTTACAAATATTGCGGTTAAATGTTAAAAAATTTTGGAAAAATACCGCCAATCGGCAACTTCTTTATGGTCTGATTTGTTTAAAATTTATGTCATTATTCTAGGCTAGTGTATATGTACCATCCACATTTGACAAATTAACTATAATGGTCAAATTTAAAAAATATACTAACAATTTCAAACTTCTTTATTTATGGATATGTTATAGCTCTTATATAGGTAACAAGACCACACTACCACACGCTCCACTACCCCCATACAATACAGTATTTTGCTGTAATCCCAAAACTGACTGTTTATTGTCCGATTTGCCTACACTTTGGATATTGTCCTAAGCATTTATTGTCTGATTTATTTTTTGGATATGTTATAGCCCCCAACTATTATATCTAAAATTACAATATTATTTCCACCTATAATACTGTTGTTTGTTTTGCTGCAACCTAAAAACTAACATTGGTATTTGTGTTTTTACAAAACTATATTTTGTAAATTACTACCAACAACTCCTTTATTTACATTTCGACTTGTTATATCACCCTATATCTAAATTTACCATATATTTTTTCCCCTTTAGCGCTGTTTTGTCGTAACCAAACTTTGAATATGACTGCAATATATTACTGGCCATTGCATAAGTAAATACCCCATTTCCAAATTCAATATTACGGTTCGATTAAAAAAATAAATGCAAGCTTATTATATTTGCCACAAGCTTATTATATACATCCAGCTGTTATATTTGCCACATTTCCAATATTGTTGTGACCCTCTCAACTACCTCTCATTGTAATATAATAAGTAATCCACAAAATATTTATGGAACTGCCTAAACTTTGGATATGTTTTAAGCCAATGCAAAAATAAATTTTTAAAACCCAAAACAACTAATCTTTGTTAGTTAAAATCAAACTTCCCACATTCTAGCTCCCTTTCCAGCCAGTGACATAAAGGTTACGAATATTTTCAAACAATATATCTTTTTCTTCCCCTATGTTGGACTTGTTTAATAGCGCACCATATTCCAAATCCTCCAGTCTACTACATTCTTTAAATTTAACATTGCCTTTAATATCTCTATGTCTTCTTGTCCATTGTTACGGAAACTTAGGTTTTCTATTTTTGGAATCGCCACAAAATGTTGCGGTTCCGTTAGTGTTAAAGCTTGCAAGTGGCTCGTTGGTAGGTAGATAAATAATGTCCATAAGACTGTAATAAATATCACTGCATTAACACGGAGGTGACGATTTCAGAAATGAAATATGAAACATATTGATCAGTCCAGCGACGATTCATTTTCCAAATAATCCGCAGATTAAAATCCACTCACTCAAACTATGTCTATCTGTAAATTAATGCATTTCAACGTAAATATTTGGGGTTATAAAATTGATAGCCACCTCTTTATGAAGACATTGCAGATATTTATTAATGAGATGACCGAGCTGCTTTCATTACAGTTTAAAAAGAGCCTTTGCGGTACCGATAAAACAATGTGTTGGCTTATTCATGATGAGTTGTTGGCTTATTCATGATTGTTGGATTTTTATAAATCTATTTTGTGAGGGAAGACCTGTTCGAAGGAAAGCCATTAAAATTGAACTTAAAATCAAATGCAGACTTTGACAGGATAGAAGTTGAATTTTTGAGCGGTAAGGCTATGCTAAATAGCGGATTCTCTAAAGAAATGGTTATAAAAAAGTAGCTAAATTCTCCACGATGAATTAGAATATAACATTTATTTTGACGATACTTTTAGCGATCTTTATTCTTAAACGTTAACTTCACTCTACCTCGGTCACTTTTGAGGTAAGACCTTACGTTGCTCTGATCTGTTCTATTGCACGATACTTGATATAAAATGTCTAACTTAACCTCTTATATATTTAATGATCAATCTGTTACTGTACTGTTTGACAGTGAAAATAATCCTTGGCTCAAAGGAAAGGATGTTGTTAAAATCCTGGGCTATCAAGATTCAAAACAGGCATTGCGGATAAATGTTGATGAAGAAGACAAGTGTAAGGCTATAAATATACTCTCTAAAGGGGGGTGTATCGATACACCCCCCCTTTAACTTCCAATATCAGTCTAACTTCATCAATGAATCTGGTTTGTATTCTCTTATTTTGCGCTCATTGAAACCAGAAGCTAAAGCATTCAAAAGATGGGTTACAAGTGAAGTCTTGCCTTCCATTAGAAAGTATGGAGTGTATAAAATCAAACATGAAAATAATCAGTTAAAAAATCAAAACTCTCAACTCTTGGCTGAAATTACAAGGTCTCTGGAAGACAACCAAAAGCTCACTCAAATTAACTCAGAATTTAAAACTAAAAACGACATATTGTGTAAAGAGAACCGGTCACTGAATGAGTTGTTGAGTTAAAGTTTTCTGTCAGATATTGGCACATTTCCTCTTTATTAAATATTCCAGCCAAATCTAGTGTTATATCGAAATCCATAAGATCTTGCAGTATCTTTGGAAGGTCTTCCAACAAATCCTTAATTTTAACATTTGCAAGCTCTATTTTATAGGGAATTGCTATAGGATCATCATACTTTTGTTTAATTTGGTCAATATCTTTCTTTATTATTTGTAACACACCCTCGCTTTGGGAGAATGGTAGTTTGGCCACAACACCATGTCGAGCTAAAGAGAACTTTTTAAATATTCCTCATAAGTAGCTATTAAACGAGCAATCCGTAACATTGGTTATCTTAACTAACATTATGTTATCACAAAACGCATCCGTTATAGATGTTATTTAATTTTGGTTCACCCTCGCAATAGTTTATATTACCTATGTCTGTAAGAAGGTTATTATTACGTAGATTTTCTAATAAAAACCATATACCAAATCTTTCGTTAGTAGGTTTAATACAATTCCCCAATAAATGGCTAACAGAGTACATTTCTTTTATACAAAAGTAGCGGAAACATGTAAACAGGACAGATTACACCATAGGCATATAGAGGTTGTAAATATATATTGTATATAAACATAGGTGAGCGGTAAGTGTAACATGTAAGTGGACACCCACATGCAAATATGGAATATCCACAAATTCGACTAAATAAGTTTATAGTCTCAATATAATTAACATATTAACATTAGTACCCAAATTGTCGAAATTCTATAATTCTATTCTTAGTCCTTGTATTAGGTTTTGTACTATTAAACCCTACATCCTGTGCAGCAGAGTAATATATGCATTTAATACAGATACGCACATTCTACAAGACCTGTACATCTGTTGTATAAGCAGCAGAATAGACGTCTCATTGTGTTGTTGTAAAGTAAAACATAAATGTGCTGGATACAACCGGCCAGATATTAGACAGGAAATGTGTTGGAAGTGTATTGCCAAAGACAAACACCACATAGTGCAGCATGTAATCAATCCATTACTATTTAGACAAAGGTCAGTATTGGTACAACATCCGATATATTAGCGAAACCCACAATCAAACTTGGAAAACAAACAGTAAAAAATTAATATTATAGCAACAGAAATAGTAAGAGTATAAGGACATACTAATATTTAAAGTTTATAAAACAACACAAATGCAGAGACACAATAAATAACACACTCTAACGCATTAAAACACAGGCACAGATACTGGTTTACAGCCATTTTACACAACTTTACACATTCTGTCAACTGACACAAAAATAGTTTGTAAATTGTGTAATAAATACATGTAATATAAACAAATTTAACACAATCACAACATTGTCCACAATGTTATGATTGTGTTAAATTTGTTTATATTACATGTATTTATTACACAATTTACAAACTATTTTTGTGTCAGTTGACAGAATGTGTAAAGTTGTGTAAAATGGCTGTAAACCAGTATCTGTGCCTGTGTTTTAATGCGTTAGAGTGTGTTATTTATTGTGTCTCTGCATTTGTGTTGTTTTATAAACTTTAAATATTAGTATGTCCTTATACTCTTACTATTTCTGTTACTATAATATTAATTTTTTACTGTTTGTTTTCCAAGTTTGATTGTGGGTTTCGCTAATATATCGGATGTTGTACCAATACTGACCTTTGTCTAAATAGTAATGGATTGATTACATGCTGCACTATGTGGTGTTTGTCTTTGGCAATACACTTCCAACACATTTCCTGTCTAATATCTGGCCGGTTGTATCCAGCACATTTATGTTTTACTTTACAACAACACAATGAGACGTCTATTCTGCTGCTTATACAACAGATGTACAGGTCTTGTAGAATGTGCGTATCTGTATTAAATGCATATATTACTCTGCTGCACAGGATGTAGGGTTTAATAGTACAAAACCTAATACAAGGACTAAGAATAGAATTATAGAATTTCGACAATTTGGGTACTAATGTTAATATGTTAATTATATTGAGACTATAAACTTATTTAGTCGAATTTGTGGATATTCCATATTTGCATGTGGGTGTCCACTTACATGTTACACTTACCGCTCACCTATGTTTATATACAATATATATTTACAACCTCTATATGCCTATGGTGTAATCTGTCCTGTTTACATGTTTCCGCTACTTTTGTATAAAAGAAATGTACTCTGTTAGCCATTTATTGGGGAATTGTATTAAACCTACTAACGAAAGATTTGGTATATGGTTTTTATTAGAAAATCTACGTAATAATAACCTTCTTACAGACATAGGTAATATAAACTATTGCGAGGGTGAACCAAAATTAAATAACATCTATAACGGATGCGTTTTGTGATAACATAATGTTAGTTAAGATAACCAATGTTACGGATTGCTCGTTTAATAGCTACTTATGAGGAATATTTAAAAAGTTCTCTTTAGCTCGACATGGTGTTGTGGCCAAACTACCATTCTCCCAAAGCGAGGGTGTGTTACAAATAATAAAGAAAGATATTGACCAAATTAAACAAAAGTATGATGATCCTATAGCAATTCCCTATAAAATAGAGCTTGCAAATGTTAAAATTAAGGATTTGTTGGAAGACCTTCCAAAGATACTGCAAGATCTTATGGATTTCGATATAACACTAGATTTGGCTGGAATATTTAATAAAGAGGAAATGTGCCAATATCTTACAGAAAACTTTAACTCAACAACTCATTCAGTGACCGGTTCTCTTTACACAATATGTCGTTTTTAGTTTTAAATTCTGAGTTAATTTGAGTGAGCTTTTGGTTGTCTTCCAGAGACCTTGTAATTTCAGCCAAGAGTTGAGAGTTTTGATTTTTTAACTGATTATTTTCATGTTTGATTTTATACACTCCATACTTTCTAATGGAAGGCAAGACTTCACTTGTAACCCATCTTTTGAATGCTTTAGCTTCTGGTTTCAATGAGCACAAAACAAGAGAATACAAACCAGATTCATTGATGAAGTTAAACTGATATTGGAAGTTAAAGGGGGGGTGTATCGATACACCCCCCTTTAGAGAGTATATTTATAGCCTTACACTTGTCTTCTTCATCAACATTTATCCGCAATGCCTGTTTTGAATCTTGATAGCCCAGGATTTTAACAACATCCTTTCCTTTGAGCCAAGGATTATTTTCACTGTCAAACAGTACAGTAACAGATTGATCATTAAATATATAAGAGGTTAAGTTAGACATTTTATATCAAGTATCGTGCAATAGAACAGATCAGAGCAACGTAAGGTCTTACCTCAAAAGTGACCGAGGTAGAGTGAAGTTAACGTTTAAGAATAAAGAGCGCTAAAAGTATCGTCAAAATAAATGTTATATTCTAATTCATCGTGGAGAATTTAGCTACTTTTTTATAACCATTTCTTTAGAGAATCCGCTATTTAGCATAGCCTTACCGCTCAAAAATTCAACTTCTATCCTGTCAAAGTCTGCATTTGATTTTAAGTTCAATTTTAATGGCTTTCCTTCGAACAGGTCTTCCCTCACAAAATAGATTTATAAAAATCCAACAATCATGAATAAGCCAACAACTCATCATGAATAAGCCAACACATTGTTTTATCGGTACCGCAAAGGCTCATTTTAAACTGTAATGAAAGCAGCTCGGTCATCTCATTAATAAATATCTGCAATGTCTTCATAAAGAGGTGGCTATCAATTTTATAACCCCAAATATTTACGTTGAAATGCATTAATTTACAGATAGACATAGTTTGAGTGAGTGGATTTTAATCTGCGGATTATTTGGAAAATGAATCGTCGCTGGACTGATCAATATGTTTCATATTTCATTTCTGAAATCGTCACCTCCGTGTTAATGCAGTGATATTTATTACAGTCTTATGGACATTATTTATCTACCTACCAACGAGCCACTTGCAAGCTTTAACACTAACGGAACCGCAACATTTTGTGGCGATTCCAAAAATAGAAAACCTAAGTTTCCGTAACAATGGACAAGAAGACATAGAGATATTAAAGGCAATGTTAAATTTAAAGAATGTAGTAGACTGGAGGATTTGGAATATGGTGCGCTATTAAACAAGTCCAACATAGGGGAAGAAAAAGATATATTGTTTGAAAATATTCGTAACCTTTATGTCACTGGCTGGAAAGGGAGCTAGAATGTGGGAAGTTTGATTTTAACTACAAAATTAAAATTAAGTTGGATAAAATAAAGACTACTCCAAACAAGCACAAAGATTAGTTGTTTTGGGTTTTAAAAATTTATTTTTGCATTGGCTTAAAACATATCCAAAGTTTAGGCAGTTCCATAAATATTTTGTGGATTACTTATTATATTACAATGAGAGGTAGTTGAGAGGGTCACAACAATATTGGAAATGTGGCAAATATAACAGCTGGATGTATATAATAAGCTTGTGGCAAATATAATAAGCTTGCATTTATTTTTTTAATCGAACCGTAATATTGAATTTGGAAATGGGGTATTTACTTATGCAATGGCCAGTAATATATTGCAGTCATATTCAAAGTTTGGTTACGACAAAACAGCGCTAAAGGGGGAAAAATATATGGTAAATTTAGATATAGGGTGATATAACAAGTCGAAATGTAAATAAAGGAGTTGTTGGTAGTAATTTACAAAATATAGTTTTGTAAAAACACAAATACCAATGTTAGTTTTTAGGTTGCAGCAAAACAAACAACAGTATTATAGGTGGAAATAATATTGTAATTTTAGATATAATAGTTGGGGGCTATAACATATCCAAAAAATAAATCAGACAATAAATGCTTAGGACAATATCCAAAGTGTAGGCAAATCGGACAATAAACAGTCAGTTTTGGGATTACAGCAAAATACTGTATTGTATGGGGGTAGTGGAGCGTGTGGTAGTGTGGTCTTGTTACCTATATAAGAGCTATAACATATCCATAAATAAAGAAGTTTGAAATTGTTAGTATATTTTTTTAATTTGACCATTATAGTTAATTTGTCAAATGTGGATGGTACATATACACTAGCCTAGAATAATGACATAAATTTTAAACAAATCAGACCATAAAGAAGTTGCCGATTGGCGGTATTTTTCCAAAATTTTTTAACATTTAACCGCAATATTTGTAAAATGTGGATGGTGCATATACACTAGCCTACAACAATAACATATCCAAATTTTAAACAAATCGGACAGTAAATAAAGAAGTTGGCAATTGGCAGTATTTTTCAAAAATAATTTTTAATTTGGCTGTAATAGTGAATTTGGGAAATGTAAGTGTAATTTATTAAAACAATTGCCTACGACAATAACATATCCAAGTTTTAAACAAATGGGACAGTAAATAAAGAAGTTGGCAATTGGCAGTATTTTTCAAAAATATTTTTTAATTTGACCGTAATAGTGAATTTGGGATATGTAAGTGGAATTTATTAAAACACTTGCCTAGGTCAATAGCATATCCAAATTTTAAATAAATCAGACAGTAAATAAAGAAGTTGGCAATTGGCAGTATTTTTCAAAAATATTTTTTAATTTGACCGTAATAGTGAATTTGGGATATGTAAGTGAAATTTATTAAAACACTTGCCTAGGTCAATAGCATATCCAAATTTTAAATAAATCAGACAGTAAATAAAGAAGTTGGCAATTGGCAGTATTTTTCAAAAATATTTTTTAATTTGACCGTAATAGTGAATTTGGGATATGTAAGTGAAATTTATTAAAACACTTGCCTAGGACAATAACACATCCAAATTGCAGACAAATCGGACATTTAATAAAGAAGTTGGCAATTGGCAGTATTTTTCAAAAATAATTTTTAATTTGACCGTAATAGTGAATTTGGGATATGTAAGTGGAATTTATTAAACAACTTGCCTAGGACAATAACATATCCAAATTGAAGACAAATCAGACAGTTAATAAAGAAGGTGGCAATTGGCAGTATTTTTCAAAAAATATTTTTTAATTTGACCGTTATAGTGAATTTGGGAAATGTAAGTGAAATTTATTAAAACACTTTCCTAGGACAATAACATATCCAAATTGCAGACAAATCAGACAGTTAATAAAGAAGGTGGCAGTTGGCAGTATTTTTCAAAAATATTTTTTAATTTGACCGTAATAGTGAATTTGGGATATGTACGTGGAATTTATTAAAACACTTGCCTAGGAAAATAACATATCCAAATTGAAGACAAATCGGACAGTAAATAAAGAAGTTGGCAATTGGCAGTATTTTTCGAAAAATATTTTTGACCGTAATAGTGAATTTGGGAAATGTAAGTGAAATTTATTAAAACACTTGCCTAGGACAATAACATATCCAAATTGCAGACAAATCGGACAGTAAACACCAAAGATAGTTTTTTAGCCTGAATTTGAAAATTAATTTTAAAAAATATAGAGGAGGGATGGGGATGGGGACAATATATTTAATATAGGCAAGGGTTGGACATTAGTATTGGCCAGCGGGCGGGAGCTCTATAGGCGGGAGCTGGCGTCGGTGCAAAAACGGCTCCCCATAAGAATAACATGGGGAAAAAGCGCCGGAAGTGATGCCTCTTTCTGGTTTCACCACTACTACACAATAACTTCTAAGTTGTTTACATGTGTTGTTTATTTAGTGTGGAGTTATTTTTGAACTCGTGGATTTCTGCAAAGGATGTATTAAAATTAATGCAAATTTTAAATGGGGGAAAATAAGGCAGGGGCCAAAAAGAAAATTTGTGTAGGGTAGGATCGAGCGTCGGTGCAAAAACTGATCCCCATAAGAATAACATGGGAAAAAAGCGCCGAATAGTATGCCTCTTTGTGGTTTCTCCACTACTGCGGCCGCTACCGCGACCACAGGAAATAATCAGATGTTTTAGGAACAAAGCTTGTACAAATTATCAGCTGTTTCAGGATCAAAGCTTGAATACTCCCGGCTCCGCTAATATATGCTAAAAGGGACTAAAAACAGCTAAAGCTACCGTAACTTAAATAAGGTTGCTTTTCAAGAAAAACAAACGACACGTGCAGCTTCGCCGACCTCAAACATCCCTAAAAAATATCTTTTCGTAGCTTTGGAGCCATTACGGCTCGAGAAACAGCTGTGGGCTAACGGACGCAAGAAAATGGCCTAAAAGAGTTTTAAGCTACCGTAACTCAAATAAGGTTGCTTTTCAAGAAAACCAAACGACACGTGCAGCTTCCCTAACCTCGATTACCCCTACAAATTATATTTTCGTAGCTTGAGAGCCATTAAAACTCAATAAACAGCCGCGGACGGACGCACGGAGCGGACGGACGGACGCACGGAGCGGACGGACGGACGCACGGAGCGGACGGACGGACGCACGGAGCGGACGGACAGACGCACGGAGCGGACGGATGGACGCACGGAGCGGCCGCACAGACGCACGGAGCCACAACAAAATGCGAACTATAGTATTGATATACGAAACCCGTTTTATCATTTAAATATAAGGACCAACCTGTGACAATATTATGAGGAATCTAACCATTAACTGTTCCTCCAAAATACCGAAAGCTATAAAACATACCAGCAACAAACTTTTTATTCTAATCGTAGCAAAATAGTAATTTAAACTGATACGCCTTCAAATATTTGCCACTCCACACTTGGCTGGTTCATTAGTTTGATTGTGACAGTTGATTGAACTTTAGTCAATCACAAAATGCTTATGAACTTTATGCTCGTTAAGTGTTAAACAATTGCGTAACACTTTAATTATAACATAAAGCGCTCCTTGAAACATATTTACAAAAATTTATGAAACAATATATTTAAATATGACTAAAAGGAAATTCAAGGACAAAACTTACTAACTAAGTGTGATTACAAATGTTTACTTCTTACTTAACAAATATAAATGTTACTGCGTTAACTATAACTGTGTGTTACTTAAGAAATGATTGCGGACAATTGCAATCACTGATTAGAGGAAAAACACTTTTTCTAATAACTAAAGGTAAATGTTTTTAAATAACATAAACTCTCCATCGCCAATGATGAATTTCAATCGAAGGAGAAGCGTACGAGTGTCAACCAGATTTTAATACTCTCAAATTAATGTTGGTTTCCAACAGAACAAAATTAAAAGATATATTTTTAGAACTCTTTGATACTTGTTCAAACATTTACCTTTCGTTTACTGGTGACGGAGCTGTCAAAGATTACAATTGCATGGAGTAAGAAATTGGGTTAAGCTAAAACCATTCTCTCCTCTCATTCCTCGACTCAGACTACTCGAGCCAAATAGGGATTAAAACTGTGAGTCTGATCCTCAAAGTGATCAAAAGCTTTTAGAAATGCCCTAAGCTTGCTGGCCTTTCAAACGTACAGCCTTTCATAAAATAGACCTAAAGGTCAGTCATTTTGGTTACAACACGTAGCTTGGGTATACTGATTGACTATTACTGGGTAATTAAGTAATATAAACACACAAACAACTATTTCAATTAGTAATGTGTTTATAGACTTCATGTGAGGCTAAATGTTATGAATTTTTAATTGCAAAGCCCAGTAGTCTTTCGTAAAGGCCAATGCGGTTAGCTTTCGGAGTTTCATCTCTAATGGTCCACTGGATTCTCCTGCTATATAATCCTAAAGCTGTTAGTTCACTGTGGTTACTGAATTAAAATGGCTTGAATAGAGGAGCAGTTCCTTAAATGGGGTTCTCCTTCCACTAAAATGTGTACGGTCTTTACTTCTGGTACTCTACACAACGAGCACAAATATCTGAATTGCTACACAATAACTTAATCTTATACTCACATCAGTGATATAAATCTAGTTAATTTTAATATATGGTAATGTATTAAGAAAGCAGGGGCCTAAGAAGTAACTGCATGCTAGGGTCCAATATATCTAACATGGGAATCATTTCTTGGAATATTCTTGAATCAGGGTGTTTTAGATAAAAGAGTTTCAAACATTACCAATATTGCAAGAAAGGTAAATGTGGTCAATCCTCTGCAGTCATTAGGCTACAAAGGAATTGCTTGTGACGACGATAAGGACAGTTACAACTTACAGTCTCAAAATTGAACTGTTGCCACAAAAAGAAATATTGTTCTTCACCCTGATTAACAACTTTACAATATTACAGTTATAACTCCTTTTAATTTACGCTGAGGTGCTTTATCAGTAGACAATTATTAACAAGATTAGACCTTACTAAATTAAGTATCTGATGTCAAACTGGATCTCGTAGCTTTGACTGGTCACCCGCGACGTCTTTGTATTAACGACTCATCAGAGCGGTCTATTGTGTGTAACGATGTTAGCCATCTTATCATCCGGTCTTCCGTCTAATACAGATTTAGGACAATAATTATATTTTTCTCCAGAAAATGTGTTCAGCCCCATCGATAGTATTGCGTTAACGTTTAGATAATTTAAAAATCAAAAATTATTGCGAATTAGACGAAAAATATATTGTATTTGTCCTCCAAATGGTATCGTAAAACTTAAAATTACTATACAGAATCTGAATGAATTCGTTTTTAAAGAAACTTATGATATTAATATAAAATTGCAATCCTACCTTAAAATATTTTAATCCTACGCCAAAACTTATTTAAAAAAATTGCATCCGGCACAAAGCTGAGTTTTGAAAATATGGGATAACCCTATTTCAGAATTTGTAATATAAATGAAAAATATGATTTTAAGATTAATATATAGTTTGATAATTACTTTTATTATAAAATATTTGTTATACTTTAATAAACCAAAACAATTGAATAATTGGAAAACTGAAATAATTTAAACTTCGTAAATGGCTGAAAGTAGTGATCGCTTGTCTCTGTAGAAGCTTTTATTTATTTACGGATAGGAAACATGACCATTTATTACCGTTGTAATAAGGGTTTATGTTTCAATTTTGTTTATTTAATAGTGGATATTATTAATCAATAAGCAGTGTTCTATTAACATTATGATACATGTACCACAATGCAGATTTCTAGATGTACTCTAATGTGGTTCTTTTAAAGAATCTGCTTCTTATTTATGTGTTGGATAAGTGGCCAAACTAGAGATTTAGATGGCTTCGACAACTAAATATATGTTAATATTCAAACCAGTATATACCACTGAGGGGAAGGGATCTTATTATTATTGAATGTGTTTAAACGGAGAAAACCTAAATTTAAAAAAATTTGATCAAAGATATTATAATGTTAGCGTGTTACTTAAAAACAAATACGTATTGAATTGACTAATAACCAAGAATTCTAAAGAACATAGATTTTTTATATTTGAATTTTTCCAGTTATTTAAAATAAGTCTTAGAAGTTATATAATACATGTTATTACTTACAGCTAAAAAAAACCTACATTAACGTCAAGAGAAATATTGTAAAATAGAATCGTCTAGCTTCATAAGCGCTTAATTAATGAGTTTCCTTAGGAAATAAAGCTTACTAATTGCACTGTTTGTCATTAAATTAAGCCGTCTGTTCATTTGAAGCTAATTACTCTCAAAACATCTAAAATTCCTTTTTGAACTCGCAGGATTTGCTGCACTTTGTAATATTAAAACTATACTTAGCACTAGAGTTTGTATATATTATGTTTCATCCAGCCTAAAACAATGTTTATTAAATTCGTACTTTCGGATTTAGTTGTAGTCCTTTTATTAAACAAAATTGTTAAACGATTTATTTCAAGAATGAAATATTGTTATGTAAAGATCAAATATATTCAATCGCTATCCTTGTTTGAGGTAACTAACTCAATAGTTAAATATACTAATATTTGTTTTGACCACTACAAAAGAGCTTAATACACTAATACACTGATACACTAATATACTGATACACTGATACACTAATACAAAGATACACTGATACACTGATACACTGATACACTGATACACTAATATACTGATACACTGATACACTGATACACTGATACACTGATACACTAATATACTGATACACTGATACACTAATACACTGATACACTGATACACTGATACACTGATGCACTGATACACTGATACACTGATACACTGATACACTGATACACTGATACACTGATACACTGATACACTGATACACTGATACACTAATATACTGATACACTGATACACTGATACACTAATACACTGATACACTGATACACTGATACCTTGATACACTGATGCACTGATACACTGATACACTGATACACTGATACACTGATACACTGATACACTGATACACTGATACACTAATACACTGATACACTGATACACTGATACACTAATACAATGATACATTTGGTTTATATTGCTATAAATTGAAACACGGTATTTGTTCATATAAGCTTATGAGGCTGACAATTCTTTAAATCAAAGATTCTATTGTTTAAAATTCTATAAAAGATTAAAATCTAAGTTCTGCATAAATGCGAAAATTATAAAAATATCTATATCACATTATGATGTACTGATATTTTATTATAATTAATATCATACTACAATGGTCATAGATTGTTAATATTATTATTATATTAGAGTAATAATAATAACAAGTTAAAAATCAAATACGTTACGGCCAACGTGGGTAACAAATGTCTGGTAAATAGGCTATACGATTGCATAAATAATCATATACGAATGATAATAAAATGTATATTCAGAACTGTCATGGAAGGAAAATACATAATTTATTTATAGTTGAAGCCTTCACTTTGGTCTGAAAGTGATAAAATGTGGAATAGAAAAAAGTATAATACGTATAGTCTTAGTTCAGGGAATTATTTTCTTCCAGGCCATAACAACACTTCTATACTATTGATTAACTTATTAGTTTAATATATTTACTAAAAATCAACAAAATATAAAATAAATTCACAATTATATTAATATCAAACCCAATTTGCTTTTAGGATCTTTTTAAAACAGTAATCAAAATCACACATTTTAGTAAAGGCAATTTGAAATGTATTCTACGTTGTCAGTAAAAGAGTATAAATCTAAATGGCTGAAAAATTACACTCCGTACATCTTAGAAACATAATTTAATTTAAATAAATATTTATTAAATAAATTAGAGTAGATGATGAGGTAACTCCAAGTCAAACTTGTCTTCTGTAAACGGACACCACAAATTATACAAGTCTGCGAAGCGGGACCGCTAAATACAAGGGCAAAGCTTATGTTACAGGGCTACCGTCTTATCTGCTGTTGTTAGTGTTGGCATTAGTGTCTTCCTAGAGTTATCATTGGAGTTTACCCTACCCTTATAATCTCACCCCTTACATCTCTAACCTAGCTTTAAGATGGTCACTGTTTTTTTCCAATATTAAATATTCAGAATCTAACATCATTATTAGGACAGTTCATACACTGTAAAATATTGTCATAAAATTGGCATAAATGAAACTTTTCAAGCTTAGACATCTTCTAAATTTTTAACCAAATCCTTAACTCCTTGCTTAACTTTCCTAAGGTATTTATGTTTTTAACTTTACTCCAAACAGCGACAGCAAGAGCATCGGAGAGGTTTATACCGTTATATGGAGTATGAACATTTTAAAAGGGCGTCTTAAGGCAATTACAGTTCGCCAATTTTTTATGCTAGGATTTTAACGAGGGTTATGTGGTGGTCGTGGAGTTTATTGCTGTCAAAGTTTAGAGTATTTAGGATGTACTTATATCGAGGTTAATTATTTTTGAAAATAATCTTTTGTAAAAAAACCCCGTTCTTATTGCCCGATTCTACAATAAAAATACTAAATTTCTTCTTAACTCAAACCATTTATTACAACAAACAAAATGTAATTCCCAAGTTTAAAACTAAAACTCTCATTATAGTACACCAATGATTGTTCGTACACAAGTCAAGACAAAGAATTGAAAATGTAAAGGTGGTAGTGCTGAAATATTTCTTTTTAGGAATTTCTTACATTTAAATCAATTATGTCGCTTCACTTAATACAGTTTCCCTTTTAACATAAATTATATTGTACACGTTATCTGTTGTTAGGATTGTGAATATGTATGAGAGATGATCGTTCACCCAGAACATGTAGTTAAAATGGAAAAAAATGAGAGAGCGATAATGATTCTAGTAATAACCTCGCATCACGTGACTTCGTGAAGGGTTGGTGGTTTTGGCGGGAAGTTGTTTAAAGTTAGATCTTGGCGTCTAGAATGACGTGCTACTGCTCGCCAGAAATGTTTACTTCTAAACCCTGCTCTGTTGAACTTACAGAGAACTGCAAAACATGAGCATTAATTACGAATTAACTACTTTAAATTAATTAAAACTTATGACAGTTGACACTATATTCATAGGAATTCCAAAATATATTTATTTAACATATTTCAAGATTTTCATTTGGCATTTCCAATGCAATCAAATTAATCTCTGCAATCAAATTAAGTACAAAAAAATTGATTTTTTGTAGAACTAAATAATAATAGCGTGTCCATGTCGCACGGGAGTTTGCATTCAACTTTGGTCGTCATACTTTCTGCCACTGTCTAGGCTGCGGTTAAAGATAGCAACTTTTAAATTAATTAATTAATAATTCTTAAATAACATTATAATAGCAAGCTATTAATTTTATTTTTTAGCCATTCTAAGTATACAATTTTTAATATGTGATTTATTAGCACACTAATAAATTTAATTAAATAATTTAAAAACATTATGACAAATTATATTTCTGTTATATGGTTTGCTTCCAATTTTTCTAGTAAAATGTAACTTTAAAATATTACTAAAACAAAATATAAACAAGTTAAATCAATTTTTTGTATTACATAATACGTGTCTTTATATTTATGGAATGTAAAAACAAACATTTCTTACAACACTTTAAAATAAGAGTACATTTACTCATACCTTTTATTCCCTTAAAAAACGGTAAATATGTGTAAACAGTGGTATCTGTTTCGACTCAGTAAAACTGTTGCTAGTTAGCAACCTTAACAGTTTTACTTAACAGTAGTTACTTAATTT
The DNA here is from genome assembly GCA_963675035.1 of Allygus modestus. Taxonomy (NCBI): domain Eukaryota; kingdom Metazoa; phylum Arthropoda; class Insecta; order Hemiptera; family Cicadellidae; genus Allygus; species Allygus modestus. The sequence continues at coordinate 13,836,466 of OY776116.1, forward strand.
GATAAGTTTAATAATGAAATGATAATGCCAATGTAGTTTTGAGATTTTGTCTGTAGAAATCAATATTAAAATAATATATATTAGTAATATTAGAAAAGAAAATAAACAATTTTCATATGGACGCTAACAGGATTCAGTCAGTTGAGGGAATTCAACAGCAGTATATTAGATTACCCTCCAACCTAGTGTTGGTTATTAGCGTGTAAACTGGTTGGTATCTAATTAAATAAGCTTCTGTATCGGGACCATGAACGGGATTCCCAAAAGGACAGTAAATAATTTATAGTTTGAAGCTGTAAAATTACATTAAGTTAGTTAACGGGACTGAGTCATTTTAATATGCAACGGTAACTAATTCATAATGTTTCCTGTAATACAACTATTCACATAGTTGTTATACATTGAGTTACTTAAATTCAGTTTTAATAAGCTTAACTGCCGTTAGTTACGTTTTAACGTAGTTACTTGCTTTGGTAATCAATTATCCAGCGAAAAGTATAGATAAAACTTAAATAGTCATGGGAGAGAGAAAAAGACTAATGTATTATTTTTTGAACCTGGTTTGTAAAAATCTTATTTCAAAACGTCTCAAGTTTATACTGAATTAAAAGATAAAATGTTTTGTTTGTGAACGCTTTAAAGAGAAGCATAAAGAACAAGTATTTAATTGTGTTACTAAGGCTCAAAAATATATGAATGGGTAAAAAGTACTTCTAAGAAGAGAGATGTACATTTAACAGAAAATTGTTAACATTCACTGTAGTGAAAAACATTCACTGTAGTGCTTTATGGTATATACGTCTAAGTGTATAACTTCGAATAAATTAATACAATATTTGATAATATAAAAGACATTAAATTATTTAATTTTGGTAAAAAAGTCTACATCAAAAACCGCTAATAAATAAGGAATATAATTATTTTGTTTGCTGCGTTTCTTTCCCGCTGTTAGTCCCACTAAAAGGTGTTAGGGAGGGTTAAGATGTAATTTGTCAATCTCGGCTAAGGTGGGGGGAGGGATAAGGGGGAGATTTATAGGTGGGGGCAGTTGGTTGTATTGCAACCAGACAACAAGGAATAACCACCCTTTCTTGAAATATATTTAAGAAATGGGCTTATGCTTGTATCTAAATAACAAAGTCTTTATTCCGTCTGGATATAACAAAAAATTCAAACAACAAATTGAAATAATAAAACCTCTTTAACGGTCTCATATCCAAAAAGCCGGGCTCGTTTTGTCCTTTAGCTCTTTTTAAGCCTCATGATTTATAGACTTGCGACTTTAAAAGCCCCTCAATGTTTAAGATATTTAATTACTAAAGTTCAAACCTCTGTGTTATGTAACGAAATAATCGTGTATTTCTGTCTCCAATATCCAAGTGCAAAGGAAATAGATAAAGTAATATATGCTGTTAAAATATAAACATTTAACAAAATGTGCTTATCACGTTTGTACAGTTTGTTCAGACAAATTTTGCAATATTTTAGGGTATAAACATTTTTTTTTATAAATGAAACTTTTCACATATTTTTATGTGCTAAAATGCTTGTGTATAGTTGTATATGAATGTGTATAGTTTGTTATAGAAATTCTTTTATTAAGGTGACTCAAATACCGGTGGAATTCAAAGATGAAAATTTGCAAATCTTTTATCACTGTTAAGACGGGATTTGAGTTTTAAAAGTCGTTTCTCGTTTCCAATTTGCGGACATGAAACAACTTAAGATTATAATACTAGTTAGTGAAAATTACATGCAAGCTGATTTTTTGTTTTATTTCTGTTATTGCTTATTGTAAAAATACATATATCTCTTTACAAATTATTATATTACCACTAATGATATTAATTTGGTGATTGTTAAGTCGTTTTTCGATGTTATATCGTAATCTTAGGTAGTTACTTATGTTCATATTTAGTTTATTAATTAATTGCTGTTGATAATTGACATGACCATAGACTATAGATAGTTATTTACTATTACTCTTACACTAAATATCTTGAAAGATAATGACAAGCATTATCTGCTTGAATTAAATATTGCACCAGGCTGTATAACTATTACTATAAATACTTATTAATATTTCTTCACATGTGCCAATTATTTTTCACTCCCTACGTAACGTTTTTTTACCATTGGAAATAAATAAATAATTTATTAAAATAAAAACAAATTAACTAACTCCTGAAATTTTGTTAACTCAATATTACAATACGAGTTGTGAAAGTATATTTAGATTACGATTAACAACTTTCTGGCTGGAAATTCAGAGAGGGTTAGTGGTCTTGGAGGGAAGGTTTAGTAGAGTTGGAGCTGTACTTAGCCTAAAGTTGTCAACTGCCACTGATGTGTCGGCCGAAACTGTTAAAGTTGTAGTGCATTAAGTAAATGAAGTTATTAATAACTTTGATGTTTTACGCTACAATGTATTATTATGTGCAATATTACAATTAGTAATAATTGTTACATGCAAAAGGTTTTACATAGTGTACGCTTTACAGCAGTTTATGTTATAGGAATGTTTAGCAGAATAGACTTTAACCCAATGTTTCCATACCTACTATTACACCCTACCAAACATTTGTAAATTATTACAATCATATCCGAACACGTTATGTAAGAAATAACAAATTCACCATCACCAACGGGGATCTTCAAACAATAATTGTCAGTACTGATGTAATAGTACATTCAAAAAATAAATGTGTATTACATTTTGACCGTTTTTTTTTTAATTTCAACATCTTCTTAATCTATACTTGGTAGCCTTTTATTTATTATGTCAAAATTGTCAAAGTTGTGTTAGTGAAAGGAATATTTACAGACCAAAGATCTACTGGAGCATAACAGAAGTCTAAAAATCATTATTGCATTTAATGTGGAAATATCCTTTCTTCACTGTGATCTATAGATACACAACATGTAAAATAAATATTAGTGAATTATAACTTAGCTAATACAGCTATAATATATTTTCAAGAATTTGTATTTCCGTAATGCTAGGATAAGGATATATAAACTACACTTACAGTGATAAAGCCAATAACGTCCCCATACCTAAAACAAATCAAAATATTTTTTTACTAAACAAATACATAACTTACTTTATTTTATTATTCATCCATTTTCATATTTACATACCAAAGAATTACTAAAAGATTTCTTATATTTATAATATTTTTAAACAAATTATTTAACTATGTACAGAAAATTTAAATAAGCTTATTGGCAAAGAGGCTTGTTGTACACGGCTGTTCAAATCAATTGTAGAAAAGTATATAACTAAGTAATTTACGTTTCATAAGAGACTTTAAATTTGCACGTCACTACTTAATCTACCACTACTATTACTACCAACTTCATCGTAGCTTTTTTGTTTTAAATTTATTATTTTGATTTTTGATTTATTTGGACTTTACCAAATATACTTTAATGTATTTTTAAACAGTAGAATCGATAGGTAAAGTCAAAATAAATTAAAATCAATCGCTATTTAAAACGAAGCTACTTAAAACTGACTGCTAATATATTATAAATCTGCAAAAATAAATAATGGTATTTTTTAAATCTGGATTTGTTTGGCCGTTGATATATTTAACTCTATTAAAGGGATGCAATATATTCGGCTGTTCTTTAGTTAAGTTTTTGTGTGCTAGTGTTAAAAATGTTGGAATGATCAGACGCTTTTTTATATTGTAAAACGTCATTTCCTCATTTAACAAATAGTTTTGCGGAAACCTTCAATACTTTTGAAAGATTAGAAAAAAGTTAAGTTTCAGTGTAAGACGATAAGTTTACTGAATTAAGTATTAAAGTATAGCCGGAAGTTCGTAACCCGTGACTCAGAGAGGGTGAGCGGTTTGGTGTTAAGTTGTTGTAAAGTTGGATTACACTCTGTCAAGTTACTGTCCGCCATAGATAACACCGTGTCTCGGTATAAAAGTTGCTGTGAACCGGTTAGACAATGCTCGGTTTGAAACCAATGTCTAATATTGTGAAATTGTATTAAATAATAAAGCTAACTAAAATTATCTGTAACGTTTCACATTTATAAATACTGGAGTGACTATGATTTGTTTTTTGAATGATTTAAATTTTTTTAACAGTTCATTTTAAAACCCTTTAGATGTCATATGTATAATTCTGAAGGAAATTAAATAAATATCAATTCAAAAGCTTAATATAATATAAAACCTTTCGCATTAAAAATAATTAGCTCGATTACCGTACTGGATAACATTATTGTTGTATAACATACAGTTGTAAGAGAAAACTTTTTGTAAGCCTGCAATTTTTATTCAGTGAAGAAAAATATATAAGCATTTTACATGAAATGTTGATATTTATATGTATCATTACGAATGCTAGTAACATTTAATTAAACATTAAAAATGTAGAAACATTTTATATATTTTTTGATTTGCCTAATACATTTGCCGCTTTCTTTTTTCAGTAATTTGTTCAAAATAAAATCTTCTATATTATTTGTAAAAACTCTTAGTGTTGCAAATAAATTATATTACAGCACTAATAACCAGTATTTAAAAACCAATTTATTTGGGATTATATAATATGCTTACAAACCTTAGACCGCTTTAGTGAAAACAACATTTTAGTTTCAAATTATATTTATTTTGTCAACGACAAAATGTGTGCAATCTTGATTATATAACAGTGACAGCATCCATCTGATCATTTATCTTCGTTTATGGCTTTTAGGCGGAACAATTTTGTGACAGTCTTCCTCTGACAAACTACTCGGTTATGATGACAATATTCATTTAAGAGGGAAAGAATATTTTATATTTATCGAGGAAAAACACATCGATATTGTTTTTTCACGTAAGGCATATTTATCTGTCACTCAGATTGTAGCCAGGTGATTTAGTAGAACTTGTGACTTTGATCAGCTACCAACGAATATTATTTATATATGGTAACTCCATAGTTCGGGGGTTTGGAACCTGGATTAACCTGTAGTTCCACTTATCCTGGATAAGTCTTCGGGATGAAAGGAACTGTATTAAAGATCTTTCTCCGCTTTACTATACAGACTATATTTATTAGTGAATTTCCTTCGGAGAGTGAACTATTAGCATGACCCGCACGGTGAAACTTAAGTCCTGGACCACCATAGAAGTTCCTAACGTGACCCCCTGAACACGTTTTGGGGGGTCGTTCAAAATTTTATTTATATATATATATATATATATATATATATATATATATATATATGTATATACATATGTATATATAATTTTGAAATTTTGAATATATGTATATATATATATATATATAGACATTATATATATGAGTGCAGGCACTCTAGCGGTCACATTTTTTGTCCGATTTACTTCAAATTTGGTGGGGACGTTCCTTTATAATCGGTTGGACAATTTCGTTGGGCAAAACAATCGGAAAACTCTAAACCCCTTTTTTGGGGATAAATCTTTCAAACTTCGAGTTTTTGGCCACAAAAAGGGTCAGAAAAGCCCCTGATGTGAAATTAACGAATGTAAAAAGATGGGAACTAGGGTGGCGAAACTCTTAAGCCCTCTCTCGTCATTCTAGCATATATAATTAACGAGTTATTAAAGGAAATGTGTATTGAACAAACACAGTACGTTGTCTTATGGGGGTTTTACATTAGAAAAGCCTGTTAATCATTTTTTGGTGTACTTTTATCATCCCCAACAACCTCACACCTACTTTAAAGCCTGACTGGACCTTCTCCTAACCTTATAATGCGCAACATTGTATTCCCAGCATTGCAGGTAAATAGAACCAGGAGTATCAAACAGGCAACAAATCAATATTTCCAGATTTGAATAAAAATTGGAATAATTGTATGTATTTAACTGATTTTGAGTTTTTATAGTTTTTTTATGTGGAAATTCACTTCCCTCTTTAGCGTGCTGCGTGCGAACTCGTTTATTCTTCATATCATTGAGTAAGGATACAGTTATTCATCAACAAATTAAATCGTGCCACTTCTTTTTCTCTTTAAAGGCAGGGGTTTGTTGCTACGACAACTAATCTTTGCTTAATATTGATTGTAAAATAAGTTAAATCAAACTATTAATTGTTCATATTCACTGAATTCGATTAATGCATTTTCCTCTTTAATATTGTTAAGAAAGTGAGTCAGGTTAATGTGAAAGTGTTTTTTAAGCTATTTATATTTTAGATTAAATAGTAGTTGTTAACTCATAGCAAATAGTTGATGTAGTAGGTAATTCTAGTGTACAGTAGCTTTTCGAAGATTGGTACATTTTCTCTCTTACCCCGACGAGCTAACAAACATAACAACAATAACCATAGCAACATTTTAAAGATATATTTTTTGAATCCTAGGAAATGCCAGTTGAATTCAAAAGTTGTAGGTGCCAAATTTCTCGAATTTAGAATCATTCAATATAAACGTGATCTCAATGATTTTATAAGTAATCACAGCTATTACATTTACGAAAAAATAAACATTTTTTTAGTTTTGCTGGCAAGACATGTCAAACAAAATAAATGTTTATTTCATTCGTACCATCAATCTGTGTTGTGTAGGTATGTATAAACTTTAAAAATATGTTTTATTTGAAGATTTTGACACCAGATTTAATAACAGGACAGTTGTCTCGAAACAAGTAACTGCTAGTAAAACCAAGGATTAACGACGGAAAGGTATGTAAACCTGATTTATTTTATTCTGTTACTTGCTGATGTACCCGTTCTTCGCACAGGTTAGAAAGGCTGAGATCTTGAAACAGCTGTTCTTGCTTCTGCTCTTTAAGCTGACAATGGAAGTATCCACAGCTGTTCGCATTACAGTTTCTGAATGTTTACTTTCTTCTGCAATGTAAACATTGAAACTTAGGACGTTCACGGGGCGTAGCCCGAGGGGATTTTAAGGAAGGGAATAAAGGGAGGATACCCTTCCCATAACCCTAACACAAGTAGTAGTATGGGTACGGGTGGGTATTGGGTGTGGGTATGGGCGTAGTTAGGTGTTATGGTTTGCTTTTAGGGGGGGAGGGAGGGAGGGGTCGGAGGGGGGATTTTAAGGGGTGGAAGGGGGGATTTTTAGGGGGGCCTATGTGTATTATAACTTACTAAGTTATAACATTAAATAGTTTCTTGAGTAGCATAACCTGATTGGCTTGATTGGTTTCACTGATTGGGCCTGATGATGACCGGTGTGACTGATTGAAATCGATCGACTTGTACTGGTTTCGCTGATTGGGCCTGATGATGACCGGTGTGACTGATTGAAATCGATCGACTTGTACTGGTTTCGCTGACTGGGCCTGATGATGACCGGTGTGACTGATTGAAATCGATCGACTTGTACTATCTTTTTTGTATATTTACCGTCTTGTTTGTAAGTACAGTATAAGTGTAAATACTTTGTGTAGTGTTGTGAGACGTAGTTTTATTTTATCCTGATATTAAAGTAAGGAACTGTAATGAAGTTCAGAATCGTAGGTAAGATCCACTAATAACCAGAAGTAAAACATTATTTGTACATAAACATTTGTGTCCATTACAAACAATAATATGAAACAGGTGCTATCGTCCAAATTAAACTTATATTACTAGACTAAATCAAATTAATATAAAAGGCATATGAAAGGTCTGTTTAGAGGTCAGATTGCTTTGGTATCTTTAAAAATAAATAACGTTAAATAATGTAGTATTTTTAAGTGTAAGATGAAAGTTTTTCTATACGAATTTAAGAATGTAAGCTTCCCGTTGTAACAAATATTCCTTTAACAAAATTTAGTTCTGATATTTTATCCGTGCTCTTATAAAATTGAGCTAAAATTTTAAATAAGAGCCACTAATCATTTCTCGTTTAGTAACTTAAGTAACTTAATAATATCGCATTTATTCTAAAGATGACATACGGCAATACTCTGTTCACTGTCGTACGAACTGAGTGTTTAAGGCAAATACTATTTAATTAAAAGAGTAAAATTAATTTAATATTTAGGAAGTGTTGTTACCGATAAGAGCGACTTAAATAAATTTAAAAATTAAGGAAATCTATAATAGAGAGATAAAAAGCTTCTTCTTATCTTCCTGTTCAAGAGTTAAAGATTTTTGGTATTGTTATGGTTATGTTACCGAAGCAATTTTCAAAAGAGGAATGAAGACGACAAAGATTTGATCAGTTTACATAAATTCTTTGATCGCAATACGCTCAATCACTCGTTTTTACCGAAACTAAGGTTATCAGTTTAACGATTTCAGTGTTGTTGGGTTTTCTTGGAGTTTATTTCTCAGCATTGCCATAGTAATGTTAAAGTCGGTGTCATATCGTTAAAATGAAAATCTTATAATAAAATGTTTCATATATTTTCTTATATTACATGATTTTTATTCTTTATAGCATGTTATACTGTTTATAACCAAGCACATTGGTTAAGACATCATTCAGTTAATTTATTAAGAACGAGTGGGATGTCACTATAGTTAAAAACGTATATTGGATTTAATTAATATATTTTTTTGTAATGTGTTATTTGAATATCAAATTGTTTTTAAAGAAATCCACCTATTATTTTAAACTGCTGTTAATTTTTGTGCGTTATAAACTGATTTTATCAGTAAAGGTAGTAATGAAAAACGAACCGTCGTTCATTGTCCTTCTTGGAAATAAACAATATTCAAAAATTAATATATGAAGAAGATAACCAGCTTTAAAGGATTCCGTTAAAAGTTTGTTTTAGGTGGAAAGGTAGCTCAGATTGTAACTAAATCTGTTACTCTACAATCTAACTAGGATAGTCTGCCGTTACACTTTAGACGCATAAATGAGCGAAGCAACAGTTACAACGTTAAAGCGCGAACAAAGAAGATCTACGGGGAAGAACGCTATATTAAGTAAACAAACTTAAAATAATTTAAACAAAATAGTGACAGTTTTTAACAGCTATTTATTTTATTTAAATGAAGTCAGTTAAAAACATGTAACATAAACCCAATAAAATTGTTCTTACATTACAATTACATGTGAACTGTAAGACACAGTGGGGCGTAACCTAGGAGGAATTTTGAAAATCTCTCTAATGAAAACCCTTCTCCTCGGTATCACCTAACTACTGGCAAAATTTCATATAAATCGGTAAAGCCTTTAAACTGTGATGCCGTTACAAAGAAGTGACAAAGTGAGGGAAAGAGAGCTTCGCTCAATAAACTTACATCTTTTACAAAATCAAACAAAGTATAAGTTTAAAAACAATAGACTACTATATAATTTTCTGCATATAGAAATACTACCCACTCTCGCTGTGGATGACAGTTCAAGAGGGCAGTTGAACGTTCAGCTTCAGTTTAACAATGAAGATAATTACTTGTCCAGCTGCCTTTAAATTAAAACTTAGTTTATAGTTCTTTTTCACATAATTACATAGCTTAGGTTTGCCCTATAATAAGTATTTTAAATCGTGTTTTCGGAGAGTTATCATTGCTGTTTGCGGTCCGATTAAAATGTTATGAGAGCTGGGATTTAATTTGTTGTTGTAGAAGGAGCGATAAAGAGCGGCACAATTTTTGGTTATGGGGATTTATACCCTTAAATCGAGACAAAGGGGATTAGAATAATGTAAAAATAAAACCCTCTTCAAATTTTAGGGTGATATATTTATGTAAACGTTATAAATTATTTGAACAATAAAAACCTTTAAAGGCTTTCAGAACCGAAAGGTCAAACTTGTTTTGCCCAAAGGCTCTCTATAAGCCTGGCAATTTATGGACTTAAAGTTGTATAATCCTTAGGGATTTCGAGCTGTTAGCTTAAAGTACTATTAATTACTAAAAGAAGTGTTATGGTTCTTTCTCAGCGTGACTATGGTAAACAGGTAAGTTTACAATCGAAACATGTTTACAGTTTTAATTAGCTGAGTTGTAATGACTGTTAATTATTATAAATTAAAGATTATTTTAACATAGTTAAAGTAAAATTAAACCTATGGAAAGTCTATCTTAAGATACAAATTAGTTTTATAACTGTTATTGAAAGTAAATAAAACTTACCAGCTGAAACTTAGGGTGTGCGGTTTTGGCGGGAAGTTTAAACTTATGTCAAGTTAATAAATGTCAGGGATGAGTCAGCCAAACTTTTGAAGTTGTGATGAACTGATAAAGCAAAGTACATAATTACTGTGATAGTATAAGTAAAATAATTTGTAGAAGGTATACACTATGGCAATTTTCGTAGTGGAAAAACTGGTCAGTCTTTCTTTACAAGTATTTAAATAACCATAGTTACACTAAGAAAAAAACATAAAAATACTTTCAGTAATGAATTGTACTTTAAGCTAACAGCTCGAAAACCTTAAGGATTATGCAACTTTAAGTTGATAAATTGCCAGGCATAGTAAAGAGAGCCTTAGGGCATAACAAGTTTGACATTTCGATTCTGAGAGCCTTTAAAGGGTTTTAGTAAACTTTGTTCAACTTATGTAGTGTTAATTGTTATTTTATACATGACTGATCATATTTTTGGTTTATTTATGAGGATAAAAGACCGTGCATATTTATATGATATATAATTCAAATTCTATTAAGGCTGATCAATAATAATTTATTTAGTGTAAAAGCCATTGTTAGTTTTATAATGACAAGTTTTTTTTAACATACATAAGTTAATCAAGATTCAAACTTTTTTATGTAGTGCAAAATGATTTTATAATCGTTTTACTTCCCGTATAACCAATACCCGATGGCCAATAGCCAATAGCCAATGGGTGCTCCTTTGAGCTGACCAATATCCTGAATCCTTACTCGAGCATGCCAAACATGCTAACCTTCTTTGCAGAATTACTCAAGGTAACCTGTTTTGAATTTTCTCTGACCACATAGTATACAAAATGTATTAATTGGCTGTGTTTTGTTATTATAAAATCATAATATTATCATTGTGCAATAAGAATAAAACTTACATTTACTAAGCAACTAATTTACTTGAAAAAACTAAAAAACATGTTTAACTTTTTTTGTATAAAAACATTAAGTTACAAAATACTTAAAATTGTTAGTAAACACTATCAAAAAAATTATATTCAGGTTAATAAAACAACATACAAAATATTTGATATCTTTTAAAACTAAATTACATTAAATAATACATTTAGTAGTATATAGTGGTTTAGGCTAAATTAAAAATTCCCCGTTTTCTGTAAAACTAAATATATAATTTTTCTCACAAAGTATTAATGCATTCTGATATTAATTTACTATTTAGATAAAACTGCAATATTTAAATTTTGCATTTTCAACTGTTGAAAAGGTATAGTGTTGTAATATTGTGCTGAAGATAGTGATATTGTACCGTTGAAAGTGAAAGGCAGAGAAAATGTTTCAAATACAAATTTGTAATCTTATACTATGATTGGTTTTCAAGTAAGTGGAAAGTTAGTGGTTTGAGGCTCAAAATTAAAACCAAGCTTACTTTCTATAACATTGCTCTTTAAACACTATTGTTAAAGATATATTCTAACCAAGTTAGCAATTATTGGTTCATTTGATTATTTATATATTTTTAAACATGTCCTTAATTTAAGTAACGATTTTAAATGTATTAATGTTATTACTAGTTTAAAAGAATGTTATTCATAGTAATAATAACATAGTATTGTACGTGTTTAAACTAACAATAGGTACGTGTTAACTATATTTAACAATAATTATAATTTTTATCCAACTAACAGGTTATTCAGTTATTTTTCAGTTACTAGATGGCAGGTAGTGTGCAAATTATATTACCTTGAATTTTACTATTGATACTTGTTAAGTCGAAAGAAAAATAACAGCGCCAAAAATCAAATACCTTTTGAACGAGACCCAAATGTATGTGAGCTTCAAGTATTACATGTGTCATTTCTGTTGGTATGTTGTGCAACAATGTAAAAAAATCTAAATTAACATATTACATAAATTACGCCGTCAAATACTAAACAATTAGATTTATTTCGTACGGTTTGATTTTCATTTCAATTGAACAACGTACCTTTTTATATACGCAAACGGTTTATTGAAAATCATATAAAGAAATGCTGTCCTATGTTTTCTATGATATTTAACAAAATTTTATATAATTCAACTAAGGGATCTAAGGAACTAAGGGAAATTGTATACAAGGTGTACATAAAGTCCCACACGGGTTTAATATTTTTTGAATGATAAGAGATAAATCAATAAGATTTGGTACATCAACACTACACCTAAAAATCTACTTTTTGAAGGAACTATCAGTTTTCTGTCATATCATGGGGACGTCCCGCAAGGAGTCAGAAGGAAATTTTAAATAGGAGCATAGGTCAATACGCACATCACTTTAAAGGGCTTATCTAGCAGAGTTTCATGCCGCAAACCGCACTAAAAAAGGCTGATCCAGTAAAAATTGGAGGCTGTTCAAATGTTTTACTTGGTTACATTTTATTAGTAGCCACAACCCCATTAAAGCATAACTGCAACTAAATGAATACTGCAGCTAAATACTACATTATGCCTGTCAATACAGAAGTGAATTATGACGTTAGTATTCCTCAAACGTTACAAATTTGGTCAAAATCTATTGATAACGGGGATAAACTGGTAACAGTAACAATTAGAAAGATCTTATCTTTTTTAATAAAACCTTTGAATAGCCGCCATTTTTTACTGGATCAACCTTTTTTAGTGCGGTTTGCGGCATTCAACTCTGCTAGATAAGCCCTTTAAAGTGATGTGCATATTGACCTATGCTCCTATTTAAGATTTCTTTCTGACTCCTTGCGGGACGTCCCCGTGATATTACAGAAAACTGATAGTTCCTACAAAAAGTAGATTTTTAGGTGTAGTGTTGATGTACCAAATCTTATTGATTTATCTGTTATTGTTCAGAAAATGTTAAACCCGTGCGGGACTTTATGTACACCTTGTATAATTCAATCGAAATGATCTCCAAAGATGCCCAACTGTCTAGCATTGAATTTAGACGGAGTGTACAGGATCATCAATGGTCTGGTCGACTGTCCAGAGCTACTCGGACTCTCAACTTTCGTACACCCAGTGGCACAAGATCCAGGGAGACATTCGCCAGACTACACCACGGATCATTGTATGAAATGACAGCACCATGGGTCGCATTCAACGTGTAGCCAATCTACTACCATCTGAAGTTGACTTGTTTTGTACCAGTCTCTGCACCTTGAGAAGAAGTCTTTTTGCTTCCACCCACCCGCCGCGCCGGTCTGAACTGAATGTCATTGTTACCATGGGCACCAACCCAACTGGTTCCACTGCTGTTATTTATATTTTGTTATTTTTCTTTACTGTTGTTAAGCGTCATTTATAGTCTAATTGTTGCATTTTTCTTACATTTATTGTTTAATTTATTGTTTTTATATGGTTAGGACGTCATTGCTAACTATCTTATAATCATTTTCTCAGCAGCTTTTTTTCTTTTCTCTAATTTCAAATTTTGAATGAGCTCTTCTAGCAATCTTTTGGGTAATTTTTATTTTGTTGTTGCTATTGTTGTTATTTATTCGTTCTAATTATTTTAATGCTTTTTTAACGTTTTATTTTCTTTATATAGTTTAGAAATACAATGTCATGTGTGATAGTAGGGTTATCGGAATATGATGCATTTTCAAACTCACCAATCTACTGTTAGCCTAGCCTATATTTTCGATCTCCAAGCGCAAATCACAGTGAATACGAACTTTCTTTGATGTTATTTGTAAGTTCTCTTCCAACCACATTGTAAAAAGGATATTTCCGTTAGTAAATTAAATGAAATTAAATGAAAGGGATCAAAATCAAGCGGCTTCTCCTAAAGGGTTGTAGTACAGTTATGCAGCAGAGGTTTTTAAAAGAGGATACAGACGATAAATACAAGATCAGTTTACATTAATTCTTTGTTCGCGTTTCGCGATGGTGGCGTCGAGTCTTATTCGGTGAATTGAATCAGAGAATATTTCTGTAACGCTTTCAGTGGATTTATAAATTCTACTTATTATTCCCCTACTAAATTACATATTACAGTTATTACACATTTACGTACAAGTTTTTGATCATTTGAATTATGAGAAATGTATATATTTCTATGGTGCCAGTACATTTTTTTTATTTGTAGGAAAAATATCGTTTTTTAACAACATTTTTATTTAAATATTGTATAATATGCAAAAGGAATTTTATATTTACTGAAAAATAAGTATGATTTATACTTTTAATTGTTGAGTTTTCTACGGAAAACATGATTTTAGTAAAATAACGTATAAGGTTTAGGTATATATCTATTCCTCTTTGTCCCTTAAAACAAACTACATTAATTTAAAGTAAAAAAATATATATATGTTAAGTGTAAATGTTCTAACACTCTTAGTCTCATGTATTATACTTAAACAAAAATCAAAACATATTATATTTTACATTTCAACAACATAAGATTTTACACAGAGTAAGCAATAAGAGAAGTTGAAATAAATAACAATTAAAATAAATCCACTGCAACTATGATTTCAAGGGTAATTTTACTGTTATCTAAACTATTACTTGTTCATGTACAAATGTGTTTATAGCATCAGATAAGAGCGCTTAGTCGCTAATAGTACATAAATGTTTTAAGTTACCGCAACAGAACAGGCTTATTTGATTAGCTGGTCATTTGCAATAACTGTTTAATTTTATTGGAACTTAGATTATTAGTGGGTAAAATAGGTTGAGCGAAACATTAACTGAAAGTATTTGGTAGTAATATAATTTATTTTATAAAAGGTAGTGCTATTATAAAACGTTTAAAATTAAAAAAATAAGAGAGTTCTGACTGAAACTCCATTTATGGGTAGCTTTACTTTTTTAAATTATAGGCAAGTTAAAATTAATTATATTTTCAATACGTATTAATTTAATTTATTTATATACTTTCTCATGTATTTCAGGTAATAGCTTTTCCTCTTTCCTCTTACATGATATATGTAATTAAATACAAAAACTACTGACCACAAAGCTGAATCTTTGTTTATTTTGCTAAATATATAAAAAGGGATGTTGGTATATTCGTTTGTTTGTTTATTCGATAGTTATGCGCTCCAACACCACTCAATCGATTGTGATGAAACCTAACAAATAATAATGTATGTAAATGTGATAACAGGAACGCTTAAAAAAAGTGTAATTTTTATAATTAAAATATATAACAACATTTTACAAAGGCGTAGTAAGAGGTCTTTTGAGTTAAAACCTAAAAATCTTTCTTCTACATAAAACAACATGGACCACACAACACAACAACAACATGGTGGTGTGTCTGAATTTGAATTCACTTTGTATAATCACTGTAAATTTTAATTACTTACCTATAATTGTATACCGACCTTCAACATTTCAAATAACTTATCAACGATAACCCTATAAAATAAGTATGTCCTAATATTAAAAAAATTGTTGAACAGCAGCATCGCAGAGTCTCACTGCAGTGCCAATCACCCACTCGACTACTGGTTATCTGTAGCTTCAATATGGAAAATTTAATATCATCTCCCGATATTAAAATATTGGTGAGGACATTCTTTGCAATAAATGTTATTTTTTTTGTAAACCAGTATCCAGCGTTGAGCTAATAGTGGTTTAGGTAGTATTGGGTAAATGTTAAAATTACGTTGACGAGTAAATGTAGTATGATAAAAATTAAACTTTACAATTGTTAAAAGATTATTCCCGCAGTGAAATGTTATTTTTAACCTGTGTGTCTATAAAATCGTTCAACCTATGGTTAGTTAACTCTTAATATTGTGGATCAGATAGTAGTAAAATAATTAATACAAACTACAAACTTCGTGTTTAACTGAATAATTTCATTGAAGGTGCTTCTTACACCTTAAATAACGATAACATTACATGAGCTTCAATATTGGTAACAATGCTCTATGAAATTTAAATGTCACTGCCATCAATATTTATAAGATTATTTTTATTATTATATTGATTTTGATGAATTAAAATGTTGTTTAGTTCTTTATAGAATGAATATAAAAGTGAAGGTACAGCTGACGTTTTTCCCTTGATAAGATTATATGATCAAACAATAAATATCGAATGGGTTTTGTAGATCAGTAATATAGGGGTAGTTCCTTCACACAAGAGCCATTTTATTTTGTTCTAGGTAATTAGACCTGGAGCTTAAATTGGGTTTGGAATACAGGGTGGTGACATTTTATTATATAGCTATTAGCAGTTGGTCATTGTTGGGGATCGAACCAGGGACTTCACAGACAATAGTCACGCAATGTACTATTGTGGTCGTACCCTATCAAGAACAAATGGGGGACTAGTTAACACATCGTCATAACTCTAAGTGGTAAGAAACTAATTTAATATTTTATCTGAACATAAGTTATTGTAAAAATTAAAACTCTGAAACACAATTTAGGTTTGCATACAAAATAAACCCATACTATATTGATTCCCAAATTTGTTTAATATCAGTTTAACAAAAAGAGTAGTCAAACAGAATTTCTGTTATAACACAATAATTGATAGTATGCAATAAAGTATATAAAAAATAGTTCTGGATGCATAAAATGAAATGTTCAGTTTTCCTCTTTGGGACATAATATTCAGTTCGTAGCTTGCTGAGTGCACTCAAGATTTTTCATGAATGTCGAGTGGTCAAAATTCTAATATTATGTTGGCTTTCTCTTAGATTGTTCACATACCTCTTCCGTCTTCCTCTAGAGAGATTTTAGTAATGTGTATTGGAATTTTTCGTATATGTTTTCAGTTAAATGTGTTTTTATATAGACAGTAAAATAAAATATTGTAATTTTTAAAATTAACTGTGAAAAGGTAATTAGTCGTCGTATGAATATCATAACGAATTTTCCGTACTAACTTTTATTTCCACAACCTCTTAACACATATAAATTCAAGTACTATGAAATTTTTATTTAACAAAATATTTGAATTATTTTTTAAACAAATCGAATTTTGTAATCATAATGAACGTTGTTGAAATATAAGATACCATAATGCATAATATATAAACAATTCAGAGAAACAAAATCTTTATATTAAGTAAATCATTTAAGTAAACTTAAGTAAATACCTGCGTATCTTAATGTATGTCAGTCCAAAAAGTAAATATCATAGAGTCAAACAAAGCCTGGTTAGTCTGATCTTGAATTCAACAGTATAAGTTAGCTAAAATGCTATTTTAGTTCTTTCATTTCACTTAACAAAAACCTTTTTGTATGTTTCAACGTTCTATATCGAACTTCAACATTTCAAAACAACATCAATTTAAAAATAAAACAACCCCCTTCGTGTTTAACCACATAATTAGGTACCTGCTATTTAATATTGTAGGTTGAAATTAGTTGTAAATTGTATATTATTTTGGTGTTATCATGTATGGAACATTATGTTTTACAAACTTCAATGTACTCGTAGCTTGTCATTAATTTTAATATGTTATTTAAAGCAAAAATACAATTACTCAGCGTTGTATTACTCAACGTTGTATTATTTTAGTAGTGTTATTGTACTGATTCAGTATTCTGTGAAAGCAACGGGTTAATTTAAAGCAATTTTTTATCGTTTACTGTAATTGTCTGGCCCATACTAACAGTCGTTTATGGAATACGTTTTAAATACAAATGCATTAATTGATTCAATCATGCTTGTAATATTTTCTTCCAAAACCAATGGTGAATGTTGAACTCTTAAATCAGTTGAAATGTGTTCAAGGCAGTGTGTGTGAGAGCCCCAGGGGGAAGAACTTTGCTCGGTCAGTTATGGTTTAGATAACACTAAGAAATTGGAAACATATACACTAAAGCATGTACAGAGGAAGGTCACATTATATCATTGAGTGATTCTATATTTTTATTACATCTACTAACTTATTAATTCATCAGTATTCTACAGCGATATCTTTACTTTGATTCCACAGGTAGTCACTACAATATCAGTGGGATACTACTACGTCTGTAATTTACTTATTGTTGTCTAGTTAATTGAAAATATGTTTGCCTTCCCTTTCGTTAATTACACTTGTCAAAGAATTTGAACAAATACTCATAGTTAGATATTAGTTGTAAATCGTGTATTATTTTGGTGTTATCATGTATAGAACATTATGTTTCACAAACTCCAATGTACTCGTAGCTTAAAAATGTTTTTTCGTCATACTGCTTCAAAAACAACTGTTTTTGACAGATGCGTTGAGATTCAAAAGTTCTTCTTTTTAGTCTTTGGATAATAACATATGTTTTGATGATCATTATCGTACTAGTACTAAAAAGATCATTGTTGATGATACTTTTGATTCGAGGTCGTCATAAATTGATTAAAATTCATTCGATTATAAATAATCGAAACATTCATTGTTATTATCAAAACATTCATTGTTGTATTGTTATTTGAAGAACAACCGATTGATTCACAACCGATTGAACCACAATGATTGGTTTGAAGTGATCGACTCAACAACCGATAGATATGAATGAACCGAAATTATGCATGTGCAACAGCTGATTGTTTCAAGAGACAAGCTGAAAGAAACATTTGAGGTTATGAAGACAAAGTACGTAAACTTTACTTTTGTTTTTATTTAAACCTTAAGTTTTTTGGCAGTTTGACGAAAAATATAGTTCGTCACTCGGATCAAAAGTGTCTTTTTAATACTCGCTCATTTCCCAGCCTCGGCTTCGCCTCGGCAGTTAAACTGGAGCTCGTATTAAAAAGATCCACTTTTGATCCTAGTGGCGAAATATACTATTGTTTACATTAATAATGTTATTACTTTGGGTATTGCAATGTGTTAGTGTATATATTATGAGAGAGAGTGTTACAACTAATTGATATTCTTTGAGGCTTTTGCGTTTGCAAACTGATAAGATAACACGTTTTTGGGATATACGATGGCTAAATCAGTTTGCATTAAACCAGATGTATGTTGGATGGAAGCCATTAAATGTGGATTCGACTCAGTGGATGACAACGCCATAAGCTCGTCAGCACTCTCGTCATTATCCAAATCTTTTACGGCGTCTCGTGGTCAACCAATCTGTACCTAAATAACCTATGCTTTCTTTATAGCTAATCTGACATTAATCATAACTAATGTGTGTTGACCTAGATTGAAAACTAATTTATCATTAACTAATCTGCAAACGAATATTTTGTGGTTGGTTAAGATGTAGTTAACCCCCCGTCTGTGGTTAATTAATCTGGAATTGAGAGGCGTTTGATGTTTGTAAAATAATATTGCTAGCTAATTTAGTTGATTTGTTTTATAATTTAGTTTATCTAATTTATTTTTGTAACGAAATTGGTTGATAACTAGTAACAGTAAATGAATATATTGTTGTATTTGTAACATGATCACAAAATTGCGATATACTACTTATAATTTTAATAGCTCAACATTTAAATCAGGATTAAATGGGGGAAAAATCAACTTTGTTACTGGTCACGTGTTATTATATTTCTTGTTTATTTTTTCAGATTCATTTGTTTGAATTGGTTTATTATTACATATATACATAAGTTTACTTGACCATTTACAGAATAAATAAGCAAGAGTACACGGAAATAATAATAAGAAGAGTACTATTTTTTAAATAATTATTGCTTACTATTACTTAATTTTGCTATTGGTTGTTGCACAATAGAACGTCATAAAATTATAAGTTTAAAAAAGGTTAATTATCAGGTTATGCCTCTACTGATAAGATATTGCCAACCATTTCCAAAAACCTTTTCCTTCTCAAAGGAACTTTTTATAAAATTAGAATTAGTAATACATTAGTAAACTTAATTTAATGTAAAATGAGTACAAAATGATAAGAACAATATTCAATAATATGATTGTAATTCTACTGTATTTTAGTACTTGAAAAGTCATCACACATTTTTTATGGAAGGTAATTTACTTTCAAAAATGTCCAATCACTCGTCAAACCACAAACCACTAGTTTATAACAGACACGTTTTACAGCCGGGCATCAATCAGTCGAAACTGACCAATGTCCAACACTCAACAACAGCTGATGACATCTGACCCAGTAACGCGCTTTCGGTACACATTTTTACAATCGTGAAAATGAAATTGGTTTATTAAATTTAGTGGTAGAAATATGAATTTTGGTGCTCCTTATATTTGCTCCTTATTTTTGCTCCTTTGAATTAAGTCGTGTATTCCTTATATCGGTAGTTTATATTTTGTGAACAGTGAGAGAATTTAAATATTTGTAGACAACCAGTATTTAATAAAACATATTTTCATTTGAAATTTGATATTTTGTTTCATTTTGTACGTCTCCCATACATTGTCTATATTTTCCGCAGAAATGTTCACTCATCGCAGTTTGTATGAATTAAAATTGATGTTCTGAATTTTAAATTGATTTAAAATATGAATTGCACAATAATCTTTCGAAAAGTGATTTTTATTGATTTTTTGAGGTGCCAGATGTTGGGTTGCAACTTTATACTTCCTCCATTTCATTTATAAAGTTATCGTATTGATTTTAGTGAAAGGAGACCTCTAATATAGAGGTATTCTCCCCATCTTAGACCTACCTACTTTTTTCTAGTAAGGTACCTGCAGCTTAACTCGGATGCCATACTACTGGGCAGTGGTATTGGCACATAGCCATTGGTGATTAGGGGGGATTGAACCCGGGATCTTGTTGACTAAAGTCAACAACTACTTCAACTACTACACCACTTTTCATACAAATACAAATTATGATGGCTAAGAAAAACAATAAATAGTGACTAATAGACAACAATATGTAACAAAACTTACAAATAACAGACAAAATAACATATATAAAACGTGAATTAATAACAAAGTAAATATGTAAAACAGAACTGAAATTTGTCTTATTAACAGGACAGAGTAACAATGACAAATATAATGACTATGAAAACCTAACGCTAGATGAGATCTGTGTTCTGTTAATGTTCCAAGCTAGGGTTCGCCGCAGAACGCTTGATGACTCGCAGGACGGTGGAAAAGAAATCCACTGCGGAACAAATCTGGTTTTCGAACCGCAGTCGAGGGCTGGAGCTGTGCTGGAGATAGTTCCTGGCAGCGTGACTAGGCTCAAACAGACGTTTCTGCCTTGTTCTGATAGGGACACGGAACCGGATTTTCTCAAGTAAACCGGAGCTTTCTATCTGTTGGTTTAAGATCCTGTACAGGAAGGAGATCAGCCACACGTCGTCTACACTCCAGATTCTGCAGCCCAAGCACTGCCGACAGCTTATCGACAGGGTCATCGAGGTAGAGGAACAGCACGGCAACCCAGGAATCTCACGAAGCACCTCTGCACGGATTGGAGCTGGTTGACGTGTCCAAGTTGGTAAGGAGACCAGACCATAGAAGAATACTCTAGCAGAGGACGAACAAGAATTTTGAACATGAGAGCAGCAGCATCGGTACTCGGTCCATGTTTGACAGTCCGAAAGATCAATCCTAAGGATCTTGAGGCTCTAGAGCAGACATGGTATATTGAGCAGATCTATGTTTACAACGAGGAATGCACTTTTGATTAAAAACTAATTGTATTATCAGGTTTTACCTTGAAGAGCAACGACCAAGTTTGATGTAGCTCTTCACAACATTATCACCATGTCTGCAGCAACGCCAATAACAGACCATCGTTATTTCACTGTCAGTAAACTAGCGTTAGTATTTTTAGTAAATATAAGTAATAAGAGAGTCCTGTATTGTTCCAAAAATGCATAGCTACAAAGGCAGTTTTTTCATGCGATATTTGTTCGGACCACTAGATTTATGGAACTATACTTTCGGAGTACTTTCGGAGCTTTGCATTTTCTGAACAATGCCAAACACCAAGTAATTATTGATTAATTGTATAGCAGCTTAATTTCATTAGGCTTTTAAGTTTAAAATCAGTTTATACTAAATTCATGACGTTATACAATTAAATATCTATTACCGATATATTTTTCCATAATAATAGCTCTTATTGTTTTAGCCAGATAATGTTCGTTATCAATTATATAACAAGTTAAAACGTTGTACCTAAGTGAGTAAGTTGTTTTTCAGAGGTAATACATGAACATTAATAATTCACATGCAATGGATAGAAAAACAAACTAATTTATTAAATCCAGTTGAATATTAAAATCCAGTTAAGTATTAAATATTAAATCAGAAGAGATCCAAACGTTGCATTATTTAATCCAGAGGATTATCTGACCTAATTATTTCCCTGCAGCTTGCCAAGGTCGAAATCAATCAAACGGTGATTCCAACCCCAATCAATTTCGCAAGGCAGTAATCCCGCTATAAATGGAATACTTTGAATCAATCTGTTTTTATGGACTTTAATTTAGTTTAATTTGATGATAAATTTGTGGTATGACACAAATATATAATCCACAACCCAAGGTTGTCTCGGAAACGTTTTTAGCCGTAATTTCCCAGATAACCCATATGCATGTTTACTTTTGATAATAAATTAGTAAAATAATTACCAATACTATATTTTTTTAATTAGTACGATTATAATAAATTGTACACATGGTTAAAATATTCGTTGTAATTTGTGAAAAACATTTATGTTTATACAGTTGTTTGATAGTTCGCGATAGTTATCCCGTATAGGAATTTAACCCCTAAAAACCTCTTAAAAGCTGAAACGAGTTCGCACGCAGCACGCTGACGTGAGGAAAGTGAATTTCCACAAATAAAACTTTTAAAACTCAAAACCAGTGTAAAAACATACATTTATTCCAAGTATATTGAAATCTGAAAAACATTGATTTTTGGCTGTTCTGATACTCTTGGTTTCATTTACAGCCAGAAATTTGCAAGTTCCTAACTATATAAGTTTATATCTATTATTTAGTGCTGGGAGTTCAATGTTGCGCATTATAAGGTTAGGATAAGGTCCAGTTAGGCTTTAAAGTAGGCGTGAGGTTCCTGGGAATGATACAAGTACACCTACAAATGAATAACAGGCTTTTCTAATATAAAACCCCCATAAGACAATGTACTGTGTTTAGCCGACACATTTTTTTTTAATAACTCGGTAAATCTTTATGCAAGAATGACGAGAGATGGCTTAAAACTTTCGTCTCTCTAATTTTCATCTTTTTACATGCATAAATGTTATATCCGGGGCTTTTATGACCCTTTTCGGGACCAAAAACTCAAAATTTTAAAGATTAATCCTCCAAAAAGGGGTTTGGAGTTTTCGAATTGTTTTGGCCAACGAACTTGTCCAAATTATTATAGAGAGGAACGTCCCTACCAAATTTGAAGTAATTCGGCCAAAAAATGCGGCCGCTAGAGTGCATAAACATACATACATACATATATATATATCTATATTATATATATTATTTATATATATTATTTCAGGTTTAAGTTTCACCGTGCAGGTCAAGCTAATCGTTCACTTTCCATGGGAAATGGTGTCAACAAAAACAAAAGCAAAACACAATACAACAATGCAATACTACAATTGGTCAAAGTCTCTTTCACATAGTATGTGTTTATGTTTCCATTTCCATTTCATTTATATATCCAGACAAGTTAATTTCATCGTCTTAAGAAGAATACATTCCCGAAAATAAATAATAAGTGAAATCTTAGTTGTTATTTGTATTTAAAATCATCAATTTGTATTCGTAAAAATATATAATCACTAACCTTATTAATGGTATTATTATATCTGATTTATCTTGTTTTATTTATAATAACCTACACATGTTAGAATTGCAAGTAAAACAAAATAAATTAAATAATCACTTAGGTGAAAAACCATAAGTAACATGTTAACAGGGTCTTGAAATTGCGCACATTATAGTAATCACATTTAACTACGTCAGAAAGACAGAATCTTTGTCATGAATTACATTTTTAAATCTCTCGAGAAATACTGTAAGCTCCCTATAGAATACATTGATTTTTACATTGACATCCGCTACAAATAGAAGCATTGTCAACCGCTGTTTTTGTATTACTTTTATTTCTGCCTGCGTAAGTACATGGCGTTTCCTTCTTTTTTACAAGCATGAGTTTAAAATTCTTTGAGAGAGAGAGCTTATAATCAAACTACCTACAAACACAATTTTCTATTATAAAAAATACATACTGAAGTTATTACAAAATTATAAAAAGTATTTGAAGAGTTTAAAGTTATTATAAAATCCTATAAACATTGAGTTGATATCTTTTCCTTTTTTATAATATACGAATATATTATAAGTAATGCAGAGTTATAGATAAGGAATAACTTTACAGTGTAATAAATTTGGAAGGGTTAAAGATTATAACTTGCATAATTCGTGAAATTTAGTATAAAATGTCTTAGCAAAACCTCCAATTCTAATAAAGCCATATAAACCATGTAACAAAATGTGGGTAGCATTTATTTATTTATAATCTAATTATTTCTTTAGTAGCGTGATTCGTGATGTTACAACAAAATAGGATAAATAAGCTACGTCTCACAACATTAAAAAGTATATTTACACTTATACTGTACTTACATACAAGACAGTAAAATATACACAAAAGATGGTACAATGCGATCGACTTCAACCAGTTACACCAGTCTTCATCAGGCCCAATCAGAGAATGACAGAAACAAAATGCGAACAGCCCAATAGTATCTAAGCTGTTCGCCATTATTTTCTGTCATTCTTTGATTGGGCCTGATGATGACTGGTATAACTGGTTGAAATCGATCGCCTTGTACCATCTTTTGTGCATCTTTTGTACCGTCCTGTATGGAAGTGAAGTATAAGTGTAAATACACTTTTTAGTGTTGTGAGACATAGTATATTTATCCTGCTTATTTTTCATATTTTTTTAGAAAGTTTTATCGTTTATCAATGGATAACAGTGAAATGTGGAAAACAAACATTTTAAAATAACTTCAAATAGGACAAATAGTGCAAATGAATGAGTGGTGTTAATAAGTATTTCAACTGTTTGTCATTCCTGCTTGCAGTTTTGCTATAAAGGTGCTAGGAAGGGTTGAGATGCTATTTGTCCACCCTAGTAAGGGAGGGGTGGAGGTTGTATATGTTAAGGGGCAACTGGTAGCCGTAACGCCAGACAACGAATAGTAAAATAAGCCTAACATGAAAAAAACAATAGAAACCCAGGCAAAAAACAAACAGAAGTCCTTGACAAATGTGTTAGGATGTTTGTAAATATATAATGAAAGAGGAAGGTCTATGGGTTGTATAATAAGTATTTCAAACAATGAACACTCACCAGGTTTTTATATGATAACGCCCTTTCAACGTTCTAGATGGTCAGCTTTGTTTTGTTCTAAGGCTGTGTTTAAGCCCCGAAATTTTTGGACTTATGACATTAAATCCCGCAAGGATTTTGGAACTACAGTTTAAATAGGATTACCGAAACCAAAGCGTAATTTATTAGTGTATCTGATATATCTTTACTTCTTGGGATGGGTAGAAGATGGACTTTATTAAATTAATAATTGAAAAATAGGTTGATTTTGTAAAATGACTTAACATTTTTATACAATTAAATAAAAAGGCTTTAACATTTACTAATTGAAAGCCTCTGTTTTGACGTGACTTGAGTACTGAAATTGTTTTAAAAAGTACAAATAATATTTTTAGCTCGAAACTCAGTGCTGTGTTAGTAGTTTGGGTGGGAAGAAGTTGTGAAGTTTTAACTTAACTTTGAGTTACTTGACGTCACGAATTTTTCCGTTTAAAACTATTTAAGTTATATGAAATCATAAATCAATGTTAATAAGTATTGCAATATTTTAGAAGTATTACAATCGCTATTAACGTAAACCGAAATTAGAAGCGTTTGCTATAATACCGTAATTGTTGTTAAACTTTACACATGCTACACAAGTCCTGTAAATTCTTCTCTTTATGCAGAAAATTTTTCTGTTATTTATAACTTTAATATAAATAAATTATAAAATAATAATTTTTATATTAACCTTAACTATCACAAAGTGTGTAACGTGTTTTTTATTTTATTTAACAAGTTAATGTAGCTTATTCATAGCCAATTTTAAATAAATTCTAATTACATCTTTAATTAAGTAAAGAAAATCAAACAGCCATACTTTTAGCGAATTTCCCCTATAGGGAAGAAGCTATTACCGTGGTCGGCATGGTAAGACCTAGGCCCGGGACCATGATAACTTTTCGTTTTGAGGCCCCCAGACCCCAAAAACACCATTCGTTCGAAACTGTATATATATATATAAATATATATATATATATATATATATATATATATATATATATATATATATATATGTGTGTGTGTCCGTGAGCAAGATAACTCTCGTAAAAATGATCCGATTTTGATGAAATTTGGTATAAACGTGTAAAGCAACATTTATGACTTTAAGTTCGAAAACCAGCCAGATCGCTCTATCCGAAGGGGTATTTTTAGGGGGGTTTGTACCCCAAAAATGGGTTTTTCGAACTTTTTACATATAATTTTGGAAATAGTCAAACTTTAGTTTTTACCATTGGATTCAGCTTAAAAAAACACAAAATTTGGTATTTTGATCATTTCTCTACGTCAATTGGTTACCGAGATATTGAAAGTGCTAAACACAGTACGTTGTCTAATGTTATTCTTATGGAGGAAAATAAAAATTTTATATCTCGCTTATTTATGAACGTATACTGACGAAACTTGGTATACGACTTCATCTGGTTGTGGACCATTGATATTTGCTCAAAAAAAAATTGTTTACCAATGGCTCCCGTAGCAGCAAACCTGCGTACTCAGCCCCATGTTATTCTTATGGAGAATAAGTAACGTGTTATCTCCCTTCATTATGAAAATAAATTAATGAAATTTGGTATGTGGCTTTACCTACATGAGTTATATTGATATTTGTATAAAACCCCATTTTTTGTGTTCCTTGCTTCAGCAAACCTGCATACTCAGCCACCATGTTATTCTTATGGAGAATAATTAAAATGTCATAAATAGTTTATTTATGAATGTATATTGATGAAACTTGGTATGTGGCTTTATGTGGTATTAAGATACATATATATGCATTGGAAATTCACTGAGTACGCAGGTTTGCTGCTACGGGGGTATTTTAGAACACCTATGTTTCTTTTTATAATGCACAATTAATCAGCCTCATTTCACATTAGTTCTACATCTGGTTTGATCTCACTTTCTGCAGTCTTTGACCTCCAAAATTAGTATTTTGCTCGCATTTTAGGGATCAATTAAAAGCTCTTTCTCAATTTATTTGGAGTTTTTTAAAACATACACTTTTGGACCATATTCTCTTTCAAAGTTCCTACAGTAATATTATAGAGTTACTTTAGTTACTTGTTTAATTATAATGTTCAGTTTTCAAAACATCTGGCTCTAAGCTGTTATTTGTATTTTGGGAATAACAAAATTTTACATAATTTTATTCAGTTTAGTAACTAAAGATAACAAATGTTTAGGAACATTTTAAAAATACCTAAAAATTAAAATAATTATACAAAATGTCGAGTCAGATTTATTCAAATTCACACAATAATTTTATTAATTAAGTGTTAGTGATGTGCTCTTGATATAGTAGTGGTATCACATTATTATATAACATTTCCTCTACACAAGTTCAATACATTTCCCCCCCCTTTTATTGAATGTATAGTTTATACATTGACCGATTAAAACAATAATTTAAGATATTCCGTAAAATACCAAAGTTGTTTGTGACCTATTATCTCGTTTTAAAATATTCGTAATTATCTTTAATGTTTTCAAATAATCAATTTAGATTTATACATTTACAAACGGAATACTGATCACTAAGTTAAATATTTATTATTTTAGTAAATTATTTTTGTAAAGTGTATTTGCCTAAACAGTGTTTTTATTTGTTCTTATTTCAGAAACGTTCGTAGAAATACCCTTTATGTTGTGTGTTAAAAGTTGCAACATATTGAAAATGGTTTTTCTGAGCCACGTGTCAGAGGACACTTCCATTACGGTGATTAGTATTTTGCCCTATTGACGCTCATGAGTTGGTACTTTTCCCCATGAGTAACCGTTGTATGTCACCACAGGCAATTTAACTACCAAGAGCCCATACTTTGTTCTCTAAGTTGTAATGACAAATTAAAAAAACCTACGATCAGAGTTTGATAAAATATATATTTTTTAAATTGTAAGACTATGATATATCATACTACTGTAATAATTGTCGATCGTGTAGTAACAAAGTCGTGCAAAGACTTATTTAAAAGGTTTTTTGTAGAGCGTTAAGAACTTTATCTTTAATAAACTACAGTTTACCATAGCATGAATATACAAAATCTAAGAAGAATTATAATAAACAATTGATATCATCTAAGATAAAACTAGAAACATATATAAGTATGTATATGTTTTGGAAAAATGCATAGTAAATGTTTTATTTTATTGATAAATTTCAAAACAACTATTTTATTAGCATATTACGTGTTGTTATTACTTACGGGATGTAATAAAAGACGTCTTACAACACTTAAGATATATTTACACTTATACTGATTCACATACAGACGGTAAACATATATAAAAGATTGCATTGCCTAGTACCATATATATATATGCCATTTTTTATATATGTTTACCGTCTGTATGTGAATCAGTATAAGTGTAAATATATCTTAAGTGTTGTAAGACGTCTTTTATTACATCCCGTGATAAATTTCACTAAAATCTATATAGATTGAATGTAAGATGATTATTTTTAAATATGGAACTACAAACTCTAAGATAATTGACATCGTAAAGACCATCAAGAGATTGTTTTACTTCGCTTATATTATCTAATATTAATATATTTATATTACACGATCTAGTATATGTGACAAATTTCTTATTAATTAATAACATGAGAAACTGTTGAACTACGGATTTCAATCAAGTGTCTAATATTTCACCACGCAGTTGAGGAATACGACAAGGCGGCTTCCCCTAAAGAGTTATCGAATCTTTAGTTTTGAAATTCAAGAAGGATTTTTCAAAAGAAGATTTGAGGCGACAAAGATAAGATCAGTTTACTTTAATTCTTTCTTCGCGCTACGCGAATGCGGCACCGGATTTTATTCTTTTGTATTGAATCAAGGATTATTACTGCTTCGCTTTCATTGGTGTTAAATTTTCCAAGAATCTTTCTACAGATTTTTTATAAAAATATTAATGTCAGTCGTTTATTATTGAATATAAAAATTGTATCGTATTTTACATGTAACGTACCCAATTTTTTTAAGTATGTTCACCCTTATTAAGGACATTTGAAAAGTTAGCCTTAAGATTGTGTCATAATTTGTTTGAGTAAATGTAATATAAACTTCTTCAATCCGTGTATACTAAAACAAAGTATATTTACAAATAAAGAACAAATAAATTTTGACACAATTGTATGAAGCCGTATAATTTACCGGGCACATTAATAACTATAAGGCAGTGGCTACGTACACGTCCGACGTGAGCCGCTACTGTTCACGTCCGTCCCAAATTATGCACCGTACGTTACTTTTCCTGTGGTTTTTAAAACAAATTGAGAGCCAAAAAACCTCCTAACCTAACCTAACGTAACCTAACCTATCCTAACCTAACGTAACATAACGTAACGTAACCTAACCCAACCTAACCTAAGCGGTAGCGAAGTGAATTTGCCCTTACATTGGACGTGTATGCAGTCACTTCGTAACTATAAATGGTGGTGCAGATGACAGCTTTAGTGAAAAGCTCTTGATGTTGGACTTGGGTTTATTTACAATGGAGACAATTACTTGACCAGATGGTTTTGAAGTAAGAGATTTTGTTCTTATAATAAATATTAAAACATTATGCGTTACTTAATACAGTTTATAGCTTTTTTAAATTAGGATTTCGATGTATAAGTTAATTTTATGTTTAAATTATTTTACATTTGTTCTACAGTTTATAATTGTAAAATTCTCTTACCTTATGATAAAACAAATGTCTGCAAGGCGTTTCCTTGACCTAGTTATTGGAATGGCTAACATACCAGAGTAAAGATTATACTGTAAAGAGTACACCTATTTGAAAATTCCTTATGGTATCACCATATCAACCTTTACATTTAAATGTATATCTGTATGCAGAAACTTTATTTCAACAGTCGTATTTTACGTACTTTAATTTATTTTTAACGAGGTTGCTCAATTGTTTACCGCAACCAAGACCCAAAACATAGTTTAACTATATAGTCTAACAAATATTATATGGAATTATAGAGTTGTAGGCATCTATGAATTGCTAGGCAAATGCCAAATGCAGTTTAACATTAGTTGCATCCTAAACTTGTAGCTTACAAGTTACAAGCAATTGGATTGTGTTTTGAAACACCACATGTATTTCGATTAAAGTTGCCTAAAAATTGACTGCAGTGCAGCAAGCAAAACATTTAAGTACATTTAAGTATTATTTATTCTTCAAAGGCGTAAGGAAGAAATAAGGTATAATTTGTTGACCTTGGGTAGGAGTCGTAGAGATTTATAACCTAAGGGTTCTCCCCCAGACTGAAGGGACCGGGTAGGCTTTACCAAGGCGGGAAGAAACACCATCTCTTTGGAAATTTGTTCCAGGGTTTTACAATGCTAACATACTAACATACAGCCAGAGTTTAAATAATTAAAACAATAAATTAACAAAATAATATATCTAATACAATTTTTTTATAAAGTATTTCTAAGTAAAGTTCACAAACTCTCAAGTAGGTTCGTCGCAGAATTAGTCCGTTATTATTAAAAATTTGTTTTATTACTTAAAAGACAAACTTTGGTGAGGACCAGGATTATGTAGTCCTGGGTGAGGCCACTGATAAAACATATTGAGCAAATGTTGCCAGGTCGAGTCTGTTAAATTTCCTTTTTTACGTTTTATAACTTTTTTGAATTAGCTTACGAAAGAAATAATTATAATTAAAGTCTTAAATTTTAGTGTAAAAGTCACAGATCCACAATTTTCACTTAAGATGTGAAAGTTAAATTTAACTGACATTGTAAGTATAACAATTAATATAATAGAAGGTCGTTGTAAAGAAATATTGCACTGTCTAGCTTATTACAAAACACTGTACATTGTTTGATTTAAATAGTGTACAAATGTGAACTCGACAATAAAAGTAAATGAGCAACCAATATTACATCTGACCAATATTTCATTCCGATTTTAAATCAACGAGGGCAATATGTTTGCCACGATAATAGCCTAACTGAATTCATTGCTTCCGGGTGGCATTCGCAATGTACAACAACGTAATATGCATGCGGGTATTCCATCTCGTTTGTTTTAAGTCAAACACATAAATCAAAATAATTATAAACCGAGAAAACTTTTTATAGGAAACTAACTTTTGTACCCGTGACTTCGTCAATAGGTTTTTCTTGATTTCTCATGGGTTTCATTACCTAGTGATAAATATACTGTTACCATGGAAACCCCAAAATTTCTTTATAAGGTTTTTTATGATAATTCTAATATCTAGTGGGCAGGAGCAATAAGATTTAGAATTATGGATAATGGCCTTGGAACCTATTTAGGGTCAACCTAATTACATTGCAAAATTTCATCGTAGTTGGAGGAATGATATAGTAACACATAGAGGACAAAGAAAGAAACACAGTATACCATTAATTTATATATAAATGTTTGTGGTACAATAATAGGTAATTTACAACAATATTTCTCCATAGAAAATTTAATGTATCTTTAATGCGTCACTTATGCATTCGAGTGCGATTCATCGTAATCTAGTGGAACTTTGCGTGGTAACCCAAGTTAACCCTAGTATGGTTCCGAGTCAATAATAGAAGTTCTAAACCTTAGGGCTCCAGCAAACTGGACTTTTAAATTATTATATAGTGATTTTATTTATGTTTACTTCTTAACCATCCGCAAAAGAAACCACGCAAATAAAGTAGCAAGTACTAACTTACTTACTTACTTATCCTCTTGGACCACGTTGACCTTGACTTGGAGCATGTGGCGATTCATCTCTTTTAATTGTCTAGTACAGCGTGAAAATTCGATTTGACACAAAGCCGTCAAAATAAATGGTTGTGTTAACTTAAGTATGTATAATTATCGTAGCCACTAAATTATACCCTAAAAGGTAATCTTGGTCTCAGGACAACCTTAACACTGGTCAATACCAGTTTTGAGACTGGCATTGGGTATAGCAAATGAAGTTGTCATTACATATGGTAACTCTTTTGGCTGTCCATAATGACAAACTTCCCTTTCACCTTTGGTCCCTTCATTTGCAGCGGATGGGGACGGAAATTCCGGGATTGGTCCCCAACCTGAGAATGGATTGTCCCTGGCTGTTGTACTGACAGTCCCTGTCAGTTGTGTTGACCAGTTAGAGGGCAGAATGCGGTTCCCCTGTTTGAGGCTCATCCCAGCTGTCACAGGGGCACGAGAGTTGGCCCTCTGAAGGATAAATTTGGCTGCCGTCCCATTCCAATCTTTACTTTCCTGCTATATCCTATACTTCCGTTAACTTGCGCAACATTCTCGCTTGTGGAAGACGTGCCTAGCAGCTATGCTGGGGTTTACTAATTAAACAACAATGATGAATGATGAAGATAATCATGTCGTCTGGTAAAAAGGGTATTAATGTATTTTTATGGTTATAAGCAATAAAAAACATTGGATTTCATATCATATAAAACACGTATCAATCACAATATATTTATAATTGAAAACGTATAGCAAGTTTAATGTATCAGATTTTCACTTAATGATTCTAGTGCTTATAAGCGCATTGGTGATAGTTTGACCATTTTTATCATATACAGGGTGTCCCGTAAGTAAGTACAAAAACTTTGGGAATAGGTTATATGGGTCAAAATAAAAAGAAAATCGAGAATAATGTTTTTTCTAAAAACGCTTTGTTACCGATATATCTGCCATTTTGTATTTTTTCAATAAAAATTTATATCTCAAAACCTATTAAATATTACTTTATGAAACTTGGTATAGTGTTTAAGGTAGAAATTAAATAATTGCAAAAAAAATTTGTTAACAAATATTTTTCCGTTTCAAAATGGCGGCCATTTTAATTTTTCAAACTAAAATTACTAAAAAACAGCTGATTTTATGGAAAAAATACAAGAACACTTTTCTTTAGTATTTTGAATTGTCTATCAAACGACACAAAGATCAGAAGGATCGCCAACAAATAGCTGATAAATAACGATTTTTAGTTGTACAGGCAACTTCTCCTCATTGTCTGTGACAATCAGCTAAAAATCAACTAAAAATTGTTATTTCTCAGCTATTTGTTGCCCGATCCTTCTGAACTTGGTGTCGTTTGATAGACAATTCAAAATACTAATGAAAAGTGTTCTTGTATTTTTTCCATAAAATCAGCTGTTTTTTAGTAATTTTAGTTTGAAAAATTAAAATGGCCGCCATTTTGAAACAGAAAAGTATTTTTTAACAACATTTTTTTTGCAATTATTTAATTTCTACCTTAAACACTATACCAAGTTTCATAAAGTAATATTTAATAGTTTTTGAGATATAAATTTGTATTGAAAAAATACAAAATGGCGGATATATCGGTAACAAAGCATTTTTAGAAAAAACATTATTCTTGATTTTATTTTTATTTTGACCCATATAACCTATTCCTAAAGTTTTTGTACTTACTTACGGGACACCCTGTATAATAGTGTATTAGGGATGTACATATAATAGTTTGCTTACATGGATTATGATAAGGTACAAATAATGCAGTCTACGTCTGCACTAGATGTATTGATAGCTTTGAAACTAAAATCAGAATATTGGTATATAAACATTAGAATATAAGTAAGTAATAATTTATCCAACGTTGAACATGCCCTGGTAAATTTCCTTCAATTTTAGAAAGGTAGTCATAATAGCAAATAAAAAGTTGAAAATTCGTCAATTTCAGTTGCTTGTAACATAAAATATATTCGTATAAAGAATGTCGCTATCAGTAATTACTTACATTTTACATCGAAAGGTAAGAAAACATTTTCGGTTTTTTCGAGGAAAATTCAGTTTTTAACAAGATTAAATTTTCATAACGTATTACAAAAGTAAAAAAATACTTTTAATACATTTATTTTTTCTTAAATGTAAATAATACTAATTGTTTGTTTGCCTACTAATTATTCATATATATATATATATATATATATATATATATATATATATCAATATACTGGAGCACATTATAAGTAAATAGGTTAATTCATTTGGCTAAGTAATTGGTTGTTACATAAATTGTCTAAATTGCGAAACTGAACATGTATGATTGATCAAAGGGTCATATGCAGTATCTGATTAATTTGATTGGAATCCGCGTTATTAGATAAGTTAAAAATTATAAAACCTTTTACAACTATTATTGAAAGTAAATTTAATTCGATTCGTCGAAATAAATTTTTATTTTTCTCGGCAAGTAGTGGATACAATTTTAGAAAACAACTGTCAATTTTTGCTGACTAATAGTTATTATTAAACTAATGCAAAAACTACAATTTATTGTCATGCATTCAATTTTGTGGAAAATAAGGCCCTAGGTATTTATGCTGTTAACGGGATCCTTTAATTAAATGCATGCTGTCAAAGTGTTCAGAAGAAAAAAAATCAAACATATTTTTAATTCCGTATCCAGTGTGTTTATTTAAAAACTCAACCCAGTATTTTGAAGTATAAACTACACATCTCTGGGGTCTAACTAAAACATGTTTTATTGCTATTGGCATTTCCCACTACTAATTACATTAACTTCGCAATTAAAATATGTTAGTTTTATCGACTTCTAACAACAGCCCAAGCTTTTCGGCAAATTTTGAAAACATTTTGTGTTCCATTAATTCGATAATTTAAAAATAACTGAAAAAAATGTAACGACATTAAAACAATGCAAACCAGCATATATGTAATAAAGTAAATGATGTAGTTTAACCAACTTATAAACTTTTATTATCTTTTGTGCTTGAAATTTGGGCTGCATTAAGCAACACTGTAACTAATAAACTTAATTTATAATACTATTTAAATAGTTTATAAGCTTAGGCTTATTTCAGTTAATACAATGGGCAATAGTAAGAAGCTTTTTACTATTTAAAGTTACTATATGATACGAATAAGTAAATCCAAAATTTTTGTTAATTTTTCAAAGATAGGATTTTTTATTATGCCGCAAAATTTGCATATAAGCTATAGAAAAAGATTACGCGTTTAAGGACCACTATTTATCTTTGTTTTGTCAAATATTAAACACTTCAAAATAAAAAACCGCTGTGTTGTATAGCTTGGTAAATTTTGTGATAAATTTGAAAATTATTTTCTTAACTACCTATATAGAGCGTTGGTGTTGTAATATTACTGTGTAGGATCATTTGAGATGGAATAAACTATTGCTACGTAAAGATTCGTATCAAAACAAAACATAATTTTGTAAAACAACCTTACAGGGTTTCAATCTTGCGATATCCACCCACTGCCCTCAATATTGCCTTTAGCCGCAGTATAGAAAGTTTAATATCATCTCCAATATTAAAATATTGGTAAGGATATCTGACGCAATACAAAATACAACGCGGATGTTTCCTTCAACCGCACCTTAAGTAATTTACGATCTAAAAATTAATCTTAAAATAGCTGTTTGCTATTTAGAAAGCGAAGGATTCTTTTCCGCTCGCTGTGACGTACTTTTCCGCTTGCTGATGGTAATAAACAGCTGATTGATTGTTGCTTTGGGAAACGCTAACTGACTTTGTGTATTTATCCTTAATCTTATGAAATCACCACAAAATGGATGAAAGTGATTTGTTTAATGTTGTGTGGTAGCAAAAATTTCAGTCGTAGGAAAAATTTAAATTGTGAATATATTTCAAGTGTAAAGTGTCTTTCTCACTTTTTGACAATTACTGCGCTCCGTTACGCGCCGCGTGGTGAAAGTTTCCTCAAGCGAGAAAAAATTACTTTACGCTCTTGTATATAACTATTACGTGGAACAAGTGTAACTTTAGGTTGATCTCACCGTGGTTTAGTTAAACATGATTATGAGAAAAACGTGAACTATTAACAGCATTATTTACTTTCTATATCTTGTATATTGAAGACATCTCGAATTGAAGAATCGTGTTAATGTGATGAGATGTTAAGAGTAAGTGAAAGAAACTATATGAGTATCACAGCGTACTCCCATTTAGAACGTGTGTTCGTGTAAATTTACTGTCACAGTTTTGATAGAAACGAAAAAAATTCTAATAAAGGCATTAAATACTGAGTATACTGACTATTAATATCTTAAAAGACAATAAGCAAGGGGGATAACCGTAACTGTTGAGTTTTCAGTTCCACTTCAATATATTTTTGTTTTAAATATAAATCTATGTTTGAAGCTTTGGTGGGAAATCAGTAAAACATAAAATACATCATTTACGTTGATATTTTCACTGTCAGAACGGTCTTTAACATTGCTCCTCACAACGCAACAAACAATTTCACAATACGCTACACAGACCTAAATTAAATAGGTATCGCGTATTTGTTTTTGTATTAAAAAAATATCCTAACAGTAATCAATAACGTCATAATATCATATGTTGCATGACAAGAAATTTTCAAAGCATGTGTAACGGTCCTTAAGAAACAAAGGTTTAATGGTTTTTTCACGTGTTATGTAACATTTTGGTCCTCTTGACATAGACATATTAGGGTCGTCCCAATAGGCCGTTAATGGGCCAATAGCCACTAACGCTGTTATGTTGACACGCTACCCTGCGTGCAGATACAATGATGGGCGTACTTGAAGCATTGTGGATCGATTTTAGATCATATGCACAAAACAAACACATATTTCACTATGCAGTGAAAATCATGTATATATTAAATAAGGTGTCCTAGTGTTATGCATTAAATTCAAGGCAAAACTTAAAAATACCCCCCGTCGCAGCAAACCTGCTTACTCAGCGAATTTCCAATGCATTTATATGTTTCTCACTCCTATATAAAGCCACTTGCCAAGTTTGACAAAAATACATTCATAAATAAGTGATTTATA
Organism: Allygus modestus; assembly: GCA_963675035.1. NCBI lineage: Eukaryota > Metazoa > Arthropoda > Insecta > Hemiptera > Cicadellidae > Allygus > Allygus modestus. The sequence continues at coordinate 13,873,539 of OY776116.1, forward strand.
ACATTTTATTTATTCCACATAAGAATAACATTAGGACTGAGTATGCAGGTTTGCTGCAACGAGGAAGATAAGAAATGAGTTTTTATGCAATCATCAATATAACTGAACCAGGTGAAGCTACTTACCAAGTTTTATTAATTTATGTTCATAATTAAGTGAGATATAAAACTTTACTTATTCTCCATAAGAATAACATTAGGTCTGAGTATGCAGGTTAGCTGCTACGGGGACAACCAACAAAACATTTATTTTTTGTGAAAATATCAATATACCAGTACAACTTGAAGCCACATACCAAGTTTCATCAATATACATTCATAAATAATCGAGATATAAATGTTTTTATTTATTCTCCATAAGGATAACATTGGACAACGTACTGTGTTTAGCACTTTGAATATCTTTGCAACGGTTGGACGTAGAATCAAAATTTAAACACCAAAATGATTGTGTTGTGGAGCTGAAGTGATTGGTAGAAGCAAATGTGAAGTTTAAAGTAAAATTAACTAATAAAAAGCCAAAAACCTTATTCCCATAAGATTAACATGGGAGATTTTATGAGCATGTTTTTTTGGGTTTTTTCCGCAACCACTTAACATAGGTTAATAATTCAAAATACCATATTATTTGTTTTTTTAAGCTCTATAACATGGTCAAAACCAAAATTAAGTGTTTTAAAAATTTTAGGGTGAAAAATGCAAAAAACTGATTTTTGGAAAATTTTAAATCCCCATAAACCCCCCTTCTCATGGTCCGATTTTTCTGGTTTTCGAACTTAAAGTCATGAATGTCATTTTACACATTTGAGCCAAATTTAATCGAAATCGAACGTTTTTTACTCAAGTTATCGCATTCACGGACACACACATATATATATATATATATATATATGTATATATATATATATATATATATATAAATTTGAACGAATAGAGTTTTTGGCATCTGGGGACCTCAAAACAAAAAGTTATCATGGTCTGGGGCTTAAGTCTTACCATGAGACCTACGGTAATAGCTTCTTCCCTATAGGGGAAATTCGCTAATACAGCAAAAACGAATTACAAGCAAATTTTCTGTTTGGCAAGACTAAGAAACCAGCATAATTAAAATAATAACACCATTAGCATGGTAAGGTTCAACATTAAATAAATATATAATATTTAAATAACAACAATGTGTACGTAAACAATACTCAGGAAATATTAAGTTTGTTTAATTACAATTACAACTTTTCGAAATGATTTAACGGAATTATTAAAAATATTGCAGTCACTTAAATGCCCATTGTACAATTTTTTCATATTATAGACAGGACAATCAGCAGTTCTGGTGAATTTTCGTGGGCATAAATGAGGGTGCAGGGCAATAGTAGGGAGTTAGGGCCCCAGCTGTATGTACTAATAAGAATTTTAATGTATTAGTAACCTTCCGATATAAAAATGAATTCAACTTGCGACATATAACAGGCAATTGTAATGAAAACCCGTGTCATAATTAAGTTATTATGATGATTTTTTTAATTCATAGAAGATAATATCTTACAGAAGGATTTGTTTAGTGAAGCAATTAATATTTAAAGTTTATAATGCACTTATGACAAATACTGAAAACATTATTTACGTTTGAATAAAGTCCAAAAACACACGAGAGTTTTTCTAATATTAAGGTAGCTAACCCATATGATTCAGACATCATGCTGGTCTTTCTCTCAGGCTGATCACTATCTCTGTCATGTACTTTAGACAGACTCTCGTGTTAGTTGGAATGTCGTGACAGTGTTTACATTCAACTGTTGTTATGTTGTAAACTACTGACTAAAATATTGAATGTTATGTGAAAGCTAAATATGAACTTCAGACCATATATTATCTATAAATTAATACGACTGATGTTCTAAATTGATTTCCCGCAAACACTTAGTTCAAGTTAATATTACAAAATAATAATACAAATAATACACCCGTCGCAGCAAACCTGCATACTCAGCGAATTTCCAATGAATATATAGCATAGCACTTAACAGGATTCATAAGAAATGTATTCACAAACAAGCGATATTTAAAATATTAATTATTCTCCATAAGAATAACATTGGGGATGAGTACGCAGGTTTGTTGCAACAAGGCACGCAAAATAATGGGTTTTTATGCAAATATCAATAGAACTCATCTTAGTGAAGTCACATACCAAGTTTCATCCATATACATTCATAAATAAGCGATATATAACATTTTAAGTATTTTCCATAAGAATAACATGGGGACCAAGTACCTAGGTTTGCTGCTACAGGAACCATAGGCGGAAAATTGTTTTTTTGTGCAAACAACAATAAACCATAACCAGATCAAGCCATATACCAAATTTTGCCAGTTTATGTTCATAAATAAGCGAGATAAACAATTTTTCTTTTTCTCCATAAGAATAACATTAGACAACGTACTGTGTTTAGCACTTTCAATATCTCGGTAACCAATTGACGTAGAGCAATGATCAAAATACCAAATTGTTTGTTTTTTTAAGCTAAATTCAATGGTATAAATTAAAATTTGATTTAAATTCAAATTACGTGTGAAAACCCCAAAAAACACATTTTTGGGGTACAAAACCCCCCAAAAACCCCCCTTCGGATGGTGCGATTCATCTGGTTTTCGAACTTGTTCAAATAAATGGTACTTTACACATTTGTACCAAATTTCATTAAGATCAGACCTTTTTTACGAGAGTTATCGTGCTTACGGACACATATATATATATATATATAATATATATATATATATATATATATATATATATATATATATATATATATATATATATATATATATATATATATATATATATATATATATATATATACATATATAAAAAATTGAACGAATGGTGTTTTTGGCATCTGGGGACCTCAAAATGAAAAGTTATCATGGTCTCGGGCTTAAGTCTTACCATGAGACCTACGGTAATAGCTTCTTCCCTATAGGGGAAATTCGCTAAAATAAGAAGTAATTTTGATATAGTTGTTAAATAAAGTACGAGTCAAACATATGGCTTTACCTAAACATTAAAAATAAATATAAATGTAATGACATGTATAGTGTATGAAATATTCGTACCAGTTTAATATGTAGTTGTAATAACAAGAGAGTAGTGTGCTCCACAATGAAATGTAAATATCGCAGAGTCAAACATCGCCTTGATTGGCTGAGCGGGAATCTATAGAAGCCGGAAATTAAAAATTATATTTTTCTTTTTCACACTTCCCTCCTCCAACACATTTTCCTTCATTTCAGTATTTTATTTTACCAAGTGTTTAAAAGTGAAATTCTATAGGAAAATAGGTCTAATTGGTGATAATAAATGTTTGTTTATATATATTTTTTCACTTGAAACAGTAAGAGTAAACAGTAACAGTAACAGTAACAGTAAGGGTATGTATTGAGTTTGGTTTTGCATAGTTCAGTTCAAATGTATTTATTAAATTTATTATTATAAATTCTGTCATACTGAATTATCAAAATATGTTATATATCTTACTCTGGGGTTTGATTTTATATTTATAAACTATTTACAAAATGGTGATGGTTTTTATCAATATAAAACATTAATGTGAGATATTTTTGTTTGCTGTCTGATAAATATTATTTGAAAGAAACGTACGAGCATCTCTACTAAATAATATGATTTTTCAGTTTAATTAACAAATATCAATATGACTAATATGTTTGCTTCTTGGTTTTCAAAGAGACAATATTCGGAATATACGATGAATTAAACAGTTTAAATTTAAAAATATTTATGTGTTGGATGGAAGCCATTACATTTAGATTCGACACAACGAATGACAACACCATTTTTTCAGCACTCAGGCCGTAATTCAACGTTGTGTAGGCACAAAAACGTATATCAACATATATTTACAATCTACAAAACCTTATACAATATGACCATTAAAATCAAAGAAAACTCAAAAACTGTATTAATTATTACGTAGGTAAAACATACTTGGAAAGTACTTATGTTTTTTTTAAGTTAGGTTAGGTTAGGTCTCAAATATCAAGTCCCTATTGAAACTATAACACACTCATGAATAACGGGCAAGTTTGCAGTTTAGCGTCAACCTATTGAATAATATTTAGTAAAAACAAACATTGCCAGTCACTTTGATACTTTTAATATAATTTATCTATAAAGCCAAACCTTGGGACTAATGAGAAACCCATAAGTCTGACAATGAAGGAAATACTAAAATGCCTCGGTGACAATATGAATATATGAGAACAATATTAGCCATAGATTTAATAAATTTGACATGTTACTCACATTTTTTTACATTGGAATTTGATCAGAGGTGTGATTTTATTTTACTATACAACCGGGTGAATCATTGGTTTAAAAAATAGTTTTTAATACATGTAGGTGTTGTCTGTTGGTGTTAAATATTTAAGTTTTTTTTTTAATCGATTAGTATGAATAAATAACTTTGATCCAATATTCGTGGTGAACGGTAGTGATATTGAATGTGTGAGTCAATATTTCATAAGAAATGTACATTAATTAGTCTGTCTCGCTAAGTGTAGCCTATTACTAGTTTTTAGTGAATTTCCTTTGGAAAGTGAACTATTAGCATGACCCGCACGGTGAAACTTAAGCCCGGGACCACCATAGAAGTTCCTAACGTACCCCCTGAACACGTTTTGGGGGTTCTTTCAAAATTATATATATATTTATATTTATATTATGTTACTAAACAATTCACAGTATAGGGCTGTTATTATTATAAATATTAGAAAATAAAAATTCAACTGAGCACCCTTTTTATATTATATAAAATATACATACATAAAAAGGGTGCTCAGTTGAATTTTTATTTTCTAATATTTATTATATTGATATATATATATATATTATTTTATATGTATATCGATGGGTGTTTGCACTCTAGAGGTCGCATTTTTTATCCGATCGACTTCAAATTTGGTAGGGACGTTCCTTTCTGTAATCAGTTGGACAAGTTCGTTGGGAAAAACAATCGGAAAACTCTAAACCCTTTTTAATCTTTCAAATTTAGAGTTTTTGGGCCCAAAAAGGGTTCGAAAAGCCCCGCATGTAGAATTAATGCATGTACAAAGATGGAAATTAGTGAGGCGAAAGTTTTAAGACCTCTCTCGTCATTCTAGCATACATATTTACCGAGTTATTAAAGAAAATGTGTTTCGACTAAACACAGTACGTTGTCTTATGGGGGTTTTACACTAGAAAAGCCTGTTATTCCTTTGTTAGAGTACAGTACTTTTATCATCACCAGCAACGTCATGCCTACTTTCAAGCCTGTCTGGACCTTCTCCTAACCTTATAATGCGCAAAATTGTAATCCCAGCTTTGCAAGTAAATGAAACCAGGAGTATCAGAACAGCCAAAAAATCTATGTTTTCAGATTTCAATAAAAATTGGACAAATGTATGTTTTTCCACTAATTTTGAGTTTAAAAGTTTTTAAGCGGAAATTCACTTCCCTCACGTCAGCGCGCTGCGTGCGAACTCGTTTAAATACAAACTGTTGCATTATTCGTACATGTTTTACAGTATTTTTTGACACTCAATCATTGAATTTTTGATAAGTTTTTAATCTCTCTCTTTACAACTCTAAAATCTTTACAACTTTAGTTAATTAACGCTAAGTTAAGAATTTATTATTTCCAATGTCACGTAATGTACATGAATGTAATCTCACCTGTATGTTTAAATATGTAAGAAGGTTACTTAAGTTATGTAGTCGTTTTGTTTATCCGTTTTAATGCAGCCTAAGGAGTATTAAACAAATAATTGCAATAATGTAAATGTCTCAATCGGCTGTAAATTGTAATCAGTTTTCGTTATTAATAGATATGTCCAAGTCTTATGCAGCTCTGATTACCAAGTAACTCCCACTATAGAACATTTGGCATCCATATACCTGCGGCAGCACTGACCTCAGACTAACCTTATCTTAAGGCCGTGTCACACATGGCGACTTTACTCACCACGACTAGAGTAGCGGCTACTAATTGCTGTGTGTGACATAGTAAGTAGCGGCGACTAGCACTCGCCGGCGAGTAAAAATTCACTCGCCAGGAAAGTCGAACATGTTTAACTTTTGGGGCGACTAGTCGCTAGTAGCCGACCTTGAAAACCACGTGGTCTACTCGCCGGCGAGCATACCCTACAGCAGTCGCTACGTGTGACAGGGGTAGTAGCTGATAATCTGCCGCCAGTCCGCATCGTCGTCAGATTTGTTTTGGAGTGTGTGATAGAAGTGTTTTCTTTAGACTATTATTGTTGATTTAAGATGACCGAGAATTTAAAGTGGTCAAGTGACCAGATTGTTTCATTTTTAAATGTCTATAGAAAGTTTGAGTGTTTGTGGGATTATTGTAGGTCTGTAGATTATTTAAAAAGAGACGCCAAAAAACAGGCATTCAGTGAATTAATGAATAAATTGGAACTTAACGGACATAGCGTGACGGAAGATTTGCTAAAAAGGAAAATAAAAAATCTACGTGATGCCTATCGGAATGAACTGAATAAAGTAAAGAAATCTAAGAAGAGTGGTGCCGGGGCGAATGATGTTTATAGGCCGAAGTTGGCTTGGTTTGCTGCTGCAGATGGATTTTGGAACAGCGTGGTTTCTGGGAGACAGTCATCTTCTAGTATGGTAAGATAATTTAACTATTTATTACTACATTTTTTCCATGCAATAACACAATATTTACTTTGTCATGTTCAGTGCCGGACGGACTTGCGTTTCTTCTTGTTCTTGATTTTTAACAATAATTCATCGCACAGATCACTAACGCAAATTCGCAACAGACGTCTTAAAGCTTCCCTTCTTAATCCCACAGATGACATTTTCCTCAGCAAAAGTTCCACACAACCAAACTGAAGTAGCCGCTACAACTCGCCATGTGGGACTGGAAGTGTTTTTTTAGCCTGCGAGTAGTAGCGGCGACTAAAGTAGCGGCGACTAATAGCGGCGAGTAAACTCGCCATGTGTGACACGGCCTTTACTGTTAGTATTCTCGGAGTGAATTTGGGACAGCACGGATTTATTAGTAATAATTAAAACGTGCCAATAATTGGTGGAAGTTTCAAAATAATTTTACGTATCCTAATTTGTCCTGGTTATTTAATTTTCAACTCCATTATTAAACGTGTATTTACTATCAAAACAATTTATACTTATATACAAATCCAGTTGTTTTAAATAAGCCACTCGATTTTGTTATGTTTTGAAAACAATTTGCAAGCAAAACGTGTCAGTATAATTTTTGTTTGACACATTGTGACTATTGACGGAGGTAACCTATTAAGTCTTTAATATAGTCCAGGGGCCTCAACATGAATTTTGAATTTATATACCTTCGTTTTGTGTTAAAAATGTAACATCTTAGATGTGGAGTTTGTAAAGAAGAAGAAAGTATTTAATAACAACTTTATTCTGTAATTTTATACATTTTTCTGAACTGTTCAGTTTTCATTATTAATTGTGAGTGCATTAATTTTTCTCATTCTGTCGAAAGATCTTTGTACAACTTAAAATTGTAGTTTACAAGCGAAAGTGTAAGAACATATAGAAAATATACCCGTTTTGGGTAGAACGGAGTAACAATAATTATTCATTATAAACTTTTTACTAATAAAAATCTCCAGAAACATAAATCTAAATTAATTACTTACGATTCTGATGCTGGGTCAAGTAATGGTAGCCTTACCTGAAAAAAACACAACTTAGTAATATGTCATCAGTTACATGCATAACTACATTTAAGTCAATATTAGTTGGTTTTGATTATTGAATAAGTTCACTGACGTTTTTTAACATTTTATATTCATTCCAGTTCCAATCAGATCGAGAAAGTTCTTTAATACATCCATTGGTTATGTTGTGTTAGTGTGTCAAAACCAGTTTCCCTATAATCCCAATTTCAACTTGTATTTATTTAGGCCAACATTTTGTCTGCAGGTAATTCTTATAACGTGTTGTTTATTTTGCATGAAAAGACTAGTTCCAATGCTATTACAAACGTTCATCACAGTTTTTGACTTTTTATACTCAATTATTTGTAATTAAACTACCTATCTATCAGTAAACTATTTTAAAACAATAGAAAGTCTCTGAAAATTATCATTGAAATAGTGAAATTCCAAGTTCAAACTTAGATAAGTGCTACAATATTTCAAAGTTGTTCTGAGTTCGGAGCTTGACTGAATGAGAGGATAGCGGTTTGTGACAGGAAGTTAGCGTCTTTACGCGAACTTTGGTGTCAAATTTAATACCAGACTACTTGGGGGCAAGTTCTAACACGTCCGAGAACAGGACTGAGTTTGATGGCTTTAGGAAAATGGAACCAATATTTCTGGAACTAACGGTATCGCCAGGAAATCACGAAAAAATAGCATTCATTTGCATAATATTACTTAAGAGTAAAAACTAGTTGAACTGGGTGCATAATGTTTTTCTTAAATTATATGAAACTTCATATCTAAATTGTTTTTTTCTGTTACAGATTAAAATAATTGTAATCATGGTAATTCATCTAAAGAAAAATTAGGACTAAAATCTTTCTTTATCTCAAGAAAAATTAGGAGACAGTTTTCGTAAGTTGACTTTTTAACCTTTAAATGATTTGAGATCAAACTCCTAATCTGCTGTACGATGATCAGGTAAAACATGAATTTCAATGATTATCAGCCAAAATTACGAGCAACTAAAGATTAAACTCTGTTGTATAAGAAATTCAGCGTTATAAATAAATAGGGCATTTACTTCGTTAAATTAATTCTAAGCAAAACAGTTATATCTTATACTTTTAAAATCGGAAAAATGTGATAACATTTGACTGAAGTTTATTAAAATAATAACCAAAATTATAAACATTATTTTAACAATATTTCAAATAGATGCTGCCTTGCATATCTCAATTAAAAAATAATTTTTAGTTAACACTAGTAGTCGGATCCATGCAATAACTTCGTTTTCGTCATACTGCTTCAAAAACAACTGTTTTTGACAGATGCGTTGAGATTCAAAAGTTCTTCTTTTTAGTCTTTGGATAATAACATATGTTTTGATGATCATTATCGTACTAGTACTAAAAAGATCATTGTTGATGATACTTTTGATTCGAGGTCGTCATAAATCGATTAAAATTCATTCGATTACAAATAATCGAAACATTCATTGTTATTATCGAAACATTCATTGTTGTATTGTTATTTGAAGAACAACCGATCGATTCGAACCACAATGATTGGTTTGAAGTGATCGACTCAACAACCGATAGATATGAATGAACCGAAGTTATGCATGTGCAACAGCTGATTGTTTCAAGAGACAAGCTGAAAGAAACATTTGAGGTTAAGAAGACAGTACGTAAATTTTACTTTTGTTTTTATTTAAACCTTAAGTTTTTTGGCAGTATGACGAAAAATATAGTTCGTCACTCGGATCAAAAGTGTCTTTTTAATACTCGCTCATTTCCCAGCCTCGGCTTCGCCTCGGCAGTTAAACTGGAGCTCGTATTAAAAAGATCCACTTTTGATCCTAGTGACGAAATATACTTTTACGTCTTCAAAACAAACAGGGTGATATATTTGCAAGAAGAACTGTCAAACGGATTCTAATTTTGTGCGGATGAGTTTTCCTTTCTACCATAGTTAGTTGTTGGATTAATCAGCATTTACACCTCTATAAAGCTACAGTCATATACCGTAAAAAAGTAAACACAATTTTGGTTATCTATATGCAAACAGTACACAATGTTTCGTTATGTTTTATTCGTGGTTGTTATTTGAGAAAACAAAATAGTATTTGTTGTTTGGTTATATCGATTTCGGATTAGATATTAAAGTTCATAGCAACAATAACATAGCATTGATTTATGAAAACCAAAAGTAAACTATAAGAATCCATACTGTGCACACAACTGTCCTTAGATTTATTTTATATCATGCTTAAGATATTTTTAAAGAAGGTTTTTGAGGTGGGGGTGATCAGTGTGGGTTTTTAGGAACTAGTGAACGAATTTAACTAAAACTTGAAATTTTAAATTACTTTGAAAATGTTTAACTAGTTCGAAAGAACGACTGAAAGAATATACACATATGTAACCTAGTGTTTTATATTATTAGGTGGTTTTAAAGTTTATGATGAAATTTAATTGTAATTTTTAACGTTATTTATAAAATTTGATTTAAATTCAAAATTAAATTTATTACAATTGTAAAATATGGTTATTAGAGTACAAGGTTTATATATACATTTATAAAGATATATCACCGATATTTATGTGATGAATTGCAAACATTTCCATGGCACACATTCTTTCATTAACATACGAAGTTCACTAAATGATTTTAAGGCAAATTTAATAACCTGTCAATATTTGGGAATCCCATAATCATCTTGTATTGAATAATTGTAACCATCCTTAATAACAAAGCAAGCAAATGTTGTTTTCCGACTGTGTATTATTTGTTAAAAGTTTAACAATACAAAACGAATTTAAAATGAATACACAATAATAATAATACAAATAAACACAACAATTTTCATACAGTAATAATTAAATAAACGGTATTAGGAAACTGATACATACTTTCTCCCTTTTAACCTTACTTTAATAAAAAAGATTACTTTTATTTACTAAATATAGAATATAAAGTACGGTTAAATGTACAAACAATCTTCTAAATAAGTTGTTTTAAAATATATCCACCCAAATCCCTTTTATGGAGGCACTACAGTATCTTCTGCTCCACACAGTGGTTAAAAGAGGGGAAATGCCCCCTCACCCCCCCCCTAAGTTAAATAAGAGAGAAATAGTAATTTTTGTATTCCCCCTAAGAATAACATGGACAACGAATTGCGTTTACCAAAAAATGAGAATTTTAATTTTCTCCGCAACCAGCAGTCGTAGAATACTAATTAAAAATTCTAATTATTTTAGTTTTTTGAGCTATTTATAATAGTGAATAGTAAACTTTTTTAAAATTTATGTTTTTTTATGAGAATTCGAAAAAACTTAATTTTGGATGTATTAAGTCTTGTATTTCCGAACCCGAATGTTTTCAGAAATGCAGGTGGGTCATTTTAATGACAATCGTTAAAGCCGTTTTTGAGAAATTTGGCTTAAAAATCAAAAATTAAAAAAAATTAAAAAACACCTGAAGATATCGTGGATTAGTAAATAAATACAAATTTCATAAAAACCGGACCATTGGTTAGGGCTCTTTACACATCCATACAGACGACTGACACGCAGACATCACTTAAAAATCAGTTTTTTGGACTCAGGGAGCACCAAAACGAATATTTTGACTAACAACTCAAATTCGAAAATGTTGACGAAAACAATACCTTCTCCATTTATTATGTATCAGGGGGAGAAAGTAAAAACGGTAAATCGTCACCTCTCATACATTATATACAAATATTTGTAATAACCTGTTATATTAATAAATTAAACATCGATCATTTACTAAACAATAATTCGATACATAAAAGAAAGGTTTTCAATTTAATACGCCAATTCAACTATTATGTTCAAAATTATGATAATATGCTCAACTAGACAAAGAAATCACTAGTTTCTTTATATTAGCTATGAAATGGTCTTTATTAAATGGATGTGAATATAAGTAAGATGAATTATACAAGTGAAGTAAAAAATGAACTAGTCCAATTAACAAGGTGTATTTCCTTGGTTTAAATAGCATTCATTGTTGTTATAATTTACCGGATGTGGTAGCTAATAGGTAGCTAAAATGATTGGCCTAACATGACAAGCGCTGTCAATTGTAGAGGTTCAGCCCCGGAAAACTGCTGTGATACGTTTTCAAAAGTCGTGTCCTCTGGCCTGCTCATGTGATGAATGCTGTTACGGTACCTCACTGACTTTAGAATGCTGCACAGCCCTATTGGCCCATGGTGAAGAGTAGTTGAGAGTTGTTTAACAAAGTAAAATAAAAAGTTACAGTAAGTTTAACGGTATCAATTTACTTAAAATCTACGAGAACATTTTCATAATTTAGTCATAAGGAAAGAATCCATAATTGGTTAAAGTATTGTATATTTAATTTGGTAAACGAGTTCGCACGCAGCACGCTGACGTGAGGGAAGTGAATTTCCACAAAAAAAAACTTTTAAAACTCAAAATATGTGTAAAAATAAACATTTGTCCAATTTGTATTGAAATCTGAAAACATTGATTTTTTGGCTGTTCTGATACTCCTGGTTTCATTTACTTGCAAAGCTGGGAATACAATTTTGCGCATTATAAGGTTAGGAGAAGGTCCAGACAAGCTTTAAAGTAGGCGTGAGGTTGCTGGGGATAATAAAAGTACTCTAACAAAGGAATAACAGGCTTTTCTAGTGTAAAACCCCCATAAGACAACGTACTGTGTTTAGCCGATACACATTTTCTTTAATAACTCGGTAATTATTTATGCTAGAATGACGAGAGAGGGCTTAAAACTTTCGCCTCTCTAATTTCCATATTTTTAAATGCATTAATTTTACATCTGGGGCTTTTCTGACCCTTTTTGGGCCCAAAAACTCGAAATTTTAAAGATTAATCCCCAAAAAATGGGTTTAGAGTTTTCCGATTGTTTAGCCCAACGAACTTGTCCAACAGATTATAAAAAGAAACGTCCCTACCAAATTTGAAGTAAATCGGATAAATAATGCGACCGCTAGAGTGCATAGACATATATATAAACTCTAGCGGTATATATATAAAATTTTGAACGACCCCCCAAATCGTGTTCAGGGGGTCACGTTAGGAACTTCTATGGTGGTCCCAGGCTTAAGTTTCACCGTGCGGGTCATGCTAATAGTTCACTTTCCAAAGGAAATTCACTAATAAAAGCAACATCAATGAGTAATAACCAAATGATGAAATGCAGCTAAATATTTGATCAGGGACAGTTACCAGTTTAATTTATTTAACCAATTGGATTACCCGCACCTATTAATTCACTTTAGCTCGTCGCGGTTGAATTTAATCACACGACGGTCCCGTCCCCAATCAATTTTACAAGGCAGTAATCCCCCTATAAATACTTGTTTTGATAATCAGTTGTTTCCGTGCTTAAATAAGTATTCATTTGATTAATTGATGCCATGATACGATTATACAGATGCCTGCACATGCCCTAGAAAACATTTGGTAATCGTCACGGCATGTCGCATAATGTATGGTACGTTTGCGATATGTATAAGTAGATGGTTTTATACTTGGTAGAGGAAACATTACAAATACCCCCGTCGCAGCAAACCTGCATACTCAGCGAATTTCCAATGAATATATAACATAACACATTAACACTTAACAAGATTCATAAGAAATATATTCACAAACAAGCGATATTAAAAATATTAATTATCGTCCATAAGAATAACATTGGGGATGAGTACGCAGGTTTGCTGCAAAAAGGATCACAAAATAATGAGTTTTTATGCAAAAATCATTAGAACTCATCTAAGTAAAGCCACATACCAAGTTTCATTCATATACAGTTATAAGTAAGCGATATATAACATTTTAATTATACTCCATAAGAATAACATGGGGACCGATTACCTAGGTTTGCTGCTACGGGAACCATACGTGAAAATTTTGTATTTTGTGCAAACAACGATAAACCCCAACCAGATGAAGCCATATACCAAATTTTGTCAGTTTATGTTCATAAATAAGCGAGATATACAATTTTTCTTTTTCTCCATAAGAATAACATTAGACAACGTACTGTGTTTAGCACTTTCAATATCTCAGGAACCAATTGACGTAGAGCGATGATAAAAATACCAAATTGTTTGTTTTTTTATGCTGAATTAAATGGTGAAAATTGAAATTTGATTTGAATAAAAATTATATGTGGAAACCCCAAAAAACCCATTTTTGGGGTACAAAACCACCCAAAAACCCCCCTTTGGATAGTGCGATTCGTCTGGCTTTCGAACTCGTTCAAATAAATGGTGCTTTACACATTTGTACCAAATTTCATTAAGATCGGACCTTTTTTACGAGAGTTATCGTGCTTACGGACACATATATATATATATATATAAATATATATATATATATAAATATATATATATAAATATATATATATATATACATATATACAAATTTGAACGAATGGTGTTTTTGGTATCTGGGGACCTCAAAATGAAAAGTTATCATGGTCTCGGGCTTAAGTCTTACCATGAGACCTACGGTAATAGCTTCTTCCCTATAGGGGAAATTCGCTAATACATTGCTTAATAGTACTTTAACCTTACTTTATATTTAATTGTTTATATTTAATTGCTAATATTCGGCATTTGCAATAATTAGTTACATGGAATTCCAAGAATAAATACAAGAAGTTTTAATATAAGTTTTTTCAAAATATAATATAATATAATTTAGTTTTGTAAAATATCAATTAAATACTACCTATGTTAAATATTAGTCTTTAAAGATTTATTTGTGAACTAGCCACATGTTGATAGAAAGATCAGAATATTGGAATTATTCTCCGTTTGATAAATGTGTGATGAAATGAGGTATTGCTAAAGTAAGTTCTCAAGTTAACTCCTAGATCGAACATTTTTATATTTTTAATAATTATAATAAAACTAATATTAGTGAGAACTGTATTATTAAACCAGTCTCAAAAATAAAATGAAGTTAATAAACTAAGTTTGCACTCATAATCTTAGCTATCCCATTAGCAATAAACCCGACTAGCACTGGACCATAAAGAGCGAGATAGAAATAAAATTATTTTGTTTGATGTAATATTATTTTTCTTAATTCAGGCTATAAGCCCTATTACTAAAATTGTTTATGTTTAGTTTTACCTTTTTGATTGAAAGAACTTAATTGTGTCATTCATCAACTTTATCTTTACACTTTTAACTTTGGGCTCCTTATCCTTTAATGTGTATTTAGGACTACTCACAAATTAGGGGAAGGATATAATGGCTTTAAGAGTCCTCGAACCTTATCCTCAAACGTAGCAGGGAAATAACTGGTCCTTTATACAACCTTCAAGTAAGGTCAACAACTTTATTCGTGTTGTTGTGCAAAATTTATGCTTAGCTGTCATTACAAATATAAGTGGGTTTTACGTTTATTTTTTCTGTAATCATGTTAAGAACACAACTGTAATGAGTTTGTACGATTTATTTTCGTTTTAAGTGTAATTTATACTGTGGATAAAACCATACCGTATTTCATTATCGCATATATAATTCCAGACTTAAAGATTAAGTTACGTTCAAAAATGTTAATCAATATTTAATTAATAGCAGTTTTTGTTGAATATTATGTTCTAACTGTTCTGTTGGTACCATATGAACGTATTTTTCAATATATATGAAATTAAAATAATGCTGACACAAACGTAGTATTTTATACGTAAAAAATTATTATTGAAAATAAAAAAATAGGTTGTATGGTTTTAAAAACGATACAGATATAATAAAGCGAACGCATGTGACAGAAATACAAAACAGTTCGTCAAAAATAAGTAATTCCAGGGGGAAATCTTTATTTAAATAATCTTTACTATCTGTAGAAAGCTTAGACCTTTTACAGAACGCAAAAAAGGATGGATTTTCTGCCCTTTTTAAATTTCAAACCTATTTTTACATTCGCCTGTGAAGGGGCTCACTGAAAATCTGCAAAGAGTGAAAACTAGAAATTAGTTTCCACTAGTTTGGCTGTTTTTCTACTTGCTTTCGGCCCCACTTTAAGGTGTTAGGGAGGGTCGAGATGTAATTTGTCCCTTGACCCTCAACTGAAGGGAAGGGCTTTATAGGTTTAAGGCAGTTGATACTCTTGACTCCAAATAATGGGGAAACCTTATTTCCCTTCCTAAATACAAACACATCAAATTAGTTGTCTGTGATGTAAATACTGTCTACTATTAGCATTATAGTTTTATTATTATAATTATTTGTAGTAGAAGATAGAACGCTTCTTAAACAAAATAATAAACTATGCTGCACTTTGGTTGGAATCTATATTAATAACACTAGATTTGAAATACATGTGATCAAATAGTAAATTTATTCATTTTGAAAATGCCTCCTGAACTGTTGTTTAGAATTTAAAACCAGGTTTACATACCTTTTCCGTCCAAACAGTTCAAAAATATATGCTGCCACCTACTATGACGACATGTTTCGGAATCTAGAATTCCATCTTCCGGTCATCCAAAAACGTCCGTAATTCATACAGATTTTCGTCAAAATTTAAAATTTGTTTGTTGTTAAACATTAATACAGATCAACATAACACCACAACACGACGTTAAACACATATTTCGCACAAATTAAAGACACGCACAAGCCGGCTGGCGATTAGACTCCGACTCCAAACCATAAAATTTTTAATTTTGATGAAAATCTGTATGAATTACGGATGTTTTTGGTATGACCGGAAGATGGAATTCTAGATTCCGAAACATAGTAGATGCCATAGTAGGTGGCAGCATATATTTTTGAACTGTTTGGACGGAAAAGGTATGTAAACCTGGTTTTAAATTCATATAGTAAATCCGTTATATCAAATTTGAAGCTGTACCATAACAAAGCCTAATCATTTTATGGAAATTGTCCATAAGGATAATCAACATTCATTGATCAACATTTATAAGATTTTAAGAGTCTCCTTAGGGCACCCCCCTATTGACAATGTGTATTTAGGGTGGAAAATTTTTTAATTTGGTCCATATGTGGTACACGCAAATTTTAAGCGTAAACATTTAGGAGTTTCTTCTTAGAATAGTGCAGAAACAAAAAAGTTTTAATCTACGTCAATCATTCACCAGTAACCTGGATCGGCAGGCCCTGTATATGATAAAATGACAAATATGTACTAGACTAAGTTATAATTTTGATAAACAACAAATACAAGTAATACTTTTTTATATATCATTTATGACGTTCTAATATCCAAAATTATAGCTTATATTTATTTTAAGTCTCTTTGAAAATCTGCAGCTTTGTGTTACGTCTTAGTAAAATCCTCTTGGTTTTAAAGCTTTTAAATATAACTACTAAAACTTGACTTTTTTATACAACTATTATTTACGTCTTATTCTTGTAATGGACACCGTAAAAATTAGGTAAAATATAACAATTGAAGTAATCTGTATTCAGTTCAGTATAAAGCAACTTCACGCTTGTTTATTTACTTTTACAAAAACGTCTACATTATTTAAGCAAATACTATTTTTGAATAACTCTTATTTCCTCTTATAAAAAGTATTTGATGATGAAATTTACGAGTTTTAAAAGCGTTATGAAAACCTCAGCTACAACTTTACAAGCTCGAAACATAGTGAGAGTTTAGCGGTTTTGGCGGAAAGTTAGTTGTAGAGTTGTAACTTAACTTCAAGTTGTCTGGATGTGTCGGTCTAAACTGTTAAAGTTGTAATGCAGTCATATATCTAAGTTCATGATTAACTTGATATGACAAAATAATTATAAGATAAATTAATAGCAAAAATCAGTAATGTACATAACCGGTATGACGGGTTAAAATTAGTTGATGCTAGTTGAGGATTCTTTTTTGACCCAATCTTCATTTTAATGATTATAAATAAATAAGATTTACAAGTGGCTTGAAGGGGCAATAACCCCTAACATTGCCTCAATCCTCTGCCTTATCTGATATTTTTATTTTTAAATGCTGAGGAAAATAAAACAATATAAATAGGTACACACGTCAGTTTGTAAGCAAATTAGACACTTAATCGCATGTTTTAATGTAAACCAAGCTGACGTTTTTGAATACACATGATTTTCTTATTGGAAATGTTTGACTTTATTTCTTGTTTTTTGCTAATATTTTGGAAATACTGCTATTCTTTTTGAGTCTCTGGGATCAAGACCTTTAATTTTAGCCCTCTCCCACTATCCTGCGATTTGCCAACTGCCCATAATTTGTACTTAAGCATTTTGCTTACATAATTATATGTAAAGAGTCGCTTTGCTCGCTGAGGGCTCCGCCCCCAGACCCCCACTTGGGGTCTCTCTAGTTTTTATTATAACTGAATGACCCTTCAAGTGTTTTTTTATAGTATACTGTTTTGATTAATTTGGGATAGATTCACTCTAGATTTTATCTTTATTCAATGGTCCTATAATTTGTTCATACTCTGATAAATAGCATGTGAAAGTTACTTTGACAGTGTACTGGATATTTTACTTGCAGCTGCTATCATTCTTTTGTTTTCATTTAAAACTCTATAAACCCAAAATTTAAATTTCCAAATTTCAAGGTAAATATGAGGTTTAAAAATTGAATATCGCAATTTTTCACAATTTTCTCGGGGGTTTCTAGGTACAAGCTACCTACAAGCCAAATTTCACGTTTCTACCTCATCTAGAAAAGGTCTAGAATTCGTATACGTGAGTGAGTTATACATTAAGCATGTAATTATTTAGATAATATAAACATTTCGTGCAGATCTATAAGTAAAGTAAATAAAACTACATTAGAGCCCAATATTTTTGTACTAAAAGAGTATTATTCAAGAGTAATATTACAAAAACTAAGTACTGTACTAAAGCATAGCCGTCCGCGCCCGTGACTCAGTGAGGGTGAGCGGTTTGGTGTTAAGTTGTTGTAAAGTTAGATTACACTTTGTCGAGTTACTGTCCACCATAGATAACGTCGTGTCTCGGTATGACAGTTGCTGTAAACCGCTTGGACGATACTCGATATCATTAGTGAATTTCCTTTGGGAAGTGAACTATTAGCATGACCCACACGGTGAAACTTAAGCCCGGGACCACCATAGAAGTTCCTAACGTGACCCCCTGAACACGTTTTGGGGGGTCGTTCAACATTTTATATATATATATATATATGTGTGTATGCACTCTAGCGGTCACAATTTTTGTCCGATTTACTTCAAATTTGGTAGGTACGTTCCTTTCTATAATCTGTTGGACAAGTTCGTTGGGCAAAACAATCGGAAAACTCTAAACCCATTTTTTGGGGATTAATCTTTCAAATTTCGAGTTTTTGGGCCCAAAAAGGGTCAAAAAAGCCCCGGATGCAAAATTAATGCGTGGAAAAAGATGGGAATTAGTTAGGCGAAAGTTTTAAGCCCTCTCTCGTCATTCTAGCATAAATATTTACCGAGTTATTAAAGAAAATGTGTATTGACCAAACGCAGTACGTTGTCTTATGGGGGTTTTACATTAGAAAAGCCTGTTATTCATTTGTTGGTGTACTCTTAACATCTCCAGCAACCTCACGCCTACTTTAAAGCCTGACTGGACCTTCTCCTAACCTTATAATGCACAAAATTGTATTCCCAGCATAAATAGAACCAGGAGCATCAAAACAGCCAAAAAATCAATATTTTCAGATTTGAATAAAAATTGGAATAATTGTATGTTTTTAACTGATTTTGAGTTTTTATAGTTTTTTATGTGGAAATTCACTTCCCTCACGTCAGCGTGCTGCGTGCGAACTCGTTTTCTTTTTATAACTCAATAACTAGGTTTTAAATCAATATCCTATTCTGTAGTCTTAATTTATCCTAAACAACATATATACATTTGAACTATAACGGCTCTGATTTGATTTTCTGTGGCTTTTAACGCACACACTTTAAACGTTTGTTTACTTACTTTCCCAAAAGTTAAATCATACAAATACAATATGAACTAATACATATGATCAGCTATAATTGTGTATAATACAGTTTTCGTTATACTACTACAAAAACAGCTGTTTTTAATACATGCTTTGCGGTGCTGAAGTAGTCCTTTTTCTCCCTAGGGAGAAAAAGAGTCAGCTGATGTCGAGGTTATCAGCTGTTCGTTATTACAATTTAGAACAGTTGCAAATACGTGCATGTCAATGGTAAGTTATCGATCGTATCGAGAGTGGCAATCGATTATTAGTATCGATTAGTTCATTGTTGCATTGTTGTCAGTTCAGTTGTACTAGTTCCGTTCCTGTGCTTCAATCAAACGAAAGCGGTAAGTTTGATTCGTCATTCGAAACAGTTGATTATAACATTCATTGTTGCAATCGATAGTACACAGCTTTCGATATATCAATCGTTATGGTCAGCTGACATAACATCAACACAATTGACAGAGAATCACCTGATTGTTTTAAATAGCTGAAAATAGAAACAACTCTTTCGTCTGTAAAATCTTTGTTTTTAGTGAATTTCCTTTGGAAAGTGAACTATTAGCATGACCCGCACGGTGAAACTTAAGCCCGGGACCACCATAGAAGTTCCTAACGTGACCCCCTGAACACGTTTTGGGGGGTCGTTCAAAATTTTATATATATATGTATATATATATATAGACATATATATATATATATATATATATATATATATATATATATATATATATGGGTGTATGCACTCTAGCGGTCGCATTTTTTTGTCTGATTTACTTAAAATTTGGTAGGGACGTTCCTTTCTATAATCTGTTGGACAAGTTCGTTGGGCAAAACAATCGGAAAACTCTAAACCCATTTTTTTGGGGATTAATCTTTCAAATTTCGAGTTTTTAGGCCCAAAAAGGGTCAGAAAAGCCCCAGATGTAAAATTAATGCATGTAAAAAGATGTGAATTAGAGAGGGGAAAGTTTTAAGCCCTCTCTCGTCATTCTAGCATAAATATTTACCGAGGTATTAAAGAAAATGTGTATCGATACTATGATAAATGTGCCGATCGGCTAAACACAGTACGTTGTCTTATGGGGGTTTTACACTAGAAAAGCCTGTTATTCCTTTGTTAAAGTACTTTTATTATCCCCAGCAACCTCACGCCTACTTTAAAGCCTGTCTGGACCTTCTCCTAACCTTATAATGCGCAAAATTGTATTCCCAGCTTTGCAAGTAAATTAAACCAGGAGTATCAGAACAGCCAAAAAATCAATGTTTACAGATTTCAATAAAAATTGGACAAATGTATGTTTTTACACTGATTTTGAGTTTTAAAAGTTTTTAAGTGGAAATTCACTTCCCTCACGTCAGCGTGCTGCGTGCGAACTCGTTTTAAGTAGTTAGCTCAATATTTTATGCAGTATGACGAAAAATATAGGTCATAACACGGGTCTAAAGTGGCCTTTCGTTACTCGCTTGACCTCGTACAAAAAGCGTCACTTTAGCCCCTTGTAATGAAATATACTATTAAGCTTCTGCTTTGCTTCAATATGTGTTCATACTTTCATATTGATTTATTTTTCTCGGCAAGTAAATAGTAAATGTAATATCCACGTACACAGAAACCGGATGTTAGGGATGCAACCCTGTATAAGCAACAAACTTAACACTTTCCTAATCACTCTAATGGTTCTGTGTAAAACGGAAAAAACGTGTTTAAAATACTCTAAATTTGGGATTATTATGTTAAATTACATGTATACAGCGTATCTGTATTAAACTACGCTCAAGTTTACAGGATTATAGACTTGGATCCCATTACGGTGATTACAATAAGGGAATTCTTGCCGCTCAGCTCCATGAGCAACCACGTCACCACACGCGATCTGTCGTGAGCGGCTTCCTTAATTATTGGTGACATTTTTTCTGACGACTAATTAATATTAATACAGACAACATAATCAAATGTTGAATATTTGTTGTGTAGTGTAAAAGCACATTAATTTAATTGTAGGTCTACGTAATAAAATACACAATTTACATTTTTATATGAATCGTGATAGTGTTTAATTATATTTTAATCAAATGTTTATTTATTAGATATATATTCAACAAAATAATAATTTTAATGTATTTACAGCGTCACGCAACGATCGTCGGTTTAAATTCGTAAGTTTGATTCAGCCTAATTTGGATCAATTTTAAAATGGAGGGTTAGTTAGTTGATAAGCTTTTATATTCAAAAACTAAGACTTTAATAAGCCCGTTTTTTTCAATCTGCCCGACGCCGTGGCCAATAGGCCTGTGTGGCAATCTAAAGACAGCGAGGTACCGTATCTGTGTTAGTTACATTGGCAAGTCAGTGGTGACCGTTCTTGAAAATTATAATAACAGTCAGCCGGGATCGAACCTACGTTTGACCTCGTTGGACTTGTGAGGCCAGCGCTTTAACTCTAAGCTACCGCGTCCACGTGTAAGTAGACATACTTAGCGTGTATCTACTTGCAAGTATAGCTAAGTATAAAGTAGATACCTACCTTTTTTAGCAAGAAGACTATTCATTACTCAACGATTTATCATCATAATCAAATATAATGTACTGATGATCACAATAAAATTATTGAAAATTTGAGCTTCGTTTTAGGGACACAAACAAAGCAGAATTCTCTAAAGAGTATTGAAGTCTCGGCTTTGCAGTTCAAAAGGGTTTTTCAAAAGAGGATTTGAGGCGACAAAGATAAGATCAATTTACATTAATTCTTTGTTCGCGCTACGCGATGGGGATGCCGGGTCTTATTTGCTTGTATTGTATCAAAGATTATCAACGCTTTCAGCAGTGGTATAAGGTTTCTTTGAACTTATATTTACCATTGTAAATGTATTAAAGTCTGTGTCTTGTTACTTAATGTTAAAGCATTATACAAACATACACAACATGCTGTTACTTTATATCAGCAAGCACTTTGAAATTAAATATTATTTCCAGATTATTACAAAAGGAAGTACAGATCACGTTTTACAAAATCATAATTACAATGAGTCCAAGTATAACATGGGTATAATTGGGTAAATTGTCATGGAACAAACAAGTGTAGAAAATTTTGCTTTTGGAAACCAACATTGTAAATCCAACATGGTCAATTTGACAAACGAAGGCGTTGGTTATCTGAGTGTCTAATAAGATTACAAATGTTATCACCTAATAGTTTTGGATATTTCCATCAAGGATTTTCTTTAGCTTTGAGTAAATCAACACCAACCTAAATAAAATTTGGTCGCCTAATAATACACCGCTATAAAACATGAACAGCACTTCTCTAGTTTGGAAAGTTCTGTAATATGCACAACACTTGGTTTAGTTTATTAAATAAACACTAATTTAATAGACTGTAACGTATAACATGATAACAAAAACAATTCGAACAGTTAGTGCTAATTCTTAGATATTTATGTTTTTTATAACTTACATAACTTGTAGAATAGTGTGGTCCTATAAAGGTAAACTGATCCATTCCATTGACTTTTGTTCAATATAATAGCATGTCGTTCATTATCCGACTGAAATATTTCAAAATAATACAAAATATTATAAAATTATTTACCATAAAATAAATCAAGTATTTTTAAATGCTGTAAAGATAGTAAACTGCATAGTACATACATTTGTCATAGCGGGATGATCTATCCTGATAACCTTTTTTAGTAAAATAAATTACTTGATGTAATTCAAAACGTCTTAGCAAATTTCAAAACGTATTTAAACTTACATTGTACTCACTTATAATATGGTAAATATACATAGAATATGGTACAGAGCAATTGATTTCTAAAGGTCACACCCATCTCACTAGGCTCAGTAAGAGAATGGTAGAAATATTCTTTATACAATTTATATGCAATTGTTTACATATATATCTATATATATACATATCTGTTTACCGCCTTGAAGTGAGTAGAGTGTACGAGTAAATATTATGGTGAAGTAATATAAATATATTGTGAAGTGTTGCATGACATTCCGTAACTAAAACATCACGTACTATGCTAATAAATAAGCTGTACAAATAATTTGTAAATAACCTTCAGTACACGAAGAACTATATGTTATGACTATATTTCCTCATTTTAAGGTGTAAAGAAGAAATACGGTGTAATTTCTTGCCCTGACTGAGTAGAAGGTAAGGAGATTTATAAGGTGAGGGTTCTCCCCTAACTGTGGGGACCGGGTAGGCTTCCAAACACCATTCTGGTAGGAGGAAAACACCTTCTTCTTGGAAATGTTGTCGAGAATTTTAACTTTCTGATTTGAAGCCAGTGTTTAAACACTAGAGCCAACGGAATAATAACATTTTTCGTCTAAAATCTATAATTTTGTTTTCCTAATAAAAACATTTTGTGAAATTACTTTCATATAAAATGATACTCAAGTCTAACTCAACATATAATTTTACAAATTCGTATTTCGTTTTTTAGTGACCTGCAAAATGAATGTGTACTAAAAATAAAATATACACGAATCATTACTAGTAACATATTCTTAGTTTCTTGGTTATCCATTTTGATGTGGATTAACATTTTATCAGTAATTTTACCTTCCTACGTATTTAAGTAACAGTCTAATATTTTTTAATGTGGTAACTTAGTCCATAACAAGGACACGGAGTATATTTTACATTATTTTATATTCTATTTCATTAGTAAGCATGAGAGCTGCTATAACCTTAATGTCTAACATAACAACAAATTCTATGATTAGGAAATCTTAGAATACGTTTACAACTATTAGTATTGATAGTCAAAAGTGGCTCATAAAGAACCCAATCTCGTATAATATTATTATACGTATTATAATGTATTATTAATGTATTATGTAATGTATAATATTACATCTTAATATCTTTAAGATGTAAATTTATTGTAAATGGGCTCTTAACGATTATTAGTGAATTTCCTATGGAAAGTGAACTATTAGCATGACCCGCACGGTGAAACTTAAGCCTGGGACCACCATAGAAGTTCCTAACGTGACCCCCTGAACACGTGTTGGGGGGTCGTTCAAAATTTTATATATATATATATATATGTAAATATATATATATATAATGGGTATAAAGCTGTGATTAGCTCCACAAATCTCTGAGCATTGGCCATAGAATACTATATATACATATAGACATATATATATATATATATATGTGTTTGCACTATAGCGGTCGCAAATTTTATCAGATTTACTTCACATTTGGTAGGGACGTTCCTTTCTGTAATCAGTTGGACAAGTTCGTTGGGCAAAACAATCGGAAAACTCTAAACCTATTTTTTGGGGGATTACTCTTTCAAATTTCGAGTTTTTGGGCCCAAAAATGGTCATAAAAGCCCCAGATGTAAAATAAATGCATGTAAAAAGATGGGAATTAGAGAGGCGAAAGTTTTAAGCCCTCTCTCGTCATTCTAGCATAAATATTTACCGAGTTATTAAAGAAAATGTGGATTGACTAAACACAGTACGTTGTCTTATGGGGGTTTTACACGAGAAAAGCCTGTTATTCCTTTGTTAGAGTACTTTTATCATCCCCAGCAACCTCACACCTGCTTTCAAGCCTCTCTGGACCTTCTCCTAAACTTATATTGGGCAAAATTGTATTCCCAGCTTTGCAAGTAAATGAAACCAGGAGTATCAGAACAGCCAAAAAATCAATGTTTTCAGATTTCAATAAAAATTGGACAAATGTATGTTTTTACACTGATTTTGAGTTTTAAAAGTTTTTATTTGGAAATTCACTTCCCTCACGTCAGTGTGCTGCGTGCGTTTACAACAAGATGTTGATGTTAGTTAGAATCAAGACCGGGGTTCCGACAGGTCTCTATAAAAACTTAAACAAATTTCTCTGGCTAAGAAAGCACGCTTAAAATTAATCAAATAGGCTACATAATTATTGTAAAATGATCGATTGTACTGTATAGGATTGTAGTCAACATTGAATGTTAATATCTTTTCAATAGCGGTGTTATATTCAACCAATTTTTCATTCCGAGTTCAAATAAACGAGAGCAATATTTTAGCAACGGTAATAGCCTAACCGAACTCATGCCTCCGGACGGGGTTGCAATATACAACAGTGTAATATGTATCCGGATTTCCACTCAATTTATTACTAGCTAGACATTTTCATCAAAGTGATTGTTTGTTTACCAGTACAATTTTTAAAAATAAATCATCAGTTGCAACATAATGTTTTTTATCGGTTATTATATATTTATATAAAATACCAGTTGGGCTTCAGCTATTACTACATGTTGATGTAGATTAGGTTTCCACTAAACTAATTTCAGTGTAGAAAAAAAAGGAAAATTGCTATATTGTATAAAAAGTGTACCATAATCAAAATAAAATACCATACCATAAAAATAGTTTAATTTAATTTTTGCCAATATCTTCAAATCTCAAGTAAAATTCGGTAAGCCAAACAAAGACTCAGTATGCCAGTATATACAGGACAGTAGATAATAGTATTAGTCATGATTAAATCTTGCTAAAACTAGAATTGGACAGGATTAAGTTATATAAGACAGCAAGAGGGGGTAACCCTACCAGGACGGGACTCCTCATTCAGAAGGCGGCGTTGGTGAGCATCTGGTCGGCGGTCTTCGTCGTCGGCTGAATCGCTGGTCTCGTAGCTTTCACCCTTTTTGAAGGGTTCAAGAGTATGGGGAATGAGCTTCAGAACGGGAAATCCTTTCTACCTCTTACCTAATCCAAATAAATGAAATCTTGTACAAGTAAAAGGGGGAGTAGTAATAATAATAATAAAGGTATTATTTGTAGGACAAGGTGTTATTATTTTATATTAATATTATGACAAGGTAAATTGGAACAAGTTTAGTTTTGTTAACTTCAATTATTTTTCACGTAAATAAAAACGGCATTTGTAACTGCACAATTGAATATTAATTTTAATTTTAAATCCTCAACGAATTGTCTCTACCTTCCAGTGTTCAAAAATTAAATTAAGATGTGAAGGTATTAAAAGCACTGGAGAACTGAAATTTGTTTCAGAGAATTTATGTGTGATTATTGTCAAGTGTAGATAGCAATAAGCATAAATTAGGTAGGGTACAAAATTTCTCAGTTTTACTTTGTCAATTTAAGTCACAACCTTAATCTTGACTCTTTTGACTATGTTTTTAAACTCTAATAAATATAAAACGTCTTACAAAATTTATATTTTGTAGATTTTAATTATTTAGGCTAATCGTTTTTTTACTGGAAATTTTTAGTACTATTTTAAAACGGTTATTTTATAAAATAGCATTTTTATTTAAATTAAGGGGACCAATGACATACGTAAACTATTTTGCTTATGTAGACCACGACTTTGGTATAATTATGCTGATATATTTCACTAGAAATATTACTTTCTTATAAATACTATTATGTCATTAAAATCTGAATGTTTGATATGCAAAGGATTTCAACTTTAAAATTTTGTATATGATTATGACACACTTGTCTCTAATGAACACAAAACGTGGTAGAGTGTGTTACATGGTTAGTTTAATTATAAATTTATTTACATCCTTTACAGTCACTACGAACATATTACCTCAAGCCTAACCTCAAGCGTCGTAGTTGATATTTATATCAGGAGTCGTTTTGCTGTTGAGGTTAGTGTCAAAGCCTTCAAGGGTGTATAAGAAACCTCTTAGTTTTACAATAAAAAATATGGTTTTAACGAAAATAAGCAAAAATATCAGTAATACAATTACCAATTACTGTTTATCCATTGCGATTATTTATTTTTAAATGCACTTAATTGTTTTCACAAATGTCATCTATAGATATATAAGACAGTTAATTATAACTAAAAATCAATTAATTTGTCTCAGTTATTAAGTGTTACATAAACTAACTAATCAGTCACCAATGGGCAAGCTTATTTGACTAAATGATTATGTGTTTGGAGTAACTTTATTAGAAACTACGTAATTAGGTTAATGTATTTAAACATTTTTAATGCACAACTGTGTTAGTCAAATTTTATCCATCCCGCAAAATAATAAATTTGATAATTTTGTCCATGCCATTATTTATACATCAAAATCTAAACCCAGGTTAAGATTAAAATGTTTACATATATAACATTTCATACATGTAAAATGCTTTCATATTTAGTCTCTATTCCAGTAAATATTTCTCTATAAAATACCTTGTTGGGTATTTTGTACTGATACAAAATAAATGTGCGGTTTCCTTTGATGTCTCAATCAAT
Organism: Allygus modestus; assembly: GCA_963675035.1. Taxonomy (NCBI): domain Eukaryota; kingdom Metazoa; phylum Arthropoda; class Insecta; order Hemiptera; family Cicadellidae; genus Allygus; species Allygus modestus. Next base: position 13,901,487 of record OY776116.1, read on the forward strand.
GGTAGTCCTTTTAACATGTATAAAACACTATATCACAATGTCAAATATGAAAATTAACGGTTCTTAATGCAGTATCACCTTTCCGCTTCCTATATGGTTGCTTTTAATTGTAGTATAGAAAATGCAATATGATATTTTAAAATTAAAACTGTGTATAACTTTTCTATCATAATACAATATAATAAGCTCTAAAATCTCTTAAGACAATCAGTAATGTAATCATAGTTATATATATTGAGTAAATTAATTATATACTTACTAGCTGTTGTCCGCAGGTTTCGCCCCGCTAATTATTTATAGCAACTATGACAGTGTGTGCGCTGAATTCTTTGCTTAGCCTGTGGAGCTACTACGAATCATGATTAGCTGTATGTAGTTTCATAAGCTCAAACAAAAATGAATGTTCATAAGGAATACATGGGAACTTTTTCGGGGACTCTGGTGGAGCCCTAAGGTCAGATCAGGATGAAAACCATTTAGTTTTCCTATTTAAAGCCTAAAGAATCGGTGTTCAAAATTTCAACTATCTAGGTAAATGGGAAGTAGGAGATTTCGAGATGAGTGAGTGAGTGAGTCAGTGAGTGAGTCAGTCAGTGAGTGAGTCAGTCAGTGAGTGAGTCAGTTAGTGAGTGAGTCAGTCAGTGAGTGAGTCAGTTAGTGAGTGAGTCAGTCAGTCAGTGAGCGAGGGCTTTCCCTTTTATAGGTATAGATTGCAAAATTGCTTTGAATATAAAAATGTTACTGTTTTTATACGTGTTTTATAGTGATATACTCTTTTCTCAGACATACTCCTGCCTCCACTTAATCAACCATTAATGTGTTACCAACCATTAACACCATTATTTTCACACTTGAAGGCACATTGGTATGGAGTACTTAAAATATCGTTGATTGATTGTTGATGGTACACCGATATTTGTTTCGCTTTAATAATTTCGTTAATTGACAGGTAAATATTTAGTAAGCAACAGAATTTTCTTTATATTTTATTGCGTGTCTTTAGTAATTGGTTTTAAGATAACTAATCGCATGATATTTTATAGTTAATGTGAAAAAAGTGCAGGAAAAACATAAAATATGCTTAAGTGAATTGAATCAATTATTTTATCAAGTATCGGGACAAACGATAACACAGTTCTATGTCACTTAGTTTACTTATACCATCGTCATCAGAAAATATTCAATAATAGCCTCGGAAACCAAAACTTAAAACATTTTATAAGAAATTACAGATAGTTATATCTGCAGTTTTTCTTTGAAAAGATAATAACCAGTAATTTACTTAGAAAGCTGAGCACACTCAAGATCAATCTGAATGTAAGAGGCCCGTATTCAGACATGTTTAGATTTCTCTTAGGTTCAGATGGATTTCACTTATCTCTGCCATCTCTCTTTAAATAAATTACATTTTTGTCTTACATTTCCGATTATTTTTATTCACAAAACTACTAAATATAAATTAAACTAGTGTAACGCCCGTTGAAAAATCAACGGCAATTATTATCACTATCTAACATTAGCAATAAATCAACAACGATCAAATCATTTATCTAGTTCCGAAAAAATAATCAAAGGTGTCGCAATAATCAAAGGAGGTCTTCAGGTGGATTTATATTGCCTTCATAATCGATTTTGGAAGCAAGGATCTTTTTAATTTTAAAATGACAAACCATACGTAGCAAATAACATATCATAACTATAATTATGTAAATTATAAAATATAAGATCATAATTCAAGTTTTAAAATGGGTTAGTGTAACCAAAGGAACCTTCGATTTTACAGGATAGTTTATATTGGTTGAACTTGAGATCGTAGGGTTTGGAAATACTTATCGCCTCAGATGCATACCCGACTATGCACTGCAGTTTTATAAATACATGTGTAGACGTAATGAACTCGGAGTCTTTGTCCAAATTATTCCGAATAGGACGTACAATTAACTTAAGTTTTACAATGGTCTTACCATAACCTTTAACGGTTAAGTACCATTAGTATTTGAAACCACTTTTGACTCTTTACTTATAATTTAAGTATTTTTGTAAATTACAGCATCAAATTCCAAACGAAGAAAGACAACTAAAAAATACTTGCAATTTCTAGCAATAAGTAAATAACAGTGTACTCTTTAAAAAATATCACTACATAGCAATAGAGTAAAACACGTTTTAAAATTAAGAAGTTCTTAATCCAAAAGAGTTATCAAGAATTAAGCTTCGCGGTCACTTAGTTTTTTCGTTAAAACTTCTTTTAGTCACTGTTTAGAATTGAAATTGTATACCTTTTAAATCACTATCCGTACTAGATACATAAATTCACATAACATTTATTTGACATTTAAATAAAAGTGATTTGTTTACATTTCAATCAGCTGATCATACATCATATAGCAATTTACGCTACAGAATGACATATCAGGTTATAACATAGAATTTGTAATACAAAACATATCTATATAGTATGAAGCATGATTATCTTACCTAAATTTGTAGTCATCAAGATTAAACTACACCAAAAAACTGAATTCAAACACATTGCAAGGCATGTTCTTATTACGATAGTTAGGTTGCGCTAGGTTACATTATTAAAATTTGTTATTAATATAATAATCATAAACTAATAACACAATTTTATTTCACCAGCCTTATTTATTGGAAATTAATTTATAAATAATTATAATTATCTTCACCAGAATCGGGCGGCCGGCTCACGTAGGTTCCTTGATACGTAGGTTAACTCCAATATTTAGTTAGAGCTCAGTGTTTGTGACTTTAATCTACAAACTTAATCAAATAACTAAACTTGTGGTTAATCAAATAACTAAATCATTGGTTTGTACCGAATCATTGAATAAGTAACTCTTTTTCCTATTGTGTTGTTGTTTAATAGGTATATGTGAAAACTCACATAAACAGTAAATAGTAATAATATATCGCCAATTATTGAACATAGGCAACAATTTTAAAATCCAATAACGGTTTTGATTTTAATTGCTTAAGGATTAATAGATTATTGAGTTGCGACTCTTCTGTCAATTACTAAAACAACTACCTGTCGTGTTAACATTTATTTAAAATTGTTTTAACCAGCAGTTTTAATCTTAAATTGTCATAAATAGTCCACTGTTTACTTATATCAACCAACTAATTTAAGCCGGTTGTTTTAAATACGCTTTAATATTAAAGATATAATTTTAAAACTTATAATAACATTTGAAATTATAATATACTGGCCAGTAAAGAACTGTAAACCATATGGTTGATGTAAATTACTTCTATAATCTTTTCATTGCACTAATCAGCTGTCCTTTAAACGGAAAATATATTCGTAAATATAGATTTGTGATTTTCTTATGGCAACCAACTAACGAATGTGGCATGAAAAAACATATGTTTCTTGTTATTCTTAATAGCGAAATTTCGAACTTAAATTAATATTTTACCCTTCGGAGCCTTAGATAATGAACTTTTAGATATATTCCTGCACCCCTACGACCTACAAACTATTTATGTTTAAAATCCTGTAATTGGGGCACTTCCGGTTACTAAGAAATTTTGATCCGTACATCGGACAAAAAAATACTGGTACAGTAATTATATAATAAGATGGTTAAACAAATTTTAACAGTACCATTGCTTGTCAGTATTATTATGAAAGATTTTTTCTTTGCAATATTACATCTAGAAGTTATTAAAAAAGATTTTTTTTAGTTTTTCATTTGGCTGTTAACAACTGTGTTTAAATTATAATTAATTTAATATTAATCAATAATTAAAATAATTATAATAAGTAATGTTGTATAAAATGACTGAAAAAACCGGTATTTTGTTTAATGTAATTGTCAGTGCAGGAGAGAAATTAGTTCCAGGACAACAAGTAAATAACAACTTATCAAACAATCTTGTTGGACTAAGCGGAAAATTTATAGAAAGAGGAAATTAAAATAAGATTTTGTGGCTTTGTCATTTTCCTCCACAAATTTTTTTACACTTTAAAATTATTATTATTTTAATTCCATATATTATAAAATATTGTTTTGTTTGAAATGACATGTAATAAGTGTAATTTTTGCAAGACATACACAATTTTCTGTACTACCGGACTTTAACTTTTAAGTTTTATTGACACAAACCTTTTTTAGTTTGATACTTTCTAAAATATTAAATGCAAATCAATTGTACAGCATGAATAGTTATGGAGCTGATGAGAAAAAACTGTTTAGTATTTTGCACAAAGTGAAGAATATTAGTGATCAAATTACTTGCAACTCTTTCAAAAGCTCAAAGATGCAATTTGAATTCAATCAGTAATCTACACAGTATAACTGATATTTTGGTTTCATACAATTCTTTAATCACGAATTGTACATATAATACGAGAAGACTTTAATTTTTAATAATGATTTATAAAATATGCTAGTACTTTTAGTTGAATCTGTATTGATAATTTAATTAATTACTCTATTTCCAGAGGTGAATTCACCAAATTAATTATTAATTAATTTACAATGGATACCTCTGCCTTTCAGTGTTTAATTTGTACAGTTAGCCATGCGAACTACAATAAAGAGAACTCATCCAATCAATTTATCAAGAGGTAACAATTGGGAGTCAACTTAAACTATCTCATTGTTAAAACGACATTGGAAAAAACAAGTGACTCTCAATGTAGTTCATTTACATTACTAATTGTTAGATTTCCTATCCCATCCTTTGTGGCATCGTATAAAGTATAATATGCAAATGGTTTGTTAGAATATGGGATAACCGACGGTAAACAAGTCAATAGTAAACCTCCACTTGAAAGGTCTTAGATACGTAACCTTATTAGTTTTATAGTAAATCTTTTTTGCACCTAATATTTTACTAAAATATTGTAAATTATGTAAAATAAACAGTTGATTGATTGCTGCTTTGGACCAAACAAACTGACTAATTTTAACCTCAATCTGACGAATTCATCCAATATTTTCAAAATCTAAATTAAATATGTTTCTGGTATGATGACGTAAAAGAAACTAAGTGACTACGTACACGTCCGACGTAAGCCGCTACCGCTTAGGTTAGGTTAGGTCAGGTTAGGTTAGGTTATGTCAGGTTAGGTTAGGTCAGGTTAGGTTAGGTCAGGTTAGGTTAGGTCAGGTTAGGTTAGGTTAGGTTGGGTTAGGTTAGGTTAGGTTGGGTTAGGTTAGGTTAGTTTAGGAGATTTTCGTTATGTGTCACTGGCTCTCAATCTGTTTTAAAAATCACAGGAAAAGTAACGTATGGTGCATCATTTGGAACGGACGTGAACAGTAGCGGCTCACGTCGAACGTGTACGTAGCCTCTGTCTAAAAGAAACCACATACAATTCTAATCAGATTTAAACATTTTTGTTTTTTATAAATAAAATTGGTTTGGTATTATTAAATAGCACGTATTCTGGACATCCGCTTACTAAATCAGATTCACTTTTAGAACAGACGTATGCTCGATGGAAGCCATTACATTTGGATTCAACTCAGTGAATGACAACACCATTAGTCGGTCAGCACTGTGGTCATTATTTGAGGTTTATCACCTCCTGGTTTGCTAATCTGTAGTATATTGGAGTCCGATAATTTTAAATCTGCAAACACTTTTTGAAAGTTTGCTGCTGAAACTTTTTTTATTTTGATAAAAGTGAGTGCTTTTAAAAATCAACATTAATTTAAATTAATTAGCATATACATATCTGATGTTTGTATTTCATCATGTATTAGTTTAGTCATAAACTATATTTTAGTTTGGTTAGATGTACATTGCCAAATAGGATGTTTATTAAACACATTTATTAGTATTTATTAATTTAAAAAATTTCCGTTAAATATCTTTAAAAATAAATATTCTATAAATATATTTATGATTGGATTCGTATTCCCAGCTTTGCAAGTAAATGAAACCAGGAGTATCAGAACAGCCAAAAAATCAATGTTTTCAGATTTCAATAAAAATTGGACAAATGTATGTTTTTACCCTGATTTTGAGTTTTAAAAGTTTTTATTTGGAAATTCACTTCCCTCACGTCAGTGTGCTGCGTGCGTTTACAACAAGATGTTGATGTTAGTTAGAATCAAGACCGGGGTTCCGACAGGTCTCTATAAAAACTTAAACAAATTTCTCTGGCTAAGAAAGCACGCTCAAAATTAATCAAATAGGCTACATAATTATTGTAAAATGATCGATTGTACTGTATAGGATTGTAGTCAACATTGAATGTTAATATCTTTTCAATAGCGGTGTTATATTCAACCAATTTTTCATTCCGAGTTCAAATAAACGAGAGCAATATTTTAGCAACGGTAATAGCCTAACCGAACTCATGCCTCCGGACGGGGTTGCAATATACAACAGTGTAATATGTATCCGGATTTCCACTCAATTTATTACTAGCTAGACATTTTCATCAAAGTGATTGTTTGTTTACCAGTACAATTTTTAAAAATAAATCATCAGTTGCAACATAATGTTTTTTATCGGTTATTATATATTTATATAAAATACCAGTTGGGCTTCAGCTATTACTACATGTTGATGTAGATTAGGTTTCCACTAAACTAATTTCAGTGTAGAAAAAAAAGGAAAATTGCTATATTGTATAAAAAGTGTACCATAATCAAAATAAAATACCATACCATAAAAATAGTTTAATTTAATTTTTGCCAATATCTTCAAATCTCAAGTAAAATTCGGTAAGCCAAACAAAGACTCAGTATGCCAGTATATACAGGACAGTAGATAATAGTATTAGTCATGATTAAATCTTGCTAAAACTAGAATTGGACAGGATTAAGTTATATAAGACAGCAAGAGGGGGTAACCCTACCAGGACGGGACTCCTCATTCAGAAGGCGGCGTTGGTGAGCATCTGGTCGGCGGTCTTCGTCGTCGGCTGAATCGCTGGTCTCGTAGCTTTCACCCTTTTTGAAGGGTTCAAGAGTATGGGGAATGAGCTTCAGAACGGGAAATCCTTTCTACCTCTTACCTAATCCAAATAAATGAAATCTTGTACAAGTAAAAGGGGGAGTAGTAATAATAATAATAAAGGTATTATTTGTAGGACAAGGTGTTATTATTTTATATTAATATTATGACAAGGTAAATTGGAACAAGTTTAGTTTTGTTAACTTCAATTATTTTTCACGTAAATAAAAACGGCATTTGTAACTGCACAATTGAATATTAATTTTAATTTTAAATCCTCAACGAATTGTCTCTACCTTCCAGTGTTCAAAAATTAAATTAAGATGTGAAGGTATTAAAAGCACTGGAGAACTGAAATTTGTTTCAGAGAATTTAAAGTTTTACTGACACAAACCTTTTTTAGCTTGATGCTTTCTAAAATATGAAATGCAAATGATTTGTACAGCATGTATAAATAGTTACGGAGCTGTTGAGAAAAAACTGTTTAGTATTTTGCACAAAGTGAAGAATATTAGTGATCAAATTACTTGCAACTCTTTCAAAAGTTCAAAGATGCAATTTGAATTCAGTCAGTAATCTACACAGTAAATAACGGATATTTTTGTTTCATACAAGTTTTTAATTACGAATTATACATATAATACGAGAAGACTTTAATTTTTAATAATGATTTATAAAATATGCTAGTACTTTTAGTTGAATCTGTATTGATAATTTAATTAATTACTCTATTTCCAGAGGTGAATTCACCAAATTAATTATTAATTAATTTACAATGGATACCTCTGCCTTTCAGTGTTTAATTTGTACAGTTAGCCATGCGAACTACAATAAAGAGAACTCATCCAATAAATTTATCAAGAGGTAACAATTGGAAGTCAACTTAAACTATCTCATTGTTAAAACGACATTGGAAAAAACAAGTGACTCTCAATGTAGTTCATTTACATTACTAATTGTTAGATTTCCTATCCCATCCTTTGTGGCATCGTATAAAGTATAATATGCAAATGGTTTGTTAGAATATGGGATAACCGACGGTAAACAAGTCAATAGTAAACCTCCACTTGAAAGGTCTTAGATACGTAACCTTATTAGTTTTATAGTAAATCTTTTTTGCACCTAATATTTTACTAAAATATTGTAAATGATGTAAAATAAACAGTTGATTGATTGCTGCTTTGGACCAAACAAACTGACTAATTTTAACCTCAATCTGACGAATTCATCCAATATTTTCAAAATCTAAATTAAATATGTTTCTGGTATGATGACGTAAAAGAAACTAAGTGACTACGTACACGTCCGACGTAAGCCGCTACCGCTTAGGTTAGGTTAGGTCAGGTTAGGTTAGGTTATGTCAGGTTAGGTTAGGTCAGGTTAGGTTAGGTCAGGTTAGGTTAGGTCAGGTTAGGTTAGGTTAGGTTGGGTTAGGTTAGGTTAGGTTAGGTTGGGTTAGGTTAAGTTAGTTTAGGAGATTTTCGTTATGTGTCACTGGCTCTCAATCTGTTTTAAAAATCACAGGAAAAGTAACGTATGGTGCATCATTTGGAACGGACGTGAACAGTAGCGGCTCACGTCGAACGTGTACGTAGCCTCTGTCTAAAAGAAACCACATACAATTCTAATCAGATTTAAACATTTTTGTTTTTTACAAATAAAATTGGTTTGGTATTATTAAATAGCACGTATTCTGGACATCCGCTTACTAAATCAGATTCACTTTTAGAACAGACGTATGCTCGATGGAAGCCATTACATTTGGATTCAACTCAGTGAATGACAACACCATTAGTCGGTCAGCACTGTGGTCATTATTTGAGGTTTATCACCTCCTGGTTTGCTAATCTGTAGTATATTGGAGTCCGATAATTTTAAATCTGCAAACACTTTTTAAAAGTTTGCTGCTGAAACTTTTTTTATTTTGATAAAAGTGAGTGCTTTTAAAAATCAACATTAATTTAAATTAATTAGCATATACATATCTGATGTTTGTATTTCATCATGTATTAGTTTAGTCATAAACTATATTTTAGTTTGGTTAGATGTACATTGCCAAATAGGATGTTTATTAAACACATTTATTAGTATTTATTAATTTAAAAAATTTCCGTTAAATATCTTTAAAAATAAATATTCTATAAATATATTTATGATTGGATTCGTATTATCACCATTAACAGGACATTTTTTTTTTTTTTTTACGTAGGAGGAACGCTTAATGCGCGAACCCAAAGGAACAGTGTGGGACTCCCTCTTACGAGGTATACCCACTAAACCTCCTACGGAGCCGCGGGGAAAAACCAGGCCGGAACCCTTATCGGACAACTTCGGCACTGGCCCGCGTGTCTTGCGCCCAGACGGGTAACGTCACCGTTTCGGGAAACTTAGAGGTCACCTAAGCATCCCTCGTCTCGCTTTCCCCGAAGAACGGATTGCACGAAGAGCGCAACCGCTCTCCAGGAGTCTTCATTTCGAAGCATCGCCCCCACCACGACGTCCGGGGACAGATCGCCGACAGCAGAGACGAGCCTCCTCCTGTCTTCAGCGAAACGACTGCACCGGAAGAAAGTATGATGAGCATCATCCACCTCCTCCGGGCAGTAACTACACTGAGGTGACCTCACCTTCCCCATGCGGAAAAGGTATTCGCTGAAGTACCCGTGGCCCGTCAGGAATTGACACAAGAAAAAGTCAATTTCCCCAAATGCACGGCTCAACCACGGGCTTATGTCTCTGATGAGACGAAACGTCCATCGCCCTTCCAGTCCACCGTTCCACCGCTCTTGCCAAACTCGCAGAGTTTCGAGTCTGGCTTCCACAGCAGCTTGGTCTCTTCCGAGATCAGGGGCACGGCGAAAGATGTTCTGCCTCTCAGCGGCGAGCAGATCAAGGGGATACACTCCAGCCACAACCATTACAGCCAGTCCAGACACAGTGCGATACGCACAGGCAACCCTAAGAGCCGCCCTGCGCTGAACGGATAGAATTCTCTTGCTGTGTTTTTTGACTCTCATGGCACCCGCCCATACTTCTGCGCCGTACAGGAGAGTGGCGTTGACGGTGGACATGAGAAGTCACCTCTTGCTGGACCTCGGGCCTCCGACGTTCCCCATAAATCTGCTGAGTGACAGAACAACCCTCGTCGCCTTGTTGCAAACCACCTGGATGTGCTCCCACCATGTGAGGCGGCGGTCGAGCACCACTCCCAGATACTTCGCCGCAGTCTTCGTCTGGACCTCCACGTCACCAACAGTCATAGGGATTACTGTTTGGATTCTCCGTCGCGTGAGCATGACGATCTCGGTCTTGGCGACCGCCAGCTCAAGTTCATGACCGCTCATCCATCTGTTGACCCGAAACATCACCTGGTTGAGGCGAAGCTGGGCCACCTCCGGATTCCGAGCCGTGATGACTGCGGCTACATCGTCTGCGTAGCCCATGAGATAGACTTGTGGTGGCATCTCGAGGCGAAGCACTCCGTCATATGCCACGTTCCAAAGGTCAGGGCCAAGGATCGACCCTTGCGCCACGCCGGCGGTGACCACTTTGGAACGGACCCCTGCTTCTGTGCTATATAGCAGCCTGCGCTCCTTCAGGTAGTCCTGTACCACGACCAAGAGATAGTCGGGTACCCTGAAGACCCGCTGCAACGCCTCGAGCATGTCCACCCAACGGGCCGAATTAAAAGCGTTTTTAACGTCCAGGGTGACCAGCAGCACGATCGGCCTGGCCTGATGGCAGGCCATGTCAGCCCGCTGGACGGCGCCCAGGACTTCAGCCACGGCATTCAAAGTTGAGTGGCCCTTCCGAAAGCCGTGCTGCCGGGGGGACAAGTCCCCAGCGGCTTCGACAGCCGACCTCAACCTGGGTTTCAGCAACCTCTCAAAGAGTTTACCCGCCGTGTCCAACATACAGAGTGGTCTGTATGCCGACGGGAACTCCGGGTCACCTTTGCCTTTGCTGATGAGCGCCAGTCTAGCTGTCTTCCAGCGTGACGGAAACAAACCCGCCGCCAAACACGCGTTGAACATGCGCAGCAGCAGATGTGGGTGACTTCCCACCACAACCTTCAGAGCCTCAACCGGAATGCCATCAGGGCCTGGAGCTCTGTTGTTGTGCATGGCAGACGACGCTGCCACGAGCTCCTGTTCCGTGAACAAAGGAACATCAGGCACTGGCCCCGTTACTCTCTCCTCTCGTCTCACAGGGTGACTTGGGAAGAGAGCATCGACGATGGCCGTGACCGTGCCTGCAGACATAGACGCACTGCTGGCCCCCATTCCCCCGAGATTTCTCGTGACGAGGTTGTACCCTCTTCCCCATGGATCGGAGTCCACGTCCCGGCACAGCTCCTTCCAGCAGCGAGCCTTGCTCAGGCGAATTGCACTGGCAAGAGCTTTTTTCGCAGTCTTGTGCTCTGCCGACCTGGCCAAAGCCTCCGGTCGGTTTCGAGTTCTCTGCGCTCTTCTGCGAAGCATCAGTGCCATTCTCCTGAGCTCCGCGATTTCGTCCGTCCACCAGTACACGTGGCGACGACCCCGGACAGGTTTTTTCCGAGGCATCGACGAGTCGCATGCACGCTCGATCAGCTGCATTGTGGAACCCACGAGAGCTTCGACCCGATCTCGATCAGCGGAGTCAAAGCGCTCCGTCAAACCGGCCTCGGGGCTACGACTGAGCCGCTCAACGAATTTTCCCCTGTCCAGTTTGGCCTGATTCCAGCCAATTGGGTTTCGAGTACTGCATCGACGAGACAACTCGTTTTCTTCCAGATTGAAGGAGATGAATTCGTGGTCACTGGCCGTGTACACGTCCATCACCCCCCACTCCGCTACCAGAGGAAACAACCCTGCCGATACCAGCGTGACATCTGGTATGGAGTCACCAAAACCAGGTCTTCGGTATGTCGGCGTGTCCCCTCTGTTCGCCACTTCCAGGTCGAGCCTCGAGGCCATCTCCAGGATTCGTCTCCCGCGGGCGTTAGTGACTGGCATGCCCCACTCAACGGCACGCGCGTTGAAGTCCCCAGCCACTATTACGCACCCCGAGACACCCTGAAGACTGTCTTCCAGCGCCTCCAGCCTCTCCCGGTACTCCTCGGCGGAATAGTTGGGAGAGAGGTAGACACTGTATACGTTGACTCGCCGAAGTCTCACCCAGACGTAACCGTCACCGGATCCGTGACCCATCACCTGAATCCCCCGACTGTCCGGAATCCAGAGAGCCGCGGTGCCAAGCCGGTCATAAAACCAAGATGTGCTGGTTTTGATCCGGTAGGGCTCGCTGACGATCCCGATCTGGGCTTTGACCTCACAAGCAAGCTGCTCAAGAATGGCGTCAGCTGCTTGACTCCGCTGCAGGTTTGCCTGGACGAAACGGATCATTTCGTGTTAGATCGAGCCCTCTTAGCGTCTAGGGCTTTCCTGAAAGCCCTGAATGTCCCTGAGCCCGGAATGTGGTCCGCGGACGCTCCAGGCGTACCGGTGCAGAGAACGCAGGAAGCGGCCGCTGTGCAAGCAGCGGCCTTATGTTCGCCGCTACCGCACTTCCAAACAATTGTTGCCGCGGTCGGGACCGGAGCAACTCCGACGCGTGTGGCCGTACCCGAGGCACCGAAAACAGCGTTTCTACCTCGAGGCGCTGCCGAACTCGGCAGACGACCCAGCCAATCTTGATCTTCCTAGACCGAAGAAAGAGAAGCCCGTCTTTCTCTTCCATCTCAACGACAGCCTTCCTCTGCTCCCGCTTGTTTGGCGAGAACAGGGTGACCTTAGGCACACCGGAGATTGTCGGAAGGTCTCTTGTGATAGCCGCAATGACATCGGCCTCCGAAGCCAGGGCGTCTAGATCCAAGATCTCTACCCTCAGCTTCGGGATGATGGAGCGGACCTCGCCCTTGTCTCCTATCGCTCTCTGAAGTGCTTCCTGGAGTTTCCCCCGGTCGTCACACTTCGAGAGCTCAAGAAGAACCCCCCCCCGGCCTCCGTCTTCCGGATCTTCCGAACCACAGTTCCGGAGTCCTCTGGCATCACCTCACTCTTCATCAATCCGAGGATCTCCGAGTAGGTCTTGCTGGTGGTCGGATTGATCAGGACCACCTGGTTCCTGGTCTTCCTAGGCCGAGTCTTCTTTGGCTTCTCCTTCTTTCGGCTGGGTGCTTGGGAAGGCGCGTTTTCCGCCAATTTCCGCTTCTTCTGGGCTTTCACCTCCGCCCGAAGCTTCCTCCTCTGTTTCTTGGAGAGGACCTGATTAAAACCCTCCCTGTCCGCAGATGCAGTGGTGGCTTCTTCTCCGTTCCTCTCCACGTGGACGGTCCTGTTCTTGACGTCCGGTCTCTTCTCCGTTTGCTGTTCCGCAGGAAGGCTAGTCGCCGATCTCTTGGCACCACCACCAGGCGCCCCAGACTCCGAAGATGGAAGTGGAGCTTGCCCCTGCTTCTCCTCCAGAAGCCTGAGCCGCCTTAGCGATGCCTTCCAGAGACCGAGCATCGAGTCGAAGACATCAAGGGATGCATCCAGGGCCACTATCCCGTTCTTGATGCCCATCGACACGTTCTTCTGCTTCGCGACCGCGGCGGACATGTCGAGAAGAGTGTCCCGCATCCTCTGCAGTTCCTCCTCGACCTTTTCCTGAGCAATAGCCACGTTCCTTTCATCCGGCGAAACTACCGGAGACGGAGCTCGAACCGTTCTTGGCTTCGGGGTATTCCTCGAGCTAGCTGAATCCGTGGAAGCCAGCGCGACCACAGGAGAAGAGGCCGGTGGTGGGGACCTCGCTACCAAGCTACTCCTCCGAAAAATGGAGGCAGTACTGGCGCTAGGAGGAGGGAGTTCTGGAAACTCCCTCATATCGTTGCCAATGTTGATGTTGTCGTTGTTTTTAGGGGTTGCCATACTTTAGTTTAACCAGCACATCGCATGACGAGGGTGAACCCGGAAATTGGCCAGGCGAGGGTATACCCAGGGGGACGATGCCCCCACCCCAGTTCCCCGGGGACCTGACCTCCGTTTGCCGGCACCGGATTCCAGACGTGCCGGGGTTCACCGTGGCAGTGCAGAGCATTGCAGGACATTACCAACTATGTGAAATAAGGTATTCAAAACAGCAATGCTAAATACACCATAAATCATACAGTAAAATATAACATTGATGTAGGTGGCAATCATAAATGTATACTAGTAGGACCTCCTGCTCGAATTCGAGCAATTTGTTTTCCTATCCTTCTGAATTTGCATTAGCCCTCATACTGCGTTGTCATTCCATTAGTTTTAAAGTTGCTGTGACATCTATTCATGTGTTTTGTTACGTGTCAACAGCTGTTAAATATACTATTTAAATTATTAAATTATTCCATTATATTTACACTGGAGCTTTGAAAGCCCGTGAGCCAAAGCAATAAAGACAGTTAAATTACATACTTACATTAAATAAGTACATTACTTTAATCTGCTTTAAATTGACTTATCAAGCATGGATCTAATCAGTAACCATTAGATCTCTCCCTTAAATAAACGAGGTTGTGTATTAATATAGAGAAACTAGCTGACCCGATAGATTTTGTCCTAACCTAATGTCATTAAACTTGTTTTATGTCAAATACTCGTTCATTTTCAAGATGAGCTCGTTCGTTTCGCTCATTGGCCTCCTAGATTAGCTCATTCGGTACACTCACTTGCCTATAGAAAACAGAGTTTGAGTTACCATTCAAGTAGTTTTTATTTCCATAATGAACATATGTTTATGCCTATCAAGTATGTTTAGATATAATCCTTTTGTTAACAGCTATTTGGTGTAACTAACTGAACTTTGATCAAATCAATGGGAAATTTGAAGGCCAGTGGGACAGAGTCCTTAGGTCGGATTAAAAATTGTCTTTTATAAGATCCTTGCACTGACATTAACGAAAACAACAACAAAAATTATTCAATTAGGTGCACTAATTCTCAAATAATAGAATCACAAAGTAAAACAGGCATTCATTTTATATATTAAAATTATGATAACTAAAATGGATTCTAAATGTTTCAAAATTCCCCACCCTTTTTAATTTGACGGTTAAAACGCTTAAATTCCTTGTGAAAACACAAAACAACAGCAACAACAGACACGTTTCACAGTTGAGTGCCAACCAATTGGAATTGACTGATGTACAAAACACGCCATTAGCCGATGTCGTCTCTAAAACCGAGCTTTTGGCAGTCATTTTGTTTATATTTTTAAATTGTTAATTTTTTAATTCTTATATAACAGCAACTAAAGATTGTTTGTGTAAATAAAGTATTACCAGAGTTTACAATGCTGTTATATGTGTTCTTTAGATATACAAATAAATAATGAGGAATTATATTCAATTATAACGGTAAACACCATTTTACATCTTGATAATTTACCATGGATCCGTTACACAATTGTGATCATATAAGTGAATAGAAAGCGACTGAGTAGTAAACAATTATAACGTGAAAAATATGCTATAATTATAAAAATAGGAAAGGAATGATCAATTAAATACAAATTATTACAATTTACGAGAATTTCCAATATATTATTTTGGACAAACGTTCATTCCCCTATGTTTTACCTTTAAAGTGTAAGAGGCTTCTAGTTGTGTTCAGTTCTTATAATATAAGGTATATTAGTAATCTAATATAACGAAAGTCATTTAATAATCATCATTATATTAAAAGAATAAGGCGATTTTTGTGCAGAAGATTAAGGCCAAACTACTGGGTCGATTTTGATGATTTACGTGCCGTTTGAAAGCCCTTAACGTCTTTATGTGCCTTTTGGGGGTCTCAAGTCAGTGCGTGGAAACAGAAACTCTTGGGAAGCCCTCAAAAAAAGGTTTTGGCCCATTTAAATAACACTGAACAGCAAATCAAAACAAAAGAAGCAGAACAGCTGGGATTAAAGATACAAACATGGTTTGCTAGTAATTATTACAACTGTAGGAAAACGTTGCATAAAAGTAGTTAAATCTTGATCTTGAAATTTAATTAACGTATTAATTTGTTTATTAACTTGTTACAAACTAAACTACCAATAAATATACTCACACTGAAAACTACTCACAGTTCAAGCAAAATTATAGGATTAGCGCACCTGAATAGTGTATTAGAGAGTTCAAACATAAAACATGTTATTGAAAGAACATGTTATTGGACAGATTATCAACATTTTAGTTCTTATTAATTAGAACCTAAAGAAATTAGAAACCTGAGGTACACTATAAACGAAATTGGTACACTTCGGTATCCAGTAGAGTGTTATAGTCCAAGAAATCACCCTACCCTCTACCCTATAGTGATTAACCCTAGAACACTAATCTTAGTTTTCTTTCGTCTCGCCGCCTATTCACCTGATAAACCATTAACACCTACCAACTGGCTGTACGTTTTTATTTTGCGTGCTAAAATCATTACTGATAACGCACCTAATATACTAATATGTAAAATACATTTTAATATTCTCATGATAATACGAATTAGCATCTTTAAATTATCTTATTATTTCATTTTACTATATTGTTTAAGTATTTTACAAGGTTCAAGATAAACAGAGTTTTCACAATTTTATAGCCCTTCGACTCAAACAATTCAAACAATATCCTAGGCCTACCTCCAATAAAAATTATATATATTTTATATATAATTATATAGTTATTTATATATATATATATAATAAATTTATAATTTATAATAATTATATAAAAATAATAATTATATAATATTATACATAATTATATAATATCATATATAATTATAATAATTAGATATATATCCGAAGGTTTTTTATATTATTCAATGTGCAATTTCAGCTTAACTAAAGAACCTTTTAGGAACTTGTTTTATTTTGTAAAATTTGCAATTTGCATTACGACTGTGAACATTAAATTTGAGAAGTGCTACAATAATTCAAAGTTGTTGAAAGTCCATAGCTCACGACTACATTAGAGGCTAGTGGTTCTTGGCGAGAAGTTCTTGTTAAGTCAGTCAACTTGGAGATAAGTCCCAACACGTCCGAGAACAGGAAGGTGTAGAGGTTTCAGGACATAAGGATAGCAAACTTGAGATGATTTTGAATGAATAGTCTTCTTGTGTCAAACCTTCAAGATGAACAGTTCAAACCATATATAGGATTTGTATTTTGATTCTTAAATAAATTGTTTACTTTTATCACTGAATTATTAAGAAAATTAGTTTATGTTATGCATTTACATGTATAAATGACTTATTTTAGGTATAAATTGTATTTATTTATATTTTAGAAAAATCACTAATAACAAGTGAGGATATATGTGGTATATGCACTACTCTTAACTCGTTTTCTTTGAAAATTTAATTTAATTTTTGGAAACGGAAATTTTATACTGTGACTATATTAAAACTTTATTTTATTGTTCAAAATTTAATGATTTTTTTCTATCAACTCCTTGTCTCCATTATATTTCATGGTATTCATAGCAATCTCAAACTTATAATGGTAATGTATACCAAACTGATACGTAACATCAAACAGCAAATAAAATTATAAAAAAGTAGGGTTTGTGTGAGTGGAATAGAAAGGAATGCGATATACACTCCACACAATTGTGCTTAGATTTGCTGTCGTCAAATCTAGGTTTAAAAAGGGTTTTCAAGTTGAGTGGACACAGCAGGTTTTTACGATCTTGTAAACGAATTGGATTAAAATCACTCATTTGGAATGGCATCTGAAAGGTTTTTACTACTTTCACATTTTAGATTAAGGCGAACAATTTCTGATGGATAAATGTAAATACATTAATATAATTTGTAGAGGTATAACCAAATATAAATATATTTAGAAATTAATTGGTAATCTGAATTACGTTAATTAAATTAAATTTTAAAGACAAAATCAATTTGAAACTGTTTCCTGTTTTCGTGTCACTGAATATTATTTAAATAAATTTAAGTTTGGTGTTGGGCTAAAAATATTTTTTATACATTATTTTATGATAGGTAAAACCAGTATATCTTACGTTGGAGTATAACTAAAATAACAAACGCCTCTTATTATTTACATTTAGTATAACCCATATAGAACTTGGGATATTAATTTTAAGTTTAAATAATAATTTAAACTAAGGAAATAGTCTTTTTAAATTGGTGATATTTACACTTTCTTAATTTTTCCTCTACTCATTTATGTAAATTTGTAGGGGGTTCAATCAAAAGGTTTTACATCAATTATGCTGTCAATAAATGTGTCACAAATAAAAAGGTATTGTGGCTGAAAAGTATATCAAACATCCAGGGTTTAAAACTAGAATAGTTATAATATGGGTATAAAATATTATAAATGCAGCTAAATGCATAGTCAGGAAGGTTAAACCGTTTAATGGATTTAATCCAGTGGATTACCCGTCCCAATTGCTTCACTGCAGCTCGCCAAGGTCGAAGTTACTCATGCGGCAATCGGGCTTAATCAATTTTGCAAGACAGTAATCCCGCAATAAATGGGATCCTGTTTATCAATTGGTTATTTTTGGATTTAAATATTGAATCTGAAATTATTATTAGATTGATTTTACTGAATTTAGCCCATTACCTAGCAGATGCATATTTTTATGTTTTAGTAATTACAATTATTTTAATATTTTTTCAAACAAACATGACACATAACACGTTTTACACTTCTATCTTAATTTAAGGCTACCCCGGAGGCTTAAATACCTGGAAGAGTGATTATTTTATAATTTAAATCGTAGCATAAAGGAGAGGGAATTTAGTATTTAAACAACCTCTTAAAGATTGACAAGTTTGTTCGTTACATTGATAAGTAATTAATGCGCCATCTCTTTTTACAAGCCAAGAATTTCGATAGTAAAATTACCTTATAGTTTTATTGTTATTATAAGTAATTAAATTAAATGTGTAAAAGGTTTTACACTTTTTAGTATTCCATATAAATAATGTATGTAGACAAAGTAGTGTTATATTAGGTAATCTTATTTACATCTCAAACCTAAAGATTAACTTTACACATAGGTTTTTATTTTATAAACTAAACTGGCTGGCCCGACAGACATTGTCCTGTCCGATAAATATTTTTTATTTCAAAATGATCGTTCATTTTCAAGATGAGCTCGTTCACTTCGCCCACTCCCCTCCCGGATGAGCTCGTTCGCTACGATCACTCACCTATTTTTATATGCAGCTAGCTTTGGCATCGGAAAAAGAGTTCGAGTTGCCATTCTAGTAGATTTGCTATTTCCATAATGAACATATGTTTATGCCTTTCAAGTATTTTCGATATAATCCTTATAACATCGGTTTGGTGTAACTAACTAACTAACATTCTAACCCAAATTTGTTTTAAGTATTATATACTATTATTAATATATTAAAACAAAAATGTACTATTAACGATTCCTTACATAAAATATTGTTTCAACTAACTAATACTTTAAAAGTATGCACATACAGACAGAAACTTCGCCGGTAATACATAATTCCATCGTGAAAGCTCCTTTTAAATATTCTATACTCCCTATGGAATAAATTGATATTTCATATCCAATACAAATGGAAGGGTTCTTCGCCCCTTTTCTATTCGAAGAATAACTAATGCAGCTCAATATAAGGATGCCTTTTGAAGTTATGATAGCTAGAGTATTCGTTTTACAAATCATCTTATAATAAATCCTTTTAACTTAAAAATATATTCAAACCCAAAAATTAAAGTTTATAAAATAAAGTAATCAAATTTTAAGAGTCTATTTACAGTAACCCAAATTTTATTAGGAACTAAGCAACGTTTTTAGTATTTTGTAGCAACTTGTAATAGACTTACAACTGAGAGTTTACAGTAACAAAATTTGCTTTTGAAATAAACTTTGTGATTTAATATAATATTTTAAAGTCTGATATTAGTGTAACCAATCAGAATTTTTACTCTTACTAAATGTTTAGTAAATAATTTAAGAGTCTTACCAATTGTTCATACATTATTTTTTTCAAATTAAAACATTAAAATTCCAATAAAAATTCGTTTTTGATTTACAAAGGCTTTAGTTATCAGAGACACCATCATCAAATCGACTAATATTGTTTATGTTGTTGATTTTACCTGACAATTGTATCCTTTATACTGAAAGGCCTTGTCTTTTTTATTGGATATTTTATGTTTTAATTTCATAGTTCAGAATTCAAATAAATGCATATAATGATCTCCTACTACAATATGGACAGTCTATTTCAATTCTACGCAATATTTGGTATAGTTTAACTATGGAGATCAGTGTTTATATTAATCGGATAATGACACTAACACCAAAGTAACAATTACTATATTTCTAAAAATAAAACACATATTCCCTATACAGTTAGGTACCGTTTACACTAATCACATAGTATTTATTGCAGTTGAGTCCAATTATGTTACACTCTGCGAGTCGCCAATTCCGATTCCACATCAAACACGGCAATATATTAGCCACCGATGGTCCTAACCCGTCGCATTCCATTCCAGTAGGTTCTATTGCAATCTACAGCCACATTATTATAAACCTGAAGTGCAATCAAGTGTTCAATCCAATAATATGAAATAGATATTCCTACGGTAAGTATAACTGTATTGCTTTGCTTGAATATGTTTTTCCCAGATATTGAATATGTTTTGGGTTAATCACCCAAAATATTATTAACCAACGAAAATCCGAAAAAATACATCTTAAAACTATATGTTATATTTTTCCCACATCTTACAGAGAATTAAATACATTTTATTTTAACTTCCAAATAAAAATATATATTCATAAAAAAATAACCATGGACATTTTTAAATGGTTCAGCGTGAACCCCGTGTTGGTAAAGGAATTTGATTAAACATTCTTGTGCTGATATATTTGGGAGAATTCTCTTCGTTGTAATATTTTACCTTGAAATTGTACGTAAAAAAGCTTTGACCCCTTATTATACTGTAATTTTTAGTTGATGTCGAAGTAATCGATTACGAACACGTCTTTTTAAGGATGAATTATTTTTTATTTGAAAATAAAAGGTATTTTCTTACACGAGTCACAAGTACTGCGACAAGACAAAGGTAGACAGAAATACTGTAGTTTCTTATTTACATATGATGGGAAGTTAGTATTAATTCCCGAGAGGACACTCTTTTGAGTCTCCGCTTTGCATCGTGCATAAATTCCCCAAGCTTTTCATTCATGAATAAATATGCTTTTCACCCGAATTACAACATTTTCCTTCAAACGAAAATAATGACGAATTTACAAAATATACAACAAAGTTTCCACCACTAAGGATGTTTTATTGAAGGCATTTAAAATGGTACCTAACAGCACACATTAATAATGAGCTTTGATTCAGTTGTAATCACCTTATACATTTTCAAAGTTACCTACCTTTATTTAAGTACCTGAGTAATATTTAAATAAATAAATGTACGAATGAGTTATAGATGTTAAAACACACTGGATTTATCTGATTCAGAAGTATTTCCCCTTGCACCAGTGTTTTTCTTATTTTTTATAGATAGTTGAAGGTTTCCTGTGATGATTTTCAAGGATCGAGTATATGATCCAACAGATAAATTCATACGCTCTAATTGTTATATTATGCCACGCCCCCAAAGGTTATTGAAAAAGGTTATTTCTTACATATCCAACTACAATATAAGGAAGTCATATGTTTCTTCTAGAATTTAAGTACGATTAAATCACGTTGAGTAGATAACTTTTGCGCATTACTAATCATAGCGCCTGTCATATTTTAAGTAAAAAAAAATACACCATCTCAAATAATTACAATAGTTCTCAATGGTTGTAATCAATATGTCTTTTAGGAATTGAAACATTATGAGCACTTTTCAATATTGTGATAAAGCAAAGCCGCTTCGGGTTAACAGAAAGGTCGTCGGCGGAAGCCGGAAATTAAAACTTTATTTTTGTACGTTTTTCTCTGCTGTTTTCCTCCTTCTATGCTCCCTATCTTAATACTTAACACTCTTTAAAATAATCTAAAACTAACATCATTTATTCATATTCAAGTCATATGTTTTAATTCTATAATCGTTCTTATGTTTACTGAAATTGTAAGTTAAATAAAGTTGTAAGGTATATTTATACCTACACAGTTTTTGAGTTTTTGTATTAATTTAAAACGAAATTTTTATTGGTTTTGTCTTACAACTACATGTGACGAAGCCAATGACCAATATATATTTTAAATAATTATCCTAATAAATGGTATATCATATCTCATGTTTGAGCAATTCCAAGGCATACGAGGCAATCAAAAAAATAGAATGGATGTCCGGCAATTTGCATTGATCGCAGCCAGTCAATATTCATAATAAGAAGCTCTTCTTACTAAAGTTATTAAATTAAAAGTAAAATCTTCAATGAATTGAAGATTTAAATTTAAGTTAATTTTTCATTTAAAAAAAATATAAAAACCTTTTCTAGAATAGACGATGAAGATACCTAAATCTGCATCCCTTTCTACCCTCAATTATGTTTTTAAGCTGTTTTTTATAAGTTGATATTAAGTTAAACGTCCGACATGTTAGGATGGAATAACTCACAAAATAGGTTATATTAGACCTAGGGATGAAACTGATCTTAAAATATGAGAAAATCACAACATAATAGTAATTATATCTCAAACATCGGTTACAAAACTGTTTAAAGGTTTTTTAAGTACTTTAACATACAAGTGTTGCACATCACTTTCAAGTAACGACAAATTAACAAAATAAAAAGTTCTCTATTGAAATAGTTGGGAAATATTACAGCTAAGCAACGAAAAAACTAAATTCGATTTGAAAACACATTTATTAGCATGAAATATTTTATTTAAGGCTAAGAAATGCAATTTAGTTTAATGGAAAATCAGGAATTTCTAATAGAAAGAGAATAAAATGTCACCGTCAACAGCATCTAAAGTTCATATGGCGTGAACAATTGCTTCGCCTCTATATCCCAGGGCATCATCAGCATGCTGTCTTGAAAATTTCAACATGATTAACGTGAAGTTCTTGTAATAAGTTAGAACTAAGCATATATGGCAAACACACACGAAAACATGACACTGAAACATTGAAAATTGCAATTTCCCACCTCTAAGTTAACTTCACTTCTTTTATACTAGACTAAGAAATTATTCACTAGTTTATTTTAAAAACAGCAAAACCTATTACTGGGAAGTTTCATAAACACTGCTACTCAGACTGCACTTACACGGCCAACTTTCACTTACAGGACAGTTGGGATTTAAATTAGATTACCAACTTTTTCTCTCATATTTTGGTACCGAAGTTTACAATATTTTACATGAGGTCATCTGGATTTTAAAATTCGTTTTTAATATTTAATTTATTGCAAGTATAAGCAGAATATTTGATTAGCAATGCAATTATTCTGTTGATATTCGTTTTCAATTTTACGTTTGAAACTGATATATTTGATTATGCATATTATTTTCGGCCCAACAAAGCATTCACCAGATTCGAGATAAAAATACAAAATAATTGGCTAGTTGAGCAGTCTGCAAGATTTTTAGGGTGTTTTACTTCACATAATTAGTTAATTTATGCTCCTTGAAATGCTTTTATAGAGAATTACATACCCCCGTCGCAGCATACCTGCATACTCAGCGACCTTCCAATGGATATATAAATGTCTCAATACTACATCACACCACTTATCAAGTTTCATAAAAATATATTCACAAATAAGCGATAATTACAATTTTAATTATTCTCCATAAGAATATCATTGGGGCTGAGTACGCAGGTTTGCTGCAACAAGGAACACAAAAAAGTGTTTTTATGCTAATATCAATATAACTGATGTAGTTGAAGTCATATACCAGTTTTTATTAATTTATCTTCATAATTAAGGGAGACATAGCATTTAATTATTATCCATAAGAATAACATGGGGATGAGTACGCAGGTTTTCTGCTACGGGATCCTTTGGCAAAAAATTATTTTTTGAGCAAATATCAATAGACCACAACCAGATGAAGCCATATACCAAGTTTCGTCAGTATACGTTCATAAATAAGCGAGATATAAAATTTTTCTTTTCCTCCATAAGAATAAAATTAGACAACGTACTGTGTTTAGCACTTTCAATATCTCAGTAACCAATTTACGGTAGAGCAATGATCAAGATACCAAATTGTTTTTTTAAGCTGAATGCAATGGTGAAAACTAAAATTTGAATATTTCAAAAATTATATGTGAAAAATTCAAAAAAACCATTTTTGGGGTACAACCCCCCCCCCAAAATAACCCTTCGGGGAGAGCGATCTGGCTGGTTTTCGAACTTAAAGTCATAAATGTTGTTTTACAAGTTTATTCCAAATTTCATCAAAATCGGGTGATTTTTACTAGAGTTATCGTGCTCACGGACACACACACACACACACACACACACACACACACACACACACACACACACACACACACACACACACACACACACACACATATATATATATATACAGTTTCGAACGAACGGTGTTTTTGGGGTCTGGGGCCTCAAAACGAAAAGTTATCATGGTCCCGGGCGTAGGTCTTACCATGCCGACTACGGTAATAGCTTCTTCCCTATAGGAGTAAATCGCTAAAAATACAAAATAATTGACTAGTTGAGCAGTCTGCAAAGTTTTTAGGGTGTTTTAACTTCACATATTTAGTCAATTTATGCTCCTTGAAATGCTTTTATAGACAAACTTATATTTCAGACTTTTACATTTAGATCATTAAGTTTGGTGTTAGATATCAGACTTAGGGGTTTTCCCAAACGTCCTTGATTCGGATCGACGATATATACAGAAGGTGAAGATAGTAGAACGATTCAAATTGTATTTCAAATTATATCAGCAATAGCGGCATTGAAGGATTGTTTTATTATCTAAACCGCAATTTTAGGCACTCTTAGAACACTTTTGCAAGCTATGGGTAACGTAGTTATGGGTTAAGGGGTTATAGGTTAGGGGTTTAGTTCCCCGCCAAAAATGTTTATGGGTGGAATTAGTAAAACGATTGAGTTTTAATTTAGATCAATTTAGCATTGGCGGTATTGAAGTGATATTTTATTATGTCAACCTTAATTTCAGACACTCTTAGACACTTTTGACTAAATATTATAATATTCCCGTATTCCCGTAAAATACCACACGTATCAGGTGATTTGAGAAGCAACAATGTGTTATTTGGTCCATTGCTGCTGGCACAAGATAAGAACAACTAATGGTGTTTCCTTTTTTTTCAAGATACAAGATTGGCTTTGTTTCTGAAATATAAAGCATTAGTTTTTTTTTCGTTGGATAAGAAAACTGCTATTTTTTAAAATTGTCTTGAACTAAATTGGATGAGCTCTTTGACTTAACACAGAATTTATAAAAATCCCTGTCCATTTTTAAACTTATATTATATTTATGATACTACTAATTGGAAGTTTGATGTTATTTAGATGTTAATATAAGTAGTTTTTATACACACGGAATGTTTATAAATAAATTAATAACCGACAGTTGAAAAAACATGTTGTAATGACAAAGACAGATTACTGTGGAAACTAAATGTCAGAAGAGTCCAAAACTATTGGGTTGTAATTTTACGGACAATTATTTTAAACTACTGTTTAATCGTTGGTTAGTACAGATTTTGCGTCCAGTTTATTTGTCTTATCTTTTTATGATAACTTTTCGCCTCCCCCTTATACACTTTCTTTTGGCATATAGTACTTCAAAGATGTAAGCACTTTACGTTTACTTATACAAACTGCATTGTTTACAACTTATCACGACTTTTCAGTCAAATCTTTACTTTATTATTTAGTATTAATTGCAATAATTGTCAGTAAAACATTTCACTTTTGTAAGTCAGGAAGACATTTCACATACCTCACCTGTTTAATAATGCAAGTTTTAATTTTATAAAAAGATATGATAACACCCTTATTTGTTTTACTTTTATAATGTTAATGAAACGTTGCATATTATCTTCAAATGTAATACATGTAAAAGTAGTTGACATGAAATAGATTCAAATAAATTGATGTTTGACCTTATAAATTCCAGCCACCAATGATGTAATTATTACATAACTATGCTATGATTGATATTCTAAGCTATACAAAACCTCTTAATAGAAAATATGTGTGCCTTTGTTACTAGGTATACAAATTTACTTATTATATTTGAAAAATTGTGTGGCAAATATAAATACTATCACAGCCATTAAAGATTTATAAATATGAACTAGGCTTATTAAATGTGTAACACGTATAAAATAACAATAATAATTTTACTTTTCCATCGCTTTAATAACGATATTTTCATAAACTAATTATTATTTGTAAACATTAAATAAATCAAAAGAGTTTTTTGTAAGCATGATATTAAACGTACAACTTAATATTCAAAGTACTAGAGAAGTGCAAATAAGTATTTTAGAACAAAATCTTTACATTCATACTCAAAGACAGTTTGTATTGAATATATTTGTCACCAAGTATTCTCTCGTCAAATATGCTACACTGACAGATGTGTCAGATTTTTCGTCATAAATAGAAAACTGCATCGTAAAAGCTGGCGTTAAATAATAAATATTCCAGCTGGACAGAGAGAACAGTGAGGTTCAGAGGAGAACAGAGGAGTTCACGAGCTCTTTGATTTCTCACATGTGCACTGAAGTCTTTAACGAAAAATCACCGTTTTCTGTATAAAACATCAAATTTCTGTTGGAAACAGATATACACTCACAGATAGTCTGCATTGAAACAAATCAGTTTACCGATTACTTTCTGTATCTTAACACATTTCAATCTGAAATATAGAGACGCAATATTAAATAACACTTTAAGTACTTTTGTAAATATTTACTAGTATTAATATCACGTGTTAATCAACTTATTAACCAACGTGTTACAGTAAATTATATGTTTAACAAATGTACTTATGACTGACATTATATCAAATAACAAATAACAATCGTTAAAATTGATTCAGTATTAACGGAGGAGTTCTCCTAACAAAAATCGCCTTAGCGTATTAATATAAGATTCTGGAAATTACAAGATTCGTGGTTTGAAATTGTCGTATTTTGGGAGTATGAGACAATACTGATGTATATGCCAGTTGGCAGAACTGCTGTTGTTATGTATGGAGTGGGAACGAGGGCGTGGCTCTCTGGTGTAGTACTCGTGGCTGCGGGGTGGAGGGACAGCGCCGGTTCCCCGCCAAACATTTTTACTGCGCGAGGATGGCGCTGTGGGAGGTCCTGACTGTTCCAATTCTACGCTCCCTAAAAAATGTTTCGGTTTTTAAAATAAAAGTTGTTTTTACCGATAAAGTTTGTTAAATATAAATTTATAGGTAACATTTGTCGTACATACTTTATTATTTAGGTTTACTATTTTAAAGCACCTATTCTGTTAACACAGGATTTTTACCTTATGATATAGTTTAACTTCTAAACTTACTCCCTTCTTAAACATGCGAAATGAACGTTTATAACAAATCTGTCCAAGAATATTACAAATCCAGGTGTTTAAAGTTTTATTCACCTATTTACACCACTTTGTTGCTTACAAATCTTAAGAAAAAATAACAAAACCTAAAATGCGTTGAATTTGCCACAACTGTGGTTTCCATAAATAACTTAATCGGTTTAATAAGGTAATAATTTCGGCTATTATCCTTTTGAAATTTTAAACCAATTTAACCAAATAATCAACCACTTTTAAATTTGCGCGTTTATATTTGTAATGAAGGGCCACTTTTATTAGTTATAAACTTCTATTAAAAAAAGATGTCATTCAAATATAGATTGCCCAACATTTTAAAAGGAATTCGCAGTTATTTTTTTTTACTGAAATAGTCTTTTTAAAAGCTCGAACAAATTAAAGTATGTAAAATGAATACATTTTAAACATTGACACCAAAACTTAATAAGCACAAAGTTAATAAGCACAATTTTATTCGATAAACCAACAATGTATAAAAATTAAAAGCTCTCTTTTAATTATTACCCTCATTTTTTAAGACTCCTAACAGAACAGCATAACTGTAAACCTTAAAGATGACTGTAGGAGTTTGACTATTATCTGAATTGTGAACATTCATTTGAAGTCATCCTCAGATTGTTAAAGACACTCTATTTTCTCTGGACAGCCCTGCTAACGGTTCTCACAAACTTACTAGAGCAGCATTCACTAAGCCTGCGAATCTTTAAGTTATGTAGAATAATCATACAATCAATCAATACAATGTTAGAAGCAGCTGTCAGTCCACTGATATCACGCACTTCTTTGCTAAAAAGTAACTATTTGTCTTCAATAGACACCACTTAAATAACATAGAATAGTAATAGGTAAATGAATGTTTTATAATCTGTAAACTCTATTATTACCTGGTGGAAAATTTCACAAATTTTCTAACATTGAAAATTTGTATTCAGAAGAATACAAATGTCGATGAATACCAAACCCACTGATGAATACAGTTACAGAGTTTTACGGTTGGATCGTAAAACACTGACTGATGT
The DNA here is from genome assembly GCA_963675035.1 of Allygus modestus. NCBI lineage: Eukaryota > Metazoa > Arthropoda > Insecta > Hemiptera > Cicadellidae > Allygus > Allygus modestus. The sequence goes on from OY776116.1 coordinate 13,929,972, forward strand.
TCACAGCCAGCCATCAGCCAGCGCCGTTTGTCATCCCAACCAAACGATATTCAAGCTTTATTCCATTTCGTTTTGTATTTGTCAGAACACTTTGTTTCAATTTCGTTATTCAAACTTCAAGGACAAAACTTATTAATAAAATAAATTGTCTTACGAAACCGGGGGTCCAGCATACCTGTTAAGACAATTATTAGGTACTTAGTGATAACTTCACTATCTACTTAGGAATTTCATTCAGATTAACTTTCAATTAAAAACTTCACGTCCAAGTCTCCACGATAGAAAGTAAACTAAGCTATCATTATAAGAAAAATATTATTATTATTACATATTCAAAGTCTTCACATTATTCAAATTATAAATAGAAATAAAAAAATTGCTTTTGCCACTTGTGAAAATAGAAACACTAATCGTACTGTTTTTACGATTTCACTCTAAGGCATTTCAAAGATAAGCCGAAAACACATTGCTCTTACAAAACTATATGCAATGAGTTTATAAGTGTCTGTTCAAATTGTGAATCATAATCCAAAACTTCTATGCAACGGTTTTTATTTTGTGTAGTTAGTAATATATCATTGCAATGCTCTTCATTTAGGCTTCTACACTAAATACCACCTACTTACAATATTGTTTCCATTCCTACCGTTTAGTTTTTACTTTTTTACTCAGTAAAAAATTATTTATAAATGAATTAAAACTGTTTTTCTTCAAGTTTATGTTCTTCATATGTCTCCAATTTCAGATGTTATTCCGTTGGACTTTTGCAAGTTATTTAATAAGGACCTCCTTAAGAGCATCATTTAACAAGCAGACCTTAAATAATGCTCAAAGAGAGAGGGTGAAGCATAAGAACGCTTAGTTTTGCTTAAGAGAAGTAAGCAGCATTTTAGGAGGGTGAGGAATAACAAAGACGGATTTGTTGGACTGACAGAGGAGGGTAGGTAGGGGATGAAACGCCCTGTTGGAGCGGAAACAACAATGCAAGCCTGGGGAGAAGAAAAAGTGCAAATACTGCCACATATGACTACGTATATTATGTTCCTATTACACTGACTATACATGAAATGCTAATGCCTTGTTTTTATATCCTCTCGAAAAAGTCTACACAACAGTGACATCGATATTTAATAAAAAATCTGTAAGTCCAATCGACATTATATGTGTAAAACATGTAAAACAAACGTTTTGTTGAATTAGGTCCCATTTTATGACAACTTGTATGTATTACAGACTAAACTTTTTCGTTATACAGAGCCTTTTTAGCATAGTGAATAATAAGTAGTTTTCGCAAATGAAGAGGTTAACACTGTCTACGGCTCATACTAATACGGCAGCAATGATGACGTCACCACTCAGCACTGCGCATTTGTGTTCGTTATCTACGGTCAACGTTGACTGGTGCTGACGTGTATCATTATTATATTGATCATCAGACACATTTATTTTGGATTTCAATAGTTTAATCGCACAGGTTATATTTTGTTACAATTCCTATTTCAAATGTTTTTATATTATTAATAACCTAATTTCACACTTTCCATATGTCCACTTTAATATCACAATACTAGGCTTTTATATACCTAATAAAATAATATTACATATATTTAAATGCCATATTTAAATAAAATTAATAATATGAAATTAGCAGCTTTGTTAACTCCTTTCTATATTACATCCTTCTTAGTATATGGGTACAGTATTGTTTCCCATAACATTTGAGTTATATTACAAAATAATAATAATTGAGTTAAGTTTGGGTGGAATAAATCATTATTTTATTTCATTATTTCATTTCATTTTCATTATTTAATTTATTTCAGTTTTGTGGGAGTATTCGATAATTCTCCTGCTGCTTGCGATTCTCTTTCAAAGATTCCGTAACAGGGACGGTTTTTATTCAGAAGAATATATATTTCCATGAATATTAAACACTTCAATAAATACAGTTTCAGAGTTTCACGGTTGGATCGTAAAACATTGACTGATGTCGCAGCAGACCATTAGCTGAAGTCGTTTGTTCATCCACAACATCAAAACAAAAGCTTAATTTTCTTAGTTTTGTTGTTGTTAGAACACTTCGTTTCCAGGCGTATTTCAAGCTGTACTGTTCCTCTGTGTGTTTCTTATCTCAGTTATGAGAAACTATTACGAATACATCTCGTTCGGCCTTCGTGATGGTGATGAAAGTTTCCTTCTACATACAGAGATTTGGCTGATATTTTAAGCGAACAGAATAATTACGTTATGCCTAACTTGGGATTTTTATTGTACCTTTATTTATCAATTGTTAACATTCATTTTTATATTTTATTCCATCTAGAAAAAACATAGCAATGATTAAGTTTGAAACATTGTGTAAAGAATACTTAGAATACTGGAGAGTAAAGAGAATGCTTCAATCACGTTGTACTTATAAACAACAACAAAAAAAGAACAAAAAACTTATTTAAAGTCTTATATTGAATTGACGTATAGTAATAAACAAAGTACAGTATGTCCATTTAGAATACTACCTGGTCTCCCCAGCTAATGTTTCCGGTCTGTAAGAAAGCCCGTAATATGATTTATAGTAACTTTTATGATGTCAATACAACTTTAAAAGATTATATAGTTTTAGTATTAAATATTTAATATTAGACCAGATTTGATGCAATGTAAGGGGTTTTAACTAAACAAAACTACTCCTTTACAGTTTTCCCGCTAACATTTAATATTCGCAAATTGACATATCAAATATACTTTTAAAACTTTATTTTTGGTATGAATAACATATTAATCTGCAATTACCTTCTGGATTATTTCCTTTTTCTAACAAAAACCCGGTGATGTGACTGGTTGAAATCGATCGCCTCTTGTACCGTAAATTTGTGTATATTTACCGTCATGTATGTAAGTGCAGTATAAGTTTGATTATATTTTGTGTTAAGTGTTTTGAGACTAGTTTATTTTATCCTGATAATTTTCCTATAATTTCACATGTTTCGTTGGGCTTTAAGAGTTCCTTCAGAGCATCATTTAACAAACGGGCCTTAATTATGCTCAAAGAGGGAGGGTGTGGAATGGAACAATTATTTTTGCCTAAGAGAAGTAAGCAGCAATTAAAGAGGGTGAGGAGTAACAAAGACAGATTTGTTGGACTGACAGAGAGGGTAGGTAGAGGATGGCTCCCCTCTTGGAGCTGAGCAAACGACCCAAGGCTGGGGGGAAGAAAAAGTGTAAAAATACTCGTTTTATTGGCCTAATTATGCTGCGACTAATTAACTATAGAGATGATGGCAATTAATATTTTTGTTTCTTTACCTAATTTACCTCCCAAAATCATCTGTTCAATAATAAAATCAATATTTAAACTATTTATACAAAATTCTGTAAACCAGTGCAAGTATTGTAAAAGAGGCTTTATTAGATTTGCGAATGATTTTATTAATATATTTCTAAGTGAGAAAATTTTATAGCAGATTAAACCGTGATATACCAGTGGTATTTTTTGCCAAGGTAAATTTAATTTAATTTTCGCAAATGAAGAGATTGACAGCAGCTACGGCCTAGACTGATGCAGCAATGATGCCGTAGCCATTTCCCACTGCGTATTTGTGTTCCTTACCTACGGTCAGTGCAGACCGGTGATGATGTACTATTTGTTGTTATCTTGTTTCTAGAAACTTAAGGCAATAATTCCTTTAAATTAAATTTGTATTAATCATGATAATATTAAGATTGTTTCAGTAAATGCATTACTTCAATAATGTAATTAATCATTATTACCAAAGGTACGCAATAATACCAAAATAAATTTCAAATCAGTATACATCAAATTTTTTTGATTTTATGAGTGATCACCAACAAGATATGAGACAACTTTTACTTGAGTTACCACAATTATTGGTTTGTTAATACATTGAACAGATTTCAGATTGACACCCACCAGTTGAATGCCCATTTTACATTTTCTTTACTGATTTGATTTTAGTTATAACCTATCTAAATATTTACCACAATAAATAATATTGTCGATAAAAAAAGTTCTTCGATAACTATTATGGTAGGAGAACAACTAACCAAACTCCTTGCCTAAACTTTTAACTTGATGTAAGCGTAGCTTAATTAAATACTCTTAAACACTTGCTTCTTCACATTTTCTTGTTGTTTTACGATTTCCTGGTAGTATAAAGTAGTTAAACGACTATTTACTTGAAAGGTTTTATACCTCCAGTTGACTTTTATATCAAGTGTATACTCCGAAGATGGCTTCACGGTTGACCGCTTTCATGGTGACACAATCAACCTGAGTGCACTTCAACGTATTCTAGAAAAGTTAGTGTTTTATGTCACCCGAGAACATAAAAATGGTCTACCATAAGTTACTTGCTTTATATTAAATGGCAGTGAATAAAGTATGTTTAATGACACGATCAGTGTTGTATTTGATGCGGATATTTTATGTGTTCCATAGGTGAAGTCACTGTTATCATAAATCAAACAATTTCAGAAGGCGATCTTGTAAGAATATTACTGTAAGCTTGTATTTTCCTACAACTATGCTCATTGTAAATACGGAAAAAAGTTGAAATTATTAATCAACAAATTAAATTGTATTACTTACTCATACATGTAGTATAAATTTGTATTTGGTTGTAAAAATACATATTTAATTCATCAATTTTAAACAAACAAAACCAACGTCTAGAAGATTATGTTTTTTTTTACTCGAGTGCCAAAATTGCATACATTCTTTTAAGGGAAAGCGGTCCAAACTCCTCAACTTGTGAGGACATACAAGGAATCGAACCCGTGACCTCTTAAACCAATTCCAAGACATTAACCGCTAGGCTAGCATGATGCCCCATCATATATTATGGCATGCTCCTGTAGTACTATTTGATGCAATCTATACGCTTATAGATAACTGAAAACATTAAGGTACCACAACAAATTAATAATAATTTATTGTATAAATAAACACGTTCAACTTATTATTTTTTACAGAGTAAATAATTCAAATATATAATCTTTCACCAATTGTTTTGGTGGTAAGGTCGTTTGGTTAATTTTATCTGGAATTTAAATAACGAGAAGTTAAAACTGAGTATAAATTATGATAAAAGGAGTGTACAGAATATAAGTGTTTCGTAATGCTCGCAGAAAGCAAAGAGCAATTAAGAAAGGTGAACAACAACAATGACGAATTTGTCAACCTGCCAGAGAAAATCGGTAGCGAGGACTCCCCTCTGGAGAGAGAAAAGGACCGGGAAAAGGCACAAGTGCAGTCTCTGCCCAATGACATGCCCATTGACGAAAAGTACTTGGGTTAAAAAAATACGTTCACCTTTTCATTTATGAGTCGGTTATTTTTTCCAGTTTTTGTGAACTTTATAACACTCTAATGCGTATTATCCATGATATCAATTAACACATCTTTTTCAGGATATGGTAATAGAATTTATGATATGAATTAGCAGTATCTTTCAGGTAACTATAACAGAGTGAAATTTACACAAACTAATATGCTGATCAAGCTTGTACAAAACAGTAAATAAATGTAAAAAAAATATATTTAATGGTTTACTTAGAGCCTGAGCAATTATATTTTGTCAGAACTTCATGTATAGTTCATTTAGATTATGTGTCGTTCGTGTTCAATGTGGATTTATGTGTTTGACGAACCGAAAGGTGATTGCAATGTGTAATGACTATTAGTTTTGTGTTGTGTGTCCGTCTGATGATGCAGAAATTGGTGAAACGCGTCACACTTCTGACAAAATAGGATTGCTCAGGCTGTAAGTACACCATTAAAAATATTGAATTCAACAATCTCGTAACCAGATCTTTCAAAATAATAAATTAATGCAATAGTAGATTATACGGACCATCCCGAATGTTTCAAATGGTTTAATTATTTATTAACTAAATGAAATAGGGGGAAATATATTACATACTGTTTTTTCAGGAAATAAAATTACCCCATTGGCGGTGTTTATATGATCGCTTTAGTTGTTCTTTGCAACGCTGGATTATGTATTAGCTGTGTATTGCTGTGTTATGGATTATGTACTAGACGTCTACGCTTTCGAGCTAGACGATTTCAATGATTTCATAAACGTAAATGATAACATAAACTTTGCAGTTGTTATTGCCGAAAAATGTTTTATTCATGTTAAATATGATTCTGATTACATATAGTTAACTTGCAAAAGTGTATAATGTACTACACTTTTTACCAAACTTAAAATTAGGTAAATTAAAATGCATTTAAAACTTTAAGAAGAAATAAGTTGAAATTGTTACCACGTTTTATTCATACATTCATTGGAGTACCTTCAAACATTCCATTTTATTACTAAAACCTTAAAACACTCTTAATAAGGGTAGTTTTATCTCCACAATTGTTACTCCAAATGAGCAGGTTAATAGCGGGTGGGCCTAGGCTAATGTAGCCTCTCAGACCAGCAACATTAGTCTTCGTTATCAGTGGCAGCGCCGGCCTGTGATGACAGGCCATTATTATTTTACCACTACAATTCTGCTGATATAAGCATAAAAACAGTTTTTGATAGATCTATTGTATAATCATTTTGTTACTATGTATGAGTGTATTATTATTTTATGTCATTCGTCCATCACTACTTAACAAGTATAAGGCTATTAAAAGACTAATTTTAATTTTTTTAACTATACTGAGGTTTGGAACGAATATAATACATTCTCTTCTTGTGTATACAAAGTGAATTTTACAGTATTCACAACGAAGAAAAATAAATAATTAATAAAATGCCCATAAATTTGTTTAAGAAAGCTAAACAAATTGTTAAGCTGGTAAACCCAGCTGGATTGTTTTATTATGAAGAGTTGTATATATATATATTAATTAATAATTATAAGATTATTTTAATAAGTAAATATGCAATACATGGTAATATGTGCAAAAGGTAAATTGAAATAATGCATATAATTATTGCATGCTCCCAAGATCATTGCTAATTATTTATTACTTATTTGATTTTTTGTTAATTAACATGTGCTCATTTATCTTTTGAATGACAATGAAAATCAGTTAACACATTGCATGAACAGCAAATCGCTTCACCTATAAATAATGAATTACATAATTAATTAATTAATTATTAATATTAATTCACTAATGTTACACTTTATCTACTACATTGACCTTTCATAAACGTTTGTGAGATCAAAGCAATATCGATTAAATTTCAATTTGATACCTTTTCCACTTCAATATCGAAAGTGATCTCAAAAAGGACGACGTGGTTGACCGGTTTTGTGATAACACAATCAACTAAAGTGCACGTCACCATCGCTGGGAAAAAGGAAGAGTTTTATGTTACTCGGGCATTTTTCATTTTTCTTTTCCTGAAATAATCTTTTGACATAATTTGACATTTATATTATTTATTACAATATAACGCTTTTAATTGTGAGTTTAAATGCGTTAAGGGTTTTAATTTGTCATATTCTATTTTTCAGTTGGTTTGCTGTAATTTGATGTTTGCGACCTCTTCTTCTTATATTTGGCCGATTCACATATAATTTAATCCTGTGCTTGGAAATGGCAATTAAAGCAAGATATTATCATGTAACGAACAAGACGATTTTGTTAAAATTTAGTTTCTAAGAACAATAGCTAAAATTCACGTAAGATCCGCTGTTCATACATTACGTGCACCAAGCATTAGAACTATAAAATGATTATATCTGTGAAATTCATTGTTGGTGATGGTTGCTTAAGACATTATCGCGGACAATTGGGATCACTAACTGGAGAAAAACGAGTTTGACGACGTTTCAGGATCTGGAATCTGATCCCCACTTGTAGGCGAGAAAACCGCCTAGAACATTAAAAAAATAAGTGGCACAATCCAGACAAAGTTGGGTAAAAACAAAAACTAAAAGAGAGAATCATGGCGTGTAGTTTTATGGAGTAAAAGTAATACAAATAGAAGAAAACCAAACCAAACGAAAAATCCAGGCGCTCACTGCATAACGAAACAGTCTCGCTCAATTTAAGTATCTTTGTGTTTGCATGTTTGTTTGTTTGTTTGTTTGTTTATTTGCCTGGATTAAGCCAAAAAGCTTTTTCTAAATAGTTATTCTCCTAACCTGAAGAGGGGATCAGATTTCGTCTCCCGAAACTTTGCGAATATGACTGTTTTCTAATCAGTAACGCCAAATGACTACAATAGTTTCTTAAATTACAAGAACAAAACTTTTAGGACACGCTATAACATATATTTATGTACATGTCGTATGCCATGAAATAACGCTTATTTCGGACTGTTAATTTACCAAACGTTTACTTTAATTAATTAGGCAGAATTGTTACTTATTAAATTTCAAACAAAGAATTACGAGTCATGTTTTGTAAGTTCTTTGTTTATATAGAGAACAAATTTAACAGTTCAAATAGAATACACTTGAAAATAAATTAAGTTTTGTTGTTCTCAGCTGACAAACATCAGCCAGATACTGAATTCGTCAGTTATCCGTTTTTTGTATATTTTTTTCGGACAGTATTTGTTTCATTGATCGTATTTAATGATTCTTTCTTTTATACTAGGCAATCATCACATTTTCAAATTAGAACTGGTGTTTTCTGTAGCTTTATGCGTTTTATAATTTGTATCTTAGGTAGGTTTTATTTTCATAACAATCAATACAAATATATTAAGTGTTTGATTTAATGTTTCAGGTTAGGACATGACTAAATATATAGTAACCTAAGATTAGAAAAGAGCAACTCTTTTGGGATTAAGGTAAACGGTATTTTAGCAAATTTCCTCTATAGGGAAGAAGCTATTACCGTAGGTCTCATGGTAAGACTTAAGCCCGAGACCATGATAACTTTACTTTTTGAGGTCCCCAGAAGCCAAAAACACCATTCGTTCAAATTTATATATATATATATATATATATATGACTGTAAGCACGATAACTCTCAAAAAAGGTTCGATCTTAATTAAATTTAGTAAAAATGTGTAAAGTAACATTTATTTGAACGAGTTCGAAAACCAAACGAATCGCACTATCCGAAGGGGGGTTTTGTACTCCTCAAATGGGTTTTTTGGGATTTCCACATGTAATTTTCATTTACATCAAATTTTAATTTTTACCATTGAATTGAGCATAAAATAAAACAATTTGGTATTTTGATCATTGCTCTACGTCAGTTGATTACTGAGATATTGAAAGTGCTAAACATAGTACGTTGTTTAATATTATTCTTAAGGAGAAAAATAAACATTTTATATCTCGCCTATTTATGGACATAAACTGAGGAAATTTGGTATATCGCTTCATCTGGTTGTGGTTTATTGTTGTTTGCACAAAAAAACAATTGTTTGCCTATGGATACCGTAGCAGCAAACCTAGGTACTCGGTCCCCATGTTATTCTTATGGAAAGTAATTAAAATGTTGTATATCGCTTATTTATGAATGTATATGGAGGAAACTTATTATGTGACTTCAATTAAATGAGTTCTATTTATTTTTGCATAAAATCCCATTATTTTGTTTTCTTTGTTGCTGCAAACCTGCGTACTCATCCCCAATGTTGTTCTTATGGAGAATAATTAATATTTTAAATATCGCTTGTTTGTGAATATATTTCTTATCTAAGTGGCTTAATGAGTTATGTTATACATTCATTGGAAATTCGTTGAGTATAAAGGTTTGCTACGACGGGGGTATTTAATTAATGAGATTACACTTTGACTTAAAAACCATCCACGTTTGCTAAGTTGTATATTACCATTAGTAATATATGTACAGAGTTAAACTTATTTAAATAGTATTAAATGTATTACCTGATACTCAAACCGATCAAGATCAGTGTTGAGGGATGTTACTGAAAGTTACCAAGCAAAGACTTGTTATTCTGAAGTATTCCCAATTTAGTACAAACTTTAATCAATTTAATGGAATATAGATAATATCCAGAGCACACGACGACAAGATAAAGGCTTTCCAATCTCATTTAATAATACCGACTTGATTAAACGTAAATATAACTTTTACTGAAGCCAGAACAGATTTTTATCAAAAACCCGTATTTTCCCTTTACACATTTCATATACAAGACCATTTGATTAACATTTAAATGGTTTCCTACTATTAAGAGTTCTTGATTGTGATTGCATCAATCATAACCAATTTATATATTTTTCCTGTGATATTTTTACAGTGGCGTGAAATAGATAAACGAAATAAACTAAGCTATATGTTTTAACAAATCCATTTTAAGTGAATTCTGCATTTAATGTATTGGCCTTTATTACCGTCGTGATGTTTGTGTCATTTCGTATAACACGATTAGAGCTTCTACACGAATTACGTTTACAAAATATTTGAGACTAATGATTACTTTTTAGTAAACTAAATTCATTTCAATATTTTAATTATTTATATTACACTGTTTAAATTGTATGACTTAATCAATACATACTATTGTTCCAAAAACCAATGTCCCTCAAAAAGATCAAATACGATTATTTTATGATGTAGCACTTTCATAAAACCTTACTTATGCTTGATAAATCAAAACTTATTAAAATTGGAATTATAATAAAATTGTTTTACAAACACATAAGTGATTCAGTTTATTTGTTAATGTATTTTGTATTACGATATTAAATTTTCCTTGGTTTTATTACCTAAAGTCTTCAACTCGCAACTTTAGAAAGCGCAAAGCTTTTATAAAGCTTGCTGTAATCGTTTTAAAACTTTCTACCTGCTTTGTAAACAATAAATTAATTACTGAACTATGTTCAATATTGGAACCTCACTTTTACACATAGTAAATAGAAAATATAGAATACAAAGATTTTAGAAGTACCATATGTAAAAAGTGAAGTAGAAGCATCAACTGCGTGTTTTAGTTTTCGTTTGCAGCCATTGCAACGAGCAAATAATGTTGTCAGGGAGAAAAGAATTCGTAATTTTATTTTTGTGAGCCATTACATAAGGAGGCAAGTCAACCAATTTTCCTTAGCATTGTTCATTTACTCTAATTGCTGCTTACTTCTCATTAACCTAAAAACCATTTTCACCTTCATTGTTCTCTGTAATAACTCAACATCAGCTGAGCTACATTTATCTTCCTGTAAACTAAACTACTTAAAATTTGAATACATATAATATTTTTACTCGGGAAAGATATAGCTTAGTTACTACATATAAATCAAACAGATGTACCCATATAAAACACACACTAACAAAAATAACACTAATAATTTGTTTAAATAAAAACTATGTATACGTTTTGCTGGTAAACATTTATAGTTTCATAAACAATCGTTTTGTAAATATCATTTAATGGGGATTTTACACACTCGCAGACAACATATAGAATAAGCTATTAAAATTCGCTCCGTGAATACGAGTTATTTTTAACGAAATAGACCAATATATGTTGTAGCCTTATGTTGGCTGAAGGAGTTTTAGTTGGCTCTTACAACCCAAAGTATGAATTTATAGTTAAAATATAAATTATTAAGAGTTTTATATTCATATTCTGAAATGATTCAGGATAATATTAATGGTTATGTGATTATGTTAAAGTTAATTGCTAATAAATCACATTCCGTTTGATAGAAATAACCAACCATAATAGTTGCATAAACGCTAACTACATATTGCAGTTATAACTACGTATTATTATGCAGGATCATTACAGTGAGCTTCACACAATAGAGGACAAGAAGATTGCTCTGAATTTATTGATATTTTATTTACAACTATATATATTGCTCAATAACTAGAATATTTTGTGTTTGTACTCATTTTTTCTATAGAATTTACTTTATTTTACTTGTTGACTTGTATTCTTTAAGTTAGTTTTATTCAGGCTAAATTTACTAAGGCTGACAAATTTAGTTCTGCCAGAAACTTGGAAGGAACGGAAAGGCACGTTTGGTTATAAGACAGACAACATATATATGTGAATTCCAAATAGTAATTTTTTTCTGTCTATCTTTAGGCTTTTAACAAAATAAATTGTTGGATTAAATTTAACACTTCAAACATAACTAGTTCTAATACCACTGATTGGTTTTAGAAATTAGCCATTACATAAATTAAATATCACATTCAATAATAAGAGGTGATTAGTGAAAAACAGAGTTTATTCAAAAGTGTGATGCGTAGAACGATATTTAAAATTATCCATCCAGTACTGTCGGTTGCGTGAACAACTTCCAGTTCCTATTTTTTAACTGTAAATATTTGTTATGAAATCTAAGATAATTTGTTATTAATATAAAACATTTAAATTGTTAAGAAAGAAAGTGATTGGTTATTAAAAGCTATGAAGACCAAAGGAATTTAGCAACACCATATGGGTGATTGAAGATTCACTACATGGTGTTGTTAAAATGGATGTAGTAATAACGTCCGAAGAATCTTATCAAGCTATTGAGTATTATATATATCCAATTTTCTATTTTAATAAAAATATACCATTTAATAGAAAAAAAACTATTAAACTAAAAAAGTAAGAAAGTGAGAGTTAATATAACATATTTTGAGCTATCAAAAAATATATTCTTATCCATATTCTTATCAACATATAAAATAAAATGTTTTGTAGATGTTCGGTATCAATCAAAATAATTTACCCACTTTTGGTGCTTTTTGGATATAAAATCCCAACTCATGGGGCTTTAACATATCAATGTTAATCTTGTGGGAATCTCAATGTTGTTAAGATAGTCATCTAATTACTTAAATATTTACTATTATTAATCAAATAGATTTTAAATCAAAGCCTTATTATTTATTTTTACCAAGAAAACCCTGTTAGTTATGGACTGCGTCATAACTAACGATCTCGATCAATGATAAAGCAGTCATTCAGAAACACGGATCATTTGTCTTCGTTATCTGTCGTGGGCCGACCAGAGATGGCGGTGGCTATCAGCTGTTCACAACCGTATAACACGGTAATATTTCAGCTGGTGAAATTCTACGAAAAAAATGTAATCAATGATTGAAACTGTGGATGCGATAAGCTTCCAGTAAATAAACATCATGCGATCAGTTAGGTTACTTGAAGTGGAAATTTAAGATAAGCATTTGGGTTTGATTCTACGTTCAAACACAAACCCAGTTTCGTTTATCATTTCAACTATAATATTTTGTTATGAGTAACTAAACTATAAATAATCTTTATCCCCATGATTTATCTGAGACATTTTGCTCAAATCCTCAGTCAATTGTTTCACTGGTGGACATTACTAGCGTTAGTTCTACTTTTTAATTGGATTTCTCTCGTAATATTCCCTAAGATTTAAATTTTTTGACTTTTTATTTTTTCATAAAATTAAATTGTAACTGATAAAATGTATATCTAAAGACAAGTTACGCGAGTAGTACATCAAAATAAGTATAAACTGATGTCATGGCCGTGAGATTAAAAGAAATTCGTTGGTTATAACTGTACTGTATCATGATCATTGATACACATACATTTGTTGGTTATAACTGTACAGTATCAAGATCATTGCTACACATACATTTGTTGGTTATAACTGTACAGTATCATGATCATTGCTACACATACATTTGTTGGTTATAACTGTACAGTATCATGATCATTGCTACACATACTTTTGTTGGTTATAACTGTACAGTATCATGATCATTGCTACACATACATTTGTTGGTTATAACTGTACAGTATCGTGATCATTGCTACACATACATTTGTTGGTTATAACTGTACAGTATCATGATCATTGCTACACATACATTTGTTGGTTATAACTGTACAGTATCATGTTCATTGCTACACATAAAATCGTTGGTTATAACTGTACAGTATCATGATCATTGCTACACATACGTTTGTTGGTTATAACTGTACAGTATCATGATCATTGATACACATACGTTTGTTGGTTATAACTGTACAGTATCATGATCATTGATACACATACGTTTGTTGGTTATAACTGTACAGTATCATGATCATTGCTACACATACGTTTGTTGGTTATAACTGTACAGTATCATGATCATTGCTACACATACATTTGTTGGTTATAACTGTACAGTATCATGATCATTGCTACACATACATTTGTTGGTTATAACTGTACAGTATCATGATCATTGCTACACATACATTTGTTGGTTATAACTGTACAGTATCATGATCATTGCTACACATACATTTGTTGGTTATAACTGTACAGTATCATGATCATTGATACACATACATTTGTTGGTTATAACTGTACAGTATCATGATCATTGATACACATATATTTGTTGGTTATAACTGTACAGTATCATGATCATTGCTACACATACATTCGTTGGTTATAACTGTACAGTATCATGATCATTGCTACACATACATTCGTTGGTTATAACTGTACAGTATCATGATCATTGCTACACATACATTCGTTGGTTATAACTGTACAGTATCATGATCATTGCTACACATACATTCGTTGGTTATAACTGTACAGTATCATGATCATTGCTACACATACATTTGTTGGTTATAACTGTACAGTATCATGATCATTGCTACACATACATTCGTTGGTTATAACTGTACAGTATCATGATCATTGCTACACATACATTCGTTGGTTATAACTGTACAGTATCATGATCATTGCTACACATACATTCGTTGGTTATAACTGTACAGTATCATGATCATTGCTACACATACATTTGTTGGTTATAACTGTACAGTATCATGATCATTGCTACACATACATTTGTTGGTTATAACTGTACAGTATCATGATCATTGATTTACATACATTTGTTGGTTATAACTGTACAGTATCATGATCATTGATACACATACATTTGTTGTTGATTTTACTTTTGAATTCCTTTTAAAGCTGCCTTATAGCTTGTTATAATAGAAACTAAAAATATTATAGATATTTTTGTTTTAATTGGTTGAATACGTCTAAAATTAAAAATTAGTTTTAGAAGCAACATCTATGCCTAAAAGAAAAAAAGTTAAAATCAATTTTTCATATCCCTAATAAAATATTTCTTCTCTGTTGTAACGTTGTGTAGTATTTCGCTCATGGTCATCAATTTAGTTTATAAATTATATATTATCAAATCAAGAATATAGTGATACAATGGTATTGTTGCAATGACAGTTAAGTTGGTAAGACGCCTCCAAGATCCCCTAAAGAGGGGAATCCCCTCGCAAATGTCCCCTCAGTTGACAACTCCATCTTTGATGTGGGCTGTCTCCATTAATTATCCTTTGCCTTCCATAGCCGAGTGTGACTGGGGTGGAAAGAATTACATAAAAAATATTTCATTTAAGAATAAATCTGTTGCATGGTTGCAAATTAATTGCGAAAGTAATAGATTTAAGTAATTTATGGCAAATATAAATACTAATTAATCAAGAATATTGAACCGTTAGAAATTACTCAAAAAAAGTAATAGTAATATCAGACAAAAAGACGATTTGCCATTTGTAAGAAAATCATAGTTTAATTTTAGTTTAAAATATGTTTGTTAACTCTAATAATCATTGTGTTTCAAATACCAGACAAAGTAGCTAATGTGAATCTATGTAACACTAACTGTACTTAAATTGTTATCAGAAATAATGTTAAGGGATACAGAGCACTGTGCTGACCAACACCACGCTTTATGGTTTAGTCGTAAACAACAGGTATTGAGTGACGTCCAAAACACACCGCCAACGGACGTCGTTTGTCATCAAAAAGTTACGTTTGGCGTTGATTCCAATTGATTTTAGTCTGAAATTCCGTCCGGTTTTTTTCCGAGAAACGTTCTAAATTAATAACTTTAAATATAATTAATATTGAATTATAAATTAATTTAGAGGATTTTTTTAAAATAAAAATGACCGAACAAACTTTTTTACTTTTACACATGATAATATAGTTAGAGTAAAAATGAGAATTGATAATAAGAATGATATTTTGTAATAATTACTTTTACTAATCAAATATTTATGTACAAGCAAAACGTTTCAATCTGCATAAATAGCAAAGGAATTACACATGGTTAAAATCTTTATTGTGTTAAAGTAAATTCAATTGAAAACAAAAATATTTAAAGATTTTAGTTTGCATAAATATAATATGTTTAATATTAAAAAATTTGGTTTTACGAATTTATATTTATTATTGTGTGAATTTCCTTTTCTAGAGATGACATAAAGAATAAACATTACTTAAAATACTACAGCTTTTATTAAAATAATATCCATTATATTAATCAAAATTTTACTTCCTTATCTTACTTTACCATCTGGCGCCTCACTATAGTGTATTACGTTGTTAAACAAAATTTTATTTTCGTATATATCAAACTTATAATTTCGTCAAGGCCAAATAATTTCAAAAAATAATTTATTTTATTGTCAACGTAAAAATTTAATTTGTCATAAACAATATTTTTAACTGACTGGACAGTGTGGAGGTTAGAGTTCCCACCCCATGAGGTTCACCAGCCTGATGTTGAACAAAATTATAATGTTGTAAGGGTTTGATACTGGAGACACATGTCACTGAAAACACTGCCTTAGATTGTATCAAACCCCGGGCTAACACCACTCCCCTTCAAAACATTATACAAATCTCTCACTGAGTGTACACACAAAAAATATACATTATGTTTAGATATGTAACTAGCATAGCTATTAAATTAAATAAAACCAACCAGTTGAAATTAATAATTATTTACTAGTAATTAAAGCTGTCTGTATCGCAATAACCTAAGAGTGGAGTACTGACCATCCACAAGCCACGTTGCGTGTAGACCGTGGACGACTCGGTGAGTGATGTGGCGCCCCCAGTGGATAAATGGGCAACTGAAATGATGAGATAATGACCCTACTGAAGTTCCAACAGACCAAGGGTTTCCGTAATTTATCTTGGGCGCTAATTAACAAAGTGAAACAAAAGGTGTTCTCGGGCTGAAAGGCTATACATTATATTGATTAAATTCAAGAAATTGTTTAGACCTTAGATAATTAATAAATATTAAAATTAGAAGCTTAAATTGGTGTAAGCTCTGAAAACCCTCAACATTTACTACAAAATAGTGTCAAAATCCTAACTGTTTTGATTTATTCTCACATTTGAGTTACCTGACTCAGTCATTTGACCTGATGATGACCTGAGTGACTGGTCAAAATCGATTGCTTCGTACCATATTTTATGTGTATTTATCGTATTTTATGAAGATAAAATATAATTGTAAATATGTTTTGTAGTGTTGCGAGACAAAATTCACCGTACCCTTTTTAATTGTAATAATAAGTATCATATTGCTCAAGAAATTGTTTTTGGTTCACAAAACCCAGAAAAATCTAATGTAAAAGATCAACGCATATTTATATAAACAACAAAGTGATTCACCATATATTTGAAAGAGTATGTTAGTGCGAACGACAAAGCAAAATCTTAGATATAGAACAAGTATTATTAACATACGATTAGTGTGATTTTTTATGTTTATATGACCTTTTCTTAGCTGTATGATTTTTAGTGAGGTTATAATGGCTAATTGTTATAATTTCAAAAAAATAGAGTCACATAAAAATTAAGATAAATATTAAAAGTGCTTTGTAATAAATGCCAGTTTTAATAAGAATTTTAATAATTCTGATAAAGCTTTTTTACACTTAGCTATATTTCATTTACGAAGTATTTTTAACCCCTCTTTCTATAAATATTAAACGTAACAAAGGAGGTCTATTTGTATGCTAAGAGAACACTACCGAAAACAAGCCATTAGCCACAATTTAGTACAGAGGCAAAGACTCATTGAAGTTAAATGGGTGAACAAAGCTAATTAAACTAATAATTTTTCATCATTTTAAAGTTTGCAAACTTGTATTTGTTAATGTATTTATATTCACCATTATTCACAGCAAGATTAGATACGAAAATTAAACAAATGAAATTAATTTGTTCCTATTTTGATTACTTGTATTTTAGTGATTTTTTTGTGTAGATTCACTTGAATTGAACAACGCATTCCTGCAGTTACAATAACGATCAATTTTCTCACCAGTGTACCAAAATAAAAAAAATCATCGGCTCTTTTTTTGACGAAGGTCTTTCAGAAGAGCTGTCTCCAGTATTACAAATAGACCTCTTTGAATTTAACCAAAGAGCGGTATTCGTTAAAAATATTTCAGCAAAGCAAACTAAACAGATGTTCTAAAGTTACTGTGCCACGGAATGGCATTTACAAATAAGTGTATAAGCGTATATATAGGAGAAATAAGGGGAATAAAATACTACTCTAGGCAGGAACTGACAAAACGGAAAACTGAAAGTTTTAATTTCCGGTTTCCGGTTTCCACGGGTTTACAGCTGAGACCAAACCAACTGTGTTTCGTTTAACTATTTTTCGTTGCGATGAAATTTCTCTCTAAAATACTGTTAGCATGTTAAAGCTTTTTTCAGCACTGCTTATACTTCAATTCTTTAGTATTTTTTTATCAAAAAGTCAGTCAAGTGCCAACAAATATTTTGGTTAAAGATAAACTAACAGACTATATTTAGTATTATTTATTCCGAGTTAAATCAAATTAACTGATTATTATTTCAAATGGTTTTTTCGTGTATAAGTTATAATAAAAGATATTTTAATTAGTTTTAAAGGCACCATTACTTATTTATCATACAGTGGTTATATGGTTTTTGAACACATGTAGTTTTGTATACTGGAGAATATAAAATGCATAGAAGAAAAGTGTTCTAGGTTTTGAGTTACGTTAAACTGATCGCAAATCTTTGGAGTAAATCGACGAAGCGTCAACAGAATGCTGGCGATTTTTCTCTTATACATCATATTGAAAATAATATTATTTTTAGCGAATTTCCCCTATAGGGAAGAAGCTATTACCGTAGTCGGCATGGTAAGACCTAGGCCCGGGACCATGATAACTTTTCATTTTGAGGTCCCCAGACCCCAAAAACACCATTCGTTCGAAACTGTATATATATATATATATGTGTGTCCGTGGGTGCGATAACTCTCGTAAAAAAGATCCGATTTTGATGAAATTTGGTACAAACGTGTAAAGCAGCATTTATGACTTTAAGTTCGAAAACCAGACAGATCGACTTATCCAAAAGGGTATTTTGGGGGGGTTTTGTACCCCAAAAATGGGGTTTTTGGGGTTTTTACATACAATTTTTGAAAAAGTAAAATTGTATTTTCCCCCATTGGAATCAGCTTAAAAAGATGCACAATTTTATGTTTTAATCATTGCTCTACGTCAATTGGTTACTGAGATATTGAAAGTGCTAAACACAGTACGTTGTCCAATGTTATTCTTATGGAGGATAAGAAAAATTGTATATCTCGCTTATTTATCAACTTATCCTGACGAAACTTGGTATATTGCTTCATTTCATTGTGGTATATTGATATTTGCACAAAAAACCATTTTTTGGCCAATAGTCGCCGTAGCAGCAAACCTGCATAATCAGCCCCATGTTATTCTTATGGAGAATAATTAACGTGTTATCTCCTTTAATTATGAACATAAATTAATAGAACTTGGTATGTGGCTTCACCTAGTTGAGTTTTATTGATATTTGTATAAAAGCCAATTTTTAGTGTTCCTAATTTCAGCAAACCTGCATACTCATCCACCATGTTATTCTTATGGAGAATAATTAAAATGTCATAAATCGTTTATTTATGAATGTATATTGATGAAACTTGGTATGTTGCTTTATGGTGTATTGAGATAAATTAATATGCATTGGAAATTCGCTGAGTATGCTGGTTTGCTGCTACGGGGGTATTTAATATTTAAGAAACCACAATATAAAAGAAATATTTAAACTTTCAGCCTCAGATTTTAGCTCGTAAGAAATACTATAGATCAAAAGTTCATTGTAGGTACCAAAACAAAATAATCATCATGAAAAATACTTTTAAAACCTCTAACATGACTTTCACAGTAGCTTGTGCACTAAGATTTCTATCTGTTATGCATGAGCAGTCACTTGTAATATTATGTGCAACAGTTTAGCTATTGGATTCTATTTGTTATTTTATAATAAAAGATATAAACATTTTTAAGATTAACAGGTTA
This sequence comes from Allygus modestus, assembly GCA_963675035.1. NCBI lineage: Eukaryota > Metazoa > Arthropoda > Insecta > Hemiptera > Cicadellidae > Allygus > Allygus modestus. Next base: position 13,950,074 of record OY776116.1, read on the forward strand.
ATAGTATCTTATATTTTTGTATTAATTATTAAAATAAGATGTATATTTTGATATTTTCGTTTGATTCCGTTCCATAAGTGTATAATATAATGCTTGAGCAGTTGTAACTTCAATTTCTAGCGGATAAGCTTCTGTTATTACTTTAAATTTATAATAAAAAATATATTGAACGAAATTTTGAGGATAATATGTGTCTTATTATATCAAGGGTTTTCAAGAGATAAGGTAATAAAGTAAAGGTTAAGTGTAAAAGTTTATATTTTAAATGCACAATTTATATTAGTTGTATGGATAGACCCTGTAGACATTTAATAAATATTAGCTATCGGGCATTTTTGTAACGGTTTAATTTTCAAAATAAATCATTAAAAATAAATTACATGCTAGTAGACTTTTAAAATTGCTATTACAATGATCCACAAGACGAAATACACAATATTTTGTTAAAGTAAGATTACATTTTTATTACGTTTTCTATAGTAAGCTCATATTTTTCAACTTTATCCTCTAAACATTACAGTGAACTAATCTTTTACAATCTGTTTTTGAGGAGAGATAAATCAATTTTGTACGAAGTTATGACCGTTTGGAAAGTTTTAAACGGCTTACAAGACAAAAGACCAAGCACTGAATTGCTTTGAGCTTTTCTATTGCCGGTGAAATACTGTTATTATTCTCATATACCTTTTATTTAAATAAAGTCCACTTGAGAGAAAAGTTTGTTTACATTTTTGGGTGAAAAGATAAGTATTTAAAAGCCATTTTCATTGGTAAAAATACTTAAGATTACACAATTATTATACATCTACTAAAAATAACTATGAATTAAATCATTAAAGTTATTAAAGTACATACATAGTTATCCAAATGTTCCTTAAAATACATCAGATCTAATTAAGTTACCGACCATTTATTTCTATCATTAGGAAGTTACACAAATTTTAAAATTATATCAAGAAGTTAAACCAAATCAGAACTAATTCAGTAAATTTTTAAACATCAATATAACATTGAAATTGAAGATAACAATGTAACTCCATCTTTTAGATAACTACTCAATTCCACAATAACTAATTCTACACTTATCAGTTTCCAATTAAGTAATGACAATCGAAAAAAAATCAAAAACCTAATACAATTTTAAAACTATGTATAGCCTAGTTAGGAAATAAACAAATAATAAGCTTCCTTCAATTTTAGTTTAGCACCTTTCATGTTGTAATCATTTCAAGTTCTGTGGGTTTTCATAAAAAACAAACATTTGTTCTTACTAGAATTACTTTTACTTTCCTAACATCAACGAAGCCAAATTGTTTTTAGAAACACACTCCAGGAAATAAAATACAGAAAAAACATTATTATACTTATTAGTGCGTTTACAATACGGAAATTAAAACAAACAGTACTGGGAGACCGAGCCATGCTCTGTGTTTGATTCCACAGAAGAGGCATTGAATTTGTTTTATTTCAAATACTCGTTCATTTTCAATATGAGCTCGTCCGCTTCGCTCGCTCGCCTCCCGGATGAGCTCGTTCGCTACGCTCACTCGCCTATCGACAACAGAGTTTTAGTTGCCATTCAAGTAGTTTTTTATTTCCATTATGAGGGTTGCCATTCAAGTAGGTTTTCTATTTCCATAATGATACAATCAAATACAAGAAACAATATTACAATATTTTAATTTATAGAAGCTGATTTAATGGTTTGTTTTTGTTATTCATAGTAACCAGTGATATGATTTTAACGCGTTGGCTGCTGTGGACCCCGATCGGGGTTTTTTTCAACATAGAAACTTATGCAAATTTTATGTTTAAACATGTTTTCAGAAGTGAAAGGGTTAAACTCTATAAGCCCAATGTTAAAATTTCCAATTTTCAAATGAGTTGTTTAGAAAAATACAAGTTTTCCAGGGTTAGTGGTTTTTACCAATAAATTTGTTAGACCCAAAAGCCCCTAATCCCAAACTTTCAACAAAATCCTTCCGCTGGATCTCGAGATAAGTTTTGCAAACAGACATAGCTTGTATTAGAGTACGGGATATAATAATAAGTAATTCAGTAGAATTAACTATAAAACGGAATGAAGGATATTTGTTTAACGCCAATAATTAAACACAATTAAATGCGTAGCAAAACTAAACTAATATTTATAAAACTAAACAACCTTTAATAACAGGGTTAAAATTAATGATTTCGTGATTAAAGACAATTATACAAATATCTGTGTAATGGAACTTAATCGTTGTATACAAGTAGGAACCATAAGTAGGTAAATATACCTTTAAATATATTTCAAGTAATCTTTGCCAATACATGGGTAGGAGGGAGTATAATGACCAGGTACTCAGAAGGGATCTCCCCGCTCAATCTTAGGCGATTTAGACTGTCCACTTTGGTGGCCCTTGACAAGGCGTATTAAGTCCTTTGAGAATCCGAAATAGTAGTATTTTTTTGTACAAGAAAAAATCTTAAACTTAAATTTGTTTCATACTTCAATCATTTCTTATTAAATTTATTTTTCTTTGTTTGTGGTGATTGTTGATATTTTAGCAGTTACACGGATTTCGCAGTTTTAATACATAAATTAAAGAATTATGCTTGAAACCGACTTAAACAAAGTTGAAACTGTTGTTTTATCATTACAACAATTTAAATATTATTATAAATCTAACTATATTTTTATAAATCTGACAATTGGTAGTATACTACAATTGGTAGTAGGTGTTATTTTCACAGTTCAAACCCTTATGTGCATGGGCTATTTTGCATCATGGTAAAATAGTATTCCTTAATATAATATTTATACCTGTGGTGTATTCCTATTAGTAGTTCAATTAAAAAGTAGGCACATTCGCAAAATTTGATTTTAAGAATTAATACTGGTAATTATTTTCAATGTTTTTGCACGGAGTTTCTTGATCATCTTTTTACGGAGTTTCTTTGCTCAAAGCACTTAAGTGAGCAAATTAAAACTTTTTGGAAATGGTGTTCACTCTCTGTTTTTAAAGACAAATAAATTCTCAAGTGTTATATGCTCAAATGCATAGGTGTTATAATATTTCATAGTATCGTTTACAGTAAATTAAACTATTGATTAATTTTAAATATTAAAAATAATTGTTCACCCTCCTTCACCTAAGCTGGATCCTGCCCCTCACATTCTGTCATCCCCTTAATTTACCTTAACTTGGTTGTTTACTAATATAGACATTTTAAAAGGACAGGAATTAGTATAGTATTGCTTTATCAAAACTGTATTCATACAAGCATATAGAGCAAAATCCACACCATCTAAAAACAAACGTCCCTTTGATTACCAACTAAATTTATGTAAATGATATTTTTGAAAATATTCTTATAATATCTAAATCTTCATTAAACTTTAACATGGCGTACTCGTTATGCGAACTGGTGGACCACACTAATATATGTTCCAACCGCATGTTTATAGTGGAAGCTAAATGAACAAACTTTGTTGTTTGAGTAGACGTTTAGTCTTTATCCTTAGAGTACATTAAAACTTCTGAAGACTTATCAAGAACAAGGAAGAGTCGCTTTGACTGCCAGTGATAATTTTATAAGAAACTCCTGAACCGTGGATATGACAAGGGACGAAGAATAAATTGCTTTTCAAATTCCTGTTCAGTAAGTTAAAAGGGAATGTCAAAAGATGTCTCTGTCTATGTGTCAGTAATAATTCCAGTATTCATATAAGATCGTATTAATAATATTTTATGTTGAATTATTTATTTAATAATATATATAATTATAAAAAAACGTGATATAATCGGGGGGTTTAAGAATTCTTTTTAATACAAATTTAAGAGTTTGAATAAGTTTAAAACTCGATGAGTTTTCTGATGAAACGTAAATTATGTAATATAATGGGTAAAATAATAGCCAGCTTGCAGACCACTCGGTATGTTAGACAAACACAAAATACCGCCGACGCAGCAAACCTGCGTACTCAGCGAATTTCCAATGTCTTCATACCACATAAAGCTGCATACCAAGTTTCATAAAAATATATTCACAAAAAGTGATAAATAAAGTTTTAATTATTCTCTATAAGAATAAAATTGGGGATGAGTACGCAGGTTTGCTGCAACAAGAAACACAAAATAATGGAGTTTTATGCAAATATCAATACAACTTATCTAAATAAAGTCACATAAAAAGTTTAATTTATATACATTTATAAATAAATTATTAATTAAAAACATTTTAAATAAATAACCTTTTAATTATTCTCCCTAAGAATAACATTGGGACCGAGTATCTAGGTTTGCTGTTACGGGAACCATACGTGAAATTTTTTTGTGCAAACAACAACAAACCACAACCAGATGAAGCCATTTACCAATTTTCGTCAGTTTACATTCATAAATAAGCCAGTTATAACATTTGTCTACATGTGAATATCATTAGACAACGTACTATTTTTAGCACTTGCAATATTTCAGTAACCAATTGACGTGGAAAAATGATCAAAATACCAAATCGTTTTTCTTCAAGCTGAATTCAATGGAATAAATTAAAGTTTGATTTAATAAAAACTACTTGTGAAAACCCCCAAAAACACATGTTTGAGGCACAACACCCCCCAAACCCCCCTTCGGATGGTGCGAATCGTCTGGTTTTCGAACTCGTTCAAATAAATGGTACTTTACACATTTTTCCCAAATTTCATTAGGATCGGACCTTTTTTACGAAAGTTATCGTGCTTACGGACACAATATATACATATATATAAATGTTGACGAATGGTGTTTTTGGCACCTGGGGACCAAAAAAAACAAAAGTTATCATGGTCTCGGGCTGAATTATTACCATGAGACCTACGGTAACAGCTTCTTCCTTATAGGAGGAATTCGCTAAAATGGCTACTTTTAATAAATAAGCCTATTATTTGTAGCTAGGGTAAGTTAAACTACGCTTTTGTAATTACAAATATTGTTTCCTTTTAATTTTGTATAATTTATGCAATACGTTTTATCAGTCCAGCGGTTCAATTAACTGAACGAGAGAGGTCTTTGTCCACTTTTATACCTGTTTTAAGGCTAACTAAAATAGTAAATTAAACATGTAAGTGTTCTTTAAGAAAGTGCATATTAAATAGTAAATTGTAAATAATTTTTGGGTTAAAGTCCTAAAATCGTCACGTTAGTCACAGAGGGTTAAAAAAATATAAAAATCACTATTATAAATTTACCTCTATTAAAATAAGTATGACACAACTGTCTAAACAAGGTTATCACTTAAAATATTACCGTACTAAGAACATTTAGCAATCGGATTTAGACATCGGCTAGTTAAGGTTTTAGTTGATAGTAACCTTTACAGAATCCAAATAAAAGCATTTGTATATACATCTAGTTTTCACAATTACAATTGATACATTGTAAATAAAACAAATGATCTCAAAATACCAGGTTTTACCTGCTCTTCCTTAACGCCAATCACAAGTTTCTATCTTTCTGACAATCAAAGAGCAGTAACGGTTGTTCTATAATTTTGATAGATCTGATATAGTGGCGCATTAAAATTTATTTGTATTTTAGTACTATTAGTACAATTTGTGTATATTTTAAATATTATCTATGATGATACTATTAAATTGGAGTCAATACAAGTTATATTTTGCAAATAAAAGTATTTGTTATATATAATTTTACCTTGTTTAGTTCTTATGTTGAAGCTTTGATAATTTACATTAAGCTTTATAATTTATTGTTAAACTAAACCTTCACAAATATAAAATGGTTGAAATCATTCTTTCACATACCAATAAAATAACTAAAATCACTTGTTGACATATTTTTAAATAAAAACATAACCTAAAATATTTAGTAAAAATTAAATATTATTATTTTATACAGAGAGAAAATTGCTGAGGGTTCTGAAAGCTGTTAAACTGATCGTAAAGTCTTTGAAGGAAGGCGATGAAACGTGAAACTCCGATCCCGGTGATTTTCCTCTTATGCACCGGAAACCATTCTATTCTTGACACATTCAGGCACAGGATAAAACTGATATCCCAGAAATCAGAATCTGATATCCCAGTGAATCACAGAAATATCGTTCAAAATTAATGGTTTTTGGTTACACCGGTTTGTTTACTAGTGAGTAAAGAAGTGTGAAGCTTTTAAGTTAGATTATGTAAATTAAAATATGAATTTCTTTTAATACAACCGAACTTTTCAATTAGTTAATAGTCTATAATAATTATTATGAGTATTAGTATAATAACAAATGGGGAAATATACGATGTTGACAGATATTCCAAAAATTCGTTAAAATAGAGAACAGCATACAACAAAAATAATATTGTATATGTTATTTAAGATATTATTACGGAAATTTATCAACTCTGATTAAGAAAACAAGTTTCGCAGAAAAACACAGTTCACAGGTTTAAGGTCAGCTGCAATAGCTTTTTTATATAAAACTAGCTGTTCCCGCAGGCTTCGCCCCGCAAATCATTTATAAAATCTATGACAGTTGTGTGTACTGCATTCTGTGGTTAGCCCGTGGAACTACTACGAATCAAGATCAGCTGTTTGTATTTCCATTAGCTCAAACAAAAATAAATAAATGTCCATAAGAAATACATGGAAACTTTGTCGGGATATCTGGTGGAGCCCTAAGGTCAGATCAGGATGAAAACCATTTAGTTTTACTATTTTATGCCTAAAGAATCAGTGTACAAAATTTCAGCTCTCTACATACATGGGAAGGTGGAGAATAATCGAAGGGAGTCAGTCAGTCGGTCAGCCAGGGCTTTTTTTATAGATATAGAGATTTCAAATGTTTAATCTTGGTTAATTAAATTACCATACATTTTCTTATTTTTCAAGTAATATTTTTAGTTTTTTGAAACCCAAATTCGAATAGTTGGTCACCGAGAACGAAAGTGTTGTGTTAGCTTAAGTAATGATCGTAACAAAATTTATTCATTAATTCATTTTGACTTTTATTAACTGCACAAGATTTTAAGTGGTTAAAAAAAAGGTTTTCAAGTGAATATGGAGTAATACGAGTATATTTTATTTGCCAAAGTATTATACTTGTCATCAAAAGTATTGCTGGAAAGAGTCACTATGGAATGATAGATTGCGTGTTTTATTATACGTTATAAAATACATTTTGTAATAAAAGTACAAATCATCCCTCTAACACAATGTACACTACAGTCAAGAAACAAGCGATACAAATGTTACTGCTTCTGTATATTTGAATTTTGTGTGTTCTCAAACCCCAATTATTTAGGAATTGGATGGAATCAATCCAATATGTTGCATTGGATTTTCCGTTCTGTCAGTGGTTTTCCCTTTCAGAATGTTTGGGTTTTATTAAACTCCGATGAAATGAAAATAGTAAATTCCAGATAATCTTTGAAGAGTTAAATTGATTTAAAAATTAAATAGGCTAAGCTTCGTACTCAAAATAATCTTTTGTCTTCAAATATTGCTTATAAATTTCACAGTATGAAACTATTGTTTAAAAATGTATATTACACATTCTAATTTATCCAGTTTAAGAACCCCCCTTAGTAAAAACTATTTGATTATTTAGTTTTTAAGAACTACTTTTTCTTTATATTTGATATACTAGATATATTTATAATATTAGAAAACCCGTGAATACAGTTAGAAAACTCGTAATCGAGTTAGATGTAACTTTCCTTTTGATGTGCATCCATCTGTATTTACTGTAGGTTAAGTTTAGACTGAACTGATATCCAAAAATATAAAAGATATCTTCATAATTAAATCATCAGTTTCAACATAGGTTTTGTAGTAAAGATTATGAAACTCGCTAAACAGAACTTTTACATTCACAAACTATTCCTCGCTTGGGAAGTTGTAAGTCTTTATATTCTGGAGGATATCAAAACTTCACAAGGGTTGTATTATTCAGAGAACTTATCACTTTGAAGAGTTAGTGATAATGTTAAAAGAAGGTTTTTCAGCGAAAGAGAGTTAGTGGATGAAAGGGCAAATAGCTTTTCGAAAGTTCTTATCATTTTCAAAAGTGGCAAAATGTCAAGAGTTCAAGCGATGTTTTCCTAGTCACGTCTCGCACTTTGAATTTCATGAAACCTCGAATGAGTTGATATAATTTATTTTCTAATGTTTTACCATAATGTTGAATTTTTTATTAAATTAAAAATATATTAAAGGTTACTTAGGTTTACTAAAAAATTTTCCATAGCAACTTTGAAGTTTAAACACACTTGCTGTATATGCATGTTGTTAATAATAAATTGTTAGTTTGCAACAATCAATTATACTTTGTTTTCTACCTTGTTACAGGTTATGATTTAGACATATTTCTCATTTTTACTAAGAAATTATTTTGCTATGAACACAGTTGTTCTTTATTATATGAATTCTTTCTGTGAAAGGGAGAAAGACAGTAAAATTTATAAAAAAATAACTTTAATACGTTATTGGAGTTGTTTTTTTTTTTTTTTTCGTAAAATGTCAATCAATTTCTGCAGGGTTACTATTTTTTTAATTTCTCTCTTGATATAGGTTATACAGTGTTATACAGTTATGCAGTTTTACAGTTTAATACTGTTTTAAATAATTTGTATTATCCATAGAAAATATAACTGCAATATGGTTGGTATCAAAATGCGTGCTAAGAAGTTTATTGATCGTTTATTTTAAAATATATACGTCAAAACTGATATCTAAATATTGGACTTGGCAAATCCATAAAACGTTTCAACTTCCTAACTAAATACAATTTTAAAGTATATAATTAAATTAAGAAAAGGTTTGATTGTATAAACTTATTGTTTTACCAATTGTGCTAGTTTGATTTTAAGATGAATATAACATCATAAGTAAAAAATGTTATATTTTACCGATTTCTCTAAATTAAATGGTTTGATTTCCAAACGTTTAGATATATTAACTTCTAAGTCAATAAACTAAATTGTATTTGACTATTTAATTTTTTTGATGCTATTTCTTAAAAATAAACTTTATAGAATAAATATTCTTTTTAAGAAATAGTATCGAACAGAGCATTTGCATTGATCGAATTTGAATATTTTTGTCGTGTCTTGTGTACTTTTTCAGTACACAAAGGTTGCAAAGATTATGTAAATTTAAAAAAATGAATATGGCTAAGTTATTGTAACGCTTTATTGACAGTAGAAGTACAAAAATGGTCCACACTTTGATAGTTTTCTTCCCTAAACTTTATTTCTAAAGTAGTGCAAATGCGAGGTTAATTTCAATTACCTTAGTTTGGAATAACCTTTAAAAGTAGCAAAATATCCACATCACTTGGCGTTGGTAAACTCAATAGCGTTAGTTTACAGAAAACACAATTACATATATATTATAACATGTTAAATTTCAATAACTAACATGCTCATATACATAAAATATAATTTAGTTAATTAGGAAATATTAGCTTTGCCAATTCAGGCTGGTTATCCACTTTAGTTGGTAGATCTTTAGACTCGACTGTCTTGCACTTTTTACTAACGGTGAGTTGTGAAACTAATTTAATTCTTATTTTTACTCGAATAAAACCATAGGAGTTCTCATTAATACCATATATAAATACTAAAATTTGAGGGGTCACTGAATATTTTGAACAAATATAATTTATTAATAAATATCATATTTGTATAGCAATAAAATCATAATTATTTTAAGTTATTTTAATTGTTAAATTTACTTTTTAAAAGATATCCGTTAACAGTGTTATTCGCATTTTAACTCGTAACAGTAATCTATACCGGTTTAAGGCTGTTTTTTACTTAGTTTGGATAAATGTGCAAGCAATGTTTTTCCACATTACAGCCAAACACAAGTTTTCCCTATTTCATATATTTACCGTGTATCAAACAACTTACAGTACAAAACTCCGTAAAATAATTGAGGTAGGTGAAACTCTAAGGGTGAAACTCTTAGGTGAACTTTAAAGTGTAAATAAATTGACCTAACGAAAACGTAAAAAAATTCTGGAAATATATCATCAACATACAATTTCCGGTAAGTCTGGTTACTGGAAAAAGGTTGTGGCATAAAAAGGGCTAAACTTAAAGTTTAAATTGCAGCTATTCACACATATCCTCTATTAAGGAAGGAACCAAATCAGTATGAATTGTGCACAGAGAAAGCTTTTTCCCTCTTCTTGCGGATTAGCGCCCTCATTGGGGCCGAGTCCCCCTACATGACGCAGCGAGGTTGCCTAGCAACAAAGAAATATGCATACATCTTCGTAGGTAGATGATATTTCATCAAACTGTAAATTATTGAATATGGTCATCATAATCTTTGACTTAGGAATACGTAATATTATTGCAGTGGTGACATCATAAAAAGTAGAACTGACTATTAGGGTGCTTCTTCTAACATTAAAAATCGGGGTTCAATGTTGGAAAAATAGAAAAATGTAGTACTTATAGACTTGCTAGTTAGTTTATTCTAATTTGTAAACATTTGATAACAATGGGACAAACAGTGGAACTTGAGTTGGTATTGGAGTTACAATTCCAGAGAAATGTCTCATGTAAATGAGTTAAAAGCGAATAATAAGTTATTCTCTGTTGTGGGAGAGCCATCGAAGCAGAAGATTGACAACGAAACATGCTTTATACGGTAGTATAATGTTTATTGTATCAGCAACCACAAGATGGTATCAAATTGGATTTTATGTTTAGGAGTTTTCAAAAGAAATAAATCTAAGAATACTTAGGATTAAGACATAGAGATAATACATCCTTTTATCTCATACTAATATTTACTGCTAAAACTTGATATAATACAAACTTTTGGACTTATCTAAGGAGAAGTTTAAATTTTAAAGCGGTTGGTGATAATGTCAGAGAGGAGTTTTGAAGTGAGCCAAAGACATCAGATCTAAGGGTAAGTAACTTTGTGAAGTTGTTATCCGTCTCAAAGATGAGTAAATGCAATTATTATTACTGTCCCTCTTTTATTTGTCACATCGAAACCGTTGTTTTTTAACAATAATGGAACAAATACTAACTTGTAAAAGCTAGGTATTGGTTGTGTATTGGTTCATTCGTCAGTAAAAGAGCGGTCTATAAGGTTTATTATGTGTTTTTGTTTATTCCCACCAATTAAGTAATATTTTAGTTACACCGTCAAGATAGCCATTTGTCTTTTGTGGCAAATAAACTCATCGTCTGCATCATATACACATTTAAACTTTAGATAACAAAGGCATAGATAGACCTAAGGGGTTTTCTAATTGCTTATTTATTTGATGCTTAATCTTCATATCAGATTTGTATTAACTGGTGATGAAATTTTCATCAACATAAGTAAGATAAAATAGTTTATTTTTAAAATGTTGTATAATATTTCATACAGAATTTGTATAAGATTATTAAATAATATAAAGTAGAATATTTCATTACATCAATATAAAAAGACTTAAAAGACAACCTACATAACAACCTTAACAATTAACAGCCTTAGAAGCTTGAAAGCAAACAAGCTTAAAGATGTTAATAATACAGTCTCATAAATACATGAGTCTTCTTTACTTTAGTATGATTTTAGATTTATGCACTTTTATCTGAGAACTTCTTGTGGTTTACTTCACCTTTATCATAGATTAAGCATACTCCTTAGGAGTATGCTTAATCTATGCCTTTATTTAGTAGCTCATTTTAAATTAAGTTTAATAATACCCTAGAAATGTATAATACTATCACATTATACTGTTGGTTTGTTAATGTAAAATTTAAAATTATGAAAGTCGCATTGTATCCTATGGTTAAAATAAGACTTTTCATTGTATTCAATTTGCTACTATCATTAAACTAATCTTACAAACACATTATTAATATTGTTTCAAGAATAAGTTTAACATGTCTGTTCCTAATTCTAAGCCAATAAGCTTTGAAAGCTAAATTCTACATAAGTTTAAAATATTTTGCTATATTCTTAAACTATAAGACTACAATGGTATTGTAGTCATGTAGTAAATTAAAATATAGTATACAGTTGTTTATGAATTACACGTATTATAAAATATGTACACTTTAATTGCGTACAATTGTCCTAGTCAAATTTACACAATTTCAATATAAAAACTGGGGTTATTGCAAACAAGTTACTCACACACGACAAACATGACGTAAAATCCATTAGGCCTGTCTGTTTAACAAAGATTTTTTTTATTTAAATTCGCCATGTTTTCCACTTGTTTCCAATCACATAGACCGTTGCATCGTTTCCCATGCTCAATAGCTTATCGTGCATGATATTGAAGCTGCATTGAATGGCCCCCACCAGCCATCCATCCCTCCGCTATAACACCCCAACTACCGTCACGTCGCTACCCGCAATCATCGGGTAGTTTCCATGGGAACATTAAAATGTCTCACAAACATTACATGTACAATGAATCGTTTTTATTAAGGAACCTGCAATACAATGCGACTTTGAACAATTGTTATTGTAGAGAATAGCTTGAATATAAGGTTATTAACGCTTCTAAAACTCGATGAGTTTTCTGATGAAACGTAAATTATGTAATATAATGGGTAAAATAATAGCCAGGTTGCAGACCACTCGGTATGTTAGACAAACACAAAAAATGGCTAATTTTGAATAAATAAGCCTTATACTTATAACTAGGATAAGTTAAACTATGCGTTTGTAATTACAAATATTGATACTTTTAATTTGTGTATAATTTATGCAATACGTGTTATCAGTTGGGGGTTGGAAACTGCGTTTCGAAGAACTGAAAGAGAGAGGTCTTTGTCCACTTTAAAACCTGTTTTAGGGCTAACAAAAAATAGGAAATTAAACGTATAAGCATTCTTTAAGAAAGTGCATATGAAATGGTAAATTTTAAATAATTTTTGGGTTGGTGCCCTAAAATCGTGGAAAAAGTCGCAGAGGGTGTTGAAAAATATAAAAATCAAGTATGACACAACTGTATAATCTAGGTTATCACTTAAAATACTACCGTACTAAGAATATTTTGCAACTATCATGTAGCAACGACATTTTAGATAGGCAATATATATTATGGACCAAATAAACTAAAGATATTTTAAGAGCTTACCGTTTTTCACCACAGTACAACTAACTTCAGTGCTCTCTTGGTTTTCGAGGGAAGAGAAAACTAATTTATTACATTTTGAGCCCTGCAAATGTCTTTAAAAGCATTCATTTCACTCCACTCGTCTATCCAGGACCAGTTATGTATCCTAGTCAAACCACCGTGCTCCGTAGCTGTAAGATAAACTTTTACTTATGAACTTTTTTATAACTCGACTTATTTTTGCAGCTGTGCATGGCTTTTATAACTAACTAACTAACCACGTAAAAGAACTATCAAAAACACAAAATATTTAAAATTTGATTATTCTTATAGGGGTGACATGGTAACTTCCAAGTTCTAGTTAATATTAAGTGGTATGTGCATAGGCTTCCATTTTACAAACTACGAGAATATTAATGTAAAATGGTTTTTGTATACATCTTATTTAACAGCATGAACGGTTCGGTTTAAATATGCATTCAAAAATAAATAATGAATTTTTATTCAATGCAATTTAATAAATTAGCAAATAATTTATTTGTTTTGGTTTTTTTGTGGCTAACTCACCTTCTTAGAAAATCAATTTTAAATTTAAAACAGTTTTTTAAGAGGAGGAATTTGCCACAACACAAACTTAATAATTGTCATCCATTATTATCATCTTATAGAAGGAAAATAGTTTGAAAGTGTTGAACTAATGTGTTTAAAAAGTAGTTTAGTAACAATAGGTTTGGCTGGTGCCAGTACAATGACGTCATAATGTGCAGAAACGTCACCGCTTAAGATTGATTGTACTGCTAAAATAAATGATGATATTACCATAGCTTAAGATACCACACACCGAAACCTATTAGTAAAATTAATATGATTTAAGATCCCCTACAATCCCAATATACACTGCTGATGAGAGTTCACTGACCTACATACATCGGTTCTTGGACGCTTTCCATTTATGTCCGACTTATAAATGTTTATGAACATCAAAAGTGCAGAAAACGTTGCTATACTGGGAAAAATGTTATGATTTAAATGCCATTACATACCACCACACCGTTTAACACAGCCCTTTACTCAAGCATGACTGTTTGAATATCATAAAATGTCTATAATAATATTAATACCTTAGCCATAGTCACATACAAAGACTTAACTGTTTCACACTACATTCCGTTGCATTTCTTTTCAGAAATACGAGCAGAATGCGCAGCATGCAATTAAAATAAATTGTCAGTTGCTTATACCTTATTTTAAGCTCATAAAAAGTTCATAAAACAGTATCATGTCTAAGTGTTTGAGTTATAAAACCACTCTGAGGTTGATGTTTTCTCCTGATTTAATAAACTTGAGTGCTTCGACTCCAAGAATAATAGAATATCATCACTGTAATGGTTGTCAAGACAGCGTGTTTTAATGAAGGTTCAAAGTAATAGGTTTTACAGACTAGTTTTAAGGTCTAGCACATTTTATGAGACTATTAATGATGTTTCCAGATAAAGTATATTATTTCTTTTAAGTAACACAAAACCGAATTTCACAAAAATATTTTGGTATCGGATAGTTAAGGTTTTAGTTGGTAGAAACCTTTACAGAATCCTAATAAAAGCAATTGTATAATTAAGTAAAATTAAGACGCCAAGACTTATTATATAGAATATCATCACTGTAATGGTTGCCAAGTCAGCGTATTTTAATGAATGTTCAAAGTAATAATTTTACAGAATAGTATTAAGGTCTAGCACATTTCATGAGACTATTAATGTTTCTGGATAACGTTTATTATTTCTTTTAAATAACTTGAAACCAACTTTCCCAAAAATATGTTGATATTGGATGGTTAAGGTTTTATTTGATAGTAATTTTTTCAGAATCCAAATAAAAGCATTTGTATATACATGTAGTTTTCACAATTACAATTAATACATTGTAGATAAACTAAAATATCTCAAAATACCAGGTTTTACCTGCTCTTTCTTAACTGATGCTAATCACAAGTTTCTATAGTACTCTCTTACTCTCTTAATCAAAAAGCAGTCAAGATTGTTCTATAATTTTGATAGATCTGCTATAGTGACGCATTAAAATTTATTTGTATTTTTGTACTATTAGTACAATTTGTGTATATTTTAAATATTATCTATGATGATACTATTAAATTGGAGTCAATACAAGTTATATTTTGCAAATAAAAGTAGTTGTTATATATAATTCTACCTTGTTTAGTTCTTATGTTGAAGCTTTGATAATTTACATTAAGCTTTATAATTTATTGTTAAACTAAACATTCACAAATAGAAAATGGTTGAAATCATTCTTTCACATACCGTACCAATAAAATAACTAAAATCACTTGTTGACATATTTTAAAATAAAAACATAACCTAAAATATTTAGTAAAAATGAAATATTCTTATTTTATACAGAGAGAAAATTGCTGGGGGTCTGAAAGCTGTTAAACTGATCGTAAAATCTTTGAAGGAAGGCGATGAAACGTGAAACTCCGATCCCGGTGATTTTCCTCTTATGCACCGCATCGGCAACCATTCTATTCTTGACACCTTCAGGCACGGTATGAAAACTGATTTGCAGTGAATCACAGAAATATCGTTCAAAATTAATGGTTTTTGGTTACACCGGTTTGTTACTAGTGAGTGATGTAAGAAGTGTGAAGCTTTTTTGTTAGATTATGTAAGTTAAAAGATGAAACTTTTAGAATACAACCGATCTTTTCAATTAGTTAATAGTCTACAATAATTATTATGAGTATTAGTATAATAACAAATGACGAAATGTAAGATGTAGACAGATAATCCAAAAATTCGTTGAAATAGCGAACAACATACAACAACAATCATATTTTATATGTTATTTAAGATATTTTTACGGAAATTTATCAACACTGATTGAGAAAACAAGTTTTGCAGAAAAACACAGTTCACAGGTTTAAGGTCAGCTGCAATAGCTTTTTTATTAGTGAATTTCCTATGGAAAGTGAACTATTAGCATGACCCGCACGGTGAAAATTAAGCCCGGGACCACCATAGAAGTTCCTAACGTGACCCCCTGAACACGTTTTGGGGGGTCGTTCAAAATTGTATATATATATATATATGTGTGTGTGTGTGTTTGCACTCTAGCGGTCGCAATTTTTGTCCGATTTACTTCAAATTTGGTAGGGACGTTCCTTTCTGTAATCTGTTGGACAAGTTCGTTGGGCAAAACAATCGGAAAACTCTAAACCCCTTTTTTGGGGGATTAACCATCAAATTTCGAGTTTTTGGGCCCAAAAATGGTCATAAAAGCCCCAGATGTAAAATAAATGCATGTAAGAATATGGGAATTAGAGAGGCGAAAGTTTTAAGCCCTCTCTCGTCATTCTAGCATAAATATTTACCGAGTTATTAAAGAAAATGTGTATTGACTAAACACAGTACGTTGTCTTATGGGGGTTTTACACGAGAAAAGCCTGTTATTCCTTTGTTAGAGTACTTTCATCATCCCCAGCAACCTCACACCTACTTTAAAGCCTGTCTGGACCTTCTCCTAACCTTATATTGGGCAAAATTGTATTCCCAGCTTTGCAAGTAAATGAAACCAGGAGTATCAGAACAGCCAATAAATCAATGTTTTCAGATTTCAATAAAAATTGGACAAATGTATGTTTTTACACTGATTTTGAGTTTTAAAAGTTTTTATTTGGAAATTCACTTCCCTCACGTCAGCGTGCTGCGTGCGAACTCGTTTAAAACTAGCTTTTCCCGCAGGCTTCACCCCGCAAATAATTTATAAAAACTAAGACAGTTGTGTGTACTGCATTCTGTGGTTAGCCCGTGGAACTACTACGAATGAAGATCAGCTGTTTGTATTTCCATTAGCTCAAACAAAAATGAATGTCCGTAAGAAATACGTGGGAACTTTGTCGGGATTTCTGGCGGAGCCCCAAGGTCAGATCAGGATGAAAACCATTTATTTTCCTATTTTATGCCTAAGGAATCAGTGTTTCAACTCTCTACCTACATGGGAAGGTGGAGAATCAGTGATGACTGAGTCAGTCAGTCAGCCAGCCAGGACTTTGTCTTTTTTAGATATAGAGATTTCAAATTTTTAATCTTGGTAAATTAAATTACAATAAACTTTCTTATTTGTCAAATAATGTTTTTAGTTTTATTGAAAACCAAATCCGATCCGAATAGTTTTTCACCGAGAACGAAAGTCTTGTGTTAGCTTTAATTAATGTTCATAACGAAATTTATTCATTAATTCATTTTGACTATTATTAACTGCACAACTTTTTAAGTGGTTAAAATTTTAGAAGGTTTTCAAATTATTATAGAGTAATACGAGTATATTTTATTTGCCAAAGTATTATACTTGTCATCAAAAGTATTGCTGGAAAGAGTCAATATGGAATGATAGATTGCATGTTTTATTATATGTTTTAAAATACATTTTGTAATAAAAGTACAAATCATCCCTCTAACACAATGTACACTACAGTCAAGAAACAAGCGATACAAATGTTACTGCTTCTGTATATTTGAACTTTGTGTGTTCTCAAACCCCAATTATTTAGGAATTGGATGGAATCAATCCAATATGTTGCATTGGATTTGCCGTTCAGTCAGTGGTTTCCCTTTCACAATGTTTGGGTTTTATTAAACTCCGATGAAATGAAAATAGTAAATTCCAGATAACTTTTGAAGACGTAAATTGATATGAAAATAAAATAGGCTAATCTTCGTTCTCCAAATAATCTTTCTGTCTTCAAATATTGCTTATAAATTTCACAGTATTTAACTATTGTTTATAAATTTATATTGCACATTCTAATTCATCCAGTTTAAGAACCCAACTTAGTAAAAACTATTTGTTTTTTTTGTTTGTAAGAACTACTTTTTCTTTATATTTGATATACTAGATATATTTATAATATTAGAAAACCCGTGAATACAGTTAGAAAACTCGTAATCAAGTTAGATGTAACTTTCCTTTTGATGTGCATCTGTCTGTATTTACTGTAGGTTAAGTTTAGACTGAACTGATATCCAAAAATATAAAAGATATCTTCATAATTAAATCATCAGTTTCAACATAGGTTTTGTAGTAAAGATTATGAAACTCGCCAAACAGATCTTTTGCATTCACAAACTATTTCTCGCTTGGGAAGTTGTTAGTCTTTCTATTCTGGAGGATATTAAAACTTCATAAGGGTTGTATTATTCAGAGAACTTATCACTTTGAAGAGTTAGTGATAATGTTAAAAGAAGGTTTTTCAGCGAAAGAGAGTTAGTGGATGAAAGGGCAAATAGCTTTTCGAAAGTTCTTATCATTTTCAAAAGTGGCAAAATGTCAAGAGTTCAAGCGATGTTTTCCTAGTCAAGTCTCGCACTTTGAATTTCATGAAACCTCGAATGAGTTGATATAATTTATTTTCTATTGTTTTACCATAATATTGAATTTTTTATTAAATTAAAAATATATTAAAGGTTACTTAGGTTTACTAAATAATTTTCCATAGCAACTTTGAAGTTTAAACACACTTGCTGTATATGCATGTTGTTAATAATAAATTGTTAGTTTGCAACAATAAATTATACTTTGTTTTCTACCTTGTTACAGGTTATGATTTAGACATATTTCTCATTTTTACTAAGAAATAATTTTGCTATGAACACAGTTGTTCTTTATTATATGAATTCTTTCTGTGAAAGGGAGAAAGACAGTAAAATTTATAAAAAAATAACTTTAATACGTTATTGGAGTTGTTTTTTTTTCGTAAAATGTCAATCAATTTCTGCAGGGTTACTATTTTTTTAATTTCTCTCTTGATATAGGTTATACAGTGTTATACAGTTATGCAGTTTTACAGTTTAATACTGTTTTAAATAATTTGTATTATCCATAGAAAATATAACTGCAATATGGTTGGTATCAAAATGCGTGCTAAGAATTTTATTGATCGTTTATTTTAAAATATATACGTCAAAACTGATATCTAAATATTGGACTTGGCAAATCCATAAAACGTTTCAACTTCCTAACTAAATACAATTTTAAAGTATATAATTAAATTAAGAAAAGGTTTGATTTGTATAAACTTATTGTTTTACCAATTGTGCTAGTTTGATTTTAAGATGAATATAACATCATAAGTAAAAAATGTTATATTTTACCGATTTCTCTAAATTAAATGGTTTTATTTCCAAACGTTTAGATATATTAACTTCTAAGTTAATAAACTAAATTGTATTTGACTATTTAATTTTTGGATGCTATTTCTTAAAAATAAACTTTATAGAATAAATATTCTTTTTAAGAAATATTATCGAACAGAGCATTTGCATTGATCGAATTTGAATATTTTTGTCGTGTCTTGTGTACTTTTTCAGTACACAAAGGTTACAAAGATTATGTAAATTTAAAAAAATGAATATGGCTAAGTTATTGTAACGCTTTATTGACAGTAGAAGTACAAAAATGGTCCACACTTTGATAGTTTTCTTCCCTAAACTTTATTTCTAAAGTAGTGCAAATGCGAGGTTAATTTCAATTACCTTAGTTTGGAATAACCTTTAAAAGTAGCAAAATATCCACATCACTTGGCGTTGGTAAACTCAATAGCGTTAGTTTACAGAAAACACAATTACATATGTATTAACATGTTAAATTACAATAACTAACATGCTCATATACATAAAATATAATTTAGTTAATTAGGAAATATTAGCTTTGCCAATTCAGGCTGGTTATCCACTTTAGTTGGTAGATCTTTAGACTCGACTGTCTTGCACATTTTACTAACGGTGAGTTGTGAAACTAATGTAATTCTTATTTTTACTCTAATAAAACCATAGGAGTTCTCATTAATACCACATATAAATACTAAAATTTGAGGGGTCACTGAATATTTTGAACAAATCTTATTCATTAATAAATATCATATTTGTACATCAATAAAATCATAATTATTTAAAGTTATTTTAATTGTTAAATTTACTTTTTAAAAGATATACGTTAACAGTATTATACGCATTTTAACTCGTAACAGTAATGTATACCGATTTAAGGCGGTTTTTTACTTAGTTTGGATAAATGTGCAAGCAATGTTTTTCCACATTACAGCCAAACACAAGTTTTCCCTATTTCATATATTTACCGTGTATCAAACAACTTACAGTACAAAACTCCGTAAAATAATTGAGATAGGTGAAACTCTAAGGAATGTTATCTTTAAAGTGTAAATAAATTGACCTAACGAAAACGTAAAAAAATTCTGGAAATATATCATCAACATACAATTTCCGGTAAGTCTGGTTACTGGAAAAAGGTTGTGGCATAAAAAGGGCTAAACTTAAAGTTTAAATTGCAGCTATTCACACATATCCTCTATTAAGGAAGGAACCAAATCAGTATGAATTGTGCACAGAGAAAGCTTTTTCCCTCTTCTTGCGGATTAGCGCCCTCATTGGGGCCGAGTCCCCCTACATGACGCAGCGAGGTTGCCTAGCAACAAAGAAATATGCATACATCTTCGTAGGTAGATGATATTTCATCAAACTGTAAATTATTGAATATGGTCATCATAATCTTTGACTTAGGAATACGTAATATTATTGCAGTGGTGACATCATAAAAAGTAGAACTGACTATTAGGGTGCTTCTTCTAACATTAAAAATCGGGGTTCAATGTTGGAAAAATAGAAAAATGTAGTACTTATAGACTTGCTAGTTAGTTTATTCTAATTTGTAAACATTTGATAACAATGGGACAAACAGTGGAACTTGAGTTGGTATTGGAGTTACAATTCCAGAGAAATGTCTCATGTAAATGAGTTAAAAGCGAATAATAAGTTATTCTCTGTTGTGGGAGAGCCATCGAAGCAGAAGATTGACAACGAAACATGCTTTATACGGTAGTATAATGTTTATTGTATCAGCAACCACAAGATGGTATCAAATTGGATTTTATGTTTAGGAGTTTTCAAAAGAAATAAATCTAAGAATACTTAGGATTAAGACATAGAGATAATACATCCTTTTATCTCATACTAATATTTCCTGCTAAAACTTGATATAATACAAACTTTTGGACTTATCTAAGGAGAAGTTTAAATTTTAAAGCGGTTGGTGATAATGTCAGAGAGGAGTTTTGAAGTGAGCCAAAGACATCAGATCTAAGGGTAAGTAACTTTGTGAAGTTGTTATCCGTCTCAAAGATGAGTAAATGCAATTATTATTACTGTCCCTCTTTTATTTGTCACATCGAAACCGTTGTTTTTTAACAATAATGGAACAAATACTAACTTGTAAAAGCTAGGTATTGGTTGTGTATTGGTTCATTCGTCAGTAAAAGAGCGGTCTATAAGGTTTATTATGTGTTTTTGTTTATTCCCACCAATTAAGTAATATTTTAGTTACACCGTCAAGATAGCCATTTGTCTTTTGTGGCAAATAAACTCATCGTCTGCATCATATACACATTTAAACTTTAGATAACAAAGGCATAGATAGACCTAAGGGGTTTTCTAATTGCTTATTTATTTGATGCTTAATCTTCATATCAGATTTTTATTAACTGGTGATGAAATTTTCATCAACATAAGTAAGATAAAATAGTTTATTTTTAAAATGTTGTATAATATTTCATACAGAATTTGTATAAGATTATTAAATAATATAAAGTAGAATATTTCATTACATCAATATAAAAAGACTTAAAAGACAACCTACATAACAACCTTAACAATTAACAGCCTTAGAAGCTTGAAAGCAAACAAGCTTAAAGATGTTAATAATACAGTCTCATAAATAAATGAGTCTTCTTTACTTTAGTATGATTTTAGATTTATGCACTTTTATCTGAGAACTTCTTGTGGTTTACTTCACCTTTATCATAGATTAAGCATACTCCTTAGGAGTATGCCTTAGGAGTATGCTTAATCTATGCCTTTATTTAGTAGCTCATTTTAAATTAAGTTTAATAATACCCTAGAAATGTATAATACTATCACATTATACTGTTGGTTTGTTAATGTAAAATTTACAATTATGAAAGTCGCATTGTATCCTATGGTTAAAATAAGACTTTTCATTGTATTCAATTTGCTACTATCATTAAACTAATCTTACAAACACATTATTAATATTGTTTCAATAATAAGTTTAACATGTCTGTTCCTAATTCTAAGCCAATAAGCTTTGAAAGCTAAATTCTACATAAGTTTAAAATATTTTGCTATATTCTTAAACTATAAGACTACAATGGTATTATAGTCATGTAGTAAATTAAAATATAGTATACAGTTGTTTATGAATTACACGTATTATAAAATATGTACACTTTAATTGCGTACAATTGTCCTAGTCAAATTTACACAATTTCAATATAAAAACTGGAGTTATTGCAAACAAGCTACTCACACACGACAAACATAACGTAAAATCCATTAGGCCTGTCTGTTAAACAACGATTATTTTTTTATTTAAATTCGCCATGTTTTCCACTTGTTTCCAATCACATAGACCGTTGCATCGTTTCCCATGCTCAATAGCTTATCGTGCATGATATTGAAGCTGCATTGAATGGCCCCCACCAGCCATCCATCCCTCCGCTATAACACCCCAACTACCGTCACGTCGCTACCCGCAATCATGGGGTGGTTTCCGTTGGAACATTAAAATGTCTCACAAACATTGCATATACAATGAAACGTGTTTATTAAGGAACCTGCAATACAATGCGACTTTGAACAACTGTTATTGTAGAGAATAGCTTGAATATAAAAAGGAACACCTCATACGAAGTAAATTAATTAAGCTGATAATAGTTTTTCCACGAAGTGTTTGTTGAAGCGACTCTTGAAGCACCTGACGCAACCTTTTGAAGGGGGAAATTCAGGTTGGATATAAAAGTTGTCAATACAAAATAGGTACAGTATGTGTATTCTACAAAAACTAAACTTCTTGAATAAACGACATTTTTTTATTTTTAGTAAAGAACGAGCGTACTCCCCACTTTATTGTTTACCAGCGGAAGATGATCAATTAAAAAGTTTTTTTGCTTCCTTACTTTCATCGAAATGTTGAATATTTGCCTAATACTCTTTACTTTGATGTTGGGTTTTAAATAAAGTAATAAGGAGAGTACATTAATTAATTTTGTAAATATATCAAGTTTACCAAATAGTAAACATTTTTCAATGTTATTATAACTGACTGTGGCATTTACATGACAAAATAAATAAATAAATTAACATTTAACACTACTTATTGTATGGGCTCAGTAAATATGTAACTAGTCAGAAGAAGAGGGCCAGAGAGACTTGCAAATGCGGTCGACAATAACTAACTGGCTACGTCTCTAGCAGGCATCTGGCTACAACTTCGCTCAACTCTGGGATTGTTTATTATAAACTTAAACTTAGATTAGTATAAATTAATTTGGAAAATACTCTTTCGAAAGTAAAATAATCCGTTTAGTCTTAAATTCTTCACCGAAATTTAGTATAGGAACTGTCCAGTAAAAAAAAAACAATAGGATTTATAAAAGTATATTTCGTTTTACCATGTACACAAACGTTTAGTATGTGTACACCTCATTGCCATATTTAAACAATTTAACTAACCATAGTGAAGTCATTAAAAATGTTAGAGATAAATAATTAAATAGTGAATGTATTTACCTTTAAGATGATTTCCTCGATGTTGATCTGAAACAAACATTACTCGTTTAATATAAAGTACTTTCTAGTTTTAAACATTATATTGCTGCATATTGCAATAACTACTAAATACTGCAGGCAAATGTTGATCAAAATAATCATATAATACATTAGGATGCATGTAACCAAAGGTTCCAGCTTTACGCAGCTTCCTATTGCTAAATTAACCACAGGTTTATAGTATAGGTTTATTGGTTATAGTTGCAACAATGCAAGTTATATTCCCTCATTGCAAGTTATAGGTCTAATCACATATATAACTACACTCCCACTATTAACATCAATGTGAACTATCCTCA
Organism: Allygus modestus; assembly: GCA_963675035.1. NCBI lineage: Eukaryota > Metazoa > Arthropoda > Insecta > Hemiptera > Cicadellidae > Allygus > Allygus modestus. The sequence goes on from OY776116.1 coordinate 13,974,147, forward strand.
GAGAAAAGTTAAGAAATACATATTTGACAAATGCAGTACGTTATCTCAATCTCCTTTCCCCTACTAACCTTTTGAAAGTGACTTAAATTGCTTTAAATTAGTGCCAGTGAGTTTTAATTGTAGAAATTAATTAAAATATATATTCGACAGAATTGGTATGCAAATTTATTAATATTCTATAAGAATAAAATTGATTAAAATTGAATAAAATTGATAACTTACCGCATTTTGCATCGGCAGGCTTTCTACACTTTTCTCCAGAACCACTCAAGATAATATAATGATTCTAAATACCAAACTGTTAGTTTTGTTTAGCTAAAAAATACATATTACAAGGTAAAAAAATTAGGGAAAACGCTCAAAAATACTAGTTTGATCTTGAAATGTGGGTTATGGCTTTATCAGGTCCAAGATATGGTAATTTCAAATGTTTATTCCAAATGTTAGCAAAATGGATGAAAAGTTAACTTTTTATGGCACAAAACATTCAAAATTCGTGTCCGCCATTTTCCAATATAGCGGTGAAAGCTCACCTGTTCCGAAGTAGAAAACTTGTTATTTTAACCAGAAGACATCAGTGCACATTTTCTAGCAAAACTATTTATAATTGCAATTTTTCATTTTTTAAACAAATTTTTTATCAGGCCTATTTGGTGTAACTAACTAACTAACTAACATACAATGACCCTCGACGGCTCTGACTGGTCTATTGGGTACTGACTGATCTGACTAGTACAGAGATCGACATTGGGTACAGCAAAATGAGGCTGTCACAGTATTGGTAAGTCTTTTGGCTATCCAGTGTGACAACTTCCCTTCCATGGTCCAACTTCTCTTCCTCCTTGTCTCTTCTGGGGGTTTGACTCCCAGTTAAGCCTGGATACCCAGTCTAGTCCAAGTCCTTGGAGGGAGTAATGGATATATCTTACAGCCTGGGAGGAAGGTTCCTTACCCGACGGTCTCTGGTCTGCCGGACTGGTGGACGAACCGTCCTGCGGCCACCCGACTCCTGAGAGGTTGGAGGTTCTGTGCGATGGCGGTCTCTCCCTGGTGGGCTTAGGGGGACGTTGGGTTAGAGAGCGAATCTGCCTGGGGTGTTGTCACTCACAAAAGCCCGGGATCTAGGTAAGGTTCTCTCTCCGTTTCTGGAGCGAGGCAGACAGACCCCGTCCTACCACCTTTCCCAACCATATTTTCCCTCTTTCCGGAGGCTACATAATACCCTAAAGGGAGACATGCCTATCCGGCAATCGATAATTCTACTTAAGGTTTGGTAAAGTTTAAATTATGGAGATCAGTGTTTATCTTAATGAGATAATAATACAAACAAACATACTAACCCAACATTGTTTTATGTATTTAGATACTAGTCTTAATGTATTAAAACAAAAATTTATTACTATGATTCTTTGTATTGAATATTGTTTCAACTAACTGGTGTTTTAAAAAGTATGCATTTTTTAGTGATGACGTGTGACATTATCAGAAGGACAGAAACATCGCCGGTAATACATAATACCATCGTGAAGGCTCCTTTTAAATATCCTATACTCCCTATGGAATAAATTGATATTTCATATCCAACACAAATGGAAGGGTTCTTCGCCCCTTTTCTAATCGTAGAATAACTAATGCAGCTCAAACTACGAATGCCTTTTGAAGTTATGATAGTTGATGTATTCGTTTTACAACTCATTTTACTATAAATCCTTTTAACTTAAACATATGTACAAACCCAAAAATTATGATTTATAAAATAAAGTAAACAAATATTAAGAGTTTATTTAAAATTACCCAAAACATTACTAGGAACTAAGCATCGTTTTAAGTATTTTGTAGCAACTTGTAATAAACTTACATCTGTGATTTTACAGTAGCAAAATTTGCTTTTGAAATAAACTCTGTGATTTAATATAATATTTTAAAGTCTGTTATTCGTGTAACCAATCAGCATTTTTACTGTTACCCCGGTATATGTTGAGTAAATAATTTAATAGACTCACTAATTGTTCATAAATAATTTATTTCAACTTTAGTTATGAAATTAAAACATTAAAATTCCAATAAAAATTAGTTTTTGATTTACAAAGGCTTTAGTTATCAGAGATACCATCGTCAAATTGACTAATTTTGTTGATGTTGTTGATTTTAACTGACAATCGTATCTTTTATACTGAAAGGCCTTGTCTTTGTTTATTGGATTTTTTATTTTTTATTTCATAATTCAGAATTCAAATAATTGCATATAATGATCTCCTACTACAATATAGACAGTCTATTTCAATTCTACATAAGGTTAGGCAAAGTTTAACTATGGAGATCAGTGTTTATATTAATCGGATAATGACACTAACACCAAAGTAACAATAACAATATTTCTAAAAATAAAACACATATTCCTTATACAGTTAGATACCGTTTACACTAATGACATGGTATTTATTACCGTTGAGTCCAATTATGTTTCACTCTGCGAGTCACTAATTCCGATTCCACATCAAACACGGCAATATACTAGCCACCAATGGTCCTAACCAATCGCATTCCATTCCAGCAGGTTCCATTGCAATCTACAGCCACAGTATTATAAACCTGAAATGAAATCAAGTGTTCAATCCAATAATAGAAAATTGATATTCCTACGGTTAGTATAACTGTATTGCTTTGCTTGAATAGGTTTTTCCGAGATATTGAATATGTTTTGGGTTAATCACACAAAATATTATTAACCAACGAAAATCCGAAAAATACAACTTAAAACTATATGTTATATTTTCCCCACATCTTACAGAGAATTAAATACATTGAATTTTAACTTCCAACTAAAAAGATATATTCATGAAAAAAATAACCACGGGCATTTTTAAATGGTTCGGCGTGAATCCGTGTTGGTAAAGGAATTTGATTAAACATTCTTGTGCTGATATATTTGACAATTCTCTTCGTTGTAATATTTTACCTTGAAATTGTATGTAAAAAAGCTTTGACCCACTAATTATACTGTAATTTTTATTTGATGTAAAATAATTTACTACGAACACGTCTTTTTAAGGATGAATTATTTTTTATTTGAAAATAAAAGGTATTTTCTTACTCGAGTCACAAGTACTGCGCCAAGACAAAGGCAGACAGAAATACTGTATTTTCTTATTTACATATGATGGGAAGTTAGTATTAATTCCCGAGAGGACACTCTTTTGAGTCTCCGCTTTGCATCGTGCACTAATTCCCCCAAGCTTTTCATACATAAATAAATATGCTTTTCACCCGAATTACAACCTATTTTTCCTTCAAACGAAAATAATGACGAATTTACAAAATATATTACAGAGTTTCCACCACTAAGGATGTTTTATTGAAGGCTTTTAAAATGGTACCAGTTAAACTGTTAGCTGGTACACTATCCACAAAGTCAAAATAACTTTACTATATTCCTAACAGCACAAATTAATCACCTTATAAATTTTCAATGTTACCTACCTTTATTCAAGTACCTGAGTAATATTTAAATAAATAAATGTACGAATGAGTTATAGATGTTAAAACACACTGGATTTATCTGATTCGGAAGTATTTCCCCTTGCACCAGAGTTTTTCTTATTTTTTATAGATAGTTGAAGGTTTCCTGTGATGATTTTCAAGGATCGAGTATATGATCCAACAGATAAATTCATACGCTCTAATTGTTATATTATGCCACGCCCCCAAAGGTTATTGAAAAAGGTTATTTCTTACATATTCAACTACAATATAAGTAAGTCATATGTTTCTTCTAGAATTTAAGTACAATTTAATTACGTTGAGTAAATAACTTTTGTGCTTTACTAATCACAGCGCCTTTCATATTTTAAGTCAAAATAAAAATACACCAACCCAAATAATTACAATAGTTCTCAAAGGTTGTATTTAATATGTCTTTTAGCAACTAAAACATCATAAGCAAATTTCAATATTGTGATAAAGCAAAGCTGCTTTTGGTTGACAGAAAGGTCGTCGGCGGAAGCCGGAAATTAAAACTTTATTTTTGTACTTTATATTTAATACTTTATCTTTGCTGTTTTCCTCCTTCTATGCTCCGTATGTTAATATTTAACACTCTTTCAAATAATCTAAAACAACAGGATTTAGTAATATTCAAGTAATATATTTTAATTCCGTAATAGTTCTCAATTTTACTTAAATTTTAAGTTAAATAAAGTTGTAATGTTTATTTATACCTACAAAGTTTTTGGGCTTTCTATATTAATTTTTAAAAATTGTATTAGTTATTTCTTACAACTACATGTGACGAAGCCAACGGTCAATACATATTTTAAACAATTACCCTAATATTTGTTATATTATATTTTATGTTTGTGCTATTCAATAGCATACGAGGCCATCGACAAAATAGAATGGATGTACGAAAATTTGCATTGATCGCAACCAGTGATGCGATCATAAGAAGAGTTCATCATAAGAAGCTGTTATTATTGCAGTTCTTAAATTAAAATTAAAACTTCAATGATTTGAAGATTTAAATTTAAGTTAATTTTCCATTAAAAATAAATAAAAAAACCTCTACCAGAATACAAACAAATATCAAAAAACCTTGGCTAGAATAGAAGATGAAGATACCTAAATCTGCTCCCTTTCTTCCCTCAATTATGTTTTGTAGGCTGTTTTTTATAAGTTTAAATTAAGTCAAACGTCCGACATGTTGGGACGGTGTGACTCACAAAATAGGTTATATTAGACCTAGGGACAAAACTGATCTTAAAATGTAAGAAAATCGCAACAGAATAATAATTATATTTCAAACATCGGTTATAAAAATGTTTAAGGGTTTTTTGAGTACTTTAATATGCAATTATTGCACATCACTTTCAACTAACGACAAATAACAAAATAAAAAGTTCTCTATTGAATTAGTTGGGTAATATTACAGCTAAACAACGAACAAACTACATTATATATTTAAAAACATTCTTTATTAGCAAGACAGAGTTTATTTAAGGTAAGAAATTCAGTGTAGTTTAATGGCAAATCAGGAATTTCTAATAGAAAGAGAGTAAAAAGTCACCGTCAACAGCATCCTAAAGTTCTTCCGGTGTGAACAATTGCTTCGCCTGTATATCCAAGGGCATCATCAGCACGGGGTCTTCAAGGTTTAAACATGATGAACGTGAAGATCTTGTCATAAGTTAAAATCAAGCATATATGGCAAACACGCACGAAAACACGACACTGAAACATTGAAAACTGCAATTTCCCACCTCCAACTTAACCTCAATTCTTTTACTAGGCTAAGAAACTATTCATTACTTTATTTTTAAAACGCGAAAAACTATTACTGGAAGTTTTCATAAAAACTGCTAATCGGACTTCAACTTAAACGCCCAACTTTCACCCACAGCTCGGTTGGGATTTAAATTAGATAACCAACTTTTTCTCTCATATTTTCATACCGAAGTTTACAATATTTTACTTGAGGTCATCTGTATTTTAAAATTCCTTTTTTATATTTAATTTATTGCAAGTACGAGCAGAATATTTTATCACCAGTGCAATTATTCTGTTGATATTCGTTTTCAATTTTACGTTTGAAATTGATATATTTTATTACGCAAGTTATTTTCAATTACACTAACTGGGCCCAACGAAGCGTTCGCCAGATTCGAGATAAAAATACAAAATAATTGACTAGTTAAGCAGCCTGCAAGGTTTTTTAGGGTGTTTTAACTTCACATATTTAGTTAATTTATGCTCCTTGAAATGCTTTTATAGACAAACTAATATTTCAGAATTTCACATTAAGATCATTAAGTTTGGTGTTAGATTCAGAGTCATGGGTTTTCCCAAACGTCCTTGATACGGATCGACGATATATACAGAAGGTGAAGATAGTAAAGCTATTCAAATTATATTTCAAATTATATCAGCAATAGCGGCATTGAAGTATTGTTTTATTATCTAAACTGCAGTTTCAGACACTCTTGGACACTTTTACAAGCTATGGGTAACGTAGTTATGGGTTAAGGGGTTATAGGTAATGGGTGGAAATAGTAAAACGATTCACTTTTAATTTACACTAATTTAGCGCTGGCGGTATTAAAAGTTTTATTTTATTATGTCAACCTTAATTTCAGGCACTCATGGACACTTTTAACAAAGACGTTTTATAATATTCCCGTAAAACACCACACGTATCAGGTGATTTAGGAAGCAAATATGTGTTATGAGGTCCATTGCTGCTGGCACAAGATAAGAACAACTAATGGTGTTTCTTTTCTTTCAAGATCCAAAATTGGCTTTGTTTCTGATACATAACGCAGGCGTTACTTATTTCGTTGGATAAGAAAAATGTTATTTTAAAAAATTGTCTTGAACTAAATTGGATGAGCTTTTTAACTTCACACAGCATTTATAAAAATAGACCCTGACCATTTTTAAACTTATATTCATGGTATACTTTTTGGAAGTTTGATGTTATTTAGATGTTAATATAAGTAGTTTTTATACCCACGGAATGTTTATAAATAAATTAATAACCGACAGTTGAAAAAACCATGTTGTAATGACAAAGACAGATTACTGTGGAAACTAAATGTCAGAAGAGTCCAAAACTATTGGGTATTAATTTCACAGACAATAATTTCAGTCTAATGTTTCACCGTTATTTAGTACAGATTTTACTTCCAGTTATTTGTCTTATCTTTTTATGATTACCTTTTCGACTCCGCCTTATACGCTTTCTTTTGACAAACAGTTTACTTCAAAGTTGTAAGAACTTTACGATTCGTTATAAAAATGTATTTGTTAATATCTTACAAAGATTTCCAGTTAAACGCTTAATCTATAATTAGATATTATAAATAACAATAATATTATTATTATAATGACAAATTTCAATCTTGTAGCTACTTTTGTAAGTCGGGAAAATCTTTTACATCCCACACTTGTTTATTAGTGCAAGTTTTGCATTTTTTGGGGAAACGATGACATCTTTATTTTTTTTACTATAAGAATGGCAGTGAGAGGTATATAATCTTCATAGGTAATACATATAACAGAAGTTGACATGAAATAGATTCAAATAAATGAATATTTGACCTTCTAAATTCCAGCCATTATTGTATAATTATGCTGTGATTGCTATTCTAGGCTATACAAAACCTCGTAATGGAGATTAGGCTATACAAATTTGCTTATTATATTTGAAAAATTGTGCATGCAAATATAAATAATGTCACAGCTTTTAAATATTTATAAATATGAAATAAGTAACTAGGCTTATTACATATGTAACACGTATAAATAACAATAATAATTGTACTTGTCCATCACTTTAATAACGATATTTACGTAAACTAATTATTATTTGTAAACATTAAAAAAAAACAAAATAGTTTTCTAGAAGCATGATATTAAACGTACAACTTAATATTCAAAGTACTAGAGAAGTGCAAATAAGTATTTTAGAACAAAATCTTTACATTCATACTCAAAGACAGTTTGTATTGAATATATTTGTCACCAAGTATTCTCTCGTCAAATATGCTACACTGACAGATGTGTCAGATTTTTCGTCATAAATAGAAAACTGCACCGTAAAAGCTGGCGTTAAATATTAAATATTCCAGAGGGACAGAGAGAACAGTGAGGTTCAGAGGAGAACAGAGGACAGAGGAGTTCACGAGCTCTTTGATTTGTCACATGTGCACTGAAGTGCTTAACGAAAAATCACCGCTTTCTGTATAAAACATCAAATGTCTGTTGGAAACAGATATACACTCACAGATAGTCTGCATTGAAACAAATCAGTTTACCGATTACTTTCTGTATCTTAACACATTTCAATCTGAAATATAGAGACGCAATATTAAATAACACTTTAAGTACTTTTGTAAATATTTACTAGTATTAATATCACGTGTTAATCAACTTATTAACCAACATGTTACAGTAAATTATATGTTTAACAAATGTACTTATGACTGACATTATATCAAATAACAAATAACAATCGTTAAAATTGATTCAGTATTAACGGAGGAGTTCTCCTAACAAAAATCACCTTAGCGTATTAATATATAAGATTCTGGAAATAACAAGATTCGTGGTTTGAAATTGTCGTTTTTTGGGAGTATGAGACAATACTGATGTATATGCCAGTTGGCAGAACTGCTGTTGTTATGTGTGGAGTGGTAAAGAGAGCGTGGCTCCCTTGTGTAGTACTCGCGGCTGCGGGGTGGGGGGACAGCACCGGTTCCCCGCCAAACATTTTTACTGCGCGAGGATGGCGCTGCGGGAGGTCCTGACTGTTCCAATTCTGTGCGCCCGTAAAATATTTCAGTTTTTAAAATAAATTTTGTTTTAACCGATAATGTTTTTGAGATAAAAATAAAGAGGCAACATTTATTTCACATACTTCTGTTATATAGGTTTACTATATTAAAGCGCCTATGCTGTTAACACATGATGTATGACCTTATATGATATAGTCTAAATTTTAAACTTACTCCCTTCTTAAACATGTGAAATGAACGTTTATAGCAAATATGTCTAAGTATACTACAAATCCAAGTATTGCTTACAAATCTTAAGACAAAATAATCAAACCTAAACTGCGTTGAATTTGCCACAACTGTGGTTTCCATACATAACTTAAACTATTTAACTAGGCAATAATTTCGGCTATTATCCTTTTTAAACTGTAAACCAATTTTACCAAATAATCAACCATTTTTAAATATGAGGGTTTATTATTAATAAAGGGCCACTTTTATTAGTTATAAACTTCTATTAAAAAAAGGTGTTATTCAAATATAGATTACCCAACATTTTAAAAGGGTCCGGAGTTTTTTTTTTTTACTGAAATAGTCTTTTCAAAAGCTCGAACAAATTCAAGTATAAAACGGAAACATTTTAAACATTGACACCAAAACTTAAACTATTAAAGTTAATAAGCACAATTTTATTTTATAAACCAACAATGTATGAAAATTAAAAGCTATCTTTTAATATTTACTCTAAACTTTTAAGCCTCCTAACAGAACAGCATGACTGTAAACCTTAAAGGTGACTGTAAGAGTTTGACTATTATCTGAATTGTGAACATTCATTTGAAGTCATCCTCAGATTGTTAAAGACACTCTATTTCCTCTTGACAGCCCTGCTAACGGTTCCTCACAAACTTACTAGAGCAGCATTCACTAAGCCTGCGAGTCTTTAAGTTATGTAGAAGCATTGATCGTACAATCAACCAATACAATGTTAGAAGCAGCTGTTAGTCCACTGATATCACGCACTTCTTTGCTAAAAAGTAACTATATGTCTTCAATAGACACCACTTAAATCACATAGAATAGTAATAGGTAAATGAATGTTTTATAATCTGTAAACTCTATTATTACCTGGTGGAAAATTTCACAAATTTTCTAACATTGAAAATTTGTATTCAGAAGAATACAAATGTCGATGAATACCAAACCCACTGATGAATACAGTTACAGAGTTTTACGGTTGGATCGTAAAACACTGACTGATGTTCACAGCCAGCCATCAGCCAGCGCCGTTTGTCATCCCAACCAAACGATATTCAAGCTTTATTCCATTTCGTTTTGTATTTGTCAGAACACTTTGTTTCAATTTCGTTATTCAAACTTCAAGGACAAAACTTATTAATAAAATAAATTGTCTTACGAAACCGGGGGTCCAGCATACCTGTTAAGACAATTATTAGGTACTTAGTGATAACTTCACTATCTACTTAGGAATTTCATTCAGATTAACTTTCAATTAAAAACTTCACGTCCAAGTCTCCACGATAGAAAGTAAACTAAGCTATCATTATAAGAAAAATATTATTATTATTACATATTCAAAGTCTTCACATTATTCAAATTATAAATAGAAATAAAAAATTTGCTTTTGCCACTTGTGAAAATAGAAACACTAATCGTACTGTTTTTACGATTTCACTCTAAGGCATTTCAAAGATAAGCCGAAAACACATTGCTCTTACAAAACTATATGCAATGAGTTTATAAGTGTCTGTTCAAATTGTGAATCATAATCCAAAACTTCTATGCAACGGTTTTTATTTTGTGTAGTTAGTAATATATCATTGCAATGCTCTTCATTTAGGCTTCTACACTAAATACCACCTACTTACAATATTGTTTCCATTCCTACCGTTTAGTTTTTACTTTTTTACTCAGTAAAAAATTATTTATAAATGAATTAAAACTGTTTTTCTTCAAGTTTATGTTCTTCATATGTCTCCAATTTCAGATGTTATTCCGTTGGACTTTTGCGAGTTATTTAATAAGGACTTCCTTAAGAGCATCATTTAACAAGCAGACCTTAAATAATGCTCAAAGAGAGAGGGTGAAGGATAAGAACGCTTAGTTTTGTTTAAGAGAAGTAAGCAGCAATTTAGGAGGGTGAGGAGTAACAAAGACGGATTTGTTGGACTGACAGAGAGGGTAGGTAGGGGATGAAACGCCCTGTTGGAGCGGAAACAACAATACAAGCCTGGGGAAAAGAAAAAGTGCAAAAACAGCCACATTTGACGACATATATTATGTTCCAATTGCATTGTCTATACGGAAAATTCTAATTCCTTGTTTTTATACCCTCTCAAATGCGTCTACACAACAGTAACGTCTATATTGAACAAACAAAGCTGTAAGTCCAAACGTCATTATTTGTGTGAAACATGTGAAACAAAAGCTTTGTTGAATTAGGTCTCATTTTAAGACAATTTGATGAAAATTTGTATGTATTGCAGATTAAACTTTTTCGTTATACAGAGCCTTTTTAGCATAGTGAATAATAAGTAGTTTTCGCAAATGAAGAGGTTAACACTGTCTACGGCTCATACTAATACGGCAGCGATGATGACGTCACCACTCAGCACTGCGCATTTGTGTTCGTTATCTACGGTCAACGTTGACTGGTGCTGACGTGCTATCATTATTATATTGATCATCAGACACATTTATTTTGGATTTCAATAGTTTAATCTTACAGGTTATATTTTGTTACAATTCCTATTTCAAATGTTTTTATATTATTAATAACCTAATTTCACACTTTCCATATGTCCACTTTAATATCACAATACTAGGCTTTTATATACCTAATAAAATAATATTACATATATTTAAATGCCATATTTAAATAAAATTAATAATATGAAATTAGCAGCTTTGTTAACTCCTTTCTATATTACATCCTTCTTAGTATATGGGTACAGTATTGTTTCCCATAACATTTGAGTTATATTACAAAATAATAATAATTGAGTTAAGTTTGGGTGGAATAAATCATTATTTTATTTCATTATTTCATTTCATTTTCATTATTTAATTTATTTCAGTTTTGTGGGAGTATTCGATAATTCTCCTGCTGCTTGCGATTCTCTTTCAAAGATTCCGTAACAGGGACGGTTTTTATTCAGAAGAATATATATTTCCATGAATATTAAACACTTCAATAAATACAGTTTCAGAGTTTCACGGTTGGATCGTAAAACATTGACTGATGTCGCAGCAGACCATTAGCTGAAGTCGTTTGTTCATCCACAACATCAAAACAAAAGCTTAATTTTCTTAGTTTTGTTGTTGTTAGAACACTTCGTTTCCAGGCGTATTTCAAGCTGTACTGTTCCTCTGTGTGTTTCTTACCTCAGTTATGAGAAACTATTACGAATACATCTCGTTCGGCCTTCGTGATGGTGATGAAAGTTTTCTTCTACATACAGAGATTTGGCTGATATTTTAAGCGAACAGAATAATTACGTTATGCCTAACTTGGGATTTTTATTGTACCTTTATTTATCAATTGTTAACATTCATTTTTATATTTTATTCCATCTAGAAAAAACTTAGCAATGATTAAGTTTGAAACATTGTGTAAAGAATACTTAGAATACTGGAGAGTAAAGAGAATGCTTCAATCACGTTGTACTTATAAATAACAACAAAAAAAGAACAAAAAACTTATTTAAAGTCTTATATTGAATTGACGTATAGTAATAAACAAAGTATGTCCATTTAGAATACTACCTGGTCTCCCCAGCTAATGTTTCCGGTCTGTAAGAAAGCCCGTAATATGATTTATAAGACTTATAGTAACTTTTATGATGACACTACAACTTTAATGGATTATATAGTTTTAGCATTAAATATTTAATATTAGACCAGATTTGTTGCAATATAAGGGGTTTTAACTAAACAAAACTACTCCTCTACAGTTTTTACCACTAAGATTTAATACTCGCAAATTGACATATCAAATATACTTTTAAAACTTTATTTTTGGTAGGAATAACATATTAATCTGCAATTACCTTCTGGATTATTTCCTTTTTCTAACAAAAACCCGGTGATGTGACTGGTTGAAATCGATCGCCCCTTGTACCATAATTTGTGTATATTTACCGTCATGTATGTAAGTGCAGTATAAGTTGGATTATATTTTGTGTTAAGTGTTTCGAGGCTAGTTTATTTTATCCTGATAATTTTCCTATAATTTTACAAGTTACTTTGGGCTTTAAGAGATCCTTCAGAGCATCATTTAACCTTAATTATGCTCAAAGAGGGAGGGTGTGGAATGGAACATTTATTTTTTTGCCTGAGAGAAGAAAGCAACAATTAAGGAGGGTGAGGGATAACAAAGACGGATTTGTTTGACTGACAGAGAGAGTAGGTAGGGGATGGCTCCCCTCTTGGAGCTGAGCAAACGACTCTAGACTTGGGGGAAGAAGAAGTGCAAAAATAATCGTTTCATTGGCCTAATTATGGTGCAAATAATCAACTATAAAGATGATGGCGTTTAATATTTTTGTTTCTTTACCTAATTTTGCTCCCAAAAACATCTATTCAATAGTAAAATCAATATTTAAACTATTTATACAAAATTATGTAAACCAATGTAAATCTTGTAAATCATGGTTTTTTAAGAATTAAGAATAATTTTACTAATATATTTCTAAGTCAGGAAATTGTATAGCATATTAAACAGTGATATAAGAGTGAATTGTTTGCCATGGTAAATGTAATGTAATTTTCGCAAATGAAGAGGTTGACAGCAGCTACGGCCTAAGCTGATGCAGCAATGATGACGTAGTCATTAACCACTTCAAATTCGTGTTCGTACCTACGGTCAGTTCACACCGGTGATAATGTACTATTTATTGTTATCTTGCTGCTAGAAACATAAGGCAATAATTCCTTTAAATTCAATTTGTATTAATCATGATAATATTAAGATTGTTTCAGTAAATGCATTACTTCAATAATATAATTAATCATTATTACCAAAGGTACGCAATAATACCAAAATAAATTTCAAATCAGTATACATCAAAATTTTTTGATTTTATGAGTGATCACCAACAAGATATGAGACAACTTTTACTTGAGTTACCACAATTATTGGTTTGTTAATACATTAAACAGATTTCAGATTGACACCCACCAGTTGAATGCCCATTTTACATTTTCTTTACTGATTTGATTTTAGTTATAACCTACCTAAATATTTACCACAATAAATAATATTGTCAATAAAAAAGGTTCTTCGATAACTATTATGGTAGGAGAACAACTACCAAACTCCTTGCCCAAACTTTTAACTTGATGTAAGCGTAGATTACTTAAAGTACTCTTAAACAGTTGCTTCTTGACACTGTCATCTTGTTTTACGATTTCCTGGTAGTATAAAGTTAAGCAGTTAAACAACTTTTTACTTGAAAGGTTTTATACCTCCAGTTGGCTTTTATATGTGGTGTATACTCCAAAGATGGCTTCACGGTTGACCGCCTTCACGGTGACACAATCAACCTGAGTGCACTTCAACGTATTCTAGAAAAGTTAGTGTTTTATGTCACCCGAGAACATAAAAATGGTCTACCATAAGTTACCTGTTTTATATTAAATAGCATTGAATAAAGTATGTTTTATGACACGTTCAGTGTTGTTTATGATGCAGATATTTTATATGTTCTATAGGTGAAGTCACTGTTATCATAAATCAAAAAATTTAAGAAGGCGATATTGTAAGATTATTACTGTAAGCTTGTATTTTCCTACAACTATGCTCATTGTAAATACGGAACAAAGAGTTGAAATTATTAATCAACAAATTAAATTGCATTACTAACTCATACATGTAGTATGAATTAGTATTTGAGTGCACAAATACATATTTAATTCAGTAATTTTAAACCAACAAAACCCACGTCTAGAAGATTATGTTTTTAATAACTCGAGTGCCAAAATTGCTTACATTTTTTAAGAGAAAGCGGTTTAAACTCATCAGCTTGAGAGAACATCCGAAGAATCGAACCCGTGACCTCTTAAACCAAAGTCACAGACATTAACCGTTAAGCTAACAAGATGCTCCGTCATGTATTATGGTATGCTGCTATAGTGTCCCGCACAGGCCGATTTCGGGTATTAAAATAATAATAATGCCGGTTGGGAAACAAAATTACTATTTATTAAACTTTACAACTTTAAAACAGCTGATTTAAAAACCAACTTAAACGTCGTTAACAATAGGTAAATCCGCGGTTAAAAATACAATAATTAAGGTTACATTGAATTTAGACAGAAAACACCAATTAATAATTTAGCAGGGAGAGGCGACGCGACGCGTGTTAATTACATCGTCACTTCTTAGGGACTGGGATCAGGCTCTTGTCTCCTTCCCCAGTGCTGAACCAAGCCAGCCAATCAGAAACAGTTTCGCACGTGACGTCACGGGAACACTTCCTTGACAAGTGCTGCAGCCAAACGATCACTCACGCCGCTACTCAAACTAAGAAGCACGGGAATCGTGCACTGAGGTTCGCACTGAGAGATGAAATGCTGACGCCATGCACATTCCTGCTGGTATCAACGCTCGGCCGGCCCATGGGAGCGTCGAAGTTGAGATTAGCTTGGAGCAAACATCCTAGCGTCTGTTGGTTTATTTTATATTTCATACCAGCCAACTCTTTAAAATGAAATAATGAATGAAATAATGAAAACAATGTTAAGAGCACCGTTCCTCCTTTCAATTATAGATTTTAGTGACGGTAGAAATTTATTTATTAGGAACGGTAAATTGTATTATTTAATTACAGTGTCGTATTAATGGCTTTTAACAGTCTAGGGATTTTGGGCCGTCACACCCCCCTCACCCTTAGACCATGCTGTCCCCAGCATGAGGTAACAGCAGATTGCCAAGTCCAACTTCTCTCAATGTTTGGAGAGTACACATCCGTCTTCCGTTGGCTGGTCGGTGATCAGGAAATTTCTAACTCCGGACAGCTAACCTCAACTCTCTCCGCAAATAAAAAAAATATTTAACTTCAATTTTTTTTTTTTTACAAAAAAAAACTCGAATTGTCACCGGTCCGCATTAGCCTCTCCCTTTACAAAGTACATCTCAAAAATATCACAATCAAAACATCTCAAAAGTCAAAGTTAAACAACCAAAACAAAACCTAAAAAAAACTAAAATATCTTATTTCACAAGGACAAAAGTTACCTAAACTTAAACACAAAAAAACACAACACACATTCCCATCTAAACAGACCATTACAACAATGTTAGAAGATTCGTCACTGAATTTAATGGTGTGTATTTAAAACCAATTGGTTAATTTTTCTTAGTATCTGAACAGGGTATGAATTATTATATTTAAAAAAAATTCGCAAGAGAGTAATTGAGTTCAGCTTTTTTATGGCAACTTTAGAACGCTACTCGCCCGCTATGGTGAAGCCGCACGGGTTTTCACTTGGGGCCGGTCTTACACTCTGTCACCCCTTCGGAAGCAATGGATCTTCCAACATAGGGTCAAATATTAGCAAAAGAAAATTTACTGCTATCCTAACACACCCTTTCCCACGCTACAGTGCCTACTCTAATTAACTCGTCAACACATGTCGAAATAGCCAAGTAACATATTGACACCAAGAATAAAAAAAAAAACTGTTCACCAATCCAATAATTGTTCATAAATTCCGGTGGTACTCCACCCACTATCGGCCGAAGCCTCAAATCATTTAAAAATTACCAATAATAAATCAAATATACAATCGAATAATCAATATGATAGAAAGAATTATTAACTAATCTTTAACACAACCTCACGTTCAGTAGGCCTGGTAGCGACACAACACTGTCTTGCTGACGGGGTCCGGAAAATCCCTCAGCAAGGCATTTTCTGCAGTACTCTTGACTGACTATACACTAACTATAAGTAAATTTGTCTTTTAAATTTTGAAAACTCATTCAGTCTGGCTCCCGGGTGTCTACAGTCCAGTCAGGGAGTCGAAGGGAAGGGGTTATTAGGGGGGTGGGGAGTGCCGGCATTACCTTCCTGTGGACACCAAGTTGGGCCAGTGAATCCTTTACCCTTCTTGGGATATACTACTACCATTAGTTGGATCGCTTCGAATAATAAATAAAAAAAAGTTGCCATTACCAGCCCACAAATATTACACCATTACTAGAAACACACAACAAAACATACCGGTACACAAAAATCATTAATGCTAACATAATAACAAACAACACTAATAACAAAACTCGGAGGGGGATCCCCAGTCCTTTCGCCATCGCGTCCTCGCGGAGACAAGTCCAGAAGTACTCACTCCTTCACAGCGTAGTATGCGACTTCTTGATCGCGGTCGAAAGTCTATGCTTCTTAAATACTTTTCACTTACTTAAAGTGTCCCGGGTCCGTAATTCACTCCTCGTCGCATCTTACCGCACGGTCAGCCTAACTTTAGCTGCGCTCGTGGAACTGTCGTGCTCTGCTTCCGGTGCATGATCTGCTACCAATTCGACAGTAGGGTACCATCTCTCCAAGGTTCTGAAGTGGCGACTCTGTCTGCGCAGCCTGCGGGCGCTGTACATGGCCTCCCAGGGTGACACGGAGCAGGTCGGCAACTCGAACTCTCCATCTCAAACCTACAAAGACAACTGTGATTATCACAATAACCGAACGGCCGCCCCATATGTCCTACTCAACCATGCGGGCGCCAGCATAATGGACTCTAAGGTGCTGGAAAGTACTCTCCAAAGAATACCCCTTTACGCTTAGGTGCCAAGCTGATCATCTAGTCCCTGCAGGACCTTCAAGGTGGCATTCACATCAATATTCATCAACTTGGTCTCTTCGTCAGAGAGCATCGACCTCAAATCAAGAACAAAACTTTACTCATCTGACCGACATGAGTGTTGCTGCCGTGTATACGGGCAGGCATCTTAAACTCATCACTAATAACACCTCGAGATCACTCCAACTCCACTCAACTGCATGGTGGTCAGGTTGATCTTTCAGCCATCCTCATAACAGTTCAGAGTTACCTTACAGGGCTCTGAAGCACTATGCACCCATCAACCTCGGAAAAACCACTTTTCCACAAACGCTGGAATACAAGGAGCTGCCGATAAATCGGGCAGGCACCCGATCCGCCAGTGATCGAATCACACCGATCACTTCAGTCTCTTCAACAGAGAGCATATGACTTAGAAAAGTCAGAAATCACAACTTCACATTCCGGCCCGACATGAGTATACTGCTGCCGTTTGCACGGGCAGGCAATATTGAACTCATCACTAATAACAACCCCTCTATACGGGTCAAACACATCACGTTAAACATTGACCACAAATCAAGAACCAGGACCCAAGTTACCTGGCCTACATGAGTATACTGCTGCCATTTACACAGGCAGGCAATATTGGACCCATCAGTTGCTACTACAAACACATCTATTTTTTTTTTCTTGAGGAAGGCCCATTCAACGTCATAATTTCAATGGGGCATTTCCCCCGAAACAAAACTCAAATAGACTAAAACAACAGGCCCAGAAGACCATCGGCTGGTTTACTCGTACCACCCCTTAGTAAACACACAACCATCAACCTCCGCTTTGCCGGCTGTACAGGCAAATTGCACTGCACAGGCTGGGCTTTCTACAGAACAGCTTGCCAAGCAAAACATAATTTACTCCCCATTCCCGTTTGCTTTTATTAAATTTTCGTTCTCTTCAAGGTCTGGCCAAGAATAGCATGAGTTAGCAAGATATTCCCGGAGCAGAGCACACATTTTGAAATTCTATTTAAAAAAAACAAATAACCATAATGTGATTCCTAAACACTAGTACATCAGTATACTTAGGTGATAACACTTGTCCACATCAGCATAATCCATTCAGTAATGGTTACGAATGCACTCCCTCGGCAACTCCACAGCGAGGAAGACCCTCCGGTGTCCCAATCCACAGGGACAGCACAAGAATGGCCTAGAATTATAACTTTCCTGTACAACAAACAAAACAGGTTATCCAGTGAACACGTGTTATCACAAGTTAGAGCACAAACCATTAAAAACAACAAACTTCCTACGAAGAATCACTTATCACTAACTTCACCAGCCTTATATTTTAAATATAAGGGAAGCTAACTGGACTCCTTTTGTAAATTTTGAATTAAGTGTAAATGGACTAAATCATAAATCAACGTATTTAATCCTAATCTCTGGTTCATTATCTAATTCATCACACCGCAAATGGGAGCTCTGGCTTCACAATGCTCAGTCCCAGATGAGGGGGTAAAGTATTAGACACTTTAAATATTACATCGGCAAATAATTTCTGTCCATGTTCGGAGTACTGATAATAAAACAGATGCAGCCATACAATTTAAGGGACAGACTGCATGCAAAAAAAACAAAATTAAATTTCTCAAACTGTAAAAAGAAATGCGATCATTGTTTACGAAGCACCGATCTGCAACAGTATTTAAAGCTATCTGCAGATCCTAAAACTGAACACAAATACGCATCACAATTTACTGGCTTCAACTCAAAGCTTTATTAGTTCCAATTTGAATTAATAATTTTTTTAAACCTACTCCTTTAATGGATGATAACTAAATTCAATCACACACAAAGAGATGAACTAAATATCTTCACGTTGCTGATTAACTTACATAAAAAAATACAAAGTCCAGTACCACAAACAAACAGTACCACTGCTCTACTGACTGTCATGTTCAGTTGGCCCAAAACCAGGAACCAGAACTTAACAATGAGCACAGTATAGCTCAGTTCTCAAAAATCAATGCAGCAACCAACTGCGATTTGATTTTCTCCTCTATGCTATTTTGTCTCACATAATTTTGAAGGAGAGCAAAACAGCCTTTTTTTAAAACTGCAAACAAAAGGTTAAATAATTTATTTATTACCCCTTCACAACCGTTCCGAAGGTTACTGCCCATTAATTCTCTCAACACTCAAATTACTGGATTCACCAATGTAGAACCCTCAATTACCACCTACTGATGAGAGCTTCCGAAATAATTAAAATTCGCCCAGTCCCATTTATAATTTCCAATACTTAATTGAAGCAATCATCAGAGGCTCACACGCCTAAGTTCACACGTTGTTTTGTTTCTAACAAAAAATTTAGAAAAATTCAAAGTCCCAACTTAAAGTTCAATAAAGTACACTAAAGCCCCAAAACGCGATTACTCTAAGTCCCAACACAGTGAATTATCCAATTAAAATCACCAAATTAATTTCAAACAAAAATCACAAGTCGTTTGTAGTATTCAGTGAAATTTTGAAAAATCCGGCTAAGTCCTTAGCTCAAAATACACAATAAATTCCGAAAATTACTGCCGAACGCCCATTTCCCCACTACTATGATGGTCCACGTCGATTATTTCTAAGTCCCGATTTATTTCAATGAATGTCACAGAACTCCTATTTCCCCACTACTAACGCTTTGTTTCGTCAAAAATTTTCAAAGTTCTGATTTACTTAATTTCTTCGGTAAATAAAAATGCACTGGTATCCTTTGACCTGACAATGGAGATAGGCCAGAAAATTGACACAGTTTATAAGTGTCAGATCATTAATTTTTATTAATTTGTAACAATAATTTTTTTTTTTCAATCACTTGATTTTAAATTATTGGCCTATTTCCAATAACGCCCAGATTTTTTCCAATGCATTTATAGATTTACCACTTAAATATATAACCCAGAGTTAATCACACATGCAAATAAACTTAGGTTAATTTAGAAAGCATTTATTCTAAAGTTAATATAATAAATAAATCCTACAAACTCCCGTCCTTGGACAAAACAATGTTAAATCAACTAAATAAAAATATAACACTTCAGGAATAACTATCTTCTCTCTTAATAACAACACACGTGTGGAACTGTTTAGATTAATCTATACAGACATCTGTTTACAAACACGGCAAACCCTACTGCCTTATAAATCACGGCGTCACGGCTATCCTGTGACGTCGCCCAGTTTTGATAATTGTTGCCTAAGTCTCGCTTCGGACAATTCGGATTAATTTACAATATAATATTTCTTCAATTTAATTCCCAAATAATTTATAATTTCATTTTAATGTCGTCCTCTCCCTTTTCCACGATAAGTTGCAACCAAGTTCACGCATTTGCACTTCAATCAAACTGAAGTGGCAAATCAAATATGGCGGATTAATCCGAACGCAACAGAGACACAGAGACGCCTTGATTGCAAATGGCGGCTTCAAGCTTCCTTCCACAATTAATATTCCAAGTCACTTTACTTTTAAAATAAACCTCCTTAGTCACAGGTAATACTTAAAATCAACTCTACCTTCATTATTTATCAATATTTATTATCACTAGGCTCAACAACAACTCTGATAGCCTAATAATTTCGATTTGATATGTCTTCACAAACAATGACATTCTCAGACATTCTCATCACGCGTCACATACAATGAATGCAGAGTGACGAAGGAGGGGGAACCGACGCTATCTGTTTCTCTCACAATGAGGCTAATGGCGACTTGAAGATTTATTCAAATTAATCTAATTACTTTGAAATTCTCTAACAATTCGAAAAATGCATATTTCTTTACGGGAGTTGCGCTAAAATTAGTTTAATTTATTGCATTACAAGATTAAGCGGTTACCTACTGTTAAAACGACACATATAAAATTAACAAGATTGCACCAATTAATTCAAATAAATTTAGTTACTTACCAAAATCCATTCTCCGTCCGTCGGATTCTTCAAGTGGTGTTATCTTGCGACACTTACCCCACAAACCTGACACCAATTGTACCACTCAGGCCGATTTCGGGTATTAAAATAATAATAATGCCGGTTGGGAAACAAAATTACTATTTATTAAACTTTACAACTTTAAAACAGCTGATTTAAAAACCAACTTAAACGTCGTTAACAATAGGTAAATCCGCGGTTAAAAATACAATAATTAAGGTTACATTGAATTTAGACAGAAAACACCAATTAATAATTTAGCAGGGAGAGGCGACGCGACGCGTGTTAATTACATCGTCACTTCTTAGGGACTGGGATCAGGCTCTTGTCTCCTTCCCCAGTGCTGAACCAAGCCAGCCAATCAGAAACAGTTTCGCACGTGACGTCACGGGAACACTTCCTTGACAAGTGCTGCAGCCAAACGATCACTCACGCCGCTACTCAAACTAAGAAGCACGGGAATCGTGCACTGAGGTTCGCACTGAGAGATGAAATGCTGACGCCATGCACATTCCTGCTGGTATCAACGCTCGGCCGGCCCATGGGAGCGTCGAAGTTGAGATTAGCTTGGAGCAAACATCCTAGCGTCTGTTGGTTTATTTTATATTTCATACCAGCCAACTCTTTAAAATGAAATAATGAATGAAATAATGAAAACAATGTTAAGAGCACCGTTCCTCCTTTCAATTATAGATTTTAGTGACGGTAGAAATTTATTTATTAGGAACGGTAAATTGTATTATTTAATTACAGTGTCGTATTAATGGCTTTTAACAGTCTAGGGATTTTGGGCCGTCACAATAGTACTATTTGATGCAATCTATAAGCTAATAGTGAAGTGAAAACATTAAGGTATCACAAAAATGAAAAAAATATATAATGTATAAATAAACACATTCAACTTATTATTTTTTAAGCAATTCTTAATTCAAATATATTTTCTTTCACTAATTTGTTTGGATGTTAACACAAACCAGATGGTAAGGCCGTTTTAGTAAATTAAATATGGAATTTAAATAAAGAAAAGTTAAAAATGAGTATAAATTATGCTAAAATGAGTGTGCAGAATATAAGTGCTTCGTAATGATCTTAGAAAGCAAACAGCGATTAAGAAAGGTGAACAACAACAATGACGAATTTGTCAACCTGACAGGGAAAAGCGGTAGCGGGGGACTCCCCTTCTGGAGAAAGAAAAGGACCGGGAACGGGCACAAGTACAGTATGGCCAATTACATGCCCATTGACGAAAAGTACTTGGGTTGAAAAATATATTCACCTTTTCATTTATGAGTCAGGTTTTTTTGCAGATGTTGTGTACTTTGTACTTTATAACACTGTAGTGCGTATTATACATTATATGAATTAACACATCTCTTCCAGGACATTTAAAATAGAATGTCATTTAAAATAATTAATATAGTCTTTAGGTATATACAAAACACTAAAAAAAATGTTTAATTAGTGCAATAGAAAAGTATACGCTCTGTCCCGAGTGTTTCAAAACTGTTAAATTATTTTTAAAATGAATGAAATAGGGGGGAAATATATTACTAATTTCTTTCAGGCAATAAAATTACCCTATTGACGGTATTTATATGATTTATTTGTTATTTGCATTGCTGGGTGATTATTTACATATTAAAACTTGACGCCTGCGCCTTCAAGCTGGACGAATTTTAATGGTTTCACAAACCTAAATGATAATATAAACTTTGAAATTCTTATTGCTGCAAAAGATTTTATTTATGTTAAAGACGATTCTGATTACATATAGTTAACTTGCAGAAGTGTATAATGTACTACACTTTTTACCAAACTTAAAATTAGGTCAATTAAAATGTATTTAAAACTTTAAGAAGAAATAAGTTGAAATTGTTACCACGTTTTATTCATACATTCATTGGAGTACCTTCAAACATTCCATTTTATTACTAAAACATTAAAACACTTTTAACAAGGGTAGTTTTATCTCCACAATTGTTACTCCAAATGAGCAGGTTAATAGCGGGTGGGCCTAGGCTAATGTAGCCTCTCAGACCAGCAACATTAGTCTTCGTTATCAGTGGCAGCGCCGGCCTGTGATGACAGGCCATTATTATTTTACTGCTAAAATTCTGCTGATATAAGCATAAAAACAGTTTTTGATAGATCTATTGTATAATCGTTTTGTTACTATGTATGAGTATCTTATTATGTTATATTATTTGTCTATCACTACTTAAACAAGTATAAGGCTATTAACAGACTAATTTTTATTTTTTTTAAATAAAACCACCCATAATTTTTAAAATAAAACTATCTATACTGAGGTTTGGAACGAATATAATAGATTCTCTTCTTGTGTATACAAAGTGAATTTTACAGTATTCACAACGAAGAAAATTAAGTAATTAATAAAATGGCCATAAATTTTTTTAAGAAAGCTATACAAACTGTTTAGCTGGTAAACGCAAATGGATTGTTTTATTATGAAGGGTGCAATATATATTAATTAATAATTATAAGATGATTTTAATAAGTAAATATGCAGTACATGGTAATATGTGCAAAAGGTAAATTGAAATAATGCATATAATAATTGCATGCTCCCAAAATCATTGCTAATTTATTTATTACATATTTGATATTTCATTTAAATATAATGTGTTCATTTATTTTTTGAATGACAATGACAATCAGCCAACACATTGCATGAACAGAAAATTTCTACAACTGTAAAATAATGAATTACATAATAAATTATATATTAATATAAATTCATCAATATTATACTTACAGATTGAGCCACTTTTTTATCAATCTCACCTGAAATAAAAACTTATATTAAAAGGTTTATCAAATATGAATATGCACAATAGTTTATCAATTAATCCAAATAAATGAATGGTTTGAATTTAAATAAATATTTAAATATATTCTACCGGAGTGCAAATCTAAACAAATATGTCAATCTAATAAATTTCAGATTTTTAGAGGAAGATTGATACGTTATAACTTATACATATTATTATTCAAATATTAATACACTAACGTTATAAATTGTGATGTATTTTCAAACCCATATAAACTAAGGATCAATTAATGTGCATCATCATTAGTAACTTACATACTAATGTTACACTTTATCTACTACATTGACCTTTGATAAACGTTTATATGATCAAAGCAATATCGATTAGATTTCAATTTGATACCTTTTGCACTTCAATATCGAAAGTGAACTCAAAATGGGCGACGTGGTTGACCGGTTTTATGATAACACAATCAACTAAAGTGCACGTCACAATCGCTGGGAAAAAGGAAGAGTTTTATGTTACTCGGGCATTTTTCTTTTTCCTGAAATTATCGTTTGACGTAATTTGACGTTTATATTATTTATTACAATATAACGCTTTTAATTGTGAGTGTGAATTCGTTAAGTGATTTAATATGTTATATTATATTTTTAAGTTGGTTTGTTGTAATTTGATGTTTGCGACCTCTTCTTCTTACACTTGGCCGGTCCACATATAATTTAATCCTATGCTAGGAAATGGCAATTAAAGCAAGATATTATCATGTAAAGAACAAGACGATTCTGTTTAAATTTAGTTTTTAAGAACAATAGCTAAAATTCACGTAAGATCCGCTGTTCATACTTTACGTGCACCAAGCATTAGAACAATAAAATGATTATATCTGTGAAATTCATTGTTGGTGATGGTTGCTTAAGAAATTATTGCGGACAATTGGAATCACTAACTGGAGAAAAACGAATTTGATGACGTTTCAGGATCTGGAATCTGGTCCCAACTTATAGGCAAGAAAGCCGCCTAGAACATTAAAAAAATAAGTGGCACAATCCATACAAAGTTTGTTAAAACACAAACTAGAAGAGAGAATTATGGTTTATAGTTTTATGCAGTAAAAGTAGTAATAATAGAAGAAAACCAAACCAAATGAAAAATCCAGGTGCTCACTGCATAACGAGACAGTCTCGCTCAATTTAAGCATGTTTGTATTGTTTGTTTGTTTGTTTTATTTTCCCTGGATTATGCCTAAAAGGTTTTTCTAAATAGTTATTCTCCTAACCTGAAGACGGGATTAGATTCCATATCCCAAAACTTCGCGCATGTGGTTGTTCTCTAATCAGTAACGCCAAATGGCTAAAATAGTTTCTTAATAGGCAAGAAAATAACTTTTAGGACACGCTATAACATATATTTATGTACAAGTCGTATGCCTAAAATTCATGAAATAACGCTAATTAAGGACTGTTAATTTACCGAACATGATACGTTTACTTACCGATGGCTCCACTAACTAATTAGGCAGAATTGTTTGTTAATATCTGTTACTTTTAAAATTTAAAACAAGAATGCGATTTAAGTTTTGTAAGTTATTTGTTACATACAGGACAAATTCATCAGTTCAAATAGAATACACTTGAAAATAAATTAAGTTTTGTTTTTCTAAGCTTGACAAACAACATGAGCCGGAAATTGCATTCGCCAGGTATCCGTTTTTTGTGTATGTTTTCTGACAGTATTTGTTTCATTAATGGTATTTGGTAATTCTTTCTTTTTTATTAGGCAATCATCACAATTTCTAATTAAAACTGATGTTCTCTGTAGCTTCATGTGTTCCATAATTTGCATCTTAGATATTTTTTTCATAACAATTCATACAAATATATTTTTGATTTAATATTTGAGGATAGGACATGGCTAAACATATAGTAATCTAATATTGAAAAGAGCAACTCTTTTGGGATTAGTCTTTTTTTTAATTAATGGTATTACACTTAAACCTTTGACTTATAAACAATCCACGTTTGCTAAGTTGGCTAAGTTGTAAATTATCAATAGGAATAGGTTTAGAGAGTTAAACTTCTTTAAATAGTATTAAATTTATTACTTATAACTCAACAACTTTTTTATTAGCTATAACTCAAAACGATCAAGATCAGTGTTGAGGGATGTTACTGAAATTTACCAGCAACGAATTGTTATTCTGCAGTATTCCCAATTTAGTACAAACTTTAATCAATATAATGGAATATAGATAAATCCAAAGCACATGACGACAAGAGAAATGTTTTCCAATCGCATTTAAAAATACCCACTAAATTAAACGTAAATAAAACTTTTACTGAAGAACTTTATTGTTTATCAAAAACATGTATTTTTTCTTTCCACATTTCACATATGACCATGTGATATAAACATTTAAATGGTTTCATACTATTAAAAGTTCTTGATGTGATTGCATCAATCATAAATAATGTATATATATATATATATATATATATATATATATATATATCTCCTGTGATATTTTTACAGTAGCGTAAAAACAGATAAACCAAATGAACTAAGCTATATGTTTTAACAAATTCGTTTAAGTGAAGTATGCATTTAATTTATAGCGTAAAGGGTGTTATATACTGGTGTATATATGATAGGGGGTGGCTAAATATGGAACAATGTGAATTATATGGATAAACAGACTGGTGGCTATGGTTGGTGAAGTTAAGGAAGTAAAATTCTGAGAATATGAAATAATTACTGCTACCAAAAATTTTTAGGAAGGTCATGTAGTTACCCATAGGTCGGATCGTACTTAACCAGAGCAATATTAAACCTCGAGGCCAGCTTTGTTGAGTTAACACTACCCTACTGAAAATCATGATTTGACAAACATTTTCCTGCATTGAACAGAGGAAGTACAACTAAATAACGTAGAATACACCTGAAATCTGGCATTTACACTGTATTTTACTTAATTGGAGAGCTAAGCTATTGAAATCAGGAACTAAACATTAATTATCTACTCAAAATGCTCATCTCGTGAAGCATAGACTGACCGTGAGGCGGTCAGACGTAATTTATCTTTCCTACATTACCAATAATTGTGGACTACTTAACTTGGGGCATAGAAAACCCCCTCGAGGCCCCTAAATTATTTTCCTATTACATGTTAGTAATTTAAATATGCAACTTATAATCTAAACGTAGCTCTGATACACTTTGAAGTTTTGGTTCTACTTCAAATGACAGTTACCGGTGAAGTGGGGCGATCTGAGATTTAAACTGCATTGAGTGGAGGAGGAATTGGCGACTGGATATTAGGGCCCAGCGGAATCAGATTATTCACGCACACACATATATATATTCATATATATATGAATGTGCGCATGGCGGCTTAATTTTATGGACTTTTCTTACTGATGCGACGTTTGTGTTATTTCTTATAGCATGATTAGAGTTTCTATACAAATTACGTTTATAAAATAATTGAGACTAATTCTAACTTCTTAGTAAAATAATTTCATTTTAATATTTCAATTATTTCTATTACGCTGTTTAAATTATATGACTTAAACAATACATTATGTTGTTCCAAAAACCATTACCCCCAAAAACAAAATAAAATAAAATTATTTATGATGTAGCACTTTCATAAAACCTTATTTATGTATGATAAAAACAAAATTTAATTATAAAAATGTAATAATAATAAATTAGTTTTACGAACTCATAAGTGATTCAGTTTATTTGTTAATTTATTTCGAATTACGATATTACATTTTCCTAGGTTATATTACCTGAAATCTTCATCTTCTTTATAACAGCGCAAGGCTTGTTGCAATCGTTTCAAAACTTTCTACCAGCTTTGTAAACAATATATTAAATACTGAACTCTGTTGAATATTGGAACCTCACTTTTACACATAATCAATAGAAAATATAGAATAAAAAGATTTCAGAAGTACCATATGTAAAAAAGTGAAGTAGAAGCATTATTTTGTATACATTAATGATAGTAAATCATCAACTGCATGATTTAATTTTCGTTTGCAGCCGTTGCAACGAGAAAATAATGTTTTCAGGGAGAAAAACAATTCGCAGTTTATTTTTGCGAGCCATTACAAAAGGAGGCACTCTCTTAGGCAAGTCAACCAATTTGCCTTAGCATTGTTCATTTACTCTAATTGCTTCTTACTTCTCATTAACCTAAAATCCATTTTTGCCTGCACTTTTCCCTGTAAACTGAAATCAGCTGAGCTACATTTATCTTCCTGTAAACTAAACTATTTAAATTATGGATACATATAATATTTGTACTCAGGAAAGATATAGCTTAGTTACTACATATAAATTAAATAAATGTACCAATATAAAACACACACATACAAAAATAACACTACTAATTTGTTTATATAAAACCTGTGTACACTTTTTGGTGGTATACATTTATAGTTTAAAAAACTATCGTTTAATAAATATAATTTATTGGGGATTTGACACACTGGTAGACAACATAAAGTATAACCTGGTAAACACTTCACATTTTCCTGTGAATGCAAGGTATTTTTTAAATATAGACCAAGATATGATTTAGTCTTAGGTTGGCTTATGGAGTATTAGTTGGCTCTTACAACCCAAAGTATGAATTTATAATTAAAATATAAAATATTAAGAGTTTCATATTTATATTCTGAAATGATTCAGGATAATATTTCAGGTTAATTTGATTATGTTAAAGTTATTTGCTAATAAATCAAATTACGTTTGATAGAAATAGTCAATTATAATATTTGCATAAACGCTAACTACATCTTGCAGTTATAACTACATATTATCATGCAGGATTATTACTGTGAGCTTTACACAACAAAGGTAAGAAGATTATTGATAGTTTATTGACAACTAATTTACAACTATATTACATATATTGCTCAGTAACTAGAATATTTTGTGATTGCTCTCATTAGTATTTAATTTATGTTACTTGTATTCTTTAAGTAAGTTTCATTCATAGATAAATTTACTAAGGCTGACAGATTTAGTTCTGTCAGAAACTGGGGAAAAACGGAAAGGCATGTTTGGTTACTAGGCAGACAATATATATATATATATATATATATATATATATATATATATATGTGTGTGTGTGTGTGTGTGTGTGTGTGTGTGTGTTTGTAGTCTAGCGGTCGCATTTTTTCGATTTACTTGAAATTTGGTAGGAACCTTCCCTTTGTAAACAGTTGGACAAGTTCGTTGGGCAAAACAATCGGACAATTCTAACCCCGTTTTTTGGGGATTTATATTTTTAAAATTTAGATTTTTTGGACCCAAAAAGGGTCAGAAAAGCCCCGAATGTAAAATAAATGCAAAAAATGAAGATGGAGATTAGTAAGGCGAAAGTTGTTAGCCCTCTCTCATCATTCTAGCACAAATATTTACTGAGTCATCAAAGAAAATGTTAATTTTTTAACATAGTGCATTGTCTTAATGTGATTTTACACTGGAAATGGCTGTTTTTCATATCTTGATGTAGTTTATCATCCCAAATATCACTATAAAAACTAGTTATCCTGACTATACATCCTCCTAACCTCATAATGCACTACATTGCCATCCTAATAGTGAATTTAAGTTTAACAAGAAGCATCAGAACAGCCAAAAAATTAAATTTTCCAATTTTCCAAAAACATGTTACCAGTGTTGTTTAAACCCCTTTATAATAAAGGTTTTAATGTGGAAATTCACTTCCCTCACGTCAGCGCGCTGCGTGCGAACTCGTTTCCATTTCCATAAAAAACAACATTTACTAGAAAAAAACTATTTCACTTTTAAAAGAAAGGAAGTAAGGTTTTATATAATATATTTTGAGCTACCAAACAATATATTTTTATACATATTATTAAAATATATTATTAAATTTTTTCAGCAAATATCGACATATAAAATTAAATGTTTTGTAGATGTTCGGGATCAATCAAAATACTTTAACCTCTTTTGGTGCTTTTTAGATATAAAATCCCAGCTCATGGGGCTTTGAAATTTCAATGTTAATCTCGTGGGAATCTCAATGTTGTTAAGATAGTCATCTAATTACTTACATATTTACTATTATTAATCAACTAAGCCAGTATTTTAAATCAAAGCCTTATTATTTAGTTTTACCAAGAAAACCCGATAAGTTATGGACTGCGTCGTAACTAACGATCTCGATCAATTTAAAAGCAGAGCTGATAAAGCAGTCATTCAGAAACACGGATCATTTGTCTTCGTTATCTATCGTGGGCCGACCAGAGATGGCGGTGGCTATCAGACGTTCACAACCGTATAACACGGTAATATTTCAGCTGGTGAAATTCTACGACAAAAATGTAATCAATGATTTAAACTGTGGATGCGATAAGCTTCCAGCAAATAAACATCATGCGAGCAGTTAGGTTACTTGAAGTGGAAATTTAAGATAAGCATTTGTGTTTGATTCTACGTTCAAACACAAACCCAGTTTCGCTTATGATTTAAATTATAATATTTTGCAATGCGTAATTAAATTATAAATAATCTTTAAGAATAATCTTTGTCCCCATGATTTAACTGAGACATTTTGCTCAAATCTTCAGTAAACTGTTTCGCTGGTGGACATTACTAGCGTTAGTTCTACCTTTTAAAATGGATTTCTCTCGTAATATTCCCTAAGATTTAAATTCTTTGACTTTTTATTTTTTCATAAAATGGAATTGTTACTGATAAAAATGTACATCTAAAGACATGTAACGCGAGTAGTACATCAGAATAAGTATAAACTGATGTCACGGCCGTGAGATTAAAAGAAATTTGTTGGTTATAACTGTACAGTATCATGATCATTGCTACACATACATTTGTTGGTTATAACTGTACAGTATCATGATCATTGCTACACATACATTTGTTGGTTATAACTGTACAGTATCATGATCATTGCTACACATACATTTGTTGGTTATAACTGTACAGTATCATGATCATTGATACACATACATTCGTTGGTTATAACTGTACAGTATCATGATCATCGATACACATACATTTGTTGGTTATAACTGTACAGTATCATGATCATTGATACACATACATTCGTTGGTTATAACTGTACAGTATCATGATCATCGATACACATACATTTGTTGGTTATAACTGTACAGTATCATGATCATTGCTACACATACATTTGTTGGTTATAACTGTACAGTATCATGTTCATTGCTACACATAAAATCGTTGGTTATAACTGTACAGTATCATGATCATTGCTACACATACGTTTGATGGTTATAACTGTACAGTATCATGATCATTGATACACATACGTTTGTTGGTTATAACTGTACAGTATCATGATCATTGATACACATACGTTTGTTGGTTATAACTGTACAGTATCATGATCATTGCTACACATACGTTTGTTGGTTATAACTGTACAGTATCATGATCATTGCTACACATACATTTGTTGGTTATAACTGTACAGTATCATGATCATTGCTACACATACATTTGTTGGTTATAACTGTACAGTATCATGATCATTGCTACACATACATTTGTTGGTTATAACTGTACAGTATCGTGATCATTGCTACACATACATTTGTTGGTTATAACTGTACAGTATCATGATCATTGCTACACATACATTTGTTGGTTATAACTGTACAGTATCGTGATCATTGCTACACATACATTTGTTGGTTATAACTGTACAGTATCATGATCATTGCTACACATACATTCGTTGGTTATAACTGTACAGTATCATGATCATTGCTACACATACATTCGTTGGTTATAACTGTACAGTATCATGATCATTGCTACACATACATTCGTTGGTTATAACTGTACAGTATCATGATCATTGCTACACATACATTTGTTGGTTATAACTGTACAGTATCATGATCATTGCTACACATACATTTGTTGGTTATAACTGTACAGTATCATGATCATTGCTACACATACATTCGTTGGTTATAACTGTACAGTATCATGATCATTGCTACACATACATTCGTTGGTTATAACTGTACAGTATCATGATCATTGCTACACATACATTCGTTGGTTATAACTGTACAGTATCATGATCATTGCTACACATACATTTGTTGGTTATAACTGTACAGTATCATGATCATTGCTACACATACATTTGTTGGTTATAACTGTACAGTATCATGATCATTGATTCACATACATTTGTTGGTTATAACTGTACAGTATCATGATCATTGATACACATACATTTGTTGTTGATTTTACTTTTGAATTCCTTTTAAAGCTGCCTTATAGCTTGTTATAATAGAAACTAAAAATATTATAGATATTTTTGTTTTAATTGGTTGAATACGTCTAAAATTAAAAATTAGTTTTAGAAGCAACATCTATGCCTAAAAGAAAAAAAGTTAAAATCAATTTTTCATATCCCTAATAAAATATTTCTTCTCTATTGTAACGTTGTGTAGTATTTCGCTCATGGTCATCAATTTAGTTTATAAATTATATATTATCAAATCAAGAATATAGTGATACAATGGTATTGTTGCAATGACAGTTAAGTTGGTAAGACGCCTCCAAGATCCCCTAAAGAGGGGAATCCCCTCGCAAATGTCCCCTCAGTTGACAACTCCATCTTTGATGTGGGCTGTCTCCATTAATTATCCTTTGCCTTCCATAGCCGAGTGTGACTGGGGTGGAAAGAATTACATAAAAAATATTTCATTTAAGAATAAATCTGTTGCATGGTTGCAAATTAATTGCGAAAGTAATAGATTTAAGTAATTTATGGCAAATATAAATACTAATTAATCAAGAATATTGAACCGTTAGAAATTACTCAAAAAAAGTAATAGTAATATCAGACAAAAAGACGATTTGCCATTTGTAAGAAAATCATAGTTTAATTTTAGTTTAAAATATGTTTGTTAACTCTAATAATCATTGTGTTTCAAATACCAGACAAAGTAGCTAATGTGAATCTATGTAACACTAACTGTACTTAAATTGTTATCAGAAATAATGTTAAGGGATACAGAGCACTGTGCTGACCAACACCACGCTTTATGGTTTAGTCGTAAACAACAGGTATTGAGTGACGTCCAAAACACACCGCCAACGGACGTCGTTTGTCATCAAAAAGTTACGTTTGGCGTTGATTCCAATTGATTTTAGTCTGAAATTCCGTCCGGTTTTTTTCCGAGAAACGTTCTAAATTAATAACTTTAAATATAATTAATATTGAATTATAAATTAATTTAGAGGATTTTTTTAAAATAAAAATGACCGAACAAACTTTTTTACTTTTACACATGATAATATAGTTAGAGTAAAAATGAGAATTGAGAATAAGAATGATATTTTGTAATAATTACTTTTACTAATCAAATATTTATGTACAAGCAAAACGTTTCAATCTGCATAAATAGCAAAGGAATTACACATGGTTAAAATCTTTATTGTGTTAAAGTAAATTCAATTGAAAACAAAAATATTTAAAGATTTTAGTTTGCATAAATATAATATGTTTAATATTAAAAAATTTGGTTTTACGAATTTATATTTATTATTGTGTGAATTTCCTTTTCTAGAGATGACATAAAGAATAAACATTACTTAAAATACTACAGCTTTTATTAAAATAATATCCATTATATTAATCAAAATTTTACTTCCTTATCTTACTTTACCATCTGGCGCCTCACTATAGTGTATTACGTTGTTAAACAAAATTTTATTTTCGTATATATCAAACTTATAATTTCGTCAAGGCCAAATAATTTTAAAAAATAATTTATTTTATTGTCAACGTAAAAATTTAATTTGTCATAAACAATATTTTTAACTGACTGGACAGTGTGGAGGTTAGAGTTCCCACCCCATGAGGTTCACCAGCCTGATGTTGAACAAAATTATAATGTTGTAAGGGTTTGATACTGGAGACACATGTCATTGAAAACACTGCCTTAGATTGTATCAAACCCCGGGCTAACACCACTCCCCTTCAAAACATTATACAAATCTCTCACTGAGTGTACACACAAAAAATATACATTATGTTTAGATATGTAACTAGCATAGCTATTAAATTAAATAAAACCAACCAGTTGAAATTAATAATTATTTACTAGTAATTAAAGCTGTCTGTATCGCAATAACCTAAGAGTGGAGTACTGACCATCCACAAGCCACGTTGCGTGTAGACTGTGGACGACTCGGTGAGTGATGTGGCGCCCCCAGTGGATAAATGGACAACTAACATGATGAGATAATGACACTGCTGAAGTTCTAACAGGCCAAGGGTTTCCGTAATTTATCTTGGGCGCTAATTAACAAAGTGAAACAAAAGGTGTTCTCGGGCTGTACATTATATTGATTAAAATCAAGAAAATGTTTAGACCTTACATAATTAATAAATATTAAAATTAGAAGCTTAAATTGGAGTACGCCCTGAAAAGCCTCAACATTTAGTACATCATAGTGTTATAATCCTAACCGTTTAAATTTAATCACACATTTAAATTACCTGATTATATGATTGGACCTGATGATGACCGGTGTGACTGGTCGATATTTATTGTTTTTTTAACATATAATATGTGTATTTATCTTTTTTTAATGAAAATAGAATATAATTTTAAACATATTTTGCAGTATTGCGATGCGTTATTCACCGTACCATTTTTAATTGTAACAATACGTATCATATTACTCAATCAATTGTTTTTTTTTTCTTTTGCATTCAAAACCCAAACAAATCTAATGCAAAAGAGCACCGCATATTTATACAAACAACAAAGTGATTCACCATATATTTTAAAGAGTATGTTAGTGCGAACAACAGAAAAATACATTAGATATAGAACAATTATTATTAACATACTATTAGTGTAATTTTTAATTTTTATATGACCTTTTCTTAGCTGTATGACTTTAGTGAGGTTATAATGACTAATTGTTATAATTTCCGAAAAATAAAGTCATATAAACAATTAAGATAAATATTAACAGTTCTTTGTAATATATGCCAGTTTTAATACAAATTCTTAATTATTCTGATAAAGCTTTTTTACACTTAGCTATATTTCATTAACGAAGTATTTTTAACCCCTCTTTCTATAAATATTAAACGTAACAAAGGAGGTCTATTTGTATGCTAAAGACAAGACTAACGAAAACGAGCCATTATCCACAATTTAGTACAGAGGCAAAGACCTAATCACTAAAGTTGAATGGATGAACAAAGTTAATTAAACTAAAAATTTTTCATCATTTTAAAATTTGCAAACTTGTATTTGTTAATTTATTTATATTTATCATAATTCACAGAAAGATTAGATACGAAAATTAAACAAATGAAATTAATTTGTTCCTATTTCGATTACTTGTATTTTATTGATTTTCATGTGTAGATTCACTTGAAATGAACAACGCATTCCTGCAGTTACAATAACGATAATTTTTCTCACCAGTGTACCAAAATAAAATAATCATCGGCTCTTTTTTGACGAAGGTCTTTCAGAAGAGCTGTCTCCAGTATTACAAATAGACCTCTTTGAATTTAACCAAGAGGTATTCGTTAAAAATATGTCAGCAAAGCAAACTAAACAGATGTTCTTAAGTTACTGTGCCACAGAATGGCATTTACAAATAAGTGTATAAGCGTATATATAGGAGAAATAAGGGGAATAAAATACTACTCTGGGCAGGAACTAACAAAACGGAAAACTGAAAGTTTTAATTTCCGGTTTCCGGTTTCCACGGGTTTACAGCTGAGACCAAACCAACTGTGTTTCGTTTAACTATTTTTCGTTGCGATGAAATTTATCTCTAAAATACTGTTAGCATGTTAAAGCTTTTTTAAGCACTGCTTATACTTCAATTCTTTAGTATTTTTTTATCAAATAGTCAGTCAAGTGCCAACAAATATTTTGGTTAAAGATGAACTAACAGACTATATTTTGTATTATTTATTCCGAGTTAAATAAAATTAACTGATTATTATTTCAAATGGTTTTTTCGTGTATAAGTTATAATAAAAGATATTTTAATTAGTTTTAAAGGCACCATTACTTATTTATCATAGAGTGGTTATATGGTTTTTAAACACATGTAGTTTTGTATACTGGAGAATATAAAATGCACAGAAGAAAAGTGTTCTAGGTTTTGAGTTACGTTAAACTGATCGCAAATCTTTGGAGTAAATCGACGAAGCGTCAACAGAATGCCGGCGATTTTTCTCTTATACATCATATTGAAAACAATATTATTTTTAATATATAAGAAACCAAAATATAAGAGAAATTTTAAACTTTCAGCCTCAGATATTAGCTCGTAAGAAATACTATAGATCAAAAGTTCATTGCAGATACCAAAACAAAATAATCATCTTACAAATTATTTTTAAAACCTCTAACAAAACTTTCACAGTAGCTTGTGCACTAAGATTTCTATCTGTTGTACATGAGCAGTCACTTGTAATATTATGTGCAACAGTTTAGCTAATGGATTTTATTTGTTATTTTATAATCAAAGATATAACAATATTTAACATTAACGGATTAATAGTATCTTATATTTTTGTATTAATTATTAAAATAAGATGTATATTTTGATATTTTCGTTTGATTTCGTTCCATAAGTGTATAATATAATGCTTGAGCAGTTGTAACTTCAATTTCTAGCGGATAAGCTTCTGTTATTACTTTAAATTTATAATAAAAATAAATTGAACAAAGTTTTGAGGATAATATGTGTCTTATTATATCAAGGGTTTTCAAGAGATAAGGTAATAAAGTAAAGGTTAAGTGTAAAAGTTTATATTGTAAATGTAAACTACAATTTATATTAGTTGTATGGATAGACCCTGTAGACATTTAATAAATATTAGCTATCGGGCATTTTTGTAACGGTTTAATTTTCAAAATAAATCATTAAAAATAAATTACATGCTAGTAGACTTTTAAAATTGCTATTACAATGATCCACAAGACGAAGTACACAATATTTTGTTAAAATAAGATTACATTTTTATTACGTTTTCTATAATAAGCTCATATTTTTCAACTTTATCCTCTAAACATTACAGTGAACTAATCTTTTACAATCTGTTTGTGAGGAGGGATAAATCAATTTTGTACGAAGTTATGACCGTTTGTAAAGTTTTAAACGGCTTACAAGACAAAAGACCAAGCACTGAATTGCGTTGAGCTTTTCTATTGCTGGTGAAATACTGTTATTGTTCTCATATACCTTTTATTTAAATAAATTCCACTTGAGAGAAAAGTTTGTTTACATTTTTGGGTGAAAAGATAGGTATTTTAAAGCCATTTTCATTGGTAAAAATACTTAAGATTACACAATTATTATACATCTACTAAAAATAATTATGAATTAAATCATTAAAGTTATTAAAGTACATACATAGTTATCCAAATGTTCCTTAAAATACATCAGATCTAATTAAGTTACCGACCATTTATTTCTATCATTAGGAAGTTACACAAATTTTAAAATTATATCAAGAAGTTAAACCAAATCAGAACTAATTCAGTAAATTTTTAAACATTAATATAACATTGAAATTGAACATAACAATGTAACTCCATCTTTTAGATTGCTACTCAATTCCACAATAACTAATTCTACACTTATCAGTTTCCAATTAAGTAATGACAATCGAAAAAAAATCAAAAACCTAATATAATTTTAAAACTATATATAGCCTAGTTAGGAAATAAACAAATAATAAGCTTTCTTCAATTTTAGCTTAGCACCTTTCATGTTGTAATCATTTCAAGATCTGTGGTTTTTCTTAAAAAAAAAACACACATTTGTTCTTACTAGAATTACTTTTACTTTTCTACCATCAACGAAGCTAAATTGTTTTTAAAAACATACTCCAAGAAATAAAATCCGGAAAAAAGATTATTATACTTATTAGTGCGTTTACAATACAGAAATTAAAATAAACAGTACCAGGGGACCGAGACATGCTCGGTGTTTGATTCTGCAGAAGAGGCATTGGATTTGTTCTAATTCAAATACTTGTTCATTTTCAATATGATCCCGTCCGTTTCACCTCCCGGATGAGCTCGTTCGTTACGCTCACTCGCCTATCGAAAAGAGTTTGAGTTACCATTCAAGTAGTTTTTTATTTCCATAATGATAAACAGCTGTTTACAGTACTTTAATTTATAGAAGCTGATTTAATGGTTTGTTTTTGTTATTCATAATAACCGGTGTTATGACTAACGCGTTGGCTGCTGCGGACCCCGATCGGGTTTTTTTTCTCAACATAGAAACTAATGCAAATTAAATGTTTAAACATGTTTGCAGAAGCAAAAGTGTTAAGCTCCATAAGCCCAATGTTAAAATTTTCAATTTTTAAATGAGTTGTTTAGAAAAATACAAGTTTTCCTGAGGTAGTGGTTTTTACCAATAGATTTTTTAGATCTTAAAGCCCATAATCCCACACTTTCAGCAAAATCCTTCCGCTGGATCTCGAGATATGTTTTGCAAACAAACAGACCTAGCTCGTATTAGAGTATAGGATATAATAATAAGTAATTCAGTAGATTTAACTATAAAAAGGGATGAAGGAGTTATGTTTAACGTCAATAATCAAACACAATTAAATGCGTAGCAAAACTAAACTAATATTTATAAAACCGTACAACCTTTAATATCAGGGTTAAAATTAATGATTTCGTGATAAAAGACAATGATACAAATATCGGTGTAATGGAACTTAATAGTGGTATATAAGTAGGAACTATAAGTAGGTACCTTTAAATATATTTCAAGTATCCTTTGCCAATGCACGGGTAGGAGGGAGAATAATGAGCAGGTACTCAGAAGGGATCCACCCGCTCACTCTGAGGCGATTTAGACTGTCCTCTTTGGTGGTCCTTGACAAGGCGTATTAAGTTATTTGAGAATCCGAAATAGTAGTATATTTTGGTATAAGAAAAATCTTAAACTTAAAATTGTTTCATACTTTAATAATTTCTTATTAAATTATTTTGCTTTGTTTGTAGTGATTGTTAATATTTTAGCAATAACACGCATTTCACGGTTTTAAAACATAAATTCACGAATAATTTTGCTTGAAACCGACTTAAACTAAATTAATACTTTTATTTTATCAGCACGACAATTTAAATATTATTTAAATATAACTATATTTTTATAAAACTGACAAATAAAAAATACCACAATTGGTAGGAGGTGTTAGTATCACAGTTCAAACCCCTACATGCACGGGCCATTTTGCATCATGGTAAAATAGAATTCCTAAATATCATATTTATACCTGTGGTGTATTCCTATTAGTAGTTCAATTAAAAAGTAGGCCCAATCACAACATTTGATTTTAAGAATTAATAATAATAATTATTTTCAATATTTTTGCACGGAGTTTTTTTTCATAAAAAGCATTTAAGTGAGCAAATTAAAACTTTTTGGAAACTTGGTGTTCATTCTCTGTTTTTACAAGACAAATAAATGTATAAATGTAGTTATTGGTGTTATAATATTTCATAGTACCGTTCCTAGTAAATTAAACTCATAAATAATATTAAATATTAAAAATAATTGTTCACCCTCCTTCAACTATGCTAGATCCTGCCCCTCACATTCTGTCACACCCTTCATTTACCTTATCTTGGTTGTTTACTAACATAGCAATCTCAAAAGGACAGGAATTAGTTTAGCAATGCTTTATCAAAAGTTGACTCATACAGCATATAGAGCAAAATCTACACCATCTAAAAACAAAAGTCCCTTTGATTACCAATTACTGTAAATTATTGTAAATGATATTTTTTTAAATATTCGTTTAATATCTACATCTCCATTAAACTGTAACATGGCGTACTCGTTATGCAAACTGGTGGACCACACTTATGTTGTTCCAACCTCATGTAGAGTGAAATATAAATGAACAAACTTTTTTGTTTGAGCAGACGTTTAGTCTTTATCCTTGGAGTACATTAAAACTTCTGAAGACTTATCAAGAACAAGTAAGAGTCACTTTGACTGCCAGTGATAATTTTATAAGAAACTTCTGAACCGTGGATATGACAAGGGACGAAGAATAAATTGCTTTTTAAATTCCTGTTCAGTAAGTTAAAAGGGAATGTCAAAAGATGTCTATGTCTAAGTTTAAGTAATAATTCCATTATTCATATAATCTCGTAATAAACATATTTTATTTTGTATTATTAACAAATATATATAATTCTAAAAAACGTGATATAATCGGGGGGATTAAGAATTATTTTTAATACAAATTTAAGGTTATTAATACTTCTAAAACTCAATGAGTTTTCTGATGAAACGTAAATTATGTAATATAATGGGTAAAATAATAGCCAGCTTGCAGACCACTCGGTATGTTAGACAAACACAAAAATGGCTAATTTTGAATAAATAAGCCTTAAACTTATAACTAGGATAAGTTAAACTACGCGTTTGTAATTAAAAATATTGATACTTTTAATTTGTGTATAATTTATGCAATACGTGTTATCAGTTGGGGGGTGGAACCTGCGTTTCGATGAAGTGTAAGAGAGAGGTCTTTGTCCACTTTAAAACCTGTTTTAGGGCTAACAAAAAAATAGGAAATTAAACGTATAAGCATTCTTTAAGAAAGTGCATATGAAATGGTAAATTTTAAATAATTTTTGGGTTGGTGCCCTAAAATCGTGGCATAAGTCGCAGAGGGTATTGAAAAATATAAAAATCAAGTATGAAACAACTGTCTAATCTAGGTTATCATTTAAAATACTACCGTACTAAGAACATTTTGCAACTAAAATAAAGCAACGACATTTTAGACAGGCGATATATTTTGATGGACCAAATAAACTAAAGATATTTTAAGAGCTTACCGTTTTTCACCACAGTACAATTAACTTATGTGCTCTCTTGGGTTTCGAGGGAAGAGAAAAATAATTTATTACATTCTGAGTCCTGCAAATGTCTGTAAAAGCATTCATTTCACTCCACTCGTCTATCCAGGACCAGTAATGTATCCATGTATCCTACTCAAACCACCGTGCTCCGTAGCTGTAAGATAAACTTTTACTTATGAACTATTTTATAACTCGACTTATTTTTGCAACTGCGCATGGCTTTTGTAACTATTTAACTATCCATGTATAAAAAAATATCAAAACCCATAATATTTAAAATTAGATTATTCTTATAAGGTTGACAGACATGGTAGCTTCCAAGTTCTAGTTAATTTTAAGTGTTATATGCACGGGCTTCCATTTTACAAACTACGAGAATATTAATGTAAAATAGTTCTTGTATTCATCTTATTTGACAGCATGAACGGTTTGGTTTAAAGATGCATTCAAAAATAAATAACCAATTTTTATTCAATGCAATTTAATAAATTAGCAAATAATTTATTTGTTTAGGTTTGTTTTGTGGCTAACTCACCTTCTTAGAAAATCAATTTTAAATTTAAAACAGTTTTTTAAGAGGGGGAATTTGCCACAACACAAACTTAATAATTGTCATCCATTTTCATCTTATAGAAGTTTGAAAGTGTAGAACTAATGTGTTTAAAAAGTAGTTTAGTATCAATAGGTTGGCTGGTGCCAGTACAATGACGTCATAATGTGCAGAAACGTCACCGCTTAAGATTGATTGTACTGCTAAAATAAATGATGATATTACCATAGCTTAAGATACCACACACCGAAACCTATTAGTAAAATTAATATGATTTAAGATCCCCTACAATCCCAATATACACGGCTGATGAGAGTTCACTGACCTACATACATCGGTTCTTGGATGCTTTCCATTTCTGTCCGACTTATAAATGTTTATGCACATCAAAAGTGCAGAAAACGTTGCTATACTGGGAACAATGTTATGATTTAAATGCCATTACATACCACCACACCGTTTAACACAGCCCTGTACTCAAGCCTGTTTGAATATCATAAAATGTCTATAATAATATTAATACCTTAGCCATAGTCACATACAAAGACTTAACTGTTTCACACTACATTCCGTTGCATTTCTTTTCAGAAATATGAGCACAATGCGCAGCATGCAATTAAAATAAATTGTCAGTTGCTTATACCTTATTTTAAGCTCATAAAAATTTCATAAAACAGTATCATGTCTAAGTGTTTGAGTTATAAAACCACTCTGAGGTTGATGTTTTCTCCTGATTTAATAAACTTGAGTGCTTCGACTCCAAGAATAATAGAATATCATCACTGTAATGGTTGTCAAGTCAGCGTGTTTTAATGAAGGTTCAAAGTAATAGGTTTTACAGACTAGTTTTAAGGTCTAGCACATTTTATGAGACTATTAATGATGTTTCCAGATAAAGTATATTATTTCTTTTAAATAACACAAAACCAAATTTCACAAAAATATTTTGATATCGGATGGTGTAGGGTTTGGTTGATAGTCATTTTTACAGAATCCAAATAAAAGCTTTTAAAAAATACATGTAGTTTTCACAATTACAATTGATACATTGTAAATAAACCAAATGATCTCAAAATACCAGGTTTTACCTGCTCCTTAACTGATGTCAATCACAAGTTTCTATAGTACTCTCTTACAATCAAAAAGCAGGCAAAATTGTTCTATAATTTTGATAGATCTGCTATAGTGGCGAATTAAAATTTATTTTATTTTAGTGCTCTTTATAAAGATTTTTTATATTTGAAATGTTATCTATGATGATACTATTACATTTGAGTCCATACAAACTAATTTTTTTAATAAATATAGTTTTTATATATAATATTACCTTGGAATGTGTTTAATTATTATGTTTTAGCTTTTATAATTTGCAAGAAGCTTCATAAATTTACCGTAAAAATAAACCTTCACATGTATAAACCTTAAAATGATTCTTTCACATACTAATAAAATAACTAAAATCACTTTTTGACATACTTTGATAAAAAATATAACATGAAATATTTAATAAAATTTAAATATTCTTATTTTATACAGAGAGAAAATTGCTGGGGGTCTGAAAGCTGTTAAACTGATCGTAAAATCTTTGAAGGAAGGCGATGAAACGTGAAACTCCGATCCCGGTGATTTTCCTCTTATGCACCGCATCGGAAACCATTCTATTCTTGACACCTTCAGGCACGGTATGAAAACTGATTTGTAGTGAATCACAGAAATATCGTTCAAAATTAATGGTTTTTGGTTACACCGGTTTGTTTAATAGTGAGTGATGTAAGAAGTGTGAAGCTTTTAAGTCGGATTATCTCAATTAAAGGATGAAACATTTTTTGAATCCAACCATACTTTCAATTAGTTAATAGTTTATAATAATTATTATGAGTATTAGTGTAATAATGGGGAAATATAAGATGTTAACAGATATTCCAAAATTTCGTTAAAAGAGCGAACAACATACAACAACAATAATATTTTATATATTATTTAAGATATTATTGCGGAAATTTATCAACACTGATTGAGAAAACAAGTTTCGCAGAAAACACAGTTCACAGGTTTAAGGTCAGCTGTAATAGCTTTTTTATATAAAACTAGCTGTTCCCGCAGGCTTCGCCCCGCAAATAATTTATAACGAGTTCGCACGCAGCACGCTGACGTGAGGGAAGTTAATTTCCAGATAAAAACTTTTAAAAATCAAAATCAGTGTAAAAATATACATTTATACCAATTTGTATTAAAATCTGAAAACAGTGATTTTTGGCTGTTCTGACACGCTCCTGGTTTCGTTTACCTGCCAAGCTGGGAATACAATTTTGCGCATTATAATGTTAGGAGAACGTCCAGACAGGCTTAAAAATAGGCGTGAGGTTCCTGGGGATGATAAAAGTACTCTAACCAAGGAATAACAGGCTTTTCTAGTGTAAACCCCCATAAGACAACGTACTGTGTTTAGCCGAACACATTTTCTTTAATAACTCAGTAAATATGTATGCTAGAATGACGAGAGAGGGCTTACAACTTTTGCCT
Source organism: Allygus modestus (assembly GCA_963675035.1). Classification (NCBI taxonomy): domain Eukaryota; kingdom Metazoa; phylum Arthropoda; class Insecta; order Hemiptera; family Cicadellidae; genus Allygus; species Allygus modestus. The sequence goes on from OY776116.1 coordinate 14,018,028, forward strand.
CGGAAATTCCCATCTTTATACATAAATTAATTTGACATACGGGGCTTTTCTGACCCTTTTTGGGCACAAAAACTAAAAATTTAAAAGATTAATTCCCAAAAAAGGGGTTTAGAGTTTTCCGATTGTTTTTCCCAATGAACTTGTCCAACTGATTACAGAAAGAAACGTCCCTAAAAAATTTGAAGTCAATCGGACAAAAATGCGACCGCTAAAGTGCAAACACATATATATATATATATATATACAATTTTGAACGACCCCCCAAAACGTGTTCAGGGGGTTACGTTAGAAACTTCTATGGTGGTCCCGGGCTTAAGTTTCACCGTGCGGGTCATGCTAATAGTTCACTTTCCAAAGGAAATTCACTAAAAACTAAGACAGTTGTGTGTACTGCATTCTATGTTTAGCCTGTGGAACTACTACAAATGAAGATCAGCTGTTTGTATTCATTAGCTCAAACAAAAATGAATGTCCAAAAGATGGGAACTTCTTCGGGATTTCTGGCGGAGCCCTAAGGTCAGATCAGGATGAAAACCATTTAGCTGTCCTATTCTATGCCTAAAGAATCAGTGTACAAAATGTCAGCTCTCTACCTACATAGAAAGGTGGAGAATTACTGATGATTGAGTCAGTCAGTCAGCCAGCCAGGGCTTTTTCTTTTTTAGATATAGAGATATCAAATGTTTAATCTTGGTAAATTAAATTACCATAAACTTTCTTATCTTATTTTTCAAGTAATATTTTTAGTTTTATTGAAAACCAAATCCGAATATTTTTTCGCCGAGAACGAAAGTGTTGTGTTAGCTTTAATTAATGTTCATAACGAAATGTATTCATTAATTCATTAAATGAAATTTTAATTCATTAAATTTTTGACTTTTAACTGCACAACTTTTTAAGTGGTTAAAATTTTTAAAGGTTTTCAAATTACTATAGAGTAATACGAGTATATTTTATTTGCTAAAGTATTATACTTGTCATCAAAAGTATTGCTGGAAAGAGTCACTAAGGAATGATAGATTGCGTGTTTTATTATACGTTTTAAAATAAATTATGTAATAAAAGTACAAATCATCCCTCTAACACAATGTACACTACAGTCAAGAAACAAGCGATACAAATGTTACTGCCTCTGTATATTTGAACTTTGTGTGTTCTCAAACCCCAATTATTTAGGAATTGGATGGAATCAATCCAATATGTTTCATTGGATTTGCCGTTCAGTCAGTGGTTTTCCCTTTCACAATGTTTGGGTTTTATTAAACTCCGATAAAATGAAAATAGTAAATTCCAGATAACCTTTGAAGAGTTAAATTGATTTAAAAATTAAATAGGCTAAGCTTCGTACTCAAAATAATCTTTTTGTCTTCAAATATTGCTTATAAATTTCACAGTATTAAACTATTGTTTATAAATTTATATTGCACATTCTAAATCATCCAGTTTAAGAACACCCCTTTGTAAAAATTATTTTTATTTTTTTAGTTTGTAATAACTACTTCCTCTTTATATTTTCTATACTAGATTTATTTATAATATTAGAAAACCGTGAATATAGTTAGAAAACTCGTAATCAAGTTAGATGTAACTTTCCTTTTGATGTGCGTCCATCTGTATTTACTGTAGGTTAAGTTTAGACTGAACTGATATCCAAAAATATAAAAGATATCTTCATAATTAAATCATCAGTTTCAACATAGGTTTTGTAGTAAAGATTATGAAACTCGCCAAACAGATCTTTTGCATTCACAAACTATTTCTCGCTTGGGAAGTTGTTAGTCTTTCTATTCTGGAGGATATTAAAACTTCATAAGGGTTGTATTATTCAGAGAACTTATCACTTTGAAGAGTTAGTGATAATGTTAAAAGAAGGTTTTTCAACGAAAGAGAGTTAGTGGATGAAAGGGCAAATAGCTTTTCGAAAGTTCTTATCATTTTCAAAAGTGGCAAAATGTCAAGAGTTCAAGCGATGTTTTCCTAGTCACGTCTCGCACTTTGAATTTCATGAAACCTCGAATGAGTTGATATAATTTATTTTCTAATGTTTTACCATAATGTTAAATTTGTTATTAAATTAAAAATATATTAAAGGTTACTTAGGTTTACTAAAATATTTTCCATAGCAACTTTGAAATTTAAACACACTTGCTGTATATGCATGTTGTTAAAAATAAATTGTTAGTTTGCAACAATCAATTATACTTTGTTTTCTACCTTGTTACAGGTTATGATTTAGACATATTTCTCATTTTTACTAAGAAATTATTTTACTATGAACACAGTTGTTCTTTATTATATGAATTCTTTCTGTGAAAGGGAGAAAGACTGTAAAATTTATAAAAAAATAACTTTAATACGTTATTGGAGTTGTTTTTTTTTTCGTAAAATGGCAATCAATTTCTGCAGGGTTACTATTTTTTTAATTTCTCTCTTGATATAGGTTATACAGTGTTATACAGTTATGCAGTTTTACAGTTTAATACTGTTTTAAATCATTTGTATTATCCATAGAAAATATAACTGCAATATGGTTGGTATCAAAATGCGTGCTAAGAATTTTATTGATCGTTTATTTTAAAATATATACGTCAAAACTGATATCTAAATATTGGACTTGGCAAATCCATAAAACGTTTCAACTTCCTAACTAAATACAATTTTAAAGTGTATAATTAAATTAAGAAAAGGTTTGATTTGTATAAAATTATTGTTTTACCAATTGTGCTAGTTTGATTCTAAGATGAATATAACATCATAAGTAAATACCCCCGTAGCAGCAAACCTGCGTACTCAGCGAATTTCCAATGCATATATATGTATCTTAATACCACATAAAGCCACATACCAAGTTTCATCAATATATATTCATAAATAAACGATTTATGACATTTTAATTATTCTCCATAAGAATAACATGGCGGCTGAGTATGCAGGTTTGCTGAAGCAAGGAACACAAAAAATGGAGTTGTATACAAATATCAATATAACTCATGAAGGTAAAGCCACATACCAAATTTCATTAATTTATTTTCATAATGAAGGGAGATAACACGTTACTTATTCTCCATAAGAATAACATGGGGCTGAGTACGCAGGTTTGCTGCTACGGGAGTCTTTGGTACAAATTTGTTTTTTTGAGCCAATATCAATGGTCCACAACCAGATGAAGCCATATACCAAGTTTCGTCAGTATACGTTCATAAATAAGCGAGATATAAAATTTTTATTTTCCTCCATAAGAATAACATTAGACAACGTACTGTGTTTAGCACTTTCAATATCTCGGCAACCAATTGACGTAGAGAAATTATCAAAATACGAAATTGTGCGTTTTTTTAAGTTAAATCCAATGGAAAAAACTAAAATTTGACTATTTCCAAAATTTCATGTAAAAAATTCAAAAAACCCATTTTTGGGGTACAAAACCCCCCCGAAATACCCCTTCGGATAGGCCGATCGGGCTGGTTTTCGAACTTAAAGTCATAAATGTTGCTTTACACATTTATACCAAATTTAATCAAAATCGGATAATTTTTACGAGAGTTATCGTGCTCACGGACATATATATATCTACAGTTTCGAACGAATGGTGTTTTTGGGGTCTGGGGACCTCAAAACGAAAAGTTATCATGGTCCCGGGCCTAGGTCTTACCATGCCGACTACGGTAATAGCTTCTTCCCTATAGGGGAAATTCGCTAAAAATGTTATATTTTACCGATTTCTCTAAATTAAATGGTTTGATTTCCAAACGTTTAGATATATTAACTTCTAAGTCAATAAACTAAATTGTATTTGACTATTTAATTTTTTGGATGCTATTTCTTAAAAATAAACTTTATAGAATAAATATTCTTTTTAAGAAATAGTATCGAACAGAGCATTTGCATTGATCGAATTTGAATATTTTTGTCGTGTCTTGTGTACTTTTTCAGTACACAAAGGTTGCAAAGATTATGTAAATTTAAAAAAATGAATATGGCTAAGTTATTGTAACGCGTTATTGACAGTAAAAGTACAAAAATGGTCCACACTTTGATAGTTTTCTTCCCTAAACTTTATTTATAAAGTAGTGCAAATGCGAGGTTAATTTCAATTACCTTAGTTTGGAATAACCTTTAAAAGTAGCAAAATATCCACATCACTTGGCGTTGGTAAACTCAATAGCGTTAGTTTACAGAAAACACAATTACATATGTATTAACATGTTAAATTTCAATAACTAACATGCTCATATACATAAAATATAATTTAGTTAATTAGGAAATATTAGCTTTGCCAATTCAGGCTGGTTATCCACTTTAGTTGGTAGATCTTTAGACTCGACTGTCTTGCACTTTTTACTAACGGTGAGTTGTGAAACTAATGTAATTCTTATTTTTACTATAATAAAACCATAGGAGTTCTCATTAATACCACATATAAATACTACAATTTGAGGGGTCACTGAATATTTTGAACAAATCTAATTCATTAATAAATATCATATTTGTATATCAATAAAATCATAATTATTTAAAGTTATTTTAATTGTTAAATTTACTTTTTAAAAGATATACGTTAACAGTGTTATTCGCATTTTAACTCGTAACAGTAATGTATACCGATTTAAGGCTGTTTTTTACTTAGTTTGGATAAATGTGCAAGCAATGTTTTTCCACATTACAGCCAAACACAAGTTTTCCCTATTTCATATATTTACCGTGTATCAAACAACTTACAGTACAAAACTCCGTAAAATAATTGAGATAGGTGAAACTCTAAGGGATGTTATCTTTAAAGTGTAAATAAATTGACCTAACGAAAACGTAAAAAAATTCTGGAAATATATCATCAACATACAATTTCCGGTAAGTCTGGTTACTGGAAAAAGGTTGTAGCATAAAAAGGGCTAAACTTAAAGTTTAAATTGCAGCTATTCACACATATCCTCTGTTAAGGAAGGAACCAAATCAGTGAGAATTGTGCACAGAGAAAGCTTTTTCCCTCTTCTTGCGGATTAGCGCCTCATTGGGGCCGAGTCCCCCTACATGACGCAGCGAGGTTGCCTAGCAACAAAGAAATCTGCATACATCTTCGTAGGTAGATGATATTTCATCAAACTGTAAATTATTGAATATGACCATCGTAATCTTTGACTTAGGAATACGTAATATTATTGCAGTGGTGTTAACATCATAAAAAGTAGAACTGACTATTAAGTTGCTATTTCTAACATTAAAAATCAGGGTTCATTGTTGAAAAAAATAGAAAAAATTAGTATTCATAAACTTGCTAGTTAGTTTATTCTAATTTGTTAACATCTGATAACAATGGGACAAACAGTGGAACTTGGTTTAGGTTTTGGAGTTACAATTTCAGAGAAATGTCTCATGTAAATGAGTTAAAAGCGAATAATGAGTTATTCTCTGTTGTGGGAGAGCCATCAAAGCAAAAGATTGAGAACGAGACATGCTTTATACGGTAGTATAATGTTTATTTGATCAGCAACCACAAGATGGTATCAAATTGGATATTATGTTTAGGAGTTTTCAAAAGAAAGAAATCTAAGTATACTTAAGATTAATACATGAAATTTTAATATTTCATACTAAAACTTGAGATAATACAAACTTTTGTACTTATCCAAGGAGAAGTTTAAATTTTAAAGCAGTTGGTGATAATGTCAGAGAAAGGTTTTGAAGTGAGCCAAAGACATCAGATCTAAGGGTAAGTAACTTTGCGAAGTTGTTATCTGTCTCAAAGATGAGTAAATGCAATTATTATTTCACAATCGTCCCTCTTATATTTGTCACATCGAAACCGTTGTTTTTTAACAATAATGGAAGAAATACTAACTTTTAAAAGCTAGGTATTGTGTAAGCTAAAATTGTGTATTGGTTCATTCGTCAGTAAAAGAGCGGTCTATAAGGTTTATTATGTGTTTTTTTGTTTATTCCTATCAATTAAGTAAGATTTTAGTTACACCGTCAAGATAGCCATTTGTCTTTTGTGGCAAATAAACTCATCTTCTGCATCATATACACATTTAAACTTTAGTTAACAAGGCATAGACCTAAGGGGTTTTCTAATTGTTTATTTATTTGATGCTTAATCTTCATATCAGATTTTTATTAACTGGTGATGAAATTTTCACAAACATAAGTAAGTTAAAATAGTTTATTTTTAAATTTTCGTATAATATTTTACAAAGTACTTGTTTAAAATTATGGAAGAAGATCAAATAAAATAGTAAATTATAACAACCTTAAGAGGCTTAAAAGACAACCTACCAACAATCTTTAACAACAAACAACAACAATAATCCAGCAACAACAACAATCCAATATCCCTAACAATTAATGGTGATAGAAGCATGCAAGCAAACAAGCTTAATTATACTACTAATACGGTCTCGTATATAAATGAGTCGTCTATAGATTAGTATCATTTTAGATTCCTCACAACCCACAGTACATAAACTCACATTTATGCACTTTAATCTGAGAATTTCTTGCGGTTTACTCCACCTTAGAAGCTGTTTTAGAATTTAGAATTTAGAATTTTAGAACTTTAGAATTTAGAAGCTGTTTTTAAATTAAGTTTAAAAATACCCTAGAAATCTATAATACCATCACATTATAATGTTGTTTTGTTAATGTACAATTTAAAATCATGAAGGTCGTATTGTATCCCATGGTAAAAATAAGAATTTTCATTGTATTTAATTTGCTACTATCATTAAACCAATCTTACAAACACTTATTAAAATTGTTTCAAGAGTATGTTTAAAATCCTGTTCCTAGTTCTAATCCAAAAACCTTTGATTGATCTAAATTCTACATAAGTTTAAAATCTTTTGCTATATTCTTAAACTATAAGACTACAATGGTATTGTAGTCGTGTAATAAAGTAAAAGATATTATACAGTTGTTTATTAATTATACGTATTATAATATTACATTTTAATTGTGTACAATTGTCCTGTCAAGTTTACACAATTTCACTATAAAAACTGGAGTATTATTGCAAACACGTTATCACACAAAACGATAAACATAATGTAAAAGCCATTAGGCCTGTCTGTTTAGCAACGATGATTTGATTTACATTCGCCATGTTTTCCACTTGGTTTTCAATCACATAGACCGTTGCATCGTTTCCCATGCTCAATAGCTTATCGTGCATGATATTGAAGCTGCATTGAATGGACCCACCAGCCATCCATCCCTCCTCAATAACACCCCAACTACCGTCGCGTCACTACCCGCAATCATGGGGTAGTTTCCGTGGGGACATTAAAATGTTTCACAAACATTACATGTACAAGGAAACGTGTTTATTAAGGATTCACAAGACAATACTACTTTTAAACAACTGTTATTGTAGAAAATAACTTTAATTTAAATATAAATACTCCTACAGGGTAAATTAAGTCCACTGACAAAAGTTGTTCTACAAAGTATTTGTTGAAGTGACTCTTGGAACAGCTATCGCGACCTTTTGGAGGGGGAGATGCAAGTTAGGTATCAAAGTTGTTAATACAAAATGTGTTTATTCTACTAAAGCTAAATGTCTTAAATAAACGACATTTTTTTAAATTTTAGTAAAGAGCAAGTGTACTCCATGATTGATTTTACTTTATTTATCAAAAGCGTGAGGTGGTAACTGAAATAGAGTAATTGCTTACCATTTATTTTTGTGGGTAAAAGTTAACATTAATAAAATAAAATGTCTAAAATTTCTTTACACGTTTTACTTTTAGTTGGGTTGTATATAAGAGAACAAGGAGTATCACATGTATTTTGTTAAATATGTACTTCAGTTCGTAAAAGTTTACCAAATGGTAAACTTTATTCAATCTTAGCATAAACTGACTGCAGCATTTATATGACAAAATAAATAGAAAATTTACATTTAACACCACTTATTGTATAGGCTCAAGAAATATTTAACTAGTCTCAAGAAGAGGGCCAGAGACACTCGCAAATGCGGTCGACAATAACGAACTGGCTACGTCTCTAGCAGGCATCTGGTTACAACTTCGCTCAACTCTGTGATTGTTTATAAACTTAAACTTAGATTAGTATAAATTAAATTAGAAAATATTCCTTTGGATTCCTTTTAGTCGTAAATTTATCAAAAAGGTTGAGTACTACAAGATTTTTTTCTGTAAACAAAACCAATAGCGACTTATAAAAGCAAACAGTTAGTTTTTCCACCCACCTACTATGTAAAGTCGAATTTTACTCTTTATAACGAACGAGTAACGTAATACTTGGTCTTCCGTGGGAGACAAAAAATACTTTAACTCCCGTGTGTGACAAAATAAACCAATAAGAATAACATTGATAATCTGGTAACACAGTACATTGGAAAACTGGCAGCGCTGTAGATATAACGGAAGCGAAGCAGAACGCTCAGCTGATACTTAGACGCAATTAACGTTCAGAGTTCCGAGAGTAGTTATTACGCGTTACACAACCAAAATGGACGTATATTGTGAATTTATTTATTAGTAATTGGGGGGTGATTTTGGGGTGAGGGAAATGTTTTGTGTATTACAAGAGAAAAGTACATTGTCTACTTCGGGAAAATTTTCGCCCTCACTTACGGCGTCGTGCGCCAACAATTTCCCTCACGGAGACAAAGTTACACAAACAACTATTACCATGCATACTAACATTTACTATGTCCATACTTCATTGCCATGTAAACAATTAAACTTACTATAGTGAAGCCATTAAAAACCGTATAAATACAAATATTGTAAATGTTTTACCTTTTAAATTATTTCCTCGACGTTGATCTGAAACAAACATTACTCATTTAATATCAAGTAAGTTCTAGTTTCAAACACTGCCTAGATTGCTTGGTATTGCAATTAATTAGTACTAAATATTGCAGACGAATATCGAACTAGATAATTATCTAATACATTAGGACCACAAAAAGCGTGGAACCAAAAGTTCCAGCTTTACACAGTTCCATCCACTACATTAACCACAGGTCGTCGTATTGTTGGCAACAATGTAAACTATGCACTCTCATTACAAGTTACAGGCCTGCCCTACACATTCCTACTATCCACGTCAATGTGAACTATCCGCATCCACCCTACTGTATATTATCGATCCACAGCTGACGGTCCCTCGGGCAACAACGGTGACGTCATCGATTGGCGAAGTCTGGAAAAGATCATCACTCATTCAATCCGAAGCTCTCAATACCATGAAGTAATAATAGCAGAAATATTGCTTTTCGCCTTTTCAATCTTCTTGGTGGGTGAATCCACGTGTTTTATCTTTTGCCCCTTGACCTTAGCAGTAGCAGGACATGTGCCCAATTTTTACATTTGTACCGCCCTTACACATTTCGCATAAAGTAAAAGCTTAAAAAATGTGAATTTGGTATAATGACCCACTTCTTTCTTATGGAATAAATTACACTAGTTAGTGACCCTTGATACAATTCATTTTTCAACTGTCAAAGAAGGAAAAGTGATAAAATTAGATAAAAGAACGTAAAAGATAGTTTTATGAATTTGTTTTAACAGACTTAAATCCTTGAACAGGCAGAATTTAATCTTTGTGCCTACAGAACACAGATTAAATTAAGTTTCATAAACTACATAGCCATCACGGCCTTCCCTTATCCAGTTTCTTAACTTGTGTAAATTGAATGAAAATACCTTTTAAAACACGTTATCACCTTTTTAATACATAATTACATTTTCAACCATTAAGACATGACCTTTTTTAAGACACAGAAGACGTATTCTAATAGATGATCCTTAATGAGGTACTGTATCTATTTAGCAAGGCATAGGACATGTATAATGCCATTTTAAAGGTCTCATTTTGTATAATGCCAGAAACTGGACTTCTAAAGGACGATTGTAACAGATATAAACGCATTGTAATGTTTTGCAAACAGTATTTTAATAAGATTTTAGCCGGTCGTCAGTTTAATAACCAGTGGTTCATTTTAGGTTTAGTTTAAGGCATTTTGTTCAACTATTTAAAACCATTAAATTGATTCTAACCTTCGCTATTATCTAACATCTTGTTCTCTCTTCTTCTGGGTCGTTTAAAACCCGAAAAACAAATTTGCAACGTACTTTTTAAATTATTTTAACTGGCATTGTATTCAGTAGGATTTTTTTAAATTAAAAAAAACATGTACACGGAGCTACAAATGTCCGTGTACATAATACATAGTAAATTTCCATACAATGTATAACCCACTATTATAAGTTTTATAATGCATGTTTGTTATTGCGTTTGTCTTTACTCACCGTGGTTAAATTGTTGTTCGGTAAAAATAAACATTCCTTGGCCTTTGTACAAGCCACATAAAAGTGCAGAGTGAGCGGAGGCAGTTATCCAAGGGGTAATGGGTTAACGGACTGTGAAATCTGACGGAAATAGAGGCCAAAATGGCGTGGTATTTGAAATTGATGTTTTCAATATTTTGGAATTCCTTTACCAAAACATCGATTAGTTAGATTTTTGCGTGAATAGACTTTTAAAAATCACGCTCTAACCTTTACATTTCTTAGAATAGCCTTTGTTAATTGTTTTAACCAATAGCGCGCTGTGTGGTTAGTATAACTGAAAAAATGTAAGGAGATGTTTGCGATAATTAATATTTTAGTGATTTTAATTACTCCTTGCGAATAATGATAACATACGAAGGTGCAATATAAAACGTAACACATCAACAAGAATATTTTACAGTTATATTTTAGTCTTAGAAGGTTAATATATTCATGAAATAACATGCAAGGCTATCGCATTCGTTTAGTTACACCGGTTATCATTAGTGTTTAATGATTAGTTACAAAGTTTGATTCAAAAACATATTTCTTTTGTTTTTGAAATATTATAGTTACCTTTTTTCCATATGTTGTATGAATTTAAATAAATACTGCAGGATGTAGATACTAAAATGTACAGATAACTATGGATAAACAACACAAAAAGATTTCCAAAGTTTGTAGAATTTACTCAGTTATTTTAGCTAAAACTAATCATGATATAGTGATTGTTGATTGTTGATAGCTTTGTGTTACTGTTTTTTATTTATGAAATAGCAATATGATGAAATAAAATGTATATTATAATATTATGAAATTTTTATTTACCTTCTTTACATCAAATAATGTGAGGCGTGTCAGTTTTTTCGGCTCAGATTTTGTGTTGGCTGCACTGATTACCGATGTCTGTTTCTATGAGGAGGCCGGATGGAAAAGTTCCGTCGAGAAGCAACTGGAATGTTCCATTCCCCCGTCCCTTCGGATACCCGCCAACGACTCTTCGTAGCGTCACAGCGTCAGTTGGAAACCAACCTTCACTACATCTTCATCGCGTCTCTGTGCTGCTCTGTTAAGTTAGCTATGTTGAAGCGTTTATCGGGAAATTTCACTTCATTAATTATCACCACCAGCATGGCGTTTTAGTTTCAGACACATAGTGCCAGGGCTCCTGGCCTAGACCCGCAACAACATGTAGGCTCCTATCTAGTTCCGATCATGTAGACTGGCCTACCGTCCTTCAAGGAGCAGTTACAAAGCGGCACGGCTCGTGGCAGCCCGTTTGGACACATCATGCTTCCTGAACCTAACCCCAGGGAAAACTGTGGAACTTCACTTTACCCATCTGCTATAATCAGGTGCTATCAACTTCATATTATTCTTCTAGAAAATAGGCCTACTGCAAAGCTTCAATCAACTTACAGTCAACTTCATTCAGCCTACAGTTGGATTTTTTCTATGAATCAGTGCTTATGATCAAAACTTCCAACACTCTCCAACTACATATTTGGCCAAATCATTTATTAATTACCTTCTAGATCCAGTAAACTTTCAAATCAAACTAGAAAACTTAAAAGCTGGAATTAAATTATTTCGTAGATTCATCCTACATGCTGCGAGCTGTGATATGAGAGACTGACATAATTTAACTCCCCTTATATTAAAACTATTTTAGGCCTATTTTTGTATTACAATGTTACCTGTCGATCATTTATGTTGAATTGTTTGTTTGGATTATTTATTTTAACTGGCGTTCTGCTTTAGTATTTGTTTAAGGTTAGGTGTCAATTAAGTATATGGTTGTAACAATTTAATGATGTCATATTGTAAATTGTTGTTCAAATGTTCTTGTTGGTTAAGTCCTGTTTAACTCATACTAAATGTTCCCCTCTGTCCCACACTGGGGTACACTGTCCCGCCTGGGGACAACTCTGTCCCACACTGGGGCGCACTGTCCCGCACCGGGACATCTCTGTCCCACACTGGGGCACACTGTCCCGCAACGGGACATCTCTGTCCCACACTGGGGCGCACTGTCCCGCACCGGGACACCTCTGCCCCACACTGGGGCGCACTGGCCCGCACCGGGACATCTCTGTCCCACACTGGGGCGCACTGTCCCGCACCGGTACATCTCTGTCCCACACTGGGGCGCACTGTCCCGCACCGGGACACCTCTGTCCCACACTGGGGCGCACTGTCCCGCACCGGGACATCTCTGTCCCACACTGGGGCGCACTGTCCCGCACCGGGACATCTCTGTCCCACACTGGGGCGCAATGTCCCGCACCGGGACATCTCTGTCCCACACTGGGGTGCACTGTCCCGCACCGGGACATCTCTGTCCTACACTGGGGCGCACTGTCACGCACCGGGACATCTCTGTCCCACACTGGGGAACACTGTCCCGCACCGGGACATCTCTGTCCAGCAGTTGCATACACTGTCCCGCACCGGGACACTTCTGTCAGAGTTTAGTTATTTGATGAAGTACATTTTACCTTAATTATTTCAAAAGAAATAGGTATTTGGTCTCGTTAATTGTAAACTTTCATTGGTTAAACCCTTTTGGTTTTCATTTGTTGAATAAAATAGGCCTGACTTAATAGATATTTGTAAATTGTGTTTTGATTGTACGTATTTGATGATTATTTGAATAATAAGCTGTATTTTGTCACTTGAATATTTTCATTTTTTGTACTACCTCCAAACCTCTCATTACAAACACAAAGGCAATACTAAGTTTAAAAATCTACAACCCCAAATCTGGATTTTGGGGTTTTCAACATGTTTCAGATGTCGATAAATTTATTTCAAATGGGGCTCAAATAATATTACCAAAAGTACTTATAAAAATAACATATGTAGAAAACATAAACTTATAAATTAAAATAAAATAAATGCCACCTAAGTGTTAGGTGTAACACAACATTCTAAATCCTCACAAAATAAAATAAATTCTTATTCTTACTTGTTCTATTGTAGATAGTTATTTAAATTATATATAACTTAATTAAACACTTTGGGTGGGAATTTAGAATGAAAATTAAAACATTGCAAAGGACAAAGTGGCAACAGCTCGGTAAAGTTGGCCCAGCTGATGTTTGTTGACACAACAGTTGTACCAACTGACTGTGCTCTTTAGCTCCAGGATTGGACAATTTATTTTATTTTATTTTTCGCAAAATAATAAATAAAATTACGCAAGTTCAATTTTATAGATGGTATTTTATGTTTTAGATGGTATATGTTTTAGCCTAATTGCAAAATCAATGTTAAGTTTCGTCTACAAGTTTTCTTCGGTAGTATGTAAATCAAATTACAGTAATCCATAGTCTAAGATTGACTAAAACGTTAATACAGAAAACATTAATTATCTGACTTTTTAAGATATTGGGGCCAAAAAGAGCCAATGGGCCTAAAAATAAAGAGTTGAAAAAAATTCTAAGATAAAGAGTGAAAAATGGTCTTGAAATTTAAAAATGTACTTTACAAAAATAAATAAAACTACGTTTATTGACTATATTAATACTTATGCGATGTGTACCAACTAATCAGAATCCATGTATACCTGTATAATCTTAAAAACGGCATTATGTATTCGTAACTACATAAAAGAAGACGATGGAAAGCTGTTCACGACAGAATGGTTTTCTTTGAGTATAACCTACATTTTAAAACGCTATGCTACCATCAGTTGCACGCCCTCCTGGCCATAACTAACAGGCTGTGTCAGGATCAGAGGTCTGCATTGCAGTAGCGCGCAACTTCTAGGAACTAACTAATTACTGCCACTACATTGTGTGATAAGTATACACTTATTAAAAGTATACAACAGGTTTTTACTCAAAAAATAATACTGCTAAAGCAATTTTGATAGAATATATTGAATAAAGCTTGTTTAACGACAGATATCAATGATAGCATGTTTTTAATCTGTGATTTTATATTTTTAGTTTTTTTTTAATTCCTATATACAGATACTCACTTGAAATTATCAAAATGTGTTAATACTAAAATATTAATATATATTAACTATTATTATAGTAATATAAACTATTTTTGTTTTAAAACTAAATAATAGTTATTTCTATGTTTTTCAATTTAAAATATACATTTTAAAGTTCGTTATCATAAGAGAATAAAGTTTCACGAGAAATCAATATGTAATGATTTCAGTAGAATCCCCCTATCGCTATTTAAGACTGATCAATTTTTTAATTTGCTAAAATCTAACTGTGGGGCCTAAACAGATACTACATTGTTTTGTGTATTATTAACATTTCAAATACATTATATGGGTAAATAACATTGTTTGATGTTATTAGTCCGAACGTAATTCTCCCCTTAATTACGTTAAATAATTTTAACACTCGCGAGAACACATTTATTCAACTTTTATTACACCGAGTACCGATTATGTTATGTTTGAAGTTACACAATTTTACAAACTGCCTTGAACATAAATATTTGTAAATATAATTTATCATACAAATATCATCTGCTAAATATATTACAGAATACAACATTCTAAGTGTAATACTAAAAGTATTTTACATATATAAAGTAAGATATTTCTAAGTATTATTTAAATGCAACAAAAGTCAAAAGGAATTTCCTCTGGTACCAGGTCCAGTGTCCAACGCTTTTGTTTTACACAAATCCCATTGAGTATTCAAACTTTGTCTCCCCGAGAGTCCGCTTAACACATCAATGCGTTTGAACTCTCAAATGTTTAGTGTTTTTAATGTTTTCAATGTTTTACTCACATTTTAGAACGACCTCATAAAAGTTTAATGCATTGGGATATATAAGATTGGTAATGACTTTGTAAAACTAGATTGCATGACAAAATTATGTAAGTGAATAACAAAAGCAAAGTTGTGTTTTACCATAGCTAAAAGTAGTAGTTTTAATTAACTAAATGAATTGTATTAATTTTTTTAAAATTATACCTAAAATCAAAATTATGAATCTTAAAGGGCGACCCACTCTTAATATTCTGAACATCATAGATATATAAGAGAGAGGTACTGTCATGGCTACTCTTACACATGAATAATTTACCTGCGTTATCAATCTAGTCAATATCAGTCATTTATTTTTAGGAATTTTAAATTTTTGCTCACTTGAAGTTGCTTCATATAAGAATTTGTTCATTGTGCCTTCCAAAAGATACCGTATTAGATATTTAATATTAGTTGTCGTTACTAAAAACCAAGGTTAGGGATTTTATTATACTGTACGGTTCTTCTATCCAAAAAATTGCATTTGATTGCTAACCACCACCGTGGACAATAAAAAAGTTGAGGATAATGTATCAAAAACTTTTATCATATCTGACTTTTCAGTGCGCGTCAAAGAGAGGACAAAAGCAGTAATTTTAGTACCAAGTTCATGCATATAAGACAGGGGTATTTTATTTTATTTTATATTTTTAGTTTTAAAACGAAGAACAGTTGTACAGTTGTTACTTCATTTAACTGTGTAGAAAACAAAGATTGCCAAACAATAATTCCATACAACGAGACACAGTGTTGCCTGTTTACCAACAATACTTGATTTACATTCGCCATGTTTTCCGCTTGTTTTCAATCAAGTGGACAAATGCGTGATTTCCCATTCCAGTAGCTTATCGTGGATGATACAAATATGGAGCTGCATGAAGCCATCGACCACTATCATCTCTCCAACCCTCTAACAAAACATCCCAGTAACCCTTGAGGCTCACTGTCATGGTGGTGTTTCTATGGAAATATCAAACTATGTTACGTCCAAGTGGTTACTAAAAATGTTTTTAGAGAATGACTTAAATCTCTATAGTTAAAATGTCTACCATAGGTTTTTTTAATAACTGATTTTGAGGTATACTTTATATTTGTGGTATTGTATCAAAAAATCTTTATATATAGTTCTGTAAGCGAAATTTTTAAGTTAAAGATGTGGGAGTTTGGCGGATTTCAGGATGATGGGATACGGCTAAAATTAAAGGTCTCGATCCCAGGGACTCAAGAAAAATAGCAGTATTTCCAAAAAGTTGCCAGCAAACGATAAATAACGTAAAATATCCCCCATAAGAATAGCATGGGGATTTATAAATGTCTGCATTGTTTACATTAAAACATGTGATCCTACTTAAAATGTTTTATTTTTCTCAGCGTGAAAATCGGACGAGGCAGAATATTGGAGAAAGGTTAGTTGGGGCTTTGGCCCCTTCAAGCCACTATAGTATATAATATGGCATTAACAAAATAATCACTTTTAATAACTTTTAATATAATCAGGGGTTTAAAAGTACCTTTTGGATCCCATACAAAAGGCTTCATGTTTTTAATAAAATATAATAATTTCCAATTGTTTAAAAACAATTGGTGATTTATGAGGTTATTGATTCAATAAAATCCTCAACAAAAAACTCAAGGAAGTTTTAATAAATGTGTAACCTAGAAGGTTAGTAAAGCCCTAAACACAGTTTCAAAAATCGTTCCTAGCTGTAAAGAAACACATATTATTTTTATTTGTGTGTAAAATATCTTGCACAGAATTATTTTATATGTTAATAAAACATAACTACTCGATTGATCACCACAGCCACTTATTTGAATGAAGAGACTAGAGTTTTGTAAACATATTTTAGCACGGAAATTATTTATAGGCACATTATTTTTATTTCAAAATACATTTAAAATTAATAAACTTGTTTCAGAAGATAAGCTAATGATTTCAGGCACAATACTGTGTCTCAGCTTCAGGGTGGTGCATCATGTTTTCTGGCCCTCGCCACTAGACCAGATAAAGCTGCTTTGTATAAATTATGAGTTGACCGATGTTGAGCTGGATTAATTTAGGTGAAAGGTAATACCTTTTCTTGGTTTCAACCAGAAGGTTTCTATGATTGCAATTACTGGTGTGGGTTTTAATGAATGTGTAAGCTAGAAGATTAGCACGGCCCAATGGTTAATGTTTTTATTTTACTTTGGCAGTTTTAGCGAATTTCCCCTATAGGGAAGAAGCTATTACCGTAGGTCTCATGGAAAGACTTAAGCCCGAGACCATGATAACTTTTCATTTTGAGATCCCCAGATGCCAAAAACACCATTCGTTCAAATTTTTATATGTATATATATATGTGTCCGTAAGCACGATAACTCTCGTAAAAAAGGTCCGATCTTAATGAAATTTGCTAAAAATGTGTAAAGTACCATTTATTTGAACGTGTTCGAAAACCAGATGAATCGCACCATCCGAAGGGGGGTTTTGTACCCCGAAAATGTGTTTTTTGGGGTTTTCACATGTAATTTTAACTTAAATCAAATTTTAATTTATATCATTGGATTTAGCTTAAAAAGGCAAACAATTTGGTATTTTGATCATTGCTCTACGTTAATTGGTTACCGAGATATTGAAAGTGCTAAACACAGTACGTTGTCTAATGTTATTCTTATGGAGAAAAAGAAAAATTGTATATCTCGCTTATTTATGAACATAAACTCGCGAAATTTGGTATATGGGTTGATCTGGTTGTGGTTTATTGTTGTTTGCACAAAAAAACAATTTTTCGCCTATGGTTCCTGTAGCAGCAAACCTAGGTACTTGTTCCCCATGTTATTCTTATGGAAAATACTTAAAATGTTATATATCGCTTATTTATGAATGTATATGGATGAAACTTGGTATGTGACTTCACTAAGATGAGTTCTATTGAAATTTGCATAAAAAACCCATTATTTTGTGTGCCTTGTTGCAGCAAACCTGCGTACTCATCCCCAATGTTATTCTTATGGAGAATAATTAATATTTTAAATATCGCTTGTTTGTGAATACATTTCTTATGAATCCTGTTAAGTGTTTTAATGTGTTATGTTATATATTCATTGGAAATTCGCTGAGTATGCAGGTTTGCTGCGACGGGGGTATTTGAATATGCCATGACTAAAGAATTTGTTTGTTGTTTTAGTTTTATATATTAAACCAAGAGGATTTATTTTGGCTTGGGTGTTGCAATTATTTTGTCAATTTGGCTGAATAGGTGAGTTTTGAAATAATTAATGTGGAACTTTATCGTTCGTCTCAAGGGAATCGGACATTGTAATCTAAATTGTAACTTATGGAATTCTTCGTTCTAAAAAAATGGCAACTCCTACAGGTGTGGAAGTGTTTGTTTAGTAATAAACCTATTAATTTTGTTTATATACTTTCATCTTCGTTGATATTATGACATTCACTTATATGCAACAGGGGAAGGGGATGAGTTTACGTTAGTTATATTTTACAAATTTACTAATAAATACTTTAAATTTATTTATCTGGAGTAAAACTTTCTCAATTTAAAATTAAGAGGTAACCCACTCTTCATTATTCCTTATACTTTACATTTAGATGATTTTTTTAACCCTATGTATTTTATTGTGAATCTTGAACGATTAAAACATAAAATAGTTTAACAATTTATATTTTAATGACGAACGAAATGTGTAATAAGTTTTACACAAATATAACGTGATAAGTGTTATTAGTATTTTGGTCTGTAATTCAAATAAACTTTTCCAAATGCTGAAATAAAATCACAAGAAGGTGTATATTATTAGTATGAATTTGAAAACGCCTGTAACAGATGAAAGATGCATAAATACAAGGGTATTTTAACTAGTCACAAGAAGAGGGCCAGAGAGACTCGCAAATGCGGTCGACAATAACTAACTGGCTCCGTCTCTAGCAGGCATCTGGCTACAACCCCGCACTCGACACTGGGGTGGTGTGTGATCAAATTAAAAAGAATTGACTTTGAAATGCTTTATTAAACTCACTATTTGGAATACACTTAATATTTACTAACGAATGGTTACATTAAAGAACTCAAGCATTACAGTAGCTACAGTACATTTAAACATTGAAAGAATTCGTTTAACCTTAATTCGTTTTTTTAATGCACTGCAATAAAAATTGCATTATAAAATATTAACTTAGCCTATAGGTGTATTTTAATTAACAGCCTATTTTTACAACACAAAAGGGTTCCATAACATAGGGGTTTATTATTGATACAGTATATCATCAGTTTTATTTAAGATGAAATAAATTGGAAAGAGTTATATCTAAATGTTATTTTATATAAATTAGTACTTTATATTTTATAAAGTAATCCATATACATTATAAATTAGAATTACTATTTAGAATTTTAAAACCTCTCTTTAAAATTCCTCCTTGTTAATATTAGTTTATAACGTAAAATTAAAAAGTAACCCACACATAAACAGTTGAACATTTTTTTTTTTTTTATTAGGACGAAAACCTAAATGTAAGATTGTGTGTTACCACTCCTGTGTTCAAATTGTTTTTATTCATCGTTAGTTTATTTATCTTCCCTTTCGAGACTATTATGTCTTGGCCCTATATCTGTTAGGAAACTATTCTACCATTTTAGCGAATTTCCCGTATAGGGAAGAAGCTATCACCGTAGGTGGCATGGTAAGACTTAAGCCCGAGACCATGATGACTTTTCATTTTGAGGCCCCCATATGTCAAATACACCATTGTTTTAAATTATATATATTGTATAGTGTCCATAAGCACAACTCTCGTAAAAAAGGCACGATCGTGTTGAAATTTGGATCAGACGTCTAAAGTAGCATTTACTTGAAGGAGTTCGAAATCCAGACGGATCGGAGCATCCAAAGGGGTTTTTGGGGGGGGGGGTTTGTACCCTCAAAAACTTTTTTGTGTTTCTCACATGCAATTTTTATTGAAGAAAAGTTTGAATGACTTCATTGAATGTACCGAAAAAAAACAATTCCGTGTTTTTCTCATTGCAATCCCGTCAATTGGTTACCGAGATATTGAAATAGGTAAACACAGTACGTTGTCTAATGTTATTCTTTTGAAGAAATATAAAAATTTTATATCTCGCTTATTTATGAACATACACTGACGAAACTTGGTATAAACTTGGATCTGATTGTGGTCTATTGTAATTAGCACAAAAAAATAAATTGTTATCGATGATTCCCGTAGCAGCAAACCTGCACACTCAGTCCCCATGTTGTTCTTAAGGAGAAAAAGTAAAATAATATATCAAACTTAAGTATGAACATAAATTAATAAAACTTGGTATATGGCTTCATTTAGTTGAGTTCTATTGATATTTGCATAAAAACCCGTTATTTTGGGTTCCTTAATGCAGAAAACCTGCGTACTCATCTCCAGTGTTATTCATAAGGAGAATAATAATTATTTTATATATCGATTATTTGTGAATATATTTTTTATAAATCTTTACATTATGTGTTACTAAGACATATATGTGCATCATAAATTCACTGATTACGCAGGTTTGCTGCTACGGGGGTATTATGTTCTATAGCGCTGTTACACAGGCTATAATTTTTCTTGTGGATTTTAAGAAGTGGTGGTCATAAATAAAATAAAATAAATGAATAAACTGTTCTTGTATATATTTAAATAAAATTAAATAAAACTTTTCTTGTCAAATAAAACAGTTCAAAATTTAAAATAAAATTTAACTTGGTTTTGCTTATCACTTCTGTCTTTCAAAATATAACATTAACTGTTCGAACTTTATTTTTATATTACTGGACTTTAATTTTTAATCTTCCTTTTAAGATAAGAAAAGATGAAACCATAAAAAGATGAAACTATGTAAAGATGAAACGCTTCGAACCCTGAAAAAGAAATAATTGTTTTACTAACTGTTCCCCTTTTTTGAAAAACAACAAATGAGATATTGGAGCAATTATTTAAATCGAAACTCTAAATTTTAAAACCACTTTGTACCTTCAAAACTGAAGAGATTCACGTTTCGTTGGGCGACGTACGACACACACACAAGACCAATGGTCAACGTAAAAATGCCGTAGCCTCCCAGCGATCGTGAATATATACCCCTTGGCTAAGAAACTTCCAGAACGCGACCACGCCGGCCGTCACGTGACCCAGCTCCGGTTCAATCCAGCCAAGGAAGAATTTAAATCATTGTCTCCAACTCTCAGTCTACAAACCCGAACAAGAAAATCGCGATCTTGCCTTGACTTGCAAAACCAAGTAGCACCAGCAATTCTTATTTGCAACTGCCAGCAATTATTCACAAAACATCTTTTATATTTTTATACATTAATTATTTTAATACATAACAAATAGTAAATTTAATTATATATAGCGTTTCAATTACAATTGGGACGCTATATTCTCCCCTGACTTCCTGAAATTGCTGGTGCTCTGCTACAATACATCATTAAATTTTCATTTTTTAAACTTTCACAAATTTTCCTTTTTGTAAACAATTATACAATCCAAAATATTTACATTTTTCCAAACATTTATACAATTCAAAAGTATTTACATTCAAATTCGCTCAACAAACATAAATTTTTAAAACCACAGTCACTACTCAATGTTTACATCAGTGGAATGTCCAGCTGTACTCGAGCGATAACAATACACAAAGCCTCGCTCCTTATCTCCGCTCGAAGGTCAACGACACAGGAACTCCCCTACTCGGTTCAAGGAGCCCTGCGTTGTCGATTGAAGACTCTCTGAAGTGTCGTCCACTACTCGTGTATGCAGTTCAGTTTTTGTAAGGCATCCGAAGTTCTCAGCAACATCTCGACGTTGGCGCAAGTAAACGGTCATCTCAGCATGAGCAGAAGAAGTTCTGCGCAGATCGGGTAGTCGTCCGGAATCGTCTTCGCAGTTGATACAGCAACAATACCCAGAACAAACAATCCTCAACGGCAGATTAATGTTATACTCATTATTTTACTATTTATTCCGTTCACACTGCTTAACACAGAAGGTGTTTTATTCTTCAGCCATTCCTCCGGAAAAATATTTCTCCAAGCGTCAACACTGTCTCCAGTGAACGTCAACCATGAATCAATCCGACAACGGGGTGTGAGTGAAGTGAAGTTTGGTCTATTGTGATTCAAGTGCTGTAGTTAAGTGATCAGTGAAAAAAAAATTGTGAGTGCCCCAATGTGTATAAATCCCAGGTATTCGAACAACTTTCACAGCTAGCTAGTAAAAATATTTAATTCCATGTTTCTCTTTCCTTTTGTTTGTCCATACACTCGCTCATTTATTCACATTCTATTTTATTTATTTAACTAAAATTTATTCTAAGACACAAGAAAATATTATTTCAATTGAGTCTTGTCGTCTTGGAGAAAGGTGATTGTTTTCTTGAATTAGCAATACCCATTAATTTACTTCAATAAATTATCTTCATTTATATTTTGCTTATAATCCATGTAGTCCAAGATATAATTTATTTATTACATTTTATATCTTCAAGTCTTCAGTATTGCCAACTACAACCACCCTTTTTATTCTCACTGAAACATACTTTATTACACAACCTGAAAACATTATTTAATGAACTTGCGGCACACCATTGTCACACTTGGTTATTTACAAACAAATAACAGATGTTTATTTACAAACATTTACACAAGGTTTCAATTGACTGATATGTGCCCTTTTAACATCTAACAAATCATCTTTGTGCTGCAATATACAACTCATATCAGTTAAATAATACAAGATTCTGTATGGACCAATGAACTTAGCAATAAACTTTTCATTACCTTCACTGGACCTATTTAGCACATAGGCCCAGCTTCCGATTTTGAATTGGCGGTTTTTACTGCCCTCGTAGAGTTTCAACCTTTTATTTCTATCATTCCTCTTCTTATTATTGGATATTGCTTCCTTCAATTTATTACAAACATCTTCGGCATTTACATCCTCTTCAGTCAAATCATTTAATTCCCAGGTGTTACTCAATGAATTGTTGTGGGCATAAGTAAACATTAACTCATGTGCGCTGAACTTCGTACTTTCACTTGTCCCAGAATTTAAAGTTTGTTGGACTTCACTCAAGTTTTTATCCCATTGGTTCTTAGCTTCATTAAAATAAATTTGTAAAATTGATTTTATATTCCGCAAATAACGTTCACTCAAATTTGCTTGTGGGTGATAAGGAACAATTGTTTTATGTTTTATTGCCAGATTAAATAAAAAGGACCTGAACTCCCCACTCCTGTAATAACTTGCATTGTCTGTCACGATTTCTTTGCATAATGAAAAATTTTTAAAAATACAGTTCTGGAACACTTGAATTATGTTCTGCGATGTGGCCCTTCTAATCGCATTCACCCATACATACTTTGTACAGTGGTCAACAGCAATCATTAAATAACAGTTTCCACTTACCGAGCGGTTTATCGGCCCCATCAGGTCGGTGTATATTCGGTCCATCGGCTTGTCACTTGTGTCACTGATGAGCGGGCCGTGCAGGTAACGAGCGGGTGCTTTGGTGCTCAGACATTGTTCACACCTCTTAATTCTCTCCCGGATGTATGGCGCCAGTTTGGGATGGTAAAAGTGTTGCGTTGCCCTCCTCAATGTATTGTAGACTCCCTGGTGACAGCCTGTGAACTCCTCGTGGAAATATGTATACACCATTTCCAAAAGTGACTCGGGCAGGTACACTTTTCTGGAACTATCGCTGGAACTCACATAACACAAAACACTACCTCGCATCACAAAGTTACCTTTGTTTGTGCAATTTTTAATACTGTCAATCACCTTTAAAAGTTCTGGATCCTGTTTTTGCATTTCACTAATGTCACTATAGGCTACAGGAAAATTATTTAAATTGCACACTATTTCCGGTTCTGAAATACTATCTATAGTCTTATTTACAAACAGTCTCTTACCACCTGTACTCCTCAGTAAAATATTTACATTTTTATTCAAGTCCATCTCTTTATCAAAGTGTCGAGAAAGAAAATCTGCCACATGATTATCTTTACCTGGGATGTGTTTTATTGTGAATGGAAGTGACAATACAACTTCAATCCATCTACCCAGTTTGTTCAGTTTTCGGTGGTTTTTCAAAAGCCAAGCTAAACTTGCGCAATCGGTGCGTAATTCAAATCGTTGGTACTCTAAATACTTCCTAAATTTATTAATTGAATAAACAACTGCCAAACTCTCCTTCTCATAGGCGCTCAAACATCTCTCAGCGTCATTAAACTTCTTAGAATAATACGCGACCGGTTTCTCCACTCCATTCACCATCTGGGACAATAGACTTCCGGCCGCATTATCGCTCGCATCACAGGTTAAAATAAACTGTTTAGAAAAATCCGGAATTTGTAGAACGGGAGCCTCAGTTATAGCTTGTTTTAATTTAATGAAACTTTCCTCGCATTGTTCAGTCCAAATAAATTTCACATTTTTGCGCCTTAATTCATTTAATGGTGCGCAAAGTTCCCCAAAATTATCAATGAATGTGCTCAAGTAAGACACCATTCCTACAAATCGTGACACTTCTTTGGCATTTTTGGGCCTAGTACAATTCCTAATAGCAACGGTACGGTCTGGATCAATTTTAACTTCATCTTGACTGATAAGGAACCCCAAAAACTTGATTTCTTTGTAAACAAACAACGCCGTATCTGGTTTAACAGTTAAATTGTGACGCCTTAGTCTTTCTAACACTTCCCTCACATGTTTTATGTGACTTTCATAATCGGGGGAGTACACTATGATATCATCAATATAATTTAAACAAAACTTATACTTGATATCATACAACACATCATTGAGGTATCTTGACAAAATCCCTGACCCACTAGCAAGTCCAAATGGAATTCGCTTAAACTCAAAAGCTCCAAAAGGAGTACTAAACCCCGTTAAATGTTGAGATTCTTTCGCAATTTTTATTTGGAAAAAAGATTGCGTTAGATCAAGCACTGTAAAATATTTGCCACCCTTCAAGTGCGCTATCAGTTCTGACATAACCCCAATTGGATAACACACAGGTTCTAGCTTTTTATTTAACTCTGCATAATTAACCACAACTCTATACTGGTCCGTATTTCCCTTTTTTACTAAAAATGCAGGCGAGATCCAACTTGACATGCTCGGTTTAATTACGTCTTGCTGTAATAATATATCCAATTCTCTACGCATTATTTCACTTTTAGGGGGAACAAGCGGATAATACTGATATTTAACTGGAGTATTATCTTTAAGTTTCAAATCAATTTCAAAGTTTATTGCACTTCCAATCTGATCACTAAAAACATTTCCAAATTCCTTAACTAATTTATTTACATCCGGAATAGCTTCATCACATCCTATGTTTAGGTTACAAACAGTCTCAATACTTTCTTGCTTACTCATTATATTTACAATGTCATGACAGGGTATTTTAACACTTGGCGCAAACCCAAAATAAATTTCTACCTTATACAAATTAATTACACAATGGCTCTTCTTAATGTATGGTGCACCCAGAATAATGTCCCAGACTAAGTTTTTACCAATCTGAAAATTAACTTCCCAGGTGAAGCGCTCTATTTTTATTTTTAAATCACACTGCCCCACTAACTCTAGCTTATCGCTACCTGCACTCTTACAATCGATATCAGTTTCTTTTACTTTACCAACTATCTTATCTTCTCTTAACCTTGTAAATAATTTTTCACTTATTATGTTAACACTGCTACCAGTGTCTATCAAGGCCTTACATTTTTGTTTATCATTAATTAACACTTCCACTGTAGGCAGCAGGTTCTTACTATTGCCTTTTACATTTAAACTTAACTGTCTATTTAAACATTTGTCCCTGTAGTTAGCATACTCCCTATTTCTTAATCTCCTCTTCATAAATTGCCCATTAAATTCTTTTTTTGTCAGAGAACCAACAAAATTCGGGCTTAATTTAGCTGGCTCTCTCCTTACAAGTTTTTTGGAACCGCAGGCTTCGAAAATTCTTTGTTGACATTTTGCCGGAAACAATTTCTTGCAACGTGCCCGACTTTCCCGCAATTAAAACATTTTATTCCAGCTCGCTCGAACCGATTTGGCCCGGGGGATCTCGATTGTTGTTGACCGCTAGTGGGATTTTCTCTGCGCCTGCAAAAACTCGCATAGGCAACGTTCGCACAGTGTACAGCTAACTGCTCGAGTTCTAAATACGTTTTAGGCATTTGCATAAAAACCAAGTAACTTCTTGTTACTTCATTGAGGCCGATTACAATTAATTGCACAATTTCTTCCTCCTTGTACTGGCATTTGAGCAAGCGCGCATGCAACTTAATTTCCAAAATATATTCGTTCAAGTTTTCATTTTGTCTCTGCGGACGCAAAACCAAATCTCGTTTTAACGATTCTCGCATCGTGATAGGTACAAAATGCGCAATTAAAATTGTGTGTACTCGTTCAATGTCATGACCCTCACTTAAGCTCTCTAAGATTTTTGCTCGCAATGCCCCTCTACAGTAACCTAAGCTTAGTTCTAAAATCTCACTGGCTTTGAGCTGTGTTTCATCTGAAAGCGTTAACAGTACCTTCACAAAATTTAATAACAATTCCACTACCAGACCATCAGTTGGCTTAAACATCCTTAAATATTATTCAATGGGGTTGCTTAGTTTCATGTACATCTTACTAACACTAGAGCTAGCATAATCTACCTCAGTCTTATCTCTAGCTATTTCCTTATCTTTAAGGCTAGAACTGCTTAGGTTTAACTGTGTTTCAAATTCTATTTCATCTTGAAAACTATCCTCGATTACCTTCAATGCTTTAGTTTTTTCCTCTTCTGTACATTCTACCTCCGTTAACTTAACTTGCATTGCATCTAGCATCTTAAACAATTCACTTATTTTATCTACAGACTTTTTTCTTACATCTAAGATCTTAGCATAGTTCAATCTGCGGGCATAATGTTCTAATTTGCATTCTAGACGCACTAGCTTATTTACATTTTTGGCTCCCTCCAACTCACTAATAAGTTCACCAATTTCATTTAAATGGATCTCAATCTCCTCTATTTCCTCCTTAATATTCAAACCCTCCAAATTACTCACATTCTCCTTGACTCCCAATTTCAAAATTTCTCGCAAATCCTTTCTTAATTGTAGCACAACATCGTCCTTGGGACATCCTCGAACTTTCAACTAATACATTAATTCTTGCTTTGACAGAAGGTCCACTTTTAAAACTCCCATTTTGACTGTTTTTTAATGACCAACTTCTTTTTATTAGCAGAGTGGCGCAATCTATAGCGCTGTTACACAGGCTATAATTTTTCTTGTGGATTTTAAGAAGTGGTGGTCATAAATCAAATAAAAGAAATTAATAAACTGTTCTTGTATATATTTAAATAAAATTAAATAAAACTTTTCTTGTCAAATAAAACAGTTCAAAATTTAAAATAAAATTTAACTTGGTTTTGCTTATCACTTCTGTCTTTCAAAATATAACATTAACTGTTCGAACTTTATTTTTATATTACTGGACTTTAATTTTTAATCTTCCTTTTAAGATAAGAAAAGATGAAACCATAAAAAGATGAAACTATGTAAAGATGAAACGCTTCGAACCCTGAAAAAGAAATAATTGTTTTACTAACTGTTCCCCTTTTTTGAAAAACAACAAATGAGATATTGGAGCAATTGTTTAAATCGAAACTCTAAATTTTAAAACAACTTTGTACCTTCAAAACTGAAGAGATTCACGTTTCGTTGGGCGACGTACGACACACACACAAGACCAATGGTCAACGTAAAAATGCCGTCGCCTCCCAGCGATCGTGAATATATACCCCTTGGCTAAGAAACTTCCAGAACGCGACCACGCCGGCCGTCACGTGACCCAGCTCCGGTTCAATCCAGCCAAGGAAGAATTTAAATCATTGTCTCCAACTCTCAGTCTACAAACCCGAACAAGAAAATCGCGATCTTGCCTTGACTTGCAAAACCAAGTAGCACCAGCAATTCTTATTTGCAACTGCCAGCAATTATTCACAAAACATCTTTTATATTTTTATACATTAATTATTTTAATACATAACAAATAGTAAATTTAATTATATATAGCGTTTCAATTACAATTGGGACGCTATAGTTCTTACTCCTACATAGTAAATTTGCCTATAATTACAGTATTTATTAATTCGTTGACTGTCTTATCTAAGAAATTCAACTTTATTTACGAAAAGGTTTAAGAAAAAATACAAGTCAGTGGACAGTAGCATCATCTGGATAAGACTTTCCCAGATGATTTCTGTTTGTTCAATTCATTCTCCAACTGTCAGAGATGAAAAACTTACAAAATAAGACGAAAGAACAAAGTTAGTTTGTTTCTCTCTCTTTCCCTACACAACACAGTTTGTCAATGAGTTTTGTGAGCTTATGTAGCCAGCAAGACTAAAATTAAATTCTGCAGCTCCTCATAACTTTTAAAAATTGAAGAAAATTACCTCTAAAATAGGTTTTATTACTTTTTAAGCTAAAGTTGTTATATTGCCCATTGAAATGTCATTGTCAACTTACTATGTTTAAAACTGAAGTATTCTTTGTGTCTTGAGAGCAGTCAGTTTATAGGAACTACTCGTATTAATACATATTCAGTAAGAAAGCTGTTCTACAATTTATTTATTTATTTATTTTTATATTTATTTATTTATTTATTTATAAATTTGATTTTACTGTGCTTTTCGAAACTTAAAATATTTAAAATGGTTTCCTCTACAGTACTTTTATATTACCGTATAGGTTTTAGTGTATAAACTAACTTTTATTGGTTTAACTTTTATTGGTTAACTTTTATTGGTTTTAGTGTATAACTAAAACCAATAAAAGTTTGATTACACATTATTTACGGGATGTAATAAAAGACGTCTTACAACACTTAAAAATGTATTTACACTTATACTGTATTCACATAACACATGGTAAACATTTATAACCATCTTTTACATTTCTTTACCGTCTGTTGTGTGAATACAGTATAAGTGTAAATATATCTTTTCGCCATACTGCTTCAAAAACAACTGTTTTTGACAGATGCGTTGGGATTCAAAAGTTCTTCTTTTTAGTCTTTGGATAATAACATATGTTTTGATGATCATTATCGTACTAGTACTAAAAAGATCATTGTTGATGATACTTTTGATTCGAGGTCGTCATAAATCGTTTAAAATTCATTCGATTATAAATAATCGAAACATTCATTGTTGTATTGTTATTATTTTTGCGTTCGTTTCCCGTACACCATTGGTGAGTGACAGCTGTGAGTGACACGATGGACGAAGTTAGTAGTTCAAGGTAAATTTAGGGTTATCATATTTCCATGACAACCGTGCCCAAATCGAATGTTTGTTTTGAAGAACAACCGATTGATTCGAACCACAATGATTGGTTTGAAGTGATCGACTCAATAACCGATAGATATGAATGAACCTAAGTTATGCATGCGCAACAGCTGATTGTTTCTAAAGACATTTGCTGAAAGAAACATTTGAGTTTATGAAGACACAGTACGTAAATTTTACTTTTGTTTTTATTTAAACCTTAAGTTTTTTGGCAGTATGACGAAAAATATAGTTCGTCACTCGGATCAAAAGTGTCTTTTTAATACTCGCTCATTTCCCAGCCTCGGCTTCGCCTCGGCAGTTAAACTGGAGCTCGGTATTAAAAAGATCCACTTTTGATCCTAGTGACGACATATACTATTAAGAGTTGTAAGACGTATTTTATTACAACAGGTAAGTAATAACAACAAGTAATATTCTAATCAAAAAAGTTTTCAAATAATTTAGAGTTAAATATTTATATTTTATGTTTGTCGTTGATCACATTGTTACTCTGTTAAACCTTTCCCCTTAGAATGTTTCAAATAAATAATTTCAAGAATGAAAAACTGCAGTAATGGTATTTCCGAATCGCTGCGCGATAAAATTACATTCTTAAGCTCCTGAAAAAAACCACATGCACGGCGCAGAGCGAAGGCAGTTATCCGAGGGTGTAATGGCTTAACGGGCTGTGAAAACCGCGGGAAAAAATGGCGGAGTTTTTAATTTATATTTGAAAACTGATTTGTCGGTCAATATACTAATACAATTTTACCAAACAATAATTTGTTATGAAGAAACGTTACTAACAAAACACGCAATTTTGTTGTTTAACATTATTTTTCAAGTTATTGGTTTTGTGTATTTACCAGAACTAATGCTACAATTTATTACTAAAATATTTATTATTTATAAATATAAGTTTTTTCATAGCATTACACATATATCAACACTAAATTGGAATTGACTGAAATTGATTACACTCAGCTTTATACAATACAAATATTTTACTACTTAATTGGCTGATAAAATTTAAATATATACTTTCGTTCAAACAAATATTATTTGCAAAATTAAGTTCGTTATGGAAATATTGTGAGTATTATTAAATAAAATCCACTAGTTTTTTAGTGTTATTTCCAAATTTTTACTTGAATAATTAATCAAATTAAAATTGGTAATAGCATTAATTAGCTTCTACTTAACACACTGCTTCATTTCTTTCAATTATTAGCAAGATATTATTTTTATAATTCTAAAATTGGGTCATTTCGAAACTGTATTTATAAGTAGTAAAAATTGTCCTAATGTGTTTGGAGTGCAATAAATGTATCTCGCAAAGTCACAAGTCATCGCTTATTATAATGTCTACGTAATTTATTGAAATAGGGGTTCTCTCACTGATATTTTACTTATTAAAAACTTTGGGAATGTAAATTTGCAAGGACGAAGTGGCGACAGCTGTGAAGAGTTGGCCCAGCCGATGTTAGTTGGTGCAACTCTTGCCCTAACCTACTGATCCCTCCGGCCCAAAATTGGACATTGCCTTAAAATTATTCATTCCTAACTCATTTTATTTAATTCCTTATTTACAATATTTGCAATAATTGTATAGTTAGTTACTTATATTTTCTATTCATCAGATTTATAATTATTTCTGATAGCACAATTATCTTAATTTTTGTTAATAGAATATTTGTTTCCTATATTTGTTTCTATATCCAATAATCATTCTTTTTATCCATATTAAATTATACTTAACACCGTCATGGAATACAAAATTCACTACATTTAGGAAATGATTGCAGACATTTTTCATCGCTGATTTAATAGTTTCTTAAATACCACCGCCAACAATGAATATCAAACAACAAATTTCAGTTTGTCAACGTTTAATCTGAGTTTAGTACAAAAATAAAGAGGAGAACTAATTTACCTTTCTTTGAGAAAAGCTTAATATTGTCAGTATATTGTTAATATAAATAAAAACTACACTGGGTTTCAGTTAAAACTGTTATGTATTCTCAATGTGCAACTTAATGACTGAATCTAAACTAAACAACAACACGATCCTTATATATAATACGTGAAGGCGATTTCTACTAAACACTACTCCTCCGTTAATCATTGGACGGATTTTTACAAACATTGTGTCAAAAATAAGTGTTTTTGATCTAGACGCCCCTTTCACCAATTCCTGTAATAAAAGTCCTCGGGCTTTGCCCCACAGGCCTTCAAAGTTACAGTGTATTCCTTATGAAGAAAAGATTTTTTTACTTAAACAGACGAATAATTTGTATTAATTGCATATAGCTGTTGATAGTAAAATAAATTTTAACAGAAGAGCTTACATAAATATAAAATAATATTACGTTGTACACGACAGGCTACTAGTAACATAAATCATATGATAATAATAATATATAAAACATATGACACTTGTGACTTTACTGTCACCCCTCCTTCAAAAATCAAGGCGATTCGGCACAATCTTGGTTCTCTGACTGCGTCTTAATACAGATGAAGAGATTATTAAAGAGGTTATTCTACAAGAAGAAATACCTCAGAGGCCATGGCAGTACATCGGAGCTGATGCTTTTGAATATGTAGGAAATTATTTTTTAATAGTTGCAGATAGTTATGCCGGCTATTGTGAACGTGAACTAAGAAACAAAAGCAGTACCATTGAATTAACACAACTTAAGAAATACTTTGCAGCTCATGGTATTCCAGATGAACTGAGAACTGATGGAGGGCCTTGTTTTGCCTCCACTAACTTTAACTATTTTGCATCTGAATGGAAATTCCATCACAGAATTTCATCCCCTCACTTTTCCAGATCGAATGGTTTGGCGGAAAGATATTTCCAAGATGGAAAGAATCTAATCATTAGTGTCAAGAGAAACAATCTGACGTTTATCTTGCGCTTCTCCACCATCGCAATACACCAAGAGGTAATCTTGGATCGCCAGTTCAACAGATAATGAGTAGGAGAACCAAGACTTTAATTCCATCAACCAACCAACACCTCATCCCAACTGTCATAAAAAATGTGTCAAACCGACTAGAGAAGATAAAAAGAAGGGAGAAGTTGTTTTGTGGCAGAAGGAAAAAAGATCCCGAGGAATTCAGAGTTATAGAAAATACGATTCTTCAGGTTAAAACCAAAAAATTGGTTCCCAGCAAGAATAGTAAAAGTAGGTCCAGAACCACGTTCTTACGTAATTCAAACACGTAATGAACGAGGGTATAGAATAAACGCTTGGTTTACTAATTTTGTACAAAATTCCTCAAAAGATTGATGCATTTCTTGTGTGATTTTGTTAAACAAAATCTTTACTCGTTAGTTTTACCAACCAAAAAATCATCAGAGCTTGTAATAACTTCAATTAACTAAACATCTTCATCATCTTTAAACTCAAAACTGTTATATATATCTAAAACATCAGGGCCTAAACTTGACAAAAACGAAGACATTTGTACTGCATTTGATTTACCTTCAACCCCAGAAGCAGTATACCAGTTCCACTGATGCTTCCATTTCCTCCAAGAAGGTACCATCTGAGTACTTGAGACAACAAGACCCTTTACAAGTCTTAA
The DNA here is from genome assembly GCA_963675035.1 of Allygus modestus. Lineage (NCBI taxonomy): Eukaryota > Metazoa > Arthropoda > Insecta > Hemiptera > Cicadellidae > Allygus > Allygus modestus. The sequence goes on from OY776116.1 coordinate 14,051,087, forward strand.
CAAGACTTGAGATAACAAGACTTAACATTGTTATCTCTGTCTTCTGAATTGTAGATATTACAGACTCATCTTCATTTGTGGTATTACTTTTATTTTTCTTGTGTTTCGGGTTTCGGAACCATGTCAGTATATCATTAACATAAATAAAAACTACATTGGGTTTCAGTTAAAACAGTTATGTATTGTCAAGATACAACTTAATAACTGAATCAAAACTAAACAACAAAACAATAACATAAATCATATGATAATAATGGTAAATAAAACATTTGACACTTTTGACTTAACTGTCAAATATTATAATATTAAGACAAAGTATAATATATTCGTTCTATTTCAAAAGTAATAGTTGAAAGATTCAATAGAAAAAATATGTAACTACGCTTTCTTTCTACGCTTTGCTGACGGAAAAATTATACTCTGAATAGCCAAACGCTGTTAGAATAACTAATACTAAGCACAAATTTTGCATATTTGGGATCAAAAAAGGACCTTTATTGTTGTAAGCTTGATAAGACTAAAGTAGCATAAATAAAAACTTATAGTATATTCGTTAGGTATAATGGTTCCCGTTATAGTGGCAAGTCAATATGTCTATATGAATTTGAATACCAACAACAAATGACACTCGCAGAAATGGCCCCTTTGGGAACAAGTATCCTATTTGAAACTCAGAAGGTTGAGTAATACATCCTAAAAATAAACGGTATCAGGAAACTGACACATACTTTCTCCCTTTTAGCCAAACTTTAATGACAAAAATATTTGTTATTTACTAAATATAGAATATGAAGTATAGATAAATGTACAGAAAATTGTCTAAAATAGTTGTTTTCAGAAATATCCACCCAAATCCCTTTTTGGGAGGCACTATAGAGACCGTTGCTACACACAGTGGTTTTGAGAGGGGAAATGCCCCCTTGCCCCCCCAGGGTTAAATAGCAACACATTTCGAACATCATCTGTTGGTCAATGCTAACTTGACCTGTATATCAAATTTTAATGAAATTGATTAGTAAATAAGAGAGAAATAGTTATATTTGTATTCCCCATAAGAATAACATTGGACAACGTACTGTGTTTACCGCTAAATTAAAATTTCAATTTTCTCCGTAACTAGCAATCGTAGAATAGTAATTTAAAATACTAATTTATTTAGTTTTTTGAGCTCTTTTTAATGGTGAATAGTAATCTTTTTTAACATTTATGATTTTTTATAAAAAATCCAAAAAAATGAAAAAAACGCCTGGAAATATCGTGGATTAGTACCTACATACCAAATTTCATAAAAATCGGCCCATAGGTTAGGGCTCTAGCTCTGTAAACATCCACACAGACACACACACACACACACACACACGGACACACACACACACACACACACACAGACAGACATCACGTAAAAACCACTTTTTTGGGTTCAGGGAGCACCAAAACGAATATTTCCACTAACAACTCAAATTCGAAAATTTTTACGAAAACAATACTTTCTCCATATACTACGTATAGGGGGAGAAAGTAATAACTAATTTTCTTATAAATAATTACGTAAATGAATGAACTGTAATTATATATCTTTGGAATACAAAACTATGTGAATTAATTGAATTTCTGTTATTTAAAGGTAAGTGAAACTAAATAATATCAGATATTAAAAATATTTATTTTAAATACATCCCTTATTTTAAATCGCTAGGCTACCATCAGTTGCACGCCCTCCTGGCCATAACTAACAGGCTGTTTCAGGATCAGAGGTCTGCAATGCAGTGGCGCGCAACTTCTAGGAACTAACTAATTACTGCCACTACTTAACTGACGCGTTCTTATACACTAATTGCAAATATTTGAGCAATATAAAAAACCTCTTTAAAAATGGAATTTGGTTTCTAATTATACATTTATTATAACTTAAAGGCCATGTTCAAGAAACATTAAGTACTAACTATCCTAATTCAGCTATTTATAATTAGTTTATTATTAATAATATTGTTTCGTAACAAACGTCACACTACCAATTTTAAATAGTACTTTGAACTGATTTTAAACCGTTAACATCTCCTATGTATCAATAAATGAGACTGTTAAAACGTAAGTTTTCTCAAATGAATAAAGAAGTGCTGGAGTCACGTATGGGTGATTATATCAATTTGGACAATCTAAGGCAATTAGGGACCAACCTCTTTTTTGCATTGCTAAAACGTGACTGCAAGCTTTAATCAGATAGTGGTGTGGTTTGGTTTATTTAATTATATGTCGATGATCTGAAGGTACTTAATCCATCCTCGATGAAGTTATCTTTATCGATAGATATGTCTTAGCTCCCTGTTGTCACACATCTGAATGATTCGTTAAAGGTAACTGTTTTTAAAATACATTGCTTTTCTAAAATATTTTAAAAACCAAAATGAGTAATAATAGAATTTTACAAATGAAATTCTAATATATGTTAAGTATTTATACAGTTTTTGAAGAGTTAAATAAAGGCCAAAACGGGGTTTGGTTTCCACATTCCCATTGACCTTTCAGACTTTGTCCACATCAGAGATAGTTTAAACCAATACACGTAAACTGTCAAATGTTTAGTATTAGTGAGTAAAATAGGGGCGAAATATGAGTAAAACTGTGATCGTTGGGACAGTCAAAAGATATTCAGTACACATTTTCACTTTATATTACTAAAAGAATTCCTTTTGGTACACTGTTTTTGATTACGTAAAGGTTATTTTTATTAATACCTAAAAAATTAAGGTTGTAGCTTCTTTTACTGAGTTGAAAATAAATACATTTTGTTCGTTAATCGCATTTAAATAAACGTAAAAACTATAGCGTTCTGAGTTTTTACTACGACAAATAAATTTACATACTATCTTAAATGCTTTTAGATTGAGGGTAACTACAACAGTGTATGTTGGTTTTTATGATACTTCAATGTTATGGTATTTGATTTTACCACGCAAGGGAAGTTGGGGAGATTTATACCTTAAAATTCGGTTTTTTAGCGAATTTCCCCTATAGGGAAGAAGCTATTACCGTAGTCGGCATGGTAAGACCTAGGCCCGGGACCATGATAAATTTTCGTTTTGAGGTCCCCAGACCCCAAAAACACCATTCGTTCGATACTGTATATATATATATATATATATATATATATATATATATGTCCGTGAGCACGATAACTCTCGTAAAAATTATCCGATTTTGATGAAATTTGGTATGCACGTGTAAAGCAACATTTATGACTTTAAGTTCGAAAACCAGCCAAATCACTCTATCCGAAGGGGTATTTTGGGGGGGTTTTGTACCCCAAAAATGGGTTTTTTGAATTGTTTATATATAATTTTGGAAATAGTCAAATTTTAGTTTTTACCATTGGATTCAGCTTAAAAAAATACACAATTTGGTATTTTGATCATTTCCGAGTTATTGAAAGTGCTAAACACAGTACGTTGTCTAATGTTATTCTTATGGAGGAAAAGACAAATTTTATATCTCGCTTATTTATGAACGTATACTGACGAAACTTGGTATACGGCTTCATCTGGTTGTGGACCATTGATATTTGCTCAAAAAAACATTTTTTTACCAAAGGCTCCCTTAGCAGCAAACCTGCGTACTCAGCCCCATATTATTCTTATGGAGAATAAGTAACGTGTTATCTCCCTTAATTATGAAAATAAATTAATGAAATTTGGTATGTGGCTTTACCTAAATGAGTTATATTGATATTTGTATAAAACCCCATTTTTTGTGTTCCTTCCTTCAGCAAACCTGCATACTCAGCCGCCATGTTATTCTTATGGAGAATAATTAAAATGTCATAAATCGTTTATTTATGAATGTATAATGATAAAACTTGGTATGTGGCTTTATGTGGTGTTAAGATACATATATATGCATTGGAAATTCGCTGAGTACGCAGGTTTGCTGCTACGGGGGTATTTGAACATGTATACTTCTTTTAGAGCTCTTTACAGCTACTTATCTCATAACGTTAACTATATTTACTTGGACTCGCTGTCATTATACAGTGTCCCGTAACTCTCTGGCCAAAGGTACTTAGCACTATTCCTTGGATCAGAACAAACACATTTTTTTTTATCCAAGGAATATGCTACATACCTCTGTCCAGAGAGTTATGGGACACCCTGTATGTTATCCTCAGATTAATCAGCTACGTAAAATTAAACTTATTATCCTGCATTCTGGGGTTGTGATAAATATTCAGCAGCAATAAGTGGAAAACGCCGTTATATAACACTATAAATCTCTAAAGTAAACTTATTACTTTGTCATTCTTGTAGTTCTGAAGAACTTTTAAGTCTGGTCTGCGCTTTTTAAAGTAGATCAAGGTTTAACTTTATCTGAAGTAATTTTCTAAAACATTATCTAACTACTTACGTAGATAGTAACATAAGTTACAGATCCTAAAAAACAAAATTATTACTTTAATTGTTTATGTATAAATGCTGTTTTAATTTTGTTAATAGTGAGCATTTCATGTTTTATATAAATCAGTTATTAACAGCATCTGTTAAAATAAACGACTACATAAATTAAATTAAATTACAGTAGTTTGTGACATATTTTTCAGTATTATCAAAAGAACAGTTACACTCTGATTTTAAATTATATTCAACTAATGATGCAATCACGAATTTAAAATCCATACATGTACATTCAAACGGAGTCGTGCATTTACATAGGGTACCCTATATTTTGTGAAACAAGCGTCTGTACCTCAAAAGGACTAGGAAATTATAATTAAATTGTAACTAAAATTATCAGTTTTTGCAAACCGTTTCTTACAGAATCTTGCCGAGTGTTAACGGTGGGACATGTGGTCTACATATGTTCTAATATTAACAAATAGGCCATCTAGCTCTCTCTCTCCCTTCAACCAACAGACCCAGTGGCGTCTATCATCCTACTCCACGCCCTCTCGCTCGCACACTCACCCCGTTGTTATTGATCCTCTCAAACTGGGGAATCCCCCCTGACATTGATAATTACATATCAGACTAGGGGCTTTGTTGCCATATCGCCATTTTTCTGGAACCTACAGGTGATCTGAATCTATATCGAAAAGTGATATTCCAGCCATAATTGTATACGTCATAATTGAACACTAAGGGAAGTTTGGAAATTTCGAATCGGTTTTCTAATAAACCACAGGGTTTAACCCCTTTGACAGTATTTAAAACAAAAATCTTTAGTACGATAATCACAGAGCCAGATGCAAACTTATAGATGTTCAGTTTTGGTTTCTGAAATATTTTAAAACCTGCCAAACCTCTATAAAAAGTTTGCAGACTAATAGCATTGACTATAAATACTTCAGTATAAATAGTCAATGCAAATAGCAAATTTAATAGTACAAAAACATGTTATGATGTTTCAAAATTAAACTATGATTACAAAACTAACATGAATAAAAACCTCCGAAGCATGATTTTATACCTTGTATTAAAATAATTAGGTGTTACTAGGAAGAAACAAGGTCAAAGGGTAATAAAACGGGTAAGTAGTGTGGGTTTGTAGGTTTTGCGCCGGAAGTGACGTCACATCCGGTGAGTGACCGGATGCGCTGAGTCATGAAAGACGTCATCTGAGGCTGAGCCAGTGACGTAGGCGGTTTTGTGACGAAATGAGTAAAAGTTCAAAGTTCAAGGTCACGGTGAAGTTTTTTTAAAAAAATCTACCTCGCACTCGTAAAATCCGATTGTGATTCGATAGTTTTAATTCGATAAAATATCGAATGAAAACAATCGAATGAAGCAATCGAATGAAACGAGTGCGAGGTAGTACTAATACAAATATTACTTTATTTTATTAACAATAATTCATATTACAAATATTACTTTATTTACAATAATTCATGTTTACAATAGTTCCCCGTTGTTGGTTGTCATCGATGTTGTTGATCCGGACGAGTTGCGGCCATCACTTTGCTTTCTAAAGAAAGACGGTAGATACTTCGTTCCCTGCGCAGAGTCCATGTTGTTTTTTGATGCGTAAAGTTCCAAAGATAAATCGTAACCGGACGCAATAAGAAGTCTTAACTCTTCACTAAACACCTCGAGGTCTTGGTAAGTCGCAAGATGAATAGAGTCATAATGAATACACCTAATTTTAATGGACATTTTAATATAATGTTTTACGTTTGTGAAGAGCACTCGATGTTCACCAGTCGAGAGCCGGAGGTGTACTGACTATTCGCTAGCTAGCGTTCTGGTATGAAACGAAATGGTGGGGGTAAAAGTGTGGTGGGGCGGAGAAGATGGCGGACAGCAGATGGCAGGCGGCAGGTGGTGCGAGGCAGATGGTTGCTACTACATTCGCCGCCACAGTAATGCAATCCTTCGGCGTAATTCTTGTATTTTATCTTGTCGGTTCATTTGATACGTTTTACATCTCCATATGCAATAGCTGAAACACTTGCACTTACGACAAGCTTTCCCGTCAACTTGATCGCCTGGTATTTTAAAACATTGTAACTCGCAACAATATGTCTTCAAATTGTTATCGAAAAATAAATTGTTCATAGGTGGCACCGACATGTTAGCTGCAGCGTGTGTTAGACAAGACTGAGACTAACTTCACTGCTCCCTCTCTTTTATACCTCTTCATAAGTTAACCCTGAATGAAAGTTCAAGGTCATCCATTTGAAATTTAAAAAAAAGCAACACAGCAGTATATAAAATAATATACTGCTGTGTTGCTGTTTTATTTCTTTTTTTTTTTTTATTTTCTTTATTAAACAAACATCTTACAATACAATAAGCTTAAGTCTAATATTGATGACTAGAAATACAAACAAAAAAATACAAACAGAGACATTATGTACAAGGATGCGTGAGGTGCAGAGTGAGTTCCGTAGAGTTGTTGCCGCTTACACCGTGTGATACCAAATACAACGTCCCCGGTTGAATATCTCGCAAATCTTCATTTTGTAGCAGTTGAACAAATCGTTTTGGAAGAAATACTTGAAACTTCGGCTCATCTCCTGGAGTGAAAGGTCCTTCGCTCAATGAAACTAGAATTGCTTCTCCATGTGTGGTTTCCACTTTCTTGATGTTATGAATAATGTAGTGTTTTTGTTCTTTTAATTCTGAACACTTTTTAGTTAGCAGAAGGTCGGATTTTGAATAAGTGTTGAATTGATCAACCAGTGTTTGTAGAAACTGTTGTGATGCCATCTTCGTCAGTGGTGGTTGCGATGTCTTCTGTGATGTTGCCTCTTCGGAGTCTCGAATAATACTCGTGCCGGAGCGGTGTTGGCTCCTCGTATTTATAGGCCCCGCTACCCCCACCACATTCCGGTTCTTCGCTACCCCCACCACATTTCTGCGTTTGTTCCAAGTAAGCAGCCAAACGATATGCGTTGTGCAATGCGCAGTTTGATTGTCCGTGTTTAGGATCTTTTGCAGCAACACAAATATTACCGAGATTAATGTTAAAGTCCTTACCGATAGTTATATCGAAAACATCACCGTGCGTGTACTTTTTTATCCAGTTCTTTTTTTCTAATCCTCTTGTGTATATATGTGAATATTGTTTGCAAAAGTTAAACATAATACTGTGCAGATTACTGTAGCTTATAAACCCTTCATACCAATGTATGTGATGAAAGTAGTTTGTTATCCATTTGTTTGTACTTTTTGCTTTGGCGTTAAGGTTGTTAAAAGAAAAAGGAGCTTCAAACGTGAATGGGTAAACTACAAATGTAAGCAAGTCTAAAATTACTAATTCCTTGATAATAACCTATCATCATTATTTCGAAATGCTTGAAATTCTATTACACAAGGCTTTACACACACTTCTTCATCCCCTCCGCTCATCATGACACCTAACGATCAACTAAACTGTTTTCCACACCACGGTAGGTTAAATACCAGGCCGTACAGTTGCAGGCGCGTTGGTGTATATTTAACGTGGGCACCGTCCCCAATAGGCCTACCCCACGTAAGTTCTTCTTTACTAAGTCAAACTTTAGTCTTTTTTAACTTCTTCTTCTTGTGTTTCGTTTTCTTCTTCTTCTTGTTTCTTCGTTTCTTCTTCCTGTGTTGTTTCTTCTGTAGCTTCTGTAGCGATTTCTACAAGTGGTTCAAAATCCTTTAACTTTCTCCACATGCAAACTTCATGAGGTATTCTATTAAAAATAGATGTATCCACAGGTCCGTACACGATGGTGCTATCAGGTTGTTTTTCTAAGGTATCGACCAAATATTCTTTAATAATAGCGTTTGCAAATACCAACTGTCTCATGTACCTTGTAATAGGTTCCGTTGCGTAGTTTAAAACGTAGAATTCTTCACGTGATAGTAGAATCTTATTTTCATGTTGAGTCAAGTCTCTAATTCGCACTTGTAGTTGTCCGCGATGTTTAACAATATCAATTTCATTGTCACAATCCAAAAGTCGAATATGTGTTTTCCTTCCACACAAACTGTTAGTTAAATAACATTCTATTAAATGCACATGTTTCAAAAATGACTCCCAAGCATTTTGCGAAAATAAAACCTTTTTTGTTCCGTGGTGTAGTATTACTGTAGGGGAATAATCCAATGATTTCATCAATCCAACTGATACACTTTTACTGATGCATGCTGAGATGGGGTAAAAGATTCGCAAAAAAACTTCAGTTAAAATGTGAGGAGGAATATTTTCTTCAACTTTCTTCTTCCTTTTTGGTACTACCTTTGATGGGTCTGCATTACTTTCCTCCTCTCTATCTCTTTTACCAAACTTTAAAAATGCAGTTATTTCCTTGATAATTTCTGCTTCGCTGGTATTATCACGTTCCAATAACGGTGCTATTTCTGCATCACCTTGTACAACAGATGGAGAACTCATTTTGTAGAAGATGTTGCCCATGCGACGATAGACGATCAACTGAAGACCTGCATTGTTGCTCCGCTATTTATAGGTTAGCGACAGTGGCGGTGCCGGTGGTGGTACAACGTTTTACAATACCGTCTTTACGATACCAGTCAACGGTGTGTATGTAACAATTTTATCGTGCAAAATTAAACAATACGCAGATGTATTTGCAGGTACGTTTTCTTGAAATTCCATTTCTATCTTTATATCAACACTAGACGATTTTACAGATTCGTTTTGTTTGGAGCAATCAATTACAACAATCGGAGCTTTCGATTCAAACTGTACGGGAGATAGTAGAGGTGTGTTTGTTTTGCCGTAATATGAATTTTGGAACCTAGCGTACATATCGTATAAAACACAGTACCTTTTTTTATCAAAAGAGATATTAAAGTTGTCGTAGGGAAAGAATTGTGAATTCAGGAACACTTTACAGTTTGTTAATTTACAATGGTCAAATTCACCAGCATTTTCAGTTAATATACTTTTTTTCTTTGTTTGTAATCCAAAGATTACATATCTCGCTTTTTCCAAATGAGTAGAAGTTTTTACAGTCCATGTATGCCGTTGTGTTGAAGGTAAAACGGGGTATTCATGAAACTCCCAGCTTCTGAATGGCATTACAATGTCTCGATCTGATTTTAACTTTCTTAATAATGTAATCCTGTGTTCATCATTTAGTCGCACATGTGGTACTCTCCAAACAATCTTGTCTAATGTTAGTTTCCAGTCTAAATTGGCTTCAGTTGTTCCAGCAGATGCTTTAATAATATCATTATCGTTTGATGACCTTAATAAAACTAGTTCTTGTTTTACATTTATTATTATTCTTCTGTAATCTTCAGCAAATCCTAAAAGTAATCTTAAAGGTACGTAAAAATCAAAGTTTCCCGAAGCGTCAGGAGTAATTATACTTTTGTCTGGTGCAACCCATCCTGCAACAGCTAACAGATTCTTCTCATTTGGTGTTAAAGACGCTAATCCTTTTAATGTACTGGAAATTCCAACCTTTTTTGTTGAATCGACTGTAACTCCTGAAATTTCATATCTAATCTCGTCAAACAAAAATGCCATAGGATTATTTATGAACGGAACAGTGGTTCCAACAGTACCGTCAGCTTTTGTTACTTTTCCTTCAATATATAAATAACTTTCGCATGGAAGAGTATAAATGTCTTGTTGTTGTATAGGAATCCTAATTTCATCGTTATTGTTTAATTTGGACGAAGCGTAAGGGTTGTGCGTGTGATATTCCTTTTCCCATAAGGTCTCGTCGAATGTTGGGCCCTGCGCTATATCCAGTATATCCATTGTTAATGACCTTTAATCCAATTTCTTCTAGAAAACGAATGTTGTCACTTGTTAATCCTTCTACAGCTGATGAGCTACTGACCTCTTTGCTGGTTGGCTCTCTCTTTTTAAATGATAACCCCATTATCTAAGCGGATGATTTTATATGTATTCTTACAGTAATAGCTTCTCCTCGAAAGTCAATAAGGTTTCCGTCTTGATCCACTATGTTCAGCACGATGTCTGAAATGAAACTGGTGTTTAACGGTAGGTACACAAGGTTTTGAGGCTTTTCTACTATCTTGAAACCCGGTGCGACTGATGGGTAGAATGTGTGTAATATATGCCGATTTTCTCCATCTCTGTAGGATCCTTGTATAATGTTACATGTAATGTCTATGCTGTTTACTTTGATGATCGTCACAGTTCTATTCCCAGAATGAGTTGTATTAGGTTCTAATACCTTTGTTTCCTTAGAAAACCCCAATAAACTACCAATTGAACGTTCTTGGCCAAAATCAATATAATACTTAGAAGTAATTTCGGCTTTCATTGTATTGTTATTGCCTTTTATCGTTATATTTTCTTTTCCCATATGTTTTTGTATAACTTCATTTATATTATCAATTTCATAAGCTCCTGTTGGTAAACTGAATTCTTCCAAAGCTGAATATTTTCCTTTATTATCTTTTGTCTTGTAATAATGTATTTTGTTATTAATTCCTTCACTAACGTTTGGAATAGAGTTATATGTTGTTAAATCCAATAATGCGGCTTCCCATAGTCTTCCTTTTTGCAAACGTAGCGCTGGAAACAGAATACTGCGCAAAGTACATGAGTTACCGGTTAATGACACTGTATACGAAGACATCTTAAAGTTGACTAACACTTTTAGCTAAAAAGTCTAAACATAAATGACCGCAAATGGATGTATCATCAGGTTGTTTTCTTGTATAATTGTAAAAAACATTTTCTGCCGCACGAAAGTATTGTTGAAGTTCTTTCGGTGGTGGAAGGTTTCCAAAACTGTCGAAATAATAAATCGTTTCACCAAGTTTCTTGTAACACACCCAATGAGTGCCTAATCCTTCACTATTATCCAAATTTACTATACCAGTCTCATTTTTCCACATTTTAACCGGTAATTCATCTTTCATAAATACTCCTCTAAAAAATGGGATTTTCAAACAAGAAGCATATGTAATCAGTTCTTCATTGGTTAATTCTTTGTTTTTAATTATTAATTGCTCTTTCTTATTTAATACACACGATACGGTCTTAGGTATAGTCCTCCTCCCTTTTTTATCATTGACCATATTGTTGGTTTCTTTTTACCACTAGTAGATCGACGTTTTCTTCTGATATTACCTCCTTGTTTCTTAGCGGGTCTTTTCCCACGCCTTCTTCTCTTTCCTCCTCCAAACGTAGTTTTTGCTTTCATTGCTGCTGTTACTGCTAAAGACGCTGCTTTTTCACCAATACTCGCGTCACTAGATTTTACTCTTTGCCAAGCTTTCTCAGAAAGTGCTCTATCTGCTATTGATCTATTTTTTGTATCACCAAATTTGGAATACGCTATATCGTGCTGTTTACAAGCCTGATCAAGCTTATTTATTCCAGGATCTCCTCTAGCAAGCCGTTTCTCTAATTTGGTTCCAGGACCACAATATTGATATCCTCCAGGTAAATGTAATTCCACAGGTAATAAATCAATCGCCTTGTTAACTATAGCTCCAACCGGTTTACTTAATAGAGAAAATGCTGTTGATGCTATTCCCCTTCCTCTCTGTAATCTCTCTCGATTATGACTGATGCGTTTAGCCCTCGGCATGACTATTTATAGCCAAACTTACAATCAGTAGGTGCACTCTATAAATGTTTTACAATGAATGTAATATTAGTCTTGGCTTCTTGTATTATATATACTGTTTAAAATCCATTTATTATATAGAAATGGATTAATTAATTAAATGTAGACATAATAAATAAAAGTAGTAAAAATAGAAATAAGGTGTAATTGAAGATGTTTCAAATGTTTCTCCGCTGGTGATGGTATCGTTGTTTTCGGTAAAATGAATAAAATCTAAATAGTTGTCATGTTCCCTTAGAAACTTGCCACTTAATCGTTGGTAATTAAATAACACATTCCAGTCTAGTTTATCTTTAAAATTGTCAATGTAATTTTCAGAGAGATTTTGATATTTACTTATTACTTCCCAACAGTTATTAAAATTTGATGTCATCTCTACAAGGAAGTTTTCTGAAAACTGTTGTCTTTGTAAAATATGAATCCAGTTAACTCTGTGAAAATAAATTCTTAACATAGTCATTGTGAAGAGGTAGTGAATGGAAAGTTGTTCCCAATCCATATATCTATCAAACCGTTGAACAAAACCATCTGTCAGCACTCCTTGGGGAAATCTCGGCTCTTGAGATATTAAACTCCACGCAGTAATATTGGATTCCATCATCCTCTCTGTATCATCTCTCGAATATAACTGATGCTTTATCCCTTATCATGGGTATTTAAATTATTTTTTCTCTTATATAATCTTCATCGTTTTCTGTTGGTTCATTAATCACATTCACTTTATCCCCCTTTCCTAATGTCTTGACTTTAGAAGGCTCAGACGGTTTATCTAATTGATTAGGTTTTTCTGGATTGTGTATCTTTTTCCAGTCTAAATAATTGTGGCTGTCAACATCTGAAGCTACAGCTCTTCCTGAAGCCCGATGGATATAATTAAATAAAGCTGCACCAAACCTTTCCATATGTTTTTCATATTCTGTAGTCCATTTCTTGTGTACTATATCAAATATTTTCTTATTTACAGCGTCTCCATCCTGCTCACAATCACCTACATTTGACAATTTTAATTTTTTTACATCATAGCTTGTATCAGTTTCATTCTTTTTGTAAATCGTTAACAATTTTAAAGTTGCTAAATTTACTGCTTCACCATCATAAATGGGATGTTTTATATTGCTTAACCTTTTACCGGAAAATCCCCAATGGTCTTCGTGTACAATCGGGGTTCTTTTATCCATGTATTGTACCGTAACCGCATCAGAAGACAAAAGCGGATCACCAACATTTTGAATTACTTTTCCTTCAAAATTATAATTACCATCAGGTGTTAACGGAAACCCAGCTCTTTTTTCACTATATCCAGATTTTACTCCAAACTCGGAATACCGTCCAAACTTGTCCACACTCATGATGTAACTGAATCGCTATCGTTTAGGTTCTTACTATATATATATATATATATACGTCTACTGAACAATTATTTCTCGTTTTCGCAGTTCATCAACCAAAGCTACCCATTCGTTTTCTAAACCAGTGTGCCCGGCTTCCATAGCTTCATGTAATAACCTCATTCGATCAACTAACTTATTTATATCGTTGTAATATATTATATTGGTTTTATACAAATTTTTTAATAATCCCCTTCCAGATGTAGTAGGATCAGTTGTTTTTCTTTTTTTATGCAAAACATTTAATTCAGCAGAAGATAAAGCTCTTCTTTTAATTGGAGCTTTATTTGATTTCGAGGGGAAAAGACTAGATATAATGTTTGTGTATTTTATTGACCTGTTTCTATGAATAGGTAGGTCTTTGGAATATTTTTTTCTATGTGCATTTGTATACTCTAGTATATTTTTAAACAATTGTAAATCCTTTTTAGTATATTTACCAGGATTATTTTTAAAGATGAGTTCAAACAAACCTGTTGTACCTTTATATTTCTTATCACCAATAACTATATCATCATTTTCGTTTATATCTAACTTTCTATCTCCAATCATTAATCCTTTATCCTCTATTCTAGCTCCATATGTATGATAATTTCGATTAGCATGTGTGCCATGTAACATTTTTAATGTATATTTTCTTCCAAGTGTTCCTTTAAACATAATATCTGTGCCTAATTTGCTTAAGTTGGATGGGTTGATATCCTCTTCTTCTGCTCTTGTATCTTCCGCACTTGTATCTTCTGTACTTGTATCTCCTGCAATGTTCTTTTCCCTTAAATCTCCTATATCTCCGCTTTCTTCATACTCGTCGCTTTCTTCAGATGTTTGTAACTGGTCAGAACTTTCATCATTCTGAAATTCTTCTTCATATTTGGAAATTGGTAGCATTTTGTCTCCTTCGAAGCGAATTGAAGGTTTTTCCATATTTTGTGCTAATCGCTTTAAAGGTTCAGTAACAGGTTTGAATGTTGTTTCTAAAAATTGCTCTCTTTCATTTATACCTGATTTTAAAGCTCGGTTTTTTTGTCTAATAGAATCACTAAGTGATTTTATTTCCTTTAATAGCTTTTCCTGGTTAACCATCTTCACACCTTGACGACTTGTACAGTAATACCGCTAATCAGTGTATTAAAACGAATTTATCAAAACCTATTCTATAACGACCATCTTTTATAGCTTGATCTTTCATAATAACCAAAAATCCATAATTTTCCGCCCATGCTTTTCCGCAAAGCTCTTTAAACTTTTCAAATGGCATATCCGCATTCACATGATCGTTATATATATGTTTTAGGTTAGTATCATCTTGTTTGAATACAATTAGAATATTTGCATTATCTCTGATAAGTTGTTTTGGGATTTTGCTATAAGTTTGTCCTATATATATGCTGTCGATGTTATTATGTCTTCCCATGGCAAAGTAGTTTCTAATAGTATCCTGATTTTCACAAGATACATCGTCAAATATAAATACAGAATACGGTTTTGCTTCGTTTGGTTGCATAATGCTATCACTAGCGTTAAATTTATAAAAATTAACATCAGACACATCAGATAGGATTTTATGCAGCAATTGATACTTTGGTTGATGTAGAGACTTTGAAAAAATATATAGGTTACTAAACCTTAATCCCTGCGGATTAGTGATCAAATTAAAGACAACATTGGTCTTTCCACAGTTTGAGGGGCCACTTACTATACATCGAACAGTGTTTGGAAGTAAACTACCGTGTTTACCATTGTTGATTTTAACGTTATCCACAGTTAAATCATCTATGTTATTAATATTGAATCGATCTTTATGGTGAATAATCTCCATCCTGCTCAAAGGTTAACGATGAAATGAGTTGCTTGCATTAAACCAAGTCCTTTATAGGTATCCATGAATCCTCAGTTTTGTTAAACCCTAACCACCGCACTTTAACTGCGTCCTTTTTCCTTTGTAACACTTTTTCAACAATATATACATCACCTACTGTTGACTTTAACATTTCATGTCCATAAAAAGCACCTTGTAACAAATCTCCTTTGTTATCTTTTAAGATATACGTTTCAGGTACAGTCGGTTGCACTTTATACACTGTAAAAACTTCATTCGTCCAATTGGGAAGGTATTTCTTGGTAAACACTCCCTTATATTTACTAATCCGTACTTTATCACTTACATTAAATTTTCTTGGCTGCATTTTTTCTACTTTAGGCTTTGTATTTTTCTTTATGCGTTTTAATACATCTTTTGCATTTCTTCTATTTACTTTGTTAGGTTTCATACCGATAGTTCTATGAAACCTGTTGTTATAATCATTTATTAATTGTGGTAAAACATCATACCATACGTAAGAACCTCTTTTTGAAAATTGTTTATACAGTGCTCCTTTTAAGGTTCTATTGAATCTTTCTACAATAGCTGCTTTTTTCTCTGAATTTGTAGAATAATGATTTATTTTATATTTATTCATTAACTGTGCAAAGTTTGTATTAAAGTATTCTGTTCCATCATCAGTTTGTAAATGTTTAATTTTGTTTTTATCTCTTTTTATGGCTATTTCCATGGCTTCTGTTACGCTTTTACCAGTCTTGTCCTTTAGAGGCAAAGCGTCTGCAACTTTTGTAAAACAATTAATAATTGTGAGTATATATTTAAATCCTTTGTTTATTCTGCTATGCGGTCGCATTTCAATTAAATCCGCTTGATATAGATCATTTATCCCTTTTATAACAGTATTTCTTCTTGGAAACTTTATTCTTGCAGGTTTGTGTAGTTCATTAATAATCTTCTCCTTCAGGTCTGACATGATGGTTTCACGAAGGCAGCTGATATGGTATTAAATATTCTTTTGTATAAATCTGCTTATATATATACATATAGTTCAAGGTCATTCAAAACTTGTGTAAAAAAAAGGGGAAACACAGCTTAACATTGCTGTGTTTCCCCTTTTTTTACGGAAAGGAAAAGGATAGAGGATCTAGGACGATGAAAGGGTTATTAGTCAATAGGGTTGAGGGAATAGTGACCGAATGGTAAAGTGTGGATGTTGTCTGGAAGGGTTTGTCTTTTGTCGTCATTACAGGATAGCGCCTTTTTAACTTCAGTCACGCTGTACAGCTGATGGTTAAAACTTCTGATGGTGTTGAATTTAGCTGTAATGATGTTATCCTCAAATAAGCATTGCTTGTAGTGTTCAAAATGCACTTTCTTCTTTAAATATAAACTCTTTACACCTTTAGCTTTCTTAATATAGCTATTCTTCTTTTCTTCTTCTTCTTCTTTTTCATTATAGAGTTTCAAAGAATATAGTTTAGACATCAGTGCAACAATCTCTTCAAGTAGAACACCATTAGCCTCATCCTTGAATTTGCCTAGTACTTTTTTGTGTCTGTCATTGTCGTAGTTTGGATGATCTTTTGGATAATCGGAGAAATCAAAGTCGTTCTTGTAAATAAATGTACGTAAATCTTTATACATGTCCAATGTTACTATGCGATATATAAAAGCGTCAGTGTCCATATATGTAATAGATATATTTTCTCTTCCGTAGAACGCCACCATTTTGTTGTAGTGAAAATCGTACATGTGTGTTTTTGAGATGTCCAAGATTGACATGCCTATATACAAAGGACGATCCATCTTCACACTCGTCTTCTTCATGGACACTGCTACAAGTTTTTCATTAATAATTATCGATGTTCCAAAATTTGGCTGCTGTACTAGTTTCTGTAATTTTTTTGCGTCGGTAACAAGTTTAACATTTTTATGTCTTCTTTTGTTTTCCAATGTTTTTCCAAATATCGCATTATTCATTAATTTAAAGAAATCTTTTTGAAAGTCTGATGTAGCTGCTGCTCTTCTGATGGTATTTGAATCAATGTAGGGTTTCAACCAGCATGATTGAGAAAATTCCAAAACTCTATTAATTTTTGTTAAACGTAGTCCTAATTCGATAGCTTGTTGAACCACCCAAAAGTGAGCCACGTAGCGTTGTTTATTATTTAATGTCATCATTAATTTGGGGTGTTTTCCAATTGGTGAAATTTCTGTTTTAGCAAGAAGTGGTAGGTCATAATGAAGATCATGTAAATTTTCTGGGTATTCAAAATCGCAGTCCAAAATATATCCAGTGTCACCATGTTTCGGAATTTGTAAAATATCTCCAATAGAGTCGGGATTAATCCATTTAAAGTTATCAAAAGGAAGTGGGTTTGACATTGCCCATCCGTACAGGTTATTTGCATCGAAATATCCTAAATAGGTTGACGGTTTGGTTTCATCGTAATCGGGAAGGTATTTGTTGTTGGCTTTGACATGTCTGGTAACACTTTGGGTCAATCCGCCTCTTACTCCAGCTTCAACCATTAAAACCATGTCAATGTCTGTTAAAAGTTGGAGCTTGCATTTTGTTTCTTTTAACATGGCTTGCCAAGCTAATCCTGGTGAAGTATACGAATGTAGAGGGTCTAAACCGTATGCAGCAAAACAGGTGTTTCGGAATTCTTCCATTACATCACAAAGAAGAGTTACATCTAATTTGACATAAAAGTCCGAGTAATCTCCTAAGGTCTTCATATCTAACTCATTCCATACTCGACGTGCATGTTGATAGTCCTCAAGTGATATTTCCAAATCATTAAGTTTGTTTTTGAAGTGTTCTGGTGGAGGTAGTGATGTTTCATCAAATCTATGCAGTCCATCTATGTAATCATATGGGAATACTCCTTTTCGAAGAACCAAATCCATTTTACTGTTTGGTACAATTTTGCTTGTTTCGGTCAAATCTTCTCTTCTTAAATTTTCTGATAATTTCATAAGGCTGAAAGGCATAAATCTATAGGAATCAATGAATCTAAGTTTTATATTACCGATCTTTTTAGAAAAGCTAATAAATTTTTCCATGGTTGTTGCCAAGACATCTATTGCTCCATTATCCCTCCCTAATTCCGGGATTATAAAGTGAGAGTCGTATCCACTAAGATTATGTAAAACAACGGGAATAAAATTTGGAAGTTTGTAGTTTAAGTTACAAGAGTTACAGGCTGCACCTCTGTAAGCTCCTGTAAGATGATCATGGTCTCGCACTTTAACATTATCCGGTGTAAAGGTGTTAGTACACAGATAACATGTTGTTGCTGAATCGTGTTGTTGAATTTCATCTTCATTCATAGGAATCATCGGTACCACATTTCTGTACATTTCTTCAACTTTCCCAGCTATGATATATAAGTCATCAACGAAGTGTCGAGCTGCTTCTTCACCACGATAAATTTTCGGCGTAGACGACAGTTCGTATTTACAAAGATGATCTTCAGAAAGCGTGGACTTTACTATTAAACAATAGCTGTTCGGTGTGTGCTGCTGGTATTTGCTCCTTCTTGTTACGTTCTCTTCTTGATGTTCGAGTGGAAGTAAAGACGCTTCAAAATCAGCGTATACAGCAACAGGTACACGGTATTGTTGTATTACTTTGTCGAATTTTATCTGCGCTCTGCTAGGATGCGGCAATTTAATTCTTACTTCATAGTTTCCACTACATAACCTTTGATGTTCTACTAACCATTCTGAACCTCCTCTTCTTAATTCTTTTTTACATGACAAAAACATCTTTTACAAATTGTTTTCTTTTCTTCATGTTTAGATAATTGTTTAGAAACAAGAGCTTCAAACTTTTTAATGTAGACATAGTGGGATATGTCCCCTTTAGTGATTAATAGCAAATCCGTATGATCTCTGCGCTCATTTGGTGTTATACGCAAGGGGTACACATTGTTTGACGAATCCAATCCAAATAGGTTGACAGAAGCTGAAGGATTTTGTTTTTCAAATTTTGAAACGTCTGTTATATCAACAGGGTAAGTCATCCCTTGAAAATTATATCTATGTTGTACTTCTTCATAATAGTGACTTGGTCTTTCCGGATGAATTGTTACATATTTGGCCAACATAGCATATTTAAAACACTCAGTATCTTGATTTTGTACGTTGACGCAGGATAAGGTATTTCTAATCTTTGTTGGTAGAGGGATGTAGCTACTTCCTCGAATTCCATAGCCGTGTTTGTGTACACTTAAGTCTAGCCCTGTGATGCTTAACAAACTCCATCCAGAGCCTCTTCCTTCATGTTCTTGTATTTTTGTCATTAGCTCTTCAAAACATTCAGATACGATTGAATCAATATCTGACGAAAACATAATAGTTCGGTTTTTTGTTAAAAACCCTCTCGGTGAAGTTTCATTTTGAATGTTTGTAAATAAAGCATCTATTAATAGTCCAAATTTGATAAAATTTAATCTTTTTAATTCATTTTGCAAAGTGTTGCTTACCAATCCTTTTGCGTTATTTAAAAACTCTTTGAGTTGTAATTTTGCATTGTCAATTTTGAAGTGGGTTACTACATTACCCGGAAGTGCTCGGGCATGTAGTTCTACATTTACTGCTGTTGATGCTGAAGGACAGTGAAGTGTAGACAGAGCATGCGTAGAAGTCAATGCAGCTGATGATGTTGAAGGATGATGAAGTGTAGACAGAGCAGGCGTAGAAGTCGATGCAGATGATGATGTTGAAGGACGGTGAAGTGTAGACAGAGCAGAGGTAGAAGTCGATGTTGATGGTGCATATTGAATAACACTAGGTCTGGAATTTTGGTGTTGAGCTAACATTTGATCTATTTCTTTCAATTCTTCTTCTTCATATTCTTCATCTTGGTTTTTGTTATGTTTTAGTTCTTTATGAATCATTAAAATAAATTCATCCTTAAATGAAGACTTGCAAATATCGCAGCGATGCATAATGTAGGTGCGATCTCCACAAGGGTCAAGGCAATAATGAACAACACTGCAAATGACCCTCTATTTATACCCTAGCAAAAGTGGTGGGGGTACGTATTACGTTAAGTTTACTATTTTTTTTTTGCATTTTATATTTACTATTGTAGCTGGAGGCTACAAATTTCTGTATTTAGGTCAAGGCCATTGAACAAATTTGCCAAAACGGGGAATAGAGCAGTAAATGATTTCATATTAAACCACAAACTGATCTATTCCCCGCTCTGTATTTAACTAAGACAATTTTATCCAACAGGAACATTTGATAAATTTTAAACTCGGATGTGAAGTTGGATTGTACACATTGCATCTCGATCAACTAAAAATTTCATAAAACAATAGGGATCTTCAGTTGTAGATTCATCTTTAACATATTCAATAGTCAACATTGCCGAACGAAGATCTTGTGGAATTACGTCGACTTTTATGAGTCGCCTTTCGAGTTCAAACCGTTTTGTTATTGATGTAAGTTTTATCACATCATCGATATCGATGAGGGGAAAGCTGTAGCAAACGGAGTTTCCTGGTGGGTTCATCATGCCGATATGATAAATATACACTGTTGCATCGACATTAAATAGACGTTCCCCCACCATTAAATTTATAAGTTACCCCCACTTTTTCTAAACAAAAAAAAGCAAAAAAAAATTGAAAGCTGGTAAATATTTTCTGTCTTGTAACTGGGTCAAGGTTATACAACGATATTACCAAAACGGGGAATAGAGCAGTAAGTAGTTCTCACTTTGACTACAAACTGATCTATTCCCCGCTCTGTATTTAAAGTTTGTCAGTTGACAAGAAAAAGACAACACTTAATCAGACTCATTTGATGAATCGGAATCAGTTGTATCAGAAGCATCGGAAAGAAATAGTCGTCGACGAATATGATATACCCCTCGTGCACTATCTAAAAATAACCCATCCAAACTACTACTACTAGTGGTTGGAGTTTCATCATGTATTTCTTCAGAACAGAGAAGATGCTGATAGATTCTATAGGTTTCAGATTCCCCGTCACTTAACGGTTCAATTTGTTCCATATATCCTGCTTCAAGATCATCACTGTCCATATCACTTAATAATTCAAAATCTTCCATTGCATCCATATCACTTAATAATTCAAAATCTTCCAATTCGTCTTCATTTTCATCCTCACTTTCAATAACAATATGTTTTATAATTCCTACGATTGATTTTGCAGAAGGAAATATATTATCCTTTGGTGACATAGCTGCTATATATTCTAGTGCTAACACAAGTAGCAGAATGAGATAAGCACTGATGAGAAATCTCTTTTTATATTCCCCGATTTAAGTGGTGGGGGTAACTAGTGATAAGAAATGGGTATTATTGTATCAAATATATGTAACAATGTTTATGAAACAAGGATGTTTAAGTCCTGTAAGTAGGTCAAGGTCGTTTTAACTTATTACCAGAACGGGGAATAGAGCAGTAAGCGATTCTCACTTTGACCGCAAACTGATCTATTCCCCGTTCTGTTTTCCCCCCGTTCAGTATTTCCAAAACATCTTTAGTCAATTACGAATGCTAGAAGGTCTTCAGGAAGATCTTGTTGAAGTGATGCACCTTCTAACAACGTTTCTAACGCATTAATGTATTTTATCGCCTGTATCAAAATGGCATGCCTTGAACTTTTTTTATCCATAAACGGTAATTTTGATTGTAATAACTTATATGTTTGATTTATTTTTTTAATCCTTCCTCTTTCTCTAGCATTCCTTCTTCTTGCCTCATCATTCTTTTCCTTGTTATTTGTTGTAGGCTGCATCGATGTTGTAGGCTGCGTCGATGTTGTAGGCTGCATCAACTCTGCTGGGCTATTCATAGCTGAATAACTATACTCTAAAGCTGTACGCCTTATATATGTTTACCCCCACTATTAAAGTCAAAGGATTTAGATGGTGGGGGGTGTAAGTGATAGGGAAAGGATATGTTATTTAACAATTACTATCCGCAAATTTTTTCCAAGTCTCGTCAGTGGGTCACGGTCACTTAAACATATTGCCAAAACGGGGAATAGAGCAGTAAGCGGTTTCACTTTGACCGCAAGAAATAAATACATTTTCCAATATCTTACCAAACAAAGATTTTCTAAGTCCCGAAGTGGGTCAAGGTCATCTGAACATGTTGCCAAAACGGGGAATAGAGCAGTAAGTGATTCTCACTTGGACCACAAACTGCTCTATTCCCCGCTCTGTATTAGGGAAGTGAATTTTGAAGAAAGGTCACAGTTATAGGCAATAAACCTGATAACAGAACCTTTTATTAATTTATCCAAACAAAAGGAAGTTACAGATAGTTTGCAGGGAGTATTTGCAAAAGTTTCTCGAGGGTAAGATGGGTAATGTCAACCGGTTTGCATGGCCGTATTGACAAAGGTCGGTTTTCGTGCCATACCTTTTTGTAAGGGGTTAGGAAAAGGATGAGAAACATACTGATCAGTTAAAGTTAATTTTACAAAGACCAACCAAGGTCGGTTTTACAAAGGTCAACAGCATCCTGAAACCCAGTCGGACGTTGGTCAGTAACGGGCGTCAGGCAACTGTGAACCAAAGTTTTGACCAAGGTTAGTTATAGCGTGTAAGAAAAGGACATACCAACCAAGGTCGGTTTTACAAAGGTCAACAACATCCTGAAACCCAGTCGGACGTTGGTCAGTAACGGGCGCCAGGCAACTGCGAACCAAAGTTTTGACCAAGATCAGTTTTAAAGCGTGAAAGAAAAGTACATATTTCATTAGTAAATAAAACACTTCAAAGACCAACACCACAAATAATTACAAACACCAACACTAACTACATTTTCTAGCAGCAAACTACAAGCTATAATCTAACAAACTAACATGCATAACATACTAATATGCTAAGGTAGAATCTTTAGTATACAGGGGTACCACCTATATACTAAAGATGCTATTACAGACAGCTAAGGCGAACAGCTAGCTAGGCTGTCAGCCTGAGACTGTGAGACCTCTGCGGTCAGCCCCCGCTTTTATAGCCGACGATCCGTGGTGGGAGGTAAAGGGAGGTGGGGAGGGGGGGGGGTTACACTATTGTCGCGACGATATAAAGTGCACATTGATATATTCCAAGTTCGTTAACTGGGTCAAGGTCAAGTAAACTGTTTTGTAAAATAGCAAAGGATTTACCTTTGCTATTTTACTTTTTAAGAAACGCAAGATAGCTCTAAGATCAAACAAGGGTTATAGTTATCCGTTTTACACAACATTCATTGTACAATGATTTGATAAAATGGAAAATTTCCATGTTGGAAGGTGATTGCCATATCATCAAAACACAATACACATCATTTCTGTGTAACGGCCTAAGCTCCATCTCTACTTTTAAGTTAATCCCTCGATACTCAAAAGCAAGGATAGTGAGAAATGCTTCTGACAAAGCAAGCTCAGAAGGAACAAGCCAAGTGTTTACACCTACAGCTTCCATAGCGATATGATGATTTTTACCACGCTGTTGCAGTATATAAAACATTTCCCCCTCCAGTATAATATTTCTCCTTTTTTTCCTTTTAAGTTTTATCTTTGACTTAGTGTAAAATATCTAAGTCCGTTATCTAGGTCAAGGTCGTTGTAACATTGTAAAAAAAGGTGTGGACAACCTATTTACACTCTGCAGCATATGCTACAAATTGTAAATAGGTTGTCCACACTTTTTTTTTTAATTTGGAAAAAACTTTATTTAATTTGGAAAGAATGTTTTTTTTTTTTTTTTTTTACAATTTTCTCCACACAGTGGTTCCTGAATCGCCTCGGATTAGATAGTGCTTTTTCGTAGGGTTTTTGGGATGACGCATGCCTTTAGGTAATCTTAAAATGTAAAGACGGTCTCCACATTTTAACATGACCTTCAGGAATCCCATTATTTTTACAAAGACGTATTGTTTGTTTTTAGCTAGCCTATTAATCCGAGTCTTAGCTGGTTTCACTGTCGGATGTGGTGAAGAAGGAGAAGCGGTATTTTTTAAATGAAGATTGCACAGTTCTTCATTTAAAGTACACTGTTTTGCACAGCGTTCGCCTTTCTTTGCACCTTTTTTGAACACATAATTACATAGTTGTGCAGGACGTATGCACCTCCTATGCAATGACTTTAATTGATTGAATTTCTCTGAAGGAGATTGAATATTTGTGCAAATTACTGAAGGTCTGGTTGAACTAGTGGAAGGTGGAATTTCAATTGGGGGTCTTGTAAATATTTTAGAGCTTGAGGTGGAGCTTGATCTTGAGGTGGGTGATAAGGAGGAGCTCGAAGAAGACCTTGATCTCGAGGTAGATGATGAGGAGGAGGAGCTCGACGAAGGCCTTGATCTCGAGGTGGATGACGAGGAGGAGCTCGACGAAGACCTTGATCTTGAGGATGATGGTGAAGGAGAAGTTGAACGTGAGCGAGATGTTGAACGATCCATGATGGGTGGTGAAGTTGTCTTTTCAGGGATGATCAGGGCCATTAAAAGAGCCTGACGAAGAATTGAACCAGCAGCCGAAGTCGAGGGTGATGCAGAAGTCGAGGGTGATGCAGAAGTCGAGGGTGATGCAGAAGTCGGCAGTGATATCGGGTGTGACTCCATAGTTCTGAGTGTGAGCAAGCACAAGCAGCAGAATGATCTTACCAGTGATGGGAAGCCTCTTTTATACCCAATATAAGTGGAAGGGGGGGGGATGGAGATAGGCTATGGTTTAAAATATTAATCTTTCTATATGTGACCAGACAAACGTTTATAAGTCCTGTCAGTGGGTCAAGGTCATCTGAACTTGTTGCCAAAGCGGGGAATAGAGCACAAATTGGTGCTCTATTCCCCGCTCTGTATTAGGGGACAGGGAATTACAAGCAATGATTTTAATAACGAAAAATAAAGAAAAACCCAAAAAAGAAAAAATCACAACAGTTTCTCAGGCTAAGAAAGGTAATGTCAACCGGTTTACATGGCCGTATTGACAAGTCCGGTTTTCAGGGCCGAACCTATTTGTCAGGGGTTAGGAAAGGAGGAGAAACATGTTACTTTGAAACAAAAATAAAGACTTTACCCGCAAATATTTAAACAAATTGAACAGTTAAAGTTAAAGTTTATTTTTCAAAGATCAACCAAGGTCGGTTGTACAAAGGTCAACAGCAAACTGGAACCCAGTCGGACGTGGGTCAGTAACGGGCGCCAATCTACTGCGAACCCAAGTTTTGACCAAGGTAGAATTACAAGGACCGATTTTATATTTACAAGTTATTTTTCAAGGATCAAACCAAGGTCGGTTGTACAAAGGTCAACAGCACACTGGAACCCAGTCGGACGTGGGTCAGTAACGGGCGCCAATCTACTGCGAACCCAAGTTTCGACCAAGGTAGGATTACAAGGACCGATTTTATATTTACAAGTTAAACCCCACGGATAAAAATAGGGACACTTTACCCAGTTTGGATCAATATCCATAAGAAAAGGGAGCTGTAGGGAAGGTACATATTAGTAAATAAAACACTTCAAACACCAACACCAACACAAACATTAATTACAAACACTAACTACATTTACTAGCAAACTACAAGCGTTAATCTAACAATCTACCATGCATAACAAACTAACAAACACATGCAAGGGCGCGGATCTGTTAATTGCGCGTCGGGCCCAACGCACACTTAACAGACCTACGCTGCAGCAGAATGCAACCCAGTCGGACGTTGGTCAGTAAAGGGCGGCAAGCTACTGCGAAGAGACCGCGGACTGCTCCGCTTATAAAGGCGGCGGTCAGTGGTGGGAGGTGACTCCGCCCCGTGACGTCAGGGGGGGGGTGACCTTGAACATGACCCAAAAAAGGGGGGGGACCTTGGGGGGGGGGACCTTGAACATGACCCAAAGGGGGGGGGGACCGGTTCTAGAACCTGTCTCAGCTTTCTAACCCTATATGGATAGGGCAAGGTTTTACCTTGCGACTCGATTTACTCCTTCCGCCACCTCATTCCAGCTTCAACCATTGACTGGTACACTTCACAGCTCTCGCTCTCTCTCTTCTTACAAAATGACTTCGCCGATAACCAACGAGAAACTGAAAAGGATTAAGGAATCCTTGAAGAAGACAGCTCCAAAGACAAGCGGATTTAAACAACCTTCTTCCCTCAGAATGAGGCTAAAGAGGGATTTTAAAAACCACCCTCTTTACTACAAACAAGGTTCTTCTGGTTCGACTTCTTCATCAACAACGGAACGACACTCTGCCACACGGGATCATCTGGACGTGTTGCAGAAGATGAAGACCTTGACGGAAGACGAATTGGTATCTCCCATTGCAGTTACCAAAACAAAATTCAAACATTTGAGAAGAAACTTCCCGTACAGAGCGGTGCTGAAGAACGGAAGCACCTACTACTTAACTGCCGGTGAAGTTCTCTTTGAGGTGGAATTGCCACGATCAATTCCGGCACCACCAGAAGTGTCATACAAACAGACCTTGTCCTTGGTAAAAGAAGAGAGTAGAGTGAAGTGGACTGTAAAGTAAAATCCCTTACCATCCCACCCTCCCTCCACAAACGGTCCTTTTCAGGACCACCCTAAGCATTTCAAGTTAGGGACTTGGCCTGTACATAGGCAGGAGATTTTGTTAGTCTCCGGTTTGTGTACAGTCCACTTTGTGAAAATTTCTAAGTCCCAAGGTCCTTGAACTTGACCTTGACCTTGAACATGACCCATGTTGGGGGGGGGTGACCTTGAACATGACCCAAAAAAAGGGGGGGGGTTACAAAGTTTGTGCAAAGTATGTCATGTGGGTACTCAAATTACGTGGATTGATCAGACGAACAAGTTGGCGCAAACAGAATTCAGATCCGACCAAGGGTATAGCAGTTATAACAACAAACAACTATTTTGAAGGACAAATCTAAATAATGTCTTTATTTATGGATTAAAATATGCCAAGTGGGTACTAAAATTACGCGGATTGATCGGACGAACAAGTTTGTGCAAACAGAATTCAAATCCGACCAAGGGTATAGCAGTAATAGCTAAAAACAACTATTTTCAAGGACAAACCTAAATAACTTCTTTGTTTTTGGTTTAAAGTATAACATGTGGGTACTTCAATTACGCGGCTTGACAAGACAAACAAGAAGGTGCAATCTAAATTTAAATCTAACCAACACTATAGCATCTGTAGCGTAAAAACGATGGTTTGAAGGACAAGGTAACGTTGTGGTGGGGGTTAGGTGTCTATCATACACGATAACGCTACATCATTATTCTTCTAGCTCTTGACGGATGAACATCTACCTAGAGGGTCTGAAAAATGTCGCAGTTTTACAGGAACATGAGGAAGGTGGCCTTCAGTAGTCCCCTTGACACTACTTTCTACTTCCCTGACAATGAAGACAGAAGGTCTACACTTTTAGTGGACAATGAGCGGTTTCGTCGAAGAATAATCGAGGTTGAAACACTTTTAGCCAGTTGTTTGCTACGCAAAAAGAACCATATGAATACATGCACCGGTTTAGATCATAGTAGCTGTTATACTTATACAGCGTTGAAGCGCAAACATTATTGAAGTTTTTAGTTACGGAGGTAAGGTCTTGTCAGTCTAAGAGCTAAACCCTAACTAACACATGTAAACGAGTTATTGTGCGATGTAAAACTTGGTGGGGAGACTGGTGTAGTGGGGGGACTGGTGTAGTGGGGGACTACCATCTGCCGCACACTTGCCACCTGCCGCCTGCCACCTGCCGCTACCCATCTGTCGTCCACCATCTGCTTCGTTCTACTACACTTTTACCCCCACCATTTTGTTTGATACCAAAACGCTAGCTAGCAAATAGTCAGTACACCTCCGGCTCTCGACCGGTGAACATCGAGCTTTCCGAGACGCTCTTCACAAAATATCATTTCACTCAAGATCTGATAGATGTTTCTATTTCATTGCCGTCAGCTATTATTTCCACCTGACAGCAATGAAATGCAAACACCTAACAGAACAGATAGGTGGCGAAGTATCTACCGTCTTTCTTCAGAAAGCGAAGTGATGGCCGCAACTCGTCCGGATCAACAACATCGATGACAACGAACAACGGGGAACTATTGTAAACATGAATTATTGTAAATAAAGTAATATTTGTAATATGAATTATTGTAAATAAAATAAAGTAATATTTGTATTAGTACTACCTCGCACTCGTTTCATTCGATTGCTTCATTCGATTGTTTTCATTCGATATTTTATCGAATTAAAACTATCGAATCACAATCGGATTTTACGAGTGCGAGGTAGATTTTTTTTAAAAAACTTCACCGTGACCTTGAACTTTGAACTTTTACTCATTTCGTCAAAAAACCGCCTACGTCACTGGCTCAGCCTCAGATGACGTCTTTCATGACTCAGCGCATCCGGCACTCACCGGATGTGACGTCACTTCCGGCGCAAAACCTACAAACCCACACTACTCGGGTAACTTAAATAAATGTGTTTTTGTAAAGGTGGATAAATTAGATCGTGTAACTTCATAAAATTGATTTTATTTAAAACTTTATAATAGGTGTAGAACAATAAATATTATTCAGCATGTCCTAGAAAGTTATAAATCAAATCATAATGGTGCTTCATCTCTTAAAAAAATAATACAAACGATCGTTTCGTAAATTTTTTACTGTTTCAAATCGTTTGTACTTGGAAAACGAGAGTTACTTGTTTAATCGTGATTTTTTGGTTTGGTACCAAAATGCAGTCAATTGTAAAGACATGTTCCTAAGAGGTTTAATATTAAGATAATACCGGAATAAGGGCGACAGACTGGTGACAGGGCAAGTCCAACCAACTGACGTTTGTTGTTGCAACTTTGGTTCCAGCTGACAGATTTTGTCTGCCGAGTTTATGTGTAGAACTAGGGGAGTTTAAAAAACTAGAGCAGTAAAAATTTATATTTTAATCAGTATTGAAGCATTTGGTAATTCCTAACGCATACAAATTTAATAACAGTGATTCGAGATGAAATAAGTATCGGAGCAACATTACATTGCTAATTCTCCTATCAACTCACTTGGTGATGAATTAAATGTATTTTCAAAACCGAATTTGAGGTTTCGAAGTTTTCAGACATACATTAGGACATTCTTAAAAATTATTACAACGAAATATACAACTAGGTATTTTGAGACTGGGAAAGGTTTAGTGGTAATTTCTATTCCATTTCAATCTCAACATTGTCAATGTCATCACACCGATTGTATTTATCACCTACCGCTATTTTTTTATTTTTATAAAAGGTACGAAAGGTATAAATTTAAAATAATCAGTTTCATATCACGTGAGCTATATCGAATAGCTGTAGTACTCAAAGTCCTGCAATGCAGTAGCAACGCTTCTGGGAACTTCCTAATACCGCAAAAGCTTAGTATTCAGTGCCTAGTCTGGTAAGCTTATAACCAGTTACATTATCTGATAGGATCCCTAAATCCCAGTGAGTTTTCAGATTTGAATCCCCTTAGACTGTTTAAACTTTGTATTTTTAGTGTAACAATTTGATAAAAAGTGACTAATAAATAAGTTTGGACAAAATTTGCTTTGACTAATCTCTTAATACACCTTCAGGATTCTTTAACAAAGTACTTGACTTGTTCGGTGGCTTTGAAAGCAATGTCCCCCTTCAGCCAGCCAGGACAAATGTTGACATCCCCTCGGCACTAATGTAGTCTTACCCTGGGGCTGTGTTGTGTCTATCGATCTTGGCTAAATACGCTTATTGTACAACTTGGCTCTCTGGTAGAGCACCCCTAAAAAGACTAAAACTGTTACCATGGAAATCAGACAAATAGGTATAAACTCACTTTAACTAAGATTTATACTTGGGATCAAAAGCTAATTTTACAATATCCTGTAACATAAGATTGTAGGATAACATTACTTGTAATTACAAACAGGGCTTTTGTTTCATCCCGAAGTGTTTAACAAGCAAAAAACATCCGGTTAGATAGGCCTCTTCCATTGAATTTTGGGGTGCATGCAAATGAGCTCACATAGCTTTCCCGGAAATCCCCTTTATCTTTTAATTGTTTCTGTTCCGTTTATTGCTTATCCAACCGTTTGGATTGGAGAGCGGTGCGTACATTGCGGATGATTGGAAGTTTAAAACATGTTACCACTTAAAAATAAAATTCAAAATGACTATGATGATTGCAGTGTAACAAATGGTCACGTTCACAGTAAAATAAGTACAGTATAATAAATTTAAAGTACCTAACTTAACAGATCAATACATTTCACACGTTTTTTCGTGATTAGCATGATTAATTTTAAGCTTTATCATTAAAATACTTTATTTTGAAGGGAAATGCACTAACACATACCAAATATAAATGCATTTGTTGCAGATTAGTAATTAATCACCTACCCCAACTTTATTTGTTAATACTATTACCAAATTAAAATGAAATTCGGGATTCTATAACGTATAATTCAATTTCTAAAAAGTTGTTCAGCCTCCGGATTACTGGTAAATAATGTTATAAGCCACTTCTTAGTATAATTCAAAATATATTAATGTATTTTGAGTTAAAACTGATAATACTTAAATAGAACTATAACATTTACACAATTTTAATATATGAAGTTTAGTATAAAGGTAGTTTTTATATAGTTTGACTGTACGTACTTTTTACTTTAAAGGACAACCATAAAATATCACATGACATATTTTTCTACCTGGTTTTACTTCAGTGTTAAAGGTTTAATAGTACTCAAGGCAAATAAGATCAACAATTATGGTACTTAAAATCTTGGAAACTGAAAGGAACAAAAGAATATATCACATGACAGAGTCGTAATGAACACCATCTTCACTCAACGCTAAATTACTAAATAACGACTTTCAGTCAGATTAATTAGCACAATTAATGTTCCTTTGAAGGCAACCTACACCAGGAGAATTAACTGGTAAATTTAAGTAGCTGACGCCAATTATATGCGAAATTAATTTACTAAGGAGTATAATTACTATCTTTTCTTGTTTAATAATTACCTGATTATTTTGTTAGAAGTGGAACACGATGGAATATTTGTTATTAATATTTTCGCGCGTGTAAATAACTATTTTTTTTTTAATGTAAGCAAAACGTAATCTTAAAAGTACAAGATACTGTAATAGAGGCTTTTGGTGGTTGGTCAATTTATTAGAGAGTTAGTTTCCTTCATATTCAACTCCATTTTTCTTTCTAGGTGGGTGGGTGGACTTACATTTTACATGGAATTTATAACTACCAAACAGGACTGAGGAATTGCATAGCTAACAGCCATTAGTAAGGGATCCAAACCGGGAATACAGACTGAATGTTCTGGCCACTACAGTAGGATTGTCATTGGATATCATAATGATTAAGTGTAACAAGATGAATTGAAAATGGTAAAATTCCTCCTAATTTCAAGTATTTAAATACTTTAAAATACTATAGTGTAATGCAGTGTGTTTAACAACAGTTTAGCATCTGAACATTGAACTGGTCAAAGGATTGCAGCACAAATGTTTTGTTTTACAAGGGGGGGAAGGTTTGATTTAAACAAATATAAAAAAGTCAAGTACGTTCCCGCTTTTACTCTTTGTGTTAAAGCATCATTACAGCTGTACAAGTCATACTTAAACATGAAGGCTGCGAAAAAACTAGGAGAATAATGTAGTGAAATAACTTGATTAACGATCTCGGAAAGTTGTTTCTACGTTTTGGTACTGCTCTGTAATACAATGTGGGTAACACGTGTTTTCAAAATAATTATCTGTATCTAATACGGTTTTTATGCATCGTAAATCATTCGATTTTTTAACTCGCAATCGAATTATTTGTTATGTGGTAAAATTTATTTCTTAGGAGAGCACTATCTGTCTAAACTAAACTGTTGCCTATCAGTATTACATATTTTATTAAAGTTTTACCGTTGTAAGACTTAAACAGCAGTTCATTGATGGGATTATTTTAGGTTTAATTAGATGTTGGTATCGTTTTGTGTACATCTTTTTCAAATACTGTGTATTTTTTGTACTGCTTTAATACTATCAAAATAGAGAAAACATATTTTAGGTTGTTACATCGATCAACAATATGACGGTTCGTTTTTATAATGTGCATATTTAGGAATACAACAACGGTGGTTAATATTAAAGTATGTACTAACAATTAGGAGGTTGAAGTCAAAGAATCGTTTTCATTTAGATAAACGGTTATTTCTTGTTTTATTATTTTTTTAATAATTATGATAACTAAAGTATATTTCACAACAAAGGACATGCCATAGCTGTTTCTAAGGATAAGATGTATTTTTCCAACCATCCAAAATTACATTAATAAGTATCAAAACATTAACAACTTATAACATCTGATCTCTATAAAATTTATATGTGAAACCAAAGCATGCAAAAGTTGCTAAGACATTGTTGACTCTAAAGAAGTAAATGTGTTCAAAGAATATTTCATATGCTCTTAAAAGAGAAAGCGAAGATATTTCTGGTTTTCGGTTGTTGGTTTGACGTTCTCTTTCTCGCAATACGAATATAAATAGCAATCCTATTTCATATTCTTTTCACTGTTTGACTGTATTTGTAGCCTTGACATATCCACAATATTATTCTCGGATTTTGTTATAATTATTTACTAAATCCGAACAGCCAGTTTCCAAAGGTGTCACGAAGTATTTCTAAAAAGTATTTATTTAAAGTTCCTTGATTTAAAAGGCATTTTTCTTGCCATCTGGCAGTATAAGAAACGCACTTACCCCATTTTAATGTTGTTGAACCTGTAAATAATAAAATAAAACTCTTAGGTTTGATTATATTTGATCAAGTATTTATGACACATTATTAAATTAATAAATTGCACAGACAAAAATTCCGTATTTTAATCTAATATAAATAAACTTGAATATATATATAAACACATGCACTCAGAACAACTCTTACACATCATTGGTGAGGTCCCGTGTAAAGTGCAATGCGTTTGCTTAAGATGCAACGCTTTCGCTGTGAAATGAAGCTATTGACTGTTTTTTTTTGTTTTTTTTACTTTATTTTGCCAAAAATATGAATTTAAAAAATGCAAATATAACAGTTCTCTGTATACTCCTCCCAAATTGTCTGGTTTGATTTCACCATTTGGTCTAAGTGAACCTTTTTTGCGAAATATATACTTCTACCGGTAAAGTAAGTGGATGATTGAACTGTAGGGTTAACTCTAAGATTTAAATTTACTCCGTTCCAAGGTTGAGAAAGGTGCAACACAACTTGTCTCGTTTACACCGGATAGTCCAATATATGCATTTCAAATACATACTTTAAAATATGGTGTCCAAACAGATTATTTTGATAGTCCGCATTATAATAACTCTAATAGTTATTTGTGTTAAGGTAGTAAAGTGCAACTTTGTCTCCCTGAGGGAAATTGTTGGCTACCGACACCGTAGGTGACGGCGACAATTTTACCGAGGTAGACAATGTACTTTACTCCCGTAATGCACACATCATTTTTCTCACACCCCAAAATCCACAAGTATCGACATTCACAATCGCTGTCCATTTTGGTTGCGTAATGCGTAATAACTAACTTCGGAAGTCGGAACGTTAATTATTGCAGCAAAATATCAGCTGATTCTGTTCCGTATGTTATTGCTACAGCGTTGCCAGTTTTCCACTGCACCGTGTTGCCAGATTGTCAATGGTATCATTGACTATACACCTGTACTAGACTGAAAACCTTATGGGCCCTTCTGATAACAAAAGATTCGGGATTCTCCACGTAGTTCTGACAGCACTGGATAGAAATCGCTACCTTCGAACGCAATGGCGGACGTAACTCATGCAGCTTGGCGCGCTCAGCTCGGCCGTGGCGATTTTAAAAATCTCATTTTGCTAATAAAACAACTGTCTCGCTTTCCTCGCAACTCGGAAGTTTTAATATACGACTTAACAAAGGCTGCAATAACAAAGGTTTTGTGAAATAAAAATAATATTGTAATAACTATTAAAACCTTGGGATAAAACTGATGTCGACGTTATAACCGTCTTTCACCAGCGTCAATCAAGCTTACCCTGTCTGTTCGTCTGCCTGTGCGATTGCAAGTAGTTCGCATAATGTCTACTAGGAGGAAGCACATTCGATAGCCCCTGTTGCCGACCGCACTCAATAGATTGTGCTGTTTATTGGTTAACCAAATTTAGCATTGCATTTACCGTCTAGAACGGGTGTATACTCAATGATGTTATTCTTATGGGTTTATTTTGTCTCCCTTTGGAGTCAAAGTACTTTTGGTTTACCTAGGGAAACAAAGTAGCACTTTACTCATTCATTACAAGGAGTAAAATTAGACTTTACATAGTAGGTGAAGGAAAAAGTATTTTTCCCTCGCTGCTTCAAACATTTCTACTCACTGACGGCAATAAACAGGTGATTGATTGTTGCTCTGGACCAAGCTAACTAACTCAGTATTTATAACCTCAATCTCGTGAATACAATAAAATTGGATGAAATTGAATTTTGTTTTGTTGTATCGAAATTGCAGTTGTAGGAAAGATTTCGAATGCAATGCGAATGTAACGTATCCTTCTCGCTTTTGGAAAATTACGGTTCCTCATCGAGAAAGACCTACTTTACGCGCTTAATACATAAATAACTATTTTATATTACTTAGGTTTGTTTACATGTTGCTACACATACTTCTATTAATCTATTACTTGGCATCATACACATCAGTAAGGTCAGTTTGGTTATCGACCAGTGAGGTTTATGACATGGCAGAGGCCGATGGTTGTCATGGGGACAGACTGTACTTCGGATAGTCTGTAACATCAAGTTACCTATGGACCCCTGGGAAATGAGGTCTTGACGAGCTTTCGCATCGCACTAATCATGCATAAGTTAAGAGTTGTTATTAGCTCACATACATTTGTAAGAAGGGTTCAGACTACAAGCCAGGATGTGATACATTTATAGGATAACATTATGTTAAGGTACTAGGACATGGCTTACATGGGCATCAACTGAACTAAATTAGCAATAGCTAACTACTTTGTATCATGTCTTTAATATGAGTGTGAATAAACTTCACCTTAACTAAGATTGATAATGGCATGAACCAATCATATTTGAACCCTGCAAGATTGTAATTCTTAGCTTTTACTGCCTGTTTTTATACAATGAGTTTTTATACTGCCTGTTTTTATAGCTAGAACGCTAGGGAAATTAATTACTTATCAAAAAGTTGGAGTGTGACAATGTATGATACAGATTTGGTATTAAGTCGTCCTAAACGGTTCTAGTGAGTTTTTCTTTGCAATAAAAGTTTTTCAGTATTTAGCTAAAACCAAACATCACAATATGAAACTTTCCCGAGAACAGCTAAAGAACAGAAAACAAGTAGCTTTTGAAATATATTAATTAAAAACGAAGATAATGGTAAAAACACACAATACTTCGAAATGCCGATATGCAAAAATAAATAGCCAATTAAGTGCAAGTAATGATGTATAAAATATTGAAGAAAATGAAATTGCTTATAATTAGACTATATTATCATATGACTTGGAGTCATACCCTCTTGCGTCTGATATTAATAAAGATTAAGAGAATAAGGGAAATATTAAAGTAATTAAGAAAAAGATTCCGCAAAACGTTATCTTTGTACGCGGATAACGATTTGGAGCTCAACAGTTTTACGTCTCGTGCTAACGAGCTTTTTGTCAGAAAAAAGGTCAAGAATTTCTTTTCTTTTTCATTCTACGTTAATGCGATTTATTATTTCTTGAAATAATTCAATATTTTAAAGAACCATTTTTGATTTAAAAATAACTACATAAGTAACATATTATTTAAATTCTTAGGTCAAATCCATGAGTGTGTTTGTTTTCCTGGAAAAATATTCATAGGTTACTCAAATATCGTTGCAAAATGTATTATGTCCCATATTTTTGTATTATCATTAAAACTTTAATAATCCCGTATTAAATCTAAATGCATTACGTTTTTTAACTGAATATTGCCGTTGTGTGAACTATCTTAAAACCACTATGATATTGCGGCAATGTATTATATTAATAGAAAAGCTTAATGATACTGAACTTTTAAAAACAACAAATACAAATTCATTAATATAAATAATTTTATTATTATTATTGTTAAAATCTTTAATTATTTAATTTTACTGTTGCGTTTACCCCAGGTCATAGCAAAGTAAATAGTTAAAGGGACAACTTTCTTAATTTTTCTTATTTCTACATCAATTGTTAGTGAATTTCCTTTGGAAAGTGAACTATTAGCATGACCCGCATAATAAAAGTTAAGCCCGGGACCACCGTAGAAGTTCCTAACGTGACCCCCTGAACACGTTTAGGGGGGTCGTTTAAAATTGTATACATATAAGTGTATATATATATATATATATATATATAATTATATGTATATATATGTGTGTGTGTGTGTGTGTGTGTGTGTGTGTGTGTGTTGTGTGTGTGTGTGTGTGTGTGTGTGTGTGTGTGTGTGTGTGTGTGTGTGTGTGTGTGTGTGTGTGTGTGTGTGTGTGTGTGTGTGTGTGTGTGTGTGTGTTTGTGTGTGCGTGCATTTTTTGTCCGATTTACTTCAAATTTGGTAGGGACTTTCCTTTCTGTAATCAGTTGGACAAGTTTGTTGACAAAACAATCGGAAAACTCTAACACCCTTTTTTGAGGATTGATCTTTCAAATTTCAAGTTTGAAGGCCCAAAAAGAGTCAGAGAAGCCCAGTAGTAAAATTAATGAATGTAAAAAAAATGGGAATTAGTGGGACGAAAGTTTTAAGCCCTCTCTCGTTATTCTAGCATACATATTTACCGAGTTCGATATTTCGATTAAACACACTACGTTGTCTTATGGGGGTTTTACACTAGAAAAGCCTGTTATTCCTTTGTTAGAGTACTTTTATCATCCCCAGCAACTCACGCCTACTTTCAAGCCTGCCTGGACCTTCTCCTAACCTTATAATGCGCAAAATGGTATTCCCAGCTTTGCAGGTAAATGGAACCAGGAGCATCAGAACAGCCAAAAATCACTGTTTTCAGATTTCAATAAAAATTTGAATAAATTTATGTTTTTACACAAATTTTGAGTTTTAAAAGTTGTTATGCAGAAATTCACTTCCCTCACGTCAGCGTGCTACGTACGAACTCGTTTGATTATTCTCATGTCGTGTCCAAATAAAATCAACCAGGGATATTATAATCACAGAACTTTACATGTACTCAGAGGTTAATATAATCAATCGTTCTGTAATCAATCATTAGACTAATAACTTTATATCATCAAAAAACTGATATGATAAATTATAGAACTGACGTTACATATGCAAATAGTTTTTATATCTTTTTAAACTTATTTTAAAATTAAGATGCAAACTATAAGTCGAACCACCTTATTATCCTGGTTGTCCTTTGTTTTTAAGTGGAAAACCATTTTTTAGAAAAATTGTAAAGCTAGAAACATCAACAAGGATGGAGGTATACCCGAAGTTCATTACTTATTTAAACTTTCATTCTTCCAACTTCTGGCGAGCTCAAAATCTGTTTCGTCATAAATCACCAAGTTTTACATTTTTTAAAGCCTTATCCTCCTCAGATTAAACGTTGGCATTGTATAGCCAACTGTATACATTGCATTCTACTTTATATATCATACATTTCATTCTGCTAATTTCAATAACAAATAATTTAGTAATACAGTAACAGTCACAATTATAAAAATTAAAATAATATTGTTAATAAATAAATGATTCATTAAAAAACTGAAACGTCAAAAATAAAACAGAAATATATGACAATTTATTCTAGTTTTCATACTTTATTTAAAATATTTTTCATTCATTCATGTTTACTACCGTTGCAAGTAATCAGAAACGGTATTTTGAGGGTATTTTGTTTGTATTTACTTTTTTTTATTTAGAGGGTATTTTGAGAGATTGTAATCTTAATAAATAAATGTACTCTGGATTATTTTCCACTATTTAATTCTCCAACTTCCCGATATTACAGAGGGGTTAAATTTTGCTTTATTTTTGCCATTTTTCCACAGAAAAATATCACTTGAGTTTGGCAATGCAGCAAGCTTGGTTGACAGCCCTGTAAACATCACACTTAACAGTCTTCTCTGCTGATCATGGGAATCCGTGTAGCTGACAGTAAAAACAAGTAATCATAAACTCAGCTCTTTTCTGTCAATATAAAGTATTATCTATAAACTATCTGGCCCGACAGACCTTGTCCTGTCCTAATGTCATTGAATTTGTTTTATGTCAAATACTCGTTCATTTTCAAGATGAGCTCGATCGCTTCGCTCACTCGCCTATCGAAAAAAATAGTTTACGTCCTTTTCTCAGACCTACCGAATATAGACACAAAATATTTCATAAGAATCGGTCAAGCAGTTTCGAGAGAGTTTTGTTACAAACACTGTGATACGAGAATTTTATATATAAGATCTATATTATTATTATTATATATCTATATCATCTATCTATATTATTTTATATATAAAATCTATATTTGCATTTATTTCACATATGAAATTTTAATGATTAAAATATTGTAATATTTTTATTATTTTAGGTTTAATCGGCTTAAGCTGTAGAAGCTGCTCCGAGTAGGAAAAAATCCTTAACAGACTCAGAGGCAGTAGAATAGACATTCAATAAATCCCCTACTCCAGACGTAGCGGCTGTTACTCCACACTACAAACACTAACAGTCAGCAGTGGTCAACCCCCGTGCTAATTCACATGTTTCACTCCCTCGCAAGCTATTGATCAGGCCGGGCTTCCCTTCAGCGATGACGTAATCTGCCCCAAGGCCCCCTGAAGGTCGCAGTATTAGGAATTACGAACTCCCTCCCCAATAAAAACTATTTCCCCTTTCCATTAAGAATTAATATTGTAAAAAAATGGGGGTTTTAAATTGGTCTTGATCGTCCAACTATAGGGTTAGTCCAGGATCTGACAATTAATTTCGTGTGCATGTGGTGTATAGAGAATATCAGTTGTACAAGTGAATATGGTCTTAAGAATTTTTTTAAACTCTTGTTTTAAGTCTGCTCAAAATGCATACTGTGGTTCTGCACTCATAATTCATTCATTTGTGCATTACAAGACCTTCGTTGCATCGGCGCCTTGGACAGTATGATTCAGTATAAACTTGGTGACGAGCAAAATATTATGATCTAGTGAATTACAACAATTGTTCACTTGAATTTTTGTCTGTTTACCTGGAAGGTATGGCACAGGTATTTTTCAGTTTATCATTTATTTATATATTATGGGCTACAGGTTAATCAGCTACATTGGAACAGCTGACACTATTTTTGATACATCTAACGTGTTTTAAATATTCTGTAAAATACTAGATTATACTGGTCAAGATGTGTTATTATTCGCGAATTTCCCCTATAGGGAAGAAGCTATTACCGTGGTCGGCATGGTAAGACCTAGGCCCGGGACCATGATAACTTTTCGTTTTGAGGTCCCCAGACCCCAAAAACACCATTCGTTCGATACTGTATATATATATATATATATACATATGTATATATATATATATATATGTACATATATATATGTATATATATGTATATATATATATGTCCGTGAGCACGATAACTCTCTTAAACATTATCCGATTTTGATGAAATTTGGTATAAACGTGTAAAGCAGCATTTATGACTTAAGTTCGAAAACCAGACGGATCGGCCTAACCGAAGGGGTACTTTGGGGGGGTTTTGTACCCCAAAAATGGGTTTTTTGAACTTTTCACATATAATTTTTGAAATATTCAAATTTTAGTTTACACTATTGGATTCAGCTTTAAAAAACACACAATTTGGTATTTTGATCATTTCTCTACGTCAATTGGTTACCGAGTTATTGAAAGTGATAAACACAGTACGTTGTCTAACGTTATTCTTATGGAGGAAAAGACAATTTTTATATCTCGCTTATTTATAAACGTATACTGACGAAAATTGGTATACAGCTTCATCTCGTGGTGGTCTATTGATATTTGCTCAACAAAATTTTGTTTGCCAAAGTCTCCCGTAGCAGCAAACCTGCGTACTCAGCCCCCATGTTATTCTTATGGAGAATAATGAAATGCTCTGTCTCCCTTAATTATGAACATAAATGAATAAAAACTGGTATACGACTTCACCTAGTTGAGTTATATTGACATTAGCATAAAAACCCATTTTTTGTGTTCCTTGTTGCAGCAAACCTGCGTACTCAGCCCCAATGTTATTCTTATAGAGAATAATTAAAATTGTATATATCGCTTATTTGTGAATATATTTTTATGAAACTTGGTAAGTGGCTTTATGTAGTATTAAGACATTTATATCTCTATTGGAAATTCGCTGAGTATGCAGGTTTGCTGCGACAGGGGGTATTAGCATATTTGTTATTTGTTACATTCGTAATTACTTAGAACTATATGCGGATATAGGCCAATAAAGGTTGTAATGTATTTTATGTAACTATTTTATATGAACTTTAAAACTGTTCAAACTGTTTAACAACTGCCAAGTAGTTTTGATGTTTTAATAGTTGTTTGTTTGGTTCTTAAAAGTTTATTCTGTTGTTTTTCTTCAGTTGTTGAATATATTTTTATATTTTCAATACAGTTAGGGCCAAAGAGATTATAATTTTCATTTTCTTAGAGAAAAGTTAGTTAATGTCGAGTTACTTTGTTGTTCCTAATCCCAGTCTGATTGAGAATAATCAATTTCCCAAGATATACAAATCGAGATATTAAAAGAAATTTAACAACAACTTAATGTAAAAAGGTTTAGTTGAAGTAGAATATTCCAGCTAAAACTCTCTCCGTTAAAACTTCTCTCAAATGTAATATAAATACAATAAAACACAAAACACAATTCCCTCTTTTTCTCGATTAAGGATTTTAAACCTAAAAAATTATAAAACAAGCAATACATGAAACTAAAAACATGAATGTTGAGAAATGTAAACCCCAATTGAACGAATAATTTATTTTAAATGACGAATTATAACCATTTTCATGGGGCAGGTTTAAAAGTTCTTCAATTTCAATAAAGTTCTTCATTTTCTTCAATAATTAATGTATGAAATAAGATAAGTAATAAATGGACAATCGTTTAAAATTAACTCAATTTAGTTTACATTTTC
The DNA here is from genome assembly GCA_963675035.1 of Allygus modestus. Classification (NCBI taxonomy): domain Eukaryota; kingdom Metazoa; phylum Arthropoda; class Insecta; order Hemiptera; family Cicadellidae; genus Allygus; species Allygus modestus. The sequence goes on from OY776116.1 coordinate 14,092,522, forward strand.
CAGCCAAGTTTTACTCGTATGGAAGTTTCTTGATTATTCTGAACCTTAAACACAGATTATGACGCAGTTAAGGTTGTAAGCGAACCAGCTTCAGAGGTTTTATCGCTCAAACGGGCAGCATTGTGATATTATAGACAATAAAACTTAAACCTTTGTATAAACTGTGCTCAAAACATGATCAGTGCATTATTATACTTTTCTAAATGCACAACTGTTTACGCCGAGATTACTTACATTTTGACAACACAAAGTTGTGTGTACATTTATACTGAAATACGAAGACATTCATTGTACTTTTAGTATATTTAAACTACTTTTGGACTTATAAGAATAAACATTTAATAATAAAATTGCTACATGAAATAGTTTTTTGCGAAATGCTGTTTTTGGATTGACAATCTTGACAAAGGAATAATTTACCGTGATCACCAGAATAAGCAGAACAAACCAGTAATTTATCTCAAACACGCAGGTCATTGCTAGTTAACTATGTGTATTATTACCATAAATCATGTAAAACCTTATGAAACAAGCAACGAACCCCGTTGAGCAAATTATTATTGTCTGTGCTCAGCTAAATGTTTTAGAAAATCAGTATTTTTCCAATAATTGTTCCCAGTAAATTGGATAATAAACCGTATCAAGTACATTGGTTAATTCGTAACTTTCAATTCCATAAATAATATGATTTTATCATTTTCAAATATTCTTTTCCCTTGGATACAGAGTAGTTTTTGAAGGATTATTTTGTATGGTAGTCTTGAAATAAAAAAAATAATAATTTCAATAATGGAGAAAAAACGTTAAATGAAAAATTCCACATTAAATCTGAAGGTAACGGAACACAACTTTACGTTGGCTGCGGGGCTTTACAGTTTTTTTCTCAACATAGAAACATATGCAAATGCCATGTTAAATCATGTTTGCAGCAGCGGAAGTGTTAATTGATTTGTACTTTCATTCCTGCAACCTCGTGTAAATTATTTCCCTAATAAAATAAACTAAAATAAAAACTTCAAAAATTAAAATTAAACTTAAATCCTTTTTTAATATAGGGTAACTATCATCATTTTCATTGAACATATAATCTATTACAACGTATTATGTTATACATATATGAATTATTCCGTCGCTCTGCTTTAACTCTATTACAACTGGAGGATAGCGTGAGGGGAATATGTAATATCTCGAATTAGGACACGCCAAAGGCTTTTGCTAGAGTTAGCGCTAGAGCCTATCAAACCTTTGAGTGATCCAGGTTTAAATGATATTGGGATGTGGGATGAGTATTAGGGCTAGTTACACGGTCTGTATTCAGGTGACTCTTTCCAATATTGGTGTGCTAAAGAGAGAGAGAAATAATACATTCATATGTTTCTGGTTATTTATAGTTCACATGACATGAGATAATTAGTATTTCAAAAATGTACAATAATTTTAGCGAATTTCCCCTATAGGGAAGAAGCTATTACCGTAGGTCTCATGGTAAGACTTAAGCCCGAGACCATAATAACTTTTTGTTTTGAGGTCCCCAGATGTCCAAAACACTATTCGTTCAAATTTATATATATGTATATATATCTATATATGTGCCCGTGAATGCGATAACTTGAGTAAAAAACGTCCGATTTCGATGAAATTTGGCTCAAATGTGTAAACTGACATTTATGACTTTAAGTTCGAAAACCAGAAAAATCGGACTATGGGAAGGGGGGTTTATGGGGGTTTTAAATTTTCCAAAAATCAGTTTTTTGCATTTTTTACCCTACAATTTTTATTAAACACTTAATTTAGGTTTAGACCATGTTATAGAGCTTAAAAAAACAAATAATATGGTATTTTTAATTATTAACCTAGGTTAAGTGGTTGCGGAAAAAATCCAAAAAACATGCTCATAAAATCTCCCATGTTAATCTTATGGGAAAAAGGTTTTTGGCTTTTCCTCAGTTAATTTTACTTTAAACTTCACATTTTCTTTTACCAATCACTTCAGCTCCACAAAACAATCATTTTGGTGTTTAAATTGTGATTCTACGTCAAACCGTTGCAGAGATATTCAAAGTGCTAAACACAGTACGTTGTCCAAAATGTTATCCTTATGGAGAATAAATAAAATTTGATATCTTGATTATTTATGAATGTATATTGATGAAATTTGGTATGTGGCTTCATGTTGTACTGGTATATTGATAATTGCACAAAAAATAAATGTTTTGTTGATTGTCCCCGTAGCAGCTAACCTGCATACTCAGCCCTAATGTTATTCTTATGGAGAATAAGTAACGTTTTATATCTCCCTTAATTATGAACATAAATTAATAAAACATGGAAAGTAGCTTCACCTGGTTCAGTTATATTAATAATTGCATAAAAACTCATTTCTTATCTTCCTCGTTGCAGCAAACCTGCGTACTCAGTCCTAATGTTATTCTTATGGGGAATAAATAAAATGTAATAAATCACTTATTTATGAATGTATTTTTGTCAAACTTGGTGAGTGGCTTTATGTACTAGTGAGAAACATATCAATGCATTGGAAATTCGCTGAGTACGCAGGTTCGCTGCGACGGGGGGTATTTCTTTTAATTATTTGTTTCACTCTTGCTTACTCCCACAGTGCTCAAGATCGTTAAACCAAAAAAAACAACTAAAAATATAAAATACCAATAGTGGTATAATATGTAAGCGTCTATTCTAATAGTACAATTAAGTTGATGTTTTAGCTTATCTACACAAGACAAAAAAATAAGTAGTATATTTACATAGGCTTTTAATAAGTATGCCAATAAAGAAACATATTATTTAGTGTGTCAAGTTTGAAAATCACCAATCGTCACAGTTAAAACTGGGAATATTCCAGTGAAAACCCTCCCTCAAAGCTACCCGAGTCTGGTTGATTGAATTTCGGGTTGCATACAAATGAGCAGAAATAGCTTCGAACGAAATCTCGTTTTATCATCCTAATGTAATCACTCAGCAATCAAAATATTTATGCTTTCTGGTTTCGTTGGCGCACACTATTAATATTTGAGTAATCCTGCGTTAAAGGATTGGTCAAAATTTCGTTTTAGAGCTATTCGGTTGATTATTTTCTTCCAACAAGATATTAGCTACACATCTTTGACATAGCAAAGGCACGACTTAGTCATTGAGAGTTCGGTTGTTTAATTCTTTTATAAAATTGTCGGGGCTCCTAACCATTAGCAGTGATGTTCCAGTGATACTACTTCATTTTTTTGGAGCAAAGTGGTCTAATAGTGTTGATTGACAAAGAGACCATCAGCGTTAAAATAAATTACAAAGAAAAGCTTGCCATAATGTTCTTAGTGTATATGGTATTTTAGTTTTTATATACAAACAGATGACCATAGTATCTGACTCTGATACTAACCGTTTTAACTCGATCGAAATAGCTCACTTTGAGAGTAGACAATATTATACAAAGACTGTAAAATGGCAATTTAAAGATCACTATGACCTTTAATCTGATAATTAATTTTATTTTAATTAATATATCTTTCTTTCACATAATGTTAGTTATTATTGGTTTATACTGATCTTCTAATTGTATCCACCCAATAATAAAGCAACACCAATTATAGTTATAACTTTAAATAATTACAAATAACCAATATGTCACACCGTACATGTAATAAATTGGATATCTAATTTCCTAAACTAGTATTGAGTAACTCATGGACCTGAGGTAAAATGCAAGAATTATGTTAAGTCCCACTGCCTTTCCTATAAAATAACTTATATCTTAAAACTATGCATATCTTATAAATCTTATATCTTATAAATAGATTAACTATGCATAATACTACGTTACAAAAACACCAGCTCATAAAAAGTCACTTTTAACTTACCACTAAGTATTAAAAAAACATTCTATGTATGCAGCAAGCAAGTAATTAATTCAAACATGCAGGCCATAACTCTACACGAGGGTTACACTCATACCTCTCTAAGGTTTGCACACTATGCGCAATAAACAATGGCACGTGGTTGTAGAGAAACTTAAAAAAGATTCTCACAAAATCGATGTTCTTTTATTTTCTATCATTTACTTCACTATACAAATAATTAGAAAATGTATATTTTTTATTTAAACATAGCGGCAAATTATTATTTAACGGTACTTCGAGTAACTAAGACCTTATTGTTTATAAATTAATCAAAAATCCAAACAATTGCTAGGTTCTAAATTAACACACTCAACTCAAAATTGTATTTAATAACTAAATGACAGTTGGGAACATAATTTCCAACTGTTTCAACCGTAATCGAAACCAGTTTGTATTTAAAAATAAAGATACTTTAAGCAAACTTTATGTAATCCACTTTTGAACTACTTAAGGCCAGATATATAACTTACGACTTCGTTAAACATCAATTCAGAAGTTTTCTAATATGCATTTATTTCAATCTAAATTGTCAGAAGTAAAGTTAACTGGAATGGAAGTTTCCCGATTATTCTGAACTCTGAATACAGATCGTGATGAAAGTAAGAAGTACAAGGGCCTGCTTCAAATAACTTATTTTTTACACACACAATGTTTGGTGTCTTCTTAGCGAACAACTTGCCATCGGAAATAAGACATATTGCCAATGCTAATATAGTCTTCAAAGCATCAATCGTGCTATGCGATTTTTTTGTATAAAAGTGATATTTAAAGCGTTTTTGGAGACTTATACTGCATTTATTTGGGTTTGTTGTTTTAATAATTTGTTAGGCGTCTAACTTCCCCATGTCGAGTGAACGCTGTTGCCCCAAATTTCCGGATTGAAGTTTATATTAAATTACGTCTTCGAGCGGTTAAGGTGTCATTGATAAAGTATAGCTCAATGGTTGCTATGACAACCACGCCAACACGAGGGTGCCTGACTGGCCAGGCAAAAACAAAACTGAAGTTTTATTAATTTTTATTTAATTAAATCCTTATGTCTAACTCAGAAAGGGCAGTATAAAAGGTACGTAGGCGTATTATAGTATGGCATTTTAAAAGTCCACTTTTTTTATCTAATCTTTGCCATGTTTTTAGCACCGGCTCAGCGTATTTTACAATATTCAATAAATTATTTGATCTCTTGTTTGTTTTATGCCTGATATAATGCATCTATTAAACCGTTAGGATTGATTATATATTGATTAGACTATTAAAACACATTCAATTCAACCTTTATTGGCTCTCTCAATACCGTTACATAGCATAATACGTAAACGCATAAATTTACAGTATGACACAATAAATGTGAATTCTTATATGTATTTTTTTAAATACTATGAACTGTAAACAAAAATTTACTATATTTGAATTATAAAACAATATAGGTGGATAATTCTAGTCAGTATATTTTTATTTTTTTAATGATTTCTGTTATATAATACAAACGTAAAATCCGACAAAACCGAGTACAAAGAGAGTCATTAAAATCTCACATAGGAATGAATCGCTTTGAGCCTCAATTAACGTTGCTCCTTCTGGAGAATGTAATAAGTGGATTTTACATGGGGACTAAATTGTTTTTGGCTCGTCGGTTTAATCTCGTAAATAATTAAGAACAATTAATTGCCTTGTGGTTTTTATATTTTTGTTCCTACAAAGGAATCCGTATTACAATCGTAAAAAAATCGGTTTAGTTTAATGTCAAAAACTAAACTATAAACAAACTTTCTTCAAAAATTTCAATTCGAAGTATTTATTACAGATAATTATATTTATACAGCTTCTACTTTTCCTAGTAACAAAACATTGAATGTCTAAAGAGACTTGCTGATCAGCCAGTACGAACTGAAACACCTCCTAGCAACAAATAAATATTTGTTATTAAATCATAAGTTTAATGGTTATATGAGTAGATATAAAGTGATTGAAATGCATATCATAAAGTTGAAATTTCCATCAAGTAGTTAAGTCAAAGTTTCTTTATAATTAAACCTTGAATCGGATTACAAAGATCGGTGAATAATCCACTTCGAAGTTTTCATAATTATTCAAAACACTGCAGGGATAAAAATGTTTATGTAGTTGGAAATATAGTTTGGAAATAATTATTTTCATAAAAATATGTTTATTTTTTTTTATTTATACAGCTACCAACTATAAATCACATTTTATAAATGTAACGTACGTATATTATAAAAATGACGTATTTGAATATTTAAAATGAGTTGTGTTTGTCAATTTTGTGTTGGGTCCACAACTTCATTTCTTTTTCAGCAACTCAAACGTTACAAATACGACTGTGGTAAAATGTATTGTAACTATTTTAAACATTTTCAAAGACATATCCGTTGTTCCTTGCCAGTTTAAACATTTTGCAAAATTAACAATTTTTTTCTGCCCAATGAATGATCTAGTTTAACAAGTAAAATAAAAGTTAAGTATTTAACAAGTTGAATACTGTTCGGTTATATAATAATAGTTACATTATAGTTTTAACAATAAATTATACTTACAAATTAAATAGCAAATGTTCACACCTGAAACAGAAGACTGAGTAAGTTAATTGTTGAAAAATGAATTGTTTCTTTGTCCAACAGTATATAATATTTATGATGGATTCATTTGGACTTTACTTATTGCTTCTACTGTTTAAAACTATACTTATTAAAATCTAAGGAAATAATCAATAACATAAAACATTTAGGTTAGTTAGGTGTAAATACTTGGTATTTACAATGAATACAGGGTCTTATAAGAAGAACACGTATTATGGGCCAGAGTCTATCAGTATTTGAAACTTACCGTGCTAGTTTTGTCTACCCAGCCACTCCTCCTCCCCGACCACCGCTACTGCAAACCCCGCCCTACTACAAGAGCGAAGGGACCTAGGCCATGGCAATAACTCGTGTTTTCGGTACCGGTCCGCAGTGCTAGAGGCGCTTCACAGCGGCGGGGTGCAAAACTACGGATTTCTAGCGCGCCAAATTCAAATAAGCGACAGAATTTTTAACACGGGACCTGTTCTTCTTTTAAGACTCTGTATTCATTGGTATTTAGCTGTATGCAGGGTTGACTGGAGAAGTTTCCTCATATCTGGAAACGTATTTTAGTTTTAAACATTAGAAGCGATAGTTCAAGTCCAAATAAATCGATAATAAATTCAAGTACATCACTATTATGAGTTTAAAAATACAGTATAAAATATGTACATAGGATTGCAAGATGCTTCTATTCGAGAGCTGTATTTGTGCTGCAATCAAAGTACATCATGATTAAACTATACCGTGCAAATATTGCACTTTTTTATAATGCATAACTCTTTATAGCTCGTACGTAATTTATAGTAACATAATTTTCTGCTTAACTTTAACTTTATATTTATTTTGTCATAAAAACAGTGACACTTTTACGTCTGACTTCTGAAACGAACAAAAACCCTGCAGAGATGAAACAAATTAAGATTGTAATTGTACAGAAAACACTCATTACTAAAATGAAAGCTCAAGAAGATACAAGCATCAGATTAAATAAATAATCACTCATCTGTTTTTACTAACTGTCATTAAACGGCTTTTTATTAACATAAGTTATAGATTATTTTAAAAACTAACGAGTTAAATACTCCATTAATTGTTGGGGAAGACATCTGCAGGCGTTCTCCTTCCTCTTAAATTAATTACTTCTTTCAGTTTATTAAGGGCGACATTTATCATTCGTACTATTTCTTGAGTTATAAGCATTTTTGAAATCAAAAATTTAAATTTGTATAAATTAAAAAAACTATGGAAGCGCTAAATAGAAATATTTCAGTGAAATATCCTCTCTCAAGACTACCCTTAACTAGTTGTCCTGTTTAATCTTCGTACATAATATTTTTATATTGGAAGATTCCAAAACTCAATGGATTATGGCTTACAGTAAATCGAAATAAAACAGAACACAAAAAGCCTAGTTTCATTTAGCATGCAGTTTATCTACATTAAAAACTACAATTCAAAACATGCTAAAACTGACAATGATAATTTAGAGTATTTTAAATTACTATAAAATATTAAACGAAACAAAATATATGAGTGGCAGCAAGAATTTATTTATTCCAACACGCAGACCTTCATTCTTTACGAGAGTTTGTTGCCATAGATCTTGCTGGGCTGCTCACTATAAGCAATAAACATTGTTACTTTTTTGTAACAAAAATCAGTTTTCTTACTAATTACTCTTTTTACGACGTACTCTCAGGTACGTCGTAAAATTTGTAATTCTCTCATTCTGTTAATTTTGATTACCCGTTCAAAAATTTGTATCTGATTTGTATTGTGAAAAGAGTTATAAACCATTTATACATTTGCACTACAAAAAACTGTTAAAAAAGGCGTTCCCTTATCCTAGTTTGTAAAAAACTCTATTATCTGTCGGAAAATATCACATATCATTAGCCTACTAACAGTTATTGCAAAAATTATGAATTCGAATGTACCTAAATTTTTAGTTTTTGCGAAGATAGAAGAGTTTAAACTATGATAAGTTTTGATATTTTATGTTAAGGTAAACGTTATACATACGTCTTCTTCTTTGACTTAGTGACACATTTTATTTTATACATCGCAATATTTCCTTCAGGTTTGATGAGAATCCTTCAAATATTTACCTTCCCCTTCTAATTAGAGCCCATTCCAAGAGACGTTGTGTACAGTCAGAGACACAATCGTGCTCGAGGTGTAACGACGTTCTTGAGCCGCTGATTACAAGAGATCTTATCACCACCAAGGTCAACGCCCTCATTATCACTGGGAGAATATGGCACGGTATAGTAAAAGCTCGACAATTTATTACTTCAATCACTTTATTACGTCTTAATGCCTCAGGATTTTCTGTAATTTATTACTGTTATATATTTATATATATTTGTTTATTTTTTCCCAATCCTAATGAATTATATAGCACCATTCTAAAAAATTATAACCTAATATAGATTTAGTTCAAATACTACCTCGTATTGTTCAACTTTTCATGACTATCAAAACCTAATGAGTATTAAAAATATTTTTGTTTAATAGTTCAAAGTGAATTGCTGAGGAATGGAAAGAACGCTTACCAAGGAGAATAAGAATTATTCATGTGTTTGAATATATTTACTACGATTTTTCGGTAACTGAAAACCTAGTTATTATTATTGACTAAGGAAAATTTTAATTGTAAAATTATTTACCTTTTAAAAAACTGTATCTGAAACAGACACTACATGAAAAATGGATTTGGGTGGATAATTCTGAACTGAATATTCACTAGAATATTCTCTGTTCTTGCTACCATACATAATACTCTACATTTATCAAATCTAAAGTTATTTATTAAAAACATTGGGCTAAAAGGGAGAAAGTATGTGTCAGTTTCCTGATATCGTTTATTAATTTAAGGACAATTTAATAACACCTAATTTTACCGTACATATTTTGCTGTCAAGAACTTCAACATGAGAACAGGCTATGGTTAAAAAAATACTGTGAACGTGGGAAAAGTTTGTAAAATACCAAACAATAAAATTTCCTCAAAGCTTGGTAAAATATGAATTTCTTATAAAACAGTCCTAAACATGCATATAATAGAACAAATACGTACTCGTCATACGTATGCTCCTCATTCGATGCAAATTTCAATTCCCATGTTGTCCTAGCTTCAGATAAAAACCACTAGGTTTCGCTGTTATTCTTCTTCATTCAACGGAGCTTCGCATAAAAAAATTATTGTTTAGGAACATAGGCAAAACTTTAACACTAATCAAAAACTAAATTCGTTTTTACTATATAGGTGTGCTTAAATTTGTTTTCCTATTACTAACCTGCGGCTAGTTAGGAGGGCGTATCTACACTTTTGACTAACTCTGTGCTATAAATATACAAATAAAATCATTGTAGTTAAAATTAAAGTGAAATTTCTTGTTTTCCCTTAAAATGTATCTATTGCCTGTAATTTATGTTGTATTAAAAATAGCCGTAGCCTAGTATACATTGTTTGGGAATTAGTTTTAACACATTCCTTATTCTATTCACTGCTTTAATGACTCAACAGAATCATAGCATCTGTGACGGTTTCAGTTTTTATTCTATTCACTGCTTTAATGACTCAACAGAATCATAGCACCTGTGACGGTTTAGTTTTATCGTCCATAAACATAATCCTGCATTTAATATTGCGAAGTTTATATTACACTGATGCCCGTTTGAGCGATAAAACCTCTGAAGTTGGATCGCGTACAATATCTGCGTCGTAATCTGTGTTTAAGGTTCAGAATAATCAACAAACTTTTATCCGGGTAAACCTTGGATATGAAAATGTAAACTGAACTGAGTTCATATTGAACGACTGTCCATTTATTAATCAACATTATTTATATTTGTATAGTTTTAGTTAACAAGAATAATTTAAACATGTATACAAAAATTGGTTTAGAGTTTGAAATATTTTACAAAAAAGCGTTCTATACGATCTTTGGTGAATACAATAAGTTTTGGAATCTGATGATTAAATTCATGCTTATATATGCTTATATGATTATATTCATGCTAATTATTGTTGTATAAAAGTGAATAAGTAGTAAAATAAAATATTTTGCTTGTAGAAAGTATAGAAAGTATAGAAACGAATATTACTTTATTTCCCTAGCCATTTTTTACCTTACATGCTACCTTATTCATCCATTATCACATCACCTGGTGGCACATCATGGCCATTTTTTAGCTTACATGCTACCTTATTCATCCATCATCACATCCCCTGGTAGCACATCATGGCCATTTTTTAGCTTACATGCTACCTTATTCATCCATCATCACATCACCTGGTAGCACATCATGGCCATTTTTTAGCTTACATGCTACCTTATTCATCCATTATCACATCACCTGGTAGCACATCATGGCCATTTTTTAGCTTACATGCTACCTTATTCATCCATTATCACATCACCTGGTAGCACATCATGGCCATTTTTTAGCTTACTCACTACCTTATTCATCCATTATCACATCACCTGGTAGCACATCATGGCCATTTTTTAGCTTACTCACTACCTTATTCATCCATTATCACATCACCTGGTAGCACATCATGGCCATTTTTTAGCTTACTCACTACCTTATTCATCCATTACCACATCACCTGGTAGCACATCATGGCCATTTTTTAGCTTACTCACTACCTTATTCATCCATTACCACATCACCTGGTAGCACATCATGGCCATTTTTTAGCTTACTCACTACCTTATTCATCCATTATCACATCACCTGGTAGCACATCATGGCCATTTTTTAGCTTACTCACTACCTTATTCATCCATTATCACATCACCTGGTAGCACATCATGGCCATTTTTTAGCTTACTCACTACCTTATTCATCCATTATCACATCACCTGGTAGCACATCGTGGCGATTTTTTAGCTTACTCACTACCTTATTCATCCATTATCACATCACCTGGTAACACATAATGGCCATTTTTTAGCTTACTCACTACCTTATTCATCCATTATCACATCACCTGGTAGCACATCGTGGCGATTTTTTAGCTTACTCACTACCTTATTCATCCATTATCACATCACCTGGTAACACATAATGGCCATTTTTTAGCTTACTCACTACCTTATTCATCCATTATCACATCACCTGGTAGCACATCGTGGCAATTTTCTAGCTTACTCACTACCTTATTCATCCATTATCACATCACCTGGTAACACATAATGGCCATTTTTTAGCTTACTCACTACCTTATTCATCCATTATCACATCACCTGGTAGCACATCATGGCCATTTTTTAGCTTACTCACTACCTTATTCATCCATTATCACATCACCTGGTAGCACATCGTGGCAATTTTTTAGCTTACACACTACCTTATTCATCCATTATCACATCACCTGGTAGCACATCGTGGCGATTTTTTAGCTTACTCACTACCTTATTCATCTATTATCACATCACCTGGTAGCACATCATGGCCATTTTTTAGCTTACTCACTACCTTATTCATCCATTATCACATCACCTGGTAGCACATCATGGCCATTTTTTAGCTTACTCACTACCTTATTCATCCATTATCACATCACCTGGTAACACATAATGGCCATTTTTTAGCTTACTCACTACCTTATTCATCCATTATCATATCACCTGGTAGCACATCGTGGCAATTTTTTAGCTTACTCACTACCTTATTCATTCATTATCACATCACCTGGTAGCACATCGTGGCAATTTTTTAGCTTACACACTACCTTATTCATCCATTATCACATCACCTGGTAGCACATCGTGGCGATTTTTTAGCTTACTCACTACCTTATTCATCCATTATCACATCACCTGGTAGCACATCATGGCCATTTTTTAGCTTACTCACTACCTTATTCATCCATTATCACATCACCTGGTAGCACATCATGGCCATTTTTTAGCTTACTCACTACCTTATTCATCCATTATCACATCACCTGGTAGCACATCGTGGCAATTTTTTAGCTTACACACTACCTTATTCATCCATTATCACATCACCTGGTAGCACATCGTGGCGATTTTTTAGCTTACTCACTACCTTATTCATCTATTATCACATCACCTGGTAGCACATCATGGCCATTTTTTAGCTTACTCACTACCTTATTCATCCATTATCACATCACCTGGTAGCACATCATGGCCATTTTTTAGCTTACTCACTACCTTATTCATCCATTATCACATCACCTGGTAACACATAATGGCCATTTTTTAGCTTACTCACTACCTTATTCATCCATTATCATATCACCTGGTAGCACATCGTGGCAATTTTTTAGCTTACTCACTACCTTATTCATTCATTATCACATCACCTGGTAGCACATCGTGGCAATTTTTTAGCTTACACACTACCTTATTCATCCATTATCACATCACCTGGTAGCACATCGTGGCGATTTTTTAGCTTACTCACTACCTTATTCATCCATTATCACATCACCTGGTAGCACATCATGGCCATTTTTTAGCTTACTCACTACCTTATTCATCCATTATCACATCACCTGGTAGCACATCATGGCCATTTTTTAGCTTACTCACTACCTTATTCATCCATTACCACATCACCTGGTAACACATCATGGCCATTTTTTAGCTTACTCACTACCTTATTCATCCATTATCACATCACCTGGTAGCACATCATGGCCATTTTTTAGCTTACTCACTACCTTATTCATCCATTATCACATCACCTGGTAGCACATCATGGCCATTTTTTAGCTTACTCACTACCTTATTCATCCATTATCACATCACCTGGTAGCACATCATGGCCATTTTTTAGCTTACTCACTACCTTATTCATCCATTATCACATCACCTGGTAGCACATCATGGCCATTTTTTAGCTTACTCACTACCTTATTCATCCATTATCACATCACCTGGTAGCACATCGTGGCAATTTTTTAGCTTACACACTACCTTATTCATCCATTATCACATCACCTGGTAGCACATCGTGGCGATTTTTTAGCTTACTCACTACCTTATTCATCTATTATCACATCACCTGGTAGCACATCATGGCCATTTTTTAGCTTACTCACTACCTTATTCATCCATTATCACATCACCTGGTAGCACATCATGGCCATTTTTTAGCTTACTCACTACCTTATTCATCCATTATCACATCACCTGGTAACACATAATGGCCATTTTTTAGCTTACTCACTACCTTATTCATCCATTATCATATCACCTGGTAGCACATCGTGGCAATTTTTTAGCTTACTCACTACCTTATTCATTCATTATCACATCACCTGGTAGCACATCGTGGCAATTTTTTAGCTTACACACTACCTTATTCATCCATTATCACATCACCTGGTAGCACATCGTGGCGATTTTTTAGCTTACTCACTACCTTATTCATCCATTATCACATCACCTGGTAGCACATCATGGCCATTTTTTAGCTTACTCACTACCTTATTCATCCATTATCACATCACCTGGTAGCACATCATGGCCATTTTTTAGCTTACTCACTACCTTATTCATCCATTACCACATCACCTGGTAACACATCATGGCCATTTTTTAGCTTACTCACTACCTTATTCATCCATTATCACATCACCTGGTAGCACATCATGGCCATTTTTTAGCTTACTCACTACCTTATTCATCCATTATCACATCACCTGGTAGCACATCATGGCCATTTTTTAGCTTACTCACTACCTTATTCATCCATTATCACATCACCTGGTAGCACATCATGGCCATTTTTTAGCTTACTCACTATCTTATTCATCCATTATCACATCACCTGGTAGTACATCAAAGTATTCGTTTTAAAGATTCGCAGTATGGTGAGTGTCAAAGACCTACGTATACACTCTAACTAACAACAGCTCGTGGCGAGATACTTGACCAAAATAATTACGATGCTTGCGTCCGTTAAAAAAGTGGCTTAATTTAAATGAATGATGAGGCTTGTGGACGATCCATTTTGATCAAGCTCTACGATATTTCTTATTGTCAATATGATTCTAATAATTGCTCATATTGCAATACATGTGAATGGTAAAATTAGAAAAATCCGTATTTCTAAAATACTTAAATTATAATAGTTCTTAAAATAGTGCTCACAACCACAGTTATTACAGTTTTTTACAGTTATTACAGTTATTTTTTTTCGTTTATAAAAAACGAATTAGTTAAAGATGAAGCTGCTTTATTTCCATGGACTTAAAATAACTTCCTTTAAAGGGAGGAGAAGAGTTTTGAAATGAAATATTTGTCCTCTAGGCCTCCCCGTGATGTCAATGACATCTGTACTGCGGCTAGAGGGAAGTCCTGCTGGTATAATCAATAGAACACCAGAGGGAAGCTGCGACTTTGACTTTACTGCAGGGGTCTGTCTACTGTCTGTTGCCATAAACACATGAGGGCGACTTTCCTCTTCCGGACCATTCAAGTTGTGGCTTGTCTATGTTGTTGGCATTTATTTTTAGCGAATTTCCCCTATAGGGAAGAAGCTATTACCGTAGTCGGCATGGTAAGACCTAGGCCCGGGACCATGATAACTTTTCGTTTTGAGGTCCCCAGACCCCAAAAACACCATTCGTTTGAAACTGTATATATATATATATATATATATATATATATATATATATACATACATATATATATATGTGTGTGTGTGTGTGTGTGTGTGTGTGTGTGTGTGTGTGTGTGTGTGGGTGGGTGGGTGCGATAACTCTCGTAAAAAATGTCCGATTTTGATGAAATTTGGTACAAACGTGTAAAGCAGCATTTATGACTTTAAGTTCGAAAACCAGACGGATCTACCTTTCCGAAGAGGTATTTTGGGGGAGTTTTGTACCCCAAAAATGGGTTTTTTGAATTTTTTAGGTATAATTTTTGAAAAAGTCTAATTTTAGTTTTGACCATTCGATTCAGCTTAAAAAACACACAATTTGGTATTTCGATCATTCCTCTACGTCAATTGGTTACCAAGATATTGAAAGTGCTAAACACAGTACGTTGTCTAATGTTATTCTTATGGAGGAAAAGAAATATTTTTTATCTCGCTTATTTAGAACTTATACTGACGAAATTTGGTATACAGATTCATCTCGTTGAGGTCTATTGATATTTGCTCCAAAAAAATTGTTTACATAATTCTCCCGTAGCAGCAAACCTGCGTACTCAGCCCCCATGTTATTCTTATGGAGAATAATTAAATGCTCTGTCTCCCTTAATTATGAACATAAATGAATAAAAACTGGTATACGACTTCACCTAGTTGAGTTATATTGATATATTAGCATAAAAACCCATTTTTGTGTTCCTTGTTGCAGCAAACCTGCGTACTCAGCCCCAATGTTATTCTTATGGAGAATAATTAAAATTGTATATACCGCTTATTTGTGAATATATTTTTATGAAACTTGGTAAGTGGCTTTATATAGTATTAAGACATTTATATCTCCATTGTAAATTCGCTGAGTATGCAGGTTTGCTGCGACGGGGGTATTAATTTAGACTACAGTTTATCTTTACACAAGAAGTCAATACTTTGAGAAATTACAATTTACTAAACTCGCTTTGTTCTCATACAGTTCCTTTGAGTATGCTCTGTAAGAATTATATACAGTTGACTTTTCAAACTTGTTTTGAAACTTGTATGATATTTAACAGTAATTTTTACAAGAAAATGAACGAGTTTTTTATTTAATAACTGATAAAATAAATCGTTTAGAGGAACCATACTGTATATATATATATATATATATATATATAAGTATATCAAACTATATATATATATATATAAGTATATCAAACTATATATATATAAGTATATCAAACTATATATCTTATAGACAAAGCTAAACTATTTCCTGTACAGCGCTAGTAATAATGCCAAGTTTTGTTTCTACTAATCTCCATATCCCAATTTCATAGGCTTCGATCACTCAAAGCTTTGATACCTTCACAAACTCTATCAAAAGCTTTTGGTGTACGTTTACGTGAAAATACATATTCCCGTCATGCTTATAATCTAGCTGTAGTACAGGAGTTAAAAAATAAAACAACAGAATGATAAAAATATGTCTGAGAGAAATATTATAATAAATTTATTTGATTTACAATAAATTATTTAACTGTAGTATAAGAGTAGTGTGGGTTTGCGGGTTTTGCGCCGGAAGTGACGTCATCCGGTCACGTGACCGGAAGTGCTGAGTCATGAAAGATGTTATCTGGGGCTGAGCCAGTGACGTAGGCGGTTTTGTGACGAAATGAGTTAAAGTTCAAAGTTCAAGGTCACGGGGAGGTAATTTTAAAAAAGTACTACCTCGCACGCGTAAAATCCGATTGTGATTCGATAGTTTTAATTCGATAAAATATCGAATGAAAATTATCGAATGAAGCAATCGAATGATACGAGTGCGAGGTAGTACTAATACAAATATTACTTTATTTTTATTTACAATAAGTTATGTTTACAATAATTCATGTTTACAATAGTTCCCCGTTGTTGGTTGTCATCGATGTTGTTGATCCGGACGAGTTGCGGCCATCACTTCGCTTTCTGAAGAAAGACGGTATATACTTCGATTCCTGCGCAGAGTCCATGTTGTTTTTTGATGCGTAAAGTTCCAAAGATAAATCGTAACCGGACGCAATGAGAAGTCTTAACTCTTCATTAAAAACCTCGAGGTCTTGGAAAGTCGCCAGATGAATAGAGTCATAATGAATACACCTAATTTTAATGGACATTTTAATACAATGTTTTACGTTTGTGAAGAGCACTCGATGTTCACCAGTCGAGAGCCGGAGGTGTACTGACTATTCGCTAGCTAGCGTTCTGGTATCAAACAAAATGGTGGGGCGGAGAAGATGGCGGACAGCAGATGGCAGGCGGCAGGTGGCAGCTGGTTGCTACTACATTCGCCGCCACAGTAATGCAATCCTTCGGCGTAATTCTTGTAGTTTATCTTGTCGGTTCATTTGATACGTTTTACATCTACATATGCAATAGCTGAAACACTTGCACTTACGACAAGCTTTCCCGTCAACTTGATCGCCTGGTATTTTAAAACATTGTAACTCGCAACAATATGTCTTCAAATTGTTATCGAAAAATAAATTTTTCATAGGTGACACCGACATGTTAGCTGCAGCGTGTGTTAGACAAGACTGAGACTAACTTCACTGCTCCCTCTCTTTTATACCTCTTCATAAGTTAACCCTGAATGAAAGTTCAAGGTCATCCATTTGAATTTTAAAAAAAAGCAACACAGCAGTATATAAAATAATATACTGCTGTGTTGCTGTTTTTATTTTTTTTTTATTTTATTTATTTATTTTTTTTTATTTTCTTTATTAAACAAACATCTTACAATACAATAAACTTAAGTTTAACATTGATAACTAGAAATACAAACAATAAAATACAAACAGAGACATTATGTACAAGGATGCGTGATGTGCAGAGTGAGTTCCGTCGAGTTGTTGCCGCTTACACCGTGTGATACCAAATACAACGTCCCCGGTTGAATATCTCGCAAATCTTCATTTTGTAGCAGTTGAACAAATCGTTTTGGAAGAAATACTTGAAACTTCGGCTCATCTCCTGGAGAGAAAGGTCCTTCGCTCAATGAAACTAGAATTGCTTCTCCATGTGTGGTTTCCACTTTCTTGATGTTATGAATAATGTAGTGTTTTTGTTCTTTTAGTTCTGAACACTTTTTAGTTAGCAGAAGGTCGGATTTTGAATGAGTGTTGAATTGATCAACCAGTGTTTGTAGAAACTGTTGTGATGTCATCTTCGTCAGTGGTGTCTTCTGTGATGTTGTCTCTTCGGAGTCTCGAATAATACTCGTGCTGGAGCGGTGCTGTCTCCTCGTATTTATAGGCCCCGCTAACCCCACCACATTTCTGTTCTCCGCTACCCCCACCACATTCCTGCGTTTGTTTCAAGTAAGCAGCCAAACGATACGCGTTGTACAATGCACAGTTTGTTTGGCCGTGTTTAAGATCTTTTGCAGCGACACAAATATTACCGAGATTAATGTTAAAGTCCTTACTGATAGTTATATCGAAAACATCACCGTGCGTGTACTTTTGTATCCAGTTCTTTTTTTCTAATCCTCTTGTGTATATATGTGAATATTGTTTGCAAAAGTTAAACATAATACTGTGCAGATTACTGTAGCTTATAAATCCTTCATACCAATGTATGTGATGAAAGTAGTTTGTTATCCATTTGTTTGTACTTTTTGCTTTGGTGTTAAGTTTGTTAAAAGAAAAAGGAGCATCAAACGTGAATGGGTAGGCTACAAATGTAAGCAAGTCTAAAATTACTAATTCCTTGATAATAAACCTATCATCATTATTTCGAAATGCTTGAAATTCTATTACACAAGGCTTTACACTCACTTCTTCATCCCCTCCGCTCATCATGGCACCTAGCGATCAACTAAACTGTTTTCCACACCACGGTAGGTTAAATACCAGGCCGTACAGTTGCAGGCGCGTTGGTGTATATTTAACGTGGGCACCGTCCCCAATAGGCCTACCCCACGTGTGTTCTTCTTTACTAAGTCAAACTTTAGTCTTTTTTAACTTCTTCTTCTTGTGTTTCGTTTTCTTCTTCTTCTTGTTTCTCCGTTTCTTCTTCCTGTGTTGTTTCTTCTGTAGCTTCTGTAGCGATTTCTACAAGTGGTTCAAAATCCTTTAACTTTCTCCACATGCAAACTTCATGAGGTATTCTATTAAAAATAGATGTATCCACAGGTCCGTACACGATGGTGCTATCAGGTTGTTTTTCCAAGGTATCGACCAAATATTCTTTAATAATAGCGCTTGCAAATACCAACTGTCTCATGTACCTTGTAATAGGTTCTGTTGCGTAGTTTAAAACGTAGAATTCTTCATGTGACAGTAGAATCTTATTTTCATGTTGAGTCAAGTCTCTAATTCGCACTTGTAGTTGTCCACGATGTTTAACAATATCGATTTCATTGTCACAATCCAAAAGTCGAATATGTGTTTTCCTTCCACACAAACTGTTAGTTAAATAACATTCTATTAAATGTACATGTTTCAAAAATGACTCCCAAGCATTTTGCGAAAATAAAACCTTTTTTGTTCCATGGTGTAGTATTACTGTAGGGGAATAATCCAATGACTTCATCAATCCAACTGATACACTTTTACTGATGCATGCTGAGATGGGGTAAAAGATTCGCAAAAAAACTTCAGTTAAAATGTGAGGAGGAATATTTTCTTCAACTTTCTTCTTCCTCTTTGGTACTACCTTTGATGGGTCTGCATTACTTTCCTCCTCTCTATCTCTTTTACCAAACTTTAAAAATGCAGTTATTTCCTTGATGATTTTTTCTTCACTAGTATTATCACGTTCCAATAACGGTGCTACCTCTGCATCACCTTGTACAACAGATGGAGAACTCATTTTGTAGAAGATGTTGCCCATGCGATGATAGACGATCAACTGAAGACCTGCATTGTTGCTCCGCTATTTATAGGTTAGCGACAGTGGCAGTGCCGGTGGTGGTACAACGTTTTACAATACCGTCTTTACGATACCAGTCAACGGTGTGTATGTAACAATTTTATCGTGCAAAATTAAACAATACGCAGATGTATTTGCAGGTACGTTTTCTTGAAATTCCATTTCTATTTTTATATCAACACTAGACGATTTTACAGATTCGTTTTGTTTGGAGCAATCAATTACAACAATCGGAGCTTTCGATTCAAACTGTACGGGAGATAGTAGAGGTGTGTTTGTTTTGCCGTAATATGAATTTTGGAACCTAGCGTACATATCGTATAAAACACTGTACCTTTTTTTATCAAAAGAGATATTAAAGTTGTCGTAGGGAAAGAATTGTGAATTCAGGAACACTTTACAGTTTGTTAATTTACAATGGTCAAATTCACCAGCATTTTCAGTTAATATACTTTTTTTCTTTGTTTGTAATCCAAAGATTACATATCTCGCTTTTTCCAAATGAGTAGAAGTTTTTACAGTCCATGTATGCCGTTGTGTTGAAGGTAAAACGGGGTATTCATGAAACTCCCAGCTTCTGAATGGCATTACAATGTCTCGATCTGATTTTAACTTTCTTAATAATGTAATCCTGTGTTCATCATTTAGTCGCACATGTGGTACTCTCCAAACAATCTTGTCTAATGTTAGTTTCCAGTCTAAATTGGCTTCAGTTGTTCCAGCAGATGCTTTAATAATATCATTATCGTTTGATGACCTTAATAAAACTAGTTCTTGTTTTACATTTATTATTATTCTTCTGTAATCTTCAGCAAATCCTAAAAGTAATCTTAAAGGTACGTAAAAATCAAAGTTTCCCGAAGCGTCAGGAGTAATTATACTTTTGTCTGGTGCAACCCATCCTGCAACAGCTAACAGATTCTTCTCATTTGGTGTTAATGACGCTAATCCTTTTAAGGTACTGGAAATTCCAACCTTTTTTGTTGAATCGACTGTAACTCCTGAAATTTCATATCTAATCTCGTCAAACAAAAATGCCATAGGATTATTTATGAACGGAACAGTGGTTCCAACAGTACCGTCAGCTTTTGTTACTTTTCCTTCAATATATAAATAACTTTCGCATGGAAGAGTATAAATGTCTTGTTGTTGTATAGGAATCCTAATTTCATCGTTATTGTTTAATTTGGACGAAGCGTAAGGGTTGTGCGTGTGATATTCCTTTTCCCATAAGGTCTCGTCGAATGTTGGGCCCTGCGCTATATCCAGTATATCCATTGTTAATGACCTTTAATCCAATTTCTTCTAGAAAACGAATGTTGTCACTTGTTAATCCTTCTACAGCTGATGAGCTACTGACCTCTTTGCTGGTTGGCTCTCTCTTTTTAAATGATAACCCCATTATCTAAGCGGATGATTTTATATGTATTCTTACAGTAATAGCTTCTCCTCGAAAGTCAATAAGGTTTCCGTCTTGATCCACTATGTTCAGCACGATGTCTGAAATGAAACTGGTGTTTAACGGTAGGTACACAAGGTTTTGAGGCTTTTCTACTATCTTGAAACCCGGTGCGACTGATGGGTAGAATGTGTGTAATATATGCCGATTTTCTCCATCTCTGTAGGATCCTTGTATAATGTTACATGTAATGTCTATGCTGTTTACTTTGATGATCGTCACAGTTCTATTCCCAGAATGAGTTGTATTAGGTTCTAATACCTTTGTTTCCTTAGAAAACCCTAATAAACTACCAATTGAACGTTCTTGACCAAAATCAATATAATACTTAGAAGTAATTTCGGCTTTCATTGTATTGTTATTGCCTTTTATCGTTATATTTTCTTTTCCCATATGTTTTTGTATAACTTCATTTATATTATCAATTTCATAAGCTCCTGTTGGTAAACTGAATTCTTCCAAAGCTGAATATTTTCCTTTATTATCTTTTGTCTTGTAATAATGTATTTTGTTATTAATTCCTTCACTAACGTTTGGAATAGAGTTATATGTTGTTAAATCCAATAATGCGGCTTCCCATAGTCTTCCTTTTTGCAAACGTAGCGCTGGAAACAGAATACTGCGCAAAGTACATGAGTTACCGGTTAATGACACTGTATACGAAGACATCTTAAAGTTGACTAACACTTTTAGCTAAAAAGTCTAAACATAAATGACCGCAAATGGATGTATCATCAGGTTGTTTTCTTGTATAATTGTAAAAAACATTTTCCGCCGCACGAAAGTATTGTTGAAGTTCTTTCGGTGGTGGAAGGTTTCCAAAACTGTCGAAATAATAAATCGTTTCACCAAGTTTCTTGTAACACACCCAATGAGTGCCTAATCCTTCACTATTATCCAAATTTACTATACCAGTCTCATTTTTCCACATTTTAACCGGTAATTCATCTTTCATAAATACTCCTCTAAAAAATGGGATTTTCAAACAAGAAGCATATGTAATCAGTTCTTCATTGGTTAATTCTTTGTTTTTAATTATTAATTGCTCTTTCTTATTTAATACACACGATACGGTCTTAGGTATAGTCCTCCTCCCTTTTTTATCATTGACCATATTGTTGGTTTCTTTTTACCTTTACCACTAGTAGATCGACGTTTTCTTCTGATATTACCTCCTTGTTTCTTAGCGGGTCTTTTCCCACGCCTTCTTCTCTTTCCTCCTCCTCCAAACGTAGTTTTTGCTTTCATTGCTGCTGTTACTGCTAAAGACGCTGCTTTTTCACCAATACTCGCGTCACTAGATTTTACTCTTTGCCAAGCTTTCTCAGAAAGTGCTCTATCTGCTATTGATCTATTTTTTGTATCACCAAATTTGGAATACGCTATATCGTGCTGTTTACAAGCCTGATCAAGCTTATTTATTCCAGGATCTCCTCTAGCAAGCCGTTTCTCTAATTTGGTTCCAGGACCACAATATTGATATCCTCCAGGTAAATGTAATTCCACAGGTAATAAATCAATCGCCTTGTTAACTATAGCTCCAACCGGTTTACTTAATAGAGAAAATGCTGTTGATGCTATTCCCCTTCCTCTCTGTAATCTCTCTCGATTATGACTGATGCGTTTAGCCCTCGGCATGACTATTTATAGCCAAACTTACAATCAGTAGGTGCACTCTATAAATGTTTTACAATGAATGTAATATTAGTCTTGGCTTCTTGTATTATATATACTGTTTAAAATCCATTTATTATATAGAAATGGATTAATTAATTAAATGTAGATGCTTTATCCCTTATCATGGGTATTTAAATTCTTTTTTCTCTTATATAATCTTCATCGTTTTCTGTTGGTTCATTAATCACATTCACTTTATCCCCCTTTCCTAATGTCTTGACTTTAGAAGGCTCAGACGGTTTATCTAATTGATTAGGTTTTTCTGGATTGTGTATCTTTTTCCAGTCTAAATAATTGTGGCTGTCAACATCTGAAGCTACAGCTCTTCCTGAAGCCCGATGGATATAATTAAATAAAGCTGCACCAAACCTTTCCATATGTTTTTCATATTCTGTAGTCCATTTCTTGTGTACTATATCAAATATTTTCTTATTTACAGCGTCTCCATCCTGCTCACAATCACCTACATTTGACAATTTTAATTTTTTTACATCATAGCTTGTATCAGTTTCATTCTTTTTGTAAATCGTTAACAATTTTAAAGTCGCTAAATTTACTGCTTCACCATCATAAATGGGATGTTTTATATTGCTTAACCTTTTACCGGAAAATCCCCAATGGTCTTCGTGTACAATCGGGGTTCTTTTATCCATGTATTGTACCGTAACCGCATCAGAAGACAAAAGCGGATCACCAACATTTTGAATTACTTTTCCTTCAAAATTATAATTACCATCAGGTGTTAACGGAAACCCAGCTCTTTTTTCACTATATCCAGATTTTACTCCAAACTCGGAATACCGTCCAAACTTGTCCACACTCATGATGTAACTGAATCGCTATCGTTTAGGTTCTTACTATATATATATATATATATATATATATATATATATATATACGTCTACTGAACAATTATTTCTCGTTTTCGCAGTTCATCAACCAAAGCTACCCATTCGTTTTCTAAACCAGTGTGCCCGGCTTCCATAGCTTCATGTAATAACCTCATTCGATCAACTAACTTATTTATATCGTTGTAATATATTATATTGGTTTTATACAAATTTTTTAATAATCCCCTTCCAGATGTAGTAGGATCAGTTGTTTTTCTTTTTTTATGCAAAACATTTAATTCAGCAGAAGATAAAGCTCTTCTTTTAATTGGAGCTTTATTTGATTTCGAGGGGAAAAGACTAGATATAATGTTTGTGTATTTTATTGACCTGTTTCTATGAATAGGTAGTTCTTTGGAATATTTTTTTCTATGTGCATTTGTATACTCTAGTATATTTTTAAACAATTGTAAATCCTTTTTAGTAAATTTACCAGGATTATTTTTAAAGATGAGTTCAAACAAACCTGTTGTACCTTTATATTTCTTATCACCAATAACTATATCATCATTTTCGTTTATATCTAACTTTCTATCTCCAATCATTAATCCTTTATCCTCTATTCTAGCTCCATATGTATGATAATTTCGATTAGCATGTGTGCCATGTAACATTTTTAATGTATATTTTCTTCCAAGTGTTCCTTTAAACATAATATCTGTGCCTAATTTGCTTAAGTTGGATGGGTTGATATCCTCTTCTTCTGCTCTTGTATCTTCCGCACTTGTATCTTCTGTACTTGTATCTCCTGCAATGTTCTTTTCCCTTAAATCTCCTATATCTCCGCTTTCTTCATACTCGTCGCTTTCTTCAGATGTTTGTAACTGGTCAGAACTTTCATCATTCTGAAATTCTTCTTCATATTTGGAAATTGGTAGCATTTTGTCTCCTTCGAAGCGAAATGAAGGTCTTTCCATATTTTGTGCTAATCGCTTTAAAGGTTCAGTAACAGGTTTGAATGTTGTTTCTAAAAATTGCTCTCTTTCATTTATACCTGATTTTAAAGCTCGGTTTTTTTGTCTAATAGAATCACTAAGTGATTTTATTTCCTTTAATAGCTTTTCCTGGTTAACCATCTTCACACCTTGACGACTTGTACAGTAATACCGCTAATCAGTGTATTAAAACGAATTTATCAAAACCTATTCTATAACGACCATCTTTTATAGCTTGATCTTTCATAATAACCAAAAATCCATACTTTTCCGCCCATGCTTTTCCGCAAAGCTCTTTAAACTTTTCAAATGGCATATCCGCATTCACATGATCGTTATATATATGTTTTAGGTTAGTATCATCTTGTTTGAATACAATTAGAATATTTGCATTATCTCTGATAAGTTGTTTTGGGATTTTGCTATAAGTTTGTCCTATATATATGCTGTCGATGTTATTATGTCTTCCCATGGCAAAGTAGTTTCTAATAGTATCCTGATTTTCACAAGATACATCGTCAAATATAAATACAGAATACGGTTTCGCTTCGTTTGGTTGCATAATGCTATCACTAGCGTTAAATTTGTAAAAATTAACATCAGACACATCAGATAGGATTTTATCCAGCAATTGATACTTTGGTTGATGTAGAGACTTTGAAAAAATATATAGGTTACTAAACCTTAATCCCTGCGGATTAGTGATCAAATTAAAGACAACATTGGTCTTTCCACAGTTTGAGGGGCCACTTACTATACATCGAACAGTGTTTGGAAGTAAACTACCGTGTTTACCATTGTTGATTTTAACGTTATCCACAGTTAAATCATCTATGTTATTAATATTGAATCGATCTTTATGGTGAATAATCTCCATCCTGCTCAAAGGTTAACGATGAAATGAGTTGCTTGTATTAAACCAAGTCCTTTATAGGTATCCATGAATCCTCAGTTTTGTTAAACCCTAACCACCGCACTTTAACTGCGTCCTTTTTTCTTTGTAACACTTTTTCAACAAGATATACATCACCTACTGTTGACTTTAACATTTCATGTCCATAAAATGCACCTTGCAACAAGTCTCCTTTGTTATCTTTTAGGATATACGTTTCAGGTACAGTCGGTTGCACTTTATACACTGTAAAAACTTCATTCGTCCAATTGGGAAGGTATTTTTTGGTAAACACTCCCTTATATTTACTAATCCGTACTTTATCACTTACATTAAATTTTCTTGGCTGCATTTTTTCTACTTTAGGCTTTGTATTTTTCTTTATGCGTTTTAATACATCTTTTGCATTTCTTCTATTTACTTTGTTAGGTTTCATACCAATAGTTCTATGAAACCTGTTGTTATAATCATTTATTAATTGTGGTAAAACATCATACCATACGTAAGAACCTCTTTTTGAAAATTGTTTATACAGTGCTCCTTTTAAGGTTCTATTAAATCTTTCTACAATAGCAGCTTTTTTCTCTGAATTTGTAGAATAATGATTTATTTTATATTTATTCATTAACTGTGCAAAGTTTGTATTAAAGTATTCTGTTCCATCATCAGTTTGTAAATGTTTAATTTTGTTTTTATCTCTTTTTATGGCTATTTCCATGGCTTCTGTTACGCTTTTACCAGTCTTGTCCTTTAGAGGCAAAGCGTCTGCAACTTTTGTAAAACAATTAATAATTGTGAGTATATATTTAAATCCTTTGTTTATTCTGCTATGCGGTCGCATTTCAATTAAATCCGCTTGATATAGATCATTTATCCCTTTTATAACAGTATTTCTTCTTGGAAACTTTATTCTTGCAGGTTTGTGTAGTTCATTAATAATCTTCTCCTTCAGGTCTGACATGATGGTTTCACGAAGGCAGCTGATATGGTATTAAATATTCTTTTGTATAAATCTGCTTATATATATATATACATATAGTTCAAGGTCATTCAAAACTTGTGTAAAAAAAGGGGAAACACAGCTTAACATTGCTGTGTTTCCCCTTTTTTTACGGAAAGGAAAAGGATAGAGGATCTAGGACGATGAAAGGGTTATTAGTCAATAGGGTTGAGGGAATAGTGACCGAATGGTAAAGTGTGGATGTTGTCTGGAAGGGTTTGTCTTTTGTCGTCATTACAGGATAGCGCCTTTTTAACTTCAGTCACGCTGTACAGCTGATGGTTAAAACTTCTGATGGTGTTGAATTTAGCTGTAATGATGTTATCCTCAAATAAGCATTGCTTTTAGTGTTCAAAATGCACTTTCTTCTTTAAATATAAACTCTTTACACCTTTAGCTTTCTTAATATAGCTATTCTTCTTTTCTTCTTCTTCTTTTTCATTATAGAGTTTCAAAGAATATAGTTTAGACATCAGTGCAACAATCTCTTCAAGCAGAACACCATTAGCCTCATCCTTGAATTTGCCTAGTACTTTTTTGTGTCT
The DNA here is from genome assembly GCA_963675035.1 of Allygus modestus. NCBI lineage: Eukaryota > Metazoa > Arthropoda > Insecta > Hemiptera > Cicadellidae > Allygus > Allygus modestus. Next base: position 14,119,943 of record OY776116.1, read on the forward strand.
GTCATTGTCGTAGTTTGGATGATCTTTTGGATAATCGGAGAAATCAAAGTCGTTCTTGTAAATAAATGTACGTAAATCTTTATACATGTCCAATGTTACTATGCGATATATAAAAGCGTCAGTGTCCATATATGTAATAGATATATTTTCTCTTCCGTAGAACGCCACCATTTTGTTGTAGTGAAAATCGTACATGTGTGTTTTTGAGATGTCCAAGATTGACATGCCTATATACAAAGGACGATCCATCTTCACACTCGTCTTCTTCATGGACACTGCTACAAGTTTTTCATTAATAATTATAGATGTTCTAAAATTTGGCTGCTGTACTAGTTTCTGTAATTTTTTTGCGTCGGTAACAAGTTTAACATTTTTGTGTCTTCTTTTGTTTTCCAATGTTTTTCCAAATATCGCATTATTCATTAATTTAAAGAAATCTTTTTGAAAGTCTGATGTAGCTGCTGCTCTTCTGATGGTATTTGAATCAATGTAGGGTTTCAACCAGCATGATTGAGAAAATTCCAAAACTCTATTAATTTTTGTTAGACGTAGTCCTAATTCGATAGCTTGTTGAACCACCCAAAAGTGAGCCACGTAGCGTTGTTTATTATTTAATGTCATCATTAATTTGGGGTGTTTTCCAATTGGTGAAATTTCTGTTTTAGCAAGAAGTGGAAGGTCATAATGAAGATCATGTAAATTTTCTGGGTATTCAAAATCGCAATCCAAAATATATCCAGTGTCACCATGTTTCGGAATTTGTAAAATATCGCCAATAGAGTCGGGATTAATCCATTTAAAGTTATCAAAAGGAAGTGGGTTTGACATTGCCCATCCGTACAGGTTATTTGCATCGAAATATCCTAAATAGGTTGACGGTTTGGTTTCATCGTAATCGGGTAGGTATTTGTTGTTGGCTTTGACATGTCTGGTAACACTTTGGGTCAATCCGCCTCTTACTCCAGCTTCAACCATTAAAACCATGTCAATGTCTGTTAAAAGTTGGAGTTTGCATTTTGTTTCTTTTAACATGGCTTGCCAAGCTAATCCTGGTGAAGTATACGAATGTAGAGGGTCCAAACCGTATGCAGCAAAACAGGTGTTTCGGAATTCTTCCATTACATCACAAAGAAGAGTTACATCTAGTTTGACATAAAAGTCCGAGTAATCTCCTAAGGTCTTCATATCTAACTCGTTCCATACTCGACGTGCGTGTTGATAGTCCTCAAGTGATATTTCCGAATCATTAAGTTTGTTTTTGAAGTGTTCTGGTGAAGGTAGTGATGTTTCATCAAATCTATGCAGTCCATCGATGTAATCATAGGGGAAGACTCCTTTTCGAAGAACCAAATCCATTTTACTATTGGGTACAATTTTGCTTGTTTCTATCAAATCTGTTCTTCTTAGATTTTCAGATAATTTCATGAGGCTTGAAGGCATAAATCTAAATGAATCAACAAACCTTAATTTAATTTTACCCACCTTTTTTGAAAAGCTTATAAATTTTTCCATTGTAGTAGCCAAAACGTCTATTGCTCCATTATCTCTTCCTAGTTCGGGGATTATGAAGTGCGAATCATAACCACTCAGATTGTGCAGAACTACGGGGATAAAATATGGTAGTTTGTAGTTCAAGTTGCAAGCGTTACAGGCTGCACCTCTGTACGCTCCCGTAAGATGATCGTGGTCACGAACTTTAACGTTATCCAGTGTAAAGGTGTTATTACACAAATAACACGTTGTTGTTGAATCATAATGTTGAAGTTCTTCTTCTTCCATAGGTGACATGGGTACCTTTGTTCCATACAGTTCTTCTACCTTTGCAGCTATGTCATACAAATCATCGACAAAGTATTTGGCTGCTTCTTCACCGCGATAAATCTTTGGAGAAGATGATAGTCCATATTTTTGAAGATGGTCTTCAGTCAACGTGGATTTAATTAGTATGCAATAACTGTTTGGTGAATGAAGTTGGTATTTGCTTCTTCTTGTAACGTCCTCTTCTTGTTGTTCAAGCGGATGTAAAGAAGACTCGAAATCAGCGTAAACAACAACAGGTACACGGTATTGTTGTATTACTTTGTCAAATTTTATCTGCGCTCTGCTAGGATGCGGCAATTTAATTCTTACTTCATAGTTTCCATTACATAACCGCTGGTGTTCTACTAACCAATCAGACCCTCCCCTTCTTAGTTCTTTGTTCACGTGACAAAAACATCTTTTGCAAATTGTCATCTTTCTTTTATGCTTAGATAATTGATTAGAAACAAGACTTTCAAATTTTTTGATATACACAAAGTGTGAAATATCACCTTTAGTAATTAATAACAAATCGGTATGATCTCTGCGCTCATTTGGTGTTATACGCAAGGGGTACAAATTGTTTGTCGAATCCAATCCGAAGAGGTTGACAGAAGCTGAAGGATTTTGTTTTTCAAATTTTGAAACGTCTGTTATAGCAACAGGGTAAGTCATCCCTTGGAAATTATATCTATGTTGTACTTCTTCATAATAGTGACTTGGTCTTTCCGGATGAATTGTTACATATTTGGCCAACATAGCATATTTAAAACACTCAGTATCTTGATTTTGTACGTTGACGCAGGATAAGGTATTTCTAATCTTTGTTGGTAGAGGAATGTAGCTACTTCCTCGAATTCCATAGCCGTGTTTGTGTACTCTTAAGTCTAGCCCTGTGATGCTTAACAAATTCCATCCAGAGCCTCTTCCTTCATGTTCTTGTATTTTAGTCATTAGCTCTTCAAAACATTCAGATACGATTGAATCAATATCTGACGAAAACATAATAGTTCGGTTTTTTGTTAAAAACCCTCTCGGTGAAGTTTCATTTTGAATGTTTGTAAATAAAGCATCCATTAATAGTCCAAATTTAATAAAATTTAATCTTTTTAATTCATTTTGCAAAGTGTTGCTTACCAATCCTTTTGCGTTATTTAAAAACTCTTCGAGTTGTAATTTTGCATTGTCAATTTTGAAGTGGGTTACTACATTACCCGGAAGTGCTCGGGCATGTAGTTCTACATTTACTGCTGTTGATGCTGAAGGACGGTGAAGTGTAGACAGAGCATGCGTAGAAGTCGATGCAGCTGATGATGTTGAAGGATGATGAAGTGTAGACAGAACAGGCGTAGAAGTCGATGCAGATGATGATGATGATGTTGAAGGACGGTGAAGTGTAGACATAGCAGAGGTAGAAGTCGATGTTGATGGTGCATATTGAATAACACTAGGTCTGGAATTTTGGTGTTGAGCTAACATTTGATCTATTTCTTTCAATTCTTCTTCTTCATATTCTTCATTTTGGTTTTTGTTATGTTTCAGTTCTTTATGTATCATTAAAATAAATTCATCCTTAAATGAAGACTTGCAAATATCGCAGCGATGCATAATGTAGGTGCGATCTCCACAAGGGTTAAGGCAATAATGAACAACACTGCAAATACCCCTCTATTTATACCCTAGCAAAAGTAATGGGGGTACGTATTACGTGAAGTTTACTATTTTTTTTTTTTTTTTTTTTTTTTTTTCATTTTATATTTACTATTGTAGCTGGAGGCTACAAATTTCTGTATTTAGGTCAAGGTCATTGAACAAATTTACCAAAACGGGGAATAGAGCAGTAAATGATTTTATATTAAACCATAAACTGATCTATTCCCCGCTCTGTATTTAACTAAGACAATTTTCTCCAACAGAAACATTTGATAAATTTTAAACTCGGATGTGAAGTTGGATTGTACACATTGCATCTTGATCAACTAAAAATTTCATAAAACAATAGGGATCTTCAGTTGTAGATTCATCTTTAACATATTCAATAGTCAACATTGCCGAACGAAGATCTTGTGGAATTACGTCGACTTTTATGAGTCGCCTTTCGAGTTCGAACCGTTTTGTTATTGATGTAAGTTTTATCACATCATCGATATCGATGAGGGGAAAGCTGTAGCAAACGGAGTTTCCTGGTGGGTTCATCATGTCTATATGATAAATATACACTGTTGCATCGTCTTTAAATAGACGTTCCCCCACCATTAAATGTATAAGTTACCCCACTTTTTTAATCATGTAAATGGGTCAAGGTCATACAACGATATTACCAAAACGGGGAATAGAGCAGTAAGTGATTCTCACTATAACCACAAACTGATCTATTCCCCGCTTTGTATTTAAAGTAAACTATTTGAAGACAACAAAAACTTATTCAGATTCTTCCGATGATAATGATGATGATGAGCTCATATCACTAAATAAGCGACGACGAACACAAAAGTTCCTTGTGACTGGATCTAGAACTACATCATCGATATTAATACTGCTTGGAGGGGTTTCACTATCAACAAGGTCCATTTCCTCCAAGCAAAGCAACTGATGATGAAATTCCGGTTCATTATTATCGACATCGTCGTCGTCAGTCAACAGCTCCAACAGCTCCATCTCTCCAAGATATGGTTCACTGCTAGCAAACTCACTCAGTAGTTCAAGATCACTAAATAGTTCACCTTCCATCTCTGAATCGTCTTCGTCTTCATCTTCGTTTAAATTTAATGGAATATTTTTAATCAATTCTAGTATAGTCTTCTTAGAAGGGAAAATGTTATCTCTGGGCGACATGATTCCAAGTAGCAGACTGATTTACCACTAATACGAAACCACCTTTTATACATGATTTCGGTGGTGGTGGGGGTAAGTGTTGAAAGTGCAAGTGGTAGGGAAAAGTGATAGGGAAGAGGTATTATTGTAACACAAATGATTAAGTCCTGTAAGTAGGTCAAGGTCACCTTATCCTATTACCAGAACGGGGAATAGAGCAGTAAGAGATTCTTATTCAAACCTCAAACTGATCTATTCCCCGTTCTGTATTCCCCCCCCCCCTTTGGCGTTTTATTTAGTTTATGAGGTTGTGTAATAAAGGCACAGTGTGTAGCCTTCTTGTAATAATTGGACAATTTTTTTCTTCAAAGGGATTGGTTTTACATCTATTTTTACTTCTTCTGTTCCACGAATACCCAATCCTTTGACCTGAACATGTTGGTACTCCGTTAACAGTTGGTAAACACGCTGGATAAAAGTATCCGCTTTAGCAGTAGAGTCAATATAGTGGAGGTATACCATGGTAGGTGCTCTCTTGACGCAATTCAGAACCAAAGTGATAATTGTCTCTGTAACATCGGGCTTATATACCCATCGTTTTTTTTTTTTTTTTTTTTTTTGCTTTAATTACAGGTTTGGAACAATATAAAATGTTATATTAATGTTCCATCCTTTATCGACTAACCTTACCATATTACCAAAGATTTTATATAACTTTCTACTGTAGTTTGTTTCAAATGCTTCATTTTCACTACTATAAACTTCACCTGTTGGTCTCCACATGTACAATTGACAACTAACCTCTATATCAAGATACCGTAGCAGTAATCTCCTTACAGCAAGCACCTGATCAATGTTTTCGACCGTCTGCTAACTATTATAGTTGCTGCAGAGATAGAAGTAGTGGATGCATTCATTTTCAGCAGAGTACTAATTTTTACCAGCGATGGAGAACCTCCTTTATACTTAGTTTAGGTAGTGGTGGGGGTTAGGAAAAGATATTGTTGTGAGAAATAAAAAGATCTTTCATTATTTTTTATCAAACGAATATTTTCTAAGTCCCAAGGTCATTTACACCAGTTGCCAGAACGGGGAATAGAGCAGTAAGTGGTTCTCACTTGGACCGCAAACTGATCTATTCCCCGCTCTGTATTTTAAAGCAAACAATAACTCTTCTCACTATTGAGCAGCCTTTGTTCTTTGAAGCTCAAGTTCTAAGTCTGCAACCAGGCGAAAGTCTGCATCATGCTCCTCCCATTGTTCAGGAGAACGCGGTTGACCACACCACTTAGTAAAGGCGTACCTCATCGCCTCATTGTACTCCTCCAGGATAACATGATAGGGTCTTGGTTGTTGCGTTGTAGACTGCATCGGTGATGTAGTTTGTTGCGGTTGAGACTGAGCACCATTTTCTGCAACCTTATTAATTTTATAAACCTCAGTCATTTCAGCAGCCTCAACAATCGCGTACAACTCCTCTTCGCTAATTTCCTTTCCCCATGTGTTGCTGTTGACGCTCATGACGATACAACTAATAATTATATTCCGAATCTCTCGCTTAAATACCCGCTTACCCCCTCCCCTCTTTACTGTTGAATAATGTCTTTAATATAATATTTCTCCTTTTTCCATTTAAGTTTTATCTTTAACTTAGTGCAATATATCTAAGTCCGTTATTTAGGTCAAGGTCGTTGTAGCATTGTAAAAAAAAGGTGTGGACAACCTATTTACACTCTGCAGCATATGCTACAAATTGTAAATAGGTTGTCCACACTTTTTTTTTTATTTGGAAAAGACTATTTTTAATTTGGAATACACTTTTTAATCTTTTTTTATTTTAAATGTTTTCCACACACTGAAACCTGTATCATTTCGAATTAAATAGTTCTGTTTGGTAAGTTCTTTGACGTGGAGGTCCATGCCTCTAGGCAACTCTACATAGTACAATTTACCTTCACATTGAACCACCACCTTTGCAAAGCCCTTTGATTTAACAAAAAAGTATCGTTTATTTCTACAAAGCCTATTAATTCGAATTTTGGTTGGTCTCACTGTTGGATGGGGTGTAGAAAGAGAAACGGTGCCCTTGTGATTTTGTTTTAAATGTGATCTGCATACTTCTTCATTTAAAACACAAGACTTAGCACAACGTTCCCCTTTCCTTGCACCTTTTTTAAAACTGTAGCTGCATCTTGGTGCAGGAAGTATAGACTGCCTTCTCAAGGTTTTTAATTGTTGAAATTTCTCTGAAGGAGATTCGTTGTTAATACAGATCACTGAAGGACGGGAAAGGACACTTACAGAAGGTGTAGAAGGTTTGGTAGGAGAAGAAGAATGTAGACTTGCAGATGGTGTTGAAGAGCCTGGTGTAGAAGGTGGAAGAATGCTTGCCAGCGCCTGCTGAAGAAGCGAAGGAGCTGGTGAAGCCAAAGATGGTGCAGTTGTTTGCTCATCCTTCCTCGGTGATGGAGAAGGTGAGCGAGAAGTAGCCGAAGAAGATGAAGACGACGAAGACGATGAAGAAGATGAAGAAGATGAAGAAGCGGACGGGGGAGCAACGAGGTTTTCTTGAAGTGGTTGCGGTCGTGGTGCAGGCTCCTCAGGAACAATGCATGATAATATTAACGCCTGCCGAAGGATGGAAGGAGCTGGCGGAGCAGATGACGGAGCAGGTGAAGAGTGCTCAACCTTCCTCGGCAAAAGTTGCTTCCTACGGTCAGACATCTCGGGAACTGAACTGCACTCGTGATGTGTAAGCAGCAGAATGATTTTACCACTGGTGAAAACCCTCCTTTTATACCCAGTTGTAGGGGGGGGGGCTTTAGAGGCTAGGGAAGGAATATTGTTGTAATGTTTTACTAAACGAAAATTTTCTAAGTCCCGAAGTGGGTCAAGGTCATCTGAACATGTTGCCAAAACGGGGAATAGAGCAGTAAGTGATTCTCACTTGGACCACAAACTGCTCTATTCCCCGCTCTGTATTAGGAGAAGAGGACTAGCTTAAAGCTCGCAATTATAGGCAAATAAACCTGATAACGGAACACTAACCTCTCCCCCGAAAAATTATTCACCCAACACACAAACGATATAGTCAGTTAACAACAGTCGCGCACTCTGAAACCGCAAGGACGTTCATCACTGTGTAGGCGTCAGAATACTACGAACCGAAGTACAATAATACCTGACCAAGGTCCCCTTAAGTTTATTTCCCCGATGATGTATCCTCCAAGATAAGCAAAATGGTCAGTTAACAACAGTCGCGCACTCTGAAACCGCAAGGACGTTCATCACTGTGTAGGCGTCAGAGTTTTACGAACCGAAGTACAATAATTACCTGACCAAGGTCCCCTTAAATTTAACCAAAAATAAGCAAACTGACTGAATCTGTTTCTCGTGAGTAAGGGTTAAGATAGGTAAAGTCATCCGGTTTGCGCGCCGTAATGACTTAAGGTCGGTTTTCGTGCCATACCTTTTTGTAAGGGGTTAGGAAAGGTGTTTATTTGAGAAACATAATCCCCCCTGAGATATTTAAAGACATAAGGTCGGTTTTCGTGCCATACCTTTTTGAATGGGAGCGTGAAAGAAAAGTACATATTTCATTAGTAAATAAAAAACACTTCAAAAACACTTTAAAACCAACACCAAACTAACTACAGTTAAACTAACTACATTTACTAGCAGCAAACTACAAGCGTTATTCTAACATGCTTAATAATACACAGACATGCCTTAAGCTAAGGTAGCATCTCTAATATATAGTGGTACCAACTCTATACTAGAGATACTATTGCGGACAGCGCGGGCAAACAGCTAGCTAGGCTGTCGGCCTGCGACTGCGAACCCTCTGCGGGCTGCTCCCGCTTTTATAGGAATATATCGGGGGGGGGGGGGCTTCGACAGTAGTTTGTTCTAACGCTGTATAGCACACTTTGAATTGCTCCAAGTCCGGTAACTGGGTCAAGGACACGTTAAAATATTTTGTAAAATAGCAAAGGTGTAACCTTTGCTATTTTACTTTGGAAGAAATCTGTACTACGTTTAAACAAGGGAGACTGTTATCCGTTTTACGCAAAACTCCTTGCACGATCTTTTGATAAAATGGAAAAGATTAATGCCGGAGGGCGATTCCCATTCCACCAAAATACAATGCATATCATTTCTATGCAACGGTCTCAGCTCTATTTTTACTTTTAATTTAATGCCTCGAAACTCATAAGTAAGGATGGACAGAAAGGCTTCTGAAATAGCAAGCTCGGAAGGAACAAGCCAAGTGTTTACACCTACAGCTTCCATAGCGATATGATGATTTTTACCACGCTGTTGCAGTATATATTAAATTTCCCCTTCCATAAATTTTGTGCTAAAACGTGGTTGTGTACATTGAATGTTTCTTGAATATTTTCTAAGTCCTAATCTAGGTCAAGGACACGTTGAAGATAAAAGCATTAAGTGTTAAGCAAACTACAAAACATTCCATCTACAATGTTATTATAAAGCATCAAAATATGGTCAGTTTACAACAGTCGTGCACTCTGAAACCGCAAGGACGTTCATCACTGTGTAGGCTTCAGAATACTACGAACCGAAGTACAATAATCCCCTGACCAAGATCCCCTTAAATATATTTAACTACACATGCAAATGCGCATGGTCTCTCAATTGCGCGTTGGGCCCACACACACTCAAGAGACCTACGCTGCAGCAGGCACTGCAACCCAGTGGGACGTTCATCCTAAAGGGCGGCAGGCTACTGCGCGGAGACGCTTGAAATCTCGGCTTATATAGCCGAAAAATGGGAAATAGGGATATTTAGGGGAAAACGGGATAAGGGATAACCCTACTTCGTTGCGGGATTTTGTCGGGAATTTGTCCCTTTCTGCTAAAAAGTTTATCCCTCGACCTTGACCTTGAACTTGACCCAAAGGGGGGGGGGGGTTCCGTCAGGGGGGGGGGGTTCCGTCGGGGGGGGGGGGTTCCGTCGGGGGGGGGGGTTCCGTCGGGGGGGGGGGGCTTGAACTTGGCCGGGGGGGGGGGCCGGATGTAAACCGGTTCTAATTAGTACCCAGCTTTGCTATCTATATATTGATAGGGCGAGGTTATCCTTTGCGACCTGCTTTACTTTGTCTGGCACCTCATTCCAGCTTTGGTTCTCAACCAGTATACACGTGCTCTATTCATTTTCCCTTCCATCCAACAACACCATGTCTTCTCCTCTGACTCCCGAAAAACTTCAACGTTTGAAGGAGTCCTTGAAGAAGTCGACGGAAAGAAGAAGCGGATTTAAGAAACCTTCAGCTTTTAAGTCTGCTCTTAGACGTGATTTTCGGTGTCACCCATTATATTTTCACCAGCGACCCTCAACTCAGCCTCAGCCTTCTACGTCCACAGCTCGACCTTCAACTCCACCACTAACTGTAGATGAGGTGATGGAGCGGACAAGAGTGATCGGGATCAATGATTTGGTGACGCCGATCGACACCTCCAAGGCCGAGTTCCGGAATCTGAAGCGGATGACGGAGTACAAGTTTGTGGCTAGGAACGGGGACCACGTGTTCCTCTTCCAACACACCGACCACTACGTCGAGGTGCGTCTGCCGCAGACTTGTCCACCACCACCCCCTCTGATAAACGACACCCAGGAGTTGTACTTCATGAGACAAGATGGGAGGGTAAAGTGGGTTTTAAAAAATAAAGTTTAAATTAAGCAGCGATCCCTAGACCAACCATTCCTAACCAAACCATCCCTCAGCACGCAAACGGTCCTTTTCAGGGCCACCCTAAGCATTTCAAGTTAGGGACTTGGCCTGTACATAGGCAGGAGACTGTTAGTCTTATGTTTGTGTGCAGCCCACTTTGTGAAAATTTCTAAGTCCCAAGGTCCTTGAACATGACCCAAAAAAAGGGGGGGGGGGTACAAAGTTTGTGCAAAGTATGTCATGTGGGTACTCAAATTAAACGGATTGATCAGACGAACAAGTTGGTGCAAACAGAATTCAGATCCGACCAAGGGTATAGCAGCAACAGCGAAAAAACAACTATTTTCAAGGACAAACCTAAATAACTTCTTTATTTACGGTTTAAAGTATATTAAGTGGGTACTCAAATTACGCGGATTGATCAGACGAACAAGTTAGTGCAAACAGAATTCAGATCTGACAACGGGTATAGCAGCAACAGCGAAAAAACACCTATTTTCAAGGACAAACCTAAATAACTTCTTTGTTTTTAGTTCAAAGTATAACATGTGGGTACTTCAATTACGCGGCTTGCCAAGACAAACAAGAAGGTGCAATCTAAATTTAAATCTAACCAACAGTATAGCATCTGTAGCGTAAAACGATGGTTTGAAGGACAAGGTAACGTTGTGGTGAGGGTTAGGTGCCTATCATACACGATAACGCTCCATCATTATTCTTCCAGCTCTTGACGGATGAACATCTACCTAGAGGATCTAAAAAATGTCGCAGTTTTACAGGAACATGAGGAAGGTGACCTTCAGTAGTCCCCTTGACACTACTTTCTACTTCCCTGACAATGAAGACAGAAGGTCTACACTTTTAGTGGACAATGAGCGGTTTCGTCGAAGAATAATCGAGGTTGAAACACTTTTAGCTAGTTGTTTGCTTCGCAAAAAGAACCATATGAATACATGCACCGGTTTAGATCATAGTAGCTGTTATACTTATACAGCGTTGAAGCGCAAACATTATTGAAGTTTTTAGTTACGGAGCTAAGGTCTTGACAGTCTAAGAGCTAAACCCTAACTAACACATGTAAACTAGTTATTGTGCGATGTAAAACTTGGTGGGGAGACTGGTGTAGTGGGGGGGACTGGTGTAGTGGGGGGACTACCATATGCCGCACACTTGCCACCTGCCGCCTGCCACCTCCCACCAACCATCTGCTTCGTTCTACTACACTTTTACCCCCACCATTTTGTTTGATACCAGAACGCTAGCTAGCGAATAGTCAGTACACCTCCGGCTCTCGACCGGTGAACATCGAGCTCTCCGAGACGCTCTTCACAAAATAACAATATCATTTCACTCAAGGTCTGATAGATGTTTCTATTTCATTGCCGTCACGTATTATTTCCTCCTGACAGCAATGAAATGCAAACACCTAACAGAACAGATAGGTGTCAAAAACACAACATGGACTCTGCGCAGGGATCGAAGTATCTACCGTCTTTCTTCAGAAAGCAAAGTGATGGCCGCAACTCGTCCGGATCAACAACATCGATGACAACCAACAACGGGGAACTATTGTAAACATGAATTATTGTAAATAAAGTAATATTTGTAATATGAATTATTGTAAATAAAATAAAGTAATATTTGTATTAGTACTACCTCGCACTTGTATCATTCGATTGCTTCATTCGATAATTTTCATTCGATATTTTATCGAATTAAAACTATCGAATCACAATCGGATTTTACGCGTGCGAGGTAGTACTTTTTTAAAATTACCTCCCCGTGACCTTGAACTTTGAACTTTAACTCATTTCGTCACAAAACCGCCTACGTCACTGGCTCAGCCCCAGATAACATCTTTCATGACTCAGCACTTCCGGTCACGTGACCGGATGACGTCACTTCCGGCGCAAAACCCGCAAACCCACACTACTTATAAGTTAATTAACCTTTTATGTTATGCTTTCTAATTATGTAAAAAACACACTTTACACCGGTTACAAAACTAGTATGGTTTAGACTTTAATGTGGAGTATGCTACAAGGAAGGGCTGTAGCATGTATCAAAAGAACATGCTAATTCCAAATGAAATGATGCGTGTGTTGCAGAAGGAATGTCGGGCTGGGGTGTTTTCAACTATTTCATAGTCGAATTATTTAAGTTCGCAATAAGGTTTATCAATGAGTCAATAAATGTTTGAAAGCTACAATGAATAAACGAGTTCGCACGCAGCACGCTGACGTGAGGGAAGTGAATTTCCAAATAAAATCTTTTAAAACTCAAAATCACTGTAAAACATACATTTGTCCAATTTTTATTGAAATCTGAAAACATTGATTTTTTGGCTGTTCTGATACTCCTGGTTTCATTTACTTGCAAACCTGGGAATACAAGGGAATACAATGTTGCCCAATATAAGGTTAGGAGAAGGTCCAGACAGGCTTGAAAGTAGGTGTGAGGTTGCTGGGGATGATAAAAGTACTCTAACAAAGGAATAACAGGCTTTTCTCGTGTAAAACCCCCATAAGACAACGTACTGTGTTTAGTCAATACACATTTTCTTTAATAACTCGGTAATAATATTTATGCTGGAATGACGAGAGAGGGCTTAAAACTTTCGCCTCTCTAATTATCATCTTTTTACATGCATTTATTTTACATCTGGGGCTTTTATGACCATTTTTGGGCCCAAAACCTCGAAATTTGAAAGATTAATCCCCCAAAAAAGGGGTTTAGAGTTTTCCGATTGTTTTGCCCAACGAACTTGTCCAACTGATTACAGAAAGGAACGTCCCTACCAAATTTGAAGTAAATCGGACAAAAATTGCGACCGCTAGAGTGCATACACATATATATATATATATATATATATATATATATATATATATATATATATATATATATATATATATGTATATATATATACATATATATATATATATTTGCATATGTATATATATATATATATAATTTTGAACGACCCCCCAAAACGTGTTCAGGGGGTCACGTTAGGAACTTCTATGGTGGTCCCGGGCTTACGTTTCACCGTGCGGGTCATGCTAATAGTTCACTTTCCATAGGAAATTCACTAATAAAAGTATTATATAACCTACGGTAGTCAAATATCGCATAGTCAAATTGTTTCTGGTCACAACATATGGAAAATTATGTTTGTTAAATATTCGTAAGACTTTAAAATAGTTTACAAATCAACATGGGACATGGTTATTAACAAATAAACAATACATACTCATCTTAAATAGTACTTTACTTCCATAAAGTTGATACAAAATAATTATAAGAAAGGCAAAAGTAGCTTTAAATAAACATTTTGCCTCCAGGCCACAAGTCAGAAGAACTTTGATCTACTTTACTACATGGTTCCAACCACTGTGTGTTTTTTATCTGATTACAAGGGAAAACTACTTTCGTTGTAGTGATGGTTCAGAGTTGTTTGAATCAATCGTGACATCGATTGAAATTTGTTCTCCTTTTGCCTTAATATACAGTGTGTCCCAAAAGCCCCGGAACGGTTCAGTAATTTCAAAACCATACCAGATTAAATATTCAACACACGTATTTGAAAGACAAAATCTCAATTTTTGCTTTATGTACCATACATGCCCCTGCCCCAAAAGTGGAGCCTAGAATCAATTGTGGAACAATCCACTGATAAATATATATATATATATATCTGTTTTTTTTAACTACGTGCTTTTTTATGTGTGATGACCTTAGTTTCGCTTTGTATTGGGCTATACTCTCGCCTTAGTTTCATCATCCCAGAGGGCGTGAGGTGCGTGAACGTGAAATAACTAACTCGGCTTACTGACGATACGGGACTTGTTCCCTGTGCCATGAAACGTAGGTGAAATTATGCGACTCTATTAGTTTTGTGTGTGTGTATACATTTATGTCTTGTCTTCTATGTTTTTTTTCTCATTGACATCTGATAAGTCCCCCAGGACTAAAATAAGGTCCTAATTAAAGTATATAAATGTGTAGTTTATAAATAACCCAAATGTCACTATTGCATTTTCATACATGGAAAAGAAATGTTTCGCCCCATCAGACTGAAGAGAGATTAAAATTGTTTTAATCTTCCAGGAGAATATTTTCTTATCATTCATAATTCATGTGTACTCGCAAAAATAATAGTAAAAATAAAAAAAACATTTTACATCATCACAGAATAAAATTCTGTTTTGCTGGTAAACAACCACTTCAGATAAGACTTGTCATAAGATGTGGTTTTCTGATATTTAAACAACTAAAGATAGAACTTTTTTAATAAAGTCCAACTAAATCATTACTAACAATTATATTCAGTAGTATAGTAACTTATGAAAGTGTAAGTCTAATAACCAACTAATAAGTATAAATGTTTTTTAACATTTTATATAATAAATGTATACAAAAATTGGCTTTTAGTATGCCAAGTTCGTTTGAAAACCAGCAATGGTTACAGGCATAACAGTAAAACCCTCTTTCTAAATTACCCAGTGTCTGGTTGATTGAATTTCAGGGTGCATACAAATGAGCGGAAATAGCTTTTGTACGAAATCTTTTTTTATCCCCTTTACTTTTATCGTAAAGCAATGAAAAGCTTTGTCGTTTGTGATTTCACAGAGTAATCTCTGTAAAAATGTTAATAATATTCTTTATTATTAGTAAGAAGCTAAATCTTAGGAAATTAATAATTAATATGCATTATAAAAGTTGTATCTAAACTGTCCTGAAACAAGTAAAATAGCTTATAAGAAACTTAGTTAACCACGAACACCAATTAAACAAATACAAATAATTAAATACGTAACAGACTAAAGGCAAAATAAACGGTATCAGGAAACTGACACATACTTTCTCCCTTTTAACCAAACTTTCATGACAAAAATATTTGTTATTTACTAAATATAGAATATGAATTATAGATAAATGTACAGAAAATTGTCTAAAATAGTTGTTTTCAGAAATATCCACTCAAATCCCTTTTTGGGAGGCACTATAGAGTCCGTTACTACACACAGTGGTTTTGAGAGGGGAAATGCCCCCTTGCCCCTCCCCAGGTTAAATAGCAACACATTTCGAACATCCTCTGTTGGTCAATGCTAACTTGACCTGCATATCAAATTTTAATGAAATTGATCAGTAAATAAGAGGGAAATAGTTATTTTTGTATTCCCCATAAGAATAACATTGGACAACGTACTGCGTTTACTGCTAAATTAAAATTTCAATTTTTTCCGCAACTAGCAATCGTAGAATAGTAATTTAAAATACTAATTTATTTAGTTTTTAGAGCTCTTTTTAATAGTGAATAGTAATCTTTTTAACATTTATGATTTTTTATGAAAAATCCAAAAAACAGATTTTTTGTTTGTTTTAAGTCCTGTAATTTCTGAACCCGAATTTTTCCAGAAATTCGGGTGGTGTCATTTTGTTGGAAACCTAAAGTTCTACAAACCACTAAAGTTTAATCAAAATCGTTAGAGCCGTTTTTGAGAAATTTGGATTTTTCATGTTTTTTGGCGGTTTTTTGGGGATAATTACCCTTAAAAATCAAAAATTCAAAAAAATGAAAAAAACGCCTGGAGATATCGTGGATTAGTACCTACATACCAAATTTAATAAAAATCGGCCCATAGGTTAGGGCTCTAGCTCTGTACACATCCACACAGACACACACACACACACACGGACACACACACACACACACACACACACACACACACACACACACACACACACACACACACACAGACAGACATCACGTAAAAACCACTTTTTTGGGTTCATGGAGCACCAAAACGAATATTTCCACTAACAACTCAAATTCGAAAATTTTTACGAAAACAATACTTTCTCCATATACTATGTATAAGGGGGAGAAAGTAAAAAGTAAATGTCTACCATTTTACATCTTTGAAAATATTTTAAATGATAGGTGTAACTGTATGTTATTTTTTGACAACCACTAAAGATAAAGCAATTGTTTATATTTTTGTAAAAGGAGCGGTTGAAAATTTACAAATTAACAGTAACTGTGTGAGACCATACTACAAATACCAACAGTACGGAAACAAAACAGTACAATATACTAAGAGGTTTTCATTGGAAATAGTTAAAATGTTGAACGATGAAATAAAAATATCCAAATTCCAATAACTCAAAGGCCTAGTCAATTAAAAATTAATTTTTCGTCATACTGCTTCAAAAACATCTGTTTTTGACAGATGCGTTGAGATTCAAAAGTTCTTCTTTTTAGTCTTTGGAAAATAACATATGTTTTGATGATCATTAACGTACTAGGACTAAAAAGATCATTGTTGATGATACTTTTGATTCGAGGTCGTCATAAATCGATTAAAATTCATTCGATTATAAATAATCGAAACATTCATTGTTATTATCGAAACCTTCATTGTTGTATTGTTATTATTTTTGCGTTCGTTTCCCGTACACCACTGGTGAGTGACAACTGTGAGTGACACGATGGACGAAGTTAGTAGGCCTAACGATTCGTATCGAATCGTCCAAATATAATAGAAAAAGCCCAAACAATCATATTTCCATGACAACCGTGCCCAAATCGAATGTTTGTTTTGAAGAACAATCGATTGATTCGAACCACAATGATTGGTTTGAAGTGATCGACTCAACAACCGATAGATATGAATGAACCGAAGTTATGCATGTGCAACAGCTGATTGTTTCAAGAGACAAGCTGAAAGAAACATTTGAGGTTATGAAGACACAGTACGTAAATTTTACTTTTTTTTATTTAAACCTTAAGTTTTTTGGCAGTATGACGAAAAATATAGTTCGTCACTCGGATCAAAAGTGTCTTTTTAATACTCGCTCATTTCCCAGCCTCGGCTTCACCTCGGCAGTTAAACTGGAGCTCGTATTAAAAAGATCCACTTTTGATCCTAGTGACGAAATATACTATTATTAAAATTTTGATGTTGTAATTTCAGAGCTCAAAGTGTGAAACACGTTTTTTTTTACCGCAGCACCTTCATGGAATTGTTGTTGCCTTACCTTGCCCATCCACACAGCTGTACAGTCCACACATAAGACTGTGTGTGGAACATATCCGGCAATACAAGGGGTAAGCCGTTACTCTACATGGTATTCTGATTGCATTTCAGCTTATATACCTTCCAGCACTAGGACTCGAACCCTCGACAGGACCGCTGCAATGGTTTCGAAGTCCGTCACCTTGACCATTACAAAGATTCAAAAACGTACTGTACATATCTAAGTAAATTAGTTGTAATCATATAAAATTAGTTAGTCTTGGTTTTTCCTGTTGTTTAATTACACATCCAGATCCCCATTCTAAAGTTACACAAAATTAAAAAGAGACATTTTAGTTTACTTTATATTGATATCAGTTAACAATTTAATGGGATCTTAATCATACTTCCAATTATATACCTATGCATGAGTCATACTAAATAAATATGCAAATATGTGGCATATAAGAGGTGAAAAGAAATATAGGTTGAACCCTTGATGTACCTGTGAAATATAACTAATTTTTTAACTGAATTATGTTATTTCAGTATTTCTGATTTCTGTTTTTATCATTCAGCACAACGCTACGAATCTAAAACCCCAGTGGACCATGAACTACTTTTTATCAGCCGCAACATTAAAATACCCCCGTAGTAGCAAACCTGCGTACTCAGCGAATTTCCAATGCATATATATGTATCTTAATACCACATAAAGCCACATACCAAGTTTCATCAATATACATTCATAAATAAATGGTTTATGACATTTTAATTATTCTCTATAAGAATAAAATGGCAGTTGAGTATGCAGGTATGCTGAAGGAAGGAACACAAAAAATGGGGTTTTATACAAATATCAATATAACTCATTTAGGTAAAGCCACATACCAAATTTCATTAATTTATTTTCATAATTAAGGGAGATAACACGTTACTTATTCTCCATAAGAATAACATGGGGCTGAGTACGCAGGTTTGCTGCTACGGGAGCCTTTGGCAAACCAATTTTTTTGAGCAAATATCAATGGTCCACAACCAGATGAAGCCGTATACCAAGTTTCGTCAGTATACGTTCATAAATAAGCGAGATATAACATTTTTCTTTTCCTCCATAAGAATAACATTAGACAACGTACTGTGTTTAGCACTTTCAATATCTCGGTAACCAATTGACGTAGAGAAATGATCAAAATACCAAATTGTGTGTTTTTTTAAGTTGAATCCAATGGTAAAAACTAAAATTTGACTATTTCCAAAATTATATGTAAAAAATTCGAAAAACCCATTTTTGGGGTACAAAAGCCCCCCAAAATACCCCTTCAGGTAGAGCGATCTGGCTGGTTTTCGAACTTAAAGTCATAAATGTTACTTTACACGTTTATACCAAATTTCATCAAAATCGGATAATTTTTACGAGAGTTATCGTGCTCACGGACACATATATATATATATATATATATATATATATATATATATATATATATATATATATATATACAGTGTCGAACGAATGGTGTTTTTGGGGTCTGGGGACTTCAAAACGAAAAGTTATCATGGTCCCGGGCCTAGGTCTTACCATGCCGAACACGGTAATAGCTTCTTCCCTATAGGGGAAATTCGCTAAAAAAACCCTGTCACCAGCAAGCAAGTTATTAAATCCATCACGCAGGCCATAACTCTACACGGTAGTTATTCCCGTAACTCTGCGAAGTCTGCACACAATGAGCAATATACAATGTAACTTGGTTGTTGTATAACTGAATAAATTGCATGACTACATTTAGATGCACTCTTTGATGACCTTTTGTTCACCGTCAAATAAAACAGCTTATTTTATTAATCGACATAATAAATTTTATATGACCCCCCTTACAGTTTACAACGAATAGTTTTACAGTTTACAAATATATTTTTAAACATTTTAACTCTTTTTCTAACTTTTTAGTCCTGTACTTGACTGATTAAATTAAATATTACTAATTAATGTATTAGAAATATAAATTAAGAACGAGTTCGCACGCAGCACGCTGACGTGAGGGAAGTGAATTTCCACATAACAACTTTTAAAACTCAAAATCAGTTTAAAAACATGGAATCTGAAAACTTAGATTTTTTGGCTGTTCTGATGCTTGTGATGGTTTCATTTACCTGCAAAGATGGGAATACAATTTTGCGCATTATAATGCTAGGAGAAGGTCCAGTCAGGCTAGAAAGTAGGCGTGAGGTTGCTGGGGATGATAAAAGCACTCTAACTAAGGAGTAGCAGGCTTTTCTAGTGTAAAACCCCCATAAGAAAACGTACTGTGTTTAGTCGAAACACATTTTCTTTAATAACTCGGTAAATATTTGTGCTAGAATGACGAGAGGGCTTAAAACTTTCGCCTCTCTAATTCCCATCTTTTTACATGCATTAATTTTACATCCGGGGCTTTTCTGACCCTTTTTGGGCCCAAAAACTCAAAATTTGAAAGATTAATCCCCAAAAAAGGGGTTTGGAGTTTTCCGATTGTTTTGCCCAACGAACCTGTCCAACTGATTACAGAAAGGAACGTCCCTACCAAATTTGAAGTTAATCGGACAAAAAATGCGACCGCTAGAGTGCAAACACATATATATATATTTATATATATATATATATATGTATATATATATATATAAAATTTTGAACGACCCCCCAAAACGTGTTCAGGGGGTCACGTTAGGAGCTTCCATGGTGGTCCTGGGCTTAACTTTCACCGTGCGAGTCATGCTAATAGTTCACTTTCCAAAGGAAATTCACTAATTATTTCAAAAGGACGGCGAATAACAATAAACAATAATATCATATTTGTAAACCACAAAATCGTTTCAACTTGAGGCAAACTGGTTTTCATCAACGTTTGAAACAAAGATAAATTATCGAAAACTATATCATACCTCATACTGATAATAAATTTGTAAAAGCATTATCTTTTATATGGACTGATAAACTATGTCTAAATACATACTAAGATACTACAAACCACGGAGGTACATACTTGGAGTAATTTTTGTGATATAAACATTACAATAAATAAAACTGTTAATTATATCAAACGGGATTACTTATATATTATCAGTCACGTTTTGCTGCCACAGGTTGGATTTGTAAATGAAGAAAGAAATTCGTTCATTCAAAAGGAAAAACAATGATCAAAGCAAGAAAAACCTGGTAACATAGGTGACTATTCATGTATTTGAAAAGACGACTGAAGCGTTTAGAGCAATCTCGCTTTGACGTAGATTTCAAATACAAATTGCCTCCTGTAGCTAGCCAAGGTTCATCCATTAGGATATTTTTTGATATTTTTCCTGTTAAGATCAGATGTTCGTTTTGTAAGGTAAAAGTGAGCATTTATCATGTTTGCTTAGGGGATTAAAAATAAGATTATAAAGAGAACTACATAAGGATTGTACATGGTATGGATTATTATAGCTTAATAGTATTTTATATTACATTAAAATATTGTTCAGTTGAATAAATCAGAATTGTTTTCCATACATTTGAGGCATGAAAATCAAATCATATTGCAGTATGATAAATAATAGTTTATTAATCAAACACGTCAATTTGCATTACGTGTTATAACAAACTATCACCCAAACAGACAAATCTTTACCATAATAGTTTTGAAATCCATAAATTATTAGTGAATTTCCTTTGGAAAGTGAACTATTAGCATGACCCGCACGGTGAAACTTAAGCCCGGGACCACCATAGAATTTCCTAACATGACCCCCTGAACACGTTTTGGAGGGTCGTTCAAAATTTACTGTAATCTGGAGGGTACTGTACTGGAGGGTCGTTTTAGAGACGTTCTTTTCTGTAATCAGTTGGACAAGTTCGTTGGGCAAAACAATCGGGAAACTCTAAACCCCTTTTTTGGGGATTAATGATTCAAATTTTGGGTTTTTGGGCCCAAAAAGGGTCAGAAAAGCCCCAGACATAACATTAATGCTTATTTTAAGATGGGAATTAGTAAAGCGAAAGTTTTAAGCCCTCTTTCGTCATTCTAGCATAAAGATTTACCGAGTTATTAAAGAAAATGTGTTTCGACTAAACACAGTACGTTGTCTTATGGGGGTTTTACACTAGAAAAGCCTGTTATTCCTTTGTTAGAGTACTTTTATCATCCCCAGCAAGTCACGCCTACTTTCAAGCCTGCCTGGATCTTCTCCTAACATTATAATGCGCAAAAATGTATTCCCAGCTTTGCAGGTAAATGAAACCAGGAGCATCAGAACAGCCAAAAAATACTGTTTTCAGATGTCAATAAAAATTGGAATACATGTATGTTTTTACACAGATTTTGAGTTTTAAAGTTTGTATGTGGAAATTCACTTCCCTCACGTCAGCGTGCTGCGTGCAAACTCGTTTTAAATTCATATTCAATGGATGGGAAAACTTTTTGCCGGATAAAACTTACAACTAAGTTATACATCTAGTAAAGTTGCCCGATATGCACTTATTGCAGCCCTCATGTTCATAACTGAAGATTACTGAGTGTCTCGATTGTTCTGAACTCTGAATATAGATAGTGATGAAACCAAGAACTAATAGAACTTTCTGCAATTAATTTACTGTTTCTGATGTCTCCAAGTGTCCATTAAAAAATGCCTTAATGTCCAGCAGTTTTTGGCCATTTTGCAGACTTTTATTAAAAAATTAATAAAATATATAAATGATGACAAATAAGTATAAAGTTGTACATTTTCTTAAAGCTTATTAAATAGGCTATCAAAACATTTAACTTTTGATGTTCATAACTAATGTTATAATAATTTGGAATCGGATCAAATCCAGAAAATAGGAAATAAAAATTATTTCCGTTCAGTACCCACATATGTAAAACCATTTTATTCACTTTCTGCAATGAATTTACTGTATCTGATGATATAAAAATTGATGAGTATCGCCATAGTATCAAATAATGTTCATAGACATGTTACCATCATCTTCAAAGATTCAAATTTATAATTTGTGTATAACTTATTTTTCCTGTCTGTGCTACTTATAATGTGTTTACCTTATGTTTTCACTTGTCTCTGTTGTTTTAATAATTTATCAAGTATTCACCTTATGTTTCCCATGAATCGCCCTCGGCTAGCTGACCCTTTTTTTTATTTCAATTGAAAGAGATTTCTCGTTTGTCAACGTGATTACTAGATATACTAAAATAAAACAACTTGACAGTAAAGGGTTTTGGCAAACCTAAATGTGCATTACTATACTGATCTCTACAGAAAAATCTAAAACATAAATTTAAACCTAAAACAGAATCCTAAAATTGAAACCTCTAGAGCTACGTAAACGTGAAGAGGTATAGATACTACACAAATTAATAGGACTGAAGTTGCAGATCATCTGAAATCCGTGAGACATAGTGGTCTTCGTTTTACGATAGGGCCATCCGTTGGGCCGCAAGAGCTATAGTAAAAAGACAACATTTTTCAAAAAACCAAAATCCAAAATCCAAAATCCGAAGTTCCGCCATTTCTAGTTTTTTTAAAGTGAGTTAAAATTTTAAATTGTAATTTCTGATATTTTCCCTTGTGGTTTCATTCTACAAGCTACGTTCATGCCAAATTTAACATTTATAGTTTACCGAGAAGTTAGTGGTCTTGCCTTTGCATACCTGAGTGAGTGAGTGAGTTACACATCCGCGTGTATAGTTATTTAGCTATCCCCGGTCCCTCTCGTTGAAACAGATCGTAAATGACAGCCATGATCGACAGTGGCGCCATCGACCGGTGAATATGACGTTGATAAATATGACCAACCCTTCACCATGGCAACAGCGTCAACAAGAGGGGTTCTCCGTGGTGACACCCTGTGATACCAGCCCTGTGATGCAGCCAGTGTTTACATCCATGCTGCATCATCAGCAACATTTCATTGACTGCTAGAGGGTTCCAGACAGTTCCTTGACAAGATAAAATGCAGGTGTTGAACGTGACTCGTTCAGCTTTTCACGTCAGACTGACAGCGCCTTCCATTTTAGTCGATGTTGACGGCAGTACAGGCGTGTATTGCAGGTTTGTATTCAAGTTTGCAGGCGCTGTTTTTATTCCAAAATAAGTGCGCTGACCTTGTGGCCGACCTTCCCCCCTGCCTCCCTGGCGCCTGGGCCGGCGTTATCTCTATTTTATCGCTCCATTCATTCTTTTTTCCTGGAATTTACTATTTTATCGGTTATCTTCAATTCCATTCATTGTATTAAATACCAGATCTTCTTTCATTGTTATTCCTTTGGAGGATAAATAAAATTTGATATCTTGATTATTTATGAATGTATATTGATGAAACTTGGTATGTGGCATCACCTAGTTGTGGTCTATTGGTATTTACACTCAAAAACGATTGTTTGTTGATTGTCCCCGTAGCAGCAAACCTGCGAACTCAGCCCTAATGTTATTCTTATGGAGAATAAGTAAAGTGTTATATCTCCCTTAATTATGATCCTAAATTAATAAAACTTGGTATGTAGCTTCACCTGGTTGTTACATATTGATTATTGCATAACAACCCATTTATTATCTTCCTTAGTAAAACTGTATAATCAGCCCTAATTATGAAGAATAAATACAGTTGTATATATCATTTATGAATGTATTTTTATGAAACTTGGTAGTTGGCTTTATGTTGTAGTTAGACAGATATATTGGAACTTCGCGGAGTACACAGGTTTGCTGTGATGTGGGTACTATTTTCTTCGAAATATAGGCAATTCATTTAATAAATACATGTACTGAATACTTTGTGTTAATTTATAACCTTAATGTTGTAGACAGCTCGTAATAAATATTACTCAATATTTTATTACTTCCCAAATTTTATTACGAAAATATAAACGCACAATGAGAGAAGTCAGTACAAAGCGAGTCATTAAAACCGCACAGCGACGAACCTCTACATGTTTTGAGCCGCAGTTAGATTTGTTTGTGTTGACTGAAACCAGAGGTGTTTTCTACAAGTATAAGTTGTTGTTTTTTTTCTCTCTGAGTGGTTTAATTAAATATTGTTTGATTTAATATAGTACTCAATATAAATAACTTCCTTATTAATAATACAACTATGTATTATACTTACAAAACTAACCAACCAATTTTTTCACCTGAAAGACAAAAGCGGAAAAGTTAATTACGGTGAAACTGGTTATTTATTTTACTTTTTTGTTTGTCTAATAAGAAAACCTAATGACGACTTAAAATAGCTTCCACTTGCGTGGGGTATTTGCGCTATAATATATTTATTTAGTGGTCAACTTAAGGGTGCGCCCTACCCAGATTGAATTCATTGTTGTTTAGTGCCGCGCCGGCGCCGCCAACAAGCAGGGCCATGCATATTTACGCTTGAAGACCATTTTGTTCTCCTCGATCGCACTGTTATTTTACAGATTTCTACCAAAATATTTGCAGTTTCACACTTTTCAGATTCCAATCTAGGGATCATAAGGTTCCTTTTCTCCAAAATAATTTTTCTCCTTACGTTAGGAATCTTTAGAAAAACGCTTAATTTGAGAACATTACTAATGGCCTACCACTTATTTTGAATTAAAATCATGATTTTTAAATCGTATGATCTCTAGCTGAACATTTATTGAATTAAATAACATCAAATTATTTTTAATTGGTTAACAATTTAGCCTACAACGAGGGAGATGCAAACCCCTTACTTGAGCGTGCGGAAGGGAGGTACGGCGCACCCTTAACTCGCACAAAATAACATTTTTCAAGTTTGCATAAGCCTGGATATACCTTTGTTCAAATGTTGGTCTATTTCTCATAACTTCAACTTTGACTTCGAGTCTATATTTTCTGTGCGTCATAACAGTGACACGCTTTTACATGTGCACATTAACACTTTGCATTTCCAACCAAAATATCATATTATTTAAGTTTAACAGAAAATCAAAACTTACTTTATCATCATTAACTTACTTAATCATTAATTTTATTCTACTTATTATTCATAAGGGATTTCCTATACAACCTAACACTTCTTTTATCTAATGTGACAAACTAAACAGTGATCATTGTTATTGATTATCCATTGCAGATGTTCTCCATCTATTGTGCGCTCAATCAATTAACTCTGTTAATCTATTGAGTGCAAAGTTGCAGCTTAAACTATTTCGTAATGTCTGTTTAAAAATCACAACGTTAAATTACAAATTCTGAAAGATGATGGTACCTTTAAGTGGAAATATTTAAATGTCACTCCCCTCTCAAGATTACCCCGTGTCTGGTTGATTGAATTTCGCGTTGCATACAAATGAGAAGAAATTGGGTTTCTTCAAAATCTCGTTTATCTTATAACTTGGTCTTTTTATTGAAAGTCTTGATAAATCGGAATTTTTCTAAAAAAATGCAATAATATTGTATAAAGTGCGGATTTTAAGGACCTTTTTCTTGTGTGGTCTTTCAGTAGGTATTTGCTGACTTGTCACGTGTTAAGGTGCTTTAATAGTTAGTTTATCACCTACTTTATCATATTTCAGCGATTAGTTCCCAATGGAAGCAATCGATAGGGCATGACATAAAGTTTTTCTTGTCTATTTAGGGTTTTAATTCAAATAATGGTGGGTTTTAAACTTTAATAATAAAGGAACTATAGAATACACACTTTTTTAATTGGTTTACTTAATGCTACATTAAAAAGTTACATTTGCATACCTAATGATTATCAGAATTGCTTCCATTTGCTCAAATACATGTGAAAAATGCGGTGAAAAATTAGCCTAAACCTTTACTAGCAAGGCTATATGTATTGAGATTACACCTGCTTGAATATAGTTTGTTTAAGTTTTTTAAGTAAACAATAAATCTTATTTCCTCACATAACACTAGGTTTTTAACACGTAACACAGTATCAGAAATAAAATAAACAAATATACAAAATTAATTATATATTTGGATTATTGGCTAGAAAGAAAACAACTCAGTGTTCTTCTAGCATTTGTTAAGGGAAAAGCTAATGTTCCTCAACAACTCCAACATTTTAATTTCAGTATTTCTTACCACAACGTTTAGAAATAAAAATGCCACTGAGCCTTTTCATTTCTTATCATTAAACATTAACATGAAACGAAGCAATAACAGTGTACAGCAGCGAGCAGTTGGTTTTTGATCACGCAGACCATAACTGTTTATCTTTATGAGAGTTTGTTCCCATAAATCGTATAAGTTGTGCTTTATGTGAAATGAACAATGCGACGTGGTTGTACACTAGCTGGTCACAGCGAATGACACTTTCTGTGGTAGCATTATCGTATCTTAATATTTCCGATTCATCTATAAAATGTATAATATCACGTGATCCTAAGTGGACTATTATTTTGTATTTTACTGTACCGAATCGTTGTGGCAAATATCGTTGTAATGTATATGACATTTGTTATTGTTTTTAGAAATTGTGATTTTAAACAACCCGGATGATAAATTAATTTTATCAGCTTAAATAAATTTGTAAACTGTAATAACTTAAGCAAAAAAATAATAACGGGTCCACTAAAAATAATAATATTTCCACTTAAAGGTACCATCATCTTTCAGAATTTAAGTAATTTAACGTTGTGATTTTTAAACAGACATTACGAAATATTTGAAGCTGTAACTTTGCATAGATTAACAGAGTTAATTGATTGAGAACAATAGATAGAGAACACAATAGATGGAGAACATCTGCAATGGATAATCAATAACAATAATCACTGTTTAGTTTGCCACATTAGATAAACGAAGTGTTAGGTTGTATAGGAAATCCCTTATGAATGATAAGTAGAATATAATGAATGATTATTTATAAAGTAAGGCAAGTGTAAACTTATATCGTTTTAAATGGCAACCAAGCGACAATAATACACTAAAAACCTACGCATCAATCAATCAATCAATCAAATCTTCTTTATTCAATGAGTAACACATTACATGTTTTGAATAGGGTCACAAATTATGACTATAAAATAAACTTATAAATTAAATTAAATCAAACAATGTCAACAAGTTCTAACAATGTCCAAAATAGTAAATTTTCAATTTGCAAATCTTAAGTCTGAAAAATTTCCAACTTAAGAAAATAATAACATTTAAATTGCAACTTAAACATATTGCAAATTATTAAATTAATAAGAAAATAAACTTCTAGTACGAAGGTCAATTCTCAGACATATCTGTAACTGTCACTTGTTGGGATGCTTATGAAAAGGTTACAGCAGGATGGAATTCAAAAGATCAGCGTTTGGTATTTATAAATTCTTGAATTGAATAGGAGGGGTTATTTATTAATAAATCTTTTAGTAGCCGTTTAAATCTATTTAAATTGCTTTCTAGCCTTAAGGGCACTGGTAGATGCAGAAGGAATTTAAGTCCTGCATAAGAGGTCTTTTTTGTATAAAATTCTAAATTATGTCTAGGTAGATTAATTTTGAAACGTGTGTTATATTCGCCAGAAGTGGATGACAACTGAAGCAATTTTGCATAAATAATTGTTTCATAAATATACAAATTGTAAACTGTTAATATCCCCAGTTCGCAAAATAAGTTTTTAACTGAATCCATTCTTTTTAGCTTCATCATTACACGTATAGCTCTTTTTTGTTGGATAAGTATTTTATCTAAGTTATTTTTTGTTGTTGCTCCATAAAAAGCAATACCATAAGATATGTGGCAGTGGATTAATGAATAATAGATTGTCTTTAGAGATTCCAAATTGCAAATCTTAGACATCTGTCGCAGTGCATAAATACCAGAAGATAATCTTTTGACCACATGATTGATGTGATCGTTCCAAGAAAGTTTTTCATCAATAATTAGACCAAGAAACTTTGTTCGGCTCACTTGATCTATTCTATCTGTCTTTATTAAAATATTAGGTTCAAATTTTGCTTTAGATTGTTTAGTTGAAAATGATATGAAATTTGATTTGTTTACATTAATAAGCAGATTTTTTTTATCCAGAAATTTTTTAGTAGACAAAAGACTTTCAGATGAAGACTCTTCAATATGTATTTGTGATTTTCCTGAAAATAAAACATTAGAATCATCAGCATACAGACACATGGACCCATCACTCCCAGGAATCGTCTCCGGCATACCCCTGATGTAACAGAGGAATAGAAGGGGCCCCAAGATCGACCCCTGGGGTACCCCATATCGCAGTGTCTGATGCTGGGATCTGAATTTTTCAATGTATTTTGCATTATTTTGTTCTACCACATAGTCGACCTCAACAAATTGTTCTCTGTTTTCTAGGTATGAAGCAAACCACCTCAGCTCTTTTCCACAGATTCCAAATTCATTTAGGGTGTTTAACAGCTTACAATGTGAGACACTGTCAAATGCTCTACTAAGGTCTAAAAATACTCCAACAACCTTTTCACCTTTGTCTACTGAATTTATAATATTTTCTATGAATTCTATGCCAGCCGTTATGGTGGATTTTCCTGGTCTAAAACCATGTTGTTCTTTATCAAGCAACTGATTAATTTCAAGATATTCAAGTAGTTGAATATAAACAACACGTTCAAAAATTTTTGAAAAAACAGGCAGTAGAGAGACAGGGCGATAACATGATGGGTCGGTAACATTTCCCTTTTTAAAAATGGGAATGACTTTGGCTAGTTTTAATTTTGATGGGAATGTCCCCGAAATAAGAGAGGAATTTATTAAATGCGCTAACGGTTTTAAAATAAATGTTAATGATTTCTTAATTAATGTAATAGGTATATAATCATACCCTGCAGGATATTTATTTTCAAATGAAAGAACCACTTTTTCAATATTTTCCTCAGTTATAGTTTTAAATTTAAATTTAAAATTTCTACTTTCGGATTGAAAGTTCTGATGGATTGCAGTATTTGATGATGGTTGATTAGAAACATGTGGCAAGACAAGGTTTTCTACTGCATTTGTGAAAAAATTATTAAAAATATTACTCACCGCTACTGGATGTTTTACAATTTTACCATTTTGTTCTATGCTTATATTTGAAATTGAACCTATTTTCGACTTTAATCTTATTTCGCTCTTAACTATGTTCCATGTTGCTTTAGTTTTATTGGTAGCATTTTTTAGCTTGTCATTATAAAATGTTTGTTTAACTTTGCTTATCGACTCCACTAATTCTTTTTTTTTTTACTTTAATCATTTTACACATATGTAAGTTTTTTCTCTCCCTACAAAAATTTTCCAACTCAGTTATTTCACTCTTTTTCTTAATTATTTCATTTGAATTCCATTTACACTCACTATACTCCTTTTCTACACTCATAGTTCTTGGAAAATTTGCATCCCTTAGAGTCATTTGCGGTAGCATGTTACAATTAAATCTTGAACAAATTGACGCAATAATAATAAATTATCTACCAGTACATTCTATTTACAGCATTGAGAACCAATGTTGTCAAACTAAAATCGTTGTATATATTTAATACATTTCCACATTATACGTAAGTATTTACTTTTACCCAGAAACGAAACGATTTTTCCATAGGTTAAACATTGTTGATATCCTGCAGTTTGATGAGAATTCTTCAAATATTTACCTTCCCCTTCAAATTAGAGCCCATTCCAAGAGACGTTGTGTACAGTCAGAGACACAATCGTGCTCGAGGTGTAACGACGTCCTTGAGACGCTGATTACAAGAGATCTTATCACCACCAAGGTCGACGCCCTCATTATCACTGGGAAAATATCATCTAGTACAAAAAAATGCTGGACCTGTACTATGAGATTTTCTATTTTTGGGTATCACAACTTTGGACCATTATTTGTAGCTTTTTATGTAATTAAATTATCAATTTATGCACAAGTTAATACACAATTTTACAAGGTTTTATAAATTGTATAAAATAACAAGTGATGTTGAAAAGGAATATATTTATCATTAAAATTATTTATTTTGACATGTGAACTTTACCTTCATCAATGTATAGAAGGAAATACTGAATCTCTTAGCATACAGTATTATTTTATGAAAAAGACCATAGTTTTAAATATATTCTTTAATTTTACTTTCTACTTCTTCCCCAATTAATTATATTTTATTTTCGAATACTTGGTTGGTTACCGGGACCGGAAGTATTGAAATATCGAACTGAAAATGTTATTATTCAAGGTAACTTTCTAGATAGGTACCTTTAAGCTAAAAGGGACTGCGATCATTGCACTCTTATTAAGGACTTGTCAAACAAATTAAAATGAAATAAAACAAAATATATAACTGATGTTTTAAAATAACAGGCACAGTTTATAAATTGAGCGCGTGACACATGAGAAACTTACAACTATGACATTTAACCTACACTGGTAATGGTTATTTTTCAAAATGTAATGCAATAATACATGTATGAGGACAAACAGAAGACTACATCTGCCTCATGCTCACATATAGTCGATCCACAACTGACACAAGAGCATTTAATGAATGGTCACGACTAGGCAAGTGGTTTTATCCCCCTCTACAAACACCACCGCAGGCATTGGTCAACCCTTGTACCAAAGTCAGTCACAGTTCTACCCTCTCGTGGTCTATCGGTTATCCTGATATCCTTCATTCTGGCTTTGATAACATTTTTAAATAATATTGTTTATCTCTCGTAAAAGAATGAAACTTGAAAAAAACTGTTACAGGATTTCTTTGATATTTTTAATTTGTTTTTTATCCTTTACAAAAACCGTTTGCGTTTGCACACAATTTTAATATGTTACGTATTTTAGCAAACTTCCCCTTTACGGAATAAGCTATTACCATTGATTAAACATCAAGCTTTTATGTGTAATTGTATTGTCTCTTTGATACACTGGCTTTATACCACCCCGAACAGAACAAACCAGTGTTTTACTTAACACGCAAACCATTAATCTACAGACGGAAATGTATTATCATCATAAATCATGAACCAAATAAAACCAGTTGTATTATTGTACATTTATCTTTGCTTTATACAATGTAAGCATATTTTGACTCTTTTTTTTACTATCTAAATTATATACTTTCATTTCGAGACTTCGATAGTACCTTGATAGTTCGATTATTAATAAATGCATTTGCTTCAGACAACATAAGTTAAGAATATATAAATTAAATATTATAAATAATCTACCATATTATTAAAACTAAAAACACCAGCTCTTTCTGTAAAGGTCCAATTTCACACATTTATCAATTGTGTTTATTCGCTAAATTTTAAAACTTTTGCCACTGAAGTGTGCGTATTAGGGACGAAGCAATAACGCTTAATACAGAGTAGACCAAAGGCTTTTGTTAATATCTGCAATAAGCCTGTCAAAGCCTTGAGTGAACCAGGCTAACATGAAATTCAGGAAAAGGGATAATCGCAAGTTCGATATATTCAGGCAAAACTTTGTATACCGGCGTTATACACAAGAAGTAAATAAAACATTGTGCGTACAATTTTACATGTTCATAAAATTCGTAAGTATTGCAACTGAAAAACTAACTCTGGTGCCAGTTAATGAAAACTGTTTTCTTTGTCTGATTAAAAATACCTTCAGAATACGTATAACATCCTAGAACAATAGTCAAAGTGACTAACAGTGGATCCCAAATTTACCGAAGTTATATTTAAGTATTTCTTTCTTTATACAATACGGGTGTATTTTCATCCAACAAGCACTAAAATCCCGCACATATCTATTAACATTTTAAACAATTACTTTTAACAACAGCTTCTTTTTTAAATACTAAAAACAACATTGCAATATACTTATAATAATAAAAAAGTTGTATACTCGTAATAACTTCTCTAAACATTTATTATACATCAAATACAGTATAGAGCGACTTATGTAACCCAACTAGAGTCTAGCCATAAGTGCATTACAATGTAGGTTACAATGTAGGTAGGTAGGTACAATGTAGGCACTGACTTATTATGCCTCGGGACGTAAACGACTAGATCAAAAGTACAAAAGCTTTATTTATGCAAAACATATTACATGCAGAAAGAGTCTACTAAATACAGGAATGTTGCCATGATTTAATTAGTACTATACAGTTTACACTATGTTAAAATAAAATGAGAAGCTATGTGTCAAAGATTTTGGCACACTATATCACAATTGGTCAAAAGAGCGAATGGATAGGTTAGGCTTGTTAAGTTAACATAGGATTTATTCACTGTTTAACACAACTGGTGAAATTATTTTACTATAACAATTCATCTTATACAATACAATTTCACATACGTAAAAGCATAGAAGCTTTCATATTATTTCAATGATTTGGCTATTCCTTTTTACTTTCTCCACCTATACATAGTATATGGAGAAAGTATTGTTTTCGTAAGAATTTTCGAATTTGAGTTGTTAGTGGAAATATTCGTTTCGGTGCTCCCTGAACCCAAAAAAGTGGTTTGGTGTGTGTGTGTGTGTGTGTGTGTGTGTGTGTGTGTGTGTGTGTGTGTGTGTGTGTGTGTGTGTGTGTGTGTGTGTGTGTGTGTGTCTGTGTGGATGTGTACAGAGCTAGAGCCCTAACCTATGGGCCGATTTTTATGAAATTTGGTATGTAGGTACTAATTCTCAATATCTCCAGGGTTTTTTTTCTTTTTTTAGATTTTTTGATTTTTAAGGGTAATTATCCTCCAAAAATCGCCAAAAAACATGTAAAATCCAAATTTCTCAAAAACGGCTCTAACTATTTTGATTAAACTTTAGTGGTTTGTAGAACTTTAGGTTTCAAACAAAATGGCACCACCCGCATTTCTGTAAAAATTCGGGTTCAGAAATTACAGGACTTAAAACATCCAAAATTCAGTTTTTTGGATTTTTCATAAAAAACCATAAATGTTAAAAAATATTACTATTTACCATTAAAAAGAGCTCAAAAAACTAAATAAATTAGTATTTAAAATTACTATTCTTCGATTGCTAGTTGCGGAGAAAATTAAAATTATCATTTAGCAGTAAACGCAGTACGTTGTCCAAAGTTATTCTTATGGGGAATACAAATACCCCCGTAGCAGCAAACCTGCGTACTCAGCGAATTTCCAATGCATATATATGTATCTTAATACCACATAAAGCCACATACCAAGTTTCATCAATATACATTCATAAACAAACGATTTATGAGATTTTAATTATTCTACATAAGAATAACATGGCAGCTGAGTATGCAGGTTTGCTGAAGCAAGGAACACAAAAAATGGGGTTTTATACAAATATCAATATAACTCATGTAGGTAAAGCCACATACCAAATTTCATTAATTTATTTTCATAATTAAGGGAGATAACACGTTACTTATTCTCCATAAGAATAACATGGGGCTGAGTACGCAGGTTTGCTGCTACGGGAGCCTTTGGAAAAAATTGTTTTTTTGAGCAAATATCAATGGTCCACAACCAGATGAAGCCGTATACAGTACCAAGTTTCATCAGTATACGTTCATAAATAAGCGAGATATAAAATTTTTCTTTTCCTCCATAAGAATAACATTAGACAACGTACTGTGTTTAGCACTTTCAATATCTCGGTAACCAATTGACGTAGAGAAATGATCAAAATACCAAATTGTGTGTTTTTTTAAGCTTAATCCAATGGAAAAAACTAAAATTTGACTATTTCCAAAATTATATGTACAAAATTCGAAAAACCCATTTTTGGGGTACAAAACCCCCCCAAAATACCCCTTTGGATGGAGCGATCTGGCTGGTTTTCGAACTTAAAGTCATAAATGTTGCTTTACACGTTTATACCAAATTTCATCAAAATCGGATAATTTTTACGAGAGTTATCGTGCTCACGGACACATATATATATACAGTTTCGAACGAATGGTGTTTTTGGGGTCTGGGGACCTCAAAACGAAAAGTTATCATGGTCCCGGGCCTAGGTCTTACCATGCCGACTACGGTAATAGCTTCTTCCCTATAGGGGAAATTCGCTAAAATAACTATTTCTCTCTTATTTACTGATCAATTTCATTAAAATTTGATATGCTCGTCAAGTTAGTATTGACCAACAGAGGATGTTCGAAATATGTTGCTATTTAACCCTGTGGGGGGGCAAGGGGGCATTTCCCCTCTCAAAACCACTGTGTTTAGCAACGGACTCTATAGTGCCTCCCAAAAATGGATTTGGGTGGATATTTCTGAAAACACCTATTTTAGACAATTTTCTGTACATTTATCTATACTTCATATTCGATATTTAGTAAATGACAAATATTTTTGTCATTAAAGTTTGGCTAAAAGGGAGAAAGTATGTGTCAGTTTCCTGATACCGTTTATTTTAGTTTGATGCGCAATGTTTCACGTCTCTCAGAACACACGTTTTCACACTGAGGAAACAAAATTCCCAAATTGTATTTCAACAAGACATTGTTTTAGCCTAAAATGAAGGTTTGCAAAAACAGTTTTATTTATTTATTTCGAATAATCTTTCTTCTTAGACGATATATAGGAAACACCCCCACATTTCCTGTTGGAATTTGACCGTGGTCAACGGCGTTGACTAAAATATTCGACCGACTGGTTCCAATGAGCAGGGAGACTCGCTGAAGACTGTAACCAACCGTTGGCGTCTCTTCGCCATGGCAACCGCATTACACGTGCAATGGAACTTTTGTAATTATTTTAATTGGTTCCAAAAGAAGGTAAGCATTCAACTTAGATGGAGACTTTGATATAATACCGAACGATTACCCAGCAAAAGTATAATTAAAAGTTTTACTTTTTAATAATAAAGTTTAAGCAATTTTTGTACAGGATGGCGAAATCACTCCCTCAAAGATCAACCTGACTCTGAGTCTTCCTTCTGCAAAGGGGGCTCCAGTTATCTGCGTTCACCGACTTTTTCTATAAGACCAATGTCAACTTTCAAAGAACTTCCCTCCTCAAAGGATTATCAAAAATAGATTATTGATGGTTCACTTTAAATATAGGAAAATAGCTAGCAATAACATTAAGAAGATTCCAAATAACACACAAAAAAAAACCCATAAAAATCTTAAATATTGAACTTTTTTAATGTTGAACGATTATTATTTCTCATATCGATTCCCAGAAATTACAAGGAGTGTTTTTTGCTCTGCCATAAATTAACGATATCGGATAAAACGTTGAGGAGGAGTGGGATTAAAACGTTAATGTTTAACTTATGGGGGAAGCAGGTAGAAACGCGAAAACTGTTTTGACTAGGGTGCCCTCTTAAGCGATATTTCCAGAAATGTTAATTGTGATTATATCCGTTACTATGGTTCTTTTGAGGTCCGGTTTGTAGCATTGTGCAGTGCTACGTTAGACTTTTAAAACGACGTATGCTATGACCTATGACTTTAAAAAATACGAGACTTTGTGTAATAGACAACCCTAATGGAAGTGTTGCATGTCTTTAGGTAGTCATAGGTCATATTATAACCGTGCATTGTTTTAAAGGTCTTACGTAGCATTCCTCAATGCCACATAACGGATCTCAAAAGGATCAATGGAACGTCATTTTTTTAGTTTTGAATTAAGTTTTTAAAAAAGTTTGACCAGATGCCATTCCTGACTCAGAGGTCAGTATGAGATCGGTTTGCGGCATTGTGGTCTACTAGTTACGTTGTTTAAATGCATGGCCCATACTTTTACCTAAGGTTTTCTACTTACTCCTTGCAAATATCAAAAGAAAAATGTTCCACCCTCTTCTATGAATATTCTTATAACTAGTTTTTAAACTATGATATTACAAGTCACTATACTAAAAATTTACATCATATATGTGGTACACTGTATGATTCAGGCTTCTAAACAATTTCGTAACTTGGTAATTAAATATATTTTATGTACAGGGTGTTTATAAAAAAACTTTACAACTTCAAACAAACATAAAACCTTAATTTTTTCACGTAAAGTTATAAAATTACAACCAATATATAAGAAATTTTCTCAAGTTTTGTGACATATTAAGTAGTTTACCTAATTTCAATATGTTTCCCATTATTTGCACGCAAAATAATCAAGTCTACATTTCAGTTCGGCCCAATCACAACGGTAACTATGATCATCGATTTCAGCAAACGCTCCCCTGATTCGTTCTCTCAGTTCTTTGATGTTTACCTTATTGGCATACACATTATTGCAATTATTCTAATTGGGTTCCCCAAAAAAATTATTTCTTGATCTAAGTCTCCATTGAACAGCCACATCAGAATTTCTTTCAATGTGATTTGACACACTGTACTTTAGCATGAGCGTCTATTGCGATTTTAATGAGACTTTTCAATTATTTGTTTTTGTTTACCAGGAAACAATATAAAAAAATCAGCTGATTAAACTGCCTGCTGATTAAAACTTGTTGAGCCACTCTTTCATGGGGTGGCATTAGGAAACTTGTATGTCTCATGGAACATGAATGGGAGAACATTAAAGTTGTAAAGTTTTTTTATAAACACCCTGTATTAAACGTATAAATAATCTGCTATCAGAGTGTGATATCTCCGAAGTGCCACTAGAACACTGTGTAGTTTCGTAAACTTGAATATAATGTTTTGTTATTTGGCATTACGTGAAAAATACACCAATAAAGATTTTAATCGTCTTTTAATATCCACAAAACATTATAAAAAAAGACCAAGTTAACATCTCCAACACTCACGCTATAATTCTACAAGGAGGTTGTCCCCATAGCTCTCCAACACGTTTGCACACTACAACAAGCAATATTAGAGCAATAGTGTGTCACTTGGTCGTAAATAAAACCAACAGAGCACTTAACAACATTTGATTACTTATTTATGTCCATATGTGCAAAATACTGGACCTTATTAAAGCCAACGTAAACTTAAAATGTATATAAAACCCTGCAATACAATATTCATAACTTTTTTAATCACGAAATAAATTATACTTTAGGCAAACCTGTTCTTACACATTATAAAATATAATATTATTTATGAATTGTGCACATAAGGTGATAAAACAACAAACACGTTGTAGCAAAGCGTTGAACGTAACTGAAATGATACAATAAACACAGCGTTAACTGTGGTATATATACCAAACTTATATTATACCAAACACAGCGATTACTTAATTTGGTAGATACTTAGTTGCATTTGTGTTATTACTTCTTCACTATTAATATTAGTATATAATCAATGTAACAAAACAATAATAAAATTAGTTTTACTTTGAACAAATTAACTCTAAGTAATATAAAGTAGACTTATTTATATGAAGTATAAATTACATTATACACCTGCTTACTTATTAGACTTACCACTTATCACAAAATACTGAACGAGATCGCAAGCAGCACGCTGACGTGAGGGAAGTGAATTTCCGCATTAAAACCTTTAAAAAATCTAATAAAGGGTTTAAAACAATACTGGACATTTTTTTGGAAAATTGAAAAATGTTATTTTTTGGCTGTTCTGATCTCCTGGTTATAATTAAATTGACTATTAGGATGGCAATGTTGTACATTATAAGGTTAAGAGGAGGTATAGTCGGGATAACAAGTTCGTATAGGGGTATTGGGGGTGATAAAACTACATCAAGATATGAAAAACAGCCTTTTCCAGTGTAAAATCCCCTTAAGACAACGTACTGTGTTAAGACAATTAGCATTTTCTTTGATAACTTGGTAAATACTTGTGCTAGAATGATGAGGAAGGGCTTAACATTTTTGGCATTTTACGTATAGTAATTTAATATGCAATAATGTTACATTTGGGGCTTTTCTGACCCTTTTTGGGCCCAAAAACTCAAAATTTTAAAAATGTAAATATCCCAAAAATGGTGTTACAGTTATCCGATTGTTTTTCCCAACGAACTTGTCCAACTGTTTACATAAAGGAAGGTTCCTACCAAATTTCAAGTAATTCGGACCAAAATTGCGACTGCTAGAGTGCGAACACATATTATATATATATAAAGTTTTTAGCGACCCCCCAAAAGTGTTCAGGGGGTCGCGTTAGGAACTTCTATGGTGGTCCCGGGCTTAAGTTTCACCGTGCGGGTCATGCTAATAGTTCACTTTTACATAGGAAATTCACTAATAAGGCAACGACGAAAAATAAAACTCGGTAACAGAGGCTGGCATTCGTTACGTCTGTTATGCTGACTGAGTCTATTAAAGCGATCTCGCTTTGACGTGGATTTAAAACAGGCACCTCAGCAGCCTAATTTGGTTCTTCCATTGGGACATTTTACGAACATTTTATCTAATAAGGACTTAATATTCGTTGAACGAAAATATCGTAGTGCATTTAAAAAATACTAGCTACCGTTATTCTGTTGTACTTAATTATGAAGAAATATATTTTAAATTACCAATCAATTTTATGTCATTTCCTGTTTTGATTAAATTACTTTAAAAAAATGCTAATGAATTTAAATCCTACAAGTTGAGTTTAGCTCATTGTGTTTTATTAATAAATTTTAAATCTGTCCGTGTAATTTTAACTATTTTTTAATTTTAAAATGTATTGAAACGAATTCACAACACTTTTAGCCCTGTTATACAACTTAAAACAAAGTCAGACATCAAAATTTAAGCTGATACGTATTTATTCCAGTCCGAATTTCCATGACCAAAGTTTACTGGAATGGAAGTTTCTCGATTATTCTGAGCGCTGAATACAAATCGTGATGAAGCTAAGAAGTACGATAACTCACTTCGGAGACTGTTACGCAATCTAATATATGAATAGTAAAATTTTCGTGGTGTCGTCTTTAACAAGACACAGTTTTTATTTGTACAAGTAAAATATATGTTGTGACATGAATCTTTCAATGCCAGATTATAATTCATCTTCAATTCTGGATTGCTCAAATTTATACATATTATTACCTAATCTTAGCACTCCTATCTTTGTATTATTATAATCCAAGTCGATCCAGCTGTCGATATCGTGCTCCTGAGAAAGTACCCATGAAGACCTAAAGGTCAAACCGTGGTTTGTGTTGTGAATGTGGGTTTGTTTTAAATTTGTGTTTCAATGTTGCGTACGTCAATTTTGTGTATCTGCACCATCAACGAAATTCCTTTGAATGAATACATAAAATAAACTTTGTCGTTTCTGAGTCTCTAACTGATGATGGAACTTCGGATCCGAAACCGATTTTAGGATCAGAATAATACAAAACTACAATTTCTAAGGTTAGACAATAATATAACATGATTGATTTTTTATTAGTTTGGTCCGTGTGTGATAACTAAAATGATTAACGAAACTCGTCTTTCTTGAAACTTTTTTAAGAAACAGGGAGTGGTCTGCAGTAGTGGTTGGAGCACGTTACTTTATTCCTCAAGTTAACAGGTTCGATTCTAGCCAATAACCAAAGACTATTAGCTATGCGATAAATCCACGGCCTCAAGCGTGGATCTATTTTGGAAAAAAATTAACAGATTTCAGAGACGAGACTTAAAACTAACTTTGTTAGAGATATATAATTATCAGACACTAGCTGATGTACCCGTTCTTCGCACAGGGGTTTTCTTTACCCGTTCTATAGTCATTGCATTTGCATTTTAGTTAGCTTAAAACAGCTGTGCTAGCTTCTGCTCTTTAACCCATTGAGGTAGTAATTTTATTCTATTTGTAGTAGCCTATAACGGGAATTGATTGGTGCTGCACTCTAGTAGCAAAATATGTAACTAATGACCGCGGGCGTCTACGGTTCTATCCGCTAGGGGCGCGGACTGACTGAAAACCCTTAATATCGCCGCCAGGCCTTTGGTCGTGTTAGCTGAGTTGGCTACGTCGTGGAAACACCTTGGCCAGGTGGCGATACGATGTTCGTGGGTTCGATTCCCGCACACGACCAAAACTGACCAGTTGTGCAACTCTCAATGAGTTAACCGGTCTGTGGCAACGTTGGTGGGAGGGCCCAAGTAAAATAAACGGTGGCAGGCTTGCTTGGAAGTTGACGGGATCGGTTAATTCTTTGAGACTTGCACATGGTCAACACTGATTTTGCTAATTTTTACTTATGTCTACTGTGTGTGTGCCAATGCGACTCTCTAAACTGAAATAAAGCAATATTTTAATTAAAATATGCCATTAATCCATTTAAAAACACCAATTTTTTTCTCCAATTCACACGTTAATAAAATTACAAGTAAGGAACGAGACCTGCTCGTATGTCTACGCCAATGGGTTAAGCTGTCTAATGGAGGTATCGTCAGCTGTTCGCATTACAGTTTATGAATGTTTACTTTTTTCTGAAATGTAAACATTGAAACTTAGGACGTTCACGGGGCGTAGCCCGAGGGGATTTTAAAGAAGTGAAAGGCCTATGTGTTGCATGGGTTCAAGATCTACCTTTGTGTAAAGTTTCAGCCCAGTCGGTTCAGTAGTTTTTGCGTTTACCCGGAACATCACACAGACTTACAGACAGACAGAAACCACCTCTTCTTTATAATATTATTGATAGGTAATACAAATAAACTAGTAGCTTGAAGAGGCCATAACCCATAACCTTGCTCCAATACTCTGCCTCATCTGATTTTTTACTCTTTACATGCTGAGGAAATTAAATATGGGAGAAAATATGGTAGGAACACATGGCAGTTCACAAACAAAGTAGATACTACTTAAATATGTTTTAAATGCAAACAAATCAGACGTTTTTAAATCCCCATGCTATTAAAATGGGAATTATTTTACCCTGTAACACATTTTCAGTAGATAATTAAGAAAAATTAATTTTCCACAAAATGTCATATCCAGGCTTTTAAAATGAGTCCTCTCCCAGCTTTATACGACTTCTCGTTCGCTCACAATTTCATTTTCCAATTTGAGCTTACGGAATTAGATATATAGGTAAAATTAAAGAAATCTAATTATGGTTATTGTAAAAGCATGGTGATTGTAAAATGTCCAATTTGTCTCCATTACAAATATTGACTTAACACCTGCTTGGTTTGTATTGCAATCAAAAACTGTTATTTCAACTATATATTTTTTAAATACTTCACCATCAAAAGGTGCTACTAACGTAGGTCGTTGTGTTGAGTATAAAAGTGATATTTTTGAGAACTGGTTATGTGTATTTACATTTACAACAATATACCATGAAGGGGGTGCAGGGTGTGGATCCCGCCCGTGGCGTCCTTGTCGCGCACCCTGGGCAACGGGGCGTCACAAGCCAGTGGCGTCACGGCTAGCGCGGGTAAAATCCACTTGGCTGTGAGACTCTTCTTCCCACAGTTTCTTCCAGGGCCAAGGCCTTTCTTCTCACCTTTTGGGCCTTGGCTCGCCTTCTTTCTTCTTTCCTGGGCAAGCCTTGCTCATCTTCTTCTTTTCTTCGACCCCGCATCATGGGTGTCTTTCCGCCTTCTTTCGACCGGTGTCCACTGGGGGGTCCCTGGGAGTGTCCCTGGTGTCGCAGGGGCTGATGTGTGCTTGCACTGCCGATGGGTTCTCTTCAGTGGGTGTTAGGAGCCAGCCCCTTCGGGCCCTGGTCAGGGAGTGCGGCGTGGGTGCAGAGGTCGGGCTCTGCACTGCCACGGTGAACCCCGGCACGTCTGGAATTCGGTGCCGGCAAACGGAGGTCGGGTCCCCGGGGAACTGGGGTGGGGGCATCGTCCCCCTGGGTATACCCTCGCCTGGCCAATTCCGGGTTCACCCTCGTCGTGCGATGCGCTGGTTAAACTAAAGTATGGCAACCCCTAAAAACAACGACAACATCAACATTGGCAACGATATGAGGGAGTTTCCAGAACTCCCTCCTCCTAGCGCCAGTACTGCCTCCATTTTTCGGAGGAGTAGATTAGTAGCGAGGTCCCCACCACCGGCCTCTTCTCCTGTGGTCGCGCTGGCTTCCACGGATTCAGCCAGCTCGAGGAATACCCCAAAGCCAAGAACGGTTCGAGCTCCGTCTCCGGTAGTTTCGCCGGATGAAAGGAACGTGGCTATTGCTCAGGAAAAGGTCGAGGAGGAACTGCAGAGGATGCGGGACACTCTCCTCGACATGTCCGCCGCGGTCGCGAAGCAGAAGACCGTGTCGATGGGCATCAAGAACGGGATAGTGACCCTGGATGCATCCCTTGATGTCTTCGACTCGATGCTCGGTCTCTGGAAGGCATCGCTAAGGCGGCTCAGGCTTCTGGAGGAGAAGCAGGGGCAAGCTCCACTTCCATCTTCGGAGTCTGGGGCGCCTGGTGGTGGTGCCAAGAGATCGGTGACTAGCCCTCCTGCGGAATAGCAAACGGAGAAGAGACCGGACGTCAAGAACAGGACCGTCCACGTGGAGAGGAACGGAGAAGAAGCCACCACTGCGTCTGCGGACAGGGAGGGTTTTAATCAGGTCCTCTCCAAGAAACAGAGGAGGAAGCTTCGGGCGGAGGCGAAAGCCCAGAAGAATGGGGAAGAGGCGGAAAACGCGCCTTCCCAAGCACCCAGCCAAAAGAAGGAGAAGCCAAAGAAGACTCGGCCTAGGAAGACCAGGAACCAGGTGGTCCTGATCAATCCGTCCACCGGCAAGACTTACTCGTAGATCCTCGGATTGTTGAAGAGTGAGGTGACGCCAGAGGACTCCGGAACTGTGGTTCGGCAGATCCGGAAGACGGAGGCCGGGGGGGGTTCTCCTTGAGCTCTCGAAGTGTGACGACCGGGGGAAACTCCAGGAAGCACTTCAAAGAGCTATAAGGGACAAGGGCGAGGTCCGCTCCATCATCCCGAAGCTGAGGGTAGAGATCTTGGATCTAGACGCCCTGGCTTCGGAGGCCGATGTCATTGCGGCTATCACAAGAGACCTTCCGACAATCTCCGGTGTGCCTAAGGTCACCCTGTTCTCGCCAAACAAGCGGGAGCAGAGAAAGGCTGTCGTTGAGATGGAAGAGAAAGACGGTCTTCTCTTTCTTCGGTCTGGGGAGATCAAGATTGGCTGGGTCGTCTGCCGAGTTCGGCAGCGCCTTGAGGTAGAACGCTGTTTTCGGTGCCTCGGGTACGGCCACACGCGTCGGAGTTGCTCCGGTCCCGACCGCGGCAACAATTGTTGGAAGTGCGGTAGCGGCGAACATAAGGCCGCTGCTTGCACAGCGGCCGCTTCTTGCGTTCTCTGCACCGGTACACCTGGAGCGTCCGCGGATCACATTCCGGGCTCAGGGGCGTGCAGGGCTTTCAGGAAAGCCCTAGACGCTAAGAGGGCTCGATCTGCCACGAAATGATCCGTTTCGTCCAGGCAAACCTGCAGCGGAGTCGAGCAGCTGACGCCATTCTTGAGCAGCTTGCTTGTGAGGTCAAAGCCCAGATCGTGATCGTCAGCGAGCCCTACCGGATCAAAACCAGTCCATCTTGGTTTTATGACCGGCTTGGCACCGCGGCTCTCTGGATTTCGGACAGTCGGGGGATTCAGGTGTTGGGTCACGGATCCGGTGACGGTTACGTCTGGGTGAGACTTCGGCGAGTCAACGTATACAGTGTCTACCTCTCTCCCAACTATTCCGCCGAGGAGTACCGGGAGAGGCTGGGGGCGCTGGAAGACAGTCTTCAGGGTGTCTCGGGGGGCGTAATAGTTGCTGGGGACTTCAACGCGCGTGCCGTTGAGTGGGGCATGCCAGTCACTAACGCCCGGGGGAGACGAATCTTGGAGATGGCCTCGAGGCTCGACCTGGAAGTGGCGAACAGAGGGGTCACGCCGACATACCGAAGACCTGGTTTTGGTGACTCCATACCAGATGTCACGCTGGTATCGGCAGGGTTGTTTCCTCTGGTAGCGGGGTGGGGGGTGATGGACGTGTACACGGCCAGTGACCACGAATTCATCTCCTTCAATCTGGAAGAAAACGAGTTGTCTCGTCGATGCAGTACCCGAAACCCAATTGGCTGGAATCAGGCCAAACTGGACAGGGGAAAATTCGTCGAGCGGCTCAGTCGTAGCCCCGAGGCCGGTTTGACGGA
Organism: Allygus modestus; assembly: GCA_963675035.1. NCBI lineage: Eukaryota > Metazoa > Arthropoda > Insecta > Hemiptera > Cicadellidae > Allygus > Allygus modestus. The sequence continues at coordinate 14,164,151 of OY776116.1, forward strand.
GCGCTTTGACTCCGCTGATCGAGATCGGGTCGAAGCTCTCGTGGGTTCCACAATGCAGCTGATCGAGCGTGCATGCGACTCGTCGATGCCTCGGAAAAAACCTGTCCGGGGTCGTCGCCACGTGTACTGGTGGACGGACGAAATCGCGGAGCTCAGGAGAACGGCACTGATGCTTCGCAGAAGAGCGCAGAGAACTCGAAACCGACCGGAGGCTTTGGCCAGGTCGGCAGAGCACAAGACTGCGAAAAAAGCTCTTGCCAGTGCAATTCGCCTGAGCAAGGCTCGCTACTGGAAGGAGCTGTGCCGGGACGTGGACTCCGATCCATGGGGAAAAGGGTACAAGCTCGTCACGAGAAAGCTCAGGGGAATGGGGGCCAGCAGTGCCTCTATGCCTGCAGGCACGATCACGGCCATCGTCGATGCTCTCTTCCCAAGTCACCCTGTGAGGCGAGAGGAAAGAGTAACGGGGCCGGTGCCTGATGTTCCTTTGTTCACGGAACAGGAGCTCGTGGCAGCGTCGTCTGCCATGCACAACAACAGAGCTCCAGGCCCTGATGGCATTCCGGTTGAGGCTCTGAAGGTTGTGGTGGGAAGTCACCCACATCTGCTGCTGCGCATGTTCAACGCGTGTTTGGCGGCGGGTGTGTTTCCGTCACGCTGGAAGACAGCTAGACTGGCGCTCATCAGCAAAGGCAAAGGTGACCCGGAGTCCCCGTCGGCATACAGACCACTCTGTATGTTGGACACGGCGGGTAAACTCTTCGAGAGGTTGCTGAAACCCAGGTTGAGGTTGGCCGTCGAAGCCGCTGGGGACTTGTCCCCCCGGCAGCACGGCTTTCGGAAGGGCCACTCAACCTTGAATGCCGTGGCTGAAGTCCTGGGCACCGTCCAGCGGGCTGACACGGCCTGCCATCAGGCCAGGCCGATCGTGCTGCTGGTCACCCTGGACGTTAAAAACGCTTTTAACTCGGCCCGTTGGGTGGACATGCTCGAGGCGTTGCAGCGGGACTTCAGGGTACCCGACTATCTCTTGGTCGTGGTACAGGACTACCTGAAGGAGCGCAGGCTGCTATATAGCACAGAAGCAGGGGTCCGTTCCAAAGTGGTCACCGCCGGCGCGGCGCAAGGGTCGATCCTTGGCCCTGACCTTTGGAACGTGGCATATGACGGAGTGCTTCGCCTCGAGATGCCACCACAAGCCTATCTCGTGGGCTACGCAGATGATGTAGCCGCAGTCATCACGGCTCGGAATCCGGAGTTAGCCCAGCTTCGCCTCAACCAGGTGATGTTTCGGGTCAACAGATGGATGAGCGGTCATGGACTTGAGCTGGCGGTCGCCAAGACCGAGATCGTCATGCTCACGTGACGGAGGATCCAAACAGTAATCCCTATGACTGTTGGTGACGTGGAGGTCCAGACGAAGACTGCGGCGAAGTATCTGGGAGTGGTGCTTGACCGCCGCCTCACATGGTGGGAGCACATCCAGGCGGTTTGCAACAAGGCGACGAGGGTTGTTCTGTCGCTCAGCAGATTGATGGGGAATGTCGGAGGCCCGAGGTCCAGCAAGAGGCGACTTCTTCTCATGTCCACCGTCAACGCCACTCTCCTGTACGGCGCAGAAGTGTGGGCGGGTGCCATGAGAGTCAAAAAACACAGCAAGAGAATTCTCTCCGTTCAGCGCAGGGCGGCTCTTAGGGTTGCCTGTGCGTATCGCACTGTGTCTGGACTGGCTGTAATGGTTGTGGCTGGAGTGTTTCCCCTTGATCTGCTCGCCGCTGAGAGGCAGAACATCTTTCACCGTGCTCCTGATCTCGGAAGAGACCAAGCTGCTGTGGAAGCCAGACCCGAAACTCTGCGAGTTTGGCAAGAGCGTTGGAACGGTGGACTGGAAGGGCGATGGACGTTTCGTCTCATCAGAGACATAAGCCCGTGGTTGAGCCGTGCATTTGGGGAAATTGACTTTTTCTTGTGTCAATTCCTGACGGGCCACGGGTACTTCAGGGAATACCTTTTCCGCATGGGGAAGGTGAGGTCACCTCAGTGTAGTTACTGCCCGGAGGAGGTGGATGATGCTCATCATACTTTCTTCCGGTGCAGTCGTTTCACTGAAGACAGGAGGAGGCTCGTCTCTGCTGTCGGCGATCTGTCCCCGGACGTCGTGGTGGGGGCGATGCTTCGAAATGAAGACTCCTGGAGAGCGGTTGCGCTCTTCGTGCAATCCGTTCTTCGGGGAAAGCGAGACGAGGGATGCTTAGGTGACCTCTAAGTTTCCCGAAACGGTGACGTGACCCGCCTGGGCACAAGACACGCGGGCCAGTGCCGAAGTTGTCCGATAAGGGTTCCGGCCTGGTTTTTCCCCCACGGCTCCGTAGGAGGTTTAGTGGGTATACCTCGTAAGAGGGAGTCCCACACTGTTCCTTTGGGTTCGCGCATTAAGCGTTCCTCCTACGTAAAAAATATATATATATATATATATATATATATATACCATGAAGTGCAATAAAGTTAGTTGAACTTCCATAAATAAAATAATTTCAAGTTTCATTTAATTCCCTTTTAGCGAATTTACCCTATAGGGAAGAAGCTATTACCATAAACGGCATTGTAGGACCTAAGCCCGGGACTATGATAACTTTTTGTTTTGAGGTCCCCAGATGCCAAAAACACAATTCGTTCAATTATTTATATATGTGTTATATATTGTTATTTAAACCGTAAAAAGCTATAAGGGCAATCGGCTTAGGTAAGATGTTATGAAATGATTACTATGATGTCATATGTGTAAGATGTGGTAATAATACTAATACTTAAAACTAAAAAGTAATGTACGAAGAAGTGAACTAAAACATTGTCTATTAATTATTCTTACAAAATTAATTAGTTAATAATCTCAACTGAAACGTTAAACGGTAATATAATGTTAGTTCAAGGGTATTTTTTAATTTGACATCCTTTTGTTGTAATAGTTAAATTAAAATATAATTGTAAAATAGCGTCCAATTTAGCCTCGGCAATAGCTTTTTAGTAAGCATTATTATTGGTTTACTAATTCCAGACAACAATTACTTTCCCGAAAATCTACAGGTATTCAAAGCTAACTGCTTACATAGCTAACTCATAAATATACAGCTGCAAACATAGCTAAGTAGACCTACTTACATATGTAACGGGATATACCTAACAATTTTCTCATAGTATTTATAAAATATTTTAGTTTTGATAATCATCCACTAAACTTGTGTTTTTCTGTGACACGAGAACAACGCCGCATTCACATGGATGCACATGTCGTCTGGGGGATCATTGATGTATGAACTTCAATTTCAAACAACTGTACATTGAACCTTCGGTTGTCTGTATATATCTTTTGTGACTAAAACAGATGCACAAAGAAAAAACTATTTCCCTTTTCGATATGTAAGTAATTAAATGTTTAAGATAATTTAGCAAGAGTAAAGTTTAATAGAACACAATAACTTTAAAATAGATAATTGATTGTATTTTAGTTATTTTCCTTAAATGTATGTGTACAACTAAAATTTAAAATTATTGAGATTGTTAATTTGATAACTCCCAGATAATTATTATCGACAAAGTGATTTGCGATTGTTCTCCAACAACCCAACACTTAATCAATTAACCCTGTTAATCGACAGAGTTCAAAGTTAGAGTATGAAATTAAAGTTGGAATCAATAAAGATTGTTTTATTCTGGAATGCATTTTCAATTAACCTAGGTGGTTTAAATTTGTTCGAAGATCACAAGTCACATCGGTAAAACCCCCTTCCACAAGATCACCACAGTGTCTACTTTATTGAATTTTAGTTGCATAAAAATAACAAGAAGAAGATTACTTCAAAATGCCAGTTATTATTCTTAATACTTTTATATTTTAGCTTATAAACAATTTATAATTTATTACTTAGCGCTAGCAATGTGCAGAATTAATTTTCCACAACTTTAAACTCATAAATTCAGAATTCAACTTCTTTTCGTTCTCTGGACTGCTAAGAAGCATTCGAATAGTAAAAAAAATCAGAAATATACCTAAATAGTATTGATGTGGATATAAAGAAAAGTTTCATTTTATGATAGGCAAAACAGGTTCTCGTTGATATGGTTCTTAGGTCATATTGATGTCAATTGTCTGTGTTTGAGGACATGTGGAATATACCACTATCAATTGAGGGTATCCGGAATTTTAGTTTCTTTTTTGACCTTTGAATAATAATCTGCTATTGTATTGTGTATTTGCCTCTGATTTATAATTAAAAAACTTCGTGTTTTAAGTTTACCAAAGCTTATTGACATGCATAGATTGTGTTTTTAATATGGTATTTGTGGCACAAAAATAAAACTTCTAATCTACCAAACATAAAAATGTTGGCCTATTTATGTATTTAAAATAAAAATAGAAGAAAACCTCAATCTAAACTGGAGGAAGCTAATACATTTTCAAACGATTTTACTTTCACCATTCGACTAACAATTATTTGATTTTTTACAATAATCATTTACTAAACAAAACTGATCTTCCAGTTTTTAATGTATATTCAACCCGAAACAAATAGCACAAAAATGCTACGTCCTTCAGCAAGCAGTTATTCATTCCAGCACGCAGACCATAATTCTCTGCGAGAGTTTATTCCCATAAATCTTTCAGGGTTGCTCACTATAAGCAATAACTATTATGCTCACTATACGAACTATTATGTGTTCGTACAAAACTGCGGTTTTTGTCGGCTGCTGTTTCATCTCAATTTGTTTAAGTACGGTGTAAATTGTAGAACTGTTCCATAACACCATTCGTTTTTTATTTTTTATCTTTTAATTTAGTATAGTAACACGTTTCTAGACTAACAGTCATGGGAATCCTTTGTTTCATTTGAGTTAAAGATTGAACTAAAATTCAAAAATAGCTAATTGGAACAAAACTAATCAACTATATTATTATATATGCGTTATAAAAACTCTATAATTGTACTATCTTCCATAAAGATCGTCAACATAATAGATTAAATCTAAAATGAAACCTTTTCTCAGTTCTGCAAACCAATTTTCCTCTCAAGTTTGAAGATTTCCTCCACTTCAAATATTTACCTTCCCCTTCAAATTAGAGCCCATTCCAAGAGACGTTGTGTACAGTCAGAGACACAATCGTGCTCGAGGTGTAACGACGTCCTTGAGACGCTGATTACAAGAGATCTTATCACCACCAAGGTCGACGCCCTCATTATCGCGGGGGAAAAAGGGCACGTTTTATTAACAAGCCTGCAATTTTGCTACAGGACTGTCAGTAGATTTTTTGGTTAGATAATTTTTCTAACTAGAGAAATCTACTGTCAAATTGTAAAGTTGTACAATTAGATGTACAGTGAAAGTTAGTTAAAATTTCGTATTTATGCGTATTTCTTTAAAAAAATTGGATGTCTATTTTTATGAAAATATATAAGATATAATGCTCATGCCTTTTAACACATCATTTAAATATATATAAATCACAAAAGTAGTAAAACTCTATTTTATATTTGCCATTTTCTAAATGAATCGTACTATGTACTCAGATAAATAGCTTTGATTAAACCACTGCTGGTAATCTGTTATTTTACAAAGTATTATAGTCGTATATGAAAATAGACATAGCCAGAATATGTAATTTATATAGTGATAATATACAGTTTATATCAAAAACTAGATATAGCGTAATATACATAGTTTTTATTACACTATACAAGCCACACACTTTAGACGAGACAGTAGCAGACCCATATTAATTTTAAGTTACAACTCTACCCTTTCGTGGCATTTTGATTATTCCTTCTCTACATTACGATAAATATCATCAAAGGAGATGCACGTGGGACCTAATATATTATTCTGAATAACAATTGTTGCTCTGCTTTCTATAATATTAAATTAGGTTTTCACAGAGGTGATGTCCTAGTTTATGGTTAATTTGTTGTTTATTTCTCACAATATTTCCGTGATTTTAGCGAATAACCCCTATAACGAAGAAGCTATTACCGTAGTCGGCATGGTAAGACCTAGGCCCGGGACCATGATAACTTTTCGTTTTGAGGTCCCCAGACCCTAAAAACACCATTCGTTCGAAACTGTATATATATATATATATATTTATATATATATATATGTGTGTGTGTGTGTGTGTGTGTGTGTGTGTGTGTCCGTGAGCACGATAACTCTCGTAAAAATGATCCGATTTTGATGAAATTTGGTATAAACGTGTAAAGCAACATTTATGACTTTAATTTCGAAAACCAGCCAGATCGCTCTACCCGAAGGGGTATTTTGGGGGGGGGGGTTTGTACCCCAAAAATGTTTTTTTTTCACATATAATTTTTGAAATATTCAAATTAGAGTTTTCACCATTGAATTCAGCTTAAAAAAATACACAATTTGGTATTTTTATCATTTCTCTACGTCAATTTGTTACCGAGATATTGAAAGTGCTAAACACAGTACGTTGTCTAATGTTATTCTTATGGAGGAAAAGAACAATTTTATATCTCGCTTATTTATGAACCTATAATGACGAAACTTGGTATATGGCTTCATATGGTTGTGGTCTATTGATATTTGCTCAAAAAAAGTTTGCCAAAGGATCCCGTAGCAGCAAACCTGCGTACTCATCCCCATGTTATTCTTATGTATAATAATTAAATGCTATGTCTCCCTTAATTATGAACATAAATTAATAACAACTGGTATATGACTTCACCTACTTCAGTTATATTGATATTAGCATAAAAATCCATTTTTTGTGTTCCTTGTTGCAGTAAACCTGCGTACTCAGCCCCAATGTTATTCTTATGGAGAATACTTAAAATTGTATATATCGCTTACTTGTGAATATATTTTTATGACACTTGATAAGTGGCTTGATGTAGTATTAAGACATTTATATCTCCATTGGAAATTCGCTGAGTATGCAGGTTTGCTGCGACGGGGGTATTATGTTCTATTTGAATCTATTACAGCACATTTATAATGTATCTTATTTAGTGTACTGACAGTATGAATATGTATTCAACACAAGTTGTAAGTGTGCGACATGTCGCTGTGTTTACAAAATAATATGAATCGCTCGTTGAGGTTAAGGCTGACAGATCTGCATATTTGCAGATGCTTTATTGATTTCCGATCAGCTATTGACAGGCAGTAATCCTACTTGGATGGAATGTAAGAGTGGCCGAAGCCATACCCACTAATACCTCCCCTTCAGCCGGACCTCCCCCTCCCCTTCCTTCACCCCAAAATAACTTTGATCACGTGATGAATAAACAGGTCCATCCAACTAGGCTTTAACCAGAGCATACCTCAATATATACAGCCCCAAGTAATTAGTCTTGTGTAGTAGAAGTGCAACAAAATATACTCCTTAACTTACCCTTTTTCAATTGTTGTAGGCTTATATTGCTGTCAAAGTAAAACCACGCTTGGCCATGATTGTTATTTCTCATTTTCCTATTTTAGACATTCACACGCTAGATGGTACAGGGGTTTCTTAACCATGTTACAGGTAACCGGGACACATGTTTTGACGTATTTCATAAAACTGTTGCCTTAGTATACATTGTACTGTATGCAATGCGCCTTCATGAGACCATTCCGTTCTCAAAATAAACAATTTACTCAACTCTCAGAATTAAATCTATGAAGCTTAAGGCAAATATAATTAGCCTTTAGAAATTCGTAGTATAATAAACTAACACAAAAAATAAAGAGTATACAATCCCAAACTCTTACAAGTTTTTTCACATATTAATTTATTTTCATGAATAGTATTTATAATCCTTAATTTGTTTAATGCTATTATTTATTTAATTCAACATCTTTTACTGTCACTGTGTGTTTGGAACTCAAGAGCTTTTGATAGAGACAACAAACTTAAGAACACAGACGTTGTATTTGTATGACGGATTACATCATCTAAGGGGCTTAACGCAGAATTACCTTGTTGGAGGTTGTAAGCCGCAATTACCTTTGTCTTATTTTCTTTAATTTGTTACAGTAACCCGCATTTACCTACGGTTTAAGGGAATTTCAATTAGTCAAAAACCATTTAACTTGTAGCAATAATATAAAATCGTTCACACGATTAAGTACAATACCTAATTTAACTGTTTTCAAATAATAGCTACATTTAACAATGTATAAATATTTAAAGGAACTAGGTGCACTTTATTTTTTATAGGGATTACGTTTGTACAGATATGAAATAAAATGAGTTTTTATGACAATTTTTAAATTCATGGAGAAATAAAAACGTACTACTTAGATATAAACTGTTATAATAGGCTGTGAAATGTTTAGTCAGATTGTGCGGAAGAACACTAAGCTACGTTATCTCAACATGGTGTCATACTGAAGGTTTTAGTCTCAGTGCTGCTTCAAAACTGTTATGTTAGTTGTAAAATCTCAACTTTCCTCCATTTCCCTTACGTTAAAGGTTTGGTGATTAGATTAAACAGGTATACAATTACAACGAATAGTTTAAAACAACTTCGGTGCACAAATACAGCTTAAAATATTGATACTGAATTTTAGCACTATTTATGCATGTGCTACCTCTTAAGCATAAAAGTACTAGATTTATGATTCGGCTTCTTTAAAATACAAGTTTTATAATATATTATTTGATCTGAACAGAATAACCAAGTGTTTAAATGTAACATTTGACGAAGTCTCTTGCGTTATTTTGACTTGTTTAGATGTCATTACTATCTTCTTATCAATTCAATGCGACCTTTAATTTGCCAAATGATTATTACTAGGTTTCCTTCAAAGAAAACAAACGTAATCAGCAGGGGCGCCGGTGATATAACAGGCCAATCAGAGGCCAGCAATTTGGTCACGTGACTTGTGACATCATTCAACTCAGCCCCCATGATGGCGGCGCCCATGTCGGCTTCACTTTTTTCCCGCCAGTTTTCTTAGCCTCACTTTTTTACCACCAGATTTCCTAACCTCACTTTTCCCGCCACGTTTTCTCCCGCTAGATTTTTTCGTATGCATTTTGTGCAGTGATGCCAACCTAGCATATGGCTAGACTATCATATGCTCTATGTTACATTATATCCTCTATGGTACATTATATTTTCCATGGCTACATTAATAGTATATGTGTGTATGCTCTATGTTATATGGTCTTTGGTCTATGGTTCCACTGTCATATTCTCTACTTTTATAAATAAATGCTCTTTAGCTATGTATATGATCTGTGATACATTATTATACATATACACTATGGCTACACCATTATGTATTGTTGTTTTATTTATGGCTACATTATATGTACATGCTCTTTGGCTAAGGGGGATTTCTTTTGAAACTGCATACACCTAAACTAAAATTTTCATTGGAACAACAGTTAGTATGACTAATATACGTTTGTATCGATATATTTACACAATGTTATACAGTTTATTCAAAGCGAACGGTAAAATAGTTCAGAACATAGCTGCTAACGTAAAATATTAGCAATTTGTTTGTTTTTAGAGCTGCAATTATTTTAATACCAAATACTGAAGGAACTTTCACTGCAAAGATTGTAGAGTGAAATATGCTGGTTTGTTATTAATCTGTTGCTTAACAATTACATGATTTTACATTCAACTGAATCTCATTATTCAAATTATTCATCGCTTCATTACCATGCTTTTGATAATTAATTCTGAAGGAAGTGGATTGTTTTCAGATAATCCGGGCCCTCAGGAAACAGAGGGTGAATTTAAATGCACTTTCCTTCTCTGGTTTCATTTTATTTGACCTAGAAATTAAAACCATATTAACGCCGGTCTCCTTTATCTTCAAAATTTACAAACTTTTAGTTAGTTTTGAAACTTTAAAAGACTTAAAATTCATTGTAAATATAAAACAATCGTTAGTGAGACATGTTTAATTATAATTGTTTAACAGCTATCTCCAGCCATCGTTACCTTGTCCAGAGTAAACTTTATAATGGACTAAATATAACAATATTCATGCTGCGTGTGTAAAACCTTTATCAACAATTCAAAATTAACTCAATTTCCCCTTTAGGTGTATAAATTTCCATGATCCATGATTTTCGATTGTTTAGTATACTTGTACGTTAAAACATTATATTTTTTGCAAAATTATAAACGTAATTAAAACTGTATTCGCTTTTTTACTATACAAATTGCTTGGCAGCTTTATTTTGCCTTACTTTGCTCATCTACATAGACTACATATATGTGCTTGGAACGCGTCCAGCAAATCAAGGGGTATGTCGTTAGAGAACGAGTTGTGCAGTTCTGATAGACATTACTCGCCAGGACTGGTAGTCTAACACTAGTTCCTAAAACAGCGATTCAAAAAAGTATTCCAAATTCCCCATGTAGTAGCATAAGGGATGGTAGATCGTCAAGAGACTGAAAGCGAGTCTGAGCTGAGCCTTAGTGTGAACTAGGTTGCAGTTCACGACAAAATGTAGTAACCTAACCTAACCTAACTCCGCAGAGGGCTGTTCGTTGTTCATCATAATTACAAATAAATGAACCGAGGCTTGTCGATTACCCTGAAAGTTACAATTTTACCATCCCTCTCGTCCCTTCGTCCCCCACTCCTTCACATGGGCTTGTCGGAATACTTTTGTGAATCACTGTTTTAGGAAGTCGATTACCCTGAAAGTGAAAGTTTTACCATCCCTCTCGTCCCTTCGTCCCCCACTCCTTCTCATGGGCTTGTCGGAATACTTTTGTGAATCGCTGTTTTATTAAGTCGATTACCCTGAAAGTGAAAGTTTTACCATCCCTCTCGTCCCTTCGTCCCCCACTCCTTCTCATGGGCTTGTCGGAATACTTTTGTGAATCGCTGTTTTAGGAAGTCGATTACCCTGAAAGTGAAAGTTTTACCATCCCTCTCGTCCCTTCGTCCCCCACTCCTTCTCATGGGCTTGTCGGAATACTTTTGTGAATCGCTGTTTTAGGAAGTCGATTACCCTGAAAGTGAAAGTTTTACCATCCCTCTCGTCCCTTCGTCCCCCACTCCTTCTCATGGGCTTGTCGGAATACTTTTGTGAATCACTGTTTTAGGAAGTCGATTACCCTGAAAGTGAAAGTTTTACCATCCCTCTCGTCCCTTCGTCCCCCACTCCTTCTCATGGGCTTGTCGGAATACTTTTGTGAATCGCTGTTTTAGGAAGTCGATTACCCTGAAAGTGAAAGTTTTACCATCCCTCTCGTCCCTTCGTCCCCCACTCCTTCTCATGGGCTTGTCGGAATACTTTTGTGAATCGCTGTTTTAGGAAGTCGATTACCCTGAAAGTGAAAGTTTTACCATCCCTCTCGTCCCTTCGTCCCCCACTCCTTCTCATGGGCTTGTCGGAATACTTTTGTGAATCACTGTTTTAGGAAGTCGATTACCCTGAAAGTGAAAGTTTTACCATCCCTCTCGTCCCTTCGTCCCCCACTCCTTCTCATGGGCTTGTCGGAATACTTTTGTGAATCACTGTTTTAGGAAGTCGATTACCCTGAAAGTGAAAGTTTTACCATCCCTCTCGTCCCTTCGTCCCCCACTCCTTCTCATGGGCTTGTCGGAATACTTTTGTGAATCGCTGTTTTAGGAAGTCGATTACCCTGAAAGTGAAAGTTTTACCATCCCTCTCGTCCCTTCGTCCCCCACTCCTTCTCATGGGCTTGTCGGAATACTTTTGTGAATCACTGTTTTAGGAAGTCGATTACCCTGAAAGTGAAAGTTTTACCATCCCTCTCGTCCCTTCGTCCCCCACTCCTTCTCATGGGCTTGTCGGAATACTTTTGTAAATCGCTGTTTTAGGAACAATTGTATTCTAACCAACGTCAGAGCCGCTGAAATTTCGAAGTTCGTCTCTTTACCACTACGCCAATGTCTCAGACATTATTCCCTAGCCAGTTGATACAAATTATTACTTACTTTAATAGATTTGAACGAATCCTTTTAATGATGTTTATTAGTTGTATTTGTGTGAATAATATAAATCAATTGATACGTCAAAACCAACTGTCTATTAATACTGTAAACATCCTATAATATGCTGTAAACTTATAATTCCGAATGAGGGAATTGTGTTCCAGTTATTTCCTATCTATTCGTAAAAATACCAAAACTATGTTTAAAATAAGAGTAAATTATCGAATCATAAAAAAACTGTTATTACTTGATCTCAACATTATTACTGGCAGGTTAAATTAATACAAAGACAAATATAATGCATCCTGTTCCAAACATTAGTCAGAGAGACTGTAATAGTGTTTTAGGAACTACTTGAAAATCAGTTTTGAAGTTAAAAGCAGAAACGAGTATTTTCCGACGGCAACGCTGGCTGGAATTTGTTACAAGTCTGCCGACCGTAAATAACAACTGTTTCGTATTCTCTCAAATGTAGTTTTGTTTTCGAACCAACATTTCCTCAATGTCAAAGTAGTTACTATTGTTACAAGAAAATGTCATGGACTAAAATTTGTTTTAAATTATAAAGGCTGAAATAATAAATATAATCAAACAAAAAATCCCTTTAGGGGAAATTAGGGTATAAATTATCAAATATTAACCACACGTCTGCAGTTCTTGTAATTTTATCTTGGTGCCTCTCAGTTTCAGTATCAAGGGGATTTTGTTTGGAGAGAGAAATTAAAGCTTTTTGGTAAGTAATTAATAGCAATTTTTAGATATATTTTTTCTTCTAGAAATTTGGGACTAATTATAATTGGGGTGACCAATTGAAATCGATGCTGTATGGTTTATTTGAAATGTGAAGTATTTAATGTGTTACAGTTTTAAACTGTATTTTTTCTACAGCTTTCTTTACAATTTAAAAACATATTATAAACAATCTTTCTCGCTCGCTGCGCCTTACTTTTCCGCTTACTTACAGCTAATAAACAGCTGATTGATTGTTGCTTTGGACCAAGCTTACTGACTCGGTGTTTATAACCTCAATCTTGTGAATTCAGCCTGAATGGATGAAAGTAAATTTTTGTAAGTTTATTAAATTACCTTAATAATTTGCTCTCCAGCGACAAAGATTTACTTTACTCTTTCGGTAAATAAATAACTATTTTACATCCCTTCTGAATTGCTTTTAATATCTTTTGCATAATCTATCTATGAATAGATGCTCCACATATTTAAAACTACGACATACCGGTTCATTTTATCCTTTTATGGTTTTAGTATTTAATTGACCTTGAGGACCGAAGGGAAATTGAACATCAAACGGAAAGCTACTCTATATTCATAGTATGAAACCTTAATTTTCATAACTAAAGTTTAGTCAGATGGAATTTCCGTTTCCAACTATTCTTAACCTTGCATACTGATTGTGATACTACCAAGATCTCTACGTTTGCAAAATAAAATCACCGTCTAACTAAAATTAAAGTAATAAAATCCTAGTCAACGAAATATAAAGTTGATTGTTCAGTTTTTAGCATTTTCCAGTTTTTTTACAAATACGATTTATGTCGCAAAATAGTATCTAAAATATTTGTTAAAAGTTTTTTTGTTTTTTTTGTGTGTTTATTAATCTAAACCTCATATTAAAACATCTTTAAAATATAAATAAACCTTTTATTTATTTTGCACCCGATTCCTATCAGTACAGGAGATTGTGTCAATCAACTGATATATAAATTTCTCTTATATCAAAATTGTAACTATTGTTATTAACTTAAACGCTTAACCTAATGGATATTTAAAAACTATGTATTTTTTTAAGCTCTCCCTTCTTGGTTTCGTAATGACTCGTTTTTTGTGGACTGTTTTGTTGATTATAGCCTTAATAATGTTATCTGGGTAACCAAGGGATCAATTTGTAAATTAATTAAAATATAGTTATATCTTTGAAAGCCGCTGTTTTCTCATATCAGTGCTGGCAATTTACTATAGAATTAGCATAACTAATTTCAATTTTCTTTCAATATTTTTCGTCTTACAGGTAACGATTATACACTCTAAAGAAATAAAGTGTAGAAATTAAAACCACTACTTTATATCCTAAAAAAAAACTTATTTTACCTACACCTTTTGTATTTGTGTTTTTTATTGACCATATTATGTTGTATGGGAGCTCTTTTAGTAAAAGCTAGGGTTCATCACCGAGATTTATGCAAATTTATTCAGCGATTCGAAGAAAATATGATTCTTTCCGGATCATTTAAACGCTCAGAAAAGCAGAGGTTGAATGTAAATGCTCTTTCCCTTGTTTCATATCCGCCTTCTGTTTAAAAATAGCTCAAATTAAGGTAAATGTTATGAATAGCAAACAATAATGTTCAAATAGCAATTTTATTGTAAACTGATAGTAAACATGTAAACATTGTAAACATGTTAATATTAACATTTAGTTTTTTGGTAATGATATCATTACCAACACAATGCAATCATAGTTCTCTCTGTTAAAAACTAAATTATTGTAACATGTATTGAAACAAATGTATACTGCTTCCAGTTAAAAGCCCGTCTCTATAGAAACTAAGTAAAATATACACCTAAATATTCAATCAAAAATATTTTAAATGTATATATTTTTACAATGAACAGCAAGTGAAATTACAGGAATTTGTACGAAGTTCATTCTACATGGTATTTGACCATTTAAAGACGGTTGTAGTCACAGTTTACAAAACTTTGCAACTTGAAGTGACAAAAATTACACCTTATAAGATGACTTGTCTACGTTGAAAAAAATACCCCCGTAGCAGCAAACCTGCGTACTCAGTGAATTTCCAGTGCACACATATATATATATATATATATATGTATCTTAATACCACAAAAAGCCGCATACCACGTTTCATCAATATACATTCATAAATAAACGATGTATGACATTTTAATTATTCTCCATAGAATAACATGGCGGCTGAGTATGCAAGTTTGCTGAATCAAGGAACACAACAAATGGGGATAAAAATATCAATATAACTCAAGTAGGTAAAGCCACATACCAAATTGTATTTATTTATATTCATAATTAAGGGAGATATCACTTACTTATTCTCCATAAGAATAACATGGGGGCTGAGTACGCAGGTTTGCCGCTACGGGAACTATAGACAAAAAACTTTGTTAGGGAAAATATTAATAGGCCACAACGATATGAAGCAATATACCAAGTTACATCTGGATAAGTTGATAAATAAGCGAGATATACAATTTCCCTTACTCTCTATAAGAATAGCATTGGACAACGTACTGTGTTTAGCATTTTCAATATCTCTGTAACCATTTGACGTAGAGCAATGATTAAAACACCAAATTGTGCGTCATTTTAAACTGATTCCAATGTAAAATACTAATATTTGACTATTTCAAAAATTGTATGTAAAAAACTCAAAAACCCCATTTTTGGGGTACAAAACCCCCCCAAAATACCCCTTTGGATGGGTCGATCTGTCTGGTTTTTTAAAATTAAAGTCATAAATGCTACTCTCAAAGTTTATACCAAATTTTTTCAAAATCGGAATATTTTTACGAGAGTTGTCGTGCTCACAAACACATATATATATATATATATATATATATATATATATATATATACAGTTTCGGAAAAATTCGCTAAAACATGTATATTTTACTTTGCTCCGATGGATTATGTTGTGGGATGCTCTCAAGAAATTCTACATAACTCTTTGCGAAGTAAACGATATTAAAATAATTATTAAGCTATGCCTTTTAGATAATTTAAATATTAGAAAAATATCAGTCATTCAAATACAATATTATTGTCTAATTGTACAACTAAAAACGTAAGGTCAGCCTAGAAATGAAGAATTTATCTTTTGCAGATTGTTACCTAATGTATTGTTGTTTAACTCGTTTATATACCTATCTGATTATGTGTTGAGAAAATAAAGATGATTATTATTGTTGAAAACCTCTGCTCTACAAAAACGAGAAATTATCACATTTGATAAAGCCATGACACCTTTTAAATGTATACTTACCATTTTACTGGTAGCAGCATCAGCGTCCCGACAACCACGAATGTATGTTTTTTATATAGAATGAACTAAGATTGAACTAAGGTAGGAAGGTTGGGACTGAAGATGGACTTTAATTCATCCGAAACCGATCTCGCAGATATAATTTAATTTTAAACCTAATTTTAATTGGCTGGTGCTCCTACCAATTAATGGCAAGTTTCTAAAGATAAATTCTCCTTTTCTTCTTGCACTTATTGTATTAGTTGCTCAATATGAGTACAATCGATATTGCACTCTCCATAGTAAAATATATTTTATTTCGATGACCACCACGTACGTCTTCAGCCACTTATAAACAGCATAATTCAAGTTCTTAGATTCAATATTGGAACAAATGAGCATTAAAAAGGTAATTCAATATCTTAACATTAATTAAAGTTTTTAACATAGGGCTTCTATATTTTGATAACTTAACCACCAGATATCATATCAGAATCTTAATCTTAATCATATGTTCTGGGTCAAAAACATTTGTTATTCCTTTATTGCTAACTTAATGTAATACATCTATATATTTCGTGACTGACTTCTCAGTTGTGTAGTCAGCTGTCAAACAAAGCCACACTTGGCGGTAACGAGGCTCTTCACTGTTGATGAACTTGACGTCTCAGACAAGGATCTTGATGGCACAAACACACCGTCAAGTTCCTTTAATATTAGATAGCGGGACGGGACTGAAGTACCTTAATAACTGTACCAAAGTTAAATGAGGGTCTTCCAAGAAGAGGTCTAATAGGGAACTGACAGAGGGGAAATTCAGCTACATTTATCTCATCAACTACGTTAATAACCTTTGCTTTAACCAACTTTGTTTACTTACAAGGTGTAGTGCGAAAGCTGTCATAGAGAACTGATCAACCCGTCCAACATACCTGTAATCAAAATCGTAATAAATTAATAATTTCATGTAAACCTGAGGTAGTGGAAAAAAGGGTAATATTTTATACGTCTTATAATAATCTAACATTTTCGGGTTTAACAATTAAATATTACGTCTATTAGATGAAATGCCTATTTAAAATTAGTTTAACATAAGTTATACTATGTATAATTATTTTGAGTATCAAAATATTTTGAAAATGCTTCGTTACTAATTTTTTTGTAAAGCGGTGGACACTATATAATTACAAAGCAACAGTTCTCAATGTAAAATTGCGTGACATCTACTTTAAAATCTATATAAACTCCAAGGCTAAATAACATTGTGTGATCCTTAATCATAAAATTCAATATTAAAGGTGCTCACTGTTCTATAAAACTGACATTTAAAACGCGATACGACATAAAGAAACATATAAATGTCCTGTGATAAAGATGAAAGTGAACCTTCCTACAAGAGTATAAGTCTACCTAGTCTCAATTCCGCTGTGTCGTATTCTTCCTGTATTTTGTTCTTTAACTTTCTTATCAATTATTTTTTACCACCAGAATTATTAATATTCCTTTAAAAAGTTTTCAGATAAGGTAGAATCAAAGTAAAACCAACTTGTGGCGAACTAAGGAGCAAGTCATAAATTGGGTTATCTCATGACAGACTTACTACTGCATAAATTAAATGGTGATAAGCTTTCATTCTTTTGACTTGAAAAATATTTTTGAAAAGGTTTTCATGTTACGTCGATAATTATTCTACATTCATTGATACATATTAACCTTCACCTAAATCTTTTAAATGTATTCTGATTTAAATACTGTAAGAGTTGTGTTTCTCAGTTAATTTTGAATTTAGATGACTTATAAGAAGTAAAATCAAACATTGAATAAAGTTTTTATCTGCAGGCCACAATTTTAAATAAAATAGATTTTTGGAATGTACCCTTAAAATACATCCGTTTACATATCTTTGCCAAATGTATTGTAATTACAAAGTTGTTGTATGAATTTTTTAAAAGCATATTTAGCCAAAAATAGCTCGTAAGACGCTTTAACCTGTATAAAATATTGGAATGCATAATGCCACCTCAAGGGACAAGTTTAAATTTCGTTCTCAGCCCAGTGAAGAAAGTAAAGGTGGTTTTTCGTATTCTCTTAAATCAAGTTCTCAACGGTTTGCTTTAATTCGATAACTAATAGACCTTGCTTTATTAGTCTAAAATCATACCCTCAAATTTAATCTTAATTAAACTCTATAGAAAAGACCCTAAGTGTAATAGAATCTTGCAAACATTTTTATTATTTAAAAGAAAATAAATCAAACTTAAACGGTCATTTTCCCAATTTGGTTTTAGTTTAATTATTAAAAAAGTTATCAAGGTATTAATGCTTATATTTGTCATCAGGCATTTTAACAAAACATTTCGTTAATTTTGTTTAACTTATTCCCATACAAACTTCCGGCAGAAAGTTATTGGTGTGGCTAGGGCCATCTGTATATAAATCCAAACCCTATCAGACTCTTTGATAAACCATTAAGTGTGACCCCTGTTGACCCCATACAGTAAAATGAATCGGTGAGAAAATCTTAGGATATATTTTAGTTTGTTCGGTAAATTCTTTTGTAAGGTCATAAGTTAAGAAAAATTGTTAAATTAAAAAACCTATTTAAATATTTTAATTTGGCCCGCCGTAATTAGTTCTCAATAAAACTGAAATAAACTGAACAAGCACAGCTGATGGGCCAGGGTTTAATATCGCTAATTAATGTTTGAAACTATTATTAAACTTTAACAATTACATTCATTTGGTAATTGGATGTGCAAGCGGCTACTTCAACAACGAAGTTTTACCTCTAGTATATTTTAGTTTAAATCTATTTTTACACATGACGATGATTTAACAATGGAACATTACTGGAATTATGTACACGTAAATAATTGAATTATTTATTTTTTATTGTAGGAGTTATTAAACCATATATATGTTGCATTATTTTGATAAAAATGAGTATATTTTGTTTTGAATTAAAATTATATATAAATATGTATACACATATAATTGATGATACTATTATGTTAAATATGTTAACTTCTTCATAATTTTTATTTATCTGAAATACCAACTGATACCAAATATTAACTTTGTTTGTTTGTTTGTTTGTTTGTTTGTTTGTTTATTGGGGGATTAGGAGGCCCCAGCAAAGCCGGCTAGGCACGTCTCCCTTGGGATATTGTACAGCCACCGGAAAGAGGGAAAAGATGGATGGGAAAGGTGGTAGGGTGGGGTCAATCTGCCTCGCTCCAGAAAGGGAGAGAGATCCTTACCTAGCTCCCGGGCTGTGTGGGTGACAACACCCCAGGACGATTCGCCCTCTAACCTGACGTCCCCTTAAGTCCACCCGACAGGGACCGCCATCGCACAGAGCCTCCAACCTCTCAGGGTCGGGTGGTCCCAGGACGGTTCGTCCCCCAGCCCGGCAGACCGAAGACCGTCAGGTAAGGGCCCTTCCTCCCAGGCACCCGTCCCAGGCTGCAAGGAAGATCCACTACTCCCTCCAAGGACTTGGACTAGACTGGGTATCCAGGCTCAACTGGGAGTCAGGCCCCCAGAAGAGACAAGGAGGAACCAAGGAAGGGAAGTTGTCACACTGGATAGCCAAAAGACTTACCAATACTGAAACAGCTTCATTTTGCTGTACCCAACGTCGACCTCTGTACTAGTATAGACCAGTCAGAGAGCCGTCGAGGGCTAATATTAACTTATAATAATATTAATAATATTAATATTATTATTAATATTAATATTAATATTATTGTAGTCTATTCAAGTGCGCTGAACCTTTTACTCCCTCTAACTCATTCTGGAAACATTTGAAATTTCAAAGTTTCTATTATTAATTAAATCAATAATATTTAATTAAAAGTTATATTTGTCGTACTTATTTCTTTTTGTATTAAGATTTCATTTCCTTGACTTAAATGTGGATTAGTAATACTGGATACTAGAGTCATTAACCACATTAAATACACAAATAAATTAGTTATTACATTTACTTCTAACCATTAGAAAATTCCTTTATATGTTATCAATACAAAAAAAATAGTAATTTATAAGTAATTTATTTTTGTGGTCTTTACGCAGCACCATTTGTAAAGGGAAACGAGTTCGCACGCAGCACGCTGACGTGATGGAAGTGAATTTCCACTTAAAAACTTTTAAAACTCAAAATCAGTGTAAAAACATACATTTGTCCAATTTTTATTGAAATCTGAAAACATTGATTTTTTGGCTGTTCTGATACTCCTGGTTTCATTTACTTGCAAAGCTGGGAATACAATTTGGCGCATTATAAGGTTAGGAGAAGGTCCAGACAGGCTTGAAAGTAGGCGTGAGGTTGCTGGGGGTAATAAAAGTACTCTAACAAAGGAATAACAGGCTTTTCTAGTGTAAAACCCCCATAAGACAACGTACTATGTTTAGCCGATACACATTTTCTTTAATAACTCGGTAAATATTTATGCTAGAATGACGAGAGAGGGCTTAAAACTTTCTCCTTTCTAATTCCCATCTTTTTGCATGCATTAATCGTACATCTGGGGCTTTTCTGACCCTTTTTGGGCCCAAAAACTCGAAATTTGAAAGATTAATCCCCAAAAAATGGGTTTAGAGTTTTCCGATTGTTTTGCCCAACGAACTTGTCCAACAGATTATAGAAAGGAACGTCCCTACCAAATTTGAATTAAATCGGACAAAAAATGCGACCGCTAGAGTGCATACACACACACATATATATATATATATATATATATATATATATATATATTTATATATATATATAAAATTTTGAACGACCCCCCAAAATGTGTTCAGGGGGTCACGTTAGGAACTTCTATGATGGTCCCGGGCTTAAGTTTCACCGTGCGGGTCATGCTAATAGTTCACTTTCCAAAGGAAATTCACTAATAATGTTTGTTATATTCCCATAATGTGTAATTTTATGTTATTTTGTTTTAAAAGCAACAACAAAATAAACACCTTTTTTATTTTGCTTAGTAGGCCTATATAATAATCAAACAAAACACTGTAAAAAGCATTTCAATAAAATATTCACAAAGCATAAGAAAAGTATGAGATAACGGTATCTGGTTTCTCTTGAAATACAAACTTTTGGTCGTTGTTCTTGTGGTTAATGTCGTGTGAAATAATGACTTTTACCTTTTTCACACTGGGCCTATCTAAAACAACTCTTCTCCACTGTTGTGTTATTCTGTTATTTTATATTTCTTATTAGTGAATTTCCTTTGGAAAGTGAACTATTAGCATGACCCGCACAGTGAAACTTAAGCCCGGGACCACCATAGAAGTTCCTAACGTGACCCCCTGAACACGTTTTGGGGGGTCGTTCAAAATTTTATATATATATATATATATGTGTGTGTATGCACTCTAGCGGTCGCATTTTTTGTCCGATTTACTTCAAATTTGGTAGGGACGTTCCTTTCTATAATCTGTTGGACAAGTTCGTTGGGCAAAACAATCGGAAAACTCTAAACCCATTTTTTGGGGGATTAATCTTTCAAATTTTGAGTTTTTGGGCCCAAAAAGGGCCAGAAAAGCCCCGGATGCAAAGTTAATGCGTGGAAAAAGATGGGAATTAGTTAGGCGAAAGTGTTAAGCCCTCTCTCGTCATTCTAGCATAAATATGTACCGAGTTATTAAAGAAAATGTGTATTGACCAAACGCAGTACGTTGTCTTATGGGGGTTTTACATTAGAAAAGCCTGTTATTCATTTGTTGGTGTACTTTTAACATCTCCAGCAACCTCACGCCTACTTTAAAGCCTGACTGGACCTTCTCCTAACCTTATAATGAACAAAATTGTATTCCCAGCATTGCAGGTCAATAGAACCAGGAGCATCAAAACAGCCAAAAAATCAATATTTTCAGATTTGAATAAAAATTGGAATAATTGTATGTTTTTAACTGATTTTGAGTTTTTATAGTTTTTTATGTGGAAATTCACTTCCTCACGTCAGCGTGCTGCGTGCGAACTCGTTTTTATTTCATAACATTTAAAGACATAGTTATTACAGTAATAAGAATTCAAACTCCATTTTTTCAAGGCTTAATGCAGTTTGAATATCCTTTCACTAAATTATTTTAACATTTTTTTTGAGAGGTTTTCCACATTGATACTGGTTCTACTCACTTTACAGTTATTTTTTTAACCATTAAACGAATATACTTAATAAGTATAATATTAGGACTTTTAAATACCATTACAGTTATATTATTTTATTTTATTATTACAATTTTAAATTTAGGTGGTTTAGCAATTTAATGTGTTTCCACCTTACTACAGAACAACGTTTAGAGTTTGTGTATTATTGTAAACAAGTCTGATTGCCATTTTGTAGAAAAAATATAATAATTCACGTTTGTTGAATCTTTCTAGTCACGTCCCAATTAACTAACTGGATGTCGTTACAGGCAAACGTTGTACAAAGACAGTCAAAGCTTTGGGGACTCTGAAAGATAGATCAAAGTGCGATTCATCCCATTATTTTACGACAGTTGAATATCATCAAACAATTTTAGTCAAGCCATAAAAAACTAGAAACCTATTAAAATTATTTATTTCTTTATGTGCTGTATTTATATAATGAGAAATATATAATTTTTAAATGAATGCGTTTTGATTAAAATTGTATTTATTACAGTCCTTGTATTTTCTACACAGCCATAGGATATTTTAAGTCATATTATAAATGTCTTAATTGATTTGATTTCCCTGTTTAAGGTTGAACTCGAAAGTCGAGCATTGAACTAAAATCCACTTTTCATGCCCATGTTTCCAAAACCAAAGTTAAGTTTGATGTAATTCGTGTTTTAGGCAGTTATAAACCTCCAATACCGTCCTAATTGTGTTACCGTTCTTGATATCCTTTAAAAACCTCAAATCCTTATTTTTCCACTTGACTGCTCACTAACAGTCAAGTTTGCTTGGTAACTTTTTTATTATTTTTCTAAAGTAATAATTTCGGTAATTTATCGTATAAGCCTTTTTTATCGATAACAAATAAACAAACATCCAATGAAATTTTAAGTATATACTTTTTGTTGACTGAGGGGTTTTCTTTGATTATATGTGTTGAGGCATTATTTTTTTTAATTTTCTTACTAATTGTTTCGCCCGAGAATGAAACCGGAATTTTGTCTATATTTTCTTTTTCAACAAATAAATTTTCGGGCGTTGCATCAATACTGTCATATATTATCCATGTTTCGTAGTCGCATCTGTAATTTAAAAAATTCAGCGGATTATACAGAGTGTCTCACGTAAGGTGTCTCAAACCGATTCAGACGAACCACTTGACCTAGAAGGATGAAATAAAATTATTTCCCAATAAATCGACCCCAAAGAGTAACGTAAAAATAGTTTTAACTTGTTTAAAATACTGGGTGTACCAAAAACTGAGAGTCACTAGTTCGAATCTCGGAATTTCAAAAAGTGTACATAGGTGGCAATGTTATATACTATTTTAAATCCCTTTAACACACAAACATTTTGGTAAAACAGAACTCAATTATCTCTAATCGTTTCAAAATGGCGGCCTTTTATGATAAAAATATTAACATTTCCGGAATAATCTGTATCTGTTAAACCACAAGACATAATTTTATTCTGATTAAATTTCTTACTTGTATTAAACTCATCTTTACCCTGATGTGCAACATGCTAGTGTTTAAAACATAGCCAAAACTAATACAAAATTATTATTTTGAAAATGTTTATTTGCCCAAAATTCAAAAAAGTAAAATAATAACGTATATCATAAAGTATATCATTTTGAAGGTCTTAGAAATCCTAACAACTTTCGAGTTTACTTAAACCCCGAATCTCTCTTTGTATTTTAGCAATCAACAAAAATCGTAATTTCTCCTTATAAAATACATGTTAATTCTACATAACTCATTTATAAAAGACCTCTGGGAGTATTTGGAAGTGTTATGTAGAAATAAAATGTTTTTTATAAGAGGAAATGACAATTTTTGTTGTTTGCTAAAAAAACAAAGATAGATACGAGGTTGATGTAAATTAGAAAGTTGTTATAGGGCTTTAAAATGGTATATAAAATGACCTATGTTTACAATTAAAATTCCGAGATTCGAACTAGTGACCTCACCCTGTATTTTAAACAAGTTAAAACTATTTTTACGTTACTCCTTGGGGTCAATTTAGTGGTAAATAATTTTATTTCATCCTTCTAGGCCAAGTGGTTCCTCTGCAATCGGTTTGAGACACCTTATAACACTCTGTACACTTATAACACTCTGTATGTGAGAAAACGTTGGCTTTGTTCGCGTCTGTTCGTAAGTGCTTTGCCCTAGAAAACCCACATAACATGACATTATTATTTTCATTTTATTATTTCAATTATTTTAAAGTGATCAAAACAGTTTTAGATTAATTTTATTTCACAAATGTATCACTGATTACATGGGTAAACGAGGTGCATTAAATTTACTATTTGTGCATGGCACCTATAAACAATTGTCATCAGAATGATTCTTGTTATTTTAAAATATCTGTATGAGTACCTCATGCTGATGAATATCTGTGTCTCTATTAATTAATTATCCTGGCTAAAGAATCAGTCGGTCTTAGTCAGTAACAAGGCTATACAAGGCATCTCACCCATTCTCTACTCATCATTCATTCATATTCGCCTTAAAATACGCCCTAGTTGCGTCGGCGTCATAGAAAGAGATTTAATGATTAATGATTTAATGTTATTAGGTTATTCATAATAAACTAAATACGACAGGCAAAATCAACTAACATAAAACCTTTTATCGGCTCATATTGACTATTTTTTTATATTACTTTAAAAGTTAAACTGACCATATAATATTATTCTGTTATTTAATTAAAAGAATCCAAGCTTCATTACCAAGCCTTATGAAAATTTATTCAAGGAAGCAAAGAAAAGATTATTATTTCCAGATCATTTAAGGGCTCAAAAAAACAGAGGTTGAATTAATGAACTTTTCCTTGTTTCTCAATTTCCGTTTTTGAATGATTCGAATCAAGCTGGCGTTTTAAATCTAGCAAGGACACGTCGCGAATTTGGAATTTAAGGATTTACAAAATTAATATCCTTAATTATAATGATATCAGATTCTCTGATTGATCCTGAAGATGACCGGTGTGACGGGTTGAAGTCGATCGTCTTTTACCATTTTTTTGTATATTTACCGTCTTGCATAAAAGTGCAGTATAAGTGTAAATATATTTTCTACTATTGTGAGACATATTTTATATTATAGTGTTAATAATATCAATTTACTTGTATTTTCTTCTAATCTCTACGTCATAATAAACAACAACAGAAAGTTATCTGTACATATTAATTCATGTTTCAGAAATGCCTCTTTTTAATCCTGGCCAAATTTCAACAGAAACATTTCAAAGAATATCTCACCGTTTTTAATAACGATTTAACGAATTTCAAATGCTGCTTTATTTCACAAATTTACATTTAAGAATGCACAACTACTGTGTAAAGGATTGGAGGACATAATGGCACCTCAGGGGACGTGTTTTAAATTTGTTCCCAAGTCTGTGAGATGTAAATAAGGGCGGATTTCCGTACTCTCTCGACTTAAGCTCCCGATTGTTTGATTTGTATTTCCTTTCTATTAAAGGTTGCTGCAACGACCATAATAAATAAGTATAAATAAAACTAATATCATTGAACTTTGTTTTTTTAGATTGTGACAAGTTCAAATGAGAAAACCGCCTCAAATCTTGACTACAATATGTGTTATTACAATAACTATGAAGCATAAAGTCACACTTGCTGTCCGATGCATCCAGTCACTGTTTTCTTTTCTCTACTAGTTATACACTTTCATCCCATAATTTATCACTAGGCATTTAAACAATGTAACTCCTTAGTCTAAGGAAATCGTTACTCTTTCTTAAAGTGACATTTTTACTTTGATCAGATGACTACCCACTCGTTACCGAGGATACAGATACCTTAGACACAATAAACAAATATATTATAAACCTTATAAACAATTATATCATACTAATGATATGGTATAATATGATATAATGTGTAGCTGGTTTATTTTGCCTCTCGAGAAAAATACAAGAGAACCATATTTAAATCACCTGTATAGAAGGCGTAACAAGCAAACGTTCTCGAAAACACACTTAGAGCTTTACCGACTGTGAACAAAATTAGATCAAAGGGCAGTTCATTCCAACACCTCACATGGGTATTGGAAGTAATTATATGAATAGCCATAGAGATTCAATACAGTTTAAACTTATTCAAACTGTGGTTATATAATGCAAAATAGTTTATAATGAACACCGTACATTTGTTATAATATCCATTTATGTTTTACTTATGTGAATATGAGAATCTATACAATAGCTGCAATTAGTTTTTTACCTAGTACATTAAGACCTAATAAATACCTTACTAACACCAGTTGTAACAATAAATTCAACTAGACATTGGTACTTTTTAACTTTAATACATTGCATTTTATTTATAAAAAAAACTGTGTTCTGGCATAACAGTTTATCTAATGACATTAAAAATACCCTTTAAAATGTTTATGAGTAAAGTGAAAGTTCTGAGCCATAAAGAAATACCAAGTACCCGTTCAATTTAATTCGATGTCAAAATACAACTTTCCCATTATTTTTAATGTTTATTATCCGTGATAGAGGTTCGTCTTGAAAGGTCACAGGAGGCAAAAAGGTCTTAGAACTTTTTTTCGACCTAGGACCAGATGAAATCGAAAGAAGAAACATCTCTTCGAAAACTCAGATTTCATAACCGCCGAACTCGATAACCACTTTTCAGTGTGGACAGCGAATGAGCCTGGCACATTCTGATGATGCGTGAATCCTTGCAAGCCTATCCTTGTTTACTCTTACTTCTGTAAAACTTTAAGGAAACTACTGTATGCGTATAAACATTAACTGAATTGTATAACCGAAGAAACAATTTGTAGGCCTTTTTGTTTTTTAATTATTATTAAATGTTTTTAAAAGATTCCTTTTTTAAACTTTCTTTACTTAAACATTTTCTTCGCCACTTTACCTCTGTGAGGTAATCTTCCTCCTGGCAGATTCGTGTCGCTGACATCTAGTATGACTTGTCAGTTAAGAGTTGTCATTGATGACTGACGTCACAGCTGTCAGGCAGAGCCGCACTTGGCGGTAACGAGGCTCTTCACTGTTGATGAACTTGACGTCTCAGACGTCAGGATCTTGATGGTACAAACACACCGTGGCTTTGTCTTAACATGAGATAGCGGTATCTAGTTGATGCATGTCTGGTATATATAATAATCGTTCGTATTCTTTGCTACTGTCTATGACAGAACCATTTACGTAGGGGAATGTTTATGAAAAATGTATTTTTAGTAAGAGCAATCACCAAACATTGATAAATATTTCATATTAAACCCTCTTGGTGCCGTTTTATGGGATTAAATATGAAGGATTGTGAACGCTTAACAGTTGGCTGAAATAATCTGACGAGTGTTTGTTACGATATAGCATGTATACAAACAAATCCTCATTATTTATTACAAATAAATTCCTTTTACTTTCTCACTCTATACATAGTATATGGAGAAAGTATTGTTTTCGTCAAAATTTTCGAATTTGAGTTGTTAGTGGAAATATTCGTTTTGGTGCTCCCTGAACCCAAAAAAGTGGTTTTTACGTGATGTCTGTCTCTGTGTGTGTGTGTGTGTGTGTGTGTGTGTCTGTGTGGATGTGTACAGAGCTAGAGCCCTAACCATTGGGCCGATTTTGATGAAATTTGGTATATAGGTACCAATCCACGATATATCCGGGCGTTTTTTTCATTTTTTTGAATTTTTTATTTTTAAAGGTACTTATCCCCCAAAAACCGCCAAAAAACATGAAAAATCAAAATTTCTCAAAAACGGCTCTAAGGATTTTGATTAAACTTTAGTCGTTTGTAGAACTTTAGTTTTCCAACAAAATGACACCACCCGCATTCCTGTAAAAATTCTGGTTCAGAAATTACAGGACTTAAAACATCCAAAATTCAGTTTTTTGGATTTTTCATAAATAGACATAAATATAAAAAATATTACTATTCACCATTAAAAAGAGCTCAAAAAACTAAATAATTTAGTATTTTGAATTACTATTCTACGACTGCTGGTTTAGGAGAAAATTGAAATTTTCATTTAGCGGTAAACGCAGTACGTTGTCCAATGTAAATCTTATGGGGAATACAAAAATTACTATTTCTCTCTTATTTACTGATCAATTTCATTCAAACTTGATATGCTTGTCAATTTAGCATTGACCAACAGAGTTAATTCGAAATATGTTACCCCTTAATAACCCTGGGGGGGAATAGGGGGCATTTCCCCTCTTAAAACCACAAGTGTAGCAATTGATTCTGTAGTGCCTCCAAAGCAGGGATTTGGGTGGATGTTTTTTAAAACAACTTGTTCACAAGATTTTCTGTACATTCGACCGTGCTTTGTATTCTATATTTAGTAAATAAAAAGTAATTTATTCATTAAAGTTGGGCTAAAAGGGAGAAAGTATGTGTCAGTTTGCTGATACCGTTTTTACTTTCTCCCTCTATACATAGTATATGGAGAAAGTATTGTTTTCGTCAAAATTTTCGAATTTGAGTTGTTAGTGGAAATATTCGTTTTGGTGCTCCCTGACCCAAAAAAGTGGTTTTTACGTGATGTCTGTCTGTGTGTGTGTGTGTGTGTGTGTGTGTGTGTGTGTGTGTGTGTGTGTGTGTGTGTGTGTGTGTGTCCGTGTGTGTATGTGTCTGTGTGGATGTGTACAGAGCTAGAGCCCTAACCATTGGGCCGATTTTGATGAAATTTGGTATATAGGTACCAATCCACGATATCTCCAGGCGTTTTTTTCATTTTTTTGAATTTTTTATTTTTAAGGGTACTTATTTCCCAAAAACCGCCAAAAAACATGAAAAATCAAAATTTTCAAAAACGGCTCTAACGATTTTGATTAAACTTTAGTCGTTAGTAGAACTTCAGTTTTCCAACAAAATGACACCACCCGCATTCCTGTAAAAATTCTGGTTCAGAAATTACAGGACTTAAAACATCCAAAATTCAGTTTTTTGGATTTTTCATAAAAAGACATAAATATAAAAAATATTACTATTCACCATTAAAAAGAGCTCAAAAAACTAAATAATTTAGTATTTTGAATTACTATTCTACGACTGCTGGTTTAGGAGAAAATTGAAATATTCATTTAGCGGTAAACGCAGTACGTTGTCCAATGTTATTCTTATGGGGAATACAAAAATTACTATTTCTCTCTTATTTACTGATCAATTTCATTCAAACTTGATATGCTTGTCAATTTAGCATTGACCAACAGAGTTAATTCGAAATATGTTACCCCTTAATAACCCTGGGGGGGGGGAATAGGGGGCATTTCCCCTCTTAAAACCACGAGTGTAGCAATTGATTCTGTAGTGCCTCCAAAGCAGGGATTTGGGTGGATGTTTTTTAAAACAACTTGTTCACAAGATTTTCTGTACATTCGACCGTGCTTTGTATTCTATATTTAGTAAATAAAAAGTAATTTATTCATTAAAGTTGGGCTAAAAGGGAGAAAGTATGTGTCAGTTTCCTGATACCGTTTATTTGGTAGTAGCCCGCAAAAACTGGCCAAGGAAAACAGTAGAAAGGACTCTCCATTCATCAAATTTAAACGAGTCCAAACTAAAAAGAATTCATTGTTTCTTTGGTATGGCATAGGATCACTTTCTGAATGCTTAAGTGGTTTAAATTACCTTATTCCTTATCGTTCTCAATATATAAATGGACCATTTATTCCTTTATGCAAAAAGGTTCTTCTCTGAGAACTAGGCAGCGTTTTCCAACAATAACCAGTTACATAAATTTGTATATAGGGTAAAAGTAAAGCGTTTGAGAAAATAAAGGTACAGAGATCAAAGTGAAGGCCCAAACAATTATTTCACACTAGTTGAATTTCATGAAAGAAACATTCATACAAAGAAGAGAGTGTAACCTCTTTTATTGCAATCCTGTTGTAAATTCTTTATACACATTTTTTCCTCTTTTGTTTAAATAAATATGATAGTTGTAAAATATAATGATCAAATGTGGGATAGTATCAAATATCTAGTTATTTTAATAGAGATTTATCTATCTTTCAAAGTATTATTTTTAAAGATATTATTATCATATTTTACACTTATCTTTTGCAGGTCAGTTTGCAGCTGTTATATATAACTGTTACACTATACTAGGCTTCATTTTAAACTTGATTTGTTATGTTATGCTTTATGAGGTAAATTGTATATATATATGAATTACTGAGTCTTAACTACTGGTTCATATGTTGAGTAACTGTAACTTCAGTTTGCAATATTTTCTGGCTTTCGGCTACTGCCTTTATCTCAATTATAAAAGCTGCCTAAGTCTAAAAACTATATCTTTTCATTTCACCTTTTTAGCCTATTTCCCCTAAAAGGGAAAAGATATTGCCGTAGTTTGCATGGTATGAAAAAGTAAATATGTAATCCTTCATTAAGTAGCAACAATACAAATTGGTATAAACTAAGAATATCTGGTCAGCGTTTCTGGGAATTGATGAACAGTACAATTAAAAAATCAATTTTAAACCAAAACAGTATAATGTTATCACTGAACTCATAAGCCTTGTTGCTGCAAATTTGTAAATGGTAAATTTAAAAGCGTGTATTTTTTATGTCAGAATAATACAGCCTATATCTGTGTACTTTGGGTGTACTAGGAATTGTGAATACTTTATCGTCAAAGCTCTTTGGTATAACTCCTAAAACACCGATTGCGGCTGGAAATAAAGTTTACAGTTCTTAGAATGTGGTTTTGGATTAGGAAAATTTGTCCTTTGGTATTTACAAAACATTTTCCTTAGTTTAGCAAGATATTTTTATTTAATCAGTTTACATACTGCATATAAAATGTTAAAATATTTTTAAATTTGTACCAATAAATACATATTGGTAACATAGCATGTATAAGCCATAAAATATCGCTAGTGAAAGTTGTTTAAGTCTAGCGAGTGGATTTTAAAACAAACTTGCAAACGAAGGTGTATTTAATTAGGGTTAATTTTTTAAATTGGAAATTCCACATACTATCTTTACTTTAGCTAAGGTAGAACATTATTAAGAAACTCTCAAAAAATATACTTTAAGATTAAATTTTAAGAAACCTTCAGCAAAATATGCTTAAATGTTTCATTTTAAGTATATACACACATGCCTATAACATGTTGCGTGATGACCTTTTACTGTTAAAATCAACCAAAATATCACGTATGAATTTCTATGAGTACCCATGAAATATCAGACCCTAACTGGTTTGGAAAAAGAAAAATTGGTGTTTGTATGTCCATTTAACTTGTAAAGCGACCATATGAAATTGAAACATTTGTATAAATGTATTATTTACGTTAACTTCATGAAATATAGTTAAATAAAATCAGAATATAAAGATAATAATATATTATCAATATGATTATATAAAAACAATGTTGTACAGTTATGGAAAACTTCCGTATTAATTTATTTAATAACATAGCATAAGAGGATTTTGGTATAAACCTTTTTAAACTTCACTTGTGCATCAAATTCTAAAACTTTATGATAAAATCGGTACCCTCTCCCACACTAACTTCAGGATAAAGATTGTTGTAGTTTTATATCCAAAAATACATTGTTAGGATGTGAAAAGTATGATGGCAACTGCCAGAAACGACAGGTGATGGATATAAGATCCATTTTCAACGTTAAAAGCTGAAGTGGAAATTCCTGACGAAAGTGCTGTTTGTTGAAATTTGTTACAAGTCGGACGAGCTTGGGTAAATAACGGCCGTTTCGTATTCTCTCCATTCTGGTATTCAAACCTCTTGTATTTTTTTTACTTTAGCATAAAAAATACTCTTACAATAGTTTTAGGTTTCAAATGTAAATTAGTGTAAAATATATTCTAGTCAAACAGTACTGTCCTTATTTCTAATTCGCCTTTATGACTAAAAATGAGTACATCACCGGAAATGTTTTTTGGGGGTTGGTGACATTATCTTCGCAATACCAAGTGGAGTATTTTACTTAAGGTTTAATAATCTTATTACGTAATATTACCAAGTAAGTCAGTATCAAGGAATAGTCCTGAAAGAGTCAGCCTTTTAAAGGACTAGAGGTCGTAATGGCACCTCAAGAGACTCCTCTGAGTTCCTTCCAGCCACACAAAGGTAAACACTTGGTATTTCGTATTCTCTTTAGTTTTCCGCTTGCAAATTGTTTGCTCTTATTGTTACATTTTGTAGGTAGACTTCCCAAAAAATGAGTAACCTCTCTCTTAGCTTAGATTAAATGTATGTCTAATTTATACTTTAATTATTTGAAGTTGTATTAGAAAAATTCAATTCGTATTTAGGTATTACGTTGACATAAAATTAAACTGTGGCAAATCCCGTAGCACACATGATGTTGGTTAAGCTAAAATATAGTAATCATAAGAATCAAAATTGCTTTATTTTATAGGTTTTATATGTTTCCTTAATATTGTTTTACTCTCACTTTTTTTAGATGTAATAACTATACTAGTTGAGAGAGAGTTATACACAACTATGGGTACATTACCACAATTTTCCAAATTTATCCAACTTTCAGTTAAGTAGAAATTACATCAGATGTTTCATAAAACATTTGTGTTTTATAACAATTTGTAAGTTATAATTTACAAATTTACAAACTTTTTATTTAATGTCTAGAGTGCCAAAGGTAATATTTTTATCATTATTAGAATTATTATACACTTTTATATCCATTGGTTGATCAAAAATATTGTATACATATATCAGATATACACGGTTTTACACGAGTTATAACGTTTAAAAGACAAGCGGTATTTTAAAATAGTATGTTTACAAACGTATTCGTAATGGAATTAATTTCATTGAATTTATTTAAATTTTCCCTGAACTCCGGTTTACTTACAACAAGCTTCACTGCGTAAAACTTAATGTGATATTGCCAAGTTTATATTCAAAGTTTCAGATTAGCTGAGTTTCCAGAAGCCTATCAACTCTGAATGAGGAATGTGATGGAGATCGTTGTGCGAATAATTATCTCCTTTCCTTAACTCAAAAATATTAAAAGTATTTTATTCTTAAACATAAAACAATTATTATTAGTTCCATACTTTTTACAATATTAATTATAATGCTTAAAAGACCTAAGCGTAAATATTGTTGGGATGGATGAAAATAATTATTCATACAAAAAATAATAGAGTTTCTAAACATTATCCAAGTATTATCAATATGTAATTAACTCTATCACCTTTAGAGTTATAGCATTTTTGGGATGTTTTTACATCGACAAGCCCATTTTACGTGACAGTAAAAATCGTTGGAGACATTTTTGAAACCCCTACTGACAGCTACTCAATATCTAATAGCTCGTCTTACTCAAGCTTCAAAACATAATCTACACAGGTACATTGAATGTTTAAATTATGTAAAAAAAGGAATGTTCTGCATACAACTCTTATTTCATTAATGCAATATATATATATTTAATGGCTTTCAATCTTACAATATAATCTTACGTAGATTAAATACATAACAATATTACACGATACCCTACTTCTTTTAATTTCTGTGGTGAATACCTTCATCTATTAACCCTTAATGTTTTAGTCAAACAGTAATGCGCTAAATTCAAATTGTATCAACTTGTATTTGATTATGTCTATGTGAATCAACAAAGTAATAATGCAAAGAGGTCTCCTTCTTGAAAACGTCGCCTTCTGTGTGGACAATATTAGGAAAGTTTATTTTCCAGCTTACTGCTTTCACAAAACAAAAGGTTAAAGTATAATTAATGTTTGCTGGCCTTACTTGAAATACAAACTTTTGGTAGTTGTTCTTGGGTTTAATGTTGTGAAAAGTAATGGATAGTTGTTTTAAAAATATTAGTACCATAGTAAACAGCGGAAGTAGTATTTGTCTCTCACGTTTTCAGTCCCATTTTTGGATTTATATGATATTTTTAACTTTAAAAAATGCAATACGTTTTCAAGCAAAAAGAGTTTTCTGACCTACCAAAATATAAAAGAGTGATTTAATATATTGTTATGTTAGATTCCCATTGGTTTCTTTCTAACTTACTTTGTTTGTATTGAATATTCGATTTTTTAATAGCTTGTATAATTATGATTAATAATAATCTTATAATGATAGTAAATAATGTAATGAATAATATTTAATGATAATTCATAATTACTGATAGCGAATTGCAAGTAATATATGTTTAGTTGTAATGAACTGCTATGATATCTACAATGTCTGGACTATGTATTTGTAGCAAGAGAATAAATAATAACTTTATTTTTTAAGTGGTCAAATAAAACTAATATTTACAACAATTTGGAATATCTTCTTTATTATTTTAAACTAAAAACATTAAAAATATGTTGTTTCTTCATACTATAATGCAGCTAACTTAGTATTTTGAAAATAGCAGTAAGTTTTGAATATAGTTAAATAAAGTTTACTAATTAGTCTTGTTATTTAGAACTAACATTGAAATAAAAATTTTTGAACGTATGCAGTACTGTATAACTGGATTGACCAGTTAGAGTTTCTTCTCATTATTAATCACAATTAAATAGTAAACTAATAACATATAGTGTTATAAGACTAGAAAGTATATAACCGAATTACACAAAGGCAATAAGACGACTTGCCACAACAGTAACAGTCTTGAGTCTCAGTAAAGTGTGAAAACGTTTATTGCTTCACCTGCTGCCAACTGCCTCTGAATATAGTCCGAATATTGTCATATACTAAAGCTTGCTTATCAAGAAGAAAACTATCAATGGTGAAATTTATCATAATTATAATATATAAACACGATTTTCGTGCTATGTTTTATATTTAACTGTCAGAATAGAAGTCTAAGGTTGAATTGTATTCTTTCCATCAATAAAACATATAAGAAAGTTACTGTATAAACAGATATTACACGTGCAACTTAACCATTATAAAAGAAGTATTTAATATTTTTACAAAAAATTATGTCATGTTCATAAAGAATTTGAAGGATAAATTATTCATAAACTACTCTTGCTATATGTTTAAAACGGATTTCACCTGTAAGCTAATCTGTAAGAAATGTAATCTGCAGTAGTATACGTCATGTGGAGATTAGCTACAGCCTAATATCACGCGAGCTCATAGCGACATGTGACGTCAGCAGCCAGATGATGTTTGGATTGGTCCGTTCCGATTGGACCTCCTAATTGGATCCTACGAGGTTGAGATAGACACGTTTGTAGTATTATCTGCACGATGTCACTTTGTGTTTCACTTAGTTGAGATACCAGTATGAACTATGTCAAGTTCAAAAATCGTTACCCCTTACCTTTTGTGATTTTCTAAGGCTGCTTTAAAATATTAAAAGGCAAACGATTTTCAACTAGTCTCATAAACAGGGATAGAGTTAACTGTGATTACATCTGTGTGACCAGCATAAACTTTCCAAATAATTACTACAAACCTGTGTCCCCAAAATCTATTTGTATTATTTTAAGAATTACTACAATTTTATTTGACAATTTTTGAACTTCTTTGAACATTATTTTGTGTACATGTCTGGGATCAATTAGAAACGCATACACTGTGGATGTGCCTTTTGTGGTTTTGAAAAATGACTACCTTCAGGGTTATGAGCTTTCAAAGTTTCAATGTTTTTGTTACTGAAGAATATAAATCAATTGAGTTGAATCACAGAGAACTAATATATTTCTCTGTGGTTGAATATGAAACAGCTGTTAATTCATTAACAAAACAGCGCCACTGCAAAGAATAGATAATTCAAGCAAAATATTAGATAAGATCATATTTATTATCATAATGTTAATAGAATCACTACTGGGATGGCAACACAACATGAAGTTTTTTTGTTGTGTGAATTCTGTAATTACTTAAGAAACAAATATTGCCCAAATTCGAGTTATAAGTACTATGTATATGTAAGTATAAATCCTTTTAATAAAGAAAATTATATCAATTTGATCATGTTTAATTTACGCAACTCATTCATGTTTTGAGTTTTGATAAACATGTTTGTATATTTGTTAACAAACTTGCAATAAACCCTACTAGTGTAATTATATTTCTCATTAATAAAATATATGAAAAACCTACCATAGAATACATCAAACTAAGTCAATATTTTGAAAGATATTGTGTATACTGACACTGACATGCTTGATGAGTCGGCAAAGACGCCCTTCACGTCGCTGATACGCCTTAATCAAGGATGGCTGTCATTGGCACAAACACACTGTCTTGTACCTTTGATGATTATAACGGGACTAGGTTGGGTTACTAATTAACTATGTCGACTTGGTAGATATTACATGCAGCGCACTACTGTAGCGTTGCTATTGTTTAAGTAGCTTTTGAGTAGGTTACTAATTTTGAGTAGCTTTAATCAATTAATAAGCAATTAGTTATTCAAACAGTTTGTCTCAAGCAACATGTCTAATTTGTATCCAGGGCTTTATCTGAACATTAATTTGATTGTACTATGAGGAAACTATGTACAATGTAGATTATAAATATTATTTGTATGGCAATAATCCCATGATTAAGATAATTATTTACTTATTATATTACAACAAAAAAAGGTATAATCCAGTTGAAGAGACATTGTAGGAGGATATTAAAACTGAACATAAATTACATGCAATACATAATTTTAGAAAATCGAGTGATCACTTTTATTCGGTGCTAATCTAAAGACTATAACATATTTCGTTATCGGTTGATTATGTATCCAGTTTTAACATAAATTCATCTGCCCTCCAGCCATTTTTTATTATTCGAAGTGACTGCGTACACGTCCAATGTAAGGGCAAATTCACTTCGCTACCGCTTAGGTTAGGTTGGGTTAGGTTACGTTACATTATGTTACGTTAGGTTAGGATAGGTTAGGTTACGTTAGGTTAGGTTAGGAGGTTTTCTGGCTCTCAATTTGTTTTAAAAATCACAGGAAAAGTAACGTACGGTGCATAATTTGGAACGGACGTGAACAGTAGCGGCTCACGTCGGACGTGTACGTAGCCACTGCCATTTTGTATTAACTGTTAAAGAAAACCTTTAGTAGTACATATACAAATGTATGACTCTTTGGCAGAGAGTAATATATATTATTGTTCCACGTACCGTCTGTGATGTGTTCAAGGTAAACAATTGAGTAATCATTTCATCATAAGAATTTAAAGGAAGAAAAAACTATTTAAAAGGTAGTATTAAAGTCAAAATAAGAGAAAAAGGTGAGTAAGATAAAAGAGCAAGTGAGAAATAAAGCAAGACTTAAAGTTAGCAAATACTACGTTGATTAGAGTGGAACTAATATTTTAAAACCTGCCATCCATTATTTCATACAACATTAACCACAGAAGCAACGACCTAAATTTTATACTTCAACTACGGCTAGATAACATTAGTTGTACTTTTACCTTTTGTTATATGAAAGCATTAACTGGAAAATAAACTTTCCTAACATTGTCCTCACAGAAGGATACATTTCTCAGAAGAGTCCAGTTCGCGTTGTTCCTACTTTATTGGGTCACATAGTCATAATCAAATACAACAAAACAATAATCCATACTTTAATCAGTCACAATCAATACTTGAAATTGAGCTGGGGTTTTATATAAAACAATAGTTTGAATGTTAATAAATAATCGTGTTCACTAACGTAATTAAAGAAAGTAGTATCATATAATCGTTGTGCATTTTGTAAGAATATGACTAAGTTTTAAATAAAATGTTAAGTAAGGGTAAACGAAAATAAAAAAATGTAGATATATCTTCTTATCTTCTTAAGAGCTTTTTTAATAAATTTGGTCAAGTTTCCAACTTAAATAACTTACAAACTCTTGTCAAAGTCTCTAGCTTATGTGTATTTCATGTAACCTATTAAATACAATTTAAATAATTTCTCATATATGTTCAAAACTATTTCTACGCTTATAAGCAAATAAATAAAAATTTAATTACTGATGGTCAAAGAAATGACGTTGAACAAAAGTCTTCACTAATTCGTTAAATAAAATCACATCTTTAATTATATTATTCACTGAATATTGAATAAGATAAATTCCGTTAATTCATATCAAAATAAATGAATAAATAATGTAACGTTATTTACGAATTATAACATTTATTACACTCTGTTCATAATCGGAAAATCGCAAATTTTCCAAATTCTTTGTATTTATTGGATACGATTTACGTTACACATTATGTTTGATAAATAAACAGAGTTTATTGATTTTTCAAAGTAAAATAAATTAAACGTTTGGATATATTTATATGAAAAGCAGTTGATCAAATAGCAAGTGCTGGAAATAGTTACAAATATAATTTATTATTTTACTCCTTTTAATCTTTTAACGAAAAACGCATTGTCAAGAAATAAATCTTTGCCTGACACAAAACAATTTTGTAGTATGATAGATTACATAATTATGTACGTGGTAAGGTTATAAAACACTGTAGATGTATAAATAGCTTCAATTAAATACGAACTGTACGTAGAGCATCAGCGTTTGACATATTTTAAACATTCAAATTACCTATGTAAATTCTGTTGTTGAAGCCGTCGCAGCATCATAAGAAGAGCTATTAGATACTGAGTAGCTGCCATGAACAGTTTCTAAGATTTCTGCAAAAATGTCCTTGTCACGTCAATGGAGCTTTTTCTTGTAAAAACATGGCAAAAATGCTATAACTTTAAAGGCGACAGTTTTGATTAAGTTAAAGCAATACTTGGAACATTTTAAGAATGGCTATTTATATTTTTTATCAATAACTATTTTCATCAATCAAGCTCGGTTTTTAGCATAGTAACTGATATTGTGAAGATTAAATAATAAATAATTAAGAATAAATGAGATAATTATTTGCAGAACAATCTTCATCACATTTCGTATCCAGGGTTGATAGGCTTCTGGAAACGCAGCCAATCTGAAACTTTGAATGTAAACTTGGATATTTCCATATCGCGTTACGGTTTTCCGCAGTTATGTTTATTGTAATCAAAAATTAGTTCAGGAAAAGATTGAATAATTGTTTTGAAATAAGTTTAAATTATGCAGACGTTTGTAAAAATACTTTATTACAAATACCGTTTGGCTTTTAAAGATGTTAAACCTTGTTTAAACTGATACCTTCCATAAATGTTCATTTAAACAAACGATTGGAACAAAACAATACTGGTAGTAATAATAAAAATAACTTACATGGTAAGAAATTGTGAATATCAGTTTTGTAACTCTGTAAATAAAAATTCAGTTGATATACCACAGATATAGATTTTTCTAAGCTTATATACAAAAGCTGATATAAGTAGCTATTTTACTGGATTTAGGAAACATTCGGATATCCGTGGTAGTGTAGTTATAATTTCATTTTACTCCCTATAAATGTTTAGCGATTTAAGTTGCTGTTACTGAATTGTGTCCCAATAAGTATTTCGAATGTGTAGCTGAAATTGCATTTCATCAACGTCTGTTAAAGACTCGTTAAATTAAAAAGTGCCCATTATTGTGCTTATTAGGTTTTTAGTTTCCACATAATTGAACATGATTTATCTCAACGTAATTGATGAAAAACATACATTACTGGAATAATTTGTTTTGTTCAAAGTAAAGAGAGAGGTTACTCATTTCATTAGGAAGTCTACCTACAAAATAAGACAATAAGAGCAAACAGTTTGCAAACGTAAAACTAAAGAGAATACGAAATACCAAGTGTTTACCTTTGTGTGGCTGGAATGAATTCAGAGGAGTCTCTTGAGGTGCCATTACGACCTCTAGTCTTTTAAAAGGCTGACTCTTTCAGGACTATTCCTTGATACTGACTTACTTGGTACTATTATGTAATAAGTAATAAGATATGTAATAAGTAATAAGATAATAATAAGTAATAAGATATGTAATAAGATTACAAAACCTTTAGTAAAACAACGTATTTTGTATTGCAAAGATGATGTCCCAATACTGAGAAAACCTTTTATTTATTACTACATTTCAACTGTAGATAGAGAGACTACATTTCAAAGAAGAGAGACAGTAACTGTCATCATTAGAATATTTATTAATTTTAATTTTTAAAATTAAAACAATTTTAAGAATATATGTTTTGTAAACATTGAATAAATACGATGAATTTTAAAAACTAGAATGGAGAGAATACGAAACAGCCGTTATTTACCCAAGCTCGTCCGACTTGTAACAAATTTCAACAAACACCACTCAAATCAAGAATTTCCACTTCAGCTTTTAGCGATGGTAATAGATCTTATATCCATTGTCTGTCGTTTTTGACAG
Organism: Allygus modestus; assembly: GCA_963675035.1. NCBI lineage: Eukaryota > Metazoa > Arthropoda > Insecta > Hemiptera > Cicadellidae > Allygus > Allygus modestus. The sequence continues at coordinate 14,204,530 of OY776116.1, forward strand.
CTTTCTTTATATTTATCAAAACCTAAAACATATTTATAGAACTGAAACTAAAACAATAGTTATCCTGATGTTAGAGTGGGTGAGAAAATTATTTTATCTGCTAGGTTTTATAATTTAATGCTTGGATGTTAAAACTTATATAGGTTGTTACTATAATATGCTGAGGTTATGTATTATATGTACAAAGGTTTAAAAAAAGGTTCATTACAATTTCAATAAGGTTTTAATATAAATTGTAATAGCCAAAACTTGTAAATATTTTACAATGAATATAAAATTTTCTTATGGGAACATTTACGTAACAAATTTCAAAATCACAATATTTGTTAGTTATTTATCGCTAACTATTACAATCATTTTTACCTATTTTTAAAAATATACATGTTGAAGACCCAGTAATTAATTGTGAGTGTATCTGTGTACAAAACAAAAAAATTGTATTTGCAACAACAATCAACATTCAACTATTGCAACATCAACTATTAATCACATTATAAAAGATTATTTTAAAAACCTTATTTGCTAGAAAGTATAAACGTAATTCATATCTTATCATTCTGGTGCCCATGAAAGGCTAAACAAAAATACATTTCATTCATCACTTTCTAAAACTCTTCAGTACCTTAAAGTTTAATAGCCTATACATTTATTTAAGGTTTATCCGATGTAGAACATTAAACATTCAGGAGCTACATTAAACACGTTTGGAAAATTGTGATTCTATTAGGTTTTTAACTAATTTACTAAATAGTATAGTAGACTATATTTATTTACAGCCTAAACCTAAATTTTGTTATCAGAAACTTTCAAAAAATTATGTCGTGTTCATATTTTCATCATACACTGTTTTAAGTTTACTGTACTTCATTATTTTAACATAAATAATGCAAAAATAAAAAGTAATTACTATCGTTTTAGATCTTTATGCAAAACACAATTAATTTTAATACATACAAGAGTGGTAGTGGTGGAACAACAATCGTAACAAGGAATCCTGTAATGGTTTTTGCTTGGAGACTTGTTTGAAATTTGTTTCCAAACGAGACAACAGTAAATAAAGGTGGTATTTCGTATTCTCTTGACTTCTGTTCCCAACTGTTTCTTTTACAGTGTCTTCTTAAAGGCAAAATTCGCCGTCTGGTAAAGTGGCTACATAATGAAAAGAGGTACCACAATTTTATAAATTAAAAGGAGCTCAACTTTAGCATTTTAAATCCAAGCGTGTTATTTCATCATTTTTTTATCAGTAATATTTTCTCAATGCGTTTTAATTGCATGAACAGTTTACAATTAACTTTGTTAACACAACTTTGGGTTTTAATTTTTTTTTACCACTGCTTTTTATATTTAAAAAAATACCACTGCAAAGTAATTATAAAGGATATACAAAATAACTAGTTCTCTTAAAAAAGGAGAAATAATGTTACAGTAACCAAAGATTAACGGCAGTTTTACCACGGTTCTTAAAAATTAGGTAAACAAATTACTTTTGTCCGTCTAAAATATGTGTAAGTGTTCCGTAACGAAAACGCCATGGACACTAATTATACAAAATATAGCAGTTACTATGGTTAGACATAATTTATTATTATTGAGAACTATAAAATAAATTAGTGGTTTCAGTAATTAGTAAACTCACTATCAGCAGCAATGAATGTCAAACAAAGTATAGGTAGATGAAACAAAATGTATGCATTTATATCATATGAAGAATGTCTAATCTTGCTATATGTTTTATACCAATACAGTAGCTTATTTATACTATATTTTAATACAGTTTCCGAGTTCTACAAAAAGTGATTCCTTGCGTTATAATTACTATAAAAAAATGTATTATAAGAAACTGCTATAAATTGATTTTAAATTTAAATTGCATTATAAATTTTAATATAAGAAAATACGATCACATTAAGAACATAGGGAGTTATTATACTCTCTGAATATAAGGTAAACTTCTTTAAAAATGAAGCATTGTTTACAAAAAATCAAACAAGTCTGTCTATGTTAAGGCAGGTCTTTTATTTAAATACTCACAAAATCAGTTTAACTGTAAGAGCAGTATTATTTACTGAAAAAAATGGACAAAAATCTGACTGCAATAAAACTGTTAATACAGTTTAATAAGTTAAAGACTCACTGTAAGTTCATTAAGAGACCTTACCTTATCAATATAAAAATATACTGAGAGGAGAATCAACTATAAACGAGTTCGCACGCAGCACGCTGACGTGAGGGAAGTGAATGTCCACATAAAAACTTATAAAACTCAAAATTAGTGTAAAAACATCCATTTGTCCAATTTTTATTGAAATCTGAAAACATTGTTTTTTTGGCTGTTCTGATACTCCTGGTTTCATTTACTTGCAAAGCTGGGAATACAATTTTACGCATTATAAGGTTAGGAGAAGGTCCAGACAGGCTTGAAAGTAGGCGTGAGGTTGCTGGGGATAATAAAAGTACTCTAACAAAGGAATAACAGGCATTTCTAGTGTAAAACCCCCATAAGACAACGTACTGTGTTTACCCGATACACATTTTCTTTAATAACTCGGTATATATTTATGCTAGAATGATCAGAGAGGGCTTAAAACTTTCGCCTTTCTAATTCCCATCTTTTAACATGCATTAACTTTACATTTGGGGCTTTTCTGACCCTTTTTGGGCCCAAAAACTCAAAATTTGAAAGATTAATCCCCAAAAAATGGGTTTAGAGTTTTCCGATTGTTTTGCCCAACGAACTTGTCCTGCAGGTTATAGAAAGGAACGTTCCTACCAAATTTGAAGTAAATCGGACAAAAAATGCGACCGCTAGAGTGCATACACACACACATATATATATATATATATATATATATATATATATATATATATATATATGTCTATATATATATACATATATATATATGTCTATATATATATATATACATATATATATATATATAAAATTTTGAACGACCCCCCAAAACGTGTTCAGGGGGTCACGTTAGGAACTTCTATGGTGGTCCCGGGCTTAAGTTTCACCGTGCAGGTCATGCTAATAGTTCACTTTCCAAAGGAAATTCACTAATAATAATATTTCATTAAAATTAGTAGAAGCAAGTATATCCTATAACTAAGAATAAGCAAACATTATTTTCATTTAAAATCTCCAGGTATTTAAACAAATGGACACTCACAGGTTTTTATTTATTTATATCACGTCATCAGCAGATGAAAGTTTGCCTGATGTCGTCAACAAACTTTACGATGGTTTTAACAGCTGCAGGTACTAACAACTTTGTTTTTTATTCCAACCATTTTACGTTGTTTATGATACGACCTGCAACAACCCTGTGGAAATGTTGTAACTCATAAAACATTTTATAATTAATTTCATGGAATAAATTGTATTAGCTTTCCTTCTGTTTTTATTGCGATTTTATCCGTATTTTTCTAACTTCATCTACACTATTATTAAAACTATGAATAGATCAAATGATTTAATAGTTCATTTCCCATTGGATTATACGTATTAAAAAATTTTGTTTTCAAAATATATTAACACAGTTTCGTTATTAATTGGAATGGGGCTAAACAAATTGTTCAGTATGTAAACTCTGTTTAACAGTTGTAAGGTGATCATATTACTTTATGGTAAATAGTACTTTTTAGTGTTTATATTTTGACAGCAGAAGCAAATTTTACTATTAGTCGTATATTTCTAGCACAAAACAAATTTTTTACCATGGCCTAAAGTTATTATCAGCTCTAATTCAAGTATAATGTATTTTCAGCTTTTTAAAACCATTTTATGGTTGAATAGCACTAAAATGGTGTTACTAACTATATTTGTTTATAAAAAGATTTTTTGTTAATGTTACTACATTCCTAATAACAATAAGTAATAAAAAAGAGTACATTCTTTCATATCATACGTCTTTTAATTAATCTTTCTCTTTTTAATAGAGTAATTCATTTGCCTAATTTGTCGAGTTTAAGTAATCTTTAAACCAAAATATTTTAAACAGATATAACGTGAATGCACTTCAAACGGTGGATGAAAGGGTACTCGTCTATTATTATTTTACTCTGTGCGCGCTTTATATTTGACGTAAGTAAAATAAAGGCTTCCATCCTTCCATAGACTAAAGCCATGTTCTGACTAGATGCTGATGCATGTAAGCACACAGAATCAGACAAAGGTTTAGAGAAACCGTTTACACTGGGAGCGTATGGTTATGTTTGTTTAGGAATATTATGGAGCTTTATTTCATCAAAGGGATTCTTATACAAAGAGCAGTATTGCATGAAATTAATTTTAAAAAGAAATATGTTTTCAAAACCAAATGTTAGTGAAGTTTCGGGTTAAAAGGCTGCCTGTTCTACAAATTTAATCACATCACAATATTTATTAGGTTCGTTTATATGTGTTATCCAGTATAAACTAATATTTAAGTTTTCAATCAGTAGGTCTCAATGCTCTTTAAATGTTTTAAATGTGATCAATCTTATATCACTGTACCATTTATGAGCCCAATTGAGTTAAGAAGTCTTATTAGCAGTTAGAACAGTTATAAAACTGAAAGCGGAAGTAACAATAATAATAATAATAATAAATCATTTATTTGCCATAAAACATTACAGTATTGACAAAGTCTCTCTCACAGCATACAGCTAAGTCAGATAATCACTATTCCTAACATAATAATATTATCAAAGTGAACATAGTAATGAAAATTAAGAAAAGGATAGAAGGTAAACTTAACACAACTAAAAGTGCTATAAAATTAAAATTCAATTTTTTTCATTGCAAAAAGTTCATCAGCTGAATACATGGGGTTATTTAAAAGCCAACTGTAAAATTTTCGTTTAAAGGTCTTTTCGTCGTAAGTGTTTATGAGGTGTTTCAACTTGTTGTTGTTGTAGAGTTTGAGACATAGCACTTTGTAGCTTTTTTGACTTTTGGTCAATCTAGAAAAATCAATTACTGCATTGTCTTTGTTTCTAGTGTTTTAGTAGTGTGTATTAGAGCTGAGGCTCAGAAGATCTGGGTTTTTAAATAGATACACTATTAAATCAAAAAGGTACAAATTTATGACTGTCAAAATTTCGGAACTGATAAAAAGAGGTCTACAATGATCAAAAGTTCCTGATTGATTAATTATTCGAATCACCTTCTTTTGAAGAACGAAAATTTCATTGATTCTGCTACAATTGCCCCACAGTATAAGCCCATATCTAAATATCGATTGAAAATAAGCAAACACAATGTATTTGTGCGATGTATCAATGAGTGGAGCAAACAACCGAAGTAGGTTGGCAAACAATGCAACTGGAATATTGAACAGCTTACATAGCGGAGAATCTGTGTAGGTGCGCAAACAGATATCACTGTTTACCAAATTTTCTAGGGTGTAATTTGATCATTTTTAATGATCATAATTTATTCAGGGTAGCATGTTTTTTATTATTTATATCAGAATTCTTAGTTAACCCAACTACCCCTTGGAGATGGGAAACATTAAATTAGGTTGTCTTGTTTGAGGTCGGAAAATCAGTCCTTGAACTGTTAAAAGATTAAAATGTTATGGAAAAGATGTCAAACTGGTTTTATGACACTTACAAACAAATAAATATATCTTGTTACACAACAATAGGTTGTATAGATAGGATGTCCTGTTGAATTGTAATTATTTCCCATTACGCAACACCAACTCTTCCAGTATTTACGGTTTATTGATTCCTGTCAGCTGAATTCCAGTCAGCTCTGACTAGCGTCCGTTGCCCCAGAAAATCAATAGAGGGGTTAGTGAGAGAAGCAAACCATACAAACAGCAGATACACACGATAGATAATGACTACTCCAATGTCCTGGCAACGAGGTTAATGTATCTAGAGGTCTCGTCTCGTGTATAAAAGTGTAGCCCCTCTGCCCACTCTGCTCCCATGGCAACCAACATTGTAACATGTTTGTCAGTTGACAAACATTTGAATTGTGAAGGGAGGATTTGTTTGGTTGCCTGAGGATAGTGGCTAGAAGATTGTATGCTGTTTTTACCCCAGATGAGACCTCCAGATATATTATAACCTCGTGGGTTTCTAACATCAAGTACATTGTACTCTAAGTGGTAATAAAAAAACCTATAATACTAATAAAATATTATCACATACTGTTTAAAAACAAGTTAAATGAAAAAATATGCCTCATATATTTAGCCTACACTACACAGTAAAACGAGTTATTGTGATTATAAACCCTATATGTTTAAATAAACAATCTACGAAGAAATTATATAATTAATATCATATTGATGGTAAAGAAGAATATCTCTTTAAGCAATTTGCCACTAAATTTCATAGAATTTCAAATATTCCAACAGAGAACGGTTTGCTCCTTTAGCATAGATTGCGGGGGAATCAAGTTTACAATTCAAATATATTCTCCTGGGTTAGGATATTTCTATCTTCGGTGACATAAATTCGTTTCTAAATTATTTCTTTAGCCTGTAACCAATCATCTGCTTTCCTTGTTTTGCATGTCCATAAACTGCATACAAAATGTTAACCCACTTTTAAGTAGTTACTTTTTAAAAGTATATGTTTAAAAAATAATATATTTAGATAATACAACCACTTTAAATTGGTAGCTTAGTCAAGCTTAGAATATTTATTTTCAAACTAAATAAATTTATACATAACTCATTAAGAAACTTGCAGTACTATATACATAATATTAGTTGTTCCCATGTTACGTAAAATAGAAAACTGGATTTAATTAAAATTTCAATGTTATCGTTTTATGGAAATTAAAATTGTATTTTATCCCACGACCAATAACCACTATCTTTAGCAATTAGCAGAAAACATTTAATTATACCAGCAAAAATGTCAAAACTAAATAAAATTCCTCCTTAATTCATTATTGAGAATAGTATATTTGAGAAAAAACGTTAGTTGTCTATATATTATAGATTATTTACAAAATTTAGTATAGTTTGCCCTTTATCGTATGCAGGGAGACAATATAAAACATTTTTGTAAGTATTTATCTGCTTAAAGACCATATTTTGGTAGGCAAAACCATTATTACTTTAATAATTCATGAATTACATACTAAAACATTGCAGATAAAATATATTTCTCCACCCTGGCTAACATTTTTTTTTTTAATTTTGAATTTCGGCTCTCTTAATATGTTTTAAGTTGAGACAAGTATGGTGGAACTGCCATAAACGACAGGCGAAGGATATAACAGGCGATCCATTTCCAACGCTAAAAGCTGAAGTGGAAATTCATGACGAGAGTGGGGTTTGTTGAAATTTGTTACAAGTCGGACGAGCTTGGGTAAATAACAGCTGTTCCGTATTCTCTCCATTCTAGTTTTAAATCCTCTTGTATTTCTTTTAAGTTATTCAAAGAAAAATTCTTAAAACATTTTCCAATTTTTAGATGTAAACTAATGAATCATGCTCTAAAATAACTGTGTATGTACATTAATATGAGCATACACAATTTAAGACACAAATTAACATTGGAATATCAAGTTTTCTTTTTATAGAAAATATAAATGTTATGTAGAACTAGATAGATTGTTTATTGGCTGATTAAGAAATATGTTATAAAGGATTAGAACACTTGTTCTAATTGAAATAAGAAATTTAATTGTCAAAACTCTGTATTGTAAACTAAGAATGCATTGAAAATTTGGTTAGTGGTCATTTCCAGAAATTAATGTGTTGAACAAAAGGATTCTTTTCTACAATTTATCGAACGAAAATATAAACATGTTCTTTCTTCATGTATGTTGTATGATCAGTTTAGACTTTAAAAAAGCTCTGAATATTGTAAAATAGTTTAAAAATGAGCTATGCAAACAATAAAATAAAGTAGGACTATGTAGTACAGTAGATATAATTAGAATAATGTCTAATTGTTTAAGAAATTATACTTTATTCATTTAGAACTTCAACTACTTATTAATCACAATTGAAAAAAGCAAAAAACCATTGAGTTAAGAAGCAAAGAGATTAATGAGACAAGAGGGCATATAACGCAATTATACAAGAGCAATAAGACGAAGAGCTTGTTGCCACTTGCCGCAACAGTAACGATCTTGAGTCTCAGTCAAGTATAGCAACGTTTATCGCTCCACCTGCTGTCAACTACCTCTGAACACTAGCAACCTCTTACTGCAATATTCACTACATACAAGTTGTCATCAAAGCTTTCTCTGACATACATTTTTATAAATGTATTTTTAATTATTATGTTACCTTTATAAATGATGTAAAACTACTATTTATAATACGGTATCAGTAAAATAGCATACCCTTTTCAATCCAATTAGTGGTTTAAATACCTGATTAACGGTAATCCAAATTATTGCACCAGCAACCAGTTTTGACTTGCTGACGAAGTCGTCTTCAGGCTGCCAAGGATGTTAGAGTTATCTTCATGTGAAGAACGTCATTCATTAAAATTCGCACCATCCATATTCATAAAACGTTGCAGCTTACAATAGTTTTATAAATAGGCTATTGGGAATACCAATGAATGAACACGATTATGATACAGAATTAAACATTATCAAACATATAGCTGTCTCAAATGGCTGCAAAAGTAATCTAATAGACAAACTGATCATGAAATACAAAAATAAACGAAACCAATGCACAAAATACATTCATACCTGCAAAATATGGCACCCATTTTAGCAACAAATTAAAAAATATTTTGGCCAAGGACATTCGAAACATATCACTGTGACATTCGAAACCGTAAACAATCTTGGATCTCGGTTGAAAGAGTGGGCTCAGGTGGCGACACCAACTTATGATAAGTTTGGTGTTTAATAAGATCAATTAAACTGATTTTAATATATATTACATCGGCCAAACTTCCCGCTCTTTTGCAAAACGATTTAAGGAGCACATATCAAAGAAAACCACATATCTCAAACCTCCAGTTTTGCTGAACATTTAATCTCACATAACCATAACTACACGAATATCAATAGCAACATGGACATATTGCATTTTTCCAAAGATAAATTTCAGATAAATACATTAGAAAATTAAAATATATAAAGTCCAATCTACAGAATGTTTTAAATGACCAAATTTCATTTTCATCTAATTTTTATTTACGACATTGCTATCAAGGTACTGGAGGGGGAGGGTACAATGAATGCAACCCGAGCTCATAAGAACACCATGTGTGAGCGACGCACCGATCACCTGACCACCGGCCAGTCTAGACCCTATCTCCGCTGGTACAACGTCGGCCCTCAATAAAAATCGGCCGTAAATGTTTTTCGTATGTCTGTGTCGGTCGTGTCGTGTTATTTATTTAAGTGTAGTGTTTTGTGTATTTATGTACTTTATGACGTTCTTCACATGAAGATAACTCTAACATCCTTGGCAGCCTGAAGACGACTTCGTCATTAAGTCGAAACTAATTGCTGGTGCAATATTTTTGGATTACCGTTAATCAGGTATTTAAACTAATAATTGTATTCACTGGTGATCCGGAGGCTACCAATCCAATATGAAACTTTTTCAATCATTTTAGTTTGGAAAAATATAAGAAACCCCCAATTCATAATTGAGTAAAGTACAAGTATATATGTATAAAAGGTACTGAAGATTTTTTATGTGAGAAGTAGAAGTTGTAGGGAAATTGGTGGTTATAAGAAAAGACTGCGGGATTGTAGAAATGTGCTTGTACCAAACCATCTAATACATATTTTACCAAAACCTACAGTTTTTTAGCACCTAGGATTTACAATAAACTACCAAACTATATAAAATAATTAAATAATGTAAACGTTTTTCTTAGACATCTAAGGGTATGGCTTTTTACAATTCAGGATATTGAAGATTTGTTATTTCATATTATTATATAATAATTTATGCACAACATAGGCTGTAAGAATATTCATATATTGTTCATTAGTTTTTTTTTAGATTTATTTGTAGAGTAATATAATTGTATTATGTATTGTTGTATGAATTGTTTTAGAAGGATTTCCTATTAAAGGAAGCTTAACTGTAATGTATTGTACTCAAATTTGTTAATTTTGTCTGTCTTTATTGCTGTTTTTTGGAAGATAAGTTGTTAATTTATTTATTTTATAAAACACTTAGTTTATTATGTTTGTTATTCTTGTGACGATTATAGTTAGAAATAGTTAGTTATAGCTGCCTAATATATAATGAATTGTTAAGTTTTAATAAAGCCTCCAAACAGACTAAGCCTTGGAGGAATTTGATATTTCTCTGTTATACACAAAAAAGGTCAGCTTGGTATCTTATAGTAAAACGTGACAATCATTGTTATATGCCTTTTGTAAATTTTTATATGTATATGCTAGTTTGTAATGTGTGTAATTGAGAAATAAATTCTTTCTTTCTTTCTTTAAAAGTTGAATGCGACTAATCGCATGTGTTTCCTTGAACATCATCGTTAATAATTGACAAGCGCGAATCTATTTAAATTAATGTGTGATTGTAACATGTTTTACATTATTATAAAATGTATGATATTGTATTAAAGTTTACAAAATATTGTTCAATCCTGCTAACCAAAACAATGGATGAATTATATATTAACATCACTCAATGTATGTTTATAACGAATATAAACTGTAAGCTAATCTGTAAAAAAGGTAATTTGAAATAGGTTTTGAATAGGCTCGTGAATATTAACTACAGCCCTTTACGACGCGAGCTCTTCTGACGCTGGGATGTGACGTCAGCAGCCAGATGATGTTTGGATTGGTCCGCTCCGATTGGACCTCCTAATTGGATCCTTTGGGGTTGAGATAGAAGCGTTTGTAGTATCATCTGTACAATATACCTCTTTATGTAATCAAGCTATTAATATAAAATGATATTCCTTTCCTTTTTTAATTTTCTGAAGATTTTTTTTGGAAATTATAATTAGTCTATTAGTAAGATTTTAAGTTTACTTCGGTGATAAAATAATTACTAAGTACTTCTGCGCCTAAATTTACCTATTGTTAGATCCTACTTCTATTGCAAAGAAAACAAAATTGAAGCGTAGAAGAGCGGAAACATATTGACCTTGCTAAACTCATTTATATTTTAGTCATTTTAAACTTGTTTGTATGTTTGTTCGTAAAAAGTACTATTGATGTCATAATATTTGCGTTATTCATAAATCATATGAAAAAATATCTTAAGATAAAAAAAACTAATGTGAAGATTTTAAAATTTGGTTTATAAACTACCATTGATGTATACAGTCGAGCTGCAATAGCCGGGAAGAACAAATGGGGTATGTAATAATAATATCAGCTCAGCAATTAACTAAAGAAAGGTATTCATACTGAGTACTCAGTTTCTTGCATTATTGTCTGGAGAATGATTGCACTTGCGAGAGTTTATAAAAAGACAGATGACATGGAAATGTGTCCCGCCAACGTTAAAAGCAGAAGCGGGTCTCCCGCCACAGCGGATGGCGGACAAGACGGACGAGCGGGAGCAGCTGTTTCGTATTCTGCCGTCCTGCTCTCAACTTATTCACTATTCTCAGGCGTCAGCATCAAATAATACTCGTGTGGAAGCATCATACTTTCATTTGGTGTCAGTAATAATAACCTGATACGAGTGATCTTTGATGGCTGTTGAGAGGTTAGGGTGGTTACTACGAGGTGTATTTCTAAAGAGACAAATTAGGTTTTGTTAAAATGGTCACTATTAATATCTTTAGTAACTCCAGTTTACGTTTCCGTAGTATTATCGCATAATTAATAAATTTAGATTACTTTATAATTAGCTTCCTCGTTTTTCTAACTAAGATAGAAGTTTTTAGCTCTCGATATTTGTTCTCGTTAATATATTAAAGGCATAGCGTTGGGGTATTCATTCATTATCAGCTCTCCATGTTCCCGAATTGTTGGAGTGGTGACATTTTGTACACTGTATTTTAAAGGATAGGTAAAGTATTCGATTTTTTACTCCATGGTCCTTTAAAATTCCAATGTCATTATTATTACATTTTGTTTGACCAGATGATGACATCAATATATGACCATTATTCCAAATGAATCAAAAGGTTAAACATAAAATGCAGCTCACAACAATTGTATTCCCTGAGTAAACCCGCTTTAACTTAATCTCCGTGGGTAAAAGCAATGAAAAAACGAGTTCGCACGCAGCACGCTGACGTGAGGGAAGTGAATTTCCACATAAAAACTTGTAAAACTCAAAATCAGTGTAAAAACATCCATTTGTCCAATTTTAATTGAAATCTGAAAACATTGTTTTTTTGGCTGTTCTGATACCCCTGGTTTCATTTACTTGCAAAGCTGGGAATACATTTTACGCCTTATAAGGTTAGGAGAAGGTCCAGACAGGCTTGAAAGTAGGCGTGAGGTTGCTGGGGATAATAAAAGTACTCTAACAAAGGAATAACAGGCTTTTCTAGTGTAAAACCCCCCATAAGACAACGTACTGTGTTTACCCGATACACATTTTCTTTAATAACTCGGTAAATATTTATGCTAGAATGACGACAGAGGGCTTAAAACTTTCGTCTTTCTAATTCCCATCTTTTAACTTGCATGAATTTTACATCTGAGGCTTTTCTGACCCTTTTTGGGCCCAAAAACTCAAAATTTGAAAGATTAATCCCCAAAAAATGGGTTTACAGTTTTCCGATTGTTTTGCCAAACGAACTTGTCCAACAGGTTATAGAAAGGAACGTCCCTACCAAATTTGAAATAAATCGGACAAAAAATGCGACCGCTAGAGTGCATACACACATATATATATATATACGACCCCCCAAAACGTGTTCAGGGGGTCACGTTAGGAACTTCTATGGTGGTCCCGGGCTTAAGTTTCACCGTGCGGGTCATGCTAATAGTTCACTTTCCAAAGGAAATTCACTAACAATAAGAATCATAAGAAGGTTTTATGGGCAAAACTCAGATAAAAGTTTCACCAATGGGATGTAGTTCTGAGGTCAAACAAGAGAGACAGAGCTGATCTTTGCACGCATAGAAACGCTATATTTTGTTCGAGTGTAGTGCTCCTAGCCCCAAAAGAAGTGTTTAAATTGGTTGTTAAACATTAGTTTGTGTACTCATTGGTAGAACCAAATACTGCAGCAACTAGTTTATTATAAATACTTACACCAATTTCTACAATAATTCGTGCAAACAACATAACAATATGTCACGTAGAACAAGTCCAGAGAAACAAATAAGTATCATTTAAAAGTACAGTACAAATCTAATATAAACGGTTGATAAACATTCATCTCTTTTACTTTTAACAATGTTAACTCCTGGTTGGCAAAGGCATCTTCTAGATAATCATGCAATACGCAATTCCTTTCAATAAACAAATGCGCTGCAGCGCAAACACAATTGTAACAAAGAATCTCATAATGGGTCCCTCGGGGACTTGTTTGAAAGTCGTTCCCAAACGAGACAAAGGTAAATAAAAGTGGTATTTCGTATTCTCTTGACTTCTGTTTCCAATTGTTTCTTTTACAGCGTCTTCCTGTAGGCTAAACTTACCGCTGAGTCAATTGGTTACGATTTATAAGAGAAAACTGTGCTTCAAAACTTAAATTTGGGTGTTATTAAAGCCACTATTTTAGTAATGAAGTTTTGCCTGTTTCCATAAAATTCATTAAAATCGTTATTTGATACCATTGTAGGTTTGTTAATAGTTCAATTATAATTAAAATACCAGCAGTTTTAGCGAATTCCCTATAGAGAAGAAGCTATTACCGTAGGTCTCATGGTAAGACTTAAGCCCGAGACCATGATAACTTTTTGTTTTGAGGTCCCCAGATGCCAAAAACACAATTCGTTGAAATTTATATATATATATATATATATATATGTGTGTGTGTGTGTGTGTGTGTGTGTGTGTGTGTGTGTGTGTGTGTGTGTGTCCTTGAATGCGATAACTTGGGTAAAAACGTCCGATTTCGATGAAATTTGGCTCAAATCTGTGATGTGACATTCATGACTAAGTTCGAAAACCAGAAAAATCTGACCATGGGAAGTTTATGGGGGTTTTAAATTTTCCAAAAATCAGTTTTTTGCATTTTTTACCCTAAAATTAAAAAAAAAAACTTTGGTTTTGACCATGTTATAGAATATAGTATTTTGAATTATTAACCTAGGTTAAGTGGTTGCGGAGAAAATCAAAAAATCTACTCATAAAATCTTCCATGTTAATCTTATGGGAAAAGGTTTTTGGCTTTTCTTCAGTTTATATTAATGTAAACTTCACATTTGTATTTTACCAATCAGTTCAGCTCCACAAAACAATCATTTTGGTGTTTAAATTTTGATTGTGCACCCAACCGTTGCAGAGATATTCAAAATGCTAAACACAGTACGTTGTCCAAAGTTATCCTTATGGAGAATAAATAAAGTTTGATATCTCGATTATTTATGAATGTATATTAATGAAACTTAGTATTTGGCTTCACGTAGTACTGTTATATTGATATTTGCACAAAAATTTGATTTTTTGTTGATAATCCCCACAGCAGCAAACCTGCGTACTCAGCCCCCCTGTTATTCTTATGGAGAATAAGTCAAATGTAATGATTCCCTTAATTATGAACTTAATTAATAAAACTTGGTATGTGGCTTCACCTAGTTGAGCTATATTGACATTTACATCAAACCCCATTTTTTTCTTTGTTGCAGCAAATCTGCTTACTCAGCCCCATGTTATTCTTATGGAGAATAATTAAAATGTTATATAGCGCTTATTTATGATTAAATAATATTGATGAAACTTGGTATCTTGCTTCGCGTAGTTAAATTCTATTTATATTTGCATAAAAACCAATTGTTTGTGTTTTTTGTTTCAGCAAACCTACGTACCAATCACCGATGTTATTCTTATGGAGAATAATTATAATTGGATATAGGGCTTATATAAGAATATATTTTTATGAAACTTGGTATGCGGCTTTATGTGGTATTAAGCCATATATTATGCATTGTAAATTCGCTGAGTACGCAGGCTTGCTGCAACGGGGGTATTTAATAATCACGTCAGCGAATAAAAGGTAAAAACCTGTTAGAATTAATTTTTGCACCATATATTTATCAACCGGTCTTTTTAAAAATATAAATGTGATAAATTCAATGTGGTGTCACTCCATGTGCAGTTAATAACAATTCACCCCAGGAAAATAAATGTGTTTTACCGGCTAAGAAGGTGTATTTCTCCTTTAAAAAAGGCTTTGGAATTGAAAAACAAAATATGTTATTACTACGAAAATCAGTGAGTTATATGAAATAGTTTAAGCTCGTTCAGTACGATTCCACACTAATTTTTAATTAAAAATACTTTTATTAATGTTTGATGCAAATTTTGAAATATTATTATTATTTTTTTATAAACACTCCTGCAGGTATAAAAGGATGACCTCCCGCAAAACTAATATTGTAAAACAAAAATAATAAGAAATATTCCAAAACTATTCTGCAAACTGGATAGAGCAAATAACTGGGATTTTTCAGCCATAACCTCTAGAAATCAATATTGATAGACTTATAAATGGAATAGATTTAATACACCTCAACCACCGCTCGAACCGTTCGTTTTACCTCAATAAACCAAACGCTTCATGCTTGAACGTTTTAAAACCGACGCTTCTTAACATTATTTTATAGAAGGGTTTAGTTTGTTAATACGGTGATAAATATTAACTGTAACAAATAACTACTTAAAAAGTATTGACTTAATTTCTGAACTCCCCAGACTTTTAAACTCTAAAATTTGTTATTGCAATAACAGTTTTCAGTAGCCGAAATTTTACTTTATGTCGTAAAAAAAACTTAACGATGGTTACAACAGCTGCAGGTAACAACTTCATTTTCTTTCAGTTCTTTGACTTCGCTCGAATTATAAAAAATTTAAAGTATGTCCTACACTAAGTTCAATTAATATATATATATATGTGTGTGTGTGTGTGTGTGTAAACGCGTCAAAGCTTAAGTTTTACTGGCTTACCGTTCGCTATTATTATAACAGCTCTTTTCAGTTGTATTAAAAACAACCTTCAGAATTATTTTCTCTCATTTAATATCTTAAATAGTTTTACGTAAAGAGATAACTTTGACTATTTATATAAGCTTCATTATATACCGGTATGGTTAAATAATCACAATAATAAATACAACTGTTAAAAGCGTGTTTTTAGTCACGAAAAAGTAAATAGTTGGCAAAATGGAAGTTCATTCAATGTTAAATTAATATTTTACTCGAAGGTGAAACCCTTAAAACTTCAACAGGTGTGTAACTTTGGTTCGGATTGTAATAAACTATTGTAAACATAACAGAAATAAAGCCTTTACCGTCTAACTAAATAAAAATGAATGTTAAATGTTATAACAAAACATTAATAACTACGTACAAGTGTTGTAAGGAAATTACTTTTAATTTGAAATTAAAGTATTCCAGCAAGTATTGTACATTATTGATTACGTAATAGTATTTTGATGAACAGCAGTGTCTTAGGCAAGGTTAAAAGATGGCATCTGATGACAATACTGATATAACATCAGGAAAAAACAAATGAAAATTTTTAAAAGATTTTAAAAGTTGACCAAAATGTTTTGGAAAAAAGGTAACAAGGCCTAAATTTGTATGCAAATGTAAACGGACCTAATAACATTGTCGACAGCCCTGTCTAGTATTATTTTTCGTTTTGTGTCGTGTCCGTTCGTTCGTGTCGTCGTTTACGTTTAAATGTACTGTAGTGTTTTTAATAAATTATGACGAAACCACCAGGTCAATCAACTTTGTTCTACACTAGCTGATGATGATGCAGTTTCATCGAAACATTGTCTAAACGTGTCTTTCTACAATCTAAGCTGAATGACAGTACGTAAGTAATTTAGTCTTACGTAAACGAACCAATAAAACAAACTACCTGTTACCTCCGTTGTCTGTTCCGTTGACTATATGCGGCATGGGACCCGTCGTCCTTAAATTCTATGTCTCCTCCTTGGTTACCTCGCCCAGTCATATAGGGTTAGGTTAGGTAGTGCCAGGTTTACGAAAAATGGACAGGAGAAAGATCTCGAAATGATTTTGGAGTAATTTAAAACTGTCACAAGAAATCTAGCAATTCGTAATAACACTGTTCTCGGAGATGTGATTTAAGTTTCTTCTTGAATTTTTTCATATCGACTGTCACTTTGATTTCAGGAGGTAAATGTTAAATATATTTAATACCTACATAACTGGGTTTAGTTTCAAACTATGGTGAATTGAGGGATTGATATTTCGATTTCTGGTATTATAACTATGTTGATGAGGCTGTATCAGATAAACAACATAACAGATAACAGGCCATCTCAAAAATTTAAAGTGAAGGCACTGTCAGAATTTTTAGTTCTTTAAATTTTGAATTGCATGAATCCCTAGGTTTGAGCCTACAGGTACATCTGATTGCTTTTTTTAGGATAAAAATTATATTTAAGTTTAATTTACTCGACCGACCCCAAAGCACGATCTAGTACCTTAAATACTTTCTATTAGGCTAAAATAAACTAATTTACTTCAGGCTAAATTGTTATAAATGGCAAGATTTCTTAAGACTAGAAGATAAGGTTGAAGCTAATTTATCTATGTGCTCCCGCCACCCAAGAATCAAGGAATTGTGATTCATCAGAAATTCTTCATCTAAAAGTAATAATGGGGTTGAAGTGCCAGCCTTCTACTGATTTGTCTTTTTTTTAGATGTAGCAATGAACATAAAATTTGTTTTGTGGGCATTGATATTTGAAAAGTACTGAAGCAGGGCGCTGAGTTGTGTAAAGGTCCTACTTTCTAGATCAGAAATATTTTTACTATGTGAAAATATAAGAAAAAATCAGCAAACACTTTTAGGGATTCTTTTGGAATAAAACTGGATATATAATTTAAATATATGAGAAAAATAACAGGACCTAATATTGAACCTTGCGAAACTCCAGAACTATCAGCTATTTGAGAACAATATTTTCTTTTTGAGCCAGAAACTCAAGTGAAATTGATTGAAGTTTGTTGTTTTCTATTACTTAAATAGGACCTTAACCATCCCAACGCCGTATCTTTAATTCCAAGATGTTCCATTTTCTTCATCAAAATTGAATGATTTACACAGTCTGAAGACTTGGAGAGGTCGACAAAGCAGGACAAGACAACGTCACCTCCCTCCAAGAGGTTGATTTATTTGTCTTCGTTTGTACACTAGACATATAGTTTTGCACACATATTTGATGTTGGACTTAAGAAAATTCCGGTTAACAGTTAGTTTTTGTTTTTTTAAATCACTCGTTGAAAAACTTCATGATAAGTAAGTAAACTCTGTTATCAATTACAAAATACCTGTTTAAAATTGTAATTCTGTATACCCGATCTTCGAAAATGCACTTTGATACTAATAACAGAATAATTCAGTTGCATTATACAAATTATGTAAATAAAGACCATAGTCGTTTACTAGTGGTTTTGCAATTTAAGCTGTAACAACTTTAATTTTGACTAGACAAATCTGTAATATGTATAGGATATTAGTTAAAAATTAAATAAATAAATGTAACAAAGAGTTTACAACAGCAATGGAGCGTAATGTTTACCATAACAGTTACAATCTGGACAACATCTTGGTCTTGTACGGTAACGTTTATTGTACTTGAGTTGACTTTACATTCCGCCAACAACCACACAACATTTCCTCGAGTTGTTTAATTGTTTGACCTCTAAGACTGTTCTTAATTTTTTTTAATACTTTTATTCCTAACATTTTTCATTTTAAAAACGGATGTACCTATAAAAGATGCGACTAGTTTTCTTTAAACAAATTTTATTTATAAATAGTTCAAAAAGTTTTAAACGCAGCAATTGTTTTCTATGATTCTATCATTTAATCATCTTTAAGACCGTATTATTTTTTATTTTTTTATTTCTTATAATAGCATAAAATACTGAACATGTTCACGTCAAGTCCATTTTAAAGTTTTATGTTTTTCATTTGATATTAAGTTTGCTATTGTTATTTTATGCAACAGTAATATGTATACTACTATTGGATATATAAGCAGTTTCCTCAAATTATGCTACATTTATTATAATAAAAAGTAAAAGTACCATAATCTTCCTAAATACTCTTTTATTATACATTTTTAATATAATATTTAATTAGATAATATTTATTTGGATATAATCATATACATAATTTTATTTACTACATATATAAATTTTTTGTTTTTTTTTCATTTATAAACCAAATATTCTTAACCGGTTTAATGTGTCTACAATTCAAAGAAACATATAGACGGGTACTTTTAATATTACGTTATACAGACATTAATTTATAAAATATTAATTTATAAACACTCTTTGTTTGATGTGAACTGCACAGGGTAGTGCCGTCTTGTGACTAGCTGCATATCAGCTTACAGAAGCAGTCAAAGCTTTGTATGAAACTTATGTACACTGAGAGCTTATGCCAATGTTTGTTCAGTCATTTTGTGCAGTTTAATGCCATCAAAGGAATTCTCATTTCGAGAATATTATCACATAAAATAAATTGTAAGTGATATTTCATTCAAAATAAAACATCTTTACTGTTTGCATTTCTGTTTATATTCAAACGACCATCATAATAATAAAAATATTATGTTGTATTGGGATAAAAAGTGGTACATAACGATGGTTCAGTTCGGTTTTTTCTTGGGAATTGTCGCCTTGCAACGTGTAGTTTCAAATATATTTAGTGGAATGTTATAATAAATCATATATACTATCTAATCAGGAAATAAAAAGGTAAAGCCCTGGAGTTTCAATAAATATTCTCCAATTTACGATATTCTAGAGAGCTGGAGTTGGGTACACTGTTTCTTAAGATATAAAATGTAAAATTAAAGTGTTCTCGTCCCGATCTGACCTTAGGGCTCCACCTAACTGGTTGTCAAAGTTCTAGTGTTGTTCTTATAAATATTCCATTTATTTGACCGAATGATATTAAATACTTTTTTTATTGTTTAACATGTTAACCGTACAATGCAGCACACCCACAACTTTGCATTCCCGGCTGAATTTGGGTACAGTGAAAGCTCGTAGCTATTGTACCCTAAATATTTTTATAAAAATATTGAACTTTAAGAACAGAACAATACAAAGACGACTTATTTTATTTGAGTATTTATTTAAGTATTTTTTCTCCATTTTGTTTCAGATCAAATATTTTTTAAGATAAATCCTATAATACTTCATCAACAAGTGTACCAGGTCAAAATTTAAATAAGAATTAAAGGTTTGACTGATAGCAGATAAAATACATCATCGTATTTGTGTAATATATCAATAAAGGGAGCAAACAACCGAGTCAGGTTGGCAAACAATGCATCTGGAATACAGAACAGCTCACGTACGCACTGGGGAATCTGTGTGGGAATAGAAACAGTTTGGAGGTAAACAGATTGTTTATTTGGAGTTTAAGGATTTGATTATATATTTATTTCAATTAATTCACTATAAAAAAGTTTATTTTCTTAAATGTATTTTAAATTGGTTATCGTATAAATTTATGAAGGAATAATATCATTATTGTTCAATAAATATAAATAAAAGCCAATTTCGAATTGAAATTTAACCATAAATAAATTATTTAATCACAAAATGCCCTCTCTCTTTATTAAGTTGTCTAGTTTAGGAATTAAAAGCTTCACTCCGTTCATGGATGATTTGAAATGTAGGTATCTAAAATTTAAGGACAACGCCTGCTACATTTTGCACAATATAAGACGACTCAGGACACTGAATATTTTAATACCTGTTCTCATAAATATTTTAAGTGCTGCTGCTTTATATTTTTATGCCACTTAGGTAAATGGGGTCAGGAACGACAAATGTGTTACGCCCGATTATCATACGATTATCAAATGTACTTTTAACACTATAATTTTCTTTATAACACTGTTAGCAATAAGGCTATACAAAACTAAAACATTAAGAACACCAAGAAAAAGATACTCAGTTTTAATAAGAAGCTATAAATGGTTCAGAGAATTATTTAAATCCTACTTTAAAAATACAGTAACATGAATGTTTATGAGTATAAGCAAACGAAAAGATTAATTGAATAAATATCCTTTATATGAGCCTTTAAAATAAATACAAATTACATTTGAAAAAGGTATTTCTTGGTTTAATAATTTATCAGTACAAACAGTAGCGCTTATAATTCTCAGTAAGATATAAATAAACTTGTGTTATTTATTAAAGCGTAATTATTGCTATGACGGTTTTTTCAAATCTAAAGTAGCGTGAAATCGCTTTGACGTCGATTGCGGCGCGTGATTCGGTTTCGGTTCCCAGAACTCCCTTGTGGTTTAGGAAACCCACATCTTGGTGATTACAAGATTTACGGTACATTTCGAACGTTTTTGTAAACTCCATCTGCCTTAAAAGTATTTAAACATTCCTCGCTCAGAACTTACAAATATGATCGGATTGAGTGCACTCGGTACATGTCTGGGTGTACAGTCCGGTCTGAATATCGACTAACAATAACCATAGGCTTCCGTCAGTCAGGCGATGGTTGTCATGGGAACAGACAGTACAACAACGTCACCGTAGTAACTCGGTGGCACGCGTATTTTTTTATTTTTATTGAACTACATGAATATGAGAATATCAACTAGAAACAAAAATTATTATTACAGAAAGATGTATATATTTATTAATTTAATAATCGTATTTCTTTTATAATTATGACTGTTATGAAGTATTTTATACGGTGCTCATACGCAGTATGAGACAAGTCTAACATATTTTCTACCAGACGTGTCATTTGATAACAGACGGTAAGTTGTAAAGAACCTTTCTATAAGTTATACCATAATGCTCTACATAAACGTTTTTATTATTTAAATCTTTATGTATTATTTCTCAAGGGAGTTTTTATCAGTATGCCTTATCTCCCTTAATACTTCATCAAAACCTATGTGTGATACATTTTGAAGATTATCTCCTTACCTTCACCGCTAGATGCGAAAATAAAAATTTTATTGCACTAACAAATGGTATTTTAATTGATGATTCTCATTTAAAATTTGGCAACGAACTGGTGGTACCATCATTCAGCGAGTCCTTAAGCTCACTAACTCAAAAACAAATGTTTAAATGTGCAAGCTGCACATGGGCAATCCTAGTTATTTTATGTTATAAATTATAATAATAATTTAATGATATTAACTAATTTAATTATTTAATTTAATGATATTAATAATTTAACCAACTGCCTTGAAAGTTAAAAAGATTTATGGCATACTCTTTTAAATTACGAAGGATCAAAATATCATTATAATTTTACGCAATACAAGAATACGAAACCCTGCAATGCAAGAATTAACTGAATTACTGACATAAGTTTGATAGGAGCCACTGAAGGTTCCAAATTATGAAACGAAGCAGTCTGGGAGCCTGGACAGCCCACCGGCACTTCAAAGCTTTGACGTCCCATGTTACAATTATGTGGACACTGAAGCTTAGCTTCGTGGCTTGGTGGTTATCTCAAAGTGGCTGTCACATAGTGGCCGGCATGAGGGTTGAGAGTTTATGATTACGTAAGTGTGCTAAAATTAATTTATAACAGCTTGTAATTGTAAGTTCTGATTTGCAGTGGCAAATTTTAACCATTCATCAATCCAAACTATTTTGAAAGGAAGGTGGCCTCGTCATGTTTGTTTTGTTCTGGCACAAAAACTCCTGAACCGATAGAAATTTTGAATTATAATAGTTAAAATATATATGAATCCGGACAGGCCTAAGGGTCCTAAACCTTTTTAAGATTCACGCAAAACCTACAACAGCGGTAGGTTACAGCGACGAAAAAACCTCTTCTTCCTAACTCTGTTCCATGAAAAATGAAATCG
Organism: Allygus modestus; assembly: GCA_963675035.1. Taxonomy (NCBI): domain Eukaryota; kingdom Metazoa; phylum Arthropoda; class Insecta; order Hemiptera; family Cicadellidae; genus Allygus; species Allygus modestus. The sequence continues at coordinate 14,227,445 of OY776116.1, forward strand.
CACGCAGCACGCTGACGTGAGGGAAGTGAATTTCCACATGCACAAATTTTAAAACTCAAAACCAGTGTAAAAACATACATTTATTCAAATTTTATTGAAATCTGAAAACAGTGATTAGTTGGCTGTTCTGATGCTCCTGGTTTCATTTACCTGCAACGCTGGGAATACAATTTTGCGCATTATAAAGTTAGGAGAAGGTCCAGACAGGCTTGAAAGTAGGCGTGAGTTGCTGGGGATGATAAAATTACTCTAATAAAGGAATAACACGCTTTTCTAGTGTAAAACCCCCATAAGACAACGTACTGTGTTTAGTCAAAAAACATTTTCTTTAATAACTCGGTACATATGTATGCTGGAATGACGAGAGAGGGCTTAAAACTTTCGCCTCACTAATTCCTATCGTTTTACATGTATTACTTTTACATAAGGTGCTTTTCTGACCCTTTTTGGCCCCAATCACTCTAAATTTGAAAGAATAATCCCCAAAAAAGGGGTAAGAGTTTTCCAATCGTTTTTCCCAACGGACTTGTCCAACTGATTATAGAAACGAACATCCCTACAAAATTGTAAGTAAATCGGACAAGAAAAACGATCGTAGAGTGCATACACACATATATATACATATATATATATATATATATATATATGTATATATAATTTTGAACGACCCCCCGAGAGGGTCACGTTAGGAACTTCTATGGTGGTCCCGGGCTTAAGTTTCACCGTGCGGGTCATGCTAATAGTTCACTTTCCGTAGGAAATTCACTAATAAACTGCAGACATCTCCAAATTGCTAAAATTTACCTTTATCTGATAAGACGCGGAACACACCTTCTTCAGTCACCGTTTTTATAAACGCATGAGACGTTGTTTTAAAGACAAGGGTACGGTGAATGTTCGGATTCCAGCCGTAAATAGGCAGGTCTTCTCAAACGGTATTGTGAATTTTATGCGGAGATTTTTTTTCCGTTAAGGATATATTTGTTTACCTAAAAGAAGCCGTCAGTTCAGTTAAGGGTTAACTCGGGGAAGTTCCCCCACTAGGGCGTCACAATGTTTACCTAAGCGGAAGTCGTCAAGTGATAAATTGGTTTGGCAAGAGGAGGGAGTTTTAGTTAGTATATTTTAGATAGTATTGCTTCTTACTTCCAGCAAAAAGATGCACTATTAAGAGTTTAAAGTCTCAACTGGCTACCAGGACTTTATCTTACCTTGCCCTCCAAAGATTAGAACACACTCAGTTCAAAAAATAAACGAAATCATAGTATATAGGAAATCAGAGTTTTCTTAATTATTTCCAAGCCAAAACATTCCTAAAGAAGATAAAAAGTTGAGCCACAAAACAAGACTAAAGTAATTCCTTGGACTGGATGTGATACCCACCCAACCGAAATATCTCGCTGGACTGTTGGTACAACTGATTATTTCCTCTGGTAGTGACATTTCAGCACGCTGAGCACAGTGATGATGTTTGGATCAGTCTGGTCCGATTGGCGCCGTAATTGGATCGTCTCTGTTGGCGGGAGAGCCAAACTGGTGATTTGATTATCATGTTGGCAACCCTTAAAACTACTTCAGTATGTGAGGTTTGTTTAGTTGGTAGTAAATAAGCCCAAAAACTGAAATACGATGTTTATTTAATTTATTTTCTATTTGTTAATATAATATATCAATATTGCAGAATATTAAAAACTTAAAAGTCTACAATTTTGTCGAGGACGAGTTTTACGCACGTCAATAGCTTTAAATACTTTTTTTATAGATCAGTATCTCTTGGGAAAGAACACAAATAAGAAAAGTTATTCTTATTTTTTCACGTTTTCTGACCTAAAAATATGAAGTAATAGAAAGCCTTAATTTTAGGTAAGCAATAAAATGTGGCTGATTTCAAACTTATATTTCTATTTAATTTTAAATTTACAACATTTCAAATAATATAACTGTCAACAAGCAGCAACGGTGAAATGGGCAAGTAAAATCCCACAACAGTTTAAACAAATTATTTTTCGTAAAATAAAATAAACTACTGTGTTGAAAAGTTTCTGTTTTCTACTTATTGCATTCATTGTTGCGTAAATTACGTAATTCGTATAAAAGAATTTCATATTTTGCTTTAATTTTGTTATTGCGTTCTTGGCGTCTTACTTTACTTATGTTTACTGCAAGGTATCAAAATTATTTTGTTATTTTAAAAATTATCAAGGGCTCTTCTAAACATGTCTGTAAATTATTCTTGATAACTGTCAGTTTCTGGACGTTGACTTGTAATACAATATAATCAATAATGCTGTACAATTATACAAGTATATTAGGCTAAATATGGTTGTAATGGAAAAGCATATGTAATCTCCAATATCCAATAAAACCAGTAGTATAGTTGCTAAGTACGCATAAAATAAATATCAATAAGTTAATTAATTTACAAAAAAATTAATGAATTTTAGATTTTTTAAACCTGAGTACAAATTTAATCTTTGGCATAATATACTCCCTCATAAATCACACTAGCGCCCCATTGTAAGGTCAAACAACGCCCAGGGGTCGCCAATAATTTCACACTCTCGCATGTTCTTTGATATATGTTTTAGATCTGATAATGAACAACCCGTTAAAGTTTCCTGGTTGTAAACTTCTGAGAGAAATTGAAAAAATATAGGTTTATGTGTATAAAGGTTTATTGTTATAACATAATTTTTATACATTTTAAAAAATATTTCATTTTCATCATGTAATCGAAATTAGATGATAAAAAACATAAAGGACATTTGGTTTAAAGATATAATTTGTTAACAAAACCATAAAAAGGATGTGCTCATCCGCAAAACATAAAAATAATATATATTTTAATGTAATGTCTTGGTCTAGTTTATTGCGCTCTTCATATAAAGGTACGATCAAATATTTGATATGTCAATGGCTGGTTTTGCTGCGTTAGCAATTTATTAAAATAAATATAAAGAAAAGGAATACGTTTAAATATTCATGAATTGTCTTTTCCCTTCGAAAACATCACCGTGAAATCTGCATTACACAAATTCTACTTTTTATTTTACACTGGGGTGTTTTTAAAAATATATCTCTGATGACTTAATAATAATTACAATGAGGGCCGTGAGATTTTAAAAATGCAGAATTCTATAAAAGCCAATGGGTTTTTAAACAAATACTGTAAAATAAAGTAACACTCACACTAAGCACCTAGCAGCTATGTCAACAACTATTGTTTTAAACAATTTAAATCGCAGTTTTTTAAACGTACCTTTCTACTTTTATATTCAAAGTGTTAAACAAACAGCCAAGCTCAGTGAGGCGCATCGACATCTGTCGTTGCTGTCAGCTGTTTTCTAATGTAATTGCTTCATCATAATGCAAAAACGACCATAACGATACGACCCGTATAATGACGTTGGCTGTTTGTCCGTCGTTCTGCAGTTAACCACTCTATGTATGATTGCTGCATTGTGGCTAATCGGAAATAGTGGAATAATAATTGAATTGGTCATTTTGAAATGTTAGCGATGCACTCAATAACTTAAAACTATAATAGTTTGTTTAGGTCTCATAATTTGAAAAGTTATTTGAACCACAATCGTATTTAAACGGACCCTAATAAATAAGTTATTATTTCTTTGTTAGGTCATCACAACCACAAGTTAAACTATTATTCTCGGATTATACAATTTGTATTAAAAGTATGTTATATACTATAACAAATTTGGTATATGGTGATAAAAATTAAATCAAGTTTGAATTAAAATTTGCAATACTATTTTCTCTTGTTATCATAGCTACTCATTTATACTTGCAAGTTCTACTCTTTACATTGAATACTTCAGATCGGTTCGTGAAATTTTACAACCTTTTGTTTGTAATATCTGTAATACTGAAAAAACGTTTCGATGAAATGATCAAACTTATGTTTTCCTATACCTATTGGTTTGTAAATCTTCTCATTATTGTACGCCGAGTTGTTTATTTATGATTCCGATTTTTTAAGGTTCCAGGTTATTCTCGTCGTGTCAACTCCTCTTCCTATCTTTTAATCATTAAAGTCACCCAAAATAGTGTTTCACTAGAAACTATTTATTCCAACGTAAAGGCGGCATATAAATAATAATAATAATAATAATAACGATACCGCACGCAGCACGCTGCCGTGAGGGAAACGAATTTCCGCATTAAAACCTTAAAAAATAAAGGGTTTAAACTAAACTGGTTACATTTTGTTTGAAAATAGAAAAATTTTATTTTTTGGCTGTTCTGATGCTCCTGGTCATAGTGTTTCACTAAAAACTATTTATTCCAACGTTAAGACGGCATATTAATAATAATAATAATAATAATAATAACGATACCGCACGCAGCACGCTGCCGTGAGGGAAACGAATTTCCGCATTAAAACCTTAAAAAATAAAGGGTTTAAACTAAACTGGTTACATTTTGTTTGAAAATAGAAAAATTTTATTTTTTGGCTGTTCTGATGCTCCTGGTCATAGTGTTTCACTAAAAACTATTTATTCCAACGTTAAGACGGCATATTAATAATAATAATAATAATAATAATAATAATAACGATACCGCACGCAGGACGCTGCCGTGAGGGAAACGAATTTCCGCATTAAAACCTTAAAAAATAAAGGGTTTAAACTAAACTGGTTACATTTTGTTTGAAAATAGAAAAATTTTATTTTTTGGCTGTTCTGATGCTCCTGGTTATATTTAAATTCACTAATAGGATGCCAATGTTGTACATTATAAAGTTATAAGGAGGTATATTTGGGATAACAAGGTGGTATTGGGGTATTGGAGGTGATAAAACGATATTAAGATATAAAAAAAAATTCCAGTGTAAAATCCCCAAAAGACAACGTACTTTATTTTGACAATTAACATTTTCTTTAATAACTCGGTAAGCACTTGTGCTAGAATGAGTTAGGGCTTAAAATATTTTGCTTTTTACGTACAATAACTTAATGTACAATAAGTGTACATTTGGGGCTTTTCTGACCCCTTTTGGGCCTAAAAACTCAAAATTTGGAAACTTAAAATCCCAAAAAAGGAGGTTAGAATTTTCCAATTGTGTTTGCCCAACGAATTTGTCCAACTGATTATGATAACGAATGTCTCTTCCAAATTTGAAGTAAATCGGTTAAAAATTGCAACCGCTAGAGTGCGAACACACACACACACACACACACACACACACACACACACACACACACACAAACACACACACACACACACACACACACACACACACAAACACACACACACACACACACACACACACACACACACACACACACACACACACACACACACACACATATATATATATATATATATAGTTTTTAGAGACCCCTCAAAACGTGTTCAAGGGGTCACTTTAGGAACTTCTATGGTGGTCCCGGGCTTAAGTCTCACCGTGTGGGTTATGCTAATAGTTCACTTTTCCACAGGAAATTCACTAATAATAATAATATTCATCACCATTATAACATCAACAACAACAATAAAATCAGCGTCAACATTAACATCATCAGCGTCCATGAATAACCGTAAGTGCGACTTTAGACATATCATACGTAACATCACATATAATATTATACTCGGTATGACGGGTATTTTGAACCTTGTCAATATTTATTTAATATTTTTCCACTTATTAGAGAAAATTTTTTGGCCACAATTTGTTTACTGTCGTCTGTTATTCTGTATACAAACTCTATTACACTTAAACACTTAAATTAATTTTTCATAAATTTAACAACAACACATTAAACCATTCGGTAATATTTGCTATTACAGATGTAAGTTCATAAACAGCCATGTTCAAATATGCGGGAAACGCGATTTATCGCTATGTAGAACACGTCCGTCCCAATAAATCGTACAAACACTCGAATGTGTGGCAAACAATGCAACTGGATTACTGACAACGGTCGTGATGTGGATTTGTATACGAGTAAAGCAGTTTGTTACAGTATCCGTTGCCAACCAAACAAGTGTTTTTGATCATGAAATAAACGGTTTATACGTTAAAACTAGTTTATGGATACTTTTTAAATACTGAAAAAATCAAATAAGCGTTATTCTAACATGTGTTTCATTTGTTTAGGTTATTTATTTTGCGGAATATAACTTATTTAATTTGTTTTAACTTGGTCGACTCAAAATAGTGTATTAACTTATTCCTTATCTTACTGTTCGTTTATATCTGGTATATCCGCTCTGCGTCATTTAATTTGTTGTTTTATGATTTTTTTACTTTAACTAACATACTATACGAATATATACAGGGGTTTGTGGTTGAGGCACCACTTCCAAATAATTTCCTATCAAACAATCTGAAATATAGGCAGTTTATACTAGCTTTAAGCTGCTCCATATTGTGCTACATTAATCCATATTAACTTATTCTTAACTTATAATACGAAACAATTCGAATGAAGAGTTAAATTAATCAAAGTATTAGACAGTATTTTATATAGATGGTATACTGTTTTCGGGTAATATTTCAGTTTCCCCACTGTAGCCTCGCGGGGGTGTTCTATTCAGAGCCTCTCATGCGATAACATCATATGATGCACACGGGGGTGCGCCCCTTCCACACTTTGGTTGAAACTATTTATAAAATACTAAAACTCTAATTTGAAACCCATTTATTCAAAAATAAGTGGAAGTATAGTTCGGGATGTTTATAAAAAATCGTTACAACTTCAAACAAAAGCTATATTTTTCCATATTGAAGTTATAAAGTTATAACCAAAATATAGAACATGTTCTCAAGTTGAGTGACATATTAAGGAGTTTACCTAATTTCAATGTTTCCTATTATTTGCCTGCAAATAGTCAAGTCTTCATTCCAGTTCGGCTCAAACACGACGTAACATATAATCATCGATTGCAGAAACGATCCCCCGATTCCTTCTCTCAGTTCTTTTTTGGTGTTTCATTTTAGGCATACACTTGATCCTTGACAAAACCCCCAAACAAAAATCACACGGTGTAATATCTGGTGACCTGGGAGACCAGGATATTGGTCCATCACTGCCAATCCAACGGTTTGCGAATGTTTCATCCAAACAATCTCTAACAAACACACACCAATGTGGGGGAGCACCGGCCTATTGAAACATTACATTTGGTTGCAATTCACCTAGTTGGGGAGGAGCAAAATTATATCTCGTTCGAAGTCTCCACTGAACAGTAACATCAGACTTTGTTTCAATAAACCACTTCACACACTGTTTTAACACGAGCGTCCATTGCGATTCGATGAAACTTTTCAATTATTTGTTTTTGTTTACCAGGCAACAATACAAACGAAATAGCTGATTAAACTACCTAATAATTAAAACTTGTTGACCCACTCATTGATGTGGTGGAATTAGGAAACTTTAATATCCCATGGAACATGAATGGGAGAACATTAAAGTTATAACGTTTTTTTATAAACACCATGTAGATCTATTTGAGTGATTGTGCCCTGATACTTGTTTATAGTGACCGAGTCGTAGTTATGGATTACAAATAAGTAACATGCAGAGTTCACCATAGTGAATACAAATTACAACATAGATTACATAGTTTTTACTTATACATATAAATTGAAGAGTTGATCATAAATGAATGTATAATACATCTTTGTATTAATTATAAATGAATGTATAATACATCTTTGTATTAATTAACCTGTATTTCTGTTCAATATTGCAAAATTAATTATATACTAGCAAACCATATTTTTGTAACTTAAATCCCAGCTGTTCTGCTTCTTTTGTTTTGATTTGCTGCCCAATGTTATTTAAATGGGCCAAAACCGTACTTTGAGGGCTTCCCAAGGGTTTCTGGTTCCACGCACTGACTTGAGTCCCCCAAAAGGCACATCTAAACGTTAAGGGCTTTCAAACGACACGTAAATCATCAAAATTGACCCAATAGTTTGGTTATAACCTTCTGCACAAAAATCGCCATATTCTTTTAATATGATTATGATGTTTGTTTTATATGAAGTTGAGTATGCACATCTACTCTTTAATAGTTTTAATTTTCCTTTTGTAACCATCACTTTTCAAGTACAATAATGCTGTTGAATATATAGGGTTTTAAAAAAAACCTTTCAGGACTTTGGGACATGATTCCTTACACAAAAAGAAAGATAAAAGTTCATATGAAGGTATGTCCTAAAGCGCTTAGTTTTCCATGTATCTGTCTGTATGTGTGTTTTACTTAATACGTTATATCTTAGGAACATTTAAATATATCAACTTCAAACATAGTATATATATATATTAAATCTAATAAGACCCATTTTTGTATGGAATAACAAGTTTCAACTTCGTACTATTTTTAAATGGAGGTCATTTTTTAATCGTAGCTAAATATCTCAAAAACTGTAAAATTTATGAAAAGATTGCAAGAATTAAAAGGGTTGTGTCATTCTGTCGTAACAGTGTGATATGATATGAAGATATTAACTATTGGATGATAAATAACTGAGTTTTTATAGTTTTTATAAGTTGAAACATGATTTTCAGCCCAGGAATGGCTAAAAAACATGTTTTAACTTATAAAAATCACCACAACTGAGTTATTTATTATCTTATAGTTAACATCTTCATATTATTACTTTTAGAACAAAATTACACAGCTTTTTTGATTCTTACAGTCATTTAGTAAATGTTACTGTTTTTAAGACATTTAACTTTGAAAACTAAAAATAACCGCCATTTTGAAATGGTATAAAGTAGAAACTTATCATTCAATACCAAAATGGGTCTTATGAGATGTAATAAATGTACCAAGTTTGATGTTGATATCTTACGATGTTCCTAAGATATAACGTATTAAGAAAAAAACACATACAGACAGATAGCCGGAAAAATAAGCGTTTTAGGACATACCTCCAAATATATTTTTCTTTCTCTTTGTATGAGGATTCGTATCCCAAAATCCTGAAAGGTTTTTTAACACCTGTATATTAGCGGTTGAAAACCAAATTAAAAATATCGTGTTTTCTTAGAAATAAATAAATAAAAAGAGGAATAAATATTCTTGGTACCTAACATTATGCTTGTCCACCAATTAAATAATCATATTTAATTTGTGGCCCTTAATAATACACTTGTATTTATTTCAATAATACAATATTTTAAGTTTGCATCTAGATGTTACAACAATTAATAATCTAAACAAAAAATCATTTGTTTTAATGAAAATAGGCGATGATAAGGGATATACAAATGCTGACTAAACTAGGATTGGAACAATGCCTCGTTAAAACAAGTGATTAAAACCAGAAAACAATGTAATTAGGATTGTAAGTGGAATACATGTGAATCTGCTTTCAATTAAGAGACATTTTATATGTTGCACTTTTGTTTTCATACACTAACAGTTCGTTTTGTGAAAAATGTAAAAAATTTCCAAGAATAAAAAAAAGTATTATTATTCTACTCTAATGAAAGCACGAAACAATAATTAGCTTAACTACAAAAGCTCATCATTCTTTTCAATCTTACTGTTATTTGCTTTTATATTTTTGTAATTAACTGTCTTTGTAAAGAATGAAAAGCTTACAATTTTATTATTACAAATATTGTAATATAAGAGAATGTGGTTTCGGCCATACTCCAGCCGTATTTCACGCTCTAGAGGTTTCTATTCACAGCTATGAAAGCACCCACATCGATAACATCATATGCTGATCGTGTAGCAGCTATGGTGGATGAGGGTAGAAGGGTAGTAGTCAGACCTATCTCATAAATACGACCTAAACTAATATTTTAAGGGGGGGAGGTTGATTATTTTGGGGTAAACATTTATACAACATTTTAGACAGACTTTTAAGTAACTGCTACAAACTGTTTTATTGTTTCTGGAAATAAAATTCAACCTTCTTTGCCTTATTTTGGTTTGATTCACTACGCCAGTGGCATTTGATTCACTACGCCAGTGGCATTTTATTCACTACGCCAGTGGCATTTGATTCACTAAGCCAGTGACATTTGTTTCACTACGCCAGTGGCATTTGATTCACTACGCCAGTGGCATTTGATTCACTAAGCCAGTGGCATTTGATTCACTACGCCAGTGGCATTTGATTCACTACGCCAGTGGCATTTGACTCACTACGCCAGTGGCATTTGACTCACTACGCCAGTGGCATTTGACTCACTTCGCCAGTGGCATTTGATTCACTACGCCAGTGGCATTTTATTCACTACGCCAGTGGCATTTGATTCACTACGCCAGTGGCATTTGATTCACTACGCCAGTGGCATTTGATTCACTACGCCAGTGGCATTTGATTCACTACGCCAGTGGCATTTGATTCACTACGCCAGTGGCATTTGATTCACTACGCCAGTGGCATTTGATTCACTACGCCAGTGGCATTTGATTCACCACGCCAGTGGAATTTGATTCACTACGCCAGTGGCATTTGATTCACTACGCCAGTGGCATTTGATTCACTACGCCAGTGGCATTTGATTCACTACGCCAGTGGCATTTGATTCACTACGCCAGTGGCATTTGATTCACTACGCCAGTGGCATTTGATTCACTACGCCAGTGGCATTTGATTCACTACGCCAGTGGCATTTGATTCACTACGCCAGTGGCATTTGATTCACTACGCCAGTGGCATTTGACTCACTACGCCAGTGGCATTTGACTCACTTCGCCAGTGGCATTTGATTCACTACGCCAGTGGCATTTGATTCACTACACCAGTGGCATTTGATTCACTACGCCAGTGGCATTTGATTCACTACACCAGTGGCATTTGATTCACTACGCCAGTGTCATTTGATTCACTACGCCAGTGGCATTTGATTCACTACGCCAGTGGCGTTTGATTCACTGCGCCAGTGGCATTTGATTCACTACGCCAGTGGCGTTTGATTCACTACGCCAGTGGCATTTGATTCACTACGCCAGTGGCATTTGATTCACTACACCAGTGGCATTTGATTCACTACGCCAGTGGCATTGATTCACTACGCCAGTGGCATTTGATTCACTACGCCAGTGGCATTTGATTCACTACGCCAGTGGCATTTGATTCACTACGCCAGTGGCATTTGATTCACTACGCCAGTGGCATTTGATTCACTACGCCAGTGGCATTTGATTCACTACGCCAGTGGCATTTGATTCACTACGCCAGTGGCATTTGATTCACTACGCCAGTGGCATTTGATTCACTACGCCAGTGGCATTTGATTCACTACGCCAGTGGCATTTGATTCACTACGCCAGTGGCATTTGATTCACTTCGCCAGTGGCATTTGATCATAAACGTCGTTATGGGACAACTGTGCAAACTCCTCAAATTCATTTAAGCTCTCGAGGAATCGAACCCGTGAACACTGCACCGAATTACAAGAAGCTAGCGAGGCAGCCCATAAAACGCGATAAATCTAATAAAACCCTTTTTATAAACCTATTTAAATAAAATTGTTAAATCGTTTATTTTGACTAAGCCAAGTAATTTAGCTTAGTTTATTTGGTTATCAAATCCTCTGTTTTTATGTTTTTGTAATAAACCACTCATTTCAAATGTTAAAATAAAAACGTAAAAATATTTAATTTTGAATATACAAGAATATAACATTGCATTTAGTTTCAAACTCTTAAAATTTGTTTGATGTAAATAGCGATATTTGTACCAAATGGCTTATTTTAATATTAAAACTTCTGACAGAAGAAAATCAGTGCTTATAATACTTGTAAAGCAATATATTTGTTTGATGACTTTTGTCCAACTTTAGTTAGAAGTTAGACATACTCGGTGATATTTGATTCGTTTTGTGGGCGTTTGATGTCCACTCTATATGAAGTCTTTATTCAATGGTTCTAGTTACTGTTTTCAAGAAATCATTTGTTGATCATTTACCTTGTGAAAGTGCTACTTTGAAAGTTACTGATTAATTTACTCACACCTGTCATGATTCTTTTGTTTTGATTTGAAACTTCATAAGCCCATTTTGGAGATTTTTAACAAAATATGAATTTTCCTGGGGTTGAGGTTATTACCAATCAATTTATTTGGCCCAATAGCTCCTAATTCAAAAGTTTTTACAAAATCATTCAACTGGATTCCGAGATAAATCTTGTAAACAAACATATATTGCTAGTATTAGAGTATAAGATTATTTTACAGTAACATACTTGAAATATACAGTATATACTTGATTGAAAAATCATTAAACTTTCGATTCTCTACTTTTCAGATTTGTTCAGTGACTTTTCAATAAACGCATCCACGAAAGATCCTTCCCATCCTAGTCCAGCCGGCTGTTCCAGTTTTTCCTCAGTCTAATCACTAAATGGTCGCACAATTACCTCATTGCCCGCGCCGGCTCCCAGCTGACGCCGCGCCCTCGCTGCCTGTTACGCAGGGCCATCAACGATTAGTCTAATCATTTTGCTGATCTTGTCGCAATGTCCTTTGTAGTATTACGTTAATAAAATATCGCTTATAATTTTACTACGAATGAAACGAGTTCGCACGCAGCACGCTGACGTGAGGGAAGTAAATTTTCACATTAAAACCTTAAAAAAAGTCAAATGAAAGGTTTAAATCAACACTGGTGAAATTTTGGTTTAAAAAACAAATTATTGTTTGGCTGTTCTGATGCACTTGGTTCTATTTAAATTCACTATTAAGATGGAAATGTTGTACATAATAAGATTAGGAAGAGGTCCCGTCAGGATCTAAAATTGGTATAGGGGTATTGGGGTATAGGGGTGATAAAACTACATCAAGATATGAAAAACAGCCTTTTACAAAGTAAAATCCCCATAAGACAACGTACCGTGTTAAATTAATTTACATTTTCTTTTAAAACTTGGCAAATATTTGTGCTAGAATTCAGAGGGAGGGCTTAAAATGTTCGGATTTTCATGTACAATAGTTTAATATGCAATAATTTTACCTTCAGGGCTTCTCTGACCCTTTTTAGGCCCAAACACTCAAAATTTGAAAAATTAAAACCCCCAAAAAAGGGTGTTAAGGTTGTCCGATTGTTTTGTTCAACGATCTTTTCCAACTACTTGCAGAAGGAAAGGTTCCTACCAAATTTCATGTAAATCGGACCAAAATTACGACCGCTAGAGAGCGAACACATATTTATAAAGTAGTTATCGACCCCTCAAAACGTGTTTAGGGGGTCACGTTAGGAACTTCTATAGTGGTCCCGGGTTTAAGTTTCACCGAGCAGGTCATGCTAATAGTTCAAATTTTCATAGGAAATTCACTAATACAAATTCTTAAATTTACTAACTTTGTTCAATTGACAGAGAATTTTATTATTAACATGGATACCAGAAAAAACGGTAAGGGCCATAAACAAAACAAATTACGTCAGAGGATGAAATGTAATCACGTTTGGTTTTATTTACATGTGGGTATGTCAAAACCCTAGTGTGTTCCCTGTTATCCCTACAGACAATAACATTAGTAAGATATATAAACTGAACCATATGTCAAGAAAGATTACATTCGATCCACAAACGTCTTTTATTTATGTTTATGGCCCATATCGTTTCTTGTCTTGTATCCGTGATTATTAATATCAACTGTAGTCTGCCGCATTACAGATGCCGGACGCTATATAGTAAACTGTACACGTGTAAGGTACTAATAACTTCAAGATATAAATCTTAGTACTTTTCTGATTATTTGAATATCTTTGTTTTCAAATTACTTTTTATAAAGTATTAGTCCAAAAAGAGGTTTTTTGATTCATAAATTTCACATCAAAAAACTAAATTAATATATAATATCTTCTACAGAAGCCAGTCCAAAAAACAATTCTAGCATAAAAATGGCAAGAATTAATATTTTGTATAGGTAATTATTATTTAAAACGTAACTGTATTTAATTTAACAAAAAACTAGTGGGTAATTAGTTATACAAATTAAAGACAAACATTGTAAATTACACTGCGTGCATGATGCACGTATTATACAGATGGGCTTTTACCGTTTTCATCCTCCAAGCATTATGGAGCTCTATTCATGGCTTTATGACCCCGTGCGATACGATCACATGTTCATTATACGCTGCGTTCAGGGCGTTCTGCGTTCACTATACTGCTACAATGCCTGGCGTTGCATCGAAAAAACAAAGCAAAAAGGTTTACATTATTAAAGTTCTTAGTTTACTTCAAAACGGTGAAGTATTTTTAGAATTTTGAACATCTAGGCATGGCCCCCACATTCGATTGCGGGCCCTGTAACCAGGATCAGGCTTGGCCCCCCATATTTTCACGTGCTATGCTATGTTTAAAAAATTACATGGTAATTGTTTAACCCTTTAAAATTTTTATTTAAACTGCTAATTGATAATAAGGTATAATTAAGGCTATCAGTTCAATCTAAAAACCAAACTTTATTGACAAAATTATTGCAAACATAAATTAAAGTACATAATTCACTTTTATTTTAATGAAAGTACATTTCCATTTTGAGATTGATTTCCCTTACTGACCAAGATTAAAATTCAAGTTGACAAAATAATAAGATTATGACAAAGTTAGCAGCTAAACAATTAAAATGTTTTTGAAGTTTTTAATACTCTGATTACAAAAAGCTTACTTTGATGATTGTTTAATAGTATAGTACTAATATGCAAACAACAGTAACTAGCACGTACACACCTAATTAAATAGTGACTAACCTAGAATCTAGAATTAATATTATTTTACTAAACTTTGACTTTGTAATAATTATATATTTGCATTTTTAATCTACGATCCGCTGTAAAATATTCTGCAATAAATATTAAAAAAATTAAAACAGGGCTAGGCCCGGGCCCCCCGGGGACCCGGGCCCTGTGACCAGAGTTGCACCAGCCCTTGTGGGGGCCATGCATCTAGGACACTGAAGGGTATGAAACTTTGTTGAATGTTTTCACAATGCAGTTGGTTTGATGTAAAACGAGTATTAGCTGAGAGGATGTATATAGCGGAACAATTAATTGTGATGCTTTTTTCAACCCCACACTTTGATTGGAAGTTTTTTTAAGTTTTATTATTTTCTATGATTTTGAAGAAGATAATATCTTTAATAGTTAAAATTAGGTAATAGAAACATCAGAATAAGATATAGGTAATCAGAGGAGACCTAGGGTTTAGTAACAAAAGGCATACACGCAAATAAGGTTTAATTAATATATATAATACCTCTGAAGGAGCTTTAACAAACATTTAAGAACTTTTTAGCGAATTTCTCCTATAGGGAAGAAGCTATTACCGTAGGTCTCATGGTAAGACTTAAGCCCGAGACCATGATAACTTTTCATTTTGAGGTCCCCAGATGCCAAAAACACCATTCGTTCAAATTTTTATATATGTGTATATATATATATATATATATATATATATGTCCGTAAGCACGATAACTCTCGTAAAAAAGGTCCGATCTTAATGAAATTTGGTACAAATGTGTAAAGTATCATTTATTTGAACAAGTTCGAAAACCAGATGAATCGCACCATCCGAAGGGCGGTTTTTGGGGGGTTTTGTACCCCAAAAATGTGTTTTTTGGGGTTTTCACAGGCAATTTTAATTTAAATCAAATTTTAATTTATGCCATTGAATTCAGCTTAAAAAACAAACAATTTGGTATTTTGATCATTGCTCTACGTCAATTGGTTACCGAGATATTGAAAGTGCTAAACACAGTACGTTGTCTAATGTTATTCTTATGGAGAAAAGGAAAAATTGTATATCTCGCTTATTTATGAACATAAACTGACAAAATTTGGTATATGGCTTCATCTGGTTGGGGTTTATCGTTGTTTGCACAAAATACAAAATTTTCACATATGGTTCCCGTAGCAGCAAACCTAGGTAATCGGTCCCCATGTTATTCTTATGGAGAATAATTAAAATGATATATATCGCTTACATATAAATGTATATGAATTAAACTTGGTATGTGGCTTTACTTAGATGAGTTCTAATGATACTTGCATAAAAACCCATTATTTGTGTTCCTTGTTGCAGCAAACCTGCGTACTCATCCCCAATGTTATTCTTATGGAGAATAATTAATATTTTAAATATCGCTTGTTTGTGAATACATTTCTTATGAATCCTGTTAAGTGTTAATGTGTTATGTTATATATTCATTGGAAATTCGCTGAGTATGCAGGTTTGCTGCGACGGGGGTATTTTTCAGACTTAAACCTGGAAAATACGATAATATGTTCAATATATTTATTAAAATCTTTTAATTTGTATTTTAGCAACCGGTTTCTTTTAAGCCAGTTTTCTTTTAAACTTGTTGAATAGGATAGTGTAAAATCTGGATACTGATATGTATATATTAACGGTCGATATAGTTCATAAATAATTTGGGAAATTGGTTCAACTATTAAACAAAGGCCAATCAGCGGTTTGGAAGCGATATTGTGACCTGATTGCCCAAGATCCTCTTATTAGCCCTCCTGATTGTTCTGACAATCGGGCAAGATGCCAATATGCAATAAAACTTGCAATTAAGTTATTTTATAGCATCCCTTGGCGAAATTCTTAGACCCTTTAAACGTGTTATTTGGCAACGGTTCTTCAAAATAAAAATCTATTGAAATTATCTCTATTGAAAATATAATAAAGAGGAAGTCGGCTATAATTAAATTGTCTTAATGATTAATTAATTTAATTTCAAGATATTATTATCTTTTCCAAACTATGTAACCTCACTTTTTAATACTATTTTATTCTTTGATCTTTTATAAAAATTATATTAAATTTTAAACTAGTTGTATCACATAATCTATGTTAATACTTTTACTTCAATGTTGGTGGGCTATGTTTTTTTTTTTATTAATTAAAAAAGGGTATTAATATTTAGGAAAGTAAAATATAAAAGATAAGTTAAAATGCAAGGAATTAATATTTCAGAATAATATGTTATGATTCATTCTGTAGCCACGAAAAAAATACTATATTTTTATTTTATTTAAAGCATGTTACTTTATTAAGGTAAAAAATTAATACTGAAGTACGTTAATTTCTTAGTAACGGTTGTAAGCAATTCTTACGTGCCCACAGTGTAATACCATTACTTCCGTTTTGAAATAACTTATTGTTGACTAAGTTTCAGGATTCTTGGCTTTATGCACAATTATTTTTAACCCCCACTTCTTAAAAAAAATTATTAATAGATATTTTTCACAAAATTCGAATAATTTTTAAAAACAAGAAAGGGCGTAATCAGTACGGTATCTCAGATTTTTACTGTCAACAAATTTAAAGCAACAGATCTATAATAGCGTTCAACTAAAGCCAAAATACAAGTAATACAAATTTCCAAAGTTGTTGGCATTCACTGAATAACAAATATGTCGGTACTGTCAGTGATAAACCGTGTCATATTTTTATGACGTCATGTTTCTAACGTTTTCTGTTAGGAAATATTATTGAGAGACTGGTTTTTTAACGAGCTTGAAAGAGGCATAACAGTCTATCTGAAAATAATTTTACTTCTCGACCTGGGTTATGTTATATATTTAGGTTAGCTTATTTTACGTGGCCTAGATGCCATTACGGTTAGTGCGATTCCGTAGAGTAATAAATTAGTATTTTCCTTCGACCGCACCCAATGTCTTTCTTTAGGTCTAAAAGCACATTATAACTTAGCAGTTTTTTGTTGTTTTTTTCATTCGATTTAGGGTTTATACCTCAATATCGTTAATTCTGCCAACATGGATGAAAGTGATTTTTTGTATGTTGTATGGTTATCCAAAATTTCAGTTGTAGGAAAAATTGGATATTCAATTCGAGTGTACAATTTTTATCACTTCCGTAAAATTGCCGACCTCCGTTACGATGCCTATTATGTATTAAGAGTGTAAAGTGTTTATTTATCACTGAGAGAAAACTTTTTGCGGCGGCAAAAAAATTTTACACTCGAATTACATACACAATGTTTCCTACAGCTACAATTTTGGAAATCACACGACATACAAAAAGATTCACTTTCATTCATTTCGGTTGAATTCACGATATTAAGGTTGTAAACACAGTCAGATTTGTACAAAGTAACAATCAATCAGCTGGTGTAGGAAGTAGGGTGCAGAGAGCGAAAAAGACTTTTTTGCTCGATAAACAAAAACCAGATGTTTTAATACGTGTTTTCATATTATAAAGAAACTACTTAAGACGCAGTAGTAGGAAAATGACTAATTTCTACTTTTTGTGTTGAGCAGTTCTTTTGCTTTTGATGAGTTAAGGTCAAACTAACAATCATAGGTCCTTGATTTGACGGATGTGCTGGTCTACCAGAGGCGAGAGCGACACCAGATGGAGATAGTTCCGTCTGGGTGGCGCACTGTGGAATCAGCGTGTTGCCGTTCCAGACAGTGACTCTGAAATAACACGGATGACGCGACTGCAGACAAAGCTAGCGCAAACTCTCGCGCCGGTGAACTTTGCGATCCTCTCGCACCGGCACTTTGCACATGTTTGCTGCCTTTGGTACGATACACACTAAGGGGTGGGGTAGAAGACATGATATGGCTCGTTTTTCCATTAGAAGGGAAGTGAATACGTATCACTGATAAATCCGTATTGTATATTCAGTGTAAATACAAAACCTCACCCCTAACGCCTCGCATAGCATCTCGGATTTCGGTGCAAGAGGTTGCGGGTTCGATTCCCGGTGTGCCCACATAACTTGGAGAGGTTTTGAACCGTTGTCCTCGTTAACATCGTTAATACGTTTTACATCGTTAAATGCAAAATGCCATTGGAGTAAACAATCAAAATAAATAATACTATTAGGTGATTCACAGTTTGTGGGTTTAAATTTTAAAGCGCCATAAGTTATAATAGCAAGTGTATTGTAATTTTTGTTTATTTCAGAATGGTTTACCAAATTCTCTTTCAAGAAATTCTCCTCGAATTTGGTACCAATCTTCTGAAGTTGTTTATCTGAGAAACATAATACATTGAGAAAAGCAAACGTTTACTTTGTAGGGAACAAAGCACGACTTCCACGATTGGTGTACGGTTATTTGGATACTAGATATTAATCATCATTTCTTTTAGCCGTTAACCTTTTACCTTTTTTTTTTTTTTTTTTTTTTTTTTTGTTAACCGTCTTTTTCTTTTACCTATGTGACGTTGCGAGGTAATAAAAATATATGTATTAATTTGAAATTGCCACATAAACTGTAATTTTTTTTATAATCTCTAATGCTGAAAGAAGAGAATTATAATTAGTTCCACATAATTGCAATTTCCATATAGAAAATAATTCCCAATCTAGGCAATTCAAGTCATGATCTATTAGAATTCTTGCTTGGTACAAACGTATTTTAATGTTTAAAGTTACACTTTTTTAACGCACTCATAGCATTTATTTTGACAATCCAATGCTCATAGTCAGTAAAATATCCTTTGGTAAGGCAGAATGATAAATGTAATATACTTAAATCTATTGACATTTATTTAGGTATAGATTTTTGCAAGACTAATTTTCTTTAGGTTTCTTTTCAAAAATACGCTCCCACAGAAAACAATAAAGCGCATCGAGAGAGTATCAACTTTCTGAATTGGAGTTTTATTGAACCTTTGGAAAACTAATTAAAAGAAAACAGAAACTAATCTTTATTACTCTTGAATGGCAATTTTATCTTTTCTTGACGTTGAACGAATTAAATTCTCTGCAATATTCCTTTTAATAAAAGTGACATTTGATACTTGCATTAAGTTTTATCTCAAGAGCGAACAATTCTAAAATAGGGTTTTTTCTCTTCAATTACTTAAAAAGCAATTAGCTGCTGTTTTTATCGCCGTTTTGATGCTTTCTCTGAACATTTCATAGTCCAAAAATTAACACTAACAAATTATAACAAACCTAACCGTCTACTTTAAGTATTTTGATATTTTAGAGCCAACAAATTGTTTATTAACTTGTACATATATTAATATATATATATTTGTATTGTTTAAAGCAATTCGTCATAAAGTAGAGTTTATACATTGTATTTTTAACTACGATACTACTAACATTTTTTGGATCTTACTACGAGTACCACAATATATATAAATTTACTGATACGTATTTGTTCCATAACTATAAGCTGTAAATAATTAAACCCCTAACCATCTTAGTTTAAAATATTTTCTAGTTTGTATTTTTCCTTCTAGTTCATGTCACCAAGAGCATATAATAGTGTTTATAAATATATTATAAACGTTTTTCCCTTTTGACTATGCAATTTCGTTGGATGACCTTAGTTTTTAAAACAGCTATTTTGAGATTAAATCGTATTTTACGTTATTCCTTAAGAACTTAATACGCCTAAAGGCAAATTCAAAACCAGTTTAGTTTTAAAACAATACTTTATGTGTTAAAAATGAATTTGTGCTAACAATAAAGGAGATGTACACAAATCAGTCTATTAAACTTTTCTAAAATAAAATACAGAATATCTGTGATATAACGCTCAGCGAAAAACTAACCAATATATTTTCATTCTTACGCAAATAACACTTTAAGTGTCAAGCGCACTCTTTTTGCGTGAGGTATATTTCTTATAAATATTATACAAATGGTGGTAAAAGTGTCAGAAAATAGGAGTTGAGATATGAAGAATCAAACCAAGGATTATCCAAGAGTGTAAACCCCAACTTGCACTTAGCAACAACTAACTAGTTACTTATGTGTATACTACATACCAGTGAATATCCATTAGCAAATTATCAGATATTTAAAGTACAAAAATAAATCTACGATTGATTGTACTTTTTGTTATTGTTCGAAATTAAAAAGGGTAAATACAATACGTCTTACAACACTATACACAAAATTCAAAATTGTTACCACAAACTTTAAAACGTCAATTAAGTTAAAACACAATTTCTCCTACCTTAATAACGTGACGAGTACTCGGCTATAAATCCAAATTTGGAAACACAACACAATCGTCAAAGTTTTCCGGGATGCGTAATATCGCACACACGCACCACCACGCCACGACGCTCACCGCCGCGACGCCTGATAGTAGACTGACGCGTCCCCAACCCCCACCATCGACCCCTCCCCTAGTCACCCCTCACGGTGCGTGCACCCTCCCTCTAATCGCCCTCGCTCGCTTTCAAAGAGGATCCACACGCGGTGCACACGACCCCACTTGGAATCCAAATTAAAATTAAAACTGAAATTCGCGATTTCCACCAGTCGTTTTAAGGAGTTAATAAGAAGCGTTCATCAACGGAAGCGTTTGAGGGGAGGGGAGGGATGGCGCTCTTCGTTTAACGTTTTCAAACGCTTCCCCAAAGCGGGTAGTTAGGGGTGCGACAGGTTTAATCGAAGTGGCGTCAGATTTAATTCGATGGAAACGAATTTTATTTGACACTTCGATTAGAGAGGGTGTGCGAGTTATTTTCTAAGTTCCCGCAATCGTTTGGTTCCTAGATTCAATAAAGGGTGGGTTTAATTTGACTGCTTAACGTGGTGCACGAAATGCTTATTTAGCATTTACTAATGGCTTGAAGAGGTCATAATCCCTAATCTTACCTCAATGTTCTGCCTGATCGTTTTTATTGTTATTATTTACTTTACATGTCAAGGAAAATAAAATAATACACACATGTCAGTTCATAAACAAAGTAGACACTTTATGACATGTTTTAAGAAAAACAAAGCAGACGTTTTTAAATATCATGCTATTTAAATTGGAATTATTTTATTCAATAGCAAATTTTGATTGCATTTTCTGTAATTAAGAAAAATTAATAATTTTCCCAAAATTTAATGTCCAGACCTTTAAAATGAGACGCCTCTCACCTTTCCACGACTTCTCGTTCGCTTACAATTTCATTGTCAAATTTGGGCTTACGAAATTAGATGTGTGTGTGTATATATATATATATATATATGCGCACGCGCGCGCGCGCGCGCGCGTGTGTGTGTGTGTGTGTGTGTGTGTGTGTTGGTTAAAAAAGCAGGTTTAAAATTCGTTTTAAATAAAATGTTTGAACAAAATAGATTGTATTATTTCTATTTTTTACAACGATTTTATAAAGATGCGTTGCCTCTAACCGCAAACCTATTTGTTTGTAGATACGAAATGGTAGCTAGGAAGTAATAAGTTGTTCGTTGATTGTCTGTAAACGAACATTCAACGAGTTTATAATGGTAGGAACTATTTGCTCACCATTTGTTAGATGGTTAAGTATCAAAGGACGATCAAAACTGATGTCAACTTGTCACTCGGTTGTGTACTGGCTTTGTTTGGTGTAACATAATTTACTAATTAATGTGTAAATTAGTGCTCACTCGAAACTGAACCCAACTGACAATGGTCATTGAGTTTTTAATTAATGATCGTTATCGTTCGGCCATACACAGACATACTATCTTGTTTTTAGTCTTTCAGCACGTGCAGGAATGACATTTATAAACAAATTACTGAATCATAGGTTTCAACGTAACTAAAAAATCAGTTTTCTTACCTATCAAAACTTAGTGTATTTTAAAACTCTAGAAGTGATAGGTGTAGTCCAAATTAATCTAAAAATATTATATTTATGTCAAGGTGATTCAAAAGGAAAATCGGATTTTGTTATTAGTGAATTTCCTATGGAAAGTGAACTATTAGCATGACCCGCACGGTGAAACTTCAGCCTGGGACCACCATAGAAGTTCCTAACGTGCCCCCTGAACACGTTGTGGGGGTCGTTCAAATATATATATATATAAGTGTGTATGCACTCTGGCGGTCGCATTTTTTGTCCGATTTACTTCAAATTTGGTAGGTATGTTCCTTTTTATAATCGGTTGGATATGTTCTTTGGGCAAAATAATCGGAAAACTCTAACCCCCTTTTTTGGGGATTATTCTTTCAAATTTCGAGTTTTTGGGCCCAAAAAGGGTCAGAAAAGCCCCGGACGTACAATTAATGCATGTATTAAGATGGGAATCAGTGAAGCGAAAGTTTTAAGCCCTCTCTCGTCATTCTAGCATAAATATTTACCGAGTTATTAAAGAAAATATATATCGGCTAAACACAGTACGTTGTCTTATTGGGTTTTTACCTTAGAAAAGCATGTTATTCATTTGTTGGTAAATCTTTTTCATCCCCAGCCACCTCGCGCCTACGTTTAAGCCTGGCTGGACCTTCTCCTAACCTTATAATGAGCAAAACTTTATTCCTAACATTGCAGGTAAATTAAACCAGGAGCATCAGAACAGCCAAAAATCTATGTTTTTAGATTTCAATAAAATTGGCTTAAATATATGTTTTTACATTGGGTTTGAGTTTTAAAAGTTTTGTATGTGGAAATTCACTTCCCTCACGTCAGTGTGCTGCGTGCGAACTCGTTATTCTATTTTATACTATACTAGCCGACCCGCTGCAGCTTCGCCCACGTAAACTATAACAGTTGTATGTGCTTCAATCTGTGGTTTGTTACATTGTTTGCTAGATTGAATCTCTATTATATATTATATATTCACATTTAATTTGTCAATTATAGTAATGCAGAGCGAGTGTTGCTGGGCCCAAAAACACTCGTGGATCTCTGATTTAGTTGTGGGTTGCTTGAAAGAAAAACCTGATTGCAAGAAACTATTTTATTTAAATCTGAGCAAAGACATTACAACATATACATATTCAAATTAGAGCCGGAAAAGAGTATTTTAGATTAATGTAAAATGGATCACCTTAGAGGTTATGGCTTTGGTCGATTTCTGGCCTTTTTAGTTTTAATATTGTTTTGTATTTTGTGTTTAAAATAATCAAAAGCAGTTCTTGAGTTAAAGTATCATAAAGTGATAATCAGGAATTCCTAGTTAATCAAATGGCGGTTTATTAAAACAAGCGAGTGGTTGGGAATAAATAATAATATATTAGTCCTCCTAACTAAGCCTCCTGACCTCCGACACACTCTATCCTCCTATATCTTTTTACCACCAAATTAAATTACATATTCATATGATCCATGATTAACTTATTTAAAATCTGTTGTGGATCCTGATCTGAGCTCTGAACTGCAGATTAATTAATTTACTCTTTTTTTTAAATCAACCAAACAGTAACACTCTGTTATATAAGTACTAAATTTCCTAGAATTTTGGATTCTACTTAATTTCCAGCTCTTACAATTATTTTAGATTTGAGACAATGTAATTGAATTTTAATATTTTCCAAAAGTTTTCTTGCTTAATACAAATTAATTCTTGTACAGAATAAATGTCTTTAAGTTAAATTATAACAAATAGAGAGTTACTTTAAATGATCTGTAAATATGAAATTACATCAGATAAATTAACAAAGATAAATGAATTTAAACTTAACAATTATTAAACGTTGATCAGTACCAGTTATGACATGTGCTCTATGAAATATGACCAAGTATGTAAAACAAATAAATATTACTTACATGACCATTGTAGAAAATTACATACACAAAACGCTCACAATATAAATACACTGTAACACTACTAATGCACTTAATACTAATAATACCAGTTGTTTAATTTATCCCAGTAAAACGACAAGAATGGCAGTGTTAAAACCTGCTCTTAGCACGCGCAATTTTGAAAAAGTTTTATTAATTAATTAATACGAATGCGTGATTGTACCGCGAATTTCGGCCTTTTCTTTAAAACAATTCGCGAAATAGAGAACGTATGGGATGCACCCCGTTAACAAATCGACGAACTTTTGGAATTGGCAAAGAAACGCGGTATTGAATTTAGAAAAAGGTTTTAGATGATGTTACGCCGAATTGTTCCGAGCTAAGAGAACGAGAAGCCGCAGTCGTCCAGTTTTATGAGCGAGGCGGGTCACGTGACTGCATTGTTGTCAGTTACTCCTGTACGCGGTAGTGTCTTCTA
Organism: Allygus modestus; assembly: GCA_963675035.1. Classification (NCBI taxonomy): domain Eukaryota; kingdom Metazoa; phylum Arthropoda; class Insecta; order Hemiptera; family Cicadellidae; genus Allygus; species Allygus modestus. Next base: position 14,252,316 of record OY776116.1, read on the forward strand.
GATGTTTCTGATATGGCGGCAAGTTTGAGTTTGAACTTGTAACAGGTTAGCCCGTGGAACTAATACGAATCACGATCATCTGCTTGAATTTTCATCAGCTCAACCACCGTGAATGTACGTAAGTATTGGAACTTTGGGATCCAGAGGGGTGGAACACAGAGAGAATTTCGTAATACCTTTTCTTAGCAAGCACCTAGGGCTCAAGAGGAACCTATACGTCAAATTTCAACTCTGTAGGCCTTGTAGTTATGGAGATATCGTGATAGGTCAGTCAGGCAGTCAGTCAGTTGTATTTTGATTTTATATATTAATATATGTATTATTCAAGTACATCAAGAGTCATGTAGCGTGTTAATAAATCTCATAAAATCTTAAATTCATGTATGTAAATTCTGCTTCTATCCTGTATTTTTCTATTTAGTATACAAGGATCTAAAAATTGTATTCTAACGAATAGATTTTCGTTTCTAGATAGATAGATTGTATGATTTTTCAGATTCTTTATTAAGTACAGGACTGAGTGTGTGTAATCACTAATAGTAATAAATAAATATAGATATCAATACTGGTAAAATAAAAAATAAGTATAATAATTCAACTTTTTAATTGGGATAATAATAATTAGATTTAAAGGGTGAAGTAATTAATAATATGCAAATAAAAAGGTAATGTCTAAATTTCACAAAGATGGAATATTTACACAAAACAAAATGTGGGTGACGATTTGGAACAATATTCTAGGAAACAATAAAACAAAATAATATTGCAAGACTCAAGAGTTTTTCATTACAACAAAACCTAAAGGGTGTTATCCAAACAATACAACAAAGAGATATCAGATGCTTGTCTCATTAAGGCTGGATAATATTGCAGAGCACTTAGCTAAATTGAAAGAGACATCATCATAATGTATTTCTGTCACATCCCATTACTCTGCCTTTTACATTGTAGTGTAACAGTAATTTCACTTGGTATAAGTGTTGGTATTCGCTCATCCCAACTCCATACACCGTTTAATTTACCTCCACACTCTTGCCGAATGTTTAGTCAAATCGCTCGAGAAAGTGACTCGGGGAGTCAAATACAATTGAGTAATTCACTGGTGTAACACAAGTGTAGACGAACTACCCATCCACACTTTTGCGTGTTGCTCGCCTTGACTCGACCAGTGTGGAGGCGGGAACCCCCATTAAATTTCTTGAGTGCAATGATACGTGTTGTAACAATCAAACCGGAAAAACTAAACTACGTCTTACAACACTATAAAATATATTCACACTTATGCTGGACCCAACAATACAGTAAATAAAAGGATGGTACAAGGTGATCGATTTCAACCAGTTACAAACGCTATCAAGAACTTCTCTGGTTACACCTGTGTACAATCAAGAACTTCTCTGGTTACACCTGTGTTCAATCAAGAACTTCTCTGGTTACACCTGTGTACAATCAAGAACTTCTCTGGTTACACCTGTCTTGTGTGTAAGGGCAGTTTAACTGTTGAAATATATATTTTGTACTGTTGTGAAATGTAGTTTATTTTATTCTGTATAATTATTTCTAACGAAAGCAATATAGAAGGAGATTAATATCTAGCACATAAACTATAAAACCTTATGTTTTTCAAAAGTAAATGTACCGGTACAATTTAAAAACAAAACTAAATCAAGTGTTTGTAATCTACTGAAACAAAATTCCTCTAAGCTTGGCTGAAAGAAATTTTAATCCGAGTTAAATTTAATGAAGCTGTATAATTGTAACGCTCACGATGAAGCGTCTCGCCCATTTAGAGTTAACTGCTGAAGTTCTTTCAACACAGAAACATTTATTGTTGGTTGATGAAATTTTAAGTCGTTGAATTTCGCCTCTTATTTGACGTCTCCTCGTAACTTATTGTAGCAGTTTTGCGTATAAATGAAAGAATAGCATGTAATTGTGCATAATATGTTAAATGAAAGTGACCACAGAAAATGGTCAGCATGGCATTTGTTTATATTGAAAAATTCGGAGAATCGCACTAGTTACCTTCAGTATTAAAACAACTTATATTTAAAAAAGGTAAAAACATTTTAACGTTATTCCTTTGGGGGATTTATTGGGGAATAACTTTGTTTCATCCTTCTAGGTCAAGTTGTTTGTCTGTAATCTGTTTGAGTCACCTTAGTGAAACGCCCTGTACAAGACTGAATTGCAAAACTAGTCCTTGGCACATTTTATGAACAGTAGTAGTCTCTATCAGCTTATAGAATATACCACGAACCACGGAGCAGAGCTGAGACGAATTTAAATTCTATTTTGTTAGTTACTAAAAAACATCCACTCAGTTGGCAGCAAGGCCCGCAATGCGGGCAGCAGTGGCTCACAGCGACCACGATGCACGGAATACCTTAATTTATATAAATCCAACTGTCAATGAATTTTATTTGATCTATTTATTGTTAATTTTCACTTGCTATCTTACTTTTCACTTGGTTTATCCTTAAACACCGTATGGCCATTTATAAAAATATAAAGGATTTTTTGTCATACTGCTTCAAAAACATCTGTTTTTGACAGATGCGTTGAGATTCAAAAGTTCTTCTTTTTAGTCTTTGGATAATAACATATGTTTTGATGATCATTATCGTACTAGTACTAAAAATATCATTGTTGATGATACTTTTGATTCGAGGTCGTCATAAATCGATTAAAATTCATTCGATTATAAATAATCGAAACATTCATTGTTATTATCGAAACATTCATTGTTGTATTGTTATTTGAAGAACAACCGATTGATTCGAACCACAATGATTGGTTTGAAGTGATCGACTCAACAACCGATAGATATGAATGAACCGAAGTTATGCATGTGCAACAGCTGATTGTTTCAAGAGACAAGCTGAAAGAAATATTTGAGGTTATGAAGACACAGTACGTAAATTTTACTTTTGTTTTTATTTAAACCTTAAGTTTTTTGGCAGTATGACGAAAAATATAGTTCGTCACTCGGATCAAAAGTGTCTTTTTAATACTCGCTCATTTCCCAGCCTCGGCTTCGCCTCGGCAGTTAAACTGGAGCTCGTATTAAAAAGATCCACTTTTGATCCTAGTGACGAAATATACTATTGTGTGTCAAATTACGGAATATCCATGAGAAATAATCTTTTATAGATAGGAAGCTTCAAAACAAAGTAGTGTATTGTATTTTAACTTTTATGAAGTATTACTAAATTAACAAGTTCCATCTTTCTATACCAGTATATTAGATAATATTTCGTAGCAAGTAAATCATTAACAGTCTATTATGATTAAAATAGCCATCATGTACCCTATATTGTTTGCTTGCTTGCAATTGTTATCTCAAATACCTCCGTCGCAGCAAACCTGCGGACTCAGCGAATTTCCAATGCATAATATATGTCTTAATACCACATAAACCGCAAACCAAGTTTCATAAAAATATATTCACATATAAGCGATTTTAATTATTCTCCATAAGAATAACATTGGTAATGAGTATGTAGGTTTGCTGAAACAAGGAACAGAAACAATTGGGTTTTATGCAAATAGAAATAGAATTTAACTAGGCGAAGCCACATACTAAGTTTCATCGATATTCAATCATAAATAAGCGATATATAACATTCTAGTTATTCTCCATAAGAATAACATGGGGGCTGAGAAAGCAGGTTTGCTGCAACAAGGAACAGAAAAATGGGTTTTTATATAATTATCAATATAACTCAACCAAGTGAAGCTACATACCAAGATTTATTAATTTATGTTCATAATTAAGGGAGTCATTACATTTTACATATTCTCCATAAGAATAACATGGGGGCTGAGTACGCAGGTTTGCTGCTACGGGAATAATCAACAAAAAATCAATTTTTTGTGCAAATATCAATATACCAGTACTACGTGAAGCCACATACCAAGTTTCATCAACATACATTCATAAATAATCGAGATATCAAATTTTATTTATTCTCCATAAGGATAACATTGGACAACGTATTGTGTTTAGCACTTTGAATATCTCAGCAACGGTTGGGCGTAGAATCACAATTTAAACACCAAAATGATTGTTTTGTGGAACTGAACAGATTGGTAAAAGCAAATGTGAAGTTTACATTAAAATAAACTGAGGAAAAGCAAAAAACCTTTTTCCCATTAGATTAACATGGGATATTTTATGAGCAAGTTTTTTTTGGATTTTCTCCGCAACCACTTAACCTAGGTTAATAATTCAAAACACTAAATTATTTGTTTTTTAAGCTCTATAACATGGCCAAAACCAAAATTAAGTTTTTTAAAATTTTAGGGTGAAAATTGCAAAAAACTGATTTTTGGAAAATTTAAAACCCCCATAAACCCCCCTTCCCATGGTCCGATTTTTTGGGTTTTCGAACTTTAAGTCATGAATGTCTTTTTACACATTTGAGCCAAATTTCATCAAAATCGGACGTTTTTTACTCAAGTTATCGTGTTAACGGACACATATATAGATATATATATATAGATATATATATATATATATATATATATATATAGATATATATATATATATGCATATATATAAATTTGAACGAATAGTGTTTTTGGCATCTGGGGACCTCAAAACAAAAAGTTATCATGGTCTCGGGCTTAAGTCTTACCATGAGACCTTCGGTAATAGCTTCTTCCCTATAGGGGAAATTCGCTAAAACGGACCGAAAGATTTACTTTATATTCCTTCAACAATTATTTTCTAGGTTAAAAATGTGATAATACAGGTCCCACTCAAAATTATCTAATAAATTACAACATTTAATATCAGGCAGTTTTAATTCAAATCATAAGTATCGTAATAGTTTTTAATGTACAACCAGACAACTATCAACATGTGATTGCAACAATTTAATTAAGATTGCGTATGATAGAGCAGAAATCTAAAATTGATTAAATTTGCATGTAACAATAACAATACCATTGAGCTATAAACACCTGGAGTGACCCTAACATGTAGACAACTTACAAGTGAGCGATGCTAATCTGCTCTTCATATAGGGAGGCCGAGGTGAAACACTACTCCTTGCCACTAAACAATCTACCTGGTCTTCTTCAAACAAAGCTTAGACCCTCAGGTACAAATCTTAAACAAGTTTACCAGTTTAACACCATACGGAAAAGTAATCCTATATTTCAATATGAGTACGGTTTGCTCGCATGCTTGTAACTCTGATCTCAAAAACGGGTCCAACGACTTCCTTAAAATGTTGTATGTAAGTAATTTCTGGGATAAAATTAAGTTATAGACAGGTCTCATTACCAAGAAAAATCAAATGATATAAAAAAATCGTATGAAAAATTATAATAATTAACATTTGGCTTATGAAGTTTAAAATCAAAACGAAAGGATCAAACCAGCTTTTTATAAACAATCAGGAAACTGTCAACCTAACACTCAAGTAGATTAAGTATTAATATGTGGTTTCTTGAGAACAGTCACTAAATCCGCTGAATTACATTATCCACAGTTAATAATTAAGGAGATATTATGTATTATTGATCTATACTTAACGATACAGAAAATAAGCAAATATGCTTAGCAAATCTGCTCGTCAGTAAGATGGCGTGGTGAAAAATTACTGCAAGTGATCTAAACAAACTGACAGACCTCTCCCGAGCAAAGCTCGGCCCCCAGGTATTAGCATTAATGCTTCACGTGTTATATCGCACTTACATAAATTTTTCACAGGTGGAGACTTTACAAAAGTTAATAGAAGAAGGGTTAAAGAGCGTCGCCAACAATCGGACCCCTTCCTCCGTGCCCGGATCACCAGCTCGTCTTACACCTGATCCTGATCTTACGTAACAGTCACGTGACTCTTGTGTTAGGCTTCTTCATCCGTCCAACGCTTCCTAATGGTGCGTTTAGTACTCGCCTCTAATGTGTTCACGACTCGTTTATCTCAATTACTATAACATTGGATAACGTACTGTGCTTAGCACTTTTAATATCTCGGTAACCAACTGACATAGACCAATAATTCAAATTACTATATTGTTTGTTTGTTAAAATGAATCCAATGGTGAAAACTAAGTTAGGTTTTTAAATTATATGCAACAAATTAACAAAGAAATACCCCTTTGAATGGGGCGATCTATCTGGATCTTTAACTTAAAGTTGTAAATATTTCTTTACACATTTTCATAAAATTTCGTCAAAATCGAATATTTTTTCGAGAGTTATCGTAACAACGGTTATATATACCGTGATATATAAATATATATATATATATTTATATATATATATATATATATATATATATTCAAAACAAAGTTCACGGTCCCGGGCTTATCTTGTTATACCGACTACGGTAATAGCTTCTTCCTAATAGGGGAAATTCGCTATAAAAACACCCTATTGATGGATCGTATATTTTCTAATTATAACTTGATTAAATACCGGTACATATATTTAATCATGTCCAACTAAAAGTTTCCACCCCATAATTGCAGAAACGAAAATAAAATACAATTCTAAAGATGTCAAACAACAAAATGACTGCATAAAAAGTTAATTAGATTCAAAATCAACAGGAGATAATTACTCTGTTCAAACCGGTAAGTTATTAACGGCTAATCACCAGGAATAAAAGAGCGGTAACACTGATGACGTCATCAACCACTTGACAGCAGATGGATGATTGGAGTTTATACCCCAATAAAATGGAGCTTCGGGACAAATTTGACTTCACCTAAAATACCTTCTCAAGAGTATACGAGTCATTTAAGCTGTAACTTGAATAAATGTAATTTAGAACTGAAAGAAATATTTCCACATAATGGTGACCTTTTTTCATCCGATGCATTTTTGACATTTATTTAGAAAATATTATCAAAACTTATTAGGAGGTTCTATTTTCTTCATTGAATACAATTTAGGTAATATTTAGTTCGCTGTGAAGATTGATTAGTTGTAAGACTTTTATTTGAAATAAAGTATATTTGCAATATTATAAACTTGGCAATGAACACATTAGTGAGGATGGAATACCAAATTATACGAAACTAGTAGCTTGAAGGGGCCAAGGCCCCTAACTTTGCTAAATACTCTAGCTAAATCTAATTTGAACACATGTCAGTTCGTAAACAAAGTAGACAATCACATGTGTTGATGTAAACAAATCAGACGTTTTTAAATCCCCATGATTTTCTTATGGGGGATGTTTTACGTTATTTCTCGTTTGCTGGTAATTTGTTAGAAATACTGCTATTTTTCCCGAGTCCCTGGGATTAAGACCTTTATTTTGAGCCGTCTAACATCATCCTGCAGTTTGTCAAACTCCCACAATGTTAACTTAAAAATTTTGCTTACGGAATTATATATAAAAATACGAAACAATCTTTACTGAAAAATAGTTTAAACAGTGTTAATAATACGTATTTAATTCGTGTAATGTTCATGCTAATATTACATATTAATTTGTGGTATTAATAAATTTAAAACTCTCTAAACAAATAATTTCATATTATTTTTTATAATTTGTCAATCTTTGGTATATTATATTTAATTTTATATACAAAGTTTGATGTATTGGTTATCTAAATGTTCCCCATCATCAAAACCATTTAAGATGTATTGTTGCTGTGATTTAAACTACCTTTTGTTTAAAATGGACCTACCCAATGCATATTTGCAAATAATCAAACAAACTTTATTAACAAAGCTTTTTTTAATTAAACCACCTGGACTGTTGATTTTACTTTTAAAAAACTCTTGTGTTAAATAAATTGTGGTGGCATAAATTTCGCCCATGCATTTGACCACTTCGCGGGGAAATATTAGTATGAGATATTCTATTTATGTTAGTTGACTTTATAAAACCAGAGTATTGTCCATTATGTGATTTATACTAAACCTACTACTACTTCAGAACGTCAAAACTAAACCATATCACTTTCAACGCACACAAAACAACTATAAAACATAACGCAACTTTTGTGGGATGAACCACATAACTGGGACGTATGACGAAATCAGAGATTAATGATCAATCTCTGAATTTCACGATTGTTACTCGAACATCGTGAAAAATAAACGAACACATAACAATTATCTCACAATGTTGTTGATTGTTTGTTTTATTCGCTCATTTATTGATCCTTATTCCATTAAATTCACTCAGTTCTTGAAACAGCCAACCAAACAATTGCAAAGTTCTATTTAATTAGTGAATTTCCTTTGGAAAGTGAACTATTAGCATGACCCGCACGGTGAAACTTAAGCCCGGCACCACCATAGAAGTTCCTAACGTGACCCCCTGAACACGTTTTTGGGGGTCGTTCAAAATTGTATATATATATAGATAGACATATATATATATATATATATATATATGTGTGTGTGTGTGTGTGTTTGCACTCTAGCGGTCACAATTTTTGTCCGATTTACTTCAAATTTGGTAGGGACGTTCCTTTCTGTAATCAGTTGGACAAGTTCGTTGGGCAAAACAATCGGATAACTCTAAACCCCTTTTTTGAGGGATTAATCTTTCAAATTTCGAGTTTTTGGGCCCAAAAATGGTCATAAAAGCCCCGGATGTAAAATATATGCATGTAAAAAGATGGGAATTAGAGAGGCAAAAGTTTTAAGCCCTCTCTCGTTATTCTAGCATAAATATTTACCGAGTTATGAAAGAAAATGTGTATCGACTAAACACAGTACGTTGTCTTATGGGGGTTTACACGAGAAAAGCCTGTTATTCCTTTGTTAGAGTACTTTTATCATCCCCAGCAACCTCACGCCTACTTTCAAGCCTGTCTGGACCTTCTCCTAACCTTATATTGGGCAAAATTGCATTCCCAGCTTTGCAAGTAAATGAAACCAGGAGGATCAGAACAGCCAAAAAAATCAATGTATTCAGATTTCAATAAAAATTGGACAAGTGTATGTTTTTACACTGATTTTGAGTTTTAAAAGTTTTTATGTGGGAATTCACTTCCCTCACGTCAGCGTGCTGCGTGCGAACTCGTTTTCCTACTTAGACGTACCGCAACCACAGCAACCATTGTGGCACATGTTAAGCCTGGTTCAGTGTGATGTCACTCCGATGTGAGGAAAGGTAGTCCTAGTGATTACATAAGCCCTAGACCCAGCGCGTGGCAGACCTTACAATAGCCCTTGCTCAGGAGGACAATAGGAGGACAACTATTCACGGGCCTTTTGTACTCTCGCAAACCCTTCTTGGCGACACTGCCACTCCGTACCTCTATATTTTGTGTTGTTACTGTGTAAGTTTATATCAAAATATTTCGCATTCCTGCTAATCTTTTTGTGTGTTTGGTTTGTGAAGCAATACGTGCAAGATTCTTCTTATTTGTCAGTGATAAAGGTTTAACTTCCTTTTAAATAGGTTGCGTTGTCAGGGAAAGGAACAGCATTTTATTTTTTTTACGATACTGTTTTTCCTTCTATAATACGCAGTTTAAGCGTATATTCTTAATCTATGGTTTAAGCTACTGCAAACATTTGATAAACTTAGCTTTGTTGCCTAGGGTTGTTAAATAAGTTTAATTTTGAAAATAACTATATCGTGGTACCTTGAATACACATGAAAATATAACAGTGATAAAAAGACTGGAGAAAGCATTTCTGTGTTGATAAATACTTAATCATGACTTACGTTTTCAACATATAACAATAAAACGAGTTTGCACGCAGCACGCTGACGTGAGGGAAGTGAATTTCCACATAAAAACTTTTAAAACTCAAAATCAGTGGAAAAAAATACATTTGTCCAATTTTTATTGAAATCTGAAAACATCGATTTTTTGGCTGTTCTGATACTCCTGGTTTCATTTACTTGAAAAGCTGGGAATACAATTTTGCACATTATAAGGTTAGTAGAAGGTCCAGACAGGCTTGAAAGTAGGCCTGAGGTTGCTGGGGATGATAAAAGTACTCTAACAAAGGAATGATAGGCTTTTTTAGTGTAAAACCCCCATAAGACAACGTACTGCGTTTAGTCGATACACATTTTCATTAATAACTCTATAAATATTTATGCTAGAATGACGAGAGAGGGCTTAAAACTTTCGCCTCTCTAATTCCCATCTTTTTACATGCATTGATTTTACATCTGGGGCTTTAATGACCCTTTTTGGGCCCAAAAACTCAAAATTTGAAAGATTAATCCCCAAAAAAGGGGTTTAGAGTTTCCCGATTGTTTTGCCCAACGAACTTGTCCAATTGATTACAGAAAGGAACGTCCCTACCAAATTTGAAGTAACTCGGACAAAAAATGCGACCGCTAGAGTGCAAACACATATATATATATATGTCTATATATATATATATATATATATATATATATAAAATTTTGAACGACCCCCCAAAACGTGTTCAGGGGGTCACGTTAGGAACTTCTATGGTGGTCCCGGGCTTAAGTTTCACCGTGCGGGTCTAGCTAATAGTTCACTTTCCAAAGGAAATTCACTAATAATAAAGCACTAAGTGCATAATTTGTTAAAATAAACAACTAAATTAGGTGCTAAAAATGATGTGCTAATTGCGGTATATTTCAGGGATTGTTATAAAAGTTGCCGTTCTGCAAACATGTTTTATACAGTCAAGATAATTGTTGTTGTTTGTTAAGGTTTGTCAAGGGCAGCTTTATATTTAAACAAATCAGAAGAACGAGTTGTTGTTGGTAAGAGAGAGATTAGCATCAGTAAATACAGGAAATCAAAATATTATGTGTTCAAACCCACGTAGAAATGAATTGAAATTTAACGATTTTAAAGCCCCAGAACATTATTTCAAATTCAGATTTTATTTACAGAATATTTGGATTTTATTTGGGACATAATTAACACAAATTCGTCAACAAAAATAATTGTTAAATGTTCTGAAACTATTTAAGTTGTTTTTATTGAGGACATTCGAATGGCTTTTATTAAACTAACTGGAGTTCCTTTTAATGCACAGGGATATCGTGGTCACAAAAACCCAGACTTTTCTAAAACAATTCATAAAGTTGTTTTTTTAATCAATAAACACACATTATTGTAAAAGGATAACTACTAGGTCTATAGAATTCCGTATATAATAACTTACCTTCATGCAAAATGTCAGCTAAATCGAGTCAAGATTTATTGCATTAAACCAGAACAGATATAAAGACGGACGAATATTTTGTGGAAAGTATGTCATATAATCTAACAAATATGTGACAACCCCACCATATTTCCTCAGATATTTTCAAAATCGATGTGATGCACTTTGAGTTTAGTTAGCAAATCGACTTGAAACAATATATAATTCACCTAACCGATCCGCTTTTGAAGTCTATTACTCATTTGAGGAAATTGCTTATTTAACTACGACATGCAGGAATTAAGTTTTATTATTATTTTTCCGAGATAATTGTAGTTGTAAAAGGTATGGATCTATTTAAAAAATAATTAATGAAATACATGCTTATAAAACCGATGACTTGTATGAATTTTTATATGAAAAGTGTTATATTTTATATTTAGCGTAGTTTTCTTGGTTATTTTTATGTGAAGTAAATACACCATTCGTGTATTATCATAGTGCTAATATGAATAACGATTTTTTGACTACTGACTATGCCAAATTTTCTTCATAATGGTTCAATTTCAACGACCATTATATTAAAATACACTTCTCACTTCTAAACCGTTTCCAAAGTGGTTACACTCTAAACTAAAACTAACTCTAAAACTAATTCATATATTGTATTTCAGCAACAAATAGAAAAAAAATAGATATATATATATATATATTACTCAATTCATTTTGTTACGATATTAAATCAAAGCAGAAATAAAATTTAATAAAGGCTGAATTTGGGGCAATGACAGCTGTTGGAATGAATAGAACCTATCAAGTAATGAAAAAACTGTCACAATACATGTTTGAATAACCAAAATGGACGCTATTTGTTGACTCTTTTTGTTTGCCTATCGTCCTCTCTCGATTACCTTTCTGTGAATGGGATTCTGACCATTTGTTTTATACCAAAAAAATTAATTAATAATGGAAAACTAAATCAGCTAAATTCATATTGTAATCATGTTTATGAACAGAATCGTACTATACATGTTTTTTTCTCACAAACAGTTTAGTGGGCTTTTTAATTTTACGATCGAATATTTTGAATGCCATCATTTTCACAGATAAATAAACCTTAAATCTACAAACATTTGTCATATTAATTTCAAGTTGTTAATGCTATGATCCGGAGTTAATAAAAACAGAATATGATTTTCGTTTTTAAATTAAATTTTCTAATTTATTATTTGACTACAAAAAAGTCCCTGAATAGTTTGTTGTTTTTTTCATTTTTTATTTCAAAACCAAATTTCAAACAAAAGCTTCCATCGACAAACCAAGAGACTACTGTTCTGGCAATGTCTGTGGAACAATGATAATCACTTCAAAAAAAAATGCCTTGCAACTAAAAAAAGGTTGTCTTGCAACTACCCAAAACTTAAAAAAATAGAAATGATTAATTTTAAATTTTAAATATTTCCCGTAAGGATAAGTTTAGTAAATCTTATACATTCTCAAACATATAATGGGTTATTTATATTAGTATTTATAAAACAGCCTATGGGTAGTTCGAAAACCCTTTGAAAACACTGTTGTATCCCATAATATATTAATTTATATACACAACTTACTGGCAATTGATATTAGTAGTTGAGTGATTTAATCACTCTTGTTTTGCACAATAAATTCATATCAGGAAATAATAGCTGATCAAAGTTCCTACTGCAAATACATCTGTTTCTGATCCATTAAACCTACTGCCCATAAGAATAACATTGTAACTTCAAGGGTGACTGAGGCGGAGTCCTAAGGGATTGCCAAGATGGGAATAGGGCTATATGTAGCTCAGATAAATTATCTATCTACATGCAAATTTTCAGCTCCATTGGTTCCGTTTTGTTTTTTTACGTCAAAACGGAACATAAAAGTCAACTGACAGATTACAACTTTCTGTGATAGATGTATAGGATGAAAAATTGTATGTACCACTCATAATCAATAGTTTCGTTCCTCACGTATCGTACTCATATTTTTTCTCATGTCACACTCATATTACACTTACATTTCCTATCCAACTCGTTTCACCACATCCTGTGCAACTCGCGTGAAATGGGAAAAGTGTCGCATTGCGAGTGAACGGTCCTTTCCACGTGTGCAAACTGGAAACAGCATGAGGAGCGTTTTAGTGTCATGTATGTTTGGTATTTGAAAGGTTAACTCATCATCTTATACATACAAAAAAATCGATGAATATATTTTTAAATGTTTTTTTTTAGAATTCCAAAGAAGAATCAAATAAGCTATAGCAGTCAGCACATCTTTGAAAATACCATTTCATAGTACATGAAAACAAACGTATATGTCTTTAAAAAATGTAATTCCCATAATATAATCAAACGTACTCTTAGTTTCTTTTCTAATCTAAACAAATTTTGTTTAATCCAAAAAAAGTTAAAGTACATCAATTTAACAATATAACGTGTCAATTATGCTAAAGTAATTAGCGATTAAGGAAAATCAAATACCTCGTGCATACAAAATTATCTACATTTCATATTTTGATTTAAATTTCAATACCATTTCACTAATTGCTGGAATAAAAAAACAAAGTACAATTTAAATATTTTTATAACGTTTCAGCTTTGACTCCATTATACGAGCTTATAGAGAACCGTAGTACAATATGTAAACTATAAGTTAAACCATTATAAATTAATATTTAATGTTTGCAGTTTTTCTTGTTATGTAACAGGCACTGACGCTGTCCTTAGTGTCAAAACTGGTCAGTATTTTAATAACAATTTTAAGATTGTTAAGACAAATTATAGTATCTTTCAATAATTTAAATCTCAGTAGTTCTAAGCTTTAGAAACAGTTACCAAATTTAAATATCTTTATTCATAAAAGATTTGTCGAGGTGGAACAGAAAAAATAAGTGACTAACTCCAGCAACCAACAAGCCACGCTACCCTCCCACACACCTCTGAACCCTGCAGTAAATAGGGCGACGGTTCCCCTCTGGGACAAAGGAAGGGGTCACGAGTCAATGGATACCTCTTCACTCACACAAGCACGCACACACATACACACTCGCGCGATGTGAAGACTAATTAAGACATGCAGTCACTCTCATACCCATCATACACCTTCAACTCGTACTGTGTAAGTTACATACCTGCGAAAGGCAAAAATATTTACCTCACCTACACAGTGAGTATTTAGACCTCCTATGAAAAGAGTGTAGTATTGCTTTAAACATCAAAATATTGGTTTCGTAAGACTTATTAGTGAATTTCCTATGGAAAGTGAATTATTAGCATGACCCGCACGGTGAAACTTAAGCCCGGGACCACCAAAGAAGTTCCTAATGTGACCCCCTGAACACGTTTTGGGGGTTCGTTCAAAATTTTATATATATATATATATATATATATATATATGTGTGTGTGTATGCACTCTAGCGGTCGCATTTTTTGTCCGATTTACTTCAAATTTGGTAGGGACATTCCTTTTTGTAATCAGTTGGACAAGTTCGTTGGGCAAAACAATCGGAAAACTCTAACCCCCTTTTTTGGGTATTTTAAATTTATAAATTTGAGTTTTCGGGCCCAAAAAGGGTCAGAAAAGCCCCGGATGTAAAATTAACGAATGAAAAACGGTGGAACTTAGTGTGGCGAAACTTGTAAGCCCTCTCTCGTCATTCTAGCATATATATTTACCGAGTTATTAAAGAAAATGTGTATTGACCAAACACAGTACGTTGTCTTATGGGGGTTTTACTTCAGAAAAGCCTGTTATTCATTTGTTGATGTACTTTTATCACCCCCAACAATCTCACCCCTACTTTAAAGCCTGACTGGACCTTCTCCTAACCTTATAATGCGCAAAATTGTATTCCCAGCATTGCAGCAGAACCAGGAGCATCAAAACACCAAAAAATCAATATTTTAAGATTTGAATAAAAATTGGAATAATTGTATGTTTTTAACTGATTTTGAGTTTTTATAGTTTTTTATGTGGAAATTCACTTCCCTCACGTCAGCGTGCTGCGTGCGAACTCGTTTTTAACTGTATGAAACTTTGATTGCTGAATAATAGTCCAACATTACAAAGAACTTTTCAACCCTTTGGTAAAATAAAATCTTTATAATTAGCTCTGATTATGTATTAATATCGGTGTTGCTTAGAACACGACAATAAGTATACAATATACTATAATATTATTTTAATATCATTATAATAGGTATATTACTTTAAAACTGAATAGAACAATTGATAAAATCACTTTGAATCAATAAAAACCCTTTTTAGTAAGCGTGAAGAAAGAGTGGACCAATCACTTAGCTCCTGTTAGCCTCCTAACTTAGTCTTAAAAGAGCCAAAGTGGAGAAACTGAGTGAATAAAACGAAGCGCCAACTTGGCTCCCGGTTCAAACCCTATTGTTTTCTTTCAACTGCTAATTATTTGTATAGATGCTAATTAGAGTAATTTACTTTTCGGTAAATGTATCAAAAACACCCCGATACTCTGACTCCCTGTGTTATAAATGCCATCTATCATATATATTTTATTTTACTTGATTTTGTTTTTAGTAAAGGTCGGGGTTCAAGGGAGCATGTGTTTTTACTAATAATTTTTAAAACTTAATTTACATGCAAATATTTAAAACTAGAAGAGGTCACTGCAAGAGTAACAGTGCTGTGGGGCAACCCAAAGTTATGCAAAAGATAGTTTTGAGAAACCCTTCGCTCATTTTAAGCCTCTCATACTTGTATTCAATATTCTGTACAAAACGATAGATTCTACCAAAATAATGTCAGGATAAAAATTAAAACTGAGCTCTTGATTGCATATTCTTTTCCCAGAACAAACAACTAGGTCCTAGTAAGTCTGTAGCTTATAAAAGCAAACAACAACAACAAAATTTACCACGTCAAACATGATTATACGATCAAGTTATACTTATAACATTATGATACCATTTTTACTTTCTCCCCCTATACATAGTATATGGAGAAAGTATTGTTTTCGTAACAATTTTCGAATTTGAGTTGTTAGTGGAAATATTCGTTTTGGTGCTCCCTGAACCCAAAAAAGTGGTTTTTACGTGATGTCTGTCTGTGTGTGTGTGTGTGTGTGTGTGTGTGTGTGTGTGTGTGTGTGTGTGTGTGTGTGTGTGTGTGTGTGTGTGTGTGTGTGTGTGTCCGTGTGTCCGTGTGTCCGTGTGTGTGTGTGTGTCCGTGTGTCCGTGTGTGTGTGTGTGTGTGTGTGTGTGTGTGTGTGTGTGTGTGTGTGTGTGTGTGTGTGTGTGTGTGTGTGTGTGTGTGTGTGTGTGTGTGTGTGTGTGTGTCTGTGTGGATGTTTACAGAGCTAGAGCCCTAACCTATGGGCCGATTTTTATGAAATTTGGTATGTAGGTACTAATCCACGATATCTCCAGGCGTTTTTTTCATTTTTTTGGATTTTTGATTTTTAAAGGTAATTATCCCCCAAAAACCGCCAAAAAAACATGAAAAATCCAAATTTCTCAAAAACGGCTCTAACGATTTTGATTAAACTTTCGTGGTTTGTAGAACTTTAGGTTTGCAACAAAATGACACCACCCGCATTTCTTGAAAAAATCGGGTTCAGAAATTACAGGACTTAAAACATCCAAAATTCAATTTTTTGGATTTTTTATAAAAAATCATAAATGTTAAAAAAATTACTATTCACCATTAAAAAGAGCTCAAAAAAACTAAATAAATTAGTATTTTAAATTACTATTCTACGATTGCTAGTTACGGAGAAAATTGAAATTTTCATTTAGCAGTAAACACAGTACGTTGTCCAATGTTATTCTTATGGGGAATACAAATATAACTATTTCTCTCTTATTTACTGATCAATTTCATTAAAATTTGATATGCAGGTCAAGTTAGCATTGACCAACAGATGATGTTCGAAATGTGTTGCTATTTAACCCTGGGGGGGCAAGGGGGCATTTCCCCTCTCAAAACCACTGTGTGTAGCAACGGACTCTATAGTGCCTCCCAAAAAGGGATTTGGGTGGATATTTCTGAAAACAACTATTTTAGACAATTTTCTGTACATTTATCTATACTTCATATTCTATATTTAGTAAATAACAAATATAAGTTTGGCTAAAAGGGAGAAAGTATGTGTCAGTTTCCTGATACCGTTTATTAGAATCTAAACTAACCGTAATCAGTGAACTGACAGGCTAATTATTGTTGTGACAAGTCACTGTCCAAACTAATACAACTTACCGCGCTTCTCTTTTATTCCTAATATTCCGTCCTTTATGAAAATAACACAATATTTCTTAAAAAGCCACAAACATCTTACTAGTCACCGTTAATTAGCTTAAATTGTAGGCGTGTTCATGGAAGTATGAGTTTTATTAGTGAATTTCCTTTGGAAAGTGAACTATTAGCATGACCTGCATGGTGAAACTTAAGCCCGGGACCACCATAGAAGTTCCTAACGTGACCCCCTGAACACGTTTTGGGGGGTCGTTCAAAATTGTATATATATATATATATATATATATATATATATATATATATATATATATATATATATATATATATATATATATATATATATATAGACATATATATATATATATATGTGTATGCACTCTAGCGGTCGCATTTTTTGTCCGATTTACTTCAAATTTGGTAGGGACGTTCCTTTCTATAACCTGTTGGATAAGTTCGTTGGGCAAAACAATCGGAAAACTCTAAACCCATTTTTTGGGGATTAATCTTTCAAATTTTGAGTTTTTGGGCCCAAAAAGGGTCAGAAAAGCCCTAGATGTAAAATTAATGCATGTTAAAAGATGGGAATTAGAAAGGCGAAAGTTTTAAGCCCTCTCCCGTCATTCTAGCATAAATATTTACCGAGTCATTAAAGAAAATGTGTATCGGGTAAACACAGTACGTTGTCTTATGGGGGTTTTACACTAGAAAAGCCTGTTATTCCTCTGTTAGAGTACTTTTATTATCCCCAGCAACCTCACGCCTACTTTCAAGCCTGTCTGGACCTTCTCCTAACCTTATAATGCGTAAAATTGTATTCCCAGCTTTGCAAGTAAATGAAACCAGGAGTATCAAAACAGCCAAAAAAACAATGTTTTCAGATTTCAATAAAAATTGGACAAATGGATGTTTTTACACTGATTTTGAGTTTTACAAGTTTTTATGTGGAAATTCACTTCCCTCACGTCAGCGTGCTGCGTGCGAACTCGTTTTATTTTAAGGTAATTTGTATACTTCGCTTATGTAGAACCGTATCTAGAACACCCATTGAATGCCGCTTTCTAAAGTAGATTTTACTTACAACAGGATTGGTTTTTGACTGAGTTGTAAATATATTCAATTTGATTTTTGCTGTAGGATTACTCAGCTACCTAAGACCCTTATGTACCAATAGAAAGTAAATAGCTCTGATGTGTGATTAAATATACAATAAACCCCAAAATCAATTGTACATTGTGAAGTAGTATCAAAAGTGTTCTAGAGAGGTAGACGCAAATTTAAAAAAAAAACTGCTCGGCAAGACCATTTATTAAAACTAAAAAGCATATTCGTGCAACTATAGTTTGGTAAACATACTCAAATAACAAATCTTAGAAATACCTCAAATTTATATACATTTTTTTAAACGCAATCCTTAAAATAAACCAGACATAAAGTAGGATTACAAATTTGACACATTTGGATATTTTATTATTTAAGTCTATAACAAATTTGCCCCAAAACATTATTAGTACAAATAACAAAATTGCATTAAAACTAGTCATTTGCATCCAATAATATAAATGTTCAAAGTAATCGCAAAAATATTTTCAATTTCAAAAGCCCACTAGGTTTTAAAGTTGTCTCAAACCTGACCCCCTCAGCTTGGATATTCAGAACGTAGTCTGAGGATCTTATTGAATAGTTGAGTCATGAATGGGGGCCATAACTAATCCAGATAACTTTACCCTGACAAATAGTCTAATGCTTCTCTACAGTATTTAGATCGGGGAACCGAATTACAATACTATATATCACGTTTTATAATCCCTTTCCTCTCGAATTAATCGGTTATCTGTTAACTTTAAAAGTTAAATGGTGAAATTAAAACAACTTGCTTATACTTGAACTGTTAAATGTTTATTCTCGGTACTTGATTATTTAATTTACATACTAAACGAGTCTGCATGCAGCACGCTGACGTGAGGGAAGTGAAATTCCATATAAAAACTTTTAAAACTCAAAATCAGTGTAAAAACATACATTTGTCCAATTTTTATTGAAATCTGAAAACATTGATTTTTTGTTCTGATACTCCTGGTTTCATTTACTTGCAAAGCTGGGAATACAATTTTGCGCATTATAAGGTTAGGAGAAGGGCCAGGCAGGCTTGAAAGTAGGCATGAGGTTGCTGGGGATGATAAAAGTACTCCAACAAAGGAATAATAGGCTTTTCTAGTGTAAAACCCCCATAAGGCAACGTACTGTGTTTAGTCGATACACATTTTCTTTAATAACTCGGTAGATATTTATGCTAGTATGACGAGAGAGGGCTTAATACTTTTGCCTCTCTAATTTAAATTTTTTTACATGCATTTATTTTACATCTGGGGCTTTTATGACCCTTTTTGGGCCCAAAAACTCGAAATTTGAAAGATTAATCCCCAATAAAAGGGGTTTAGAGTTCTCCGATTGTTTTTCCCAACGAACTTGTCCAACTAATTACAGAAAGGAACGTCCCTACCAAATTTTAAGTAAATCGGACAAAAATGCGACCGCTAGAGTGCAAATATATACAAATATATATATATATATATATATATAAAATATGTATATATATATATATATATACAATTTTGATCGACCCCCCAAAACGTGTTCAGGGGGTCACGTTAGGAACTTATGTGGTGGTCCCGGGCTTAAGTTTCACCGTACGAGTCATGCTAATAGTTCACTTTCCAAAGGAAATTCACTAATAAGCAAGTATGTATTAAAATTTGCCTTTAAAATTATGGAAAATGTCCAAAGTTTACTCAGTAGAGGGTTAGGGCAATTGGACTGCTTTACTTAAAGAAAATGGTTTTATATCATCAATTGATTATATAAAACACTTGATTATTGATTATGTTATACAATTTCTTCCACCATACTTGCTTTTTACTGGAATTAATTTAATTTGAACAAACAAATACAACTATGACATTCCAATAACAGAATCTAACTAACACAAACAATTTATATTATTGGAATTTTTTTGTTGTAGACCACTTTTTTAGTTGAAATTCAAGAAAATTTATCTGTATTTAGTTAGCATATTAATGTTAACTATTCAAAGTCACTTCCACTTCATGAAAGATATTCTTTCTCAGTTATAGTTTGGATATAACTAATCATGTATTTGAATTACAGTTGGGCATGTTGATTAAAATGCTACTTTAGATTATTGTAGCTATTGATATCGAATTCATTTAATTGCATGGGTATGTTTACATTTGATTAGAAATTGTGTGTAGGTTTCCCGGAACACAGGAGTTGAATGCCACACATGACAGAGAGCTATCAATTACAAATTAAATTTCACGAGCTGTTTGAAGAGAAATGTCCAAATGGTTGAACTAAAACTAAAATTAATTGTTGTTTGGATATAGTGTGTCGAATATAATATTTGGTATATCAATGTATAATATGATTTTTTCAGATTTAACAATTAATTTAACTTTTATTCTTCATTTATGATAAACTTTTGAAATAATTAAGAATATAACATTAAAGTTTTATATACTATCAATAGCGAGATAATCACCCTTTTAAAAAATCAAATTAACACAAGCAAATCTAAAATAGTGTATAAAAAATTAATCGGATATAAAATAAACAGAGATAATCCCCTGTTCAAAAGTGCACTCCCCCTGTTATTACAGACTAATTACCAGGAAGAAAACAGCTGATAACACTGATGACGTCATCAACCAGCTAACAGCTTAATACCCGAATAAACCTGACAGCTTAAATTTGATTTTGCTTGGACCTAAAGTAGTGTCGTCATACATAATATGATCTTTAACTTCAATAGAAGTGGATGTTTTAGAAGGTTTGCGCAAGTTTTTAATCTTTATTTTAATTTAAAATATACTTTTTTAAACTGTTTTAAACATTATGTCACTTTTCTACATAGAGTTGGAATTATTTAACCAAATTTAATAGGTTGAGTTTAAGATATTCTATTTATTTCCAATTCAGTTTTTATTTTGATCCGTGTTTGTTTGAAACAAAAGCGACTAAACAAAATACGAAGACAGCTTAATTATAGAGCTAATACATTGTGTGAGTCGTTGGCGTAATGGTCAAGGCGACGAACTTAGAAATCATGGCAGTGGCCCTGATGAGGCTTCGAACTGGAGTCCCAGCGTGTGTTAACATGAGTTGAGAATGATAGAGTTATTTTTAGTAAATTTCCTATGGAAAGTGAACTATTAGCATGACCCGCACGGTGAAACTTAAGCCCGGGACCACCATAGAAGTTCCTAACGTGACCCCCTGAACACGTTTTGGGGGTTCGTTCAAAATTGTATATATATATATGTATATATATATATATATATATGTCTATAGACAATACATATATAGACAGATATATGTATTTATATATATATATATATGTGTTTACACTCTAGCGGTCGCATTTTTTGTCCGATTTACTTCAAATTTGGTAGGGACGTTCCTTTCTATAATCAGTTGGACAAGTTCGTTGGGTAAAACAATCAGAAAACTCTAACCCCATTTTTTGGGGATTATTCTTTCAAATTTCGAGTTTTTGGGCCCAAAAAGGGTCAGAAAAGCCCCGGACGTAAAATTAATGCTTAAATTAAGATGGAAATTAGTAAAGCGAAGGTTTTAAGCACTCTCTCGTCATTCTAGCATAAATATTTACCGAGTTATTACAGAAAATGTATATCGGCTAAACACAGTACGTTGTCTTATGGGGTTTTTACATTAGAAAAGCATGTTATTCATTTGTTGGTGTATTTGTATCATCCCCAGCAACCCCGCGCCTATTTTCAAGCCTGACTCGACCTTCTCCTATCCTTATAATGCGCAAAATTGTATTCCTAGTATTGCAGATAAATGAAACCAGGAGCATCAGAACAGCCAAAAAATCAATGTTTTCAGATTTCAATAAAATTGGAATACATTTATGTTTTTACTCTGGTTTTGAGTTTTAAAAGTTTTGAATGTGGAAATTCACTTCCGTCTCGTCAGCGTGCTGCGTGCGAACTCGTTTATGTGTTCATGTTACTTTCCTTAACTAGTTATTCATGGTATAATTAGTAGTTGTGATCAAGGCATTTCACTTTTGTGATGTTTTTTCTGCACGGAAACCCTTATTTCTACCATTTGTTCATGTCTTAGGCTATAAGTGACCACTGTTTCAATTAAGTGACGTGATCCATTGCATGTAATCATGTTTAAAGATCAATACAATTCATTAATTCGTCCGTTCATTCATAACAGTTCTGTTTAATCTCGTATTGTAATGGCTCATCCCTTGATTTGCTGAATTCCTACGCACAGATCTTGTAGTATATGTGGACTTTAAGGTAAGGAAAAAAGAGGCTGCCAATTAAAAACGAGTTCGCACGCAGCACGCTGACGTGAGGGAAGTGAATTTCCACATAAAAAACTATAAAAACTGAAAATCAGTTAAAAACATACAATTATTCCAATTTTTATTCAAATCTGAAAATATTAATTTTTTGGCTGTTTTGATGCTCCTGGTTCTATTTACCTGCAATGCTGGGAATACAATTTTGTGCATTATAAGGTTAGGAGAAGGTCCAGTCAGGCTTTAAAGTAGGCGTCAGGTTGCTGGAGATGTTAAAAGTACACCAACAAATGAATAACAGGTTTTTCTAATGTAAAACCCCCATAAGACAACGTACTGCGTTTGGTCAATACACATTTGCTTTAATAACTCGGTAAATATTTATGCTAGAATGACGAGAGAGGGCTTAAAACTTTCGCCTAACTAATTCCCATCTTTTTCCACGCATTAATTTTGCATCCAGGGCTTTTCTGACCCTTTTTGGGCCCAAAAACTCGAAATTTGAAAGATTAATCCCCAAAAAATGGGTTTAGAGTTTTCCGATTGTTTTGCCCAACGAACTTGTCCAACAGATTATAGAACCGAACGTCCCTACCAAATTTGAAGTAAATCGCACAAAAAATGCGACCGCTAGAGTGCATACACATATATATGTATATATATGTGTATATATATATATATATATATATATATATATATACATATTAAAAAATAAAAATTCAACTGAGCACCCTTTTTAAAATCTTTTAATGAAGCTACATGTTTCGGCACTTTTAAGGCCATTTTCAAGCTAGACTTAACCTAACATAATTTATTAATTTTCGTAAATCTGATCAAATAAAAACATGCTAAATTATTTCTAAAATATCATATGTTTTTTAATTTTGAGGAAAGGTTTTTGGTTTTCTTTTTTTACAAATCCAATTTAATTAACTTTTCATATATGGCGTTGTTTGTGGCAATAATAGTATTTAATATATTGTTTGGTTCTTTTTTGTTGCCCATATATATATATAAGGTATTCTTCTTTTGAATCCATTAAGTGACCTTTATCCATTATCTCTAAAACTTGCATATTTTCAGTCATGTTTTTGTAATTATGACCTGTACATATTAAATGTTCAGCAAAGTTGGACTTCATGGATGTACGGTTATTGCTTTTTAAAGCTTGTATATGTTCCCTGAATCTAGATTTAAAAGTACGTCCTGTTTGGCCAATATAAAACTTTTCACAATCTGAGCAATTAATTCTATATATGCCAGATTTGTCATATATGTCAGTTTGGTTTTTATTCTTAGTTGTCATTTTATTTGCAAGTTTTAGAGATAATGGATAAAGGTCACTTAATGGATTCAAAAGAAGAATACCTTATATATATGGGCAACAAAAAAGAACCAAACAATATATTAAATACTATTATTGCCACAATCAACGCCATATATGAAAAGTTAATTAAATTGGATTTGTAAAAAAAGAAAACCAAAAACCTTTCCTCAAAATTAAAAAACATATGATATTTTAGAAATAATTTAGCATGTTTTTATTTGATCAGATTTACGAAAATTAATAAATTATGTTAGGTTAAGTCTAGCTTGAAAATGGCCTTAAAAGTGCCGAAATATGTAGCTTCATTAAAAGATTTTAAAAAGGGTGCTCAGTTGAATTTTTATTTTTTAATATTTATAATAATAACAGCCCTATACTGTGAATTGTTTAGTAACATACTGAAAATGGCTAACGACCATATATATACATATATATATATATATATATATATAAAATTTTGAACGACCCCCCAAAACGTGTTCAGGGGGTCACGTTAGGAACTTTTATTGTGGTCCCGGGCTTAAGTTTCACCGTGCGGGTCATGCTGATAGTTCACTTTCCAAAGGAAATTCACTAAAAAAATAGTTCGAAAATAATAAATGAAACAGAGTTCAATACGTGTACTAAATAATTGTTACATATAATTTCTAATTTATTTTTGGTACGCTATATTTACCTTAATACCTTACCAAAAGCAATAATTATGCCATCACATTAGCCATACTGTCCTACCTTCCTACCTAAAGGCTAATTGTTTGAACTTCCTACCTACCTTAATCACTTTATCCACTAACAAATACAATGCAGGAATTACTCCAATTATTTTTGTTTTTTCAGTTCAGATATAAAACCTGATCAATAAATAGCTTATTTTTATTAAGATAGCTCATCTCTTTTTGAAGAACATATCGGATATCTTTGTAAGGATATTTTATAACAGGTCATATAGCTTAAAAATCAGCACTAGGTACATAAAATACATCACCAGTTTATTTGTATGAACAAACTTGGATGAAGGTGACCAATTAAGTCTTTAAAACAACAGGTGTAAAATAAAATAGCATCTTGAAAGAATCTCGCCTTGAAAGAATGCATCGCTTGAAAGAAACTGGAATAAAGGCTGGAGTAACCAATCACTTGTCTCCTGATAGGCTTCCAAGTTAGTCTTAATAGAGCCAAAGCGAGGAAACTTAAGTGAATAAAACGAAAAGCCAACTTTACTTTATTTTATTGTTTACTTTACCTAATTGTTTTCTCCAACTGCTAATTCATTGGATTGATGCTAATTAAAGCTTGGCTTCCAGGCAAACTTATCCTTTGATAAATCCTTTTTTACCTTTTTTTTAAATTTAGTTCTTGTATGAAGGTTAAATTATCTATCGTCATGACTTATTATAGAATAAGAATATATATCTGATGTTTTAAGATAAATTATATTTATGTTTTTTATTCATAAAGTAGCTAATAAATAAGAATCTGCATTGAAAAAATAAATTTGAACTTGGTCATAACAAATTACAACAATCAATAAGCAATAGCCGAGATAAATATTTACTGGACCAACACATTTATAAAACAAAGGTTGTGTATATATGTTGACTTGTATGTTACGTTTCAACGTAAAAACTACTAATCCAATCGAGCTGAAAATTTGTATGTAGGTAGATCATCTGGGCTACATACAGGCCTATTCCCATCTTGGCAATCCGTTAGAGCTTCGTGCCAGTCGCCCTTAATGTTACCATGCTATTCTTATGGGCAATAGGTTTAATTTATCAGAAACAGATGTAGTTGCAGCAGGAATTTTAATCAGCTGTTATTTCCTGAATTCTCTGTGCAAATCGCAGGTAATTAACTATACTGTATACACCATAGTTGCAACATAACAGGGTATAATAACTATCCATGAAAGTTTTCTGAATAAGAAGCAGGACGTAATCTCTCAACTGACAAGAGCTGAAGCTTCGACCAGACAATGTCTGAGCTCGCGCCACGCAACCTGCCGTGTCTCTTCCTTATTTATAACATTCGATACAATAACAAATTTTAAATCTTTACAAACAAACTACATATTACTTTACTTTACTTAACCCCGCTTTCTTAAGAAAATCAAATAATAAACTACCCAAATAAAATCCATCTTAGAAACCTTACATTCCTTCGATTAAGTAAAAAAATTAATAGTTGATTTTATGTATACTTAAAGAAAACATATTATACTTAAAGAAAACATATATAAAACAGAATTACTAATCTACACTAAAATAATACTAATTATGTTATCCTTCACCACTAGGACTCAGTAATTATAATTACAATTCGTTTAAAATTGGTGCATTAAATTGTGGATAAAGGTCTAAAAATACAAATGTTAAAGAATCGCCAAAAAATTTTATTAAATAAATACAAAATTATAAAAAAAATATACTTTTGCTTTTCGCTTTTTTTATAAAATTATAAAATTATTATTATTAGAAAGTACTCTTAATTTGACATATTTGAAGGCTGACCCCATAAACTTAAATATATTCATAACTTGACCTTTGCATAGGTAAGCTATAAATGGCAGCCATAACCGCTCCTCATAACTTTGCCCGAACAAATAGTTGAATACTTCTCTATAGAATTTAGTTCACAAAAGTGCAACAGATATTGTTTTATATTCCACTCGCTTTAAAGTTATAGGGTTTCGTTTTACATTAAATCCAAGCTACCTATTGTTTTTAAATTTAAGTTCACTGCTTTAATTTTTCATGCTTTAAATGTTATACTGTTTGTTTCAAGCACTCTGTTACTTAATTTTCGTTTTAAATAAGGGAATATATCATTTACTTTTCAACGAACGGTAGTGCCCAGTAAATAGATTAATTAGAAACATCAGATGGTAAGCAAAATCAGATGGTTCATTAGATACAAGTTTGCTGTTTTTTAAAACTTCAGGTTAGAAAGAAAAACTTGTTTTGTATTGTAATTGCTGATTAATTTTCATATACCTCTAAAAGTTACAAAACATTTATGAGAAATACTCTCCCACAAATATAATCAAGTTTCAACTGATTATGAATTGTTAATTACCGTGGACTACATTGTTTTAAATGCTAATTTAGATAATTGTATATTTTCCTAGGAAGCTTCATTTAATTACATGAGTATGCTTTCATTAAAGTGTGCATGTTGCCCGGACCACATAATTTAAGTGCTACACTTTTCAGGGTGCTATTAATTACAAATAAACGGTTTTGTAATTGATATATGCACCTGAATTGTTTAAATGACCACCTATAACAACGGTTAGTCGAATGAAATGTGTTTAGTAATTGACGATGACAATTATTATACAAATCTGTACTACGGTAATTTTAAGAATTAACTAATAATTTAACAGTCTAGTAATTAAATAGATCTCCATCTATCAATTTGATTTTCAAGTCAAAGGAATTCGACGTTGAAATGTTTAAGGGAATATCAACAACATTTTAACTATAACAAATTTAATTAGCACACTTCAAATTTTAAAAACGCATATCAAGTTAATTAGATTCAAAATAAGCAGGAGATAATTACACTGCTCAAATATAACGATGAGATAATAAAGAATAATTACCTGGAATAAAAGAGCTGATAACAATGATGACGTCATCAACCTGGTGACAACGGGTGACTGATTGATGTTTTATTCCCCGGTAGACAAGAATTAAATAACAATTTAATTTTGTATAAAGTAACTCACCTATACCAAATAATGCTTCATCCGTAATGTTAGTACATATTTGACTTTTATTGCCATATTTTTACCTATCTTCATTAATTTCACCTAGACGTTGGTTCAATTTTTTTTTAATTAAATAATCGTCTGATTAAATTTTATCAAGAGCGTCTTTTTGAATGGAAATCGGCTGAAATAAAGTGATTTTTTAAGACTTTTTGTCATTTTAGCGAATTTCCCCTATAGGGAAGAAGCTATTACCGTAGTCGGCATGGTAAGACCTAGGCCAGGGACCATGATAACTTTTCGTTTTGAGGTCCCCAGACCCCAAAAACACCATTCGTTCGAAACTGTATATATATATATCTATACATATGTGTGTGTCCGTGAGCACGATAACTCTCGTAAAAAATATCCGATTTTGATGAAATTTGGTATAAACGTGTAAAGCAACATTTATGACTTTAAGTTCGAAAACCAGCGAGATCGCTTTATCAGAAGGGGTATTTTGGGGGGGGGTTTTGTACCCCAAAAATGGGTGTTTTGAATTCTTTACATATAATTTTGGAAACAGTCAAATTGTAGTTTTCACCATTGGATTCAGCTTAAAAAACACACAATTTGGTATTTCGATCATTTCTCTACGTCAATTGGTTACCGAGATATTGAAAGTGCTAAACACAGTACGTTGTCTAATGTTATTCTTATGGAGGAAAAGAAAAATTTTATATCTTGCTTATTTATGAACGTATACTGACAAAACTTGGTTTACGGCTTCATCTGGTTGTGGACCATTGATATTTGCTCAAAAAAACAATTTTTTGCCAAAGGCTCCCGTAGCAGCAAACCTGCGTACTCAGTCCCATGTTATTCTTATACAGAAATAAGTAACGTGTTATCTCCCTTCATTATGAAAATAAATTAATGAAATTTGGTATGTGGCTTTACCTAAATGAGTTATATTGATATTTGTATAAATCCCCATTTTTTGTTTTCCTTCCTTCAGCAAACCTGCA
Organism: Allygus modestus; assembly: GCA_963675035.1. Classification (NCBI taxonomy): domain Eukaryota; kingdom Metazoa; phylum Arthropoda; class Insecta; order Hemiptera; family Cicadellidae; genus Allygus; species Allygus modestus. Next base: position 14,281,038 of record OY776116.1, read on the forward strand.
TACTCAGCCGCCATGTTATTCTTATGGAGAATAATTAAAATGTCACAAATCGTTTATTTATGAATGTATATTGATGAAACTTGGTATGTGGCTTTATGTGGTATTAAGATACATATATATGCATTGGAAATTCGCTGAGTACGCAGGTTTGCTGCTACGGGGGTATTGTATTTTTAACAGTGCCTATTAAAATATAAGTACGTAGCTCAATCAATTAAACAAATGTGCGAGTCTGTTTGCTTGGGTGAAGCAGTAAAAGATTTTCAATAAAAAAAAATATATATATATAAATATATATATATATATCTGTCCAAAATTGATTTCTGGATAAAGTTGAGAGTATTCTTTTTTAGGATACTACAGTTGACGAAATAAAATTAGAGTACATATATTTTTGGCATTGTAGGGAGCTATTTATTATTTTCATCCCAAAAATGAAATAATATTTAAATAAACTAAGGTTATATGATTATTATTAACCAAGAAAAGAGTTAAAATCGTTTGCGACTACTTTTAAATATATAAAGGTTTATAATATTTTAGCTTTTATAAATGTATAAAGGAAATAAAAGTTGAATATATACGAGAAGGGCTAGCTTCTGGAAAAACAACCAGACCAGTAATGATTATACTGGGACAGTGTTTGAATGAGCAAAGTATTCACTATTTGTCCGTTCTCTTTCATTCATCTGATTGCTTTTCTATGAATAGAATACTCACTATTTGTTTGAACGTAATTTAAAAGCTATTGTACAATTAATGAAAATAAATTCAAAAGTTTTCTCTGTTGGCAATACACTTGTGTATCTCGTTCAGTTGGCTTTGTTTGTAACACTGCTTCCAATAGATAGGCTAATACTTTTTATAAATCCTATATTTGTGTTTCAAAATTGCTGGCACAAAATGTATGGTTTTACAACATTTGTCATAATAGATTTGCGATATAATGCTATTTATGTATTTTTTTTTTAGAAACTAGTACAGTTTCCGGTTTCAGGTTTCTGTTTTCCAAGTTTAAATGGAAACCAACATTATAGGTAGAAAATTGACAACAATTATATCTTCCAGCCCATAATGCTACGACAAAAATCCCTTAAACAATTTGTCTTTCTCTTGTTCACTATTTATGGAATTTACTGTAGAAAGGTGTCAGTTTTAAAACAAATCTATGAAAGATAAGTAAAGCAAAAATATCAAAATAAGTAAAAAAAAATGTTTATTTTAATTAAATCTAAATGCATTGTTTACAACATCTCTTAAAAAACTACATTAGTTGTACGGATTTCACTATCGCTGACAACAAATTGATCGTTAGTTTATGTTACACTTTTTTAGGTATAAAGAAAATTTATTTTTTTTACATATATGTACTCTACTCTTGCTGATTACCTGTGCAAAAAAGTATTAACAGCTGCAATTCAAACGAGTTCGTACGCAGCACGCTGACGTGAGGGAAGTGAATTTCCACATAACAACTTTTAAAACTCAAATTCAGTGTAAAAACATCCATTTATCCAATTCTTATTGAAATCTGAAAACATTGATTTTTGGCTGTTCTGATACTCCTGGTTTCATTTACTTGCAAAGCTGGGAATACAATTTTGCGCATTATAAGGTTAGGAGAAGGTCCAGACAGGCTTAAAAGTAGGTGTGAGGTTGCTGGGGATGATAAAAGTACTCTAACAAAGGAAGAACAGGCTTTTCTAGTATAAAACCCTGTAAGACAATGTACTGTGTTTACTCGATACACATTTTCTTTAATAACTCGGTAAATATTTAAACTAGAATATCGAGAGAGGGCTTAAAACTTGTTCTCTTTTAATTCCCATCTTTTAACATGCATTGATTTTACATCTGGGGCTTTTATAACCGTTTTTGGGCCCAAAAACCCGAAATTTGAATGATTAATCTCCAAAAAAGGGGTTTAAAGTTTTCCGATTGTTTTGCCCAACGACCTTGTCCAACTGATTACAGAAAGGAACGTCCCTACCAAATTTTAAGTAAATCGGACAAAAAACGCGACCGCTAGAGTGCAAACACACATATATATATATATATATATATATATAACATTTTGAACGACCCCCCAAAACGTGTTCAGGGGGTCACGTTAGGAACTTCTATCGTGGTCCCGGGCTTAAGTTACACCGTGCGGGTCATGATAATAGTTCACTTTCCAAAGGAAATTCACTAATAAAATGATTATCCATGTTAATGGTAGGGGCAAAAAACAAATTTTCAGGGCGGTATAAAAGAAGAAAACTTATAAAATTTATATAGATAGATATATTCTTGCTGATTACCAGTCCATAATGTATTAACAGCTGCAATTATTTTGTTGGAAAAACAAACGAAACATATAGGGTTTTTTTAATTAATTGTAAATGTTACACACTTTCAGTTTTTTGCAATATTTTCGAGTTATATGACCTAAATTTCAAATCAAAAGCCTACAAATCTGCACTTCAGACGCACGTTTTGGTGTATAATATGTGGGGGCAAGTCTCAAAACAAAAGTGCCTTATTGTTTACAAAGTTTGCATTAAGCGTAATATTAATATAGACTGTTAATTTGTGTGTACCGTAGGTTTAATTAAAAATGCCTAATTTTTTTATACTACCTACCGAAGATTTTACAAAACTATTTAATTAATATTAAAAGCTTGCACTGAGACGTGTGCATATTTTTGTTCACATAGTTAATGTATTCTAACAAAATATTTACATTCAAAACCAATAGACAAAAGCTGTTTTTGTTTCTCTGATCAAATATTATACATCACTCATAGTCATTATTTTTATTCCTCTTGAATTTTGTTTCTCTATGTACTCATATTTCCTGTGCAACTCGTTTCACCGCATTTTGTGCACCTTGCGTGAAATTGGAAAAGTGTCGCATTGCGAAAGAGCAATACCGAACACTTGTGCAAGCTGAATCCAGCATGAGGAATATTTTCATTGGCTTATGTTTAGTGATTTAAAAAGTTTTGGTACGGGCAAACATGTCTAAATTTTTGATCATTAACTAAATTCTAAAAGGAAAAAAATATATATCAGTCATTTTTTCAAACTCCTTTTCTTTACTAAAACTTGTTTCCATACTTTAAAATTAAACTGTTTCGTATTGAATTACACTTTTGTTTTGGGTAACAAATATTTTACTTTATGTTAATTTTAATCCGTTATTTTATTGTTTACCCTAACTGTCCTTTGAAGTTAGAGTTAGATAACAGCTGATATCTATTCATCGGAATAGATATCTGTTCAGATATCTATTCAATATAATAGGATATCTATTCATGATATCTATTCATACAGTTAGATACACCATTTCTCGTTAGATATGCATCGTTATTAAAACACTACCCACAATCGTTCATTTTGAATAGATATCTATTCATGATATCTATTCATACAGTTAGATACACCATTTCTCGTTAGATATGCATCGTTATTAAAACACTACCCACAATCGTTCATTTTTATCGAATAGAATTGATTTTTGAAAGTTCGATGTATATCATACAAATCCAAAAAATCATAGTCTAAATTTGATACGAAAGAAGTTTAAATACCTGTAAGGAGTCCCGTCAAATATTTTTAAAATATCTTTGTAAAATTATGCGAACGATTCGTTTGTGCTGTATTATGTGGAAACTTATATTACTAATATACACGTACATGAAACCACCTGACCAAAAGAGTAATCGTCTGCCTTAGATAACCATTGAAACCTTTAGGTCCAATGAGGCGAAAACCTGAGGATATTCGGACATTTCCTGACACATGAAGAAATCCTAACAAGCATTTTGATGTGCAATATGTTACGGTTTTGACACGGTAATACTCATAAATTTGACAAGGTGGGTTTCCTATATGGTTGCATTTACTAAAAATTATCGATTTACAGATAGATCAAGGCAAGAATGAATACAAAATAACTGACAAATTCCAGCAGCTAAGAAGGCACGCTACCCCTCTCATTTACCTCTGAACCCTGCAGTAAATAGGGCGACGGTTCCCCTCCTGAGACAAAGGAAGGGTTCGCGAGTCAATGGATACCTCCTCACTCTTATACGCACGCACAATCTCACTCTTACACACCCTTCCTTTCTAACTTATTCACCTACTTTTACTGCTCAATATTTTCTTCCTTCAATCTACTGGGTGTGGTATTAAAAGCATGAAGCCTACACGGTAAGTGCCTGCTCTTACTAACATAGTAATGTAACATCATATTAAAAATCAAAATAAATATTTCGCTTGGCTTCTAGGTCACTTTAAGATTTTTTGTTGCCGAATAAATGTTCAATGGGATGAAGGCTTTTTACTGTACTTTAATTCAAGTGCTTTTTGGTTTTCAGTGGATATTCTTGATTGGTTTATGCAGGTTATATTGTCCAAGTGCAATAATAAATATAAACTCCATTATGTTAAATTTTTTTCTTATTTACATTAGGCCAATTGCCTAGGGCAAATAGACTAAATAACTCTTTTTTGCTGAAACGGAGACGTACAAAATAACCAACCACTTAGTTTCCTAAATTAGTCTTGAAGGAGTCAAAGCGAGGGAACTTGAGTAAATTAAACGAAAAGTCAACTTGACTCTCGGTTCAACCCTATTATTCACTTTCAACTGCTAATTCTATGGATTGATTCTAATTAAATTGTAGACTTCTAAGTAAATTTATTTATTTTTGTAATATGAACATTTCATTTTTTTATTGAAATTGAATTTGTTATCTAAATGCAAACAAGATATTCATGATTTCGGGCAGAAAATGTACACACTTTACAACAAGATTTAATCCAAATCTCAGTTTATCAAGCTGCGATTAACTATTGACTTGACATTATAGTATACGCAGCTTCTGGATTATTTATTTATATTACTTCTAGGCTTACCTTAACTATCTATTTTTTTTAAATAGATATGTCGAATTTAAGTTGATATCATAATTTAAAAGACACTCTTGCTGACATCGTTTTATTAATGCAGTAAACTATATTTCCCGTAGATTTCAAACGGAACTTTAGCTAAATCCTATAACGAACTATTACATCAAAAGCTATAATAACAATCCTTGCACACTAACCTGAAGAGAAAATGAAAAATACGCGATTTCTGATCCGACGGGATGGATATTGTTTCTATTAGTCACCGTCCAAGCTCGCATCATGCACTTTATCGTGCTTCCTTCTCATTTATAATCCATCATAATAGCACGCTATCATTTTGCGCAAATAAACACAATAAAGCCATATACACATAAGCCATATACATTGTTTAATCACCACTAGTAGATGATCTGCATCGACGACATCTGCATCGTAGACATTTTATTTTAGAATTATTTATTTTATATAACTAAACAGGATAAATAAACCATGTCTCACAACACTTTAAAATATATTTACAAGTTATACTGTACTGACATAAAAGAGAGTAAATATAAAAAATTATGTACTAGGCAATCTATATTATTATTATCTATTAGATGATCTATATAATTAGATATTAGATTATTATTAGATTATCTATATAATTTGTATTTAATTACCACTAAAACCTAACCACCCTAACAATTTTGAAAGCCCTTGAAACCCCTACATTTTAACATATTTAAAACCGAAAAAAGGTTAATTTAAAGGTGATAACTTTTAATTGCTACAAAACATATATAAAATATGGTTTAGAGGTCAAAAATTGCCAAACTAAGTTTAGAAGTTCTTTTAATAATATAAATAATAAGTTCCACACCATTATCATTATTGTATTTATCTTACTAATCCATCCAATAAATTTAGGAATCCATCCACTTGTTTGCTTATATAATCTATTTAGTTTTATTTACCAAAGTATACTTTTGAAACACCTTATTAGGAAAAAGTGATTATAATATTATGTTAGTGTATGTCAACTCAGTTTTGTTTATTAGCTAAGTTAGAGACAAATATTCTCATTTTCAAAATGAAAAGAAATAATATCTATGTATAAATGTAATATGAATATGTAAATAATTTAAATTCAAATTCCAAGAAGTGCCCTTAGTTTTAAAGATCACCAAAGACTGGCCCCATTAGCTTGGCTGTTCAAAACTTAAGCCAGAGGACCTTGTTGAATAGTCGAGATATGAATGGCCGCCATAACCGCTCCTCATAACTTTGCCCGAACAAATAGTTGAATTCTGTTCTATGGCATTCACTTCACTGAACCAAAATATAATCCTTTATCAAGGTTTATGTTCCATGTATTTTAGAAACAAATCAGTTTCTTTTTACTTTAAAATGGAAAGACTGATGAATTTAAAGCCTTCTGCTTTAGAATTTATTTTAATATTTTAATTTCACAATTTAATCATTCAGATCTACTTACTGAATGGCTAAATTTCAAATTACTTCACAATGTAGAATGACTTGTAAGTGCAAAGAGCGATTGTAGCTCTTCAAATAAAACATTCATTTTAACCGCAAGGTTCGGGGATTTTTTAAGTATTGAGCTTTGTAATTCGTAATACATGGTTTATTAATTTGTGGTTTTACAATGGTAGAGTAGAATGGAATTGTAGAGTAATTTAAACTTCGTTAATTTTATTCTCTTTTGGTTTTAATTGGGTTAAAACTAATTATGGTTTTTAATTTCCATGGACAACGTTGATTTAAATGCTGCTTCATATAATTGTAGTTTTCGCTTTATTATTCGAGTTATTTACATTTCGTATGTTTATATTTAATTATAAATTGTATGAAGTTTAATAGTACGACATAAACGAACACTACACTTCACAGGATATTCAGATATACAGTGGAACCTCAATAATTCGAATACCTCGATAACTCGAATTTTTGTTATTCCGCTTGAACTTGCCTACCTAATGCTATATTATTTTACCTCTATAAGTCGAAGGGTTAGCAGTAAACTCCTCAATAACTCGAATTTCTTCAGTATTCTTAGCCTGTCACCGCACCACTACAAGTCGAAGTTTTAGTTGTAGAACCTCCATATCTCGAATATGTACCATCACGATACCTCTATAAGTCGAAGTAGTGACTAGAGAACCTCTATAAGTCGAAGTTGTTCATTCAACAAATCTCCAGTGACTTTTCAGCCGGAAATTCCAACCCTCCCTCCTCACTACATCTCTTTTCCGGGTGCTCCTGGTGTCGGTAAAACAACCGACAAATCTATGTTGATGAGCAACGCGCATATCAAACAAACGCACGGGTTACACCTATGTGAGGATTTCATTTCGTAAATAAGAAAGAGTCTCATATTGTTGTAAATTATGTATTTGTCTTAAATAAAATGGTTTTGATTTTATTACATTTGTGTCCGGTGTGTCGTTACTCAGTGACAGTTTTAGAGGTTCTGGATGTAGTGCGTGAAACGTAGTGTTTAGAGATTATTTTTCATCGCTGATTAGTAAAAACAAGTTTCACTACTAATCAGTGATGGAAAATGTCTGCAATAACCTCTTAAACAACATAAACTCACCATCACCAACAATGAATTTTAAACAAAGAAGTAGTTTTCAGGTTGTTTTTTACTAAGTGTTTGCAGTTTGACAAAACTCTACCCTATGAGGAAAAGTTGAAGATTATTTGAGGCTATTGCCACAGGAAATAAAATAGTGACATCGGGAAGCAGTTTGGAACACCAGAGAACACTCTTTCGACAATTTTAAAACAAAAATCAGTATCGTTTTGCTTCACGCAAATTCCAACAATGCTCTAAAATTTTAATTGTTATCATGATTTGTTCCCTTTTAGTTTTGCAAATTATTTTAATAGCCTACAGTACATTGATGTTCAGCTAAATTGAAATGAATGCGTAGTTGGTCAGAACTGACTTCCGTAAGGGTCAGGGATTTGATAGGGGCAGGTGATAAGAAGTGAGCAAAAAACGTCTATAAATAAAAAGGAAGTGGTCGAACGGTAAAAACATCACCAAAATACCGAACTATGAGTCAGTAGTGGGTAAACAGCAAAGAGGCATCACTTCCGGCGCTTTTTTCCCATGTTATTCTTATGGGGAGCCGTTTTTGCACCGACGCCAGCTCCCGCCTATAGAGCTCCCGCGCGTTGGCCTGTACTAATGTCCAACCCTTGCCTATATTAAATATATTGTCCCCATCCCCATCCCTCCTCTATATTTTTAAAAATTAATTTTCAAATTCAGGCTAAAAAACTATCTTTGGTGTTTACTGTCCGATTTGTCTGCAATTTGGATATGTTATTGTCCTAGGCAAGTGTTTTAATAAATTTCACTTACATTTCCCAAATTCACTATAACGGTCAAATTAAAAAATATTTTTGAAAAATACTATAGTGCCAATTGCCAACTTCTTTATTTACTGTTCGATTTGTCTTCAATTTGGATGTGTTATTGTCCTAGGCAAGTGTTTTAATAAATTCCACGTACATATGCCAAATTCACTATTACAGTCAAATTAAAAAATATTTTTGAAAAATACTGCCAATTGCCACCTTCTTTATTAACTGTCTGATTTGTCTGCAATTTGGATATGTTATTGTCCTAGGCAAGTGTTTTAATAAATTTCACTTACATTTCCCAAATTCACTATAACGGTCAAATTAAAAAATATTTTTTGAAAAATACTGCCAATTGCCACCTTCTTTATTAACTGTCTGATTTGTCTTCAATTTGGATATGTTATTGTCCTAGGCAAGTTGTTTAATAAATTCCACTTACATATCCCAAATTCACTATAACGGTCAAATTAAAAATTATTTTTGAAAAATACTGCCAATTGCCAACTTCTTTATTAAATGTCCGATTTGTCTGCAATTTGGATGTGTTATTGTCCTAGGCAAGTGTTTTAATAAATTTCACTTACATATCCCAAATTCACTATTACGGTCAAATTAAAAAATATTTTTGAAAAATACTGCCAATTGCCAACTTCTTTATTTACTGTCCGATTTGTTTAAAATTTAGATATGTTATTGTCCTAGGCAAGTGTTTTAATAAATATCACTTACATATCCCAAATTCACTATTACGCTCAAATTAAAAAATATTTTAGAAAAATACTGCCAATTGCCAACTTCTTTATTTACTGTCCGATTTGTTTAAAATTTAGATATGTTATTGTCCTAGGCAAGTGTTTTAATAAATTCCACATACATTTCCCAAATTCACTATTACGGTCAAATTAAAAAATATTTTTGAAAAACACTGCCAATTGCCAACTTCTTTATTTACTGTCCGATTTGTTTAAAATTTAGATATGTTATTGTTATAGGCAAGTGTTTTAATAAATTAGCCTTACATTTCCCAAATATTACAGTCAAATTAAAAAATATTTTTGAAAAATACTGCCAATTGCCAACTTCTTTATTTACTGTCCGATTTGTTTAAAATTTTGATATGTTATTGTTGTAGGCTAGTGTATATGCACCATCCACATTTTACAAATATTGCGGTTAAATTTTTAAAAATTTGGATAAATACTGCCAATTGGCAACTTCTTTATGGTCTGATTTGTTTAAAATTTATATATGTCATTATTCTAGGCTAGTGTATATGTACCATCCACATTTGACAAATTAACCATAATGGTCAAATTTAAAAAATATACTAACAATTTCAAACTTCTTTATTTTCGGATATGTTATAGCTCTTATATAGGTAACAAGACCACACTACCACACGTTCCATTACCCATTTGTCTTTTTTGTTTGTTTATTTTGCTGTAATCCCAAAACTGACTGTTGATTGTCCGATTTGCCTACACTTTGGATATTGTCCTAAGCATTTATTGTCTGATTTATTTTTGGATATGTTATAGCCCCCAACTATATCTAAAATTACAATATTATTTCCACCTATAATACTGTTGTTTGTTTTGCCGCAACCTAAAAACTAACATTGGTATTTGTGTTTTTACAAAACTATATTTTGTAAATTACTACCAATAACTCCTTTATTTACTTTTCGACTTGTTATATCCCCCTATATCTAAATTTACCGTATATTTTGTCCCTTTAGTGCTGTTTTGTCGTAACCAAACTTTGGATGCAATATATTACTGGCCATTGCATAAGTAAATACCCCATTTCCAAATTCACTATTGCGGTTGGATTAAAAAAAATAAATACAAGCTTATTATATACATCCAGCTGATAAGTAATATATATCCACATTTATGGTCAGAACAAATTTTGGATATGTTTTAAGCCAATGCGATAACAAAAAATAAATTTTTAAAACCCAAAACAACTAATCTTTCTTTGTGCTTGTTTGGAGTAGTCTTTATTTTATCCAACTTAATTTTGTAGTTAAAATCAAACTTCCCACATTCTAGCTCCCTTTCCAGCCAGGGAGACATAAAGGTTACGAATATTTTCAAACTGTACAATATATCTTTTTCTATGTTGGACTTGTTTAATAGCGCACCATATTCCAAATCCTCCAGTCTACTACATTCTTTAAATTTAACATTGCCTTTAATATCTCTATGTCTTCTTGTCCATTGTTACGGAAACTTTCTATTTTTGGAATTGCCATAAAATGTTGCGGTTCCGTTAAAGCTTGCAAGTGGCTCGTTGGTAGGTAGATAAATAATGTCCAAATCACCACTGCACGGCAACACGCCTTCCCTATTCTTATTTATCTCTATAAATACAGTTTTACAGACACCTTTAACATAGTATACACCCCTCCATCCTTTTCTGCCAACACTCCCACAAACTTGTTTACTACAAACGCATACACATAATGCTCGCAGGAAGTAATCTTTTAATTTATCCTCTCTTTCCCTTATTTCTTTAGCCAACTGTACATTCCTCTGCAACAGTATTTTCCACATATTCCAATGTCTTCTAATTCCAGTTTCCTCTCTAAGAAAGGCTTGGAAAGTGGCTCTATTTCTTTAATAGTGTATGGGTACAGTTTATTGGTCCGGCTTCTTAAAACGTAGGGAGTAAGGTTAGGACTTTCCACTAAGAGGTATAGTGGAGAAAGGTGTATTTGATGTGCCCCCAGATTTGATGTAACACTTATGCTTTACACATACGGCATCCTCCTCTATTACCTCTACATAGTTGGTAAACAGTTAAAGCTAAATGCAGATAGAGCATACTTTATTAACTTTTCCCTTTGTGTACTATCTTTTGGCAGTTGTACTCCAGTTATCTTCCCCCAACATGCATCGTTAAACACTAAACAACAACTGTTTTGTAATTGGCAACTTTCACCCACATGCAGAGGTACAGCATAGAATGGAGCATTTTGAAAGTACCGTTTGTTGTCTTCTATTAGACAAACCCTTTACCAAAACCTCCACAATAGATTGTTGCCTCTAACCTTGTTATTCCATTCTCTCTAGCTAGTTTAGACGAGAACGTTTCTTTTAGTCTCGCATCTGGACAGTTTACAAAGTTTATTATATGGTTTCCTATACTTTTAATTACTCCAGGACTTGTAATCTGGCATATAAATTTATTATATATTTTTACCCTGCTATTTACATTAAACCATGTTAAACAGTCTTTACTAACATTATCCACAATAACATTATGGGGGTCCATTCGCCCCCCTGGTAGCAAAAGTTTTCTGTAAGATATTGGCACATTTCCAGCCAAATCTGGTGTTATATCGAAATCCATAAGATAGTACATTTCTTTTTCCAGATCTTGCAGTATCTTTGGAAGATCTTCCAACAAATCCTTAATTTTAACATTTGCAAGCTCTATTTTATAGGGAATTGCTATAGGATCATCATACTTTTGTTTAATTTGGTCAATATCTTTCTTTATTATTTGTAACACACCCTCGCTTTGGGGGAATGGCAGTTTGGCCACAACACCATGTCGAGCTAAAGAGAACTTTTTAAATATTCCTCGTAAGTAGCTATTAAACGAGCCACATATTTCCTTCTTAACTTTTAAATTTATTCCGAACATCCCCATCACAATCCGCAACATTGGTTATCTAACATTATGTTATCACAAAACGCATCCGTTATAGATGTTATTTAATTTTGGTTCGCCCTCGCAATAGTTTATATTACCTATGTCTGTAAGAAGGTTATTATTACGCAGATTTTCTAATAAAAACCACATACCAAATCTTTCGTTAGTAGGTTTAATACAATTCCCCAACAAATGGCTAACAGAGCACATTTCTTTTATACAAAAAGTAGCGGAAACACGTAAACAGGACAGATTACACTATAGGCATATTGTAAATATATGGATATTGTATATAAACATAGGCGAGCGGTAAGTGTAACATGTAAGTGGACACCCACCTGCAAATATGGAATACCCACAAATTCGACTAAATAAGTTTATAGTCTCAATATAATTAACATATTAACATTAGTACCCAAATTGTCGAAATTCTATAATTCTATTCTTAGTCCTTGTATTAGGTTTTGTACTATTAAACCCAACACCCCGTGCAGCAGAGTAATATATGTATTTAATATGCACATTCTACAAGACCTGTACATCTGTTGTATAAGCAGCAGAATAGACATCTCATTGTGTTGTTGTAAAGTAAAACATAAATGTGCTGGATACAACCAGCCAGATATTAGACAGGAAATGTGTTGGAAGTGTATTGCCAAAGACAAACACCACATAGTGCAGCATGTAATCAATCCATTACTATTTAGACAAAGGTCAGTATTGGTACAACATCCGATATATTAGCCAAACCCACAATCAAACTTGGAAAACAAACAGTAAAAGATAAATATTATAGTAACAGAAATAGTAAGAGTATAAGGACATAGTAATATTTAAAGTTTATAAAACAACACAAATGCAGAGACACAATAAATAACACACCCCAACACATTTGGACACAGGCACAGATACTGGTTTACATCCATTTAACACAACTTTACACGTTCTGTCAACCGACACAAAAATTGTTTGTAAATTGTGTAAGAAATATATGTAATATAAACAAATTTAACACAATCATAACATTGTGGACAATAACTTGCCTAGGACAATAACATATCCAAATTGAAGACAAATCAGACAGTTAATAAAGAAGGTGGCAATTGGCAGTATTTTTCAAAAAATATTTTTTAATTTGACTGTAATAGTGAATTTGGGATATGTACGTGGAATTTATTAAAACACTTGCCTAGGACAATAACACATCCAAATTGAAGACAAATCGAACAGTAAATAAAGAAGTTGGCAATTGGCACTATAGTATTTTTCAAAAATATTTTTTAATTTGACCGTTATAGTGAATTTGGGAAATGTAAGTGAAATTTATTAAAACACTTGCCTAGGACAATAACATATCCAAATTGCAGACAAATCGGACAGTAAACACCAAAGATAGTTTTTTAGCCTGAATTTGAAAATTAATTTTTAAAAATATAGAGGAGGGATGGGGATGGGGACAATATATTTAATATAGGCAAGGGTTGGACATTAGTACAGGCCAACGCGCGGGAGCTCTATAGGCGGGAGCTGGCGTCGGTGCAAAAACGGCTCCCCATAAGAATAACATGGGAAAAAAGCGCCGGAAGTGATGCCTCTTTGCTGTTTCACCACTACTTGAGTCATTATTTGTTTACTTTCCTCCTACAATATTTTCACTGAAGGAAGTGTTTGGAAGTACGTATTACAAAAGAAACGCCACGAGGTATTTAAAGGATTCAAATTAATTATCAATCGAATTTTCAAAACAATATGCCGTTTGTTTGTTTTAGCTGGTGTTTTTTAACTAGCAACAGCATTTAGTATATTATCTATTTACAATTCTTTTGAGATTTAACTATTCACCAAACATTTTGTGACCTCCACCTTTGGAAATATTGAAATAAATTAAAACACAATATTTAATATATTGGCAACAATGACAGTAAATTAATAGTTGCGTTAACAAACTATAAACAAGATAAATTGTAAAATGCAATTAATTGTCTGCGAGTGTTCGTCTGACCCAAACGGTTAAAACTAAATCACTGAAGATAAGTAGAAAAAAGAGATAACTAGTTTCTATCTTCCTGGATGTGTCTAATTTATTAAGAGGAAATAAGCGTTTTGGATTAAGCACATTTTTAAGAAACAAACTGATGTTTTTTGGTGTACAACAAACTGAGGGGAGCCACATTTAATGTATTGTAAGTATTATTGGTATTTTAAAAACCTATCAAAGTTAAAAGGTTTCGGTGACGCTTTCCGATTTGAAAATATTTCTAATTGGTCGATCAGTATAAAAATTTTCCAAAAGAGTCTCGATTTTTGTTACCAATACCCAAAGGACTTATGAATCAGGAAATCAAGGTTTTGTAAATAGATTCACACTTAATAAAGTGACGTTACAGGTATAGGAAGTGATCGCAGTTAGGCAAACCAACTTCAAACCAAGACCAACAAAACGATATTGGCAAGTGTCGTGATTGGCCAAATGGTCAAACTGTTGTTCCAGTTGGAGAACATCTCCATATCCGAATATTATCTTCAAACTGTCTATTTGAGGAAATCGATAACGACTAGTTATCTTGATCAAATTGGCCAAATTAATTAATATTTGTTTTTATTATGTGGTTTACTTTATGAAGCCCTGGATGGTACTGAATACAGAACTTAGTTTCATTGGAACTGTTTGTTTTTATTGGTTTTTAGGGTGATTAAAAAGTATTTTATTGAATTTTTCCGGATAGAACGAATTTTAAGATACATTTGTCTGTAGGCACGATAACAGTCGTAAAATTAACAATAAGTAACGTACGTAAGTATCTTGATGAAATTTAGTATGAACGTGAAAGGCAGCATCTATTTTCATGGTTTCGAAAATCAGGCAGATCGCACTATTTTAATGGGGCGTTTGGGGGTGTGCCCGAAAAATGGGTTTTTGGAATCTTCTGCATGTAATTCTTATCATACCTAAATTTTACTTTGCACCATTGAATTAGACGAACTAACAATTTAGTAATTTTAATTGTTGATCTATGTCTATCGGTTACTGAAATATTGAAAGTGCGTCGTCCAATGTTGTAAAATAGTAAAATAGTATTTTTGGGGACAGTAAAAAACCCTAGAGTATCACAAAAACCGTACTAAATTGCATGTATTATACATGCAATGAATAAAATATTATATGTATATTAATGTATTGAGTTGTGTTTAAACGTGTTACAATTATGATTGTGATTTAGACTATTGTTTTGGATTTGTATGCTAAAAAGGGTTCATCGAACCTTCAAAAATCAATTCTATTCGATATAAATTAACGATTTTGGGTAGTTTTTTAATAACGATGTATATCCAACGAGAAATTTCACCATGCTGTTATCTAACTCTAACTTCAAAGGACTGTTAGGGTTAAACAATAGAATTAACGGATTAAAATTAACATAAAGTAAAATTTTTGTCACCCAAAACGAAAGTTTTATTTTGTTTCCTTTTAAAAACGCGACGTGAAGCCTGTGTGTTTCGTAGTGACACAAATATAATCTGTTTTTTATTAATACAGTTGATTACACATTGTTCTTCCTGGAAATAATTTGTTATCTCGCCACTTTGATCAAGACCAAAAAAATGCATCGCAGATTCATAATTGCTTCCCTTTAATCAGTGTTTTGTCTCCGTTGCACAAAGCTTTCATGCCAGATGTGTTGTCAGTTATTTATGGGATTTAATTAGTATAAAGAAATTTAAACGAGATTGGCTCAGAACGTAGATGTTTATAATTCAAAAATAAACACAGTGTCAAATTGAATTCAACAGTTGATATGGGGTGAAACTCATTTGGATGTTCTGATGTACATGGTTTTATTTTTTCCCGCAACGGTATATCAGTAATATTGTACAGTGAGTAAATTGGTTCGGTTTGTTTTTTTATTTGGTAAGTGAAGGTAAATTTAGGATTCCTAAAGGTTTTAGGCACCTGTGTCAATACAGGTAGCGTCGACCTGGATGAAGTGCCGAGAGCTTTGGAGGGGTTTACACCCCCCCCCCCCCCAATGGTGTAAGTGGTGCAACAATGCTAAGGTGTAAATATTATTGAATTCCAATTATTTCAATTATACTGTAATTTGTCCATTAAGTTTTATTAATTATTCAAAGACCTTACATGCCTGTGAGTGTAATGTTATTGATTGTTTTTAGTTAAGAAGAGCAATACAGTTACTGCAGTAGATTGAGCATTAAATTATAAATTTTATAACCGACTTTTCCTACCAGCAAAGAGGAGGAAGTGATCAATTCTACTGCGGCTATGTACTTAATTTATTTTAATTTTTTTACGTATCAGCTATATTAATTTATACATCATAGGTTTTTATGCAAACATTAATCCACCACAACCATATGAAGCCATATGCCAATGTGCGTTCATAAATAATTTTATATTTGAAAATGTATTTATTCGCTATACAAATAACATTGTATACCGTACCGTGTATACATTCCGAAGATCTCTGTTATAGTTGGACGTAGAAAGACAATTTATAATCCAAAATTATTAATTTTTAGAGCTGAACATAATGGTAAAAACAAAAGTAAGCTTTTCAATACAATTAACAGTGAAAATGCTACTTACACATTTGTGATAAATTTCATAACAATCCGAGGTTCATAACAAAATTGATTGCGTTAGTGGACAAACAAATTGATCAAGGTCTCGGGATTAATCTTATATTCTAATATGAGTAAGGTTTCCTTGTATGTTTGCTTGCTTGCTTGTGACACTGATCTCAAAAATGACTCCAACGATTTCCTTAAAATGTTCGAAATAACTCATTTCTGGGATAAAAATAAGTTCTAGACAGGCCTCATCCCCAGGAAAAATCAAATAATGCAGAAAAACTAAAATGAAAAGTTAAAAAAAATTAAAATTGGGCTTATGGAGTTTCAAATCAAAACAAAAGAATTGTAACAGCTGTTTATAATCATCCAGCTCTACCGGACCATTTGTAGGGTAAGCTACCTTTTTGGCCACGATTTACTGGGTGTATATTTTCATTCTCATTGTATGAGTTAAGGCCCTGGATCACTTGTGAATACTTTGATTAATGGATTCAGTTATTACAAATCTAATTATAGTCTCTACTCAAAATGGTCCTTTACATCCGTTATAGGGAATCTGACGCCCTCATACGTGTAATGTTTAGGTTACAGAGCGGTCCAAAGAAATAGGCATACATATACACAATCAAAAATTACCCTTCTTCAGTGCAATTGGATAAAAACGTACCCTTCATACCGTTAATACATTTTGAAACCATTTTACATAAAAGCCTGCAATTTTAATTTTAATCAAACATTCTGAAACAGGGAATACATCATCAAACACGTAATACGTTAAGTGGTCCAAATAGACAATCGAGTAGGTAACGAACGCTGGAACGCTCATAGTGAGTCACAGTCGCAGTACAGTTGTGAGTTACAACACTGTTCACAGCGTACTTTAGTAACAGTACATATTTTTGCAGTCGTACATTCTGTCAAAAAAACTGATCAGTCACGTGTCGTCGACGTCAACGATGTGGAAGATCTACATATTCATCGCAACGGTTTTGATTGCTGAAATCACATCGAAATTGACAGACTTCGTGGATATAAAGTACAAATGTCAAATGACGGGGAATGTTGAACTGTAACTTCTGCTGAAGTGTTCCTGGGGGAAGGACTGCGACAGGGAGTGCATGGATGGCTCCTACACTCTCTCCATGAGCACCTTGGTGGGAAGGAAAGTGGATAAGTTCAAGTTGAACCAGGAGGACGTTGAGAACGGGATCAAGGTACTTCACACGGTAAAAGACAACGTGCTCACGATTGACGGCGGCACCCAGGTACAGCTGGAGTTCAGCCACGACCAGGTGCACTTCACCAGTGACCAAATGAAGATTACCTACGATAAGGTGGGGTAAGAAGCTAAGGTGAAAAAGTTATTGAATTTCAATGATTTCAATTGTACCATGATTGTCTTACGTTTTCTTCATTATTCAAAGACCTTTCATACCATTGAGTGTAATGTTATTGATTATTTTTAGTGGCAATGAGCAATACAGTTACTGCAGTAGATTCAGTATTTATAACCGACTTTTTCTACCAAAAAATGGGAGAACGTGATAAAATTGACTGCGGCAATTTTAATTTTAAATATTTAATCTATTTATGTTTTTTTAGTGATTCTACTAATACACAATCCTTATTGTTCAATATTCTACAGATTTAAATTGAATATCAGTTATATTACCTTAAACTGAATATCGTATAAAGTATTGTCCTAGGAATTATTAACATTAATAAACTGTCTGTTTTTGTGACAGTATACTGTCTCTCATGCTACTTTTTGGAAAATACATTGTTTTAAAATCCTTTACTCTCAAATGAGCAAATGTTTATTGCTTGCTTGATTTGTTTCCACTTCAATGATTTCCTTCAAATATAGGAAATAACTCATTTTCGTCGTACTTCTTCACAAACAGCTGTTTTCAAAACGTGCGTTGTGGGGCTAAAGTAGTTCTTTTTAGCCCTATGTCAAAAAATAATCAGCTGGTGTCGAGGTCTTCAGCTGTTATTTTTTGTCGTTTTAGCGAATTTCCCTTCTACAGGGAATAAGCTATTACCGTAGGTCTCATGGTAAGACTTATGCCCGATACCATGATAACTTTTTGTTTTGAGGTCCCCAAATGACAAAGACACTATTCGTTCAAATTTATATATGTGCATTTAAATTTAAAATAATAAATATATGTATTATGTGTGTGACCGTGAATGTGATAACTTGAGTAAAAAACGTTCGTTTTCGATTAAATGTGGCTAAAATTTGTAAAGTGACATTCATGACTTTAAGTTCGAAAACCAGGAAAATCGGACCATGGGAAGGGGGGTGTATGGGGGTTTTCAATTTTCCAAAAAATCAGTTGTTTGCATTTTTAACCCTACAATGTTTGCAACACTTAATTTTGGTTTTGACTATGTTATAGAGCTTTAAAAAATATGGTATTTTGAATTATTAACCTAGGTTAAGTGGTTGCAGAGAAAATCCAAAAAAGTATTCATAAAATCTCCCATGTTAATCTTATGGGAAAAAGGTATTTAGCTTTTCCTCAGTTCATTTTAATGTAAACTTCACATTTGCTTTTACCAATCACTTCAACTTCACGAAACAATCATTTTGGTGTTTAAATTGTGATTGTACGTCCAACCATTACAGAGATATTCAAACTGCTAAACACAGTACGTTGTCCAATGTTATCCTATGGAGAATAAATACAATTTGACACCTCGATTATTTATGAATGTATATTTATGAAACTTGGTATGTGGCTTCACGTTGTACTGATATATTGATATTTACACAAAAAAATGTTTGTTCATTGTCCTCATAGCAGCTAACCTGCATGCTCAGCCCTAATGTTATTCTTATGGAAAATAAGTAAAGTTTTATATATCCCTTAATTATGAACATAAATTAATGAAACTTTGTATGTAGCTTAATCTGGTTCAGTTATATTGATAATTGCATAAAACTCATTTCTTATCTTCCTCGTTGCAGCAAACCTGTGTACTCAGCCTTAATGTTATTTTTATGGGAAATAAATAACATGTTATAAATCACTTTATTTATTGATGTATTTTTGTGAAACTTGGTAAGTGGCTTTATGTGGGAGTGAGAAACATATAAATGCATTGGAAATTCGCTGAGTACGCAGGTTTGCTGTGACGGTGGTATTTTATTTAAAAGATAATTTCAAGTTTTAAGTTATTGTCGAGCCAGAATTTCGATTTAGGCCCCAGGGCTCTGCCCACCGGGACTTTAAAGTTTCAATGTTATTCATATGGAGGAGAGTTTTGTTTGGTTTATGACATGTATTTTTCTTGATTTAAAAAACAGCTGTTACAAGGATTATATCAGCAAAATATTGCGGGGGAGAAGCTCGTTTAAAAAAAATTAAATTCAAACGTAAATATTCAATTCCAAAAACAGCTGTTTCCAGATAATTGTATAAGTGCACGGGAAAAAGGAACTGTAAAAAACGTATGTATAATTTTCTATATAAATATAGTTAGTGTTCATGTCTAACTAGGCTAAAAGTGACCAATGACTAAATTAAGTGACGTGATCCATTGCATGTAATCACGTTTCAAGATCAATACAATTAATCTCGTACTGTAAAAGCTCACCCCTTAATTTGCTGATTGCTACGCACAGATCTTGTAGTATATGTAGACGAGCAAGGTAAGGCAAAAGAGACTACCAATTTTTTTTAAATGAGTTCAAAAAATAAATGGTAACAGAGCTCAAAACGTGTACTCAAAAATTGTTACATATTATTTCTAATTTATTTTTGGTACGCTATATTTACCTTAATATCTTACCAAAAGCAATAATTATGCCATCACATTAGCCATACAATCCTACCTTCCTACCTAAAGGCTATATTGTTTGAACTTCCTACCTACCTTAATCACCTTATCCACTAACAAATACAATGCAGGAATTACTCCAATTTGTTTTTTTTTTAGTTCAAAAATAAAAACTGATCAATAACTAGCTTATTTTTATTAAGATAGCTTATCTTTTTTTAAGAACATATCGGATATCTTTATAAGATTATTTTATCACCCGTTTATTTGTATGAACAAAGTTGGATGAAGGTGACCAATTAAATCTTGGAAACAACAGGTGAAAAATAAAATTGCATCTGGAAAGAATCTCGCCTTAAAAGAATGCATCACTTGAAAGAAACTGGAATAAAGGCTGGAGTAACCAATCACTTGTCTCCTGATAGGCTTCCAAGTTAGTCTTAATAGAGCCAAAGCAAGGAAACTTAAGTGAATAAAACCTAAAGCCAACTTTACTGTAAGTTCTAACCTTATTGTTTTCTCCAACTGCTAATTCATTGGAGTGATAATAATAAAAGGTTGGCTTCCAAGCAAATTTATCCAGTGATAAATCCTTTTTTACCTTTCTTTAAATTTAGTACTTGTATGAAGGTAAAATTATCCATCGTCATGACTTATTATAGAATAAAAATATATATATGATATTTTAAAATTAATTATATTTATGCTTTTTATTCTTAAAGTAGCTAATAAATAAAAATCTGCATTGAAAAACTAAATTTGACCAAAGTAACCTTGAGTCAATGAACTTGGTCATAACAAATTACAACAATCAATAAACAATAGCCAAGATAAATCTCTACTGGATCAATACAAGGAAAGAAAGGTAGTGTCTATCTGTCTGTCTGCCAACCTGTAACTTACGTTTCAACGTAAAATCTACTGATCCAATCGAGCTGAAAATTTTCATGTAGGTAGATCATCTGGGCTACATACAAGCCTATTCCCATCTTGGTAATCCGTTAGGGCTCCGCCCAGTTGCCCTTAAAGTTACAATGTTATTCTTATGGCAATAGGTTTAATGGATCAGAAACAGATGTAGTTGAAGCAAGAAATTTAATCAGCTGTTCTTACCTGAATTCTTTTTGCGAAGCACGGGTAATCAGTTATACAGTACTAGTTGAATGTGTACCCGTTCTTCGCACGGGTAACAGCTGAAATAAAAACAAATGTATCAGCTGTTGGAAATTAAATACTTTTAAGTGTGTTTAAACTCATCCCTTTTCTTTATACTTGTGCCCGTAGGGAAACTTGCATCGAAAAAATAATATTTGTCCTCCAATTTGTATTCTAACAAAATATTTACATTCAAAACCAGCAGACAAAAGCTGTTTTTGTTTCTCTGGTCAAATATTATACAATACACATAGTCATTAGTTTTGTTCCTCTTGAATTGTGTTTCCTCTATGTACTTATATTTCTTGTGCAACTCGATTCACCGCATTTTGCGCAACTTGCGTGAAATTGGAAAAGTGTCGCATTGCGAAAGAGCAATACCGAACACTTGTGCAAGCTGAATCCAGCACCAAAGTACTTTTGAATCAGTATATCAAGGATTTGTTGCTAGATTCACACTTAATTAAGTGACGTTACAGGACTTCAAACCAAGACCAACAATCCGATATTGTCAAGTGTCGTAATTGGCCAAATGGTCAAACTGTTGTTCCAGTTGGAGAACATCTCCATATCAGAATATTATCTTCAAACTGTTTATCAGAGGAAATCGATAACGCCTAGTTATGTTGATCGAATTGGCCAAATGGTCAAACTGTTGTTCCAGTTGGAGAACATCTCCATATCAGAATATTATCTTCAAACTGTTTATCAGAGGAAATTGATAACGCCTAGTTATGTTGATCGAATTGGCCAAATTAACCGATATTTGTTTTTATTATGTAGTTTACTTTATGAAGGCCTGGATAGTATTGAATAAAGAACTTAGCTTCATTGATTGTGAAACTGTTTGTTTATTGTTTTTTTAAGCTGATTAAATCGTTATTTTATTGACTTTTTCCGGATAGCCCGATTTTTAAGATATATATGTTCCTAGGCACGATAGCATTCGTAAAATTAACAATAAGTAAGTACGTAAATATCTTGATGAAATTTAGTATAAACGTGAAAGGCAACATCTATTTTCATCGTTTCGAAAACCAGGCAGATCGCAATATTTTAAGAGGGCTTTACCTAAGTTTTACTTTGCACCATTGAATTAGACAAACCAAAAATTTAGTATTTTTAATTATTGATCTATGTCAATCGGTTACTGAAATATTGAAAGTACGCTGTCTAATGTTGTAAAATTGTATTTCTGGGGACAATAAATAACCCTAAAGCATCACAAAAAACATTCTAAATTACTTATATTATACATGTAATGAATAAAATTTTATATGTATATTAATTTATTGGGTTGTGTTTAAACGTGTTACAATTACGTTTGTGATTTAAACTATGATTTTTTTAATTTGTATTATATACATCCAACCTTCAAAAATCAATTCTTCAATATACATTAACGATTGTGGGTAGTGTTTTAATAACGATGTATATCCAACGATAAATGCCACCATGCTGTTATCTAACTCTAACTCTTCAAAGGACTATTATGGTTAGTCAATAAAATTATTGGATTAAAATTAACACATATTATAATTTTTCACCCAAAATAATGACCATTTTATATTGCTTCCTTTTAAAAATTAAAAACGCGACGTGAAGCCTGTATTAAGCGTGGTGACACGAATATACTCTATATTATATTCAAACCGTTAATTACATATTGTTCTTCCTGGAAATAAATAATTTTTAATCAGTGTTTTGTCTCCGTTGCACAAAGCTTTCATGCCAGATGTGTTGTCAGTTATTTATGGGATGTAATTGGTATGTTGAAATTTAAACGAGATTGACTCAGAACGTAGATATTTATAATGAAACTCAAAAATAAACACAGTGTCAAATTTAATTTCAGAGCGTGTTTTGGGTAATCTCATTTTGGATGTTCTGATCTACATAGTATTATTTATTCCGCAACTGTATAGCAGTAATACTGCACAGTGAGAAAATTGGTTTGGTGTGTTTGTTTTATGTGGTAAATGGAGGAAAATTTAGGATTCCTAAAGGTTTTAGGCACCTGTGTCAATACAGATAGCGTCGACCTGGATGAAGGACCGAGGGCATTGGAGGGGTTTACACCCCCTCTCCTGCCCCTCCACACACCTGACAGTAGTGAGTGACACTCTTGGCAGACACAGAACATACGTAGTAGCTGGCCTGACACTCGTCAGTCTGGGGTTTACACCCCCTCTCCTGCCCCTCCACACACCTGACAGTTGGGACACTCTTGGCAGACACAGAACATACGTAGTAGCTGGCCTGACACTCGTCAGTCTGGGGTTTACACCCCCTCTCCTGCCCCTCCACACACCTGACAGTAGTGAGTGACACTCTTGGCAGACACAGAACATACGTAGTAGTTGGCCTGACACTAGTCAGTCTGGGGTTTACACCCCCTCTCCTGCCCCTCCACACACCTGACAGTAGTGAGTGACACTCTTGGCAGACACAGAACATACGTAGTAGCTGGCCTGACACTCGTCAGTCTGGGGTTTACACCCCCTCTCCTGCCCCTCCACACACCTGACAGTTGGGACACTCTTGGCAGACACAGAACATACGTAGTAGCTGGCCTGACACTCGTCAGTCTGGGGTTTACACCCCCTCTCCTGCCTCTCCACACACCTGACAGTAGTGAGTGACACTCTTGGCAGACACAGAACATACGTAGTAGCTGGCCTGACACTCGTCAGTCTGGGGTTTACACCCCCTCTCCTGCCCCTCCACACACCTGACAGTTGGGACACTCTTGGCAGACACAGAACATACGTAGTAGCTGGTTTAACTACTCTACATTCTCCTTCGAGGGTAATTGTAGGCGGAACCAAATTTCAGAATGCTCTTCATCCTATTTCACACAATACGTAATCTCTTTATTAAATTGTTTTTCTATATTACCCCTGAAATGAATAGGTTAAAACGCTGTAAGAGAGTTTAAAAGGGTTGTGTCTCTACGTGTTTTTATTTATGTAAATATATTTTGCAAATATAGTACGACCGTTTGGCTTGAAACTCAATATTGTAATTTAAAACTTAAAAAAGACAATGAGTTGTGATTTTTCTCCCCATCAAGTCTTTATTTAAACCAAAATGTAAGTAATAATGGACACTGTGTTAAATTTAGGTATAACATATAAATTAAACTACCCTTACGACAGAAAATTTAATTAATTTAATTTGTAATAGATTTACACAGTACAAAACCTAACTTTAACTCATATACAAATTATAAGAATAAAAGATAAAGCTTTATTTTTAAAAATATTTTGGGTAAATTATCCATTTCTATAGAAACTTATAAAAATTATAAACGGAAAGAATATGTTTGCTCGTCATGACTTACAATACCTTTGTTTGATCATACTTACAATAACGACTACGAGAATATGTCTACCAAACTATAAATAAATAATAAGGGACATAAAATGTCTCCAGCCGAAATACCAGGGGCGGAGAAACAAAAATTTGTAAGATCATGGTTTCTGAAATAGTAATTGTGGTAACAAATACTGGTGACACAATAATCTTTCACAACTTCATATTCGGACACGACATAAATTTACCTATATTTGCATTACAGGCTCAGTCGATTGCTGTAAGATCATGATGAAAGGTAATTACAGGGTAGGTTCTAAGCACTGAACCCTACACGTGCCTAACAATAACAATGGGTATTGCCCGTGCGTGCGTTCACAATGGGGTGACAACTATTCACAGAGACTTTTGTACCAGAAGCGAGCGTTTGTGGGGAAACTGCCGCTATCGTACTTCCCATTTTGGATTTTGACCCCCTGAGTTTACTATTGTTTTTGTCATAAAAGACCTTTGAATTAATCACGCAAGCTGCAATTCGCATTCAAAAGTCGGTCCATTATTTGATTAGCCATTACTGAGGTAAAAATAAATACCCTAATAAACGTTCCAAAAAACAGTGGTCGGTTTTGAACCTATTGATCCTACATTCAGACTCTTAAATTCACCATCAGAAACTTTATTCGCCGCATTCCTGTTGTATTAAATATGAAAAGAGACATTAATAAGGTATTTTTCCATATTTACAATATTTAAAGGCAACGTAACCGACAGCTTAAAATGTTAGTAATAGAACATATTTTAGGCTTAAACTACTAAATCTCAGGATTAAAACTACCAATATTTATCTAATGTGAATGAATTCAAGTCTTCATCCGTAAATTTCTCTTATATAGTCGGCCGCACCTTAACGCTGGGCAGAGCCATCGGCCCGTAGGTAATCTGGTCTATTCAGTCCCCTCCTCGCCACCGGCCCTAAATTATCGCCGCTTGGCTGAACGCGTGACTCACTAAGTGCACAGTACAGTAGGAATATGTAATATGTCTTATTTTTAGAAAATAAGGAAAACGAATGTTATATTTAGCATCGTGACAAAACCCTGATAAATTTGATATCAAACTTCACGAAATTCGGACAGTATTTAGATCTACTTTGATTATGCCAATATGTTAGTAGAAATTTAACTTTTACACCTATGTCAGGCTCAAGACCCGTTTTTTTAAGGCAAGATGACAATTTATTTATTACAAAGTATTATCGAGCGATATATCTATAACTTCACTAAGTTTTGAGGGTATTAGGCCTACCCTGTATTTTTTCATTGTGTTAATGTCTGAATTAAACGTTTTTAGTTACGTGCAGTCCTTAAAAATATGTACTAGTAATTAAGGGGTCCACAGCTAGTAATTAATAATGTTGATTGTTTAAGAACGGGTCATGACCCTGTCATAGGTGTAAAAGTTAAATTTCTACTAACATATTGGCATAATCAAAGTAGATCTAAATACTGTCCGATTTTCGTGAAGTTTGATGTCAAATTGATCAGGGTTTTGTCACGATGCTAAATATAACAATCGTTTTCCTAATGTTTTAAAAATAAGACATATTACATATTCCTACTGTACTGGGTACTTAGTGAGTCACGCGTTCAGCCAAGCGGCGATAATTTAGGGCCGGTGGCGAGGAGGGGACTGAATAGACCAGATTACCTACGGGCCGATGGCTCTGCCCAGCGTTAAGGTGCGGCCGACTATAACAATTGCATCAATATAAACACCTCATTAAACTGATACCAACAAAGTTTTTTTTTGATTAAATCTGGACTATGGAATTTCTCACCCATTTAATTTATTAGTCATTTAACAAATAATATGTGTCACATTTTATATATAATGTTTTATCGTATTGTTTATTTTTCTGACCAATAACGTCCGACCTTCCTTAGAATATTAATACAACACGGTAACCACACATTTCATTGGATGTGAGTGCTCGAACGCAAAAGTTACCTATGTTTTTAGCCAGACTAACACCAATACCACCGACATATCTTGTGACGATTACCATTTACCTAACAATATTTAAGTTTTCATTGATATAGCTTTTTTAAAATAACATACTAATCAAACTTTTCACTACGTAAACAAATTTTAATGTTAAGTCATTAAATTAATTGGCTTTCTTTAAAATAAACATTGATGTTGTTTCTATTTTAAGGTGTATTTAATGTACTACAGAAACGTAATGAAGGCTAATGTTCTTCAACTTTCATCTCGTACAACTTAAAACATTTAAATCGCAAAACCTTTCGTTTCCAATTTCTTTATCTGAAAAATTATCTTTCATACAAAACGAGTATAATTTCGCAACTCTCATTGAAGTGCACACAATCACAAAACTTTAATTTTCTTTGACCCTCCTCTTTTACACTCCCTTCGACAAGAAGCTACCGCCCAACATGTGCCGCCCTCTGTCCAATTATGTGGGTTGATTCGGTTGAAGGTTAAATGTCTCATTTCGAGATAAAGACAAATATATTTCAACAGTTTTCTCTCATGAAAGAATATTAATATACTAAACAACTCAACATCGACGTAGTAATACGACTGTTCTATTATATTAGACGATTTTCTGCCACGTGGAACAAAAAGGTACTAAACGAGTTCGCACGCAGCACGCTGACGTGAGGGAAGTGAATTTCCACATAAAACTTGTAAAACTCAAAATAAGTGTAAAAACATACATTTTTCCAATTTTTATTGAAATCTGAAAACATTGATTTTTTTTGGCTGTTCTGATACTCCTGGTTTCATTTACTTGCAAAGCTGGGAATATAATTTTTCGCATTATAAGGTCAGGAGAAGGTCCAGACAGGCTTGAAACTAGGCGTGATGTTGCTGGGGATGATAAAAGTACTCTAACAAAGGAATAACAGGCTTTTCTAGTCTAAAACCCCCATAAGACAACGTACTGTGTTTAGTCGATACACATTTTCTTTAATAACTCGGTAAATATTTATGCCAGAATGACGAGAGAGGGCTTAAAACTTTCGCCTCTTCTAATTCCCATCTTTTTACATGCATTGATTTTACATCTGGGGCTTTCATGACCCTTTTTGGGCCCAAAAACTCGAAATTTGAAAGATTAATCCCCAAAAAAAGGGGTTTAGAGTTTTCCGATTGTTTTGCCCAACGAACTTGTCCAACTGATTACAGAAAGGAACGTCCCTACCAAATTTGAAGTAAATCGGACAAAAAATGCGACCGCCAGAGTGCAAACACACACACACACATATATATATATATATATAATTTTGAACGAGCCCCCAAAACGTGTTCAGGGGGTCATGTTAGGAACTTCTATGGTGGTCCCGGGCTTAAGTTTCACCGTGCGGGTCATGGTAATAGTTCACTTTCCAAAGGAAATTCACTAATAAAAAACGTTACAAAATCAATAGGTTTATTTGTACCCCAAATATAAAAATAAGTGTACGTTCTTTTGATAGTTGTAGGTTTCTAAGTTTAGCCCCAGTTTATGTAGCCAAACCACAAACGTGTGTCTCTTGATCCACGGTTTCTGGATCAGCCACAAAATACCTTCTGATCCAAGGTAAACCAGATCCAAAACGAAGCTTGGAAAGCGATGCTCTTGATCCACAAGAGGAGAGAGGGCTACACTCCCCATCCCCCAAATTCTCTCCTTTGCCAGGGCCGTACATGTGGATAACGTACTTGCCCCAACCCACTTGAATAACATTAGTAATTATAGTATTTTTAATTTAAAATGTTTAATTACTATGCATCTCCCTTACATTGCTTAATTTTTAGATTGGGGAATTTCAATATATGTTGTAAAGTTTGCAAATGTTAAAATAGCAATGTAAAAAGTTCTATTTGATAAAGTTGGTTCTTACTTGTTTTTAAGATAGTTCTAAAGCGCCCAAGAGTTATCAAATTATAGTGCATTAATGGTAAGCAGTTGGATGTGTGGTTGGGTGTAAAGGTAGTTGGAAGAAACATTGCAATCGGTAAATTTTCTAATAGCTAATTCAATTTTAAAGGTCGCATCAATTATTTTATGAACTGCTAAATGCCAACAGACATTGCGATCATGTTTCTACAAATAGATACTGCCACGCTGGAGGAGAGAATATGGGGAAGGGGGTTAGCTGGGGCGTAGCTGGGGGTAGCTGGGGGTAGCTGGGGGTAGCTCTCTCCCTTTTCGTGAATCAAGAGTAACATTTTAGCGGCTCTGTTTTCGACCTTGTTTACCCACGGATTAGAAGGTATGGTTTGAAACGACCCCATAACCCTGGATCGGAACATCGGAAGGCACACAGCCCAAGCGTGGAGCTTGAATGCCTTACAAAAACTAGTCTTTGAACTGACAGGCGAGATATTGCTCACATCACTCAACGTCCGGGCCGCAACATGCAACGTGTCGTGACCCCGCCAACTTTTGCTATCAGACCTGATTGATTATTATTTTGTAAAAACATAAATCTTTTAACCTATAACGAAGGTAGGTTTCATCATTTTGTATTTATAACTTAATTTAATTTGTTTATGCTATTTAGCACTGAGTTATATGATAATATAGATCTTTTAACCTTTTCCTTATAAATGTTTCAAGTTTCAGCCTTCTATGACGTACGGCAGCTTCAGAACCCCAAGCAAAGACCCAAATTTACTAATTTTCTTTACGTAGTAATATAAAGAGGAGACACACATTTATGCTACGTATTACAAAGGGTACTGCAAGTCATAAACAATCTGATAAACAAAGCGTTGTTCCCGTTATCTATAACATAACCAGTGGCAGAATCCTACTAAGCTGGGATGTACCGAGCTTATTGCAGTGATCCTCTCATATGTGACTGTGTATCCCCTGTTTGGTCAAGGATTAACCAGGTGTTACATTATATCAAGTTATTTAAACGATAAATTCATTGTTGAACGAAACTGTTGTTATATACTGTTTAGATTGAATGCAGCCAACCACCCTACCAAAGACCTGCGATAATAATAAAATAAAACCTTAACGTTTAAAACTCATTTGAATAAAGTATATTCATACATCCAAACCACAAGTTCGACTTCACTGTAACTCTGCTAAAGTGGAGTTCACTTAAGTGAATTTCGAAGTTCCAGAGGAAGTGTGAAATTTATTCACTCGTGATAGTTTAAGAAAGTTTCAGGCACCGATACCGTTGATGGTTGGATGGAAATGGTTAGCACATGGAAATAAGGTTACTTTGTAACCGTGTTCATTGAGCCTTATCTGATTAAAACACATATAATATTAGATTCGTAGTATTCCTGTATTAAAGTGTTGATTAGGTTACTGTACAAGGGAATTAATATTATAATAGTGTCTAAACTATTTAAAAAGGGAATTAGTTTTAAACAAATTGCCTCTTGCTTATTTATACTGTTCCTAATTTCTTTTAGTCAAATTCCTTTATATCTAACGTAAATATTCAATTCCGAAAACAGCTGTTTCTAGATAATTTTAAAAGTGCACGGGAAAAGCAACTGTAAAAAACGTATTCATAATTTTCTATATAACTGATATACGGGAATACTATATTTCATCACTAATACCGAAAGTTCCTTTTCCGGTATGCTGATTTATGAAATAAAACGAGTTCGCACGCAGCACGCTGACGTGAGGGAAGTGAATTTCCACTTTAAAACTTTTAAAACTCAAAATCAGCGTAAAAATATACATTTATTCCAATTTTTATTAAAATCTGAAAACAGTGATTTTTTGGCTGTTCTGATGCTCCTGGTTTCATTTACCTGCAAAGCTGGGAATACAATTTTGCGCATTATAATGTTAGGATAAGGTCCAGACAGGCTTGAAAGTAGGCGTGAGGTTTCTGGGGATGATAAAAGTACTCTAATAAAGGAATAACAGGCTTTTCTAGTGTAAAACCCCCATAAGACAACGTACTGTGTTTAGTCGAAACACATTTTCTTTAATAACTCGGTAAATATTTATGCTAGAATGACGAGAGAGGGCTTAAAACTTTCGCCTCACTAATTCCCATCTTTTTACATGAATTAATTTTACATACGGCGCTTTTCTGACCCTTTTTGGGCCCAAAAACTCAAAATTTGAAAGATTAATCCCCAAAAAAGGGGTTTAGAGTTTTCCGATTGTTTTGCCCAACGAACTTGTCCAACAGATTATAGAAAGGAACGTCCCTACCAAATTTGAAGTAAATCGGACAAAAAATGCGACCGCTAGAGTGCAAACACACATATATATATATATATATATATATATATATATATATATATATATATATATATATGTATATATATATATATATACATATATATATATAAAATTTTGAACGACCCCCCAAAACGTGTTCAGGGGGTCACGTTAGGAACTTCTATGGTGGTCCCGGGCTTAAGTTTCACCGTGCGGGTCATGCTAATAGTTCACTTTCCAAAGGAAATTCACTAATAAGCAATAAATACACTTTTTATAAACCGTACAGGAAACAGGATGTAAACACACACCGTATACAGTTCAGATTATTTTAATACGGAACACGCTTTTATGACAGAAACAGCTGATTGATTGTTTATTCAAAACCATTTGTCCACAATACCGTGTGTCCCAAAAGTCCCCCCCCATTATTTGTTTAATAACATCATATAACGAGATTACCTTCCGGGGAAGTCATAGTGATCCAAAAAGGAAACTTTTGATGAGTATAAATTTTCAACCCTCTCCCCAACCGTGGTAAGGTTTTGGTAATCCCCCTCCCATGATAAGGGTTTTGGGAGGTAAGTCAAAAGATTTAAATGGTAACCCCTTTGAGTGATGCCTCATTTTAAAGGGCGTAAAGAAAGAAGAAGAATGGCGCAAGTTATGGGTTTCTAGCTCTGTTCTATATCAAACACAGCGTTTGATTAGTTTTTTGAATTTTAAAACGTCATTTTGCATTATGTTTATAAATCAATCATTTAAATTCACAATTAACGTTTCCAAATAATAAGATGTTTCGATGGAAACGTTAAAGTAACCAAACGGTTTAGTGAGTGAATAAGTTCGGCCCCATCCCCCAAAATAGGCGTGTTTGGGTCAAAGTCAAAAATGTTAAATAGGAACCCTTACTGAGTGATACCTCTTTTTAAAGGTCTTAATAAAAGAAAATGAACGGTGCAAATTAGAGGTCTCTACGATGATCCTCTCCTAAAACATGGCAGCTTATTAAATATATTGTAAAATTTGGTAGTGGCACTTTCGATAGGGGAGTAAAAAATATAGTATTCCCTTCTGATTATTATACAAACTTAACATTGCATACAGTTATTATTTCTACAAACTTGTTTTCGGTACTTCTCCTTCCAACCCCCATCCCCCCCCCACGACTGTGCCATCACAGAGATTGGTGAGAAGTGATCACCCATGTCTAAGCCCTAGATCTGCCACGTGCCTGCCCCTAGACAAAGAGGCCTGTGGGGCGAACATAATAGGGTGGGAGGCATTCATGTCTCCTGTGGTACTTGGACATCCCTCTTAATGCAACTACCCAGCCCCCCGATCTGATATGACTTCAAGATTGTCTAAGAATCAAAACAAAACTTGGGTACCATACTGCAGCAGAAAAGAATTAGAAACTTTTACTTAAATGTTTAAATTACAGGACTTCCGTTTACAGAATTTATTTTAATATCGTACTTAAAAAGTGTATGTTGAGATTTCCTACCACGAACCTTCAAATGATTTGTATGCACTTTTGTAAGCATATCAAACAATTTTGGTTGTAGCAGGTTAAAATTATGTACAGGTAATATAAGGCTAATTTACGTGAATTTTATTGAGAGGAAGGTGTTTTGGTAAGGAATTTCACTTGAGGTGACGAAACTACTATTCTGTGTAGTTTTATTGAGGAAGGGGAAGGGGTTTTGGATGGTCATTTAAAAATAGGTTCTGCGGACTTTGAGCTAAATTATGAATATAATTATTGCAAATTTGTCAATTCCCCCCTTAATATTGATTGCCACGCGTGCCCCTGGGTGAAAATCTAAATACTTCAACCTTTAAAGCTTATTGTAAGAGAATTTAAATTGTCCTAAAATCATTTCCCTTACAATTTGTAACCAAACTAATGAATCTTTACTTCCTCGGACATTAAACCTTTCTAAGAACAAATTCCTTTCTCAGACAATAGAGCCAGTAAACCTATCCCTTTTGACCCTGATCCCTATCACCATGAGATCCATGCACATTGCACAGTACCCGTGATAAATTCTGATACAATACTAACTCCAACTAAAGACCTCCCGATATCATATTGAACCAATAGCCTTCTTCCTCTTCATGAAAAGTTATACTTAGACAGCCAATGGCAACAAGCCACAGCTTTGGTGTGGAATGGGATTGAAGGAAGATTAAGAAAATTAATTTAGTCTGCCAACATCATCCTAGAACAATGAATTAGAAAATTTCAGTGAGTAGTAGTGCGGGACTGATGTCCTTGTGCCAAAATGGGCAATTCGAAATTTTATGAAGTGTCGGTGTAGTGAAAAATCTGGATAGTCCCAAAATCTCAAGTAATTCCTTTAAATTAATTGAAACGCCTGATATAACAATGAACTTTTTTAGTAATCAAATTATGTTTTCAACCTTTTAAATTAATTACATGGTTTAGCTCAATGCAGAAAAAATTAAAAAACTCTATTAGATTTGCATTTAATTTTAAATAGTTTGTTCAAGTAATATTAAAATCATAGAAGTGTAATACAATTTATAATTATAAGAATAATTTTTCAAAACCGAATATTCATTAATTTGCATTTTAATTAGACAGTATCCTTTAAAGATGAATTCAACTTTTATTCAGATGTATACAAAATAATTGTAATAGTTAATTCATTGATAAAGGAAAGATATTTGAATATACTAATACCAATCAAATAATCTCTGAAAACATTCACAGGAGTTCATAATTATCAAATTATTCTAACTGTATATTTTGATTTATATTATACTTGTTATTGATCAGAAACGTAGCATTACATTATTTCTGATCCTAAACTCTCCAATCAAGTGATTAGTAGTAACCCTCACTATTGCCAAGTGCTCTCAATTTTATAATTTACTTTAAGTATTAATTTTGTACAACCTAAGCGTCCAATCTTACATTATGTAATTTTAATGCTAATGTTCCACTGATAAAATATGATCACCATAATTTTAATCAAACAATAACCAAAAGGATTTGTATTCTAAAGCACTGTCCCTAAACAAAGATGAACATTCACATATGTAAACCAAATAATAGTGATTCTGATCGTGCGTATACCACCTTAGATAGGGGATTTATTACCATTATTACATACATCAATATACATATATAGGTATATACGTATGAACAGTCCTCGTAATCAGAGGAATCAAATGGCAACATGTGGCCAGGTCGTGACATCATGGACGGTGTAATACAGTCATAACACCTGATAACACCTGTGGATCTGTGCACACACTCTACTCATGGAAACATACATATCGTGCCATAACAGAGTTTGTCTATACATGTATAAATACAAACTGTTTTCATCGTATAAACAACATAAACCACTATCTATTTTGCATACAGGTTCATTACATACAATTTACTTATACAGTTTCCCACCTTGTTTCGAGTTTTTTTTTTTTTTTTTTTTTTTTTTTTTTTTTTTTTTTATAAGTAGGGTTTGCTATCTTTATCTCACGATCACAAAAACTGCTCCAATGATTTCCTTCAAATGTTGTAATTAACTAGCTTCTTGTTTAAAAACGAGTTCGCACGCAGCACGCTGACGTGAGGGAAGTGAATTTCCACATAAAAACTTTTAAAACTCAAAATCAGTGTAAAAACATACATTTGTCCAATTTTTATTTAAATCTGAAATCATTGATTTTTTGGCTGTTCTGATACTCCTGGTTTCATTTACTTGCAAAGCTGGGAATACAATTTTGCGCATTATAAGGTTAGGAGAAGGTCCAGACAGGCTTGAAAGTAGGCGTGAGGTTGCTGGGGATGATAAAAGTACTTTAACAAAGGAATAACGGGCTTTTCTAGTGTAAAACCCCCATAAGACAACGTACTGTGTTTAGCCGATACACATTTTCTTTAATAACTCGGTAAATATTTATGCTAGAATGACGAGAGAGGGCTTAAAACTTTTGCCTCTCTAATTCCCATCTTTTTACATGCATTAATTTTACATCTGGGGCTTTTCTGACCCTTTTTGGGCCCAAAAACTCGAAATTTGAAAGATTAATCCCCAAAAAATGGGTTTAGAGTTTTCCAATTGTTTTGCCCAACGAACTTGTCCAACAGATTATAAAAAGGAACGTCTCTACCAAATTTGAAGTAAATCGGACAAAAAATGCGACCGCTAGAGTGCAAACACACATATATATATATATATATATATATATATATGTCTATATATATATATATATATACATATATATATATAAAATTTCGAACGACCCCCCAAAACGTGTTCAGGGGGTCACGTTAGGAACTTCTGTGGTGGTCCCGGGCTTAAGTTTCACCGTGCGGGTCATGCTAATAGTTCACTTTCCAAAGGAAATTCACTAATAAGGTCTAGACTGGTGATTATAATTCTAAATCATAGGAAAATTCTAATTATGAACAAAATATTTTAAAATTAAAACCGATTAAGTATTAAAGGAAAGGATTTATTTCAGCTGTTCATAAACCACAAGTCAACAAGTATCAATTTACAGTTTCCTGAAAACGGTGACTAAAACTAATGAATTACTTTTTTGCATATAAATTTGACATATTTAAAGTATTAAAATGTTCATATAACACAAACATTACCTCAGGGGGCAGTGAGCTACTATAACAACTAGAGTGACCTTACGCCTCCAGAAAATAATCAAATAAGCGAAGAGAATCTGCTCTACTACGTGTAGATTACTACGAGGGTCTTGGTGAAAAATCACTCTAGACTTATTGATCAAACTGGCTGACTTTCTCCTAGCAAAGATCGGCCCCCAGAAACTGTAAATGTTATACTCTAATATAATCAAGGTTTGCTTAGTTGGTTGGTAGCTTGCTTGCAATCAAAAACGGCTCCAACTTCAAATTTTGGAAATACCTATTTATTGGGATAAAAATAAATTCTAGACAGGTTTCATCCCCAGAAAAAATCTTATAGTTAAATAACGAATATATGAAATGTTAAAATAATTAACATTGGGCTTATGGAGTTTAAAATCAAAACAAAAGAATCGTAACAGCTGGTTATAATCAGTGAACTGCCAAAGCAATACTCATGTAGTTTCAGTTTTAACATGTGGTTTCCTTAACAGTGACTAAAACCATTGACGAAGATAACTTATAGAGTGGTCATATAAATATGAATCAAAGATACATTAAGTTATAATAACATATGGAGTTACCTTAAACATGCAGAAAAGAGGCAAATGAGGTAAGCAAATCTGCTCGTCAGTGTGGGGACATGGTGAATAATTACTCCCTTTCATCTAAAAAACCTTAGTGACCTTCCCCGAGTAAAGCTCGAGCCCACAGTAAATTATTAATAAACTCTTAATGAGTTCTTATATAATATTAAACATACTTCCTCTCCAAGCTCAGACAATGTCGCCTGTTAATCCTGCAGCAGACGCAGTGACACGGGGGTTACGTCACTCTTATCCTTGCTGTTGATTACACATTGTTCTCCTCTGAGAAAATGTGTTACATGTGCTTTAAACAGGGGCGAATGAATTGTTGCCGGAGTTTTATAATTGCATTCCGCACAATCCCTGCTCTTTGATGTACTATTTTGCTATGTAGTAAATTAACCTTTGTTTGCAATAAAGATACTGACATCAGTAAACGATTTGTATTACACATTTGTTATAACAAGCACCTTTACTGTTAGAGGAAAAGTACCTGGGGGGCCGAGCTTTGCTCGGGGAAGGTCAGCCAGTTTGTTAATATGACTCGGAGTAATATTTCACCACTTCCCCCTACTGATAATCAGATTTGTATTATTCATTAGCCTATTTTCTACATTTTTAAGGTCCCTCCAGTTGTTATTTATAGCTCAATGTCCCTTTGATTTATTTTACTACTCTATATATGTAATCTTTACTCAAATCTGTTAATCTCTGCTCTCAGGAAACCACATGTTAATAATCATAAACAACATGAGTATTACTTTGACAGTTCCCTGGTTAATTATGAACAGCTGTTACAATACTTTTGTTTTGATTTGAAACTACATAAGCCCAATGTTAATTTTTTTAACTTTTCATTTTGGTTTTTTTACATTATTTGATTTTTCCTAGGGATGAGGCCTGTCTAGAACTTATTTTTATCACAGAAATTAGTTATTTTGAACATTTGAAGGAAATCGTTGGAGCCGTTTTTGAGATCCGTGTCGCAAGCAAGCACGCAAGCAAGCAAGCAAATCTTACTCATATTAGAGTATAGGATAATTCTACGGGTTAGTTTTGTGCATAAGATGTAATCCTGTCCTGTTCTTTTAAACGAGCAATTTTGGCTTGTTTGGATGCAAAATTATGATTCCGGGGAAGTATTTTGCTTAAACTTTGAACATAGGGGTTTTGGGTCTCATAAATCGATTGGGGAAATCTTAACCATAGAAAAACTGAATTTTTGATGCAAAAAACATTTAAAAATTTAAAATGATAACTTTGGATTTCTGGAGGTTCAAATCATAAACTCTGATTAAACACAACCAACCAATGAGCTGGCAAAGCTCATTTCACGGGGTAAAATATCAGTATGTGATTTTTCCTTTTAGCAAAGCTTGGTCCCCCATGTACTTATAGTACAATACCCCCGTAGCAATAAACCTGCATACTCAGCGTATTTCCAATGCATATAAATTTATCTTAATTCCACATAAAGCCACATACCAAGTTTCATCAATTTACATTCATGAAACATGTATCATATGAACTAATTATGGGGTTCAAGCCCAAATGCCAAAATTGTATTTAAAATGCAGAAAAAAGCGAAAAGAACAGTTTGTCAAGTCTCAAGAAGAACATCGTGCAAACAACTATTCAAATAATTAAATATTCTAACATTACCGTCAATTTTTATATTACAAGCAGAAAGTTTTGTACATTTGAACCTTGATAAATTTTCCTTCAGAAGACAAATTCATAATTATAACACGAGAAATCTCAACCATACAGAATTTCCACATCCAAATTCAACATTCCAACAAAAATGCTCGGACTACATATCAATCCAAATTTACAACAAAATTCCTTCAGAAATAAAATCTTTAAATAACATAAGGCAATTCAAAAATAAATTAAACAACACCTTATCGTTATATGTCCATACAAAATTGAAGATTTTTTAAATTAAAACAACAATGAAAATATAATGTAAATTTAAAATCAAAATGTTGTGATTTCAAGATTGGATGAAGATTATTTTGTAAGATTCAAGGATTTAAATAATCAAAATTCTATAAGTTATTTTTAGCATTACATACTCTGTAAATTTAATTTAGTCTTAACCATAATTTAACTATGGCAATTAATATATTTACCAATAAAGAAAGAAATACAGAAAGAAAGAAATAAACTCTTTATGACATTTTAATTATTCTCCATAACAATAAGATGGCGGCTGAGTATGCAGGTTTGCTGAAATAAGGAACAGTAAAAGTGGGTTTTTATACAAATATCAATATAACTCTACTAGGTAAAGCCCCATACCAAGTTCTATTAATTTATGTTCATAATTAAAGGAGATAACACGTTACTTATTCTCCGTAAGAATAACATGGGGCTGAGTATGCAGGTTTGCTGCTACGGGAACTATCGGCTAAAAAATGGGTGTTTGTGCAAATATCAATAGACCACAGTGAAATGAAGCGATACCCCAAGTTTCGTCCGGATAAGTTGATAAATAACAACTTAACGAGATATACAACTTTTCTTATCCTCCATAAGAATAACATTGGACAACGTACTGTGTTTAGCACTTTCAATATCTCAGTAACCAATTGACGTAGAGCAATGATTAAAACACCAAATTGTGCGTCTTTTTAAGTTTATTCCAATGGTAAAAAATAACATTTTACTTTTCAAAAATTATATGTAAAAAACTCTAAAAATCCATTTTTGGGGTACAAACCCCCCCCCCCAAAATACCCCTTCGGATAGGTCGATCTGTCTGGTTTTCGAACTTAAAGTCATAAATGATGCTTTACACGTTTGTACCAAATTCCCACGCAACTGTATTTTCTACTGTTTCATCTAGCGGAAGCTGCGGCAAGGCACTCATCAGCTTCCGGTAAAGGGGTTGAAATTATTTATTCTGATACAAAATTCCACTCCACAAACATTGGATGAAAACATAATTTGTTTTGTCTTTGAAATAACCTAGAAACTGGTTAGTCTTCCCTTTCTCTTCACAAAATTGTATTAAAACTGATTTATATTCTGTATCTTTAATAAAATAACTTTCCACCTTTACAGTACAACGGCACAGAAAATAAAGGAGTTAAGTAAGTATTCCATGTATATCCTTAATACTTCCAGGAGTACAAGGTGTCCCGAAACTCTCTTGACAAAGGTAATATATATATATATATATATATATATATATATATATATATATATATATATATATATATATATTCCTTGTGTCAAGACAAACACATTTTATAATATGAACATAATTCGAGTTTGATTCATTTTT
The DNA here is from genome assembly GCA_963675035.1 of Allygus modestus. NCBI lineage: Eukaryota > Metazoa > Arthropoda > Insecta > Hemiptera > Cicadellidae > Allygus > Allygus modestus. The sequence continues at coordinate 14,320,565 of OY776116.1, forward strand.
GTAATTTTTAATTATGAACTTTAATGTGAAAAACACAAACGGACAGACAAACGGAAAACTAGGCATGGGAAACCCATGTTCATAGTATAAAATCTATTTGTTTTGACCCAAGGAATAATGCTATATACATTTATCCAGGGAGTTACGCGATACCCTGTTTGATTAAATGTATTTCAACTACACCTCATTAATAATAGTATAAGGGTAGCAATTACCCTATAATACTCGGCTCCCCCCACCCTCTCATTACTGTAGCCAACCTCGGCGGGGAGTTCATTGTATCACCTGACTGTTGTGTGAGTTAATGCGTTCATTATCTTGACGCATCTCACAGCAACGAACCCAATCTTCCCTAGCAACATTGTGGCCTACTGTAATGGAGGTTGTTAAGGGAAGGAACATTGTTGTTGTCTTATTTTGTGTGTGGAGTGTTTGTATTTAACTATTGAATAAGTTTTTGATTTTTTGATTGATTGAGTAATGGGCTTAGATTGGTACAAAATGTATCTTCATATATTTTGAGATGGTCCACAATTTTGTCCGGTAAACAAAAAGTTGAGGGCAATGCGAGATCTGGAGTTGACATTTTGAGCTTAACTAATAAATGATGTTTTTAACCATCAATATTTGAACTATGAGTTTTTCGAAAACATCTCAATAGTTTTAAACAGTAAGCGCCAAATCTAATGGCAAAATATCTGCGTGTGTATAACATTCATTATTTAATCTATTAGCCTGTCCAAATAGGTCCCATTAATTTTAATTTTGGGAAATTATAACAGCTGCCGCTGGTATGATTATAATGCGAAATAGAGTGTGGACTTTCAACTCTCTCTAGTAACTAAAGTCTAAGTTTTAAAATAAACTGATTCATATCATATATAATATATAGTATTCATTAAATACAATTTAGCCAAACTAGTTAAACATTTTTTTTGTTAGACCTAATTATCAGTATTTATTTCTGACCAAAACCTGTTAAAAAATAAAGAAACTGTGAGAATGTGTTTCGATAAATCCTTTAAGCCAAAATATGAATTTTTATTTTTCAGTTATTTCTCAAAACTATCCAACTTTGCCCTAAGTAGAGCCTTTCATAATTATTTCACAAAGAACTGACTTTGAACCAGTCTCTAATTAAAACGTTTTCTAATTTCAAACAAAAATATAAACAACTTTTTATTTTAGATGACTACGCCGTCAAAATAAGTATGTTTATTCAATCTAAATTGTGTTTCTTTGTTTTTAGTGCGTTCCAGATAATGTGAACAAATGTAAATTTAGACACACTAACTCTATAACCATAAAATTAGATTGCGATATCTTCAATAACTCCTGTTAAACACACCATTTGTTTGTATTTAAAACAAATAAAATACTAAGGATGTATCACCTTGTCAACTAGATAAGACCACTTGGTCCATTACAAGCTATTACAGCTACCCTCTTAACCAGTGGTTTATCTATCTTGGTCGAGCTGAATCAAGATAATGGAGACATAAATTGCTCGCTGGCTAAAACGACACGAACACCCGACTTGGCTGTTTCAACTACGTGGCGATATACAGTGGAACAGGACTACTAACCTAAAACCTTAATAAAGATCAGTACAGGAATTTTTACAGTAATTACTCATATTTCACTTCAGTTTTAACAAAGACATAATTTCACAATTATATTTTTTTTTATTTGCACCCTCTGTCTGTTTACGTCTTGAATAAAAATCATAAGTAGGTAACTTAAGGAATATTTTCACTCTAACTATTTAACGAAATATTAAATATAAATGTTAAAATTATAATTATTAGTTTACGAATTAGCATTTGAGATTCAATAATTGACGTAAGGCAAATTTAATGTTTTTATATTTCAACTGATAACATTTTGAAACTAGTCAATAGCTGTTTATACTTCGTTTTGAGCAATACTATAATTTTGTTATGTTTTGTTAGCTTAATTTCAATAAGTTTCTTTATGAACCATTTAAACAAATTAATAGTAGTAATATATAAAATACAACCTATCATGAAAGAAATATGGGAGATAGAAAGTAAAAATTCACAATTATTATACAGCAACCACAAATTTAGTATGTTATTTTCAATATTACAAAATATATATACCTTAACAATACCACAGTTTAGACCGTTCCGTATCAGAGAATAAAATACTCTACTCTACAGACGTACATATAAAAACAACATAAAAGGTAAAATACCCCCTTAGCAGCAAACCTGCGTACTCAGCGAATTTCCAATTCATATATATGGATCTTAATACCACATAAAGTCACATACATAAAGTTTCATCAATATACATTCATAAATAAACGATTTATGACATTTTAATTATTCTCCATAAGAATAACATGGCGACTGAGTATGCAGGTTTGCTGAAGCAAGGAACATAAAAAATGGGGTTTTATACAAATGTCAATATAACTCATGTAGGTTGAGCCACATACCAAATTTAATTTATTTATTTTTATAATGAAGGGAGATAACACGTTACTTATTCTCCATAAGAATAACATGGGGCTGAGTACGCAGGTTTTCTGCTACGGGAGCCTTTGGTAAAAAAATGTTTTTTTTTTAGCAAATATCAATGGTACACAACCAGATGAAGCCGTATACCAAGTTTCGTCAGTATACGTTCATAAATAAGCGATATATAAAATTTTTATTTTCCTCCATAAGAATAACATTAGACAACGTACTGTGTTTAGCACTTTCTATATCTCAGTAACTAATTGACGTAGAGAAATGATCAAAATACCAAATTGTGTGTTTTTTTTAAGCTGAAGCCAATGGGGTAAACTAAAATTTGACTATTTCAAAAATTATATGTAAAAATTCGGAAAACCCATTTTTGGGGTACAAAACCCCCCAAAATACCCCTTCGGATAGAGCGATCTGGCTGGTTTTCGAACTTAGTCATAAATGTTGCTTTACACGTTTATACCAAATTTCATCAAAATCGGATAATTTTTACGAGAGTTATCGTGCTCACGGACATGGGGTCTGGGGACCTCAAAACGAAAAGTTATCATGGTCCCGGGCCTATGTCTTACCATGCCGACTACGGTAATAGCTTCTTCCCTATAGGGGAGATTCGCTAACATGTTCTTAAAAAATGTTCCAATCTGAATCTTATCCTCGTATAATAATCCTCATAATGTTCTAATCTCTTGTGTTTTGTAGAAGGTTTATGTTTTTCATGAATTTTGGAGTGTTAAAATAAAATACTAAAATTCAAAAACTTATATGAATGCTTATTTTATTTTATATTATAATTTGTTTTAAACCTAACTGGGTTTAGCTGTTAATAAATCCTAATGAAAGGGAAAGTTTCAATGCCGTTGCATAGGACAACGGGAACTAATACAGTTTTCAATTAAGCGCTACGCCTTAAAGGATTAGGCAGCGTTGTGTCGGCAAATTGCAATACATAATATTGCATAGCCTATCCTGAATTTGTTGTTGTCTGTAAGTAGATTATAGCATTGAGGGCAATGCAAGGATAATGATTAATTTAGTTGTTGACTGTTTATCCTACCTGTTTTATGCGCAACGTATATTTCGATTACTGAAAGACGTGATACTGAAATCACCTAACTTTATCATATTACTGTTTTCTTTTTATTCTAAAGTTATATTTAGTATTTGTTTGTTTTTTTATTTAGGATATATTTTATTTTTATTTATAAAAATATAATTTTAGAAACTTAAATGTTATTATTATAGAGTAGTTATAAACATAATTTTAAAGTAATATATTTTGTTAATTTTAGCGAATTTCCCCTATAGGGAAGAAGCTATTACCGTAGGTCTCATGGTAAGACTTAAGCCCGAGACCATGATAACTTTTCGTTTTGAGGTCCCCAGATGCCAAAAACACCATTCGTTCAAATTTTTATATATGTGTATATATATATATATATATATATATATATATATGTCCGTAAGCACGATAACTCTCGTAAAAAAGCTCCGATCTTAATGAAATTTGGTACAAATGTGTAAAGCACCATTTATTAGAACGAGTTCGAAAACCAGACGAATCGCACCATCCGATGGGGGGCTTTTGGGGGGTTTTGTATCCCAAAAATGGGTTTTTTGGGATTTCCACATGTAATTTTTATTTAAATCAAATTTTAATTTTTACCATTGAATTCAGCTTAAAAAAACAATTTGGTATTTAGATCATTGCTCTACGTCAATTGGTTACTGAGATATTCAAAGTGCTAAACACAGTACGTTGTCCAATGTTATTCTTATGGAGAAAAAGAAAAATTTTATATTTCGGTTATTTATGAACATAAACTGACGAAACTTGGTATATCGCTTCATCTGATTGTGGTTTGTTGTTGTTTGAACAGAAACCCAATTTTTCGCCTATGGTTCCCGTAGCAGCAAACCTAGGTACTCGGTGCCCATGTTATTCTTATGGAGAATAATAAAAATGTTATATATCGCTTATTTATGAATGAATATGGATGAAACTTGGTATGTAACTTCACTTAGATGAGTTCTGTTGATATTTGCATGAAAACCCATTATTTTGTGTTCCTTGTTGCAGCAAACCTGGTACTCATCCCTAATGTTATTCTTATGGATAATAATGAATATTTTAAATAACGCTTATTTATGAATATATTTCTTATGAATTCTGGTAAGAGGATTAATGTGTTATTAAGACATATATATTCATTGGAAATTCGCTGAGTACGCAGGTTTGCTGCGACGGAGGTTATTATAATAGTGGTGATAAAACTACGGAAGATATTATTTTGGGATCTGACGATGTTTACATTGTAAACGATAGATTTTTCCAAAATAGAAATATATTATTACTGATTCCATGTTTTTAGTTTTAAATACAGCCAAAACCATCCTCAAATTTCGCTTTATACGTTTCGCTTCACGTTATGGTAGCATTTTAGCCTGCCGATGGCGATGCTAATGGTAATATCTGGGGCTCCTCTATCCCCATCTATGTTGAAGCATCTGGAACATTTCACTGACTGCCAGTGCTTCACTTATTTCCATAAGACAGTTCCATAGTCAAAATAACATGCAGGTATTTAACATGACTCGTTCAGCGGCTCACGTTAGCCCGACAGCGCCTTCCATTTCAGTAGATGTTAACGGCAGTGCATGCGTGTATTGCAGGTGTTTATTCAAGTTTGCAGGCGCTGTTAAAAGTCCGACAGGAGCGCGGTGACCTTGGGACCGACCTTCCCCCCTGCCACCCTGGCGCCTGGACCGACGTTATCTCTATTTTATCGCTCCATTCATTCTTATTTCCCGGAATTTACTATTTATCATTTCTATTTAATTTCATTCCGATTAGTTTGTATTAAATGCCAGTTATTTCATTGATGTTCTTTTGGAGAATAAATAAAATTGAATATCTTGATTATTTATGAATGTATGATGATGAAACTTGGTATGTGGTTTCACCTGGTTGTGGTCTATTGATGTTTGCATCATGTTGTTTGATTGTCCCGGTAGTAGCAAACCTGCATACTCAGCATTAATGTTATTCTTATGGAGAATAAGTAAAGTTTTATATCTCCCTTAATTACGAACCTAATTTAATAAAACTTGGTATGCAGCTTCACCTGGTTGTGTTGTATTGATAATTAAAAAAAACATCAAAACCCATTTATTATCTTCCGTGTTGCATTATAAATTCACTGAGTACGCAGGTTTGCTGTGACAGGGTTATTATTTTCCTAACATTTAATCTTAACGTTATTATTTGGTAGCATTTACCTAATTAACTCAACGTAACCTTAAGATTTTCTTCAAGTGATATTGAAAGTCAGATATTGAAATGTTATAGTATTTATTTTAGCTAATCGCTCTAAAATGTAATATAATTTATCTCACAAGAATCGAAAATATTCGTAAATTTACCCGGCTGTTGCAGATCAAGGAAAGTGCGAAGGTTTTAGCGAATTTCCCCTATAGGAAAGAAGCTGTTACCGTAGGTGGCATGGTAAGACTTAAGCCCGAGACCATGACAACTTTTTGGTTTGAGGTCCCCAGATGCCAAAAACACTATTCGTTCAAATTTATATATATGTATATATATATATAGATATATATATGTGTGTGTGTGTGTGTGTGTGTGTGTGTATACATATATATAAATATGTGTGTCCGTTACCGTGATAACTTTTGAAAGAAACGCCCGATTTTGATGAAATTTGGCACAAATGTGTAGAGTAACATTTATGACTTTAAGTTCAAAAACCAGATCGATCAGACTATGGGAAGGGGGTTTTATGGGGGTTTTAAATTTTCCAAAAATCAGTTTATTGAATTTTTCCCCCTAAAATAAAAAAAAAAAAACTCAATTGTGGTTATAGCCATTTTATAGAGCTTAAAAATGTTAATCTTATGGGAAAAAGGTTTTTGGATTTTCCTCAGATAATTTTACTGAAAACTTGACATTTGCTGATACCAATTAGTTCAGCTCTACAAAACAATCATTTTGGTGTTTTAAGTGTTGTTCTACGTCCAACCGTTGCAGAGATATTCAAAGTGCTAAACACAGTACGTTGTCCAATGTCATCCATATGGAGAGTAAAAAAATTGTATATCTCGATTATTCATGAATGTATATTGATGAAACTTGGTATGTGGCTTCGCGTAGTACTGGTATATTGATATTTTCACACTAAATGGATTTTTTGTTGATTATACCCATTGCAGCAAACCTGCAAACTTGGCCCCCATATTATTCATATGGAGAATAAGTCAAGTTATATATCTCCCTTAGTTATGAACCTAAATTAATAAAACTTGGTATGTAGCTTCACCTGGTTGAGTTATATTGATAATTGCAAAAATACACATTTTTTATCTTCCTCGTTGCAGCAAACCTGTGTACTCAGCTCTAATGTTATTCTTATGGAGAATAAATAAAATTCTATATATCACTTATTTATAAATGGATTTTTGTGAAACTTGGTAAGTAGCTCTATGTAGTAGTGAGACACATATATATGCATTGGAAATTCGCTGAGTATGCAGGTTTGCTGCGACGGGGTATTTGTTTTTATTGCAACATTTCATAGATTTGATATATTTAAGTTTACCATATAATAAATAAACCCCACATTAATGTATAATAGGCCTATCTAGGTAATAAGAAGGCTCACTAATTCATTCATGTAAACTGCTTCAAATTATTTAATTTTATTTATTTTTCAAAATTGATCTCATTCCAAATTTAATTTGATATAGTACAAGTGTTTAAAACAAGTGACAGTGTCTACAAGAACTTCAGGAACATATGGCAGTGACTAACATTATTGAGAACCATGTGGTACAATTTAAAAAGAAGAGAGTTTCCAAAAGTATAATGGCCAAGTGTTAGCTTTTTGTGGGTATCTACCCAAAATTAACATTTTTCCCTATAAAAAGTGTAGTGGAACACACCATCCACTCTTTTATTATGTAAGAAGAGTCACTGGCAAAGTTTTATCCCATTTTGCAAGGCCAAGAAGAAATGCCAGTGATGAACAATATAAAACTATGGTGAGACCCTTCCAACTTACCTTGTAGATTGCAGCAACATATAATTGATGTCCAATTTTCAAGTCTAACATCATTTCTAGCATTTTGGAATACTTTAAAGTAAACTAAACACATCAACCTCAAGATTAATTCTCTGGACTTATACTTTTTATCAATTAATTTTTCAACAGACTAAAGTTTCAAGGCTTAGCCTATTTATTTCCTCAAGACTGAAAGAAGCCAATAACTGTGTATTACAAACTTTTGATTTCTGAGATCCTCATTGGCAAAACTTACAATATGTCAAAATTCATATCATAACTAAACATTCAATTAAGATAAAAGATATTTTACTAAGACAAGAACAGACAGTCATTCTTGCCGCACGAGTTCCCCCCCTGCAGATCCTATAGACATTGTGTAAACCCTGAGCACTTCATGCATCAAATAATAATTATCTTATAGTAAAGTTAATCCTCTATATTTATGTGCCATAATTTGTGAATCCCTATTTTGTAACCTGAAATGTCAACTTCATTAATAAATCCATTCATTGTATTGTAAACCAGTTTTATTATTTGTAGTATAAACAGCCATTAATTATTGTCATGATCACGAAATGGAAGAATTAATTAAGCCAAGAACAGCTGTTAGGTTATCTATGTAGCGAAACCTGGAACTGAAATAAAATACAGTAAAATAGGAAAGTCAAAGTAAAAAGGTAAACAAATAAATATCTCTCTATCTATCTATTGTTTATACATATGTTCACACTTATATTAAGCAAACAAGGTGTTGTGTTTTGCAATTGGCGCTTCCAACGTAAGGCTTGAATGAGTGTCTGTTCTTAAATTTGAAGCAGTTAATTTAAGTAGGCATATTTGTTTAGAATAAGGAAAAATCAAGTAGGCTACTAAGAATTATTGTAAAGATAAGATTTATTCCCATACTCCATTTCCCCCCACTACAATTGACAAACTTTATAGTGAAGTAAGATTATGCCCAAACATTATAACTTAAGACCTAATATCAACCCACCCCGTCGTTTAATCGAGTCACCAACAACAACAACTATGAATTCCCCAAGTAACGAATCTACGGAATCACAGACGTCCGAAACACTTACTGCTTCTGACATTACGATATTACACGAAGAACACACTACTACAGTAAACATTCCCACGCAATTTAACTTCAACGACGACACAAACACGCCCTTCCTTGGTTTCGACTTGAGTAATGACGCAGACGACGTAAACAGTACAGACGCTTTACACGATAGTCCTGCCACGAACGCCATGACACCTGACACAACCGGTGAAACCCCCACTCCCGCGGTTTCCATGACGACCACCGTTTCCCTGGCAACCACCCCTCCCCACCTCTCTATGTCATCACTACAGTCCCAGAATATACCGCTTGCGACTACACTAAACCCACTCAGCCCGCAGTCGACAATTAATATAAATCCCGCTGACATGTTGTCCCAAATCAGTATTATGTTTCAACAATTAGACATTAAGCTAAGCACAGTCCAAACTGAAATAAAATCCGAATTAGACATTAAGCTAAGCACAGTCCAAACTGAAATAAAATCCGAATTAGACACTAAACTAAACACAGTCCAAACCAAAATAGACACTAAACTAAACGCCGTTGACGATAAACTAAACGCCGCTGATGCTAAACTAAACGCTGCTGACGCTAAACTTGACACGAAATTTAATGCTGTTCATGCTGAATTACACAATCTAGGCCGCGCTCAAGTTAGATTTCAAGACGAAATAAACCAAATCCGACAAAGACAGAGTGAACAATCCATTAGAATCGAAGGAATTGAAACCAAATTATCCGCTGAGATCACCAAACAAACGTCTGATTTAAAAGAACATTTCGAAATCGAATTTGAACGACAAAGAAACGAGACTAACAATCTAATCTATTCTACTAACAATCAAATCCGTACCGAACTAATCACTAAAATGAACGAAGACGTAGGTGACGTAAACAATCAGATCAGAGAACTTAAAGATGAAACATTACAACGAATAGACGACACCATTGACCGTCACACCAAAACCACTCAAGACGTGTTTTTACCACTAATTCAACAAAATCAAATCAAAATCGAGCAGACCAAAAACGAATTTAGCCAACTAAACGAAATTGTAAACACGGAAATTAAACTCCTGAAAAACGAAATTGTACAGAAGTCAACTATCGTCCCTTCAACCATAAATGTTGTTTGCGGAAACAATGGCAATGCTGTCGACCAAACCATACCCAAATTTTATGGACGCGCATACAATCCTCAAGAATACTTGATTAAATTAAAAAAATACTACGAACGGAATAGTCACAGAAACAATTGTACTGATCTGAGAGAAAATCTGATTGACACAATCGAAGCCAGCTTCGAAGGTCATGCGTCGCGTTGGTTCTCTTTGATAAAAGACGATATCAAAGATTGGAATGAGTTTGAAAATGCATTTTTGGCTAAGTTTTGGAATCGTTCAGTTCAGAGAGGAATACGACAAAAATTGGAGGTAGAAAAATTCCGGACGAATGGTAAACTGTCACGCTCCGAATACTTTATAGAACGTGTCATCACACTGAGATCTTTAACACCACCATTAAGCGACGATGAAATTGTATCCTGTCTCGCTGAACACTTCAGTGAAATAGTACAAGACGCAAGAAGAGTCCAAAACGCTAATACTATTCATGAATTCGAGTCACTACTACAAAGAGAGGACCTAAAGGACGCACAGAAGAGAGACAGACACAACTATTCAGCACATAACAACCGACCGACTTCACCCCAAAATCAACGTCAACCGAATTACCAAAACAATCAGAACGACAAGAGACCAAATAACAACAACAACTTCCAATACAACAACGGACATCAACATGGTAACCAGTACCGAAACCACAACATAAACCCACACTCCTACCAGCCTAGAGATAACCGTGCACAGTATCACCCCTACAACAACGGTTACAGAAACAACAACAACTACAACAACAACAACAGTCACTACTATCGACCTCAACAACATGACAGGAATTCCCCGAACAACAACAACATACACAACTACCATTTCCCATCCCCACGACCAGGAACATCAAGTAATGAGAGAAAATATCCGTCACGTGAACAGCATAATGTCTGTACGACAATCCTAGAGAGGACTGACCCCAACCAAAAACCCCCATCACCCAACCCCACTGATACAGCGCTACCTTTAAACGGGTAAGCACTGAAGTAATCGAAGGCTGTCTTACGGATTTGTCACTCCCCTCCCGTTTGATGATGTCTTCAGTGCCCACACAACATATCGGACATAACAGGCCTAATAATACTAATGATACTGATATTATATATAATCCCATAAATAACGAGTATACTGTAAGTACGATCTGCTGCGACAGAGAATTTTTAATGAGAGAAGAATCTGATGTAAATAATAAATCCACTGATAAACAAAATTTTAACTGTCCAGAACTTAAAGTAAAAATTAACGATATATATGTAAATGCGTTAATTGATACCGGCTCTAACATCACGTGCATGTCAGAAAAATGGTTTGAAGAGAATAAACATAAGTTTAATAAATTTGAAGAACTGCCCGTAACCAATACATTCATTAAGACTGCAACAGGTGAACGATCGAAACGTATAGCGAAAATAATATTATTACCCATACAGATAGAGAAGCAACAAACTAATGTACAAGTTTTATTGGTTCCCAACCTAGTTAGACCATTCATTATAGGGATTGATTTGTTAAGTTACTGGGAGATGGAAATAAACTTTGAACATGAAACGATTATGTTGAAAATAAACAATAATGTTATCAATTTGAAGTTTGGAGAAGCGTATATTGAAGGTATATCATGTTACATCGTAAGAGATGAAAGCCACAGGCAAAATAACATTAACAATAATACTCATATAAATAATCATACTAATCAGTCTAATTATGATACCAATAATCCCATAACTTGTAGTATCTCTTATAATATCGTTCAGCAATCACTAAATAACAATGAATTACTAAAACAACAACAACGGGAGCAGTTAACCGATTTGTTAATAAGTTACCAGGATGTATTCTCCGATGATCCCGGAATATGCAATAAATACGAACATGTCTTAAATGTAGAAAATCCAGAAAGTTTCAAGTGTAACACATATCCTGTACCCTTAGTACATCAAGACGCGGTGATGAAAGAAATTGAACGGATGGAATCCTTAGGCATTATTGAACGTAGCAACAGCATCAATATCAATCCGATAATACCCGTAATCAAAAAGACAGGAGAAATACGATTGTGTTTGGACGCCCGTAAGGCTAACCAGATAATTATACCCGACTACGAATGTAACCGGAGTGTAAATGAACTTTTGGCGAAGTGTAAAGACGCAAAATTTATCAGCAGCATTGATTTGACGGCATCCTATTGGCAGATACCCCTTTCACCCGAATCCCGGCAGTATACAGCATTCCAATTTCGCGGGAAGACCTACCAATATAAAGTTACCCCTTTTGGTATATCCACGTCCCAAGCCGCCCTTGTACGAGCACTTGACAAAGTTTTTGATGAAGAGGTTGAAAAGTTTACTATGATCTATGTCGACGACATTTGTATTATTTCTCCTGATTTTGAGTCACACTTAACCCATATGAATTATATACTCCAAAAACTACAAGAAGCCAACATGACTGTAAAGTTTTCAAAGTCCAAGTTTTGCCAAAGTTCTGTCCCCTTCCTAGGATATACCCTGACCGAATCAGGACTCCAGATGGACCAAAGTAAAATTTGACCTATCCTCGACTTTCCCACACCAACAAGTAGAACCCATTTGAAATCATTTCTTGGTTGTATCAATTATTATAATAAATTTATTGACAAGTATTCTGAAACTATCCAACCACTCCTCCGTCTTACCTCTAAGAAACATAAGTTTACCTGGACTCCCCAAGATGACGTCACCTTCAAGGAAATTAAAAACCTGTTCCTCCAAACCAACGTCCTACACCATCCATATATGTCCAAGCCGTTTTATCTCCAGACAGACGCGTCAGATTTTGCTATCGGCGGTCATCTCTTTCAATATCTCGATAGCGGGGATAAAGCTGCCATAATGTTCATATCGCGAGCGCTGCAGCCTTCCGAACAGAGATTTACGACCACCGAAAAGGAACTTCTCGCCATCGTCCACTGTTTACAAAAAGTGCGGTATATTGTTTTAGGAGCCAAATTAAATATTATAACTGATAATCACGCTATCACTTTCCTCAAGACGTGCCGTCTGTTAAATAATCGTTTGACACGATGGATTTTAGCAATCCAAGAATACGATTTTAGTATAGTACACTGTAAAGGTACGGAAAACGCTACTGCCGATGCGTTAAGTCGAATTCAACACCCCCAAAATCCGTCGTCAGAAAACAGTCCCATAGAACTCTCACTAAATTATATACAGCGCATCCAAGATCCCCAACTCCGTGAAGAACTTAATAATTTACCCCAACTCCAATCCGAAGATCCCCGTTTGCAGACACCATATAGAATTTTAAGTAATGAAAACGAAAATCCCGAATTCACAAAAGTCTCTAAAACATTCAAACTCCACGACCACACCCTATATCAAAAACTACATAAACACTGGCGAATTGCTGTACCAGAATGCATTGTAAATCGATTGATTTGGGAATGCCATCACTATTATCTACACTGCGGTGCTAAGAAATGTCATTTACTCCTTTCCGAAAGCTTTGTTTTCAAAAACATGTACAGGAAAATTAGAACTACCCTAGCAACGTGTGATTCATGCCAAAGGTGTAAAATTAATCCCCGTCCCCTCCAAGGCATAGCCCAAGGAATTCGCTGCCTAGCCAAAAACGATCAGCTGGCCGTTGACGTAATCGGACCCCTCCCAACGAGTACAGGAAATGTAAAATATATTTTAATAGTGTTAGACATATTTACGAAGTTTGTCATGTTATACCCTATGAGGAAAGCTAACACAAAAACGATTCTTAGTAAACTTTTTGATATTCATTTCAAAAAGTATGGGAAACCCAATAAGTTACAAAGTGATAATGCCTCCCAATTTAAAAGTGATCTTTGGTTTCAAAAGTTGGAAGACAACGAAATTACCCCCATATTTAGTCCACTCTATCACCCCAGTTTTAACATGGCTGAAAGACCTATCAGAGAAGTAAAAAGATGCCTGCGGACATATTGTTCCAGACAACACCGAAATTGGTCGAGATTTATCCCGGACATAAACCAATTTCTCAACGAAGTGCAACACGACACAACTGGATTCAGCCCTAATGAACTGCAGTTTGGAGAAAAGGACAAGAGGTTCTGGGAAACGTATATCAATAACCCATTCAGCAACGACCTATCTTTGGAAACAAAATTATATTTAGCTTCACAAAGAATTCGAAACAAGCGAGAGAAGAGAGCGCAGAAATTGAACTCAAAGTTACATCCCACACTGTTCAACGTTGGCGACTTAGTATTAGTGAAGAATCACCCCTTATCAAATGCCGCATATGGAGAAACGGCTAAACTATTTGAAATCTATGAGGGACCATTTAAAATTGCAGAGGTCATCGGACATTCCACCTATCACGTGTGTACATTAGACGAACAATATAAATTCGGACCATACTACATTAATGCATTGAAAAAGTATATTAGCAGACCTGTGAACACCTGAATACATCATCATCGTGAACCCCACCAATTCCCTTCCCTTTGTTATATTGTAAATAGTTATGTTAGCATATAATATTCATTATGTTGTCATTTCAAAGTGTTATGTAATTTCCCCTATCAAGTGTTTTCCCCATTTAATGTATGTGTTTTCCCACTGTGTTTATATAACCCTTTACAAGTGTCTCCCTATTGCATGTGTCTCCCTCCCCTTCTTTCCTCCCCAAGACTCCCAAGTGACAAACCCGTTAGGATATGGACCAGAATAACAGTTTCCTCCCCCCCCCTTGAATAAACAATTATTATAATATTTCTTCCAGTGAGTTAGTTTAAAAAAAAAAAAAAATGTATTAATGTTAAGGAATAATAATGTCAAGTGGATATTCTCCCTACCAACCCCACTATGGACAGAGAAACCCATGAACATTTCACCCTTTTTGTAACTTATGTCATGATATTCCATATTTGTGTTTAATGTTTAATTGATGTTATTTAATCCCAACTGTCATTCATCCAACGTTATAATTTTGTTATGTGTTAACCTTCATGTATTTTCAATGTTATCCAATTGTTATGTGTGTTCATGTTATCATAAATATTCATATTATGTGTACCATCAAATCCATTCATGTTGTTTCGAAATCTCAGCTTCATTTCATTCACTTCGACTTCTGCGGGGATCATTGCAACATTTCATAGATTTGATATATTTAAGTTTACCATATAATAAATAAACCCCACATTAATGTATAATAGGCCTATCTAGGTAATAAGAAGGCTCACTAATTCATTCATGTAAACTGCTTCAAATTATTTAATTTTATTTATTTTTCAAAATTGATCTCATTCCAAATTTAATTTGATATAGTACAAGTGTTTAAAACAAGTGACAGTGTCTACAAGAACTTCAGGAACATATGGCAGTGACTAACATTATTGAGAACCATGTGGTACAATTTAAAAAGAAGAGAGTTTCCAAAAGTATAATGGCCAAGTGTTAGCTTTTTGTGGGTATCTACCCAAAATTAACATTTTTCCCTATAAAAAGTGTAGTGGAACACACCATCCACTCTTTTATTATGTAAGAAGAGTCACTGGCAAAGTTTTATCCCATTTTGCAAGGCCAAGAAGAAATGCCAGTGATGAACAATATAAAACTATGGTGAGACCCTTCCAACTTACCTTGTAGATTGCAGCAACATATAATTGATGTCCAATTTTCAAGTCTAACATCATTTCTAGCATTTTGGAATACTTTAAAGTAAACTAAACACATCAACCTCAAGATTAATTCTCTGGACTTATACTTTTTATCAATTAATTTTTCAACAGACTAAAGTTTCAAGGCTTAGCCTATTTATTTCCTCAAGACTGAAAGAAGCCAATAACTGTGTATTACAAACTTTTGATTTCTGAGATCCTCATTGGCAAAACTTACAATATGTCAAAATTCATATCATAACTAAACATTCAATTAAGATAAAAGATATTTTACTAAGACAAGAACAGACAGTCATTCTTGCCGCACGAGTTCCCCCCCTGCAGATCCTATAGACATTGTGTAAACCCTGAGCACTTCATGCATCAAATAATAATTATCTTATAGTAAAGTTAATCCTCTATATTTATGTGCCATAATTTGTGAATCCCTATTTTGTAACCTGAAATGTCAACTTCATTAATAAATCCATTCATTGTATTGTAAACCAGTTTTATTATTTGTAGTATAAACAGCCATTAATTATTGTCATGATCACGAAATGGAAGAATTAATTAAGCCAAGAACAGCTGTTAGGTTATCTATGTAGCGAAACCTGGAACTGAAATAAAATACAGTAAAATAGGAAAGTCAAAGTAAAAAGGTAAACAAATAAATATCTCTCTATCTATCTATTGTTTATACATATGTTCACACTTATATTAAGCAAACAAGGTGTTGTGTTTTGCATTATGTACAGAGCCAAGTAATATTTTTTTTTAGTAAAAATCTTCTATATTTATAAAAAAGGATGTTGGTTTGTTTGTTTGTATATATATTTGAAGTTTACTGACTCGGACACCGTTGGACTGTTTGCCATGAAACTTGGTATATATATGTAAATTTTCACAGAGAAGAGTTTTAAGCCGTCCATTTCGTCCCAACTCAATTGGGTTCCTCCCAAGAGGTCCAAAAGTGTTCCCATATAAACCATATGGGAAGATATTTTTGTTTACATAAAAGCTAATGATATGTTTACTTGAACAGGTGATCTTGGTGATATTGGTTTTAGTTGGTAATAGTCAAAGACATTAGAACGTCTGCCAGGTAACAGCTAGTTTACTATATAGAAAATATTGCCTCTTAGTAAACAAATCAATTGTTCGTTAAAACCAAATAAAAAACAAAATTAATAATTAAGAAAACAAAGGAAAAACAATAATAAATAAAGATGGACAACAAAAAAATCTAATTCGACCAAGTTTAAAATCAAAATTATTTTAAATCAGTGTCAGATTGACAATCCATTGACTGTAGTTTTATGCAAAATAAAGCACTTACCAGTTGATTATGTGGCCCTTGAACATCCTCTCCGCACTGGTTCATATGGAAATAGAATCATACAGAGGCACAAAACTGCCTACAAACGTTCAGAAGTTCAAACAACTGAATAAATACACACTAATCCCCTTTCCAATTAATATTTATATTACCTAGGCTACTGCCTCCTTTGTACCTGATGATGCGACTTTATAATTAGTTATTACATTTAATGTTTGGATATTGTTTTTAGCTCAAACAAAATTTAAACGTAAGATAAGTAATTTAGTTTCTGAATAATAATCTTATTTTTGTATTGATAATTTATCTTTTATTTTTGCAGTCAGAGAAAGATTTTACTTTTATGTAAAAAACTAAGCGAATCTTGTTCATTGTTTCCATTTATTTTTCTAAACTGTGAGGATATGTTTGAATTAGACATGTTACCTACAATATATTGTTTTATTTTATTAATTATAAATTATATTAGTGAAAAATGTCGGTGTGGATTAACAATGTGTTTTAATTGTACATTTCAAGATACTTTCATCGTTAAATTTCAAACTGACAAAACATAATTTATTATATGCATCTTTACATGTAAGTGAAATAAATAGGTACATTTGAAATAAATGCATATGTAGTGCGAGGATAAGAAAGAAGGCATTAAATATGACTTTATATTTAGATTGTTTTTAACATCATGTTCACTCGACTCAATTGAAAGCTCAGTGATTTGGATTATATGCTGGCCTTATTCAAAAATCACAATGACCTTTTCAGTAAAATTGTTAACAAGAAACAGCTTAACTCCTTCTATGTTTTGGTAAAGTGTTGAACATTCAGCCTGAAACCCCTTTTATGGTTAAAATTGTTATTAGTGAATTTCCTTTGGAAAGTGAACTATTAGCATGACCCTCACGGTGAAACTTAAGCCCGGGACCACCATAGAAGTTCCTCACGTGACCCCCTGAACACGTTTTGGGGGGTCGTTCAAAATTGTATATATATATATATATATATATATATATATATATATATATAGACATATATATATGTGTATGCACTCTAGCGGTCGCATTTTTTGTCCGATTTACATCAAATTTGGTAGGGACGTTCCTTTCTATAATCTGTTGGATAAGTTCGTTGGGCAAAACAATCGGAAAACTCTAAACCCATTTTTTAGGGATTAATCTTTCAAATGTCATGTTTTTGGGCCCAAAAAGGGTCAGAAAAGCCCCAGATGTCAAATTAATACATGTAAAAAGATGGGAATTAGAGAGGCGAAAGTTTTAAATATCATTCTAGCATAAATATTTACCGAGTTATTAAAGAAAATATGTATCGGCTAAACACAGTACGTTGTCTTATGGGGGTTTTACACTAGAAAAGCGTGTTAGTCCTTTGTTAGAGTACTTTTATTACCCCCAGCAACCTCACCCCTACTTGCAAGCCTGTCTGGACCTTCTACTAACCTTATAATGTGCAAAATTGTATTCCCAGCTTTGCAAGTAAATGAAACCAGGAGTATCAGAACAGCCAAAAAAAATCAATGTTTTCAGATTTCAATAAAATTGGTCAAATGTATGTTTTTACACTGATTTTGAGTTTTAAAAGTTTTTATGTGGAAATTCACTTCCCTCACGTCAGCGTGCTGCGTGCGAACTCGTTTTTCTTAGTACTGTTTTTGTGATAAAATATTATACATTTATATTTGTTCACAATCTGTTGAAAAGCTAAAGTAATGGATAAGTTGACAACATCACATTTTACTCAATAGTGCGGACAAACTAAGGCCACTAAAATTAATTAATGTGTACTCTCTCATTCTGATCAACTGCAGAGTGGCCTGTTTAAAGTACGAACAAACAGCGAGTTAATGCGAAATGTATGTCATGTTAACAAACAGCGAGTTAATGCGAAATGTATGTCATGTTAACAAACAGCGAGTTAATGCGAAATGTATGTCATGTTAACAAACAGCGAGTTAATGCGAAATGTATGTCATGTTATCAAACAGCGAGTTAATGCGAAATGTATGTCATGTTAACAAACAGCGAGTTAATGCGAAATGTATGTCATGTTAACAAACAGCGAGTTAATGCGAAATGTATGTCATGTTAACAAACAGCGAGTTAATGCGAAATGTATGTCATGTTAACAAAGTATTTAACTACGTTTAACATGGTTTAGTTTCTATAAAAAAGCTGAAAACTGGACTTTTTAATTGTTATCATAACCCTAGATTATTTGTCTGTATATCAATTAAACCTTGGATATTTGTTTTAGTTTACAAGCTCAAATTCAAGAATAGTTCTAAAATATAATTTTTGTTACAATCGTGTGAATTTAATTAACTATTTTCAGATAAATATAATTGGCTCAACCATAAACAGCGGCACAGTAATGAATATAATAAGTTTGTTATTTTATAATTAGGTGACCAACGCACACAAAAACAAAAACCCAAACTATTTACCCTATTAAACTAGCCAAAGTAGGGGTTGTTTTTAGTGTTTTTTCAGTTGTACATCAACGAGAATTAAATTAGAAACCATTTTTTACTAGTTTATTATGGTTTAAATAAATTAGTTTAGTTCCAGAAGTTATAACTTTTTATCTCCAAGAAATTCCCCTTTCTTTATGAGGGGCGAAACATTTCGCTTCTCCACCTGGTTCTCCCTTAAGGCCGACGTTAAATTTCAAAGCTCTTCCCTACTCAAAGATTATCCAAAATCATCGTTTTATTGCTTCATTTATCGGTCCAAAATTAACTAGCGATTTCAGTGAGTAAAATTCTTATAACACAAATATTTAACCCAAAAATACTGATATATTAAATGTTCTAAAATTGTACAGCAATTAAAATATTTATATAATTTGTGATATCAAAGTTCCGCTTTTGAAATCGCTAATTTTTTAGCTCTTTATAAAGTCATTAATCAAACATTTTGGATAACCCGTTGAGAAGAGATGGGATTTTAAAGATAAAAAACGTTCTTATGACAAAGACGTTAGAAACGCAAAATGGTTCGTGAATGGAGCCCCCTCTTAATATTTATTTAATTTGTATTCTTAATGAGTAATTTTTTATGCGTCGTCCCAATTTACATTGGCAGTAACACTTTGCAACACATCCCGAGCCCCAATGCGGGGGGGGGGGCGGGGGTGTAAATAACGCGAAAGGCAGAGGCTCGGTTTCTAATGCCGGGTTTATGCAAACGACAGCAATTAGCAAAACCGAACCACTGACTGTCAAATCGCAATCGTATTATTCGTTTGTATTCTTGGTTATACACATAAATAAAGGAGTTATTATAATCTCGCGTAGCGTATGTAACTTATCCAATTATGTATCTGTTTTGTATGAGTTGTAGTTTGACATATTAATAAATACACAACTATTGCATGACGGATTGTATATAGTAACTCTTGGTTGATTATTTGGCATTCTCATCTTCTTCTTTAAAACTATATTAAGTGAAACTTGTTGAGAATGCCAAATAATCAACCAAGAATACAATCACCATCTTCAACAGCGTCAGAAGCATTAAAAAATGTATATAGTAACATTTATAAAGATTAATTTACACTAAAATCCTAAACATTTTAGAATTAAAATAAAAGTGTTTTTGTTATTTTACAAATTTGTGTGCTTAAATTGTACATAATAAACAAACATAAACAACATATCAGCTAACTAGGACTAGTTCAGGCCTGCCTAGAAGGGGGGACAAGGGGGTCAATTGCCCAGGGGCCCAAACTCTGGGGGCCCGGGAAGGGTGGTTGATTTTTAAAAATTGCAATACAGTATAGCATTCTTCTGGTTTCAAGCGATGTCCAAAGAAGTATAAGAAAAATACCCCCGTCGCAGCAAACCTGCATACTCAGCGAATTTCCAATGTAAATATAAATGTCTTAATACTACATAAAGCCACTTACCAAGTTTCATACAAATATATTCACAAATAAGCGATATATACAATTTTAATTATTCTCCATAAGAATAACATTGGGGCTGAGTACGTAGGTTTGCTGCAACAAGGAACACAAAAAATGGGTTTTTATGCTAATGTCAATATAACTCAACTAGGTGAAGTCGTATACCAGTTTTTATTCATTTATGTACATAATTAAGGGAGACAGAGCATTTAATTATTATCCATAAGAATAACATGGGGGCTGAGTCCGCAGGTTTGCTGCTACGGGAGAATTATGCAAAAACAATTTTTTGGAGCAAATATCAATAGACCTGAACGAGATGAAGCTGTATACCAAATTTCGTCAGTATACGTTCATAAATAAGCGAGATAAAAAAAATTTCTTTTCCTCCATAAGAATAACATTAGACAACGTACTGTGATTAGCACTTTCAATATCTCGGTAACCAATTGACGTAGAGGAATGATCGAAATACCAAATTGTGTGTTTTTTTAAGCTGAATCGAATGGTCAAAACTAAAATTTGACTTTTTCAAAAATTATATGTAAAAAATTCAAAAAACCCATTTTTGGGGTACAAAACCCCCCCAAAATACCCCTTCCGATAGGTCGATCTGTCTGGTTTTCGAACTTAAAGTCATAAATGCTGCTTTACATATTTATACCAAATTTCGTCAAAATCGGATCATTTTTACGAGAGTTATCGTGCTCACGGACACACATATATATATATATATATACACAGTATCGAACGAATGGTGTTTTTGGGGTCTGGGGACCTCAAAACGAAAAGTTATCATGGTCCCGGGCCTAGGTCTTACCATGCCGACTACGGTAATAGCTTCTTCCCTATAGGGGAAATTCGCTAAAACAGACAGAAAAAACATGATTTTGCCTACTACAATATAGTAGGCAATACACAAGCGCAGTACATACACAAACTATATATAATTCCAATATATTGAACCTTTAACATTGTGCAGTAACATTGTGAGTTGTAAGGGCCCATACCCTCATATACCCAGGGGCCCGGAATGTCTCCCTCGAGTAAATCGTTTAACCCATGAAAACAATTTGTTTATGAATTTTTAGATTTATGTTTGTTTTAGTGAAATTCCCCTATAGGGAAGAAGCTATTACCGTAGGTCTCATGGTAAGACTTAAGCCCGAGACCATGATAACTTTTTGTTTTAAGGTCCCCAGATGCCAAAAACACTATTCGTTCAAATTTATATATATGTATGTGTATATATATATATATCATATATATATATATATATATCATATATATATATATATGATATATATTGATGATATATATGTGTGTGTGTGTGTGTGTGTGTGTGTGTGTGTGTCCATTAACACGATAACTTGAGTAAAAAACGTCCGATTTTGATTAAATTTGGCTCAAATGTGTGAAATGACATTCATGACGGTAAGTTCGAAAACCAGAAAAATCGGACCCAGGGAAGGGGGGTTTATGGTGGTTTTAAATTTTCCAAAAATCAGTTTTTTGCATTTTTCACCCTAAAATTTTCTAAAAACTTAATTTTGGTTTTAAACATGTTATAGAGCTTAAAAAAAACAAATAATATAGTATTTTTAATTATTAACCTAGGTTAAGTGGTTGCGGAGAAAATCCAAAAAACCTACTCATAAAATCTCCCATGTTAATCTTAGGGAAAAAGGTTTATGGCTTTTCCTCAGTTTGTTTTAATATAAACTTCACATTTTCTTTTACCAATCTGTTCAGTTCCACAAAACAATCATTTTGGTGTTTAAATTGTGATTCTACGCCCAACCGTTGCAGAGATATTCAAAGTGCTAAACACAGTACGTTGTCCAATGTTATCCTTATGGAGAATAAATAAAATTTTATATCTCGATTATTTATGAATGTATGTTGATGAAACTTGGTATGTGGCTTCACGTAGTACTGGTTTATTGATATTTGCACAAAAAATTTATTTGTTTTTATCATTACCGTAGCAGCAAACCTGCGTACTCGGCCCCCATGTTATTCTTATGGAGAATAAGTCAAATGTAATGACTCCCTTAATTATGAACATAAATTAATAAAACTTGGTATGTAGCTTCACTTGGTTGAGTTATATTGATAATTTTATAAAAACCCATCTTTTTTCTTCCTTGTTGCAGCAAACCTGCTTTCTCAGCCCCAATGTTATTCTTATGGACAACAACTAGAATGTTATATAGCGCTTATTTATGATTTAATATTGATGAAACTTGGTATGTGGCTTCACCTAGTTAAATTCTATTTATATTTGTATACAAACCAATTGTTTTTGTTCCTTGTTTCAGCAAACCTATGTACTCATTAACAATGTTATTCTTATGGTGAATAATTAAAATCGCTTATATGTGAATATATTTTTATGAAACTTGGTTTGCCGCTTTATTAAGACATATATTAGGCATTGGAAATTCGCTGAGTACGCAGGTTTGCTGCGACGCGGGTGTAATGATATTCGAAAATAAAAACTACTTCGCACGCAGCATGCTGACGTGAGGGAAGTGAATTTCCACATAATAAACTTTTAAAGCTAAAAATCAGTGTAAAAACATACAATTACGCCAATTGTTATTGAAATTTGAAAACATTGATTTTTTGGCTGTTCTGATGCTCCTGGTTTCATTTACCTGCAATGCTGGGAATACAATTTTGCGCATTATAAGGTTAGGAGAAGGTCCAGACAGGCTTGAAAGCAGGCATGAGGTTGCTGGGGATGGTAATAGTACACCAACATATGAATAACAGGCTTTTCTAATGTAAAATCCCCATAAGACAACGTACTGCGTTTGGTCGATAAACATTTTCTTTAATAACTCGGTAAATATTTATGCTAGAATGACGAGAGAGGGCTTAAAGGTTTCGCCTCACTAATTTCCATCTTTTTACATACATTAACTGTACATCCGGGGCTTTTCTGATCCTTTTTGGACCCAAAAACTCAATATTTTAAAGACATCCCCAAAAAGGGGGTTTAGAGTTTTCCGATTATTTTGCCCAACAAACTTGTCCAACTGATTATAGAAAGGAACGTTCCTACCAAATTTGAAGTAAATCGGACAGAAAATGTAACCGCTAGAGTGTGAATACATATATATATATATATATATATATATATATATATATATATATATATATATATATATATATATATATGTATATAAATATATATGTATATATATATAAAGTTTTTAGCGACCCCCCAAAACGTGTTCAGGGCGTCACGTTAAGAACTTCTATGGTGCTCCTGTGCTTAAATATCACCGTACGGATCATGCTAATAGTTCATTTTTCCATAAGAAATTCACTAAAAAGGTGGTATAACATAGTCCGAGGGTCATAACAACCTTCTGACTTGACGATACTACATACATACAACACACACCATTTTCTTTGGGTAAAGGGATTTGTGTGAAGGGGGGCTTGTTACATTTCAAAGTTTAGTGTCATTAACTAAAAGTATTATAAGACTGCTGCAATGTATTCATGGAAGATATTTCCATCAATACACAACAAAACTACTTTATACCTATATTTCTTTGCTAAACTTAAAATTACGCTGGTAAATCTTCATGAGTACTACCAAATTCAAATTTAAATAGCAGTAATAAGTTTATTTTTTGTAAACATTAAATTTGTTTCTTCATGATTATAACATAATACGTCTTTATGGACTGGATTCAAGGATAAATACGTCATTATAACTAAAGGATATTTGCTATGATCCTTATCACAAACACTCTCATACAAATGGCCAACATCGTGTGTTATCTGTTCCAAAGCCATTGGCAGGGTCGAATTAACCGGGGGCTATACCAGGCTCATTGGAGGGATCTGGTCATCTGGTCATCTGGTCATACGTAACCATGTGATCCCTTTGGGATTCGGGATTGTCTGTCCCTACATTAGATTACATTGGTAGACACATGTTTAAAAATCTCTTACACATTGATAAATCTTTATTTTTATGTTTTCAGTTCTGCCCACACAAACCCTGACTAAGTCTAGTTTTGTGAAGAGTTTTAAGAAATATTAGTTCTAATATTTGTTTAGGTATTTAAAATTCACATTAACATTTACCCACCAACAAGAAAACACAGATAAATATATACAGTTGAGATGTGTATCAGTGTATATTTAGTATTTGTCACTTCGCTATGTTTCTATGTATTTATGTATATTGATGGATGAATAAACGTTTTATTTCATTTAATCAAATTATTTCAGCTTAAATAGCTTTACTTTATTTCTTGTTACCATTTCCAAATCATATAGCCTAATTTGCATTTTTTACTATTATTTAATTCAAACTCATATTAGTTAGAGATAGAAAAATCAATCAATCTCACGTTGAACCTTGGTAATGTTGGCATCACTGCCGACGAACTGATTGCGTTTTTAGCTTCAGGTCATTAATTCAAATTCACCATGCAATTATAAGTGTTTCGTTAATATATAATTTACATAATTTGTGATTCAATAAATTACCATTTATAAAATAACGACTAATTATTAGTTTCCAAATAAGATCTTAAATTAGAATACAGATCATTCGTAATAAGACAAATGTGGCATTCATGAAGCTACATCATTTTGCAAAATATGATATAAAGCCTGTAGGTATAACCTACAAATTGTATGCATCATAAGCTACAATCTATATGGTATATGCTGAAAATAAAAATAATTAAAATAACTGGGCGATAAAAATATTTAACACATAGTTTATTCAAAATTAATTGTAATTTTTTTTAAGATAGGTGTTTATAGTTTTCAACTTATACCTCGGGACACAAAAATTATAACCATTTTTAACTAATATTTCTAATTAATAGTTACAAAACAAAACAAAACTCTGTTGGCATAAATGTGTAGAACTTTAAAGTTTCGCAGTAAGCTATATGTAAACATAGTTTTGCTGGATGTAAAAACTGGGAATGATTGGGATTATGGTAACTGGACCCAGTTTCCAATTGTTTTTTTGATTAATAACGCTTTCCAGTAGGTTGTCAACTTCCCATAAAACACTTATTTACTGAGGACATTGGGATATCTACACTTATAGTTTAAGTCAAAGTCCAACGACAATTTGTTACCGTTATTGTTATTCAGGCACACGTTAAATTGCACCTGCATAACGTTAACGTAATGACGAATATGATTTAGAACGTTGTAAATAATTTGCGATGGAAACTTTATGTTACTGTGAGTATATAATAAGTGGTTCCACTACGTATAATTACAGCGGGCCACTCAACCACGGTGGATCTCTCGGGGCGGAGATGAATCAAGATAGTGGAGACATTAATACTGCTTGGTTCCGCCGCACCGAGATCTATACATTGCATTTGTATTTTCCTACGTCTGCATAACCTCACCTGACATATTATTTGTGATTGTATTTTCCAACGTGAGTGTGACCTATACATTGCATTTGTATTTTCCTACGTCTGCATAACCTCACCTGACATATTATTTGTGATTGTATTTTCCAACGTGAGTGTGACCTATACATTGCATTTGTATTTTCCTACGTCTGCATAACCTCACCTGACATATTATTTGTGATTGTATTTTCCAACGTGAGTGTGACCTATTCATTGCATTTGTATTTTCCTACATCTGCATAACCTCACCTGACATATTATTTGTGCTTGTATTTTCCAACGTGAGTGTGACCTAATCCATTTATTGCATTTGTATTTTCCTACGTCTGCATAACCTCACCTGACATATTATTTGTGCTTGTATTTTCCAACGTGAGTGTGACCAATCCATTTATTGCATTTGTATTTTCCTACGTCTGCATAACCTCACCTGACATATTATTTGTGATTGTATTTTCCAACGTGAGTGTGACCTATTCATTGCATTTGTATTTTCCTACATCTGCATAACCTCACCTGACATATTATTTGTGCTTGTATTTTCCAACGTGAGTGTGACCTGATCCATTTATTGCATTTGTATTTTCCTACGTTTGCATAACCTCACCTGACATATTATTTGTGATTGTATTTTCCAACGTGAGTGTGACCAATCCATTTATTGCATTTGTATTTTCCTACGTCTGCATAACCTCACCTGACATGTTATTTGTGCTTGTATTTTCCAACGTGAGTGTGACCTGATCCATTTATTGCATTTGTATTTTCCTACGTTTGCATAACCTCACCTGACATATTATTTGTGATTGTATTTTCCAACGTGAGTGTGACCTGATCCATTTATTGCATTTGTATTTTCCTACGTCTGCATAACCTCACCTGACATATTATTTGTGATTGTATTTTCCAACGTGAGTGTGACCTGATCCATTTATTGCATTTGTATTTTCCTACGTCTGCATAACCTCACCTGACATATTATTTGTGATTGTATTTTCCAACGTGAGTGTGACCTGATCCATTTATTGCATTTGTATTTTCCTACGTCTGCATAACCTCACCTGACATATTATTTGTGATTGTATTTTCCAACGTGAGTGTGACCTGATCCATTTATTGCATTTGTATTTTCCTACGTCTGCATAACCTCACCTGACATATTATTTGTGATTGTATTTTCCAACGTGAGTGTGACCTATACATTGCATTTGTATTTTCCTACGTCTGCATAACCTCACCTGACATATTATTTGTGATTGTATTTTCCAACGTGAGTGTGACCTGATCCATTTATTGCATGTGTATTTTCCTACGTCTGCATAACCTCACCTGACATATTATTTGTGATTGTATTTTCCAACGTGAGTGTGACCTGATCCATTTATTGCATTTGTATTTTCCTACGTCTGCATAACCTCACCTGACATATTATTTGTGATTGTATTTTCCAACGTGAGTGTGACCTATACATTGCATTTGTATTTTCCTACGTCTGCATAACCTCACCTGACATATTATTTGTGATTGTATTTTCCAACGTGAGTGTGACCTATACATTGCATTTGTATTTTCCTACGTCTGCATAA
This sequence comes from Allygus modestus, assembly GCA_963675035.1. Lineage (NCBI taxonomy): Eukaryota > Metazoa > Arthropoda > Insecta > Hemiptera > Cicadellidae > Allygus > Allygus modestus. The sequence continues at coordinate 14,348,295 of OY776116.1, forward strand.
CCTCACCTGACATATTATTTGTGCTTGTATTTTCCAACGTGAGTGTGACCAATCCATTTATTGCATTTGTATTTTTCTACGTCTGCATAACCTCACCTGACATATTATGTGTGCTTGTATTTTCCAACGTGAGTGTGACCTGATCCATTTATTGCATTTGTATTTTCCTACGTCTGCATAACCTCACCTGACATATTATTTGTGCTTGTATTTTCCAACGTGAGTGTGACCTGATCCATTTATTGCATTTGTATTTTCCTACGTCTGCATAACCTCACCTGACATATTATTTGTGATTGTATTTTCCAACGTGAGTGTGACCTATACATTGCATTTGTATTTTCCTACGTCTGCATAACCTCACCTGACATATTATTTGTGCTTGTATTTTCCAACGTGAGTGTGACCAATCCATTTATTGCATTTGTATTTTCCTACGTCTGCATAACCTCACCTGACATATTATTTGTGCTTGTATTTTCCAACGTGAGTGTGACCTGATCCATTTATTGCATTTGTATTTTCCTACGTTTGCATAACCTCACCTGACATATTATTTGTGATTGTATTTTCCAACGTGAGTGTGACCTAATCCATTTATTGCATTTGTATTTTCCTACGTCTGCATAACCTCACCTGACATATTATTTGTGATTGTATTTTCCAACGTGAGTGTGACCTAATCCATTTATTGCATTTGTATTTTCCTACGTCTGCATAACCTCACCTGACATATTATTTGTGATTGTATTTTCCAACGTGAGTGTGACCTCTAACCTAATCCATTTATTGCATTTGTATTTTCCTACGTCTGCATAACCTCACCTGACATATTATTTGTGATTGTATTTTCCAACGTGAGTGTGACCTGATCCATTTATTGCATTTGTATTTTCCTACGTCTGCATAACCTCGCCTGACATATTATTTGTAATTGTATTTTCCAACGTGAGTGTGACTTTTAACCTAATCTATTTATTGTATTTGTATTTTCCAACGATATTTTCCAACGAGACATGTTTCACAGTATGTATGAGAAAGTGCTTCTTTTTAGGGAATTTCCCCTATAGGGAAGAAGCTATACCGTGGGTGGCATGGTAAGACCTAGGCCTGAGACCATGATTACTTTTCGTTTTGAGGCCCCCAGATGCCAAAAACACCATTCGTCCAAATTCATATATATATATATAGGTATATAGGTATATGGTATATGTATAGTTATGTAGTTATAGTTAGTTGTAAGTATATATGTGTCCGTAGGCACGATAACTTTAGTAAAAATGGTCCGATCTTGATGAAATTTGGTATAAACGTGTAATGCAGCATCTATTTTCGTGAATATGCGAACCAGACAGGTCAGACAGGTCTAAGGGGGGTATTGTACCCCAAAAACTGTTTTTTAACTTTTTACATATGATTCCTTTTAAACCCGAATTTTGGTTTACACCATTAAATTCAGCTTTAAAAAAACAACAATTTGGTATTTTGATCATCGCTCTACGTCAATTGGTTACCGAGATTTTGAGAGTGCTAAACACAGTACGTTGTCCAATGTTAATCTTATGAAATAAGTAAAATTGTATATCTCGCTTATTAATGAACATATATTAATGAAACTCGGAATATGGCTTTGAATGGTTGGGTTTTAATGCTATTTGCATACAAAACTCATTTGTTGTAGTCCCAATGGCAGCAAACCTGCGTACTCAGCAGCTATATAATTTTATTCTTACGGAGAATAATAAACATGTGATATCTTGCTTGTTTATGAACATAAATTGATAAAACTTGGTATGTTGTTTCATTTGGAGGTGATCCATGGTATTTGCATAAAAACCAGATTTTGTGGTCATTGAGGCAGCAAATCAGCATAGTCAGTCCTATTGTTTTTCTTATGGGGAATAAATAAAATGTCATATCTCGTATATTTATGAATATGCTTTGATTAAAGTTGGTAAGTGGCTTCATGACTTAGTGAAGTACCATTTGACATCCACTGAGGATGCAGGTTTGCTGCAACGGGGGTATTTATAGACCTTGGGGGGCATCGGCTTAGAGTGCAAATCATCCTGGAGTCACTCACAGAGCCCAGGAGCTAGGTAGGGTTCTCTCTTCCTTTCTGGAGCGAGGCAGACTGACAACGACCTAACTTTCCCGTCCCTGAAAATTCCCTCTTTCCAGTGGCTACATAATATCAACAAAAAAAAGAGACATGCCTAGCCAGCTGTGCCGGGGCCTCCTAATCCTCCCAAACAAAGAAAAAACAAAATGTCAAATCATCAGCAGGTGGTTAATAATGATAGGTCTCAATCCCTTCCTATAGCCTCTTAAAATTCCCATGATAAATCTTACTAACCTCTGGCCATTGTACGAAACACTATTCTCTATTTCCTTAAATGAGCTTAAGAAGAAGTGTTGTCAATAGATGTAGTTGATGAAACATGTATTTAAGCATATCTCTATTCATAATCTAAATCAAACCAACATATTAAACAACTCGGGAATAACTAGTAACCAACAACCAGCAACTCGGGATTAAACTATTCGTTGCCGGGTTACTATTCAATGATTACTATAACGAAGCGATGACTAATTAGCATAAATTATGTGGACTAATTGGTTTGAAATCAGCCGGGCTTTGTCAGTAGCACACGAGCAGATCACGTGACTAGGCCGGGTTCATCCGTTGGAGGTGGACACTGATTACAACATGCATATTAGAACATATCCGACTATTCATCCAGTATCATGACATCCGTTATGTAGCTGTCAACCTTTTGGTTTTTTTTTTATTTGCCCCTTATTTTGTAATGCGTTAGGTACATTTCATTTAAGTTATTTGTATTCTGTGAATTCAAAAATCTACACTTTGATAAGTGTGTTTTATGATTTCTAACGCCGCGTTTTCCAAGATCATTTTGTAATTTTTTCACTGCAAAACACAAAATTGAATCAAATCCAATTTAACTGTTTGGGCAATTGGGATTATTAGCTCATTAGTAGTGTTTAAATATAATGATCCTTACAGGCAAAAACTATGAATAAATTTTAATAATCTTGAGGGTTGTATAGAATTGTGTCTGCATACCGAATTTAAACACAATCGGACCCTTTGGTGTGGTCTTTAGGTATTTCTATACACGTCCAAACCACAACACTAAAATCAATTTTGTAGGTATAGGCCTTGGGGACAAAGACACGAATATTTCATTCGATTAATAACTCAAATTCAAAACTTTGACAGAACCAAGTACTCTTACCAAACAATTTAAATAAGAGGTAACTAAAAGAATTTGAAGACAGGGGATAAATTATATGTGTAATTATGAAATTATACATGTAAGCAAACCACAATTATACATTATATTTTACCACCTTTAATCTCTTGAAGAGAGATCATTGTATATAAACAAAAAAAGTGAGGATATTATTTTTATGTATAGCGATTTTTTTAATAAAATAAAGCGGAATTTGCAGTAAACAACGTCAATTAGTCAGTGTTCAATGCACGTTGTTATTTCTCGACCGTTTGTTATCCGTGCTTTGATGATCCAGCCACTAATTGACCATTAGGCCCTGAGTTGCTCTTTTCTCCTCTAATACCTAATTTTATCTAGTTATGTTTCTTTTATGCAAATGAAGTCGTTTATCGTAAATATGTGCCAATCAAAACAAAATTTGTTTGTCTTTTACAATCAAAACAGCATTATTACAATTGAAATAGAATGTTTGCACAACATGTGTATAGTGAAATATATTTGAATATCTCAAAAATTTTCAAGTGATTTCATACGCTTTCCATAAAACATAGAACATAAACAATGAAACTATTAGAACTAGTAATGTGATTTTTTACGAGATCCCCAAACACTGGATTTTATATGAAAACTGCATCGTTTAAATATGAAAACTGTATCATGTAAATGTGAAACTGTATCAAGTAAATGTGAAACTGTATCATGTAAATGTGAAACTGTATCAAGTAAATGTGAAACTGTATCATGTAAATGTGAAACTGTATCATGTAAATGTGAAACTGTATCAAGTAAATGTGAAACTGTATCACGTAAATGTGAAACTGTATCATGTAAATGTGAAACTGTATCAAGTAAATGTGAAGCTGTATCAAGTAAATGTGAAACTGTATCATGTAAATGTGAAACTGTATCATGTAAATGTGAAACTGTATCATGTAAATGTGAAACTGTATCAAGTAAATGTGAAACTGTATCATGTAAATGTGAAACTGTATCATGTAAATGTGAAACTGTATCAAGTAAATGTGAATAAGGGAACAGAGGAAAATACCGGTCTTGAGTCAATTTTGAGAGACTAAATGTTATCTGTATTTACAAACTTATAAATTAATTTATATCAAAAATAAAACTTACTTGCTAAATTTCAAGAGTCTAAGTTTGACTACTGTATTTTTATCTCGTCAGAAGAAACCTATTAAAAATGCTGGTGTTTAGCCCCTGAACTGGAATTGAACTTAAAATATGGTTTTACAATACCTATATTCTATCCAGTTCATATGAATAATCATAAGATTACTACATGGTGATTGATTGTATAATGAACACGACATATTGTCTACTTTGCTAAAACTATATAGTAAATCCTTATAAGTACAATTTGTGTGTTTGAATTTTTACGAAATAAATCATGCCTTTCGGTTGATTTAGACATAAATCACCGAGAATATTCCTAGTCTTTGCTGGGAATATTCTCGGTGATTTATGTCTAAAATAATGTAAAGACATGATTTGTTTCGTAAAAATACAAACACACAGATTGTACTTATTAGGATTTACTATATAGTTTTAGCAAATATAGGTTTACATTTTGCGCACTTTTGCAACACATTTCACTTGACATAAACCGCTGAAGCCTGTAAAATAGTAATTTGTGACTGTAACGAGCGGGAATTGCCACCGTTTGAAGGACACAGGCGACTTAATGAGAACTCTGTGTCATGTTTACAACGGATATAACCACGTTTAACACCGTGTTACTCGCATATTAACACATGAACATTGAACTCAGCACCAGTTTAATTTGGTGTGAACTCGGTTTGTGATTTAATTAGTCTTATTGTCTCATAAAAATTATAAAATTTAAGCACTTTTATTTATTTATTTTGTATGTGATGGAGTTGTCGTAATCATATACAAACGTACAAAACACAAACACAATTATAAAGTACTGGGAGACACGTTACATATATTATATATATATATATATATATATATATATATATATACATTATATATTAACTATGTATATATATTTTTTTTATTTATATACAGAGTGTGTCTAACGAGAGTATGGCACAATAAATGCAGGATTTGGTATTATCGCTTATTCATTTTCCATCTGTCTATCATGTATGTAAGTTTTAATCAATAGTTTTAATTCTTAGGAATTACTTGAGGTACACTGACTCAAAACTTGGCACGTGTATTATACCAGTTAAGTGCTGATTTAGTATTGAATTTTGCGTTTCTAGCTTTAACCGTTTCATCAAAAAAGTGGTTACCGTGCTCGCTTCATAATCTGAAGTTCGCCGGATCGTTCCTTAGCAAAATCCTGAGAAAAATTTGTGAAGGTTCGATACTGGATCCAGCTGCCATTGGTCATTAGGCTATTAATTAATGATCAGTCGGTCTTAGTCAGTAACAAGGCTACACAAGGCTTCTCACCCATTCTACACTCATCATTCGTTCATATCCGCCTTAAAATACGCCCTAGTTCCGTCGGCGTCCTAGACAATGATTCAATGATTTAATGATTTAACACTTGAGACACTTGATACCCCGCATTACTATTGATGTTCACTCTACACTCTTTACATTCGCTAGACATGACTGTACTGTATTGATCTGGGGGGCAACTATCTCTACTTATCTACGAACACAGATACGCACGTCGTTCCTCCACGGCGTCTACAACCAGATTGATTAATATTTTCACTCCTGTTTCTCTTTGAGACTTTCCATTCAAGTATGAGGTCCATGGCTGCCAGTTGGTTTTCTGAAATATTTTTGGGATGGTTTGGCTATTTATAGATTTACAAATCGTAAAACTACTTCTCAATCCCTAAATCCCTGCAGAGAAAAATTAAATATTGCATTACCAAAGAATCCAAACTTTTTTAGACCGATAAGTCTAATAATATTACAATTATGCGTGATATTTATATAATCAATTAATTTTCATTGTCTGTAACTTAGTAGAATTTTCTTGTGTATGGAATATTACTTGTGCCCTTCATCTTGTCATAGGTAAACACGATCATTGTCAGAGAGGGTAATATCATCAACTACCTGATATTGGAAGCATTTGAATCATTGGAAGCATTGGAATCAGTTATCTCCATCGTAACCGTAGGCGAGGGCCCTACTAAACACGGATAATCCGTGCTTATCGTTCTGACCTGCTCATATACAACTGTGACCTCTTGGGATTCCCGGCTTAACCGCAAACGCTAAGCCGTTTTAAATAAATATCTATATATTTATAAAGTAATCCAAGCTAACATAACATTATAGCTACTTTTAGTATTTCCGGCATTGGAAAACAAAGAAAATAAACGTTATTTATCCACATTTCGTTGTTGGTGATGAGTTTATATTGTTTAAAAGATAATTTCGTACATTTTCCATCACTGATAAGAGAAAACCCAGTTTTACGACGTTTCGAGATTAGGAATCTCAACCCGTCTTCAGGAGATAAGAATACCCTGAACATAACAAAATTTGGAACTGTCCAGGTAAAGCTTGCAACATCTTTAACTGCTTTTAAAGTTTCCTGTTTTATTCTATTCTGTGTTTTTCCCCAACTTTGCTTGGATAGTGCTACTAATTTTGTTATGTTCTAGGTATTCTTCTCTCCTGAAGACGGGATCAGATTTCAGCTCCTGAAACGTAGTAAAACTAGGTTTTCTCATATCAGTCATGGAAAATGTCCGCAATAATTGCATAAACGAAAAATAAACATGAATTTAAACTTTTCTTAGTTTTATATTTTTATAACATTGCAATCATCGTTGTTTCAAGGTTATATTGAAGGTGGATTCATCAGTTTTATTATTTTTACGGTTCCAATCTCCTAGTCCTACCTACTGCAAAAGTTGGAGCTAAGGAAATTTTCTATAGATGAGGAAAAAGCCGAAATTTCCTTAATTTCTGGAACGTAGACGAGACCTTTAATTTAATTCCTAATTGACTATTACTTAAAATTCTATTTTATGGAATTTGTGTAGACGATCTGGTTTCCAAAGCATTGTAAGTGTACTAAAAATACTTAGGACATTTCAACTTTAGGCTATTATCTACATAGTACAATCGGATCAGTCCGTTTCTCGAATGACAAGTTTACCCTAAGATTTGTCGGTTTCCCTTTGATCGATGAAAATATTCTAAACAACCTTTATATAGGCTATAAGTGAAATTTTTAAGTCAAAATTGTGGGAGTTTAGCAAATTGCAGGATGGTGGGAGACGGCTCAAATTAAAGGCCTTGATCCCAGGGACTCGGGAACAATAGCAGTATTTCCAAAATAATACCAGCAAACGAGAAATAACGTAAGACATCCCCCATAAGAAAAGCATGGGGATTGAAAAACATCTGCTTTGTTTACATTAAAACATGTGATTAAGCTTGTACTTTATTAACGAAATGACCTGTGTTCCTACTTGGAGCAAGGTACTAGTATTCAAGCCACTAGTATTAAATAAAATACTAGCTAGTATAAAATCAAAATTAAAAGGCCTTACGATGTAAATTTCCAAACCTACTGTCATAATTATACAATCTTGCAAATACTACTAACACAACTAAAAAGCAATATTTCAGTAATTCACTCACCAAATTTGATGGAAATCCAAAAGAAAAATGGAAGATAATTCACAATCTCACTGGTCTCAAAACATACGCGATATTGATAGGTTAACACCAACGCTGGATGACGGCAGCATTGTTGAGGATGCACAGCTGATTGGAAACACGATAATAAATACCTTGTAACTGTGTACAAACAGCTGATTGTTGGTGTGACAATTAAAGCACCGGAAGTAAAGCGGAGAATAATATTGCTAGACCAAAAGTAAAAAAAAATTACTACCAGGTCTTTCATTTTTCTTGGTAATAAATCTTTTTCTTAAAAACTTTTTAATGAAGTTTCTAAAAATATTAGAGATTTTAAAACACTTAATGTATTACAAAATAAAATAAACTGTTGGTTATTAAACTGTAACGCCGTTTCTCAGCTGGCAATGATTTGTAAGTAAAGTGTTTGTGTGTATATGTTTGTATATTTACTAATGGCTTGAAGGGGCCTTAGCTCCTAACCTTGCACCAACACTACGATCTCTTTATTTTTTAAATCTGAGTAAAATCAGTGTAAGTAAGAACACATGTCTGTTCGTAAACAAAGTAGACACTTAATAACATGTTTGTAGTAAACAAAGCAGACGTTTTTAAATCCCCATTTCTTATGGTTAATGTTTTACGTTATTTCTCGTTTTCTGGTAACTTTTTGAAAATACTGCTATTTTTCCCGAGTCCCTGGGATCAATACCTTTAATTTAAGCCGTCTCCCGTCATTCTGCGATTTGCCAAACTCCCACAATTTGGACTTAAAAATTTCGCTTACAGAATTATATATAAAGATTATTATTGTTTATAATTTAAATAATGTATATGCAGTATATTTGTGAAAGGCAATGAATAGCTTCATAATGTTCCGTTTATTTAGGTAGACAAAATAATCATGGAATTATGTAGGCCTATTGCTAATCATCACTACTAGATAAATGTGGCTATGCATTTCCAGGATATAATGTAACGTGTAGTGTTTTTTTTCTCTTTTTTTTTAAGAAAATAATTCATTATTTAATTAAATAAAAATACAGCACACAACTCATGTTGATTACAGATAAAAATACAAGTTCAATCAATCGCTTGTTGATATTTGACCACCACTCGTTATGATGTTATTAACTAATTGCATTCTGTCTTAACTATTAATTTAAAATTTGCAACACATTCGTAATTGTTGTGTTAATTGAGTAATAACATTACTTTTTACTGTTGTGTGTAAACAACAAAAAATATGTGGTATCCCTACATTTGTACGGTACTTTGGTATTATACGGATGCCACCCTTATACAGCGCGCTGCGGCAGTTATGTTAGGATGGGTTATCATAAAAATGATTGTAGGACTTTCCTTGTTTCGTTACAAATCGAATGATACCTGATGAGTCACACTTCCGGCCGCCAAACCCCCTCCAAATAGGCCAAGGTCAGGTCGTTGACCGGAGCGCGCGCATTACCTGTCACCGCCTGTATCTGGGTCAGTGTCATGAGTGATTTATTGCCGTGCACTACGTTACATTTGTTTTCATAATGAGTGACGTTCTTTTGGTGTGGGATTTACCTCGAAATGAAGAGGAAACCGTACGTATTTTTATGATAACCCATCCTAACATAACTGCCGCAGCGCGCTGTATATTTTGCGTAGTACATATTGTGGCGATCGGGTCTGGCTGCTAGCGGCGGCGACGCATTCAACACGATCCTAGCGGACATCGCTGCCTTTTGGGAGGCACAACACAAAGACCGCTCATCAGAATGATGTAAAATTTGTACAGTAAGTCAATAAAAGTACGTTTTTTCGAATTATGTAGTTATCCTTTGTATCCGGTAAAAATTAACCTCCAAATATAGTGGCATCCGTATAATACCAAAGTACCATTTGTACTTGTAGGGCAATTATTGTTGGGTCCAATTATATAGTTTGGGTCTCATCGTCAAATAGTCACATTGTTCATATTTAAAAAATAAATTTAGGGTTTTATTAAGTTAAAACAGGGTTTCTGTTGGTAAAATTTGATGTACAACAGTACAACTATTGCATTTATTACATCGTAAACCAAAATACGAGGGTCATCCAGAAAATGAAGAACGTTTGCTTACTGCACCTAGCGCAGCTCCCCCATCACCGCCATTGCATGTGTGGCAGTCCACTCATCTCCCCACCAAAGTATGAGCCGAGTCTAGTTGCTATGCGGTCACCTGTCTTATTTCTACAGCTATTCAAAATGGAGGCTGCAATTGAAAATCCCGCCAAATATGAAATACGCAGTATTATTCAGTTTCTGAATTTAAAAATTTTCGGGAGTATATAATTTTTTTAGAAAAACACCAAAGAAAGTTTATCGTGAAAGTGCAAACAAGTCTTCAAGTCGAATATTCAGGGGAAACAATGATGCAACCGGTTTAATGAAAGAGAATCCATCGTGAACGACGAGGATCGGCGTGGCAGGTCATTGCTCGTTAAAGATGATTTGAAAGAAAGACTTGAGGAAAATGTGAGGAAAACAGCTGCTAAAATCTTAGCACATTACATCAATTTAAGATCTTGTTTTTTTTGCTTTTTTACCATAAAATTTCTTTGGTGTTTTCAAAAAATGTCTAGGTCTGGGCATTTCTTAACTCAGAAACAGAATAACACTGCGTATCTCATATTTGGCGGGATTTTCGTTTACCGCCGCTAATTTAAATCGCTGTAGAAATAAAACGTGTGACCGCACAGCAACGAGACTCGGCTCATACTTTGATGGGGAGGTGAGTGGACTGCCACACTCGCCATCGTGGTGATGGGGGAGCTGCGCTAGGTGCAGTAAGAAAACGTTCTTTACTTTACGGATGGCCCTCGTAATTCAAAAATTGTATAATTAAAATGTCTGCATGATTGGAACATATGGAATGGTAAACAATACTTCTAATTTCTTCACAGAAATTAGGTGTGAGGCTGTCATGTGTCCCATATTAGTGAATTTCCTATGAAAAAGTGAACTATTAGCATGACCCGCATGGTGAAACTTAAGCCCAGGACCACCATAGAAGTCCCTAACGTGTCCCCCTGAACACGTTTTGGGGGGTCGTTAAAAACTTTGTTTGTGTGTGTGTGAGTGTGTGTGTGTGTGTGTGTGTGTGTGTGTGTGTGTGTGTGTGTGTGTGTGTGTGTGTGTGTGTGTGTGTGTGTGTGTGTGTGTGTGTGTGTGTGTGTGTGTGTGTTTGCACTCTAGCACTTGCACTCTATGTGTCTTAGGTCGCAATTTTTGTCCGATGAAATTTGGTAGGAACCTTCCCTTCTGTAAACGGTTGGACAAGTTTCGTGGGCAAAACAATCGGACAACTCTAACCCCCTTTTTGGGGGTTTTAATTTTTCAACCCCGTATGTAACATTATTGTATATTACATTATTGTACGTAAAATGTAAAAAATTTTAAGCCCTCCCTCATCAATCTAATATAATAATTTACTGAGTTATTAAAGACAATTTTAATTATCTTTACACACTACGTTGTCTTATGGGAATTTTACACTGGAAATGGCTTTTTTTCATATCTTGATGTAGTTTTATCACCCCCAATACCCCTATACCAACTTGGTATCCTGACTATACCTCGTCCTATCCTGATGATGTACAACATTGCCATCGTAATAGATAATTTGATCATTATAACCAGGAGCATCAGAACAGCCAAAAAATAACAGTTTTCTATTTTCAAACAAAATGTTACCATTGTTCTTTTAAACCCTTTATTAGATTTTAGTAAAGGTTTTAATGTGGAAATTCACTTTCCTCACGTCAGCGTGCTGCGTGCAATCTCGTTTCATTAAACATAGATCGGTTATATATGTTTAAAGAGAAGCAATCAAGTAGTTGTAGAAACTGAACATTTAAAATGTCTTTCTTAAAACTAAAAATCACTCTTTTATTTGTTTGACAGTAGTTTTGAATTTAAAAGGAAAGATGCAAACAAAATAATTTTTAAAGAAACCTTTCTAAAATACAATTATACAATTTGAAATAGCATCTACAGGTTGTCTTTATGAAATATACCTTGACTGAGTTGGAGTGTTTACTTTCTGGATGACCCTCGTATATTTGGCACTTTTTAATTAATTTCTGCAACATAATGACTTATTCCTTTTTGACATTATTCAAAACCATAATAAGGTGTTTTAAAATCCTTAGACCAATCATGAATAACATTTTTATATACAATAACCATTGTACATAAGTCAAATGAATCATTATTATTTAGTCCATAGGTAAAAACAATATCATATCTGATCCCCTTTCATGCAATTTAAAAATATTTCCCCTCCCGGGTAATGTAGCAAGGCCTAATGTGCTGCGGCAGTTAATTACACAGCCAATAAAATGCTAATGTTGCTCGTGCAACATTTACGCCGCGCCAATCTGTTGGCTTTTACAGTTAAAATAAACCAATCCATGAGACAAACACGTATTTGATGAATTTTACATTAGTATTTTTACTAATTTAGTTTTTTTAGTTGACAAAAAGAAAATGTAATGTTAAATTATTTGATGCTCAAAGGCCTTCTCTTATTTGTTATCACGATAAGATAAAATAGAACTGGAATAAAATTATTTTTCGAGATTGAAGCTGTGAAAAGGCGTGCATTGAAGCACAATTCAAAATTACAACACCAAAGGGATTGCCTGTATGACAAAGACTGTTAAAACAGGTTTAGTGAAATATGAAATGAATGAGGAAACATGTCAATAAATTTAACAAATATAATTTCTGAACTAAATAAACAATATAATATTTTACAAAGGTGAATTCAAGGAAAATTTATTTGTTTTTAGTTAGGTTACAAAAGCTTGTTTCATGTACCAATTACATATTCCCTTTGATAAATATGTTCGATGGTTTGGGAAGTGTTCTTAATTATCGTCTTTGATTATGTAATTCACGTGTATATTAATTTCTACTATATACAGGGTGTCACAAAAAAGTGTGATGGGCTATACAGGACCTAATTCTTCATGCAAAAATAAGTCTAAAATGAAGAATAACATTTTTTGGATTTCGGCTTAGTTTAGCCGTAATCCGCCATTTTGTTTTTTTGGGAAAATATTTATTATTTCAAAAACCCAATGAGTAGTAAAGCCCCGCATTGAGCCCCGCCCTCTGATTGGTCGAGAGCTGATTACGTGACCTGTGACGTCATAGATTACGTGACCTGTGACGTCATAGATTACGTGACCTGTGACGTCATAGATTACGTGACCTGTGACGTCATTTATTACGTGACCTAAGCTCTGTCCCTTCAAGATGGCGGTGCGAATGCGTGGGTACCAAAGGAATTAAACGGAGGTACATATGATACCTATTTCTAACTTAGTATTTTTTCTTACCTTTTTGACATCAGCTGTGACGCCAGCGCGCACTGAGTCGGCTACTGAACCGACCAGAAATGAGTCTTACGACTACCTTAGCTTTTGTAAGCTAATAAATATAATATTTCATATAAATTGTGTTATGATTGAAATTGAATAATTATTAATTTACGACTACCTTAGCTTTTGTAAGGTAATAAATATAATATTATTAAACTATAATCTTTTGTGTTTCATACAAATTGTGTTATGGTTGAAATTGAATAATTATTAATTCAATACCATAATGGGAAAAAGGGTGGAAATAATAATGATACGAGATATAGAAACAGAGTGTTTATTTTAAACATAAAACAGTACATTTATACTTCTACCGGTCATTCCGGTACACCTCATTTTAAAGCCCCCCTTATTAAAAAGCTCAATCTGGTTGTTGGTCAGCTGATCGACAAAGCGCTGGGGTAGAAAGGTTATAGCAGCCTCCCCTCCAGGCATGGTTATCTCAGCGACAATGGATGGGCCGAATTTTGAAGTCACCCTCTTCATCGATGTAATTGGATATCCTTCTGGAGCAGTTAGATCCTTACAGCTGTACTTTGGAGGACCCTCATATTTTTCAAGAGCAGCGAGTTCTTCCAACAATTGTTTTTCCATATTCTGGAACACACAGACTGTGATTAATTATACATATCATAAGTGTTTGTGTGTGTGTGTAGAAAGAGAGAGAATGTGAGTGCAGCTCCTAAATCAGTCTTTCCACAGCACTTGGTGTGTAAAGAGGTGCTTTAGAATACTGCAATATACTGCCCATTTTTGCTAAGTATTTAAGATGAGTACAATTCGGTATTGCTGTGATTTAAAATGTTTTACCAAACCGAGGTGTCAAGTTGACGGGCTTGCTTGTAGAGTTTGCGAGTGTTTTGGGTATTGTAAATGTCGTTGTAAAACGTTTAAAATTAAACCACCGACCCAAATCACATTGAAACTCTACCGAACCCAACACTTATTAACCTGTTGTGAATTACAGTGCAACAAGTTTAGGTTATATGAAGTTTTTAATGAATGTTGTAGAGTATGTAGTCCAAATATAATTTGTGAGTGCCTATTGAAAACATGTAAGACTCGTAAAAGTTGGTCGGAGTAGTATCGTATTACTTTGTGTGGTTCCCAAGACTTAATTAACTGAGGTTAATATAGTTACTTTGGATTGTTAAGAAACTTTAGTATCTTGATATATATATTAAACTTAATAACTTTCATGAAAGTAAATTTATAATTGTCTTCACCAATATACGTTAAATAAATTATTATTAAATGAACTATTTTAAAATAGAAGAGAAGAAAAAGAGAGAATTAAATAATACTTTCATTATGGTAATAAAATTATAACTATTAATAAAAATTGTAATAAAAGTCTATTATACTTACGTAAAAGACGAGGATGTCTTGAAGGTGGCAGCAGTACGATGATAACGGGTTGACTGACTAAACGATACTGTGACGGGCGAGTTTAAATAGAGGGTTCGACACCCTCACGGATGGCCGGCCAATCACAGCCAAGGACCAATCACAGCCAATGACGGTTGACCAATCACAGCCCGGTCATGTGATGTGTGGCGCGCATTTCAAATTTTGTGTGGCGCGCATTTCAAATTTTATAAAGTTTTCCAGTTGATAGGTTGAAGGGTATCACGCGCTACCGGATATTGGTAAGTTAGTGAAGCATGGAGCCTATTCAGATTATTAGAAGCGATAATACGTATGTTAGAAAATTTAGAATGTATGGAAGAAGAACGACTTTTAAGTTTAATCAACCCCCAAGAGGTTTTAATGAACTAGACTGGGTAAAAAAGGGGTTCGCTCAATTGGTTGAGGAAATGAAGCGAGAATCTACAGGGGTAAATGATTATTTAGGATTTACTTTAAAAAGTTTAAGTTTTAAAAATAAGGAACCAGGGTATATTGCTTTTAGACCAGTAGGGCAAGTGGATGACGATATTTTCTGGGATATCTTTGGTGGTATTATACAAAGTAATGAGAAATCTCTCACCTCTAGTGACACCTTTACTGTAGAGTGCACCAGGGTTAGCCTACCTGTAGGTTCGGGGGGTCATAGAAGAGCGGGATTTTTTAACAACTTTACAGAAGAATGTCGCAATCGCCTTGGTATTGTGACAATTAAAAATATTGATAACCTATGTTTGGTTCGAGCTCTGGTGGTGGGTAAGGCTCATGCAAAAAATGACCCCCTCTACAAGGCTATAAGACAAGACAAAGGTAAACGGCAGACATTGAAAGCTGAAAAACTTATGGCTAAAGCTCGAGTTCAGATACCTGTAGAAGGAGCTGGTATTATAGAGTTAGATAAGTTACAGTCTCACTTAAAGAAATACAAAATCACCGTTTACAACTACAACACAAGAGGTAGAGAGATCTATTTTAGTGGTGACAATCCTGATGCAAAAATGAAAATCAACCTCCTGTTCAATGAAGGTCACTTTAATGTGATTACCAGCCTGACATCAGCTTTCGCATGCAAGTATTATTGTGAAGCTTGTCATATTGGCTATGAAAAACGGTATAACCATAGATGCTCAGCAATGTGCTCAGCTTGTATGGTAACTTCACCACCATGTACCCCGGAACACGACGGGGTGATATGTCCGGATTGTAATCGACATTTTAAAAATCAGACTTGCTTCATAGCTCATCAAAGTGATATATGCTCACGGATAAAAAAATGTAAGGATTGCAGCCGCATTGTGCGACCAAAGGAAAGAAAAGATGTGCATATGTGTGGAGAACAGTTTTGTAAAGTATGTCTGAAGTATATGCACCCCAACCATAAGTGTTTCATGAGAGTTGACACAGGCAATCCGAAATCTAAGAACTTTGTATTTATTTTTTTCGACCTCGAAACACGTCAGGATGAAAATCTTGGAGATGATCCTGAGAAAAAGCTTCATACGGTGAACCTTTGTGTTAGTCAGCAGTATTGTTGGCAATGCATATCATGTGATGAAATAAGTGCCTGCGGCAATTGTTCATTACGTCAAAGAGTCTTTAAGGTAAATCCTGTGGCAAAGTTCATGGACTATGTAATGGAGGTAAGAAAGAAGTTTGAATCTGTATGTGTCATGGCCCATAATGGCCAGGGATTTGACTTTCAATTTCTCCTAAAGTACATGTATGGCGACACAAAGTTCAGCCCAAAATTGATCTCAAGAGGAACAAAAATAATACTAATGGAGTTTGATAATGTCAGATTTATAGATTCGATAAATTATTTCCCAATGGCTCTTGCGAGCCTTCCTGAATCATTTGATCTTGGACCTGAAAAGAAAAAGGGATACTTTCCTCATTTGTTTAATACTATGGATAATCAAAACTATGTAGGACCAATGCCTGATAAAATGTACTATTGCCCACAATCAATGTTCGAAAAAGGACATAAAAAGTTTACAGAATGGTACAATGAGCAGGTTGTAAACAACTACACCTTCGATTTCCAAAAGGAAATCCTAGAATATTGCATTTCGGATGTAGAAATATTGGCACAAGCGTGTATTAAATTCAGAGCACTGTTCATCACAGAGTGTAATGTGGACCCGTTTTTGGAAGCCGTAACTATAGCGAGTGCTTGTAATTTGGCATTCAGAAGAAATTTCCTCAAGCAGAATACTATTGGTATCATACCTACTGGTGGATATCGTCTAGCTGATAATCAATCAGCAAAAGCGATGCAATGGATGGCTTGGGAAGAAGAAAAACGTCATACACAGATTCAACACGCAGGTAACAGTCGGGAGTTTAAAATTCCAGGAGTGGGAAAAGTGGATGGCTTTGATGGAGAGAGAGTGTTTGAATTCCACGGCTGCTATTTCCACGGATGCCCCAAGTGTTTTCCATACAAGAGGGAAGAACATTTGCAGGAAGATTTGTCAGACAGTCTGCACCTTCGTTATGAGAGAACAAAGAAAAGAAAAGAAAGAATCCTGGAGCAGTATGATGTCATAGAGATGTGGGAGTGTGAGTTTGACGAATTAAAAAAGAAACATAAACTGGAGTATCTAAATAACCTCCCAATTTTGAATACAATCCCACTCAACCCGAGAGAGGCATTTTATGGTGGGCGTACAGGAAACGCCAAAACTTATTACAAGTGTAAAGAAGGAGAAAAGATTCACTATGTGGACATTTGCTCCCTCTACCCTTGGGTCTGTAAATATGGTCAGTTTCCTGTAGGACACCCGACAATTTTTGTGGGTAACAAAGAATGTCAAGAGAGGGGTATGTGTGCTGAGGGACTTCTTAAGTGTAAAATACTACCACCCACAGATCTTTACCATCCTGTATTACCGTTAAAAATGAACAACAAGCTCATGTTTGTTCTTTGCCGCACTTGTGGGGAAAACGTGTCATCTAATGAATGTCAACATGAAGTAGAAGAAAGAGCTCTGGTAGGAACGTGGACTATGGATGAAATCAGAAAGGCTGTTGAAAAAGGGTACGTTATTCTAGAGCGATATGAGCTATGGCAGTATGAGATGGTGAAATCTGAAAATGGAGGAGGCGGCCTCTTCGCTGATTTTATAAATAAGTTTCTGAAAACCAAACAAGAGTCCTCGGGATATCCTGGGTGGTGTAAAACGGACGAGGAAAAGGAGAAATATGTACAAGATTATTTTGACCATGAAGGAATTCTATTAGATTCGCAGAGAATTGAAAAAAATGAAGGGTCGCGTTCACTTGCCAAATTAATGCTTAACTCATTTTGGGGCAAGTTTGGTCAGAGGGAAAATCAAACCAAGACTTTAGTAACTAGGGACCCGAAAGAATTGTTTAATCTTCTAGTAAGTCCATCGGAACAAGTGAACAGAATCAAGGAGGTGAATGAAGAATTGATCTTAGTAAATTGGCAGCATCTGGAAGAAGTTGGAGAGTGTTTACGAACTGTCAGTGTGGTTTTAGCGGCCTTTACGACTAGTCAGGCGAGGTTAAAGCTCTATGAATATCTGGAAAAACTAGGAAAGCAAGTCTGCTACTATGACACAGACTCAATTATTTATATTCATCGACCAGGATCTTACAAAATATCTGTTGGAGACTACCTGGGTGATATGACAGACGAACTGGCAAAAGACTTTGGACATGGCTCATACATTACAGAATTTTGCTCTGGAGGTCCCAAGACTTACGGTTTCATTGTATTCTCCACTAATGAAAACGAGTTCAGGGAGGTGTGTAAAATTAAAGGTCTTACTTTAAACTTGTCCGCTAGTAAGAAACTAAATTTTTCAACCTTAAAAGCTATGGTCCTGAGTGAGGCTGATACTAGCGAAGTTGTTGAAATAACAGAAAGCCGAATTCGGAGAACAGATGGTAGGGATGTTGTTACAGCAGTCGAGAAAAAGAATTTCAGGATAACTGGTCCAAAAAGAAAATGTGACGGTGACAATGACACTCTACCGTATGGTTATAAAAAACAGTGCTACAGTAGAAATCACTCAGTTTGAAAAGAAGTAT
Organism: Allygus modestus; assembly: GCA_963675035.1. Lineage (NCBI taxonomy): Eukaryota > Metazoa > Arthropoda > Insecta > Hemiptera > Cicadellidae > Allygus > Allygus modestus. Next base: position 14,367,047 of record OY776116.1, read on the forward strand.
CGTTTGACAAAGTTGTTCGTAATAGTGTATATGTGAGTGTGTATTGGGAATTTTATATTAATTGTATATGTCAAAATGACATTTTGGTTTGTCAATAATTTATTGGAACACATTTTTGTACTTGTCATGTTTGTTATAAGCATAATATTTATTTATATAATGAGGATCACGGATGTAGAAATGATACATAAATCGTGTAATACAAGGAGTTAACTCATTTAAATAATGGACGGTAAAGCGGCTATAGCTGATGAGCTACATAGACCTGCTAGAAAAAATTATTCAAGACGTAAAGTTACTCTCAAGGGTCTTGAAGATTTGTATCAGGCTGACCTTGTAGAAATGAAACCGTACTCTAAAATTAATAAAGGTTATAAATATATCATGACAATGATAAACTGTTTATCAAAGTTTGCTTTCGCAGTTCCGTTAAAAGACAAATCGGCATCAGAGGTAGCAAGAGCTTTGACACCAATTTTAGCTAAACATAAAATGAAAAACTTCCAAACAGACCAAGGGACAGAGTGGTTTAACAAAGATGTTAATAAACTGATGAAAATGTATAATATCAATCATTATCATACCTTTTCAGAACTAAAAGCTAGCATAGTCGAACGACTTAATAGAACTTTAAAGACTAAAATGTATAAAATATTTACCGCGAGAGGTAGTTATGAATGGGTTAGTATATTACAGGGTATTGTAAACTCTTATAATAATACCAAACACAGAACTATCGGTATGAGGCCGGGAGATGTAAGAAAAAAGCATGTAAAAGAAATACTGAAGAGAATTAATAAAGTTAAAAAGTTAAAAAAGAAACCAAAGTTTCAAGTCGGAGACATTGTTAGAATCAGTAAAGCCAGAAGAGTGTTTAAAAAAGGATATTTACCAAATTGGACAAACGAAAAATTTAAAATATACGCTATTAAGCCCACCACACCAGTCACTTATATCTTACAAGATCATAAAGGGGAAATATTAAAAGGAGGTTTTTACACAGAGGAAATTAGCAAGTCAAAGACTGGTAATGTATATTTAGTGGAAAAGGTTTTGAAGCGGAAGGGTAATCAGTTACTGGTTCGGTGGGCAGGATATGATAAGAATAGTGATAGCTGGATCCACACCAAGGACTTGCGATAAAGGAAGTGAGTTATCGTTGCGGTTTCCGGGGTCACGGGACTTGCTGATACGGCATCCGGTGCGGGGCCACGGGAAATGACTTGCTGATACGGCATCCGGGAAGTTAGTCGCCCATGTTTATCGCCGCGGTATCCGGGAAGTATATATCACTTTGTTGTCGCATACTGATTATCAGTAATTATGCGGCTTGAGAAACAGGATGTCGAGTTAACCGTTCAAAACTTTGACAAGTACATCGTCGGATCTGGTTTTAATAAAAAGAACAAACATGGACTTTTGTTACCAGACTCTATACGTTGTGTAATTTGCGGGCCCAGCTCTTCGGGAAAAACTAATATTTTATTTAATTTGCTGTTCGACCCGAACGGTTTGAGGTTCGAAAATATTTATGTTTTTTCAAAGTCACTTTATCAACCAAAATACGAGTTTTTAAAAAATGTAATGCCTAAAGAAATTGGTTATTTTGCTTTTGACGATAACAATTTAGTCTTACACCCAAACGAAGCTAGCCCTAACTCAATCATGATATTTGATGATATAAGTACGGAAAAGCACAATAATATTCGCAACTATTTCACCATGGGCAGGCATAACAATATTGATACATTTTATTTAGGACAGACATACTCTGCTATACCTAAGCAGCTCATAAGAGACAATTGTAATTTCGTTATATTATTTAAGCAGGATGAATTGAACTTGAGACATGTATATAATGATCATGTAACTACAGACATGTCGTTTGAAAAATTTAAAGAGTTGTGTGCGAAGGCTTGGAAAGACAACTACGGGTTTTTAGTGATTGATAAAAGTCTAGATCCATATAAAGGAAGGTACAGAATTGGGCTGAGTAGTTTTATAACAGCTTTGTAATGGTACGTATATATTTTTATAATGATTTAAGGGGGTTTGATACGAAACTTCATAACGTAAGGTCTAACCTCTGTACATATTATTACAAGGACAAAAAGAAATTCTGTGGTAATTATTGTAGTAGAAAAAAGCCGCATGGTCATGAATTTAATAAAAGATGTTGGCGACATAAAAAACCTGTAAGCACTGCGATGCCAATAGTGTTACTTATGATTAGTGCAAGTGAGAGAACATATAATAGAGAAACTTGGTTAAACTTTCTACATAAGTGTGAAGAACAGAGCGTACCCCTAGAACTTATAATGTACCACGAAGATATGAATAATGCTACAGTGAGAGACCCTCAAAATATGATATCGAGATTTAGACCGTTCCCTGATTTATTCTGTAAACCTCTGCCACTGCGTAACCTGCATGGAGGTATTAATTTTGCTCAGATCGTTTTGAGAATGTTGGAGTACGGCTGCAAAATACCTCACGCGGCCGGCTGTATAGTTTTGACAGAGAGAACTATACCCATCAGATCCCCTAAAAAAATTTATAAAAAAGCTTTATCTCTCAAATGTTATATTGACATTAGTTATAATACAGCCTGGGGGCCAATTCCTGACGGTACTCCCAAAGGGCCGAGGGGTAAACCTTTTGCTGCTGTAAATAATTACTGCCAGGGGTTGTATACAACGGAGTTCCTACGAGAGGCTTTACCCACAGTTCCCTCACAGTGTGAGAGATTCGGCATTAGTATAAACAACGGTGTGTATAGAGTGACAAACCGAATATTATTTGAACAGTGGAAAACATTCACAGGGACCAACCCGTGTGAATTCTGGCTTCTCAACTCGTATTTAATGTACAATAGACATCATGATAAACCGCTGAAAATGTTGAGTAAGTACATGGAGAAGACTGTTGAGAACGACAAGTATATAGTAACACATATATCACAGTGGAGAGACGATGTAAAACGAGCTTTTATTTTTAAAAGTTTTAAAAATCGTTATATAATACCGAGACACAGTCTTGTAAGAGAGGAAAGTAGATATTATAGAGGATTAGACTTTAGTGCTGGTATTTCTCTGCTAGATGTAATACGTTACATGAAAAGATGTAAGAAGCGCGCATTATTCTTTAGACAGGTTGAAATGCCATAAATCAGTTATCATCGGTAAGTAATCTTCATTCTCAATTATGGAGCGCAGCAGTAAACAACTGACAGGTCGTATCATAAAGCTGCGTAATGCTATTAAACGCAAGTATAAAATGTTTAAGGAAGGAGCCGAGGAAAGCGATATTATGCTCGAGAAACAGTATAAGCCTATTATTCGAGAACTTAGAAAAACAACATCAGACAGCAACACTGACATAAAAAACGAACCTGAACCTGTTAAAGAAGAAGAACCGGAACAATTCAATACAGCCTCAGAGGACTCGGAGGAAAGTGATGAAGAATTTACTCCACAGAGTATATCAACACCTCAAGTCAGTAGGCCTAAAATACAGGACCTGTCAGAACTTGTATCTACTCCTTCGAATCAGGCCTCTACAACCCAGCATGTCGAGTCATATTTCAATAACCCTCTAACCCGAGAGTACATTAATATGTTTTTAAAAGATACTAGTAATAAAAGGATGATTGATTATGTATACGGACCACGCTACGAAGGTGAAACATTAATGGTCGGTGATGCAAAACTAGACTTCGATCAAGATGGAAACATAGTAATTGGTGGGGTTAACTACGGAGCGTCTGAAGGACTTTACGACCTTATTTTTAAAAAGGTTCCCGATAGTAGAACTATACAGAGCAAGATTTAAACACTTACAAAAGTATTCTGTTTGCTACTAATGCCCATAGGGAAGGGTACGAACCTAGTGGAAAGGTGAAAAGCAGTAGAAGTACAAAATATATGAGAATTATTAGAGATTTATTTCCTCCGGCAAAAGGTAAGGGAATGGCCTGGAAATCTTTAAAGTCCCGTGACATAATACACTGGGATGATCCTAACGAGTTAGTTGACAGGTTTATACATATAGCTATGTCAACTGAGACTGGAAACAGAGTGCATGGCAATGAAATACTAAGCATCGTAGAGGAACTCCGAGAAGCCGGTTTAATTAAAGGCAGTGGAAATAGTAGATTCAAAGCATTATTGTTATGACCATTGACAAGTTCGGACATAGTTTGACCCCCACCACCACCCAGAAGAACCTCATGGGTCCTAAAGGGGAAGGGTTTATTTTAACATCTGAGGGAAATTATGATATAAACAGGAAACGTTTAACTAATATAGGGAAACCGGTAACGGCACTTGATGCAGCTACCAAGGAGTATGTAGACACAAGAGTTATACCTGTTGAAAATGACGGATATAATATTGGAAATAAAAGAATAATAAACTTATCTGACCCTTCAACGGATGAAGATGCGGTAAATTTGCAAACTGTAAAGCGAATTTGTCTAAGACGTGAAAATACTAATTATAATGCCTATGGTAAACAAATAAATAACCTAGGTGAGCCTATAAACGACAAGGATGCTGCTACAAAAGTGTTCGTGGAAGAGACTTGTAAAAAAGAGCATTCCCCTATAGTAATCAATCTTGCTAAACAACTAACAGATATTACTGATATCAACACAAGGCTGGCAAAGTGTGAGGGCCAAATAGTTAATAATAAAGAGTATCATGATAAAAACTTAAATAAATTTGCAAAGTTAGTATATTATTACATTAATCGTAAAGATACAGGAAGAGCTGCTGTGTTGCCCCCAGAAACTACTGGTGAGAATACTTACACAAACTGGGAGGAGTTATTTACGTAAGAAAGCGCAAAACAACAGCCTATCGCTGATATTATAGATATACCTATCGACGAAGAGGTCCGCCGGATGATTCAGGGGGACTTAAAAAATTAGATGAAAAAAAGACTTACAGGGTTGCATAGTTAATATTCTTAAAGGCTGTGTTTGTAAAAATGGATCAGATTGTGAGTGACTCTCTACAAGTAAACACATAAATAAATCAAACCATGCGTAAAAAAATCAGAAGTAAACGAGCTGTCAAGCGTGGTGGTGGTATAATTTCATCAGCCCTTAATAAAGCTATTGATTTATTACCTGTAGAACTACACATACCTGGATATAATTATTGTGGTCCTGGGACTAAACTTAAAAAGAGATTAGCTAGAGGAGACAGGGGAATTAACGGATTGGACGAGGCGTGTAAAACACACGATATAGCCTACTCGAGATATAAAGATTCTGAGAACCGCAGACGAGCAGACCAGGAATTGGCAGAAAGAGCTTGGCAGAGATTTAAGGCTTCAGACGCATCAGTAGGAGAGAAAGCAGCTGCTTGGGCAGTAACAACAGGTATGAAGGTTAAAACTAAATTAGGTGGAGGTCGTAAGAAGAAGAAGAATCAAAGAGTTAAACGTAAAAAATCTACTAAAGGTAAAGGGTTGTATCTACGGCCTTACAAGATGGGGTCGGGTGGTAAGAGGGGGAGGAGAAAGAAACGAACGCTGAAGAAAAAAAAACATCAAGATTCCGATAAAACCACTTACAAATTATGACCTGATAAAATATGCAAATCTATTGAAAATACCTGCATTCAAAGGAGTTTATATGAGGGATACGCTTCCTTCACGCCCGAGAAGATATGAATCAGTAATAGTGAACCTGGACTCTACACACGGCAACGGTACCCACTGGGTATGTTTTAAGAAAGTTGACAAGAAGGTTTATTATTATGACAGTTTTGGGGACCTAAAACCACCACCAGAACTCTTAAACTACTTTGGAGATTGTGAAATATACTATAACTACGGTAGAGAACAGAATTTTAATTCAGTTATTTGCGGGCACTTGTGCTTAAAGTTTCTATCAAATAATGATGTTTTGTTTAACAGGCGTGAGTAGTGTTTTATCACATGAATTACCATTTCCAATAGATGTTAGCTCTGGAACGTGGGAACTCGGCCTGATTGATTTGACAACCTTTAATTCAATTCCAAATATTGAACATAACATTAATGACAAGTTTTACTATGGGAATGACGGTGAAATTACAATTCCTGAGGGCTCTTACGAGATTGAGGACATTGAAAAATATATCATTTCAAAATTACCGAAAAATGTAACATTTAAATTAAAAGCAAATAATAATACTTTAAAATCTGAACTGTTTTGTTCTGAACACGTAAATTTTGAAAAGGGAAACAGCATCAGGAAATTATTGGGGTTTACTGCTAAGGTGTATAAGGGAAATCATCAGTATGTATCTGAGCTACCTGTTGATATAATTAAAGTTAACTCCATTCAGGTTGAGTGCAATGTAACGCGAGGTTCGTTTTCAAATGGTATCGAGGGTCATATAATCCATGAGTTTTTTCCAGCCGTACCTCCCGGTTATAAAATAATAGAGATTCCTAAACATGTAATTTATTTACCCGTCATCAGTCAAAGGATCAACAACTTGACGGTATCTTTGAGAGATCAAGACGGTAAATTGGTAAACTTTCGTGGAGAGCGTATAACAGTTAGACTACATCTCCGTAATGGGACTACTATTTAGGGAAATAAACACCGTGTCACAGGTCAGTTCTAAACAGAACGTTGTCGGGTTAAGTTGTAAAAATATCAAGTTTCTACGCTCGCTCGGTTTTACAGTATCGAAAAATGGCTGCTCTTCTGGCAATCGACGACCGCGCTGAGTATGCTGATCTCATTACTGGAATGGAGTATCACACACATCTACCCTACGCCTCTGCAACGTTTAAAAATAACGATGAGATTAGAATACCACTTTTACAACAAGATATTATAACGGCTCCATATGAAAGTTACATTATAATTCATGGGAAGGTTAGTGGAAAGAAAGCAGATGGGGTCACTGACTTGGAAGTTAAACTTATTAATAATGCTATGGCCTACCTTTTTGAGGAAATTAGATACGAAATATCTGGCAAAGAGATTGATCGTACCAGGAATGTGGGTATAACTACTACATTAAAACACTTGTTATCCATACGTGAAGATGAAAAGAATACATTGAAAAACGCCTGTTGGTTCGGACCCGGTAATTCTGTAAAAAATAAAGAGTTTACTTACTCGGTTCCCTTAAAACTCTTATTCGGTTTTGCTGAAGATTACAGGAAGGTCTTGGTGAATGTGAAACAAGAACTTGTACTATTAAGATCAGCTACAGATGATAACGCCTTAATTACAGCTGAAGCCGGTACTGTACAATTTGAAATATCAAAGCTTTATTGGAGAGTCCCTCATATAACAGTGAATGACTCGCAAAAATTGAAATTATTAAAATTTATTGAAAAGGACCCTGCAATCCATGTTCCCTTTCGATCTTGGGAACTGCATGAATACCCCAATATTACGGCAACAGACTCCATGTCATGGAGTCTTCGTACATCCAATCAGTTGGAAAAACCTCGATATGTAGTTTTAGCCTTTCAGACGAACCGTAAGAACGACATTACAAAAGATATGTCACTATTTGACTCTGGTAATCTAACCGATGTAAAATTATATTTGAATTCAAAATATTATCCCTATGATAATATACGCGGGAACACTACTTTATTTTATGATATGTACTCAAAATTTCAGAGCTCTTACTACTACGGTAGAGCTGGGTCACCAATTTTAGACTATAATGATTTTAAGACAAAGTGTCCTTTGTATGTTATCGATTGTTCCAGACAAGATGACTCTATTAAAACAGGACCTGTCGAAGTGAGATTAGATATAGAAGCTAGTGAAGCGTTCCCTGCAGGTACTTGTGCTTACTGTCTTATTATTCACGACTCCTATTACTCTTACACGCCTATAACTGGAGACGTAAGGAAAATTTCAGTATGAATAAACGAGTCAGTTTCTCTGAGCCTGTAGTTAAACGGATTTACGTATTACCCGAGGAGGATAGGACATCAATCTGGGAACAGGTAGCTAGGGATAGGGTCAGGTTTTTAAGACGAATTCAATGTATCGAGGGTAAAATCTCTAATGTCATTGAGAAACAGTGGGTCCGACGTGTCACAGGGTCTGAGACTTAGAATCACTTTCCTTATCAGTAGCTAAAATGGCTCCCGACTACTTCCTGCGTTATCAGCTATCATGACTTTCCGGCCAGCGCACTGGGCCACCGCAACTTCCTGCTCCATGTTAGACGACCGGCCTTGATTTGTAAAAAATTAAGACTTTTTATCAGTCAAGATGGAGACAGCGACGAGTGAAGAATATAGTTATCAAAATAATAATAACTCAAGAGAGAAAATAAATAATATGTTAAGCAGTGCCACCGCTGATGCTGCTGATGACTCAAACTTGGTGTTTATTGATTTAAGTCTTTATGACGAAGATATGATTCTAATTAAAAAACATAGAATTTACGGGAAGGATCCCGTAAGTTCTATTGACTTAGCGAACGCACATTTTTTAACGGTAGATTTTTTCAAAAAGTCTCAACTAAAAAAAGAGTACACTGAAAATGAGTTGCTGAAAATCGGTGATGATATGTCTGATTACGTAGGAATAGGATTACGGTTTTACACTTGTTGCACATCCGAAATGTCATATACTTTGAGGCGTACGGTTTACGCAGGGGTAAGTAAAAAATCACCGTTTAATGTGTATAAGTATGATACTTTGAAGTATCATTTATTAAATCGTTCTTCAATCCATATGATTAACAATAAAGAAACAGAAAATGACACTGACTGGTATGGTGACAGCTCAGATATTGAATATTTATCTTGTGATAGTGAGGGTGATTCAAGTCGAGACACGTCTTATTTAGATTATAGTGATTCATCAGATGATGATGACGACATTGATGATGACGATGATGAAGATAGGAGTGAGGAGGAGGGGGTTGATGATTAAGGAGGGGGTAGTATAATCTCAGAGTAAATTTTGATCAGTCTACGAGTGATGGAGTTCGAGGAAGCAATGACACAAACAGAGGAGAATCAGGTAAGCGTAGAAGCTTCAAAGTATTTAAAACCCAAACCAAAAAGGAAGAGCACAAAAGTAACTCTTCCGCAAAACACGTTAAGAGAGATATTTTTGAAAAATATTTTCTATTTAGACAAGAATTATTCAAAATTTGTAGTTGTCGGATATTTTGAGAACCCCGGGCGTACAGTCGGTATTCTCTTTAAAACTGGGAAAAGCTACATATTTTGGCCTTATAATACTTTTAATGATTTTTCTGTTCATTTTAATAACATAACGTCCTCATTTACTAGTGAAACCAAAAAGGGCTACAGTATTATCAATAATGAGGGGTGCGCGATGAAAGTGAAAAAAGTGTTTGGTAATCTGTATGTATCCATTCATGACATTGAGCGTTCAATTTTGCTTAACCAAGACGAATGGGCTCAGTTCATGCGCAGCCTCCATGAGATAAAGAAGCATCTTGTTGAACTCTTTACCAACGAACAACTTATTCAGCTTTTCATAGACCGCGTGCTGGTCTCTGAGGAGGAGGACGACGCTGTTCCTCCGGAAGGTTTGCCTACACATTTTATAAATAAATTAGTTGACGAGGTGCTGTTTTTCAAAAAATGGCTGGTGTGGAATCAGCAACAGGAGAATCTCCCACAGCAGCGGCTGTAGCCGAGTTCCACGGGTTTAAGGATAATCAGAATAGATTTGTAGTAAAGGAGTTTGCTATTGTAAGTAAATATTTTAATACGCATTTGATCTTTGACGCCCCTTTCAGTGAATCATGTTTAAACAATAAAATGTTACGGTCAGCTCGATGGTTAACGAGACATTTCCACTTTATAAAATGGGATGCACAAGGTATTCCCTATGATGAGGAGTTGATTCGCGCTCTTTGTAAACCCTTTACAACAATATACACCAAAGGCAGGGAAAAGGTCGAGTTTTTAAAAGAGTTTCATTTCAACGTAGAAGATATAGAAGAATCATTTACACGTTCTTCAGGGGTACAGGTTAGCTGTATCTTACCGCAGCACAATATTGGGGGTAAGTGTGCTTTACGCAGCGCTAAAACATTTTACCGGTTGAAATTCAACTTTGATTCATTTTCACGCTGACTGCAGACTGACCAAGATGAATGTTTGGGATCTTCTATCCACTGAGCCGAGGGAGCCGGAAGGGGTTTTAAACGATAGGTTTGTTATGAAATTTGAGAGATACCTCAACTGGGATTTACTATCAAGACATTATAATTTTAATGTTGATTTACTTAGAGTATATTATCATAAAGTGAACTGGTGTATACTTGTAGAAAAATGTATATTTAGTGAACGTGTTCTTAAAGAATTTTCCCCCCATTTCTCTCCAGAATGTTGGTCTATTATCAGTGAGAAACAAAGTCTATCAGAGTCGTTTATTCATGATTTTGCAGACAAGGTCGATTGGACTAACATTGCTTTGTACCAGCGTGTGAGTGGAAAGTTTCTTTCCGATCATGTTAGCTTTTCCCCCATAATTTCGCAAGATTGGCGGAAGTAACGATGATTGCATCCTTATCATTATTAATATATAAAAATAAAAAATAAAAAAAATAAAAAAATAAAAAAATAAAAAAAAATACAATTAATTTAACCTTTGTAAATAGTTTAATCAGTTATTGTTTGCTAATGTGCGCTTTGAAATACTTTTAATTTTCATTTCTTAAATAGTGCTGATGTTACTGTGTAAAAGTTATGGAAAAATAATGTTAAATGCAAAGTAACAATACAAATTAATTTTCTACACCACATGTCTGTGAACGAGTTTGTCACTTTTCTCTGGCAAAAGTTGTAAATCCTATACGGGGAAAGAGGTTGCCTTAAAAAGCTTAAAACGTAACATGTTTCCCTCTGGTTTACTGTACCAACAATATTACTCGTGGGGTTGCCTTAAAAAGCATAAAACGTAATATGTTTCCTCAAGTATAATGTTGGCGAAAAAAAAATACACAGGCACCCGTTTTAGGTTGACTTTATAGGTCCAGGAAAAGAAAAAGTTGGAAATAAACCTCTGTAAAACCGTGAAATGTGTTATCTTTGCGACAACTCTTTTATAGGTGTGTGTGTGTGTGTGTGTGTTTGCGTGATATAGAATTTACAGCTGATAATAAAAATGAAAATATAAAATTATTTCTTGCACAATATATTCCAGCTTTGTGTATTCCTTAGTATTATTGTTATAGTAAAAAATCGCTGGAAAAAGCAATCGTTAGTACTTTTGACTCCAGAGGGTTAGGCCTACAGGGGAAGCCTCTGGGTTAACAAAAAAAGAACGCGCCGAGACCCTACGGCATAGCTTTAAGCTTACCGTGGTGTGGAAACTTGGGTCACATATTAAAGTAAAAATAAAGGGATCATTTTGTCTTGGTCTCGGGACAAAGGCTCGCTTGGTCACATGTTGCAGCCCGTGCGCGTCACATGGTCACGTGACTGACAGCGCCGCTATTTAACCGGCGCGCTGCCACTGCGTGCTTCAGTCGACTCACGATGCTTGCCTCGCTAGTACAACGCTGCATACTTCTCATCGTGTTGGTGACCTGCTGTGTCGCCATACTACCAAACAATCAGGTATGAAATATTTTCAATATAATAATTAGTCAAGAGGTCGAAACATATAAGTCAACCTAGAAGTAAAACGGATTATTGCTCAAAACTTATTAAATAAATATGTGATAAAAAATCTAAAGAGTCAAGATTTACAAAAGTTTTTTTTTAAATTTTAATATTAACCATTTTTTGTTAAATTTACACGGCTTTTATGTCTGATTTCTTACAAAATGAGTTTAGTCAAGATTTACAAAAGTGTTTTTTAATATTTTAATATTAACTATTTTTGTTAAATGTACTCGGCTTTTATGTCTGATTTCTTAAAAAAAGAGTTTTTCAAGATTTACAAAAGTGTTTTTTAATATTAACTATTTTTGTTAAATTTACACGGCTTTTATGTCTGATTTATTACAGACATCTCAAACCCCCAACCTTCAGGGTGATGAGGAACCTTTGGTCATTGATGATAGTGATGACACTGATGTAGAGAGGGGTAGTGATGTTGTTGATGATGATGATGATGATGATGATGGTCATGTCAATGGCGTAAATTATATATGCGAAAGACTTCGACGACGTGCCGAAGAGACAATGTATATAACACGAGCGCTGGAGATGATCGATGACAGGCACCACACTGCCTGGTCATCTGTGCGGCATTGTTTGGAAAGACTCGTTCAACTTTTCAGCAACAATCCGCTAAGTGTATGTATATATTTATGTATGATATAAACTCTGTCATTTTTAAAACGTTATTATGTAATCACTGTAATAGTTTCCATTTTATTTTATCTTCATACTAATATTGACATTAAATTTACGCTAAATATTTTTCCCTTCAAGCTGTGGGAGTGTGTGCAGACGATTTGGGTACTCTGCTATCAAGTGTACAATATTGTGTAAACTCACCAGGACTTTGAAGTTTTATTTTTCAATATTTTCATGCCATGCACTGGTAACAGGATAGAATTCCTGAAACTGAATATTTTGTTTAGTATTTGGATTTTGATTGAAGGAATCAATTTTTTGGCTATGTTTATAACGATCTTTTCAGCCTAACATGCTTTTAGAGAACACGCACACACACACACACACACACACACACACACACACACACACACACACACACACACGCACGCACGCACGCACACACACACACATCGATTTGGCATAGCTCTTTTGTATACCTATGCTGTATTTTGTACGTCCATAGTAATAAACTTATTTGTTTCCTTGCAGCGAAGGGACCTGGAGGCAGTTGATCAAACCTTTCTGGAATTAAGGGGCAGGATTGAGCAGCTGCCAGACCACCTCAGAGAGAGGTTCCAACCCTTTTTTGTGAGGATGAGGGCTTTTGCAACCAGAAGAAACCAGCAACGGCAACAGCCGCGGCAGGGACAGCAGCAGCAGCAGCAACAAACATCACCACTGCCACAAGGGTCAAGGCCTCCTCCTCCTTCCGTAAGGGTCCTTCCTGCTTGGATGCAGAGGGAAGTCACGATGACAACGGTACCTACCACTTCAACATCAGCTCCCGTGAGAAGAGAAGAAGAGGAAGATGAAGAAAACATACCACCATCATTAACACAATCAAGTTCATCGGGTCACGCCATTAGACAGCCCTCCGTGATAACATCTCACACTCAAAATCAACATTTTCCTTCTTCTTTAACGAGAGCGAACATTCTTCGCCGTAGTCATGGCAATCTGCAGCGACAGCGGCAGCAGCAGCAGCAGCAGCAGCAGAGACCCATGCAACACCCACGGGAAGAGGAGGAGGAGGACGTATTTGCATTCCCCCCGAGACCTACTCGTCCAGTCCCTCCGGTTATGACAGGCCACAATGTAAGTTTGTATTAAGATATGTGATAATTTTAAATTTAGATTTTATTTTATTTGGTTCAGTGTTGCATAAATGTGTGTGGTAAATACAATTTATTGAATTTGTAACAATTGATTTCTTTTTAATTTATTCAATCATAACATAGTAAAGAGAGAAGAGGAGGATGAAGTTTTACACATTAGAAACAGATCAAAAGATAAGACGGTGAACAAATACAAATATTTACCCCTAACCTGATAACTAACGTAACATACAAAATAAAGCTTAATAATTTGAAAGTTAACTATCTCAAGTATGTGTTTTTCTTGTGACCTGATAACTAACGGAACATACAAAGCTAATAATTTGAAAGTTAACTATCACAAGTATGTGTTTTTCTTGTTCACGTAGCGTCAACAGAACATGGTCCAGTCAGCCCCCACTGCTCCTGCTACAGCTGCTGCTACTGTTGCTCCTGCTACCACCTCTGCCACTACAGATCAACGCAGCTTTTGGGGGTTGTGTGGTCATTGCTGTGGCATCCTTCAGCATTCCGGGGGGTTTTGTCCTCAAAACCACCTTTCGAGCTCGCTTATCATGGATCGTGTGGATCGATACATAAGGGTAAGAGTCGAGATTTAAGTATTAATATTCAAATAAAAATAATTTTCTTCAAGCGAGGATTCATAACTTTGATTTATTAATAAAATAAATATTATCGAAAAATGTAAGTCTATAGATGACAAGTGAGCAATTATCAGTCTTGGAAAAACTAAGAGCATCATAGTCCACAGGTACTAGTGATCGAGATTTAAGTATTAATATTCAAATAAAAATAATTTTCTTCAAGCGAGGATTCATAACTTTGATTTATTAATAAAATAAATATTATCGAAAAATGTAAGTCTATAGATGACAAGTGAGCAATTATCAGTCTTGGAAAAACTAAGAGCATCATAGTCCACAGGTACTAGTGAGCGATAAACAATAGACAAATTATTACTTACCAAAAGTAAAAATAAATTTGAACCATGTACAACATTAAAGCCTACTTGTAATGGTCACTTTCAAATTTCTAAGATGTTTATAAACAAATATAAATAATAATACAACAAAGATATCATGTTGTAAAACACGTTGTAAAATACACATAGACAGGTAATCAAAATAATTTGACCCTTTTTATGTTACAGACAAGAGCCACAGTCGATCGTGAGTGCGACTGGTCGGACAATCGGGGGGCGAACCTCATCAGGAGGTGGATGCGGATGCTGAGAAATATGCTGGTTTTTACCAGCTATTTCTTAGCACGGACCAACGCTGTCCAACAGGCCGCGTTGGCGGCAGTCGTCTGGCGGGAGCTTCACAACTCCTTAAGTGAATACCTCCAAAGCGACAACCTCCTGATGAGGGAATATGCTGACGAGAACGGGGTCGGGGACTTCAATATTGAGGTCAACACCAGACCGTCCTCCCCCGAGCCACCAGCGGATAACCCTCCGGAATGTGTAATTTGCATGGATGCGAAACCAACGGTGGTGTTGATACCATGTGGCCACACATTTTGCGGCCCCTGTGTGGAGGGTCTGGGGAGGTGCCCGACTTGTAGGGCCCTCTTCCAGGCAAAATATAACATTTTCTATTAATCATTATAAATAATCAATTTTTTTAAATATTTTACTATATATTTTTTGATTTTCATGATCTTGTGTATTTTCAACGCCACACTAGCTTATGAGTGCTACATTAGAAATTTTTCATTAGTGTAGTTAGGCCCAGGCAAAACATTTTTCTATCATTATAAACAATTTATTCAATTTAACATTTTACTATATTTTCATGATCTTGTGTATTTATTTCTCATTAGTATCGTTTGACAAATTCGTTCATAACAGTATTTATATATATGTGAGCATGTATTTTGAATTGTTTATTAATTGTATATGACTTTTTTGTCAATAATTTATTATCTTGTGTATTTTCAATACCACTCTAGCTTATGAGTGCTACATTAGAAATTTTAGTGTAGTTGGACCCAGGCAAAACATTTTTCTATCCTTATAAACAATTTATTCAATTTAACATTTTACTATATTTTCATGATCTTGTGTATTTTCAATGACAATCTACCTTATGTGTGCTAGAAATTTCTCTATCGTTTGACAAATTCGTTCATAACAGTATTTATATATATGTAAGCATGTATTTTGAATTGTTTATTAATTGTATATGGCTTTTTTGTCAATAATTTATTATCTTGTGTATTTTCAATGCCACTCTAGCTTATGAGTGCTACATTAGAAATTTATCATTAGTGTAGTTGAGCCCAAGCAAAATACAACATTTTTCTATCCTTATAAACAATTTATTCAATTTAACATTTTACTATATTTTCATGATCTTGTGTATTTTCAATGACAATCTACCTTATGTGTGCTAGAAATTTCTCTATCGTTTGACAAATTCGTTCATAACAGTATATATATTTATGTGAGCATATATTTTGAATTGTTTATTAATTGTATATGGCTTTTTTGTCAATAATTTATTAGAACACATTTTGTTCATAATATTTATTTATATTTCGAGGATCACGGGTTTATTTTGTTAAGTGTGATAAAGGCTGTATTTTTCAATAATTTATAACAAATTTGTTGTACTTTTCATGTTTGTAGTATTTATTTGTATTATGAGGAGGTTTATTTTGTGAATTTTGCTAATTATGAGCAGTGGCAATAAAGCTAAAATAAAAAATCTTAATCCTGTATTTTTATTTAACCTTACATAAATGTAAAGTCTTTTATTCTTTAATTCTAATCATAAAACAATTTAAACACTTTTAGCTTACAAAAGCTAAGGTAGTCTAGTATCTGACAAAATCTAACTTACCCAAGTAGAGCAGTGCATCTAGTGGTGTGATCTATATGCCGATGATTCACTAATCACAACTGTAAAAGTGAGCTTGTTATATACTAAACAGATTGCCACTTAATCAAGTCATATCGGCTGAGTTGAATTGCAAATAACAATTGCAAATATCAGTTTGTCATCACTGATATGCATACTTGTTTGCATACCGATAAGTAAAACAATAAGCTGATATGCGTACTTGTTTGCATACCGGTAAGGAAGACAATGAGTTGATTATGCGCCGCATTAATTAGGTATTGTCTGTCGGTGTTTCACTCTAGTCGACGGTTCAGTAGCCGACTCAGTGCGCGCTGGCGTCACAGCTGATGTCAAAAAGGTAAGAAAAAATACTAAGTTAGAAATAGGTATCATATGTACCTCCGTTTAATTCCTTTGGTACCCACGCATTCGCACCGCCATCTTGAAGGGACAGAGCTTAGGTCACGTAATAAATGACGTCACAGGTCACGTAATCTATGACGTCACAGGTCACGTAATCTATGACGTCACAGGTCACGTAATCTATGACGTCACAGGTCACGTAATCAGCTCTCGACCAATCAGAGGGCGGGGCTCAATGCGGGGCTTTACTACTCCAATGAGATATTTTTACGAAACTTGGCAAAAGTGTTTACACTAAAGTACGTAACATTTGTAAAAAAAAATTTTTTTTACCTTTCCAAATTTCAAAATGGCGGCCATTTGAATTTTTTTATGCCAAATTTCATGAAAACCGGTACCTAAATCAAAATTTGTCAAGACACAAAATTGTTTGTATTTATTATAACAAATCCAACAAAACAAAAATGAATAAAATCGGTTCATAAATAAAGAAGCTGTGTTTATTTTAGTAATTTAGACTGAAATTACTTAATTACATTACATAAATTATTATTACATAAATTTCAGTCTAAATTACTAAAATAAACACAGCTTCTTTATTTATGAACCGATTTTATTCATTTTTGTTTTGTTGGATTTGTTATAATAAATACAAACAATTTTGTGTCTTGAAAAATTTTGATTTAGGTACCGGTTTTCATGAAATTTGGCATAAAAAAATTCAAATGGCCGCCATTTTGAAATTTGGAAAGGTAAAAAAATATTTTTTTTACAAATGTTACTTACTTTAGTGTAAACACTTTTGCCAAGTTTCGTAAAAATATCTCATTGGGTTTTTGAAATAATAAATATTTTCCCAAAAAAACAAAATGGCGGATTACGGCTAAACTAAGCCGAAATCCAAAAAATGTTATTCTTCATTTTTGACTTATTTTTGCATGTAGAATTAGGTCCTGTATAGCCCATCACACTTTTTTGTGACACCCTGTATATAGTCATGTTTTATGTCAGCCAAAGTATGTTCATTGACGCATGTAAATTCACTCGGAATAACAATAAGGCAATTATACAATAAATTTACAAGGTTAACAAACCTTGCTTATTAGTGAATTTCCTTTAGAAAGTGAACTATTAGCATGACCCGCACGGTGAAACTTAAGCCCGGGACCACCATAAGTTCCTAAAGTGACCCCCTGAACACGTTTTGGGGGGTCGTTCAACATTGTTTTATATATATATATATATATATGTGTGTGTGTGTGTGTGTGTGTGTGTGTGTGTGTGTGTGTGTGTGTGTGTGTGTGTGTGTGTGTGTGTGTGTGTTTGCACTCTAGCGGTCACATTTTTTGTCCGATTTACTTCAAATTTTGTAGGGACATTCCTTTCTGTAATCAGTTGGACAAGTTCGTTGGGCAAAACAATCGGAAAACTCTAAACCCCTTTTTTGGGGATTAATCTTTCAAATTTCGAGTTTTTGGGCCCAAAAAGGGTCAGAAAAGCCCCAGATGTAATATTAATGCATGTACAAATATGGGAATTAGTGAGGCAAAACTTTTGAGCCCTCTCTCGTCATTCTAGCATATATATTTACCGAGTTATTAAAGAAAATGAGTATCGACTAAACACGGTACGTTTTCTTATGGGGGTTACACTATAAAAGCCTATTATTCCTTTGTTAGAGTACTTTTATCATCTCAGCAACCTAACGCCTACTTTCAAGACTGTCTGGACCTTCTCCTAACATTATAATGCGTAAAATTGTATTCTCAGCTTTGCAGGTAAATGAAACCAGGAGCATCAGAACAGCCAAAAAATCACTGTTTTCAGATTTCAATAAAAATTGGAATAAATATACGTTTTTACACTGATTTTGAGTTTTAAAAGTTTTTATGTGGAAATTCAATCCCCTCACTCAGCGTTCTGCGTGCGAACTCGTTTTAACATAATGTTGTTATTGTTCCAAATTAAGACAATTTTTTTGAAGTGGCACCCGACTAACTACATAGGGACTAGAGGCTAAAGGACCCATTTTTCATATTTTTCCAATAACTTGGGAAACCATAACCCCAAGCATTATATTACCTTTTAGAGTTTTCACGTGAATTTCCCATGGAAAAGTGAACTATTAGCATGACCCGCACGGTGAAACTGAAGCCCGGGACCACCATAGAAGTTCCTAACAAGACCCCCTAAACATGTTTTGGGGGGTTGCTAACAACTTTATATATGTGTGTGTTCAAACTCTAGCGGTCGCAATTGATGTCCAATTTACTTGAAATTTGGTATGAACCTTCCCTTCTGTAGACAGTTGTACAAGTTTGTTGGGCAAAACAATCGGACAACTCTAACCCCTTTTTTGGGATTTTAATTTTCCAAAATTTGAGTTTTTGGGCCCAAAACGGGTCAGAAAATCCCCGAATGTAGAATTGTTGAAATTAAACTATTGTACATAAAATTACAAAAGTTTTAAGCCCTCCTTCATCATTCTAGCACAAGTATTTACCGAGTTAGTAAAGAAAATGTTAATTGTCTTAACACAGTATGTTGTCTTACGGGGATTTTACACTGGAAAAGACTGTTTTTCATATCTTGATGTAGTTTTATCACCCCCAACACCATTAACCCTTATACCAGCTTGTTATCCTGACTATACATCCTCCTAACCTTATAATGTACAACATTGCCATCCTAATAATGAATTTAAGTATAACCAGGAACATCACAACAGCCAAAACATAGATAGCATTTTTAAATTTTCCAAAAAAATATTACCAGAATTGTTTTAAACCCTTTTTTAGATTTTTTAAGGTTTTAATGCGGAAATTCACTTCCCTCACGTAAGCGTGCTGTGTGCGATCTCGTTTGATTAATGGCATATACTTATGTAACTTTTTGGAGCTAAAGAAATAATTTAGAGGATGAACTCTACTTTTTCAATCTAGGATCTTGGTGAAGGAACAAAACAACTAATGAAATCTTCCCCTAATGATTGTCGGAGATCCTTAATTAGCCAGGAACCGATCAACCCTTATCCCGGACCGAAAACTGGCATGTCCCTACTGACTGTGGCTTTCACAATAATGGGATGTGAACCCTATTACTTTTTCAATAAACTGAAATCCAATTAGAAAATTGCTTTTATATTTGATCGACGAAGCTTTGAAAATGTGTGCTTAGTGAGTTGCATATGCTCAGTTAAAATCACAATGTCAAAGCATTCTCATTCATATGTTAAATGAACGAGGAAAACATGTTCATAAATTCAGTTTTGACTATGGCTTTCAGAATAATTGGGGTGAATGCAAAATTCCTCAATTTTCTTTAGCCGTGAAATAAATAAAAGGTAAAGGTTTAGGTTATATTTTGATCGCTTATCAACACTTCCTATATTATACTTATAAAATAGTTATTGATGGGAGGCAAAATACATGAATCTGCACCATTATATGGTAGGTTTATTATTGCACTTTGAAAACTCATCATACAACCTGAATAAGCATTATGAGTAACATGCCCCCAAACTAAAAACAAACTAAGTGATAACGAGTTTGCACGCAGCACGCTGACGTGAGGGAAGTGAATTTCCACATAAAAACTTTTAAAACTCAAAATCAGTGTAAAAACATACATTTGTCCAATTTTTATTGAAATCTGAAAACATTGATTTTTTGGCTGTTCTGATACTCCTGGTTTCATTTACTTGCAAAGCTGGGAATACAATTTTGCGCATTATAAGGTTAGGAGAAGGTCCAGACAGGCTTGAAAGTAGGCGTGAGGTTGCTGGGGATAATAAAAGTACTTTAACAAAGGAATAACAGGCTTTTCTAGCGTAAAACCCCCATAAGACAACGTACTGTGTTTAGTCGATACACATTTTCTTTAATAACTCAGTAAATATTTATGCTAGAATGACGAGAGAGGGCTTAAAACTTTCGTCTCTCTAATTCCCATCTTTTTACATGCATTAATTTTACATCTGGGGCTTTTCTGACCCTTTTTGGGCCCAAAATTTCAAAATTTTAATGATTAATCCCCAAAAAATGGGTTTAGAGTTTTCCGATTGTTTTGCCCAACGAACTTGTCCAACAGATTATAGAAAGGAACGTCCCTACCAAATTTGAAGTAAATCGGGCAAAAAATGCAACCGCTAGAGTGCATACACATATATATATATATATGTCTATATATATATATACAATTTTGAACGACCCCCCAAAACGTGTTCAGGGGGTCACGTTAGGAACTTCTATGGTGGTCCCGGGCTTAAGTTTCACCGTGCGGGTCATGCTAATAGTTCACTTTCCAAAGGAAATTCACTAATAATTATTAGTCCACTTAATTTTAACTAAAAGATGGTTAAAATAATCATTAGTTGTTATTTACTAATCCAAAGGTGACAGAAACACTATGATATCAGATCCTTTTTCAAGCAATTTAAATAAATTGTTCCTTGTATACCATGTAACGTAGAGGCCTAATATGCTGTGGCAGTTAATTAACTTGGACAATGTACAATGTACAATGTTTATCCGCACCAATCTGTTTGGTTTTACAGCTAAAATAAACCTTCACGATGAGAAAGCTGTGAAAAACACAGTTTTACATTGGTCGTTTTATTCATTTTGCTAATTACACATGTCACTTCAGAATATTTATTTGGTTGTTTTAAGAAAATAGTATCATCTTAATAAATGTGTCAATTTGTCATTAGTAATGTGTTTAAATTAGGAGATTGGCTTTCAATTGTGTTTTGTGTGAACAGTTTGTATCGATTTGCAATCATACTTCATCATAAGTTAGTAATTTTGCTATAAATTGTCACTTTCATTTCAAATTTGTCTACCCAAACCTATTTTTAAAATACATAACATACATAATACATAACTAAATACATATCATAGAAAGTATTAAAACTAGTTTATACTAGTGGCTTGAAGGGGCCATTGCCCCTAACCTTGCTCGGGGCCATTGCCCCTAACCTTGCCAAACTCCCGCAATTTTGACTTAAAAATTTTGCTTACAGAATTATATATAAAGATAAAATTAGTAGGAAATGGGATTGTACTATGATTTATTCTGAACATTACTGCAAATCAATATAAGACACATACTTATTTTTACCACACTTTATATTTAGTTTTTCCTGAACTCAACTTCTTTAAAAAAATTATTTTACAATAAATCAGGTTTGAAATGTTGTGAAACTTGTTTTTACTAATCATTGATGGAAAATGTCAGCAATAATTTCTTAAATAGGTAACATAAACTCACCATCACCAACAATGAATTTTAAACAAAGAAAAAACTCAGGTTTGTTTCAGGAATATAACTAAAATTGCTTTTATGTTTGATTGTTAAAGCTCTAAAGATTTGAACTGATCATATCAAAGCAATATCAAAAATATCAACAATATCAAAGCTTTTTCTTTAATAATTTTTAAACGCTCTCATTGAAGTGTGAAATAAGCTTGGTTTCATGTTAATAAGTTAAATAAATATGATTTCTGGGATCAGGAATCTGTAACGATGAATATGTGGAAAATAAATTTGTGTTTTAAAGCTATGATAACTTTTTTCCAAGAACCAATCCCTCCGCCTTTGATAAATTTGTGCTCAATCGAGTGGATAACCCATTATTTCTTAATTGATCGATTGATGTTCCTCTTGTGAAGTACAATTCCAAACACAAACATGTTATTCCCGCAATTTAATTCATGGTTGTCGCTGGATTCTTGAAAAACTACTACGCTTATGCAAAATATACAATACAATATATACAGGGTGCGGCAAAAAGATCTGAAGGTTTTAAAGTAAAAACAGCATCAAAATTAAAAGTGATACAGATTATTTTATTGCTTATTACAGAAGTGAGTACATGTAAATTAATGAAAATACAATAAGAACAACCGATTTCATCCGTTTAAGATCTGAAGATGACGTCCTTTAAATGATGTCCTTCTTTGACCAAGCATTCCTCCAGTCTTGCACTGAAGCTGTCGAACGTCTTCTCTAAGATTGCAGGAGAGAGGTTGGCGATTTCTTGGCTTATGGCCTCTTTTAGTTCGTCCAGTTTGCGGGGTTTGTTTGTGTAAACTCTAGCTTTTAGGAACCCCCACAAGAAGAAATCACAAATGCTAAGGTCTGGGGAGCGAGCTGGCCATGCAATGTCCCCAAAACGCGAGATAACTCGGCCACGAAACTTGCTTCTCAAAAAGTCCATCACATCATTGGCTGTTTGGGCAGTTGCCCCATCCTGCTGGAACCAAAGCCTCCTGCGCACTAAACGATTTGTCAGAAGTTCAGGGATCAGGAAGTTTTTCAACATCATGAGATAGCGTTGGGAATTGACCGTAACGGCTCGGCCACCCTCTTCAAAGAAGTATGGCCCAATGGCACAACTTTTCGTTACACCACACCACACAGTAATCTTAGGACTATGCAGAGGACGTTCATGCAGTTCTTTAGGATTTGTATTCGACCAATAACGAAAGTTCTGTTTGTTTACATAACCGTCGAGATGGAAATGTGCCTCATCGCTCATCATGAAAATTTTGTCATCGGTATTCAAGTCGATCATTTGCTCTGCAAATGCTTTCCGATTTGCATAGTCATTAGGCTTTAACTGCTGGACAATAGCCATTTTGTATGGATGGAAATGCAGATCGAAAAGCAATATTCGTCTTACCGAGCGGTCAGACATGTGCAAAGCAGCAGCTTGTTTACGAGCCGGCAGGCGAGGACTGGCTTCCACAGCTTCTCTTACACGATCGACGTTCTCTGGCGTCCGGGCTGACCTTGGACGGCCTGTCGACTTCCGTTTTAATGCTGAACCGGTAGCTCTAAAGTTGCTCACCCACAGCAAAATTGTGTTCCGAGTTGGGACTCTTCCTCTCGGACCCACATTGAAACGTCTACGGAACTGCCGCTGAACAGCAACACAGGAATCACCACTTTTAAAAACGCCTCTATAACAAACGCACGGTGTTCAGCCGACCACTGCTCCATGGCTACTAAAAATGTCCACGTGTGGGCTCTGGACCGCGCCTATCCCCACCACCCCCCACCACCTACTCGCTCAACAGTACAGTGGCAAAACCCGTCAGATCTTTTTGCCGCTCCCTGTAGAATGTATGTTTGCAAACAAATTATCAATTTACAAGGTCACTTAAAATTAACAAAAACAACCTCAATGTACATTTTTGAGTTAACAACTAAAATTTTCGGCTTTGATTGGGAGTACAATTCCAAAAAAAACTATATTGTGTTATAAAAAACTATCTTAAAAATCATTAATGAATACATTTGTAGAGAACATTTCCACAAGTAAATTCATGTTGGTGGGAGGAGGAGCGAGGTTCCTATCCACGCCTACACCTTGCTTTGGTTTCTAAATACGTTTAGGTGCTATTTTTACAGTTATAAATTAATCTATATTTATAGTTTAAATGATTCCTCATATTCGGTCAATCCAGAGAACAGGATTTTCTATTACATGATGTTAAGGCCACGGTGATGTTGGAACACGTGTGAGTTTTCCCTCTAAAGACAGTTTGGTACTCCCAGTCGCTAGTCCCAGAAGTGTTTACACTGTGGCTGATTTGTCTTGATGCAACAGCTGATCCCATATACACGACAAGAGTCAACCTACAAGGCCACTCTCGGAGAGCTCCTGCCACTCTCGGAGAGCTGACTCTCGGCGTCGTTTACACGTGACATTTTACACTCAAACTCTCACGTGAAGTCTAAGTTACACTAATTGTCTAAATGAACGTATGATTTAACACTAATTATCTCACAGTATGTTTATTAGTGAATTTCCTTTGGAAAGTGAACTATTAGCATGACCCGCACGGTGAAACTTAAGCCCTGGACCACCATAGAAGTTCCTAACCCCCTGAACACGTTTTGGGGGGTCGTTCAAAATTTTATATATAGAAATATATATATATATATATATATATATATATATATATATATATATATATATGTGTGTGTGTGTTTGCACTCTAGTGGTCACATTTTTTGTCCGATTAACTTAAAATTTGGTAGGGACGTTCCTTTCTGTAATCAGTTGAACAAGTTCGTTGGGCAAAACAATCGGAAAACTCTAAACCCTTTTTTTGGGGATTAATCTTTCAAATTTCGAGTTTTTGGGCCCAAAAAGGGTCAGAAAAGCCCCGGATGTAAAATTAATGCATGTAAAAACATGGAAATTAGTGAGGCGAAATTTTTAAGCCCTCTCTCATAATTCTAGCATAAATATTTACCGAGTTATTAAAGAAAATGTGTTTCGACTAAACACAGTACGTTGTCTTATGGGGGTTTTACATTAGAAAAGCCTGTTATTCCTTTGTTAGAGTACTTTTATCATCCCCAGCAACCTCACGCCTACTTTCAAGCCTGCCTGGACCTTCTCCTAACATTATAATGCGCAAAATTGTATTACCAGCTTTGCAGGTAAATGAAACCAGGAGCATCAGAACAGCCAAAAAATCAGTGTTTTCAGATTTCAATAAAAATTCAAATACATGTTTGTTTTTACACATATTTTGAGTTTTAAAAGTTTTTTGTGGAAATTCACTTCCCTCACGTCAGCGTGCTGCGTGCGAACTCGTTTTCATTTTGAGAGCCTAAAACGTGAATCGTTTTGAATCTGTAAATATCATAGCTGAGTGAAATAAGTACAAGCCAACCGCCATAAGATTCAGATCAATTCCTGGAGAAATCCTTAAAACTTTTGAAACTCAGATTGCCAACATGCTTTGAAAAGCATGTTAAATGTTAAGCCCTTGATCCTAGCCTCATACTTATGCCAGCCTTTAGTCGTCAGGTCACGTCTGAGGCAGTAGTGCAGTTTGACATCTCTAACAGCTGGCCTTGGCCAGGGGGTAACTTGAAAGTTTTTTATTCTTGATTATTGATTCGTGAATTTCACCGGTCAAAATGAGCATGTTATTTTTTTCATAACTCATTGACATGCTAATATATTAATAAGGTTTTTAAAAGAAAAAAGCTTGTAAGGCGAAAGCTGAAAGCTTTATAGCTTGAAGTTGTAAAAAAGGTAAAATAAATATATATTTTAAACTTGAATTTAATTTATGTTTGTTAATATAGTTGTTTTATAGCTCATTTTTATCAAGCTGGCAAAGTAGGGAACTTCGGAAATAATATAAATTCTTACAAGAGAACTTCTTACAAGAGAGTTTCTTAATTCGTCAACATTACATTAGAATCATCCAAAAAAGTTTCTGTAAGGTGCACAAGGAAAATTAGCAAGTCTCTCTATCCTAAAAAATTGTAATTGCTAATAATGATTTTTGCAAAATAAACTTATAGTCATCTCCCGCTGGAATTACACGTACCATTCTATTTTCATACTGGCCAGTTTTTTTATGTGTTCAATGTTTTCGTGTTTATGTTCGTGTGTATTCGTTTTATAACTTTGATGTCCAACTTGTAACTGAACCTCTGAGGTTTGAAACCAGTGGTAGTTGTATCCATGATATAGGATCAATCGGAATTTTCACCAAGTAATTTAAACCTTTTGGTAAAATACATTCTGTTTCTATTAGTACTCAATAGAAAACTGATGTTACACTCTAAGCAAACATCAAAACCTATATTTAATTTAGTAAATTTTAATTATGGTCTGTATAAAACACTATTTAAACTTCAGTGATTGAGGGAACTGTATGTTGATTTCAAACCACTATCTATATCTATAAATACAAAATTCCGATCAATGCCTAGGCCTATTGCACCTAGAAGCACGAAATGTTGCATGTAGTTTCCTCTTATAGCATAGACACCCAAGAAGAAGGGGTTTTAAGAAATTCCCATAGGGCTATGCCTCACGGGGATTCAAAGTTCCAACCCTGTGTTATTCTTATGGACATTCACTTTGATTTGAGCTGAAAATTCTATCAGCTGATTATATTCGTAGTAGTTCTACGGGTCAACCACAGAATGCAGCACACACAACTGTCGTATTCTCGGGTGAAACCGGAAATGATGGCAGCTGGTACAGTATATCTCTAAGTAAACAACAAATAACATTAGTCATAAAATAAAATCATTTTCAACATCGTTTTTACAACTGGCCAATTTAAATGCCACATTAAACTCGCTTTTACTGGACAAATAAAAACCAAATCAGGAGTTGACACTGATTAACAACTCATCTGTGTTATCTCGGAATTCAAATTATTTTTATCACTTCTTCATTTGCCAATAACAATATTTACTTTTTGCTGTATTTATCTTTGTTTCAATTTAAATTCACATAATTTTCAAGCATTTATGTGCTTATTTTAACTGAAAATAACATTTATTCAAGGTTTACTAATATGGCAATTAAAGTTACAATAGTTTTCTTTAACATTTTTAAAAATCAACAAGTAAAGCTAAAACTGTATTTCTGCATCCATCAACTATATTATGAGTGAAGTAGATTAACGACAAGATTTCAGAAATCTATATTAATTATTTTACAAATTATAGCAATGCCATATTACTTTATACCACTGCACCAACTATCTAGATAAAAATATTAGTTGAAGTACCTACAAATCTTTACACTAGCAACTTAAAAAAAACTCAATCTATTGGGCTTCTGGGCCAATACTTGCATGGCTCTTACATCATTCACAGTTATATATCTTAAATTTTGGGTAGTTTTTGGAAAAAACTCAACGGATTTCAATATCTTTAAAAAAAGGAAGTTAATTTAAACAGAAGGTTTTATTCAGGTTTTAGCAAATTTCCGCTATAGGGAAGAAGCTATTACTGTAGGTCTCATGGTAAGACTTAAGCCAAGCCATGATAACTTTTTGTTTTGAGGTCCCCAGAAGCTAAAATATATGTGTGTGTGTGTGTGTGTGTGTGTGTCCGAGAATGCGATAACTTGAGTAAAAAACGTCCGATTTTGATGAAATTTGGCTAAAATGTGTAAAGTGACATTCATGACTTTCAGTTTGAAAACCAGAAAAATTGGACCATGGGAAGGGGGGGTTATGGGGATTTTAAATTTTCCAAAAATCAATTTTTTTTTTTTTTCATTTTTTACCCTAAAATTGTTAAAAAACTTAATTTTGATTTTGACCATGTTAGAGAGCTTAAAAAACAAATAATATAGTATTTTGAATCATTATCCTAGGTTAAGTGGTTGCGGAGAAAATCCAAAAAACTTACTCATAAAAATCTCCCATGTTCTTATGGGAAAAGGGTTTTTGGCTTTTCCTCAGTTCATTTTAATGAAATCTACACATTTGCTTTTACCAATCAGTTCAGCTTCACAAACAACCGTTTTAGTGTTTAAATTGTGATTTTACACCCAACCGTTGCAGAGATATTCAAAGTGCTAAACACAGTACGTTGTCCAATGTTATCCTTATGGAGGATAAATAAAATTTGATATCTCGATTATTTATGAATGTATATTGATGTGGCTTCACATAGTACTGGTATATTGATATCTGCACACAATTTTTTTCCTTGATTATCCCCGTAGCAGGAAACCGCTTACTCATCCCCCTTGTTATTCTTATGGAGAATAAGTAAAATGTAATGACTCCCTTAATTTGAACATAAATTAATAAAACTTGGCATGTGGCTTCACCTTGTTGAGTTGTATTGATATTTCCTTAAAAACCCATTTTTAGCGAATTTCCCCTATAGGGAAGAAGCTATTACCGTAGGTGGCATGGTAAGACTTAAGCCCGAGACCATGATAACTTTTTGTTTTGAGGTTCTATATCTCCCTTAGTTGTGAACCTATTAATAAAACTTGGTATGTAGCTTCACCTGGTTGAGTTATATTGATATTTGCAAAAAAAAACACATTTCTTATCTTCCTTGTTGCAGCAAACCTGCATACTCATTTATAATGTTATTCTTATGGACAATAAATAAAATGCTATATATCACTTATTAATAAATGTATTTTTATGAAACTTGGTAATTGGCTCTAGGTAGTAGTGATACCCATATATATGCATTGGAAATTCGCTGAGTACGCAGGTTTGCTGCGACGGGGGTATTTGTTACTTGTTGCAGCAATCCTGCTTACTCAGCCCCCATGTTATTCTTGTGGAGAATAATTATAATGTTATATAGCGCTTATTTATGATTGAATATTGATGAAACTTGGTTTGTGGCTTCGCCTAGTTAAATTCTATTTATATTTTC
Organism: Allygus modestus; assembly: GCA_963675035.1. Classification (NCBI taxonomy): domain Eukaryota; kingdom Metazoa; phylum Arthropoda; class Insecta; order Hemiptera; family Cicadellidae; genus Allygus; species Allygus modestus. Next base: position 14,395,872 of record OY776116.1, read on the forward strand.
ATATAAACTAGTGATGTGTCAAAACCAAAACTTGAATCTCAAAACCACCAAAACTTTGGAAAAGTTTCGGTTTCGAGATTCGATCAGTGAGTTTCGAGAATCAAAACTCAAAACTGCTGAGATTTGTTGTGTCTTTATTGTTGTTTTTTTTAACAGAAATCACGCCCGTGTTTCGATCAATAATGCAAAGGTCAAAAGCCTACTGTCATCGGTCGTCTACCTTCACCTTTTTTGGATTATTGATTTTTTATTTCTGAAAGAACAACTCTAACCAAAATATATAATTAGTTTTTCTTGATTTATTTTGCATAACCAATCAAACCCCCCCCCCCCCCAGGCAAGTAAATAGGGTTTCGCGATTTGAGTTTCGAGATTCGAGATTCGATTTTGTAAGTTTCGGTTTTGGTTTTGAGATTCGAAATTTCTGGTTTTGACCATCACTAATATAAACCAATTGTTTGTGTTCCTTTTCAGCAAACCTACATACTCATCACCAATGTTATTCTTATGAAGAATAATTAAAATTGTATAAATCGCTTATATGTGAATATATTTTTATGAAACTTGGTATGCAGCTTTATGTGGTATTAAGACATATATTATGCATTGGAAATTGGCTGAGTATGCAGGTTTGCTGCGACGGGGGTATTATTTAAATTTTTGCTCATTTAATTTAATATTTGTAAAGTTGAAAAGCCCATGGAAAAACAAAAAGATATTTTTAGAGAAGTACTTTAAAACCATGTGGTTTAGTAACCAATATTTTTAAATAACTCAATTGATGTAATGTTGATTTTGTAACCATAGAAGAAGGTATTTGGGCCGTGCCCCTGCTGATTGCTGACAGCAGGACCTCAAATTGATGACTTGTCGCAGGCCGGTGGCTGAAGGAATTTTCTATTGTTGATTGCCAATTAGATTACCTGAAATGTTATGTTGTGACTAGAAGAGAGTGGATTTATTAAAATAACAAACACTTGAAAGTACACTAGATGAACATCCCCGACCTATAACCTAACTACTTCAGATACTTCGCTAAAGTCCCCTCAGTTCTCCTCTTCCATTACCGTAACCAAAATAAAATATATAGAAAAAATATCAAGTACCAGAAGTATATAATTTTATACTGTCAAAAGGCTAGTAGAGTACTTTAGGGAAGCCCCGAGAAGCTGGCTAAAACCATCACAGTAAGTGTACTTTATGATTACCATTTCATCCACTCACAAATGGCCAACCCGTTTGAAAAACATCAACACGTAAACACAAAACCCTAAACTATACAAAGCAAATCTAGACAAAAATCAATGATGAAAAAGAACACCAGGACAAGATGTCCACTGCTTCCTTAATTTATATTAATGAAACTTTCTTATGTATAACTGATGTGTTTCCAAATTTTCCTACTTCCATGATGTCACACATTTAGCGCAACTATAAATATGCCTTTACAAAAATATTAATACAAATCATTTATATTTATAGCTTCATTTTTAAAGCTTAGTTATAATTCATTTATTTTATCAACCCTATCAAATGGTTGGCCACTTGTTAAGTTAGAAACAATTAAATTTTAAAAACAATGCACTTCTCTTTTTCAATAACCAAAACGCATAAACGAAAGGCATACAACCTTTTAGCAGGGAACTAACAAAAATACAACATCGATCACCAAAAATAATTTATCATAACAAACAGCAACCTTTACAATAATTAAAATAAATACATAAAACTAAAGAGGGGGAAAATGCAGTGATTTCAGGAGCAACAAGATAAAATATCATCCTGGGTCTTGTCACTACGACCGATTACGAAGAAGAGAGATTTCGAAAAAAGTATTAAAACATCATCTTAGTAGCACCAAACAAAATAAATCATTTAAATCCCGATTTTTGAACTTTCAAATTATGGCAAAACACATTAAGTTGTACTTTGATTTGGTAGACCGTGCCAAAAGCCTCATGCCACGGAGGTAAACGTGACTGCTATTTAATACTGGCAGGTGTAGAGCTAATTTTACTAGATACTGTTCCGTCTACTGCTGCAGTGCCGTCGTGTCGAGACCGGGCGCATCCTTCTTGGCGATTCCTGACAGGAGTTTCTTAATCTCAGCGATGGCTTTGCCGGGGTTCAAGCCCTAGAAACAACACATAATTTAGGGATTAAAACACTAAGCACAATGGTCTATGTAAATAAGTTAAATATTGAAGATAATATGTGGGGTTGTGCGGAAAAGTTACCCCCTCCCCTAGTTTTAAAAGTTACCCTCTACTTTGGTGCAAGAGGCTCATTAGCATTCTTGGCACAAGACTACTATTGACAACCCAATGGCAACCAACCCTAAAATGTAATGACATGAAAACCAACAATGATGAAACAGAAATTTTAAACAAATAGCTACACAGAGTGGTAAAAGTAAGCGAGAACTGTGGTAGGTAACTTCCCTCCAAAATGATCAATATAAATAACATTACAATACACCATTTGCTGTTGATACATTTAACGTATCAACGAGTTGGGTATCTCCTACAATTACAAAGTATACTACATTCCTCAGTAAGTTTATCTCACTGAAAACTTTCTATTAGTTAGTGACTATGAAATGCCTCTAAATACTGTGTTTTTTATGATAAAACATTACTCAAAAATCGTTGTATTTAAGATGTAAATTTCATTTAAGTTTAAAACTCTAGGATTCACTATAATATGTGGTCTAAAGTGTTGAAGATGAACCACTGAGGACAAATATTCAACACACAAAAAACATTTTTAACATTTGGAAAAAACATTTTCCTGCTTTATAATAGTCTTACCCAAATTATAGTGTTACAGTCCTAAAGCACACTTGACTTAAAAATGTGGTGGGCATGAATGTGACAAAGTTTGGTCTTCTACATTCAACTGACAAGTAAATAGCAAAGGTAAACAAAGCCATACAGTAAAGGTTTTCTGTGAATTTGTGATGAGAGAGTCACATTAGCTTGTGAACATAAAAGCCTATTTCATTACAGTTATTGGTACACAACTGACAACTTTGAAATATTACTGTACTCTAGTTGGCTGACTAATGTGGCTACAAAAACCCCTTAAAATCTGCAAAACCACTTAAATAACAGAGTATAAACAAATTTGTATTTATTGCTGTACAATGTAGGCCTATACATATATTATTATAAAACTCCTCGAGAATAAACTTAAATTTGTAAATGTAATTATCCTGACAACCACAGAACTTATTGTCCATTAACGAGGAGAAAGAGATCCCCCACTTCCTCACCCCGCCAATATTGCTGTCGATATCGAGACGTCCTAAAAACACCTACGCTTCCGGCAGATACTACCTGGCGCACAGTTTGGCCGATGTTGGTTACTCTACAATGCACTGCCTACAACACTGAGAATCTGGAACCACTAGAACTCAAGAAAAAACTGCAAGACTGGCTTGTGGAGCAACCTCTCTATTCATTGGATGAATTCTTCAGCATGTCACCAAACTAAAAACTGTAAAGCAAGAAATAGCTAACTGTAATTTATTTGTATTTTTTGACACCATTACATTTCTTGATGAAATTCTAAATAAAGAATTTTGATTGATTTGATTGATTATTTGGCTAGTAGCAGCCCGACCGATCCCTTTCTCCTCATTGCCGGACTAATATAATACTCAAACCATTTTACTCCTGGGTGTTACCGTTAGGGGTGTGCGAGTAGAGATTTTTTTAATTGAGTCGAGTCGAATCGAGTAGTGCCTATTATTTTCGAGTTTCGAGTATTTTCGAGCGAGTGTTTGCCATCAGTTGGTAGTTTAAAATAGAGTAATGGGTTTGAATACCACCCTAGATTTGATCATCTAAATATGGTTTTTAACTAATACATGAGTAGCAATACAAAGTTTTGGCCAGTACCGTACATCCAAACTGGATTGACAAACAAAACACGGTTTGACATTCGTTTCTGGCCGATAAAAAAATCCGGTTGTCATTTGGCCAATATCACCTGGTCCATACATCACCTATAATCAATATTAGATGACAAAATCGTTGGTTAAGGCCGATATTAAGTGGCCCGGTTGCCACTTTTGCCGATATTAAGTTTTCCGTCCTCATTTTCGGCCGATTTTACGTGATAAAATCGCCATTTGCGGCCGTCACTACACGTTTTGGCCGGTCGCAATCGATATCGATCGTCATTTTCGGCCGACTTTACGTGATGCGATCGCTTTTTGCGGCCGTTACTACGCGTTTTGGCCGGTCGCAATCGTTAGCGAACGTCCGGTAATCGGCAGGAAATACTCGCTCGAACTTTCAAGTATTTTTTAAAACTTCGAGTCGAGTTTGAGTATTAAAACACTTGGCCGAAAACTCAAAGTTTCGAGTACTCGCACACCCCAAGTTATCGTAGACATTTGTTATTGACTGTGCAGGGGATGCACTAATACAATTGAGGGGTGTAGAAGCAAAAACAGATATACAAAATTTGTTGCATATAAACTTTTATTAATCTTGATTGGATACTCGTCACCAGAAAATAAAAATACTTTAATTAGTAAAGAGTGGTTTATTTCGAACCTCTGTCGAGGTTCATCGTCAGTCATGTACTAGAAGGTAAATATAAAATTTCTGAGCTGAGTAACCAATCAAGATAACATCATCACTACAATTCCATACGGCCAAGAAATAAACTTTTATCCATCATTCTCGCCTCGTTAAGCCGTATTGATCTGTCTCAGTAGTAAAAAAAAAGCAAATCGCTTTTGCCCTTTAAAAACTTGCTTTAGAAGTATATGCCAATATGTTGAGGTTGGTTGGAATCAAAAACCGTCATCTCTGCACAGCAAATAATGGAGCGGATATAGGCTCCCCAATACATCTACCTGATTTCTTTGAGAAGTTAGAAGCACAATTCACATAGGTGAGAAACAAAAGTAGATATTAGCATGTATAAAAAGCAAAACCAGACATTTATATTTAAATTTAAATTTCCGACCTTGTAGTTAATGATTTGAGCACTTGGCTTTGAATGGGTTACAAATATCAAACCTTTCATAGAAAACAATAAGTGCAATTTAAGTAACAAAAGTTGTATCAGTTTTTTGGGTCTCCCGAGAAATTACCATTTATGTAGATTACAGTTTCTTAAATCCCTCAAATGCAGTAATTTAACAGAGTTTCATAAACTCGACTCCCTATAACGCGATACTCCAGCAGCCTTAAACTTTTCCATACGTACCTAACGCATTGCCAGCACTTGACCATATCTCAAACGCTTCCAATTCTCAGCCATACCTCACACAATTCTGTTGATTTGTTCGTTCTTGGATAATTTGGCATTTCCTCAGTCAGTTTTGCGGTTTTAAGTACACCTATGTAAGGTTCGTTGTTGGTTTTATGTTCCGTAATACCGTTTTACAGTACTATGATATAATATACAATTTAAAGCTAAAGCTTGGGTTTTGCCTTCCTCCAATGCAGCTCAGGGAAACTCGACATTGTCCATGTCGACCATGTAGAGTTGGTAAGACTCTACTAAGGCCCAAAGGCCGACACAAAAATATATGAACTTCAAACGCAATTTTTATGCGTAAACTTCAACCACGAAGATTAAAATGTGACTTACCTTGGGACAGGTGCGGGTGCAGTTCATGATGGTGTGGCAGCGGTAGACGCTGAACGGGTCCTTGAGCTTGCCGAGCCGCTGCTCCGTGGCCTCGTCACGCGAGTCAATGATCCAGCGGTAGGCCTGCATCAGCACGGCGGGGCCGAGGTACTTGTCCCCGTTCCACCAGTAGGAGGGGCACGAGGTGGAGCAGCAAGCACACAGGATACACTCGTACAGACCGTCCTGTCAACAGCGGAATCAGAACATCTTTTATGCATTTTGTACAGTACCTGGGGGCCGAGCTTTGCTCGGGGAAGGTCAATCAGTTTGTTTACATGACTTGGGAGTAACTTATCGCCAAGTCCCCTTACTGACGGGCAGATTTGCTTAAGCCTCAGTCCAGTATTATGTACAAAGTACTTTAGAGTGTTATTTGAATTTAAGCCTAATCCCTTTTGGTGAGGGATAGTCTGTTTATTTCTTGAAGGCACTCTTCTTACTGATATATATTAATTTAAAATTAAAAACATCGAATAAGTAATGTTTCACAAAATTTTAACTACATAAAATAGCTGTAAGCACTATTAAGTTTAATTTTAATTACTTTATCACGGTGTAAGACAACAACCAAAAAAGGCGATTTTGAGCGTAATTTTAAGGTGAATGTGAAAGAATGAGTGTAGCATGGGGGATATGCCTTGTGTAGTCTTGCTACCGACTAACCGATAGGAAACTTCAGCACTGGCGGCTATAGCCTATCTAAAAACTTAGAACCCTCCCTCCATCCCCACCAGGTGCGGGTGTTAACGCTGAGAGTGACGTCATATTTTTTTAAGTTTTCTTGTACTGGCCAAACTGCAATGCCGACAGAAACAAACTTGAAACAAAAAATATCAAATAAACATTTACGTTTCAATTGGCTAATCTAAAGATGTTCCGTTTAAAAAATAAAAAGTACCACAGAGGCTCATATTTTACAATACACAGATAAAAATGGTTTAACATCATTTAAAATAAGCAGTTTTGGTACCTTGGAATATAAAACTTATATCGTTATTAAGCGTGTTTCATGCAGGCCTTGGAATATACAAGGTTTTTCTCAATTAAATCAGCATAATTTGGAGTTGTCCCAGTTGAAGCGAAACTCTGCAATTTTAATCGCGGCCGCGGTGGTGGGGATGGAGGGAGGGTAGACGTTCTGTTCCGGACCTGGGTTTTTGGATAGGCTCTAGCCGAGAGTAACTTCAGCTGTCACTGTAAACCAACTGATCATATAAACACCGACGTCACCTGGTTGCTGCGCAGAATGTGCTCAAATTTGTGCTTCTGCATAGCACACCGTACTTAGATACACCTAGCTTAACACTCAGTACTGCTGCGGAGCCACTGACCAGCTTCTTGCGGTCGTCCACACTCTGCAGGTACTGCTGGCTGCCGCTCTTGGCCTCGTTCTTGCGCTGCAGCCACGGCTGGATGCTGCGGTACTGCTGGTAGAAGTTGTTCATGTCCGGGACCAGGTCCTTGATCACGTACATGTGCGGCAGTGGGTAGATCTTGGCCGGCTTGTTGCTCGCCGTGTCGATCTTACTGTGGATCACATCAACAACTGTAGAACTTGTTTTATTAGGGAGCCTGGGTTATAACGCCCAGGGTTACCCACAGGGTTATCCTGTGACCACAATTCTGCCTTTTAGTCATTTTGTATTGGGTACCGGAAAGGAGTCGAAGCTTTCCCGTCCCAGAGGGCTGTAAGATTCTTCTCTGGTAATTGTTTATAGATAAAGCTGAAGGACAATAGAATAAATAGCTTGAACTATATTTGTCATTTTGAAATACGTAAACGGATTATTTATTTTCACAGAACAACATAATAAATTAAAAATACACTATATTGAATTATTAAAACTTGTTTACACTTTTTTGAGGGGATACATTTTTTAATTTTCCAGGGGTTTCATGGGTTACCTACAATGTACGAACCATTGTTCATGCTGAGCATCGTCAAGCTGATTACAAAATTTTGCCAAGAAGTCAAACTGAGTTACTTGTATGTGGCAGTCAGTCAGTAACAAGGGCTGACTGACTCCCACTAAGTACGAAAAATATATTTTTACTTTACATGTTCAAACTTACTAGACAGTTCAAAATCAAACTTCAACCTTTGCTTTGTCCCTCCCAACCCTAATTCCTAAAGGCCTAGTATTATTAACAAACATGATCATGTGACCCACCGAACCAATCAGAGTAACTACCCACAAGCCTGTGAGTCATTCGTATTCTGGCCACTACTGAAAGAAGATGGATGTCGTGTGCGGGGTACCCCAGTTCCAGTTATGACGACCGCATTACACCATTAAAATTGTACAGGTATCAGTGATTATTTTTCTAGGCTATTCCTTATTCCGTAACTTCTATCTGGTCCTTCGAACCGCATTTTATTCCAGTACCTCCTACATCCACGTTTAATTCCACTTCAATTAAATAACCGCCAAATTTATAACCGCATTTCAATTCATATTTCTATTAACTTTCTATTAGTAATTTCAAGCTACTGAAGACTGCATATTGTGAAGAAAAGTGCATTGTGTTCAAGATATTTTATTATTAAATTTTCGCTTATTTTTTTAATTTAAGCAAAAGAAAGGTACGCTTTCCTGTCATTTCAAGACATTTTGTTTCATCTACGTCTACATTGCAAAGTATGCAAGTCAACTTTCGACTTAAAACACAAAGCAGGTTCATCAATTAGTTTTACTTTATCCCAGAAAAGGGAAATAAAGTTGCCATTACACTAAGCTTGAAATCAGAGAGCAGGGAATTTTCGTTTTGAAAAAGGGTAAATCTCCAATTGCCTTCTACATACGAGGGTAAACTGCTTCAACTTCTGCATCACTGCTGCTACACCTGATTTTTCGGCCATTTTGTTGTATTTTGCATTATTGAAGAAGAAATATTAAATAACGTCAACAACTATTGTGGTTAAGTTTATTTCTCGGCATTAAGAAGAGCTAAAAGATTAATACGCCAAGTTTATCCTTTGATTTATTATTTTATTTTAACCTACGCCACAAAAACTGCAATTTGAATACTGCTAGCCTATGATATCACTCTTGCCTGCTCAACTTTATTAATATTGGACTTTGTTAATGGGCCTAAGTAGCCTAGGTTATTTTGTGTTTTATGTCAATGATCAGCTTTATTTAGATTGCCATCATGACTGAAAAACTGAAAAGGGAGATTGAAGTTATTAAATTTAAGCGGGATACATTTATTCATAAAATTGATCTGCTTTACAAAAAGGGTCAAACTTTATCTGTTACTGCTGGCCAAGATGAAGTGTCCGAATTCAAGATCCGCTGTGAAAGGTTATCAGCTCATTATGACAGCTTTGTAAGGTATCAAAATGACTTAGCCAAGTCCTATGTTCAGTTAAAGGAAACTGAGGAGTTAGACACATTACAACAGGTAACTAATGATGTAGATGATAAGTACTTCAGTATATTAACTGTTAAAGATAGATTTTTATCAGTCATTGTAAAGTCAGAACCATCCGTCCCATCTGCTAACACTGCAAACCTGCCACGAATCAATTTGCCTATTTTTGACGGTACTTTAAAAGAATGGTCAAACTTCAGAGAGTTATTCATTGCACTTGTGTATTCTGACAAATCACTTACACCAATTGAAAAGTTTCACTACTTGATTTCTTGCACTAAAAATGAAGCCAATGCTCTTGTCAGGTCCTTGTCAATATGTTCGGATAATTTTGAATTAGTCTGGACCCAGTTAAATGACAGATATGACAATAAACGTCTCCTTGCTTGTCAATACGTTGAAGAAATCTTAAGTTTACAATCTGTACCCTCTGAAAATCCCAAGTTATTGAGAAGCATGTTAGATGTACTTACTGAAAACACTATGGCCCTTAAGGCAATGGACACTGTTAGGAACTTAGAAGATTTTATTATACTCCATGTTTCATTGAAGAAACTAGATAAGCACACACGGCAACTTTTTGAAAGAAAATTCTCAGAAAAGGAATTCCCTACTCTAGAAGATTTTTTAAAGTTTCTCAAGGACCATTGTAAATCTCTTGACGCAGCTCAAAATCTGTCTGCCGTTTCTGCTCACACTCCTCCCAAGTATGATTCTCGCCCTAGTTTTAGGCCTAATAAGTTCTCAAAACCTGACAGACCTGTGCAAAGAACATTTCTTACCAAAACTGAAACTCCCACCTGCTTATTTTGTGCTCAGGCTCATAACATTTATTCTTGTCCTGAATATCTGAACTTGACTCCTGCTGCTAGACGTGACTTTATAAAGAATAAACAATGTTGTTTTAACTGCCTGAGTGTTTCGCATATGTTAAATAAATGCAACTCAGTTCATTCATGCCGAAAATGCAATAAAAGGCATCATACTACATTGCATGAAGATAACTTTTGTAGGCCTCACTTGACTTCCGATTCGGGTAAAGGTGGAAAAATTGGACCAAACTCAAAACTTCCGCAAATTGTAGAAACCAATAAGGACACTTCCATTTCCGCTGTTAGTTGTGTGCATCATACAAGTTCATCAGAAACTCATGCAACTACTCTCCTTGCTACTGCCTTAATTCAGCTTCAAGATTCCGCTAACAATTTTCAGACTTTTAGGGCTTTAATTGACCCTGGTTCAATGAGTTGTTTTATTACAGACTCTTGTGTAAGAAAACTGCGTCTCCCACGTACTAGGCTTGAGCAAAATGTATTAGGCATATCTCAGACTTCGGTCTCGTCAACTAAGGGAAAAGTTTCCTGTATCTTGAAACCTGTTAATGCCCAGGATCCGTTAATTCCAACTACTGCTATAGCACTAAACAAAATAACTTCAGCCCTCCCGTCAGTACGGTTACCAAAGGACATCATCAATCATTTCAAGGATTGGAGTTTGGCCGACCTGCATTACTTTGAGCCCTCACCGATAGACTTTCTTATTGGTGCAGATTTATTCCCGCTAATTTGTGACGGTGGGCGGTCAATTAGCCCCCCTGGATTTCCAACTCCATTCAAAACAGTCTATGGTTGGACCTTAATTGGTGAAGTTCAGATACCTAACTTCGAAAAGCAGTCAGATTTCACTTCTATCTACACCAACTTGTCCATTACTGAGTCTTCCCTTGAGAAAAACCTCAAGCGTTTCTGGGAAATTGAAGAGCTACCGCAAAGTAGGCCCTTAAATCCAGATGACCAACAGTGAGAAAATATTCGTAGAAACACACTCCAGAGACTCCTCCGGACGATACATTGTTAGGCTACCGTTCCGAGAAGAAACAGTTGACTTAGGAAGCACTTTTAACCATGCTGAACGGAATTTAAATGCTTTGGAAAGGCGCTTTCGTAATGATCTTAAGTTTAAATCGGCCTATGTAAGTTTTATGAATGAATATGAGGACTTAGGCCATATGACTCGCTTGGATTCTCCAACTCTGACTAAACCACTCTATGTCATTCCGCACCATGGTGTTTTTAAAAATTCTGATCCTAATCCAAAACTCAGAGTTGTTTTTAATGCCTCTGCTCGTAGTTCAAATGGATGTTCCTTGAATGACAAGTTATTCATTGGTAAAAAGCTACAGAACGATGTTTCTGAGATTTTGTCTCGCTTTCGCCTTCATCCATATGTGATTTCATCAGATATATGTAAGATGTACCGCCAGATTTTAATACATCCTGAAGATCGTATTTTCCAGACAATAATTTGGAGACAAGACTCTAACGCACCCATAGATGTTTTTGATCTAAACACTGTCACTTACGGGGTTAATTCCTCCCCATTCTTAGCAATTAGAACCTTACATCAACTTGTAGCTGATGAAGGTGCGGCTTTCCCTTTGGCTAGCAAAGCCATCTTGAATGATATGTTTGTCGATGACTGCCTAACCGGGGCTGATTCCCTCGATAAGGCCTTTGAACTTAAATCTGAACTAATAGAACTACTCAGGCGAGGTGGTTTCCAACTTAGTAAATGGGCCAGCAGCGCACCAGAACTTTTGAAAAATGTTGAAAGTCACTCCCAAGAGATTTTATTCACTGATGATAAAGAAGATAATCAGTATATCAAAGTGTTAGGTTTGAAATGGAACCCTAAAACTGATAATTTTACTTATGAAGTACCCATTCAACAAACTCCGCCAACCAAACGGGGCATTTTATCTATGATTTCAAGAATCTTTGATCCATTAGGCCTAGTCACTCCTGTCGTACTATGGGCAAAATGTTTGATGCAGAAAATATGGACCCTTGGCCTAGATTGGGATCAGGTACTCCCTAATGAGTTAATTATACAGGCGAATTGTTTCTTTCGAGAACTCCCCCTGTTAAGCAATTTGAAAATTTCAAGAAATGTTATACCTTCAAATTCTCTAGGAGCAGAACTTCATGGCTTTTCTGATGTTTCAGACGTAGGTTACGGATGTTCAGTTTATCTGCGAGTTATCTGTCCAGATGGTTCTGTTCTCACCAGTCTAATCATGGCTAAATCCAAAGTTGCACCTCTTAAGAAAATAAGTATCCCTAAACTTGAACTATGTGGAGCACTTTTACTAAGTAAAACAATGATTTTTTGCAAAAATGTTGTTTCCTGCAAGTATGAGAATATTCCAGTTTATGCTTGGACTGATTCGATGGTTGTTTTACACTGGATTCATACTTCACCGCAAACCTTGAAAACTTTTGTTGCCAACCGCATCGCAGAACTTCAACATCTCATTGATCCATCAAGATGGCTTCATACTCCAACTTCTAGTAACCCTGCTGATCCAGCTTCTCGTGGCCTAATGCCTCATCAAATTCTTGATTACTCTCTGTGGTGGAATGGTCCAACTTGGCTCAAAGAAGACAGGAAGTTTTGGCCTTCGCCACCTGACTTGAATGAAACACCTCAAGAATCCCTTGACGAATTACGCTCTGGAAGGGTTATTGTTTCAGTAGCGGTACCAGATAATTTATCATCATTTTATTTAACCTTTGAAAAATTTTCTAAGCTCTCAAAACTTCAAAACTGTGTAGGATGGATTTTAAGATTTATTTGCAATTGCCGCAAAAATGCACCCAAGATTAAATCTGAATATCTAACAGCTGATGAAAGAAACACTGCTCTTTGCACATTAGTAAAACTTACTCAACAGCAGCACTTTCAAGAAGATTTAAAGTGCATATCCAAAAATAAGAATTGTACCCCTGCAGTTCAACGTCTCAATCCATTCATCGATTCTAGTGGCATCTTACGTGTAGGTGGACGGCTGAAAAATGCCCTAATTCCCTACAACATGAAACACCCGATGCTGTTACCACGAAAGTCACATTTATTAATCATTATCATTTGAAATATCTGCATGTCGGCCCAAGGACCCTACAGTCGTTGTTATGCAGACAGTTCTGGATTATTTCTTCTCGTAGTGTCATTCGCCACCTATTGTCTAAATGTGTCACCTGTGCGAGATACAAGGCCAAAACCCCTCAACCATTTATGGCTAACCTGCCAGAAGAAAGGATTGTTTCCAACCGAGCTTTTCTGAAAGTTGGAGTCGACTTCGGTGGTCCCTACTCTACGAAATCTGACAAGTTAAGAAAACCGCAGATTCTCAAAAGCTACATTTGCCTATTTGTTTGTATGGCCACTAAGGCAGTCCATTTAGAAATGGTGTCATCTCTTTCATCGGAAGCATTTCTAGCAGCACTTAACAGGTTCACTTCCCGAAGAGGATTATGTAGTGATATATACTCTGATCAAGGGACTAATTTTGTTGGAGCAAACCGAGAACTAATTGAACTTCACAACTTTCTGTCTCAACAATCAAAATTAATTTGTTCTCATTTGTCTGACCAAGGAATCACATGGCATTTTATTCCCCCCTCTTCACCACATTTTGGCGGCTTGTGGGAGTCTGGAATCAAATCGACCAAACACCATATCAAACGAGTCGTAGGACAGCAAACCTTAACTTTTGAAGAATTTTCTACATTGTTAGCTCAGATTGAAGCCATTCTCAATTCTCGTCCACTCTGTAGCCTATCATCAGACCCCAATGAATTAAGGCCTTTAACTCCGGGTCATTTCTTAATTGGTCAACCATTAGTAGCTTTACCGCAACCAGACTTAACCTCCACTTCAATGAATCGACTTTCGCGCTGGGAACTTGTCCAACAAGCTTCAAGACACTTCTGGAACCGTTGGCATCAAGAGTACTTACACAATCTGCAACAGCGACAGAAGTGGTTCACTCAACAGCCTAATTTGAAGATTGGTGACTTAGTTCTTATTAAGGATAAAAATCTGCCTCCAGCATCTTGGTTATCTACTAGAATAGTTGAGACACATCCAGGTGAAGACGGAGTTGTTCGAGTAGTGAGCCTGCACACCCCGCATGGACCATTGAAGAGGCCTGTTGTCAAACTGTGCCCTCTTCCAACATATTAAAATTGTAAACTACAATATGAAAGAAGAAGTTTTAGTTGGTTTTATTTTTCTTTTTTCTCTCAAGAAAATTTTGTGTTTACAAGAAGATTTATAAATTTTATTTTGTGCTTGTACTAAAGAAAAAAAAAATATTTTTTTTTGGTGGGCGGTATAGACAGTTCAAAATCAAACTTCAACCTTTGCTTTGTCCCTCCCAACCCTAATTCCTAAAGGCCTAGTATTATTAACAAACATGATCATGTGACCCACCGAACCAATCAGAGTAACTACCCACAAGCCTGTGAGTCATTCGCATTCTGGCCACTACTGAAAGAAGATGGATGTCGTGTGCGGGGTACCCCAGTTCCAGTTATGACGACCGCATTACACCATTAAAATTGTACAGGTATCAGTGATTATTTTTCTAGGCTATTCCTTATTCCGTAACTTCTACTTACTATATTTAACTAACTTAACTACACTAACAAATATTATTTGTATATTGTAAAAGTTAATAACTTTTAAAACAAAAAGAGATTCATGACTAGAATAAATGTCATTTACGGACGATATTTTGTGTCTCACTGCCTTTTACAACCAATATTATTGCCTACAAATTTTAGGCTATTGTCACCCATGTGTGATGTTAAATGGTTTGGTCACAGTTTAAAACTGAAATTACGTGACCCGGCCATAGTTTACAGCTGATATTGTGTGGTCTTTTATGTTATTTACGGTGTCTGCTTGTCAGCTGCGGCAGATATTATAATATGTATGTATATACATATTTGTATTTCATCCACAGCCAATATCACATGGTTTTGTTATCGTTAACAGCCAATGTTGTGCATTCCAATTGTTTTTACTGATGATATTTAGTGTATAGTCGAGTATAACACTCCCGTTGTCACACACGGTGTATACTATACGATGCAGGCAGGACCAATAGAACCGGAACTGAAATTCATCCATCGGTTCTTGAACAACCGACAGACCTCAGAAGCGGAACAGACACACAACACATCCCAGAAGTTGATATTTCGGAGAGGGGAGGAGGATAATCCTTTACCTAAATCCAAAATCAGATCTGCCACCAGCCATTAGTGAATTCAGCTGTAGAATTGTTAAGACTCTACAACTACTTATGTATCAAACAATGAGTATTTGATTAAGATACTATTTGTGTACATGATTTAAACTCAAATTATATAATGGATAAATAATTTGTGTACATTATTTACACACCGTTTGTTACATGAACACAGTTTCATTACATTACTGCACAAGTTATTGGTACTTATGTTCCCCTGCGCCAAGTGATAGCTACCTGATGCAGGCCAGCGTGTTGATGCCGCCGATGTTCATGGCGCAGGAGCCGCAGATGCCCTCGCGACAGGACCGGCGGAAGGTCAGCGTCGGGTCCATCTCGTTCTTTATCTTGATCAGAGCGTCCAGCACCATCGGCCCGCATCTGGGAAAGCGTCACAATCGTAATATATAATTGGGTAAGGGAAAAACAGTAATTATCTGTTTTTTCGCAGGTTTCTGAAGCTACCGTACGACCTAAAAGGCTGAAACTTGGAACATCCATAGAAAATCAGATGGGGAAGACCTCCATGAAGCCCGATTTTGATTTTTTCCCTGATTTATTTTCCTTAAATACAGTAGAGTCTCACAAACTCGACTCAATGTGGACTAAGACCCTGTCGAGTTTGTGGAATGTCGAGTTATCCAGAATTACATTGGTAGGGGAGAAAAACGCATTATTTAGTTGTAAATTGTATACTGTATTAGATTATACTTAACACATTATAGTATAATGTATAATGATACTGTATTACAAACTTAAGAAAACTATAAAACTTGCATAAATGACTTCAAACATGAGAATTAATAATTAAATACCCTTGTTTCTAAAATATGAAGTACTGTAATACATGTACTGTATAGTAAATGAGGTGTCGGGTTTCCCAGAGTGTCGAGTTATCGGGAGTCGAGTTTATGAGACTCTACTGTATGACCATTAAGTGCAAAACAATTCCAAAACTTTAGCTCATGATCACCTGAAAATATTTATAATGTTGTTTATGGTTCTACTTATTATGTATTATAATTTATTATTATGTGTTCATTCTTTTATATTAACTTATTTCCCCCTTCATGTGTAAACCGTAAGTCCTTAAAAGCTCCACGTCATAATATAAGTTAACATTTTCACAAAACATACATTTGAAAAATCATATAAATCTGTAGTATATGCCAAAATTTATGAAAATGTGTTTTTTTTACATAATTTAATATTTTCTTATAAAATGTTATGGAAGATTCATATAGTCAGATAGACAGTAACTAAGCGAGATATGACTACTTATAGCTTATATACCGTGATGAAAATTGATTACCGTACGTTGTTCTATGAAATAACCTTATGAAGTTTAGATCAGTAATTTCTTAATACCACGTATAACAAAGTTACACTAATTACATCACTAACTTGAATCAACGACCTCATAATCTGAGGTTTGCTAGTTCCTCAAGATAACAAGACCAGGATTTGGACCGTTCACTATCGAAACATTCAAAAACAAACCATTGGCTCTGAAACATAAAAACAAAACAACTCATTTCTGTCTTTTGGCATATTGGTCATATTTGAAAGGCGACTAGAGAGGAAAACCAACCTAGTACGGCCATCGGTAGCTGAGTGGTTTAATGCACTGTCCTCCCGAACAGCAGTAAGAGCTTGGGTCAACTATACAAATCCCACCTTAGTCAGTGGTTATTAATTCACGTGAGTTACACTTAACTAGGATGAAGTTGAAGAGGAGAGCCCTGTTTAAGGAAGCGGTGGACGGCACATGTAAACTTTGATGTAAATGAGTGGGCTCTTTGTGAGTTCAGGCGTGTAATCCCTCAAGAGGTAAGGATATTTCACATTCATTACCTTAACCCATTGGCCTTGAATCACGGAACTGTTCCGTGACAGCTGTTGTGGGCTCAAATGTTACATCACGGAACTATTCCGTGATGACGACATCGTGTTCTAATTTTTTTTTTTCGGTGTGGTTATTTATGTTTTCGTAACAAATAAGGTTGGGAACCATTAAGAAAAGGATATAAGTAAAATAACAAAATATTTTTTAATAAAAAAAAATATTTAATTTAAAAAATATTAAAAATATTTTTTTTCTATCTGTTACAAGTTGCCAATAGTGCGGATTTCCACAATGTGTAAGGTTTCACAAAAAACATCATAACAAAATTATTTTCATAAAAACTTGAAATAAAAATGACTTTTCTACATAGGGAATTAAATTGACTACAGGGGTATAACAAATAATAAATAATTACCTCATAATTTTGGGTTATAAAATCACTTTGCTTTGAAAAAATACTTTTTAATTTTTTTATTTTTTTATTTAGCATAGAAAAGTAAAATATAAAAAAAAATTAAAAACTACTTAATACTATTGCAGCCAGTTTAATTTATTTTCATAAAAATATGATATATTTGGAGGTATTCCATAAGATACATTGTATATAATTTTTTTCCTAAAACTCTGCATTTTACCCGAATTTAATTGCTCAACTCAGTAGTAGCCATATGCAGAAATATTCATAATCCAATGGGTTTTAATCAATTCGGTTTAAATCAGGGTTTTGTGAAAACCAACAGTAAAAACCATTGAAAACAGCCAATTAGCAGCAGAATTTAAATGGTTTGTATACAATATATGAACTAAACTATTTCTAAAATTTTAAAGGAAAATAATATAATTAGCTACATAATAATTATTATAGGACAGACAACATTGTATAAAACCACTACAAACATGGGTTATCAATGAACTAATGGGTTAAAGGTCTAGTTTTATTGGTTTTAAAATTGGAAGTTGATTGCTCAAAAAGCTGATAACAGCGGTTGAGGGAGGGGCCGGTGCTGATAAGATAACACAAATAGCATTCCATGAATTAAACAGTCAGTTTTTTGTTTTATTAGTGCACGAAGATAAACACTAACATTTTTTTGAGTTGACAGTTTAACAAAAGAGGAAAATAGTTTTGCTAAAGAATGAATGAAACGAGTAACTTGACTCAAGTGATTAATCTTAACGATCATCCGACACAAAAGTACAGAAATATAGTGCTGGGGATAAATGTTACTTTTATCTTACTGTTTCTCATTTTTAAACTGGTCAAACAAATGATGATTATACAACAGTCATAATCCAACAAGACATTGTTAGTGTTTGGTGAATTGATGAAAAAGTGTTAAAGTGTTTGATTTTGTTTTTAGTGGTTAACTATATTAAAACAATTATTGGTTGACTCCAATCTGTGTTTAAGCTGTACACATTAAATGTTTAAAATATCTAGTATAACTTTTATCTACTACAATAAGAATTACTGTCTTCTTCTTTATTGAGACCGGGAAAAGTTTGTATATGCTTAGAAACCTCTATTAACCGCCACTGTCGGGATGGGGACTGCAGCGTTAACTGAAAAGACAAATAACAAAAATTGCACAAGAAATGTGTACGGTAACAAAATTCCATTGCTGGTTTAGGACAAAGACATAAATAAAATCATATTAAAATGTACAATAAACAATTGTTTACAACAATAGTTTAGGATAAGAATGGTTCATAATTGTAATATGTATTAGTTGAAAATGTATGACAGACAAAAAGGTTTATATATTAAAATAATATTTGTTTTATTTTACTTATTTGAGACTCATATTTTGTTGTGCAACAATGTATTTTGTAAGAGCTGCGTTTCAACATTTACCCACTGGTAACAGTTTTAACCTTGTTCAAATGTTTAATTAACTGTCTGCGTACAAGACAATAACAAATGATTCCATCAGCCTACCAGTCTATAACAGCTGTTGCGAGAACTCACTGAATGAAAATTTACCTCTAAAATCAATTAAAAAATAGACTGATGGCTTAAAGTAACTGTAAAACATATAGAAACAACCTAACGTAACATAAATTAAGTTTACATGTCTGGCGTATATATTCGTCATAGGCTTGCAAAGTTTCAAACTGAGTTGCGTATATACACATTCAACGCTCGCGAATACTACCTATAATCGTTAGGGTATATATACGTCCAACGCTTGGGAAGGGTTAAGAAATATTTTGAGATTAGAAATTGGTCTATTTTGATTTGCAAGTTTACAGATTAGCCCACCTATTTTATCTAGCCTATGTTCAAAAATGTATATAAAAAAAAGTTGTACCTTAGTTAGTGAAGGTTTGGCTCAGGGTAATAATTTGACAGTGTTGGTTAATTAATGTTCAAGTCAGAATATTCCTTTGCTGCACTTAATTTTTCTTCTCCTATTCGCTAAGCAAAATTCAAAAACAAAATTAGGTAATGTGTCTAAAATTACAAGTATTTACTAAATTCTAACACACTCAAATAACGTAAGCCTACGCATAATTTTGAGTTATTAATGTGCATAAATAATGTTTTTGTCATGTCTCATACCTGTGAAAAGTGTCTTTTTCATGTCTTAACCCCTTAACTGCCACGAACGTGATATGACGGGCAAACTCGCTCCGCCATATAACTGCCACGCCCGTGATATCTCGTTTTGCGGCGGTCAGCTGATTTACTGTCTACTTCGCCGTCATAACGTATTGTGTTTCACTCTAGTGGTGATTTTGAAAACTACGATCGTGAAGTACACTTCTTCCTGTCTACTGCTGCTACCTGACGGGCGTTTTCGATACTTTATAGTGAAAACACATTCGTGTGTCAGTTGGGGTTGTGAGTCTTGGATATTGTTTGTTGTTTCTTAATAAATAACGTAACTGTATAGTGTTTTACTATATTTATAGCTTGTAAATGATACAATGGCAAGTAGTAATGAATATTAGGAAGAGCTAATAAAGTATTTAGACCTTCCCAGCTCAGAATTTGGTGTACAGAACGATTACTAAGAAGATGACGACGACTGGCAAACGGACCCAAATTATACAATGTTTATACAATAGCCTATATATAATGTGTTACACAGACTTATTATAAATTTGTAATGTTGCAATAATATATAATTAACAAAATTAAATTAAATATTACAAGTTTCAAGAAGCTATTAACAATCATGTAAAATAGCAAAAAAAAAAGTGGCAGTGGGTGTTTCAGGGAGGTAAAATAAATCAGCTGTTAAGGGGTTAATACCTTTAATTGGCAATCACAAAAAATTCCAATAGCAAATTATTTTTTCCTTGATAAATATTCTCTATAGGCTCCAGATGAAGTAAACATCTTTGGTAGGTACCCAGTACATACAAAATTCCCAATATGAAAGATATACCCAGCTGTATTGGGATATAATTACATTAACAGATAAATAATTTCTTGGTTAACATAATAAGCGTTGTTACAGTTAAACAATTACAATTCCCTGTTTGGGCCTGGTGATGAACGGTTTGACCGGTTGAAATTGATCGCCTTGTACCATCTTTTTGAATATTTACTGTCTTGTATGTAACTACAGTATAAGTGTAAATATATTTTGCAGTGTTATGAGACGTAGTTTATTTATCCTGATTAACAAATAGGATCCGGGCAGGGAGTTTGTAGAAATAAGAATATAGACCTTGACCTCGTAAAGGTCCTCAAGAATGTGACATACTTCACTGCCCCACCCACTCTACAGCACCTTGCATGGTAATTTAACTTAGAAATATTTTTGAAATAGGCTACAAAACAAAGAGAGTCTACTCACGTATTCAGGTCAACGGTAAACTCCTGCATAGTGGGCTTGGAGTCTGAGCTGTCGGGGTTCCATCGGTAGATAGCGAAGGTCTTGGTCTGCTTAGGCTTCTCGGCCGCAGCAGGAGTGGCCGTGGCCGCAGCACTGACATGCACCCGCTTGGCCTATTAACCAGTAATCTTAGTAAGACTTGGACTTGGCAGAAGTTAATAGGTAACTTACTTCCATATACGTTAGAATAAAAACAATAACAGATTTTGCTATAGGCTACAAATTTTAATTACCAATATTAATGAGTTACTGATCCGGATTTCTGAGAGTCTACTATTATTTTAATTATTTTCATTGTACAGTGTAATTTATAGTATCCTTTTTATATTGATTTTTCATCACACTGTACGGAAAACAGCTGTTTTCAACATCAGCTGTGAGTGCAGAAAATAATGGTTTCCCGTTCTAGAGTGGGAAAATCAGCTGTTGATTTTCCACACTAGTATTTAGTTATGATTCCTGACACCAGTCGCGCTAGTAGCACTAAGAGTATATTTATCATAAATCAGCTGTTCTCAATAACTTAAATCAGCTGTGTAAACAGTATCACTGTTTCCATTGTACTGGGGAAATCAATTGAGCACCTACAGGTTATTTCTTAAACTTATATTATTTAATTCATTAATATCATTAAATAACTACAGTGTGATGAAAAATATCGTTCATAACTCGAGTATAAAGTGTTATTCCCTGCCTTGATCGAAATTCCATCTCGGCCCAGAAACAGCCTCTTTCCACTCTTGTTATGAAATATACTATTTTATGCTACAATTTATAAAATAGGGTGCAAATTAAGTTGGGCCTATATTTAAATTATATTCATCTTGTAAAAAGTACATGTGAGTATGTGAGTAGGCCTATTTATATTTTACCTCTGGGTAAACTTAAGTTAGCAGTCGGTTAAAAAAGCATATTTTCCTAGTGGTACAATTTTACTTTATTCACTTGATTGTGATGTTTTTAATTATCTTAGGCTAGGGTATGCCTTAAAAAAAATAAAACTTCAAAAGTCTTCAAGCAATACCGGCACTTAAAACGTATTTTTATAACTACTTAGGTAGGCTACAGGGATACCTTAAACCAGAAAATAATTTTTTTTTTTAACAATTAAACCACACGAAAAAATAGTGTTTTTAAATTATTATACAGGCTAGCTGCTAACTGGTATGCATATAAAACCAATAGAACCTTACATAGATAGTGAATATAGTACGGTATCAACTAGAAATTGAATGTTGTTTTTAAACAAATTGTGTCTTCTGTTTCGATGTTTTTTTCTAATAACATGTGTGTTTATATCATTTTTCTAACTAGACCTGGCATGAGAAAAATTGTCTAGGATTAACTTAGCTCTTTCCCACAGTCGGATCTTAAGCTCCTTTAGGTCTAGCACCTAGAATGGGGATCAATTTATGCGTGTAAGTTTAAATTAACTTTTTGGCAGAATTCAAATCCTTAGTTGTTTAGCCTAAAATACTACAACTGGATTTCGGTGCTTGAATACACCATAACTTATTCACATAAAAACTGTGAAATAATCAAAGGAATAAAAGTTGTAGGCCTACTTATAACTCGGTAATTGTGATTTAACTTAGCCCCTACTTCTATAGAAATATTTTTTTCCAAAACGTTCCAAATAACAAACTGATTTTGAAAAATAATATTTTTTTCCAGCGGAAAAAATGGGGAAACCGGGAAAAAATATTTTTTTCCTGGAATATAGCAATGTGGGTGGGCAAATAACAAACTGATTTTGAAAAATAATATTTTTTTCCAGCGGAAAACATGGGAAAACCGGGAAAAAATATTTTTTTCCATGAATATAGCAATGTGGGTGGGCCTACTCAAATTGTGTGGAATTTTACACTGGTCACGAAAATGAAACCCGTTTCACGATTTAGTCATTAATAAGCGAGCTATCGTCAAACATGTAATGTTTGATGTATTTACTTACTTCAAATTGTTATTATTTTTAAATAAAAAGTAATATTTAACGCTAGAAAAATAAATGAAAATGAAAACTATTACATTGTTAAAACAGCAGGTTATTAATTTGATTCAATGATAGATTCTAATAGACTTAGTTACTTATATTGAATGCCAAAGACTGACTATTCGTATCCGAATGGTTGGTGGATGCATATCGTACTACACCCTAGTATATATAAGCTGACAATAAGATAATTTAGAGCCACCATGCCCTGTAATTGGTCACGACAGTTCGGGGGCACTTGGCTACACTAGAAATGGGCAAACTTGTTTGATATACAATAGATAGAACTTGCAGTGAAGAGAGTAAGTTATGTTATTAATAAAGAACAAAACCTATTGTAAACGCTGCAGAAGGTAGGTCACTTAAAGTATGATATAAGAGGATTATCAATAGAAAAAACTATTCCACGTGAAAATTTTAAGGCTAAGTTATACTATGTGAGTCTCCCACATAAAAATGTAATATTTACAAAACAGCTACAGATACAGTTTCATAAGCGGCCACCAACTAATCGAATGCTATATATCGACCTTAAACATTTGATATATCGAATCACATTTTAAATCAATCTTTAATCTAAATAACACAAACACCCGGAAACATTCGAGTCCTCATGGCATATGTTGAAACGATCTCTGAAAACTGGGATGAAGAGCGATGATGTAAGTTACACATATATTTTGATGAAACATTTAACAAGTAGCAAACAAATAAAAACTAAAATTTAAAAATACAACAAATCATAAAGAAACGTGTAACTTAACCAAGCAAAAATTCAGTTATATTTGCTTATATTAGCTTAGTTTATTCAATCCATGAAAGCAGCCCATAAAGTTTACCCTGGGAAGTTTTAGTTGAGTTGTAAGTTTCTTTATAATTTATTTATTTGTTTAATTGTAGTTTCCGTTTGTTTGTTATTTGTAAAATGCTTCATTAAAATATATAACTGGCATCGCATAAACCACGATATAAAATTTGTTGATTTTAGATTATAACATTAATATAAATATTGAGTAAATAATTTTCGATATGTACTGTTAAAATGTGATTCAAAATATTGAGTGTTCCGATTTGATATATCGAATGTTTAAGAATGATATATCTGATTAGTTGGTGGCCGCTTGTGAAACTGTACCCAAACAGTTTCAGTTCCCAAAATTTTTGCTAGGCCTAGTTATCGTTTGTCTTAGCCCCGATTCCTTTGCATCTTATTTTAGACCAAGTTTATAGGTGTAGCTCAATCACAAGCTAGGCCTAGGTGCCTGTCTATTTTTATTCTAGTTGTAGTTTATTAATATTACGAACTTCCTCTCGACACATTATGAGCTTTCTATGATTTCCTTAGAATAATAAGCTCTGAATTTATAATTAAGGGGGTGATATAACAAAATGGGACGGGTTTATAAGATCTCCTTGAAAACATTCTATGTGACCCCTTACGTAACAACTTATCAGGGAAATAGGAATATTTATTGGCACATTGTGATTGTATTATTTTAATATATTTGTTAAATGAAAACTGCATTTCGTAGTAAGTACTGTAAAATAAATTACCTGCGACAGAGAAATCTGGTAAACTCTCTGCAACAACATCTCCATCGATGCAGTCGCCATTTTTAATAACAGACGACAAATTGTGCAAGGAGAAATAGTGTAGTGTAGGTTAAGGCCACTGAGCTCTATGTTATACCATAGAGGTCAGTGGTTTAGGCTTGATAACTTTTTTGAAAAACTGTGTTTACCATAGAGTTCATCGGTAAATACTAGAGACTACACTGCTAAACGATTTTCATCGAAAAAGCGAGCCGGTGATTTTGTCCGGTCGGTACACTGATAACTGGTGAGGCAAATTGCTCGTTCTTTGAACAGTCCTGATCGGTTGTTTTATTCTTATAAGTGAATCGTGATTCTACTCATTAAATTAATCAAAATTGGGGAAAAATCAATTTTTCGTTTGATTTTATGTATCCGGTCTTGCCGTGAAATATGATAAACCATGAGTAAATGAACAAATACAAGATTAATAATTTTTAAATTATGACTAGCTATTAGTTTGATTCGCTTGGTTGACTCGTTCGATCTCAGCGATTTGGTCTTTGCCTCACCAAAACTTGGAGGAGAACGACTCACAATTTTGTTTCATCAGTGTTGGAACTACTAAATGTATATGACCCAGCAGTAAAAGAATTATAGAAAAGATTAAAAACGAATCACTCATCAAAAAATTCACCAGACTGTCTTTGAAAAATCCACATATATGTAGAAAACTTGAATATTGTTTGATGGTCAATCCTAAAGTCAACAATTCTGGGCCGAATTTTAGGGAATTGTTTGGATTTAGGTACTCTAAGCCCCTATAGGTGCAATAACCAGTTGTGTGGGCTTTTACCCCGCCCAGAGGTTGGTCGTTCGGTGACCTTTTTTTGCACATTTGAGGCTTTAGTATGTGCTTTTTGTGTGATGCGGGTCCCATTGATATTTACCTCGTTGAGCGAATCCGTGTTGTTGATGAACAATGTATTTTTTTTCAACAGGGGCTGTAATTTTGTCTAGAACCAGGCTCAAATATAAGGTATACTGGATGACAAAAGATCGATAATCAGTGGAGTTGTTTAAGTTGCCAGACTAGAAGAAATAAGGAACACTAAATCAAAAGCTTGAATCTCAAAACAAATACCTTGCAATACTTTATCTCCTCAATATTATATACAAAATAAATGTACTATATGAGCTCATTACTGGATGTTATTAAAATGTTGAACAATTAAATTAAAACATCACAATTCAAATTCAAATCAATTGTTAGTTATTTTATTTTTATTGAAATATTGATGTTTTAATTCATAGTTCAAAATTCTATTTTTGCTTGTTTCTTTGTCCTACATGCGTTTCTATACACCATACATTTGAATGTGATTCAACTTTGTATATGGCCATTCAGGTTAAAACTAGGAAGGTTAGCCATTAATTAAATAAGTCCTAAACATTGCAGGTCTCCGCCCCTCTGGACGGGTAGTTATGACAATTTTATGGTCATTAGATAAAATACCATTGAACAATATACTGTTCCCGTTACGCAAATATTGTAGGCCTTGAATTGGGGTTCGGACGGTCAACGACCTTTTAGCGAATTTCCCCTATAGGGAAGAAGCTATTACCGTAGGTCTCATGGTAAGGCTTAAGCCCGAGACCATGATAACTTTTCGTTTTGAGGTCCCCAGATGCCAAAAACACCATTCGTTCAAATTTTTACATATGTATATATATATATATATATATATTTATTTATATATATATATATATATATATATATATGTGTCCGTAAGCACGATAACTCTCGTAAAAGAGGTCCGATCTTAATGAAATTTAGTACAAACGTGTAAAGTACCATTTATTTGAACGAGTTCGAAAACCAGACAAATCACACCATCCGAAGGGGGGTTTTGGGGGGGGTTTTGTACCCTAAAAATGGGTTTTTTGGAGTTTTCACATATAATAATCATTTAAATCAAATTTTAATTCATACCATTGGATTCAGGTTAAAAAAAACAAACAATTTGGTATTTTGGTCATTGCTCTACGTCAATTGGTTACTGAGATATTGAAAGTGCTAAACACAGTACGTTGTCCAATGTTATTCTTATGGAGAAAAAGAAAAATGTTATATCTTGGTTGTTTATGAACATAAACTGACGAAACTTGGTATATCGCTTCATCTGGTTGTGGTTTGTTGTCGTTTAAACAAAAAACTACTTTTTCGCCTATGGTTCCCGTAGCAGCAAACCTAGGTATTCGGTCCCCATGTTATTCTTATGGAGAATAATAAATATGTTATATATCGCTTATTTATGAATGTATATGGATGAAACTTGGTATGTGACTTCACTTAGATGAGTTCTATTGATATTTGCATAAAAACCCATTATTTTGTGTTCCTTGTTGCAGCAAACCTGCGTACTCATCCCTAATGTTATTCTAATGGAGAATAATGAATATTTTAAATATCGCTTATTTATGAATATATTTCTTATGAATTCTGGTAAGAGGCATAATGTGTTATTAAGACATATATATTCATTGGAAATTCGCTGAGTACGCAGGTTTGCTGCGACGGGGGTATTTGTATGTGCGGTGTTTTGGTGCGAGCCTCCTTGTGACGCGGGCCCATAGGCACACGCCTATGAAGACCATGCTTAAAAATCCGGCCCTGGATCTATCCAGGGTCGGATTTAAGCATAGGCTAACAACATGCAAATGCCTGAAACAAGTTTAAAAAGGTCGGCAACTAACCAACCTGGGCGGTAATGTCCCGCACCACTGGGTGCACCTAGGAGCCTACAGCTCCTAAATTCAGCCCTGGTTAGATCATACGCCAGAATAAAACATTGTGCTACTCCCATATCTAATATTGGAATGATGGAGCTCATATTTGGTAGCAAGATGAGAATCAAACATATAGACCCATACTGAAAATATGTTGGTGCTCTAAACTACTGGCATTCAACATTTTGAGGTTTGAAATAATTATCAGTAATCTTATCTATTTGTAACAACGGGTAAATAAATGGGAATCAACAGTAATCAACCACTCGAAGTCGTGCCCTTTGCCAGCTAGTAATTTATAAAATAATTTGTTTTGTAAGAGTTTTGTGATTTTTATAAAATCTATGTTATACATTATCTTCATTACTTATTGAACATGATATATATATATATCGGGAAGGACGTTGCTGATATATTCAAATTTATTTAACAAAGAATTGCCATATGTTATGAAAAAAAACTATGTAATGTCAAAGTTTGCACTGAATGAGGCTGTCTGCTAGGTGTTCGATGTTGCCCTTTTGTACAATTCTAGAGAGATTTGCGTTAAGAGTTGAAATATTTGTGATATTTTAAGTGATGTTTAACTTGCATTTGTGACCAAAGAGTGTATCCTTCGCCTATTTACGTTACTACAAATTAGTAAGTAATGTACTTAATATTTCTGATGATCCCGATAGGTAGTAAGCTAGGAACACCTTTTGAGGATAACAGTTTGCACTCCAATTCCCTGTTGAATGATAACCATTTTCCAGGCCTAGATTAACAGCCTGGAAATATTTTAGCTTTGATATATAAATTCCCTAAGGCAAGAATTAACCTTTTCCATAATATCAAGCCTAGTTATTCTGTACTAGTCAATTTTATAGGGCCTAGTGTGATGTATATTTTAGTCATGTCTAGTCTGCAGTTCTGTATACCTTGCATTTCATAAACACGAGCTTATTTACCCCTTTATTATCAAGATACAAATTATTTTTGTCACAAAAGTGTAAAAATATGTTGTTGCTTAAGTTGCCTATTTCATCCTTCTAGAGCTGAATGTCTAAAACATGCAATTCTAGATCATTGGCATTTTTACATTTTGATGGAATCATTGGCATTTTTACATTTTGATGGGAATGGCCTAAATCCTGTCTTATTACTGTTTAAGGTTGACCTTATCTTGGAAATAATTATTTATTAATAGCCCAGTGACAAGTGGCAATTGGGTCTTATATCCAACTAGTAGGAAGTGTCAAGCAACAGTACCATAAGTTTAGGCCTAATTGCTTAACATGTACACGCTGCACGATACTCACCAGTGAGTGCTCTAGTTCCTTGCCGCCACGCTTGGCGCTCACCGGTAAGTGCCGGCGTCGCGTCATTATGTGTCCATGTGGGTTGTGGTGCTACCAGTTGGCATTTTGTGGAACTATGTTTTTGTCATTCCTTAGCCGGAAATTCAAAATGTGATCGTGCCAATCAGATCATTACCTCATGGTGGGAACACACCCGGGCTTGCCCCACAGCGAACGTGTTGACTTCATGGAGAATGTTTTATATTAACTTCATGGCAAATTAAGTATTAGGCCTAATCATTACTTACATATGCGGAGTACCATGTTCTACGGCGTGCTACAGTGGTTAAATTTATCAAAAATTATTTATGGAATTTGGTCAGCTGGACAGGAGGAAATTAAACCGCTCTAATTTGCGATTTTGCTGGGTTGCTCTAGATTTTAAAATGTAAACCCCTATCAAATGACTATTTATTTTAAAAGGCCTTTTAATATAAATACAGTGACAATGTAGGTCAATGTTTTGCCCCTGAACAAAATGGGAAGCATTTAAACATTAAAAAAAATGTTCGTTTAAACAAAAACTATAATTTCCTATGCGCAGCTTGCGCATCCCGTGTAAATAGTTAAATAGTAAACAAAACCGTCACAGTCTGTAGGTAGATATAATCCTTATAACAGAGCTGTTTATTTGATTTAATTGAATTGAATTAAGAAAAGACACATGTGACATGAACCAAATAAGACTCTTGTCCATTTGATTAACATGGGAACTTAGAAGTCCCGTGGGGCAGAGCCCTAAGGCCTATATAAAAAATCTAAAGCCAGTTTGCACATCTGCACACCTAGACGCACATTTTAGTGTATAATATGTGGGAGTATATCTTAAAAAAAAGCCTTACTGTTTATAAAGTGTGCATGTAGCGTATTAATAATATAGATTAATAAAAGGAGTTTACTGTACAGTTAAATAACTTACAACCTACGGTTTTTGCCGTTGTATTTTTATTAAAAGGAGATAGAAACCCCAAATATTTTTTAACTGAAGGCCTATTAAGCCATTGTCTCTCTACACCACTCACCCTTACTTCCTTAGGTTGGTAGGTTTTGGTAGTTAAGTCGAAGCTACTTTAACAGGGAAAATATTGGAAGTGACGTATGAAGTAGCATAGTGATAGTGTGACCATGGCTTTTTACTGATAGAGAAATTCTTTCGCTTTCAGTCCACCATCAATTGTTGAGGCCAAACAGAGGAACAGTTTACCTCCTCTCTTTTGCCTCACTCGTAACCCCTTGCAAACTTCTTAGACACAGGCTTTAATTCCAGACATGTGTTGAACCTCTCCACAAAAAAATCTCATATCTGTAATGTACCGATTGGACATGAAAATAAAAAAGGCAGATAAGTCAAAGGAAATCAAATTTATCTATCCTTCTTTCTGATAAATATTTATGCTGATTTATAGATGTATGAATTTAAGTTTTTGCTAAAATAGCTACTACACTGTCAACGAGTTAGGCTATTAAGATTGCTGAAAACAAGGGGAGAACCTTCATTGTAATGTACCTCTTGAAGATGTTTTTAAACACAATATGCAGCCTCTGGATTTTTTAAATTATATATAAAAAATAATAAGCATTTCTTTAGGCTTACCTTAACAATCCAAAAATATGTCAGCCCAGAAGGTTGGGGGAAAAGGATGCTTGCAGCTTAAAATCTCAAAGATATGTCGCTTAGACTATAACACGTTCACTGTGTTAAACATGGTAATTGCATTTGTTTTCACTGAAAATTCTGCGCGCCACACTGAACCTAACCTGCACTAACCTGCAGATTTATTTCAGGGTATCGCTACTCGCTTTAGGGCTAATATAAGAATGTTTATCAAAAACATAACTGCTAAGCTTTTTAATAGAATATTTGGCTGTAAGTTAAAGTAATTTAATGATTAATATTATATAAATTAGGTTATTGTCTACTTTTTGTTTTTTAGGGCTGTCATGGACGAGGGGAGAATGAGCGTGGATTCTGATGAGGGGGAAATGATCATTAATGAGATTGACGGATTACCGAACCTCCACCCGAACTACAATGACCTACAGCTGAACCAGTCTGCATCTCAGCAGGAACCTCGGACCATCGACGAGCTCATCCACGATGAAGATCTGCCCACATCTATAATCGTTACCAACCTGGATAACTCGCTCTTCAAGAGCGATGATCTGAAGGTAAGTTATTCTAGCCATTTATTGTGGGTAGTGAGGAAGTTAAAGGAGTTTTTATTAGCGAATTTCCTCTATATTAGCGAATTTCCCCTATAGGGAAGAAGCTATTACCGTAGTCGGCATGGTAAGACCTAGGCCCGGGACCATGATAACTTTTCGTTTTGAGGTCCCCAGACCCCAAAAACACCATTCGTTCGAAACTGTATATATATATATATATATATATATGTGTCCGTGAGCACGATAACTCTCGTAAAAATTATCCGATTTTGATGAAATTTGGTATAAACGTGTAAAGCAACATTTATGACTTTAAGTTCGAAAACCAGCCAGATCGCTTTATCCGAAGGGGTATTTTGGGGGGGTTTTGTACCCCAAAAATGGGTTTTTTTGAATTTTTTACATATAATTTTTGAAATAGTCAAATTTTAGTTTTTATCATTGGATTCAGCTTAAAAAAACACACAATTTGGTATTTTGATCATTTCTCTACGTCAATTGGTTACCGAGATATTGAAAGTGCTAAACACAGTACGTTGTCTAATGTTATTCTTATGGAGGAAAAGACAAATTTTACATCTCGCTTATTTATGAACGTATACTGACGAAACTTGGTATACGGCTTCATCTGGTTGTGGACCACTGATATTTGCTCAAAAAAACCATTTTTTGCCAAAGGCTCCCGTAGCAGCAAACCTGCGTACTCAGCCCCATGTTATTCTTATGGAGAATAAATAAGTGTTATCTCCCTTAATTATGAAAATAAATTAATGAAATTTGGTATGTGGCTTTACCTAAATGAGTTGTATTGATATTTGTATAAAACCCCATTTTTTGTTTTCCTTCCTTCAGCAAACCTGCATACTCAGCCGCCATGTTATTCTTATGGAGAATAATTAAAATGTCATAAATCGTTTATTTATGAATGTATATTGATGAAAATTGGTATGTGGCTTTATGTGGTATTAAGATACGTATATATTCATTGGAAATTCGCTGAGTATGCAGGTTTGCTGCTACGGGGGTATATTATTTTATTTTAGTTGTGTTTGAATAGGTAGGCCTAAATGTAAAAACTGGACTTCCTGTGGAAATTATATTAGGCCTAATAATAAAAAACCAGCAGAGATTCTTTTGTGTGCCACTTTAAACATTCATGCTTTCCATTAGCTTACCTGGGACCTCTAGGGCTCGACATCAACATCGATGTTTCTGAAACACTAATATATTACGAGATTGATGTTTGATGATTTCACCATCGATGGTGAACTGTCAATGGTCCGCAGTTGATGTTTCATAGTCGGTGTATAAAATTAAAAGTTTGTAACTATTAACAAAATTCAACTAGTTGTAAAACTGTTAATTAAATATGTTGCAATTTATTTATAGTTAATAAACCTTTATAAATGGAAAATATTAAACATATAGGAGTAGGATTACCATTCGTTTAAGATTCAGTGGGGATTTCTTTGATCTAAGTTACAATAAATAATGTTAGTATAAATTAATGTTATCAATGTTAACCCATTGGCGTAGACATACGAGCTGGTCTCGTTCCTTACTTGTAATTTTATTAACCTGAGAATTGGCGTATAAAATTGGTGTTTTTAAATGGATTAATGGTGTATTTTAATTAAAATATTGTTTTCTTTAAGTTTAGAGAGTCGCATTGCCACACACACAGTAGACATAAGTAAAAATTAGCAAAATCAGTGTTGACCATGTGCAAGTCTCAAATAATTAACCGATCCCGTCAACTTCCAAGCAAGCCTGCCACCGTTTGTTTTACTTGGGCCCTCCCACCAACGTTGCCACAGACCGGTTAACTCATTGAGAGTTGCACAACTGGTCAGTTTTGGTCGTGTGCGGGAATCAAACCCACGAACATCGTATCACCACCTGGCCAAGGTGTTTCCACGACGTAGCCAACTCAGCGAACACGACCAAAGGCCTAGCGACGATATTAAGGTTTTTCAGTCAGTCCGCGCCCCTAGCGGATAGAACCGTAGACGCCCGCGGTAATTAGTTACATATTTTGCTACTAGAGTGCAGCACCAATCAATTCCCGTTACAGGCTACTGCAAATAGAATAAAATTACTACCTCAATGGGTTAAAACATTGATGTTTTCAAGATTATGTTTTTTTTCGACATTGATGGCAACATCGATGGTGGGTCTGTGAAGTCCGAACACTAGAGACAGCAACAGTTAGTTTTAGGTTGGTTCTCCATTTTCATTCAAGGTTCTACTTTCAGACAAGTGAACTTCCTGTTATTTGTATTCAAAAGCTAGCTTGGGCAGATTGAGGTGGTGCGACTTAAGCACCCGGTGAACTTACTTGATTTACAAATTTCGCAGCATTAAAAAAGTTGTGATAGCATTTGTAACAATTGATTTTCCCCTCTTGGAGGAGTTTTTGAAACAATTAAGAAACTCCTCGGATTCCTATAAAATAATATAAAAGCCTTACCACGTTAAACTAGTTGCCAACCTGACTATTTTCCTTGATTCAAGGTTTGGTTTTAGTGAGGCTCTTGTTTTGACCAGGTTTTGCCATTTGGATGTATATATTAAGACAGGTGGCCATTGTAGGTAGTTCTATTTACTGTCGTTTCAACCAGTTCAATTTATAATTTTTCAGAAAGAAATAGAAGCCTTGTTCAAGCAGTTTGGCGAAGTAGCGTCTTTCCAATACTTCCGCAGCTTCAGGCGGATGAGAGTCAACTACGACTGCCCCACGGCTGCGGCTAAGGCTAGGATTCAACTGCACCAAACTCAATTTATTAATACCATTATCAACTGTTACTTCGCCCAGGTAAAAATGCTAACATAATCCTTTGACTGTTTTTTCATTTATTCAAATCAGCGATGCAGAAAATGTTTAGACCCCTGAAATTTCCCGCTTTCCTACTATTACTAACCAAACATTTTCCCCAAATCCGCGACATATATCTTTACATTAAAA
Organism: Allygus modestus; assembly: GCA_963675035.1. Classification (NCBI taxonomy): domain Eukaryota; kingdom Metazoa; phylum Arthropoda; class Insecta; order Hemiptera; family Cicadellidae; genus Allygus; species Allygus modestus. The sequence continues at coordinate 14,429,477 of OY776116.1, forward strand.
TTTACGAGCTTTTCATAAGGCAAATCATTAATAAAGGAAATGTTTTTACTTAAATTTATTAAGGTTAAATTCCACAAAAACAGTTTGTAACTTTTAAACTTACCTCCAACATAGTGATAAAATAATGTTACTAATCATCCATCCATCTTATATCAAACATCCATCTTAAAAGACCTTCATTGGGCTTTGGACAGATCTAAAAGTGCAGTGTCAATTAGCTGTGATCTGTCCAAAGCCTTTGACTGCATGGATCACGACATCATGGTACAAAAGCTCAAAAGATATGGAATAGTTGAATCTGAATTGGAATGGTTTAAATTTTACCTATTCAAAAGACAACAAAAGACTCAAATTTTTAAAGACGGTATTAAATACAATTCCAATTTTGAATTAATAAAGTCAGGGGTGCCACAAGGGTAAATCATAGGACCAACACTCTTCATTTTCTATATCAATGACCTTCCATTGAACATGCAAACTCAAACAATACTTTATGCTGATGATACCACTGTAATAATTTTAGCAGAAACTATGAAAAAGCTCAAAATAAAAGTGACTGAAGCTCTGCTAGAACTAGACAGGTGGTTTAGGGCAAATTGAATGGCCCTAAATGAGTCTAAAACAAATATAATTCATTTCCGCTCCAAACATTCACAAATTGAACCTTTAGAATTGGATTTTAAAAATAATAAAATTAACCGTCTAAACCATGCAAAAGTACTAGGTATATTCGTTGATGAACATATAACATGGTCTGAGCATATTAATTTTTTGTCAAAAATTCTAACTCTGTTTCAACATGAGTTGTTTGACAAATATAATAAGCATGAAAACTAAATTAACACTATATTACGTTTATTTTCATTCTCTGGTTAGTTATGGAATCACAATTTGGGGAGGAGCATCCTCGGTAAAAAAAGTCCTTAATGTACAAAAGAATATTTTGAGGATAATGACTATGACTCCACCTAGAAAATCTTGCAAACCGATATTTAAAAATCTGAAAATTTTAACTGTTCCTTCCTTATACATATACATTCTCTTACAGCAAGTTTTTATGAACAAAGACAAATATTTTAAAAATAATTTTTAACAAAATTATAACACGAGGAACAAAAATAAAATTCTTCAATATCCTCTGCACAGAACTAAGTTGTTAGAAAAGAGTACTTTTTATATGGAAATGACATTTTTTAGTAAAATTCCAAATTATTGTAAGATGATGCAACAAAAAGGTTTTTATCACCACACTACGCTGTAATCACCTGTTTTCGGAACGTCATTTGAATATCGAAAGTAGAGTTTTTCTGCCCTAGGGCCGAAAGTCAGCTGATCTATTTAGCCAGTGTTGCCAACTTGTTTTCAATCGTACACAACGTTACCTGGTTAATATGTGCATACCATTTTGTGTTCTTTGGTTGAAACACTGGAAAAAATAACAATAAAATTAAAAACAGTACTTTCGATCATTTGTTTATTGGTTAACTGTTTTTAGTCCGAGATTGCATGAGACCGCTCGTGTTTTATGACCGATCACATTTAACCCGTTAATAATTGTAGTGTGGTGAAAAATAGTGTTCACACCTCTGCCGAAAGGGTTTTGCATAGCCCTCGAACGATTTATGACCTCGACTTCGTCTCGGTCATAAAACACGATCTCGGGCCAGCAAATCCCCACTTTCGGCCCTAGGTGCGAAATATACTATTAAATTATTGAAGGAAATATTTGATAAAAAGGGCCTACTATTCTGTGGAAGAGTTTTTGAAGGATGATATTACTATGATTTAGTTTTAGAACTTGAATTGTATTTTAATTACTCTTATTTTGTAAAAAAGAAGAAAATCCTTTGTCTATTTTTAAGAGATAATCTGAACTGACTAGTCACCTGTTTTAGCAGGACCTTGCCTGTATATCAAATGTATTGTGACATTGAAATAAATGAAATTAAATTAAATTAATCAAATCAAATAAACTTACAACAAATAAACAATAAAAAAATTGTTTTTTCTTTGATTTATTAAGGTTATGTTCCACAAAAACATTCTGTTTGAAACTTATAATATCAAATTAGCCTACCTCTAACAGTGTAATAACAAATGTTAGACCTACTAATAAAATAAAATAATGTTATTAGTAAAATTAAATAAACTTACACTATGAAATAATCTAGAAAATATTCAAGTTTAATTTCATGTTAATTTTCATATAGTTTCTTGAAGAATGGAGGAATTCAATCAGATTTATCACACAAACATTATTAAAATGAGACATTGTTTTTAAAAGTCTGCTAAAATATATATTAACTAATAAATTCTAAGGTGTCTAGCAGTCGGAAAACTTAGGAAGGTCGGGAATTTGAATAGAAGTTAGTAAAATGTCGGGGAAGGAGGAAATCAACGTATACAATTTCCAATTTTCAATCAAATTGATAAAACTGATAAACAATGATTGCATTAAGCGTATCTCTTAAACAGAAAGTCGCACAACTTTGATTGACATTTTACTTAATTTGTGATAGTTAGACAAAAAATGAGCCATTATTTGTCCATGTACTACAATTAGTATTTGTTTTAGTATTTTGCAGTAGGACACCTTTATCTCTTGAATAAATTACTGTGACCCTCCACGGATGCCAAACAATAGACCAAACATTAAGAATGAGACAAAGAATATTGGGTCCCTTGACTGACTTTTGAGGAAAACAAACATATTTAGTTATCTAATGTAACTGTGAGGCCATCAACGTTATTTCAATATTGAACACTGATGGATAATACGATGTAGTATATTATTGGACATGACTAATGACGATAGAATCATGCTTTATTGTAAATCGCCTTTGCAACGCTGTTGTTGTTGTGTTATCGAAGATTTTTTTAATTTTCTGGGAAACTAATTAATTTTTTTGTTGGCCCAAAATTTCTCCCGGCAGCCAAAATTTCCCCGAGCCTGTCTCGCCGGATCGGACATATTCTGCACCCCTGATTCAGATTAGCTATTTCTTTATTAGTTTTTGCGAATTTGGTCCTTTTGTTTAGTAATGATATATAATTCACATTTGGAGAATTGATACCATAAATCCAAAATATACAGCAAGAGGACAGTTAAATTTACATTTTGATGTTTATTGTAAAAAATACTTTAGTTGACAATTTTCTTTCTCCTTATCCAAGCTAGCGCTAATTTTATGCTTGGTGGCGTAGTTGTGTTTGTCCAAGTTGTTATCAAAGTCTTGAAAATATATTTCAAAGTAAAGTAACTTATCATAACCAGACTCCGCTTTAACCTTTTCTCCAACGTTAAGTAATCTGAAGTTTGTCAGTAAAGACCTGAGGCAAATATAAACCGATTGTTTATCATCACTAGTTGTGAGCGATCATCAACACTGGTTTACCGATTGTTTATTATCACTAGTTGTGAGCGATCATCAACACTGGTTTACCGATTGTTTATCATCACTAGTTGTGAGCGATCATCAACACTGGTTTACCGATTGTTTATCATCACTAGTTGTGAGCGATCATCAACACTGGTTTACCGATTGTTTATCATCACTAGTTGTGAGCGATCATCAACACTGGTTTACCGATTGTTTATCATCACTAGTTGTGAGCGATCATCAACACTGGTTTACCGATTGTTTATCATCACTAGTTGTGAGCGATCATCAACACTGGTTTAACGCAGAGAACCTGAAGTAAGCACTCACCATTCGAGTGTTTGCTTATTTACTGAAACACGACCAGTCACTTTTAATCTTTTAAAGATACTTTGTGTTTAAACATGGTCAAAACCAACACAGATTGTTTACTGACTATCCTGAATTTATCGTAGGAAGGTAAATCTTAGGAAGGTTTATATGACCTTAACGAATTATGAATTACATTATTTTAGTCAATGCCGAATCTAGAGATGGCCACAGGCCACAACACTGAATATAACCTAGTGAATCAACTTTATTAGCAATACCTATACAAGGTTTAATAGTTATTTTTTGTCACAAATACATTTTCACATTTCCAACGGAGCTGGGAAAACAGGTTACATTGTCATAAAACTCAATTTTAAACTAAATACCTATAAAACATTGTTACAGGCTACATCGATACAATACAGTGCTTGTTTGCATCTATGTGTTCTCATTTAGATATTCTAAAATGAAATAATAACGAGCTGCTCCCCCGCAATATTATGCGGATAACAGCTGTTTATTGAATCTTTTAAATAAAAAAATTATCAAAATCGGTTAGGTATTAACTTCAGGAAGTGGGAGAAAAAGCAGGAGTTTTTTAAATGTGTAGATTGTTGGCAGCAAATGAAGTTTGAATTGTTTAAAATCATAAATTTCCTGGAAATTTCCAGGTAAATTATTGAAATGTTAAGACTTATTTAATACTGTTTAGGGATTTTTCATACAGACAGCGCGGTTTTGGATACTCTTAAGTTATTTTTTAACCCATTGGCTTACCTGAAATTTGCCACCTGACAAGCCGTTCAGTTTCCTAAGAAAAATTACATAAATGTAGACTTTTACTAAAACTGTCACTATAGCAACAATTATTGCTCAATTTACTTAATTTTTGCACTAACCTTTAGAGAAATAAATTATCTACAAGAAGAAGATACTTTTGACAGCATTTATGTATGGTAAATATTATATATATATCATATATATATATATAGTTTATAAAAAACATAAATTTTAAAAGGAGTTACATGTAAATAACAAAAAAAAAATGTTTCAGCCCAACAACTATTATGTACTTGTGGGTTATTTATTTTTTTACGTGAAAATAAAAAATGTTAGTGATACATTTATATTTGACTTAGTTATAACATATTTTCCAAAATCATATTTTTCCTAAATTTGACTAAGTTTCCCCAAGGATGGGCATATGCATAAAAAATACATTCAAACAAAATATGAAAACAAGTTAAAACAACAAATAAACAAAAAATAAAAAATTTTAAAATAAAAAAAAAATTAATTTTTTTTTTTTTTTTTTTTTTTTATAAAAAGTGCTATCCCGAGTATACTCGGGGTTGCACGTCCGGGCTACTTTCGGCGGCCACGAGTATACTCGGGGTTGTGAGCCAATGGGTTAAACGGGTGGGAAAATGATGAACAAACTGTGCTAGCACTGATTGCTATAGTACTGGTAGTTACTTTTCGAGGACACCAACATTTTAAATATGTAAAGGGAAGGCATCACTCTCTCTATCTCTCTCTAATCTATAATATTATAAAGAAGAGGTGGTTTCTGTCTGTCTGTCTGTCTGTCTGATGTTCCGGGTGAACTCAAAAACTACTTAACCGACTGGGCTGAAACTTTTCACATAGGTAGATCTTTAACCCATGAAACATATAGGCCTATTCACTTCCTTAAAATCCCCTCGGGCTATGCCCCATGAACGTCCTAAGTTTTAATGTTTACATTTCAGAATAAAGGAAACATTCAGAAACAGTAATGCGAACAGCTGTGGATACTTCCATTTGACAGCTTAAAGAGCAGAAGCAAGAACAGCTGTTTCAAGCTAACTAAAATGCAAATTTCATTGACTAAAGGACGGGTAAAGAAACCCCCTGTGCGAAGAACGGGTACATCAGCTAGTTAAATATAAATCAGTGTTTGTTTGTCTGTTTATCCTTTATTTGCTCCTGCACCATGTATCCGATTGGCATGAAATGTCACTTGGTCACTCAGGTTAACCTTAGGAAGGTTACTAGCCACTCAACAAAGTCCACTAGACTTTGAAATTAGCATTGTTAACCAATGGATTAATTTAACTCTCCAAGGTATCAATGTTTTTACCAATGAGAAAATAAACGGGAATGGTAGTAAAAACTAACCACGTGAACGAAGTCGCGCCGGGTACGAGCTAGTTATAATATTTTGTTCTTTTTTATTCATAAAACAATATTATTAAATTTTTATTTTGTTCTGTATGAAATATAAATTTGTAATATTTTCACACGAGATACAATTGTAGCCTATAGCCTACAACCAATTGCCCAACCTAACCGCCGGGTGTTGCAGCCGGTAACACCGATAGACGTGGCAGACCAGCACCTGCAGCCCCCCGCCCTCACCAAGCAGTTCCTCATCTCACCCCCCGCCTCGCCCCCCGTCGGCTGGGAGCCTAGGGACGAGGGGGAGCCACTGGTCAACTACGACCTGCTAGCAGCCATAGCCAACCTCACCCCTGGTATGTGGTAGGGCGTTTACTCTCAGTTTATTCATTTTGGAAATGCTTCCTGAACTGTTGCGGGTTTACATACCTTTTCCGTCAAAACAGTTCTAATTGATCATGTCACCTATTATGACAAGTTTTGGAATTCAAAATTCCATCTGGTCAAACAAAAACGTCCGGAATTCATTAAAGATTTCGTCAAAATTTAAAATATTTATAATTAAAAAATAATAGTGGAGTTAGCGATATATTGCTGATCTAGTTAGGATATTAGCCGGGGCTGGAGTTACAGATCACTTTAGGCCACTCTTTGTTCAAGAACGTGTTTTAACTGTGAATAGCCTATATTTTTTTAAGGTTTTATTTGAAATTAAGAAAATTGTACCTAGTATGGCTTGTAAGTCTGATGTACAAATGTATAATACAAGAAATCGAAGTAAGATGGATGTTCCAAATTGTAGGCTAGAAAAAGTAGCCAATAACAATAATGTTTAGGCATACAATTGTATTAAAAGTTACCAAGGATTAAGATATATTAAGATAGGATTAAGATATATTGAACCGATGTCTAATTTTAATCAATTTTGTTATGAGTCATCTGTTGTATTCTATTGAAAATGTTTTTGTCTCAGATGCAGTATCGAGATTTTGTTTAGGCAAGTGATTTCCAATTGTACCTGGCCATGTCTATTACATGTACATGTTTAACGACAATAAATTATTTTTGTTCTTCGTAATTTGTCAAATTTCGTCGATGCTGTAATATGACAAAATAGGTTTATTACCTCCATCAATAGTTCAAAATTTTCCAGCCTAGGTTATACCAACATGTTTCATTGCAAGTGTAACATTTCTAAGGATTGCAATTCATCAAGATGTTAAAATTTAAACAAAACACAACACATACACGACCAAATACAACTTTATTTTATAGCGCTACCTCAGGCACACACAGTCACGGGCATCCCAACAAGTCCCAGCACTGGTAGCAGACTGGAGCGTGCATGTATTGTGTTTTGTTTAAATTTTAACATCTTGACGACTTGCAAGCCTTGAAAATGTTACACTTGCAACAAAACATGTTGGCTTAACCTATGTTGGTAAATTTTGGAATATTGACGGTAAGAAACCTTTTAGCAAATTTCCCCTATAGGGAAGAAGCTATTACCGTAGGTCTCATGGTAAGACTTAAGCCCGAGACCATGATAACTTTTCATTTTGAGGTCCCCAGATGCCAAAAACACCATTTGTTCAAATTTTTATATATGTATATATATATATATATATATGTGTGTGTCCGTAAGCACAATAACTCTCGTAAAAAAGGTCCAATCTTAATGAAATTTGGTACAAATGTGTAAAGTACCATTTATTTGAACGAGTTCGAAAACCAGATGAATCACACTATCCGAAGGGGGGTTTTGGGGGGGTTTTGTACCCCAAAAATGTGTTTTTTGGGGTTTTCACATGTAATTTTTATTTAAATCAAATTTTAATTTTTACCATTGAATTCAACTTAAAAAAACAAATAATTTGGTGTTTTGATCATTGCTCTACGTCAATTGGTTATCAAGATATTGAAATTGCTAAACACAGTACGTTGCTTAATCTTATTCTTATGGAGAAAAAGAAAAAATTGTATATCTCGCTTATTTATGAACATAAACTGACGAAATTTGGTATATGGCTTCATCTGGTTGTGGTTTATTGTTGTTTGCACAAAAAAACAATTTTTCGCCTATGGTTCCTGTAGCAGCAAACCTAGGTACTCGGTCCCCATGTTATTCTTATGGAAAATACTTAAAATGTTATATATCGCTTATTTATGAATGTATATGGATGAAACTTGGCATGTGACTTCATATACATGAGTTATATTAGTATTTGCATAAAAACCCATTATTTTATGTGCCTTGTTGCAGCAAACCTGCGTACTCAACCCCAATATTACTCTTATGGAGATTATATAATATTTTAAATATCGCTTGTTTGTGAATATATTTATTATGAATCCTGTTAAGTGTTTTAATGTGTTATGTTATATATTCATTGTAAATTCGCTGAGTATGCAGGTTTGCTGCGACGGGTGTATTTTGTCTTTACAATAGTCCAGCGGCTAATAATGGATTTGAAGGTGTGGTGTGACTTGCAGGAGAGACCCACGAGCTCCACGCACCGTCGGGCAGCCAACCGGGCATCGTAGTACACGTGTGCGAGGAGGGGGTGGCTGCGGGGGTGAAGGGGGCCCGAATAGCCCACACACGCTGCCCTCAGCAAGAGAACTGAGCCGCACTTTAGTCAGTCCGTTCTACTAGATCAAGTAATATAATTTTGCATATCATGTTATTTGTGACTAACCATATTCGTTCTGCGGTACTGCTACACTATACCATCGACAATGACAAACCGAACCCATTCAGTAGAGCTCTTCGTTGTCGATCGTTCGGTTTTGGCTGGTAGTCGAGCAGGAGCGGTAGTCGTGGTAGTGTAACCGATGAAGAGATGTTAGACTATTTTTTAATGTTAGTTGTTAAAAGTCAGATTTATATTATACGATAAAGATAGGGCGATATTGTAAATAAGTGAGTGTATATATTTTGAACGTTTTTGGTATTAAGGATTCTATTTATTATAGTTTTAAATGTGCGCTTGACTTTGGTGACTATTGTTAACACGAAAGACAAATTTGTTGTGTTTAGTTTGTCGGTTAGCTATGAAATTAAAGTGAAGCTTTTTATATCTTATCTCTCTAATGAATAGTATATTTTAGATAGATAAAGCTATCAAAATTCAAGTAAATCAAGCTGTATAATAACAACCTACATACTACTACAGCCTTGATTCATAGTTACCGAGAGTTGCATGTTGCATCTACCGCCATCAGTTCAAAATCTGTTCAGTACGGCCTCTCCTTCCTAGATACACAGTAGGACAGATACTGTTTGTAGAAAAATGTCATTGTTGCTCCCAGTTTCTAAGGGCTATCGTAATAAAAAAAACTTCATCCTGCCTCCTAGACATCTTATGAGACACCTAGAATTTGGGCAAAAATCAAATTTTCACTAAGGCTATTAGAGGTGAAAATTTTTTTTTTTTTCAGAACAAATTAGAGATTTCATTTCGTTGAGTTATTCTGTCACGAATTACACCACATCTATTCAAATTTGTAAATATCCATTCCTTTTAAATTCTTAGTTTTAGTGTTGTTATAGAAAATTTGAAGCATTAGATTATTTGGACTATTGGACCAAACATTAAGACGGTGAGTACTGTATTTTTTTTATAACTCAAAAGAACTACTGTCTTAAAATGCATAATATCTTTTATCTCCATAGGTTACTGTGCTGCTTAAAATGCATAGTATATTTAATTTACGTAGATTACTGTGCCGACATTAAAGTTATTGGCATTTTTAAGATTAATGTATGGTAGCTCATAGTTTTTTTTCTTTTTTTAACACTCCAAATAGTTCAACATTTCGCCAGGCTTTTTAATGTAGAACAAATTAATTGTAAATATACCTTAACCTTATTCTATTAACTTTGTGTTACTCAAGTCTTTATTAAACCAAAGGATAATATTAATATTTGTGATGTGATAATCACAAATCATATTTAAAACACGTATATTATTCAAACAACACAAAACTCAATAATTCTACAATATGAATGACACACATATCGCGATACACTAGCCAACTACTATAAGGCGATTTGATATTTTTTGCCGATATGTATCATATCGCGATATGCGACTGTATCGCACTTCACTGTCATAAGCTGAATCTTATCTACATGTTGAAACATTTTAAAATGCTACAAAAGTCCATGAAAGAAATAAGTAATAACAGATTTGATTTGTGAAAAAGTTGTTTGATTGCCTAAAACAATTAAAACCCATTATTGTTCAAAGAGCGCATTATTTTCATTGATCGCTCAATATCGGTTGTTGTCTTTAAAACTACATGTTATCGGTGTTTTATTCTTCAATTAGTTCACTCGTTGACTGGTGTACTTTCTTTATAGATGTCACTATCTTGAAACTTTGTGTGTTTGTATGTTCAAACTTGTATGTTTTAAAATAAGACTTGTAATGTATGTGAATCCTAGTACATGTGTATTTATTTATCTTGTCTTTAAATGAGGTTAAAGGACAATTGTTTGAAATTGCCGTCGGTGAATATTTTGGTACTTGTGTATTGTATTGAGCTCCAATTTATTCAGGGGTGAAAATAGGGTGCATTTGTTGATATTGATGGTTTTTCTAAAGTGTCCTTTTTTGAGATAGTGTGAGAGAGATGGAGATAGTGGCAATCGGAACGGCTTCCCCCACTCCACTACTATTTGGAGGGGAAGTTAACCAATCACAGTCCTTGCGTACGTGCCATTGGTTAAAGCAAATTCCATTTTAAAGTATTACAGCTGTTAGTTATATCTCATTATGTTTGTTTCGTAGGAGCGTTGTTACCATATCTGTTATTGAAAAATTAAAGATTCAGTTCAGTTTGTGGTGGGGGTTTACCTTTTCCTCCCATAAAAGCGCAAAAACTTCTCACACAGGACATTCGAGATAATTCAGTTATGCTATACTTTTTTGTGAAACATAATTTGGAAACTCATGTTAGGATGAAGTACGCAAAGGTAGTCCAACTGTACCAATATGTTGTGTATTTTGCCTATGTTGCTCCTTAAAATATGCAAGTACTGTATTTTAATCTTCATTAATTAATATTTTACAATTTCTTCATATTGCTTTTATTAATAGAAGTTAAATTTCCTGTTAGTAAGCATTTGAATTATGTATTAAGTACTAATTTTGTATCAGTTAAATAGAGTAAATACTTCTAGTTTCCCCTGGTGTTGAAATTATTGGTTGGATAGTAGAAAGAAATCTTCTACATTTTTATATTTAATTTATAAAAATAATGAATTTGAATATTTGGCTTTAATTTGTACTCTTACATTCTAGAAACTATTTTCAGGGTTACTACTGGGATGTACTTAGGTGTTATTCGTATTACATCCATATGCTTACAATTTTATTTGCATGAGAACTAAATTGGTTGGCTATGTACTCAGTAAAGGAGTTTAGCGATTTCTTCAACAGGGGAAGAAAGACTTGAAAAAGAGCTTTCACTATAATAGAACATTTTTATTTTAAAGCAATTTGAATGACAGGGTGAAAAATAATCATAATCGAAAACTCGTCATTTGTCTTCCACTGAATGTCATCTATGTAAAATTGTATGTGTTATTTTCAAGTGTTATATTGTTTAGGGGATAATATATTAGGAACCCAACGCAAACGTTTGTAGTCAAATTGAACTAGTGTAATTTTCTTGGTAAAATGTAACTGAAAGTGAGAAAAATATACCTGTATTATTGAGATGTTTATCGGATAATTCAGCTAAAGTCATTTCCCCCATTGAAATTGCCTGCACTGTCTTGCTTTTTCAATCCATGACTTTTGTCGCTTTTCAAATTCAAAAAGTTCACTGGCTACACTTTACATTCCTGGAATTTTCATGCTTTTGAGAGGAGTGCGAGAACATGCGAGTTTACATTCCTGAAGGGAAACTAAATAGGTTGGCATTTAGTAAGAGGGCAGTATATTTCCTAAGGCGGCATTAACCCGTGAATCCAAATGGTTAGCTGTGAATTCGTATTTCCAGTGAATTCCAAACTTTGCCCATCTAACTGTAACTTGACGTAGTGGCATTACCATTTCTTGATTGGATTTGCCAAATTGTAATTGTTTATACGTAATATTTTACATTTGTAACACCAAGTAAATACTAGTCTGTATATTTAATTAATGTTTCGGCATCAGTTATTTTAACGAGTGCCCAGAAAAGGAAACAAAATCGCCGATGATTGTTGCCAGGTACATAAATATTTCAAGAGCAAAACTTGTAAATTTATATTACTAGTTTTCTTTTTCTGAAATTTAGAATTCATATTTTATGCAGGATGAAAACTTTAGTCTCCTTCTGGCTTAGGTTAATATTTCAAGGTTTTCTTATTAATTTTGTAGGGTAAGATGCAGAAGCATTTGTAATTGATTGATATTTAACATTACTGTATCAGCAACAAATCATAATTCCTCCAGAATCAAACATAATCAAGTATATTCTTTCATAAACGTTTGTCTTTAGCTTCATTTCCTTGTATCTGTTTAACGTCTTTAGCTTCATTTCCTTGTGTCTGTTTACCATTATCTGTTCCTATTATGTTTCACTAAATATGTTAGTCCATCCATTAAGGCGGTCCCACACTTCTCGCGAACAGGCCTGAAAATTCGGCCGAACATTCTCCCGAATGTTCACTGAACATACTGTTCCGTATGTTTTCAAAAGTTCGTGCAACTCCCACACTTCTCGCGAATACTCGGGCATATACGCGAGAAGTGTGGGACTGCCTTTAGATTTATGTCTTTGTAAAAATCTCAATATAGTTTTTTTATTTGTTAGGTTATTTTTATAAATTAAGTAATTTGTTGTTCAAATGTAAATAAATTTCACAATTGGTTTGTACATATTAAAAGTAACTGACGTATAATAAAATTGTTATTTTCATATATCGGCTTTGTTAGAGAAATCGGCAGATATAAAATACTTTTTGCACAACATTCAGGTTTTCTAAGACTTTGTTCTTAACAAGTTTGTTTAAAAAAGTAAGCTGTATATATTTTCAAATAAATATTAAATTATTTTGTTGAATACAATTTTGTGCAGAGTTTGTTTCACTATGAAAAAGGTTTGATTTTATTTGTTATTAAAAAGATGTTAAAGTGTGTTTAGTGTTTCAGTTAATTCTCCTTTTTCCTTGGCCAAGGTGGCAAGTGTTTTTGTTCTCTATATCAAATTTTATGACTTAGCTTAGCTAAAACATATAATAAAATATCTTTGATAATATTATATACATGGGGGCTTTAGTTGTTTGGGGGTTTTCTTTGTGGGACATATTTAGTTAAATGGCCTACTTTACATTTATAGGGAGGTTGATTTCATTGAATACATTGTGAATTTACATACATATGTTAGTTGATGATGATTAATGTGAGTGTCTACGTGGTCAAATCCATGAAATGTTGCACATTCATCTTTGGGCTGAAGTCCCAAAGGTCTCTACCACCAAATCAACCTCCCTATAAATGTAAAGTAGGCCATTTAACTAAATATGTCCCATAAAGAAAACCACCAACCAACTAAAGCCCCATGTATGTAATATTATGACAGATATTTCATTATATGTTTTAGGTAAGCTAAGTCATACAATTAATCCCCCACTCATGATTAGCAAAATAAATAGATATACCTACATAGGTAATAACTAGTGATGGTCAAAACCAGAAATTTCGAATCTCGAAACCGAAACCGAAACTTCAAAATCGAATCTCGAATCTCGAAACTCAAATCGCGAAACCCTATTTACTTGCCTGGGTATGGTTATGAAAAATAAATCCAGAAAAATTAATTAAAACTAATTATATATTTTGGTTAGAGTTGTTCTTTCAGAAATAAAAATCAATAATCCAAAAAAGGTGAAGGTAGACGACCGATGACAGTAGGCTTTTGACCTTTGCATTATTGATCGAAACATGGGCGTGATTTCTGTTAAAAAAACAACAATAAAGACACAAAAAATCTCAGCAGTTTTGAGTTTTGATTCTCGAAACTCACCGATCGAATCTCGAAACCGAAACTTTTCCAAAGTTTTGGTGGTTTTGAGATTCAAGTTTTGGTTTTGACACATCACTAGTAATAACAAAATTAATTAATCTCATTTTAAATTCATAATTTATCTTTTGTAATATTTTAAGTGTTTATTATGTGATAAAGTGTCTGCAATAATTTCAAGAACATGTGGCTGTGGCCTACATTATTGAAAGCCATGCTGATGCAAGGCCACACTAAATAAACAGGCGGTAATGCTCCCCTGGCGTGACGTCATCATAAGTGACGGCAATGACGTAGGGTTTGGTGTTTGTGATCAGCTGCTTGATCCTCCTAGCTCATTCCGCTACATTTCGGTTTTCCAACAAGCTAGGAAAAAAAGCAGCTGATCACAAACGCCAAACATTACGTCATAGCCATCGCTTATGATGACGTCACACCAGAGAGCATTACGGCATGTTTATTTAGTGTGGCCTTGGCTGATACCTTCTTGGCTTCTTCTTTTTTTAAATGATGGCCTAGAGCATAGATGTTAAATTGGGTCTCTAGCCTAATAAATACTTCCCATTAAAATCAGTGAAGTGGTCTAAATTAACCCTCTCATTTTAAGTAGGAAGAAGAGTCACTGGCACAATATCACCCCTTTTTAAGCCAAGACGATAAGCCAGTGATGAAGATGATGTAATTTCTGGGTGAGAAATTTCCAACTTACCTTGTCCCCCTCAGCACCATATTTGTTGAACATCTTTGGATATTATATGTGTTTTCAGTATTCAATAGATTTTTAAATATCCCCGTCGCAGCAAACCTGCGTACTCAGCGAATTTCCAATATATAATATATGTCTTAATACCACATAAAGCCGTATACCAAGTTTCAAAACAATGTATTCACAAATAAGCGATATATGTCTTTTTATATGTCGTCTGTGCGACACCTGTTTTTGTTCTCTTCAGGGAAGCTAGCTGCCAATCCTTTCCCTAATTTACCAAATCTTCATAGCCTAGAGCTTTTCTAAATGAACCTAACCTTAAGATACTGCTGAAGTGTGTGTATCATCATGCACACATTAGCCATTCAACAGTTCACTACCATATTTGCTTCGCCATTTCAACAGTTCACTACCATATTTGCTTCGCCATTTCAACAGTTCACTACCATATTTGCTTCGCCATTTCAACAGTTCACTACCATATTTGCTTCGCCATTTCAACAGTTCACTACCATATTTGCTTCGCCATTTCAACAGTTCACTACCATATTTGCTTCGCCATTTCAACAGTTCACTACCATATTTGCTTCGCCATTTCAACAGTTCACTACCATATTTGCTTCGCCATTTCAACAATTCACTACCATATTTGCTTCGCCATTTCAACAGTTCACTACCATATTTGCTTCGCCATTTCAACAGTTCACTACCATATTTGCTTCGCCATTTCAACAGTTCACTACCATATTTGCTTCGCCATTTCAACAGTTCACTACCATATTTGCTTCGCCATTTCAACAGTTCACTACCATATTTGCTTCGCCATTTCAACAGTTCACTACCATATTTGCATCGCCATTTCAACAGTTCACTACCATATTTGCATCGCCATTTCAACAGTTCAGTACCATATTTGAAACTTTGTTTTGATTTGGAACTCTATAACCCCGTGTTAAGAGTTAAGCAAGCAATCTTAATCTCATATTTTATGAGAAAAAAAACTAAGTTATTCTGATAAGTTAAATCAAATCAGTTATCAAGTTTGAGATGATTGCGCAAGTAAGTACACAAAAGCTGTTCTTATAATAGAATCTGGAAGATAATTTTTAGTTGTAAACTGCAATTGACTTTATCTCATTAATCATAGAGACGTAATATTACATAATGTGTACTTTATAGCTTCTTGCTGCTGTGCTCATCTGAACCAGTTGGCTCAGGTATAGTACAAACAGAAAACCGTTCTCAGGTATAATAAATAAGAAAAACAAATTGTAAAAATAATAATCTTTTAATTTAACTTGTGTTTACTTAAAACTATACACAGGAGAAAATAACATGTTTTAAAACATTATATTACATCTGAGGACAATTGAAAAATACATTACAAATAAAATAAGAACTTAACAAGTATTTGGTTTAAATAAATATTTACAATTTGAACAAATTAAGGACTCGACTATGATCCTGTCAAGAGAAGATTGCTCCATAGTTTACACTGTTGTTTACAGACTGTTTCTTCTGAAAATAATCTTTGGATTATCGTAATCATCCCGTTGGTGAAAATACAGTTGCAACAAAAGACATTAAAAGTACAAATGAAACGATTACACAGTAATCACGCCATGTAAATAAAAGTATTTATGTCGTCTTCGTCCCTCCGCATGTACTTATGCTCGATAAGCCACTCTATTTGTTCTTTTATCATCTTTTTGCTAGGCAGGAACATGTTTTTCAGAATGTCTACGAGTTCCGTCTGTAACTGCGCGTTGGTTATTCTCTTCCTCATCTTCAGAATCTTTATAATAGCTTCCTGCAAACAAAATTTGAGATTCAGTGTGATAATTAGAACATTACAGAAAACCTCTGCTTCACTAACGTGATTTCAAACATTTTGGATGGTGAGAAAATCCAGATATTAGAGAATGTAAAATTATTCGTCAAGAAATTATGCAAAATAACTAACACTTAGTAGATTTGTGCATTAATATCAATGCAGGCAATCTGTAATTTAAAAAACACTCAGTGTTGCAGGTGGAATCGGGCTGCATTCAAAGTATTAAAAACACTGAATATTTAGGTGGAATCGGGCTGTGTTCAAAGTATTAAAAACATTGAATATTTAGGTGGAATCGGGCTGTGTTCAAAGTATTAAAAACACTGAATATTTAGGTGGAATCGGGCTGTGTTCAAAGTATTAAAAACATTGAATATTTAGGTGGAATCGGGCTGTGTTCAAAGTATTAAAAACACTGAATATTTAGGTTGAATCGGGCTGTGTTCAAAGTATTAAAAACATTGAATATTTAGGTGGAATCGGGCTGTGTTCAAAGTATTAAAAACATTGAATATTTAGGTGGAATCGGGCTGTGTTCAAAGTATTAAAAACATTGAATATTTAGGTGGAATCGGGCTGTGTTCAAAGTATTAAAAACATTGAATATTTATAATCTAAAATAAATGCATGCAAGTTTTAAGAGCAAGAATTAAAACATCATTTACTGTTTTATTTTACTACTTCAAGCAAGAAGGATACTTTCTACAAGTTAATAATCACTAAATAAAACACATTTTACATCAAAACAACACTTCCTTTGAATATAATCATTATTTACAAATAAATTGGTGGTACACTTCGGCAGTCTACGGTGCCATCCTCAGACCGAGGCTCAAATCAAGACAGCGGGCGACAGAGATTTGAGCCTCAGTAGGTCTGAAGATGGCAGTACAGTGGAACCTCTCAAATCCCAGCAAATCCGAACACGTCCTCAGGAAAACAAAAAATAAATAAACTAGGTGGGAAATGAACAAAAAAGATTCAATTTACTAGCTGGAAAATGAAAAAACCAGATTTAATCACAATAATTTATTTTTTAAGGTTATAACACTTTAAGACTTAGTGTTTACATATTTAAAACGTTATAAATTCAGTTAAATATACATCAAATAGGAAAAAAAGTACGTCTACTTACGTATTACAAAGGTTATAATCCAAAAAAGTGAGATTACGATTATGATTCACACGAAAAATAACAAAACAAGAATAAACAATCACTCATTTTCACTTGAAGTCAGTTATCTTTAACTGTCGAAGAGAAGAAAATCTTCCCGCGGAGGCAATTCCAAGCCAGCATCGCATAAACATCACGTCATTCGGAGTGGCAGACGGGTGTTGATCCACAAAGCGTAGTGCGACGTCAAGAGCAGAAGTAGCTTCTGTGTACATCACGACGTCCGTAGGAGCTCCTCTCCCTCACTGTCACTGCCACCTACATCGCCGTCACGCTGTCCCTGGACCATGTTTACTAAATCCTGATCACTATATTCTTCGTTCACATCAGCTGATGCCCACTCTTGTAAGCAACTTTCTCCTTCATTCTCACAGCCTGGGACTTGCTGCACAAGATTAAGGAGCTCTTGTTGTGTGACAGGGGTAGGGTCAGGTGTGTCTTCAAACTGGAGATCGGGCCAAAGCTTCTTCCATCTTTTACGCAGAAAATCCTTGCTTGTGTTTTCCCATGATTCAGCTACCCAGTAAATAACGTCTTTAATTGTTATTTTTTCAAGTTTTCACGAATAGAAAGAGAGTCATTTTCAATTAAAAAGCGAAGGAGCTTCTTCCTGTAGTTATTTTTTACGTGGTTGAGAATCCCTTGGTCCATTGGCTGCAGAAGTACTGTAACATTCGGAGGCAGGAAAATTGCTTTTATGTCCCCGCACACCAACTGCATATCGGACGGATGGCAAGAGGCATTGTCGATGAGAAGAAGTGCTCTTTGTGGCAAATCATTTTCTTCATTGAACTTCTTCACTGACGGAACGAATTGCTTATCGAACCACTCCTTGAAAAGAGTACTTGACATCCATGAGTTGCTCTGATTTCTATAAAATACAGGAAGTGAATTCATATTTAAATTCTTCAAAGCCCTAGGTTTGGCAGCTTTTCCTATCACCATCAATGGCAGCTTGTTTGTTCCTGTGACATTACTGCAAGCTAAAATGGTAAGCCGCTGTTTGTTCATTTTGAAGCCTGGTGCAGAGGATTCCTCTTGAGAAGCGAGACTTTTTGCAGGGAGAGCTTTGAAATTTAAGCCTGTCTCGTCTGCATTATAAATTTGCTGAGGCGAATAATTTTGCGATGACACTATTTCAGCAAATTCTGTAATGTAATTTTCAACTGAAGCTGTGTCAGCTGACAGCTTTTCTCCACAAATCGATAGTTGTCTGATGCCATGCCGTTTTTTCCATCGATCCAACCATCCGTTGCTTGCTGAGAAGGACGAATCATCGTTCATCAATCTTTTCAGATGCAACGCTTTTTCTTGAATCAATGGACCACTAATTGGCACGCCTTTCTGTCGTTCTTGCGAAAACCATAAAAAAACTGCTTCATCGATTTTTTCATTGACAGACACTGCAGCGTGATGGCGTTGTTTTAATGCCTTTTCACTTGTAGTTGCAAAAAACTGTTCGATTTTGGCACGGTTTTTTTTCCAGTCACTTATTGTTGCTTTTCCAACTCCATACTCCGCCGCTAACTTTGTTAGACTTTCGCCGTCGTCTAAACGTTTTAAGGCTTTTAACTTTTGTTCAACAGTACATGAACTATGTTTCCGCTTACTCGACTCAGCCATTACTTTTAAAACGTCAATCAACGAAGTAAAGCACAAAAATCAGTTTATTAGAGTAAATAAATATTAAATTAACCGCACAAACGCTTTAACACTTCACACTTAACTACCGCCTTTTTTTATGTACACATATATTACAAGTACATTTGCCAACGATACACACTATTCAGCAGGTGAACGCTCACTAGATAGACGAAATAAAATAAATACAGTATCTCTTTAGAGGAAGTGGTAGGGGTGGAGTGATATATTTTTAGCACACGCTCGCCTAGTAACAATGACAGTACACCGGACGTACACCTGCGAGTCAAGGTCACTGCCCTTCGTGGTACCACTGGGCCACCCTGTCTAACCTCAGCCGTTGTTTACCGCCAATACAGTGACAAAATATGTACGTAAGATTATTTCCCGGGTAATCCGAACACCCCGAAATCCGAACAGGCTTCAGCCCCAATTAGTTCGGATTTGAGGGGTTCCACTGTACTAACTGCCGAAATATGCCACCCATTTGTAAATAATAACTGTGTACCAATATAGTATTGTTTGAAAATAAAAATCCAAATAATTTCCCAAATAAAATTATATATAATATATGAAATAATAATTATTTTTATATGCTAAACTTTGCGAAATAAAGAATTGGTAATTTTAGTGAACTTTGAGAGGGTTAACAAGAACTTTCACTTCAAACCAATATTTTTTACAGGTGTTTATCGCTGCTTTTAGCATAAACAATGAGCCTACCTGTACTCTCAATATCCTGAGCTGGACGATGCTCTCGTTATCCTCCTCCTTGCTTCTCTCTGTCGACAGCTGCAGCCTTCCGATCAGATTCATCTTCCCTCGCTTCTGTAGCTTTCCGTTTTTCCTAGAAATTAAATATTCACAATATAACTCGACCATCGAACAAAAAATGTGTAGTGAAAATGAGTAATTGTAAACTGATACTAACTAAAGAACAGTTTAAGGTGTTTAAAACTGTAAACGGAATATTTCTATATAATTTATGTGTCGGGACTGGTTCCAATTGGGACATTTTGAAGACAGTATCATTTGCAAAACTTGTTAATTTTCCAGTAGAAGCCCTCTCAACCGTCCTCTATGGGACCGGGTCAGATAACTAAAAGGGCGGTTAAAATAAATAACACCTGTTTAGCACTAACAATTAAAAAACTTAAACGACAGCTTAAAAATAGGTAGCAAGATGCAATACTTGTTAACTATGGAAACTTATGATCGACTAAGAACGTTTTTTATGATACAGTATCAGGACGTCGGCTAAGGCGTCGGGTGAATCATTTTCTGGAAAGAGGGCGGTTAAAGCGAGGACAGTTAGGAGGGCGTCTGTGTGTAGTAAGGACTGAAGCACATACCAAATTACAACAAGATTTAATATGGTCAAAACCGAAACTAGGGGTGTGCGAGGGGGGGGGTCGAGTCGAGTCGAGTAGTGCCAATTATTTTTGAGCGAGTATTTGCCATCAGTTGGTAGTTAAAAATAGTGTAATGGGATTTGGATACCACCCTAGGTTTGATAATGTAAACATGGTTACTAACTGATACATGAGTAGCAATACAAAGTTTTGGCCAGTACAATCAAACTGAATTACTTATTGACAAACAAAACACGGTTTTACATTCGTTTCCGGCTGATGAAACATGGTCCAGTTGTCATTTGGCCAATTTCACCTGGTCCAGACATCGCTTAAAATCAATATTAAATGACAAAATCGTTAGTTACGGCCGAAATTACGTGGTCGGATCGTCATTTTCGGCCGATTTTACGTGACGTGATCTCCTTTTGCGGCCGTTACTACGCGTTTTGGCCGGTCGCAATCGTTAGCGACCGTCTGGAAATCGGCGGGAAATACTCGCTCGAACTTTCGAGTATTTTTCAAAACTTCGAGTCGAGTTCACGAGTATTAAAACACTCGGCCAAAAACTCAAAGTTTTGAGTACTCGCACACCCCTAACCGAAACCCTCTTCATATTCGCCTATTGATCATCAATTGTACATGCAGAACAGTCTTTACATAATACTTAACCCTTTGCGCTCTGAGCATGTGAATAGAGTGGTTCAATCTGTCTGGTTATGTTATTGTTTTTGGTTTAATCTCTCTGGTAATGTTGTTTTAACACTTTGGACAACTGAGTACCAAAAAACTTTCTTCCAGTGGACACACACACAGTAAGGAAAGGTTGAAAGTAGCTAAGCACCTGATCAGATGTGCAACTCCAAGAATTCACCCATCCCGTCAGATTAGACCCATACCTACCACCATTTGCTTTAGGTCTGCCCTCCGCTTCAACTCTGCCACAGACAGGTGAACTTTCCACGAGTTGCACACAAATAAAACCAACTGAGAAGGGATTCAACCCTCGATCAAAGCACTACCCCTGGCCGGGGAGATACCACTTTGGACCGCTGATAGCTGGGCAGTTGTGTAGGTCTGTGTGCATTACAAGCTAGCCGCTAGTTGTTAGTTCCGTTTCTGTCTACCGGGTTCAAGATTCAAGATCTTTATTTGACATTAAGTAATACACAATTACAATAGACTTTGTTAAATAAACATAAATGTATGACAATATTACACTTAATTACTTATCAGTAAAATATTATATCACAGTTACAAAATTAAATTAATTCAAATAAAAACCAAGATATGAAGGTCCATACCTTCTTGACTTAGTTTCAGTTAGACTGGAAAAACTAGGAAATCTCTACTTGAAAATCAAACTATTTAATAAACTGCCAGAAAGTTTGTGGTATGTACCCTTAAAAAGTTTGAAAATGTAATAAAAGTTTGGTTGAGGGAGAACGTATTTTACGCTGTTGACGAATATTTGTCTTGTGATACTAGTATGTTAAAGATTTTGATTTGTGTTTTGTTAAGTTTGATCAGTTTATTTATTTATATCTATTGAACCAATAATTGATTACTTATATTGTTATTAACTTTTATAGTTACCATTATTGTTGGGTTTTTGAATTGTTGAAATTAACTTAATAACGTCCTTTGTATTTATGTGCAATTTACAACAGTAAAATTGTAGATTAATTTATGACTTAGTCAATTGCACAAATTTTTGTTTAAAGGCAATAAAACGTTCTTGATTCTTGATTCTTAATTGCTAGTTGATCAGGGGCAGTATGTATAAGAATCATATTCATAAATCAACAATAAACTATCATGTGAGGCTAAAACATATAATAATATTTAAAACATATAATAATATTTCCAATAAAATAAAAGCTTTCAATAAATCTTCAAATCAGTCATTTTATTCCCAAGAAATCATTTACTGTGAAAAAGAATTTGAGAAAACCCATTTTTAAGAACTCTTTTTAATTTATTTAATGATACTTTTGTGGCAAAGTCTGGTAATTTATAAAACAATTTAATTTGCATTAAACCTGTCTTTTGTTAGTGAATTTCCTAAGGAAAGTGAACTATTAGCATGACCTGCACGGTGAAACTTAAGCCCGGAACCACCATAGAAGTTCCTAACGTGACCCCCTGAACATGTTTTGGGGGGTCGTTCAAAATTGTATATATTATATGTTATTTTATAGTGTGTTTGCACTCTAGCAGTCACATTTTTTCTCCGATTTACTTCAAATTTGGTATGGACGTTCCTTTCTGTAATCAGTTGGACAAGTTCGTTGGGCAAAACAATCGGAAAACTCTAAACCCCTTTTTTGCGGATTAATCTTTCAAATTTTGAGTTTTTGGGCCCAAAAAGGGTCAGAAAAGCCCCGAATGTAAAATCAATGCAAGTAAAAAGATGGGAATTAGTGAGGCGAAAGTATTAAGCCCTCTCTCGTCATTCTAGCATTAATATTTACCGAGTTATTAAAGAAAATGTGTTTCGACCAAACACAGTACATTGTATTGTGGGGGTTTTACACTAGAAAAGCCTGTTATTCCTTTGTTAGAGTACTTTTATCATCCCCAGCAACTCACACCTACTTTCAAGCCTGTCTGGATCTTCTCCTAACATTATAATGAGCAAAATTGTATTCCCAGCGTTGCAGGTAAATTAAACCAGGAGCTTCAGAACAGCCAAAAAATCAATGTTTTCAGATTTCAATAAAAACTGGAATAAATGTATGTTAGCGAATTTCCCCTATAGGGAAGAAGCTATTACCGTAGGTCTCATGGTAAGACTTAAGCGCGAGACCATGATAACTTTTCATTTTGAGGTCCCCCGATGCCAAAAACACCATTCGTTCAAATTTTTATATATGTATATATATATATATATATATAATGTGTCCGTAAGCACGATAAATCTCGTAAAAAAGGTCCGATCTTAATGAAATTTGGTACAAATGAGTAAAGTACCATTTATTTGAACGAGTTCGAAAACCAGATGAATCACACTATCCGAAGGGGGGTTTTTGGGGGATTTTGTACCCCAAAAATGTCTTTTTTGGGGTTTTCACATTTAATTTTAATGTAAATCAAATTTTAATTTATACCATTGAATTCAGCTTACAAAAACAAACAATTTGGTATTTTGATCATTGCTCTACGTCAATTGGTTACCAAGATATTGAAAGTGCTAAACACAGTACGTTGTCTAATGTTATTCTTATGGAGAAAATGAAAAATTGTATATCTCGCTTATTTATGAACATAAACTGGCGAAATTTGGTATATGGCTTGATCTGGTTATGGTTTATTGTTGTTTGCACAAAAAAACAATTTTTCGCCTATGGCTCCTGTAGCAGCAAACCTAGGTACTTGGTCCCCATGTTATTCTTATGGAAAATACTTAAAATGTTATATATGGGTGCCTACCTGTTGATCGACAAGTTATTTGGTCGCAGGGACAGTTGGTAGGGTTTAAAAAAATAAATATTAATAATTAAATAAAGTACTGAAACCCACTGAACGACATGTTAGTTGCTCACAGGGACAATTGGTAGGGTTTTAGATAATAAGTATAAATAATTAAATCAAGTCCTGAAACCCACTGATCGACATCTTAGTTGCTTGCATGGACAGTTGGTAGGGTTTCAAATAAATAAATGTAAAAACAGATTGGCTACTTGCTAGATGTACCTGTTGCTCGCGCCCCCCACTCTGCCTTCCAAAGAAGAGGGGCGAGGCAGAGGCTTGTAGTGGAAGTGTGTAGCCCCACCACCAACTCAATGTTTGACCGGCGGGACCACGGGACCATGCAGGACGCAGGTGCGGTAAGAAATTTGCTGAACCTTGTAACAAAATTTCCCCGATGTTACGGCGTATAAGGCAGTTCCGACGGCAACGATTGCTACCTCACCTTACTCTCTGAATTGTGCTCCTACCTTTTGGCGCTTTGGAGAACTACGTCCAACTAACTTGTTACGCAGTACAACACCATACGGCATAATTTGTATTGGTTAGTTGTGATTTCAAAATGGCAGTGGCTACGTACACGTCCGACGTTAGCCGCTACTGTTCACGTCCGTTCCAAATTATGCACCGTACGTTACTTTTCCTGTGATTTTTAAAACAATTGAGAGCCAGAAAACCTCCTAACCTAACCTAACGTAACCTAACCTATCCTAACCTAATGTAACATAACGTAACGTAACCTAACCCAACCTAACCTAAGCGGTAGCGAAGTGAATTTGCCCTTACATTGGACGTGTACGCAGTCACTTCGTTTCAAAATATGACCGCGCCCATTGAACAGTTCACTGCACACACTAGCAGCTAAAAAAATGCGCGCACCTCCTGAAGTATATGTATATGTGGTGCCTCTAGTTGCTGCACACAGGGGCAGTTTAGTCAGTGTGTTGTTATTGTATTTGCGCCTCTTATAATTTGGCGTTCTCGGTAACTGCATATTTACTTGGCCTAGTGGGAAATGGAATGCTGGATGTACATAGCAGTAATATGCTACAATTTGGGGAAGTCTTATTATCTTTTACATAGGTTTAAACGACTTTAGATGGGGAAAGCGACCGTAAAACGTGTATGTTCAATGGAACATATCCTTGCTTGAAGTTGTTAAATTTGTAAATTGGTAATTGTAATTAATTACGGAATCAAGACGTACAAGGTATTGTCCAATACTGCAGGGTCATCTCAATGTAATACATTACAATTTGCAAGGGCGGGGATTCCATTTTAAAAAACTATATTAAATGTTGCTGCATTTGAATCTGCTTCTTTATTGATGACCGCTAACAAAGAATGCAAACTTTTATCCTACTAATTTCAATATTATTAATGTGAAAGTTTTGATATATGGATATTTGTAGTTCCATCACGCATAAACTACTGGACCGGTTAAGCTGAAACGTTGCATGAACTATCGAATGAACAGCTTACATATTGCATTAACAAATAATAATAACAACACAAATCCAACCTGATAATGTCCACATCCAAACTTAAAGTTTCACCCCACGGGTCCTGTAAGTTCCAATGCAAATCTTATGCGAGAATACCTACCTACCTATCTATCTATCTTTCTATAATGTTATAAAGAAAAGGTGGTTTCTATCTGTCTGTCTGTCCGTCTGTCCGTCTATCTGTCTGTCTGTCTGTCTGTCTATCTGATGTTCCGGATAAACACAAATACCCCCGTCGCAGCAAACCTGCATACTCAGCGAATTTCCAATGGAGATATAAATGTCTTAATACTACATAAAGCCACTTACCAAGTTTCATAAAAATATATTCGCAAATAAGCGATATATACAATTTTAATTGTTCTCCATAAGAATAACATTGGGGCTGAGTACGCGGGTTTGCTGCAACAAGGAGCACAAAAAATGGGTTTTTATGCTAATATCAATATAACTCAACTAGGTGAAGTCGTATACCAGTTTTTAATCATTTATGTTCATAATTAAGGGAGACAGAGCATTTAATTATTCTCCATAAGAATATAACATGGGGGCTGAGTATGCAGGTTTGCTGCTAAGGGAGAAACATGAAAAAATGTTTTTAGCAAATATCAATAGACCACAACGAGATGAAGCTGTATACCAAGCTTCGTAGTATACGTTCATAAATAAGCGAGATATTAAAATTGTCTTTTTCTCCATAAGAATAACATTAGACAACGTACTGTGTTTAGCACTTTCAATATCTCGGTAACTAATTGACGTAGAGGAATGATCGAAATACCAAATTGTGTGTTTTTTTAAGTTGAATCGAATGGTAAAAACTAAAATTTGACTTTTTCAAAAATTATATGTAAAAAATTCAAAAAAACCCTTTTTTGGAGTACAAAACCCCCCCAACATACCCCTTTGGATAGAGCGATCAGGCTGGTTTTCGAACTTAAAGTCATAAATGTTGCTTTACACGTTTATACCAAGTTTCATAAAAATCGGATCATTTTTACGAGAGTTATCGTGCTCACGGACACACACACACACACACACACACACACACACACACACACACACACACACACACACACATATATATATATATATATATATATATATATATATATATATATATATGTGTGTGTATACAGTTTCGAACGAATGGTGTTTTTGGGGTCTGGGGACCTCAAAACGAAAAGTTATCATGGTCCCGGGCCTAGGTCTTACCATGACGACTACGGTAAGAGCTTGTTCCCTATAGGGGAAATTCTCTAAAACTACTGAACCGACTGGGCTGAAACTTTACACAAAGCCCAAGCTTTACACTTTTCATCTTGAGCCCATGCAACACATATGCCTATTCAGTTCCTAAAAATCCCCTCGGGCTACGCCCCGTGAACGCCCTAAGTTTTAATATTTACATTTCAGAAGAAAGTAAACATCTAGAAAAGGTAATGCGAACAGCTGTTCACAC
This sequence comes from Allygus modestus, assembly GCA_963675035.1. Classification (NCBI taxonomy): domain Eukaryota; kingdom Metazoa; phylum Arthropoda; class Insecta; order Hemiptera; family Cicadellidae; genus Allygus; species Allygus modestus. The sequence continues at coordinate 14,456,496 of OY776116.1, forward strand.
TTCCATTTGACAGCTTGAAGAACAGAAGCAAGAACAGCTGTTTCAAGCTAACTTACCTTTCTAACCCGTGCGATGAACGGGTACATTCAACTATTCATTTATAAAATTACCAGCTGTAGATGTTTGTCAGAATTTGTCACGAGTGAAGCCGCGAGTAATTGCTAGTACTGTATTAAATAAACCTTGAAAGTATAAATTCGTCCAGTGAAATAAATTGCAATTAAAAGAAATTAACTCCTTTACAACCCGTTTAGCGAATTTCCCTTGTAGGGAAGAAGATTTACCGTAGACAGCCTGTTAATACCTAGGCCCGGGACCATGATAACTTGTCGTTTTGAGGTCCCCAGACACCAAAAACACAATTCGTTCATAACTGTATGTATGGGTATGTGTGCGTGTGTGTGTTTGGTATAATACTGTATAGGTAACTTTTGTAAGCAGTATCTCCTCTTCTTGGAAAAAAGAAAACTCGACTTTTCTTAAATAAAATATTACCGACTTCTGGAATGGTAACAACACCCTTCTCTCATCCGTTTTCTTCACATTAAAATTTATTAAACCTGTTTGTGAGGGGGGAGAATGAGAGATAGGGAGAGGATGAGGTGGAGAGGTTTCAGGCACAAATAAAAAGACTACTGATTACTGGAATGGTAACACCCTTTTCTTATCCGTTTTATTCCACGACAAAAAGAACAGATAATTCAGGACTAATGTAAATCAAAAACATTATGCCTACTGGATTGGTAACACCCTTCTCTTATCCATTTTAACTCTACATTAAAATAAACTAGTTTTTCGTTGCTCGATTCCGAGCAAGTTTGTACCCAACGAAAGGTTACTTCAGTTGTAAACAAACTAACAAAATATCTGACGCTAAACAGGATTATAAATCTGAGAATAATGAGAATAATGCTGATTATGTACTAAAGTTGGTTGGAAAATCAACACGTAATACCAAACATTCCGTGTTTGTGTTTGTGTTTTTGTGTTTTCAAAGGAAAATAAAAATAGGGTTTATTTTTGGCACTTCCGCCGTCGGATAGCGCCACTGTTCTGAAAATTCACCCTTTAATTACTGTATTTAAGTGATGCCCTTTCTTTAGATACTGAGAGGGCAAATCTATGCAAATATAACTTTAATTTGACAAATCAACTGTTAAAATCCGTCCAGCCGTGATCGAGTTATGACTGTGAAGAAAACGCCCTAGCGTAATAATATATTGTCTATAGGATACTTGGTCGAATCACACATTTTTAATGATATAATCTATCACTATACATAATTTTAACTAATTGTGTGCACTTATTAAGATGATGATGATGATCATGTCTTATTAACAGATACAATTTATTAATAAAATTGATAGTCTATCAATAAGACGATTTTGGCGTGGGAATTATTATACCCAATAGGGTCATAGCATAAACAGATTCTGGCAAAATGAGAGGGCATTTACTATATTAAATTATTATGATATTAAAATATAGTGTTTCTGTATCTATGATCTTCTCACGATATTTTAGGTTTATTTTAGAATTACTTAAAAAGAATTTTAAGGCTATTGAGTCAATTCCCTAACGGGTTGGTCTTTTTTTCTGCGTGATGGTGATAGCAAACATGATAGTTTTTAAGACTAGTGGGGTCGGGGTGAAATCTAAGAGGATTTCCAAAAAGCATATTAGGTCATACTAGCTGACGTACCCGTTCTTCGCACAGGGGTTTTCTCTACCCGTTCTTTAGTCAAAGCAATTTACATTTTAGTTAGCTTGAAACAGCTGTTCTTGCTTCTGCTCTTTAAGCTGTCAAATTTAAGTAGGTATCCACAGCTGTTTGCATTACAGTTTCTGAATGTTTACTTTATTCTGAAATGTAAACATTGAAACTTAGGACGTTCACGGGGCGTAGCCCGAGGGGATTTTAAGGAAGTGAATAGGTCTATGTGTTGCATGGGTTCAAGATCTACCTATGTGTAAAGTTTCAGCCCAGTCGGTTCAGTAGTTTTTGCGTTCACCCGGAACATCAGACAGACAGACAGACAGACAGACAGACAGACAGAAACCACCTCTTCTTTATAATATTATAGATTTGAAATAGGTACATTACAAAACGTACTATAGATTTTCAGCACAATCAGTCAAGCGATGAACAGGGCCGCCTTGAGGGGGAACAACAGGGGCCCCCAATTTTAAATAAATTCCGAAAATTGACCAATATATTTAAATAGCACTCTCTGGAACCCCACAGAACATTTTAACCAGTCCCCTAATTGTCTTGTGGAAGCCCTCGCGATGAAGTGAATTCACCCAGAAGATTCTCGTACCTCCAAATGGCAAAGGAAAGTTGTATTTTACAATTCCAGGAACTTACAGCTGTTTTATGTTAATTTTTTGGTGAGGAAAAAAGCTAGCCCATCACAATAAAAGTCATACAGGCTCATAATGTTCAAAATCATTTCCAGTTTTCACATGAATAAGACAAACAAATAACTCCAAATTACATGAAACTATAAAAAGCGGCTTTCTGACAGATTAACATATTTTAGGTATATTCCTTGCATGTAACCTGTAAAAATAATATAGTATTAACAGATAAAATTATAATGAAAATACTACCATATTTGTCTAGGTCACTGGTGACCGAGCTTTGCTCGTTCCTTGTCAGACAGAAGTTTGTTTTTATGAATGTAGTAGGCCCCTAATGTTACACCACGTCCTCCTAATGGTGAGCACATTTGCTTAGCTTATATTTGTATTTTTTATGCATATTTGAGGTAACTCCAGTTGTTATTATAGCTCAATATCCCTTTTATTCATTTCGTACCGCTTTATATTTATTCTTCATTCAATAGTTTTTACAATACACTGATTGATTAAACCTCAGAGTTACGACTGACTGTTATGATTCTTTAGTTTTGATTTTAAAATCCATAAGGTACATCTACATATTTTCGTTTTATTATTACTTTTATTACATTACTCGAGTTTATCAAGAGAATGACCCCTGCCTGGAGTTTATTTTTATCCTAGAAGTTTGATATTTCCTACACTTTAGGACATCACTGGAGCAGTTTAAAAAACTCAAATTTACAAGCAAGCTATAACCTTATTCATATTAGAGTATAGCATAGACAGATTGATATTGAACCGGGTGGGGGGGAGGCAGTACCCTTCAGAACGTAACTGACGAAACCCTTTTATGCCCAGCTTCGTTCAGAACCATATTTAGGGTATGTAGACACCATGTGGTGCGGCCCCTTGCTGTCCACCGCCAAGGTTAACTACATTTTTGGAATATGGTTTTAGGTTTTTATGATTTATGTGTAGTACGGGCCACTTTGTGGATCGGGCTCCTAAGTAACTACCTATGTAGCCTATGACTAACTCCGGCCGTGGCTACGAATCAGGGAAAACATCAATCGTTATTATATATTCATAAATTACGGAGGCATTATCTATCAAATTACTCCTTAACGTATGTATAAGATATATACATACATATAGATCATATTTGATACAATCATAACATATGATGGGTTTAACATAATTTACATCATTTCGTTCCTATTTCTATTTTTTGTCATATAAATACAGTCACATTAACGGGTAAATTGATATCATACGGGAAATTTTGGTTGTAAGTGTTGGTATCTCTGCTCAGTGACGATCAGCTCCACGCTACGTTACTCCGCTACTTGGGCGCGCCTACAGCTATGAACGGAAGTGGACTGTTCCTGTAAATCCGCGCGTATATTCGCCTCTCCCCTCTCTTCGAGACAAGGAGAAGGGGGTGCGAGCAACTGGTACATCGAGCAAGTAGCCCATCTGTTATTACATTTATTTATTTGAAACCCTACCAACTGTCCATGCGAGCAACTAAGATGTCGATCAGTGGGTTTCAGGACTTGATTTAATTATTTATACTTATTTTCTAAAACCCTACCAACTGTCCCTGTGAGCAACTAACATGTCGTTCAGTGCGTTTCAGTACTTTATTTAATTATTAATATTTATTTTTCAAAACCCTACCAACTGCCCCTGAGACCAACTAACATGTCGATCAACCGGTGGGCCCCCGTTATATATCGCTTATTTATGAATGTATATGGATGAAACTTGGTATGTGACTTCACTAAGATGAGATCTATTGATATTTGCATAAAAACCCATTATTTTGTGTGCCTTGTTGCAGCAAACCTGCGTACTCATCCCCAATGTTATTCTTGTGGAGGATAATTAATATTTTAAATATCGCTTGTTTGTGAATACATTTCTTATGAATCCTGTTAAGTGTTATAATGTGTTATCTTATATATTCATTGGAAATTCGCTGAGTATGCAGGTTTGCTGCAACGGGGGTATTTAAAAGTTGTTATGTGGAAATTCACTTCCCTCACGTCAGCGTGCTACGTGCGAACTCGTTTAAGATTTGCACTAGGCCCACCACATGTTGGACTTAATAATGTATACAGTGCTTCTAACAGTACAATTGCTTATACCCTAACTAACCATGTTTTTAGGCATCAGATTCAAACGCTGATATATCGAGTCTTGGGACTCAATCGGTTAATCCCTTGACTGAGACTAAATGCTAATTAAGTTAAGAAATACAAACACAAGTAAAGCAATAGTACGACGTTGCATTATCAATCAATTGATAAAGAAACAGTAAAGATATATTTACTCACACAAGGGCAAACTCCTGGTTTATCCAAAATGTTGTATGTTCATCAAAGTCCTTTGGAGATTGGACTTCAGGGCCATATAATACCACCTGTCGCTTTAATTTCGGGAAAGCAACCAATGACTGAAACATCAAAACAAGAAGATTGGAACAATTTATGATTACAACTTAATATTTCTTAGAAAGTCACTTCCTTTCTTTCATATAATAATTGATTGTGATGGTTTTGCCAATTTTTAAGATGCAATAGCACCTCTTAAATCCAACCCGGGGATAACTGTAGGGGTGTGCGATGCAGCGATTTTATGTCGATTCGATGCAACGATGCGATTCAAAGAATTTCGATTCGAATCGATGCAATTCGATTCGATTCAATGCGACATGTTTCAGTGATTAAAACTCAGCCTATACACCAATGTTTATTACCAACATGGGTAATCTACCTTCTTGGCCAAAGTCTAGTTATAATTTTTTTATTTTATTTCCTCATAACCTTAATATCCTGAAATAACCATGAACTGATGACGTTTGTTGACTAACTAAATAAAAATTAGATCAAACCATGACAAGAAAAATAATTTCAAATACTTGATACTTAGGTTTTATCTTTATTGAGGAAATTTGATTAAACACGACTAGTGGTGAAATATTCATATAATAACCAAACAATATTAAGTATAACAGCATTAACCTAAACTTAATTGTATTTACCTACTTTAGCAAGTTTCAAAGGGCGGAGCCAAAGTGACAATGGGCAGTTTTTCCAGATTGTAAATACCGCTATAGTACCACCATGGTGTGGTACTACCTCAGTGTTTCCACTCAGCGGTAAAAAATATCCCACGAGCTGATACAAAAAATCCCACTTTATCCCACACTTCACCTTTTACATTTTCTAAATATCCCACACTTTCCCACTAATTTTTCAAACAGTGCAACACAGTAACACAGTTGATGTTAAATATTATATGATAGATAGAGCTTATTTAGATCTACTAATCACCTATATTTTACATTTTAGTACCTCAAAGGATTTTGATTAATGCGATATATAAATGATGCGGTTTGCCAGAAGGCTGGCAAGTGATAGTTAAATAATTTAGTTCCGTGAGAGGTATTTATAATGGCACTGTATAGTACTAAAGAGTACAACATAGGTAATAATAACAGCAAATATTTTCCTCGTTAATTCCAACATGGCCAGGCCAGCGATATTCATTGGCGTGATTTAGTGTTCGTTCTGAGACGATTATAAAATAATAATAGTTACAATAAAGTAGGTAAAATTATAACAACGTGAGAATTTGAAAACCCCGCAACTGCCAGTGCGACAAGAAAATCCACTAGATTAGAAGTGCTCTGCTAAGGTGGTCTGGTCGTAAGCAGCAAACTAGCAGACGTAATGCCGATTTCCAAAATATCCCATATATGGGATAAAAATCCCTCAAGTGGAAACACTACTACCATGCCAGTAAAACCACCGTATTTTGACACAATACTATTGTACCCACCCTAAAACTTTATTCAAATAACTCACTATCACAATTTTACGTATTAAAAACTACGAAAATACTAATTTAAACTAGTATTTAATAGTAAACAACAATAGTAGGCCTATATTTGGTGCAATTAACGATATCATAAGAGGACTTATGGTGCAAATATCGTACATCTGGCAACACTGAATATCGTATCAGGTAACATCAGTGCGTAATAAAGACTTCTAAATCAAAAATATTCCTCCGAGGTCCGCCATTGTTTAACGCGTAGGAATATCAAACTTAATATTAACTTCAATTATATCGAAAGTGTTACAACCGGTTATCAATCTTAGTTTCTGAAAAAATAACTCTCCTTCAATTATAAAATCCCCAACAAATTAATGTTTTAACAACGTAATAGTGGAACTACTTTTCCGAAGAGATGTGATTACCATTACTGCTTTGCACTGGGAGAATCGAATACTTTAAAGAATCGAATACTGCCGAATCGAATACACCACTGTATTCGAATACGTATTCGGATACTTGAACTCGAATACTTCCGGTACTGAACGCTGCGCCGGCCGGCTGGATAACTGGCGGTGGCGGAACGGCGCGGCGGATTCTTGGAATTCATGTCTAGACTTGTCTTCCCCACCCTTCCCCGCACCCTGTTGTTTGTTTTCAAATGTCAAAATAGTCCGCGGACGGCTGCGGTGATCGCGGTATTGCATCATAGTTTTTTGTGCAAAACAGTTTAGTTTTTTGTGTAGGCCTACTCATTAGTGAAAGTTTATGTGATATAGTTATTGTATTTCAATTTTATTATTTTAATTAACTATTGGTAGCCTTTTGTGATTAACTGTGCAATATGCCTCCCAAAAGGTCTCCTGTGTCGGAACATTTTAATCAAGTTGATAGAGTTTGTAATGTGTAAAAGTTGCAAGGAAAAATTTAAATACCATAGCAACACGAGCAACATGACGATGCACTTGAAACGAAACCACCCTCATTTGCTGGCAACAGAAACTGTTCTTATAATTAGAGTTTAGTAGTTATTTATCCAGATTTAATGAACTAAATTAAATGAAATGCAATTTACAGCAATTTTATAACATAAATGAGTCTTAATGATTTTTTTCGTAAAGTGTATACTTTGCGCCAGCTTTCAAGTGAATTCGAATACAATATTGAAGTATTCGAATACATGAATACTTGGGCTGTATTCGAATACTATTCGATTCTGCATTCGATTCTCCCATCACTACTTTGCAGCTGTCGTTGCGTCATCGTCGTCATTTAATCGTCTGCTGCCGATTTGTTTTAAATCAAACCACGTTATAAACTGTGTTATGTGCTAGCTGCTATATCTAAAACATATCTTAAAGGATACATCTGGAAAATAGGGATTAAATTAAAACGCAAACATTAGAATATACTTTATTTATTTATTTCTACGACTGTGAGACAGCCGGTACGAACTTTGCCGATTAGGATAGCATCGAACACTTTCGATGCATCGCTCTTTCGATTACTTCCGCATCGAATCGACGATTCGATGCATCGAATCGAATCGAAATTTCAATGCTTTTCGATGCATCGCACACCCCTAGATAACTGAGCCCATTTTGATTTGAAAGTCAATAAACTTTGTTTTCTTCCTGAAAGACTCTTGATCTTGGTTACAGATGAGTGTATTTTTACAATATAAATATATTTGCTCCACTGTAAGTTAGTTTTTTTCTCCTCTGGTTATCCAACCATGGTTTGATCTGTGGCAACTGATATGAGAGGTTCTTGATTCTATCATTCTGAGGACAGTTAATTTTTTAAATAAAATCATCTTTAACACGTTCGCTGTGGGTACGCCCGTGGGCGTGTTACCGCCACGCTGCAACTGTTCAGATAGGCGCGGTCACATTTTTAATTCCCGGCTAACAAATGACAAAAAAACTGTACGGTGCTGTAAACACCGTTGTTTTGTAGAACTACGTAACACCAACAGTTGGTGTTTTGTAGTTCTACAAAACACCAACAGGTAGCAGCACAATCCAGATAGCAGCAGACAACCAGGGTTGCATATACAGGAATTAATGCGGACGAAAACGAATGCGGGGAAGTCCCGTGACAGTTGCGATATTGGGGGAAATTTAGTACCAACCTACACCAAAATAAAGCTCGCTGGCAACAAATCGTCTACCCCGCGCGCCACGCTGGCGCACACTGAATCCGGCAAGCTTCGTGGCGACACAGTACAGGCCGGGCAGTGGCCCGCGTGGCGGCGGCGAGCAGTACTACAGGCCGGTCTGTCGCTCGCAGCCAACGTGTTAATGGCGAACTGCGGAGCAATCTTCAATTATGGTCGGTGTCACGCAATAAGGCCATCGGACATGATAAAACCGAAACTGAGAACTACCAATTAGTTCTCTTTTTAAGTTTTTCCCCAAAACTGATAAAAACCGAGAACTGGATCAGACATCCTTAAAGTATTTCACATCAACAGTTTTAATTATTTTACTATATGACATTTAGTTTAATTTTGATAGAAAAGTTTATCTATATAAATAAAATAATTATTTAATAAATTTACAAATGAACTAAAATCGTTTTAAAGAAGTGATTTTTCACGCAATTCAGTTTTAATTTACTGTGGTTGAGTAAATTGAAAGTTTTTCAATGAAAAAAAGTAATTGCTAAATGTTTTTGTATATTTTTTGCAGATTTTAAAACACTTAATTATGAACCCCAACCAAGAGCATTCCTGAAATTTGTGAGACACAAACAACTTCTGTCCCAACATCAAATCCATCTATTAGTAAAGATATGTTGGAAAATTATTCAGTATTTACACTAGAATTTCATATTCTTGTTTGCTTGGTACAGAATGAAAATCCAGGCTTTTAACCAAAAGAAGTTATCACAGAGTAATGATTAGGTTATATACATATGGTACATGAACAAAAAAGTACGATTATTCAAATAGAATATTACTTATACACAAAAATCCTATGAAATCCGATAAGAGTTATGTTTGGTTTAGTTAAATGAATTCAAATATAATATTCAGTCATTGTGTAAATACAGAATACAGTAGACTCTTGGAAATCTGGACTAATGTGGTGGACAATCGGTCCGGGTTTTGAAAAATCAGGATTTTCCAGAGATGGGCATGAGTCATACGACACACAAACAAGGCAAAGTAACGTCTGCACTAACAAAGTGGACACAGTGAACTGAGACCCTCCTCCCCCCCCCCCCCCGTGTGGCAACTTCTACTGCCTCGTAAATCATAAGTTAAACATGTAAAATAGGCTGAAAATGACGATCGGACTGCGTAATGTCGGCCGAAAATTACAACAGTATACATAATATCGGCAAAAGTGGCGACCGGGCCACTTAATATCGGCAGTAACTAACGATTTCGTCATCTAATATTGATATTGGCAGGTGATACTGGCCAAATGACAACCTTGTTATATCGGCCGGATACGAATGTCACACCGTGTTTTTTTTTGTCAATACGTAATCCAGTTTGATTGTACTGGCCAAAACTTTGTATTGCTACTCATGTATTAGTTAGAAATCATGTTTAGATTATAAAATCTAGAGTGGTATCCAAATCCCATTACACTATTTTAAACTAACAACTGATGGAAAATACTCGCTCGAAAATACTTGAAACTCTAAAATAATTGTCACTACTCGACTCGATTAAAAAAATCACTACTCACACACCCCTAGTGGCAATACAAATTTTTGGCCAGTACAATCAAGCTGGATTATGTATTGACAAACAAAACACAGCTTAATATTCATTTCCGGCCGATAAAACACGATCCGGTTGTCATTTGGCCAATATCACTAGGTCCGAACATCGCTTATAATCAAAATTAGATAACGAAATCATTATTTACAGCCGATATTAAGTGGCTCGGCCACCATTTTTGCCAGTATTAGGTTTACCGTTGTAATTTTTGCCCTTTATTACATGATCTAGTAGACACTGTTTTCCGTCATCATTTAAACACGTTCATTGTTTTTTATGACCAATTCACGTTCGAGAAGTAATTTTTGGCCGATTTTACGTGATGCGATCACCTTTTGTGGCCGTTTCTAAGCGATTTAGCTGGTTGCAATTGTTAACAACCGTCCGGGAATTGGCGTGAAATACTCGCTCGAACATTTGAGTACTTTTCAAAACTTTGATTCGAGTCCGATTATTGAAATACTCGACCAAAAATCTTGAAGTTTCTAGTATTCGCACACCCCTACTCGCTGGCACTCACCCACAGAGTTCTCCTGAGCTCGGGGTCCGGCAGTTCCGTGGCCAGCCGCAGGTTCTCGTAGGATATGTGGTCGTTGGGCCGCTGGTTCCACGCGAACAGGACGGCCATCTGGAACGTCGTCACATCCACATCGAACCTGCCGATGGCGTTGCTGAACGTGATCTGCGAATGAGGAACAACTTACAACAGGAGCTACAGGAGCTAACTTCGGAAAAAGGAAAACCACTTGTCAGTGAAGGCTTGATGACTGGTGGCATAGGGAAAATTACCCCCTACACTTTTCATGTAATACAGAAGACTATCAAATATCCGGCCCGGTAATCTTGACTCTTTACGCTTTTGAACCTTCAATAATTATATGTTTAAACCCCAGTACTGTAGTTTAGCACTATTCCAGCACTCTCTGTTGCAACTGTGAGCAAGCTGACCTCTACCCGTGAACTAGTCTGCTCTGCTACTATTCCAGCACTCTCTGTTGCCACTGTGAGCAAGCTGACCTCTACCCGTGTACTAGTCTGCTCTGTTACTATTCCAGCACTCTCTGTTGCAACTGTGAGCAAGCTGACCTCTACCCGTGTACTAGTCTGCTCTGCTACTATTCCAGCACTCTCTGTTGCAACTGTGAGCAAGCTGACCTCTACCCGTGTACTAGTCTGCTCTGTTACTATTCCAGCACTCTCTGTTGCAACTGTGAGCAAGCTGACCTCTACCCGTGTACTAGTCTGCTCTGTTACTATTCCAGCACTCTCTGTTGCAACTGTGAGCAAGCTGACCTCTACCCGTGTACTAGTCTGCTCTGCTACTATTCCAGCACTCTCTGTTGCAACTGTGAGCAAGCTGACCTCTACCCGTGTACTAGTCTGCTCTGTTACTATTCCAGCACTCTCTGTTGCAACTGTGAGCAAGCTGACCTCTACCCGTGTACTAGTCTGCTCTGCTACTATTCCAGCACTCTCTGTTGCAACTGTGAGCAAGCTGACCTCTACCCGTGTACTAGTCTGCTCTGCTACTATTCCAGCACTCTCTGTTGCAACTGTGAGCAAGCTGACCTCTACCCGTGTACTAGTCTGCTCTGCTACTATTCCAGCACTCTCTGTTGCCACTGTGAGCAAGCTGACCTCTACCCGTGTACTAGTCTGCTCTGTTACTATTCCAGCACTCTCTGTTGCAACTGTGAGCAAGCTGACCTCTACCCGTGTACTAGTCTGCTCTGCTACTATTCCAGCACTCTCTGTTGCCACTGTGAGCAAGCTGACCTCTACCCGTGTACTAGTCTGCTCTGCTACTATTCCAGCACTCTCTGTTGCCACTGTGAGCAAGCTGACCTCTACCCGTGTACTAGTCTGCTCTGCTACTATTCCAGCACTCTCTGTTGCCACTGTGAGCAAGCTGACCTCTACCCGTGTACTAGTCTGCTCTGTTACTATTCCAGCACTCTCTGTTGCAACTGTGAGCAAGCTGACCTCTACCCGTGTACTAGTCTGCTCTGCTACTATTCCAGCACTCTCTGTTGCAACTGTGAGCAAGCTGACCTCTACCCGTGTACTAGTCTGCTCTGTTACTATTCCAGCACTCTCTGTTGCAACTGTGAGCAAGCTGACCTCTACCCGTGTACTAGTCTGCTCTGCTACTATTCCAGCACTCTCTGTTGCAACTGTGAGCAAGCTGACCTCTACCCGTGTACTAGTCTGCTCTGCTACTATTCCAGCACTCTATGTTGCAACTGTGAGCAAGCTGACCTCTACCCGTGTACTAGTCTGCTCTGCTACTATTCCAGCACTCTCTGTTGCAACTGTGAGCAAGCTGACCTCTACCCGTGTACTAGTCTGCTCTGCTACTATTCCAGCACTCTCTGTTGCAACTGTGAGCAAGCTGACCTCTACCCGTGTACTAGTCTGCTCTGCTACTATTCCAGCACTCTCTGTTGCAACTGTGAGCAAGCTGACCTCTACCCGTGTACTAGTCTGCTCTGCTACTATTCCAGCACTCTCTGTTGCAACTGTGAGCAAGCTGACCTCTACCCGTGTACTAGTCTGCTCTGCTACTATTCCAGCACTCTCTGTTGCAACTGTGAGCAAGCTGACCTCTACCCGTGTACTAGTCTGCTCTGCTACTATTCCAGCACTCTCTGTTGCAACTGTGAGCAAGCTGACCTCTACCCGTGTACTAGTCTGCTCTGCTACTATTCCAGCACTCTCTGTTGCAACTGTGAGCAAGCTGACCTCTACCCGTGTACTAGTCTGCTCTGCTACTATTCCAGCACTCTCTGTTGCAACTGTGAGCAAGCTGACCTCTACCCGTGTACTAGTCTGCTCTGCTACTATTCCAGCACTCTCTGTTGCAACTGTGAGCAAGCTGACCTCTACCCGTGTACTAGTCTGCTCTGCTACTATTCCAGCACTCTCTGTTGCAACTGTGAGCAAGCTGACCTCTACCCGTGTACTAGTCTGCTCTGCTACTATTCCAGCACTCTCTGTTGCAACTGTGAGCAAGCTGACCTCTACCCGTGTACTAGTCTGCTCTGCTACTATTCTCGCTTTTAAACTACTTTAATTTTTGGTTTGTTTAATCTAAACTTTTACAATTTATTTTTTAAATTTTTACGCAAGTTTTATAAATAATGCTATTTATTATTTCTTTAATGTAAATTTTCACAACTATGCTTGTAACAGTATTTCTTATGTTTAAATAAATTGTCAGTAATTTTAAACCCTTCAATTTTAGCGAATATCTATACATCTGTCTTCCCTATAGGGAAGAAGCTATTTTACCGTAGGTGGCATGATAAGGCTTAAGCCCAAGACCAAGTTATCATGGTCTTGGGCTTAAGGCCACCTACGGTATGTATGGTATGCCACCCAGCTCATTTGTTTTGAGGTCCCTAGATGCCAAAAACGCTATTCGTTCAAATTTATATATAAGTCCGTCATCTCGATGATTTTTGAAAGAAACACCCAATTTTGATTAAATTTGGCACAAATGTGGAGAGTAACATTTATGACTATGTTTGAAAACCAGATCGATGAGACTATGGGAAGGGGGTTTTATGAGGTTTAAAATTTTCCAAAAATAAGTTTTTACAATTTTTACCCCAAAATTGTAAAAACACTCAATTTTGGTTATAGCCATTTTATAGAGCTTAAAAAATCAAATAATTTAGTATTTTCAATCATTAACCTAGGTTAAGTGGTTGTGAAGAAAGGTAAAAAAAGGGTGTATTAATTTTGTTTAGTTATAATATTTAATTTATTACGGAGTACAGCACTGTACATGGTATTTTGCAGACGCTTCATCCTGATTAGCATTTAAACAAAAACGCATATTGTGTTAATTGCTTATCAGGAAGTCGGAAGTGATGACACCGTTCTCCAGCCTTTTAGCCATCCGGCTGTCCGCAACATTAGGCTGAATACGTGAGCATTTACTGTCTTACCAACCACAAAACTGTCAATTAATTGTAGTTTTTCGGTCAGCTGAGATAAATGAGTGACAAAACAAATCACTTGACCTTATCACAAAAGTAAGCACTGAGGAGATATTTGACAGCAAGGCATTTCTGAAGCGTTAAATATATAAATAAATGTTGGACAAATTATATACCTCAAATATCAAAAACTATGTAGTCTATAGAATGTTTAATTACGCTGCAATATACCATTTTTTAGCAATAACTGCACTAAATACTCACCAAAACCTTAGAAAAACTTTAAGTAAGATTTAACACACTTACGGTTCCGTTAGACATGTGGTGGTACCACTGCAGCTTGCGACCACTGTGTTTTTTCTTGTAAAAGTCCTCCACTTCGGGAATGTAGTCCTCCAGTTCCAGAGGTAGCGAGACTGTCACTCGCTCGCTGCCTCTCGCCCACGCCCCCGCATTCAATATTTTTATATTTATAGAATCTGCAAAACATGATAATTAGTAGACGAAATTCTATGTTTTACACTATAAAGCAGTAATTAAACATCAATAACCGTAACGTATTCGATTTATTACTGGTAGACTTTGGTAAACATTGGTCGGATTCAGATTCCAATATTTCTCGTTTCAATGTTAACAAAGAGATGGACATGCTTTTGAAAACCTTTCAAATAGTAATTATTAGAGAGGGGAAAACAACACAGAATTATATGACATACGTATGAATAAACGTTGGATGGATGACTTCCAGCAATAAACTGACTTCCAGGCCAGCATGGATAACATGAATATCCTACCCTCGTGGATTTTTTCATCACTGCTTTGGCCAAGTCGTCTGAGACTGCAGACGGTCTGGAAGCAGGGTTTACGAGGGTTTGCAAGGCAGGGTTTATGAGGGCTATTTTTTTAGTAAGGGCCGTTTTAATTTCAACGTTTTGAATTCGCGCGCACACTGCAGTGAGCGCATGCGTCGTCTTATGGCATGCCTAGTGAACAGCCAAACGGCAGTTGCAGATCTGTAGTTGACCTGTATATGGTTTGCTATGCGTCATTAAATTATTTAAGATTATTGAATCGCCCGCCAGGTGCGGGATTCGGTCAGTGATACGTTTTCTGATCTCAAGAATCATGTCTGCAGTGGACATTCATCGACAAATTTCTGAGGTGTAAGGACCTAATGCAATGAGTGAAGAAAAAGTTAAGTTGGTCAGAGAGTTTAAGAACGGTTGTGAAAACGTCCATGATGAACCCCACTCCCCGACCGTCTGTAATCTCAAACGACTTGGCCAAAGAAGTGATGAAAAAATCTACGAGGTAGGATATTCATGTTATCCATGCTGGCCTGGGAAGTCCCTCAAGTGTCTACGAGGTAGGATATTCATGTTATCCATGCTGGCCTGGGAAGTCCTTCAAGTGTCTACGAGGTAGGATATTCATGTTATCCATGCTGGCCTGGGAAGTCCCTCAAGTGTCTACGAGGTAGGATATTCATGTTATCCATGCTGGCCTGGGAAGTCCCTCAAGTGTCTACGAGGTAGGATATTCATGTTATCCATGCTGGCCTGGGAAGTCCCTCAAGTGTCTACGAGGTAGGATATTCATGTTATCCATGCTGGCCTGGGAAGTCCCTCAAGTGTCTACGAGGTAGGATATTCATGTTATCCATGCTGGCCTGGGAAGTCCCTCAAGTGTCTACGAGGTAGGATATTCATGTTATCCATGCTGGCCTGGGAAGTCCCTCAAGTGTCTACGAGGTAGGATATTCATGTTATCCATGCTGGCCTGGGAAGTCCCTCAAGTGTCTAGGCTAAACAAAATTGTCAGAAAACTTTAACTTAAAAAATTGTGCTCCCGTTGAGTTCCAAAACAAACGGAAAGGAATTCTGGTTCTGCATGACAAAGTTGCTGATCGAACAAAGGAACAAAACTATTCTTTTGGCTTAGGACTTTATCGATCATCCCCTTTACAGTCCCGACCTTGCTCCAAGCGTTTTAATCTGTTATGTCACTTGAAAAGCCACCTTGGCGGCAAACGCTACGAAAACGACGAACAAAGGAGAGCGGCTGTAAACAACTAGTAATCCAAGCAGGCGGCTGATTTCT
The DNA here is from genome assembly GCA_963675035.1 of Allygus modestus. Lineage (NCBI taxonomy): Eukaryota > Metazoa > Arthropoda > Insecta > Hemiptera > Cicadellidae > Allygus > Allygus modestus. The sequence continues at coordinate 14,472,468 of OY776116.1, forward strand.
ATGTAGAGGATATTCAAAACTTATTGTACGGTATGATAAGTTCTTAAACAAGCAAGGTAACTATGTATACAATTAGAGAAAAGTATGTAGATTCCGAAAATGAAAAGGGTTTTTGAAATTTTTGTGCGAGTTTAATTTTAGTAGAAAACGGCCCTTACTTAAAAAACAGCCCTCGTATTTAATTTACATTCCAAATAATACCCTTCCATTGTCAATTCTCTCTTAAACTGCTGGCATGAATCTTATATCTTCTTCTCATACTTTTCCCTCTTTCCAAAACTTAAGAAATAAATATCACACATTTTGCGTCCCTCTTCGATCTCATTACCTGGTTCATTTAAGGCATCCGATATTTTGGATAGTTATCTTTGTTGGCATTGGAAGGGGAAACATGAGAGTGGGGATACCCCCACTCACGTTGATCCACACTAAATACAGAACAAACAAAAGCTAACTACAGCAGAGGGTCTAATAAAATGGAAATGTTGCGCAAATGCTGATTACCATGAAAACATTTTCATGAGCAATGATAACTTTAAATGCCCCCGTCGCAGCAAACCTGCATACTCAGCGAATTTCTAATGGAGATATAAATGTCTTAATACTACATAAAGCCACTTACCAAGTTTCATAAAAACATATTCACAAATAAGTGATTTATACAATTTTAATTATTCTCCATAAGAATAAAATTGGGGCTGAGTACGCGGTTTGCTGCAAAAAGGAACACAAAAAAGTTGTTATGCTACTATCAATGTAAATCAACTAGGTGAAGTCGTATACCGGTTTTTAATCATTTATGTTCATAATTAAGGGAGGCTAAGCATTTAATTATTCTCTATAAGAATAACATGGGGGCTGAGTACGCAGGTTTGCTGCTACGGGAGTCTTTGGTAAAAAATTGTTTTTGAGCAAATATCAATAAACCACAACGAGATGAAGCCGTGTACCAAGTTTTGTCAGTATACTTTCATAAATAAGCGAGATATAAAATTTGTCTTTACCTCCATAAGAATAACATTAGACAACGTACTGTGTTTAGCACTTTCAATATCTCGGTAACCAATTAACATAGAAGAATGATCAAAATACCAAACTGTGTGTTTTTTAAGCTGAATCCAATGGTAAAATCTAAAATTTGACTATTTAAAAAATTCAAAAAACCATTTTTGGGGTACTAAACCCCCCCAAAATACCTCTTCGGATGGAGCGATCTGGCTGGTTTTCAAACTTAAAATCATAAATGTTGCTTTACACGTTTATACCTAGTTTCATCAAAATTGAATCATTTTTACAAGAGTTATCGTGCTCACGGACACAATATATATATATATGTACACATATATATATTTATATATATATAGTTTCAAACAAATGGTGTTTTTGGGGTCTGGGGACCTCAAAACGAAAAGTTATAATGGTCCCGGGCCAAGGTCTTACCATGCCGACAATGGTAATAGCTTCTTCCCTATAGGGGAAATTCGCTAAAAAGCAAATATTACAGTTAAATATCTACCCAAAAAGTAATTTTCATGTACTTTAATATGAACAAAACCATAAATCTAAAGTACATACCGGCTATACTGCCTTTTGTACTCCTATACGTCTCTTTGAATTGTTGATTGAGATCTTCACTGACTTTGACGTCCTGGAACATCCGGGCTAGTTTGTTAACGTAGTCTGCTGGCATACCAACCTCTCTTAACCTGCAATTTGTCATGTTTTAAGTAACTTAAAAATAAAATTGAGCTTTTTTAAACAGCTCCACTATCCAACAGGTTATAAGTAATGAGAACATCAGTTTCATGCAGTGAACAGAAGGTTGGTACACATCCAGATAGCGGTTAAATAATTATGATGTATTGCAAAGGTGATGTGTTAGTGTGACCTACATGTTTGGGAAGGCACATAGTCTAGGAGTCTGGGATTTACATCCCCTAGTAAAATTACAAAATCTTAAAACTTACTAGAAACAATTATTATGCTAAGTTATTGATATTTTAAAATTATATGAAGTTGAAGTTGTTAGTGAATTTCCTTTGGAAAGTGAACTATTAGCATGACCCGCACAGTGAAACTTAAGCCCGGGACCACCATAGAAGTTCCTAACGTGACCCCCTGAACAGGTTTTGGGGGGTCGTTCAAAATTTTATATATATATATATATATATATATATATATATATATATATATATATATATATATATATATATATATATATAGACATATATATATATATATATATGTGTTTGCACTCTAGCGGTCACATTTTTGTCCGATTTACTTCAAATTTGGTAGGGACGTTCCTTTCTGTAATCAGTTGGACAAGTTTGTTGGGCAAAACAATCGGAAAACTTTAAACCCTTTTAATTGGGGATTAATCTTTCAAATTTCGAGTTTTTGGGCCCAAAAAGGGTCAGAAAAGCCCCAGATGTAAAATAAATGCATGTAAAAAGATGGGAATTAGTGAGGCAAAAGTTTTAAGCCCTCTCTCGTCATTCTAGCATAAATATTTACCGAGTTATTAAAGAAAATGTGTATCGACTAAACACAGTACATTGTCTTATGGGGGTTTTACACTAGAAAACCCTGTATTCCTTTGTTAGAGTACTTTTATCATCCCCAGAAACCTCACGCCTATTTTCAAGCCTGTCTGGACCTTCTCCTAACCTTATAATGCGCAAAATTGTATTCCCAGCTTTGCAAGTAAATGAAACCAGGAGTATCAGAACAGCCAAAAAATCAATGTTTTCAGATTTCAATAAAAATTGGACAAATGTATGTTTTACACTTATTTTCAGTCTTACAAGTTTTTATGTGGAAATTCACTTCCCTCACGTCAGCGTGCTGCGTGCAAATGGCAAACAACTAGTAAAAGTTGGGACGTATGAGAAGTTTATTTGTAGTCACAATCTTATATTATTTCATTTATAAAGTTTGTCTCAAGGTTTCAATAAGCTCAGTTAAATCAAGTATGTTATCACGGTGAATTTAACTTTTGATAAATTACTAACAATAGCAAACTCCGTTACAGATGATCTGGCCTCTTAATAGAATAATATTGGCTGTAAAAAACCACACAAAAAAAAGCAGGAATCGAGAATAAAATAACTTAATGGTTTAAATGGGGATAGAACGGAGTTATAATGGCCATAAATGACACATAACCACATAATATTAGTTGATAATCCACAAACATACCATATGATAACAGACATAACAATGACTTGACCCCATTATTTTGTCAGAATAAGCAATTTAAGGAACTGTTTGAATGTCGTAGACTTTGTCCCCCCCTCCCATGAGTTGCCTACGATGTAGTGTTGGCATGTGTCAAACTTAGTTTGGGTGCTGAGATGAACAAACCAAATGTATTTTTAATTTCCCCATGACACAATTTTGGATGCAAACTAAACCATTAAAATTAAATAATTAATTACCATTAAAATTAAAATAATAATTACCATTCAAATATTGAAACAGAAAACCATCTTAGGCCTAGTACACATGAGAGCATTAGATCACTAATTTAAATCGTACCTAGAAGAAAGAAAACAATTTGTAGAATTGGATTACTACGTAGAAAACACAAAGGTAAGGTACAAAGAAAACTACGTATCACAGCCATTAATATAGCGCTATGGAGTTCTCCAGGGGTTTATTGTAAGCCCTTTGTTATTTGTATGTTAGTTGAAGGGTTGTCTGGAATTATGTGTGGAGAAAACCACCCTTTACGTCAATTATACAAATATTACGTTTCTCAAACACAAAATAATATTTTACCGTTTTTGGCAACACCCACCTTTAGTTTTTTAAGGTGTTGTCCTCTATTGGGGACTGAAGGGAGTCCTCTTGTCAATCAAAATTACAAACAAAACAAACACGTACATGTGCATAAACAAAAAAAACAACACCACATTATCCCCCAAAGTTTTGAGAACCCAATAAAAAATGTTTCCTGTATGAAGAGTCCTAGAGTCTAGCGCGAACCCCAGCTGAGCGCCTGACCATGACTGAAGGTGAATGGTTAGGCTCGGCTTGGGTTCACTCGACTAAAAAATCCTTGATTTTTAAGTTTTTTATTAGTTAATTGAAATATTGGGATTTAATATTGCACTTTTAATTCACAAGAAAACTCCCATCAGTTTTTGCTTGGAGACAAAACCATTTAACCTTGAAGGTGGGAGTTGGCTACAATGGTAACATTATCATTTCACGAAAAATATACCAAAACCATACGACGACATGTCACCAACGACATGTCTTGTAAAGAGACAAAATTGTTTTATTCTACATTGGATTAACAATGATTAAAGAATTTTTAAATGATAAAAACGTATTAAACTGAAAAATATATATAAGTTCATCACATAGTACAAAACAGGCAAGAAGTAAGTTACTTCCAAAAAGGTTCACTGACGATAATGATGGCCAAGAACAAAATACCAGATTACTTGGCTTGATCATTGATGAAATGTTGTCTTGGGATGGTCATATGGATCTAATCGTAAGCAAGACCTTGATTGAATTGAATTGAATTGAAAATATCTTTATTCATAAAGTATACAATGGTATACATCGAATGGCGTCATCAAACTAACTATCACTAACACCAGTTTACAATGTCAATAATCTTAAAATAGACATCTAGCTACAATTCAGCAAAATCATATAAAGGATTATCTATCAAATACATTTTTAACCTCTTTTTAAACACCTCAAGATTACCTATGTCCTTCAATTCCACAGGTAACCTAGATAACAATTTTGCACCAGCACAAGATGTTTTTTTGTTAAAGAATGTGAGCTTGTGGGGATTAATGGCAATTTTATTTCTATTTCTTGTGAAATATGAGTGACTGTCACCTAGCCTGGGAACCAAATTGTTTTTGCACAGTTGTTTTAAGTGGAGAGTTGTATGAAAAACATAAAGACTATAGACAGTCATTATGCCCAAACTTGAAAAATACTGACGAACAGAAACACCAAAATTCAAATTCAACATGGTACGTATTGCCCGTTTTTGAAGATGGAGAATTCTATCCAAGTTCTGTTTTGATGTACCGCCATAAATAGCAATACCAAATGTGATTGACGATTCTATAAGTGCAAAGTAAAGAGTTTTTAAAGTGTTTATTGAACAAAATGTAGACATTCTATACAAAGCATATATACCTGAGGTGACTTTATTTACTACATGATCAACGTGGAGATTAAGTGACAAATTTTCATCTACAATCAGACCTAAAAATGTTGTAGAACTAACTTTTTTCAAAGCTTGATCATTAATTTTTATTACAGGATCCACAGAGGGTTTACTTTTTCCAGCTTTGAACATAATATAGTTAGTTTTACCTGTATTTAATAATAATTTATGATTATTTAAAAAATTGTTTATACCTGCTAGACTTTGAATTAATATGCCTCAAAGCCTAATAAGCGTATGATAAACCAAAGTGTCATGGATTAAAGCTTAAAAACAATATATTATGCATTCATTCAGTCACACATAGTTTATGTGTTTATGTGTGACATAGTTTATAGTCACTATATTTATGGTGCAAAAACTAAAGAAAATATGGATGAAATGTTGATACAACATAAAAAATATTAAGAATAGTATTTATCCTCAAAAACTCTATTGAGTTGATCACATTTTTCTCAAAATTAGGGGTTGTAACGGATTAAAGCTAATAAATTCAGAGTACAATTTTAAATTAATACTAAAACATAAGGTATTCCTGTTCCTTCAAAAATAAAACATGCACTTTCTGGACAAATCAAGAAACTTGCTTAGCTGCCAGTTAAAAGATTTTAGCCTCTTTTTGGAACTTCACAGGAAATTCACTGAGTATGCAGGTTTGCTACGACAGAGGCATTTTACAGTAATTCAATGTTTCTCCTTGTTGGTTTATGACCAGTTCTGGTTTATTATATCAGATTGGGTTATTGAATTGTAGTTTCAAAATATCTTAACTATGAGATACTAACTAGTTGAATACCACAGTTCGCTTACCACTCAACCATGTTTTCTTCTTTTTCAGAATCCGCCGAGGTGTCTAAAATCAGCCTTCTTGTTAAATGAGCTTTATGAAACCTCATAAAAACGTCCTTGTTTTGTACATATTTCAACACCAACAGCTGAAATAACAAATTTTACTTCAAAAGCTGAAAAATTAACAAACACAGTTGCTTTGAAACTAATTTTCAGAACCTATTTAAATTGTATAACAGTCATTTTAAGAAACAAAATGACAAATCAGTAGCTATACCAAGTAATTGATAGCTAACGATACATTTTGACAAAAGATTTAGCTACCAAAGAATTATTGATCGTGTAGAGCATAATATTAATTATCTTTGCCTCGATGGATACTTATTTTTGGACATCACTTTTTTAATTGGCATCATTATTTAAATTAAAATCAATGTAAAGAGCGGAAGCCAATAATCCCCTACCATAATCATAAAATGCAGTTTTAGAAGAGTAGAAACAATCATATTGTTATTTTATAAAACATAAAATGTTGGTATTGTTAATTTACTCACAACATCTCTTAGTTTACTTTCAATTTCGTCTGAAGTTAGTCTCTTGCTAAGTGGTGTTTTCCTAAGTAACATATCACAGTAGTTTGCTAGGAGTTCAGGGCATTTTGACTCTGGTTGACTCTTCATCCCTGCACTCTGAAAGCATAAAGGACAAAATTCATTTTGTATCAAGAATTACCTACCACTAAATTACTAGACTATTCCAAAAAAATATCTCTGCAAAATTAATGAAATATGATGTATTTTTCTTTTCATTGTTAGAAAATGTTTTCACAATCAAAACCTTAAGAAATAAAAATTATATATAATTAATAACAGACGCTGTCAATCTGAAAATTCCAAGCATGTTTCAACTAAAGAAAAGCAAATTGCAACCTAAGAACTCGATAAGGCATTGATTGCACTAGTTAAGGCACCCCAAAGATAATGCACTTAATATAACTGTAGTTGGGTAGCACAGTGGTTAGTGTGCTCGCTTCATAACCTGAGGTTCGCCGGTTCGATCCTGAGCAAAATCCTGAGAAAGTTTTGTGAAGGTTCGATACTGGATCCAACTGCCATTGGTCATTGGGCTATTAGTTAATGATCCTGGCTAAAGAATCAGTCGGTCTTAGTCAGTAACAAGGCTACACAAGGAATCTCACCCATTCCACACTCATCATTCATTCATATTCGCCTTAAAACACGCCCAGGTTGTATCGGCATCTTAAAGAGATATTAAGGTATTAAGTTATCAGGTAATCTTTGACATTTTTTTAAATGCTTTGATTTAGCATAATTTAACATCCAACATAAAACTAATGTCTGATACAAAAACATGTATGCAAGTATTATTATACTTTTCAATAATGTACTAAATTAAAAAACTCGAAAGTGTGTAGCATTTCCCCAATTTCCCTGTTGACAGGACTAATACAAAATTCCAAACTTCTAACTTTTACACCCAATTTCACTTCCAGGTTTGTAAGAACTTTCATGGATTGTGAATGGAGCAACATTGTTTTACGGAACAGAAAATAAATGAAAAAAGACAATAGAAAAAAATTCTAAAACCAATACATATTCCAAACCCAAATATTTCTTTTAAACTGTCACAATAATTTTATTTCACCCTTGATCAAAGACGAAATCCGTTCTCCACCCTCACCTGTTTAGAAGGTAACTCTAGTCGAAACACAGTGGTGTCATTGACGACTGTTTTGTAAGCTTTATCTCTGGCAGTCAGAAACCTCGGGTCGTCGTTAAACGCCTCTTTCACGAGCAAGCTGAACTCGTTGAACAGCTCCAGCAGTCTTTCTACGTATTTCTCTGAATCCTGGAAAACGAAACGAGCAATCAACACTAGGAAACATCTGGTCCCTTGTTGAAGACACCACTGTTGACAATTTTCCCGAGGGAGATAATATACTTTTCTCCCAAAATGCACACTAAATGTTTCCTCCACCCGCAGTTTTAATAAATAAAAAGAACACATTTTATTTTCAAACCCGATAACATTAAGAAACTACTGTTTACAAAATGCAACGCAATAGGTTTTACAAAACATACACTATATGATTAGCTACAATGTTTTTGTTTGTGATATCAGCTGACCGTTGTGGACCTTCCCATTGTTGACATTGTCAGGTAAAATACGAGAACAGCTGATTTTGAATGCAACGCTGCTATTGGTAGACACAGCAAACTGATAGCCTTACTGGTAAAACATATGACTCGAATTGCCAAGTGTCGGAGGGAGCCAAAGTAATTGCTTGTTTACTCTTTGTTATGAGGGAGTAAAGTTGTACATTACACAGCAGGTGGGGGAAAAAGATATAAATATGGACATTTGTTTGCTTCACCATGTTTATGCATGAAACACAAGTTTGAGATATTTTGACAATGTTTTAATCCACCTGTGTGATGATGTCAGCGGAGGCGACCATGTCGGCGAGACCTGCGCTCACGATGTGTTCCTCCAGGTCCTTCAACATCGGCGCAATCCCGTCCGGCACTCGGTCCATCAGTTTAAACATGAGTTGCAGCTCTGTCAACATACAGAGTAACTTGTAATGTCTCGGGTATCGGAACTTGGCCGAGGTAATAATAACTACACTACCGAGACCAGAGACCAGAGGATTTAAAACATTGAACTGGTTTTGGGTTGCTTGAGCTGCAGTGTCCAGTGTGGCCAACTACCTAATAGTTAATGACAACTAGGGCACAAAAACAAATAGATTTAATGTAGGACTTTCTTAACCAAACAATGATGCGTATTGAAGGGTTAAACCATTCCCGTTAGTTTTAGCCCCAATGAGAACGCTAATGTCTACTATGTAGAATGCTAGTAACAGTAATTATTAATTTGTGTAACAAAACTTCATTCAAAGTTGCAATCTGTACAAGAAATAACTTTTCATCTTCGAGGACAAAATGACAGTTTATTTTGTAAAGAACAAATAACATGGTAGAACTAAAAAAAGTAACCATGTGTTTTGGCAATCTAGCAAACACACCAAAAATTAGCCAAAATGTCAATAGTATCTCCCGTACATATTATGCATGCTTTTCTGTTTAAGAGTAAAAACACCTACTAGTCCATTATCCTTTACTGTAATAAAAGCAATGTATGTCTGTTTGTTTGTTTGTTTGTTTGTTTATTTGCAAATTTTATCTCGGAATTTAGCGGAATGATTTTGTTAAAACTTTGGAGTTGGGGCTTTTGGACGTAAAAAATTGATTGGTAAAAATCATTATAAATAAAAATAAAGGGAAAAAACAAAGCAGTGTTTATTTTTTTGTAATTGAAATTTCTAAGTCAAAATTGTAGGAATTTGGCAAATCGCAGGATGATGAGAGACTGCTCAAATTAAAGGTCTTGATCCCAGGGACTCGGAACAATTTCAGTATTTCTAAAATCTGACCAGCAAACGAGAAATAACGTAAAACATCCCTCGTAAGAAAAGCATGGGGATTAAAAACGTCTGCTTTGTTTATATTAAAACATGTGATTAAGTGTGTACTTTATTTACGAACTTACATGTGTTCCTACTTATATTAATTTATTTTCCTCAGCACGTTAAGAGTTAAAATATCAGATGAGGGTTAGGAGCCATGGCCCCTTCAAGCCACTAGTCAATTAATATTTTGTTAAAAATCTGATTTGAAAATTGTAAATGTTAGCATTGGAGTTTCAAATCAAAACGAAAGAATCATTAACAGCTGTGAATAAATTAACCAGTGAACTGTCAAAGTAGCACTTACACAAGTTAATGTATCAACAAATGATTTATTGAAAACAGTGGCTAGAACTATTGAATAAAGATTGCATAGTTTGGACATCTTTTTTATCCACGAAACGAAGCACATATCACTGAGCATGGCTCGGTCTTCCCGGTACAAGACTTAAAAAGCAATATGTTATTTGACTGCAAGGAAGGTTGGAAGCACTTACTCTCAGTTTCATTGCTCTTAATCATGCCCGCACATTCTGCTAAGATTGTATATTTGAAGGTGGAAACCAAGACGTTAACACAGCACTCCGTTAACTGGAACAAAGATGGACAAATTCAATATTCCTTCTGCACAGCTTCAATTCCCTCACTATTCAGCCAAGTAGCCCATAGGACTGACTGACTACTAACTGACACAAGTTGCATTTTGTTGAATTAAATATACGGTAAAATTAAAAAACATCAAATCGTGCTTAACACGTTCGCTGCGACTGCCCCGAGGCGGGTCGTTTGCAAAGTGCGGCCCGCCAATCGCTGGTCGGGGTCACATTTCTAAATCTTGGCTAACCAATGGCTGTAGGCTCGAAGGCGCTGTACTACATTACAATATAGTTGAACGTAGTTCTAAAACGCGCCAACAGATAACAGCACATGATAGGTCGATGTAGAGTCAGTACTGCCATTTCGAGGGATTTTATTAGCAAAACAAGCAGTTTTCCCAGTCCCGTAGTTGTGGGAACTGAGGGAAATTTTAGTGCCAACCTACACCGCAAATGTCACATGGTTATATATAAACTGCGAACAGCGTATAGTCCGTTCTCGTCAAGTGCTGAGCTCACACTGAAGCAATGTTTGGCAGGGGAGCGCGCTGCTAGTATTATAGTAGGCCGCTTGGCGGGCTAGTGGCGAGGTACTATACTTATAGTAGCCCACAGCCAACGTGTTAAGACTAGAAAAAGTAGACCCAATGGAAAGGATTTATTTCATAATGCATTGAGTAAATTGCCTCATTTGTTCAAAATAATTCCTCAAAAATAACATACTTTTAATCACAAAGCTAAAAAACCCTAGATTATATTGTCTCTAAAATGTAAAAAAATTCTAAAATAAATAGAAGCAAACCTTTTGATTTTTTAAACATTCAAATTTCCTCACCAAAGAATGCATTTTGAGGAATTAAGAAGCTTGCAATTTGTCTAAATCCCTTAATATCCTGACTGTAATATCAGCTGTAATATCAGACTTTTCTAAACTGCAATTCTAACATCAATCTATACAATTTCCACCATTTTACTTTTACCTATGTTATCATAACTTTTCCAGATTTGACTGAATCCTTATTATTATAAATCCAAGTATAAAATATTCACTGTTCAAAAACAAAACCATAACCATAAATAACCCTGATCCTAAAAAATTGGCTTGGTCATTATTTTAAACTCTTTTCCTAAAAAAATCCTCATTATAAATAGAACGCATTTCTTTAAAACCCTAATTCAAAAATAACCATCAAGATCTAAAAATAACGCTGGCGCAAAAAAATCCTAAATAACATATAAGTTGTATTTTTGAAACTCATAATAGCGATGGATTTGAATTTATTTGTTGTATATTACAATATTGTGTTTTAATGTCATGATATATTTATGTCAATTAAATACTTTTGAAAATCTTTGAATTGTGATAATTCTACAAACAATCAAGATAATAATAGTTAATACTACCAACGGTTGATAGTAGTAGTAGTAAATACTATCCAAAACGCCTTATGATATTTAATAGGTTAAAAATCTCTAAACACCTAACAGTATGCTAATTAATTCAGCACTGGGGGAAAAACAACGGCGGGAAGGGTGACTGTTTTGAGATGTTTCTATTTTTAGACGTCCGCGTCCAACCGTCCGTCTGTCCTTCCGTCCAAGCGTCGTTGAGGGCGAACGGCGGCGGAAAGGGTGATTGTTTTGAGACCTATCTATTTTTAGACATCCGCGTCCGACCGACCATGCAGTGTCAAGGTCATCGCTCCCTATCACACGCCAACGGCTCATTAGTGAAATGACAGACTCTCAGATTATATTGTGTTTACTAAATTGATTGTATAGTATTTATTCTGATAGACAAAGTAAATTAATACGATTTTGGAGATAATTTAGCAAAATAGATTGTTATTATTGCTCTATTTATGTTTAGAAGGGGATGAATATAAATAATAAAAATAAACCTTCCGTGACCCCAGTTAAACTGCAATCCCATTAACCCGCTCCCGGATAATCGGGAGTTGACTGTAATTAAGAATTCCATGATGTATAGAGGATATGACCTGTCTATGCATGTCTATGCCAAAGAGATCCATAACAAGCTGTAAACAATTCTTGCTCTAAAATAATCCTGGTTCTCTAATAATCTTTTAACTTAAATATTCCAGCCAAAAAATAAATCCAGTAGTTTAGCGACCCCTAACAAGATGACAAATAAATGTAAATTTGGCGGGGAATACTTTGCCGTATTTACCATTTATAAAACTATCAACGACCTAAAATAATCAGCGTGCTCGGCATATTAAAAGCTCACCACTTGAACCGAGCCGCTACAAGGCTCCAGGTACTTCTGAGCCCTGACCTCCTCCTCCCTCAGTTTGGCGTCCGCATACTTCATGTAGTTCTGAACCCCGTTGGCTTGCAGGTACTGTGGTGCCTTCATCTTGTAAAATGATTCCGTCGCCTCGATATACGCCTTCTCAAAGTTCTCCCGGTAGATTTGCAGTTTGTCGTCAGTGTTGGAACAAAGATTTACTGAAAAACAAATGAGCTTTTGAAAATGGACAGGGCAAGCAGGCTTATCTTGGAAAGTATCAGGCATCCTACTGATAGCCACTACAAAACAGATACAAGAATATTTCAAGGCCACTGGCCTCTTTGTCAACTTGGAGAAGAGTGGTACTTGTCCAGGAACTACGTCACTAGTGGTGCAACAGGCTTTCCAATACTAAAGTCACTGAGGCAATAAGTGGCATTGCCTTTTAAACTGGCAAAAAGCCCTGAATCCAAAACTAACCTCGAGCTTTTGATATTGCTACTGATATTGAGTAAACTAACACATGAAATTAAAAATACAGAAATTAATATACCGAGACTAAATTCGAAAAAATAATTATAACTATTTAATAATAACAATGGTCATAAATATAATACTGTAGGTAGATAAAACTAAAATCCTGCAGTATCCTTTACATAGAAAAAAACCCTCCTTTGTATAGAATTAATAAGTTAGAAAGGAGAGGGGAATTTTTAACAAAATTTCAAATGATCGGAAAGAGCTGTCAAGAGCTTAAGAGCTCAAGAGCTTAGGTAATTTTCTAAATTATTTAAGACCTACCACATGAAAATGTGAATGTACATTAATTTGATCTTATAATATTCTTTTATTTTACTTATAGTTTCTTCTCTTAAAGGGGTGACTAGTCACCTGTTTGAGCAGGAATTTTCCTGTTTCCATCAAATGTTATGTGACATTCAAATAAATAAAATTAAGAATAAGAGATCCATTTTTGAATTCAACCCCCTTTAAATACATCAATAAAACTGAGTTTGGTACATTGAAAGCTACTGATTCCAATATGAACCAATTCAAGTTTAACTACTTAATCGAGAGAAAATCAGGTGATTTCAAATTCCAAGGGGATTGATAGGAGATCGTCTTGTATTTACCGTAAGACTCCCGAACTCCGATGACCAACTGTGAATCAAAAGCTTCTCCGTTCCTCTCCGCATGAACTAACTTCATCGCTGAATCTTGGAGCCTCTTTTTGATGTCGTAGAATATGCTCTGGTTCCAGCTGTCTAACATTAACTGAAACAGTATTGAGCGTATCAACAATGAGACAATATTGCCAACCTAAAGAGCTAAATTTAAGGTCTTCAGCATTACCTTTTCCGATAAATGCTTCAAAGTGTCCCACTGTAAATTGAGAAAATAAAGAATCTGATAATGGTGGATGTATGAATAAACCAAGCCAGTTTAGTGACATTGCGTACTCCTACAACACTTCACAATATTTACTTCGGCTATTATTAATCGGTAGACTTCAGTCATTAACAATTATCTATAGAAAAGATTATCTTATAAAAAAACACATCTTTCTTTTATAAATAAGTTATCTTATAGTAGGGAGAAAATCAATTGACGCTTCAAGGTCCCTCATGAAATTCAGTTATATTTAAACATATAATTTAATCTGCTGGCTGCATTGTTTGTTTGTTATTTTGAAAATTATGTTTACATCATACTACACAGAAACAGGTACTTTTCCATCCGTATTGATAGGCTGGAAAGTTGCCCTTTGCCGTGCCTACACACGGAAAATTACTTTACCGTGCACTGCACGGTAAAAGCTTTTTACCGTGCACTTAGTCAGCTGATGAAATAAACAGCTGATTGCAACAATACAATGTTAAACCACATGTGTTGTACATATCAATCATTCAATATAATATCATCATGCAATAGTCAAGACTACACGACCACATTACTCTTTGTCAGCAACGGTACCATTCTACATCCACCTCCATGGAGTTACAATCGGCCATTCTCATCTACAACGTCTTATAGGTAAGCCGCCTTTTACAACATGGTGGCAGCTATGGTTTCGAACTTCATAGCCCGAAGATTTTAAAGCTTATAAAAGCAAAGTTTTCTTTGATTATAGTGCGGAATAAAGTATTTTAAACAGTATTCATTTATTTTGAAGTCCGCGAAAGTTTAGTAAAGTAGCAGTTATTGAAAAGTGAAATCAAAGATCAAATCAAGATCGCATACCGAAAGAATAGTTTACAAAGGGTTTATTCTTATTTTAATAAAAAAACCACGACAGAAGAGTGGTATTTAATTGAGTTCTACTTATTTTTTAACAAAGTCAAGAAGGTAAACAGCATATTTTGTATTTTAAACAAGTTGGAAAAGTCGTTGCAAACGTGCAAACTTGTGCCTGCCCAGTTCATGTTTCAGAAGGAAAAGGAAAGTTTGCAAAAAACTTGAAAGTTTGTAAAACACATTTTCAATTTATACTGAAAAACTGTAAGTATCTAATAGTACATGACTACTTTAGATTTACTGCAGGAAGACACAATATATCAAGAAGGAATTCACTGTTCTTCAGTAATAGGACTTGTAAAATTGTTAATAGCATACTAGGCCTGAGTCTAAGCCTAGTTCTCACAATCAGGAACTGCTAAGAAATCTTCTAATAGTACATGACTACATCTTCCTACAATTGAATCAAATAATTTTATCAGTTGAGGCACAATTAATATTGTCTTGTTACACAGACAATAATTGCAACATAGGCTCAGACTTAGCTTGTTATTTTTGAGTTGCAGCTGAACATTGAATACCTAATCGTACAAGACTTCTATTTAGGAGCAATCAGCAGTTACTTTTGATAATTACACACAAATTGAAGTGTGATGAAAGTTATAAATAGGCCCTTAGTTTTAACTTCTTTATAGGCCTCAACTGTCTGGACATAGGCTAATCTATAGGCCTACTGAGAATATTTAAGTTCAAGTGACTTACGGGTTAGGCTAGACCTTTGAGATTATGCTTCATTAATAGTTGATTACTTGTATTTTTAATACTGAATAAATTTAAAATGACTGGTACCAGTACTGAAACAAAAAAGGCAAATGAAGAGAAAGTTGTCTCAGTTAGCATGCATTTGCCACCACCATCTCCGATGGAAATTAGGGGAGATGTAGTGGAGAATTGGAAGTTTTTTAAGCTTCAATTTGATAATTATTCTATTGCCACTGGTCTTAAAGAAAAAGATGATAATGTTAAAGTGGCTACTCTCTTATCAGTTATAGGGAAAGACTGTTTAAAAATTTTTACAACTCTTGATCTAGATGAAAATCAAAAGGCTAAAGTGAAGGATATATTAGGAGGGTTTGACAAATACTTTGAACCTGAAAAAAATGTTATATACGAGAGGTTTGTTTTTGGTTCAGCAAGTCAAGAACCGAATGAAAAGATTGAACAGTATATTTGTAGGCTAAGACAGCTCAGCTCTACTTGTGACTATAAATCACTTGAATCTGAATTAATTCGAGATCGACTAGTTTTAGGGGTACATGATATGGGTCTTCGGAAGAAACTACTATCCGATCCTAAGCTTACATTGTCAGCGGCCATTGATCATTGTCGGGCACATGAAGCTACAGACACTCAGCGGAGATGTCTCAATCACAAGGATAGTAATGAAACAAGGGAAGATATACATAAGATGCAAGGTACTACGGCTGGAAGACACCGATTTCAAGGTAGGACTCATCCAGCTACTTTTAATAAAAATAATCAGTCAAGGAAAAATTGCTTGTTCTGTGGAAATCAACATGAATTTAAAAGGGATGTGTGTCCTGCATTAGGAAAAGTTTGCGAAAAATGCAAAAAACCTAATCATTTTGCAAAAGTCTGTAAAAATAAATTTGCAGTCAGGTCTAAGCCTAGGTATAAGAATAAATACTCTAGGAACTCTAATCGTAATGTCCATTTAGTTGATGCCAATGAAAGCATTACTGATGACAGCAGCTCCGAATCACTTTATAAGATTGATTGCCTTAACTTAGCAAGATCGGATGAACCGATGCAGCATAAGAAACAATGGTATACTAAAGTTGCATTTTATACAGACAGCGTAAATAAAATGCGCTCTTTGAAGTGCCAACTGGACACTGGTGCTTCTTGTAACATAATGCACCAAACTGACTTCAATAAACTGAGTGTAAACAACACTGATAATTTAGTTCTTAAGGAAACTGACACTTTGTTGAAATGCTATAGTGGAAAAATTATCAAACCTGTTGGTGAAGTTGAGCTTAAATGTTTTCATGACAGTAAGGTGCATGAATTGATTTTTAAAATTGTGGATGGGCCGGCTTACCAGAAACCTCTATTATCTGCGGAGTCTTGCGAGCAGCTCGGTATTATACGTGTTAATGCTAAGTTATGTAAAGTTGAACAAGTCCAGTCTCGTCTTGGACAAAAGGAAGATATTATAGAAGAATATGAGGATGTTTTCACAGGATTAGGCTGTCTCCCGGGAACCTATCACCTAGAAGTAGACTCAACGGTAACGCCAGTCAAGAATCCGCCACGTAGAATTTCAATTCCTCTTAAGAAAAAACTTAAAGAAAAAATTGACGAACTAGAGGGTCAGGGTATTATTGTCAAAGAAACGTACCCGACAGACTGGATTAGTAATATTGTTGTCGTTATGAAAAACGATAAAATGAGAATTTGTCTTGATCCCAAAGATTTGAATTGTGCTCTGCAACGCCCTCACTATCAGTTGCCGACGATAGATGATATTTTGCCAGACTTAGCTAAAGCTAAAGTGTTTTCGGTTCTGGATGCCAAAAATGGATTTTGGCAGGTTAGGTTAGATGAAGAATCAAGTAAACTTACAACGTTCTGGACACCACAGGGTAGATACCGTTGGAAGCGGCTACCATTTGGTCTAGCCTCGGCTCCGGAAGAGTTTCAGAGAAGATTACATGAGGTTGTATGCGACCTTGAAGGAATTGCGGTTATTGCTGATGATATCCTAGTTTACGGTTGTGGGGACTCTGAAGAAGAAGCTAGGCTGGACCATGACGAAAAGCTGAAAAAACTCCTTGTCAGAGCCAGAGAGACAAATCTAAAGTTCAATAAAAAGAAAATGAGACTTAGAGAAAAAGAAGTCGCTTTTATGGGACACGTATTGTCCCGAGAGGGACTCAAATCTGATAAATCTAAAGTCAAAGCTATACAAGACATGAAACAACCTGAAAATGTAAAGGATGTTCAACGCTTCCTAGGTTTTGTCAATTATTTAGCCAAATTTGTACCATCTCTTTCAGAGCACTGTGAACCATTGAGACAACTGACAAGGAAAGACGTGCCATGGGAGTGGGACAAAACACACGATGAAGCCTTTCGAAATATCAAAAAATGTATCTCTTCTACTCCAGTTTTGAAATATTTCAATGTAAAAGAGCCAGTGACTATTCAGTGCGATGCGAGCAGTGTCGGACTAGGCGCAACTATTTTGCAGTCGGATCAGCCTATTGCGTTTGCATCACGAACATTGTCACCTGTTGAACGAAGATACGCTCAAATTGAAAAAGAGTGTCTTGCCATCCTTTTTGCCTGCAACCGGTTTCAACACTTTATTAGTGGGAAACAAGATGTGGTCATACAGACTGATCATCAACCCTTGGTTTCGATCTTCAAGAAGTCTCTCTTAAGTGCTCCACGGAGATTGCAGAGTATGCTTCTTAAACTCCAGAAATACAACTTTATTCTGTCATACAGACTGATCATCAACCCTTGGTTTCGATCTTCAAGAAGTCTCTCTTAAGTGCTCCACGGAGATTGCAGAGTATGCTTCTTAAACTCCAGAAATACAACTTTATTCTGGAGTACAAAAAAGGATCAGAGATGACATTAGCTGACACGTTATCCAGAGCTGCAGTACCGTACAACTGTTCTAACATGCAAGAAAACATTGAAATGTATCAGGTCTATCAAATCAGAGAAGAGAGCAAGTTATTTCAAAATATAGAGGAAATAGATGCAACACGGCATTTGAATGTGACCCAAGAACGTCTCAAGCAAATCAAAGAAATTACGGCACAGGACATGACTCTTAGTGCTCTGTCAAATGTGATAAGCTCTGGATGGCCTAACAAAAAAGAAGAACTAGACATACCGCTCAGAGAATATTGGAATTTCCGTGACGAACTTGTGGCTCATGACGGCCTCATTTTCAGAGGAAATAGGTTAGTTGTACCAACTGCAATGAGAAAAGAAATGTTGAAAAGAATCCATGCTAGCCATCCTGGCCTGGATGCTTCACTAAGAAAAGCTCGTGAAGCTTTATACTGGCCTCACATGTCAGACGAAATCAAGCAAAACATAGAACAGTGTACGACCTGTCTACTGAATGCTCCAAATCAACCTCACATGCCTATGCAAACTCACGTAATACCTGACCTACCATGGCAAAGAGTAGCAATGGATATATTTACCTTTAAAAGGAAGAATTACTTAGTTACAATAGATTATTTCTCCGACTTTTGGGAACTTGATGAACTATCAGACACTACAGCTTCAACACTAATTAAAGTAACAAAGAAAAATTTTAGCAGATGGGGAATCCCAAAGACTCTAGTAACAGACAATCCTATGAACTTTGTTAGCGAAGAATGGACCAGGTTCGCAAAAGAGTGGGAATTTAATCACGTTTCGTCCTCACCGTATCATGCCAGAGGAAACGGCAAAGCAGAAGCGACAGTGAAGATAGCCAAGAATTCATTGAAAAAGCTCTTTGACAAAACAGAAGAAGAAAATGTTGACATATGGCTTGCCATACTGGAATGGAGAAACACAGAGACTAAAGGAATTGGCAGCAGTCCAGTCCAGAGAATTATGTCTAGAAGAACACGATCACTTGTTCCAATGAAAATGGAGCTCTTTAAACCTCATGTTCCAGCTCAAGTAAAAGAAAAGTTAATTCGGAAAAAACAACAGTATAAATTTCATTACGACAAACAGTCAAAACATCTACCAGAGCTGGACGTTGGACAAGGAGTTGCAGTAAAGACAAAACCTCAGCAAAGTAAGAGCAAATGGGATATGGGCACAGTAGTCGCCAAACCTTCAACCAGGTCATATGTAATACAGACGCCTGAAGGTCTCTATCGTAGAAACAGGGAGATGATAAAACCAACTTCTAGTCCGAGGTGTAAACATACAATGAAAAAACAATCTTTCACATTTGACTCACCATTTTCCCAGATTGATGAACGGCCTAAACTAACTCAACCTGACTTTGACACCGATCAACCTGAAAGCGTCAGCAAGAAAACCACTCGTTCAGGGCGTATAATAAAGACTCCTGAACGCCATAAACTGTAAGAGAAAAGTAGAAGAGGAAGATAAGAAGATATTAATTTTGTTTTATTAATTTTGCTTATATTTTGTTGGGTTAGCCTAGTTAATGTTATGAAAGAGAAACAAGTTTAATTTCAAGAAGTAAAACAAGAAAACATTATTTTTCAATCCTTGAAGGGAAGGATGTTGTACATATCAATCATTCAATATAATATCATCATGCAATAGTCAAGACTACACGACCACATTACTCTTTGTCAGCAACGGTACCATTCTACATCCACCTCCATGGAGTTACAATCGGCCATTCTCATCTACAACGTCTTATAGGTAAGCCGCCTTTTACAACAACATGAGTAATTACGAGTGTTGAATAGTAAACACATTTTGATAGAACAAACCATTCTGTTTGATACTAAAGGAAACTTTTGAAAATGCATTTTAGTGAGGAGTCCTAGATAAATTGTGTTATGAGTTTAAAATGTACTAATTTTTCTGTGTAGTATGATGTAAAGTATCGTACGTTACTCGCCCGGTAAGCTTTACCGTGCTCGCATGGTAAAACACCACTTACCGGGCTAGTAACGTAATATACTATTTTCAATTGCTTTAGAATGTCTTTTCCACTCATTAGCCTATCTACAGAGAAACAAAACCATTCCAATTAAATTAATAGTAGTTTTCATTACTAGTCTCGTAAGTGACTTATTGCGGGGAGAGATTGCATTTACGTGCAAGGCGAAGCCGAGCGTGGAAAAAGCTATCGAGCCCTGCAATGGCACTTTTGAGACGAGTATTGAACATTATTTTTCATTATGATATCGAAAAACTTGTAAACAACATGAATATTTTTGTTTATTCAACTTAGTATCAAGAAAAAAAACCGAACTCATAACGCTGAGTTTCCGTGCTTATGTCGAGGTACATACGCACGGAAACTCAGCGTTATGAGTTATTACCATGCACTTAAACAATGCAACAGCAAATAATGCAACAGCTGATCGGCCTAATGCAACAGCTGATCGGTCTGCACTGCAAAATCCCATAACGGTTACTTTCCGTGCACCACAAATGCACAGAAAGTTAACGTTATGTAATTTTGCCGTGCAGTAGCGGGAATAACCTATTTTCTTACCTCATTTTACGTTTAGAAAGTGTACTTTCATGTGTAGAGTAATGAAAAAATATTTTCAAAAAATAAATAAAACTACGGTACACATAAATGTATCAATAAAAAGAAATTTAAAAACATGTGCATTATCGACCAAATGAAAACAAGTCAGGTTAAAAATCATTAGTACCATATGATTATTTGAACATATGACACAATTAAAGCTTGACCTTGAAGCATTGATTGATTTTGTCCCTACTACAACTAAATGAATTATATTGTTATGTAAATAATTAATTTTTACTTAGATAGGGGAACCATAGTGTTTATATTATCAAAAATAAACAAGACATAAATATTTGTTTAGAAAGTGAAAACATCCAAGATATAATAAATATGAAATATAGTTACACAAATCCTATTTTAAATATATTTGGATGTTAAAGTGTATGAATCAGCAATTTATCTAATTTTACCACAGTACACAAACAAGGATTAATCATTTTACTTCCTTATGCATATTAGATCATTTCATATCTTCAGCGTATTAAAAATATGATTCGTTAACAGTTGCATTCAGGCCTATCTGAATAATAAATAGTAATTTTAAAACTCAAATACTTTAAGGGCGAAAAAATTCTAATTTGTATTTTAATATACCGGTATAGAATTGTTTAAACCTAACAATGAAACTCTATAGGTATACCTAATTTATTTATTCAAATCTCCTATAAAGTGAATCCATACTCGAAGAATAAATTCATATAAAAGCTAAGCCTTTTTAAATATTTTGCGTACAATGGATCAATTGAAAAATTCCATACCTTGCGCATAGACAAGAAAATCAACCGTTGCTTAACCAACATAATTTGTTAGTGATTAGATTTTGAATATATCGGTTGCACATATTTTTTACAGTCCCACTTTCCATGGTTCCTTTAGAGTTAATCCAAACGCTCCAAAATAATTCCACCCAAAAGACTATGACATTTCAATAAGAAAAACCTATATACTAATAAAATATGAGTATGAGGTTTTTGTTCGTCTGATTGCTTGTTTGCTAGCTTTAATTTTATTGCCATTAGACTATATACGGTACATAGCATAGATAACAAGTCACAATTTGTTACATTGTGTAACAGCTTAAAATGCTTGCTTGATTGCAACTCTGATCTCAAAAATGGCACCACCGATTTCCTTCACAAGTTGAAATTAACTAATTTCTGGATTAAAAATCAGTTCGACAGGTCTCTTCCCCAGAAAAAATCAAAATTATGTAAAAAAAAAATTGAAAAGTTAACAAAATTATCATTAATCTTATGGAATTTAAAATCAAAACAAAAGAGCTATAACAACTGTTTATAACCAATCAGTGAACTGTCAGAGTAATAATCATGTACTTTAAGGGGCCGTGCAGCATATATTACGTCACACCTCCCTGGGGGGGAGGGGGTGCAGCACATCATGACAGACCGTGACAGAGGGGAGGTGGGGGATTAAGGGCTGCGTGACGCGTAACAATTAATAGAAATTAAAGCCCGCAAAATCGCAAGTTACAGAGGGATGAAATACCTAACCCACAATCCAATACTTAATAATTAATTAGTCTGACGTGACAGGTGGGGGGGGGGGGTTATGAGCAGCGTAACAAAGGGGGGAGGGGGTCAAAAAGGGCTGAATATAGTGTTATGTAATTTATGTATGGCCCATTAGTATTAACATGCGGTTTCCTCTGAGAGCAGTTTGACTAAAACTACTGAGTAAAGATTACATGTATAGTGGTCATATACAAAATCATTAACGCATTCGCTGCGGGTGTCCCGAAATCGGGACATCGCTCAACATTGAAATATATGAGATTTTCATGTTTAAACATAACAAACGCAGCAAAGCTGTTAAAGGGGATTTGGGCTATAAGTAACAACTGTAGGGACCTTAAACATGCAGAAAAGAGGCAAATGAGCTATGAAAATGTTCTAATCAGTAGGAGTAAGTAATGAAATATTACTCTAAACAAACTGACTTCTCTTCTCTGAGCAAAGGTATTAATATAAATTGTACAAATTATTTGCTCACTTTCCGGACGATACTCTCGGGTGGTTTGATTGACGGCATGGTTTTCCCCTGCAACGATGTTTCCAACTGGCGAAACGGAGTTGGCAAATAGTTGCATTGTGTGAAGAACTTGCGCCACTCCGCAATGTAGGCTTTCAGAAGGGCTTGATCCTCCTGATGCGCCATTACACGCTGAAAACAAAGTTTGTTCTCATCAAATTAAATTTATCCTGTACAAACGTATATTACATCTGCAATTTTATACTAAAATATTGCGGGATTAGTGATCCTCCTGGGGTTGTTCCGTTTCAAGTAATTTTTGAACCCTTTCTTTTAAGATCAACCCCTTAAAATTTAGTTTGGTTCATATGACTAACATGAAAAATAATTTAAACTCTCTCATACCAAGGCCTCTGGTTTGGTGCTGCACTCTAGAACCAGTAGCAGAATTTGTAACTAATGACTGCAGGCAGTTAAGATTCTCTCTTCTAGGGGCGACTCTACTAACCTATACAATGCTTGTAGGGCACTGGTCGTGATATCCAAGTGGGCTACATCGTAGGAACACGTTTTTAATTTCATAAAGTGACATTGCCACATCCTTAATCAACTTTGGGGTTTCGGATATCTGTAAGGTTCTTGAATATGGTGATTATGTTGAAACTACAAATCATTTTGAGATTGGTAAATGTATGCCCACGTGTTTTCTATTCCAAGATGAAATGTTCAAATCCATTGAAAGAGTATGTCTGCAATGTTCAGTTTGTTCAAGCGAGATTTCAAGACCAACATGACAATATTCTTGTATATATACCTTACATAACAAACAGATTAAATACCCCCGTAGCAGCAAACCTGCGTGCTCAGCGAATTTCCAATGTATATATATGTATCTTAATACCACATACCAATAGTCAATATGCATTCATAAATAGACAATTTATGACATTTTAATTATTCTCCATAACAATAACATGGTGGCTGAGTATGCAGATTTGCTGAAACAAGGAACATAACAAATGGGTTTTTATTCAAATATCAATATAACTCAACTAGGTAAAGCCACATAACTGAATTCAATGGTGAAAAATAAAATTTGATTTACTAAAATATTATATATAAAAACTCAAAAACCCATTTTCAGGGTACAAAACCCCCCAAAAATACCCCTGTGGATGGAGCTATCTGGCTGGTTTTCAAACTTAAAGTCATAAATGTTGCTTTTCATGTTTGTACCAAATATCATAAAAATCAGATTTATACGAGAGTTATTGCACCCATGGACACATATACAGTTATATATACATTTATATATACAGTTTTGAAAGAATGGTGTTTTTGGCATCTGGGGCCCTCACAACAAAAAGTTATCATGGTCCCTGGCCTAGGTCTTACCATGTCGACTACAGTAATAGCTTCTTCCCTATAGTGGAAATTTGCTAAAACAGACAAAAAACTTACAGCTTGAGCCCGCTGGATAAAATCCATAATGTCATCTCGAAGAGCATCCTTGACCTTAGGCGGGCCTTTTTCATCCCACAGGCAAACCAAATGTACGGAATAGAACAGGTCTTGCCATTCGTTCTGAGTCACTGGCTCCTGCTGCAGCAGCTTGAGAATTATCGGCCTCATTGACGGCCATTTGTCTTCAAACATCAACTGCCCTTTATCCTAGGGGATCAAAAATATAATGTTACAATTTCAGAGTATGTATGAATGTCTTAAAATGAATTGCTACCCTGGGCCCAATTTATCAGAACTCAGAAACTCCTATACCCATAGGCCTAATCTTCATGATTAGAATACATGCAATTTGCTTTTTACAGTCAGGAGTAAATACAATACAGGTAATTTTTTTTTTCCAAGCGTGTTTTCGTGCATTGTCCCTCCAGTTGAAGAACTCTTTCAGGTTGTAGAAGACCCAGTCTTGAAGCCAGTTCCACATAGCCTTCTTCAAGTTTTGCGAGTCGTTGTTCTTCATGTCTCCAGTTACAGTAACGTGTTCTACAGCCTCATTCAATTTACATGCCTTGAGTATTACCACTGACTACATACACTAAAGGAGACATCCCATCTATATGGCCCAGCTGCCCCTCTTTTAGTATTTGGCAGAATTTGAAGTGGACGTAGTTTGATTAAGTTACCGACAGAGTGTGCTGCTGTCAACTATTTATTTTAGTTATTTACGTTCAAATCAAATTAAAACCATTTATTTCCATAAAAATACAATGTTGTACAAGGCAAAAGACAATTACAAGTAACAGTTGTTTGTACACAATGGTGAAATAGACTAAAATCAGACTCTTCAAATAAAAATCATGCTAAACTTGCTAAAGAAATTATCTACCGTATCTGTTGTGTAAACCTGTTTTAAGCTTTCATCAACAAGTTATCATTTTATAGGTTCCCCTTTTCTTGCTGATCAAAATGAATAGCCTATATGGTTGATACCGTTTAAATAGATTCATTTATATTTTTTATAATTTTCAAAAACTCATGCAAAACAGAGAAAAAAAACCTCAGCAGTAAAGATAAATATAGTGAGCAGTTGGAAGGTTAAGGCATCATTTGTGGTTTTAAAAAACCTCAGCAGTAAAGATAAATATAGTGAGCAGTTGGAAGGTTAAGGCATCATTTGTGGTTTTAAAAAACCTCAGCAGTAAAGATAAATATAGTGAGCAGTTGGAAGGTTAAGGCATCATTTGTGGTTTTAAATAACCTCAGCAGTAAAGATAAGTATAGTGAGCAGTTGGAAGGTTAAGGCATCATTTGTGGTTTTAAATAACCTCAGCAGTAAAGATAAATATAGTGAGCAGTTGGAAGGTTAAGGCATCATTTGTGGTTTTAAATAACCTCAGCAGTAAAGATAAATATAGTGAGCAGTTGGAAGGTTAAGGCATCATTTGTGGTTTTAAATAACCTCAGCAGTAAAGATAAATATAGTGAGCAGTTGGAAGGTAAAGGCATCATTTGTGGTTTTAAAAAACATCAGCAGTAAAGATAAATATAGTGAGCAGTTGGAAGGTTAAGGCATCATTTGTGGTTTTAAATAACCTCAGCAGTAAAGATAAATATAGTGAGCAGTTGGAAGGTTAAGGCAATATTTGTGGTTTTAAAAAACCTCAGCAGTAAAGATAAATATAGTGAGCAGTTGGAAGGTTAAGGCATCATTTGTGGTTTTAAAAAACCTCAGCAGTAAAGATAAATATAGTGAGCAGTTGGAAGGTTAAGGCATCATTTGTGGTTTTAAAAAACCTCAGCAGTAAAGATAAATATAGTGAGCAGTTGGAAGGTTAAGGCATCATTTGTGGTTTTAAAAAACTTCAGCAGTAAAGATAAATATAGTGAGCAGTTGGAAGGTTAAGGCATCATTTGTGGTTTTAAAAAACCTCAGCAGTAAAGATAAATATAGTGAGCAGTTGGAAGGTTAAGGCATCATTTGTGGTTTTAAATAACCTCAGCAGTAAAGATAAGTATAGTGAGCAGTTGGAAGGTTAAGGCATCATTTGTGGTTTTAAATAACCTCAGCAGTAAAGATAAATATAGTGAGCAGTTGGAAGGTTAAGGCATCATTTGTGGTTTTAAATAACCTCAGCAGTAAAGATAAATATAGTGAGCAGTTGGAAGGTTAAGGCATCATTTGTGGTTTTAAATAACCTCAGCAGTAAAGATAAATATAGTGAGCAGTTGGAAGGTAAAGGCATCATTTGTGGTTTTAAAAAACATCAGCAGTAAAGATAAATATAGTGAGCAGTTGGAAGGTTAAGGCATCATTTGTGGTTTTAAATAACCTCAGCAGTAAAGATAAATATAGTGAGCAGTTGGAAGGTTAAGGCAATATTTGTGGTTTTAAAAAACCTCAGCAGTAAAGATAAATATAGTGAGCAGTTGGAAGGTTAAGGCATCATTTGTGGTTTTAAAAAACCTCAGCAGTAAAGATAAATATAGTGAGCAGTTGGAAGGTTAAGGCATCATTTGTGGTTTTAAAAAACCTCAGCAGTAAAGATAAATATAGTGAGCAGTTGGAAGGTTAAGGCATCATTTGTGGTTTTAAAAAACTTCAGCAGTAAAGATAAATATAGTGAGCAGTTGGAAGGTTAAGGCATCATTTGTGGTTTTAAAAAACCTCAGCAGTAAAGATAAATATAGTGAGCAGTTGGAAGGTTAAGGCATCATTTGTGGTTTTAAAAAACCTCAGCAGTAAAGATAAATATAGTGAGCAGTTGGAAGGTTAAGGCATCATTTGTGGTTTTAAAAAACCTCAGCAGTAAAGATAAATATAGTGAGCAGTTGGAAGGTTAAGGCATCATTTGTGGTTTTAAAAAACCTCAGCAGTAAAGATAAATATGGTGAGCAGTTGGAAGGTTAAGGCATCATTTGTGGTTTTAAATACTTTGTTTAATATACAGTAGAAACTCTAAAGTCGACAAATTGTGGACTTAAAGGTTGTCGAGTTTTAGGGAAATTAAGTAATAAAAACGTGTGTGACATTAAAATGCTCATATTACTATCCTTTTATTGTACATTAATTTACTGATTTATTATATCACATTTTACATTTATGTAGTGAATGTAAGAATGACCTACTTGGGAATCCCAGTCTAAAGCCTTGCGATAAGGAAAGAGGTGACACAAATTCCAGAAGCAACTCTTAGGTGTGTAAACAATAGCAGACCCCAGAGAAGCAAAAACAAAAACAATAACCTTGGAAAACCCAGTAACAAAGTCTAAAGTGGGTAGACTTTCATAAACGGAATGATATATAAAAAACCGAATTAAATTGTTCGATAAGGTGTAACGATTATTTAGGTTATTTGGTCATGGTTTCGGTTAAGTTATGTTTCAGTTAAAGTGTGTTGAAATTTGTCCAGATAACAAACATGTATTGCCAGAAACAACATTATCATGTTGTGTCATTGTCTTGTTTGTTTATTTTTTAGTTTGAATGAAAAACAAACTAAACAAAACAAACATGACGTAATAACTAATATACAAACGAGAAAATATGTTGCAATCGATAAAAATATCGACCTAATAGATATAACTTACGTATCAAACAATTGCATTCGGTTTTGTATATCGTTCCGCTTATGAAAGTCTACCCTCTAAAGTCTCTGGCGCACTAAGGCGGTTTGGCACCGACGAACGGTACGTCATGGCATTTTAAAATAAATACAGTATATCAGGTCACGAGCCCAGTCGAGTTCCCGAGTGTCGAGTTTAAGAGTTTCTACTGTAATTATAAATTATTTGTAGTTGGTTATAACTACAAATTTAAAATTAAATTAATGCATTCATAGGCAGAAACGTTTTCAGTGACTCCTGGGAATAGAGAAAACAGAAACAGAAAAATATAAACAAATTTAAGAGACAGTTTAAAAAATTTGTAGGCCTAAGTTAAAAGTTTCACTTTTTTTAACTAAACTAACCTAACTTACTAAACTCCCCCCCCCCCAACTAAGCTACAAAAAAAATCCCTCCCAACTCAAGAATGGAAAGGATATTTCAAAATTATTTAGAGGAGTCAGTGGAAAAGAAAATACCCCCGTTGCAGCAAACCTGCGGACTCAGCCAATTTTCAATGCATGTATATGTTTCTCACTACCACATAAAGCCACTTAACAAGTTTCATAAAATATATAAATAAATAAGTGATCTATAGCATTTTGTTTATTCTCTATAAGAATCTTTAAGGGCTGAATACATAGGTGTGCTGTAAAAAGAGAGAAAAAATATGTTTTTGTGCAATTATCAATACAGGCTAACTCAACCAGGTGAAGCTACTTACTAAGTTTTATTAATTTATGTTCATAATTAAGGGATATAAAACTTTACTTATCCTCCATAAGAATAACATTAGGGCTGAGTATGCAGGTTTACTGCTTCGGGGATAATTAACAAAAAATCAATTTTTTGTGCAAATATACCAATACTAAATATCAATATACCAATACTACGTGAAGCCCCACACCAAGTTTCATCAATATACATTCATAAATAATGGAGATATCAAATTGTATTTATTCTCCATAAGGATAACATTGGACAACGTACTGTATTTAGCACTTTGAATATCTCTGCAACGGTTGGACGTAGAATAACAATTTAAACACCAAAATGATTGTTTTGTGGAGCTGAGTTGATTAGAATAAACGGTATCAGGAAACTGACACATACTTTCTCCCTTTTAGCCAAACTTTAATGACAAAAATATTTGTTATTTACTAAATATAGAATATGAAGTATAGATAAATGTACAGAAAATTGTCTAAAATAGTCTTTTTCAGAAATATCCACCCAAATTGCTTTTTTGGAGGCACTATAGAGTCCGTTGCTACACACAGTAGTTTTGAGAGGGGAAATGCCCCCTTGCCCCCCCCCCCTAGGGTTAAATAGCAACACATTTTGAACATCATCTGTTGGTCAATGCTAACTTGACCTGCATATCAAATGAAATTGATCAGTAAATAAGAGAGAAATAGTTATTTTTGTATTCCCCATAAGAATAACATTGGACAATGTACTGTGTTTACCGCTAAATGAAAATTTCAATTTTCTCCGCAACTAGCAATCGTAGAATAGTAATTAAAAATACTAATTTATTTAGTTTTTTGAGCTCTTTTTAATGGTAAATAGTAATCTTTTTTAACATTTATGATTTTTTATGAAAAATCCAAAAAACTGAATTTTTGATGTTTTAAGTCCTGTAATTTCTGAACCCGCATTTTTCCAGAAATGCGGGTGGTGTCATTTTGTTGGAAACCTAAAGTTCTACAAACCACGAAAGTTTAATCAAAATCGTTAGAGCCGTTTTTGAGAAATTTGGATTTTTCATGTTTTTTGGCGGTTTTTGGGGGATAATTACCCTTAAAAATCAAAAATTCAAAAAAATGAAAAAAACGCCTGGAGATATCGTGGATTAGAACCTACATACCAAATTTCATAAAAATCGGCCCATAGGTTAGGGCTCTAGCTCTGTACACATCCACACAGACACACACACACACACACACACACACACACACACACACACACACACACACACACACACACACACACACACACACACACGCGGACACACACACGCGGACACACACACACACACACGGACACACACACACACACACGGACACACACACACACACACACGGACACACACACACACACACGGACACACGTAAAAACCACTTTTTTGGGTTCAGGGAGCACCAAAACGAATATTTCCACTAGCAACTCAAATTCGAAAATTTTTACGAAAACAATACTTTCTCCATATACTATGTATAGGGGGAGAAAGTAAAAAGCAAATGTGAAGTTTACATTAAAATTAACTGAGGAAAAGCCAAAACCTTTTTCCCATAAGATTAACATAGAAGATTTTATGAGCAGATTTTTTTGGATGTTCTCCAGAGCCACTTAACCTAGGTTAATAGTTCAAAATACCATAGCTATATTTATTTTTTAAGCTCTATAAAATGGTCTGACCCAAAATTAAGTAGTTAAAAAATCTGAGGGTGAAAAATGCAAAACACTGATTGTCGGAAAATTGTAAACCCCCATAAAACCCTCTTCCCAAAGTCCGATTTTTCTGGTTTTCTAACTTAAAGTCATGAATGTCACTTTACACATTTAAGCCAAATTTCATCGAAATCTGATATTTTTTATTGTAAGTTATCGTGGTAACGGACACATACATAGATATGTATATATATATACATACCTATATATAAATTTGAACGAAGTGTTTTTGGTATCTGGGGCCCTCAAAACAAAAAGTTATCATGGTCTCGGGCTTAAGTCTTTACCATGAGAGCTACAGTAATAGCTTCTTCCCTATAAGCGGAAATTCGCCAAGAGGAATAATGATACCAGTAGAAAAGTGTGCCATATTTGAAAATCAGCAGAAAGGACAATATCTCCCTTCTACAGCACCAACATAACAAAACGAACACTATATACCAAGGTGTCATTATCGTTTCAAGATTCAAGATTCAAGATGTTTATTTTCCATGAGATACATTTGTTTGTACATTGGAAATTGTCAGAAATTGTTTATATGTTAGAAACATTTGTCAATATAGTTTTAAATAGTTACAGATAAATTGCAATTAACTACAAGTTAGTCATGGAAGTGGATGTTATGGGCGGACTTTGGAGAGAATAACAAAAACAAAGAAACAATGGAAATGTGAGAAAGGGACAGATTAGTCGGGTCTGTTTTAAAGAATCTTAATTTCAGAGGTGGTTAGTTCAAGATACTCTGTTAGAGAATAGAACGGGTTTAAAGTTAACCACTTATAAATAACATTTTTAAATTTAACACAATTCATTGTGAGCAAATTTCCAGGCAGTTTATTAAGACATTTCATCCCTAGCGTTCTATGGCTTGATTTAGTTCTTTCCAGTCTAACATACGGAATGTCTAGCTTATTTTTGAACCGTGTATTCCTGCTGTGTACATCAGCTCTAAGTGCATATGATTGGTAATTCTTAAAACTAAATAACAAAATATTATAGATATATAAATTAATAACAGTCAAAATTTCATAGTTAATAAAAATGGGTTTACAGTGTTCTTGTTGGTTAATATTTGCAATTATTCTTAATACTTTCTTTTGAATGACTAGAACTCTTTTTACATGTGCACTGTTACCCCAGAAAATTATTCCATAACTCAGTGCCGATTGGAAAAGCCCAAAGTACGCAGATTTCAGGTAGCCAATGTAATGGGTATGAGGTCTCTTAGTCTCCGGAACAGGTAAGTCAGCCTACTTAGATTTTACATAGATGGTCAATGTGCTGCGACCATGATAAATTTTGGTCAATAGTTACCCCTAAGAATTTGACCTCTTGGCATGGATTCAAGTCAACCAACTCCGGTACCTTTCTAAGTCCCAAGATCATAGTTTGGGTTTTGTCTTGGTTGAGCAGGAGGCTATTGGCAGAGAACCAATCTGAGGCAACTGAAATTGCTTCCGACGCCATCTGCTCTAGTTGCTGAAAATTATTGTGACAGGAAAGGAGGGTGGTGTCGTCAGCATAAAGATAGGAGTGACTATTTAGACAAAGGGGCAGGTCATTTATGACAATCAAAAAAAGAAGTGGACCAAGGACTGATCCTTGTGGGACACCACAGTTGCTTATGGCAACTGAAGAAAATTCACCTCCTGCACAGACTACCTGCCTCCGGTTTTCAAGGTAAGTTTTAAAGAAATTTAAGGCTGAGTCTTTAATTTTGTACTGTTGGTACCGTAGAGGGGGAAAATACTGACGGTGGCACAGAAATCAAACCTAAAGAAGTCGCTCAAGTTACACATAAAGCTCACTGAATAATATAGACATCTTATTTAGGTATTTGTCATCTTAAAATATGTAAGCTGGTCTTGGTGGGATTAATTTTACACTTTGACATCATGTCATATGACTATACCATAAAAAAGTAAAGGGTATGCTCACATGAAGGGATCATACTAGCCTATTTAATGAACTTAAAATATTATGGGTCTAGGGATAATTTTAATATAACAAAACTACACAATCTACCTACTAAATGCCATAACTTTCCTCGTTTACATTAAGCAACCCGAGTTAATATGTGGTAAGCTGTACCAAGGTATTTAATGTGATTGTAACTGAATATACAGAGTTCCATCTCGTTTTACTCCAGTTACAATATAGGCTAGTTAACTCAACTGAATTTTATAAAATTATTCGGCAAGACACCTAAAATTGTGTCAATAACGCCCTCATCAACAACCGAGTTTGGGCCAGATAGGGTATTAATGCAAAAATTACTTTAATTAATGCAATTATAAAATTGTCTTGCTATTGGTCTTATTATCTTGTGTGAGTTACTTCAATGTTAAGGTATATTAATTCAATATTATTACCTTTAGCATAGCCGTCATGACACAACCATAAGTTAGGAAAACTCTTTCTCGATATCTGTTTTTCTTGCATCTTGCGCTTCTTCTCACTACTACTATCAGTGTTGCCACTAAGTAAATGAAATTTTACCTTTAGCCTATTATTGGGGAAGTCAAGGGGGTTTACTGTAAAACAGGAGGTAACATTGATTCACTATTTTTGTCGAAAAAGCGAACCTGTAAATTTGTCAGGTTGGTACACTGATGAGGCAAATTTATCTTTCTTTTAACTACTCTCATTAGTTGTTTTATTCCTATAAGTGAATCTACTCATGCAAATCACTGGAATAAAAGTAATACAAGTTGGAACAAATTATTCGTTTCGTTTGATTTATGCATCTAATCCAGTCGTGAAATATGAACTAGTCGACCCGTACGGGATTCCGCACCTCGAACCAAATCTTGTCAGCTGATCAGATATTCTTTTGTTTACATTTTCGCTCCTGTCAAAACAAACTATTCCCTTTATTTATCTTTCATATTATTAAAATTTCCAAGAAGCGGTACATTTTTAGCCCGTGGGTCTATTTTTTGTCAATAGCCGACACGATAAACTTTAAAATAAGGGGTAAATAATGAAATTTGATAACGGAATAAGGAAGATCTCGCGGGGTGACTGAAAAAGGCTAGAGAAATAATATATAAGATTATGATCAAATAAGCAAATACAAGTTTATTAATGTTCAAATCATGAGTTGGAATTTGTTTGATTCACTTTGCCAACTCGTTCGATTTCAGCGAGTAGTTCTTTGCCTCACCAAAATTTGGTAAAGAACGGCTCGCAATTTTGTTTATCAGTGTTGTCTCCAGTATAGGACTCCTTGGGGGAAGTTATTCCCTAGATTACCCTATGATTATAAATAATAACCCTAGAAATTATTCACCTTGTAAAATTAAATAAGTATCCTGATGATCATGAGTAACCATAACCATTCGGAAATAACAAATCTACTTGAATGGCAACTCAAGCTCTTCCGGGAGGCGAGTAAGCGAAGCGAACGAATTCATCCGGGAGGCAAGTGAGCGAAGCGAACGAACTCATCCGGGAGACGAGTGAGCTTGGCAAAGAAGCTCATCCGGGAGGTGAGTTAGCGAAGCGAACGTGCTCATCTTGAAAACGAACGAGTATTTGACATAAAATAAATTCAATATAACATTAGAACAGGACAACGTCTGCCGGACCAGCTATAGTAAATTAAAAAATTAGAAAAACTAGTAATAGATATATAACTAATAAAAACAAAAATTTGGTATTAGAACTGCCTATTAATACAACTTATATTTATAGTCAATGGTATTAGTGAGCAGTATTTTTTATGAACACATTATTAAATGTGTCATTTATATTCAAAGGCATTCCTGCCATTTGGATATACATAATTAGAATTTAAAATTTGTTTGTTATCAAGAATTTTGAATGTTTTCGGGGCCTTCATGAAGAATACCTTGCCCATGAACAACTATTCAACTATTGGTAGTCAACTATTGTGGCGCTCGTCGTAGATCTCGTTGTTTGTCTGGAATTGATTATATGCATCGTGTTAGCTAATAATGCAAACGTTTTGCGGTGTATCCGAGCCCACGGATGTCCGTAAAGATCTATCCATGCTGTCACTTTAACTCCCCTGATCTGCTTCGCAGCTCGTCAAACACTGCTCCCTCGGAAGTCAAGAGCAGACAGGAGGAATCGATCCCGAAAGTCCTGCAATCATCTACCAGTGCGTGTAAAAGTGTGAGTGTAAAATGAAACGATGCGGGAACTTTAGTAGTCTGCACTGCAATGTCGTGTACAGCACCGGATTTAAGAGATGCGGGCCCCTAGGCTCAGCCAGTGGTGAGGACCCTTATTTCCGTCCAGATCCAAGTTGATGACTTTTTTGCTTGTAACAGGCTGCTGCATGTGGTTCTGTGTGGTGCGCCCTTTGTAATGCGGGCTCATAGGCGCGTGCCTATGTAGCCTTTGCTTAAATCCGGCCCTGGTCGTGTAAACCACGTGTAAAACTAATAAATAACACAAAAACAAGAGTTAAAAATAGATTTATTAATATGCTATTAATTTGATATTTGCTCGGTGTTTTATGTGGTGCGGGCCTTTAGGCGCGCACCATGTAGCATATGCTTACATCCGGCCCTAATTTAAAGAGTACGTTCTGGCAGTTGAGCAGGCGTTTGGCTTCAGGATGTCTGGCCTTTCTCCACTGGTTTTGAAGCTGATCTCACGGCGAATATTCTCCAGTAGCCTGGGCCGGGATGACCGTGGTGGAACTGGGCATGAGACATCTATCTACAATTAATTAAATATGACAAATAGAGCATTAAGATCAGAAACACAGTCATGGTGTCATCGAGCTCCGCAATGTCCGAGGGTTCTCATAGCGGTGTTTGTTGTTCCGTGACCCAGTTGGTGGAATTTCTTAAGTCCGCCCTAAAATCTTCTGCGTTTGGAGGGAGTCCAAACGTTATGGTCCGTGTTGGTCCAAAAAGTTTCGAAGAGCTGTCCTCTCGTATTTCTCCGGTGAGAGCTCCGAAACTGGTGATTTGCGTCCAAGTCACCAGCGACAACAATTTTGCCTGGGCCAGTCAGACTAGAATATGGTTTGTCTTTCGACCATGTGGTCAGGATACTCATTCGTTCAAGAATAAAAATGGGGGGAAATTTGGTCTAGTGAGATTGCCATCAAGCGAATGGCAATACTGTGTGCATTGGATAGATGATGGAGCATTGAGAAGTGGAACACTGTTCAGTTACTGTTAATTCGTCAATTCCTTAATTCAAGATGGCTGTTTTCATAACGTTTTTACTCATTGCGGATTAATGGAATTTTGGAGTAAATTAAGTGATTACTGGACACGGTGACTAAGTTAATGTTTAAGTTTTTAGTGAGCTAAACAATCGTTACTTTTATTGAAACTCAACAGTAATTTTGGACCTTCTTTTTATAATTGTAACGTTCCTTTATAAACAATGTCTGTGTTGAAGAAGCCTAAACGGAATATCCGAAGAAGGGACCTGGACAATGATGAAAACGACGGTGATGAAACAGAAGTCAGCTTCCTTCAATCAAAGAAACCCATATCAAATAAGACTCCAGAATTGAAGCCTAAAAAGGAAAAGAAGAAGCCTTCAGTTTTGAGTTTTGAAGAAGAGTGGAATGAAAGTAGGTTGACTGGATTTTTTATATTTTTTTATTTCAATGCCAATGGCATTTTTATAATAGAGCACTCAAACACTTTTAGGGAAAGCAGTCGAAACCCCTCAAATTTTTGTGGACACCCCATGATTTTGACCCATGACCCCTTGAACTGAAGTTCAAGACGCCAACTGTTAGGCCAGGGAGCTGCCCATCTTACAATTTATGGCTGCAGTTTAGTTTACAGCCCTCATTCATTCGATTTAAATTTTCAATCGGATGAATGAGGGCCATTAACTAAACTGCAGCCATAAATTGTAAGATGGGCAGCTCCCTGGCCTAACAGTTGGCGTCTTGAACTTCAGTTCAAGGGGTCATGGGTCCAAATCATGGAGTGTCCACAAAAATGTGAGGGGTTTCGACTGCTTTCCCTAAAAGTGTTTGAGTATTTTTATATCACACAGATTATAAACAAAAGTTATATTTATTAATAAAAATGTCATATGACTAATTAAAGATAAAAGAATATTTAACCCTACAAGTGTCTTTAATAATGGACTTAACCCTCTAGGTGCCCATTAAAAATATCGTCAGTGCCAGGCGATTTTTAGAGTTTTTGCAGAGTTTCATAAAAATGTTCGTAAAACATTTAGTTTTAAATATATCAGTACAAAACTATATATATTTATAAAGTAGATTAAATTGCCTACACAGAAAACATATATTCGTTTTCCTTACCTCATTTCCAGGATTTCCAGCATGGGTCCAAATCCGTAAGTATATAAAAAAAATCATTGTTGTCATTATTCACTCCCAATAACAGTTTTAGTTTACGAAATATAACAATTTCAGAATATACATTTTGTGCCAAATTTTATGAATAAAAAGAAAATGTATATAAATGCAGACTTTTTATTTACAAACGTATTTATAACAAATAAAAACTGAACTATGTACACAGGAAAAAACACTGTCTTTACTGGGAATGGGCGACCTTATTTTTCTTCTGAGCTTGAGAAGGCTTCCAGTAATAGTCTAGTTTATGAAAACACTCCTTGTGTACACCAGTGTTACATCCTGGACACCAATAAGTAGCTTTTCTTGCACATACTGCACGGACTCTATTTGATTTATTTGGGATTATTTGGATCTTGTGGGAAGTGTCGCCAGAAGGGCCAGCGACTGGTCCAATGTCACTGCTGTGTGAAAGATCTTCAATAATGTCAATCATAAAATTCCTTCTACTCAAGGGTTTGTCTGTATTTAGAGCATAGAGAACAAATGCATTGAAAAGTGATATGTCCAAAAAATTATAAAAGATTCTTTTCCAGTACTTGGTTGTTTGCCGCATACATGAGAGGTGGTAGACCGATTTATCGCTTCCGTCTACCCCTCCCATGAACTGGTTGTACTTATCAATGACTATTGGTTTCTTGGATTCCAAGCCTTTCTTGCTTTTTATTTGTTTGTCTTCAGCATGGCAAGATTTAGTTAAAACAAACACAGGCTTCCTATTAGCCTTCTGCTTGTATTTTACGAGTAGAACATCTTTGTGTCTAAAATAAATACTTTCTTGTACTCCTAAATCAGTTGCCTTTACTGTGTCAGCTAAGTATTGTGATTTTTTCCAAATTGTGCCAGTTATAAATGTTTTCCTTTCTAGCAGCTTGAGAGCAAGAGGGACTTTGGTGTAGAATTGGTCAGTAAATAAATGATGCCCTTTATCGAGTAAACCAATTTTTTCCATTACTTCTAGCACAACCTTTTGAACCAAAGGGCCTGGCTTATCAACTAGGACATCTGCCCCACTATACATCTCAATATGTAGTACATAGTTTGTAACAGAATCAGCAGTTTCAAATTTTTTGATTCCAAATTGTTTGTGCTTCTTTTTTGGTAAATATTGTATGAATGCACACCGGTTTTTCATACCAATTAGACTTTTGTCCAGGCATACGTTTTGTCCAGGAACGAAGTACTTTTTGAAAGCCCCATTTAGGAAGTCTAAAAAGAACCTCACTTTGTACCAGGGGTCATAGTTTGGATGGCCTCTTGGATATGTATTACAAGTGGTCAGCTGGAGATTTGACAATATGAGGAGAAATCGGTTTTTTGACATCATCTTGCTATAAAACGGAATGTTTTGACTCTCATGAGTGTCCCAAAAACTCTTCACATTTTTCTGCCTCAACAATCCCATATTTATGAACAACCCAAACCATCTCTTTATCTCTGAAATTGAACAGTCAGCCCACCTACTAAGCCTAGCATTAGGTGTTAGATTCGCTCCCTGTTGATCTAGCTTTTTTTGCGCAAACGCATTTGTACAGCGGCAAATAATGTTCCAGATTGCTTGTGTGAAGAACAAATAAAAATAGGAAATAGGTTTACTATTTCTGGGAGGGAGGTTTTGAGGACCAGTATTTCTCCTAGTGAAACTGGTTTCAATTTCCTTTTCTGGTTCCGGTGGGTACACTCGAATCCAAAGTAGGTTCGGTTTTTTCTTTTTTTTAGGAGTAGATTTCTGAGCTGTTACATTAGAATCAGGAATACAACTAGGCCTAGGTTGACTTACAGTTATATTTACATCAGTGGCCTCATCAATTTCATCCCTTTCAGAGGTGTCTAAGTCATTGAAATCAGGATTATACAATTCTCCACTACCGCTTGAAAAGTCTAACAGTGAATCTGAATCATCATCTGAATAAGAATTTTGCGGTATGTCAATGTCATCACCTAAGTTGTCATCGTCGATATCACTTTCACCATCGTTATTTGAATCAAATAACAACTCCCTAATCTCACTTAATGCAGATCATCACCCATTGTTTAGGTATAAACACTACACACAACACAGATCACACAAACACGACGCCATAGTAACCGCAGACGAACAACGGCTGATGAAATACAACGCAGACCAATAGAAATCAAGACCAAACGGCTGTTTCGTTTTTGTAACATGTAGCCCTTCAAACACCGAGTATTCTGATATAAAATTTGTGCTGGTAACATTCGTTCTCGCGTGATTATATCCAGTGAAACTGAGTATTTGCAAACCCGCCCGAATTCGGGCGGGTGGCACTAGTACGTAAAAAAAGCCCGCCCGAATTCGGGCGGGCGGCACCTAGAGGGTTAATGTTTACCTATTTTTGATGATTTTGCAGTTTTTTATTCAAATAAGCCTAAACGTAAAAAACTCAAAAACAACACTAAGTTTATAAACTGCATTATTTTATAGTTTTTGTTCAGAAAATCAGGGCTTCAATATTACGTAGGCCTATATAACATCTCACAATAATTATAATAGAAGAATTATGTGATGCAAGTTAATTAATGTAATTATTACATTAATGTCTGTAATTTTTGCCTGTATAACTAATTGACTACGGGACCTATTGTTATTCTCAACATTTATTCCCCCCTGACCATACCAAATGCAGAGTCAACCTACTACTACATAAAAAAATAATGTAATGTGCCTACTGGTAATAAATGCTTGATTCTTGATTAGAACCTTGCACATTCCTCACTTTTCCAAATTCATTACTCAGTGAATCGATAGTCAGCATGCTGTGCTGTTAGATTGGGTCAGATTCATTGATATCAGGCCTATCGCAATTTTTACCATGTTGGAAATGCGGTAGGCCTACATGCCTCTTCATTATTAATGAATAATGAATATTTTATTGTCATCAACACAATACATGTTACAAACCATGTCAAATTATACAATTCTTCTAAAAATAATCAAATTACAATATCTCTAATATTTAGCTCTAAAAATTCATCAACAGAATAAAATGGGGTTGAAAGTAGCCATTCAAACAGTCTTTTCTTAAATGAATTAAATGGAATGTCAAGAGCAGATTGTGGTAATTTGTTGTACAGTTTAATAACTTACCTATAATCATATGGCTAGACTTAGTTTTGGACATTCTTCAATAAGGTACATCAATTTTTGACTGATTTTGTGTGAGTAGGAGTGAATATTATTTCTTGAATTAAAACTACTCAGATTTTTAAAGATATATAAAATTAAATAAAAAATGTACAAGTTGTAGACAGTCAGAATTTTCAGATCTTTAAAGAGAGGTTTGCAGTGAGCTTTCCATGATGATTTCGTGAGTATTCTAGCAACTTTTTTCCGAATCAAAAGGATATTGTGTGTTTTAGATGAATTTCCATAAAAAATAAGCCTGTATCTGATAATTGATTGAAAAAATGCATAGTATGAAGTGATGACATTTTTAATGGAACCACATTTAACAATCTCTTCAATAAAAACTATTGAACTCTTATATTAGGAGGTTGGTACCACTTTTGATTTTAAATTAAGAGTCGTCATAGTCCTATACTTTACATATGCCCTGCAGATTAATCTATTGTTGAAGAATACATCTCTCTAATGCTTTGGATATCTCCTGTTGAGTGAAATTAATAATTTTAATGTGTACTGACCATGAAAATGTCTTCTTTTTTAGCGAATTTCCCCTATAGGGAAGAAGCTATTACCGTAGTCGGCATGGTAAGACCTAGGCCCGGGACCATGATAACTTTTCGTTTTGAGGTCCCCAGACCCCAAAAACACCATTCGTTCGAAACTGTATATATATATATATATATATCTATATCTATATATATATATATATATATATCTATATATATATATATATCTATATATATATATATATCTATATATATATATATATATGTGTCCGTGAGCACGATAAC
The DNA here is from genome assembly GCA_963675035.1 of Allygus modestus. Classification (NCBI taxonomy): domain Eukaryota; kingdom Metazoa; phylum Arthropoda; class Insecta; order Hemiptera; family Cicadellidae; genus Allygus; species Allygus modestus. Next base: position 14,513,113 of record OY776116.1, read on the forward strand.
TCTCGTAAAAATTATCCGATTTCGATGAAATTTGGTATAAACGTGTAAAGCAACATTTATGACTTTAAGTTCGAAAACCAGCCAGAACGCTCTATCCGAAGGGGTATTTTGGGGGGGTTTTGTACCCCAAAAATGGGTTTTTCGAATTTTTTACATATAATTTTGGAAATAGTCAAATTTTAGTTTTTCCCATTCGATTCAGCTTAAAAAAACACACAATTTGGTATTTTGATCATTTCTGTACGTCAATTGGTTACCGAGATATTGAAAGTGCTAAACACAGTACGTTGTCTAATGTTATTCTTATGGAGGAAAAGAAAAAATTGTATATCTTGCTTATTTATGAACGTATACTGACGAAACTTGGTATACGACTTCATCTGGTTGTGGACCATTGATATTAGCTCAAAAAACAATTTTTACCTATGGCTCCCGTAGCAGCAAACCTGCGTACTCAGCCCCATGTTATTCCTATGGAGAATAAGTAACGTGTTACATTATGAAAATAAATTAATGAAATTTGGTATGTGGCTTTACCTACATAACTTATATTGATATTTGTATAAAACCCCATTTTTTTTACTCCTTGCTTCAGCAAACCTGCATACTCAGCCGCCATGTTATTCTTATGGAGAATAATTAAAATGTCATAAATCGTTTATTTATGAATGTATATTGATGAAACTTGGTATGTGGCTTTATGTGGTATTAAGATACATATATATGCATTGGAAATTCGCTGAGTACGCAGGTTTGCTGCTACGGGGGTATTTTTAAGTCTGAGTCTAATGTTCAATTGTAAATCTAATGTCAGCGTGTGATGGCTGTTAGGTCAAAAGTAAGGTTACCATCCAGCGTTAAGTTGTTATGTAAGCTAAATTTATGTTTGAATTAACTGATATAAATAAACTTCTGTTTTAGCTGATGACGGTGAAGTTTTTCAAGTAAAAAAATCTTCTCACAGTAAAAAGATTAAAAAGTATATTGAAAAGGAAAAGGATAAGGACAAGAGAAAGAAGAAAGATGATAAGTCTGAAGACGGAGAAGGAACAGGAAAGACTAAAGAAATTACTTTTAATAATGAGCTTACGATTAAAATAAAACACAATTTGGTGAGTTGTCAATGTTTTATGTAAAAGAAAAGTTTTGAGTCATTCCAAGATTGGTTTCAGCTAGTTTAGATTGCTAATTCTTTATATGCCTAATAGTTCTGCACACAGAACTCTCACTTAGAGAATTTTTGGCTTAGTGTCCAATTTTTAGTTTTAGTTTGCGATAAATCTGTTGTGTGTCTTATTTAAAATTATTATTTAAAAGTACGTACTTATTAATTTATATTTTGTAAGAGTCATGCTCATAAACTCCACCCCCTCCACCTCCCTCCAGGGTCCTTCACCAGGCTAGTGTTGACAATCAGTGTGGAGTAACCAGAGACAGGTACTTCAGAACAGCAGAAGCCCTGATGTAGTTTTCTAAACATCAATAGGCCAGGGTTTAAGAAATATTTGTTATTGATAAAACAACTCACAGTTTTCACAGTATTACATAAATAAGTTGGCTACACTGGTCCACTGAAAACATGGTAATTTAACTAAAAGTTAGATAGGTTTTGACCTAGGGCTACCATGTTTAGGCCTAACTTAGCATTACAGTAGACTCCCGATTATCCGCGGTAATGGGTGGCTGAGCGATCGTGTATAATCGAAATCGCGGATAAACCAAACCTAACCTAAAACACACTTGAAATAGTTAAAAACGACTGTGAGAGCAAAATAATAACCTTTAGGCTACTGAATGTTAGGTTTAATAATGTGAAAGACTTCAAATACAAGATTACTGTACGTACCTTTTAATAAACACACAATTATTTTACAAACAATATTTTCACATCGGTAAAAAAACAGTCCAATACGTGAGACAAGTGCACTATATTACAGGCCTAATGTCGAAGTTGCCGTCTTTATTGGCTTCGAGGAAAATAAACAATGAGATCGCACAACGAGGTGTCATATTTCCCTTCCAAGAAGTCCAATTGTCCCTCTGCATAATGGCGGGCAGTTGTGTACGATATGGCGGTCTGGAGGGATGGCGCGAGATGACTAATGTTTTGTCGGGCGGGCGGGCGGGCTTCCGTTTGACTGCTAGTAACCCCTTTCTCTCGCCCAAGGCCAAGTGCGTCGCGCGCGGTATCTATAATTTGCAGGCGCGAGGATAGACGTTTACGCGCTAAACTTCGCTTGCCGCAGTTGCGTTTTTTTTTTTGCCGATCGCGGATAAGCCGCAACGCGGGTAATCCGGTCGTGGATAATCGGGAGTCTACTGTATTAACAGAATTAACGATTCTAAAAGATCTCATTTAGTAGAAGCTAGTTGAAATATTGACACGCCGAATATTGAACTGCCATTCATTTCAGATTTATAAAGTCGACAGTTGCCTCATATCATTCAGGCCAATACTTCCACAAGAAATTCCTTCACCACCACTCCTCAAAAACGTGGATACAGTTTAGGTCTTTTAATGCGAAAAGTTTTCTCGATTAAAAAGTGTCCTTTTTTTCTACCTACGTCGATGGAATCTTATAACGATTGAATAGGGAACGGTTCAAACCCTGTACTTGCTCCTCTACATTAATTAACCCTTTGAGCACCAAGGGCTTAACCATGATCGGCTTTTAAACCTGCCTTCTAAAACATTGTTAATTACTGTATTAGCAATTGCACCGATGCGAGCTTTGTCTACGGTCTGCGTCTGTTATATGGAGTAACCTGGTAGACCCAAACGGAACTAACTCATTCAGCGTGTATGAAATATCACACAGTCTGATAAAACAGTTGGCCAATCAGGTGTCTGAGCCACCTAAGGTGCTATACACTGGCTTGTATCGAGGGTTTGAATACTGTCTCATCTTTAGTTTTATATGCAACTCATGGAGAGTTCACCGTCTGGCAGAGTTAAGCAGTAGGACGGACATCAAGCAAATGGTGGACGGCATGGTTCAAAGCTGACGGATTGGGCGAATTCTTTGTGGGTTGCAAATTCGTTTTGTGGTTTGTTACTTTTTACCCTTTCTTGCTGTGTGAGACATCCTTCAGTGTTTCAGACATTCAATACAATTTTATAAAATCGTCAGCAAAACATCACATATCGACCACTTTATTCCTTGGCGCTCAAAGGTGAATAGCTCATCAACAACTAACAATAGAGACCTGGATCTGCTTAAGTTGCAAACATAGCATTTTAATTTTTGTTGTTTAGCCTCCGGATTACTTAGAAATACTAAAATGGTTTAAATACCTTCTTTCGAGTAATCCATTCTGTTGCAGGAGCAACTAGTTTCGATTCAAAGTGAAGTCATTTTCAGGCTTATAAGAATCACTTCATTTGAAGGTCGTCATCACATAAAAGTATGTTTAAACAGACACGTAGACACGGACATGACGGACACATTTAACATTCGTAAAAACACTAAATTGATTCCCGGGACAGATCGCGACGCGTTTGGGCGGATATGGAGTCTGTGGAGTCATGTCGCAATCCGTTCCGGGAATAAATTTAGTGTTTTTACGAATGTTAAATGTGTCCGTCATGTCCGTGTCTACGTTTGTGTTTAAATGTACTTTTATGTGATGACGACCTTCAAATAAAGTGACAAACATCCTTCTAAGCCTGAAGATGACTTCACTTTGAAGCCGAAACTAGTTGCTCCTGCAACAGATTGGATTTCTCGAAAGCAGGAATTTAAACCATTTTAGTACAGCATTTTCAAGATTTTGTTCAGGGTCAATCTTGAAAACCTCATTCCAAGAGGTGATTTATCATACTAATCACTAAGGTAAGCCACCCAGCCAAATTTCTATTATTAGTTTGTGTTTTAGCCTTTAAATCCAATATTAAATGGTCGGGAGGCAGAGATGGCTGAGAAGGATGGTTCGAGCTCTGAAGATGAAAAAGGATCATCACATAAGTTCTCTCATCCCGATAATGTTAAGCAGCTCCTGAAAAGTAAGTGTGCTTTTCATTATACCCTAGTTTGTATTGTTAAAACTTGCGACTCACCTAAATTTTGTGCGTAAAGCCAATCTTTATAGAAATCAATTGTCTAACTAACACCCCTGATACAAAACGTGACAGAAGTACCTATTGAATTTAGGCACCAAAATTTTGTTTTGAAAAATTTTTAATTTTTAGGAAAGAAGCTATTATAGTTGGCATGGTAAGACCTAGGCTGAGACAATGATAACCCGGTTTTGAGGTCCTCAGATGCAAAAACACCATTCATTCAAATTTTCATTTATTTATTTTATTTATTCATAAATTAATTTTCAATCAAATTCTGGAAGGAGGTTTTATTTTTGGGGGGATAGGAGAGTTGTACCAAAAATGAATGTTTTTTTTATTACATAGACGTTTTTGAATTGTCATTTGGTTATTTCCAGTACCGTATTAGATTCAGCTTAAAAACAAACCGCATAGTATTTTGGATCAATTAGTTACACTGTGATTTTGAAAGTGCCAAACGCAGTATTTTATCCAATGTTATCCTTAAGAAGGATAGTTAACTTTTATGTCTCACTTATTTTTAGGGCCTGTTGATGAAACTTTTATGGCTTTAACTGGTGGTTATCTGTGGACAATTGCAACAAATCCCCATTTTTGTGTTCCCCATGGCAGCAAATATGCTCACTCAGCTATTTGTTACTATGGAGAATAAACCCAGTTCTATTACTCGCTTATTGATAAATATATTTTTATGGCTTCATGTGGCAGTGAGTTACATATATATCCAATGTAAATGTCCTGAGTTGCCTACGCAGGTTTGCTGCAACGGAGGTATTAGGCCTATACATGGTTGGTTTTTGTCAAGCATCTAAGTAGAGTTTGTGCTATAGAGTAAGATGAATCCTGAACTTAGGTTAAGTATGGTTAAGTATTTTGCCTTCACATTAGGGAGGTGCGAGTACTCAAAACTTAGAGTTTTCGGCCGAGTAATTTAATACCTTAACCTGGCTTGAAGTTTTGAAAAAACATTCAAAACTTCGAGCAAGTATTTCCCGCCGATTTCCAAACAATCGCTAACGATTGTGACCAGCCAAATTGCGTAGTAACGGCCGCAAAAGGTGATCGCATCACTTATAATCGGCCAAAAATATCGATCGGATCGCGTAATTTCTGCCGTAAATGACGATGGAAAACATAATATTGGCAAATAATACCCCCGTAGCAGCAAACCTGCGTACTCAGCGAATTTCCAATGCATATATATGTATCTTAATACCACATAAAGCCACATACCAAGTTTCATCAATATACATTCATAAATAAACAATTTATGACATTTTAATTATTCTCCATAAGAATAACATGGCAGCTGAGTATGCAGGTTTGCTGAAGCAAGGAACACAAAAAATGGGGTTTTATACAAATATCAATATAACTCATGTAGGTAAAGCCACATACCAAATTTCATTAATTTATTTTCATAATGAAGGCAGATAACACGTTACTTATTCTCCATAAGAATAACATGGGGCTGAGTACGCAGGTTTGCTGCTATGGGAGCCTTGGGTAAAAAAGTATCTTTTTGAGCAAATATCAATGGTCCACAACCAGATGAAGCCGTATACCAAGTTTCGTCAGTATAGGTTCATAAATAAGCGAGATATAAAATTTTTATTTTTCTCCATAAGAATAACATTAGACAACGTACTGTGTTTAGCACTTTCAATATCTCGGTAACCAATTGACGTAGAGAAATGATCAAAATACCAAATTGTGTGTTTTTTTAAGCTGAATCCAATGGGAAATATAAAATTTGACTATTTCCAAAATTATATGTAAACAATTCAAAAAACCCGTTTTTGGGGTACAAAACCCCCCAAAAATACCCCTTTGGATAGAGCGATCTGGCTGGTTTTCGAACTTAAAGTCATAAATGTTGCTTTACACGTTTATACCAAATTTCATCAAAATCGGATAATTTTTACGAGAGTTATCGTGCTCACGGACACATATATATATATATATATATATATATATACAGTTTCGAACGAATGGTGTTTTTGGGGTCTGGGGACCTCAAAACGAAAAGTTATCATGGTCCCGGGCCTAGGTCTTACCATGCCGACTACGGTAATAGCTTCTTCCCTATAGGGGAAATTCGCTAAAATGGGGATTATGCCACTTAATATTGGCCGTAACTAACGATTTAGTTATTTAACATTGATTATATAAGCCATGACTGGGCTAGTCACGTAAAATATCCGGGTATTTAAAACTTGGGGTAAATACCCAAAATTCATAAATACCCAGATATTTTGGGTATTTATGATGTTTTACATAAGAACACCAATGTAATTCATATCTACCCTTACTACCCTTGTTATTATCAATTTATAATATTAGAGGACATTTTATTGATTACAATTATTAATTATTTTACCAATAAATAACTAATAATACCCCGTAGCAGCAAACCTGCATACTTAGCGAATTTCCAATGCATATATATTTATCTTAATGCCACATAAAGCTACATACCAAGTTTCATCAATATACATTCATAAATAAACAATTTATGACATTTTAATTATTCTCCATAAGAATAACATGGCGGCTGAGTATGCATGTTTGCTGAAGCAAGGAACACAAAAAAATGGGGTTTTATGCTTATATCAATATAACTCAACTAGGTGAAGTCACTTACCAAATTTCATTAATTTATTTTCATAATTAAGGGAGATAACACGTTACTTATTCTCCATAAGGATAACATGGGGCTGAGTACGCAGGTTTGCTGCTATGGGAGCCTTTGTCAAAAAATTGTTTTTTTGAGGAAATATCAATGGTCCACAACCAGATAAAGCCGTATACCAAGTTTCGTCAGTATATGTTCATAAATAAGCGAGATATAAAATTTGTATTTTCCTCCATAAGAATAACATTAGACAACGTACTGTGTTTAGCACTTTCAATATCTCGGTAACCAATTGACGTAGAGAAATGATCAAAATACCAAATTGTGTGTTTTTTTAAGCTGAATCCAATGGGAAAAAATAAAATCTGACTATTTCCAAAATTATATGTAAAAAATTCAAAAAACCCATTTTTGGGGTACAAAACCCCCCCAAAATACCCCTTCGGATAGAGCGATCTGGCTGGTTTTCGATCTTAAAGTCATAAATGTTGCTTTACACGTGTATACCAAATTTCATCAAAATCGGATAATTTTTACGAGAGTTATCGTGCTCACGGACACATATATATATATATATATATATATATATATATAGATATATATATATATATATATACAGTTTCGAACGAATGGTATTTTTGGGGTCTGGGGACCTCAAAACGAAAAGTTATCATGGTCCCGGGCCTAGGTCTTACCATGCCGACTACGGTAATAGCTTCTTCCCTATAGGGGAAATTCGCTAAAAATACATTTTTTGTAAAAAAAACCTGTCAAGCGACCACACCCCCGCCAAACTATGAAGGAACTGCTTAAATGCGAGACATTCTATACAAATTTAAAAATATGTAATTTTATAATTGGACTAATACAGAACTTAATAATGAATAATGAATTTCAATTCTGTTCCTCCAAAATGTTAAATTTATTAAACACTTCAAAAGACCATCAAAGTAGTAGTAAATACCCAGTCCTGGGTATTTATCTTAATCTTGTTCAGAAGTTAAATGCTTGTAGTAACCATGTTATTCTCTTCAAAACACTTTTTATGATCATTTTATAATCCTTACAGCATGGGAATTTCAATGAACTTTGTAAAAATCCCCCAAATGTTATTAAAATCATAAATACCCATGTTTTAGGTATTTACTCGGGTACTTACCCCAAGCTCCGAGTAAATACCCAAAACGTGGTTTTTTTTATTTTAATAACATTTGGGGGATGTTAAAATCATAGATACCCACGTTTTGAGTATTTACCCGGGGCTTGGGGTAAATACCTATTTTTATTTACCTACCCGCTGGGTATTTACCCGGCCCACATCACTAGTCTGGACCAAGTGATATTGATAACTGTGTTTTTATCGGCTGGAAACGAATGTCAAACTGTGATTTGTTTGTCAATATGTAATCCATTTTGATTGTACTGGCCAAATCTTGTATTACTACTCATGTATTAGTTAGAAACCATGTAAAGATTATCAAATCTGCAGTGGTATCCAAATCCCATTAGTGTGTTTTAAGTATTTGAAACTACCAATTGATGGCAAATGCTCGCTCGAAAATACTCGAAACTCTAAAATAATTGGCACTACTCGACTCGATTAAAAAAAATCACTTCTCGCACACCCCTACTTCATATATGTGTATGTGCATTTATATGTACCTGATTATAGGTAGGGCTATTAATAAGCAATATCTGCTACCTGTCTTTAGGTGGAAAAATACCTGATGCTGCCATGATTCACGCTGCGAGAAAACGAAGGCAACAGGCCCGTGAGATGGGGGATTTTGTTCCCATTGAAGAAAATACATCAAAGTAAGCGGCATGTTATTAATTGTTATCAGTAATAAAATTAAGTTTTGTTGTTAAGTTTTAGATCCTCTACATTTTGATTTATATATAAATATAAATTATAATTTAGAAAAATTTATCAGTAAAAATTTGTAGCCTATACAATTTAAAAGATTGATTGCAATCTAATGTACCGGTATGTTTTTATCTAAGAAAATGCGTCCCTAGAGAATTGACAGAAAACACAAAAACTTTTAAACTTCCTTCTCTTTGCCTTCAAACAAATCTTTGCATTTTCAAAGCGTGGCGCAAACCTTAAAATGTGTACTTTACGTGGTCAAATTTGAATGATTTTTTTCCAGGATTAAAGTAACACACTGTTGCATTTTACTTTTAAACTTCTATCTTTGGATCCAACAACACAATCATGTTATTTAATCAATTATTGTGAACATTTTCTATCACTGATTAGAGAAAAACAAGTTCACTAGTGTCTGTAATCAGTGTTGGAAAATGTCTGCAATCATTTCGTTAATAACATAAACTCACCACTACCAACAGTGAATTTTAAACAAAGTACACATTCATGTAGGTACCTATTTAAATTGTTTTTTGAAAGTATTAGTTAACTAACTGTTCCAAAACAATACATTCTCAGGAAATATTTGATGGTTTGGGAAAGTAAATGTATGGAGTAAATCTATGACTTTTTTTAGTTTTAGCGAATTTCTCCTATAGGGAAGAAGCTATTACCGTAGTCGGCATGGTAAGACCTAGGCCCGGGACCATGATAACTTTTCGTTTTGAGGTCCCCAGACCCCAAAAACACCATTCGTTCGATACTGTATATATATATATACAGGGTGTTTTTTTTAACTGTGCCACCATTGGGATCTTGTAAACTGTACATCATACAGTAAACTTTAAATGGGGAACATTCCCTTGTTTTTAAAGAGGTTTAAAAATAAGTAGATAAAACTTTTGTAAATGGCCGCCATTTTCCAATATGGCGGTCAACTTCATTTTTTCTTATGGAATACCCTGTATTTTATGGTGTTTACGGATATTAAATGAAAATGTAAGACTTTTTTATTCTTGAGTAATTTTTGATATACTCAACCGTTTATGAGATACAGAGAGATAAAAATTTAATTCAGGCAGGCTTAGGCTCTCATAACAGCTGTTATTAATCTTTCGTCCATTTCCATTGCCAGCTGTTTATTAGCATTATAGCATTGTTGGAATAATAAACAATAATCACTAACCTGTAAACTTGCAGTCTCAGAATAGTTGTCTTTCACCGTGCAATTTATTAATAATTTCTTGTGGTTTTTAACTTGTACAGTTTTATTGTTTTTATTTTGGTTTTTTTTATAATTACGCTTGTTATGACAGTTCTCTTACTATGGAATTTACAAACAATGAAAAACTTGACATGGTCGAAGTGTATTTTCTGTGTAACAGAAACTGTAGTGCAGCAAATATCGCATATCAAGAGAGGTATCCTGATAGGCGAGTACCGAATCGTAGGTATTCCAAACAACTTATTGTAAACTTGGCAGCCAATGGTTCTTTTGCAAAGCCACGTCAGAGAGTAAGCACAGTTGTTACTGATGAATTTCAAATTGATGTTTTGGCATACTTTGAGGCTTTTCCTAATGCTTCTATTAGAGAAGTTGCATCCATTTTGCAAACTTCAACCTCCTCAATTTTTAAAGTACTAAAAAAAAACAAGTACCACGCTTATAAGTATGCGAAAGTTCAAGCTTTGATGCCGGGTGATGAAAATAGGAGGCTAGAGTTTTGTGGATGGTTAGCTCAGGAGGCTGTAAATACACCAGGGTTTTTATCGAACATTATATGGACTGATGAAACTAACTTTTCAAATAGGGGAATGTGGAATAGGAAGAACAACCATTACTGGGCTAAAGTAAATCCGTTAGTAGTGAGAGAAGGACATGACCAAGTTCGATTCTCGATAAACTGTTGGTGTGCTGTGTTGAATAATGCAGTAATAGCACTACACTTTTATGAGGGGAATTTGACAAGACATATGTATTTACAGTTTTTAGAGAACATTTTGTTGAACTCAATTGAGGATGTACCTTTAAATGTAAGAACCCAGTTGATATACCAACAAGACGGTGCCCCAGCGCATAACAGTGAAGTGGTAGTGCAGTTCTTGAACATTCACTTTCCCGGAAAGTGGCTTGGTACAAATGGCCCATTACCATGGCCAGCGAGGTCCCCAGACCTGACACCAATGGATTTCTTTGTTTGGGGTTATTTAAAAGACAATTTGTACAAATCCCGATACAACACTGTTGCAGATATGACAACGAGAGTCAGAGAAATCTTTCATGGAGTTCACCACAACACAATCAATAAGGCTGTGAATGATGTTTTAAAAAGGGCGACTGCTTGTATTTATACAGATGGTGGCCACTTTGAACACCTGTTGTAAATATGTTTCTTGTATCAAAAATGAAATTGTTATAATTAAAAGAAATCTTTTATGTGTGTCCTGTAGATAACTTTAATTATTTTCTTATTATAAGCAGCAAGTAAAATATGAATAAGCCACTAGCTCACTTGAAACTAATACACCTAGGCCTGCCTGAATTATATTAAACTTTGTCTCTCTGTTTCTCATAAACGGTTGAGTATATCAAAAATTACTCAAGAATAAAAAAGTCTTAGATTCTCATTTGCTAACCGAAATCACCATAAAATACAGGGTATGCCATAAGAAAAATTAAAGTTGACCGCCATATTGGAAAATGGCGGCCATTTACAAAAATTGTATCTACTTATTTTTAAACCTCTTTAAAAACAAGGGAATGTTCCCCATTTAAAGTTTACTGTAAGATGTACAGTTTACAAGATCCCAATGGTAGCACAGATAACAAAAACAACAAAAATGATTTACCTTTATCTCTCTGAATCTCATAAACGGTTAAGTATATCAGAAATTACTCAAGAATAAAAAAGTCTTACATTTTCATTTAATATCCGTAAACACAATAAAATACAGGGTATGCCATAAGAAAAAATGAAGTTGACCGCCATATTGGAAAATGGCGGCCATTTACAAAAATTGTATCTACTTATTTTTAAACCTCTTTAAAAACAAGGGAATGTTCCCCATTTAAAGTTTACTGTAAGATGTACAGTTTACAAGATCCCAATGGTAGCACAGATAACAAAAACAACAAAAATGATTTACCTTTATCTCTCTGAATCTCATAAACGGTTAAGTATATCAGAAATTACTCAAGAATAAAAAAGTCTTACATTTTCATTTAATATCCGTAAACACCATAAAATACAGGGTATGCCATAAGAAAAAATGAAGTTGACCGCCATATTGGAAAATGGCGGCCATTTACAAAAGTTTTATCTACTTATTTTTAAACCTCTTTAAAAACAAGGGAATGTTCCCCATTTAAAGTTTACTGTAAGATGTACAGTTTACAAGATCCCAATGGTAGCACAGATAACAAAAACAACAAAAATGATTTACCTTTATCTCTCTGAATCTCATAAACGGTTAAGTATATCAGAAATTACTCAAGAATAAAAAAGTCTTACATTTTCATTTAATATCCGTAAACACCATAAAATACAGGGTATGCCATAAGAAAAAATGAAGTTGACCGCCATATTGGAAAATGGCGGCCATTTACAAAAGTTTTATCTACTTATTTTTAAACCTCTTTAAAAACAAGGGAATGTTCCCCATTTAAAGTTTACTGTATGATGTACAGTTTACAAGATCCCAATGGTGGCACAGTTAAAAAAAACACCCTGTATATATACATATATGTGTGTGTGTCCGTGAGCACGATAACTCTCGTAAAAATTATCTCGCTTATTTATGAACTTATACTGACGAAACTTGGTATACAGCTTCATCTCGTTGAGGTCTATTGATATTTGCTCCAAAAAAAATATTGTTTACATAATTCTCCCTTAGCAGCAATTCGCGTACTCAGCCCCCATGTTATTCTTATGGAGAATAATTAAATACTCTGTCTCCCTTAATTATGAACATAAATGAATAAAAACTGGTATACAACTTCACCTAGTTGAGTTATATTGATATATTAGCATAAAAACCCATTTTTTGCGTTCCTTGTTGCAGCAAACCTGCGTACTCAGCTCTAATGTTATTCTTATGGAGAATAATTAAAATTGTATATATCGCTTATTTGTGAATATATTTTTATGAAACTTGGTAAGTGGCTTTATGTAGTATTAAGACATTTATATCTCCATTGGAAATTCGCTGAGTATGCAGGTTTGCTGCTACGGGGGTATTATTTATTTAGACCATATAGCCTACTAGATTCAAGTTCCTGGATTATTTTGTGGATTTTATAATGATAACCAAGCACCAACCAAAGAAAGATTTCAAAGCTTTTGAGTTGCCAAAAAATAAGTGTAAGTCATACAGCCTGGTTATAAAAATTCAACTGTTTGATATCCAATTGTAATGTCTTAGATATGACAACAAGAAGGGGAGACTGGTGAGGGAGGATGAGAACGACATGTGTGACGATGACATTCGTATCACCATGCAAGTGAATACGACAGCGGCAGATATGGAGCGTCGTAGGGAAGCATTCACAGCCGCAATGGATCACCCAGGTAAGCTCCGACGTTTCACAATTTAGCGTTAAGTTATTGTACAGTAGAACTCCGCTAATCTGTCACCGACTGGACTGAAAGCATGGTCAGAAAGAAAAATGTCAGATTATCACAGCAAAACATTTATTTACATGAAAACATGATAAAACCGTAGATTGAACTGAAAATGCCATTATGTATATACAGTTTTACAGATTTAGTAGTACTGTAAATCATTAATACTGTCACTGGTCAATGATTTACATCGTAAATGATGAGTCATCAACTGGAAATCTGAACGGAGCAGCGCACTGGATACGTTAACAATAACAAACACCGATAATGGCACGGTCGGAATAAGCGAGGGTTTGGACCATCCGAGGTCGGATTAGTAGGGTCCTACTGTACATTTCGTGAGCGCCTTAATTTTAAATGTTATGTGAGAAAATGTTAACGGTATTTGCATATGGTACAGTGTATTTTAAAGGTAAGGTTAAGCTTAGAATTGTTAACTATATTCTGAAGTAGACTTCTCATTGTCTCTGTAAAAGCTGTACCTACTTTAGTGTGTGCCAGGATTCAAAGAGGACGTAGTTACACTAATCACTGGTTACAACAAAATGAAGCTGTCACATTATTGGTAAGTCTTTTGGCTATCCAGTGTGGCCATCTTCCCTTCCTTGGTTCCTTCTTGTCTCTTCTGGGACTTGACTCCCAGTTGAGCCTGGATACCCAGTCTAGTCCAAGTCCTTGGAGGGAGTAGTGGATCTTCTTTGCAGCCTGGGAGGAAGGGCCCTTACCCGTCAGTCTCCGTACTGCCGGACAAACCGTCCTGGGGCCACCCGACCCCTGTGAGTTTGGAGACTCTGTGCGATGGCGGTCCCTGTCTTGTGGACATAGGGGGTCATCGTGTTAGAGGGCGAGTTGTCCTGGGGTTCTGTCACCCACAGAGTCCTTAAGCTAGGGGAAGGAGCTAGGTAAGGTTCTCTCTCCCTTTCTGGAGCGAGGCAGACTGACCCCGTCCTACCACCTTTCTCGTCCTTTTCCCTCTTTCTTGTGGCTGCATAATATCCCAAAGAGAGACATGCCTAGCCGGCTATGCCGGGGCCTCCTAATCCTCCCAAAAACAAACAAACATACACTAATCACCAACAGAGTATACTTTGTCAGCTATTACTTATCCTCTCAGGAGGGGATTTTACAACAGTTGGTGTGTCAGGAAAAAAAACATAAATCGATTACCACTTTCTTTCCGGAGTGGAGCAGTTTTACAAGTTAAGGTAAATAAATCAAACGAGTTCGCAAGCTGATGTGAGGGAAGTGAATTTCCGCATTAAAACCTTAAGAAAAATCTAATAAAGGGTTTAAAACAAGACTGGTACAATTTTTTTGAAAAATCTAAATTTGTTATTTTTTGGCTGTTCTGATGCTTATGGTTATTCACTATTAGGATGATAATGGTGTTCATTATAAGGTTAGGAGGAGGTATAGTCAGGATAACAAGTTGCTACAGGGGTATTGGGGATGATAAAACTATATCAAGATATGAAAAAACAGCCTTTTCCCCATAAGACAACCTACTGTCTTAAGACAATTAACATTTTCTTTAATAACTCGGTAAATACTTGTGCTAGAATGATGAGAGATGGCTTAAAAGTTTTGCATAATTAGTCTCCATCTTTTCACACACATTATTTTAACATCCGGGGTTTTTCTGGCCCTTTTTGGGTCCATAAACTCAAGATTAGAAAACTTAAAATCCCCCAAAAAGGGGGTTAGAGTTTTCTGATTGTTTTCCCCTACGAACTTGTCCAACTGATCAAAGGAATGTCCCTACCAAATCTGAAGTAAATCGCGACCGCTAGAGTGGGAACACACACACACACACATATATATATATATATATATATATATATATATTGTATTATTTAGTTCACTGCATAGGGCTACTATTATTATTATTACTTTTAAAAGAAAATTACCAGAGTACCCTTTAAAATTCATTTTTAATTCACTGACACATGTTTCGAGGTTTACCTCATGATCACTGTGATCATGAGGTAAACCTCAAAACTCGTGTCAGTGAATTAAAAATGAATTTTAAAGGGTACTCTGGTAATTTTCTTTTAAAAGTATATATATATAAAGTTTTTAGCGACCCCTCAAAACGTGTTCAGGGGGTCTCGTTAGGAACTTCTAGGGTGGTCCCAGGCTTAAGTCTCACCGTGCGGGTCATGCTAATAGTTCACTTTTCCAAAGGAAATTCACTAATAAATAGTTGATAGCAGCACACTCTGTTGGTGACTTAATCAAACTACGTCCACTTCAAATTCTGGCTAACACTAAAAGAGGGACTGCTGGACCATATAGATGAGATGACTCCTTCAGTCTATAGTCAATGTTAGAATGGTACGACAAGATTGTGACTGATGTTTAGGTAAAGGTTGTCTAGTAAATAAAGTAAAGGATTTCATATCAGTTGAACCTGAGTGTCACCTCTGACAATCAACAAAATTCACTCTACTGAATGATAATGGGTTTTACTTTTGTAAGAGTCTTAAATCTACTGATACCGGTACGACCAAATTGAATTTAACAAATAAATACTTAAAATTAATAAATAGCCCAGTTATGATATAAAGTTTTCTAATGAAGTAAGAACAAGCTTTTGTTAAACTCAGTATTTTTTATTAACCGTCCCTTCCTTTTAATTACAGCATCAGAAGAAAGTGATAAAGGAGAAGAAGAGGAGTGGGAAAAACAACAAATTAGAAAGGGAGTAACCGGAGCTCAGGTAAACAATAATCTTAATATTACTACTTGCAGTTTTAATCTCATTCTTGATGCCGTGCTAAAGATTCACTTGATTGTTATGTTACACTTTTAGACTTTGTTTTTCTCTCATGAAGAATGGACAATACCTTACATATAAACTAACTGACAGTAACTTTGTTACAAATAAACATGATACAATTGGTTGACAATGTTGGCTTTAATGTACGATTCTTGAGTCTAAATAATTAGTTTGTGTATGGTATGCCTATGGTTTGTGTATTAATTGAAAAATGATGATTTTTGTATTTTTATCAGTTTAAGTGCAGTGTACAAGTAACTTACTAGTGATTGTTTAGATCTAGTTGAGTTTTGCCAATTAGGCTTCCTTGAGTTTTTAGTATTTTTGAGCGAGTATTTTCCGTCAGCACTGATCATTGTCAGTAGGTGGTTTTGAATAGTGTTATGGATTGTGGCAACGACCGAGTAACAAAACAGTGTTACACTAACTGTAGAAGACAACATTATTGAAAGGAAAAAATAGTTCAACTTTCTTAGGCTTAATAATTGATGATCAACTAGCATGGAATGACGATATTGATCATGTTTGTGCAAAGGTGAGCTCTGGTGTTTATGCAATAAGAAAAATGTATTTTTGTTGCGAACTTGGCACTCTGCTCATTCTCTATTATGCACATGTGCATTCTCATGTTCAATTTGGCCTAATGTTATATGGAGGAACATCACAAACTAACTTAAACAAAATTTTAGGTATCCAGAAAAAGGCAATCAGGGCCATGTTAGTAAATAGAACGACCTTTAGTTACCACGTTAGCATAATTAGAAGCAGAAAGTGCATTTTAGCAGATCTGAGATGCATGGGGACTGTCTTATGTAACTGCGGGAGAGTCCTGGCGAGACGCCAGCTGCGCGACGGCGTGAACCCAGACCTGGCGGAATGTGGTCCACTAAATGTCAATTACTTTGTTACAATGTTTTGCTTGGATCGCTGACACATCCAACTCCTTGTCTGTGGTCAGTGTCTAAGCACTACATTTTACGTCTCGTTTTTCCTCTCGGGACTCAAACGCAGTTATATGACAAGCAAAAAATGAAAACAAAACTTTAACTGGGCGACGCCTACTTTAGTACTTAAGCTCAGAGAAATGCATCCATAGTTAGTTCTGCATCCACACCACTGCAATGGAGTCGAAATACTACTTGACAATCTACCTCACCCACCCCAGGACGAGGGAGGAAATCGAGGAGCTTAGGGACTCCACAAGCCTCGTGCTAGATGTCCCTGTTTACCTCCCGCCACATTTGGTCCAGCTCAAATTACCGGTAAGGATAGGTTTTAATAATTGTCTACAAATAAACCAGTCAACACAACGTATTTCATTTGCAAAAGGACAATAAAACAATAACCAATTTACTATAAACAATGTATTTACCTGCAGCTCTTAAACATTTGACAAATAATTTTCTATCAAGAACAAAAAGAGTATAAGGTTTTACAAATTGATGATACAAAGTGAATCAAAGCATTTCTTATTATAACAATTATTTGAAACAGAATACAACAAACCATTGGACGTGTTCTCAGGCCGTAAGATATTGCATTAGCTGTAAGACCCTTTAAGTAAGCTCTTAACATTTGACAAGTATGTTTCCATTATTATATGAATAAATATAAGCTACTAAAGTTGTTAATTATTGATGAAGTCGTTGATGTTAATGTTGATAAAATTAATTTAGTGTTATAATAATCAGCAGTAATCAAAAATATTACAAAAACTTAGTAACTGTAGGGATTAAGAATCCCTCTTGAAGATAAGTACATCTGGTGATCTGCCCGTCCTCCTTGTACATTTTAAAGAAAACCCGCCTTGTCTGATTTTGATTGTCATCTTCTGTCAATTGAATGTCAAACCTAGATGGTAGACAGACAACTGCCTGTGAAGAATCTGGCATTCCTATCTCAGCAGCAATTGATTTGCCAAATTTAGTATCAACTCGTCTGATCGTAATTATAGGGTAGCCATTCAACAAAATCAAGTCCTTCACTGGAACTCTAGGTAACGAAATTGATTTTTGAAGTCCTTCCAACTTAGTAGCGAGAGACATCTTCTTTTGACTCTTTCTCTAAACATTTAGTGAACAAAAATAACACTTTGTATTTAAAATGGGTATTAATAAAACCCAGAAAGAAGGTAGTGTATGTTTATAACTTTAAAGAAACACAAAAGCCTATCATAGTTATTAATTTGCATGATACATTTTAATTTCGACTCCCGAAATACTCAAATATTTATACATCAATTGTTGTATTGATTTATTTTCTTATTCAAGAATAACGTAACTTTTTTGGACATGATAATAATAATTAGACCTAACTGTAGAGCTGCTGATTAATATTTCCCGACCATCCACAGCCTGGTTTAATTTCATTCTGTTCGATAAAAGACCAACCACATCTTGAACAATTGTATTTTTTGTTAATGTAATTTGAAGTCTTCTGAGATGACTCAAATCAAACCACTTGTTCATAGTTGTTAATATCAGTTACACTATTATTAAAACATCTACGACATATCTGAACGTCTTCTCGTTTGTAATAACAGATCAAGGAGCTCATACAATTTATACAATGTTAGTTGACAAGTTGTTCATATATTTCACAAGGGAGTTTATTTATAACGGCATCTAGTTCATTCAACTGTTGAAACTCCTCCAGAATAGTTTTTTAGTTAATTCATATAAGGACATCATGAGTAACAGTGCATACTCGTCTCTAAAACAAAAATAGATAAATATAGGTTTATGTTATTTACAAACGTATAAGAATACAAGGAGTTAAACTGTAACGTAGTAGGACATGTTTTAAAAATAACTCTATATTAAAGTTAATGTTCTTTAGCATTAAAACTACGTGAATAGTAGAGCATGTCAGCAGCATTATTGTTTTCACATAATTTTGTGTTTATATAAGAATTCGGTACTACCGATGAGAATAATCAGGTTATTATTAGTGATTTATTCTACCAGAAATATAAAACAATATCCAAATGTTTAAAACCATATGAAGTGAAACAAGTATAAGAGCTAAAAAGTATTAATTGTCCTCTTTCTTTACAACATATGAATAAATTATCAATACTTATAATAACAAGTTTAAAGCTGGGAAAATTCTAGAAATATTTATTGTTTTGTTCTTCAGGTATTCCCCAGACTATATGTCTGGTGGAAGAAAGTAGAGCTCCTTCACAGAGCACCGCCACAAACACCCTCACCACGACTCGCCCTACCACTGCCTTCACCACGACTCGCCGCCCATCAACCACTGCTGCCCCCTGACCACCCTCACCACGACTCGCCCTACCACTGCCGTCACCACGACTCGCCGCCCATCAACCGCTGCTGCCCCTGACCACCCTCACCACGACTCGCCCTACCACTGCCGTCACCACGACTCGCCGCCCATCAACCGCTGCTGCCCCCTGACCACCCTAACCACGACTCGCCCTACCACTGTCGTCACCACGACTCGCCGCCCATCAACCGCTGCTGCCCCCTGACCACCCTCACCACGACTCGCCCTACCACTGCCGTCACCACGACTCGCCGCCCATCAACCGCTGCTGCCCCCTGACCACCCTCACCACGACTCACCCTACCACTTAAACTTCTGCCTCTGCCGCCGTCCTCACCACGACTCTCCGCCCATCAACCGCTGCTGCCCCCTGACCACCCTCACCACGACTCACCCTACCACTTCAACTTCTGCCTCTGTCGCCGTCCTCACCACGACTCGCCCTAATACACAAATCTCCGCCTCTGCCGTCACCCTCACCTCTTCTGCTATCACTCATCATCGCCATCACCCTAGATCATTACTCAAAACGATCGCCTCCGTCAGCCCTTTCACCTCCTCCACCCCTCGCCATAACCCATACCCTTCACAAATCACTTACCCGGCAATTTTACATACATTATTAACAGCCACTAAACCATCACCCATTTCAAGACCTCCTCCTCCTGCTCCCATTGACAAATTAGCTTTTTTAGTAAATCAAATTTTTAAATGAAATGGTGTACTCATTGTGTACTTTATGCTATACCTATTATAATTAATGACTGCTTTTTTACCTAACCACGAAACGTATTAAAGCTCAAAGTAAAACGTATAGAAGTGCAAAGTGTTTACACTTATAAATAAAAATCATAGTATAAATTTACTCTTGTTCCTTGAATTATTTGCTACACAAAGAACACTATATGTTGGAAGAATAATCTTTCTCTGAAAACCTATGGAAACATATTTATTCAAGCAACCAACTACCGAGAAACAAGGCATTAATTACCAAAACTACAAATAGCATTGCTGAAAATCACCGTGCAAATCTTTATTTAAAATTAAATACTAAAGCTGGGGGAAAAAAACATTAGTGCAAGACAGCTGATATGTAAACTAAACTATTAACTCTAAAATTCCAACAACACTTATGAACCGGAAACTACCACACAATTATCTGTAAGGAGTGAATATATTACAAATAATATATACAAACAGGTTTAGACAAAAATAAAAACCCTGGTGTTAAAGTCAAAATATTCAGTTCACAAACTCGCAAAGAGCACCTGGAAACAATATATCGAAGCAACCTGAAAACATGGTTATGTGAGCAAAACGAAAATTATCACTTACAGTTAGATCGGAAGAGCGGTGCAGATGCTGTGCGGAGACACGCTCGACTGAACTCAACTGTTGAAACACGTGTATTTATATCAAACCCGCCCGTACTCTTCTATGTTGGTGCCCCTCTCGCACTATAGTTCTATCTTTTTCTCTCGCACAGCTTCAAATGACCACACCTAACTGTGTTGCTATCCTTGTTGCACCCCCTATTCCTCTCGCTCTAGCCAATAGCGTTGACCACGCCCAAGAGAATATCTGTCTCTGTTAGTGGAGGCTATTTCCTTCTCTCTCGCTCTACTGCCAGTCGACGTAAAACGACCACACCCAAAAGGTTTTCTGTTTCTTTCTTGCAAGTTTTCGCTCTCCCTCTTGCTCAAAGGGTAGCATTAGTGTGGCCAACGCCCCTATCTCTACCCTGCTCGCATACCCAACCTCAACAGAGAAGGGGTCCACGACTTTATAAGCAGATGTGAGCGGAGTTTGAGTCACAGTTCACCAGCTCATCTGCAATAGTTCGCGTGTGATGTTTATGTGCGCAGTTTGTCGTGAAGCGTATTTTCTTACTACTAGTGTTCGTGATAAACATCAGACAGTATGTCTTTCACTTAGTAACTTTTATACACCACAGTTAAATTTTCAATCACCGCAACAAAGTAGACCAGTGGTCCCGCATTTGCCTCTTCAAAGTGTAGACAGTTCAGGACATTGTAACACTCAAAAACAATATGTTAAAGGTAGTGTCTGCCAGCCACCCGCGTCATCGTCGAAAATCGGTAGTGGTGGCGGCAGTAGTACTAGCAGTATCAAAGGCAAAACTAACAGTTCAGTGTTAAAAAGAAAAGCTGCATTAGAACCTTCTAATATTTCTGCTAAACTAAGAAGACTTCAGAAAAAACCCAGTAGATCTAGGGATTCACCCACATCTTTGCCATCGACATCGCAATCTGCAACTAGATCTATCCCAGCAGTTGTATCGTCTGCTACCAATGACTAATAGCCTACAAAGCCTACAAAGGCTATTCATAATGATAGGAACTATTATATCAAAAACAAAAATGGTGACTTTATTGACTTGGAATTAAAAAAGGCTCTTAATAATGCTCGGGACTATTGTATCAAAAACAAAAAAGGTGACTTTATTGACTTGGTTCCTTTTGTTAATCTGCATTAGTAGTTATAAAAGACATTCTCAATAGTGAAATGGAAATAACTCGCTCGCTTAAATTCAATATGGTACTTGAGGCCTATTACGAACTTTCTGAAGAAGGACTGACTGCTACTAGAAACTTCAAAATTCAATCCAGGATGGTGTTTGCCGGGACCGATGATTTGGACAGTCAACTGCATAGTGATGGGGCGAAGCTTTTGTAAGAAGAAGACGAACAGGAGGCTGAAAAAAGTGGATGGATCTTCAACAACGATAAATGTCTAACATTACGTGTAAGTAAGTTGTTAATAAGGAACCAAGTGGCTCAAGCTATGTACCTTTACCAGCTAAATTAGTTAAACGTAATGCTTGTGTTAACGTAATGAATGAAGATAATCGATGCTTTGTTTATATTATGCTAACAAAGCATATCCCAAATATTAAACCAGTATAACTTTGACGGTCTCAAGTTCCCTGTCAATATAAATCAAATCAAACAGTTCGAAAAACGAAATCTCAATGTTTCAGTTAACGTTTTTGAGTTAACTAGCGAAAATAAAATTGCTCCTCTTCGGGTTGTTGATGAGCTGAGCGACCATACAGATCTGCTTTTACATGGAAAGGACAACCAATCTCACTTCGTCTACATTCAAGACTTTGTTAAACTAATTCAGAAGCAAATTAGGAAAGGTAGCAATAAGATAGTAGTCTGTAAATAATGCTCTCAAAGTAAAGAGGTGAGGAATTGTAAGCCTAACGCTGAAGTATGACTGAAGGAACATTTAACTTTGTGCGGAAAATATAAACCTACAGAAATTAAACTCCCCTCTCCTGATAATAACACGTTGCAGTTTCAACAGTTTGAAACTCGAATAAAAGTGCCGTTTACAATAGTTGCTGACTTTGAGTCGACACTAACACCTGTCTGCACAGGAGATATAGATTACGATGAGAAGACGTATCAGAGACACAATGCGAACAGTTTTTGTACCATTATTTCATCCACATATGATTCGGAAACACTTGAGGAGTTAAACATTTCGACAGAACCGTTTCTTTATCGAGGTCCAAACGCGGGGGCTAAGTTTTTGCTCCACATAAAAGAAGTAGCCGAACGTATTGAGAAAATATATTCCATTAACAAACCTATGTCCATGAATGAAGAAGAACGCAAGCGGCATGATGAATCAGTGGAATGTGAACTTTGTAAAAGAACATTTAGTGAGCTAAATACTGATACCCTCAAATGTGCGGATCACAATCACATCACTTCAAAATTTCGGTATTATTCTCTGTGTAGTCGATGCAATCTTAGATGTAAAACACCAAATTTTATTCCTGTATGGTTGCACAACTTGTCAAATTATGATCAGGCTTTTATAGTTTCTAACCTGGACGTCTTAAAAGGATGTGACATAAGAATGATTCCTTCAAACAAAGAAAAGATGCCCGTTCAAATAGGAAATATTTGGGTGCGATTCCTAGATTCTTACAGAATGATGTCAGCTAGTTTGGATGAATTAACAAGAAATTTGCCGCTAACTGATTTTATCGAAAGCTAGAAACTAGAACCCTCAGAACATTTTGATTTAATTATAAGAAAAGGTGTGTACTATTATGACTTTGTAACGTCCAAAGACAGGTTTCTAGAGGAAGGCCTTCCGCCTAAAGAAGCTTTCAAAAACAACTAAATGTCGGTGATATCAGCGATGAAGATTATGATCATACATCTTGTGTGTGGGAAAGTTTACACTTCAAAACGTTCCAAATTCCAAACTTCACACTTCAAAACTAATAGTATTTAAAAATAAAATCCTAAGGAAAATTTATGGACCTATATGTGATCAAGGAGAATGGAGAAGAAGACACAATAGAGAGATAAGACAACTTTACAACAGCACAGATATAATTGGGGAAATTAAGTGTCGAAGAATCAGATGGGCGGGTCACGTCTTGAGAAGAGGCGAAGAATGCAGACTAAGAAGAATATTAAGGGCAATGCTGTTGGAAGGCGACCTCGAGGAAGACCAAAACAGAGATGGTGGAAACAAGTGAAAGCGGACATGGAGAGAATCGGAGCAGTAGAGGAAGATGCAGAGGACCGGATAACGTGACGAAGATTTGTTGGTGCGGCTAAATATCACCTCCGATATAAATGGCCCTGGGAGTAAGTAAGTTTAAGCTTTAGAAATACTTTTGTACTGTGTCAATCTTGTTTTGAAATAATTTGTAGTCCTTCAGAAAGTCATAACTATTTTGAATTTGACTATCAATTGTTTTGGACACAAAGAAACTGGAAATTTTATAAAATTTCTAGGCATTTTGAATTCAGTGTTAACCATTTTGTAGATAACATTGTTAAACAAGAAAATAGTTGGTGTGATAGGTGTGTTTTCCAACCCCTATTTCAATAGACTATAGTCAATGTAAGCAAACAACACATGAGCATGATTTTGACAACAGTAGCGATAGCGATGTTTCAGTTGTTACTTCCCACAATGTAATCGAACTTTATGACCCTTTCCGTTTTTAATAATTGCAAATCTTACCCTTGTCGTGTATTTCACTATCATATATGATCAGATTGTAGATGAGCTGGTGAACTGTCATTTCATATATTTAATAATTTGTATTAAATTTGTTCAACATTATACTGTCCTTTATATTTTGTGTTCTTTACACAGTTATCTACTCATATTTGATTTCTGTTGCTGTTAAAACAAAATATGCAGTAAAATAATGTCTTAATATTTCTGATAAATCCATGTTCTTCACCGTATATTAGTTACTTTATAACAATTTTAACTTATTCAAATGCTAAACGTAACTATGTATAAAATAATTATTTTTCCTGAAATTTTGTGTGCACTTTGCTCTTTTTTATTTATTTTAGTATTAAAAGGAAAATATTATGTATTGTTTAATGCGTATTTACAAATCTGATCCATCTGTACTACAATATAATATTGTAAATCATTGGTTTATATTTTCAGTGTAAACTCTTGTTGTATGATTTTTCTGCTTTTATTAATAAATACTTGTATTAACTATAAATACGTGTCATTATTTCTTGTTTCCGCAAAAATATGTGAGGGGAGGAAGAGAAATAAAGCACTATACACACAGATACTGCTACATTCATTATATTTTTAAAAAAGAAATCTCATACAAATTGTACACTTTTAAGCAATTACCATCTTGAATACATACTTCAAATTTCCAACACAGAGTTAGTTATATTTGACACACAAAAACAACAAACTTCAGAGTCTGTCCACGGTAACATTGACATCCGTAGTGGGGTCTGTTCGTACCAGGGTTTAAGCTGCGGTCGCATTTGTCGCAAAATGCGACATGCACCACGAAAATGCGACAATATTTGGGCAGGCTGTCGCTTTTTTGCTACAAAGAAAAGTATAAGAAATTGTTTTAAATTTTATTGCAGAAAATCTGGTTTTAACAATACAAATTGCATTAAAAGTCCATGATCACGATCCACAACCAAAAAGATTAGAAGAGTAGTTGGGATGTTGTAGAGGCTTAACGTTGCGTTGGTTGCACTAAGTCACTTTACCGATCGCCTCTGAGCGAGTGGTAGAGGAGACGAGCCTACATTACATAAACAGTGTCTGTCGATTTCAACTGCGTACCTTGTAAACAGAACGGGCGAGTTACTGAGAACGGGCGAGTTACTGAGAACGGGCGAGTTACTGATATGACAGTTGTAGTGACAGTAGCTAACCCCCTAGCAGACGTCATGCGCTGTGACTCAAGTTTGGCGCGCACTCTGTAGTAGCCGAGTCTAGCCGAGCGAATCGGCGAATGCGAGAATGTCGAGGGCTAGTTCGCCACCGAAGGGATGATTGCGCTCGCCTCGCAATCCCACCGATTCTTGTCGGTTTTTGTGACCGAGTCAAAGGAGACGAGCGGCAGGTCCTCCATACTTAGTGCCGCTCGCGGTCTCGACTCGCTGCAGAATGTGGGCGGTTACACGAGCACGAGTCGCTCGAAATCGCAATGATCGGGCCAAAGTGTTGAGGTACCTTAGCGAAAACAGACAACTCAAAATCGCTGATGCGCAAATGCGATCGCGATATGCTTTGAGGTTATGTTTCAGGTAATGTTCGGGGTGTGTGAGTTTTAGTTGTTCTGGTGCCATATTAGGCCTATTCTATTAGAATGTTTAGTATATTTCCATTACCGACTTTAATGGTTAAAATGGATAAGATAAGTTTCCAAGAAAAGTAGACTCTGCTGAATTATATATTATTAAAATGTTAAACCTTAAAACAAATACAAGCAAAAACAACTTAAGACCAAAAATAGTATAATGACACGCGATAAAAATGCGAAAAGGAAAATATTTTTGCTACAAGTCTCTAAGAGCTTGTAGCATTTTTGCTCAAAGAATTTTTATCCCAGCTGAATCCCTGGTTTGTACCAGTGGTCTTGCGTCTCCACGGCTTCTTTCATTCAATTCTTGAACTAATCGAGGTAAGTCATTGGTGATGTGACGGACTAGTTGTTTGTCCAGAGTCATGGCAACCATATCATTTGTGGTTTTTGTAGAAAGCAAAGCCACAACCTTGTAGTGTTTAGAAAAGTATCTACTGTAGCGTGAAATCAAAAACTGTACAGCTGGGCTTATTTCAATTAAAATATTAAAATAGCTCTCGAGGGACGGAAACAACCGTTTCAAAGAACTCCAGCCCACGTTTTGGAGTAACACTCTGAGCGTCTGACGTATAGTGTCCGACTCATTAGTGGGTTTTGACAATATTACAGAGTTTATGTTGTAGTTAATAGGCTTCTGTTGCATGTGATAGTTGCACAGTGCGACGATTCCATTCGGTCTTGGTTCCACCAGAATCTTGTGCAGATAGAACGGTTTGAATAAAACACTTTCAGATAAAAAGCGGTTAATTGCATTTGAAACAGACACTTTGTAGACCAAGTAAATCTTCAAAGGTAAATTCAACAGTGGTGAAATTATTTACCAAATAAATGGACGGTTTTAAGTCCTTCAACGAGTCGAGTCCAACGACAGCACTGGCTTGAGTTGCCACTTTGTAGATTTGGCGAAGTAGCAGACGGGGTTCCCAGTTATTGCACAAGCGTGTAGTAGGTGGATCGCTCGTTTTAGACGAAGTAGGGGGTGGTGGCGGTGGCTGCGGAGCTAGAGACTGACATTTCTGAGACGTCATCGATGGATGTTCAGGTCGGTATACATCCTCCTCCTCCACCTTTTGTTGTAAAGAAGTGCAGAAATTCGGTGTCGTTTCTTTTCTACAGTCTGGCATCTCCTGCAGTGTTTCTCCGGTCAACGTGGCTAGAAGCTGGTCGATATCCATGGTGTTGAGGAGCAGTGACGGGGGCACTGGAGATGGTGGTCTAGTCCGTCTAAGCTTCACGCGACTGAGATCCTTACGCGGTGTCGGCATTGATCGTTTCACGGCTGCGTCCATAATACCACTGACTGGTGTGCCGAGACGCCCGGTTCGTTTTTATACGGTCTGTGAAAAACTTGTTTGAGTTTTGTATCCTTTTTAAATCCAAGGTGTGCCGAGAGGCCCGGTTCGGTTTTTTTTTTTATTTTTATACCGTCTGTGAAAACTTGAGTTTTCTATTCTTTCTAGATCCAAGGTCTTGGTCAATGAACCGGACTTCACACAGACGTCCACCTTCGAACAAAGGTTTGTTAAACTTTTCCACATAAAAAATGTTGTACAGCGGTTAATCACATTTGAAACAGAGGCACTTTGTAGACCAAGTAAATCCTCAAAGGTTCATTCAACAGTGGCGAAATTATTTAACAAATAAATGGACGGTTTGAAGTCCTTCAACGAGTCGAGTCCAACGACAGCATCGGCTTGAGTTACCACTTTGTAGATCAAAACTTTAGCCACAAATTTTGCGATCATTGGTTTTGTCCACTTTATCTAATTGCGTTTTAAAAGTAGTCAGCTGTTCTTTTAGAGCGACTATTTCAGTTTTGGCTAGTTTGCGATGGCGTGTATTCTACCTGTGGGGTCCCAAACCAGTTCTCTACCTTTGTAATCAAACACTTTTCCAAGATTTTGAGCCCACCTTAGTGAAGAGGTAGGAATGTATTCCCTGTCTGAGCCGTGAGTTTTTATTATGAAATCTTTAGATTTATTTGTTCCTCCTATCAAAACTGGTTCGTCTGCACTGGTTTCCACTTGATTAAAGGATCGCGTTCCGCATTTGAAATTGCCAACTGACTCGTCGTATTGGCAAATCTGGGAAAGTACACTCGCATCATTCGACGATTTACCAGCACCCACGTTGGACAGTTGTAATGTTTTGGCATCCCAGAACTGGTTTGTGGCATCTAGTTTTAGGCAGGCACTGTTCAATTGAGTCAACTGCGAGTTCAAAAGCTGTAGTTTTTCGCTTAAACCTTCCATTTCAGTTCTGGAAACATAGAATTTGTCTAGATAATCCTTGCTTACGCGATCTCTTTCGGGATCCCCAGAGGTTCTTAACTTCTTAGTTCCATCCTCATCGAGCGTATAATCGTCTTCTAATAGCCCACGTTTCCCAAGAAACAGGGAATGTCCAAATTTGTTTACAATATGTCGTCTTATCATAGTGTTGAGCGTTCGGTAACTCAAAGTAGAGTAAGGGGGCAGCTTGCTTGATACAGTACTTATATCCAACTGTTGTAACGTGATGGGAATCCCAACCACTTAACATATAATTTATTTCCTTTCCGTTTTAGAATTTTCTCTACAAGATAAGTGTCGGGGTAGTTGGTCTGTTGTAGTTCAGGTCCGTAGAAAACACCTTTAACAGTATTCCTTAATTATTGTGCGCACTGCCTAATCGTTCATGACACATCTTTTACCTACGACCCGTCGACTAACTTGGTGCAGAAAATCATGTAACAGTTTGTTTGTGGTGGGGGCTAAAGGTATATATACAGGATGCTGTTGGAGTAATCTCTCAGTCCTGGTGTTTGGTGTTTAGTGTGAGTCATTATTGGGAAAGCGGTGGTCGACTTAAGCGCCTTCGTTGGTGAGAACAAGAAAATTATTATCAAAGAAATTTCTGTTATTGATTTGGATTCGAAATGCATACAACACTGGATATTCAAACCACCGAAGGAAACAGGCAGCGAGAGTGCAACAGGGATTCAACACGATTGCGGAGGATGGCATGTTGGGGAGTTTGCCGGACGTAACAGGTGGATAAGCAAACACTATCATGGAATTGGATTCGGCGCCGGAAGTGCAGACTACGATTCCCTTACCTCCGCGCTAGGTGATTTGTTGCAACGTGCAGCTTCTCTATGCTGCGTCAAGTGAAAAAGCTAAGGTACTGGAGAAGTTACTTGACAATCGGCATGTCGTGTTCAGTCTAGAATCACTTGGATGCCCTGCTCTTTCGAGCGACGTCTTGATTCTTCCACCTGTTGATGACCTGTCAACAGACAAAAATCAATGTTTGTTCCACCATCTGTACGCTCCTGCATTTTATTGTACACAAACCAGTGTTCACAAACTGGGAGAGTGGTCTATCAACAATCCGGCAAAAGTAGATATAAATGATCTGATCCGGCAGTTAGGGGAAAGACTTTTGTTGACTGGAAATTGAAGTCTCCCTCGGCTCGTCAAGTTGAAGAAGGCTTCCTTAGAATGATTAGCATGAAGGACACTACGAAATGCGTTTATTGTGGAGTTAATCTGTTTAAGTGGGAAGAAGGCGATGATCCGTTGGAAGACAGCTACAACTCTCCGTTTTGCTCTCTCGTCCACTACAAACTACAACAGAAAAACAAGTGCAACCCTGAAGAGAAAAGTGAACGTCGTGGAGACATTTCTACAGGGAAGGATGTCACTGGCCGATACGTCTTGTCTTTAGACATTACTCAAGAAGATCTCTCAAATATAGGCAAGGCATAATGTTCACGAACGAACACACAAATGTGAATGTGGGAATGTGAATATGTGAATGGGTGGTGTTATGTGTGTGAATAGCATATACACTGTTTTTACATATTTCACGTCAGACGATTGTCCATCGTCATAGCGCTTCAACCATGTCTCAATTTTATAGAAATATGAAAATACTTAACCTTCGCTAACCCTGTTGCCACCACCTTCTACTTTCATGATGACGACGATAGAAGATCAACATACATCAGTGACAGAGAACATTTCAAACTCAGGATTCAGAAAGCAGAACTACTTTTGTCTTCTTCTCTTCTTGCAAAGAAACATCACATATCCATTTGTACTATTTTAGATCATGCTATGTGTTACTTCAAGTATGAGAAAATAAATAAATAATTTATCAACTAATCTTTCTTTGTTATTTATTATTGTCACTTCCCACGGCGCTTGGCCAAGTTCGCGCGGCTGGCATCTCGCCAGGTCTCCCGCGCAGTTACATAAGATGGTCCCCATGTATCTCAGATCTGCTAAAATGCACTTTCTGCTTCTAGCATTATGCTAATTAGGTCACGTGATAACTAAAGGTTGTTCTATCTGCTCATGTTAAAAATGAGGCCTGATGAATCATGCAGAAAACAATTTATAGATTTGAAAATTTTAACTGTATTTAGCTTATATATTTTTCAAACGATTGTCTTTGTAAAATGTAATGAAAGAAACAAAATTAGAAGACGTACACCCCTACAATACAAGAAATAGAAATAACTTTGTTGTTGAGTCTCATAGGACAAGTATTTTTCCCAAACAGCCCACTTATGCAGGAATACAATTTTATAATTACTTACCTCAAGCAATAAAAAATATAAATGACTTTAAACTTTTTAGGAAAACATTAAATAATTTTCTGCTTGACAATCACTTTACTCCTTGGAAGAATTTTTTCAAATAGATAAATAACACATGCCTTTCTCAAACATGTTTTCAGGATTTTATTGTTATTAGATTAAGATGGATATTGGAACTCATACTACAAGCCAAACTTAGACTTAGGTTAAAATGTACCTAGCCAGAACTATGTACTATGTTGATGCCATTCATGTACACACAATGTATGTACTTTTGAATAAAGTGATCTGAATCTGAAAGTATAGTTTAAAGTCCAATTGTGGTTTAAAACCGATATTACGAGTATAAATACGCATTTAAAAAATATAATCACGGTTTTAAGTTTTGACTGTTAAAATGTGGTTTGGCAGTAGTTTTCGGCCAATAAAGCACTAATCGGTTGCCGGTTGGCTAATTCCACATAGCCCGGCTGTTGTTTATGGTGGAAGAAAAAATTAAATTAAAACAAATTAAATTAAATGGTGGCCGTATATTAAATTAAATGTATGTATCCAGTAATTAAACTTGATATTTTATACCTTAATGAAAAATCGTGTGCTCTCTCGATGTGTTAAAGAGTTTTGAACAAGCTTATTTAACTGAACTTGGCAAAGGAACTTCGTCTTGAAGAAACTTGTTTCAAATAAAAAAACCTGAAACCTAGCAGACAAAACATACCTGAGATAAAAGTTTCATTGGATCATGATAAACACAAAATAGTATTCCTTGTTCAATAATGTCTGTACAAATATTCCTTATCAGGCTCAAGGCAATGTATTAACTGTCAGTTTTTCTAAAATATTCTTATGTCACTGTGCTAAATTAAAAAATCAAGGACTCAATTTCTATTATACTTTCCTTTTCTATATATATATATATATATATATATATATATATATATATATATATATATATGTAGTAGGTTATACCAATTTTAAATGGGAGAGTACAATTAATATATTGAAATAAATATAATATATATATATAAATATAATATATATATATATATATATTATATTTATTTCAATATATTAATTGTACTCTCCCATTTAAAATTGGTATAACCTACTACAATGTTTTAAAAAATATGTATTTAATTGTTAGGCGTACCAACATTTCTGAATCGTAATTTTATATTTTTCACTCGCAGATAGCAGCAGCTCAGCAAGAGAACATGTTCTATGGCTACACCATGCCGCAAATCCCAGCTGAAATGAACATGGCTGCCAACTCGATAGCTACAGAACCCATGGCAACCGTACCAGCAACCGTAGCCATGTCGATGCAAGAAATGATGATGGCTCCTTCAAAAATGGATCCTCAGTCTGTTGCTAAAAGGTTGAAAGATAGGTAAGGTTATTGTTGTTATTTCTTCGTAGCCTATATGTTTTCCTATTGAGTGTCGGAAAACTCACCTGAGTAATTGGGATCACTTTGCATGACTTCGTTCTTCTAACGGTAAGTATTTATTGACCGATCAAGATTTATAGTAGTAACATTTGGGTTTAAAACGTGGATAGTAAATGTATGTGATGGTAATTAAGCTTGATTGTTGAATTAGTTTTGTATAATAAAGCTGCCTATATCTTAAGCTATGTTTTCAATTACAGAAATCACTAAAATTGTACTTGAGATCAGTGAATAGTTAATTTTCTTGGAATAATACTCACTATTAATACTTATCAGGTTTGTAAAGTGGCATTTGCTCTTAGTAGGTAAATAGTTTTTGGTGAGTTTGTGCATTAATTGCTACAATATGTTTTACAGGATAGTTTGACTGCAAAAACTGGTGACATTGTCAGAGATTCTTAACAGCAGTACTTAATTAAAACTAACTAGGGATGAGTCGATTCTCGTTACTACCGATTCTTGGACATTGGTATCGGTATCATTCGTTCAATTTCGATACCGATACCATCGATACCCCCGCCGTCTACCCGCACTACGAAGTGCACGGGAAGGGATACTTCCGCCGTTTACCCGAGCTACAAAAGGCCCGGGGAGTGTTTGGGTCGCCGGCAAAAAATCTTACCTTGGAGATAAGGAAGGAAGAGGGATAGGGTCCGGTTGAAAGCAATAAATCAGTCAGCTGACCAACATTATTTCTTTGGGTCATTATCTTACAACCAAGTTTGTCCCCATTATGAATTGAATTTATAATAAATGGTTGTTGTTTTTCTATATTACTATAGGACACTAGTTAAAAATAACATTAAATCATGTAAAAAAATGCATTAACAAGTGTTAATAATAATTAACTACAAAATATTACTAAATAATTTTAAATGGTTACATCAATTTGTAACTTTTTTAACAACTATAAGTACTGAAAAATCTTAGGTATGGATGGTATCGATATCGAGAATCGATTTTTCTGGTATCGGTATCGAGAATCGATAAATTTTTGTATCGAATCATCCCTAAACCTAACAGATACAAGTTTATTTATATGCAAACAACATAGTCCTACTTGTCATTACAATTATAAAAGAAACAAAAAAAAGTGAAATTCAATATAAAAACATTGTACTAATTTAAAGAATCTTAGTTTGTATAGGTATCTTTAATCTCAGCAGGTATTCAATTGTAGAGCTTTTTGCCCGTATAGTGTGATGTTTGTTCAACTAATTTAAGTCTATGTATGGAAGTAGGGCCTACTGGAAGTCTAATCTATTTCTTTTTAATCTTAATTCTCATACATGACCTGGAAATTTTGCTGTATAAAGATTAAACAGTGAAATATGTATATGAAGAAGGAAGCGTTAACATTTGTGAAGGCTTAGATTAGGGATGAGTCGATTCCAATTTTTTTTTCGATTCCGGTTCCAATTCCTACAAATCGATTCTCGATTCCGATTCCATCGATTCCTAATAATAGGTGAAATAGCAAAGTAATGTTTTAAAATTGGTTAAAGACAATAAGTTAGAGTCAGTAATTGATTTTTATTTAATAAATCGAGACAATCATTTGGCTGGTGATTTTTTTTATTAATAAAATTAACTTGCAAAAATAAATAATGAAAAATAACTAAGTTGAATTGCATGTTTATTTTTCATATAATTGTTATGTTTTAAGTTACATAAATCTCCCATGATATTTTTGAAATTGGTTTTCTTGTGTTATAAAACAATCACTTTGGATGTTAACTACTCGACTCGATTTTTCGATGGTTAGTGGCGTAAATCTGGGTAATCGGCGGGAGTATACTTGGCCTGGAATCGATAAAATCGGATTCGACTTTGGGCCATCGATTCTCGATTGCGATTCTAAGCCTGAGAATCGGTGAAAACGATGGCCCAAAGTCGAATCCGATTCTATCAATTCCAGGCCGCCTAAACTCCCGCCATTTACCCAGATTTACGCCACTAACCATCGAAAATTTGAGTCGAGTGGTTAAATTTGTATAGCTACTCTCGCCGTTTACTCAGATTTACACCACTGACCATCGAAAATTTGAGTCGAATAGTTGAATAGACAATTGGAATCGACTCATCTCTACTTTAGTTATTGGTTTAGAGGAATCTCTGGTGTTTAAAAAACTTATACCGGGTGGATATTATTTTTTTCTGAATTTTGAATATTGTACTAGATTTTAAGGAATTTCTCTGCAGTAAAACATCATACTGTATTACTGTTGAGTGTTCTATAGTAGGCCTATGTCAATACCCTTGTCTTCAAACTCATTACATTTGTTAAAATTATAATTTAAAGGAAGAATATTTAATTTCCCGCATAGCAATTCTGTGTAACTACTCCAAGCCCTGGTGAGTTATCAATTTACAGGCCTAAGAACTTAAAGTGAGTTATTGACAAAAGTATTAGGTGAGATGTTGTATTTTCAGGTAAATCGTTATATCAAGAAAAGGAGCAGTTCTTAGATGGAGCTTTGAGGAATGGCATTTTTTATTTATTTCCAGGTGAATGCAGATGTTATGCAGAAACCATCACCAGATCTAGATCTAGACAGTGGTTTAACTACGTATAGGCTAACTTAATTCAAATCAATACAATCATTTTTCATAATATTAAAACAAGTCCTCCAAGTCATCGCTAAACAATTCATCAACTGAATAGTAGACTGTATCAATTAATATATCTTTTACTCTTTTCCAAAGCACTCTTTTGCTCGGTAGATGTATGGGTTTAGGCAGTTTACTAAACGTTTTTATTCCCATATAAGTTGGACTTTTTCAAACGAGGTTGAATTACGGTGGGGAAAAACGAATTTGTAAGTTTGTCAAAGGCTTACTGACAATTTTTCCAATAAGTCTAAATGTTCTATTATTAATTTTGTTGTTCCATAAATTAGGGGCGAGTAGAGTTTTTTTTTTTTTCAATCGAGTCGTGTCGAGTCGAGTATTGAACCAAACTACTCGAGAATCGAGTCGAGTAGTTCTTTAAAAAGTAAAAACACTAATTTTATTTTTTGTATTGAAAACAAAGTTTTTTACACATTAAACTTTAATTATAAACATAACATTATTGAATTATTAATGTTATTATTTATATTATTTTAACCTTTATTTTACCATGAATGAATAATGATTTATATGAAAAAAATATATATACAGGGTGAGTCAGACCACCAACCGTCCAGCATGTATAACGGGAGAACGGTATGGTCTAAAGTCATCAAACAAAATTCTTCCCCACTAAAACGCATATGAGCCATATATTAAAAATATTTTCATCAAAATCTATGTACAGGATGTTCTAAAACTGAAGGTCACAGGTTTGAATCTCAACATTTTCTTACCTAAACATAGAAAATATTATACATCATTTTAGAGGTCTCGTTAAAATAAACATTTTGGCGGAAACAGAATTCAATTATCTTATCCGTTCCAAAATGGCGGCCATTTTCATGTAAAATATTGACATTTACAGAATACCCTGTATTTTCTAAACCACTACTCGTATCTTTTTTCCGACTTAAATTTCGTTCTCGTGATAAACTCAGCTTTACTGTTGTTTGCTACATGATAGGCTTTTTTGAGAAAATCTATATTTAAAAAAATATTTATTTTGAAAATGCCTATACTATGCCCAAAATTCAAAAAAGTCAAACGGTAGTGTACGTCAAAAAGCGTACCATTGAAAAGGTCTTGTAAATCCTAGCAACTTCCTAATTTACACCAACCTATCTCTTTTAGCGAATTTCCCCTATAGGGAAGAAGCTATTACCGTAGTCGGCATGGTAAGACCTAGGCCCGGGACCATGATAACTTTTCGTTTTGAGGTCCCCAGACCCCAAAAATACCATTCGTTCGAAACTGTATATATATATATATATATATATATATATGTGTGTGTCCGTGAGCACGATAACTCTCGTAAAAATTATCCGATTTTGATGAAATTTGGTATAAACGTGTAAAGCAACATTTATGACTTTAAGTTCGAAAACCAGCCAGATCGCTCTATCCGAAGGGGTATTTTGGGGGGGTTTTGTACCCCAAAAATGGGTTTTTTGAATTTTTTACATTTAATTTTGGAAATAGTCAGATTTTATTTTTTCCCATTGGATTCAGCTTAAAAAAACACACAATTTGGTATTTTGATCATTTCTCTACGTCAATTGGTTACCGAGATATTGAAAGTGCTAAACACAGTACGTTGTCTAATGTTATTCTTATGGAGGAAAATAAAAATTTTATATCTCGCTTATTTATGAACATACACTGACGAAACTTGGTATACGACTTTATCTGGTTGTGGACCATTGATATTTCCTCAAAAAAACAATTTTTTGACAAAGGCTCCCATAGCAGCAAACCTGCGTACTCAGCCCCATGTTATCCTAATGGAGAATAAGTAACGTGTTATCTCCCTTAATTATAAAAATAAATTAATGAAATTTGGTAAGTGACTTCACCTAGTTGAGTTATATTGATATAAGCATAAAACCCCATTTTTTTGTGTTCCTTGCTTCAGCAAACCTGCATACTCAGCCGCCATGTTATTCTTATGGAGAATAATTAAAATGTCATAAATTGTTTATTTATGAATGTATATTGATGAAACTTGGTATGTAGCTTTATGTGGCATTAAGATAAATATATATGCATTGGAAATTCGCTAAGTATGCAGGTTTGCTGCTACGGGGGTTTTATTTATATGTTTCAAAAATAATTGCATTACATTATAGGTTTTCTCGGCTTGTTTTGTTTTTCTGCAGTCAGCAAAAACATTCTTTTCCCATATGAAATTCATGTTAATTTGAATAACACTTGCATGTATTCTGTGTCCACATTTGTTTATGTCTTATGTACAATTAACATGCATTTCATGTGGGAAAATAATGTTTTTTGCTGATTGCAGAAAACTAAAAGAGATACAATGTAGGTGAAAATTAGCAAGTTGCTAGGATTTACAAGGCCTTTTCAATGGTACGCTTTTTGACATTCGCTACGATTTGACTTTTTTTTAATTTGGGCATATAAGTAATTAAAAAAAAAAATATTTTTTTGAAATATAGATTTTCTCAAAAAAGCCTGTCATATAGCATACCAGAGTGAAGGTGAGTTTATCATGAGTAAGAAATTTAAGCCGGAAAAAAGGTACAAGTAGTGGTATAGAAAATACAGGGTTTCCGTAAATGTCACTATTTTACACGAAAATGGCCGCCATTTTGAAACGGATAAAGATAATTGAATTCTGTTTTCGCCAAAATGTCTATTTTAACGAGACCTCTAAAATTATGTATAATATTACCTATGTTTACATAAGAAAATGTTGAGATTTGAACCTGTTTTGGAACATTCTGTACATAGGTTATGATGAAAATATTTTTAATAGATAGCCCATATGCGTTTAGTGGGGAAGAATTTTGTTTGATGACTTTAGACCAAACCGTTCTCCCGTTATACATGCTGGACGGGTGATAACTCACCCTGTATTTAGGCTATACTGTTTCCAACAACCATAACAAACGAAAGAAAAGTATTACAAATATATATCAATACCAGGATTTTGGGTTGGTTTATCAAAACCAGAACATTTTAACAAGAAAGTGATTTTTTGACCCTGACCCAATCACTCCCTGTGCCCCTCTCTTACTTATCTTAACTCACAGGTATTCATAAATAACCCACCTGTCAATGTCTCCTTTCATATGAGCTAAAAATATATTTTAAGCTTATTTTTCTTTATTTCAGTCACTTATTTTGCTAAACATTTCTTAGCGCCGTAAACGTGGGTAAACGGCGGGGGTAACTACGCTATTTTCAAACGGCCGGAGTAGTCAACTAATACTATAGTTTAGAGTATTTTTACTACTCGACTCGGCCTTCGAGAAGTCTTTAGTACTCGAAACTCGAGTACTCGCCCACCCCTACCATATAAATATATAAACCCATTAGTGTCAGAATTTGAACATTTCTGTGGAGTAATCTTCTGCAGAGCTCGTCTTCCTGGTCTTTTTTACAATTGTTTGTATAATAGACAATTTACATAATTATTAAAATTTAGTATATATTCCCATTTAAAATTGTTGTCAAAGATTACTCCAAGAAATGTGTTTGACTCCGCATTATTAATAGGTGACGCCAACCGAGTGTTCTATTCATTTTCAAACTGTTGTATATAAATCGGCAACATTTATTAAACAAACATGTTTGTAATAGGCTCCAAGAGCTGAAAGACATACACCAACGTCATATGGAGGAAAGAGACGCAAAGTCGGCCGAATTGGAACAGCTGAGAGAGGAATGTGTGGCCATAAACTCGGAAGCGCCAACACTAGCCGAGCGCTTCCGCTTCTACCAAGACTTGCGTGGGTATGTGACTGACTTGGTAGAGTGTCTAGATGAGAAGGTGGGTGCCTTTATGATTTCCGGGGGGTTAGCCATTCTGTCAGACACTTACTGTAGGCCTAGCAATAGTCATGCGGTACGCGAATACAGCGGCCAATCGGACGTCAGCTCTTGACTTGTGATGAAAGTTTGATTAATATCAGGGCATCTGCTGTGAAGATAGTGTTATGTCTGAAAAAGACAATACCAGGAAATTTTGAACACATAAAAAGCGTTGAACATAAGCTTTCATTAATATATAGTAGAATCCCACTAATCCAACCTCGGATGGCCCAACCGTGCTGTTATCGGTGTTTGTTATTTTACGTTACTGGTGCGTCGCTCTGATCAGGTCTTCTCCTGTTGATGACTCATCATTGACGATGTTATCAGTCGACCGGTGACAATTTATTCTGTATTTATGATGTACAGTAATATTAAATCTGTCAAAATGTACATTTCGACATTTTCAGTTTAAACTAGTTTTATCACGTTTTGACGTAAATAAACGTGTTCCTTTGATAAACCGACATATTTCTTTTCCGACCATGCCCTTGCTCCCGTTATTGACGGATTAGCGGAGTTCTACTGTAATGCGTTAACCTGTTTAATACTTATGACTATAAGATTTTATAGTCATTTAGTCTTAATATATAAAATCCAAATACCACTGACTGACACTCACTCACTCATCACAAAATCTCAAAAACCACAGAACGGATTGCTATGAAATCTGGAACATACTTTCCTCTTGGGTCTTAGGTGCTCCTTATGAAAGGGTTTTAAGAAATTCCCATAGGGCTCCGCCCCACGGGGAATCTTAAGTTCCAATCTTGTGTTATTCTTATAGACATTCAATGGACTTAGGCTGATGAAAATACAAACAGCTGATCTTGATTCTTAGTAGTTCCTTGGATTAACCACAGAATGCAGCACATACAACTGTCATAGTTTTTATTAATTATTATTTGCGTGGCAAAGCCTGCGGGATCAGCTGGTATATGATAAAATTTTTGATAACTCGCACTTTAAATTTAAAAGTTTCTTAGTTCTCATTGAAAACCTGGTGTAGTCAGTTCACATTATGCAGAGGTTTTATTAAATCCCTGCCCAATCAAACACAGAATTCTGGAGCTAAATCCCGATTGGCTTCTGTATTTTGCGTAGTTAACATACCCTGCCAAATATACACTCTATCGGTTGTCTCTTCCGGCATAAGCTTCTTAGCGGTTTGTACCTTAAGGCAGAACAACTCTCGTGAATTCTTTAGAGCTGTATCAGTTGCCGCTTTGCTTCCACAACAAAAGTTGTTTTTTTTTCAATCTTAATTAGAAGCTGAATCTAATCATTAAGTGTAATTTGTAAAGTATCTCATTTAAATTTTGTTTATAAAATTTGCTCTGCGATGTAAGTGTCTGATGCGTGTGGTGCATGGGGCTATTGTAATCTTCTCTGTATTTATAATTAAAATAAATACTTTAGAATTTTAGGTATTTTTCAAATATTAAATAGATTAGAGTAGTTTGAAATTACAATGAATAATATCTTCGTAAGAAATGTGATTTGTTTTTTTCTCGACAAGTCAAAGAAATTAGTTTACAGTTTTAAATTTGTTTAAACTTAATTGTATTAGTGAATTGTTTTGTTCAGAAGTGGAACTTGCCTATGTAGTATATTATAGTTATTAGTCCATCCATTAATTGTATTTTGTAATTCTTATAACATTTTCAGCATGATTTTTTAGTACCTACTTAAACTAATTGTATAACTCTTTATGACAATATTCATTAGACTCTACTGAATTACGCTTAAGATGAAGAAATATTCTCCAATAACTTATAAGAAAATAAATAAAATTTTGTTTTTATTCATGTTTGATGCGGTTGAGCATGATATAAACAAAATTGTATAGTTTTTTCTTATAAAATATTAGGGAATACTTTTCCATATTCTGCTGTTCAGTTTAAGGCCTATCATTGAGAAAATTTCACTGTCCAAATTTGTTTATTTTTTTGCTGAGACTTATTTTTAAAATGAAAAATTCTTCTATATAAAGTAAACTACTTATTTCATATTCAGATTGGTACATGCCAATCCTCATAACATTATGAGGATAAATTTACTTCCTGTGTTTAAAAATAAATATTCTTTCCGTATAATGAATTGGAAATTCCAAAGGTTCTAGTAAAGGAGCCTGATAACTAAGATATAGTGATGGTCAAAACCAGAAATTTCGAATCTCGAAACCGAAACCGAAACTTACAAAATCGAATCTCGAAACTCAAATCGCGAAACCCTATTTACTTGCCTGGGTATGGGTATGAAAAATAAATCCAGAAAAATAAATTAAAACTAATTATATATTTTGGTTAGAGTTGATCTTTCAGAAATAAAAAATCAATAATCCAAAAAAGGTGAAGGTAGACGACCGATGACAGTAGGCT
Source organism: Allygus modestus (assembly GCA_963675035.1). NCBI lineage: Eukaryota > Metazoa > Arthropoda > Insecta > Hemiptera > Cicadellidae > Allygus > Allygus modestus. Next base: position 14,553,885 of record OY776116.1, read on the forward strand.
TTTGACCTTTGCATCATTGATCGAAACACGAGCATGATTTCTGTTAAAAAAACAACAATAAAGACACAAAAAATCTCAGCAGTTTCGAGTTTTGATTCTCGAAACTCACCGATCGAATCTCGAAACCGAAACTTTTCCAAAGTTTTGGTGGTTTTGAGATTCAAGTTTTGGTTTTGACACATCACTACTAAGATAAGAATAATTTGCAAATCTTTAGCTGGCATTTTCGTTTTGCATTTCAAGCCAAGGTGTGTTTCAACAATTATTTATGATTGCAAGGTAATTTTTAATTAGTTTCATAAAAACGAAAGTCTTCTTGCAAAATTACATTTTATTGTTCTAAAACTTATATTGATATGCTGATTTAATGACTCTAGGTCTTTAATGTCTTTAACTACCCCAAAAATATGAATTCCTTTAAATACCGACTGAAAACAAAAAAAACAAGGAAAGTCTAGGCATTCACATTGTATTGTTTTTTAAGGTTTTATTTGGGATAGTAATATTGTTTAAATTACGGAACCAAATTTTCATCATCCCCTTGAGTAGATTTTATATATAACACTGAAGAAGTTATAAATCTACTTGCATCATAACCTACGTGGTTTAAGGATGAATAATTAGTCGAGGAATTTACATATAATCAAGCTTTAATCTCACTTAGAATTAATTTTGAATTTTGATCACTTATTTTTAAAGTAAATATGAAGTTTTTTTATGTCATTCCAGCACTAAAGGTGTGAAATTATTACTTTTTCAATTATAAGTGAATTTTTTTTGTACTAATTTTGATATCATCAATTGGATATTAGTTTAATATTCTGGTTTAGGGTCCTGGCTTTTTGGTGTCATTTTATGGCACAGGTCATTGCATTTTGAATTATACAGTTGCATATTTTTTTAATTACCTTATGAAGTCGTTGTTTCCACTTCTCTTGAGATCACACATTCTAATTTTAATTTTCTATTGATAAAACTTTGTTGAATTATTCACCAGATATGGTTACTGTTGCTTATTTCTGCCTGTTGTCTATGTACAGTTCCAAATTGGAAATAGGCTTAAAAGTAGCGGTGTGTGATGTTTTAGATCGAGTTCAGTATTGCCAATTATTTTCGTCTTGAGTTTCGCGTTAATCAAGCAAGTATTTTCCATCAGCAATACATTGTTGGTAGTTTCAAATATCGTAATGGAACTTTGATAACATTCCAGATGTGTTAGGCTAAACATGGTTTCTAGCAATTCACATTTTTGGCCAGTACAATCAATCTGGATTATGTATTGGCAAAAAAAACATGATTTAGCCGGTCCAGTTGCGATTTTCCCAAAATCACTTGGTCCAAACATTGCTTGTAATCAATATTAATCGTTATTTACTGGCCGGTATTATATGGTCTGGTTGTAATTTTTAAACGATAGATAGTGTTTTCCGTTGCCATTTATTGCTGATATTTAAGTGGCCCAGACACCATTTTTGGCCGATATTATCTTTACCGTTGTCATTTTTGGCCGGTTTTCATTGTCAAGTCGTCATTTTTGGCCGATTTTACATAGAGTGATTGTCTTTACTCCACGATTTGGCAAGTGGTGATCGTATGGAGATCGGCGGGAAATACTCGCTGGAACTTAGGAGTACTTTTCAAAACTCAAGTTGAGTAATGAAATACTCAGTCGAATACTTGATTCCTCCAGAACTTCACACCCTTAATTGAAACCCTTTAAAAAATGTGGTCTGGTCACAGCCCACAGTGCTAGCTGGCCAAATGTCCTACCACCACTTTTTGTTCAGTTCATTATTTTACTGCCCAATTTTGCAATATTATTCTTGTATTGAACTTGTCACTAACTTAAACCTTAACCCATTGAGGTAGTAATTTTATTCTACTTGCAGTAGCCTATAACGGGAATTGATTGGTGCTGCACTCTAGTAGCAAAATATGTAACTAATGACCGCGGGCGTCTACGGTTCTATCCGCTAGGGGCGCGGACTGACTGGAAACCCTTAATATCGCCGCCAGGCCTTTGGTCGTGTTAGCTGAGTTGGCTACGTTGTGGAAACACCTTGGCCAGGTGGTGATACGATGTTCGTGGGTTCGATTCCCGCACACGACCAAAACTGACCAGTTGTGCAGCTCTCAATGAGTTAACCGGTCTGTGGCAACGTTGGTGGGAGGGCCCAAGTAAAATAAACGGTGGCAGGCTTGCTTGGAAGTTGACGGGATCGGTTAATTATTTGAGACTTGCACATGGTCAACACTGATTTTACTAATTTTTACTTATGTCTACTGTGTGTGTGCCAATGCGACTCTCTAAACTGAAAGAAAACATTATTTTAATTAAAATATGCAATTAATCCATTTAAAAACACCAATTTTATACTCCAAATCATAGGTTAATAAAATTACAAGTAAGGAACGAGACCAGCTTGTATGCCTACGCCAATGGGTTAACCTAATAATTCTAAATCATAGTTAATATTTTTGTAAAAATCATTTTCCAAGAGGTTTCTCTTGAGTTCCCTTTTGAAAGCGGCAGAGGTAGCCTTGAGGTGTCAGGACAAAGCGGTTAGTCATAATATTTAGTTTTAGAAACATTCTGGGTTGGAATCCTAGCTTTGATCACAGCATGGTCACAGGTCATTGCATTTTGAGCATGGATATGTCAGTTCATGATCTAATGTTTATGCTGCTTATAAACATATCATTTAATTTCCATAGCTTAAAATACCTAAGAATTGGTTGTAATCAAGAATTTGAAATAGGAGAAATTTGTTAATCCCTAAAGGGGAAATTCACTAAAAAGTGAGTTATCACGAGTATCCTGGTAAACTTTTGTTCGATTAAATTGCATTTTATGAAGAATTTGCTGATTTTTTCACTCCTAATTTTATACTTAATTGGAATTTGAAATTATTTTTATTAGGTACCTGAAAGATAGTAAATTCCCTAATAACCCGGAAAAAGTCAAGTGGAAATTATGTAAATAAGAATAATATCTGTAATTCTTAAGGGAACGACAAGAAAAGTGTTAAGTATGAGTGGGTGTTTTATAAATCCCACTGATTTCTAAAGTAGCTATACAAACAGGAAACTTGCCAACCTCATCCATCATCATAACAAATATCATCCACCATCACCTATCATCACTACCATTCTGCCCTTTTCTTCCAACAACCCTAATGTTGGCAATTCGGCTTTGACCGTGTAAGAACTGAGGATTGGTTGTTCCAGGTTGTGATTCTGTCGAGTCTGGAGCAACGATTGTTGACGCTTTACCGCAAACGAGCGACTGATCTGATCAACCGACGCAGACAAGATATGCGCGACCAGGCCGAAGAACTGTCGCCAACAACCAGTCAGTAGACTTGCAATTGTTTTGTTGCTGACGCTGCCGTTTTGTCAGAAATTTAGCTGTCTTTTAACAGTAATTTAGAAACAATCAAGACAAATTATATTTGCCTCTGTATTAAAGATATTGCCGATTTGCAACAATGGAATGTTGCTTTGCATTGTTAAAATAATCTTTTCACATATTTTTTTTTTCTTTTCAACAAGTTTAAAATTGTTAAATTACATCTTTTTAAGTCAGAATATTAATTTTGTTACAGTTTACATGATTACGAACTGAGAGAAATTAATATGATAAATTTTTACAATTTTGATTCATTTGAAAATATTGTTAATCTAGAAATTTGCATAAAGTTGTATTCCACCTTATTAGTAAATCAGCAGAAAGTTGAGGCTTTTAATCAAAAACTTGCTTATGAGATGTAACTTAAGTCTTCAAAAAAAAAAACCTTTTGCAGTTTAACTCCTTTATACTGAAATGTGAGCCTTATAAAGTCTATTACCCCCCCCCCTCCATCCCCACCTAATATTTTAACAAGTATTGCTATAGATGTAGCAATTTTTGAACATAAAGATACTGTGCCTGATGGTCCCAATTACACTGAGGAAATGTCTTATGTTTTTTTTTGTTTGTTTTTTTTTCAAGAAGAATGAATTTATTTTGCTCTTTGGCTTTTTACTTAGTTTTACAACAGTTGCTTTATTGGATTTTTGGGGAACCTATACTTTCTTAGTTGAGAGACCTAGTTATTCTGGAAAAATATGCCTTTGATATACAGGGAGCATTAAAATCATCACATAAAATACTCATATACCTGAACCAAATCACCAATGGGGCTTAGCCTGAAAGGACTTTTTGTTAAGTGTATTTTCTAAACTATATGGAGGTCACAATAATCATAACAAGATGTTGTTTTAATTCCACCATAACATTTTGTTCCACGGATATTTTATTTGGTGATAAATATTTCAGTCAGCTTTTAAATCAAAATTACCAAGAAGCTAATCTTTGCTAGGGTAGAACCAATTTGTTCAGTGGTTTTGGTCTTGCTGCTGTGAACGTGATCACACTATAAAATGTTTTTAGATTAATGTTAGCAAGCAAATTTATTTGTCATGTTCAGTATGTATATTCAGATTTTATGCTTCTATCTTTTTTTTCTTATATTTGAGATAGCTGACATCTCAAAGATTTGAGATTTCTTTGTAAGAAAAATCGGGTTTGGGTTGAATGCATGTTGTTGTCCCCTATATTGCTATAAGCAATTCCTATAAGCTATTGAAACCTTATTTTCTTATACACAACATATGCCTTACAAAAAATGTCCAGTTATTAACAGTTTAGTAAAATTTCCAGTTATAAAGTATGAGATTGGTGAAATCTTTCTCAAAATTTTACCAGTCCAAGCATGTTGCCAGGTATTTCATATTTTGTTTGAGACCTAATATTTTGTTTGATAATGCACGCTTCTTGTAATCAATAAATATTGACCACAATTGTTTATTTTTGTTGAACAAGTTTAAATTTCTTTACAAATTTTCTTAATAGTTTTGAATCCAAATTTTAGAAAAAAATCTTTCAATTCAGATATGTGCTCTTTTTTGTTCTCTTCCCTTTTTATGTTGTCTTTTCTTGATATTTCTACTTTCCTAAATGTTATCGGTTGTTGTGTGAATCTGGTTAGTTGTATGTTCTAGCAGTACTTATTAGCTGCTAGAGTTATAAGTTGTAGTAATATGTAATTAGTTGATTACATATTTGTAATTGTTATATTTTAACACTTTCTATTGTTTTTTGTTTTGTTTTTTTTTTCAACCAGTAACTGCATTATTTTGAAAATTTGTTTCTCTTCCACCATTATTTAGACTAATTAAAAGTTTTGAATGTTGTATCTTCAAAAATATAAATTTTAAATGTTTAATTTCTGAAAGGTGCTAATGAAAATGTAACCAACAGTACAGTGATACAATTTGATTAAATACTGTGTTTCTAAGTTCAATTTGTATGGTAGATAAATATTCATTAGACATTTTTCACGCAACATTATTTCTTGCTTTTTCACATTGAACTAAACCCTTCCATACTGTGGACATATACAAGGATCATAGTATACATTGCATGTTCATGTACCTTCATGTTCAACAATCTTAATAATGGTTATTCATTAAAAACTAATCGCTGCCAAAAAATCGGCTTAAACACTTAATAAAGTTTAACGCTGTTAGTTTCTAAAAGTCACAGTTTTTTCCAGAGAACACGGCAGCAAAGCGAGACGAGTTGCAGACGAGGAGAGCGGCCGAGAGAGAGGGACGGAGAATCAGGCGAATGAAAGCACGGGAGGGGAAGGGGATGCAGAAACACATAGAGGGGATGAGCAGCGATGACGAAGTGACAGAAATGGAAACCGCCATGTACAGGAGTCAGAAAGGTACGTCAACCATACATTTATGTAGGAGATCAACTTTAACTCCTGCAGGAATTCAGATTTGGAACATTTATTGTACCCGCACCTAATCTCATACTTATGTATTATGAGAGCGCAGAATTGGTTTGGTCAGGAACTGGCCCAGCAGGGAACTCGTACAGTAATAAATATTTTACACCAGAATTTATTTGGCGCATGCTCCTGCAGCCATGTGTATTGTAACAACAGACCACGCCTTCTGACCAGTGAAAGCTCATCAACGGTTTCATTGTTCACTCCTCGTCAGTGATGCCAACAGCCATAAACAACAGAATAAAGATACTAATAAAATACCACAATTTGAAACCACTAATCCTTCTGTTGTTAGTACTTCGAGAACATAATTTGATACTGTTAGTTATTTATTTCCTTAAAAGAGAACAGTAAAATTATTTTCATAAAGTTGTAAACTATAAAATGTGGATTGAATAATAATATATTGAAATTTATATGAAAACTAAAGAATTACAGTTTTATACCGAGCTAAAAACTTACACAGCATGATGCGGCGGTTAGGTTAGGTTACTCTAATTGAAGTAACACTGATGTTATGAACGCAGTGTGAATACGGGCGTGGCTTGTTGGTATGGTATTTGGTTCCGCTGTGTGGGATGATGAATGAATTCGGGCCTGAGACATTTATTACTGAGCGGGTTCCCTGCTGGGTCAGTTCCTGACTGAGCACTTTCCATAATCTCTATTTTACTACAAAAACAACATTTTATTGTTATACATTTTGCAAACTACGATTATTAAAATTGGATTTATAAGAACAAATCAGGGATGAGTTTATTTAAAATATGTTCTATACCTCATATTTAGGCCTATAAGTAATATTATCATGAATCGATTACTGTATAAAGTTATTTTGATACCATTGGTTCCATCTTGCCAGTACACCATGTTACCTTAGACTATTCTGAAAATTAAGAACGGGAAAAATGTCATTTCTTACTATATCCTTTATTAAAGAAGAACTACCTGTTATAGATGCCTATTGTTATTTATTTATTTTGCTTTATTCAAGCTGTATTGTAATATATGAAATGGATTTCAGCTCTTGGATTGAATAGTTTGTTTCCAATTTTCAGTCAAAATGGAATAATTATAATTGATTTATTGATTAATTGATTTATTTGCTTGGGAAAACTCAAAAGAAATATTAACACCAAGTATATAGGAGACACTTATTTTCTGTGCTGTGAAAATTATTTTTATTTCAGAACTAGTTCAAAATGAAGCCAAACACATTTTTGAAGACGCTTTGGATGAGTTTTCAACAATTCACGGAGTATTACAACGTTTTGGGCTGTGGAAAAGAACAGACAGAGATGCTTATATTGAGGCCTATGTTCATCTTTGTCTTGCGAAAGCTTTGGGACCTTTGACAAGACTGCAAATATTGTTGTGGTCTCCACTCAATCAGGTATGGGCTTATGTGAAATTAAGTTAATAAAATTAACATCTACAACATAAACAAACATGAGCAAATTAAATTAATTGGTCTGTGGTGAATATAACGTACACCATCACAATATAATTGATTATAGAGGTAATGAAAAAAATGAAATTGATTAACAACAGTCATGAATAGTCGTAAGAAAAACAGAATCCATTATTTAAATAACTACAATAAGTTGCAACACACTTAGTGGTTTGTCTTTTGTTTCTCTTTTATGTTTAGGAAAGCAAACCAAACTGTGGTATTGTTAATATTTCAAATTGATCTTTCGATAGGAAGAAGCATTACTTAGTAGCTCAATGACAAATAAATAGCAGCTCGATTCAGTATAGAATTTTCACAAATTTTCAGATTTGTTTAGGAACGATCTGGTGATCCTGAGTGTATGAGGATCTCTAACTACTATACTACCCAGCCAGTTAATTAAGATATTTTTAGATTAACTATTTTTATTTGAGATGATATTCATTTCTGTATTTTCACAGGGTGAACTAGATTTGGAACAAACAGGCTGGAACCAGAGGTTATTGTACTATAGTATTCAAGAAAACGAAACTGAAGACATTTTAAAAACGGACCCAGATGTGGAACTAGTACCAAAAATAGTTGAGAAAGTAATCATTCCAAAACTGGACCGTAAGTATATTAATGAAAATAGCTAGTTTCATTGAAAAAAGGTGGGATACACAGCTAACTCACCTGAAGAAACTGGTTCAGATGAGCTTAGCAAGAAAGAAAGTATTTTATACACATATTACATAATGTTTCGTTTCCATTTGAGACTTCTTCAGATGTAGAGGGAGACCGTCAGTTAAAATACTCCTTCTACATCTGAAGAAGTCTCAAATGAAGACGAAATATTATGTAATATGTGTGTAAAATACTTTCTTTGTTGCTGTGCTCATCTGAACCAGTTTCTTTAGGTGAGTTAGCTGTGTATCCCATCTTTTTTCAATAAAACTACCAAGCCAAGTGCTTTTCCTTTGCAAACCTAAAAACTTGCTAGGTATTTTAGGGAATTTCCTCTACAAGGAGCTATTACCGTAGTCGGTAAGACCTAGGCCCGGGATCATGATAACTTTTCGTAATGATGCCCCCAGATGCTAAAAACACCGTTCGTTCAAATTCATATATATATATATATATATATATATATCCGTAGGCATGATAACTTTTGTAAAAATGGTCTGATCTTGATGAAATTTGGTATAAACGTGTAAGGCAGCATCTATTTTAATGAGTTCGAGAACCAATCAGGTCGCTCTATCTTAAGGGGGGTTTTGTACCCAAACATGGGGTTCTTGATCTTTTTACATATCATTCTTTTTAAATACAAATTTTGGTTTGCACCATTGAATTAAGTTAAAAAAAAACAAACCATTTGGTATTTTGATAATCGCTCTTCGTCAATTGGTTACCGAGATGTTGAAAGTGCTAAACACAGGACATATTCCAATCTTAATCTTATGGAGGATAATTAAAATTGTATATCTCGCTTATTAATGAACATATACCAATGAAACTTGGTATGTGGCTTTATATGGTTGGGTTTTACTGATGTTTGCATACAAAACCCATTTTTTTGTCCTCATAGCAGTAAACCTGCGTACTCAGTGGCTATAATGTTATTCTTATGGAGCTAAAGAAACATGTGATATCTTGCTTTTTTATGAATATAAATTGGTAAAACTTGGATTCTTGCTTCATCTAGTGGCATTGGTATTTGCATAAAAACCTGCATACTCAGTCCAATTGTTTTTCTTATGGAGAATAAATAAAATATCATATCTCGCTTATTTATGAATATGCTCTGATGAAAGTTCATGACGTGGTGAAGTACCATTTGATATTCGCTGAGTAAGCAGGTTTGCTGCAATGGGGGGTATTTAGAATTAAAACTAATCCTCAGTCCAAGCTCAGAAAACTTGACAGCACTACAGAAGGCGGACTGGAATAGGAGAAATGTTGCACTCTCGTGATAGCGCCACTAGTAGGGTTGCCGAGAGAGGGGAGGCATCGGGTGGAGTGGGGAATAAGTCAAGGGGGGGAGTGGAGTAAGAAGTGTGCCTGAAGCACCCCTTGTGAGTGACCTAAAACTAGCGGGTCAAAGGTGACTGAACTAACCGTTCTAAAGGCAACTGCTGTTAACATGGTAGTCATGGTAGCCGCCTTCTGTAGTGTTCCAAGTTGTCTAAGACTGGTTGGCATAATTTGAAAATACCCCCGTAGCAGCAAACCTGCGTACTCAGCGAATTTCCAATGCATATATATGTATCTTAATACCACATAAAGCCACATACCAAGTTTCATCAATATACATTTGTGACATTTTAATTATTCTCCATAAGAATAACATGGCGGCTGAGTATGCAGGTTTGCTGAAGGAAGGAAAACAAAAAATGGGGTTTTATACAAATATCAATATAACTCATTTAGGTAAAGCCACATACCAAATTTCATTAATTTATTTTCATAATGAAGGCAGATAACACGTTACTTATTCTCCATAAGAATAACATGGGGCTGAGTACGCAGGTTTGCTGCTACGGGAGCCTTGGGTAAAAAAATGTTTTTTTGAGCAAATATCAATGGTCCACAACCAGATACCAAGTTTCGTCAGTATACGTTCATAAATAAGGGAGATATAAAATTTTTATTTTCCTCCATAAGAATAACTTTAAGACAACGTACTGTGTTTAGCACTTTCAATATCTCGGTAACCAATTGACGTAGAGAAATGATCAAAATACCAAATTGTGTGTTTTTTTAAGCTGAATCCAATGGTAAAAACTAAAATTTGACTATTTCCAAAATTATATGTAAAAAATTCAAAAAACCCATTTCTGGGGTACAAAACCCCCCCAAAATACCCCTTCGGATAATGCGATCTGGCTGGTTTTCGAACTTAAAGTCATAAATGTTGCTTTACACGTTTATACCAAATTTCATCAAAATCGGATAATTTTTACGAGAGTTATCGTGCTCACGGACACATATATATATATATATATATATATACAGTTTCGAACTAATGGTGTTTTTGGGGTCTGGGGACCTCAAAACGAAAAGTTATCATGGTCTCGGGCCTAGGTCTTACCATGCCGACTACGGTAATAGCTTCTTCCCTATAGGGAAAATTCGCTAAAAGAGTCAACTGTTTACAATTGTTGATTTTATTGTTAAAAAAAGTTGTTGATGTGAATGCTTCGCCCCCAAACCCACTTACATTCCTCCGTTAACACAAGTTTAAATCATACTTACAAATATGTGGTATTAGCCAAAGTTAGTGAGCTTTCATAAAACATCCAAAACTTTGTACACATTTCAATGGGCCAAAACAATTAAAATTACTCCTCTCGGATGAATGACAGCTAAACAGATAATCAGATTTTAAATCTGACAAAAATGTCGGTTTGTAATTAAATTTTTTATAACTTTTTTTTAACATTTTTTGCCACCTCTTACCGGTTTCTAACAAAATGCACTCAAAGCGGAAAAATTTAAAAAGTGGAATTTTTTCCGCTCTAAAAGTGCCCCAAAACTCAAAAATGAACTTTTGGCAATTATTCTGACAGTTTCTTGTCAAGAGCTTTAATTCAAGTGTGAGGTTGAGTAGTGATTATGGGAATTGTCTCATAATTTATGTCAGTGAGTCAGTCAGTCAGTGAACTCATCTAGCTTTATAAAAGTAGAATACATCCATATCTATTAATCTAACATGACTTACAACTGTCATGTTTCCCCTCCAGAAGTGGTGGTGGCCCAGTGGGACCCACTGTCGCGGTCGCAGAGCCTCTCACTGGTCAACGTGGTGACCCGACTGCTACAGGACCACCCCACCCTGGGACCTGGCAGCAAGGCGCTCACACTGCTGGTCAGCAACATCGTGGACAAGATGAGGGACGCTGTAGACAACGACGTGTTCATCCCGATATACCCCAAGGCGTAAGTCACTGTTGTATTAGTTAGCACAGTCCTAGCAGTAACAGAGATTAGACGTTCTTTCAACAAGCCCAAGAAGCCTGTAATTAGGGGTGTGCGAGTACTTGAAACTTCGAGTTTTCGGCCGAGTATTTTAATACTTGAACTCTACTCGAAGTTTTAAAAATACTCGAAAGTTCGAGCGAGTATTTCCCGCCGATTACCAGACGATTTCTAACGGTTGCGACCGTCCAAAAGGCTTAGTAACGGCCGCAAAAAGCGATCGCATGGCGTAAAATTGCCCAAAAATGACGATTGCGACCGGCCTAAACGCGTAGTAACGGCCGCAAAAGGCGATCGTTCGCGTTAAATCGACCGCAAATGAGGATAACTAACGATTACGACCGGGCAAAACGCGTAGTAACGATCGCAAAAAGCGATCGCATCATGTAAAATCGGCCGCAAATGACGATCGGACTGCTTATTTTCGGCCGTTACTAATGATTTCGTCATCTAATATTGATTATAAGCGATGTCTGGACCAGGTGATATTGACCAAATGACAACCGGACCGTGTTTTATTCGCCGGAAAAAAATTATAAACTGCGTTTTGTTTGTCAATACGCTATCCAGGTTGGTTGTACTGGCCAAAACTTAGTATTACTACTCATGTAGTTTTTAGAAACCATGTTTAGATTATCAAATCTAGGGTGGTATCCAAATCCCATCACACTATTTTAATCTACCAACTGATGGGAAATACTCGCTCGAAAATACTCAAAACTCAAAAATAATTGGCACTACTCGACTCGATTAAAAAAATCACTACTCACACACCCCTACCTGTAATAGAATTTTCTTGCCAGTGACTTTTTTGAGCTCTTGTGGAAAAGATGAAGCAGTAGCAAGCGGGGCTTCCCCACTCGAGGATTCTCCTGATAATTGGATGTCCGGACCTGTGCACGTCAGCCTTTTGGCTTATTGTGCTGCTCCAGTGCCCTAGTCTTGTCTATCTGTACGAGCCTCTGACGAGCTCAAGGAGTAATTCGACAATTTTAGAGAATTTTGATTAATTACTTCAGAGGTTCCAAAGAGCCTCGTTCTTGCTCCGAGTGCCTCACATTCAATTATGATGTGCAAGGCAGTTTCATCGAACTGCCAACATAGCCGACAGACAGCAACTCGCATCAAGGAGCTGGACTGTGTAAATGTTTCCTGAAGTGGTTGTGTCCAGTTGATAGTGGTACAGCTAGCCTGATCTCTTTCCTCCCTAGAAGGTGGAGAGATTTTGTTATTCAGAGAGGAAGTTAATCTTAGTACTGGCAGGTGAGCCCTGTGGGATCCTATCTGGTTCTTGTCAGTTTAGGTACCCGTACAGCAAATGGATCGAGATGTGAAACTTTGTTTTTATTTATCAGTGATGGAATTTTCCTGGGGTTGAGGTTTTTAGCAATTGATTTTTAGGTTCAAAAGCCCCTAATTCCAAAGTTTTAACAAAATCGTTCCGCTGGATTCCGAGATAAATTTTGCAAACAAACAAACACAGACATTGCTTGTATGAGAGTGTCAGATTAGTAATTATTTTTAAACATTTTTAACTATGTATGTGGTTGATATTGACTCTGCAAACCTTGTATAGAAATAAACTATTTTTTGAGGATTATCCTTGAAACTTGTACAGTAATTGTGGAACCACACAACCTTGAGTGTTCCACAAGTTTTTTCAACATTAAGCTGTTGTGTACATTGCTGCAGTGTAATGTAGTGAAGCAGAAAAATCATTTGAATTAGTGGAAATTAAATAATGTTTAGTATTTTTGTCCATTCAACCCAAGTAGTGGTTGTGAAACAAATTATGGTGGCTGTTTAAAACACAACAGGTTTCAGGCCCATGAAATTGACGGAAATACCCTGATAAAAGTTTGCAGGACTAACAGTTTATCTGTAAATCTTACTTAACCAGCTTAGGGCCTAACAAAATATGAGTCATGTGAATAAAAATTGCATCTAGTCAACAATTATCAAAACAATCCTTAATTTATAGATCCTTATTAATGAACCAAATTTTAATTCCATGTGTTCAACAGTTCATTATAATATAGTTTAGGTGCATTTAAATCAAACCCTTTCTATACAATTTCTTTTTAAATTTGATACACTTTCCGCTTTATTATTTCTAATCACAAATGTAACGGAACATTTCAACAAACAAACTGAATTAACCAATTAAAAATGTTGATATCTTTATCCAAATTATATCATGGTAATAAATCAAATGGAACACTAGTTTCTTGACCCATGGTGTTGAAAAAGCACTGATATTAGTTGAGTCATCGACAAGAGAGCTTGTTTGTTACTGCTAATTTTTACTTACTATATCATGAAAGAATATTAATTCAAGATAATTTGGTTGATGCAATTAAGGTTTTATTTGAAAATAATAGCTCAACAATTTTTTTTCTATTTTTAAAAGAGGTTTTCTGTAGTTATAAATCTAGCCCACCAACTGTTTAACATTTTAACTAGCCTATGAGAATTTTTTGTTTTGCAAAATTTTCAGTTACAAAAAACAAATATACCTATACAAAATTGTATTTCATACCCATACGATATATATTATTTTATTCTGAAAAGAACAGAGGTTATGATTACCTGTATGCCAAAATTGATGAAAACACCAAATTAAAAAAGTTATAAGAAATAAAAATGTTAAAAGTACAGTTCCATTAAAATGTGCATTTAAGCTAAACAAATTTACCCAGAACAATTTGAGGGGTTTAGACTGCTTTCCCTTAAAAGCATTTATTTTTTATATTGAAATACGATACTAAAAATATTTTTGTTAATTATCACCTATTGCAAAAATGTGCGCAATCCGAGTCACCAGTCAGGAAAAATCAACTTTTTAGTCAGGGAAATCATTAACCAAATAAAAATGTGAGCCATGGTCTGGGAAAGTCAGGGGAATTGTTAACCGAATAAAAGTGTCAACTATGATATTACTGGGCACTGTGACAAAGACTTCTACGAGCAAAGCTCGGCCCCCAGGTATGTTCTATACATTGCCATTACTCGGCCGCTCGAATGTTTCACCCAGTACTCACTCGTGGCTCACACCTACCTCACAGCCACTCTGCCTTAACCTCTATCCTCACCCGCTGGATGTTCCCCCAGGACGATGGACGGGAGGCAGAGCGTGTTCTTCCAGCGGCAGTTCGCCAGCGCGGTGAAGCTACTGAGCAACATCGTGCGGTGGCAGGGGCTGCTGAGCGACGAGGTTATCTCCGAGATAGCACTCGACTCGCTACTCAACCGCTACCTGCTCATGGCCATCCGTATCTCCGACCCGACGGAGGCGGCTATCAAGTGCCATATGGTGAGTGTGTTCGCTAGATGTGTTTATTGATGAAACAGGATTTAATGAAGTACATGCCACAACACTAGAATAGTTTTATTCTGAATGCTACAATTGTTAAAGATGCTATTTCTTGATCATTTGAAATTTTCATCTTCTATAAAATTATATTCAATAAAACAATTTTAAATGTAAAACCAATATATTTCGAGTTGAAACTCAATTCATCGACAGTTGTTTACATTTATCAGTGTTTCAATTTATTTTATGTGATACTTATGTTGACTAAAACTTTGTTTTCTCTAGTATACTAATTGTTACTATCCCTTTCCTTGATTCAATCCCACTCAGTCTTCGGCTTTTCCTCAGCAACCAACTGCAAGGTACCGTAACGTAGTGTTAATGTTGTGTTGTGTGTGGGCAGGTGGGCAGCGTGTTGCCAAGAGTGTGGCTGCATGCGGGCCACACACCATCCCAGCTGATGCCCTTCCTCAACCAGGCGAGGACGATCTCCCTGCAGCTGGATGCCAACAAGCCCCTCAACAGGTAAACTCGACTGTAGTACAGGAAAAATAATATAAAAAAAATATATAAAAACAAAATTAATCGTTCACACTTTCTGAAAAGTCAGGGAATTTGAAAAAAGGTCAGGAAAAATGACTGCTATCCTATACTCCAATATGAGTAAGGTTTTGGGAGCTAAGCAAATCGCTCGTCAGTAGGAGGCGTGGTGAAAAATTTATACTCCAAGCCAACTTAACAAACTGACTGATATTCCCCGAGCAATGCTCAGCCCCCCATATACTTTTATACAAGATAGGGAAAGTTTTTAATTTTATTACAAACTGTGCAAAAATCAATACTTATTTGATTTTTGTTAAATCGGTTTTTATGGTGCAACGAAGAGGAAGTGAAAAATAAATATGTGGAAGTGGGATGCGAAGTAATTATGTTCCGGACAACAAACTGTTGTAAACACTAAAATAATAATACCCCCGTCGCAGCAAACCTGCATACTCAGCGAATTTCCAATAGAGATATAAATGTCTTGATACTACATCAAACCACTTATCAAGTTTCATAAAAATATATTCACAAATAAGCGATATATACATAGAATAACATTGGGGCTGAGTACGCAGGTTCGCTGCAACAAGGAACACAAAAAATGGGTTTTTATACTAATATAACTGAAGTAGGTGAAGTCATATACCAGTTTTTATTAATTTATGTTCATAATTGAGGGAGACATACCATTTAATTATTATCCATAAGAATAACATGGGGATGAGTACGCAGGTTTGCTGCTACGTGATCCTTTCGCAAAAAATTATTTTTTTGAGCAAATATCAATAGACCACAACCAGATGAAGCCATATACCAAGTTTTGTCAGTATACGTTCATAAATAAGCGAGATATAAAATTTTTCTTTTCCCCCATAAGAATAACATTAGACAACGTACTGTGTTTAGCACTTTCAATATCTCGGTAACCAATTGACGTAGAGAAATGATAAAAATACCAAATTGTGTATTTTTTTAAGCTGAATCCAATGGTGGAAATTAAAATTTGAATATTTCAAAAATTATACGTGAAAAATTTAAAAAAAAACATTTTTGGGGTACAAAACCCCCCCAAAATATCCCTTCGGGTAGAGCGATCTGGCTGGTTTTCGAACTTAAAGTCATAAATGTTGCTTTACACGTTTGTACCAAATTTTATCAAAATCGGATCATTTTTACGAGAGTTATCGTGCTCACGGACACACACATATATATATATATACACAGTTTCGAACGAATGGTGTTTTTGGGGTCTGGGGACCTCAAAACTAAAAGTTATCATGGTCCCGGACCTAGGTCTTACCATGCCGACTATGGTAATAGCTTCTTCCCTATAGGGGAAATTCGCCAAAAGGAACAAAAGAACGTTGGATGGCTATGGGAAAGGTGGCGGCCTATCCTAAGTATTACCTAATGTGTACATTCCGAGAGTCAGGGATTTTTTTTTTTTTGTTAGGGAAAGTCAAGGAAAATTAACTGTTTTGGTAAGAGAAATCATTAACCAAATAACAGTGTGAACCATGTAGTACCAGAAAACCGACACATGCTTTCTTTCTTGCAACCCTCTTTTAATCAATAAGTTCCAGCTTATTTAATAATATTTGTAAATTAAATATAGTGTAGGCTGTACAAAAACCCTCTTATAAATTATTTTTTCAGTAATGAGTACCCAAATTCCTTTTTTGAAGGAATTACATAATAATTTTGCTACTCTCCGTAGTTTCAGAGGAGAAATCCCCCCTCCACCCTGCCCCAGCAGGGGAAGGGGCAACATATTCAGAATATCCTCTATTAGACAAAGTTCAATATATGCTAAGTTGTAATCAAATTGATCAGTAAATAAGAGAGAAATTACAATTTATTGATTCTCTATTAGACTAACATTAACACGTTGAGTGCGGCGGGCTCGGATGCGAGCCCCGCGCTACTGGCGCGCGCGGCGGCGGGCTCGGATGCGAGCCCAAAACAAACTTGAAATGCATTTGGCCAGTGTGAGCTCAGCTCTTGACGGGGAACGTTATATCGTTGCCAGCGTGTAGGTTAGAATGCAAGCTTTAATTTGGAGTAGGTTGGTACTAACATTTCCCGTAAAATCCCGTCTCGCACCACATTTTGTCCCAGTTCGGAGGATTTTCTCCCTCCGAGTGAAAATACAAAGGGACTGGCTACGGATCCAGGCAGTGCTGCTATCTGTGGGTGTTTCAGTGAACTACGTCCACTCTCGGTGTAACGCAGCACCATCACCGCCGCTTTTTTGCGAGTTGTCAGGCCGAAATATTTGACTGCCAATTGCGTTCGCTGATTCGCTGACGGGCCGGGGCTGCGCCGCACTTTGCGAACGCCCGCCAATGGGTTGCCCGCAGTCAACGTGTTAAACAACCAATGTAGGGTGTTTACCGTTAAAAACATTTGAAAATTTAAATTTTCTCAACAATCATTAGCTATAGAATAATAATTTGGGATAATGAATTATTAAGTTTTGCAAGATAATTTTAATGGTGATAAGTACATTTCATTTAAAATTAATGGTTTTGCAAATTAAAAAAGCATAACTTTCAGCTAGTTAAATCCTTTTTATTCTTAAGGGTTACTTAGAGTCGTTAGCTAAGATACAATTCTAATGCGATGTTCTGATTTCAGGGATGCTTTGGAAAAGTTAAGTGGATTATTGAAGATATCTCCTTGACTGTTTTAGTTTTCTTTCATCACCTTCAGCTTAAGAATGTGCAAGATCTTTGTAAATATTTTGTACAGATTTATTTGTAGATTTTAAATTATTCACACGGTTTTTTATGTATGTGCAAGTTATCCCACTTTGTGGGATGATATTGAATAAAAGTCATTGTAGAAAAGTGTTTGTTTTATACTTTCCCACAACCCTCAAATAATGATAGTCCTCACTAAAATAAACTTGAAAAACATTGTCGGATAAGTTTTACCTTATTGTCAAATTGTCTGCTCTAACCCAGATGTTTCGGTGGAAATCATAATTGTGTTAATGATACTAATATATAATAAACGGTATCAGGAAACTGACACATGCTTTCTCCCTTTTAGCCAAACTTTAATGACAAAAATATTTGTTATTTACTAAATATAGAATATGAAGTATAGATAAATGTACAGAAAATTTTCTAAAATAGTTGTTTTCAGAAATATCCAACCAAATCCCTCTTTGGGAGGCACTATAGAGTCCGTTGCTACACACAGTGGTTTTGAGAGGGGAAATTCCCCCTTGCCCGCCCAGGTTTAAATAGCAACACATTTCGAACATCATCTGTTGGTCAATGCTAACTTGACCTGCATATCAAATTTTAATGAAATTGATCAGTAAATAAGAGAGAAATAGTTATATTTGTATTCCCCATAAGAATAACATTGGACAACGTACTGTGTTTACTGCTAAATGAAAATTTCAATTTTCTCCGTAACTAGCAATCGTAGAATAGTAATTTAAAATACTAATTTATTTAGTTTTTTGAGCTCTTTTTAATGGTGAATAGTAATCTTTTTTAACATTTATGATTTTTTATAAAAAATCCAAAAAATTGAATTTTGGATGTTTTAAGTCCTGTAATTTCTGAACCCGAATTTTTCAAGAAATGCGGGTGGGGTCATTTTGTTGCCAACCTAAAGTTCTACAAACCACGAAAGTTTAATCAAAATCGTTAGAGCCGTTTTTGAGAAATTTGGATTTTTCATGTTTTTTGGCGGTTTTTGGGGGATAATTACCCTTAAAAATCAAAAATCCAAAAAATGAAAAAAACGCCTGGAGATATCGTGGATTAGTACCTACATACCAAATTTCGTAAAAATCGGCCCATAGGTTAGGGCTCTAGCTCTGTAAACATCCACACAGACACACGGACACACACACACACACACACACACACAGACAGACATCACGTAAAAACCACTTTTTTGGGTTCAGGGAGCACCAAAACGAATATTTTCACTAACAACTCAAATTCGAAAATGTTGACGAAAACAATACTTTCTCCATATACTATGTATAGGGGGAGAAAGTAAAAATGGGATGATGTGTTTCTGCCTGTCTGTCTGTCTGTCTATCTGTCTAA
This sequence comes from Allygus modestus, assembly GCA_963675035.1. Classification (NCBI taxonomy): domain Eukaryota; kingdom Metazoa; phylum Arthropoda; class Insecta; order Hemiptera; family Cicadellidae; genus Allygus; species Allygus modestus. Next base: position 14,573,076 of record OY776116.1, read on the forward strand.
ATGCATTTTGTTCCTCAATCACTCAAAAACTACTGATCTGGATTGGCATGAAAATTTACAGAAATTTAGGCCTATTTTCGTTTAGAAGTCCTCAGGGCTCTCTTGCCCTATGGGACTTCCAAGTTCCCATGTTATTCTTATGGACATTCATTTTTGTTTGAGTTGATGAAAATACAAGCAGCTGATCTTGATTCGTAGTAGTTCCAGGGGCTACCCACAGAATGCAGCACACATAACTGCTTAGTTTTTCCACTCTGAAATTTTGCCCCGTTGCGAAGCTCGTGGGATTAGCAGCTAGTTCAAAATAATAAGCCGGGAGCATACATTTCAACGAAAAAATATTTTTCTAAAGAAACTGTTTTATTGTACACAGGTTAAGCTGTAAAGTAAGTGTTTTTCATTTGGTATTATTCAAAAACCCTTTCTTTCTAAGTATGACTTTTTGGGTTACATGAATTTTAAAAGTTTAGTATTAAAGTTACTTGATTAAATCAGCTCAAAACATATTTACAGAAATATTCTCAATGAAGTTTAAAGATCCCGACAAATAATGCTAAAGATTTAGTGATATTGTTTTAATCACATGCACAAAAAATATCTTAGTTAGGTAGCTGGTTGGATCAAAATGGTTAATCTTCAATAAAATATCTTGTTTGGCTTGTCCTATTACGGTTACTTGGCCTGCAAGCCTTTAATAACAAGCCATTATTCAATGAAGACTGTCAGTTTATAATTGCATTCTCAACTGGTTCTTATAATAACAGCTCAAGACACTAAGAATAATAACTTTTGTACAGTGTAAAATAATTGTGATTTTAAAAAAGAAACAATATTTTAAAATACATAATTTGTCATGAAATTGTGTTTCTACGTTAATATTGATCGCAACAGACACTGCATTGACAAATAAAGCCACATACCAAGTTTCATCAATATACATTCATAAATAAACGATTTATGACATTTTAATTATTCTCCATAAGAATAACATGGCAGCTGAGTATGCAGGTTTGCTGAAGCAAGGAACACAAAACATGGGGTTTTATACAAATATCAATATAACTCATGTAGATAAAGCCACATACCAAATTTCATTAATTTATTTTCATAATGAAGGCAGATAACACGTTACTTATTCTCCATAAGAATAACATGGGGCTGAGTACGCAGGTTTGCTGCTACGGGAGTCTTGGGTAAAAAAGTGACTTTTTGAGCAAATATCAATGGTCCACAACCAGATGAAGCCGTATACCAAGTTTCGTCAGTATAGGTTCATCAATAAGCGAGATATACAATTTTTATTTTTCTCCATAAGAATAACATTAGACAACGTACTGTGTTTAGCACTTTCAATATCTCGGTAACCAATTGACGTAGAGAAATGATCAAAATACCAAATTGTGTGTTTTTTTAAGCTGAATCCAATGGGAAAAAATAAAATTTGACTATTTCCAAAATTATATGTAAAAAATTCGAAAAACCCATTTTTGAGGTACAAAACCCCCCCAATATACCCCTTCAGATAGAGCGATCTGGCTGGTTTTCGAACTTAAAGTCATAAATGTTGCTTTCATAAACATAAACATAAACATATATATATATATATATATACAGTTTCGAACGAATGGTGTTTTTGGGGTCTGGGGACCTCAAAACGAAAAGTTATCATGGTCCCGGGCCTAGGTCTTACCATGCCGACTACGGTAATTCTTCCCTATAGGGGAAATTCGCTAACAAGTGTCCTTTATTTGGGCAGATCCGTGAAAATTGGATTCTAAGCTATGATAAATTTATGGTTTATGGTGTTTAGGAAAGCAGTGGACAAAATCTTTAGTTTTATTTACATAGGGCCAAGTTATTTTTTATTACTGAAAGATCACCAGTGGCTGCTGAAGAGAGCTATGTTGTCGAGTTCTTAAGCTATGGATAAAACCATTTTACAATAGTGATGGTCAAAACCAGAAATTTCAAATCTCGAAACCGAAACCAAAACTTAAAAAATCGAAACTCGAAAGTCAAATTCCAAAATCCTATTTACTTGCCTGGTTATGGTTATGAAAAATAAATCCAGTTACTCCAAATAAACCAGTTAACTTACTGCCATTCTCGAAGTATCCTAGGAAAATATTAGTTTCAGAACTACTAGTGAACCAATTATTTGTAGCTTAATTATAAACTTTGGTTAGAGTTGTTCTTTCACAAATAAAAAATCAATAATCCACAAAAGGTGAAGGTAGACGACCGATGACAGTAGGCTTTTGACCTTCGCATTATTAATCAACACTCGGGCGTGATTTCTGTTAAAAAAACAACAATGACATAAAAAATCTCGGCAGTTTTGAGTTTTGATTCTCGAAACCGAAACTTTTCCAAAGTTTTGGTGGTTTTGAGATTCGAGTTTTGGTTTTGACACATCACTATATTACAGTAATCAAAACTACCACCGATCTTGATTTATTTTCAATACACCTAAGTGAACTACAATAATTCACTTCCACTTCAATAAAGATAAAAAACTGTGAAATGGGAAATATTTAGGAAGCTCAAGTCTGTTATACAGTAGACTCTCAGAAATACGGATCACACTTATCCAGAAACACGGTTATGGATGATCTTGATTTTTTTTTAATTTTGTTGCAAATAAAAACAAAACAACAGAATTTCACGGTTTAGCGCCTTCATTTTTCACTTGAGTATCCTGCATTACACAAATGACATGTAGTTTGCATCGTCAGGCGCTCCAACCCGACCTCGGATGGTCCGAGTCCTTGCTTGTGTTTGTTATTGATTACGTTTCCGGTACGCTACTCCATTCAGGTCTTCTCCTGTCAATGACTCATCACTTTCTGCTGGAAGCTCACTCTTGTATTAGCACATAAACGTAAACGCATATTATCATGATTGTTTACTAAAAAGGTAGAATTGATGATTCATGCCCACCTCCGGGAAATCCGGGTTTTTCAAAATCCGGTCCGGCCGTCTGCCACACTAGTCCGGATTTCTGAGAGTACTGTATTTTATCATAGCAGTTGGTTTTTTTACCCGACTACCCTAAAACGAGAGCTACGTTTTTCAAGTGTTGGTATGTCTATTTCTTTAACACGTTCTGTAGTCTAAACGGCTTGATGGATCTTACATATGAGGTTTAAATAAAAATCTCTTTATTTACATGAACATTAAGTACAGTAATGGCGTCAATACAAGTATTGTACTGGCAGACTTAAAAACAGACTGGTCTGTAGGTTCGTCTTATGGTGGGAGCGATATAATATTTAAACTTCTCTCTTCAGTTAATTATTTTACCTGGTCAGGTTTTGGTTCCAATTTCCTTACCATGACAGGAAAGGCGAGCGAGTTTAGGGAATTCACCAGCCATCGAGAGCAGTGGAGAATCAACCTAGCTCCAGTCCAGATGCTTCTCCAGTCTACTCATCTGCTTACCATTGATAGCCTTCGGCCTCCCCGCACTGTAGGTGAAAAAGTTACAGGATTTATCTACATTTCCATTTGTCCACGAATATTAATGCTCGTTCCTCTTGCAGGAAAAATTTAAACGTATGCTTCAAAAGAGAGTTATAAGAATAATATTTCATTTAAAACAAAGGAATTCTTGCAAACCTGTTTAAAAAATATAGAATTCTAACATTTCCCTTTATTTATATTCTTCAAACAATAATTTTTCTAAAGCAAAATTACAATTTTTTTAAAAATAATCAATTAAAATCCTCACATAATTTGAGAAATAATAATTTGAAAATTCCGGACCATTCTTCTGAGCTGTTTAAAAATTAAGCAAGATACTCGGCCATAAACTTATACAACCATATGCCAGAGCAATTAAAAAAAATAATGTACAATATATTTAAGAAGAAGTTTAGGAGATGGCTTGGCGATAAAGCATTTTATCGTGTCCATGAATTTACTACCTAACAAGAAAGAAAACATAAAGAAAAATTAACAATTAAGGTAAATTGATTACAGTAACAAATTTAAGGCCATAATATAGTGGTTGAAATATCCCAGTGAAAAAGAGAATAAAGAATACACAAAGAAAAAACATTGTTTCATAAACAAATTATTACTGAACCAAGATTGATTTTAAGTTCTAAATTTAGGTAAAACTAATTGATTTGTTGCCAATGCAATATTATATTGTTATCCTGGCTAAATAAATAAATACCTGATTTTCAATATCTACATTTCAACCAAGCAATATTTATTAATTATAGCAACAAAAGTTAACTTACAGCAGAACAAAAAGGGATAAACTGAAAAAAATGTTTCCGTTTATTTTGTCTTATTGTAAATAATGAGATACTGATTATCACTTTTGTAAAAATACAAGAGGTTATTTGTTACATATCAAAATCATCTATAGTCAAAACTTGCATCATTATAAATAAACGGTATCAGGAAACTGACACATACTTTCTCCCTTTTAGTCCAACTTTAATGAATAAATTACTTCTTATGTACTAAAAATAGAATATAAAGTACGGACAAATCTACAGAAATAACAAAAATACTGTTTTCAGAAATATCTACCCAAATCTCTTTTTGGGAGGCGCTTCAGAATCTGTTGCCAAACAGTGGTTTTAAGAGGGGAAATGCCCCCTCGTCCCCCCCCAGGGTTAACTGGCAACATATTCGAATATCTTCTGTTGGTCAATGCTAACTTGACCTGTATATCAAGTTTAAACGAAATTGATCATTAAATAAGAGAGAAATAGTAATTTTTGTATTCTTCAGAAGAATAACATTGGACAACATACTGTGTTTACCACAAAATAAAATTTAAATGTTCTCTGCAACCAGCAATCGTAGAATGAGTGAAAATAATAAACTATTTAGTTTTTTGAGCTATTTTTAATGGTGATAAGTAATCTTTTTTAACATTTATGTTTTTTATGAAAAATTAAAAGACTGAATTTTGGAAATTTTGAGCCCTGTAATTTCTGAAGTGGAATTTTTCCAGAAATGCGGGTGGTGTCATTTTGTTGGAAATCTAAAGCTCTACAAACTACTAAAGTTTAATTAAAATCTTTAGAGCCATTATTGAGATTTTTGGATTTTTCATATTTTTTGGGGGATAATTACCCTTAAAAATCAAAAATGAAAAAAAAACACCTGGAGTTATTATAAAAACATGGATTAGTATTTACATACCAAATTTCGTCAAAATTGGTCCACTGGTGTCGTCTGTAGCTCTGGACACTTCCAGACAGACAGACAGACGACACTCAAAAATCACTTTTTTGGATTCATGGAGCACCAAAACGAATATTTCCACTAACAACTCAAATTCGAAAGTGTTGACAAAAACAATACTTTCTCCATATACTATGTATAGGGGAGAGAAAGGTCAAATCAATATTGATATAAACAAATAACAAGGCATCAAACATCAGTCTCCCGCACATTCAGACATACAGCAGCAACTCACTCACTCACACAATCATACGGGACAACATTGCCAGAGTATGAGTTGTTTAAAAATCATCCCAGTGGCTCCTCATGAATTCATGACCGAGTAGAATGCCAGTGTTTCAGAATAATTTTGGTTTGATTTTTGTTTGCCAACAGTTTAACCTGATCAGGGAGCTCGTTGACTGTATCAAATCGCACTAGGGACTTTTGAGAAACCTTAAAGTCCAACCCATCAGCTACGTTCTTGAATAAAAGGCCTTGGTGATGAAACAAAATCTGAGAAATATATTAGTTTTCCAAGAAGTGCTCTCCTAAGGCCTTAAACCAAATAAAAATGTTAATCCATTGAATACTTTTCACAGAACGGTTGCGTGACAGCTGTTTGGCCCAAAATCTTTATCACGGAGTGGTTCATAATACATAATACTATGATTTTTTTCAAAAATTGTTTATTTATTTGATTATTTTATTTTAACAAAATTGAATTTACTTTAAGCTTATACTTTAACCTTATGAATGATTTTTATAGGTAAAATATTGTATTGTGATCCATTTTTGGCAAACGGGTAAAAATACAAATTATTCAATAAAAATAATTTATATGTGGTTTTACTAAAAAAATACATTTTTATAGATAAAGTAAAAAACTAAAAATTTGTATGTAAGGAAATAGTTTTTGCACTTTACTATACAACTGATTACACATTTATTTTTATTTTGCATTTGAACTAAATCCTTGCTTTAAAAAAATTGTATTTTTATTGTTAAAACAAAAATTTGTAAATATATTTTATTAATTTTTGTTTTCTATTAACATATTAAAAAGGAAATATATCCAGTTTCAAGAAAAACACTATGTTTGCCCAATTAGTAGAAAAGGTAAATTTTTTACAGTTTATTTACTAAAACACTGCAAAATATTTAAATTTAATTGGGTTTCTAGTACAGTCATTAAAAAAACTAAGTATCCAATGGGTTGAATATTTTAGTCATTTACGTTGACTTTTAAAATATTTCCACCCCAGAAAGCAAGTTATAATCAACTTATGTTTGCTTCCTGACACACCAACTGTTGTATTATCCGCTCCTTGAGAGGATAAGTAATAGTTGACAGCAGTATACTCTGTTGGTGATTGGTGTAAACTACGACCTCTTTCAATCCTGGCATACCAAAAACTAGGGACACATTTTACAGTTGCAATGAGAAGTCTACCTCAGTATTTATAGTCAGTCAATGGTTGAATTAAAACACAAGAATTAAAATACAAATATTAAAATTTAATCAGCTGTTACATCTGATTTGACCATTAAACTGAAATCAGCTGATCAAGCAGAGAGCTGTTGGGCACAGCTGTAAGGAGATGACTGACGGCCAGCTAGTAAACAAAAGGTTGAGGGGAATATCACCCCCTCCACTGTTCACACACAGGTTATTGACAGACCCAACCAATAAACTGTTAATGGAATGTAAAGGTGCCGGTCAGCTGTGATAATATCTTACAACAATAAACAAATCACTTTGTCCTATGGCGTAGGTAAGGAACGACTGTGGTGGGGGTAACCTTCCCCTTACAACCTTGTTTTCTAGTTGTCATCTTTGTACAATAGTATTTCTAATTCTGGAACATTAATTGTTAAAGAGAAGTTGTGGATGCTTGGTAAATTGCAGAATGGGAGATGTCCCATTAGAAGTATTACCATAGGAACTTTAAAAAAATAATAGCTTTTTCTCATGCAAAAACAAGGACTGATACATTTTCCCCATAAGCAAAGGGTATTGCATGCTTATTTAATTACATTTATACTTGAGATTTAAGCATATGCTTTTTTACACAATAACATATGATATTAACCAAAAGGTTAGAGGTCATAGCTAATTTAGCATATAATTTCATACCATAAAATTTATCTCAAACACTTGATTAGCTCAATTATAAAACTTGTAGAACAAAATTTTTGCTAATACCCTTTGAGAAATAAATTACTAAATAGAGAAATGAATAAGTATGACACAAGATATCGTCGAGGGAGGGGCGGCGCGCGGCGGTTGTTTAGTCGCACTTTGACCGGTGATTATAGCCTAACAACTCCAAGTGGTCACTAGTCATCTGTTGACCATTGACTGATGTCTGGTGTCGCTGACTGCTGATAACAGGGTCAAGGGTGACCCATTTAACAGTTCAATCCTTCCTCTGTGCTATTTGTGAAATTATGGTGTTGGTTTCTTGAAAATGAGGATTATTACTTTTTATTTCGGTGAGTTTTTTATAGTTTGTTACTAGGATTTTCATCAGTTATTTGGTCCTTTTAAAATACACTCTACAAGAGTTAATGTTGAAACTAGGGGTACACTGTAATAAAATAATACTCATTATGAAAAAATATATAATATCTGGGGACTAGTTATACAAATATATCGAGTAGAAAACATAAGTTTAACCAACAAAATAATTTTGTTATATTCTATGATTAATTATGTTACTTAATTTTATTAATAGGTTACTTTTTTGTTATCAGAAACTAATAAATTATGTACTCAATAGATGATTTTTGTCCAGTTTAAATGTTACACTATTTTTTATATATGTAAAAAATGTGAATAAATAACTGTTCAATGAACATTTACTAACAGAAATAAAACTCAACATGCAACTAACATTTTAAATAGTTAAATTTGTTGAAGAATGTATCTATATGTTTTATGATTGGCATAAAAAATAGAAACCATGTATATATTTGAACAACGTGTATATTGTGTAGGTTCTTAAACCTTTTAGGCCAAACCTCTTTGCTAAAACTAATAAATTCTGCGCCCCATAGTAGTTTTCATAACCCCTCAATGAAACCGAAAATTGACATTCCTATAGTGAATTTCTTTTGAATAATACCCTAAACCAAGTATGCCCATGTGTGGTGTGCAATGATTTACCAGGGACCCTTCAGTAATTTCAGTGGGTTGCCCGAATAATTTGGATATTCCCCAATTTATTATTTTTGATGCCTTTTCATGTAAAGGCACTTGCCCATGTGGGGAAATAATTCGGCAATATTTGTCAAAGTATTACTTTCCTTATAACTTATTTTTGTCTGATTAAACTCATTTCATTCAATCATAAATTCATCTCACCCATAAATAGGAAAGCCATTTCGTTCAAGATTTTGATAATTTTAATTTTATAAATTAGAACAGAAAAAGTTATTTTACAACATTTATTTCAATAGACTAACAATATCCCAGTGATAAACACAAATGTCACATCGTTAATATTTTTCCGAGTTGTCCACGTAGGAGTCACTTTTCCACCTTGCTAGGGTCATGCAGATTCTTGACATTTTCGCTTTGACTGGTTTTCACAAATCAGCAAGTTTTATGCTTTACTGTTCTTCTATTGCGGCTGCTGGATTTTGTCACAGGGTTGCCGCTTCCATTTCGTCCTCTTCCAGCACCTCTCGGCAAGGTTTATGTCCCACTTTTAGCGAATTTCCCCTATAGGGAAGAAGCTATTACCGTTGGTAGCATGGTAAGACTTAAGCCCGAGACCATGATAACTTTTTGTTTTGAGGTCTCCAGATGCCAAAAACACTATTCGTTCAAATTTACATATATGTATATATATATATATATATTTTTATATATAGATTTTGATTATAGCCATTTTATGGAGCTTAAAAAACAAACAATTTAGTATTTTGAATCATTAAGCTAGGTTTAGTGGTTGTGGAGAAAAGTCAACAAATGTGTCCTAAAAATTTCCCATGTTAATCTTATGGGAAAACAGTTTTTAGATTTTCCTCAGATAATTTCACTAAAAACTTCACATTTCTTTCTACCAATCAGTTTAGCTCTACAAAACAATCATTTTGGTGTTTTAATTTTTGTTTTACGTCCAACCGTTGCAGTGATATTCAAAGTGTTAACCACAGTACGTTGTCCAATGTTATCCTTATGCAGAATAAATCAAATGTTATATTTCAATTATTTATGTATGGATATTGATGAAACTTCGTATGTGCCTTCAAGTAGTTGTGGTATATTGATATTAGCACAAAAAATGGTTTTTGTTGATTTTTCCTGGTAGCAGCAAACCTGCATACTTGGCCCCCATGTTATTCATATGGAGAATAAGTAAAGTTTTATATCTCCCTTAGTTATGAACCTAAATTAATAAAACTTGGTATGTAGCTTCACCTGATTGAGTTATATTGATAATTGCAAAAAAAAACACATTTATCTTCCTTGTTGCAGCAAACCTACATACTCAATTATAATGTTATTCTTATGGAGAATAAATAAAATGCTATATATCACTTATTAATGAATGTATTTTTGTGAAACTCGGTAATTGGCTCTAGGTAGTAGTGATACCCATATATATGCATCTTTGGAAATTCGCTAAGTACGCAGGTTTGCTGCGACGGGGGTATTTTTCTATTGCAGCTGCTGGATTTCAACAGAGGGTTGCCGCTTTCATTTCGTCCTCTTCCAGCACATCTTGGCAACTTTTATGCTCCACTTTTCTTGTATTGAGGCTACTGGATTTTGGCAGAGGGTTGCCGCATCCATTTCGTCCTCTTCCAGCGCCTTTCATCAAGTTTTATGTTTCACTTTTCTTCTGTTGAGGCTGCTGGATTTCAGCAGAGGGTTGCCGCTTTCATTTTGTCCTCTTCCAGCACATCTTGGCAACTCTTATGCTCCACTTTTCTTGTATTGAGGCTACTGGAGTTTGGCAGATGGTTGCCACTTTCATTTCGTCCTCTTCCAGCACCTTTCATCAAGTTTTATGTTTCACTTTTCTTCTGTTGAGGCTGCTGGATTTCAACAGAGGGTTGCCGCATCCATTTCGTCCTCTTCCAGCGCCTATTTTGCATTCACATTCTCTACTTTCCAATACTCAAACAGGAAGGGAGCCACCTCTTCCACCTCAACCTCCTCCTCTGACACAGTCTCCCAGAACTCAGCGCTCCCGGCAGACTCCACCTCCTCTGAATCTCCTCCCAACGGACGCCTTCTCCACCACTACGCACCTGCAACAGCAACTCCCCCCAGAAAAACTGCTCCCAACAAAAACTTAAGATCACTGATAAATCCCATTGTAAATAAGACAGATAAGTGATGTAACTGTTTTTGACAGTAAGCTACAAATTCATCAAAATCATTTCATTCCTAGGTTATTTAAAAAATTTGTTGAAATCGGTACCACGGCAGTTGTTTTATTGTTGTCGATTTTTAACTTCAAGACTTGAATGTTATATTAAAAATTGCACACCGTAGTTTGTAGTTGTGTTTATTTTTGTTGGTTTTAATTTTCATTGAATGCGTAGGTAAATAATACTTAAGGTGAGAAAGTATTACAGCAGACCACCCTCAATAGGACTAAACCCTGGGTTGGATAACTAAAGGAGCAGTATAAATGAATAACTCCTGGGTATTGTAATATTAAGCACTAAAAACGACAAATCTTATACGACAGTTACAAAATAAGTACCAAGATGCAAAACTTTGATTTACTATGGAAACATATGATCGACTTGTTATGACCTGAACGATTTTTATGGTAGAGTATTGGGAAATCAGCTACGGCGGCAGAGGTTAGTCATTTCTTGGAAAGAGGGTGGTTAATCCAATGGGTGGTTGAAACGAAGACGGTTAAGAGGGTGTCTACTGTATCTTTAATAAGAATTGTCAAATAAAAGTATTTCACAACAAAAAGTTGTCCAATATTTGAATTTGAGGAGTTTGGACCGCTTTCCCTTAAAGCGTTTGTGTGATCTCATAACAAAAAATGCCGTTGGGGTTGAAATACAAAAAAAGATGAAATATTATATTTTGCTGCTTTCAGAAAGAAAACATTAATATAATGCTACTCAAGAAAAGATCACTAAAGTTGCATTATCAACCCCTTTATCAACATCTTTCACCCTCTTTGGGAGTCTTGGCCCTATCATATAACATATAAACTAATTTTATTTGTCCAAGCAAGGTCAAAAATAGATTTATCTAAAGTTATAAACACTTATTAGTGAACTTTCTAAGGATAATTGGGCTTGCTATTGGCTTAGCGAGACTTGAGCCAGATACCACAATAGAAGTTCTTTACTTGTTGGAGCTCGCTCAAAACTTTATATATAGCTTGAGTTGGACAAGTTTGTTGAACAAAATATTAGGACTATAATCCTTTTTTAGCTGTTTAAAACTCAAAATTTTGAGTGTAGGGTTAAAAAGGGTCAAATTTGCCCTGAATATCAAAATAATATACATCTAACAAATAGAATAAAATTTTTGAGCCCTCTAAGCATTCCAGGACAAATATTTTCCAAGATACTGAAGAAATCAAAGTTTGGTGATTTAACATTGTAAAACATGTTTTTCATAACTTGGTGTAGTTTCATCATTCCTAATCTTCATATACTTTTAACCACAGAACAGCCAAAAACTGAAATGTCCAATTTGTTATTATTGTTGCTTTTTAACTCATTTATGTATTTTTACTTGTAAAATAAACAATATACCACAATAATAAATTTGGAGGTTAACTCAGTCAAGAAATTAAATTACTTTTCTTGCAATTTACACAAGAATTATTTTGGATTGATGCTTTTTCTCTAGGCTTCCAAAAGTGCCGACAACCCCTTGGCTGAAACTACAGTTTAAGGTTTTGACTTTATCTTGAAACAATAATAAACAATCTAGTCAATACCGTTATCTTCGTATTTAAACAAAGCCACGCAAGGATTGGTTGTTTGGACTGACTATGATGTGTCGTGCAATATTAGTTCTGTGACTGTAAAATATTTTAACCTATCTATTATCCTATCCAATTCCAAAAGATATCTGGTTGTGAATAGCCGTGTGGACTAAATCATAGAAACAACCTACTAAGTTTGTGGGTTAAATTCCCGCTCACAACCAAAATTCACCAATTTTGCAGGGCAACATTGGTGGGAGGCCCAAGTAAACGGTGTCAGGCTTGCTTAGAAGTTGACGGGATTTGATGAGATTAGTTAATTCTTTGGGAGTTGCACATGGTCAACAATGATTTTGCTACTTTTTCTTATGTTTACTGTATGTATGCCATTACGCCTCTTCAAACTGAAAGAAAACAATATTTTAGTTAAAATAGACCATTATTCCATTTAAAACACAATTTTTCTATTCCAATAATTAATAGGTTTAAAAAATGACAAGCTAGGAATGGAATCAGCACATCACTCTATACCAATGGGACTAGTTTTCCCAACTGCTTTGCTTGTTCATAAGATTTCAGTTTTACAGGCAAATCAATTCACACAGCTGATCAAATTAAATATTTTAAAATGTTTTTAACTTGACATTTTGTATGGTCTTAGTAGGGGTTATATCAGAAAACTAATATTGTTCCGTTCCTCTAATTTACTCACCGAGACCTTTCATTCAAGTATATGGTTCATGACTTGTTGTTTTCTCAATTTTCCTGGGATGGTTTGGCTATATATAGATTATCCATACATTTAGATTCCAATATTCTGTACAAGATCAATGTGCTTTTAAACACATGTTTTATCAAACAATGTGTTTTTCACCAGCTTATAAACAATAACACAAACAATCTCACAGTTCAAAAATGGAGCACAACTTTGATTCTGAAGATATGGCTACTTTTTACCGATCTTTATTGCTTTTGCACTCGCCGAAGATCGATTCGCAAAGAAAATTATACCATATAATGAATCAGAGTATACGTAAACATCATCCTTCAAGAAAAATTCCATATGGGAAGAAAGGTTCTGAAATGCCAGGTGCAGAATCCGGGTAAGCTAAATACATTACACAAATAAATAAAAATGTAAATAGTAAATCTAATAAATAAATATATTTTCAATTTAATGAAAGCCAATTCTGTCAAAACTTCTTTTTCCTGAGGAGCCCTTATAGGAAATTTTTTGAATTTCTTCAATATCAAATTTTCTTTGCACATTTAACTTAACTTTCATAGGCATAATTAAACCTGTGATATAACAATATATACTGTTTTTTATAAGTAGCCCTTTCGATTTAATTACGTTAAGTTAGTCCAACATTTAGAACATCATAGTCAACCTCTTTAGTTCTAGTTATAATCAACTTTGTCCTCTACATCATGGAAAGAGTATTCGTGCCAGCTTTCGCGGTTGTAGGTGTAGTGGTTTGGCCTGGGGATGATAGGTTTTTCTTATGTATAGATTGTCCTTACGAATAACACAGGGTTGGAACTTTGACTGCCCGTGGGGCGGAGCCCTATGGGAATTTCTTAAAATCCTTTCTTAGTGGTTACCTAAGTTATGGAAAGAGTATACATGCCAAATTTTGTGGTTGTAGAGGCCTGGGAATGATCGGTTTTCGTATTTATAGACATAGATTAGCCTAATTGAATCATTTTAATTTTAACATTAGTGATTTAAGTACGGATTAGATTGTGAAACAATAACATATAACTTGATTTGTCAAAGTAACACTAAAAGACTTCAAATTCCAGCTTATGTAAGTTTTTAATAACAATTGTTTTTTCTAGTGGTTTTAAAATATCTGTTGGAGGTAATGAGGAATCGGTAGATCAAGCAAACGATGACGAAGCTATTGTTAGTCAACGAGACCCAAGGGTGAAAAAAGAACCAAATGCTATCAAAGTTAACGTTTTAAGCTCTCGTGATCCCAGATCTAAAGTCCAACCTGATATGAACTCAGACGTTGAACAATGTGGAAGTAAAACTGTAACAAAAGTGCCAATTTCCGCAGCATCTTCTGTCATGAATTTTTCCCTTGTAGGCGGTTTGAAGAGCTATTCCTCGTCACAACCAGATGATATATCTCAACAGAAACATCCTCGAGTTTCACACTTGGCCAGTAGAGCATCTCCATTTTCAAAACCGACGTCCAAAGCCACACCGAAAACATCAAGCAAACACAATTATTGTCCGAATCCAGTGAATCTGAAGAAGATAAGGGCAGTTCTTGCAAGAGGGGACCCTTTTCCTACTCATTTGACGAAAGCTTGTGTTAACAATATAACTCCAGACTTGCAGAGAGAGAAGCTGTAAATTGTTATTTAGGTTATTGCTTGGGCAGAAGTTGTAATAAAAAAATGACAAACCATTAGTCTCTGATTTTAGCGAATTTCCCCTATAGGGAAGAAGCTATTACCGTAGTCAGCATGGTAAGACCTAGGCCCGGGACCGTGATAACTTTTCGTTTTGAGGTCCCCAGATGCCAAAAACACCATTCATTCAAAACTGTATACGTATATATAAATAATAATATTACGAGGATCATCCAGAAAGTAAAGAATGTTTGATTACTGCATCTAGCACAGCTCCCCCACTACCGGGATTGCGTGTGTGACAGCCCACTCACCTCTCCACCAAAGTATGAGCCGAGTCTCGTTGCTGAGCGGTCACACGTCTTATTTCTACAGCGATTCAAAATGCCGCAATCGAAAATCCCGCCAAATATGGGATAAGCAGTTTTATTCGGTTTCTGAGTTAAAAAATGTCCAGACCATCAAATTTGTTAGAAAAACACCAAATAAAATTGGTGGTGAAAGTGCAAACAAGTCTTCAAGTCGAGTTTTCAGGGAAAAAAATGGTACAACAGGTTTAATGAAAGAAAATCCATTGTGCACGACGAGGATCGGAGTGGCAGGTCATTGCTCGCAAAAGACGATTTGAAAGAAAGACTTGAGGAAAGATTGGAGGAAAACAGCTGCTAAAATCTTAGCACATTACATCAATTTTAAGATTTGTTTTTTTGCACTTTCATCATAAACTTTCTTTGGTGTTATTCTAAAAATGTCTACGGTATGGACATTTTTTTACTCAGAGACCGATTAACACTGCTTATCTTAGATTTGGCGGGATTTTAAATTAGCGCCACCATTTTGAATCGCTGCAGAAATAAGACGTGTGACCACACAGCAATGAGAATCGGCTCATACTTTGGTGGGGAGGTGAGTGGACTGCCACAAAGCAATGGCGGTGATGGGGGAGCTGTGCTAGATGCAGTAGTAAGCAAACGTTCTTTACTTTCTGGATGACCCTCGTAACATTTAAAAAAACACATATATGAGTCCGTGAGCACGATAACTCTCGCAAAAATAGTTTTATTTTGACAAAATTTGGTATAAACGTGTAAAGCAGCATTTATGACTTTAAATTCGAAAACCAGACAGATCGACCTATCCAAAGGGGGATTTTGGGGGGCTTTTGTACCCCAAAAATGGGTTTTTTGAGTTTTTTACATATAATATTTGAAAAAGTCAAATTTTATTTTTTTCTATAGGAATCAGCTTAAAAAAACACTATTTGGTGTTTTGATCATTGCTCTATATCAAAATGGTTACAGAGATATTGAAAGTGCTAAACACAGTACATTATTGTCCAATGTTATTCTTATGGAGGATAAGAAAAATTGAATATCTCGCTTATTTATCAACTTATCCTGATGAAACTTAGTTTATTGCTTCATACTGTTGTGGTCTATTGATATTTGCACTAAAAAACATTTTTTGGCTGATATTTCCCGTAGCAGCAAACCTGAGTACTCAGCTCCCATGTTATGGAGAATAAGTAACGTGTTATCTCCCTTAATTATGAACATAAATTAATAAAATTTGGTATGTGGCTTTACCTTCTTGAGTTGTATTGATATTTGTATAAACCCCATTTTTTGTGTTCCTTGCTTCAGCAACCCTGCATACTCAGCCGCCATGTTATTCTTATGGAGAATAATTAAAATGTTATAAATCATTTATTTATGAATGTATATTGACGAAACTTGGTATGTGGCTTTATGTGGTATTAAGATACATATACTGTATAGGCACTAGAAATTCGCTGAGTATGCAGGTTTGCTGCTACGGGGGTATTATTGTTATCTTTTATTGTTTTAATGGATGTGAACAATTAGCTACATCAATAAAGAGTCTTCCTTGCAGAAGTAACGGCCTGCTTGGTTCATAAAGGGCCATCCCCTAAAGGGAACATCTTACTGGTAACAGTAGTTTAACCTGAAATAACTTTTATTAGTGAATTTCCTTTGGAAAGTGAACTATTAGCATGACCCGCACGGTGAAACTTAAGCCCGGGACCACCATAGAAGTTCCTAACGTGACCCCCTGAACACGTTTTGGGGGGTCGTTCAAAATTTTATATATATATATAGACATATTTTTTATATATGTGTTTGCACTCTAGCGGTCGCATTTGTTGTCCGATTTACTTCAAATTTGGTAGGGACGTTCCTTTCTGTAATCAGTTGAACAAGTTCGTTGGGCAAAACAATCGGAAAACTCTAAACCCCTTTTTTGGGGGATTAATCTTTCAAATTTTGAGTTTTTGGACCCAAAAAGGGTCATAAAAGCCCCAGATGTAAAACCAATGCATGTAAAAAGATGGGAATTAGTGAGGCAACATTTTTAAGCCCTCTCTCGTTATTCTAGCATAAATATTTACCGAGTTATTAAAGAAAATGTGTATCGACTAAACACAGTATGTTGTCTTATGGGGGTTTTACACTAGAAAAGCCTGTTATTCCTATGTTAGAGTACTTTTATCATCCCCAGCAACCTCACGCCTACTTTCAAGCCTGTCTGGACCTTCTCCTAACCTTATAATGCGCAAAATTGTATTCCCAGCTTTGCAAGTAAATGAAACCAGGAGTATCAGAACAGCCAAAAAATCAATGTTTTCAGATTTCAATAAAAATTGGACAAATGTATGTTTTTACACTTATTTTGAGTTTTACAAGTTTTTGTGTGGAAATTCACTTCCCTCACGTCAGCGTGCTGCGTGCGAACTCGTTTTTATATTTAAGTATTTATAAAGCTTGTATTGGACAGGAAAAATAAACTAATTTTCACAACATTACCTAATGTATTTACACTTATACTGTACTTGCATACAAGACGGTAAATATACACAAAAGATGGTACAAGGGGATTGATTTCAACCAGTTACACCGGTCATCATCAGGCTCAATCAGAGAATCTTATACTATTTAATGACACAACCCCTGCAAGGAAAGGCCAAACTTCATACATCTAAATCTTTGTTGGGTCACTCTATAACTAATATTACTTCTTTTTATTACTAGGTCACTAGTCTGATGAATCGGTTTTATTTGACGTTTTCATTTTCAACCGTCCTAGTTACTGTGATTTCAACCACTTTATGGATATTCAAATTCAAATATCTTTATTCATGAAAATTATACATTATATACAATGAATAGTGTCAAAGTATCTATTTACATTTTGCTAAAACTCAAAATACTATAATAATGAAATCCTTGATAAATAAACGAGCTCGCACGCAGCACGCTGACGTGAGGGAAGTGAATTTCCACATAAAGACTTTTAAAACTCCAAATCAGTGTAATAACATACATTTATTCCAATTTTTATTGAAATCTGAAAACAGTGATTTTTTGGCTGTTCTGATGCTCCTGGTTTCATCTACCTGCAAGCTGGGAATACAATTTTGTTCATTATAATGTTAGGAGAAGGTCCAGACAGGCTTGAAAGGAGGTGTGAGGTTGCTGGGGATGATAAAAGAACTCTAACAAAGGAATAACAGGTTTTTCTAGTATAAAATCCCCATAAGACAACGTACTAGCTGTGTTTAGTCGATACACATTTTCTTTAATAACTCAGTAAATATATATGCTAGAATGACGAGAGAGGGCTTAAAACTTTTGCCTCATTAATTCTCATCTTTTTACATGAATTAATTTTACATACGGGGCATTTACGACCCTTTTTGGGCCCAAAAACTCAAAATTTGAAAGATTAATCCCCAAAAAAGGGTTTAGAGTTTTCCGATTGTTTTGCCCAACGAACTTGTTCAACTGATTACAGAAAAGGATGTCTCTACCAAATTTTAAGCTAATCAGACAAAAAATGCGACTGCTAGAGTGCAAACACACACACACACACACACACACACACACACACACACACACACACACACACACACACACACACACACACACACACACACACACACACACACACACACACACACACACACACACACACACACACACACACACACACACACACACACACACACACACACACACACACACACACACACATATATCAGGTCAGGGGTCATGTGAGGAACTTCTATGGTGGTCCCGGGCTTAAGTTTCACCGTGCGGGTCATGCTAATAGTTCACTTTCCAAAGAAAATTCACTAATAATCAGATTACAAACAATTCAAGTAAACTCAGATTCAGATTCAGATTCAAATCACTTTATTCAAAAGTACACATTGTGTGTGTACATGAATGACATCAACATAGTACATAGTTTTGTCTAGGTACATTTTAACTTAAGTCTAAGTTTGGTTTGTAGAATCAGTTTCAATATCAATCTTAATCTAATAACAATAATAATTTAAAAATCTTGAAAACATGTTTGACTACAAATTTGTTGTAGTTACATTTCTCTTTCCTTTGTTCCATTATTGTTTGAGCCTTTTTGATTATTTTACATTCTTGTTTTGTTTTTGAAAGGAGGAAAAAATCTTCAATTGAGTAGGGAGCTTTGGTAATTAAATATTCTTTCAAGCACCTTTTAAATTTTGTGATATTTGTTTCCTGTTTAATATATCCTTAAGATGCCAATGCAACTAGGTGTATTTGTGAATATGAATGAATAATGAGTGTAGAATGGGTGAGATGCCTTGTGTAGCCTTGTTACTGACCGACAACAAATAATGTTAGAGAACGTGAATGGATCAGCTGCTGTCTCTCTCACACACTTGTTTTGTTTTGTGTCTATCGGCATTTTTTAACGTTTTGGTAGGGAACGGTCCAAACCCTGGTCTTGCTACTATCTACGGTCGACCTGTCCTTAGAAAGCATAATTAATTAATAGCCTGATGACAAATGACAACTAGGTCCAGTTTCAAACCTTCTCAAAATTTGTCGATTTTGATCAGGACCGAGCTGGTGAACCTCGGATTACGAGGCGAGCACTACAACCACTAGGCTACTGCTATCCAGCCAGTTTATCTCTTGTTTGAGAGCAGAACTATGTTGTTTGTTGGAACTTGTCTGAATTTTTCCCATAGGACCAAACTATAGACACCTTTAGAAACTACTACTTCTTGGTCTTTTAGCGAATTTCCCCTATAGGGAAGAAACTATTACCGTAGTCGGCATGGTAAGACCTAGGCCCGGGACCTTGATAAATTTTCGTTTTGAGGTCCCCAGACCCCAAAAACACCATTCGTTCAAAATGATACATATATATGTGTCCGTGAGCACGATAACTCTCGTAAAAATGATCCGATTTTGATGAAATTTGGTACAAACGTGTAAAGCAACATTTATGACTAAGTTTGAAAACCAGCCATACCAACCATCCAAAGGGGTATTTTGGGGGGATTTTGTACCGCAAAAATGGGTTTTTTGAATTTTTTACACATAATTTTTGAAATAGTCAAATATTGGTTTTTACAATTTGATTCAGCTTAAAAAACACGTAAGTTGGTATTTTGATCATTCCTCTACTGGTCAATTGGTCAATTGGTTACTGAGATATTGAAAGTGCTAAACACAGTACGTTGTCTAATGTTATTCTTATGAAGGAAAGGACAAATTCATACTGACGAAACAACGAATACGTCAAGTATTCTTATCTCGCTTATTTATAGCTTGACGAACTTGACGATACTGACGAAACTTGGTATAAGGCTTCATCTGGTTGTGGTCTATTGATATTTGCTCAAAAAAAACATTTTTTGCAGAAGGCTCCCGTAGCAGCAAACCTGCGTACTCAGCCCCCATGTTATTCTTATGGAGAATAATTAAATGCTATGTCTCCCTTAATTATGAACATAATTTAATAATACCCCGTCGCAGCAAACCTGCAGACTCAGCGAATTTCCAATGCATAATATTTGTCTGAATTCCACATAAAGCCGCAAACCAAGTTTCATAAAAATATATTCACATATAAGCGATTTTAATTATTCTCCATAAGAATAACATTGGTAATGAGTATGTAGGTTTGCTGAAACAAGGAACAGAAACAATTGGTTTTTATGCAAATATAAATAGAATTTAACTAGGCGAAGCCACATACTAAGTTTCATCGATATTCAATCATAAATAAGCGATATATGACATTCTAGTTATTCTCCATAAGAATAACATGGGGGCTGAGAAAGCAGGTTTGCTGCAACAAGGAACAGAAAAATGGGTTTTTATATAATTATCAATATAACTCAACCAAGTGAAGCTACATACCAAGTTTTATTAATTTATGTTCATAATTAAGGGAGTCAGTACATTTTACTTATTCTCCATGAGAATAACATGGGGGCTGAGTACGGAGGTTTGCTGCTACGGGAATAATCAACAAAAAATCAATTTTTTTACAAATATCAATATACCAGTACTACTTGAAGCCACATACCAAGTTTCATCAACATACATTAATAAATAATCGAGATATCAAATTTTATTTATTCTCCATAAGGATAACATTGGACAACGTACTGTGTTTAGCACTTTGAATATCTCTGCAACGGTTGGGCGTAGAATCACAATTTAAACACCAAAATGATTGTTTTGTGGAACTGAACAGATTGGTAAAAGCAAATGTGAAGTTTACATTAAAATAAACTGAGGAAAAGCCAAAAACCTTTTTCCCATGAGATTAACATGGGAGATTTTATGGGCAGGTTTTTTTGGATTTTCTCCGCAACCACTTAACCTAGGTTAATAATTCAAAATACTAAATTATTTGTTTTTTTAAGCTCTATAACATGGTCAAAACCAAAATTAAGTTTTATAAAAATTTTAGGGTGAAAAATGCAAAAAGCAGATTTTTGGAAAATTTAAAACCCCCATAAACTCCCCTTCCCATGGTCCGATTTTTCTGGTTTTCGAACTTAAAGTCATGAATGTCATTTTACACATTTGAGCCAAATTTCATCAAAATCGGACGTTTTTTACTCAAGTTTATCGTGTTAACGGACACATATATAGATATATATATATATATATCTATATATATATAGATATATATATATATATATATATATATATATATACATATATATAAATTTGAACGAATAGTGTTTTTGGCATCTGGGGACCTCAAAACAAAAAGTTATCATGGTCTCGGGCTTAAGTCTTACCATGAGACCTACGGTAATAGCTTCTTCCCTATAGGGGAAATTCGCTAAAAACTGGTATACGATTTCACCTAGTTGAGTTATATTGATATTAGCATAAAAGACCATTTTTTGTGTTCCTTGTTGCAGCAAACCTGCATACTCAGCCCCAATGTTATTCTTATGGAGAATAATTAAAATTGTATATACTGTATTGCTTATTTGTGAATATATTTTTATGAAACTTGGTCAGTGGCTTTATGTAGTTTTAAGACATTTATATCTCCATTGGAAATTTGCTGAGTATGCAGGTTTGCTGCGACGAGGGTATTTGTATTTATTATTGCTTGGTTTGGGAGCAAACATTGTTACCCCCATGGTCAAATATAATTGCATATAAATAAATACAAAATCATTGATAACAAAGGCATGTTTTGGTTGGGTCACATAATCATTGGAAATGCACACAATAAAAACAATTGACAAATCCCTAATAATTTATTGCAATTTTACTGTACAGCTGACAAGCACAGCTGGCATAAAATGTATTAGACAAATACCGAGTGACTCGCCGCTACCACTTCCAAATAATTAGATTTATAGATTTACAAGAAACAAAAATGACTTAATAAAAATGGCCTTATCTTCATTTGAAGAGCTTGGGAAACGTGTCTCAAAACATGTATCTGTCATAGAGAATAAACGGTATCAGGAAACTGACACATACTTTCTCCCTTTCAGCCCAACTTTAATGAATAAATTACTTTTGATTTACTAAATATAGAATACAAAGCACGGTCGAATGTACAGAAAATATTGTAAACAAGTTGTTTCCAAAAACATCCACCCAAATCCTTGCTATTGCTACACTCGTGGTTTTAAGAGGGGAAATGACCCCTTTTCCCCCCCAGGTTTATTAAGGGGGCAACATATTTCGAATTTCCTCTGTTGGCCAATGCTAACTTGACAAGCATGTCAAGTTTGAATGAAAATGATCAGTAAATAAGAGAGAAATAGTAATTTTTGTTTTCCCCATAAGAATAATATTGGACAACATACTGTGTTTACCGCTAAATGAAAATTTCAATTTTCTCCTAAACCAGCAGTCGTAGAAGGGTAATTCAAAATACTAAATTATTTCGTTTTTTGAGCTCTTTTTAATGGTGAATAGTAATATTTTTTTATATTTATGTCTTTTTATGAAAAATCCAAAAAACTGAATTTTGGATGTTTTAAGTCCTGTAATTTCTGAACCCGAATTTTTACAGGAATGCGGGTGGTGTCATTTTGTTGGAAAACTAAAGTTCTACAAACGATTAAAGTTTAATCAAAATCGTTAGAGCCGTTTTTGAGAAATTTGGATTTTTCATGTTTTTTGGCGGTTTTTGGGGGATAGTTACCCTTAAAATCAAAAATTCAAAAAAATGAAAAAAACGCCTGGAGATATCGTGGATTAGTACCTACATACCAAATTTCATCAAAATCGGCCCAATGGTTAGGGCTCTAGCTCTGTACACATCCACACAGACACACACACACACACACACACACACACGGACACACACACACACAAACACACAGACAGACATCACGTAAAAACCACTTTTTTGGGTTCAGGGAGCACCAGAATGAATATTTCCACTAACAACTCAAATTCAAAAATTTTTACGAAAACAATACTTTCTCCATATACTATGTATAGAGGGAGAAAGTAAAAAATGAGTTGTATTTGTATTACATACTCTTAAAATTGAGATAGAAATGTTGACTCCATTCGACATTATAGTAGCGGACAAATAAATTGACAGTTGGGCTGTAGCCAATAGCATGGTTGTACCTGTCACTGTTGCCATTTTGCCATAGAAAAATATCACTCTAATGTTATTTCGATCAGCTGGTGTAGAGTTTTAGCAATGCAGCACATTTACTATTGGCTGATCTTGGTTGATAGCTCGGCAAACCACGCCCTCAACTGGCAATTTATTTGTCTGCTATAATAGTATAGTTGTATTTGCTGTATAACTGCACAAATTTCTGGAATAAAGTTATATTTTTATTTTAATTGTCCTCAAGGAATTTCCTTAACTGTCAAATGAGAATTAGGTTGTTGTTTAAATTATTTTAGAAAATTCATTGCAATCAGCATGTTTCTATTTTAACTGTAGTGCCTGTGCTAAACAGTGCCCCCCCAGGGAAAGGCATTTAGGTAAACCTACCCTGGAATGCTAGTTTGGAAATATTTGTAATCAAATGCGAAATCGGTGGTTAAAAATTTTCTGAAGGTGTTATTGTGATATAACTCTATCATATAGCTTATAAATAAGTTTGTTATGTAATTCATGAAAAACAGTTTTAAGAATATTCAAAAATCCTTTGCCCCAGTGTTCTTTATAGTTTCAATATTTTTTTATGGAGATAAGGATTTTATTTGATTAGATGATCCCATATGAACGCAAGAACCATTCTAAAATAGTTACAACAACACATTCCTCAATTATTGGAAGGATAAGTTCAAATTGAGAGCAACTTGAAGATTCATAAACAAATTTTGACCAAAATGTAGATATTGTGCTGACATTTTACATGCATGATAATTAATAATGGTAAAACATATTACAATTTTTGGAATTTTTATTAAACCATGTAGGGTTGAGTTGAGGCTTAGTCCTATTTTCCACTCAACCTAGCTTAGTGAGGTATGTCTCTGGGGATCTATTCCGACATTTGCCTAAAGTGAGCTATCTATTTTCCTTTTGAAAAGTTAAGCAATATAACAGGAATTTTCCAAGTGTAACTAGAATCACAAGACTAGCTACATAACAACTGTAAACCATCCATTGACAAAATCCATCCATCCTCAAATTTATCATGAAGAAACACAGAAATAATACCCCATCAATCTTTCTTATTCTCCATAAGAATAACATTAGACAACGTTCTATGTTTAGCACTTTCAATATCTTCTTCCCTATAGGGGAAATTTGCTAAAATGTGTAATACAAAACTCACATATTTGTTTCAGGTTTACTTGGTGTCTTGCAACTAACTACTGGAGAAGAGAAAGAGTTGTTTACTACAAACCAAGAAGTAAAATTTGCATGGTCGGCTAAAATAAGAGTCGGTTCTAATTTCCCGGAAGAGACGTTGTCGGAATGGAATCTGAATGCAAGCTTGATTGTTCAAACAACAGCTGATGCAATAACGCTACAGGCAAGTTCTGAACTAGAGGATTATTTCATTTAATCTATGTACGTAATTTCGTAAGGCAAATCAATTGTGTCAAAATTTCAAGCGCTACACTTCGCCTACAGCCTTCGGTAACGGCTCATTTTAAAGCTTGAGGGCCAAGGACAGTGAGAAAAATATCAGAAATGTCTAAAATTGCCTGGGCTACTCCCCACAAAACTTCAAAGATCCAATGATTTTCCTATGGAAATATTACTACACTTGTCGCAGAATATCTTGACCCGTTTGAACTGTTTTCAGTTCAAACAGTTGGAGTAGAGCGAGATTTAGACATTGGTCTAAACCTGTCCTCTGTTGTTTCCATCATATATTTAGTCAGTTAATCGAAAAATTGTTGTCATGTAATCAAAATAACCGTTTGTCAGTATTCCATGAAGAACGTTCGTCAGCATTCAGTAGCCCAGCTGGTTGTCTCAGTCACTCCTCAGTGGAGTAATCCTCAGGTCAAAATATTCTGCGTGAAGTGTACAGCGTTTTTATGAACTAAATGATCAACTGTGATTATTTATAATGTCATCTAAGCTTCTGCTTTGTTTATGTGTTAACATATGTTCATACTACCCTAAAATAGTATATTTCGTCACTAGGATCAAAAGTGGATCTTTTTAATACGAGCTCCAGTTTAACTGCCGAGGCGAAGCCGAGGCTGGGAAATGAGCGAGTATTAAAAAGACACTTTTGATCCGAGTGACGAACTATATTTTTCGTCATACTGCCAAAAAACTTAAGGTTTAAACAAAAACAAAAGTAAAATTTACGTACTGTGTCTTCATAACCTCAAATGTTTCTTTCAGCTTGTCTCTTGAAACAATCAGCTGTTGTACATGCATAACTTCGGTTCATTCTATCTATCGGTTGTTGAGTCGATCATTCAAACCAATCATTGTGGTTCGAATCAATCGGTTGTTCTTAAAATAACAATACAACAATGAATGTTTCGATAATAACAATGAATGTTTCGATTATTTATAATCGAATGAATTTTAATCGATTTATGACGACCTCGAATCAAAAGTATCATCAACAATGATCTTTTTAGTCCTAGTACGATAATGATCATCAAAACATATGTTATTATCCAAAGACTAAAAAGAAGAACTTTTGAATCTCAACGCATCTGTCAAAAACAGATTTTTTTGAAGCAGTATGACGAAAATGTATTTTCTTTCACATGCAAACTGTAAATTAAAACCAAATTTGAGGGGCTTTAGCCCCTACAAGCCATTATACACACTTACTGTAATGACACTGCAAAATCTCAATAACATACATACAAGATGCTGTCTCTGAAGAAATGTAGAAAAGATTACGTTCAACTTTAGTTTACTAATAGTAAATCAGCCAGTCAAAGATGACCAATTATTTAAGCCATTATAATTTGGAAGACATTAAATCATTAATCTCAGCTGCAGAAGTAGTCTATTATAGATCACGTCAGAGGCACTAGTGCAACCTAAGAACTATGACATCAGACCTTGGCCAGGAAGTTACACAGACTTAACTTGAATTAGACTGGCCCTGCCCAACAGCTTCGCTTGTTCACCTAATTTCACTTTTATAGTAAAATCAAATCACAAAGCTGATCAAATTTCAACATTTTAAAGTTTGTTTCAAAATACAGTTTTATTAGTGAATTTCCCCTATAGGGAAGAAGCTATTACCGTAGGTGGCATGGTAAGACCTAAGTCCGGAACCATGATAACTTTTCGTTTTGAGGCCCCTAGATACCAAAAACACCATTCGTTCAAATTCATATATATGTATATATATATAGGTATAAATATGTGTCTATAGGCACGATAACTATAGTAAAAATGGTCCGATCTTGATGAAATTTGGTATAAACGTGTAAGGCAGCATCTATTTTCATGAGTTCGCAAACCAGATAGGTCGCTCTACTCTTATGGGGGTTTTGGGAGGGTTTTGTACCCCAAAAATGAGTTTTTTGAGCTTTTTACATATAATTATTTTTAAACCCAAATTTTGGTTTACACCAATAAATTCAGCTTAAAAAACAAACAATTTGGTATTTTGATCATCGCTCTACATCAATTGGTTATCGAGATATTTAGAGTGCTAAACACAGTACGTTGTCCAATTTTAATGTTATGGAGAATAAGTAAAATCGTATATCTTGCTTATTAATGAAACTTGGTATGTTGCTTTATATGGTTGGGTTTTAATGCTATTTGCATACAAAACTCATTTTTTGTGGTCCTCATGGCAGCAAACCTGCGTACTCAGCAGCTATAATGTTATTCTTATGGAGAATAATAAAAATGTGATATCTTGCTTGTTTATGAACATAAACTGATAAAACTTGGTTGCTTCATTTGGAGGTGATCCATTGATATTTGCATAAAAACCAGATTTTGTGATCCTTGATGCAGCAAACCTGCATACTCAGTCCTAATGTTTTTCTTATGGGGAATAAATAAAATGTCATATCTCGCTTATTTATTAATAAGCTTGAATTAAAGTTGGTAAGTGGCTTCATGACTTAGTGAAGTACCATTTGAAATTCGCTGAGTATGCAGGTTTGCTGCAACAGGGGTATTTTAATTATGGCCTTATAAGCATCAAGCAATATATTTTGGATTTATATAGATTATTGTTGGAGTTTTGAAAAAATATCGTTTGGTACAAAAAATCTAACACGTTCAATGCTGACAAACATGTTTAAACATGGAAATCACATATGTTTCAATGTTAATTAGAAGACGTTAATTAACGTCGTCCGCATCCAACGTGCTAACCAATCTGCAAAGTTACTATAGCAATGTCTTCAGCCATGTTTATTTTAGTGAATCCTACAAGTGAACAAAGTGTAATTCGATTTTAAAATTGAGTTTAGTTTGTCAAGCCAGTATAATCTTTTCAAATACGAAACAGTGAATTTCAGAATTATATTTCTTTCTATTAGTTTCAGTTTCTATAAACCATCATCAGGCCAGACAAGGAGTCTACATCAATACACCAAACGAATGTTGTAATCAGAATTTAAAAAACGTTCATTTCATACTTACATGGAAGCGACGAACTTGACTTTATTTAAACACCAGTAAACTCAAAACAGGGTTGCGACACGACCGGCGGAAGTAAAGTCTAGACTCAATATTTAATTAGGTTCACGTGTGTTTAGCTTTCTGATCTAAAATCAGATGAAGAGTTCCAAATGGATGTATCACGACTGCTGCTTCCGTTCCGAGCGGAATATAAAGGAGGAACGCTGGTGAGCCTGCGGACGACCAGTGAAGACGTCGAGTGGTCTGTCAACGTCAAGCGAGCTCTGGCCAGCATATTGCAGCTCGATATCAGCGGTTTGTCTGGCAACGTCCCTGCTTTTATTTCCAGTGAGGTGAGAATTTTTGTAATATTTATTTTTTATAAAATAGTATTAGTTTATAGTCTGTTCCATCTGTTTATTCTAGTGCGCTCCCAAATACATGGACTTTCTAGCGTTTCTTGGTGTATAGAATTTGGATTTTTTGTAAAGTAGGAGCTTAAAAGATAAAGAAAGATTCTCAACATTATAAAATAAGTTTATATATATTTTTAGGTTTGTGGGAGTTTATTTTAAAACTTAAATACTTTTTATTTTTTAAATTTCATAAATTGTTACAAGAGATAGCTTCGCTCAACATTGTTTATTTGGTTTCAAGCCTTGGCCTTACAACCTCATTTTAGAAGTTTCGAGAGGCACAGTAAACTCTGGTTTCGCTTATCTATCTCTTCAGCCTTTAGCCTTGGAATTCAGTAACTGTTAAATTGTTTTTTTAATAATTGTATCAATTGTTTTTTCCTATACACCAATTAACCCATTGGCGTAGACATACGAGCAGGTCTCGTTCCTTACTTGTAATTTTATTAACGTGTGAATTGGAGTATAAAATTGGTGTTTTTAAATGGATTAATGGCATATTTTAATTAAAATATTGTTTTCTTTCAGTTTAGAGAGTCGCATTGGCACACACACAGTAGACATAAGTAAAAATTAGCAAAATCAGTGTTGACCATGTGCAAGTCTCAAAGAATTAACCGATCCCGTCAACTTCCAAGCAAGCCTGCCACCGTTAATTTTACTTGGGCCCTCCCACCAATGTTGCCACAGACCGGTTAACTCATTGAGAGTTGCACAACTGGTCAGTTTTGGTCGTGTGCGGGAATCGAACCCACGAACATCGTATCGCCACCTGGCCAAGGTGTTTCCACGACGTAGCCAACTCAGCTAACACGACCAAAGGCCTGGCGGCGATATTAAGGGTTTTCAGTCAGTCCGCGCCCCTAGCGGATAGAACCGTAGACGCCCGCGGTCATTAGTTACATATTTTGCTACTAGAGTGCAGCACCAATCAATTCCCGTTATAGGCTACTACAAATAGAATAAAATTACTACCTCAATGGGTTAAAATAAATTATCATGATAATCTTAAGTAAAAAAAATGTGAGTACTCTTTTAGAATGAAAATATAAACAAATTGAAAACCTTTTTACATATAACTATGAATTAGGGAAATTATTTTCATTCCTTAATGAACAAAATTGGTTCAGAAATAATGGAGGATTTACCAGTCTGTTTAGTGTTCTAAATATTAGGTTTATGCTCAATCTTTCCATATGGTGACCCAAGATTCATAGAGCTTTTAGCCCTGGTATGATTATTTCCATAAGAGTAATGTTCTCAGCAAAGATGTATTGTGTTGTCATTCAGCTGATGCATAAATGCACAACATACTATAAGTAAGTGTTGCCAACCTTACAGGGGATAATAATGGTAAAGCTATTTTAAATTGCCACTGGACATGCAGAACAAAAATTTAAACCCTTAATCAATTAATCTATTAATAAAAATAAATCAAAACAATATATTAGTTTTATAAAATAACAGCAGATCAAAGTATACAAGCAGTTAAACAATGTTTATTTTAAGTACAATGATGAGGAAATATGGCACGTGTACGATAAATATTGTGTTTCCAGCAACACTGCAGATTGGATTGGTGATCATGTGACCTTACAGCTGTTTTTATTAGGTCTCTTCCAGTTAGCTAGAAAATCTTAAATATATCAACTGCACAGACCTTTACAAAGTATGTACGGACCTTGATGGTGACCAACTAACTTGCTGATAAACTGTTATGAATCCAGTCTAGGTGGACAAAGTATAACAATTGTTAAGAGTAGTTGTTATAGTGGTCTAGTGGTCTGTGATCAGAGCATTGATTCTGTTTGATAAAAGCTAACACTGACAGGGCAGTTTGAATCCTCTTAGGTGGTTTTAATTTTACCAGTTTGTTTGATAAGGTTTAAAATACCTGATGCTCAAATAATTAAACACTAGTATTTTTTTTTATTATTTCATATTTTTTCATAGAACATTTATTATTTCAATATTGTAAAATACAATGATAATAATTTATATAAAGCATTATAATTTTTTCAGGGTGTATTAATTTACTGTAATATTCATTGATTCATTGATTCATTGATTTTGGGGGTATATTAGAAACTAAGAAGTCCTAGCTTCATGGATACTTGACTTATTTCCTTTACCTCCTCTGGGAGCATATAGGGCATCCAGGAGAGCTCTCCATCCATCTCTATCCCTAGTGAGTGCCTTCAGCTCTCCTGAGATTTTGTCTACTTCCTGCGCTTCCCTCTCAATTGACCTCTCCCAGGTTTCTCGTGGCATTGCCCTCCTTTTAGCACTTTATGGATTCCATTCCAGAGCATTTCTCTCGATAGCGTCATCCAGCTTTCTTAATGTTTGTCCTAACCAACTCCATTTTCCCTCTCGGAACTGAAACTTGATTGGAGCTTGGCCTGTTTCTTTTCGCATCTCTTTGTTGGTCATAGTGACAGGCTATGGAATCTAGTTTCGTCTAAATGTAAAGTACACATTTTCCAGAGAGTTACAAAAAGTCTGTAATGTTTTCCAGTCTGGTCTGTACGGGACTTGCAGAGTGGAGTACATAGTCAATCCAGCAGGAGCCCACGTCAAACACGTCACCAAGATCCTGGACCTTGTGTCTTGTAAGAACAGCCCGAGAACATTTTGGTCAAGCAGCCCGAAGTTCCTTTGCCCAAGCACTTATCAGGTACAGTGATAACCAAATATTTTTGGTAAAGAATCCTCAGACCCTTATAGTTTACTAGCCGTTACCCCTTGCGGCTAGGCCCGCGTTCACTACGTAGCGTTAGTATGATATATGTTAGCAGGTTTAAACAACAAATGTTCTTACATTCCTCATAACTAAACGTTTCTCTTAGATTTTGTCAGATCGTTCGCTGCTGTATGGAGATGACTTGAAAGCCAGCTAGTAAACAAAGGGTTGAGAAGAAAGATACCCCTATACTGAACGATACCCCTACACTGAAAGATACCCCTACACTGAAAGATACCCCTACACTGAAAGATACCCCTACACTGAAAGATACCCCTACACTGAAAGATACCCCTACACTGAAAGATACCCCTACACTGAAAGATACCCCTACACTGAAAGATACCCCTACACTGAAAGATACCCCTACACTGAAAGATACCCCTACACTGAAAGATACCCCTACACTGAAAGATATCCCTACACTGAAAGATACCCCTACACTGAAAGATATCCCTACACTGAAAGATACCCCTACACTGAAAGATACCCCTACACTGAAAGATACCCCTACACTGAAAGATACCCCTACACTGTTTATTGGATAAACTATCATACAAAAATCAATAAACGATCAATGAAACTTAACTTATAAAGATGTTAAGGCGGTGGTTAAGTGATTAAGACGCCGACAAAACTAGGCTGAATTTTAAGGCTAATACGAATGCATGATGAGTAGGCGAATGGTTGAGTTGCCTTGTGTAGCCTTACTGAATAAGACCGGCAGGTTCCCTTAGTCAGGATCATTAATTAATAGACCAATGGTCAATAGAAGTTGGATCCAGTATCGAACCTTCACAATTGTTTATCAGGATCGATCTGGCGATATTCAGATTAAGAAGTGAGCATGCTAACCACTATGCTACCCAGCAAATTTAACGGTGTTTAATGATCTGCTGTGATAAAAACTTGTATAAAAATCAAATTTCTTTGTCCATTGGCATAAAGAAGAAAGGATTGAGGTGAGGGTAAACCTCCCCTCACCATCTTGTTTACTTGCTGGCCATCGAGTCGTTTCCCATAAAGAACCTGTGGGTGTTGTAGGTTATGTTTGTTATCCTATACTCTAATATGAGTAAGGTTTGCTTGCTTGCTTGTTTGCGACACTGATCTCAAAAGCGGCTCCAATGATTTCCTTCAAATGTTCGAAATAACTAATTTATGGGATAAAAATAAGTTCTAGACAGGTCTCATCCCCAGGAAAAATCAAATAATGTAAAAAAACTAAAATGAAAAGTTAACAAAATTAACATTGGGCTTATGGAGTTTCAAATCAAAACAAAATAATTGTAACAGCTGTTAATAATCAACCAGGGAACTGTCAAAGTAGTACGGTACTCATGTTGTTTACGATTATTAACATGTGGTTTCCTGAGAGAAGAGATTAAAAGATTTGAGTGAAGATTACATATATAGAGTAGTAAAATAAATTAAAGGGACATTGAGCTATAAATAAAAACTGGAGGGACCTTAAAAATGTAGAAAAGAGGCAAATGAGTTATACAAATCTGATTATCAGTAGGGGGAAGTGGTGAAATATATTACTCCGAGTGATCTAAACAAACTGACTGGCCTTCCTCCGAGCAAAGCTCGGCCCCTAGGTACTGAAGCTAATATAATAAAGCGCCATGCTCCCCCTCTACTGCCTGGCTGGTTGTAACCAGCTGGTTCACAGGAACGGGTTCTCTACCCGATCCGTACTGTGTTTTCTATGAAATTTAATGTCGATAAAATTATCCACTTTTTGCACTGTTCCATTTTTAAAGCCTCAGATATTATAGGATTAAACAATGTTTTCAGACAGAAGTGGTGTCTCATGCTGAGAGGGCGTACTTCATAGACACAGAGGCTGCTTTCCTCATAAGAAATATAACATCGAAAGCTGCCATACTGTTGGAACCCTATCAGTCCAGAGCTGAGGCCCACACTTCATTGGTTAGGTGAGTATGTTTGTTACAAATGTGTTGGTGAAGTTAGAGAAGATAAAGCTGTAAATATGAATGTAAATTATTGATTGCATATTGCTCTATTATGCAGGGTTATTAAAAAAATAGACACTTTTTTATGAACATAGTAAACGGGTTTAATTAACAGAAAAAAAGTAATATTACAAATTGGACATTTAAAAGTTTTTTGAACAATATTATAGATGTTGTATATGAGCCCTTTCTAACCAGACTCTATTAAGAGTATTGATGTAAAGACTCTCTAGAGTTATTCTTATGCGCTGCCTTAATTCCGAAAGGCTCAATGATAAAGGAGGAATAAAAACTAGCTCCCTAACATGAAATCACCAAAAAAATTAATCACATGGGATCAAGTTTGGTCTGGGAGGTGGCCAATGCATGAGTAACTTATTGTTGTCAGTTTCACAACCAATCCAGCGATCCAGTAATTGCTAATTGATGCGAGGTTTTCTGACATCATGGTGCCAAAGCGGTGGAACTCCATCTTGAACCAATATATATCATAACTGTCTTCCTTCAGTTGACGGATAAACCATTCATTCAGCAAGACCAAGTAGGATGTGCCTCTGACTGTACTTTTTTGAAATGAGAATGGAATGTCCCGGTCGGAGAGTGTTGACAACAATACCCTTAACAGAGTCTGGTCAGAACTTGACTATCAAATTTATCTCTGCCGTGTAACCCGTTGGGCCAATAGAGAACATCCATAACATTGTCAATAAAACTTTGAAATGTCCTCTTAGTAATGTTAATTATTTTGTTGTGTTTATTTTGTTCTGTCGATTAAACCCGTTTTACTATGTTAATTTAAAATTGTCTATTTGTTTTAATAACCCTGTATTTATTTGAAAGAGTTTTTCCTATACAAATATTTCCTACTTAAGTATCTTAATCTTAAATGAGTATTTTTAAAGTGGAGACTAAGATCTCAAAATCCTCCACACAACAAGGGATGTCCCTACTTAACCAGCCATGTACATACTGGCGTTAAATCAATGTGCTTTTGTAAACAAATTATATTTAAAGTGTATTTAAAGTTTAAGTAATGCCACATAACATGTGTTGAATAGCCAGACCCTGGTGGTACAGTCTATCGGCCCGATAACCAAGGAGTTGGCTTTCGCTGGAGCTTCAAATCCTACCGAACTCTTCTACAAGGAAATCGTTCTTGATGCCACATACGGCCTACCTCCTTCAAACAAGACAGTCGTTTTACAAGAGGTGAGAAACCTTAGTTGTAGCATGACTCTTAACTGATGGGATTCACACTTTTAAAAATTAAACTGTGATATATGATATTTTTTGGCGCCCCTTTTTTGGTATTTTTATTACTCAAATTTTGGGTATTTGGGCACAAAAATGGTCAAGAAAGCCCCAATGTGAAATAAATGCTTATGAAGCAATAGGGTTTACAAAGCAAACAATTTTAAGCCCTCTCTCATAATTCTAGCACAAATATTAACCGAGTTATTAAAGAAAATGTATTTGATTAAACACAGTACGCTATCTTATGGGGATTATACATTACAAAAGACTGTTATTCATATGTCAGTGTATTTTATCATTCCCAGTATCCCCACGCCTACTTTCTGCCCTGACTGGGCCTTCTCCTAACTTTTAACGCACAACAGTGTTTTTCCAGCATTGCAGGTAATTAGAACCAGAAGCATCCAAAACAGCAAAAAAATAATTTTTTCAGATTTTCATTAGTCTATGTTTTATTACAGTTTTTGATTTTTTAAAGTTTTTATGTGGAAATTCACTTCCCTCACGTCAGCGTGAGCGTGCAAACCTGTTTTTATTACAAATTTTCTGTTAATTCTCCTAATTTTTTCTGACAACCCCTAAACGCAAGGAACTACCACAGTTGTCATATATTTGTCCTGGTTTCCTGAGGATAGTACTAGTTTCCACTTTCAGATCAGCGAGATGCTCACGGACCTCAGCAACAGCCTGTGGTGGGAGGTCGGCTCGCGGGGCCTCAACAACGAGACGGTCTTCAGCCTCATCAACCTCATGTGGTGGCTGGACCTGGGAGACTGGGAGGAGCTGTACCACACGGTCACGCTGGGCACCAGCTACCAGCAGGAGACTATCCAGTGGGTGCCACAAGTATTCATCACATAGTCACAGTTACTTTACAATACTATGTTAGCTTTTAAAAAAATCATTTATTTGGCCTTAAACATCCAAAAATTAATATTATTAGTACAGGAGACTCAGAAATCCGGATTAATTTGGTAGATGGCCCCCCCTGATTTAGAAAAATCTGCACACCTAGACATGCATTTTTGTGTATAATATGTTGGCGTCAATCTTAAAGCAAAAAAGCTTTATCTTTAATAAAGTTTGCATGTAGCATATTAATAATGTAGATAGATGTACAACATTGGTTCACGCTAAATTGCAGTGTTTTTTTAAAGGCATTTATTCTGGGAGTTGGTACCCGTGATTGGATCGCCACAGTCAATTTTGTTCATCAGAGATCTGGTAAAGTCGGAACGAATCAAGGGTTTACTAGCTGGCAGACTTCTAGTCAATTTCCCGTTCTATCAACGCAAACCAACTGAAGATCTACTAACCCAGTGTGAGGTAATATCAACGTCTCTCATTTTTTCGAACATATCAAAAAATATTGATTAACTGTCCTTTGAATTCGAGTTAATAGATTGTAAAAACTTCAAGGAGATTTTCCACTGCTTAAAAGTTTGCATTAAAATATCAGCTATGGTGTTACGAACTTGTGAGACTTGTGTTTGTGGTTTTCAGGAGTTTCTGCACTTGAGTTACCCAATCGGCAAAGACGTCAGGCACTCTGCAATCCTCAGCTTTGCGAATCTCCTCCACAAAGTGTGCAACTTGGGATGCAAGTCTGACACTATTGACAGATATGCCAAATTATACCTTGACAGATTTACAGGTAACTCGACAACTCATATAGGCCCTACATATGTTTAAATTTGTGTGTGTGTCTGTGCCAAAGTATTTTTAACGTTTTTATAGAAAACAGTTCTAACACCGGTCTTGTTACTATCTAACCTCGACCTTTTGTTAGTCATTAATAGCTCTATGACAATAAATGGCAGCTGAGTCCAGTTAGTAACCTTCACCAAATTGTTTTGATTTCACTCAGGATTGATCTGGCGATCCTCAGACTTTGAGGTGAGTCCTCTAACTACTACGCGCCCAGCCAAAAAAAATCAATTTTTGTTTTTAAAATAACATATTCTCTATTGCCATAAAACTCACATTGGCTTGCATCAAATTAATTGTTATCATGAAAATAAAAGGCAATTCTTAGTACTGTAATTAAATTGTTTGCTTGTTGTAGTTAGTTGAAAAATTGTATCTTTTATTTTAGAGAGTAACAAACTTTTGAAAAATTAACTAATTTTTAAAAATCCGAGTCTTCTACAGTAATTCATGCTATACAAATTCCATGGAAATAATGTTATACTGACAACCTGATAATGTTCGTTGCTTTATAGGACAAAATTTGTTAGTGCCAGTGGTGAAGTTATGAACAAGGATCTTTCGTCTTCGGTATAATAGCAGACTATATGCCAGGACATGTTTGACAACTCAAATTCCATCTAGATTCCCGATCCTTCTAGGAAAATGGTATGAACTTTCTTCATTAGAAGGATCAGAGAGAGTGGGTTAACTTATAGTTTGTTGGAGATACATATTTTGTGCAGTGGCGGATTGAGGGGGGGGGGGTCATAGGGTCATGACCCCCAAATTTTCTTGAAGATATAAATAAATGGCTGCTTAACAATATAATTTCTCATATTAAGTTGTCAGATAGCCTAGAAATGTGTTTTAGAGTCTTATAATTCAAAAAAATTTTCCGGGGGAGGGCCCCTGGACCCACCGCTCTCCTGGGGGATTTTCCATACCCCCGGTGACCCCCCCAAATTTCACCCTAAATCCGCCCCTGATTCTGTGTGCACTGCATATTGTTTTCAATTGCTGATTTATAGAGAGCACAGAGTACGAAGATCGCATGCTCTACCTACAAGGTCTGGCCAACATAGAGCTAAAGCAGAGTTTGGACTATTTGGCTCCGATTATCACGGGGCAGACGAGTACAGACCACCACATCCAGTTCCTCTCCACGTGGGCCGTCATCAACACTGTCTACACCTACCCTAACAAGGTACAACCATGGTCCAACTCAATAACCATCATAGTTCATAGTCGGTATCCATAGCCCAAACCAATAATCACATTATGCTATGGTGGTCCAGCATAGTTTGCTGAACCTAGAAACCATGACTTATTATATAGTAGAGTTGGACTTGACACAATGCAGAGGTTATTGAGTTTGCTATGTCAAGTTTCAAAGTGATTGAATAGATGATGGAAAATTAGAAGAGTAAAAATAATTTATATATATATATATATATATATATATATATATATATATATAAAACAAAGTGGTGTTAGTTACAAATCTTATAACTCAAGAACGGCTGAACGGATTTAAATGAAATGCAAGATAGTCTATTTCCTGGATTAACACAGAGGATACTTTTTACCTCGGAAAATGTAAAGGTCACTGCCCCTTTGGCTTTTAAAGTTTACATGTTATTCATTATGGGAACATGTGTTTATCATTTTCTGCTTTTAATTAATAAACAGATAATGTTTCGATATAACAGCTGTTTTTGTAAACAATGCATTTGTCCAAACATGGCATTTAAAAAATTACACTATCATAGTTTTCTAAATATACTTGAAAGGCATAAATATATGTTCCTTATGGAGATAAAAACCCTACTTGAATGGCAACTCTGGTAATGGAAGTAAAAAACTACTTGAACGGCAACTCAAACTCTTTTTTCGATAGGCGAGTGAGCGAAGCGAACGAGCTCATATTGAAAATGAACGAGTATTTGACATAAAATACCATTCAATGACATTAGGACAGGACAACGTCTGTCGGGCCAGCTAGTAGTTTATAGTAGAAAAATTCTATATTTTTAGGGAACTTAAAAAATTAAACTATCAACAACAAAAATTAAATGGGCATGTAGTTTTAAATGTTAAATTAGCTTAAAGATAAGAGCTGACTAAGTTCAATAATAACCCCGGTGTTATACGTTATTCTCTTTCAACAGCATTTTACCAGTAGGCTTCAACCTTTAACAAACCTCAACCAATCAATACACAAACACTAAGAACTTAAGTCTTACAGGCAAAATTCAGCTAAAAGTTTCACCAGTTCAATGTGGTTCTGCACTTAAACGCGAGAGTGCGAGAGAGAACAGCTGACGTATGCACGCACCAATAATGCTATATTTTGTTTGAGTGCTTTGCCTACAACGCTCCAAGTGCAGAAAAGTGTCTGGATTGTTAACATAATAGACATGACCTTCTTGTTTGTATGCATTGCCACAACTGTGTTTTCATCACACTGTGTGCCGAAAGCAACGAGGTATATATCTATAGAGGTCTCGTCTGGGGTAAAAAACTGTGCCAACATGCTCTCCGCCATTTTGACACTCTATACCCTCCGATCTCCATGGCAACAATATGTTAACCAATCAAATGCTCCCCTTCACAAGTTATGTTAGTCTTTCTTTCTCTTTGACCAGATGTTTTGTTTACAAAAATATCCTCCAGTGAGGCTTCACTTTTTTAACACAAGACGAGAGCTCTACCTATATTTATTCTACCTCGTTGGCCGAAAGTAGTTTATTCGTTATCAGCTGTGACTATGGAGAGTGATACTTTTCTACCCTAGTGCTGTAAAAACAGTTGGTTATTTTTCCGCACTGTTATTAGTTATTCTGACACCAGTTGTGCTAATAGCTTGCTGCTACCAGTAGCAGTGTTGCATTCAAAATCAGCTATTCTTTTTCATTTATTTAGCTGTACAAATTAAATGCGATGTGTCCACTCGGATTCAGCTATTCTTATTAATCTCTAATTACTCGTTTAACGTAAACACAATGTAAACAATATTGTTGTCATTATGTTGTGAGAAAAACTCAGTATTGCTCAGCAAACCTGTTAAAAATGTCTGAAAAAGATGTTTTATTATTACTATTAACAGTGTGATGAAAAATACCGTTCATAACTCGTACATAAAATGTACCGGTACTTGAGCGAATTTCCACACTCAGTAAACCCTCACTCATCACTTAGAAAACACCCTCGTGTACTGGAAAAGACCACTTTTGTCACTAGTATTGAAATATACTATTCTCACTCTGCACTGTCATTTTCTGACGTGTCACAGATATTCGAGCTGTTCTGGCCGGTGTTGAGCAACAGATCGCAGACGCTAGAGGTGCGAGTGGCTGCCCTCACGATGCTGGTCCTCTCTAAGCCCTCTCCGGACCGCTTCATCAGTCTGTTCTGGTACATGCAGACCGAGCCTAGCCTCCAGCTCTACAACTTCTTCTACACAACCGTCAAGTCAATAGCCTCGACCACCTACCCCTGCTATTCCCATTTGTGAGTTGTGTTGACAACGTAGAGTGCGATTACAGTACTGAACACTTAATGAACGCTCAAAGGTGACTTAGCTAAACTATTGAATTGAATTTGAATAAAATTGGATTCAGTTCAATTCAATAGTTATTTGTGTATTAAGGGAGTAAAGTGCAACTTTGCTCCCTGAGGGAAATTGTTGGCGCCCGACACCGTAGGCGAGGGCGACAATTTTCCCGAAGGAGACAATGCACTTTACTCCCGTAATACACACAACATTTTTCCCACACCCCAAAATCCGCAAATATCCATAAGTATTCACATTTACAATCGCTGTCCATTTTGGTTGCGTAATGCGTAATACCTAACCTCCGAACTTGGAACTTAATTGCAGCTGAGCGAAGCAAAATATCAATCAGCTTATCCGATTCCGTTATATCTGCAGCGTTAATTACTGCGACGAAATATCAGCTGATTGTGTTCCGCTGATTGTGTTGCCAGTTCTCCACTGAACTGTGTTGCCAGATTGTCAATGTTATTCTTATGGGTTTACTTTGTCTCCCTAGGGCGTTAAAGTAGCACTTTACTCCCTCATTATAAGGAGTAAAATTCGACTTTACACAGTGGGTGGGGGAAAAACTTCTTTATTCATAATATACATGGGTATACAAAATACATGAATGGTGTCAATTACTTGATGGAATCCTCAAAATCAAGGAATCCTCCTTGATAGAATCCTTTAATTGAATTGGATCTCATCAAACCAATGGAACACATAATGAGATTCCTGGACTTTCTGACCTGAATCCTTCATGTACCATCTGTATCTATAATACGCTAGGGTGGTTTTTATAAATACAACTCCTACAATATTTTTGGACCAATTGTGTTGATTGAGGAATACAAATATTGCTCCAATGGCTTGGGATGGTTTTGCAAAGTTGTTTTCAATTTCCAAAACTTCTTTTCTAATAGGCAGCCTTCTACGTTTTTTTTTATAAGGATAATAATTTTAAAACAGCCGTTTTTATGCAATGAACATAGTTTCATAACACCAACACATATATGTTATGAGGTAATAATAATACAAGAACAACTGAATTGGTAACACGATTTGAGTAGTGTTTATGAAGTAGCTCTATTTTACCACTAGTACAAGCTATTTGAGTATTTTGCGATCTAGTTTTAAAGTTGTAAAAGTAGCAATGTCTTCAAACAGTGCTAACTAGTATGTTTGGAGTCAGTCTTGCAGAAGTAATAGCATATTTCATCTCTAGGGCCAAAAGTGACACTTTTCGATATGAGCTCAAGTTTGAAAATGAAAGAGGATTGAAAAGCCTGTGGTTTCCTAATCCAGCAACAATGAATGAATGAATGAAACCACTTTTGGCCCGTGTGATGATCATCATTTGCACAATATATTAAGCTAACTACTTCACTAAACTAAAATTGTACAACTTTTACCTTTAAAAGTTTGCTCCCAAAATGGCTTCCAACTAGTTCTTGCTATTTAAAACAAACTGCTGTTACAGATGTATTCAAGTATCGCCCGTTACGTTTTTGTTAGTGTTAAGTTAGACTAATTATAACGATTGATATGTCGAACGCTGTGGACAATCTTTAAACCGACAACAATGCAACAATGAATTACAATCGATAAACTAATCTATTACTACTCTCGATACAATCGATTACTTACAATCAAGTTACTCAAGTTTGCAGTTTTACTACATTTTGATATAAACGACAAAACGAACAGCTGATGATCTCGACACAGCTGATTCTTTTTTTCCTTAGGGCTAAAAAGAACGACTTTTGCCCCACATTGAAAACAGCTGTTTTCGAGGCAATATGACGAAAATATAATTATTCCTAATGAATACGAGAGTCATCTAGTGGAAAAAAGTAAAAAGTTATAAATTCCTTTTCTCCAACCCGATTGGCTCAGCAGTCCTCACAAACTAGATCCAATCATTAGAAGTTATGCCACCCTAATCAGACCAGCTAATGCTAATGCATTAAAAAATACAAGGCCAACGATGGAGAGCGAAAAACATTGATCTGCATTTTGGGAGAAACTGATGGATTTGTATGACTAACACGCTCATGTTATAATACCTGATGAAGTAAAGTCGTTGTCTGCTAAAGATAAACAGTGAAACGTTGGGCATAGCTACGTGCGCCGGGAACTCAAGTATATGGTAAACTAAAATAACATCAACAACATACTTTGTTAAAATAACAACTACAAATGTTCATTTTCGGACCTTAGACATCTTGTGTGCCACAGTGGCGTAGATAGACCTTTTTACTTTCTCCCCCTGTACATAGTATATGGAGAAAGTATTGTTTTCGTCAAAATTTTTGAATTTGAGTTGTTAGTGGAAATATTTGTTTTGATGCTCCCTGAACCCAAAAAAGTGGTTTTTACGTGATGTCTGTCTGTGTGTGTGTGTGTGTGTGTCCGTGTGTGTGTGTGTGTGTGTGTGTGTGTGTGTGTGTGTGTGTGTGTCTGTGTGGATGTGTACAGAGCTAGAGCCCTAACCAATGGGCCGATTTTTATGAAATTTGGTATTTAGGTACTAATCCACGATATCTCCAGGTGTTTTTTTCATTTTTTTGAATTTTTGATTTTTAAGGGTAATTATCCCCCAAAAACCACCAAAAAACATGAAAAATCAAAATTTCTTAAAAACGGCTCTAACGATTTTGATTAAACTTTAGTCGTTTGTATAACTTTAGTTTTCAAACAAAATGACACCACCCGCATTCCTGTAAAAATTCGGGTTCAGAAATTACAGGACTTAAAACATCCAAAATTCAGTTTTTTGGATTTTTCATAAATATAAAAAAATATTACTATTCACCATTAAAAAGAGCTCAAAAAACTAAATAATTTAGTATTTTGAATTACTATTCTACGATTGCTGGTTCCGGAGAAAATTGAAATTTTCATTTAGCGGTAAACGCAGTACGTTGTCCAATGTTATTCTTATGGGGAATACAAAAATTACTATTTCTCTCTTATTTACTGATCAATTTCATTCAAAATTGATATGCTTGTCAATTTAGCATTGACCAACAGAGATAATTCGAAATATGTTGCCCCTTAAAAACCCTTGGGGGGAATAGGGGGCATTTCCCCTCTTAAAACCACGAGTGTAGCAATGGATTCTGTAGTGCCTCCAAAGTAGGGATTTGGGTGGATTTTTTTTAAAACAACTTGTTTACAAGATTTTCTGTACATTCAACCGTGCTTTGTATTCTATATTTAGTAAATAAAAAGTAATTTATTCATTAAAGTTGGGCTAAAAGGGAGAAAGTATGTAACAGTTTCCTGATACCGTTTATTTAAAAGGGGAGGATATCTCATTAGTGAATACAACACGAAAAAACTATGTTTGTGATACCGGTGTACAAAATTGGAGACATTATTGACGTGCCCCTTACATTCATGGGCTATGATGGTGATAAGCTCCCACACTCATGTGCTGTAGTTGATGGTTGATGTGGCCATACTACAAGAGACGGTGACAGTAGTACATGCATCATTGTCACTGATCACTTCACTAAAGTACTGTTTTTTTGGGCCACTATCTATAACAACACCTTCACTTTAAGTAATTTAGTCACCAGCAAAAGTATCTGATGTGATACCCGAAAATATAAGTATCAAGTACAAGTACAGAGTAATTATGAGCACATCCAGTAACTGATATCAGACTAACCCACCGAGTACTACCAAATATTGACTACTAAAGGAATCAGAAACGGCAGCCGGGACTCATTGAACAGGAACTAGATACTTTTGGGCCAATAGGAGCGCTATACTCGAATCACATGACTTTAAATGAATACATAAGATCTGAAATTTGTTGGTTAGTAAATTTAAGTAACAAGTTAAATTTACAAACTGTTTGGTTTACCTAACTGAAAACAATTGTTTTAACCTAAAACATTTGTAACTCGGGCTCAGTTGATGGCAGTACAGAAATCATTCCTAACTGTTATTATTGATAGGTCTACATATCCGAGACATGAACCATATTTATAGAGAGTAATCAGTATTTTTAACCAGTACTAAAAAGTATCAGTTAGTTGTAATCAGTACTGGATAAGACCGTCTAACCGTCAAGGTCAAGGTCAGGTGCGCAAGTTGAAGAGCTGGCCCCTAGGGGGCGAGGGTAGACTGTTCTCACGTCTCACGTCGCACTTGGCAAGCAAATACCATGCCAGAGCAGTCCATTTGCTACTATTATTGTACGTGAACATCATTCTTAATGTAAATACGATATTTTAGAGACATTGCACACATTTTTTTGTTTTTCAGTAACAGCATTTATTTTTAATCAAAAGTGTCAGCTTGATTTCAGGAGGGTCGAAATTTTAATTTTTCCAAGTTACGGGGGGGGGGGGGGGTATATGCCCCTTATCCCCCCCTCGTATCTACGCCACTGATGTGCCAAATATTTAACACTGTTACCGTTTTCATTTCCAGAGGCCTGATTTCATCCCAGCTCTCCAGATATGTCCCGAAGAAAACTAACATTTGGGCAACAGGCAATTATCTGCTGGACTACGAAG
Source organism: Allygus modestus (assembly GCA_963675035.1). NCBI lineage: Eukaryota > Metazoa > Arthropoda > Insecta > Hemiptera > Cicadellidae > Allygus > Allygus modestus. The sequence continues at coordinate 14,617,045 of OY776116.1, forward strand.
ATAAGGAGAGAGGATTTGGAGGCATCCTACAACTTCTGTCCATTGGGAGCGAGCGGACAGGGTTGCCCAATGTGTTTATCTTCATGACAGAGCAGCACTCGCTGGGTGTCACCACTTCTTACGCGGTAAATAATGCCTTCACTCACATTTCAGCTCAGTTATACTTTAAATTGTGCGTATTTTATGTTAGAATCTGAAGAAGGGATCTATAATGGGGTTTTACACCTTTTTGAGTTTGTAATTACACATTCGTAGGAAGTAATTAAAAGTAGTTGTTTAAATTGCTTAAGTTAATTGTTTTATTACCTTAGCTATCACTGTTCCTATAAGTCATGTTTACAGTATACAGAGCCAATCAATCAATCAGCCAAACGGATTATTGGTAAAATAAGTTCACTAAAAATTGAGCAAAGTGATTTTGTTTAAAAAAGTGAAACATGTAATGCAGAATAGTAATAAACAAAACATTAACATGATAGGGGTTACTTTTTTATAATTTAGTTGTTTTATGGAGTTAAATATTGTATTTAATCAAACTAAAAGTTAAACTGGATTTCAATTTGTTGTTTAAAAACGGCTTTAAAAATATATAAATTACTAGGAAACTCATTCCCCAAAAAAGTATACTGAGAGAGATTTCAATAATACGACACTTACTGAGTAAAAAATATATATTTTATGATTTCCAAAACAATATGAAGAAATGGGCAGGGCAGAAATTGTAGGAATCAAAAGGACCCTATGCAACAGATTAAGCTAGACACCCAGTTACAGGTTGTTTTTTAATGCCAATGCAACACACCTGTATTGTTTATGGCAAACAAATTATTACTATGCATTTATTTATTTCTCAATGTGGGGCACATACAAAAATGTGAATATTATTTGTTTTATGTATACTATTCAATAAGTCAATTGTGTCAATTTATGAAAATATGAGAAGACAAAGTTAGTTATAATTTGAATTGTTTCCTGTCACAGCTGTACATAAAGGCTGAAGGGGTGGGGGAAGGGATCAAACGCCAACTTCACAACATGACTGTTCATGCCAACTTCAACTTCTCAAAGATCGCTCAGCTGCTGAAGACCCTCAAGGCACCGATCAAGGACAAAGAAGAGATCCATTTGGAGTTTATATTCAAGGTGGACGGAAGAACAGTTATTACCCAATACTTAAACAGCTCTACGTTCAATAACATAACTACAGGTGGGTTTATTAGGATTTGTGTTTAATTTGTACAGTGCCTTAAGTTTTTTAAATTCAAAATGTTTTAGGAGTGTGTGTTGATTTAAACGAGTTCGCACGCAGCACGCTGACGTGAGGGAAGTGAATTTCCACATAAAAAACTATAAAAACTCAAAATCAGTTAAAACATACATTTATTCCAACTTTTATTCAAATCTGAAAACAGTGATTTGTTGGCTGTTCTGATGCTCCTGGTTATATTTACCTGCAATGCTGGGAATACAATTTTGCGCATTATAAGGTTAGGAAAAGGTCCAGTCAGGCTTTAAAGTAGGCGTGAGGTTGTTTGGGATGATAAAAGTACACCAACAAATGAACAGGCTTTTCTAATGTAAAATCCCCATAAGACAACGTACTGTGTTTGGTCGATACACATTTTCTTTAATAACTCGGTAAATATTTATGCTAGAATGACGAGAGAGGGCTTAAAACTTTCGCCTCTCCAATTCTCATCTTTTTACATGCATTCATTTTATGTACGGGGCTTTTCTGACCCTTTTTGGGCCCAAAAACTCAAAATTTGAAAGATTAATCCCCAAAAAAAGGGGTTTAGAGTTTTCCGATTGTTTTGCCCAACGAACTTGTCCAACTGATTACAGAAAGGAACATCCCTACCAAATTTGAAGTAAATCGGACAAAAATGTGACCGCTAGAGTGCAAACACATATATATATGTCTATATATATACATTTATATATATATATATATATATATATATATATATATATATATATAAAATTTTGAACGACCCCCCAAAACGTGTTCAGGGGGTCACGTTAGGAACTTCTATGGTGGTCCCGGGCTTAAGTTTCACCGTGCGGGTCATGCTGATAGTTCACTTTCCAAAGGAAATTCACTAAAAAAGAGTCCAGCTTTATATAACAGGTCACATTTTACGTAAATGTATTGGACAAAAACAAACCATAAACATCAAGTTAAAAGAATAACAGGAGAGCATGGAGGGATATATGGAGAAGGTAAAGGCTGATAAAAATAATATTTGTTTAAATTATCACCTATTGTAAAAACATGTGCATTCCGAGTCGTGAGTAAAGGAGAATTAACTTTTTTGGCCAAGGAAAGTCAGGGAAATCTCTAACCAAATAAAAGTGTAAACTATGTTTTTGTCTTAGAAAGTTTTGTTTTATATTTCCAGCAAAACAATGTTGGTATTATTCTCTGAGAATAATGGAGATGATTCTAGATTATGCTTTAATATTTAAATGGGGGTTAGGCTACTTGAGTCGGCAGTGAAGTAAACAAAGGCTTACCAAGTAAACTTAATAGATCCTCTTTTTGGTAAAGCAAATTTATTCTCAGAGGTGGTAGACCATGTTGAGAGAAGTGTCAATAAAACACAAAAACACAAAATGTCAGAACTCTTTTCGTAAAACTCGATTTTTTCCCATTGATAGACCACTCTTAGAAGGACATTTTCTCAAAATGCCCCTAAAACCGCTATGGAGTTTTCTCCCCCTAACCCCTCTCATAGTTATAAAATGTAGACCTTTTACATATTTCAATATACATTTTAATCTGAACGTCAACGAGGGTTAATTGTTTTACAGTTTAGTTTGTTGCTAAACGATCTTTAACTTTGACAGAAACACTATCTACGATAAGGTTTATAGTTTCCCCGTAAATGAATGGAAATAGCATTTACATATATACAAGTATTAACTTTTATAGTTCCATGAGAAATTACTACTCTGAAACCATGATGGCGGCCACAGGTGGTTGGTAGGCAATGTGTCATCCAAGTTTGACATGTGGTGCGCTATTCGCTGCTAGTTGCACAATGTAACCTGCCTACCTCCAAATAGTATTAGCACTATTGAAACTGTTTAAACTAAAGTTTTATCATTTTTTCATGTAATAAAATGTAATGTGCTCCTCCTGATAATCCAACCTTTTTTGTCCCATGCTCTCGGTCTCGTTGGTGACGGATTGGCGAGGTTCTACTGTATAAACTTTCTTCTGGAAGCTCACTCTAGCATTAGCACTTAAACATAAAACACATTTTGTCATAATTGTTACCTATAAATGCTTCACTCTGGTGATTCATGCCGACATCCTGGAAATCCAGATTTTTTAAATCTGGACCGGTTGTCTGCCACAATTGTCCGGATTTCTGAGAGTCTACTGTCGCACAGTTTGCCTATTTTCCAATTTTTAGCGTCAAACAAAGTAGTTCATACTCTCTTCCACTAAAACCTTTCTCCCCGATTTGTTGGCAGTTGTTCGGAAGTTGAGTTCAGTCTACTTTGAGTTCAGTGTGAACTACCAGCGCCTCATGTTTCCGCTGTTTCTGACGCACAGTTTGCCCACGGACGTTGGGACGCCGTCGCTCATACAGATCCGTAGCGGAACGTTGGTATCTGCGCGAGGTAGCGTCAGTCAGGACGACGAAGGGAGAGCTCGCAACGCCGAGCTGGACTTGAGGTATGGAGTGAATCGTTGAGACGATCACCCTCTAAGATGCCAAATATTAACGATTATCAACAAAGATGCCAAATAATAATGATTATCATTTAAGATTCCAATTACCAATTGCCATTTGAGATATGAAAATATGATTTAATTACTAGTCCTGCCAATCAATACACTGGGAAAATTACTGTCAATGTGGAGACCAAAAATATTTGTTTGTGCTGTGTCCTGTGGTAAAACTTGTCAATACTGTGTGTATTGTCACCCAAATACGATCCAAAGAGTAGTAAAATTCTGGGTCCAAAATTTAGAGTCTCTTCTGATAAGAATATTAATCAAAAGTAAAGTTAAAATTGTCGCACTGTGTGGATGTGTCCTGATGTTGTATTGATTAACAGAAAAAAACACACACTAATGATATATTATTTTCCTACCAATATCTTCTAAACTGGCTTCATTCAGTGGTGAAAAAATAGTACTAGCTGATGAAGCACAGTGTAGAGCCAGATGATTTGACAACTGTACATTATAATGAGCTTTCTAACTAAATAAAGTGTGGCAGTCATATCTGAGTGGGTTGAGGACTGGCCTACCACCTTACCAAACTCCCGATGAAATCCATATGACTTTTGAAACTCAGACTGCCACCTTGCTTTGGAAGGCACGTTAAGCCGTTGGTCCCGCCTACTTTAGTAGTCGATAGGTCATGTCAGAGGCACTAGTGCGACCTAAATACTCTGACAACAGATCTTGTCCAGAAGATTACAGCCATGATAATTATTATATTATTAAAAATGGTGATTTTTTAACAAGCTACTGGCAAAACTATTATGTTGAAAATCATAGTTGGCGTGTTATTTAAAAGCCCTTGGCGACTAGATGTGCCTTTTGGAAAACATCCACCTTTAGGGCTATGCCCTCTGGGCTTTCGAAGTTCCACTGCCAATCTTATGGGAGAATAGAATTAGAAATATATTTAATTGAAGATTTAATAGCAGTTTTTAATACTAACAAATCACAGTACAAGATTCACAGCAAGAACAGCAAGAAGAGCTGTTTCAAGATAACTTCTGAAATGTCATCACAATAAACTAATAAAACCGTACAATGGGTCTGCAAAATTACTTGGCATACATTTAGATTCTAGGTTAAGTTGGAATATCCATATCAACGATCTTAGTGCAAGGTTAGCCAGAGTCACGTTTTTGCTTCGCAAATTAAAATATTGTGTAAGTGGTGAAATGTTGTTAACATCTTACTACACTTTCTTCCACTCCCATTTAACATACGGAATAATGCTATGGGGTAACAGTTATGACTCAAACACAGTATTTAAATGGCAGAAGAAAGCATTGCGAATTATCAAAGGCATAACATCCAATAGAGTATCTTGTTTACCTTTTTTTAAAGACTTAAAACTTATGACCTTGCCATGTTTGTATAATTATAGCTGTCTGTTGAATGTTAAAGAAAACTTAGTAAGCTACACACTTAGGCAGGATATACATAGGTATGACACAAGGACAGGGCATTCACTAGACTTGCTACAAGTTAGCTTACAAAAGAGTAACACTAGTCATTTATGTATGAGAGTAAAATTGTTTAATAAATTGCCTCATGATGCATGGGGGTAAACATGAAAAAATTCAAGACAGTGTTAAGTGACTGGCTTAAATTAGAAGCATTTTATTCAGTCAATGAATATTTTTCGTGTAGTATGAATAACTTGAGATTTTAACCTGTTTATAAATGTAAATTACTTTGTTATTTAACCCTTAGAAGTTGTTATCTATGTTTAGTTAAGCAGTTTGTATGGATAACTTGAGATTTTTATTTATTTATTTGTACATGTTAATTACTTTGTTATTTAACCCTTAGAAGTTGTTATCTATGTTTAGTTAAGCAGTTTGTATGGATAACTTGAGATTTTTATTTATTTATTTGTACATGTTAATTACTTTGTTATTTAGCACTTAGAAGGTGATATGTATGTTCAGCTAAGAAGTTTGTTTAAGAATGTCTAACATGTAGCGAGCATGTAAGTTAATTAAATGTTGACAATGTGAATTGCACTATTGTATTGTGTTTAACGACTAATAAAGATCTTGAATCTTGAATCTATAATACGAGCTGGGTAATCCCAAAATAAAAATTGTTGCTCAAATCTGAGCAGCTGGATTCCCTAGTTGTTTTTAATTGAATAAAGTAACTTTATAATGACACCTTTGGAACTTTAAAGGGGCATGGATGAAGGCCTGAAGGTGGATGCTTTTAAAACACCAAAAGACACATCTAAAGGTTAGGAGCTTTTGATTAACACTAAATGTGTATACAAAATGTTAGTTTTATGGCTAGAAAATCGCTGAACAAAACACAAGAAATTCTTTTGAAGAGACTCCAGAATCAGGTTGATTAGGTTGATTAGGTTGAACCTAATCGTTACTGCTACTTGCAGGTACTCTTGGAACAGCATCACGGGTCTACAGCTGTATAACCCGATGAACAACAAGTGGTACGGTGGGATACGCAGCCGCAGTCTACACATCCGCCTGCCCTTCGCGGTACAGCTGCATTTGGACGTGGTCAAGGAGTTTTACAAGATAAAAACCATCCAGCACAGAGGTAGGAGAGTAAGCGGAACTCTATGTATAATCTGGAGTCAATACTCTTGGTTTAATATTTTAGTGCTATGAACTATTTTTTCGGTTTTTGGATCTGCTGCCATCCCTGCTATGGACCGATTGTTCCGTTACGAGCTCAGTCTGCAGTCTGTTTCTGCCATGTGGTGAAACCTGGTAGACACAAAATGAACTACCTCGTCCAGCGTCTAGGCTCCAAAACCACCTGGTGTGCTACAACTGCTAGTCTGATCAGTGGCTGTGCTCTTTAAGGCGCTACCTTCCAGGCCGGGGGTAACCAATGGGAGATTTTTACCATTGACTATAAATACTGAAGTAGACTTCTCATTGCCATTATAAAATGTGTCCCTAGTTTTGTGTATGCCAGGATTGAAAGAGGTCGTAGTTTACACCCATCACCATCAGAGTGTACTGCTGTCAACTATTACTTATCCTCTCAAGGAGGGAATAATACAACAGTTGGTGTGTCAGGAAGCAAACATAAGTTGAAAATCACTTGCTTTCTGCGGTGGAGATATTTAAAAGTTAACGTAAACAACTAAAATAAAAAGTTGACAGCAGCACAATCTGTCGGTGACCCAATCGCACTACTTCAATTTTAAATTCTAGCATACACTAAAAGTGGGACAGCTGGGCCATATGGATGGGATGTCTCCTTCAGTATTTATAGTCAATGTTTTTACTCTGTCTCACCAGAATTACTGCCAACATAACGGAGCAAAATTTGGCTTTCAAAACGGCACGCTTTTTAACCCTTTCAGTGCCAAGTTTCTGAAAGGAGTAGTTGAATTAGTGATATTTTGTTGGTTATTTAAATGTCTAGAATGCCTGAACAGTTAAAATAAAAAAACTTTAATCCAGTGGTCACACACAGTAAAAGATAGGTAAAATGTATCAAAACACCTGATCAGATGTACAACTTTCAAAAAATCCACCCATCCCACCTATCAGGTTCGAATCCTGTCACAGTCAGTGGTTTTTATGTGCAACTCATGGAGTGTTCACCTGACTGTGGCAGAGTTGAAGGGAGGGCAGACCTTAAGCAAACGGTAGACGGCTCGGGTCCATGCTGACGGGATGGGTGGATTTTTTGTAAGTTGCAAATCTGATCAGGTGTTTCGATACATTTTACCTATCTTTTACTGTGTGTGACCACTGGATTAAAGTTTTTTTTTTTTAATTTTAACTGTTCAGGCATTCTAGACATTTAAATAACCAACAAAATATCATAGATTCAACTACTTCTTTCAGAAACTTAGCACTGAAAGGGTTAAAAATCGTGCCGTTGTGAAAGCCAATTTTTGCTCCGGTATGTTGGCAGTAATTCTGGTGGGACGGAGTAAAAATCTCCCATTTGATTCAATCTTAGAAACTGTGATATTCAAAGTCTTTAAATCCTACAAATATTTTGTTGCATTTTAGGTGAAACTTGGTGTTAAAACTTTCGCTGCGGGTGTCCTGGAATCGGATCATTGCTGAACACTGAAAAATATGGGATGTTCATATTTAAACATGTCAAAGGCAGCGAAAGTGTTAAACTTTATAATCTTGAGACATATTTAAATGGAATTTGATTGTTTATCTCACAGCAAAGTTATGCTTTGAGTCAAATAAAACATCCTTATAATGTGGCTTTGGAAATTAAAAACAAGCCTCCTTGAACGTCGAATGTCACCGTCCCATCAACATGTTGACACCACATCAGAACTAAATGCCAAAGGCGGCATGATTTTTGAAGGTTATTTGTCAGAAAGTAGTGATTCCTGTATTACATTTTAACTCATTGGTCTGCAGAGATCTCCGAGGGGTCAGAGGGGCAGGAATGTTACCCCTCCACAATTTATGGACACAAAAATCTATCAACTGTAGTTATGTGTGATGACCAGCAGTGATGAAATTTTAAAAAAATTGCTTCACCCGATGACAAGAAATGAGCAAGGAATTTTATGGAGGTTACTTTTAAGTTACATTCAAAGTTTTAAATAGATTCTTTAATATATTTAAATACTTAATTAAACTGCAAGTATAGTACATATTATAAAGTAATAAAAGTACATTTGCATTTGCAATATTACAAAGAGCTATTGTACAATTTTACCTCTGACTTCAGAAGTACAATTGACTCAAATTTTCAGACTACATGGCTGGGTCACGTCTTGGCGTGGTGTGGCACGCTGTCACGAACATAATCCCTCATGATCCCAAGAGAGAGTCTTCACATCCTGTCAAAGAAGTGAGTCTATAGTAATAAATTGTATTCAATATAATAACACTTTCCCGATAATCGGGACTGCCTCTTTCAAACAAAGTACAACAATTCAAAATAAAAATAAACTTAGTAATAATACTGATTTTTAGGCTACATCAATTATTTATTAAAATGTAAATAGAGTAATTTAAAGTAATTGTGACTACCTATGTCTTGAATATTTGATTTTGAAAACTTTAAAATGTCAGCTGAAAATTCAGGTAAGGTTTCTCTTGTGGCCTTAGTAATTTAGATGTCTTTTAGATGGTATTTTTCTTTATAAAACTTTATAGTTGGTTGGTATATTTGTTTTATTGGTTTATGCACCTCATTTGCTTTGATTTAATTTTTTTCAAATCAGTTGGTAGGACCTAATATGTTCCTGCGAGTTCCTTTAACACCTATAATATCCATTTTCCTGTGCCTTTCTTCTTCTGCAACTCTTTGTACCTTTTCATACGTAGAATACAATTTTCTCTTAAAATGTTTACTATGGTTGAATGCACTCGATGGTGGCGTGTGTTGCGGAAGGTTTCACTGTACTGGTAGAATCCCAAGTCATGGCCAAGTGTCTCATTCTCACTGTTGCAATACCGAAACCAGATAATATTGTGTAAAGTCTTGTAAAGATGGGAATCAGGCTAAATATTTCAAGCAAGCTTGTTTCCGACCTAGCATGTTGAAAAGCGGAGCATCAAAGTTAGTGGGTAGTAGATATAACTGGGTAAGAGCCACCCTACTGGCAGAACCATTGTTTAGAAACACACACAAACCTGGAAATGTCACTGCCACATTTACAAAAAAAATCGTAACAAATAGTCATTTTAGTCATGAAACATAGCTGCCTAGCTGATAGCAAAACACAAAACCTATAAATTTCACTCTGTCTGAAATAAAACTATAAACTAAGATATATTTATGCTGTACAGGAATGGACAATGGATTCTGAGGACCTAGGAGCCAGACTAGGTGCCAGTGTCTTCAACTGCCCCGGCAAGTCGACAATAAAAGATGCATTACATCTGCTTAAAAAGGCGTTCTTGACCAAGGAAAAGAATTATCAGTAAGTAACCATTTTTAACATAACATGACATCATATTTTTCTATTTAAATTTAAGTCATGCTTATTTCTTAAAAGAAGAATTTTGAAGTCAATGTTGTACATTTTGTTCACAACTCTACATATACAGGCATACAAAAATCAGATTTATTAACGCTTACTACGATTATACAATTAGAAAGAGCCAAATAAATTTGTATGTTGCATTTTGTGTTGGTTTAAGATACAAGAAGACCATGCACATGTGTATGTGATAGGAGCACACATCTTAAAGTGTGTTAAAATAATTAGTTTATTGCAGCAGTTATCAAACTGTAGGGCACAATCCCTAAGGTTTGCATGACAAGGCAATAAGGAGGGCACAGTTAGTTAATGTTTTCCTTTCTAAAATGTTATAAATGAATTATTATTTTTGAATACATTTCTATATTAAAAGCAACAAAAAATAGGTAATAAATACTGATAAGATTGTTAAAAAAATACTTTTTAACAAGGTTTTCTTGAGGTATACCCGGTAGGTCATTTATAAAAAGGATAAAAAGCTCAGGACCTATGACAGATCCTTGAGGGACTCCTCGACTTACAAGGTAGAGGCTGGATCTTGTTTCTTTATCACAGGTGGATCAAAGAAGAGGAATTGTAGAGCAAGCCAAATCATGGAATCACCTTCACTGCGCTTGGAACTTCATCTCATTGGAGCTATCTGTAACCACGTTATGTTGCAGGATGGTGCCTGGTGGAGTTGTTCTGCTCGGTTTGTTCTCTCTCAAAGAACACTTGGCGTTCCAACCGCCAGGCAGCAAATGTGGTCTCATGTTGTCCTTTACTCCGCTATTGTCTCAGGTAGGCACTGCGTGGAGTCTGGCACATACCATAATAGTAACGCTTTACTCTTACTGTATAATTGCATCATAAGCGGCAACATGTCCCAAGTATTCATAATCAGAAATGTCAGTCTCAATTTCCTTTTGAATTTTTCCCACTTTCAGCCAATTTAGAGTTCAATGAATTTGTTAAGAAATACTTTGTTGCCAAATTGTATAACGTACTATTCATCCCGGTGGTTTCTCCTGAATCCATCGATGTGTAAAATGCTCTATGAATAAACATAGTAATGGTTCTATGAACAGAATACCTCACAGATTACAACTATAAAAGTATGTCCTCTTGTTGATTTTTAATTTGTATAAACATTACAAGTCTGCGAGTTTATATTGACAAAGAATTGTACATAAATTGTAGTTAGAGTTAAAATCTGAGTTAAGTTATAATACCTTTGTTTTATAACAGTAAGAAAGGTTTTATTTTAATGTCCCTGATGAAGAAACATTACATTTTCTGAAATATGTAGGAATTATATACAGTATTAACGGTTTGAAACTGTTGATTAAAGGTTTGTACATCTAAGTTTAATTTAAATACCTTTACTTGAAACAGAGAGGAAGACATTAAAATTTATATTTATACATTGATCAACCTACCAACAAGAGAATTTGATGCCAGTTGGTCATGTGGCATGACTTTGAGAAATCAACTTAAGAAAACTGAACAAATGCAAAATGGTTCAGTCAAATCAGGCTTTATGTTCTTATGCAGCAAATTTAACCAAGAAGGGAGAGGCACTTTGCAAGCTTATCAGAAGCAAATGTTAGATTTGAAGGGGTAGGAGGCCCCAGCTTTAGCTGGCTAGACACTTCTTGTGAAATATTCTACGGCCACAATTATTCCCTCCGGGTTCAGCAGTTAGTCTAATTTCAAGAAACCCTCAATGGGATAGTAAGGTTAAAGGGAAGCTGGTCACACTGGATTGCAAAAGGATAGGTAACAATATTGAGACACTTCTCTCTGTTGTGCCCAATCTTGACCTCAAAACTGACATAGAACGGTGTCTAAGTAGCGTCTTGGATGTCAGTGCAAGTTGTCACAGGTTTTATTCCAGTAGTGCCCACATCACTAAGAGGTTTTGACTGTCGTCCTACAACAACATCAGTTAAAAGCCTTTGAGGTAGACAAACAAGCAAAGTATCCTAATCTTTTTCAGGTAGAACCGGTTCTGACCCTGGAGAAGAACCAGTTGAAGCTGCAGATGTCGCGCAAGGACGGAGTGTTGTGGGAGATACAGGCGGGTTTCCGGAAGATCGCGGACGGCAACCGGGAGCTGACGTTCAAGCTGTATCACACTCCGAGCGTGCGAGACACCGTGACCAACATCTGGCGGGTGATACAGTTCGAGGGGGCCTTCGTGCTGCCGTCGGGCAAAGCCAACGTGTTCAACCCCCCGGCTCCCCTCTCAGGTAGGGTTCGTTAGGGTTGTACCCAGGGGCGGTTTTGGGAATTGGATTTTGGGTGAGCCCGGTTGGGTGTAACATGCAATAATTATTCTGTAGAAACTTTTTCTTCAAATTCCTAAAGCAAATTGTTTAGTTTAATTTGTTGGAAGTTTTTAAAATTGCTAATAGCATTCAAAACTGTTTGTCACAAGATCGGCAAGATTGTGATTCCGTCATTTCCAAATGTATGGTTATTCTGGGATCGACGAATCATAATGGTGCACTTTTACGCCACTTTAGGATAATAAAGTGATCCTTTCTGCACTTGAAATATTTTTTATGATACATTATAATTAATCATAATAAATGAAGTAGGAAGAGCGCACCACTACAACACACAGACAGCCAACCAGCTGTCAAATGTCAAACTGTCAGTGCGGCCAAACCAATCGTGATTCACTGATTTCTTACCAAATTTCCCTTGGTAAAATCTTGGAAAAGTAAGTACACTTTAATGAAACACAGAAGTAATAATGTAAAAGTCGTGGGAGGGGTAGGGCCCACCCAACCCCCGCTAGAATCGCTCCTGGTTGTTGTACCATAGTACGTATTTCTCAATAGTAGTTTTAGATTGTGATAAAATATCTAATACTTGTACAAAGAATTTTAAATTGTTCCTAAAACTTACTCAAACAGGGAAATTGTAGAGTAATCTTATTCATCCAACTGCACAACATTTACTCTATGAACCAACTGTTTGAAGGTATTGGAAGTATTAAGCAAAGTAATATCTGTCGGAAATTTTGTTCCGGACATTAATTACCTCATCTTCTCATTGTCATCATTTTCTACCTCAGCGATTCCCAACCAGTGAGCCACGGTACACTGAGTGCTGTGAAGTCTCCACAGAGGTTCCTTGAAATTGTATGTACAGTACTATAAAAAGCTTTTCAAACAAGAAAGGCTCACTGACAAGACTAGTAGTGCGCTATTGTAATAAGTCAATGTCAATTTGTTTCCTACTGTTACCAAGTGTTGTTTAACATTAGTTTTCTTGAGCTAACTCACAGGTTTCAAGTAATTTTCTGATACACCAACTAAACTATTATGATAAGCATAATGCGTTAGGTACAGCGGGTGGATAATGCGGGTGGATAGGTACAGCTTGTGTCAGTTTGCCATAAAGTTGAAAAGGTTGGGAACTCTGTTCTAGCTCTGCTTCGAGGTATGATCGTTTCACTCATTTTGATTTGCCCCTGATTTAGTACGACTAAATTACGTTTTAAATTACGTTTTAGTCTCTAGTTCAAGTTTCCAAATCTATACTACCGGTTTCATCACTGACTTGTGCTGTAATAAAAGTAGTTCTTAAGAAATTATAGCAGACATTTTCCATCACAAAAAAAAACAGTAAAAAAAGTTTCATGACATTTTGGGATCTGGAATCTGATCCCGTCTTCAGGTGAGAAAAATACCTAACATTACAAAATTACACAAAATATTAGTGGCAAAATCCAGGCAAAGCTGGAAAAAAAAGTATTTTTCTCGTCTGAATCAGAGAACACATGCAATGGAAAAAGGAGTTCTCTCATCATGTCATCCAGCTGAAATCACATCCATCAGTCGAATTGGCGTTACTAATTTAAAAGTACATAATTACGAACAAACACATCTTTAAATTGAAACGGGTGTTTATACAGACGGTCACATTGTTCCTTCTCACTACTTTACAACTGCATCAAAGTTGCCGGCACAATGAACGCCTCACCGTATGAACGAGGTATGCATACGTTTGTACACATGTCCCCTCATGTTTGCAGGTTACACGTTCATCTCGTGGGGCGACTCTTCGCCGACCCACGCAGACAAGGCGGCTGTGGTCGATGTGAAGGTGGTGGCAGCGCACGGTGAGAAGCAGAACCTGACGTGTAGCGACCTCTCGCCCACATGTCTCCAGTCCGTCAGGGAGCTGGCAACGCAGCAAGTCGCCACCACGCAGTACGTCAATGTACGTCGGTTACGACTTTCTATTCATTTAACTAAATCATTGAAATCCTCTACTCTATACTAAAGCTACCTAAGCTACTAAAGTAGCTTTAGGATTGACTAGCGCACTCATGATAGCTATCAGAAGCTTTTGTGGTACAGTGGTGCCAAATCTACAAGCAACAGGAGACGACGCTACATGTGAAAACATACTATGGGAATTACTTTCCTCAGTTTACCAAATCAATGGGAAATACGCATCAAATACATAATTTCTTGAGTAGCATAATACGTTTTACAATTTACTGATTGGGCCTGATGATGACCGGTGTTACTGGTCGAAATCGATCGCCTTGTACCATCTTTTTTGAATATTTACAGTCTTGAATGTAAGTACAGTATAAGTGAAAATATATTTTGTCGTGTTGTGAGATGTAGTTTATGGTATCCTGAATACCTCAGATATTATAACAAAACATTGAAGGATCAAAATCAAAACAAACAACGTTTACATTTCAACTGGAATTGGCGCACGAGTGAATAAAAACATATATTTATTTACTCCAAGCAGGCGCATCAAATATGGCCAGTAAAATCAAAAAGCAATATGGCACTGCAGGACACATGTGTTTGGTTGCCGCGGTTATGTTCGGTCAAAGCTGTCCCGTCACCGGCTGGGTGAGACGCAGTAGTGTTATAGTATCTACTAGTCCTAACAGGTGTCGCTTGAATCAACCCTAAAGCTATTTTAAGTAGTCTGTGTAAGGGTTGTTTTGTTGCCTTTTTTACATGATTATCTCAAAAATGGCAAAATTACTTTCTTTTGAATGTTGGAATTAATTTATTCCTGGGTTGAAAAGTGTTTTAGATATCCTCCAAAATCAGACCTCAGAAAAATACAAAAAAATCAATTTTATAATATAAAAATCAAATATTTGTCTTAGGAAGGTTAAAATTAGAACAAAATAATCATATTAGCTGATTAAAAAAACAATTAGTTAACAGGCAAAGTAACACTTACGGGTTCAATACTTACTGGGAAATGCCACATAAAGACTTCTCACTTCTCCAAGTAAAGCTTGGTCCATGGATATATATTTTTAGATTGAAAATGAATCCAAGTGAGCATATATCTTTGAATTTTGATCAGTTTTATATTTGTTTTTTAGATATTTGTTTATATTAATTGGCTCCCCCTTGCAAATAAGATGCTTCCACTTTTGACAACCTATATGATTGGAATTGGTCTCAAACATTTATTGACACAAATGCTTGAATAGTACATTACAAAATATATATATATATATATAGCTTCCCAAAGTTTAATTTGTTAATTCTCATTTTCAGAAATTGTCTACTATTTAGTACATTATTTATTGCGTTGCATCCAGGGTCTGATTAACCTTTATGCTGACTAGGCTGCAGCCTAGGGCGCCAGTTAGCCAAGAGGCGCCTAGGGACACAAATTTTGTAATCAATATTGGAAGTGTGGTGACCAATTGGCTAGAGGGTATTGTAAATCCGCGCACCCTTTCCTGTCGTCACACCTGCTTTATCTTAATAACACTTTTGAAAGAAGGTTAGTTTAGTTGTTCCTTAGCAGCCCGTGATTAGGGATGGACAGGTCCCGAAATCTTGGAAAACTTTTGAGGAAAGGTAATCCCGTTTTTTTCGGGAAGGATTTATTTTAATCGAGATTATATCGAGACGGGGATTATATCTTCGAAACGGTCACCTGCGGTGCAATTGTCTTTTATGGCCATGATTACGAGGTGCGATCGTCATTTTTACGGCCGATGTAACGTAGTGCGATCGTCAATTACGGCCTATATCACGTGGTGTGATCGTCAATTACAGCTGTGATTAAACGATTCGGTCATCATTTACCGCCAATATCACGTAGACCGGCCGTCTGTTTCGGCGGATAGCAGCGCGATCGTCTTTATTTTTTTATTGATAGTACCAGTATCGTCATTTATAGCGAAAGGCGCACTTTGCGATCATCATGAGTACAGCAACTTATCACGTAGTTTGGTCATATATTACGTTGATGGTGCATGGTCCGGTCGTCTTTTATGGCCAATATTACGTGGTGCGATCGTCAATTACGGCCCGTGTTGTATGGTGCGATCGTCATTTACGGATCTGGCTGTCATTTACGATGGAACTGAAACTGAGAGATATTGGTTCTCAAATTCGGATGGCCCCATAAACTGATAACATTTTTGAGATCCAAAACTGACACATCTCGAAATACTTTAAAGTCCGAAATCCTTTTCCTGGTAGTTTTTCTTTTCTTTTTTTAGGGGGGGGGGGCGCCAAATCAACTCAAGCCTACAGGCGCCACATGTCTTAATCAGGTTCTGGTTGCATCGATAGTGTTTGGGCAGTTGGTTTACTATATTCATCATGTTCTAAATAGCCAATATTTTCAGCTCCCTGGGTGGTTGATAACGACGGCTCATGCTCTGTTTCCTGAACATGTTCAAATTGAGAGTTCTTCGACCAAAATAGATTTCACTTTTCCAGCGGCTTTACCTCCATGGAGTACAAAAGGTAAAACATAAATTCTTGAATTTGTTTCATCACTAATAGATTATACTCCAATCTGTCCTTACGACTGAACTGGACTTATCTGTCCATATAATAATTTGAACTACATTCCTAGTTCAAGTAAAATTTTAGTGAATATGTAACATTTGTATTTTTGACAGGATCTATAACTTGAACAATTCAGTTTGTTGTATCTGGAGACAGAACTAGATTTACGCTCATCCTTCTCTTAAAGAGGACCATTTATAATTGTCATTTAACTAAATTTGTACATCAGTTCTTAAAGAAATCCAAATATAGAAATAATTAATCAATTATTATAAATCATAACAGTTTAGTTTAGGGTTCTTTGTTTTAAGAATAACAACCAGCGTGAAAGAAGGGTTGATGTTTTGTTAAAGTGTAATGTATTAATGTATTTGAGTGTATGCATATTCAAATACAAATCTGTTATTAGATTTGTTGTTACAATGACACAATGCCCAGAATAGGATGAGAATAAAAAAAAGTTGTCTGAGAACTTACCGATAAAGATAATACCCCCGTCGCAGCAAACCTGCGTACTCAGCGAATTTCCAATGCATAATATATGTCTTAATGCCATATAAAGCCGCATACCAAGTTTCATAAAAATATATTCATATATAAGCGATATATACAATTTTAATTATTCTCCATAAGAATAGCATTGGTGATGAGTACATAGGTTTGCTGAAACAAGGAATACAAACAATTGGTTTTTATGCAAATATAAATATAATTTAACTAGGTGAAGCCACGTACCAAGTTTAATCAATATTCAATCATAAGTAAGCACTATATAACATTTTAATTATTCTCCATAAGAATAACATGGGAGATGAGTAAGCAGGTTTGCTGCAACAAGGAACTAAAAAAATGGGTTTTTATGCAAATATCAATATAACTCAACAAGGTGAAGCCACATACCAAGTTGTATTAATTTATGTTCATAATTAAGGGAGTCATTACATTTTACTTATTCTCCATAAGAATAACATGGGGGCTGAGTACGCAGGTTCACTGCTACGGGGATAATCAACAAAAAATCAATTTTTTGTGCAAATATCAATATACCAGTACTACGTGACCCCACGTGCCAAGTTTTATCAATATACATTCATTAATAATGGAGATATCAAATTTTATTTATTCTCCATAAGGATAACATTGGACAACGTACTGTGTTTAGCACTTTGAATATCTCTGCAACGGTTGGACGTAGAATCACAATTTAAACACCAAAATGATTGTTTTGTGGAGCTGAATTGATTGGTAAAAACAAATGTGAAGTTTACATCAAAATTAACTTAGGAAAAGCCAAAAACCTTTTTCCAATAAGATTAACATAGGAGATTTTATGAGCAGGTTTTTTTGGATTTTCTCCGCAACCACTTAACCTAGCTTAATAATTAAAAATACCATATTATTTGTTTTTTTAAGCTCTATAACATGGTCTAAACCAAAATTAAGTGTTTTAAAAATTTTAGGGTAAAAAATGCAAAAAACTGATTTTTCGAAAATTTAAAACCCCCATAAACCCCCCTTCCCATGGGCCGATTTTTCTGGTTTTCGAACTTAAAGTCATGAATGTCACTTTACACATTTGAGCCAAATTTCATCAAAATCGGACGTTTTTTACTCAAGTTATCGCATTCACGGACACATATATATATATATATATATATATATATATATATATACATATATATAAATTTGAACAAATAGTGTTTTAGTCATCTGGGGACCTAAAAAAAAATTTGTCATGGTCTCGGGCTTAAATCTTACCATGAGACCTACGGTAATAGCTTCTTCCCTATAGGGGAAATTCGCTAAAAGGAAATTAGTTTGGCGAAAGTTGTGAGCCCTCTCTCGTCATTCTAGCATAAATATTTACTGAGTTATTAAAGCAAATGTGTATCAAATAAACACAGCACGTTGTCTTATGGGGGTTTTACATTAGAAAAACCTGTTATTCATTTGCTGGTGTACTTTTATCATCCCCAGCAACCTCACGCCTAGTTTCAAGCCTGACTGGACGTTCTCCTAACTTTATAATGCGAAAAATTGTATTCCCAGCATTGCAGGTAAATGAAACCAGGAGCATCAGAACATCCAAAAAATCTATGTTTTCAGATATCAATAAAAATTGGAATAAATTATGTTTTTACTATGATTTTGAGTTTTAAAAGTTTTTTATGCGGAAATTCACATCCCTCACGTTAGTGTGCTGCATGCGAACTTGTTTAAGTTGTATAGTCAAACTAATTCACACACAGCTGATTAAATTCCAATTTTTAAAATATGTTTTAACTTGACACTTCATTGCTTTAGGAGAGATTGCATAAAAAACTAATATTTTACCTTCCAATTTCCTCTCTAAGACCTTTCGTTTGAGTATAAGGTTGATTGGAATTAGCCTTATGGTTTTCCCAAAAGTTCCTAGAACGATTTGGCTTAATATGTAGACTGGCAGGCCTGCTGCGGCTTTGCCTGCACACACTATGACAGTAGTGTGAGCTGCATTCTGTACTATGTGGAACTACTAAGAATCAATATCAGCTGTTTGAATTGTCATCAGCTCAAACCAAAGTGAATGTCCATAAGGAATACATGGTAACTTTGAAGCCCCATGGGGCAAAGTCCTATAGTTTAATCGGTATGAAAACTTTATCTTTCCTATTTTAGGCCTACAGAATCAATGTACCAAATTTCATATCTCTAGTGAAGTTGGAGAATTAGTGATGAGGGAGCGAGGGCTTTGCCTTATAGGTAGAAGACATCAATCCAGCTCTAGTTCTATATCATCGGCCGCTTTGTCACGCACCTGTTCCAATAACTGAGGTACTGGTCCCTGGCGTACTGGTCATGCGTCACCTTGTCCCCGAACACTGCCTTGCTCTCCACCCAGCTGATGACGAAGCCTTCCACCGCGCACGGCGTCTCTAACTTGACGTCGGGTGTCTTGTCGTACCCGCGTGCGCGCAGCTGCTCCTCCGTCCGGTACGAGAGGCCGACCCGCGCCACCTCCCGCTCCAGCCGAGCCTCGTACTCCGATCCCAGCGAGCTTCGGACAGGGAAACAAATGTTGAGTTACTTTTAGCAGAGGGAGTCTCAAAAGAGCAAGTTCTTTTTGCCTATGAGACTAACCATTTTTATTTCCTAGATAGGTTTAGTAGGCTTACAGCTTAAGGTGATTCTCATTTTTGTATTTATTAGCAACCTGACCTAGCCTAACTGCCACAGTGCAAGGTACAAATAGGATTTAAAGCTGTGTGACTACCACTGTTGTAAATATGTGACTTACCGTCAATTATTAGCAATCCAGTGAATAGACCAGTGGTTCCCAAATGTCAGTCGGTCGTGGACCCCCAAGTAAATAAATTAAACCATCGGGAACCCCTGAACCCTGTGTTGGATTGAAAACAAATTTGTTATACTCCCTTACCTTATTAATCACCAAAAGTGTTAGTAGTAAGTAATATAACATACAATTGGGTATAACCAATTAAAGGTACTTTTTGTGGAAAAATACCTTCCAACGTTGTTCTATAAAACTCAAATTATTTTTATTTTACAAAGCATACGAGTGAGTTATATTTGTTGAAAAAGCAGTTGAAATTAGTAAGTAGGTACAAATTAGTAAGTGGACGTAAACAAATGTTGTTATTTTGTTCAGTGTGAGTGATGAAATCTATCCTTTTTCCCAAAATGTTTTCAATATTGGGACACAGTTTGGTGAAATTCACACAGAAACCATTATGCATGTTGAGAAGATTTCTATATTTATTCTTCATGTAAAACCTATTCACATGTTCAGGTTGTACAAAATGGTGTTAAATGTGTCATTGCTTTCAGAGATAACGTATTGTGGTCTCGTTGCACAATTAGCCATCTAATAATTTCAAAACGTCACGGCAAATTACACATTGAGGATGTGGCTCTTCTTCAGAGCCAACATATGTAAATCCTAATTCCAAATACTTGCTGTTGTACTTTCTAATTTTTTTACTACAATTAAATTTGTTATTCATGCTGTTAAAGCTAGAACTAAGCTGTTGACAGCTGGACTTCATTTAGGCCTACACTTACAGTGTTGCCAGACTGACTTTGAAATATCGCCTGCCATCCGCCAAGAAAATACCATCTTTTATAGTCGGCAATACAGACAGTTGTAATCCCCACATAATTTCTACACAATCTTAACAATACCCAAAACTGGGTAATTACTGCAGCACAGAAAAGAGTAATGGGTGGAAGGGACGGAGTGATGTTGGTGCCAGATGCCAGTTATGCACGTATAGTGGGAAGAACACCATAATAGATCCTCTATTTGTAGGCTATAACTCTCTCGACAGCTACAATTATTATTATTATTCAAAACAGGTTATGGATTATATTTAGGCTATTTGTTGTTAAAGAAATTAAATTTCCTGAATAAAAACATATACCGTAGTTTGATTTAAAATACCAGCTAGTCGCCGCGGACACCTGGGGGTCCGCAGACCACCTTTTGGGAACTACTGGAATAGACCACTGTCCACACCACGACCACACCACGTACCACTGTTGTTACAACACGATGCGGCAGTTAGGATAGGTTAGGTTATTGATGTAATACACTGAAACTGTAGCACTTGAGGCAAACTGTAACCGCCATATTGTGATGAGGATGATAAACAAACCTCTCAAATTGAATAAGTCAACAACGAATAAAAAAATTTGGTTCAAATAAGTTATGTTTATTTATATTTTATATATTATTCTAAAGGGTGTTTTTTATCGGCAGGCCATTTTATATCTCTTAATAACCAACCATAACCAATAATGAAGCCATCGTTTAAAAGGTTTTCTTCATCGATGGATATGAAAATAAGCAAACGATTGAATACCATAAAAATTAAAATGTAATGGGTAATTTTTGCTTAACACATTGGCTGCTAGAACATTTTTTTGAAATTTTCCTGGGTGCTAAACAATGATGTGTTGAACTACTTCCCTATGAAGAATAGAAGACCAACCATGTGGTTTTCAAGCATTCCAGTACTTTAGTTTAGCCGCTTATGACGCCATAATATTGCAGTCAATTTCAGCCTCGCAGCATCCGCACAAGACCCGGCGCGGTCGATATCGGCCGTCCCGCGTTGACAAGGCACGAAATACAAGGCAAGTGGGGATATAACAAGTAACTCCCACCAAAACAACACGCTACATAACCTCAATCTAGAGGATTGATGTATTCAAATACATATGCACAATTTTTTAAAAACAAAATCACTAAAATGACACGAGAATACACTTGAAAACAACGTATCACGGCCAAAAATGACAAACGCCGGATCCGAAAACTGACGCCACCCGACAACACTACAGGACCCGCACTACACGCTGACAACAAATAACCTGCCTCTAGCCAGTGCTGGGCTCACAGTGACTTGTTTAGTTTCAATAGAGAGGGAGGCCGGTTCCGACCGCGCAGCGTTCGCGCACGACCAAGGCCGGTCGAAATCGACCGTGCCGCAGCGAACGTGTTAATTATTTTACAACGTAGTGGTTGCACAATCTTAAAACAACAAGTTCAACTAGCTCAAAACAGGTTTGCAATGTGATCCTAATGAATCGGTTTGCTTTGAAGATTCAAACTTCCCATGAGTGAAGTAGAAAGAACGGTAAATAATGCTCACTAGTACCAACCTCACAAACCATCGGCACAGCTTTTCAATGCAAATTGTACTGCAGTATTGCCTCCAGTATTATAGTTAGGGCTGGGTGATATAATGTATAACTCAGAAACATGCATTGTTTTAAAACAAGAGTAAATACCGGAAACTTGGTAAATTAACAGAATTAGATCCTAAATGGAAGTGGTGGTGAATTAAAGGAATGGTTCTTCTCATGCTCTAAGCACTGCTTCTTCAGGCTGCACCGTTTGTAAAAATGAAACAAGTCCATTCCGAGAATGAGAAGACAATTAAGGCATCACTTTTCATGGCACATTTAAGTGGATTCACCTATTGATCATTAATACCATGATTACGTACAGTACACAGATTACACAGATGCAATCAATAAAGATCATCGATGGTAATTGCAATCTTAACACAATTTTACAAACAATGCAATTTATTGATTAACACAATGCATACTAATCATTTACCTAAGATGGGAACAATAAAAAATTATAACAAATAATTAATACTAAAAAAGTCAAAACATGGAGTTCTACAGCATAACTTTTGTCATTGGAATGGCATTAAGACTGTAAGTACGCCTTTATAAGGAGACAAAATAACACTTATGAAGAAAATGCAACCACACATGTTTAAACGGAGTAAAATTTTACTATTACATTCAATATAAAAAGTGCTATTAAGTAATAATTAAAAATGTACTTACTGTTTCGTTACATCTGATATTGGTCCGTACATGTTATCAAACATGATACTCTGAAATAAAAGCTGAATATTAGTAAATGGTAAATTATGAAGGTCTATATCAAAGATTAAAATACGAATTTAGCGTACAATCAAACCAACACTGTTTGTTTCACTAAACTGGAGAAAATGTAAACTTATTATTTACTGATTCTTTATGAACTTATGTGCATAATCTTAGGCCACAGTGGCAATATGTGCACTAAAATAAAATAAAATATATATTTAAGTAACTATAAAATATTTACCAAGAAAATTTCATAGGCCAAGTCTGGATCCTGTATCTGAGTGGTATCTTTGAACATGTCTTTTATCATGTTCTTTGAGGCAGCACTGAGGTTATCTGAAAATCAGCGCTATTTGTCATTTGAATAATAAAGAAGTCACAATATACAGGAAACACCGGTCCCAGAAATAAGACATTTGCTCAAGTAGGCCGGGGAATGAAAGTCCATGCATCTTAAGTAAAATTTTCATATAGTTCTGATCAGATCAGCAAAGATTTTTAAATAAATCGATTTGCAGATCCTATTTGTTCAATATTTCCGCACTTCATTATAATGGATGGTCTATAAAAACCTGGCAGTTTTCAAAATCAAATAAATTTATTGAAAAAAACCGTAAGTTTATATAGCACTAGCTGGCCAGAGACGTTGTCCTGTCCTGATGTCATTGAACTTGTTTTATGTCTAATACTCGTTCATTTTCAAAATGAGCTCGTTCGCTTTGCTCAATTGCCTATTAGCGAATTTCCCCAATAGGGAAGAAGCTATTACCGTAGGTCTCATGGTAAGACTTAAGCCCAAGACCATGATAACTTTTCATTTTGAGGTCCCCAGATGCCAAAAACACCATTTGTTCAAATTTGTATATATATATATGTCCGTAAGCATGATAACTCTCGTAAAAAAGGTCCGATCTGAATGAAATTTGGTACAAATGTGTAAAGTATCATTAATTTGAACGAGTTCGAAAACCAGATGAATCGCACCATCCGAAGGGGAGTTTTTGGGGGGTTTTGTACCCCAAAAATGTGTTTTTTTGGGGTTTTCACATGTAAATTTTATTTAAATGAAATTTTAATTTATACCATTGAATTCAGCTTAAAAAAACAAACAATTTAGTATTTTTATCATTCCTCTACGTCAATTGGTTACCGAGATATCGAAAGTGCTAAACACAGTACGTTGTCTAATGTTATTCTTATGGAGGAAAAGAAAGATTTTATATCTCGCTTAGTTAAGAACGTATACTGACGAAACTTGGTATACGGCTTCATCTGGTTGTGTTCTATTGTTATTTGCTAACAAAAAAATTTTTGCCAAAGGCTCCCGTAACAGCAAACCTGCATACTCAGCCCCCATGTTATTCTTATGGAGATTAATTAAGTGCTATGTCTCCCTTAGTTATGAACATAAATGAATAAAAACTGGTATACGACTTCACCTAGTTGAGTTATATTGATATTGGCATAAAACCCCATTTTTTGTGTTCCTTGTTGCAGCAAACCTGCGTACTCAGCCCCAATGTTATTCTTATGGAGAATAATTAAAATTGTATATATCGCTTATTTGTGAATATATGTGTATGAAACTTGGTAAGTGGCTTTTGTAGTATTAAGACATTTATATCTCCACTGGAAATTCGCTGAGTATGCAGGTTTGCTGCGACGGGGGTATTTTTATATAGTGCTAACTTTGGCATCGAAAAGAGTTTGAGTTCCCATTCAAGTAGATTTGTTATTTTCATAATGAACATACGTTTATGTCTTTCAAGTATGTTTAGATATAATCCTTGTTAACAGCTGTTTGGAGTACCTAACTTAACTTTGATCAAATCAATGGGAATTTTGAAGGCCAGTGGGACAGAGCCCTTAGGTCTTTTATAAAAACCTTGTGCTGACATTAACGAACACAACAAAAAAAATTACTCAATTTGGTGCACTAATTCTCAAGTTATGGCGTGACCAAGGGAAATAGGGATTCATTTTGATATATTAAAATTATTGATATGTAGGTAGTTAGGCCATTTATTTATAACACCATGTAGGTGGTCCCCACCTAAGTGCATTTAAGTAAGGTGTGCCATTCAGAAGTACAAATTTTAGCACGGTCTGCGCAGCCTCCAGGTGACGTCACGGTGTTTATTTCATCAGCTGGTTTACAGTGACAGCTGAAGATACTCTCGGCTTGAGCCTATCCAAAAACCCAGGTCGGCATCAGAACGTCTACCCTCCCTCTCGCCCCACCACCGCGGCCGCGATTAAAATTGCAGAGTTTCACAAACAATGTACATACATACAAAATATATGACGTTACTCTCAACGTTAATGTTGTAGTGGGGATGAGGAGCCACCAATGCTGTTGAGTGCCGCCAGTGCTGGAGTTTCCAATTGGTTGCAAACTAGTTCCTAAAAAAGTGTGTCACCGAAGTATTCTGACTACCCCATGTCCCCCACTCCTTCACATAGGATAGTCAGAATATTGGTGACGCCCTTCCGCCACCAGATGGCATCACGCTACGATGCGCAATAGCACAACTAACTTAGATGCACCTAGGTCCCCACCAATCTGCACAAATCTTTCTAATCTTTCCTAAAAACCTTTTACTTACATTATATCATTATTTTAAATATAAACATGTATCATACAAAGTAGACTTTTATGAAAAACTCACACAAACCTACCATTTTATGTATTTATGCATAAATATCAAGTAAGTAGTATTTTAGCGAATTTCCCCTATAGGGAAGAAGATATTACCATAGTCGGCATGGTCCGACCTAGGCCCGGGACCATGATAACTTTTCGTTTTGAGGTCCCCAGACCCCAAAAACACCATTCGTTCGAAACTGTATATATATATATATATGTGTGTGTGTGTCCGTGAGCACGATAACTCTCGTAAAAATTATCCGATTTTGATGAAATTTGGTATAAACGTGTAAAGCAACATTTATGACTTTAAGTTCGAAAACCAGCCAGATCGCTCTATCCGAAGGGGTATTTTGGGGGGGTTTTGTACCCCAAAAATGGGTTTTTCGAATTTTTTACATATAATTTTGGAAATAGTCAAATTTTAGTTTTTACCATTGGATTCAGCTTAAAAAAACACACAATTTGGTATTTTGATCATTTCTCTACGTCAATTGGTTACCGAGATATTGAAAGTGCTAAACACAGTACGTTGTCTAATGTTATTCTTATGGAGGAAATTAAAAATTTTATATCTCGCTTATTTATGAACGTATACTGACGAAACTTGGTATACGACTTCATCTGGTTGTGGACTATTGATATTTGCTCAAAAAAATAATGTTTTACCAATGGCTCCCGTAGCAGCAAACCTGCGTACTCAGCCCCATGTTATTCTTATGGAGAATAAGTAACGTGTTATCTCCCTTCATTATTAAAATAAATTAATGAAATTTGGTATATGGCTTTACCTACATGAGTTATATTGATATTTGTATATAACCCCATTTGTTGTGCTCCTTGCTTCAGCAAACCTGCATACTCATCCGCCATGTTATTCTTATGGAGAATAATTAAAATGTCATAAATCGTTTATTTATGAATGTATATTGACGAAACTTGGTATGTGGCTTTATGTGGTATTAATATACATATATATGCATTGGAAATTCGCTGAGTACGCAGGTTTGCTGCTACGGGGGTATTATTTTAAGTATGCTTTTTGAATCTGGTTGTTGCTTCATTGTTTTGCAACTTGGAATCCGTGGTTTCTGACATTTTGGAAACATTTGAGTCTGGTGGTTATCTGGGTGTGGCTCTTGTGGATCTCAGCAAGGCCTTTGATTCGGTTGTACATAATATACTTTTGGAAAAATTGGATTTTTATGGGATAGAAGAAAGAGAACTAAATTTTTTTAAGACTTACCTCTGCGGAAGAAAACAATATGTAGCTTCTGGGGAACAAATATCGTCATTCAAAGAGGTCCTTGCTGGGGTTCCACAGGGCTCAGTACTGGGGCCATTATTGTTTATTTTGTATATTAATGATTTACTAAATTTTATGCCTTGCAAGACAATTTTATATGCAGATGATACATCCTTTATTTTGCCATCTTCTGATTTTAGCACAGTGCAAAATGACATTGAAAATATCATTGGTATTGGAAATCAATGGTTCAAAAGTAATTTCCTTGAAATAAATATAGATAAAACAGATAAAATTTGCTTTACATTGCGTAATGCTCAATTGGAACATTCTAGCTCGGTAAAACTGCTCGGAATTTCTCTGGATCC
Organism: Allygus modestus; assembly: GCA_963675035.1. Taxonomy (NCBI): domain Eukaryota; kingdom Metazoa; phylum Arthropoda; class Insecta; order Hemiptera; family Cicadellidae; genus Allygus; species Allygus modestus. The sequence continues at coordinate 14,644,197 of OY776116.1, forward strand.
TAAATTAACTTGGGAAGTGCACACTAACAATGTAATTTCTAAATTATCTAGAATTTGTTTTTTACTAAGAAAATTAAAACAGTGTGTTTCAGGGCACACTCTTCTTACAGTTTACCATGGTTTGTTTCATTCTCATTTATTATACAGTAATTTATTATGGGGAAATAGTGCTGGAGCCAGCAGAGTTTTTATATGGCAGAAGAAAGCATTACGAATTTTGTTCAATATTCCAAACATGATTAGCTGTAGATCTTTCTTTGTAGAAAATAAAATTAGACACTTTCAAATATTTTCATTTACCATAATTTAATTTTTGTGAAACAAAACATTTCCAATTTCACTTCATGTAATTCAATTCATAGTTGCTTGACTAGACATTCAAATGATTTGTACATCCCACTGGCCAGACTATCAAAATTTATGAAAAGCTATAAATATCTGCAAATTAAACTTTTTAATAAACTTCCCTTCTCATTTAGAAATACAGAAAATATGAATATATTTAAATCAAAATTATCTAAATGGTTAATAAGTCATTCATTTTATACAGTGGATGAATTTTTTAGTAACTCTGACTTCTCAGTGCTTTTAGAGTTTGCATGGTAATGTGTATAATATACAGTTTTAGGAGTTTTGCTATACTGTATTTTAAGATAATAGATTATTTTTTCTGTTGGAACTCAGAGTCTGTGATTTCACTATGTTTGTATAACTTCACATTTTTATGACGTTGTCTATTGTAACTATGTATTGCTGAATGACAATAAAGAATTATTATTATTATTATTATTATTATTATTAACTTGATAATAATAACACATTATTTAGTTACTATAAACTCAATACTACTTATTATTGACACATGCTTTGCAATACATGTCCCATAGCAAAAAGTGATAAAGAAGTGGGAAAATATTTATATTGCACGATTCATTTTTTTTCGTTAGCCTGCATTTTTTAAATGTAATTCCTTGTATCTATTTAATATTTGCATCATTTACCTTTTTCAATACTGTTACAAAACTAATTTTAAGTTAGTTATGCAATTGGAATAAATAAATAAACAAATTAGTAAATAATGGCACAACAGGGTCTTACACATTAAGTTAACATCAAAACGTGTTTATATTTGGGCTGCCTAGATATATAGCGAGCTTATTTGTGTCCCAACGTTTCCCCCTTACCTTTTTCACCCTTTTTACTGGTCCTCTTCTCACAAGTCTCCTCCAGTATAACCTTGCCGATGAGAGCCGGAGCGACATCGTAGTACCTGGCCAGACGGATTATCAACCCCGGCTCTTCCCCTGCCTCTATACCCTCTCTGTACCTGTAATACATGACAATTTGATTTTTTTAAATTTCAAATTCTTTTCTTTTTTGTACATTGCCTGTCACCATAGGCTATTGACCTGTGCGGTGAACTAAAGGCAGCAAGGTAAGTTACCGTAACGGCATTAGTCTCATTGGCAACCCAGAGGTGACCGCTCATGATCTTACAGGAGTCGACCGGGGCCGGGATCGAACCGGCCACGTCAGACTTGTTAGTCAAGCACTTTACCTCTGAGCTACCGCGTCCCCGGTTGATTTTAACACTTAAATTATGGTTATGTACACTAATTTATAATAAAAGAAAGTGTTTGTATACGTGCCATGTCCAACTAAATCGACAGCATTACAACTTCTGAGAATTTTGTTTAAGATAGAAAAGTCTTTTTTTTTTAAACTGATCCTAGTGGGCGGTTTGAACTTTTCCCTTAGTGTTCGTGAATAACAAAGAATTACTTGCAATAGGTACATGATTATGAACTGCTGTAATGTAATTGGAAACCTATATTATGGCATGTAAATAAATGTGACAAATTGATTAGACATTTTAATGTGAAGATGCTGGATATGGTAAAGCCATCACTTTGTATTTTTTTCTCTGCCAGACATGCTTAACTTAACTGTCTTCAATGCAGCTATTAATGATTGTGAAGTGCACTTAAGCATAGGTTTTGCCAGCATTCCTGAAAGTGAGCTATTTATATTGGCACAAATAAAATGTACGCTAAATAATGTTATATTAGGCAAATAAGAGAACTAAATTTCAAAAGAGACCAGACCCGGAACACTAGCTTCCGATACAACATTTTAAGTTAGACATAACTCTATTTTAATACACAGTCAAACTCAGAAGTAGGCTAAGAAGTTTTATGTTTGATGAAGTCAAATATAAAATACAAATCTCACCTTTTGATAACATCTTGTTTGTTGTGCTTCACTTTACCATGGTTAGTCATCATCTTCCTTTGGTACTTTGTACATAATATGCTTGCTAAAGTGTTAACAGGTATGCTGGAATAAAACACAGTAAATTGTAATTTATAGTTTTAAAGCTAAAAACTAGTCTTATTTGCATAAAGAAACGTTTGACAAATCTGAAATTATCACAAGTTTTAAGGTAGGCTACTTTTGCATTTGAATACCAAGAATCAAGAATTCTATTTCCTATTAAATAAACAGATAATAATAGGCAACGGCAAACACTAGCGTCCACAGGATCGAGCAAGTGCAGGAGAGGCAACGCGTGGTAGTGGTGGGGGGGGGAGCGGCCCGAGCCTCGCCAGGGGCAGAGTTGTCCGATCTGTCCTTCGCTGATTTTTTAGAGGTGTGTGTAAGGGGACAGAGGGGAAATAGGAGGTGGCATATAGAAAACTACTTATACCCCAAACTAAGAAATTAGTAATTTTTTTTATTTGAGAATTTTAACACAAATGTCAAATGGTTGCAAATGGTGTTTTTCATTTCTTGAAAATTACGTCTTTATAACCTCGCCTCCTGTTTTATATGTTTTTAGCGAATTTCCCCCATAGGGAAGAAACTATTACCGTAGTCGGCATGGTAAGACCTAGGTCCGCGACCATGATAACTTTTTGTTTTGAGGTCTCCAGACCCCAAAAACACCATTCGTTCGAAACTATATATACCTATATATATATATATATATATATATGTGTGTGTGTGTGTGTGTGTGTGTGTGTGTGTGTGTGTGTGTGTGTGTGTGTGTGTGTGTGTGTCCGTGAGCACAATAACTCTCGTAAAAATGATCCAATTTTGATGAAATTTGGTATAAACGTGTATAGCAACATTTATGACTTTAAGTTCGAAAACCAGCCAGATCGCTCTATCCGAAGGGGTATTTTGGGGGGTTTTGTACCCCAAAAATGGGTTTTTTGAATTTTTTACAAATAAATTTTGAAAATGGCAAATTGTAGTTTTTACCTTGGACTCAGCTTAAAAAAACACACAATTTGGCATTTTGATCATTCCTCTACGTCAATTGGTTCCCGTGATATTGAAAGTGTTAAACACAGTATGTTGTCTAATGTTATTCTTATGGAGGAAAAGAACAATTTTATGTCTCGCCTATTTATGAACGTATACTGATGAAACTTGGTATACGGCTTCATCTGGTGTGAGGTCTATTGATATTTGCTCAAAATAATAATTTTTTGCCAAAGGCTCCCGTAGGAGCAAACCTGCATACTCAGTCCCATGTTATTCTTATAGATGATAACTAAATGATATGTCACCCTAAATTATGGACATAAATGAATAAAACTGGTATATGATTTCTCCTAGTTGAGTTGTACTGATATTAACATAATACCCCCGTCGCAGCAAACCTGCATACTCAGCGAATTTCCAATGCATATATATGTATCTTAATACCACATAAAGCCACATACCAAGATTCATCAATATACATTCATAAACAAACGATTTATGACATTTTAATTATTCTACATAAGAATAACATGGCGGCTGAGTACGCAGGTTTGCTGAAGCAAGGAACACAAAAAATGGGGTTTTATACAAATATCAATATAACTCATGTAGGTAAAGCCACATACCAAATTTCATTAATTTATTTTCATTATTAAGGGAGATAACACGTTACTTATTCTCCATAAGAATAACATGGGGCTGAGTACGCAGGTTTGCTGCTACGGGAGCCTTTGGAAAAAAATTGTTTTTTTGAGCAAATATCAATGGTCCACAACCAAATGAAGCCGTATACCAAGTTTCGTCAATATACGTTCATAAATAAGCGAGATATAAAATTTTTCTTTTCCTCCATAAGAATAACATTAGACAACGTACTGTGTTTAGCACTTTTAATATCTCGGTAACCAATTGACGCAGAGAAATGATCAAAATACCAAATTGTGTGTTTTTTTAAGCTGAATCCAATGGAAAAAACTAAAATTTGACTATTTCCAAAATTATTTGTAAAAAATTCGAAAAACCCATTTTTGGGGTACAAAACCCCCCCAAAATACCCCTTTGGATGGAGCGATCTGGCTGGTTTTCGAACTTAAAGTCATAAATGTTGCTTTACACGTTTATACCAAATTTCATCAAAATCGGATAATTTTTACGAGAGTTATCGTGCTCACGGACACATATATATATATATATATAGATATATATATATATATATATATATATACAGTTTCGAACGAATGGTGTTTTTGGGGTCTGGGGACCTCAAAACGAAAAGTTATCATGGTCCCGGGCCTAGGTCTTACCATGCCGACTACGGTAATAGCTTCTTCCCTATAGGGGAAATTCGCTAATTCTTCCCTATAGGGGAAATTCGCTAAAAGACAAATTTCACTGAATGCTCACAGGCACAGGTTAATAAAAAGACTCAAAAATAAAATCCTATATTTTGGACATCATAAGCTTTGTTGAGCTTAAAGGGACTGTATGTTCTCTAGGTTTTGTAGATTTTCTAGCAACCTTTCCTTTTTTTCAATCGATAACTAAATAATGTTAAAACAGGTACTTCTTCAATAGCAGCAAATACGTAAAACAACCTTATTGCAATTCAACACTAAACTCTTGAAAATTTGGAAAAAACTACAACTGTTAAACTGCTTAGTGAATTTTTTTCATATTCAATCTCGCAATTTCCATTCTGCGGGGGAACCTGTGCACAACATTTGAAGATTGTCAGTGCAGCCGTTTTGACGCTACTTCTTTTTCCCGACACTAACACACGGTACTGTTGGCAGGCCTGTGCGCAGTCAACAGCCAGTCCGTCCTGACGTTTGACAACACCACGAACTATGACGTCTCCCTGACCGGGTGCTTCACTGTTATGGTGGCGGACTGTTCAGAATACACGACCTTCGCAGTGCTGGTCAAGAAGGTCGCAGACAATCAACACTTGGTGAGGGTCCAGAGTGTTTTCCTTAACACTGTGACTGCGCATGGGATGTGGGGCGTGTTCTCGCCACGTGGCAACTGTTCTGATGGCGCAGTCACATTTTCAATTCCTGGCTAACGAATGACAAAATCACTGTACGGTGCTGTACTGTGTTACAACACAACTGGACGTAAATCTACAAAGTACCAACAGGTCGCAGCACAATCCAGATAGCGGCAGTCAACCAGGGTCGCCATCTAGACAAATGCAGGAAAGTCCCGTGATGGTCAGGATATTGGGGGAAATTTACTACCAACTTACACCAAAATAAAACTCACATCCTGAGAGTCAAAAAATATCGTCTTCCTCCGCCCCAGCCTGAGCTCACACTGAGTTATTGTTTCTAAGCGGACTTGGTGGGAACTCAGTGTCCTACGCGCGTGCGCCATGGGGCTGCAATGGGATGCCGGCATCCCACGCGCAGTCAAAGTGTTAACAGGGTTAAGGTGTAGCTACCCATCGCCACTTCGACCTAAGATCTTTTGTAGCACCGTTTCAAAATTTCAGTCTACCAACTTTAGGCTCTTGCAGCAGCCTGAAATCTGCCCACCTCTCTGAATTCATTCAGTTTTAGCGAATTTCCCCTATAGGGAAGAAGCTATTACCGTAGTCGGCATGGTAAGACCTAGGCCCGGGACCATGATAACTTTTCGTTTTGAGGTCCCCAGACCCCAAAAACACCATTCGTTCGATACTGTATATATATATATATATATATATCTATATATATATATATATCTATATATATATATATCTATATATATATATATATATATATATATGTGTCCGTGAGCACGATAACTCTCGTAAAAATGATCCGATTTTGACGAAATTTGGTATAAACATGTAAAGCAGCATTTATGACTTTAAGTTCCAAAACCAGACAGATCGACCTATCCGAAGGGGTATTTTGGGGGGGTTTTGTACCCCAAAAATGGGTTTTTTGAATTTTTTACATATAATTTTTGAAAAAGTCAAATTTTAGTTTTGACCATTCGATTCAGCTTAAAAAAACACACAATTTGGTATTTCGATCATTCCTCTACGTCAATTGGTTACCGAGATATTGAAAGTGCTAAACACAGTACGTTGTCTAATGTTATTCTTATGGAGGAAAAGAAAATTTTTTTATCTCGCTTATTTATGAACGTATACTGACGGAACTTGGTATACAGCTTCATCTCATTGAGGTCTATTGATATTTGCTCCAAAAAATTGTTTTTCCATAATTCTCCCGTTGCAGCAAACCTGCGTACTCAGCCCCCATGTTATTCTTATGGATATTAATTAAATGCTCTGTCTCCCTTAATTATGAACATAAATGAATAAAAACTGGTATACGACTTCACCTAGTTGAGTTATATTGATATTAGCATAAAAACCCATTTTTTGTGTTCCTTGTTGCAGCAAACCTGCGTACTCAGCCCCAATGTTATTCTTATGGAGAATAATTAAAATTGTATATATATCGCTTATTTGTGAATATATTTTTATGAAACTTGGTAAGTGGCTTTATGTAGTATTAAGACATTTATATCTCCATTGGAAATTCGCTGAGTATGCAGGTTTGCTGCGACGGGGGTATTTAATTTACTGAATATTTATGTTAGTTTTAATCACACTAATTATTGTAATGTGAGGTGTCAAACTACTCAAGACTTAAATTCGGCCAAGAAAAAAATTGTGCAAGCAACAATCTTATGAGATCTAATGCCCAGATGGTGGTACATGTACATGTACAAATAAAAACATATATAACTCAATTACTTATGACTGCAGTATTCGTTTTCCAATAAGAATGTCTGTATTACTGTTTGTTTAAGTTATATTATTGTAATATAAAATATACCAGTATTCATTATACAAACATTGATAATGAAAAAGAACAATAACCTATTGTCTATTTTAGTTTTACAGTAATTTTCCATTATATATTTAATTTGTATTTAATCAAATGATTCTTTGTTTAAAATTTGTTATTGGTGATTTTATGTTATTTAAGAAATTATTGCGGACATTTTCCATCGCCGATTGAGAAAAACAAGTTTTACGAGATTATGAGTGTTACGGATTTGATCCCGTCTTCATGAGAGAAGAATAACTAGACAATAACAAAATTAGAGACACAATCCAGGTAAATCTGGAAAAAATCAGAGAAAGGCAGAACTGCCGGTACAGTTGTGTAGTAGTGTTGTCTCTTTGAGATTCTTTCAGTTTTACAGTAGAAGCTCTCTTAACTGACCGCTACGGGGGCGGGCCATGGTTGGGTAACGAAAAAGGTCGGTTAAACCTAATAATACCGGAAACAGTCACAATAAGTGTTAAAAACAATCAAACTGAAGTATATGATTAACATATTGAAAACAACTGACACTGAATTTGACTTTCTTCGGAAAAATGTAATCGACCTGTTGTAACCTGGAAGTAATTTGCGAAACAATATCGCGACATTGGCTGCTGCGGTGGAAGTTTGTATATTCTTGGAAGTTGGTCGGTTAATCCGATGGGCGGTTGATCCGAGGTCGGTTAAGAGAGCTTCCACTGTATTTTATTAAATGCTTTTTCCTATGTCTGCCCTAGAAAGCGGTTGTTTTCACACTCTATATTTCACAGGTGATTCTCTTATTCATTTTACATTGCGCACTCAGTTTTACTTTGCACACTCTCAATTTACTTTGCGTACTCCAGTGTTCCAACTTAAGAACACAAAAATAGTCAAAAACAGTATGCAGATAGCGTTGTTTATGCATGAATTATGTTGGCAACACTGGATAATAAACATCTGATCTATTGTTGTTGTTCCCGAACAACATAAACATAACCTGTATTTTGTTGAAGTGTTTACATAAAAAATTGTCCATAATTTGTGAGTAGGCCTAGTTATGTTACTATTAATTTAATCAGGTATAGTATATAATTAAGTTAATTTTTAATCGTGGCAACCTTCTTGTAAAAAAACGAATAAATATAATTGAAATGCTTTATACTAACTGTGGGAAATATATCATATAGACTATCATTAACATTATACATATCATACTGTATAATCAATATTTGGCAGACGTAGGAAAAATGTAATACGCAACTTGTGCGCAAAGTTACTTTGTGCACTTATTGCATAAATAACTATTACAGTTCTCTGTTTTACCTTTGCCTGGATTGTACCACCATTTTTTTCTTATGTTCTAGGTACTTTTCTCACCTGAAGGCTGGATCAGATTCCAGATCCCAAAACGTGAAAATTGTTTTCCTTAATCAGTGATGGAAATGTCCTCAATAATTCCTTAAATAACATAATCAGATAAACTATAACAAATTCTCTTCTTTGTTTCGATCTTTACACAATTTTATCTGCCCCTTCTTGGCCCTTGCATATTCAAACAATTCCAAGAAGGGATAACGTCCCCTTGTAACAGGTAACACTGACTGACAGGCAGACATATATTATTTTGTAGTGCAGCAGGACAGATGATGAGGCTATTCAGAAAGTTACACTAAGCATCGGAGCTACATTGTATTTTGTTATGACATGGTACATGGTGTAAAATTCAAATAAAATAAAATTTATTTTCACTATAAGAATATTACTTTTGGATGTTGAAAAATGTAATTCCAAAAGGGTCCATCGGTCCCAGGACTACCTTAAGACTGGTCTTTACCAGTTTTGAGGCTGACATTGGGTACAGCAAATGAAGTTGTCATTACATATGGTAAGTCTTTTGGCTGCCCATTATGACAAACTTCCCTTTCACCTTTGGTCCCTCCATTTGCAGCGGCTAGGGACAGAATCTCCGGGTTTGGTCCCCACCTGCCAACCTGAGAATGAATGGTCCCTGGCTGTTGTATATGGATACTCTGTCAGTTGAGTTGACCAGTTGGAGGGCAAAATGAGTGTCCCCTGTTTGAGAGCCTCATCCCAGCTGTCACGGGGGCACAGGAGTTGGCCCTTCAAAGGGTCGATTTGGCTGCCGTCCCTTCCCACCCTTTCCTTTCCTGCTATATCCTATCTTTCGGTAACCTGCGCAATATTCCCGCTTGTGGAAGATGTGACTAGCAGCTATGCTGGGGTTTCCTAATCCGCAAAAAACAACAACAACAAGGGTCCATCAAAATTTGTTGTATGTATCTAGTGTATCTCAAGTTGGGGAAGAGGTACACAGCAACAAAATACTGTGAACCCCTGCTTTAAATGAGCATAATGAAAAATGTTACTTCTAAAATAATTTTATTTGAAATGCTTAGTGAGATGTTTTTGTTTAGGCTGTAAAGTTGTATGCGGGGAGTGATGTTATTGAACTTCTCCCCACCACTGAAGAAACCATCGACGTCTTCATCAATGAGAACATCAAACTGAACCCGATAACAGAGGACTATGAACATGGCGTCTCAAACAATACAAAACCTTTCTTTAGGTAAGAAATTATAAATTACTTCCAAGACTTATAACTCTGTTATGAAACATTTAAAATTAAAATATATATAGAAACTGATAATACTTGGTAGTATCACAAGTTTAAATTGTAATTAGCTAATTTTAGTAACTAATTCGAACCATTTACTTTAATAATGTGCTTATGTAGCAGAAACACATTTAAACCACTAATATCAATTAGTACAATTGATTTAAAATCACCAAATCTCTAAATCACTGTGTAAGACAACGACGCAACTAGGGCGTATTTTAAGATGAAGCCAATGTTAGCAAAAAATAAGTCACAATGACTAAGGTGCCACTCCTATCTGCATTCTCAGGATTCTAGAATGGCCGTGAACCAGGTCAGGTCTGTTTACAACAACGGCCGCGGCACCAATTTAAGCAGAAGGGTCAGATGAGCATGCCAAACAATGAGCAAATTTTTTGTAAGTTTGCGCTAGTGTAATTCAAGTCACCCCGAAGATGGATATATTCTAAACGTTCACCACCAACTTTGTCGAGATTGCACGGACTAACCCGGAAATTAAGTAAAAGAGTGGATTGTCAGTTCAGTAAGGACTGCATCTGATCCACGCATACACACCAGTACTATCTCTTGTTTGAATGCAGAATCTTGTCTCTAACGCTAAGAGTCCAAAAAAGTATTTAAGTTTAACATTGAACCTAACCTTATTATCTGAAACCTAAGCATCATAATTCACTCATAAGATGACATTATTCACTCGAAAACAAAAATATGTAAAACCCATTATTTTTCACGGCTGCACTGTCTGTTGCAGTATCTCGGTCAAGCAGGGAGGCCAGGTGGACGTGGAGTTGAGTAACGGAGTGGTCATCCAGCACTACATGAAGACCATCGTGGCCCTCGTGCCCGGGCTGTTCAGGGGCTACACCTGCGGCCTCTGTGCAAACTTCAACAGCGACACCAACAACGAACCAATCATGTACTACACGCAGTGTTAGGTTGCGGAACAATGAGTAGCCGTCTCAAATCTGTACCGTAAAGGGCCAGGGAATTTGATGAGGGTCAAATTGAAACATTTCAAAACAATTTTAGAATTTGTATTGCATGTTAATAGGAGTGTGCGAGTATATTGAGTTTTTGGCAGTTTTCAATGCTCAAACTCAAAGTTTTGAAAAATACCTGATGATCAAGCGAGTTATTCCTGCCCGCTCGTGAATAAACGCTAACAAGTGTGACTTGCCAAATTGCGCTAAAGACGTTAAAGGCGACTGGACTACGTATAATCGGTCAGAAATGATGAATGAAACAAGTAACATCAACTGAAAATAACAACCAGATCATTTCATATCGGCCTTAAATAATGACGGGACAATACAAATCTCTCAGAACTGATGGCTGGACCATTTATTATCAGCCATAAATTACGAAAAATTACGAATAATCGTTCAAACCGCTTTGACCAATGAGACCAAGGCCCACCTGGGACTGTGTATTTCTGATCTAATTGGGTTACACTGGCTTTATATGACGTCAGATGATGTAATTCTGGCCAAAATGGTAATCGGACTGTATATTATCAGCTGTAAATTTGGTTAGAAACAAGAACTGGACCATTACAAACTTCTAGAAGTTTAGCAATCAGGCTCTACTACCTGAAACAATCTGATGACATTAATTAAATTTATGATAAAATTTTGCTATAAGAAAATCAAAAATAATTGTAAAACTCAATTCAGAACACTACTCGCACATTCCTACAAACAAGTCCGGAAAGTGGCCGTTACCGGTGCACGATCGAGTTTCAGTTACCAGGCGAAGCTGAGTGCTTGAATTCGATCAAGCACCGGTATGGCACTTTCGGACGAGTTATGAACAGTACTTTTCATCATACCACCTTTAATTTTCAATATTGATTCAGGAATATTAATATTTGAATTAGCCATTATTGAGTACGTTTACACTTTTACAACTAACAACATCAGAGGTTTGTTATTGTTTCATTTGTTTATGTTGCTAGAAACAGTCAGCTGTTTAAAAATAATATAATGGCATACTGTAAGTAGAATAGCAGCGCTTGTAGTGAGAAATTTTGGAACCTTCTTTCCCGGCCTAGACCTTTTTGCAGTTTTACCCGGACTGTTTACCCGGCCTATCGGGAATCGATTGGTTTCAATCACAGCTGATAGTACTGAAAACAATAGTTTATTGCGAGGGTATGATGAAAAATCAGTTTTTAACAATGGTTTTGTGAAGCTCTGTTCCAAATATGGTGAGTGCTGTCTAATGAAATCGATAACTTAGTTTATGCTATCATCCAGCAAGCTACATGTACTAAAAGTTGCAGGGATTGTTTTTACCATCTTCAGTCGATGATGAAAATTGGTTCTTACAATTTTCAGAGAGTACACATAAACCAAAATGAGCTGCTTCCCCACAATATTTTGCAAATATAATCCTTATAACAGCTGTTTTTTAACTAAGAAAAAGCTGTGATTTTAAAACTCGCAATGTAACCAAAATAAAAGTGTAAATCAAATATTTAGCTTCACAGTGACTTAGAAATGATCTTTTAGATAAAAAAAAGTCATGAAAATTGTTTAAGTATTAACTTTAGGAAATGAGTGAATAAAAAGCAGGATTAAAAAAATATAAGATGTTATTTCAAATCATTATTGTTATCGTTATAAAGGTATTTTTCTCCTTAGTCAGGCCCTCTGAAGTTCTCTAAAACTACTAATTTATCACCTGTAAAATGTCCGATGGTTTTTGTTAATGCTGATTGATCTAGAAGAGTGTAAGTGAAAAAATAGCACATCTTGCCCAGTTCAAAATAATTGTTCACGCATCGAACATTTTCTCTTAATAAAAAATACCTTTAAATGTTCCGATTTTCTTACCACTTACGGTTTCCTTAATTCTCAGAGGGTAGTTTGCTTTACATACCGATTTCACTAAAAATAATCAATTGATTATCATAACTTGTCTTCTCATTGAATTTGAATGGAGTTATCAGTTTAATTATTACTTATAACATAGTATAGGTATTGTAATAACCGATTTTATTACAAAAAATACAACTTGTTAAGGACATTAAAAAAAGTTAATTTTACATAGCCTGTAGCAAGCCCAGAAGCTAAAGCACATAAATTCCTGTAATAAAGTATTATGAAAAACTGATTTAATTTATTTTTTGCCCTACATTCTTATTTACATGTTAATTCTATAAGAAATTTGTTGTGTAGTCAGCTATGTTTTTATTTAATGGCCAATTTAATTATGTAAGGTGTCAAATTAAATGTATTTTTCTCTAGATGTTTCAAAAGCAATTTATGTTTCCCTCAGACTTCAGGGCTCTACCCCACTGGCCCTCAAAGTTCCCATGTTATTGTTATGGAAGAAATATTTTATTGCGTTTGGGTCAAACATTTGATCTAAATTAGTTTTTTTTTTCAACCAGCCGTTTCAAGAAACATTTACGGTTACAGACTGTGCCTGTGCTGTTTACGTTTTTACTGAAAATTTGTGCTGAATTGCACTTTGCCTTCAAGATATGAGATCCCGTGAGGGGAACGGAATACCGACTAGTTTAATTCAATAATTTAACTATTTTCCAGGAGGTTTGAGCATTTAAGTTAGTCACCAATAATATGTATCTTGTAGTTACTTAATAATAGCTACCGGTACCTGTTTTTTGTATTCTGTAGACATGAACTGGCAACTAATGTTGGTGGGTTTTTGTCTGTTTTGTGTGTGTATGTGTTTGTTTAACAGTGAAAATGGAATTTATATTTATATAGGGAATATCCAAACCCTGAAATTGTTACTAACACCAACCCGTTTTTAGAAAGCATAATTAATTAATACCCAAATTGCAAATGACACCGGATCCATTGGGAAACCTTCAACAAATTTTCAGAGTTTTGCCCAGGATTGATCTGCCAAACCTCAGATTATGAGGAAAGCACTCTAACCACTATAACACCGAGCCAGTTGGGAAAGTTTCATGCATACAAACTTATTTCAGCATTGACGGGGAATTCTCTTGAGTCAAGGACATTCTGAGTTTGTAAAAACAATATAATCAGAGAATGTGAGGCGATAGAGCCATACAATTTCTACAAGTACTATTCTTTCTTAAATTTTACAGGGAATTTTATGAGAATATTCTTAAAGTAAACATTAACTGACAAAAATGCAGTATTAGCGGTTTTTCACCAAAACTCTTTTATACGGAAAATTTATTTACGATAAAATAACGCCTTAATGACAATTTTCCATATTTTGTAAAACAGGTGCCCACAAACACCAATAACAGGTTCATGTACAGTAATATACCTAACAAAGTTTTAAGTTGTATTTTTGAAACTCATAATAGCGATGGATTTGAATTTATTTTATGATTTATTTGGACTTTGCCTATCACTTCTAGTGTCAAAACATCTAAATATCAAGTTCTTACATGTAAATGTTGTGTTAGTGTATTGTATTTGATATTTTGTATATGTATTTGTTATTTTTGTGTCAGTGTAATTAAAATGTAAAAGAAAAGATTAAGAAAATCCAAAAAAATGCAGGTTAGTTAGGTGTAAGAACTTGATATTTAGATGTAAGTAGGGTTCACTTGATAACGGGAGGAGTTTCCTTACCTCCCGAAACGTAGTGTAGTTTTTAACACTAGAAGCAATAGCTAAAGTCCAAATAAATCAAAAAATAATTGTTTAGACTACATTACTACATTAATTAAAAAAATGAAATAGGAAAAGGTTATAAATGTAGCAGTAGCAGGAGAGATAATTAAAAACATTTTTAATTGTGTTAACACCAATGTACAAGAAAAATATCTAATTGATATAATTACATTTTTACATTAAAAGTAATTTAAAATAGAATCTTTTCATAATATAAAAAGTATATGCTACAGCGGAGTTTTGTGTTTAAGAAATATACTTAAACACTAACATGAAATATATAGTGACCGGTAATGTTCTCAACAGGAAATATACATAGAGGTATGGAATTAAAAGCTGCCATCAATGTATCCGACTACAAACTGAATGAAACAGAATCAATGCTACAGGGAAATTATTGAATGAACCACTCACACAACTAACTTCTCAGATCTCTCAAGCTGTTTAATAACATTATATGTACAAACTCCAGCCACATACACAACCTCTTCCGTATGTTAAAAGTTCAAGAAGACTTGCAAAGGTATTTCCGCAGCATTGTAAAGCATGCACAATGCTCATCGGTACTCACTATATACAATCTTACCTTATAACATGTTACCCGACTATATACACCATATATATTCTACATAAACCGAATGTCTTTTGGACATCACATATAAAAAGTTTTGGAAGAGTGCAATACTACGTGGATAAAGCGAGCTTGGCTGTTTGCCAGTGTTTCTCATCCACGGCTTCCAAGAACTTTACGGCTTTGTTGGAGAGAGGGGGCTTGGGCAGGGACGACCTTATTTTGTGCAGCAGAGGGTGGGCTCGCTGGTAGTGGAAGACGGCTGCTAGCAGATGCCACGCTGTGAAGTTCGGCCACAACACGTCTGTGAAGTACAAGTAGCTGTAGGCCGTCTGGAATAACAAGTTTTAAAATTAATATTTCTGAAAGAATTGTATAAAATAGTTGTTTAAATAATTTCTTGAGTAGTAATTTTGGTTTTTTTGTATAAGTTCTCAGACATATTTTACGGTGATATGGACGTCAAGGTTTTAATTAATCTAGGAACATCTTTTTAATTGCACCCTCTCCATCGGGCATACTCTGCATTTGAATCTTGCATACTCTTCATAAAATCAAAATATAGATACAGTAGACTCTCAGAAGACAGGCTAGTAGCAGACTACCGATTCGGATTTTGAAAAATCCGGATTTCCCAGTGGTGGGTATGAGTTAAACGAGTCACAAATAAGGCAAAGTAAAGTCTGCACTAACACAGCAGGCGCAGTGAACTGAGACTCTTCTGCCCCCTCCCCCCCCCCCCCGTGTAACAATTTCCACAGCTTCATAAATCACAAACGACATCAACTTTACCATAACACAGAACGCCTGGCGATGCAAAATACTTGACATTTGTGTAATGCAGGCTCGACTGATCTTGTGAAAACTGAAAGCGCTAAAACATGAAGTTTTGTTTTTTGTTTTTACTTGCAACAACAAATTTAAAAAAAAATAAATAACATCGGTCTGGTCTAGGCTGATCCGGATTTTTGAAACTCTACTGTACTTTAATTTATAAAATATGAGAAATGAAGTAGACGAAGCATGCTATCAATCGCTACAAACATTGGTACCCACGTGGTAAAATATATAATTGCATTGATCAAATACATGTTTGTTTACAATATGATATTTTCACTGATTTAAATAGGACAGAAATAAAACACATGTAAATATAGTGTCTAAATATACGGGTGGGTAGCCAACAGCTGTGTCGTCACATGCCCCTGGCGGTAGGTGGGGGTAACGGCTCTCCCCCCTCCACTACCGCTAGCCACTAGTCGAGTGCGCGGTCCGGTAGTGAGTTGACATGAGAGTGAAGTTTCCCATTTTTGCCGTCAGCTTGGAGGCAACGATGCAGAATAGGTAATGTATTGTCAATTTTCCATTTGTTCGTGTATATAAATGTTGTTTTATTTGGACTTTACCTATCGCTTCTATTGTTTAAAACTACACTACGTTTCGGGAGGTGGGGAAACTCCTCCCGTTATCAAGTGAACCCTACTTTCATCTAAATATCAAGTTCTTACACCTAACTAACCTACTTTTTTTGGGATTTTCTTAATTTTTTCTTTTACATTTTAATTACACTAACACAAAAATAACAAATACATATGCAAAAAATAAAATACAATACACTAACACAACATTTACATACACTAACAAATGGAAAACTGACTACATTACCTGTTCTGCATCGTTGCCTCCAAGCTGACGGCAAACACAAGCAACCTCACTCTCACGTCCGCTCACCATCAGATAGCGCACTCGACTAGTGGCTAGCGGTAGTGTTGGGGAGAGAGCCGTTACCCCCACCTACCGCCAGGGGCACGTGACGACACAGCAGTGGCTACCCACCCGTCTGTGTCGATGGGAACATGACACGGAAACCAAAAACTGCACGATTCCTCCTAGAATGCTACACGTGCCCCTGGCGGTAAGTGGGTAACGGCTCTCTCCCCTCCACTACCACTAGCCACTAGTCGAGTGCGCTATCTGATGGTGAGCGGACGTGAGAGTGAGGTTGCCCGTGTTTTCCGTCAGCTTGGAGGCAACGATGCAGAACAGGTAATGTATAGTCAGTTTTCCATTTGTTAGTGTATGTAAGTGTTGTGTTTTTGTATTGTATTTTATTTTTTATATATGTATTTGTTATTTTTGTGTTAGTGTAATTAAAATATAAGAGAAAAAATTAAGAAAATAAAAAATGTAGGTTAGTTACATGTAAGAACTTGATATTTAGATGTAAGTAGGGTTCACTTGATAACGGGAGGAGTTTCCTCACCTCCCGAAACGTAGTGTAGTTTTAAACACTAGAAGCGATAGGTGAAGTCCAAATAAATCAAGAAATAAATTCAAATCCATCGCTATTATGAGTTTCAAAAATACAACAAATATTGTGTTAGTGTATTGTATTTTATTTTTGTATATGTATTTGTTATTTTTGTGTTTGTGTAAATTAAAACGTAGAAAAATTTAGGTTAGTTATGTGTAAGAACTTGATATTTAGATGTACATAGGGTTCACTTGACGACGGGAGGAGTTTCCTTACCTCCCGAAATGTAGTGTAGTTTTAAACACTATAAGCGATAGGTAAAGTCCAAATAAATAAAAAAATAAAGTAAATATAGTTTTAGAATTTCTTGATTTTTTTGGCGATTTTAGGCCTCTAAAACTATAAATTTTCTATCATGTTTGGTGTCAATCAAAAGCTCTTACCCTCAGGATGTGCCTTTTGGGGTTTTGAAAAACATCCATTTTCAGCCCCATGGTTTTTTTAATGTTTAAATATTAATCTTATGGAGTTATGTTTTATATTTTGAGCCAAACAGCTGATTATAATGTAAATTTTCCAAACATCAAACTCTACGCCTGCTAGATTCCTGTGCAGAGAATTGTTCACAACTGTTAGACATCAACCAATTTAAAAAAAGTTTTACCTGAAGAAGAAGAAAGTCACTCAGTCGTTTCTCCCCGGACGTCCTGATACACAAGTCAGGGAACGGGGAGTCCATCGTGTACAAACACTTGGAGAGCAGTTGTTCGTTGATGTCGCTCAGGTCCAGATCCGAGGATTGGTGACCTTCCACCATCTTCTTCATGGCTTCCGTAATCTCATCTCTGCCTGCAATGCCGACCACAGGTATACAGAAACATGCAACCATGTAGATGATGTTAAAACTGTTGGCAGCTACCGAACTAGTCAACATGTATTTAATGTATCTTAAAATCCAAAACCAACCGTTAAATCTAGCCCATACTGGGATCCCTTTTTGACCGTTCAAAGATTTGTATAGGGTTAAAACAGTATATTACAGTTTTAAATCTTTCCTTTTCAAAATTATGGAAGTTGAACCAAAATTGAGGGGTGTTTTTCGTGGGTATTTCCCGCTCTTTATTTGGTGTTTCAATGCCAATGGCATTTTTACCTTTATAATACAGAACAGTCTTTAAACTATCGAATACTTTGTAATGAGGGAACTAGATATTGTAAATTACAAATGCATTTTTTGTTACAATATCTATTGTTTAACATAATATTTACAATCAATGTTGAATATACATATAATAATCAATGGGCATCTCGCTAGCCTAACGGTTAGCGTCTTGGACTTCGGTTCAAGGGGACACGGGTTCAAATCCCAGGGTGTCCACAAAAATTTAAGGGGTTTGGACCGCTTTCCCTAAAAGCGTTTGTGTACACTATAGCAAAAATGCCGTTGGTGTTGAAAAAAATAGACAAAAAATAACTGCAAGTGCTCAATTAAATTCCTAAGTACACACTAATTGAGTGTATTTGATACCTTAAAATAGAATCAAAAATGAAGGATCATACAGAACTGATCCTTTACCACCTCCTGGTTTCTCCCAGGCTAGCCAAGCCAACTTAGGTTTATAAATTTCAATGATACAAGAGTACCGTATGTATAAAAAATGTAGGGAACCAAATGAGAAGGTACATCCGTTTTTTTTTTTTTCGCTCTGATCTGTTATGCTATTATGATTAAGAAAATTTATTATACTTTTTTTACAAACTTGTCATCACTAATATCTTTACACCCTGGGACTTGCCAACACCTAAAACTGGCCCTGAATAATTATATGTGAACTTGTTAAGCATTCAGGCCTAGTATTTTCACTTTACCTGTGTAGGCAAAAGCCACATTGAGAACAGCTTTGTTGTTGTCCCTCGTCAGAAGTTCGATTTCGGCGATGAGTTTGGTAAAGTCTGCCGGAAGTAGAGAAAGATTCCCTATTACCCTTATCTTTACTCCGTTTTCCATCAATTTGACTCTGAAAAAGGGGAAAATCATTACATACTCTATATCTATAAAAGGCAAAGCCCTGGCTGAATGACTCACTCATCACTAATTCTCGACCTTCCCATGTAGGTAGAGAGCTGAAATTTTGTACACTGATTCTTTAGGCATAAAATAGGAAAACTAAATGGTTTTCATCCTCATCGACCTTAGGGCTCCGCCAGAGACCCCGACAGAGCTCCCATATATTCCTTATGGACATTCAATTTTGTTTGAGCTGATGGAAATACAAACAGCTGATCTTGATTTGAAGTAGTTCCACGGGCTCACCACAGAATACAGCACACTCAACTGTAATAATTTGTATAAATCATTTGCGGGGCGAAGCCTGCGGCTATCAGCTAGTATTTAGTATAAACATGCAATAGGATAGGCAATATGAAGATTGGAAGGTGCATTTTAACACAAGGCATGGAAGGCATTCGCGTCCTAGCATTCCTTGTGTTGGTGTCCCGCTGTCTGGACTTGACCTTGGCCGGCCAAACCAAATAAATGATTGTTATAAATGTACTGTCCGTTTGTGTTAGTGTGTAAAAATGACAATGTGTTCATCCTTTAATTTTTGACGCCAGATTTGATAATGGGACAGTAGTCCCGAAATTAATAATCTGTTAGTAAATCAAAAGGATTGACGACTGAAGGGTACGTAAACCTGGTTTATTTCGAGTCAAACTTCAATCGTAGAGGCAATATGAATAGGTTATCACCTAGTGGAAAATCATCAATTTTTCAAAAGCATCCAAAATTCATATTTCAGGGGCGTGGTAGGGGTAGTGGTGGAGGTTTGTTGTAGGGGGTGGAGGGGGAGGGGCATGGTGGGAGTAGTGGTGGAGGGGCAACGTAAGGGTGGTGGTGAAGGGGTGTGCCTCTCCATTGCTTCTTGAAATTTCTTCACATCTCACTATTGTGCCTACTGCTTACAATTATATGCCCTGATTATATTATAAAAAGCAAGTTATATTTTGACACACTGCACAAAATCAATACCTATATTTGTTTTACTATATAATTACATATTATATATATATCTATAATTATACTTTTCCTCAAGAAGTCGTTGAAACTTTTGCTTGGCCAAACTCAACAAATCATCAACTTCTTCCTTACTGCGCTTGAAGTTCTCTATACTGAATGCATAAACAGTTACTTCCGATATCCCTAGATCCAAACACCACTGAAGAGTTTCGGCCAACTTGTCAAACCTGGAAAAAGATGTTATAAATTTTATAATTGAAGAATTTAAATTATAAATAATTATAAATTATAAATTTTAGAATGGAAGGCTTCAAATCATAGCCTTAGTGATGACACCTAGTTTGTTGTTATTTAAAGGCCGGTTTACACGCTATGATAAAATGTAACACAACAACTAATCGTTGCATGCAAATGAAACATGTAAACCGGAATTGTTACAATCTGTCTGAGTTGGATTCAGGTTGGAAGATTGGTGAAAATTTCCACAAATTTCTGTAGATTGTAGCAACAAGTTGTTGCATGTAAACGGTGACTCAGTCATCGTTGAATCCTGTAGACTACACTTTCTGATGACACAACGTTTGTTGTAGTGCAGTTTTACTGTATTTTGTGTTGTTTTTAATATTGATGGTATTGTTTGACTGTTTGCAGTATCGTTTTAGTGTTACGGTAGTAGTGTTGTTTGACTATTTCGTGTCAGTATAACATTTATTTTGCACAAAATTAAAATGTCAGACCTCCGTAAAGCCTCTTGTGAGTTTTTCACAGAGTTTATTGAACTGTACAAGAGCTTTCCTTGCTTATGGAAAGTAAAAATAAAGACTATTTGGACAGGACCTAGCCTATATAGAACTGGTCACCAAATATAAAGAAATTGACCCGGCAGTAGACAAGTCTACTGCTGTGAACAAACTAAACTCGTTTAGAACAGTGTACAAAAAGGAGGTGGGAAAAATTAACGAATCCCTCAAATCCGGATCAGGTGCTGATGATGAATACAAACCTCAATTATGGTATTTAAAACTCTTTACTTTTGAAGTGGTTTGAGGCAAAGACGGAATGTGTCGATCCCCAATCTCTGACAAAATATAGCGATTTGTTGTTGCAGAAAAGTTGCTATGTTTTATCGTATCGTGTAAACCCGCCTTAACACAGCTCATTACAAAAAAATTAAAATGTCTTTATTGATGAGCACTTCTTAGACTATGACGTATACATTATAATGACTATGACGTATACATTTGCTGTACCTAACGTCAACCTCCAAGCTTGTTTGCACTAGCCTGAAAGTCATTCTGGGACTGGCTGTTATATTTCTATCTAGCTTTTCTCTTTAATAGCTTATGAAATATTTATCATAAGATAAGGCCTATTACGTTAGGCCAGGGTGTTGTCCTTCATTGTAATCAGGGCCTACGTAGGGTAATCAAATTACAGAAAGCCTTTTCATTAATGAAGGCTCTTTTGTCAACATTTGGATAGCTACTGAAATGACACCTGGGCCTGAATGAGGAGTAATGGGGTAATATATTTTACTTCTGCTCAGTCAGGGGCCAATTAGACCTACATTCATACAAACTTATAAAGGGTTGCACTTTTGCAGACGCCCATTGGAACCATCAAATGAAAATAATCTATATAAAATATCGATACACGTTAATGTTTTGATATTTTGATATAAATATATCGGATCAAATTCTTAGCAAAAATGTCATCGATCCATTTACATCCTCTAACACTCAAACCATAGAATCATCTTGGACGGCAGTTAAAAATCATTCAAAACTGGCTTAAAATCATCTAACATCGCAGATAATTTATGAGAATACCTCTATAAAAAATAAGTGAGGATCCATTTATATATTTTTTAGATGCAGCTAAAAGCGTATGTCTGGGAAATTAAAATTGTAAATGTTTCAAGTTACTTATGTTAGTTTAAATTTTGTTTAGTATAAAGTTAATAAATGTATGATAAATTTACTTGTATTTATTGGGTTATTGGTTTGTTTAGGAAAATGTCAATAATTGAATGAAAATAATTGATTATTTATATAGATTTTTTTATTGTTCCACCAGGCTTTTGTGGAAGTGAACCTTATAAAGCTTAATGT
The DNA here is from genome assembly GCA_963675035.1 of Allygus modestus. Classification (NCBI taxonomy): domain Eukaryota; kingdom Metazoa; phylum Arthropoda; class Insecta; order Hemiptera; family Cicadellidae; genus Allygus; species Allygus modestus. Next base: position 14,666,497 of record OY776116.1, read on the forward strand.
AACATAATAGTTGTAGCGTTGACATTTTCAGCTCCTAAAGGCTTTACACTCTAGCTGCGGTGTTTAAATCGACCTCAGATTAAGCCCATTTGCCGCAGTTTTAATAATATCCAAAAGGGGCTGGGTGGGTATTAATTTCTACAATAATTAATTCATAGTACAATAATTTCTATAATGACCTTGCTGCTCCTGCCGAAAGACAGGTTCTGGCATTCAACTGTGAGTGTTAACCTCAAAAGCAAATAGACCTACAGTAATTTATTTGGTATTTTTATCATGAGGAATTCTTACCCTTTAGAATGACCATCCAATTTCTTGACATTCGCTTGTTTGGCATATCTCCTATTACCATCCATAATAAATGCTACATGCTGAGGAATCACTCCACATTTCAAAAGTCTAACACAAAACAACTGAGCCCAAGTTAATGAGCTATCTCTAAACCAGGACATTTTAAAATTAGGATATATTTAACAATACTACTGGACAGCAGTAATATTTAACCGAATATTGGTAGACCTGATAACCCGTTTCACGAAGCTATTTTCTTTGAGAAAGCCTCCGAAGTCCGGAAGAGAAAATAGTAAATAACTTTAAGAAAATTTAACCTAACTTTTTAATCAATAAAAATAAATCGACACGTAAACAGGTGACTTTCTGACGCAACCGATTTACAATAACAGCAGACATCTGGACGTGAACATATGCAACATTTACATTGTAGCCAACATCCAATTTCATGTGATTCAAATAATTCATCTCTCTTTAGGGTCTAAATTTAGATGAATAGGGAGCGATTTCGATTTAATTTGTAAGTCCAGATGGGAAAAAAATTGAAGTAGATGTAAATTCATTTTATTTTTATTTGTAAAACAAATGTATATTATATAAGTTAAAAATTATGTACTTTTAATTATATATATTAACATTATAATCTAATAGATTTTTCCAGAGTTTAAAATTATCCTATAATATAGCTCAGGATAAAATTTGAATTATTTTTTAATATCTCAATATTATAGGTTATTATTGGAATATATTATTTAACAAATAATTTATTTATAATTTTATGTAGATTGCGTGTAATTACTGTACTAAGATTTCAATTAATACTTACTTAACAAATTTTAAATTTTGCTTTTGCTCAGTAACACAGAATTGTAGATACACATTTTCAATTTGAGTCTTTTTAAGTAATTAAAATAATTACGTATCGATATTACTGCAACAGACTACATATAGTATTAACACTTAATGACATGCAATTTCGCATTATAGTTTCAATAAGTTGCTGTATAACTGTATACAACTTATAACCAATAAAATCGCTATGAAAGTATAAAAGAAGAAAGGTTGTCTCGTTCATGGAGGTTGACTGTTGTTGTGTTTACTTACTGCATGAGTGAAAAGCCATTTGCAAATCATTACAACGGATTAAGACACGAAATAAAAGTTATAATGTTAGCCCACAAATTGAATTGTTCAATTGGATTGTCATAAAATGCAATTGTTATTCAATAATGGGACTTTGCATGGTGAAATATAGAAGTAGGCCTTGCGCCAGTTTAACTCTAGCCTACTGTAACTGATGTACGACATGGGGATTGATTGTGCATCGGAGTATTTCACAATTAAGTTGTATTATTGAAAGAATTGTTTCAAGTGATGTATTTTATGTGAAACAGAATGGAAGAGAGCGATCCACAACTGTCTTCTTTAGACACAGGTAAACCTGGAACTCAATTTTAATTAGTAGGTCAACATGAGATGGTACAAATTTCTTCCAACGTTCCAAATTTAGAAATAATGTCATTAAGTGCTCTCTAATGGATTATTTATTGTTGATATGATGACTGCTCAAACCTATGTGCCAACTATATTTTTATGATAAAATAGGCCTAGTTACAAGAGGAGACCAACCTTACTTTGAGACAAAAAAGTGTATGCAATGCAAAGCCATCAGTTATTCTATTGGTAGGCTACATACAAAGCCTTAAGAACTGAGCAGAGGCGTTTTAGCTGCAGTTCCATATGAAGCCTGTGAAACAATTGAATGGAACTAATTAAGGATCAAATACAATAATATTAAATTTAAGAGTAGGCTATATTAACCCTCCCAGTGGCATGAACGATTTTGACTGTGTTGCCTGAAGTGGCAGGGTCATTTCCGCAATTTTGCATACTATTCTTTAGAAATTTGTAAAAATCCAATTTTGAAGTAATTTTAATAAGTTATGCATATTTGTCTTATTCACAATAAACAGGAGGGTTTGAAAATGGTAAAATAGGCTAAATAAAATTCAACAGATGGTTTTCAAGATAAAATTAAAAATCTGGTATCGATATTTAGCTCAAACATAACACAGCCTCATGCAGCCATGGTTCTAGGACTAGGCCTAGTCCAATTGCATTTGTGTCATAGGTACATAAGCTGTGTAAGTTAGCATCTAATAGCTGACCAACTTAATTTTACTGTCCATTAGGCCTAATGGAAACATTCTAACAATTATTTTATTTCTAGACAAAGTTTATTCAGCAATGGAACTGACCACTTCTTTCTTTTCTATGCAATAGAATTGTGATTGATTGAGCCCTAGTAAGTTAAACCTAGCCTCTGGGTTAATTAAGCTAGTCACCGCAAGGTGAGACTTAAAAATAAAGTTCTTAGAATCATACCTAGTGATTTGTATAGGTAAGTTAGTGGTTTGCTATGCAAGGTCAAGCTGTCATTGTCTATACTGGCTGTTCCTCCCTGATTTAACCCTTCGCACTCCGGACAACAATTTTTGGTCACTGCCAAAAACTCCGGGTACTTCTCTGAAAGTACTAAGTCAGCCAAAAACCCCGGGCCTTTTTCATCAATTTTATGTTTTAGCAGATTGAGTTATAATTCTGTTTTTTGTTTGATTCCTTATCGTTTTGGAACAATTAAAAAAATGGTTGTAACTAAAAGAAAACAGGAAAACTTTAATTTTTATAAAGAAAAATTAAAAATAATTTACATAAAAGTTAACTTTGAGGTGTAATAGCTAAAAAATAAACCATTGGCCCCTCACATTATATTGATATTTTCAGATTCCCAATTTAATTATAAACATGCATATAAAATTGCATGCATTTATCTCAAAAAACAAGCAAGTAAAATAAAAATTGTATTAGGCTCATTTACAAGCGGTCCTCCAAATTTTAGCTTTTTTGTAACTTAACCCAAAAAATAAATATAAATTCTTTTTGCCCAGAAAATCCATTGCAACTTTGTTGCACAACTCTAACTAATAGGCTAAAAAAAATAGGCAGAAAAATTAGGCTAAAAAATAGGCATAAAATGTCCTAAAACTTCCAAAAGGAAACAAATATAAAATAACTATGCCTTAGGCTTAGCCTAGGCCTATGTCAGCTAGGCTAGGTGAACGTCAAGTCGGCGATTTTAAAGTCCTATTTCAGAAGGAATATTACTGTAATTCATTTTAGACTAAATATAAACTGAATATAGCATATAAAAATAATCTACAACTTGAAATAACAACAAAATATGTCGTGTAAATAACAAACATCCGATTCTCAATGAAACCAAAATATATGGTGGGCATAACATCAACAAAACAACTCATCACACAAAAAAACAGCATAGAGTAAATCAATACTGACTACACAGTGATACTCCATAACTATCTGGCTTCCATTTATCACAAAGGTAGCTCATTTGGATATTTTATAACTTAAAGCCAGTAAGATTGGTTTCGCGGACGTCCAAAAAATCGGACGTTGGAGTTTTTCGCACATTTTGTGAATGGCCGATATATCGGACCGTGGAGTTTTTGGCCGAAACAGCGACGGCCGATATATCGAACATCAGAGTGCTAAGGGTTGAATTCTGAATTTCAAATGTTCTAATATCTTCGCTAAAGTAACCTAAAATTTGTGTTTTTTCTTTCAGAATTGCTGTTCCTCATCACCAAGTACTTAGAATCAGGGCCTTGCAGTTTAAGTGCCCGCGTAAGTAAATTGGGTACTTTGGTATTATACGGATGCCACCCTTATGCAGCACGCTGCAGCAGTTATGTTAAGATGGGTTATCATAAAATTGATTGTAGGACCTTCCTTGTTTTGTTACGAATCGAATGATACCTGATGAGTCATACTTCCGGCCACCAAACCCCCTCCAAATAGGCCAAGGTCAGGTCGTTGACCGGAGCGCAAGCATCACCTGTCACCGCTTATATCTGGGTCAGTGTCATGAGTGATTTATTGCCGTGCACTACATTACATTTGTTTTCATAATGAGTGACGTTCTTTTGGTGTGGGATTTACCTCGAAATGAAGAGGAAACCGTACGTATTTTTATGATAACCCATCCTAACATAACTGCCGCAGCGCGTTGTATATTTGGCGGAGTACCTTTGGCGATCGGGTCTGGCTGCTAGCGGCGGCGACGAATTCAACACGATCCTAGCGGACATCGCTGCCTTTTGGGAGGCACAACACAAAGACCGCTCATCAGAATGATGTAAAATTTGTACAGTAAGTCAATAAAAGTACGTTTTTTCGAATTATGTAGTTATCCTTTGTATCCAGTAAAAATTTAACCTCCAAAAATAGTGGCATCCGTATAATACCAAAGTACCGTAAATTGTCTGTTTTGTGAAAGTAATATTATTGGAAGCTACAGTAATTAATATTGTAAGCTGGGTAAATAACAATATTTTAATTACAGCCAAGTGCAGTTAAGTTTATTAATACCTATTTAAGTTATTTGGTCTTCTTCAAAAAGGAAAGATACCGTAGCCTAGTTAGATAAACATGGTTAATCAGCAAAAAAATTAGTTTTTATACCAGTTCCTATTTACAATCATTATAAGCCTTATGAAATAGCATTACATAATGTTAAAGAGATGGGATGGCTCACCAATAGTAATAGCCAATAGCAACTTGTATATTCATTGCACTAGTGCATGCGCTGCAATTGTTTCATTTGCTATTATTACTGATGATTTTGCAACAGTTGTAGGCTATTCTGAAGTAAGACATAGAAAGAATCTTCTAATAATTGCTATCGATTGTGAGCCATTACCGTAATTGATTATATTTAAATGTACGGTATGGTTTTTCGGTACTTTGGTATTATACGGATACCACTATTTTTGGAGGTTAAATTTTTACCGGATACAAAGGATAACTACATAATTCGAAAAAACGTACTTTTATTGACTTACTGTACAAATTTTACATCATTCTGATTAGCGGTCTTTGTGTTGTGCCTCCCAAAAGACAGCGATGTCCGCTAGGATCGTGTTGAATGTGTCGCCGCCGCTAGCAGCCACAACCCGATCGCCACATATACTCCGCCAAATATACAGCGCGCTGCGGCAGTTATGTTAGGATGGGTTATCATAAAAATACGTACGGTTTCCTCTTCATTTCGAGGTAAATCCCACACCAAAAGAACGTCACTCATTATGAAAACAAATGTAACGTAGTGCCGACGGCAATAAATCACTCATGCCACTGACCCAGATACAGGCGGTGACAGGTGATGCGCGCGGCCGCGCGCTCCGGTCAACGACCTGACCTTGGCCTATTTGGAGGGGGTTTGGCGGCCTGAAGTATGACTCATCAGGTATCATTCGATTCGTAACGAAACAAGGAAAGTCCTACAATCATTTTGATGATAACCCATCCTAACATAACTGCCGCAGCGCGCTGTATGAGGGTGGCATCCGTATAATACCAAAGTACCGTTTTTTCTTTAATTTTCTATTCCTAATGCATAAGTGAAGTACTGTACATTTGATTTAACTTTACAAGTACTCTTTTGAAAATGATTTCAACTTATTCAAATATTAAAACTTCAAAAACATATACCAGCATCAAACCAATAGAATCAGTGGTTACCTACACATTCAACCAAAAAGCCAATCAGCCAAGGAAACAAGCCAATCAGAAACAAGTTATAGAAATAAACAGCCAAGGCTGTATTAAATTAAGTGTAACTTACCATTTTTGACTAAGAGAGTTAAGGAAATTCTTGAGGAAACTTGACGTAAAACTCAAGCTTATGGTACATTTATTTTTTGTCAGTTTATTTACAATAATTTCTTTCAGGGGTTTTTAAACTAAGCCCCAGGGTTGGATTTAAGCATAGGCTACACACCACTGGTTGCGCCTTGGGCCTACAGCTCCTAAATCCGGTCCTGCTAAGCCCACAAACGGGATTTCATTCCATATAAGTAGGCTATTTCAACAACTTTATTGAGTCAGTAGGTTGTGGAAGATAAAACTAGGTAATGTCACCTATACTGGGAGCGATATGGGAAATAAAATGTAAGTTATTAAACTTATTAATCTTATAATATTATAGGTCACCGTCAACCGGGGCTACTTTGATAAAACTAGGTAATGTCACCTATACTGGGAGCGATATGGGAAATAAAATGTAAGTTATTAAACTTATTAATCTTATAATATTATAGGTCACCGTCAACCGGGGCTACTTTGATAAAACTTTAATTTTTACGTCAAGTATTTTTTTAAATTTAGTTTTAGTAGTAATGATAATTACAGTTGCATTAATAGCTTCCTTACAGCTTATATAATCTTATTTTCATACTCACTTAAAAATATATATTCTTCTTTATCAGAAAAATGTAATACATGAACAAGTTATTTTTCGAAAAAAACTTCCCCAAACTTTTGTATGGACAACCTAACCAGTCTTTTCCATGTTATATTGCATATTTTAATGGTTAGTCTATGTATCTGGGATGACAAAAAAACATACAATATAGATTTTCAACTAGGTACCCTAAGAAAGAAAAAATTTTTTTTAATTGTCCAAGGTTTCTACTTCCAGGTTCTACTTTGACACTGTTTATTTTATTGGCTTATGTTCGTAAAAATAAAAAATATACGTAAAAAAGGTAAAAATATGTAAAAAAGGTACCTACGTCAACTTCATTTTGTTGGCCAGGTAATAAGTGTAAATTATGCTGAGAAGGTTTGTGAAGTCTGATTTATACGAAAAGTAACTGACACAGAACAAGTTTTTAAGTGGCCAGATTATGTGGATGAAGATCATATTCCATTTGATGACATTGTAACTATATTAAATGAGCCTTCTTTAGACAGAAGAGGACATTTAGTATTTAAACACAAGTTCCAGGGATTTAACATTCAATAAAACCCCTAACATCATTCAGCTACAGCTCTGAAAGGGAGTTGCGACCCTTGCTTCTGCAGCAACATTGCTCGGACACGCCAAAAAAACTCAGATACTGTAGTATACTTCTTTCTTGTTGCCCTTTATTTTCTGGCTGTTTATTAATATATATCTTTTTTAGTTAAAGTTCTAGTGCTTATTTTAAGAGAGTTCTTAAATTTTAAAAAATAGCCCGTAAATTTCAAAAGTTTGAAAACGGCACTTTACTAACTTTTTTGTAGCATCTACAATTTTTAAGATACAATATCCAACATTGTGTCATAAAATAACAGTAACCCCAGCTTCTAATTGGCATGTCAAAGAAGCCCCTATTAATACAGGTTACAAAGTTATATGCTTTAAAATTCATTTTACAAAGTAGTCCCAGAATGGGGCTACTGTGATAGCCGCAATTTTTATTTTTTACTGCCCAAAGTATATAATACAGTATATATTTTTTCAAATGTAGCACTCAAAAGAACTAAATAATCTGCACAATTTGATGTTTTTTTCATAGTCTTACCCCTTAAAATCAAAAAGTTACAACCCAAAAATTACAAAAAAATTTATAAAGTAGCCCCGGTTGATGGCACCTAATATTTTTCAAACACTTTTTAAATATAAACTGTGTTTTTTGTTACAGATTTTGAAACAAGAACTGGTCCAGAAAAAGGTAGGCCTAAGCTTGATTAGGCTATTTTTTAGTTTTAGGATAATTTATATACCTACTTATTTTAGATCTTCAAATTTACTTTTACCTTTTTGTTCACAAAATTATAGCGATCTTAATCACTTTTTTTTTAGAAACTATTATTGAGCTGATCCAAATAGAAGTCATAGACCAAGCCAAAGTAACAAACGTGGCTGTTGTTATAAAAAAACAAGTGAAATAACTTAGCTTTCAATCTTACTTAATATAAGATATTAATATACTTAATATATCTTTCTGAAACAAAAATATAGGACTAATGGTAAAGAAATCAGTTTAATTTCATGTTGAACACTGGACTGGTGACTATACATGTAGAAAGCAGTCACAAAGAAAACAGTTTTAACGGAACTAATATCATCCTTCTCAGTCTTGTTCTCTTCTCTATGTGTCTAACAGATTTTCAGTGAAGTATCAACATTTTTTGAAACAGTCGGCTTAACAAATTTTTTTTCAGATTCTGCCAAAGCGTCTGGATTGGGAAGGTAGCGAACATGAACAATCATTCAGTGAGTTGGTGAGTAGAATCCAACACAGTCAGAAATTTAATTTCACTTTCTGATGGTTTTAAAAGTGGGTTGATATGACCTGTTGCAGTTGAACAGAACATGAAATTTACAAAGAGCGAGTTGTTGGTGTAGTGGTCAAGGCGAAGGATTTTAAAACCACGGCAGCAGCCCTCTTGTAGTTTCGAGTCTCAGACTTGGCAAGTAAATTTTGTCAGTTCAGTACGTCCAACTTGTACTGTAATGGCCCACACCTTGCTCCGCCGGACACGTTCCACACACAGGCCTGTAGTCCATTGGCAAAGTAAGGTAACAAGAGACTGCAGATTCAATAAAAGGTTTAAAATACCTGTAGTCTGCCTCGTGATACTCGTAGTACAATAAACGACTACGCGTTTCGACAGTAAACTGTCATCTTCAGGTCAGCAAAGAACTTGTGAATCTCGACTCATCACTGGGACAATCGTGTCATAGTTTTAAAAACGAACACAAAACACATACTGGTAACACAAACGAACAAATAAAATGTAGGCCTACTTATTAACAACGAGCGGTACCGGTGACAAGCTTGCATGTCGTGAGCCGAGTCTCGACTGGTGGAGGGCGGGCGTCAGGAACTGACCTTTGATCCACGGCTACCTTTATCATGGCATTGCTCTTTGTCCAATTGTATTAAAGTTTTGAATAATATCTTAGCCTGGAGAGTGCTACGGTGATTTAATCAATGCTGCGGGTGGGTTTTGGTGGCTTTAGATATTTTGAATTGCTCCAGATCTGTCATCGTACGTCCTTTATTATATATATGACATGACTTTTAAGTTTGTTTCTAGATTTGAATAATTGTGGTTATTATTAACAAGATAGTCAGCAAAATTTGACTTCTGTACATTGACAGCTCTGGGAAGATGTTCTTTGAACCTTTTCTCAAAAGGCCGCCCCGTTTGACCAATGTAGGATTTTTCACAATCGTTAGGTACATGATATTTTATACACTCCAGTTTTCTTAGTTGGATCAGAGCTATTTTGTTTTATTCATAAATTTCTCAAGTTTGTTGGACGTTTTAAATGCTAATATCTTGCCGTGTTTTTACATCTCATTTTTCAAAAGTTAAGGAAATTGATCTCCAAACTCTGTTGATACATAATCGAATCTATTATCAATATTTCTGTCCGGGGATTTTTTAGCCTTTTATTAAGATGTTTCCTTATTATATCATCAATGATATTGGGGCTGTAGCCATTAGATAGTGCTATGTGCTTCAATAGGCCTATGTTTTTCTCGTTCTCAAAATCTTCAGAGCTTAACTATATGGTTAGTAACCGGTTGACAAAAATATTATTAGCGGCCAGTTTGTGAGCCATCTGGTGGTGGGAAGTTGCGTTTTGAGACATATAATTTTGTATATCAGTAATATACCAAAATTCACTTTTGTTCATTTTTGGCTAAATTTATTAGATTGAGGTTATCAACACCGAGTCAGTTAGCTTGATCCAAAGCAACAATCAATCAACTGTTTATTTTTGCCAGCAAGCGGAAAAGTAAGGCACAGGGGCAAAGACTTTCGTTCGCTAAACAGAAAACAGCTGTTTTACAATATGATGAGATCGTAAAGACACATTTTAGTTGTAGTTTTAAGAAGGTAATATTGTTCAGGAGCGGAAGTACCCGCACATCCGGCCCACCCACCTACCGGAGATCTGCACGCGCATCGCCCCGATCCTCGACCGGGAGATCAAGCCGAACGTCAACGGTCTGACCACACTGCTGGGGGCGGGACGTCAGTCTCTGCTCAGAACGGCCAAGGGTGAGTCGCATGATTCAAGATCTTTATTGGTCATTAAACACATTATAAAAGTGCAACAGACATTGTCAATATTTAATTAGGCCTAATTTATATTAGACATTCGTACAAAATGTGCTTAGCTAATAAACAAACATGGTAAAGTTATAATTTTAACTCTTTAAAAAGGGCAAATAAGACACTCCATTTGATGATATGCTTTGAATAACTCACAGTGCTTAATTCTTTCTGTCTTATGAATATTTTGTTTGATTTATTCCTTATAACTCAAAGCAAACAATGTTTTAAAGATAAATTAAATTAATCTTAGGTTACAAGGGTGTTTTAGTAGAATTTTACCATCTTTATGAAGTAAGAGTTGGTAGGCAATGTGTGATAACTAAGCTTGCCAAACGTCTCGGTTTTAAAGGTCTCTGTCAGACCTGTCACCTTTCAGGGCCCTGCGCACCGTAAAACCTGAAAACTGGGTTCAATGGGCCATGGATTTAGTACATATAGAAGTTTAAAAGAAGTTTTAAAGAAGGTATTTCAAGATCAGTAATGGGTCAAGTTTTTGAGTAGTAGAAGGCAAAATAGTATATTTCATTACAAGGGGCTAAAGTGACGCGTTTCGTACGAGGTCAAGGTTTACGACCGAGCCGCCAGGCGAGGTCGTAACTTGAGCGAGTAACGAAAGGCCACTTTAGACCCGTGTTATGAACTATATTTTTCGTCATACTGCATAAAATATTGAGCTAACTACTTTAAAAAACAAAGATTTTACAGACGAAAGAGTTGTTTCCATTTTCAGCTATTTAAAACAATCAGGTGATTCTCTGTCAATTATGTTGATGTTATGTCAGCTGACCATAATGATTGATATATCGATCGCTGTGTACTATCGATTGCAACAATGAATGTTATAATCAACTGTTTCGAATCATGAATCAGACTTACCGCTATGAAGCGCAGGAACGGAACTAATACAACTGAACTGACAACAATGCAACACTGAACTAATCGATACTAATAATCGATTGCCACTCTCAATACGATCGATAACTTACCATTGACATGCACGTATTTGCAACTGTTCTAAATTGTAATAACGAACAGCTGATAACCTCGACATCAGCTGACTCTTTTTCTCCCTAGGGAGTAAAAAACTCTTTCTCCCTAGGGAGAAAAAGGACTACTTCAGCCCCGCAAAGCATGTATTAAAAACAGATGTTTTTGTAGCAGTATGACGGAAAGGCTTAACACACTCCGTGCGGGTGACCCCGAATTGAAGCAAATTAGATTTTCATGTTTGAACAAGTTTAACGCAGCAAAAGTGTTAGTTCACATTTCAGGCAATACATATGTATTGTTAGTTTGTCTTTAATGGGTTTATTCATATTTGCCCCCCTGGATTGAAAATCGACTTGCAGTTAAAGGTAATGCACCTTATACGTTGTCAATCCTGTAAGTACTAGCTGATGACTAGTCTCGAGACCACTGTCCCATTTTTTCATCTGGGTGTTGAATTTGATAGTTGAATGCGTATTCTTTGTCACAATTGATAAAAGTACGTGTGTCACATTCACACACGGACAGGGACATGAACATAAAACAAACATTTACTACAATTATCGTGACCGGCTGAGGACAAATTCAAACTCACTCGGCCAGTAGGGTGAATTGTAGAAAGCCGTTAAAGGAAGTTTAAAATTTGCATCCTAAGACCCTCTCCTCTATAGTGCTGGTCAGAACAGTCAGGGCAACTACCAGGATATTTAGTGCCTGTGTTGACTGTACCCAACGGTATCTGTGGAGGGGAGAGGTCAGTGAGTCTCGGACCTGTGTTTCTACTGTCCACTGATGAACCTAGTCAGCATCCAAGGTCCATACACACTTCGTAAAGGTTTGCTCAGTCGATTTATTTAAGGTTTTCTAGTTAACTGGAAGAGACCCCGTAAAAACAGCTGTAAGGTCATGTGATCACCAGTCCAATCTGCAGTGTTGCTGGAAACACAATATTTATCGTACAGGTACCATATTTTCCTCATCATTGTAGGATAATTAAAATTAACATTGTTTAACTGCTTACATTCTATGATCAGCTGTTATTTTTTGAAACTAGTATATTGTTTTGATTTATTTGTATTATTATTAGATTAATGGATTAAGGGTTTAAATTTTCTTTCTGCATGTCCAGTGACAATTTAAAAATCTCTGTACCATTATTATACCCGTAAGGTTGGCAACATTTTATAGTATGTTGTTGATTTATGCATCATCTGGACGCCCTTGTAAGAGATCTTTGCTGCGAATATTACTCTTATGGAAATAATCATACCTGGGCTGAAAGCTCTACGAACCTTGGTCAGCACCAACTGTTCTCACTGAGTGGTCTGCATTTTATCTTACAAAACGTGTCTACAGTTTTTATGGTTTCTAGGTTAACCATTTAAATATGTTTATTTGAACAGTGTGGTAAAAAATGATTTGGAACTAAGTGCAGTATAGTGTATTTTGTTTTAAAACATGTTTATACGTCGTAAATGTTTTCCAGATGTGGAGAAGCTGTGGATGCATGTTGTGGAGTACTCGGCACGGTGGAACCACCGGGCACTCTATCCGCCTGTCTCGTGCACTACTCACAACCTAGGTAGGCCTGCAGTATAATACATGTTATTCTCGAGTCAAAATTGATTTGATTTAGCACAAATATTGTTTTTTAAGTTGAAGTACAGTATTGGTAGTTACTACTGAAGGATCGTCAAAACACTGGATAGAGATTGAGTAAAATCTACAAAAAGATGAGTTCTGTACTAGATCCAAGATGGCTGATAGTACCGGTATTGTTTAAAATTTATGGCTTAAAATTCAATGATTCTTTTTAGTAAGTAAATTTTTTAAAGTTTCCTAAGAATTATACTATCTTAGAGGTTTTTTTTTAAGAATCTGTTGTAGTAAAATCACTTTTTAAATGTACACTTTCTTTTTTACTGAGTGGTCTATTAACTTGTTTCCAACGTATTGTTATCACAACCACCTTACGCTAGCTGATAACTAGAGATTAGATAACAATGTGATGTAAACATTCAGACTTGAGTCAGAGCTTGTAATAATAAGCTGTTGCTTGTTGTCGTCAGAGCTTATGATCACAAGTTGATTTAGGAAATCATACTAATATTATAAATGTGAAAGTTTGGATGTATGTATGGATATTTGGAGTTCCACCACGGATAAACTACTCGACCAATTAAGCTAAAATGTTGCCTGAACATAGCTTACATATCATATTAACATATAGACCTGATAACAACCGCATCCAACCTTAGGGCTCATCCCCACGGGTCGTGTAAGTTTTAATGCAAATCTTAGGGGAGGATATCATTTATAAAATTACCAGCTGTAGCTGTTTTTGTCGGTTAGGGCAAAAGAAGTCATGTGGTTAAACTAAACAAAGATTTGGTAGTTCTGGTCGGGTTGATATTTGTAATGTGTTTTAATTTGTCGTGAGCAAAGCTGCTGCTAACAGCTAGTAATAACATAAAGGGAAATATTGAAATTTTATGAATGCAATTTATATCGTTTGTTCATTTAGTAAACTATTTTATTATACTGATGTTTTCCTTAAATAAATGAATGGTTGTAGATAAAGTTGTGCTGAGGAATTAACAGTACATACATAGCCTACATGTTTTTTGTGTACTTCTAATTAGCCTACACAATTGAAACAACTTTATGTAAAATCTATATACAAACTTGCTTCTAAACTTAGGCCCTAACTTAAATTATACCTACCTTAAGTTATTCTTTTCAAAATGTTAAACAGTTTAGGGGAGCTAACCTTAAAATTTATGTAAATGTATTTTTTGTTTAAAGAAACATTAAGCCTACATATCAAGCTAGGACTACCCATCTAATCAATCCGTCAGAACAAAATTTAGCCTTTCATACTAGCCAAATTATATTTCCAGCAAACTAAAAAGACAGTGTAGTATAAAAACAGTTTCTAATATGTAGGGAAGAAGTTAATAACAAAAATGGTACAGATTAGCCCAGTAATTTAAAGCTTGAAATTAAATAAAAATGCTGAAATATAGGATAGGGTCTGTATTAAGTGAAATGTTTTCTCAAACTGACAGCCAATCCACGGAAATAGAGTGAGGATAGAATGTACAACATAAAGAGGCCATAGAGGTATGATATTGTTATATTAGAGCACATTTTTGTCACTTCTCTGAGTATTTTTATAATGTATATGATTTTTATAATACTTTTGAATTTTAAATTATAATATGAAAGAAATCATAATTTTGAGGTTACTTAATGTAAAGGCTAGAAAATAACAATTGTAATTATATTAGGCATATAAACTCTGTAAGTGAATATTTTCTCTCACAACTTGATAATTTTGCTATATCAAATGTAACATATATTTATTTTAAAATTAAATAGTGTTTTTTATTGATTTATTTTATTATTAACGTGATATTAACAGCTACCAAATGGTTTACATATAGTATGACACAAGTATGGAAAAAGTGATAGCAATGAATAAGATCAATAGTGCAGTGGTTATTCTTGTGTGAAAAGGAAGTGAAAGAAATTCAAATCTAAAAATTGTGAAATGGGAAGCTGAAGAAGAGAGACATACTGAACCAAATAATCATATTTTAATCCATTTGAATCTTTTAAATTGTAATCTAAATTATTTGCAAACTATCTTTAATTTAATTGTATTTAACTAAATTTTCCAAATTAAACCAAAGAACTTTTGAAACAAGGACAAAAACTTTTGAAAATTAGGTAATCAAACAACCACATGGAGCATCTTTGGTAAGAAATTTATTTATTGAACTATTAAGGAAACTCATATCCAGAAGAAGAATATTATCAAGAATTTTAAATTGTTCTATCAAGAATAATAATTACAACTAAGTTAATACTAAGTTACTTTCAGATTCCAACATGAAAAAATACTAAATCCATTTCAGCAAAGCTCTTTGTTTGGTAGGTGCCGTTTCTAAAAAAAGGAAACTAAATGTTGTTTAGTTAGAACAAAATTATTTAAGTATTTTAAATTTTGGTAATTATGATTTTTTTATGTGCCATGGCAAAGAACCACCCTTGAGATAAGAGTTATCATAGCCTACATTTGAGAGCCGGAGCATATATTTGTAAAATAATTTTGTAACTATAATTCAATAACTCTAATTTTGTTCACCTTTTTTTAATTGTTTTCTTTAATAAATTTAGCTATGATGTATTTGTATTGGACTAATCATTGAGTATCTAGGCTACGGTTATGTAAAGCAAGGTAGGTAAATTAAATATAGAGGCTAGGGAGGTTTGTTATAGAATAAATAATAGCTAATAGGAAAAGTCTATACTGAGTTTAGAAATATCGAAAATGAGTCTAGTCGAGGTGGAGGGAAACTGAACATGCTTGCACTGCATGAACTGAACATGAAATTTGTTTAGAAACCTTTTATGTGACACACATTCCTCTAGCCCGATATGTGGTTAACATATTAACTGGCAGCCAGAGCCTATTTTATAGCAATAAGCACGAGTCACAAATTCGTGACGTCGGGCTGTGGTGTGGGCCCCATGTGTCACACCTGTGACGTCGGTCTGTAGCGAAAAACAGAGCGTCACAAGTATGTGACGTTGGTCTGTACTGAAAGTCCTGATTTTGATTCGGTAACGATCATGTTAATAGCTCAATGACCTAGGGCAGCTGGATCCAGTATGTTAAGCCTTTTTACAGTTTTCACTCCCCATTTAACATCCGTGGGAACCATGTTGTTTCGAGCTTCTCCACAAAATTCTTAGGTGTTGAATTGGACCTAAATTTGAATTGGAAAACTTATCTGCATGTAGTTGGAAAGAGGCTTAGCTCAGCTTGCTTTCAGATGTTGATATTAAGGGGTACCACCGATTTGGAAACTAGGCTAATGGTTTATTACGCATATTTTTATTCTATTATGCAGTATGGGATAGAATTGTGGGGATCATCAGCTGACGCATTAAATATTTTTAGAACTCAAAAGAAGATTATAAGAATTCTTACTTTTTCAGGTTATCGAGTTTCATGTAGACCCCTCTTTCGGAAACTTAATCTAATGACACTGCTATCCCTTTACATCTATAAATGTTTACTTTTGCTGGAAAACAATTTTGAAAAAATAAGCCAGGAGCAGCATGATCATGATTATGATACGAGGCATAGTAGGGACTTGCAATTTAAGATACATCGTTTGTGCCTGTATGAAAGATCTCCTTCCTATGCTGGGATGAAATTTTTCAACAGCCTTCCTCCTGGTTTGAAATCTAAAATTGGTTCAAACAGTTTTAAACCTTCCCTTAAAGAGCATTTGCTTAGCAGAAGCTATTATAGTATAAATGAGTTTGTTTTGTAAAATTGATATATTTTTATAGGAAACGTAGGTATTTCTCTCCTTTAACTGAAATTTGTTTTGTTTTGCTCACTTGTATTGGTTTGATTTTGTACGGTACTTGCTTGTCTTGGTTTTTGAATATTGTGCTATAGTTAAGTTTTAGTTGTAGTACCATTTGACCATGTCACCAGTTTGTATAGCATTGCTATGTAAAAAATGTAAAATGTGACAATAAATATAATTTGAATTTGAATTTGTTTTCCAGTGAAAGTGTTGCACGGTCGTGAGAATGCTGGACCGGTGCCGAGGAGCTACGCGGTGTCCAACCAGATGTACAGCAAGACCCAGCTGTTGTGTTGCACCCTGGGCCACCTGTCTGCCGTCTACTGCCTCCTGTTCGACCGCACCGGCAGATACGTCATCACCGTGAGTCGGAACTTGCGTTCCTGTGTGTAATCTAGTTGTCTTCACACTGGACCGAAAGTAGCTATTTTCAATATCAGCTGTGAGTACTGGAGTAATACTGTTCCACCCTAGTGCCATAAAAACAACTGGTGATTTTTGCCGCACTGTTTTTAGTTATCCCGACACCAGTAGCGCTAGTAGCTTTGTGCGTCTATCGATGCAATTACATTCGAAATCTGCTGTTGTATTAATTTAGTTATCAGTATAAATTTATACGCGATGTGTACAATCAAAATTGTCTTTATTAATCTATTTACTAGATTAATGTAAACACTATTGTCGTCATTATGTTGTGAGAAATATTATGCAACAAACCTAATAAAAATATCTGAAAAAGATGTTACATCTTTATTATTATTTACAATGTGATGAAAAATATCGTTCATAACTTGTAGGTACCTAAAGTGTTTTTCCGGTACTTGATTGATTTTCTGCACTTGACTAACAACTCGCACGGAAGACTTGATTGCGAACCGAAAAAGACCACTTCCGGCACTAGTGAAATATACTATTTTGAATCGTAAAAGGGGTTTTATTTACAAAAAATCATGAGAGTATAAGAACATAGGGTGGTTTTCGTTTTAAACTTAGTAATATAGAGTTTGGTGGTAGTAATTCATACTTAAATTTAATGTTATCGTTAAAAAGTGCAAAATTACTTGTAGAAACATTTACCTGAGATAATATCAGGTTCATTTGGAAAAGCTCTACTAGGCTGTGAGGATTGGGTTAGTTGGGAATAGAATAGAATAGACAGCTAGCTTACCTGAAGAGGATAAAACAGGTGTAGCACAGGAGACACATAAAGTTTATACAAAAAACACGTGATACTTCGTCCCTCTTGGGGACTTCATCAGAAGAGAAGAAACTAGAGACTGAAGGAGAAAATGGCTGTCAATAAACTGGTTCATCTCAAGTCAGTGTTGAAACCCTACTAAAATTAAAAATTAATCTCTATATAGATTAAAACTTGATTTTGATTTATGTATCAATACAAAATAAAGTTGTAATGAATTTATAGGTTAATTTTTAATTTTCGTAGGGTTAGTGTGATGTGGCAAACTGTGATGCTCCATTCTGAAGTCTTAAATATAAATTCATTTATAAGTGTTGAAAATTTCAAAAATCTTAACATTTTGTCTAGTACATTAACATATTTTGCAGGGGGCTGATGACTTACTGGTAAAATTGTGGAGTGCCATCGACGGCCGTTTGCTCGCGACTCTGAGAGGAGCTTCAGCGGAAATATCCGATATTGCGATCAACGTAGAGAACACGCTGCTGGCAGCCGGCAGCATCGACAGACTCATACGCGTCTGGTGCCTGCAGACAGCGGCTCCTGTGAGTTTAGTGATTAGAAAAATCAATACACACAATACCAGATTTGGTTGTAATCGAGGGTTGTGAAGAAAATGGAAGTCGGGGCTATCGTTGCTGAGAAAAAGTTATTATGATTGCAGAAGTGGAGAGCTGAGTCGTACAGAAGTTGGTTGCACCAGTTTATTTTGTCCCCATATTGACAACTTTCATTCAACATATTAGATGTTGTCTGCCTGTTGTCATGGGTGTTTCATTTTATCAAAAAAATCTTGAACTTTGACCTGACCACTGATTACTCTCTCCGGCCTTTCCTCCAACAAGCTCATCTGACTGATATGACCCATTCTTTAAATCGCTCACTGTCACCATTTAAATAAATCAATTAAAAAATTAATTTAATTTCTCCATATTTATTTTTATTTCTATCTGTATTTTTCTCTCCCTATTTCATTTCTGCTTTTTACCCAGAAAAACTTTAACTAATTCAAATTTTGTATGGTATTTAATTTGATAATTAAAAGTCATTAGGCCAAATGCTTACTTTTCAAAACAACACAGTAGACACACTGGTATTTGCTTTTGTCCCATGACCATAATGTCTGTATAGTTTAATTACTGCAGCTGTATTAAATAGACCTATTAGGCTTATCACCGTGGGAGGCTTCGTTGATTTTGGTTTTGAGAAGTTTTTGGAGGGGGTTCACTCACTTACACTCCTCAGTTAGCACAATTTTAAATAAAAATCAACTGTTGTAGTTTGATAACCAAAGAAAAACTACAAAGATAAGCTTTATATAAATCAGCTGTTACAAACATATGGTATTAGCCAAAGGTAGTGAGGTAGTGTGTTTTCATAAAACATCCAAAACTTAGTACACATTTAAATGGGCAAAAACTCAAAAACACTCCTTCTCGGATGAATAATGGCTAAACGGATGATCGAATCTTTAATCTGAGGAAAAAATAACTGTTTTGAATTAAATTTTTATACAAATTTTGTATTTAACATTTTTTACCATCTCCTACCATTTTTGTATAAAATGCGCTCAAAATAGAAAAATTGTGGAAACGAGTGGATTTTTTTTCCCAAAAAGTGCCTCCAAAACTAAAAATGTTAACTTCATTTTTCTGACTGTTTCTCGTCAAGAGCTTTAATTCAAGTATGGGGTCGAGGGGGGTTCAATTACGGGAAGGGGCTCATAATTTATGTCAGTCAGTCAGTGAACCCGTCTGGGTCTAGCTTATATAAGTAAAAGTTCACTTTCAGGAAGGTACCTAATAAATGTTGGATAAGTTTAACTATTTCTTAGTGTTTTCCCCCAAATACTCAGGAAGGTTTTGACTTGATGATTTGTTTCTGCCCCCAGGTGGCGATCCTGACGACCCACACCGGCATGATCACCGGCGTCAACTTCTGTCCGGGGGTTGTGGACGGCAAGCTCTACCTGGCCTCCACCAGTTCCGACGGCTCTGTGGCCATCTGGGGCTACTCCACCAGGAACAAGGTCACCGTCTTCAAGTGAGTCAGACATAAATACAGTTATAAAAGATTGCCTTAATGGGCTTTCAGTTTTTGTATTTCAACGTCAATGGATTTTTTGTTAATAGAGCACACAAATCCTTTTAGGTAAATCGGTTCAAACCCCCAAATTTTTATGAACACCCCGGGATTTGAACCGGTGACTCCTTGAACCCAAGTCCAAGACGTTAACCGTTAGGCTAGCGAGTTGCTCAATTTGAGTCGAAGTGGCTCCAGCCTCTAGGCATTGCTGACAAATATTTGAAAGAAAGATTTGGGTTAGTGAAAAATGGTTCAAGTAAAATATGTTTTTACTGGTACAACAGTTAACACCAAAATAAAGGAAATGCTTAATCATTTTCAAGGAACTGCAGGCTTTTTGGTCCTATTTCACACGGCTTTAAAATTTCACTGCAAAAGAGTGACATCATTTTCAGAAACCAGAATCTTTATTAAGCATTTATTATAGTGTCAGATGAAATAGGTTTTGTTAAATTTGAAGCTAATAACATTTAATCACAATCACACATAGTATACCAATGCATTGATTTGAAGAAAATCTGATGCAACATACACCCCTAGCTATGGGGTACCTATGATTTTTTTTTTCAAATTTATTGTGACATACATCTTATAAATAACTAAAGGAAATGTTTCGTTCTCTTCAGCCCGAAGCCAATCCAGTTCATCGAGCGCACGCGGCCTGGGAGCGCTCAGATGATCAGCGCGGCATTCAGCAGCGGGGGGATGTTCCTGGCGGCGGGGAGCGCCGACCAGTACGTGAGAGTGTACAAGCTGGCGGGGGCGGCGGGGCCTGCGCGGGTGCTGGAGGTGGAGGCCCACAGCGACCGGGTGGACAGCATACAGTGGGCCAATCACGGGCTGCGGTTTGTGAGCGGCAGCAAGGACGGAACAGCACTCATCTGGCGGTACGGCCGGCAGCAGTGGAAACACCTCAGACTCAGCATGGCTACGAAGCTGCCCAGGTGAGATTCCGTGGTTCACACTTCCTGGAAGGTCAGGGAATTTGGAAAAGGTCAGGGATAAAGTTTGAATTTCGAAAGTCAGGGAAAATTAGTGTTATTTGATGCACGGGATGTGTATCATTGTGTTCAAGGATCATTTTGTCCAAAAGTAAAATTACTCTTCATTGTGTCCAAAAGATATGCTTGGTCATTGTGTCCGAAAGTGAAGACAAAGCAGAAAAAATTGTTGGTTAATTTTGTTTCCGTCCAAATTATATTAACTAACGGTTTTCTTTTTTGGCCTTACTTTAGGACCTTATGAACCAGCCTCCAATGTGGCAATGTGTTCATTGGACACAATGAACAGCCAATTTTATAATGATTATTTAGTTTGGACAGAATTCACGAGAGAAATTATTCGTTTTGGACACAATGGTCAGATACTTTACTTTTGGACAGAATGACCCTTGGAGACAATGATACACCACCGATACAAGTCAGGGAAAGATTTTTATTTAATTGTAAATGCAAAACAGTATTGTACGTAAATGATTTTTGTTAAATTTTGTCTTTTATGATTCAAAGAAGAGAAAGTGAAAAGGATAAGGAAAAATATGTATTAGGCAACAATAAGCTTTTTTAAATATTAAAATAATAAAATAAACAGATGTGTGCTATCTGTAGTGTAGATCGTTCTCAGTAAAATCTTTTGTATTTGTCTACAAACTCAGTAGAGTCAATAACATTTATTTATTTACACTACCACCAAGTGGATATACCATGGTACTCTGATATATGTCTAAATGGAAATAAAACTTAGTTCTGTTGGTCATTTTGCCTCTGTGCATTTGAAATAATAACTAGGGGTGGGCGAGTAGTGTTTTATAAAATCGAGTCGAGTATTGAACCAAACTACTGGAGTATCGAGTCGAGTCGAGTGGTTCTTTAAAAAGTAAAAAAAAACTAATTTTATTTTTTGTATTGAAAACAATGTTTTTTACATATGAAACTTTAATTATAAACATAACATTTTATTGAATTATTAATGTTATTACTTATTTTATTTTAACCTTTATTTTACCATGAATGAATAATGATTTAAATGGAAAAAAATATATATAGGCTGTTCTGTTTTCAAGAACCATAACAAACAAAAGACAAGTATTACAAATATATATCCATACAAAGATTTTGGGTTGGTTTATCAAAACCAGAACATTGCAACAAGAAAGTGATTTTTTGACCCCGACCCAAACACTCCCTGTGCCCCTCTCTTATTTATCTTAACTCACAGGTATCCATAAATAACCCACCTGTTAATCTCTCCTTTCATATGAGCTAAAAATAAATTTTAAGCTTATTTTTCTTTATTTTAGTCACTTATTTTGTTAAACATTGGTTAGTGCCGTAAACGTGGGTAAACGGCCGGGGGTAACTAGGATATTTTCAACTATCTGGGGTAAATGGCGGGAGTAGTCAACTACTCGACTCGATAGTTTCGAGTATTTTTACTACTCGACTCGGCATTCGAGTAGTCTGTAGTACTCGAACAAATACTCTAAACTCGAGCACTCGCCCACCCCTAATAATATCCAATATTTTTCCACCTAAACTAGAGGTTCTAATGAGCTCAAGTAGTAGTTTGACAATTTTAGGGAATTTGAATGAAGTGACTTCGGAGGTTCCAAAGAGCCTTCTCCTTACTCCGAGTGCCTCACACTCAAATTCTAAGTGCAAGGCATCTTCATCGAAGCAACTGAACAAACCTCGCTCATATCAGAGTATCTATACCTATATCACTCACTCACCACGCATTCTCCTACTTCCCATATACCTAGAGTGTTAACATTTTGTACACTGATTCTTTAGACATCAAATGGGAAAACTTAATGGTTTTCATCGTGATCTGACCTCAGGGCTTCGCCAGAGACCCTGACAAAGTTCCCTTGTATTCCTTTGGACATCCATTTTTCTTTTAGCTTCTAAAAATACAAACAGCTGCTCTTGATTCGTAGGCGTTCCATGGGCTAACCACAAAATGCAGCACACACAACTGTCATACTTATTATAGATCATTTGCGGGTCGAAGGCTGCGGGCAACAGCTAGTAAGATATATTTATCAGTTGTCCACGACAGTGTTGTTGTGTTGTTGGCAGGAAGAGCGCTGCTGGTGAGGAGGCCGCGGGGGAGGAGGATGCCAAGCAGAAGGTGAAGGTGACGATGGTGTCGTGGGACTGCCAGGACAAGTGGGTGGTCACCGCCTGCAGCGACTACACGCTCAAGGTCAGCGACCTCCAGACTGATGATATTCAATTTGTTTAAACATTTTTCTTGCAAATAAAAACAAAACTTTATGTTTTAGCACCTTCAGGTTTCAATCCCAGGATCTCAGTCAATTTTTGGTACCCAAAAATCCCAGGATAGACATGATTGTAGTAACTATAATTTTCCAATTCTTTTATTTAGTTAATAAAATGTTCAGACCATTATAATTTACGGTTATTAATTAATATCTTACGAATCGTTAAAGTAAAATTATCACTTTATACTTGGTTTACTGATTTTTTTAAAAAGAGATTGTGACTTCCAATTAGTTTTTGTCTAGTGTAGATTTATGATGATTGTGTATACGGGACGCAAGTGACTGGTGGTTTAGTACGATCCAACGCAGTGCCTCACCGCACAGCCTTATTACATTATATTTTGCCTTACGATCAGTTGTTGCACCTGAATAATTCCAGTTGTCCAGTTGTCAATTTCAATATATTTTGAAAAGGGCAAACTTTAAGTAAAGTTGTTGCCCTTAGAAAACAAGTTATGACATTTTTAGCATCCTATAACAGATAGAGCTCTAGGTCTTTAAATAGACACTTAAACGTTTAAGTTGGTTCAATGGATGAGACTTGCCAACTGTCCGTAGTTTTCCTAATTTTTTTAATATATAAGATAGCCTTCAAATGAGCTATGTAACCATTGTCAGTATTTGTACTAACTGAAAGGTTTTCCAGGTGTGGGACTCCTTCACTGGGACTCTGCTCCAATCATTGACAGGACACAAAGACGAGGTGTTTGTACTTGAAGGCCATCCTCACGATAACCAGGTACAGAATAAACAACAATTATAATGGTAAATCTTACTTAGTGGAGTACAATGTGATTTTCAGGGATAAGAATATAAGTTGGTTACAGAGATATTAATTGTATTTTATCTTTCATAAATTAGTTTAAGTGCATTAAATAAAAGAAGATGGATGTTCTCTATAACTTGTAGGATAAACAGCACCATTCCAAAATGGAGGACAGAGCACTTTCACAATTTAACTGAGAATATGGAGATCTAAATTCAAATTGAATAAAAACTGATTTAGATTATGTACTAGTTGGAAGAGCCCAGTTCGTATTGTTTACTTTAGAAGGTTGTTGACTATCTTGGGATGGATGGTTGGTTTTAGGTGGGGAGAAATATTTTGCTATTTTATATTTAAGTTAGTTTTGGACAGGGCTTTTTGCCTATTTAGCAGGAATGTATTGATAGGACAAACTGGCTTATGTTGGGAAGTAAAGGCATTGTAAAGATAATATACTACATAGAACACATAAAAGAATATTTCTAAGCCACTGGCCTCTTTGAGAAGAATCACTTAGACAAAGTGCATCTCGCTAGCCTATCGGGTATGTCTTGTACTTTGGTTCAAGGGGTCACAGGTTCAAATCCTGGGATGCCCACAACAATTTGAGGGTTTTGGACCGCTTTCCCCAAAAGCGTTCGTGCCGTTGGCGTTGAAATAAAAAATAAAATACCCTCAAACCCCCTCTCTTTCTCAACTTCTTCTCCAAGTTAACAAAGAGGCCTTTGGTCTTGAAATATTCTTTAGTAAGTTTTATCTAGTGTTTATTAGTGTGATATCATGAGGATGACTATACTTTCCAAGGTATCCTGCTTGTCCTATCCATACAATCCCGCTATTCTTGTGGATTTTATTACGTTGGTAGGCCAGTTCAACACTCTTGATCGAGAGCTGTTACAGGTAGTGGGTTAATCCCAGGGCAACCTTAAGATTAGTCTATACCAGTTTTGAGGCTTACATTGGGTATAGCAAATGTACTTGTCAAAATATATGGTCTTTTGGCTGTCCATTATGACCAGCTTCCCTTTCACCTTCGGTCCCTCCATTTGCAGCGGCTGGGAATGGAACATACGGGTTTGGTCCCCAACCTGAAAATGTGGTCCCTGGCTTTGTACAAGGATACAAGGATACCCTGTCAGTTGGAGGACAGAGGGGGGTCCTCCTGTTTGAGCCTAATTGCAGCTGTCACAGGAGCACGGGACTTGGCCCTCTGAAAGGTCAATTTGGCTGCCTGACCCTTTCCTCCCTTTATTCACCCTTATTTTACTGCATATTAGTGATGTGTCAAAACCAAAACTTGAATCTCAAAACCACCAAAACTTTGGAAAAGTTTCGGTTTCGAGATTCGATCGGGGAGTTTCGAGAGTCAAAACTCAAAACTGCCGAGATTTTTTGTGTCATTGTTGTTTTTTTAACAGAAATCACGCCCGAGTGTTGATTAATAATGTGGAGGTCAAAAGCCTACTGTCATCAGCCTACTGTCTACCTTCACCTTTTGTGGATTATTGATTTTTTATTTGTGAAAGAACAACTCTAACCAATGTTTATAATTAAGCTACAAATAATTGGTTCACTAGTAGTTCTGAAACTAATATTTTTCTAGGATACTTCGAGAATGGCAGTAAGTTAACTGGTTTATTTGGAGTACTGGATTTATTTTTCATAACCATACCCAGGCAAGTAAATAGGGTTTCGCGATTTGAGTTTCGAGATTCGATTTTGTAAGTTTCGGTTTCGAGATTCGAAATTTCTGGTTTGACCATCACTAGCATATCTTATCCTTCTAGTAACCTGTGGTAATTCCCGCTTGTCGAAGACGTGCCTAGCAGCTCAGCTGGGGTTTCCTAATCCAGCAACAACTGGTATAATGGAAAAAATATCCTATTGTGTATTTCCAGATCTTCATGAGTGCCGGTCACGACGGGATGATCCTGCTGTGGAACGTGGTCTCAGGGAAGTTGCTCGCCTCGTTCCAGAACAACATCGAGAACCAGGGCCACGGAGCTGTGTTTGACGCCAAGTGGTCGCCGGACGGCACCATGCTGGCGGCCACGGACAGCCACGGCCAGATACTCATGTTCGGCCTCGGCTCCAAGCCAGCCAGGATGCTGCAGGTTAGTGGTGACTTGGAGTGGGCGTTGATGGTTGTAGGGAATAAATATACACGCTCTGCAGTGGTGGATCCAGCTATATAGTCAGAGGGGTAGTTAGTGGTGAAATATCCCCCACCCACCGTGATTGTTATTGCTACTGATAATAATTGTAATAACCATACGTTGGTGGTTTCGCGGGTAAAATAGAAGGTGGGGGAAGGGGCATTCGCGTTAGTGCAGCCAACTTTCAGGCGTCGCCAGAACGAAATTACCATTCCACTCTTTAATTGGATGGACAATAAAGAATTATTTGCAACACATTTGACCAGTGGCAAAGTAAATGACTACCTATTTTTTATACTTTATGGTATATACAAAAAATTCTGAGCTTGTTGGGGGGGGAGGAGATGATTGCCACTGGATCCGCCATTGATGCTCAGATTGTTGTAGGTTGGTGGATCGACAAAACAATGGTCCAAAAGTTACATAAACTAATGGATGTTTATTTAAAAAGGGTGAATTTGAAGTTTGAGGGTTGATTATTAACTTAAGAGCACTTTCACAAATCTGAACCCCCTCAAAAGATACAATTTAAAATTAAGAGCTTTCAAACCACCATGGATGATCATCTATCACCTAGTAGTTTGTGTGCTAATCTCTGTATAAGATATACCTTAGCTTGTTAATATGTAGGCTTTCATTGTCTTTCTAAATATCTGTAAACCAACTTCGGGAAATTGCTCCAAGAGTGAAAAATGCTGTACAATAATTCTATTGGTACCTATCGTACTACATTAAATATGACATTTTCGTTTATTTTTACTCCTAGAACAAATGTTTTCAGATTTTGTTACCCATTATGGTAGTTCAAATCCATGTCCGATTCCCTTCCATTATCATGTTAAGAGTTTTGTTTTAAACTTATAAAGGAAACATCTAGAAGAGTTACTCAATACCTTCAAAGTCCTGTACTGAGTTTCAAACGATAGAAATATTATCAGGAAGACATTTCGACTGTCAAATTAGGAGAGATGAAATTTACAGCTCTCGAGACTGGTCTTGGTCCATACCAGTTTTGAGGACAACATTGGGTACAACGACAAGAGAAAAGAAGTAGTCACAATGTTTGTAAGTCCTTTTGGCTATCTACTGTGACCAGCTAGACGGACTCTTGAAAGTTTCATAGGCCAGAGGGGGAACAAACCTTGAGGAAGAACTCTAGTGGATTATCGAAGCCAGATGGGTTGGAGGGCTTGATAGAGAATGAAAGGACAAGGCCATCAAATCAAATCAAAATAACTTTATTCATGAAGCACATAGGTTGTACAGAATGGTGTCATTTACAAAAAATAAAATAAATTAAAAAATAATACATAATATTACAATCAGTTTGAGATAGGTTAAAAATTAAATAGATAGGCCATGATAGGCCCACGAGGTTATCTGGGTTAGAGATCTAATTCACCGGGTTATTTTTTGTCCTACGCACAGGATTTAACCTATGTGGTGACTATATTTCAAATTTGTCTTGTAATTATAATGTATGTATTTTTTGTTGGGAATAAATAAACTTGTTTTCGTGTTTATCCAGCTCTTGAGTTCAGTTGCTGGATAGATTGATTAGTAGTTCTCTCCCCATTTTGGTGACTTGCTTTCCCTATCCTACCTTTCCTGGAAAGATATTCTTATTCCCATCCCTATAAATCCTTTCCTTCCGTTTGCTCTACAACATTCCAAAGGAAGACGTATCCATCCTGCACGGTTTTCTAATCCCTCAGATCTATCATCTAATATCCACACTTTTCTAATGGTTCTGTATCCCCCATGTTGCAGCTGCCGAAGGAGCTGTTCTTTCACACGGACTACCGGCCGTTGGTGCGCGACGCCAACCACGCGGTGCTCGACGAGCAGACACACGTCGCGCCACACCTGATGCCCCCGCCGTTCCTGGTGGACGTGGACGGGAACCCGTACCCCCCCAACCTGCAGCGGCTGGTGCCGGGGCGGGAACACTGCACCACGGAACAGCTGGTGCCCAACATCATCTTCAACCAGGAGGGTGAGTGCAGTACACTCACAGAAATCCGGACTCTGGGTTATCCAGACTGATAATCTTGGTTGCAAATAAAAACGAGACCTCGCTTAGCCCAGTTTTGCAGTTATCGGGGTTTGTTACTGTTTACGTATCTGGTGCGCTGCTCCGTTCAGGTGTTCTCTTGTCGATGACTCATCACTAGGGGTGGGCGAGTAGTGTTTTTTTGTCGAGTCGAGTCAAGTAGTTCTTTAAAAAGTAAAAAAGACTCATTTTATTTTTGTATGGAAAACAATGCTTTTTACATATTAAACTTTAATTATAAACATAAAATGTTATTGAATTATTAATATTATTATTTATTTTATTTTAACCTTTATTTTACCATGAATGAGTAATGATTTAAATGAAAAACGAGTTTGCACGCAGCACGCTGACGTGAGAGAAGTGAATTTCCACATAAAAACTTTTAAAACTCAAAATCAGTGTAAAAACATACATTTGTCCAATTTTTATTGAAATCTGAAAACATTAATTTTTTGGCTGTTCTGATACTCCTGGTTTCATTTACTTGCAAAGCTGGGAATACAATTATGCGCATTATAAGGTTAGGAGAAGGTCCAGACAGGCTTGAAAGTCGGCGTGAGGTTGCTGGGGATAATAAAAGTACTCTAACAAAGGAATAACAGGCTTTTCTAGTGTAAAACCCCCATAAGACAACGTACTGTGTTTAGCCGATACACATTTTCTTTAATAACTCGGTAAATATTTATGCTAGAATGACGAGAGAGGGCTTAAAACTTTTGCCTCTCTAATTACCATCATTTTACATGCATTAATTTTACACTTAAGGCTTTTCTGACCCTTTTAGGGCCCAAAAACTCAAATTTTGAAAGATTAATCTCCAAAAAATGGGTTTAGAGTTTTCCGATTGTTTTGCCCAACGAACTTGTCCAACAGATTATAGAAAGGAATGTCCCTACCAAATTTGAAGTAAATCGGACAAAAAATGTGACCGCTAGAGTGCATACACATATATATATATATATAAAATTTTGAACGACCCCCCAAAACGTGTTCAGGGGGTCACGTTAGGAACTTCTATGGTGGTCCCGGGCTTAAGTTTCACCGTGCGGGTCATGCTAATAGTTCACTTTCCAAAGGAAATTCACTAATAATAAATATATACTGTTTTCAACAACAATAACAAACAAAATACAAGTATTGCAAATATATATCCACACAATTATTTTGGGTTAGTTTATCAAAACCAGAACATTTGAATAAGAATTTGTTAGCACTGTAAACTTGGGTAAACGGCGGGAGGAGTCATCTACTCGACTCGATAGTTGTGAGTATTTTACTACTCGACTCGGCCTTCGAGTAGTCTAGTATCCGAACAAATACTCAAAACTCGAGTACTCGCCCACCCCTACGCATCACTGACAAAATGAGTAGACCAGTGGCAATTTCTATTTATGATTAACAGTGTTATGTTAAATTTTTACAATTGTGCAATTCAATATTTTCTTGTTTAAACTACAGTTTTAACCCTTTGCGGTCGAATGGCGAGTATAGGTCGCCGCGCGCCATTTTCCCGAACGCTCGAATGGCGACCTATACTCGCCGTGACGTTTAGCCCGTATGAAGTGCGCTAAAACTAAATATAATGATTTTATGTCTATTTGCTTCTTATATATTCCTTATTACTTTTAACGTTTATTTTATCTACTCCATGGATTATTTTGTTCTGAAATAAATGTTATTACTCCATGAACTAATAAGTACTCCATTATTCAATGAAAAGTACAACATAAGAAACTTTGAGGTCATTGGTATTTTAATTGGTGCAAGAGGAACATTTCCAAGTTTTGTTCAGGAAATGTGGAGAAGATTTAAATTAGATAACAAAATTTTGACATTAGTTGCTCAGACTGCAGTAAAATACTCAATTAGCATATTAAAAAATCATCTATACAAGCAAATTTAAATACCAAAATTTTTGTACAAGTATTCTTTGTCTTGAGGCAATTCACAATGGTGAAAAGATGTTAATTTTGAAATAAATTATCTGTATATATATTTATTCTTGTAATCAAATTAATAGTAAAAATTGTATATCACCTTAATTATTACTTAAATTATTACTCAATAATTTGTTTATGATACATACAAATTAATAACTAAATTAGTACATATGACGGTACATGTACCGAGAACCGAGGTACAAAATATTTTACCATACTGAACTGTACCGATCTGAAATTTTTGGTACCGCAGACCCCTAGAGATATTGGACTTAATATGTTACACTGCTTTGGAACCTAAATGCATCATAATATTTAAATTAAGTAAAATGTTTATTTGAGTTTGGGTTTGTTTCAACTTTTAAGCTATCATCACAACCTATGTCTGTACACTAGGGTGTTTTCTCCAAGTTTCTAGGGTCTATTTTCTAAATTGCTAGATTCTTCTGACAGTGTCAAGCAGTTAAGGACCCAATATACAAGTACACAAACACACATACGAAACGTAAACACTTAGTCGGAAGCTAACAATTTACTTGTCGGTGCACAACTTTGCTCGTAGCACATTGTTTGAAAAGTTTCCCTGTTAATGTGCCACTGTGATTGTTCAGGCCAGCAAGAGGTGATCCAGGGGGTGCAGGAGGCTCGGTCCAACATAGATCTGATGATACAGGCGCTGGTGCACCAGGTGGATGGCGACCCTCACCACCCCTCGGCCCAGCACAGGCACGCCACCACGTCACCTCGGACACAGAGTAAGTGTTGCCAACTGTCATAATATCAGACAGCACCACCTCTCAGCCCAGCAGAGGCATTGTAATATTGGCCTTAGTTTTAAGATCACACCATATATTATTAGCTATGAATCAGACCATGTATTCTGGCCATAAATGATGATTGAATCGTGTAATATCGGTCGTTAATAACAATCGTGTCACTATTAATGACCGACCCACAGATTATCGCTGAAAAAGAAAAGCTACAGACTATGTGATTTCAGCTATAAATATGAATGTTCTGCATTGTTAGCCATAATCAACAGACAGACAACATAAAGTTGACTGTCGATTTCGTTCAAGCCACAAATTATCTTAGACGTCCACTATTTCATCGGGCGAAAACAAGTTTATCAAAATCTAAGATGGTGGGTATCATGGCCTGGATGAATTGTGGAATGACCCCGCAGCATACACTTTTATTAACTATGTAATAAAATACAACAATTGCCGACCATCCCAATATCACAGTTTAATGCCGACTGACCTAACATGAATTTTTGTGCAAGAATTGTTACGCTGTCTGTGCTGAAACTGCAACTACTACAGTGAGCACAAACAGTCCTCATACTTGGAGATCAAAATGAATTTCTGTTTCTTGAATCGTAATCCTCTATCAGTAATGTTTTTGATAAAGCCTACATTTATAATAAAACCCATGAAACCTGATCTCACCCTTTCTATACTCATAATTTATTCATTTTCGCCTCAAACCCAGTTGCGTCGGCGTATTTTTTTTTTTTATTTCAATGCCAACGGCCTTTTTGTTAAGAGATCACACAAATGCTTTTAGGTAAAGCGTTCCAAACCCCTCGAAGTTTTGTGGACACCCCGGGATTTGAACCCGTGACCCCTTGAACCAAAGTCCAAGTCACTAACCGTTAGGCTAGCGAGATGCCCTTAATGGCTTATAAAGTGATTAGTGATTAGGATGTCTAAACTAGATTTGTCTTACGGAAGTGTATTTTGTTGTGCCAGGAATGGGAGCTCGCAGGGATGGAGACGTGGAGGGGGTACGGCAGTCAAGGGGCAACTGGCAGCGGGATGAGATCCGGTGGACGCAGAAGGTGCTGGTTAAGCCACTGGACCAGGCTTCCTTGAGGACCTCTCGGGCTAAAATGTGTGTCAATTGAATATCCTGTATGGTTGTTGTTGTGGTTTTGTTTATTATTATTAAAATTTAGTGTAGTATTTTATTTAGACTTATTAATAAGTTGTTTTTTTTTTAATTTAGTACTCTGCTGACGCAGAAGAAGCAAATAGATAGACTGTTTCGAGCATTAAAATTCACGTTAAGCCCAAAGGACAAATACTTTTCAAATGTATTGGAAAATCTATGGTTACGCAAGGTTTTAAACTATGGATAACCAAGATGTGTCAGTAAGGACGTCAAAAATTAGACAGACATTCTGAAACAATCTAAATAGAAAACGAGTTATTTGAAAATGGGATACAAACCTTGATAAAGTAGATGGTTTTGATAAAAAAATTTTTCATCCTGGTTTTTTACCCTTAGTCTGATTTTAAAAGTCTATTAAATGCTAAAGCCATACATTTTTAAACAAAATTTTGAAGTCGTTTACTGTTCCCAGTGACTTCTTGGGCCAACTGGAACTGGAGGACTACGAAAGGGAAAGTTTGAAACCGAAAGAAGAAGTTCCTCAAGCTCCAGCCCCTAAGCCAACAGAGAAGAAGCTACTGAAGAAACGGCCTCACGCCTACAGGACTAGGGCTGTCAGGGAGCAGCAGTTAAACGATGAATATGAGGTTTGTGGGGACATGCTGGTAGAGAAAAGCTCAGAGCCAAACAAGGAATCAAACAACTACTAAGAGAGATGGTGGTTAGTGGAAGCCCCCTAGGGGGGTTCAGTGTGACGCCTTGTGTTCTAGTTTAATGTTTATAAGTCATGTTTGAATTACACACTACACAAATATTGTTCAGTAAAATATACAAAGATCAGCTATTGGGGCATAGTCACAACAAGAAGACATGGTAATTTACGGCCGATAACAAGCAGTCCAGTCGTCTTTTACGGCATTACTAAGCCATACAGGTGTACACAGTTATTAGCGATTGTTCGCAGATGATTGGCAAATTGGTTTAATATTTTTTAAACTTTTTTTTAAATGTGAGCCCATCAAGCGTATTTTGTATTGAAAATGTAAATATGTTGATACTTATTCACTTATGTATCTACAAGATAACTAAAGACTATTGATTCTGATTTGACCTAGTTAGGTTATGATAGGTTTTTTGCTGCAGCATGCTGCACAAGTTGGTAATACACAAAAAAAGGTAAAAAATTGAAGGTTGCAAAAGTCCTGAGATAGCAACACCGGACTGGATAACAATTTTTAAAGGGGAGAAATACTTCACAGGTTATTCTTAAATCATTCCTGTTCTCAGCATCTTGTCAAACTGGACATCAAGTAATACAACTTTCTCTCCTGCCTGATATTTCATGGAAACTTAATAAAACCGAGTAGTTTTTTTCTATTGGATCGCAAATCACATCTCACGCTTTTGTCCAGGACCCTAACAACTTGGACCTGAGCGGCTCGGAGGAGCAAGACAACCGCAGCAACGACTCGACCGCGTGCTCAGGGAACCTCGACTCCGGATCTTCCAGCTCCAGTGAGTCGGCGAGTTCCGTGTACTCGGACTGGGTGAGGGACGAGGGTGAAGTACTGGAGCCACCCAAGCGGCGGAGCAAGCGGATACAGAAGCCGGTGCCTAAACCTGCCAAGAAGGCAGAGGAACCTCAGGTAATGCTGTGACAGGTGTCTGTTATTGTCTGGGTGAGGGACGAGGAGGAGGTATACGATTTATATTGTTTGAACAAAAATCCTACTAGAGGATTAGCTTGCATTGACAACATTATTACTAATATGAAACAAAATGTAATTAAATGTGAAGTTTTTAAACCTCATATATCTGACCATGATGGGTTACTATGCCAGATATTAAAGGAAAAATGGCAGGGCAATAAGAAAGATTTGTTGTCTTTTAAATATAGAATTCTTTCTGTAGAAGCTATTAATTCTCTTAAATGCCTTTTAATTAATACAGACTGGAGCTTTGTGTATAGTGACAATAACATTGAATTGCTTTTCTCAAACTTGATAGACTATCTAAGAATTTCCATAGAGCAATGTTGTCCAGTGAAAACAAAAAAAATAAGGCAGGGTAAAACTAAGAAAAAAAATTGGTATAATGATGAATTGAGAATGATTAAAGATAGAGTAATCATGTGGTATAATTTATATGTGCATTGTAGTGATGATGTTTTAGATGGGAAATTATATTTAAGAGAACGGTATAAGGCAGAGAAAAAACACTATAGGTTTAAAATTAATGAGGCCAAAAAACTGTACAATAATAGATTTATTGAAAACTCTAAGAATAAGTGCAAAGCAGCTTGGAAGGTGGTCAAAGAGCAATCTGGTAAAGTCAATAAAAGTTGGGAATGTGTAATCAAATCAGATGATTTTAATAACTATTTCATTAATGCACCAGCAGAAATCAATACAAATTCACCTGTTGATGAGTTAGGAGCACTGAATTATGTCCATAGATTCTTAAATAAAAGCATCGTAAATGTACAAAGAAAAATATTAAACTGGAATACAATAACAGAACAACAAGTTAAAAATATTGTAAGTGGTTTGAGTACTTCTAGTAGTGAGGATCTGTATGGGCTGTCGAACAGGTTAATCAAAGAAATTATTGACATAATAATTAAACCTTTGGTATGTTTGTTTAATAGGGCTCTAGCTGAGGGTGTTTTTCCACAAGTGCTTAAATTTACAAAAGTAATCCCATTCTATAAAAAAGGTAATAAGTCTGATCCATCAAGCTATAGGACAGTATCTCTAATTCCGGTAGTAAGTAAGATTTTTGAAGCATGTATAAAAGATCAATTATATAATTTCTTTGTGGATAATAGGTTACTATGTACTGAACAATATGGCTTTATTCCTGGATTAAATACAATTAAGGCTGTTGAAAATATTGTTAGCTACATTTTAAATGGTTTTGAAGGCAAAGAGGTAACATGTGCTACACTAATTGATCTGACAAAGGCATTTGATTGTGTTTCGCATACGATATTGCTAAAAAAACTTCAATGTTATGGTTTGGAGGGCAAGGAAATTAGTTTACTGACATCCTATGTGTGTAACAGGAAACAGAAGGTAGTCCAAAATAATGACAGTTCTATTTTTCAGTTAATCAAATCTGGTGTTCCTCAAGGATCAGTTTTGGGCCCTTTTTTGTTTTTAATTGCCATTAATGATTTTCCGAGTAATATACCATGCAGAACAGTATTGTATGCGGATGATACAACCTTGGTCCAGTCTGGTAAAGAAACTGTTAAATTACAAATAGATCGAAGTGTAGCATTGAATAGTGCGGAAAGTTGGTTTAAAATTAATCAGTTAAGTATAAATAAAAAAAAGACAGAATCTATTATTTTCTCCTTAACTGAACCATTTGAAATAGAATCGATTAAACTTCTTGGCCTACACTTAGACAGAACCTTAAAATGGGACGTGCATGTAGAGAATCTGTGTACAAAGTTATCTAGAATTACTTACTTGTTGAGAAACTTAAACTTAGTGTTAGTGATGATATGTTAATTAATGCATATTATGCATTTTTTCATTCCCAGATGGTATATGGGGTAACGTTATGGGGAAACAGTATGAATGCTTACCAAATTTTCAAGTGGCAAAAGTATGCTTTAAGAATAATAAAGGGTTTAAATAACTGCGAATCTTGTTTCCCTGTTTTTAAAGAACTGAATATAATGACATTTCCTTGCCTGTATATTTATTTCTGTTTGGTAAAATTTACAAATGATTATCTAAAAACGGAAGATTCTAAGTTCAACAGAATTTTTGACGGCTAAAAGCAGATTAAAGGAAATGTAAATGTAATAGCTTTATTTATTTATTTAATAGCTTTATTTATTTATTTAATAGCTTTATTTATTTATTTATTTATGTGGTCACTATATGTCTATAATCAACCTATTTATTAATGAATGTCATAAATTGTATTCCTATTTATTAATTATTATTTATTATTTCTCTCTTACTGCGCATGTTTGTTTATCTTGTGGTATATTGTTATTTCATAGGTATAGTACATTTTAAGAATGATAAAACTGTAATCAGATAATGTCGTAAGTGTTTTAGTTTGTGATAAGTGGACGAAATCTATTGCATCAATGTATGTCTAATGATCAATAAAATCTTGAATCTTGAATCTTGAATCTTGAGGTGTTCGAGCCACCCAAGCGGCGGAGCAAGCGGATACAAAAGCCGGTGCCTAAACCTGCCAAGAAGACAGAGGAACCTCAGGTAATGCTTTGACAGATGTCTGTTATTGTCTGGGTGAGGGACGAGGAGGAGGTGTTCGAGCCACCCAAGCGGCGGAGCAAGCGGATACAAAAGCCGGTGCCTAAACCTGCCAAGAAGACAGAGGAACCTCAGGTAATGCTTTGACAGATGTCTGTTATTGTCTGGGTGAGGGACGATGACAGATGTCTGTTATTGTCTGGGTGAGGGACGAGGAGGAGGTGTTCAAGCCACCCAAGCGGCGGAGCAAGCGGATACAAAAGCCGGTGTCTAAACCTGTCAAGAAGACAGAGCAACCTCAGGCAATGCTGTAACAGGTGTGTGTTATTGTCTGGGTGAGGGTCGAGGGGGAGGTATTGGAGCCACCCAAGCGGCGGAGCAAGCGGATACAGAAGCCATTGCCTAAACCTGCCAAGAAGACAGAGGAACCTCAGGTAATGCAGGTGTCTGTTATTGTCTGGGTCTGGGTGAGGGACAAGGGGGAGGTATTGGAGCCACCCAAGCGGCGGAGCAAGCGGATACATAAGCCAGTGCCTAAACCTGCCAAGAAGACAGAGGAACCTCAGGTAATGCAGGTGTCTGTTATTGTCTGGGTCTGGGTGAGGGACAAGGGGGAGGTATTGGAGCCACCCAAGCGGCGGAGCAAGCGGATACATAAGCCAGTGCCTAAACCTGCCAAGAAGACAGAGGAACCTCAGGTAATGCTTTGACAGGTGTCTGTTATTGTCTGGGTGAGGGACGAGGGGGAGGTGTTGGAGCCACCCAAGCGGCGGAGCAAGCGGATACATAAGCCAGTGCCTAAACCTGCCAAGAAGACAGAGGAACCTCAGGAAATGCTTTGACAGGTGTCTGTTATTGTCTGGGTGAGGGACGAGGGGGAGGTGTTGGAGTCACCCAAGTGGCGGAGCAAGCGGATACAGAAGCCTGTGCTTAAATGTGCCAAGAAGACAGAGGAACGTCAGGTAATGCTTTGACAGGTGTCTGTTATTGTCTGGGTGAGGGACGACGAGGAGATGTTGGAGCCACCCAAGCGGCGGAGCAAGCGGATACAGAAGCAGGTGCCTAAACCTGCCAAGTAGACAGAGGAACCTCAGGTAATGCTTTGACAGGTGTCTGTTATTGTCTGGGTGAGGGACGACGAGGAGATGTTGGAGCCACCCAAGCGGCGGAGCAAGCGGATACAGAAGCAGGTGCCTAAACCTGCCAAGTAGACAGAGGAACCTCAGGTAATGCTTTGACAGGTGTCTGTTATTGTCTGGGTGAGGGACGACGAGGAGATGTTGGAGCCACTCAAGCGGCGGAGCAAGCGGATGCAAAAGCAGGTGCCTAAACCTGCCAAGTAGACAGAGGAACCTCAGGTAATGCTTTGACAGGTGTCTGTTATTGTCTGGGTGAGGGACGACGAGGAGATGTTGGAGCCACTCAAGCGGCGGAGCAAGCGGATACAGAAGCAGGTGCCTAAACCTGCCAAGTAGACAGAGGAACCTCAGGTAATGCTTTGACAGGTATCTGTTAGTGTTTATTTCAATTTGTTATATTTTATGTACGGTACTTTTATTTTTCACATTTTCGTCAAAATTTTTTTGTTACTGGAAATGCTCTAAAATGCAAAAAAAACTAGTTATGGCAGTCCTGCTCACAAACAGACTTGAGGCGGAAGTATGGTTCCAAACTCGGCCACGACATCTGGCTAGCAGCATTATACAGGGAGTCCTACATTGACAGGAAGTAGTTCATAACTGACTAGTGCTGTGTAAAGTGTAAAAGTTCTTTATCTATTTCTGACCTTGAATCAAAACATTTCATTATTCACTTCAAGATGGCTACGGGTGCATACATCAGGATTACGATAGAATACCTGCAAATGTTACCACGTAGCAGTGAAAGTGATAACTCATGACTCACGTTTCCAGGAGGTGCTGGAAGCATACATCAGAATTAATATAGAATACCTGAAATGTTACCATGTAGCAGTGAAAGGGATAACTCATGACTCACGTTTCCAGGAGGTGCCAGAAGCATACATCAGATTATGATAGAATACCTGCAAATATTACCACGTAGCAGTGAAAGTGATAACTCATGACTCTCGTTTCCAGGAGGTGCCAGAAGCGTACATCAGGATCACCATTGAATACCTGCAACTGTTACCATGTAGCAGTGAAAGTGATAACTCATGTTTCCAGGAGGTGCCAGAAGCATACATCAGGATTACGACAGAATACCTGCAAATGTTACCACGTAGCAGTGAAAGTGATAACTCATGACTCACGTTTCCAGGAGGTGCCAGAAGCATACATCAGGATTACGACAGAATACCTGCAAATGTTACCACGTAGCAGTGAAAGTGATAACTCATGACTCACGTTTCCAGGAGGTGCCAGAAGCATACATCAGGATTACGACAGAATACCTGCAACTGTTACCAAGTAGCAGTGAAAGTTATAACTCATGACTCAAGTTTCCAGGAGGTGCCAGAAGCATACATCAGGATTACGACAGAATACCTGCAAATGTTACCACGTATCAGTGAAAGTGATAACTCATGACACACGTTTCCAGGAGGTGCCAGAAGCATACATCAGGATTACGACAGAATACCTGCAAATGTTACCATGTAGCAGTGAAAGTGATAACTCATGACTCACGATTCCAGGAGGTGCCAGAAGGTTATCGACCGTCGGAGTGGCTATCGGCAGTTATTCCAAAGAAGTTCCCGTACTACCCCCAAATGGGGGATGAGGTGGTGTTCTTCAAAGAGGGCTACCAGTTGTATCTGGACGCCGTGTTGCACCGTAAGATATACCAGCCCACCCCCGCACAACTCCATCCCTGGGGGAAGATCAACATCAAGGTAAAGCCTTTTCCGCGGGTTATTGTTATCTTAAAAGAGTCTGGGTTTGAAGAAATTGTAGCTTTTAAAAATAAATTATTATGGACGTTTGCTATCGCTGATTAAAGAAAAACAAAAAAGTGGGAGAGAAACTTGTTTTTTCGATCATTATTCCAGCATGCAGAAGAGTTGACAGTTGAAGGCATGGTTTACAGGGCTACCAACTAAGACCAGTCAGTAGTAGACTCCATTGCCAAACTGCACACCAGATTGGGTTATAACAATCGAGTGTTGATTTAATGACAAAATGGCAAAAGTGACACTTTGGAGTCTTATTATTGGCTGAAGCCCAACTGTCATCTTTACTGCTCCCAATAATATTGTTGTAAAATGTCTGCGATAATTTTTTTAACATTGAATTTCAAACAAATAATTGTAGCAGATTTGCTTAGCTCGCAAAACTTCAATATTAACCTGACCAGCACTATCAAACCTTTGCTTAGATTTTACCTTATGACTTCCTTTGCATTAGCTGTCAAACATCTTTAACTGCACAGCTGGTAATTTTGTAAATGATATTCTCCCATAAGATTTGCTTTGGAACTTACAGAGCCCGTGGGGTGGAGCCCTAAGGTTGGGAGGGGCGGGCGAGTACTCGAGTTTTGAGTATTTGTTCGAGTAGTAAAATACTCAAAACTATCGAGTCGATTAGTTGACTACTCCCGCCGTTTACCCCGAATAGTTGAAAATTGTATATACTCCCGCCGTTTAGCCACGTTTATGCCGCTAACAAATAACAAAATAAGTGACTGAAATAAAGAAAAATAAGCTTAAAATCTAGTTTTAGCTCATATGAAAGGAGACATCAGTGTGTTATTTTTGGATACCTGTGAGTTAAGATAAGTAAGAGAGGGGGCTCAGGGAGTGTTTGTGTCAGGTGCAAAAAATCATTTTCTAGTTCAAATGTTCTGGTTTTGATAAACTAACCCAAAATCTTTGTATGGACATATATTTGTAATACTTGTATTTTGTTTGTTATTGTTGTTAAAAACAGTATATATTTAGTATTTTTCATTTAAATCATTATTCATTCATGGCAAAATAAAGGTTAAAATAAAATAATAACATTAATAGTTCAATAACATTTTATGTTTATAGTTAAAGTTTATGTAAAAAGCATTGTTTTCCATAAAAAAATAAAACTAGTTTTTTTACTTTTTAAAGAACTACTCGCCTCGACTCGGTACTTGAGTAGTTTGGTTCAATGCTCGACTCGACTCGATTTAAAAAATACTACTCGCCCATCCTTAAAGGTTGGGTGGAACATTTTCAGGTCTATACGTTTATGTGATATGTAAGCTATGTTCATTCAACATTTTAGCTTAATCGGTCCATTAGTGTTTGTGTGATGGAAGGCTAAACATCCATCCATCCATCTATACAAACATCCAAACCTTTACATTTATTATCCTAGTAGGATAAATTAATTTAGTCTTCAATATTAAACTAGTAAACATAATTGAATATGGTAAATTTAACGATTGCTTATGTTTGTTTAGGAGCCAGAATTGGTGAAAGTGGTGGGGATAAGGTACGAAGTGAGGCCCCCTCACTTGTGCTGCTTACGTCTCGGAGTTATGAAACCCAACGGACAACTGACGGGGGAATACTTCCACATCAAGTACCACGACATACCAGATGTCATTGACTTCTTTGTGCTGCGGCAAACTTACGACAATGCACTGGATAGAAATTGGGAAATCGGTAAGTTAAGGAGATTGTTATAGCAGGGTTTAAAAGAGAATTAAGGTTCGTAATAAAATCAAAGAGTATCTGTTCTAAGATGGCTACTCTGGATTTTTTTGTTTTCACTAAAACCATTATGCTAATGTATTTGGCAATAATATGTATTGTTAAATCATATCAGGTACTTTTCAAGAAACCCTATGTCGGACACTCTTCATCCCTACGTTTAAAGAAAAGGTCTTCCTGAGAAAATTTGACGAAAAATATAAGTTTTTCAATTAAATCTCTCCTAAGGGCGTTTTTAGTTTAGGCCCTAAAAGGCTAACATTTTAACACATTTTAAACTATTGCACGTTGATCAGCTGTGAATTAAAATTGGTTGTCACTGAAACCTGGCGGAAATATCAAACTCATGCCTAGCATTTCCAAAACGTTCAATACTCACCTTACCAGTGTAAGAAGTGACCATAAGAATACCCCAAAGAATGTAAATTTAGTTTAGAACAGGACATGATAGCTCAGAGATAGAGCGCTGGCATCACAAGATGGACAAGGTTGATGTAGGTTTGAACCTGGTTGACTGATGAGAAACGTTTTCACGAGCGATCACCACTGGCTTGCCCATGTGATGCTGTTACTGCCCTCGCTGTCTTCAGATGATGTCACAGGCTTGTTGGTCCATAGTAATGAGGCAGCTGAGTTTTACAACTACTTAAAATTTGCTCTTTCTCGGCTGTAGGTGACCGGTTCAGGAGCATGATAGATGACCATTGGTGGTGGGGGCGAATCGACGGACGGAGATTCGTCAGCAACTCCTCTGAATTCCTGAAGTACCGCATCGTGTGGGACAATGGGGAGAGTGAGTTCATGAGCCCCTGGGACATGGAACCCGTGGAGCCTACAGGTAAGGGATGTGGTGTAGAACTACGCTTTGTTTAGAGTCGGTGGGTTTTAGACTTCAGGGTGTGCTGACTTGAAAAATCTAAAAATGTTGGTCTGGAATTTGTAGAAACAGAATCGACTTTAGGTGATCGATTCTCGATACCGATTCTAAGCCTGAGAATCGACTTTTGAAATAGACTCGTTTATAATACAAAATTCACAAACATAGATGTACAGCATCTATTAAAGCATGTAAGAACACTGAAACACCGATCAACCCGCCACCATTATAAATTTTCAATTTGCTACCAGTCACCAGATCGTAAAATAACTGGAATAAAGGTCCCCATTGGCAGTGGGGTGCTAATAGTCAATAGTCCTTGTAATTTTGGAATTTTTAATGTCCAGGGCTCTTCATCTTTGGGCCTTAATTTTACCCTGATCTTCCTTTGGATTTTTTTAAATAAAAATATATAGTATAGATAAATATATTTCATGTTTGCTGTAGTGTTATCACAACAAGGTTTCAAATGTTTTTTTAATTAGTTAGTATATGTGTTCCACTCCAGTTTTATTGTTTGAGTTAGTAGACTTTGTTTTTTAGTTAATTTTATGAAATTAATTTCTAATTTTGTTTAGTTTGCTACTATATGTTTTACAGGGTGAGCAAGATTGGTTTATCAGTTTTTATTGCCTTACAAAACAAATCTTCAGTAGTAAATTTCTTGAATATGCCCTTTGCCACTTAATATCCACTATTTCTGTAAATTTACAAACTACTATCTTAAAGATTTTTATATCCTGTAAATATAATAAATAACAGTTTTTTTTTACAATACTAATCAGTAAGTAAATAAGACAATATATCCATTTTTTACTTTGAAATCTCTGTTTGAGTCTTGGAATAATTTAAGTTTAATTTATAAATAATTACAATAAATTATTAAATTGTTTTTAGATAGGCCTACTATCTCAAAATGTGATCATTTAACCCTTTGAGTGCTAAGTGTATGTGAATGGAGTGGTTGAATTTGTATAGATTATTTAAATATCTTGAACATTTGAAATTATAAAAAGTGTGCTTTTGGTGGACACACACACACACACACACACACACACACACACACACACACACACACACACACACACACACACACACCCACACACACCACACACCACACACACACACACACACACACACACA
Organism: Allygus modestus; assembly: GCA_963675035.1. NCBI lineage: Eukaryota > Metazoa > Arthropoda > Insecta > Hemiptera > Cicadellidae > Allygus > Allygus modestus. The sequence goes on from OY776116.1 coordinate 14,709,435, forward strand.
CACACACACACACACACACACACACACACACACACAGTAAGGATGGGTAAACAGTAGCATAAAAACTGGTCAGATGTGCAATTCATAAAGAATTCTCACATTCCGTCAGCTTGGACCTGTGCCGTCCACAGTTTGCTCAAGGTCCGCCCTCTCCTTCAACTCTGTCACAGACACATGAACTCAGTATGAGTTGCTCATAAAAACTACTGTCGGAGCTGGGATTCAAACCCTCAACCCAAGTACTATCCCCCTGGCCGGCTAGATCACTCAGCCTCCTGATCAGATTACCAGCTGAATTGGACCCTCTGGTATTAAGAGTATACTCAGGACAAATTATTTTGGGTTGTGTCTTCTAGGAGTGTGCGATGCAGCGATTTTATTTTGATTCGATGCAACGATGCGATCAATGAATTTTGATTCGAATCTATGCAACGTGATATGTTTCACTGATTAAAACTCAGCCTATATACCAATTTTGATGATCAACATGGATGATCTACCATCTGGGCCTAAGTCTAGTTATAATTTTACAATTTGGTCAATAATTAATTCTTCTTACATCCTATCTTGATCCATCATTACAAAAGTTTTTGCAATAAAACGCATAATCTAAACTTAATTGTACTTAATTGTATTTAAGTTTCAAAGGACGGACGAATACAAACGAGCACCAAAGTTAAATAAGAAGTGAAGATGTAGACAGTTTTGCCAGATTGTAAAATACCGCTATCGTACCATGCCAGTAAAACTACTGTATATTTGACCAAATACTATTTTACCATTGACTATACACCTGTAGTAGACGGTAAATGCAATGCTAAATTTGGTTAACCAAGGAACAGCACAATCCATTGAGTGCGGTCGGCGACAGGGGCTATCGAATGTGATTCCTTCTAGTAGACATCACGCGAACTACTTGGAATCGCATGGGCAGACGAACAGACAGAGTACACTTGATTGACGCTGGTGAAAGACGGTTATGACGTCGACCCCATTTTTATTACAAGTTTTTAACAGTTATTACAATATTATTTTTATTTCACACAACCTTTGTTATTACAGCCTTGCAGCCTTTGTTAAATCGTATATTAAAACTTCCAAGTTGGGAGGAAAGTGAGACAATTGTTTTATTAGCAAAATGAGATTTCAAACACCCGCCACGGCCGAGCTGAGCCTGCCAAACGGCATGAGCCAGAGTTACGTCCGCCATTGCGATGGTAGCGATTTCTATCCAGTGCTGTCAGAACTACGTGGAGAATCCCGCATCTTTTGTTATCAGAAGGGTTCATAAGGTTTTCAGTCTAGTACAGGTGTAGTCAATGATTTGACCTACCCTAGGAATAGTTTAGTGAAGGTAACGTTATTCAAATAACTCACTGTTTATTATAAATTCATAATGGGGAAAAATGTGGTTGTAAGATAATAACTCAAAGAAATAATGTTAGTCAGCTGACTTATTTATTGCTTTTAACCGGACCCCACCACTCCCGTCCTGCCCCTCTTCCTTCCTTATCTCCAAGGTAAGATTTTTTGCCACCAACTCAAACACTACCCATGCTTGTTGTAGCTTGAGTAAACGGCGGGGGTAACTCCCCATGCTCTTGGTAGCGTGGGTAAACGGCGGGGGTATAGGAACGCATCGAACACCTTCGATGCATCGCTATTTCTATTGAAGCTAATCGGATCGAATCGAGATTTCAATGCTTTTCGATGCATCGCACACCTGTAGTCTCTTCCAGGTTACACTGCATGTCAAACGTAGACCACAGACAGAGCTCTTAATGGTACAATTAATTATACAGCATTATCAATGATTTTAGATGGCAGACTCAAAAGCCGATATTTTGCCCCTTAGCACTCAAAGGGTTAAAACTGACTAGTTTAGCTACATTTTGTATTAATAAGTGTATTAAAAAATATGAAAAACATGTATTTGTTTGATATTTAGTACATTCTCAGATTCATCACGACAATGTCACATTTTAAATGAATCTTTAAAATATTACCATGTCAGGAAATTTTAAATTAAACAGAATCAATTTAGCCTATTATTAAACACTATCCAAGCCTTCCATTCTAACCCACTTTCTAACACCATTCTTGCACATTCCTCGCAATTTCCGTTTATGATTTGTTTCTCCTCTGTTGTCGTCTTTGTTTGTGTTGCGGTAACACTGTTATTGTGGGGTGGAACAGCGGAGCCTGTAGAAGTGGGGGGGTCAATTCCAGTGTCGTCGCAAGAGATCGCAGCCATCCTGTATCGCCCGCGACCCGACGAGTGGCCGCTGGGGGATCGCGACGCGGCGTGCGAGCGCATACTGATGGGCCTAGAGCAGGTGATGGAACTGAGCGTTGCCGAGCCGTTCATCGCGCCGGTGGACCTCAACCGCTACCCATCGTACGCCAAGGTCGTCGAGTATCCCATCGACCTGTCCACCATCAAGGTGAGAGACCGAGCTTTGCTTGGGGAAGGTGTAGATGTGATTTAGACCATATCCTAATGACGAGCAGATTTCCTTAGTTCATTTGCCTCTTTTCTCCATGTTTAATGTCACTCCAGTTGTTATTATAGCTCAATGTCGCTTTGATTAATTGTTATAAGACCACACCATGTGTAATCTTTATTCAATGGCTTTCGTCGCTGTTCTTAGGAAACCACATGTTATTACTTAAGTACATGAATATTACTTCAACAGTTCACTAATTGATTATAAACAGCTGTTATAATTCTTTTGTTTTGATTTTAAACTCCATTAGTCCAACATTAATTTGTGGAATTTTTGAAATTAGCTTTTTATTTTATTTTTTCTAAGGATAAAACCTGTCTATAATAGCGGATAATTAAATGGTTGTACGCTGTTACTGTTGCCATTTTGCCATAGATAATATCACTCTAAATGTTATTCCGATCAGCTGGTGTGGATTTTGGCAAAGCAGCACGTCTACTATTGGCTTATCTTGGTTGATAGCCCGGCAAACCACGCCCTCAACTGGCAATTCAATTATCTGCTATTATAGAACTTAATTGTATCCCAGAAATTAATTATTTGGTTCTAACATGTGAAGGAAATTGTTTGAGCTGTTTTTTTAGATGAGTTGAAAGCAATCAAACAAACCACCAACCAAGCAACCTTACTCATATTAGATTAGAGGATCTTATTGTCATCAACACAATAAATCTTAAAAACAACATCAAGGTATAAAATCCATCTAAAAATAATTAAATTATAATATTTTTACTTAGGAACATTAAATATCATCAAGTGCATAAAATAGGATAGAAAGTAGCCTATAGTATTTTCTACATTAATTCAATTTAAGATCAAGAACAGAGGTAGAGCGCTGGCCTCTTAAGTCACACGTGGTCAGCGTAGGTTCGATCCTGGCTACGAACCACCTGGCTCGTTTACTTTTTTAGAGCGGTCGCCACTGGCTTGCCCGTGTGACTTATTCCGTTATGGATTCTCTTTAGATTGCCACACATGTTTACCGATCCATGGTGATGGGCAGTTGAGGTTTTTAAGGGAAAAAATGCTAGTATGCATGTTGATAAAACAATATGAAGTAACCAAAAAACACTTCAACTCATCTTCTGAAATGGTAGATTAAAATGACAGTGGATAAACAACTGTGATCAGTTTTTCAAAGTCTCATTGCATCAACACTAGTTGTGGTTACAACTTAAAGTTGATTTAATTTGAAGCTTTCTTAGGAAGGGTCAGTGATGAATACATTTTTGGTAATAGAATTGTTTTTTAAAGCCATGAGAGTTTTTAAGCTCTGGATAAGGAATTTAGTCTTTTACAAATTTACAAATATCCCTTTATTTATTTTATAAGCTCCCATTTTTTAAGGCAGTGATTTTACCTTGAAACACCTAGCTACGGTTAATCTAGCAATGTTCTGTATAATTTTGTTTTAGTTGTTTACAACATCTGTGTATTGGTTTTAATGCTTGTAGTGTATTGTTGAAATACTATTGGAATAAGCATTCCCAATATGATTGGCAGGCGAGGTTCGACAACAGGTTCTACCGGCGGATTGCGGCCGCTCAGTTTGACATTCGCTACCTCGCTACCAACACGGAGAAGTTCAACGAGGCCCACAGCTACATCGTCAAACAGGCCCGCATCGTCACTGATCTCTGCCTCAAAATCGTCAAGTAAGTAATGATTGTCCATACAAATCATTTTTCCAACAGCCGCGCCCAAAGTGCTTATTTACGATCTAAAAAACATTTCGTAAAACAGCTGTTTTCTGTTTAGCAAAAGTCTTTCGCTTGACGTGCCTTACTTTTCCGCTCGCTGAAGTTGTAACTTGTTATTTTGGACCAAGCTAACTGACTCGGTGTTTATAACCTCAATCTTGTGAATTCAGCCAAAATTGATGAAAGTGATTTGTTTATGTTTTTGGTACCATAATTATAATTGTAGGGCAAATTGTGTATTTATTTTGAGTGTAAAGTGTCTTTGTCGCTTTCAGAAGTTTACTGCACTCTGTAGTTTTCTCCCAAGCGGCAAAGACCTCTTATTACATCACTAGTTTTCCTATCCGAGCAAGTTTGTACCCAACGAAAGGTATCTTCAGTTGTAAACAAACATAGCAAAACATCTTATATTAAAACGGATGATAACATCATACTTTCAATCAACACATAGTTTAGGCTTCCGCCGTCAGATAGCGCCACTGTTTTGAAAATTCAGCCATTTACTGTGTTTATGTGATGCCCTTTCTTAGAATTCTGAGATGTATTGTCAAATCTACATAGAAACACCTTTAATTTGGCACCTCAAACGTTAAAATCTGTCAAGCCGTTATTGCGTTTTGACTGTGAAGAAAAAACCCCTAGCGTATTAATATATAGATAACTATTATCATAACAGGATGTACACCCCTATAATACAAGTTCTACGATATACCTTTGCACTCATGGCCTTCAGCCTCCCAACACCTTACCTCAGACTCACGGATATTATTATCCATTGTAATCACCGCACACTTTTCATATTTCAAATAGGTGTTTACCTTTTTGTTTTACACAGAAAATTTACTGGTTGGAAACGTTGATTGTTACGTTTTTTTATTCGATATACCGGTTGTCCCACTTACAGGGACAACAGTTACAACGGTAACTAATGGTTGAACCATTAGCTAGGGCCTAGACACTTACATTTAGAAGAGGCAGCAAACTTTTGAAGGGGGGACACATCTTAATTGAAGTAAATATTTGTTAACAAGTGTTAAGCCTTGTTTACTTTATTTTGTTGTATTTTAGTTACAAAAGTTGCTTTAAGCTTAAGTGATGACTTTTTCTATTACACTTTGTATTTATATTCAATGACAATAAACACACTCTATTCTGTTCCATTCTATCATTGACTATTGTAATCTGTATGGCCCATTTGTCCTTCTTTTAGTGTTAGCCAGAATTTGAAATGGACGTAGTTTGATTAGGTCACCGACGGAGTGTGCTGCTATTTATTTTAGTTATTTACACAAACTTTAAAAAATCTCCACCCCAGACAGCAATTGATAATCAACTTACGTTTGCTTCCCAACACACCAACTGTTGTATTATCCCCTCCTGAGAGGATAAGTAATAGTTGACAGCAGTATACTCCGTTGTGATTAGTGTAATTATGTCCTCTTTGAATCCTGCTAACACAAAACCATGGTTGGTTTTTACAATGGCAATGAGAAGTCTACTTCTGTATCTAGAGTCAATGATTCTATTCTAAAAAGTTGTTCGGTTGTCCCGGTGTTCCACTGTATAACCAAACATTGCCCGTTCTCAGGGAGACCTGCACGGTGGACGTGTCGTCTCTCTACCGACAGCTGCTGGAGAGCTACCGGTCCAGTGAGTCAGAGGAGGGGGGTGAACCAGGTCCGTCGACCAGTCGCCACCGTCTCAAGGCCGCGGCCGCCCGGTCCATGAGGGCAATGCGCGCGAGTCGACGGGAGGCGTCGCGCCAGACTGGGCCGTTCGATTGGAAGAGGGAGTGCCGCGAGTTCCTCGAGATGCTGTGGGCCTGCCGGGACTCGGAACCCTTCAGGTGACGCGCTGATACTATTCTGAATTTTAGAAAATTTATTTTCTTAGTTCCCTAACTTTTAATTTAGAAAAACCTATGTAGAAATTCTTCAACTGAATAAAGAGCTCTCAGTTTTAACAAATGTTCAATTTTTCTTTTAAATGGTCCTAAGGGCAGTTCTCTAACAGAAGCAGGCAATCAATTCAAAAAAGTATTGGTAAATTAACTATTTAGTGATTTTTAAAGGTTGCTAATCAATATTCACAGTTGATAAGTTGGTCAATTGATCATCGAATACGACTTTATTGATCGATTCTCGGTTTCGGTTACTCTCTTAAAATCGATAGAACCGAGAACTTTATCTAACACATAACCAACCATTCACATTTGAGTTTTTGAAACCCAATGGACTTTTCCAGAGAGCCGTTGGACAGACTGGAACACCCCGACTACTACCGGATCGTGGACACCCCCATGGACCTCGGGACTATGCGAGAGGAACTGCAGGGAGACAACTACGAGAGCCCGGAGGACTTCTGTGACGACCTGCGCCGGATATTCTCCAACGCCAAGAAAACCACGGACAAGCGATCCAGGGTGAGTGGTCGTCTCACAAGGTTTAGATGGCAGCATTTGCTGCAAGATGTGCTTATTGCTAATTCGTCAGATTTTTCATGTTCACACTTTCTGTAAGGGAGAGTAACGGAAAGTCAGGAAATTTGAAAAAGGTCAGGGAAGAGTTAGAAAAACACAGAAAGTCAGGGTACTTTTTTTCGTTTTAATTGTTAAAGCAAAGTAATACTGTGTGAAAATCAAAACTTAAATTTTTGTTAAATTGTTGTTTATGGTGCAACAAAGAGGAAGCAAAGAAAAAATTGCCAGATACCACCTAAATACCATTTACCTGGTAAATTTTGGTGGTGCATGTTTTGTTTGCAAGTTATTGAGTTATGCTGATGTGCTTGTAATTCTTCTTGGATATATTGAATATAACGGACAACTGGGTGTATATGCGCTTTTCCTTTAAGTTACAATGAATAATCACGCAACAGTACAGTCTGGCCTTACTTGTGTTTGATAAATTAGGACCATCCAAATAAGGAGTAGATGAATACGAGAGAGTGTTATAAAAACCTTTTATCCTATACTTCTTTAATTTTTGTTTGGTTCTAAGACTAAGCAAAATTCTTATTGCTTATGAATAGGATCTTGTTATTATACCTTAAAGGTTTTAAGCAAACTATTATAAAAATATAAATTTCAGAAAGCGTTGTAAAGTATTTGTCTAAATCCAAGGAAGTATAATTGAATGGTCTCAAATATTGAATCCGCCAATACATAAGTACTGTTGTTTTCTGTTACAGATTTACACAATGGCTGTGAGGCTGTCAGCACTTGCTGAGACAAACATGAATAGAATTTTGAATACGTGGAATAATTTGAACAAAAGAGGTATGAAATCGAGGTTGTGTTTGTCTTTATTGGTTTTTATTTTGTAAATTTTCTCTTAGTTTCATATTATCGATTTTATGGTTATAGCAGTGAATGAATGGTGTTATGTAACTTCATACAGAACTTAAAACACTAATTTTAAGATTCATGTAATCCAGTGTGAAATCCGCCATACCAAATTTGAGCTATTATTGTGAAAAACCCCTAAAACTTAGCATGTTGGTTAAATGTACAGTAAAACCTCGATAGTTCGACACTTTGTGGACTAAAGGGGTGTCAAACTATCGAAATGTCGAACTATCAAAATGTCGAACTACAGGGAGTATATGGAACTTTTTAACACAGGGATTATTATGAGGCGTATTATGAAAGAATCAAAAACGTGTTTAACTCCTGCAGCGTCTCGAGCGAACTGACGACCTACTTACTGGGAAGGACGGGGAAGGGCGTTGATAGGATGGGGTAGGGGGAAGGTTGAGTTATTTATAAAAAAAGTGGTAGTGCACGTTTGCGAAAACAATAAGCGGGCTCCCATCACTGACCGGCGAACCCGTCAAGGACACTATCGGTCACCGCTACTGTCATGTCATGTCGTCACGGGCCGTGTCGAAGTATACAGACTGTCGAACTATCGAAGTTCTACTGTATATACAAATTCAGAAAATATTTTAAAAAATCCTAGGGCTTTGCCCCATTGGCTTTAAAAGTTTTAACGTTATCTATTGCAAAATTAACTTGGTCACGTGATCAATTTGAAATTTATATATAATAACTGTAAAAGTTAAGTTATTTCAGGATGCAGCAAACACAAGTGTTTCTTATTGTGCCAGCTACTGAACATAGACGATTTGAATGTAAGGGGGGTGAAGGAAGGTCATCCTCACATAGCCAAAATCTCGCAGTTGCTACGACAACAATGCGACTATCCATTCTTCTAAATTCCCCGGATTGCTCACCTTGTCATCAGAGTGTGTGGAATGACAATATATTATTGTTTTATCTGATAGCTGTGTGTTTGGTTGGGGAGGGGGATAGCCTAACCAATGGAAAACACTCCTGTACCTCACATTTAAATAATCTATGATCAGTGTATTATGAGGTCTGGACAATTAGATAGGAATTGAGTAAATTAATAGAGTCAGCAATGAAAAATAAATCGTCAACCTTTTAGAAGTTTATGCTCCTGCTTGTTATTTGTGTTACCAAAACAATTTTCTTGGATGTTAAAGCATGATAAAAAATAAGTTGAAGAAATTTAAGGTTTACAAGTATCTTCAAAGAAAAATATCCTCGAATATCAAATGTTAATTATATTTTATTTAAAGGTGGGAGGAAAACACAAAGAAGAAGAAAACTGTTGATGTCTGACGACGGCAATGGTTCAGTCAGTGAATATGAACCTCCAGGTAAGAAATATTAATAAATTATTTATTTCCTCTAATCACACAGTTTACTATGATAAATAATAACATTTAAAACATTCGCTGCTGAAAATGTATATCAAGACGTAACACATGTGCTAAAAATTTGTATTTCATAAAATCTTTCCTTTTATGTTCAAAAGTCGGGAATAAGTGTCATAATCTAAATTCAAGGCTCCTATCGATAGTTTTGGGCGTAAAGATTTATTGGTCGCTGGCGGACCCTCAGCACTGCGCACCAAAAACAGCACAAAAACTATCACACACCTTCACCGCACCGCAGTTCCACGATGTTGCAAATGATACAGTGTAGTTTTCTTTATAACCTATTGACTAAAAATAAACTATTTACACTATATACGTGTACCATACTGAGTACATACTATATACATAAACACGTAATAGCGCGCTGCCCCGCCGGCGACCAAGCCGCACCCAAGCGGCAACTCCTGTAGTCCACCGGCAACCAGCCGCATTTAATGTCTTAATTATATGAAATTGTATGCCGTAAAATTCAGTTGTCTTGGAAATAGTTTAATACAACTCCCCTTGTTAAAAAATAAAATAAACCGGTACACTAACATTCAGTAACGTTTGGGGGGATAGTAGCCCTTGGTGGTAGGAAGGGTTTGTGGGGGGAGAGCATACTCAATGTCATGGAGGGGTGGGGCAGTTGTATCTTTAAAGATATTCCTATAGCCTTACGTTGCATTAGTAGTAGATAAACAAAACTCATTTGTTTAGTGTGTTTTCTCTTAGCCTAGAATGTGTTGAAATTTAGTACTTTCTAGCCAATTAAATCATTAAGAATATCATAAACAATCTGCAAAAGTTGCTTTATAAAGTGGCAGTATTTAAATGGTTAACTTTAAAGATTAACTTTTTTTCACAGGTCCGAGGAAGGGCACGTCTTCAAGATTTAAATCAGGTAAGATTTTAATCACAGAATCGTAAAAATAGAGATCCGGTTACTTCTAATGGGCAAAAATTGTTCTGTTTTTCAATAAATAATTAAATAATTATTTATTTCCGTCCACATGGCTGGCCATGTTATTAAAAATCACGTTTAGGCTATTCCTATTGAAGAAACTGATCAAATTTCTGGAAGAGAAGCATAGTAGACTACTTATTAACCTTTATTTACAACATAAATGTTCTTTACCATTTATGTATTTTTATACTTGTTTCTCCTAACATTAAATAAATATTAGTAATGTTCAACTGTAATTTATAATTTTAAACTTTCTAGGGAGAATCAAAAGACAGAACAGAAAGAGATACACAGAATCAGAAGAAGAAAGCTCTGTTGCAAACCCTGGTACTTCTACTAGAGGTAGGAACAAGCTGTATAAAATAAATATACCTTGTTTACTCTCGGAGTGCGGTTGGCGAAGGGTCTCTACCTGCCCCAGTCCCATTCGCGGGCTGCATGTGTGAGAGCGACCGACCGTTCGCCAGCCGCACTCCGAGAGTAAAGGGATTATAATACCTTGTTTACTCTCGGAGTGCAGTTGGCGAAGGGTCTCTACCTGCCCCAGTCCCATTCACGGGCTGCATGTGTGAGAGCGACCGACCGTTCGCCAGCCGCACTCCGAGAGTAACCGGATTATAATACCTTGTTTACTCTCGGAGTGCGGTTGGCGAAGGGTCTCTACCTGCCCCAGTCCCATTCACGGGCTGCATGTGTGAGAGCGACCGACTGTTCGCCAGCCGCACTCCGAGAGTAAACGGATTATAATACCTTGTTTACTCTCGGAGTGCGGTTGGCGAAGGGTCTCTACTTGCCCCAGTCCCATTCACGGGCTGCATGTGTGAGAGCGACCGACCGTTCGCCAGCCGCACTCCGAGAGTAAACGGATTATAATACCTTGTTTACTCTCGGGAGTGTGGTTGGCGAAGGGTCTCTACCTGCCCCAGTCCCATTCACGGGCTGCATGTGTGAGAGCGACCGACCGTTCGCCAGCCGCACTCCGAGAGTAAACGGATTATAATACCTTGTTTACTCTCGGAGTGTGGGTGGCGAAGGGTCTCTACCTGCCCCAGTCCCATTCACGGGCTGCATGTGTGAGAGCGACCGACCGTTCGCCAGCCGCACTCCGAGAGTAAACGGATTATAATACCTTGTTTACTCTCGGAGTGCGGTTGGCGAAGGGTCTCTACTTGCCCCAGTCCCATTCACGGGCTGCATGTGTGAGAGCGACCGACCGTTCGCCAGGCGCACTCCGAGAGTAAACGGATTATAATACCTTGTTTACTCTCGGAGTGTGGTTGGCGAAGGGTCTCTACCTGCCCCAGTCCCATTCACGGGCTGCATGTGTGAGAGCGACCGACCGTTCGCCAGCCGCACTCCGAGAGTAAACGGATTATAATACCTTGTTTACTCTCGGAGTGTGGGTGGCGAAGGGTCTCTACCTGCCCCAGTCCCATTCACGGGCTGCATGTGTGAGAGCGACCGACCGTTCGCCAGCCGCACTCCGAGAGTAACCGGATTATAATACCTTGTTTACTCTCGGAGTGCGGTTGGCGAAGGGTCTCTACCTGCCCCAGTCCCATTCACGGGCTGCATGTGTGAGAGCGACCGACCGTTCGCCAGCCGCACTCCGAGAGTAAACGGATTATAATACCTTGTTTACTCTCGGAGTGCTGTTGGCGAAGGGTCTCTACCTGCCCCAGTCCCATTCACGGGCTGCGTGTGTGAGAGCGACCGCCCGTTCGCCAGCCGCACTCCGAGAGTAAACTGATTATAATACCTTGTTTACTCTCGGAGTGCTGTTGGCGAAGGGTCTCTACCTGCCCCAGTCCCATTCACGGGCTGCATGTGTGAGAGCGACCGACCGTTCGCCAGCCGCACTCCGAGAGTAAACGGATTATAATACCTTGTTTACTCTCGGAGTGCGGTTGGCGAAGGGTCTCTACCTGCCCCAGTCCCATTCACGGGCTGCATGTGTGAGAGCGACCGACCGTTCGCCAGCCGCACTCCGAGAGTAAACGGATTATAATACCTTGTTTACTCTCGGAGTGCGGTTGGCGAAGGGTCTCTACCCGCCCCAGTCCCATTCACGGGCTCCATGTGTGAGAGCGACCGACCGTTCGCCAGCCGCACTCCGAGAGTAAACTGATTATAATACCTTGTTTACTCTCGGAGTGCGGTTGGCGAAGGGTCTCTACCTGCCCCAGTCCCATTCACGGGCTGCATGTGTGAGAGCGACCGACCGTTCGCCAGCCGCACTCCGAGAGTAAACGGATTATAATACCTTGTTTACTCTCGGAGTGCGGTTGGCGAAGGGTCTCCACCTGCCCCAGTCCCATTCACGGGCTGCATGTGTGAGAGCGACCGACCGTTCGCCAGCCGCACTCCGAGAGTAACCGGATTATAATACCTTGTTTACTCTCGGAGTGTGGTTGGCGAAGGGTCTCTACCTGCCCCAGTCCGATTCACGGGCTGCATGTGTGAGAGCGACCGACCGTTCGCCAGCCGCACTCCGAGAGTAACCGGATTATAATACCTTGTTTACTCTCGGAGTGTGGTTGGCGAAGGGTCTCTACCTGCCCCAGTCCCATTCACGGTAGGGGTCTGCGGTGCACCGAAAAACCGGTACCGGTACGGTACACAACTAATTACCGTCATCGGTTCGGTACAGAACATAACCCCGGTACAGATTCGGTACGGTACAGTTTACTGCTTCAAACAATAAACAGAGATAAGCTAAACAATGTTTAACAAAATAAGTGGTTTAAATAAGACCGACTCCTATTTATAACTAGTCATTTCCTTTAAGGAAAACAAGCCCCAAAACTCGTAGGAAAAGAGACGTTGACAGGTGTTATTTATAGCTGAACGAGAATGGAGATAAGAAAGGTGTGCATGTGGAGTGGGGAGTAGCTGGGTAGGGTCGCAAAAAATGTCCTTGAAGACAAGAAAGGTTTAGACTAGGAAAGCGTGAGGGGTAAGGGGGGAGGGAGGTAAATTAGCTGTAAGTCAGTTGTTTGTCAACAATATTCCTAGGGTGAGTGGCTGTAAATCAGTTGTTTGTCAACATCATTCCTAGAGTGAGAAAAGGAATACTATCCTTTAAACCACTTTCGTTCTACATTATGATTTCAAATTAAACTGCTTTTATTTATGTATTATTATTATTGTTATTGAAGTATACTAGTTAAATTTTTAAATTATATTAAAAAAGGTTTAAAAAATGGTTGAAAACTAATTCAAAAATAGCCACTAACTTAAATTTCAAATGGTAGCATAAATTTGTTATTTTTTACTGTGCTGTGAAATTTGTACATACATATATCTGTTATATGTTAGATTATCTTGTGTGGTTTTGGAAAATTAAACTAAAATTTATTATTAACAATAACCTAAATTTATTTTTTGATAAGGTTAATAGCTAATTATTTCAAATATGATATAGGCAAATTAACATTATATAAAACTGTCTTACTTTTATTACTTTATTTATTTATTTTTCAGTTTTCCATGGTACTTATGTTTAAATAAATGTACTGTAATATTTGTTATGGACTTCAATTTTGAATTTAGTAATATAATTAAGTAATTTTAGAATTATTTTGATTTTAATCTTCAGTATTTATTGGTCTTTTTTTCTAATTTATAATTTCTTTTAGTTTCACATCATACATAGTTTTATTTAAGTTATCTGATTTTACTTTGTATTAATGATGTAATAATCTCCCAATGCAACAAGAATAGTATTTACAAAACCTTGATTTTTGTTGTTTGTATGAATTAAACCAATAGTTTTTATTTATATTGAAATCAATATAATTAATCATTTAGCAACTTTGCAATTGATTGATTTTCAAGTAATTTTTGAATTTATTTCTCATGATTATTTCAAGAACTTGCATTAATACCCAATAATAACAATTTTAAAATGTAATACTCCGAAGATGCAGGTTTTAAAAATATTTTTATCTTTAGTATAGTTATTTATTTGTTTAATCAAATTAATAATAATAATTGTATATGACCTTAATTATTACTCAATAATTTGTTTATGATACATTCAAATTAATAACTAAATTAGTATATATGACGGTACATTGTACCGTACCGAATTTGTACCGAGAACCGAGGTACAAAATCTTTTACCGTACCGAACCGTACCGATCTGAAATTGTTGGTACCGCAGACCCCTAATTCACGGGCTGCATGTGTGAGAGCGACCGACCGTTTGCCAGCCGCACTCTGAGAGTAAACGGATTATAATACCTTGTTTACTCTCGGAGTGCGGTTGGCGAAGGGTCTCTACCTGCCCCAGTCCCATTCACGGGCTGCATGTGTGAGAGCGACCGACCGTTTGCCAGCCGCACTCTGAGAGTAAACGGATTATAATACCTTGTTTACTCTCGGAGTGCGGTTGGCGAAGGGTCTCTACCTGCCCCAGTCCCATTCACGGGCTGCATGTGTGAGAGCGACCGACCGTTCGGCAGCCGCACTCCGAGAGTAAACGGATTATAATACCTTGTTTACTCTAGGAGTGTGGTTGGCGAAGGGTCTCTACCTGCCCCAGTCCCATTCACGGGCTGCATGTGTGAGAACGACCGACCGTTCGCCAGCCGCACTCCGAGAGTAAACGGATTATAATACCTTGTTTACTCTCGGAGTGTGGTTGGCGAAGGGTCTCTACCTGCCCCAGTCCCATTCACGGGCTGCATGTGTGAGAGCGACCGACCGTTCGCCAGCCGCACTCCGAGAGTAAACGGATTATAATACCTTGTTTACTCTCGGAGTGTGGTTGGCGAAGGGTCTCTATCTGCCCCAGTCCCATTCACGGGCTGCATGTGTGAGAACGACCGACCGTTCGCCAGCCGCACTCCGAGAGTAAACGGATTATAATACCTTGTTTACTCTCGGAGTGTGGTTGGCGAAGGGTCTCTACCTGCCCCAGTCCCATTCACGGGCTGCATGTGTGAGAGCGACCGACCGTTCGCCAGCCGCACTCCGAGAGTAAACGGATTATAATACCTTGTTTACTCTCGGAGTGCGGTTGGCGAAGGGTCTCTACCTGCCCCAGTCCCATTCACGGGCTGCATGTGTGAGAGCGACCGACCGTTCGCCAGCCGCACTCCGAGAGTAACCGGATTATAATACCTTGTTTACTCTCGGAGTGTGGTTGGCGAAGGGTCTCTACCTGCCCCAGTCCCATTCACGGGCTGCATGTGTGAGAGCGACCGACCGTTCGCCAGCCGCACTCCGAGAGTAAACGGATTATAATACCTTGTTTACTCTCGGAGTGCGGTTGGCGAAGGGTCTCTACCTGCCCCAGTCCCATTCACGGGCTGCATGTGTGAGAGCGACCGACCGTTCGCCAGCCGCACTCCGAGAGTAAACGGATTATAATACCTTGTGGCTCTTGGTGGAGGAGTTCCCCATTCTCTGTGGATTACCTCAGAAAGGTATCCCTTTTTCGTTTTAGAGAAGCTGAAGTTACAACTTACTAAATAGTAGGGATGAGTCAATTCCAATTTTTTTTATATTCTATTATCTAGCAGCTATTTTGTAGTTAATGTTTAATCTAATTGTGGATTGTAATTTTGTATAATTTAATATTGGTTTTACTACGGTAGTATATTACAATGGGAAAAGCAAGTTTCACGACATTTCGGGATCTAGAATCTGACCTATCTTCTGGTGAGGAAAACACCTAAAACATAACAAAATTGCACCAAATATTAGTGGCACGATCCAGGCAAAGCTGAAATAAACACAAAAAAAACTAAAAGAGAACTGTAAAAGCAGTAAAAATATATAAAAAATACCCCCGTTGCAGCAAACCTGCACACTCAGCGAATTTAAAATGGTACTTCACTACGTCATGAAGCCACTTAAAAACTTTCATCGAAGCATATTCAAAAATATGCGAGATACAATATTTTATTTATTCCCCTTAAGAAAAACATTAGGACTGAGAATGCAGGTTTGCTGCATCAAGGACCACAAAAATTGGGTTTTTATGCAAATATGCTCACATTTTAAAATGCTCAATCAAACCCTTTTTGCTCATTCCTTGTTCGCTAATAACAGTGAAATGTTAAATAGCGTATCTGTAAAAAATGAGGAATATTTTATACAAAAACCTTAACTTGCACGTATTATAGACTAAAAAAAAAACAAAAAAAAAACAGCTGAGTGGATTTCATGTCGTTGGTCAAAAACTGCAATGAGGTTGTTTAAACCCAGCCAAAAAGAGCAAACAGGATGTGTACTGTCAGCTGAAAACAGTTGGTAGACAATTTTGAACAATGAAATTCAAACATCAAAGTTCCACTAAAAGTAGATTTTCAATCGACAAGGCCTTTCTGTATCAAAGTTACCATTGTTAGGTCAAATCTACTGGTCAAATGATACTGAAAGGCGTTGTCAAATCACAATCCTGAAAGGATTAAACGTTTATTTTTATTGGAATGTTTACGTTTTAATTTCAGAGTTAAAAATTTAAATTATTTCTAATAATGAGCTCCTCGACCAGTTAGTAGATAGACAGTTGTTGATGTAGAACACAAAACAGATGAAAACTAAAATCAGGGGGCAACTGTAACTTTACCAGTCGCAACAGGGACCAAGTTGGATAACTCCAGCCTCCTCCCGTTATCAACTGAACTTCAACTACCCACATTTATATATTAACTATCTTAAACTTTTAATTGGTATTATGCAAATGCTTTGTTGAAAAATCAAGTAAATGAAAGTAAATACTTTTTGGTTTTTATGAGATTTTTTGTATGTTCAGCTATCAAGAGGCCGTCCCGACTGAGGGAAAATAGTGAAAATGAAGAAAGCAATAACGACAGCGATGTGGACTACCACCCCAAAGCGGCTGGCACAGGTTTGTAAAATGTTTTACCAAAGAAACCAAACTAGTTAGCTAAAAATGAACTTGTTGTAATGAAACGAGCCAGGTTTGTAAAAATACTTTCATGCTGCGATCAGTCATAGTGTATCTTTGCCGAAGTAGGTCTTGTCGAATACAAAGTGTTGTATTTCCTATAATCTACTTCTTAATTATCCAAGGAATTTTTTCGTGACCAATTTCGACGATTGAGGTGTCAAATTAAAGGCATTTTTCCCAAGATGTTTCGAAAGTAATTGATTTGCTCCTCAGCCGGAAAAATCAGATACTTATTTCTTACCATAGTGTACTGTAATGTGTGGTAATTAAATTACAAATATCAATTAAATAAATATATAGTGTACTTATACACAGTATCAATTATTAGTATAGGTTTTTTAATGAAAATGTAATTTTCTGGATACTCTAAAAATGTTGTGGTCAGATTTTGGTCCTAGTTAGTTACGGAAATGGATTTCACTGTGATTTTTGGATGTGTACCTACAGACCTAAAGACCACATGAAAGACTCAATTTTTTATCTAAATACATAAAACAAAGTCGGGTTAGTATATTAGTTAGTTACTCCAAATAGCTGTTTGTTGTATGGATTATCTAACATACTTGAAATGCATAAACAAATTGGTTCTTTATGGAAACAACAAATCGACTTGAATGGTAACTCAAACTCTTTTTCCGATGGCGAAGTGAGCGTAGTGAACAAACTCATCTTGAAAATGAACGAGCGTTTTTGACATCAAACAAATTCAGTGACATCAGGACCGGACAACGTCTGTCGGGCTGGCTAGTATTTTATATTTTCAAGTGTCACAATCCCTCAAAGCTGCTAAAAACATTTTAAATTCAAAATTTTGTAAATACAGCTACAGTAGAACCTCGCTAATCAGTCACCAACAGGACCGAGAGCATGGTCGGAACACAAAAAAGGTCGGATTATCAGAGGAAAAAATGTATACACATAAAAACGTAATAAAACTCTAGTTTAAACTAAACATATTGCCGCTTGGACTTTTAGGCCTATACAATTCATAGCATGTGTTGACAAACTACTAACAAATGCTTCTCCGCTAAAGAGAGCGTGACGTGTTTACGTATTGTAGTTGACATAATTTAGTTTGACACACTCTAACTAAACAATAACACAAACTACAAAAACACGGTCTACTGACTTACATCAACAAGCGTCGACATGAATGGAGCGACGACCGGATACGTAAAAAAACGCCGATAATGATAAGGTCGGTCTAAGCGAGAAGTCGGTCCATCAGAGGACGGACCAGCGAGGTCCTACTGTATAACGATATTAATTCAAATTAGTTTTTATTAGTGTATTATGTTTGGGTCCAGGACAAAATTGTATGACTTACTGGGTATAACGACTGGGAAAGTTAGGGTCAAAAGTGTAAATTCTTTAAAATTAAGTTTTTTGATCCAAATAATTGTAACTTAACACTACAACACATTTGAAAACGAAACGTTAAATTAATTAGATAAGGCAGCAACATGACCACACCAATCAATGCATAACAGAAGTATTCTCAATTTACTTGAAAATGTAGGTATTACCTTGTTCAATATCCTTTGTGAGGTGTGGTCACGACATGTTTTGTGGCAACTGCCACATGTTCAGGTGATCCTCCAAAGTAGATTCGTCATTGAAATTTAAAATTTGAACACAGAACACAAACGAATATACGAAAGACAGTCACAATACACGTGCACATTCTTGGTAACAAAACACAAGAAACATTGAATCGGTAGCGGTGCGTGCAGAATGTAATACCTACATTTTCAATTGATACATCAATATCCAGTAGTAGGAAAAATTAATTCAAATAAAATGACTACCTCCAAATGAATCGGTTGGAGACTGAGTTTCTGATTATTCTGACTGAATTCTGTCAGTTATATTGGAACCTTGTTTGTTTGCTCTGCTTTGAGAATATTAAAGCAACTTTTTTGTTCCAGCTATCAACGGGTTTTCAAGAAAACGAAAAGTAGTGGCTCGTCAACCGAGAATCAATGGTACCAGCAAAAAAGAAAGTGAAAACTTGAAACTGAAAGCAACCAACAATGTTGTTGTGAGACTGAGCAATGTATTTAATCCCAGTATGCCATCGACAAGTAAAACAGGAGATAGTGTGGTTGTAAAGCTCGCTAAGATGATCCACATTGAGAAAAAAGATGAATCGAGTGAGGAAGATGAAGAAGAGGAGATTATGAATGTCAGCAAAAGGTCCAGTAATAGTAGAAGGAAGCTTCCAGAGACTGAATCAGAGAACGAAGAAGAAACAGAGAACACCGCCAACAGTGCAGCTGGCAGTGATGAAGAAAATCTAGAAGTAGAAGAAGAGAACAGTGACGAGGTTGAAGAAGAAGATAACAGCGACAACGAAAGTGAGGACAATTCTGACAACGAAAGTGATGAGTTCAAACCAGAAGAAGAAGAGGAAGAAGAGAAACCTGTGAGAAAAACCGTCAAAGTACTTTATCCCAAGAGAAGAATATCAAAAGAAACCGATAGTGAAAACTCCAAAGAAAATTGTGTTAATAGTAATTACATAAACACCAAGAACGGGACCGTGACCCGTACAAGAACTAGAATTCCAAACCAAACCAAAGTGAAAGGAAAATATCCTTTGCGCCAGACAACAAAGAAGAATCTCGCAGAACACAGCTCGGAGGAGAGCGAAGAAGAAAATGCTCATCGTAAAACGCGAAGGACTAGTCAGAGAGTGGTGAACGGCTCCGCTTTGTACTTGGAAAATTCTAGTGAAAGTGAAAATTCGGATGAAATTGTGAACGGTGAAAGTGTCGACGACGACGAAGCCTACTCGCCCCCTCCGTCTAGTAAGTTCAACTGCCGGGGGCGGAAGCGACGCAGGTCCTCGGATTCCACAGAGTGGGGATCGGGCAAGGGCGTTACGGGGAGGCTACGAAACAGCCACAGGTCAAAAAGATCCCGCGAAAGTGACCAAAGTTCTAGAACGCGAAATCTGAGGACACGGAAAAGTGTGAAGAACCTCAGTGAAAGTGAAGTGTCGTTGGAGTCGAACAACTCGGACAGTGACAACCGCCCGGCAGCCATCAGCGTCAGCAGCCGCGGTCGTGTGAGGAAGCTGACCCCCCGGGCCCGGGCCCTCCTCAGGGATTGAGGTCTGTTACATTTCCTTCTAGCGTATTTGTATATAAGAGTCGTTGTAAAGTTTGTTTTTAGAATACCTAAGTGTATTTATTTTTCTAATTACCAATGCATGATTGAACTTTCAAACTACTATTATGGAAAGATTGAATACGGTACAGAATAATTGTCAGCAATTGATGGCGAAAGGTAGGAAATAGGACCATTTGTGTTTCAGTTATTATTAAGATTATGAAGGGAATGTACCTAATGAAATATTTGTTTTTAAAGCTTAAGTAGTAAATGTCAAACAGTAGCCTCCTTCTTAACTGGTCCCGTTTAACTGGTCTTTGCTTTGACTGGTCATTGTCGGCCGGGAATCACGTTGCTCCTAATCCCACAGCACAACCTGTCACATGTACAAAAAATGTGAAACTGCCAAGAGTACTCTTTTTAGGTTATCCCTCGATTTACAGTAACGGTAAGTTATTTAAGTGTCTCCTTTTATGGTGTGATTAGTTTTTTTTTTTACAAAAACCTGTGTCGTATGTATTGTTGAAGTAAACTAGTGTGCATTTAATTTGTTGTCTTTTGTTAAAAGTGAGTCACATAGATCCCTAGTTAAAAGTCTCAAGTGATAAACAAAAACATTATTTAGTTTATATTAAACAAAACTAGGCCTTCTCTCAGTAGTTTTATCATAAAAAATAAAACCGCAGTTGTTTGTGAGTTTGAAAAGTTTTGTTTTAGAAAATTTTTTGATATTGATTTAGTACTCTAAACTATACATTCACCTATTTATTTTTCAAAAATATTGCAGTGTAGGTATTTCCAGCTTATACCGTAAAGAGTTTTTAAAAGAAAATTTACTAAAATTTGAATCTAAATATTACATAAAGTACGGAACGGTAATTAATATGCCACCTGTCTACAAATGAACCGTGCAAATTGAGTGAGATTCGGGAGACACTGGTATACGGTACCTGTCAAAATCGTTATCTGGTCAGAGTCCCAGTTTCGAGGCCAGTTAAGAGAGAGGCTACTACTTTAAAAAAAGGGAGGACTTAAAATGCTGTTGTTTATTGTCCACTTTAAAGGGGTGCCTGTGTCGATCAATAGCAAAAATATTGTATATCTATTGCATAATAATAAGTAAGGCATTAAAACTTATTTTTATTTTAGTGTTAATATCAAATTGATTAACTTTTATTTCAGGGATTACAACTTCTAAAATATAAATAGGGACTAACATGAACACAAAAACAATCCAAAGTTTTGTTTTTTAATTCAGCTACAGGGTTTTATAACTGGTTATATATTAGTCTGGGTCACTTAAAAAATATATTTCAGACAGTTATCACAAATTTGACACTTGACGATTTGATTAAAGTAATTGTTTATAGGCCTTAAGTTAAATTAGCCCAGGATAGTTCAAGAATCCTTTTAATATGTCATGCTATTTAATGGTCTAAAAATTATTTTAACAATATTATTCCAACTAAGTTAATATAGAGTTTGTGTCATGTCTACAAATAAATGCTGAAACTTGTATCCACATTTCACATTACGTTGTAACCTGATGACATTAATAACATACTGAAAGTGTTTAATTTAATTACTTTTCAAGTAGCTGGTTTTCCTAGTCTTTTTAAATATAAGTTTGTTCTGTGTAATTTGTTAAGTTTAGTTGAAATGCGTAGGCTGTTAGAAAGCATAAAATGACAACTGTGATCAAATTTGTAACTTTTGTGTTTGTAAATACCTTAATTGTAGACGCCAATGGTAAAAACATGTAATTATTAATCATTAAATATTATAATTTGAACGTTTCATGTTTTGTGGTTCTTCTTTGTTGTTATTCAGATCTCTCGTTTTTCTTAATTTATTTGTGGTTCAAATCGACCTATGTACAAAGAGATTATGTTGTGTTCAGTGAAGTAGCAAGTATTTGTTCAGAGATTCAATTGTATATGTAACTGGTTTAGTTAGTTAGCTTTTTCCAAAGACCTTCAAAAGCATGAGTGGTGAGGATCTTAGTTTATATACTCAAATACCATTTTAATACTTGACATTACGACTATATGGTTGTATACATGTTTAAGAGTTTTTACTTGTCACATTAAAAAGTACGTCCAATTTCCATCAACCAATGAAAGATTTTTTTTAAATAGACCTAACGCAATTGTATTTTATAAAATGTCAAATAAGTAAAAACATGTAAATGCACACAAAGCCTGATTGTTGATAGCCTAAAAGACCTCTTTTAAGCCTAACGTTTACCTTTTGCTCAGCCATGTTTGCCCTCAATGTCTTAACCCATTGGCTCACAACCCCGAGTATACTCGTGGCCGCCGAAAGTAGCCCAGACGTGCAACCCCAAGTATACTCGGGATAGCACTTTTTATATAAAAAAAAAAGTATTTTTTTTATTTTAAATTTTTTTTCTTTTTGTTTATTTGTTGTTTTAACTTGTTTTCATTTTTTGTTTGAATGTATTTTTTATGCATATGCCCATCCTTGGGGAAACTTAGTCAAATTTAGGAAAAATATGATTTTGGAAAATATGTTATATCTAGGTCAAATATAAATGTATCACTAACATTTTTTTATTTTCTCGTAAAAAAATAAATAACCCACAAGTACATAATAGTTGTTGGGCTGAAACATTTTTTTTTGTTTTTTACATGTAACTCCTTTTAAAATTTATGTTTTTTATAAACTATATATATATATATGATATATATATATAATATTTACCATACATAAATGCTGTATCTTCTTGTAGATAATTTATTTCTCTAAAGATTAGTGCAAAAATTAAGTAAATTGAGCAATAATTGTTGCTATAGTGACAGTTTTAGTAAAAGTCTACATTTATGTAATTTTTCTTAGGAAACTGAACGGTTTGTCAGGTGGCAAATTTCAGGTAAGCCAATGGGTTAATTATTTCTCATATGAAATCTTTCAATATAACGTTTTTTTATTAATAAACATATTTTATGAGTAATTTAATTGGATGATGTGCATAAATTATCAGACTTTCTTTTCTCTAATGTGTCCCGCTGTAACTAACAAAAAAAGAACAAATTATTATACTCCGTGCCTGCAAAAAAAACTGCAGATTGAATAAAACCAAGAGATTTTATTTTGGAAATATTAAATAAAATAACAAAGCATTTTATAAAGATAAGGGTAAATACAAGCTGATGTGTTGATAGTTGATAGTACTGGGATGACTTATCTGTCAGGGAATGGTTTACTAGGCCAATTCCTGATATTGATATAGACCCTCATTTGAACAATTAGGATGGGTGAAGATCTAATTGTGTAAGCCAATGTTTTAATGAGATTTTATCTTTAGCAGTAATAAATGTGTCATCATGTTTCATTACGAGGTATTTAATGTTTACATTTGTTATTTTTGACTTATCTGTGCAAAAGAATATTTAAATAGAACCTCTCACGTTCCTATCAGCACATTTATCAGGCCTTATTCATAAAATAGTAACTTCATTAAATTAACCCATCAGAGCTCTGGAGTCTGGTTTCAGTTTCTAAATGGTTCTAATTCAATTTCTCTCTTAGTAAAGGTTAACAACTTTTACACATTTTCCTCCTGTCAAATCAAGTCAATCGGTACAGGTTATTGATGATATAAACATTTCGGCACTATGTCATGGTTAGCACTTGTTTCCTGGAGGATTTAATCCGTTATTAAACCTTGATATCAAACTATTGTAAAAACCTATGATAAAATTTATTTACACATGAAAATGGGACGAGCAAAAATTATGACAATTTCTGTAATTATCATAAGTGAGCGGTTATTACATGGAATTGTTAATATAATGTGTCAGCTGGTAGTGTTTCCTACGCCAGTTCGGGTAGTACACCACCTCAACTTAAGTCTAGAGTTTTATGTCCCATATTACGAGTGTTAAGAGGAGGCTCCAGTCCTCTGCGTCTACCTGCTTCTCCCATAAGACCAGTGTTAACTTTCAAAGCCCGTCCCTCCTCAACGGATTGTCCGAACTCGATGATTTATGGTTCATTTTAAAGAGCAAAAAATACCTAGTGATTTCAGTAAGTAGAATTTCAGTATCACAAAAATAGTTTACTCATTAAAAACTGTAAATATTAAATATTTTAGAATATTGTTGAACAACTTTTATTTGTGGTATCAACATTTTGCTCTCTAAAATCGCTAGGTATTTTTTGCTGTATAAAATGAGCGAAAAATCAACGATATCGGATAATCCATTGAGGAGGGATGGGCTTAGAAATTTAACATTGGTCATAAGAGGAAAACTGGTAGTAGACGAAATGTTTCGTGCCTGGAGCCACCACCGTTCATGCGCTCAGGCGGTGTACACCTACTTCTCCGCTGTGAAGCGCAACACATCGAGTGGTCTGTATCTGTTCCTTTATTCGTTGTGGAGTTAACTTTTTTGCATGTATGACTTTGTCTGGGAAAGAATTGTGCTAAATGTTTACTTCATCAAAAACAAGGTTGTATTAATTGGATTAAGGACCCAAATAGGTTGCCTCATTGCTATCTATACTTTTGTTAATATATTGTCGTTATAATGAAATATAACCCAAATTGATGTCTTTCACTTACACCCCTTGTCCAGGTTATAAAAAATGTATGTCATATCTGATTGACCACACACATTAAGACTAAAATTATATGACTAAGGCAACCTAACGACTATTTGATGTGACTTGTGGAACTGATGGTTTGTAAAACGTTTCATTTGTAGAGGGTAAACCAAATTGATGATGGTTTAATTACACTTATATAAAACACTCCGGTTGTTGTAAAACAAATACTACATTATTAGGAAATCTGGGCTATTATTTTATTAGTAGCAATTATTAATTTACATTGTTTTTCAATAAATATTCATCCATTTATTTTGATATCATATTTTATCGTGATGGATACAAATGTCTATGTTATTGTTTAGAGAGAATTAATTTTGGGTAATAAGTTTGTATGTAATGTTTAGGCATTTAACAATGTGTTTACTTTAGTCTGTGTTCTTTTATTTTCAAGATATCTACGAATTGTTTAAGTTAGTTTTCAATGGAAAAATGCTGTCTGTCCATTATTTGTTGTCATGTATGATTCTTAAAAGTTCAATACTGTATGTTTAACTACACTGCCAAATACAGACCACCCTAAATTAAATCTCAGGATAGGTGTTTAGTGAATGTAGCACTTTTGATTCAATACTCTTCTTAAAGAAGCTCTTACAGAAAAAATATGAATGTGATAACTACTCGCATGAATGTGATATTTTGTAAAATTAATGTATGGGAAACATTGAAATAAAATAACTGAACAGATGTCTAATTGTGAGTGGGAGTTAACGAGGAACAACAGATGTCTAATTGTGAGTGGGAGTTAACGGGGAACATACATACTTTTCTGTGTTATAAACTTCTCATAACATTTTTTTTCCTTTGGTATAATGTTTTACTATATTTTAAGAATATTTCCACACACTACATTCATGTAACGGCATACACAAATGTAAATATAATTTGTTTTTCTTTGATAGTGTTCGTTATAAATACATTTTACAAGACTGAGGACCTTGTACTATTTAATCATAAGCAAGTTACTTGTAGTTGATTATCTGTGTACTTCTATTTTTAAATAAGATGTTTTTATTGAAAATGTCTCAGTTTTTATTAATCCTAGTCCGTCCAGTGCTCAACTTCACCTTCGGCAATTAATTGATGATACATGACGCGTTCACTTTTATCAAATGACCTTTTGGTCTTTTTCTGTTATCAGACTTGGAATGTATTGCATTTTCTGAGGTAAAAAATAAATTTCAAGTGTTTTGTTGTGTTTTTACTTAAATACCATTTTAAGTAATTTCTTGAGTAGCATTTTAT
This sequence comes from Allygus modestus, assembly GCA_963675035.1. Taxonomy (NCBI): domain Eukaryota; kingdom Metazoa; phylum Arthropoda; class Insecta; order Hemiptera; family Cicadellidae; genus Allygus; species Allygus modestus. The sequence continues at coordinate 14,735,247 of OY776116.1, forward strand.
CCTGTCACAAAATCAATCACAAAGAGTTAGTTATCCTACTAATATTATAACTATGAAAGTTTAGATTTATATGTATCTATGTGTGGATGGATGTTTAGACTTCCATCATGCTAGAAGTACTGGACTAAGCTTACATTTTATGTGAGCATAGGTTGTATTTGTATATCACATAAAGGTCTAAATGTCTATATCTGACCTTAAGACTCCATCCCACAGACCCTGTAAGTTCCAATGAAAATCTATTGGGATGATAAAAAATATATGGTTAATACCAGCTGTTAAGATGTTTCACAGTTACTGCAAAGGAAGTCATATGGTAAAATGTAAATAAATATTTGATAGTGCCGGTCGTATTGAAGTTTCGAGAGAAAGCCACAGGTCAAATGATATAATTTATTTCATTAATCATTTAGTCTTCAGGGTGTCTGTAAAGAACATTCAAACAATTTGGTAATTTACGAATTTAAAAAATTAAAATATATCAATTATAATATAAAGCCAAAGCGTACCCAGGAACGTTTAAGAAACCTCTAGTCTGGCACTCTTGGACCATATAGCTAAACAAAATATCTCAGTGAGAAAGTCGCGGTGACGTCATCGGAACCTAGCGGCCCGGCGCTCCCATTGCCAATGCATTGTGAATCTGACGTGCTTTTAATGATTTACTCCTTACGGGCAGTTTGCAAACCCCATGCAATTGAATCATGTGTATTCATGTATATCATGTATTTATGTGAATGTGTAGCATTCTCGATAAACCACCGATTACGGTTTCGCTGGTATAGGTTTTATCATAATTAACTGTGAAACTAAATTTATAGAATGAGTTTAATTCATTAAACCTTTTTCAGGCGGTTGACAAATTAATACTAAATTTTAATTACATTAACTAAGGTACTAAAACAATATTTAAGGTAAGGTTCTATTTCAATACTGGTATTTAAATTCCTTACAATCTTTTATTTTATTCTATTTGTTATACTTTACTGGGAATTCATCTTACGCGATAAAAACATCTCTATTTATACACTTATTTACCCAGTTCTATGAATGGCACAAACGGATTTTAGAATAGACCTATTTTTCTTTATTAATTATAGTAACGATTTGTTATATTATTTATCTATTTGTAGTATGTACTATCATGCCCAGAAAAAAAGCTTTTCAGTTATTTCAAATATCTAAATTTAAAAGGTAAGCTAGTTTTTTGTTATAGAAACGCCAAATTAGATGCTGCAACACCATTTACTTTTACTTCTACCGTCTACTTCCATTTCTACTTCACTTCCGCCATTGCCTATTGTCTTTGTATTATATCAAATGTTGTTTTTATTTATATTTATTTAAATCAGTGTTTGATATTTAAATGCAAAACGAATCTTAATTTTGTTCATGTTTAATATACATACAACTGCTGATATTGTTTTATTTTTATTTTTTATGTGTGTTTGTAGCCTATTTAATCGCCCAAAAGTAAAAGTAATTTTTTTTAGCAATAACATAATGTTTCTTGTTATTTTTTAAGTGCACTGAATTTGAGTCAGAGCTCATTTTCATGCACAGGCCGATGGGCCTATGTGAGAATTTTGTTTTCCGCGATATTGTTTCAGTACATGATCTTTTATTTGTTTTTATTTGGAAATAAATTTGATTTGATTTGAAGGTCGTGATACATAAAACTGTTAAATTACTACTAGGCCTACATGTAAAACTACGAAGTTTAATTGTAAATAATAATATATTTTAATAATTTAAAGAGGAACTTATAAATTGTTACCTGAAAATCTTTGGTTTAGTTTGACATTAACGAGGATCACATTTGAAATAAGGAAATATATATGACGTATTAAAATAATTAAGACTAATGGGGTCTAATTTACATAAGGGAAACCCGTAAGTTAAGAAAATCCTTAAAACGTGTGAATTTTATATTAGAAATGTGCAGGGAAGATCAGGGGATTCTTATATCTATAGGTCTATCTATAAAAGGCAAAGCCCTGGCTGACTGACAAGACTGACTCACTCATCACTAATTCTCTACCTTCCCATGTAGAGAGCTGAAATTGTGTACACTGATTCTTTAGGCATAAAATAGGAAAACTAAATGGTTTTCATCCTGACCTTAGGGCTCCGCCAGAGATCCCGACAAAGTTCCCATGTATTTCTTATGGACATTCATTAGTGAATTTCCTTTGGAAAGTGAACTACCTACCTATTAGCATGGCCCGCACGGTGAAACTTTAGCCCGGGACCACCATAGAAGTTCCTAACGTGACCCCCTGAACAAGTTTTGGGGGGTCGTGTGTATCATCACGAGAATATTTGTTTATTTAATTAATTCCACCGGCTTACAAAATTTTGTATTTTTTTTACAATTCTTAACAAGTCAATACGGTTGTGGTATATATGTAGAAGTTGCACGCTAACTTCAGACCACTATAGCAATCTTTATTTTTACATATTATTTTAGAGGCTGTGGATTACACTTGATAGCATCACGAGATTTCTGATAATGGTCCGTTTACTTTTTTCTTGCCTCTTCTTCTCGTGCCATTTCACAGTGGATCAGTGTTGCCACTTCTTATTTTGGCTCCAATCACAGACTAACTACAGTAGTTAGTCTATGCTCCAATACACTGGGAAAGGTCTGTCCTAAAACTAGCTACCTTAAAATAAAAATCTGACTTGAAAAAGTTGATTATATTTGATATTTCAATTGATTTTTGTTTAAGTTTGCTTTATTTTTCCTCTTACATCTTATAATGAGTTATTAAATACACATATTAGAGTTATTATGCATTTAAGAAATTCTAAGGTAATGACGCTTGATCCTAGGGTAATATAGGGTAGAGATAACCAAATTCTAGGGTAAAACTAACCTCACGTGGTGGCAACACTGCAGTGGATTTCACTTGATAACGCCAGAGATTCTGAAAGTCCTGATAAGGGTCTGTTTACTTATTCTGTCCAAGAAGAGTTTTAATAGGTAAGTTAAAAGCTTAACCCGTTTACTGAACGTTTGCAAGATATCAGTTACACATTTGTGATCGACTTAATTCCATCAATACGACAAATGTTCGCCGAACGGCATTCGATCATTCGATATAAAGTTTATGCTCATACGTTTTCTTGCGCATTGCGCCATTTCCTTCTCTCTAAATCTCATCTCATATCATATGATTATGATATGAGTCATCCATCATAATGGCTAAGGCGGTGATGGTGGGAGTGTTATCGCGTGGTTCGGTAATCGTTTAAATATTACCTTGGGTTTAAATATATTTTATTTTATTTTAATATGACGTAAATATATAGCGAGGCTCACTATACGGTAATACGTCTGTTTAAGCACTTAAAAAGGTATGCCCTTCAATAATACATTATTTATTGTAACCAGGATTGTCACTGGCCCGATCATGTTTGCATTTTCAAGAGGAATAAACTTGTCCTTATTTAGTATCAACCTAAAAATAAATAGTAACCACTTAGTGGTGTTATTACAAATATTCAAGAAAACCGATTTTAGCATGATAGGATATATTATGCATATTATGGAGGTTTGGTTTTTCTTAAAGATACCACAATGTTTATACCATTATATGCAGGACCTTATTTTTTTCTATTCATTAGGCCTACGGTACTTCAATTTTAAAATTTAGCAGGTTACCCCAAAGAGATTTGAGTAATGAGAGACGGTACTTTGGTATTACACGGATGCCACCCTTATACAGCGCGCTGCGGCAGTTATGTTAGGATGGGTTATCATAAAAATGATTGTAGGACTTTCCTTGTTTCGTTACGAATCGAATGATACCTGATGAGTCATACTTCAGGCCGCCAAACCCCCTCCAAATAGGCCAAGGTCAGGTCGTTGACTGGAGCGCGCGCATCACCTGTCACCGCCTGTATCTGGGTCAGTGTCGTGAGTGATTTATTGCCGTCACTACGTTACATTTGTTTTCATAATGAGTGACGTTTTTTTGGTGTGGGATTTACGTCGAAATGAAGAGGAAACTATGTGTGTGAAACTGGCAAGGAAATATCCATAACTCCAGAAACAGGGTATTTAAACTGTGACATCACATCTCCTCTATTGTTCAGGGTATTTAAACATTGACGTCACATTATCAGCTGACAGAAAAACAAGATGGCTGCCGCATCACTATGCAACATAACCTCAAAACCGACCGTTCCCGCCTTTTAGCAGACAACAGATTCCCGACAATATGTAGGCCTAAATCTAATATTATTAGGCCTAATTTGTGAATAAATTATAAAAATCTTATCTATTGTGTTTTATTTAACCATTATATGTATTACAAACATTCCACTTATAAATAAAAATCAACAATGAAAATGTCTACAGATCTGGTACATCTCATCCAAAACTCATAACTACTAAACCATTAAGAGAAATACATTTTGTTATGGTATTTAATTCAAGCTAATTAGTCTATTTATGGGCGTATCACTACGTTATACCGTATATAAGTAAATATAATCTCAACTTGGGCGTTATGAAAGGTGTTTTCATCCTCAGACTACGATATGATTTGATGATACCTTTCAGAAATAACTCATTAATCAAAAACGATCTCATATTTTTTTTTAATATTTATTATTTATAAAGTTTAAGTGGTTATCTAACACCCTATTACAGTGTCATACCGTTTCGATCTTCTGAACTTGGTTAAAATGTCATTGGAAAACTGCCATTTGGAACGTATTTTTAGCCACGAGCAATAACTTATAAATCGAAAACGGTTTATTATATATTTTTTATATTTATTATTTATAAAGTCTATGCGTTTATCTAACGCCCTATTACTATGTCATACCATTTCGGGGTTCTGAACATGTTTAAAATGTGATGTGAAATCTGACATATCGAACTTTGTTATTCCGACACCGTTCAGCAATAACTCATTAATCAAAAACGATCTCATATTTTTTGTTAATATTTATTATTTATAAAGTTTAAGTGGTTATCTAACACCCTATTACAGTGTCATACCGTTTCGATCTTCTGAACTTGGTTAAAATGTCATTGGAAAACTGCCATTTCGAACGTATTTTTAGCCACGAGCAATAACTTATAAATCGAAAACTGTTTATTATATATTTTTTATATTTATTATTTATAAATTCTATGCGTTTATCTAACGCCCTATTACTATGTCATACCATTTCGGGGTTCTGAACATGTTTAAAATGTGATGTGAAAACTGACATATCGAACTTTGTTATTCCGACACCGTTCAGCAATAACTCATTAATCAAAAACGATCTCATATTTTTTGTTAATATTTATTATTTATAAAGTTTAAGTGGTTATCTAACACCCTATTACAGTGTCATACCGTTTCGATCTTCTGAACTTGGTTAAAATGTCATTGGAATCGAACGTTTTTTAGTCACGAGCAATAACTTATAAATCGAAAACGGTTCATTATATATTTTTTATATTTATTATTTATAAAGTCTATGCGTTTATATAACGCCCTATTACTATGTCATACCATTTCGGGGTTCTGAACATGTTTAAAATGTGATGTGAAAACTGACATATCGAACTTTGTTATTCCGACACCGTTCAGCAATAACTCATTAATCAAAAACGATCTCATTTTTTTTGTTAATATTTATTATTTATAAAGTTTAAGTGGTTATCTAACACCCTATTACAGTGTCATACCGTTTCGATCTTCTGAACTTGGTTAAAATTTCATTGGAAAACTGCCATTTCGAACGTATTTTTAGCCACGAGCAATAACTTATAAATCGAAAACGGTTCATTATATATTTTTTATATTTATTATTTATAAAGTCTATGCGTTTATATAACGCCCTATTACTATGTCATACCATTTCGGGGTTCTGAACATGTTTAAAATGTGATGTGAAAACTGACATATCGAACTTTGTTAGTCCGACATCTTTCAGCAATAACTCATTAATCAAAAACGATCTCATATTTTTTTTTAATATTTATTATTTATAAAGTTTAAGTGGTTATCTAACACCCTATTACAGTGTCATACCGTTTCGATCTTCTGAACTTGGTTAAAATGTCATTGGAATCGAACGTTTTTTAGTCACGAGCAATAACTTATAAATCGAAAACGGTTCATTATATATTTTTTATATTTATTATTTATAAAGTCTATGCGTTTATATAACGCCCTATTACTATGTCATACCATTTCGGGGTTCTGAACATGTTTAAAATGTGATGTGAAAACTGACATATCGAACTTTGTTATTCCGACACCGTTCAGCAATAACTCATTAATCAAAAACGATCTCATTTTTTTTGTTAATATTTATTATTTATAAAGTTTAAGTGGTTATCTAACACCCTATTACAGTGTCATACCGTTTCGATCTTCTGAACTTGGTTAAAATGTCATTGGAAAACTGCCATTTCGAACGTGTTTTAGTCACGAGCAATAACTTATAAATCGAAAACGGTTCATTATATATTTTTTATATTTATTATTTATAAAGTTTAAGTGGTTATCTAACACCCTATTACAGTGTCATACCGTTTCGATCTTCTGAACTTGGTTAAAATGTCATTGGAATCGAACGTTTTTTAGTCACGAGCAATAACTTATAAATCGAAAACGGTTCTATATATATTTTTTATATTTATTATTTATAAAGTCTATGCGTTTATATAACGCCCTATTACTATGTCATACCATTTCGGGGTTCTGAACATGTTTAAAATGTGATGTGAAAACTGACATATCGAACTTTGTTATTCCGACACCGTTCAGCAATAACTCATTAATCAAAAACGATCTCATTTTTTTTGTTAATATTTATTATTTATAAAGTTTAAGTGGTTATCTAACACCCTATTACAGTGTCATACCGTTTCGATCTTCTGAACTTGGTTAAAATGTCATTGGAAAACTGCCATTTCGAACGTATTTTTAGCCACGAGCAATAACTTATAAATCGAAAACTGTTTATTATATATTTTTTATATTTATTATTTATAAAGTCTATGCGTTTATCTAACGCCCTATTACTATGTCATACCATTTCGGGGTTCTGAACATGTTTAAAATGTGATGTGAAAACTGACATATCGAACTTTGTTATTCCGACACCGTTCAGCAATAACTCATTAATCAAAAACGATCTCATATTTTTTGTTAATATTTATTATTTATAAAGTTTAAGTGGTTATCTAACACCCTATTACAGTGTCATACCGTTTCGATCTTCTGAACTTGGTTAAAATGTCATTGGAATCGAACGTTTTTTAGTCACGAGCAATAACTTATAAATCGAAAACGGTTCATTATATATTTTTTATATTTATTATTTATAAAGTCTATGCGTTTATATAACGCCCTATTACTATGTCATACCATTTCGGGGTTCTGAACATGTTTAAAATGTGATGTGAAAACTGACATATCGAACTTTGTTATTCCGACACCGTTCAGCAATAACTCAATAACTTTGGCGGAGTAAAATTTACCTGTTTTGATTTTTTGCTATATACATAATATTAATCTTTAACATTTTATCCAATATGTACGCTGAATAAAAGGGCAAGTTCATATCCAATAAGTCGGATATCAAGAGATTGTCATAACTAAACAGGTGTATAGAACGCGGTGTTAGAAATAGTTTTAGCGGGATATTTTTTCCCTCAAAACGGGATTTTAATTGTTGCCGAGTGGCAAGGAGTGGTGGGGGGTGTTGGTGGCAAGCTAATCAACTCACCCTGGTCCAAGGTCAACTTGACATAGGAATCGTTGGGGGTGGGGGAGGTGAGTTAGTTGAAACTGCGCAGTAAATAGTTCGTCCTTCCAAATTTACTCACCCTCGTCCAAGGTCAAGGGAACAAAGGAATGTTTGGGGGAGGGGGAGGCGAGTTGTTTGGAACTGCGCATTAATGATTCTGATAGAAACTTCGAGAGAAACTATTCTAAGAGTTTAAACGAACATCGCAAATGGAAAATCGAACCTTTTCCTATTTTTACATTCGATGTTAATTCCTGATCAAATTCAGACGTGTTAATAAATTGTATTAAACAATTAAGCTCCAAAAATTTCAATTACAAAATCTTCTGTACTCTTTTCATTCCAATAAGCCAAAGTGTTGAAACTGATAATTGATAAAGTATAATTGTATATACAACAGTTACCACGAATCGCTTAGAATAGTCTATAGTCAATGGAATAACTTTCTAACAACACAAAACTGCGTTTACACTATACAACTTGTTTTAGCGAATTTCCCCTATAGGGAAGAAGCTATTACCGTAGTCGGCATGGTAAGACCTAGACCCGGGACCATGATAACTTTTCGTTTTGAGGTCCCCAGACCCCAAAAACACCATTCGTTCGATACTGTATATATATATATATATATATATATATATATATATATATGTGTCCGTGAGCACGATAACTCTCGTAAAAATGATCCGATTTTGATGAAATTTGGTATAAACGTGTAAAGCAACATTTATGACTTTAAGTTCGAAAACCAGCCAGATCGCTCTACCCGAAGGGGTATTTTGGGGGGGTTTTGTACCCCAAAAATGGGTTTTTCGAATTTTTCACATATAATTTTTGAAATATTCAAATTTTAGTTTTCACCATTGTATTCAGCTTAAAAAACACACAATTTGGTATTTTGATCATTTCTCTACGTCAATTGGTTACCGAGATATTGAAAGTGCTAAACACAGTACGTTGTCTAATGTTATTCTTATGGAGGAAAAGAAAAATTTTATATCTCGCCTATTTATCAACGTATACTGACGAAACTTGGTATACGGCTTCATCTGGTTGTGGACCATTGATATTTGCTCAAAAAGACAATTTTTTACCCAAGGCTCCCGTAGCAGCAAACCTTTGTACTCAGCCCCATGTTATTCTTATGGAGAATAAGTAACGTGTTATCTGCCTTCATTATGAAAATAAATTAATGAAATTTGGTATGTGGCTTTACCTAGATGAGTTGTATTGATATTTGTATAAAACCCCATTTTTTGTGTTCCTTGCTTCAGCAAACCTGCATACTCCATGTTATTCTTATAGAGAATAATTAAAATGTCATAAATCGTTTACTTATGAATGTATATTGATGAAACTTGGTATATGGCTTTATGTGGTATTAATATACATATATATGCATTGGAAATTCGCTGAGTACGCAGGTTTGCTGCTACGGGGGTATTATAAACTTGTGTTGTACAACCAATTATAGTAATTGATGTGAAAATGTTTTAGAATGCAATGAAAAATAAAAAGTTGAGACAACAAGCGTGTTTTACAACAAAAAATCGTGATTTGCAACAGGTTGCAGCTTTCCCGACCGGAGTCGGTAAAGATTAAAAGAAATTTGTGTTTTATAAACCTTATATTTATTTAGTGTTTTTTTGCCCAAAAAATGTCAGAAAAGCCCCGGATGTAAAATGTGTTAAGTGTATACATTTAATATGATGGAGATTAGTGAGGCGACAGTTTTAAGCTCTCTCAACATTCTAGCACAAATATTTACCGAGTTTATTGACTAAACACAATACATTTTCTTATGGGGGTTTTACAGTATAAAAGCCTGATATTCATTTGTTGGTGTATTTTTATCATCCACAGCCACCTCAAGACTATTTTCAAGCCTGACTGACCTTCTCCTAACCTTCTAATGCGAAAAATGGTATTCCTAGCATTGCAGGTAAATTGAACCAGGAGCATCTGAACAGCCAAAAAATCAATGTTTTAAGATTTTGTTAAAAATTGGTAATATCCATGTTTTTACACTAATTTTTGATTTTTTAAAGTTTTTTATGTGGAAATTAACTTCCCTCATGTCAGCTTGCTGCGTGCGAACTAGTTTTAATTTTCAATGATTTTCCAAATGTTGTCCCAAATAAAAGCGTCCTCTACTCGTCGCTTGAAGCAATCATGGCGACTTTAGCTTTTTGGGCGGGCTTGTGTTTGAAACATATTCGATAATTTGCTAGCGCATAAAATGTAATGTTGTACGACAAAAGTTTAAAAAATACAAGTTCAAGTTTAATAAAACAAAAGTTGTACTACACATTGTTTGACAAACAAAAGTTTATAAAACAAGTTTTATAGTGTAAACGCGGCTTTAGCTAAAGTACATAGCAACACTTAAGCCGCGTTTACACTATACAACTTGTTTTATAAACTTGTGTTGTACAACCAATTATAGTAATTGATTTGAACATGTTTGAATGCAATGAAACATATTAAACAAAGTTGTACAACAAGCGTGTTGGACAAGTGATATAGGTATTGTCGCAACTCATTTAGAACTTGGTTACAGGGCCGTAGTTCCCTAAGGGCGCACGGGGCGAGCGACGGGGCCCCCGGCCCGAAAGTGTGACCCAACGAGTCACTAAGTGGGACTTTGCGAGGCAGTGCTTTAATTTGGTTCTGAAAAACCAAATTGACAATTTGGTTTTTGGTTGGTTTGGGTTTGGTTTTTTTTTGTGATTAATTGTCAATTGACAATAATACTAAGATCAGTTGTAAAGGAATAAGTTGCCTCATAAAATCTCCCATGTTAATCTTATGGGAAAAATGTTTTTGGCTTTTCCTCAGTTTATTTTAATGTAAACTCCACATTTGCCTTTACCAATCTGTTCATTTCCACAAAACAATCATTTTGGTGTTTAAATTGTGATTCTACGCCCAACCGTTGCAGAGATATTCAAAGTGCTAAACACAGTACGTTGTCCAATGTTATCCTTATGGAGAATAAACGGTATCGAAACGGTATGACACTGTAATAGGGTGTTAGATAACCACTTAAACTTTATAAATAATAAATATTAACAAAAAAATGAGATCGTTTTTGATTAATGAGTTATTGCTGAACGGTGTCGGAATAACAAAGTTCGATATGTCAGTTTTCACATCACATTTTAAACATGTTCAGAACCCCGAAATGGTATGACATAGTAATAGGGCGTTATATAAACGCATAGACTTTATAAATAATAAATATAAAAAATATATAATGAACCGTTTTCGATTTATAAGTTATTGCTCGTGACTAAAAAACGTTCGAAATGGCAGTTTTCCAATGACATTTTAACCAAGTTCAGAAGATCGAAACGGTATGACACTGTAATAGGGTGTTAGATAACCACTTAAACTTTATAAATAATAAATATTAACAAAAAAAATGAGATCGTTTTTGATTAATGAGTTATTGCTGAACGGTGTCGGAATAACAAAGTTCGATATGTCAGTTTTCACATCACATTTTAAACATGTTCAGAACCCCGAAATGGTATGACATAGTAATAGGGCGTTATATAAACGCATAGACTTTATAAATAATAAATATAAAAAATATATAATGAACCGTTTTCGATTTATAAGTTATTGCTCGTGACTAAAAAACGTTCGAAATGGCAGTTTTCCAATGACATTTTAACCAAGTTCAGAAGATCGAAACGGTATGACACTGTAATAGGGTGTTAGATAACCACTTAAACTTTATAAATAATAAATATTAACAAAAAAAATGAGATCGTTTTTGATTAATGAGTTATTGCTGAACGGTGTCGGAATAACAAAGTTCGATATGTCAGTTTTCACATCACATTTTAAACATGTTCAGAACCCCGAAATGGTATGACATAGTAATAGGGCGTTATATAAACGCATAGACTTTATAAATAATAAATATAAAAATATATAATGAACCGTTTTCGATTTATAAGTTATTGCTCGTGACTAAAAAACGTTCGAAATGGCAGTTTTCCAATGACATTTTAACCAAGTTCAGAAGATCGAAACGGTATGACACTGTAATAGGGTGTTAGATAACCACTTAAACTTTATAAATAATAAATATTAACAAAAAATATGAGATCGTTTTTGATTAATGAGTTATTGCTGAACGGTGTCGGAATAACAAAGTTCGATATGTCAGTTTTCACATCACATTTTAAACATGTTCAGAACCCCGAAATGGTATGACATAGTAATAGGGCGTTAGATAAACGCATAGACTTTATAAATAATAAATATAAAAAATATATAATAAACAGTTTTCGATTTATAAGTTATTGCTCGTGGCTAAAAATACGTTCGAAATGGCAGTTTTCCAATGACATTTTAACCAAGTTCAGAAGATCGAAACGGTATGACACTGTAATAGGGTGTTAGATAACCACTTAAACTTTATAAATAATAAATATTAAAAAAAAATATGAGATCGTTTTTGATTAATGAGTTATTGCTGAAAGGTGTCGGACTAACAAAGTTCGATATGTCAGTTTTCACATCACATTTTAAACATGTTCAGAACCCCGAAATGGTATGACATAGTAATAGGGCGTTATATAAACGCATAGACTTTATAAATAATAAATATAAAAAATATATAATGAACCGTTTTCGATTTATAAGTTATTGCTCGTGACTAAAAAACGTTCGAAATGGCAGTTTTCCAATGACATTTTAACCAAGTTCAGAAGATCGAAACGGTATGACACTGTAATAGGGTGTTAGATAACCACTTAAACTTTATAAATAATAAATATTAACAAAAAAAATGAGATCGTTTTTGATTAATGAGTTATTGCTGAACGGTGTCGGAATAACAAAGTTCGATATGTCAGTTTTCACATCACATTTTAAACATGTTCAGAACCCCGAAATGGTATGACATAGTAATAGGGCGTTATATAAACGCATAGACTTTATAAATAATAAATATAAAAAATATATAATGAACCGTTTTCGATTTATAAGTTATTGCTCGTGACTAAAAAACGTTCGAAATGGCAGTTTTCCAATGACATTTTAACCAAGTTCAGAAGATCGAAACGGTATGACACTGTAATAGGGTGTTAGATAACCACTTAAACTTTATAAATAATAAATATTAACAAAAAATATGAGATCGTTTTTGATTAATGAGTTATTGCTGAACGGTGTCGGAATAACAAAGTTCGATATGTCAGTTTTCACATCACATTTTAAACATGTTCAAAACCCCGAAATGGTATGACCTAGTAATAGGGCGTTAGATAAACGCATAGACTTTATAAATAATAAATATAAAAAATATATAATAAACAGTTTTCGATTTATAAGTTATTGCTCGTGGCTAAAAATACGTTCGAAATGGCAGTTTTCCAATGACATTTTAACCAAGTTCAGAAGATCGAAACGGTATGACACTGTAATAGGGTGTTAGATAACCACTTAAACTTTATAAATAATAAATATTAAAAAAAAATATGAGATCGTTTTTGATTAATGAGTTATTGCTGAAAGGTGTCGGACTAACAAAGTTCGATATGTCAGTTTTCACATCACATTTTAAACATGTTCAGAACCCCGAAATGGTATGACATAGTAATAGGGCGTTATATAAACGCATAGACTTTATAAATAATAAATATAAAAAATATATAATGAACCGTTTTCGATTTATAAGTTATTGCTCGTGACTAAAAAACGTTCGAAATGGCAGTTTTCCAATGACATTTTAACCAAGTTCAGAAGATCGAAACGGTATGACACTGTAATAGGGTGTTAGATAACCACTTAAACTTTATAAATAATAAATATTAACAAAAAATATGAGATCGTTTTTGATTAATGAGTTATTGCTGAACGGTGTCGGAATAACAAAGTTCGATATGTCAGATTTCACATCACATTTTAAACATGTTCAGAACCCCGAAATGGTATGACATAGTAATAGGGCGTTATATAAACGCATAGACTTTATAAATAATAAATATAAAAAATATATAATGAACCGTTTTCGATTTATAAGTTATTGCTCGTGACTAAAAAACGTTCGAAATGGCAGTTTTCCAATGACATTTTAACCAAGTTCAGAAGATCGAAACGGTATGACACTGTAATAGGGTGTTAGATAACCACTTAAACTTTATAAATAATAAATATTAACAAAAAATATGAGATCGTTTTTGATTAATGAGTTATTGCTGAACGGTGTCGGAATAACAAAGTTCGATATGTCAGATTTCACATCACATTTTAAACATGTTCAGAACCCCGAAATGGTATGACATAGTAATAGGGCGTTATATAAACGCATAGACTTTATAAATAATAAATATAAAAAATATATAATGAACCGTTTTCGATTTATAAGTTATTGCTCGTGACTAAAAAACGTTCGAAATGGCAGTTTTCCAATGACATTTTAACCAAGTTCAGAAGATCGAAACGGTATGACACTGTAATAGGGTGTTAGATAACCACTTAAACTTTATAAATAATAAATATTAACAAAAAAAATGAGATCGTTTTTGATTAATGAGTTATTGCTGAACGGTGTCGGAATAACAAAGTTCGATATGTCAGTTTTCACATCACATTTTAAACATGTTCAGAACCCCGAAATGGTATGACATAGTAATAGGGCGTTAGATAAACGCATAGACTTTATAAATAATAAATATACAAAATATATAATAAACAGTTTTCGATTTATAAGTTATTGCTCGTGGCTAAAAATACGTTCGAAATGGCAGTTTTCAAATGACATTTTAACCAAGTTCAGAAGATCGAAACGGTATGACACTGTAATAGAGTGTTAGATAACCACTTAAACTTTATAAATAATAAATATTAACAAAAAAAATGAGATCGTTTTTGATTAATGAGTTATTGCTGAACGGTGTCGGACTAACAAAGTTCGATATGTCAGTTTTCACATCACATTTTAAACATGTTCAGAACCCCGAAATGGTATGACATAGTAATAGGGCGTTATATAAACGCATAGACTTTATAAATAATAAATATAAAAAATATATAATGAACCGTTTTCGATTTATAAGTTATTGCTCGTGACTAAAAAACGTTCGAAATGGCAGTTTTCCAATGACATTTTAACCAAGTTCAGAAGATCGAAACGGTATGACACTGTAATAGGGTGTTAGATAACCACTTAAACTTTATAAATAATAAATATTAACAAAAAATATGAGATCGTTTTTGATTAATGAGTTATTGCTGAACGGTGTCGGAATAACAAAGTTCGATATGTCAGTTTTCACATCACATTTTAAACATGTTCAGAACCCCGAAATGGTATGACATAGTAATAGGGCGTTAGATAAACGCATAGACTTTATAAATAATAAATATAAAAAATATATAATGAACCGTTTTCGATTTATAAGTTATTGCTCGTGACTAAAAAACGTTCGAAATGGCAGTTTTCCAATGACATTTTAACCAAGTTCAGAAGATCGAAACGGTATGACACTGTAATAGGGTGTTAGATAACCACTTAAACTTTATAAATAATAAATATTAACAAAAAATATGAGATCGTTTTTGATTAATGAGTTATTGCTGAACGGTGTCGGAATAACAAAGTTCGATATGTCAGATTTCACATCACATTTTAAACATGTTCAGAACCCCGAAATGGTATGACATAGTAATAGGGCGTTATATAAACGCATAGACTTTATAAATAATAAATATAAAAAATATATAATGAACCGTTTTCGATTTATAAGTTATTGCTCGTGACTAAAAAACGTTCGAAATGGCAGTTTTCCAATGACATTTTAACCAAGTTCAGAAGATCGAAACGGTATGACACTGTAATAGGGTGTTAGATAACCACTTAAACTTTATAAATAATAAATATTAAAAAAAAATATGAGATCGTTTTTGATTAATGAGTTATTTCTGAAAGGTATCATCAAATCATATCGTAGTCTGAGGATGAAAACACCTTTCATAACGCCCAAGTTGAGATTATATTTACTTATATACGGTATAACGTAGTGATACGCCCATAAATAGACTAATTAGCTTGAATTAAATACCATAACAAAATGTATTTCTCTTAATGGTTTAGTAGTTATGAGTTTTGGATGAGATGTACCAGGTCTGTAGACATTTTCATTGTTGATTTTTATTTATAAGTGGAATGTTTGTAATACATATAATGGTTAAATAAAACACAATAGATAAGATTTTTATAATTTATTCACAAATTAGGCCTAATAATATTAGATTTAGGCCTACATATTGTCGGGAATCTGTTGTCTGCTAAAAGGCGGGAACGGTCGGTTTTGAGGTTATGTTGCATAGTGATGCGGCAGCCATCTTGTTTTTCTGTCAGCTGGTAATGTGACGTCAATGTTTAAATACCCTGAACAATAGAGGAGATGTGATGTCACAGTTTAAATACCCTGTTTCTGGAGTTATGGATATTTCCTTGCCAGTTTCACACACATGAGGAATCTGAACATGTTTTTATGATAACCCATCCTAACATAACTGCCGCAGCGCGCTGTATATTTGGCGGAGTACATGTGGCGATCGGGTGTGGCTGCTAGCGGCGGCGACGCATTCAACACGATCCTAGCGGACATCGCTGCCTTTTGGGAGGTACAACACAAAGACCGCTCATCAGAATGATGTAAAATTTGTACAGTAAGTCAATAAAAGTACGTTTTTTCGAATTATGTAGTTATCCTTTGTATCCGGTAAAAATTTAACCTCCAAAAATAGTGGCATCCGTATAATACCAAAGTACCTGAGAGACATTTAACAAGGTTTGCCATTAACCCTAGGACTGCCCCGGGCTGGATATCCAGCCCTCATCCCTCGCATGTGTGCGCTGGCTGCCGCGGGCAGTGTGCGCTGGCTGCCCCGGGCAGCCATTTGCAAAACTGCTTGGTGCCCTGACATTTTTGGTTATTTTGCAGAGGTTTTTTTCAATAATTCGCAGTGCCTAAACTACTCTTGATAACGTAGTCATATGCATACTCGTTTTGTTCAGAAAAAGAAGGAGATTATGAATAAAATCAAGGCAGAGGCTACGTACACGTCCGACGTGAGCCGCTACTGTTCACGTCCGTTCCAAATTATGCACCGTACAATTTCCTGTGATTTTTAAAACAGATTGAGAGGCAGAAAACCTCCTAACCTAACCTAACCTAACTTAACCTAACCTAAGCGGTAGCGATGTGAATTTGCCCTTACATTGGACGTGTACGTAAAATCAAATACAACAGATCCCTCTTGGTAGTTTTTTGCAAAATGTGAAAAACCAAAACTATTTAAATTTTTGAAATAATTTTCAAAAGTAGAGCCCTAGCATTTAAATTTAAATTTTTTCCAGACAATCAAAGATATACACAATGTAGGCAATTTATTTCCTTACGTGGAAATGTGTTTGATTTATTTGAAAAGTTTTTTTTACCCGAATTACGGGAAGAAATCTTTCCCGCAATTCTTCTTCCTGAAGTCGTATGAAAAAGTTATTATTACGAAAAGAAAGAACAACTAATGTTGTTTCCAATGGTACCAACCGCTTCCTGTTTGGGCCAAAATACAGACACAGATTTTTTTTAAGAACACACGTTATACGAGATTCCGCCGATCGCGAGTCAAAAATGTTTCGCACACTAAATTTTGTTCAAATTATAATAGCAGTTATATTGATCTGTTACCGCTACAAGGTTTGTTTATATATGAAAATGAAAGTTTAGAACCTCCTCTTTAAAATGGTATCAATATTACTACGTTTCTGATTATTTTCAATGTGTTTTAAGCAGTTGGAAAAAAAAATAACACTGAGGGCTGGGTTCCGGCCCTCGTACAGCCAGCGCACACATGCAAGGGCCGGATATCCGGCCCAGGGCATATTCATATTCATATTTAAACACTTATTTTTTCCAGACAATCAAAGATATACACTATGTAGGCAATTTATTTCCCTACGTGGAAATGTGTTTGATTTATTTGAAAAGTTTTTTTTACCCGAATTAGGGGAAGAAATCTTTCCCGTAATTCTTCTTCCTGAAGTCGTATGACAAAGTTATTATTACGAAAAGAAAGAATAAAGAAGCACCGAGCAATTTAGCTAAAATCAGACCAGGGCAGTCCTAGGGTTAACGCTAGCATGTAGTTCAACTTCTGTATAGGCCTACCAATACTTCCAAGTTCTGTGAGGGGTACTAATAGTTTTACGGTGGTACTAAATAGTAAGAAATGAGTTCTAAATAACATGGCACATATTTTACTTGTTAACTCCACCCTAGCCGGGACAGCGACATTGTAGATTAGGCCTATAGTTTTAAACTAGTGGCTTGAAGGGCAGAAGGGGCCATAGCCCCTAGCCTTGCTCCAATACTCTGTCTGTTCTGATTTTCTTAACTATTTACATGTCAGTTTGCTAACAAAATAGGTACCCAGTCACTTAATCACATGTAAACAAAGCAGGCGTTTAAAAATTCCCATGCTACCTATTCTTTTTTCAATGTTATCTCTTGTTTGCTGGTTACTTTTTAGAAATGCTGCTATTTTTTCTGAGTCCCTAGGATCAAGACCTTTTAATTTAAACTCTTTTAATAATCTCCCAGGGACATTCCATTTAAAATCATCCAGGGAGCGATTCCCAAGGTTGTCAGATTGCTATGAAACTTTATGAGTTTGTTGTAACCACAGATGTAACAGCACACCCAAAATTGTTTTTTAATATGTCCATTAGTTACGGGCCGTCAAATTTTTGGTCATAACACATTTAAGAGGTTTGTTATTGCCTACTTTGCGAGGCTGCATGGTTTTACGGTTTTTGCAATAAATCAGTTATTTATTGGGCTAAATACATCAAACTTATACAATTTTGTTCAAAATTAAATTTGTATTTCAAATATATGGCTAGAGTAAGGTTTGAGGACTATTAAGGAAGCTTAACAGAGCCCTAAAGTTATAAATCTAATTTGTTCCAACAAATTGACTAGAGTTTTAACAATGATCAAAATCTGGAGTTTGACTCCTTAAACCCAATAACGAATTACATCACTGTAAGGTAAAAGAAAAATGATATTAAATGGAAAAATAATATTGGTGGGGTTTTTGTATTAATTGGTTTAAACCTAGTGTAATGTTTGAACTTTCTTAGCGAATTTTCCCTATAGGAAAGAGCTATTACCGTAGGTGGTATGGAAAGTCTCAAGCCCGAGACCATGATAACTTTTTGTTTTGAGGTGCCCAGATGCCAAAATCACTATTCGTTGAAATTTATATATATTTATATATGTAACTATATCATGTGTCTGTTAACTCAATAACTTTTGAAAAAACATCCGATTTTGATGGATGTTAGCACGAATGTATAAATCAATATTTATGACTTTAGTTTGAAAAGCAGAGAGATCGGACATTGGGAAGAGTTTTTAATGGGGTTTAAAATTTCCCAAAAATCAGTTTTTTGCATTTTTTACCCTAATATTTTAAAAAAACCTTTGATATTAGTTAAACCTTTTTTTATTTGTTAAACCTTTTATTCAAAGGTTCCTTAAAATAACAAATAATTTAGTATTTTGAATCAACTAGGTTAAGTGGTAGTGGATAAAATCCAAAAAACGTATTCATAAAATCTCCCATGTAATCTTATGGGAAAAAGGTTTTTAGCTTTTCCTCCATTAATTTTACTGGAAATTGCAAGTCTGGTTTTACCAATAAATTCAGCTCTGAAAAACAGTAATTATTATTTTGGTATTTAAATTGGTATTCATAAATAATTGAGGTATCAAATCTTATTTATTCTCCTTAAGGATAACATTGGAGTGTTAACGTACTGTGTATAGCACTTTGAATATTCCTGGAACAGTTGGACGTAGAATCACAATTTAAATACCAAAATAAGTGTTTTTCAGAGCTGAATTTATGGTAAAAAGAGACTTGCAATTTTCAGTAAAATTAATGGAGGAAAAGCTAATAATTTTTTTCCCATAAGATTACATGGGAAATTTTATGAATACGTTTTTTTTTATTTTATCCACAACTACTTAACCTAGGTTAATGATCCAAAATACTTAATTATTTGTTTTTTAAGCTCTATCAAATGGTCAAAACCAAAATTGAGTGTTTTTAAATTTTAGGGTAAAAAAATGCAAAAACTGATTTTTAGGAAATTTTCCCTTTCCATTGCCCCATCTCTCTGGTTTTTGAACTTAGTCATAAATGTTACTCTATACATTTGTGCTAAATTGTATCAAAATAGTTTTTTTTCCAAAAGTTATTGAGTTAACAGACACATTATACAGTTATATATATGTATGTATGTTGTAGTTATGTAACTGTTGATTTTTATATATATATATATATATATATATATAAATTTGAACGAATAGTGATTTGGGGGGGACCTGAAAACAAAAAGTTATCATGGTCT
This sequence comes from Allygus modestus, assembly GCA_963675035.1. Lineage (NCBI taxonomy): Eukaryota > Metazoa > Arthropoda > Insecta > Hemiptera > Cicadellidae > Allygus > Allygus modestus. The sequence continues at coordinate 14,755,459 of OY776116.1, forward strand.
CGGACTTGAGTCTTTCCATACCACCACGCTAATAGCTCTTCCCTATAGGGAAAATTTGCTAAAAAAGTTCAAACTTTTTTAGCAAACATTAGGTTTAAACCAATTAATACATAAAAACCCACCAATATAATTTCACTATTTTAAAGCATTTTTCTTCTACTGTTCAGTGATGTAATTCATTATTGGGTTTAAGGAGTCAAACTCCAGATTTTGATCATTGTTAAAACACTAGGCAATTTGTTGGAACAAATTAGATTTATAACTTTAGGGCTCTGTTAAGCTTCGTTAATAGCCCTCAAACCTTACTCTAGCCATATATTTTAAATAAAAATTTAATTTTGAACAAAATGGTATAAGTGATGAATTTAGCCCAATAAATAACTGATTTATTGCAAAAACCGTAAAACCATGCAGCCTCGCAAAGTAGGCAATAACAGACTTCTTATGTGTTATGACCAAAAGTTTGACGGGCCGTAACTCTAAAACTAATGGACATATTAAAAAACAATTTTGGGTATGTAGTTACATCTGTGGTTACAACACAACAAACTCACAAAGTTTCATAGAAATCTAAGGGTTGCACTTCCGCAGACGCCTGGTGGGACAATATAATGAAAATAATCGATATAAATTATCTACTATTTTAATTTGATTATTAACGTTCCGCAGTAAATAAAAGTAAATTTATCAATCATGTCTCAATGCTGGTTTTAATGCCTCCGTGACTTGTTTCTCTCAATAATAAATCATACCTAATTAATAACGTTTACACCAAAGAAGTACATGATTGTTAATATGTTTCATAATAAAAACTTTGCTCCTTAAAATTTTTTTTTTTCAAAGCACTAACTGAAACGTCTTGTTTATTTACCGTTTTACAACACCACAACCAAACTTGATTTTCTTCCTTGATTTTCATCTTCATATTGTCATTTCAAACTCTGCATTTCATTTATTAGTGAATTTCCTTTGGAAAGTGAACTATTAGCATGACCCGCACGGTGAAACTTAAGCCCGGAACCACCATAGAAGTTCCTAACATGACCCCCTGAACACGTTTTGGGGGGGGTTGTTCAAAATTATATATATATATATGTGTGTGTGTGTGTGTGTGTGTGTGTGTGTGTGTGTGTGTGTGTGTGTGTGTGTGTTTGCACTCTAGCGGTTGCATTTTTTGTCCGATTTACTTCAAATTTGGTAGAGACGTTCCTTTCTGTAATCAGTTGGACAAGTTTGTTGGGCAAAACAATCAGAGAACTCAAAATCCCTTTTTAGGGGATTAATCTTTCAAATTTCAAGTTGTTGGGCCCAAAAAGGGTCAGAAAAGCCCTGTATGTAAAATTAATGCATGTAGAAAGATGGGAATTAGTATGGCAAAATTTTTAAGCCCTCTCTCGTTATTATAGTATACATATTTACCGAGTTATTAAAGAAAATGTGTTTTGACTAAATACAGTATGTTGTCTTATGGGGGTTTTACACTAGAAAAGCCTGTTATTCCTTTGTTAGAGTACTTTTATCATCCCCAGCAACCTTACGCCTACTTTCAAGCCTGTCCTGGACCTTCTCCTAACATTATAATGCGCAAAATCGTGTTCCCAGCTTTGCAGGTGAATGAAACCAGGAGCATCAGAACAGCCAAAAAATCACTGTTTTCATATTTTAATAAAAATTGGAGCAAACATATGTTTTTACACGTATTTTGAATTTTTAAAGTTTTTATGTGGAAATTCACTTCCCTCACGTCAGCGTGCTGCGTGCGAACTCGTTTTGTAATCAAACCATGATTTTTCAAAAACTCAACAGGATTTTCTTTATTGTTTAAACCATTTTCACAAAGAAAACCATAGTTAATTAATTCACTTAGTTAATCTGCCATTTTCCAAACAAATACGATTTAAATCGTATGGGATAAATAATATATTATTACGATTATAATAAGTCAGCTATCAATTTGATCCAATATATTTATATCTAAATATCAAAACATTCCTGTATCGATTATTTTCATTTGATTGTTCCACCGGGCGTGTGGAAGTGCAACCAATCTAAGAGTGTAAAATATGACCAACCATCATTACTTTAACAATCTATTTTATAGATTTTATATCAGCTATGAGAGTCATGGCTAGCCCCCTAACTTATTATGACATAACAAATATATCGAGGTCATCATATTGGTAGAATATGAATTAAAATAGGCTACCGGTATGTTTTTTTCTTCCAATGGTAACATTATGCTATTTAAAAAATGTATACATATGTAGAGACCTAGCCTACGTGGCAAAGTTAACAAAACGCATATACAAACATTACATGTACATTAAAAACCAAGATATGAAAATTTATATAATTTAAATAATTATAACAATAATATCAATAATAAAAATACAACTAACTAACAACCTTCAATGACGATGATCTCAAGAAAGAACTGATTACTGTGTTTAGAATAACTAAGATTATATATAACTAGCAGACCCGTAGTGGCTTCGCCTGCGTAAACTATGACACATTCTGTGGTTAGCCTGTGGAACTACTACAGTAGAACCTCGCTAATCCGTCACCAACGGGACGGAGAGCATGGTCGGAACGCCAGAAAGGTCGGATTATCAGAGGAACAAATTTATTCATATGAAAACATAGTAAAACTCTAGTTTAAACTAAACATATTGCCACATGGACTGTTAGGCCTATACAATTCATAGCATGTGTTGACAAACTACAAACAAATACTTCTCCGCTAAAGAGAGCGTGACATGTTTACGTGTTGCAGTTGACACAATGTAGTTCGATACACTCTAGATAACTAAACAATAAATAAACTACAAAAACACGGTCTACTGACTTACATCGCCAGTTATGAGTCATCGACAAGCGTCGACATGAACGGAGTGATGACCGGATACATAAAAAAAACGCCGATAAGGATACGGTCGGTCGGTCTAAGCGAGGAGTCGGTCCATCAGAGGTCGGACTAGCTGGGTCCTACTGTATATGAATCTTGAACAGCCGCTTGAATTTTGTCCATAAGGAATATACGGTAACTCTGAAATCCCCCATGGCAAAGCCCTTTAGTTGAATCAGTATGAAAACACTTTCCTATTTTAGACCTAAAGAAGCAATGTATACCAAATTTCACCACTCTATGACGGGAAGTTGGAGAATTAGTGATGAGTGAGTGAGGGCTTTGCCCTTTATGGGTACGCTATAGAAGATTACCGGTATTTTATGTTTTGACCTCTGAAGATAGTTGTTTTTTTCATGTAGGTCTATCGAAAACCGATACCAAACACTTACTGACTTAGTTATTGTCATTTAAGTTATTGTACTGTATGTTATTGGGACATCAACTGAATAAGAACAATACCAAGCACCGCCATATCTGAACTGCCATTTTCTAGTTGTTTCAATTTAATTCTAGCGTTTAGTCAATTTACATTTTTTTTTAATAACTCAGTAAACCTTTGTGCTATAATTATGACAGAGGGCTTACTGTGCTATAATTATGACAGAGGGCTTACTGTGCTATAATTATGACAGAGGGCTTACTGTGCTATAATTATGACAGAGGGCTTACGATTTTGTCACTTCCTATCATTTAATATGTATTAATTTTATTACCCTCTTTGGGCCCAAAAATAAATAAAATTTATATCTTCATCCCCCACACCAAATTTAAAGTAAATCAAACAACAAACTTTGACCACTGGTGTACTAGTGTGCAAACACACACATGGACCACACTGTGTAAATAATTTTTAGCGACCCCTCCATACATGTTCAGGGGTCAAGGTACCAACTTCATTGGTGGGCCCGGGCTTAAGTTTGGCTATGTGGGTCATGTCGATAGCTCACTATTCCGTAGGAAATTTGTTAGTAAACAACATGGTAATTTAGATACTACCATATCATACTACTATCATGACAGAAGTCTCGAACAATAATATAGCTAGTCTAGCTAATTGTTATAAGGAATAGATGCTAACTTCAATAGCAGTTAATTTATTAGTATAATATAGACTTTAGTTAGCTTAACTTAACTAAGATATATAGGAATACTGTAAATAAACCCACTTCAACTTTATCGCTACAGCTCAGGTTGCCCTATATATTAATCTAACAGATTTTCGTTGTTTTTCAGATGGCGACTCAAAATTCAGTAGTGGAAGAGCCTGAATTCATCTCTTTCTTGTTTTCATCAAAATTGAAACCTGATTGTGTCTTTTTGGTGGGGAATAAAAATCACATGAAACCTGTAAGTTATTGCTATAAGTTGTACAATATAAAAACAGCAGCTTATTTACATATTAATCGGCGTCGAGTTTACTAAAAAAATTAAGTTACCTTATACTTTGAACCATGCAATGGCTTATTTAAATATTACTAGGCCACCTAGCGATGGTTAGGTCATTAGGCCTATCATTTTGTAGAGCTTACTTTAGTTGATTAAATCTTACTCCTCACATACAGTACATATTGATGACGAGAGTTTGACCAATCCCTTTGTCAAAATCAGGCGATTATTTGATATATATATATATATATATATATATATACGAGGCACGTTTTTTAAGTAAGTACCGTTTTAAAATAAAACAAAAACCAGTATTCTTATTGTAATAATTATATTTTTACTTGAAAGCCAGTATCTTAATCTACTTTTCGACATAGTTTCCATCAATATTAAGGCATTTATCATATCGTTCCATGAGCTTTTGCATTCCTTCCTCAAAGAATTCTGCCGCGTGACTCGATAACCACTGCGTCATTGCCGTTTTGACTTCATCATCGTTGTCTAGGCGCTGACCACCAAGATGTTGCTTTAAATATAGGAAAAGGTGGTAGTCAGTGGGCACTAGATCCGTGCTATATGGAGGGTGGTCAAGTTGTTCCCAGCAAAATGATTCGATTAGTTCTTGCGTTAAATTAGCCACATGTGGACGGGCATTGTCGTGCAGCAAAATGACCCCATTGGACAACATTCCACGCCGCTTGTTTTGGATTGCCCGGCGCAATTTTTTCAAGGCCTCACAGTACGATATTGAGTTAATTGTGTCACCACGAGGCAAAAAATCCACCAGTAACACCCCCTTTCTGTTCCAAAAGACTACACATCAATTTTCGAGCTGAAATCGTTTGCTTAAACTTCAGTTTCTTTGGTGAATGTGAATGCCGCTATTCCATTGATTGTTTTTTTGACTCTGGTGTAACATAAGACACCCATGTTTCATCGCCTGTAACAATTTGACTTAACAAATCATCTTCTTTCTCATCGTAACGCTCAAGAAAAGTCAATGCACTGCCTAGACGCTTGGTTTTGTGCACCTCTGTCAACATTTTCGGCACCCAGCGTGAGCACAATTTTCGGTACTTTAATTTTTCAGTCACAGTATCATATAGGACACTTCTGGAAACCAAAGGAAGCTCATCTGATAATGATGAGATCGTAAACCGTCTGTTCTCTCTCACTTTGTCATCGACTTTAAGCACCAATTCATCAGTAATGACAGATGGCCGCCCAGTGCATTGCTCATCATGAACGTTGGTGCGGCCGTCTTTAAATGCCCTTACCCACTTGCGTACCATTCCGTCACTCATAATGTCCTCGCCATACACTTCACTAATCTGCCGATGAATTTCTACGGCTTTCACACCTTTAGCACTTAAAAATCTAATTATAGCGCGCACTTCACAGTCAGCGGCAGTCTCAATCAGCGCCGCCATTTTGAATGCTCAATACCGGATTTAAACACGGCCGATTGTTGTCGAATTTCCGGCGCAGGCTTGCCAATAGATGCACATACACAGCGCAACTGTCCAAAATGACAATCGCAGCACTGGAGCAGAGAAATTTAAAAACGGTACTTACTTAAAAAATATGCCTCGTATATATATTTAAAGGCCTGTATACAAATTTGAACGAATGGTGTTTTTGGCATCTGGGGACCTCGAAATGAAATCATGGTCTTGGCTTAAGTCTTATCACGCCACCTGTGGTAATAGCTTCTTCCCTATAGGGGAAATTCGCTAAAAAGCAAACTAAATAACACTTTAGTTTTAAACTCTCTGTCATTTGTAACCAGTAAAGGCATTCGCTACTTAAATTTGTTATTATTTATTTTTTTAAAGAAAAAATTACCGGAGAACTATACTTACTATGGCCAGTAATCAGGCAACATATTACTTTTAGCAGTTAAATGGGTTGGTCAAGTTTTTATCAAAATGTATATGTAAACCTGACTTGGTTTACATTTAAAACGTCAATGTACCGCAAGCCTACAAATATTAGTAAGTTTTCACAATGTATTATGGGTGTGCAAATAAAGGTACTGTAAAAACTTGTTTTTAATTTAAAATGTTATCTTAATAACAACAACTTACAGAAGAGAATAGGCGTGGTGATGCTGATGGCGCACAGTGTGGTCCTGCGACTGGAGCTGGAGGCAAACAAGTTGGCCGACAAGAGAGAAGTGCCAGTCCCTGACATCTACCCGGACACCTTCAGAATCCTCCTCAGGTCTGTTGTACTTGCAGGAGAGAATAGGCGTGGTGAAGGTGATGGCTGATGGCGCACAGTGTGGTCCTGCAACTGGAGCTGGAGGACAGCAAGTTGGACGACAAGAGAGAAGTGCCAGTCCCTGAAATCTACCCGGACACCTTCAGAATCCTCCTCAGGTCTGTTGTACTTGCAGGAGAGAATCGGCGTGGTAAAGGTGATGGCTGATGGCGCACAGTGTGGTCCTGCGACTGGAGCTGGAGGACAGCGAGTTGGACGACAAGGGAGAAGTCCCAGTACCTGACATCTACCCGGACACCTTCAGAATCCTCCTCAGGTCTGTTGTACTTGCAGGTGAGAATCGGCTTGGTGAAGGCGATGCTCATGGCTCACAGTGTGGTCCTGAGACTGGAGCTGGAGGACAGCGAGTTGGACGACAAGGGAGAAGTCCCAGTACCTGACATCTACCCGGACACCTTCAGAATCCTCCTCAGGTCTGTTGTACTTGCAGGTGAGAATCGGCTTGGTGAAGGCGATGCTCATGGCTCACAGTGTGGTCCTGAGACTGGAGCTGGAGGACAGCGAGTTGGCCGACAAGGGAGAAGTCCCAGTACCTGACATCTACCCGGACACCTTCAGAATCCTCCTCAGGTCTGTTGTACTTGCAGGTGAGAATCGGCTTGGTGAAGGCAATACTCATGGCTCACAGTGTGGTCCTGCGACTGGAGCTGGAGGACAGCGAGTTGGCCGACAAGGGAGAAGTCCCAGTCCCTGACATCTACCCGGACACCTTCAGAATCCTCCTCAGGTCTGTTGTACTTGCAGGAGAGAATAGGCGTGGTGAAGGTGATGGCTGATGGCTCACAGTGTGGTCCTGCGACTGGAGCTGGAGGACAGCGAGTTGGCCGACAAGGGAGAAGTCCCAGTCCCTGACATCTACCCGGACACCTTCAGAATCCTCCTCAGGTCTGTTGTACTTGCAGGAGAGAATAGGCGTGGTGAAGGTGATGGCTGATGGCTCACAGTGTGGTCCTGCGACTGGAGCTGGAGGACAGCGAGTTGGCCGACAAGGGAGAAGTCCCAGTCCCTGACATCTACCCGGACACCTTCAGAATCCTCCTCAGGTCTGTTGTACTTGCAGGAGAGAATAGGCGTGGTGAAGGTGATGGCTGATGGCTCACAGTGTGGTCCTGCGACTGGAGCTGGAGGACAGCGAGTTGGCCGACAAGGGAGAAGTCCCAGTCCCTGACATCTACCCGGACACCTTCCGAATCCTCCTCAGGTCTGTTGTACTTGCAGGTGAGAATCGGCGTGGTGAAGGCAATGCTCATGGCTCACAGTGTGGTCCTGCGACTGGAGCTGGAGGACAGCGAGTTGGACGACAAGGGAGAAGTCCCAGTCCCTGACATCTACCCGGACACCTTCCGAATCCTCCTCAGGTCTGTTGTACTTGCAGGAGAGAATAGGCGTGGTGAAGGTGATGGCTGATGGCTCACAGTGTGGTCCTGCGACTGGAGCTGGAGGACAGCGAGTTGGCCGACAAAGGAGAAGTCCCAGTCCCTGACATCCACCCAGACACCTTCAGAATCCTCCTCAGGTCTGTTGTACTTGCAGGTGAGAATCGGCGTGGTGAAGGTGATGGCTGATGGCTCACAGTGTGGTCCTGCGACTGGAGCTGGAGGACAGCGAGTTGGCCGACAAGGGAGAAGTCCCAGTCCCTGACATCTACCCGGACACCTTCCGAATCCTCCTCAGGTCTGTTGTACTTGCAGGTGAGAATCGGCGTGGTGAAGGCGATGCTCATGGCTCACAGTGTGGTCCTGCGACTGGAGCTGGAGGACAGCGAGTTGGCCGACAAGGGAGAAGTCCCAGTCCCTGACATCTACCCGGACACCTTCAGAATCCTCCTCAGGTCTGTTGTACTTGCAGGTGAGAATCGGCGTGGTGAAGGCGATGCTCATGGCTCACAGTGTGGTCCTGCGACTGGAGCTGGAGGACAGCGAGTTGGCCGACAAGGGAGAAGTCCCAGTCCCTGACATCTACCCGGACACCTTCAGAATCCTCCTCAGGTCTGTTGTACTTGCAGGTGAGAATCGGCGTGGTGAAGGCGATGCTCATGGCTCACAGTGTGGTCCTGCAACTGGAGCTGGAGGACAGCGAGTTGGCCGACAAGGGAGAAGTCCCAGTCCCTGACATCTACCCAGACACCTTCAGAATCCTCCTCAGGTCTGTTGTACTTGCAGGTGAGAATCGGCGTGGTGAAGGCGATGCTCATGGCTCACAGTGTGGTCCTGCAACTGGAGCTGGAGGACAGCGAGTTGGCCGACAAGGGAGAAGTCCCAGTCCCTGACATCTACCCGGACACCTTCAGAATCCTCCTCAGGTCTGTTGTACTTGCAGGTGAGAATCGGCGTGGTGAAGGCGATGCTCATGGCTCACAGTGTGGTCCTGCAACTGGAGCTGGAGGACAGCGAGTTGGCCGACAAGGGAGAAGTCCCAGTCCCTGACATCTACCCGGACACCTTCCGAATCCTCCTCAGGTCTGTTGGAATTTTAATAAAATTTCCCGATATGGAAAATTACAACATTTATTTTTCATTTCAATGTCAGATTATTTTTTTTACATCAATTTGGCAGACAAGTTCTTATCAAGTTATTGTTTAAGCTAATTGGCAATAGGTCAGTGGCTTATCAGTGATGATGTGAACGTTTGTTGACACTTGCACTGTGGTACTTGTCCTGACTATGACCATTTAAATTAAAAAATTTAACATAACTTAGTTTTACTTTTTCTTCTTAGATCAATAAACTCCCAGAATAGTGCTTTTATCACACCAAGCATGTAGTAAAACCAATGCTTAAATGAGTTAAGTCCGATTCGATATTAATTATTGTTTTATTATTTGATTTTGTTTACCTAACAGAAAAAATTGTACCAAAGAACCCGTCCAATTTGATGCTGGGTCATAAGTTTCACTGACAGATCATGTTGTGTCCAGATACGTCTACGGGCATGACACAACAGCTGCTCTGTGCTTCGATGAAGCTGATAATCTACTCTACGTGGCGGAGAAGTACATGATGGGCACGTTGAAGAAGAAACTCGCCACTCGACTTATGTCGCTCCTCAACACTGAGAACATCTGTTCGCTGCTCAACAACCCGGCTTGCTACACACAGCTTGAGCTCAACAGCTCCATCACAGAGGTAATGTCGAAGCTCCCTCCTCAGCCAAATGATCCTCATTCTCTTCAGTGTCTTGGTCTTGAGCATACGCCTGAGAAAATACGTCTGAGCATACGCCTTGGTTGCCTGAGAAAATCTTTCTTGTGTTTTTCTAGTCATCCATGGTGCTTTCATGATATGAATGAGTGTCATCAGGGAGTGGTGTCACTGGAAGTGAATTTGAGTCAATCGTTGAAAACAGGGACTTCCAATTTACTAGAGTAAGCAGAAGCAGTCAAGGCCTCATATTAGCCCCTTATGCGTATATGGAACTAAATAATTAGTTACAGATGTATCATTAAACTAGCAGTTACCCGCGGGCTTCGCCCCGTTTGAATTTATACGATCAGATGCTGTTCCCTCTACACCAAAGCTCTGGAGTAAATGACCATCATGGTACACTCTGAATATGCAGTGGAAGAGCTCAGATGCGGCAATCAACTCACATGCTGATCCGTAAGTTGATGGTTTCAACATCTTGCGACGGTAGTGTTCAGGGGAGATGTAATTATCCCCTTTAACATCATGAGTTAAAATTTGGAATTTTGCCCAATTAGTCGAAACATAGTTAACAATTTCCTCTCTTACTTGATCGCTGTAGAAATTATTTCCGTAAACTGAATAGCATATAGAATGAAAGAGGCACGAACCATCTGGAGGCATGTGAATAACTTTAAACTGTGAGTCTGTTTGTCCAAATAGTGTTAATTTTGTATCCCTATCAAAAATTCCAAAAAATATATATATATAAAAGAAACCAATACAAATAAAAATATTACTAAAATTGTGTATTCATGACAAAAACAAAAAACTAAAATATCATAAAATTCAATAAATTAGCTGTAACCTGTCACACCACAACACAAAATAAAGATCATAAACATAAACAAACCAATGAATAATAACAGCTGTTTGTAAAAAATTTTAAAGAAACAGGTGGTAATGTAGAGTTTGCAAGACACTCGCCCATTTTTAACATTATTGGCTTACTCCAGTTCAAAAGAATTATAAATCAATGTTCTACCGTGGTTTTACTGTTTGTGTAGAATAGCAACAGCTGTTTACAATATTTTAAATTAGTCATCTGATATCATCAAAACAAATCTTTCTTCCATAAGAATAACATGGTAACTTTGAAGGTCTGTGGGGCGGAGCCCTATGGAGATACCGGCGTGTAAACTGCTTAGTTGTCCTATTTAAGACCTAAAGAATCAGTGTACAAAATGTCAGCTCTCTACCTACATGGGAAGGTGGAGAATTCTTGATGAGTGAGTCAGTGAGGGCTTTGCCTTTTATAGGTATAGATAGAAAAGTGATCTGGAATGTGCTATTTTACCTACACAGAGCGAGATGGCCATAACTAAACTCCATGTGGGTGTTTCATAAGGGTCAGTAATTGGCTGTCAAGACTCCAGATACTTTACGTCTCACTTGTCTGGTGGTCTAGAACACATTGCCATTTGTGGCAAATAAGCCCACAAGTCTGTACAGTCTTGGAACTGTTCCCGCTCAGTCCCTTTAATCTTGAAGAAGCACAGTTGGCAGCAAACTGACTTACAGACAGGGACGCCACTATCGGTTCTCTTTCTCGAAGAAGGAGGTTGTTGTTAAGAGATAAATAGTTCAACCTAGATAGCTTATAATTTGTAACTGCTGCTAGTCAGTTTGGGGTGCATAGATAACATCAGTTGGAGTATCCTAAGATCCAACTTAAAATTATGTGGAACGTGTAACAAACCAATGGCGGTCATTAAAGACGCCCGCTATTGAAATAATAAATCTGTCTGTAACTCGTTTAATATAGTGTGATCACAGTAAACTTGATCTTTCAAAGGATTTTTTTTGTATTACAACTTTTTTTGATATGATGACTAATGATTTTTGGAAAAATTTGCATATAAATTATACAATCCATAAAACACGATTAAAATTGTGTTGTCTCCCCTCAGTAAGTTGGAAAATCTGATCAAAATTGTTGGATAATTTTTGTATCCACCCCAGAATAGTTTGTTGTAGCAGCGTCCCTGCTTACAGATTCTTCATTAGGAAGCCTTTGCGGCGTTTGACATTCTCTTTTGCTGTCATTGAACATGTAGGCAGAGTATGGGAGTAAACCCATACATGAGGTTTAGTGTTTCACCTTCTGTTCCAAAAAGTGTAATACCTCTATAGGGTTGATTGTGTTTGTAACCTTGCAACCTGCCTAATCTGAATGACCCTCAACAAAATCCGGTCAGATAGGGATGGTTCATTTTAGTGTAGTTTCTTTGTTTGATTTGATATGCGTTGTGAGATTGTCAATGGTCTCAGTCATTACAATTAATAATAATTGAATTAACTCGTGTTTCCAGATCCTCCGCTATGAGACAGACAGAGTCCTGGCCAGTCCGTTGTTTCTCGGACTCAGTCCCGATGGTTTTGTCAAAATCCTGGAGCAAGACGGCCTGAATGTGCCTGAAATAGAGCTCTGGAGAGCCATGATGAAGTGGGGCAAACACAATGGTAACTTCAAAGTTTCAATAGTTATATTTTTTGTTAAACTTCTCTTAACTAGGATGAAAAAGTGTGATTTCTTTCATTTTTTGTGTGAGTTTTTTGTATCATTCATGCAATCATTTGTTAATATTATTTTTTAATGGACTAATTATGCCTAAAATTAAAGTTTTTTATTGATATTTATAATTTGTTTGAAAATTGATTACAGTAAAGATAAAGATTAAAGATTAAGTCAATAAAACAACGACTCAAAAAATTCATAATTTTTCAAATTTGGCTCTAAAGATTCAGTTCAATTTGTATGATTTAAAGGGATTTAGGTTGCTAAAAAAACCTTCAATGAACATCATTTTGGGAAATTAAATGTTAACGGTTATAAAGCCTAAAAGCTTTCAAATTTGTGTTTTAGCGAATTTCCCCTATAGGGAAGAACCTATTACCGTAGTGGGCATGGTAATACCCAGGCCCTGGACCATGATAACTTTTCGTTTTGAGGTCCCCAGATGCCAAAAACACCATTCATTCAAAACTGTACACACACACACACATATATATATATATTTCTCGTAAACATTGTCCGATTTTGATGAAATTTGGGACAAACGTGTAAAGCAACATTTATGACTTTGTTCAAAAACCAGCCAGATCACTATCCAAAAGGGTATTCTGGGGGGGTTTTGACCCCAAAAATGTGTTTTTTGAGTTTTTTATATATAAAATTTTTGTTAATAAAATTTTATTTTTCACCATTGAATTCAGCTTAAAAAATAAACAATTTGGTGTTTTGATCATTGCTCTACGTCAGTTGGTTATAGAATCTGATTGAATATGCTAAACACAGTATGTTGTCCAATGTTATTCTTATGTAGAATAAGAAACATTGTATATCTCGCTTATTCATCAAATTATCCTGAGGAAACTTGGATATTGCTTAAAATCATTGTGGTCTACTGATATTTGCACAAAATACTACTTTTTTGCCTATAGTTCCCGTTGCAGCAAACCTGCGTGCTCAGCCCCCATGTTATTCTTATGGAGAAAAAGTAAATCTCCCTTAATTATGAACATCAATTAATAAAACTTGGTTTGTGGCTTTACCTAGTTGAGTTATATTTATATTTATTTATTTTTATTTATATTTGTATAAAAACCCATTTTTGGCCCTTGTTTCAGCAAACCTGCATACTCAGTCGCTATGTTATTCTTATGAAGAATAATTAAAATGTCATAAATCGTTTATTTATGAATGTAAATTGATGAAACTTTTGAACTGTTTTGCCAGTAAAAATAGTATGAAAATCCAAGTTAACTAGTAGGTTAATTGTAGATTGTGTGAGCTTCTGAAATATTTTACTCAGTATCTTATATTCGGTATTGAATATTGAATGGAAAAAAACATTAGTTGCAGCAATTAGACAATGGCACTGCCGCTTTGCACAAACACAACTCTGGGGTGTCAGTTTGCTCTGTAGTTGTGCTCGCATGACTATTTCGTTAGATTTGTAATATATATTTACTCTAACATTGGTTGCGTATGAAGTTGTTCCATGACATTTCTTAATCTCCAAAAGGGACATTTACGCTAGGAGATTTTGTTGTGACACTTTCTTATGCAACCAATGCTAAAGTATATCCATAAACAAAAATCTCACAAAATCTGTGAGCAAGCCGCAACTCCAAAGTTATATAGGCAAGCAGTTATATAGGAAATTCAGAATTGCAGCAAATTATATTTTTCATCGAATCAATACTATTTAAAAGTATTGATTAAAATATTGCAGAAGGGCTAGTGCAACTCACAGGTGAAATCTACAAAGTTGCTTTGGATATTGTTGACTTTCCCTCATCAATGTTGCACGACCATTTCTGCCAGTGAAATTTCCTAGAGTAAACGTCCCTTTCAGGTGCAGCAGAGTGAGGGCGTCTGGTATTTAATTTGTGGGGTGTGAATCAGTTCAATTTTATTTATTTATAACTAGTTGTCCTGTTGCTCGAATCTGAGCAAGTTTGTACCCAACGTAAGGTGTAAACAAACATCTGATATTTTATCATCTGAGAATAATGCAGGTAACATACTTTCAATCAACGTGTATTTTAGACTTCCGCCGTCGGATAGCACCACTGTTCCGAAAATTCAGCCCTTTACTGTATTAAAGTGGTGCCCTTTCTTAAAAGTCTGAGACGTATTGGCAAATCTACGTAAAAATACCTTTAATTTGTCACCTCAAACGTTAAAATCCATTCAGCCGCTATCAAGTTATGACATTGAAGAAAAAAACCCTAGCGAATAACAATAGGATGATTGTTGATTATAAAGAGCCTGTGGGGTATTATTATTAAATAATAATTGCAATCCATATAAACATGTTGCCTTTTCGACCTTTTGGCAAGTACAAGGACAAGTGAAAATTATTTTACCACTGCCTCACATTTTCAATCCATGGCCTTTTCAATGTCGCCATATGGTCAATACAAATTTTGTTTATAACCATATTGACCGTGTAATTCAAGATTTGTAGACTGTAAAAATTGTGATTTTGATTATTTAGTTTGAATGGGACTGTTCTATGGAATCTTGCTCCTGGGTTTATGTTACACAGCTTAAAATCAACATATTATGCAATTATACTTCCATAACTATAATATAAATTGTTGTACAGTAGGACCCCGCTAGTCCGACCTCTGATGAACCGACTCCTCGCTTAGACCGGCCATATCCTTATCGGCGTTTTTTTTACGTATCCGGTCGTCGCTACGTTTATGTCGATGCTTGTCGATGACTCATAACTGGCAATGTAGGTCAGTAGCAGGGCCCTATAACAGTCTTACCTGGCCCCGGGTCAGTAGACCATGTTTTTGTAGTTTGTGTTATGGTTTAGTTATCTAGAGTGTATCGAACTCCATTATGTCAACTACAAAACGTAAACACGTTACGCTCTCTTTAGCGGAGAAGTATTTGTTTGTAGTTTGTCAACACATGCTATGAATTGTATAGGCCTAACAGTCCATGTGGCAATATGTTTAGTATAGAGTTTTTTTTAGGTTTTCATGTAAATAAATTTGTCCTCTGATAATCCGACCTTTTTTGCGTTCCGACCATGCTCTCGGACCCGTTGGTGACGGATTAGCGAGGTTCTACTGTAAAAACATTTTTGTAAATCTTATAAATGTTACAATTTTGCACACGATCAATGATGTATACGCAATTCTCAAAATATAAACAGAATTATAAAAAATCTATTGACCACCTAACATCTAAAGAAGAGAGGTTATTTCTATCTCCTTAACTTGCTTTGATTAAATTACTGGCCTACATACATAAAAATACCCCTGTCGCAGCAAACCTGCGGACTCAGCGAATTTCCAATGCATAATATTTGTCTGAATTCCACATAAAGCCGCAAACCAAGTTTCATAAAAATATATTCACATATAAGCGATATTAATTATTCTCCATAAGAATAACATTGGTAATGAGTATGTAGGTTTGCTGAAACAAGGAACAGAAACAATTGGTTTTTATGCAAATATAAATAGAATTTAATTAGGCGAAGCCACATACTAAGTTTCATCGATATTCAATCATAAATAAGCGATATATGACATTCTAGTGTTATTCTCCATAAGAATAACATGGGGGCTGAGAAAGCAGGTTTGCTGCAACAAGGAACAGAAAAATGGGTATTTATATAATTATCAATATAACTCAACCAAGTGAAGCTACATACCAAGTTTTATTAATTTATGTTCATAATTAAGAGAGTCAGTACATTTTACTTATTCTCCATAAGAATAACATGGGGGCTGAGTACGCAGGTTTGCTGCTACGGGAATAATCAACAAAAAATCAGTTTTTTGTGCAAATATCAATATACCAGTACTACTTGAAGCCACATACCAAGTTTCATCAACATACATTCATAAATAATCGAGATATCAAATTTTATTTATTCTCCATAAGGATAACATTGGACAACGTACTGTGTTTAGCACTTCGAATATCTCTGCAACGGTTGGGCGTAGAATCACAATTTAAACACCAAAATGATTGTTTTGTGGAACTGAACAGATGGTAAAAGCAAATGTGAAGTTTACATTAAAATAAACTGAGGAAAAGCCAAAAACCTTTTTCCCATAAGATTAACATGGGAGATTTTATGAGCAGGTTTTTTTGGATTTTCTCCGCAACCACTTAACCTAGGTTAATAATTCAAAATACTAAATTATTTGTTTTTTTAAGCTCTATAACATGGTCAAAACCAAAATTAAGTTTTTTAAAAATTTTAGGGTGAAAAATGCAAAAAACTGATTTTTGGAAAATTTAAAACCCCCCTTCCCATGGTCCGATTTTTCTGGTTTTCAAACTTAAAGTCATGAATGTCATTTTACACATTTGAGCCAAATTTCATCAAAATCGGGCGTTTTTTACTCAAGTTATCGTGTTAACAGACACATATATAGATATATATAAATTTGAACGAATAGTGTTTTTGGCATCTGGGGACCTCAAAACAAAAAGTTATCATGGTCTCGGGCTTAAGTCTTACCATGAGACCTACAGTAATAGCTTCTTCCCTATAGGGGAAATTCGCTAATATCTCTATCAACATTTCCTGAGGTCAATGATTACCTGAGGTCTGTGTGCTTTATATAGCATATAATTCTTTCAGCTAATTCAGGAGATGGGAAAACTGTGAGAAAACAAGTTTCAAAATTGACTGAACACATCAGAGTCTGCAGCTTGGATACCCTACAGTTATGCCAAGAAGTGGCGCCTACAGATGTCTTGACTGGTGATGAATTGGCATTGGTCTGCAAGTCTGTCGGACAACAAGAAAAGCAAAGTGGTCTGACAAGCATTTGTAATGATATAAAACCCCGCTTCTTGCTTGAAAAGAAAAATGTGCCACAATTGGAAAAGAAACAGTTTGAGTTGAAATTCATAAATCATGAGGGCACTGATGTGCAACTAGAGTTTAACTTCACAGTTGACACAAAGCAGTGTGATATTGAGCTGCTGCCTGTGGAATGTCCAGCACTAGTGGACTTCAGGAGGCATCCAGGATGGGCAACTTATGAGGTCAGCTGTACAACAACAATAACACGAATCACTGACTATCAGAATGGCACCTCAACTGAGACTCCAGTAACTGTCAGGTTCAACCAGCGAGTTGAGTACGGGACAACATTCATGATCCCTCTCACCAGTGGAGGACACAACGTGACTCTGCTACCCAACAACAGGTACACCTTTAGGATGGTGTTTGGTGGAGCTCAGCCGATGTATTATGACAAGTCTCCCTCGCCGTTTTATGACAACAGTCACTTGTCACTGATGATCAAACCTGATGGTCAAGGTGACAACTGTGTGCCTATGAATGGGTTAAAGTACAAGGCGATTGATGTTTAGTGACAAGGAGCATTGTTATAGTTACACAAGTAACGTGATAATATTATGAAAAGTACAATTTCAAAAGGTGATTTATTCTGATTTTTTAATATTTATGGGTTTGTAAAATAGCTAAATAACAACCTCTACATAAATGACTGGTGAATATATATTATTTGTGAGTTTTTAGATGTTTAATAAATACATTAACAAAATATTGCATTAGTTATTTAAGTACTCCATGTATTCAAACCATCAGTTATTATTAGCCACAACTAGTGGCTGATGTCAGCTGGATGGGCTTTGTTATTGAGGGCTCAATCTTTATTTTAGGGTGAAACCAGCGAGGTAAATAATTATAAAAGACGGGAAAGCCATTTTCTTGTAAAAATAATACCAACAGATAACCAAATAATACAACTATGTACACCACATAGTTGTCTGGGGGAAAAACTGCAGCCTACATGCTAACTGCCATTTTGACTCTTGCGCCCTCGTTTCCAGACTGGCCAGATGCTTTGTTACAAAAATATCCTTCTTTAACACGAGACGAGACCTCGCTATATATTTACCTCGTTGGGTGAAACCTACACATCATATTTTTATATAAACAGATGAATTACCGTAATTTTTAACAACATTATTAGTGAATTTCCTTTGGAAAGTGAACTATTAGCATGACCCGCATGGTGAAACTTAAGCCCGGGACCACCATAGAAGTTTCTAACGTGACCCCCTGAACACGTTTTGGGGGTCATTCAAAATTTTTTATATATATATATGTGTATGCACTCTAGCGGTCACATTTTTTGTCCGATTTAATTCAAATTTGGTAGGGACGTTCCATTCTATAATCTGTTGGACAAGTTCGTTGGGCAAAACAATCGGAAAACTCTAAGCCCATTGTTTGGGGATTAATCTTTCAAATTTCGAGTTTTTGGGCCCAAAAAGGGTCAGAAAAGCCCCGGACGTAAAATTAATGCATGTACAAAGATGTGAATTAGTGAGGCGAAAGTTTTAAGCCCTCTCTTGTCATTCTAGCATAAATATTTACCGAGTTATTAAAGAAAATGTGTATCAGCTAAACACAGTACATTGTCTTATGGGGGTTTTACACTAGAAAAGCCTGTTATTCCTTTGTTAAAGTACTTTTATTATCCCCAGCAACCTCACGCCTACTTTCAAGCCTGTCTGGACCTTCTCCTAACCTTATAATGCACAAAATTGTATTCCCAGCTTTGCAAGTAAATGAAACCAGGTGTATCAGAACAGCCAAAAAATCAATGTTTTCAGATTTCAATAAAAATTGGACAAATGTATGTTTTTACACTGATTTTGAGTTTTAAAAGTTTTTATGTGGAAATTCACTTCCCTCACGTCAGCGTGCTGCGTGCAAACTCGTTTACTATTTTATTGACCACTAATTTGTTTGCAATGTTTTCATACTTAAAAATATTGTTATTTGGGTAGAAGAGAAATTAGGATTCTATTAGTTTTCAATGTAGTAGATATCATATATTTTAAGGACATAATTAGTTTTTACTAGCAAAATGCTCTATCTTTGGTACAGTAAATGTATTGAAATTTTCAAACAATTAATGAGTTTCTTTATTCAGTTTAGCTGCCAGAAGCACAATCAGCTAAAGGACATGATCACAAAATGTGACAACTTGAGTGTTAATCTAACCATGATTACTGATCCAAAATTTGGTTTAGTTAATTAGGTTTGATTATGTTGCTCTTGTTGGACATCATATAATTTGACACCCAGTTAGAATCGTTTAATCAATTTAATTGTGTGCATTTACCCCTCCTATGAATAAATGAAAACCTATAGCGAATCAGCGTACCATGAAGTGTCAAATAAATTTAAACAATTTCCCAGCCTCAGAGAAAAGTCCCCAATGTTATTTTTATGGAGAGTAAGTGGCTTAGTGTGTAAATATTTATTGGAAATTCGCTGAGTATGCAGGTTTTTATGTATTTAGATTATTATAAACTATGAAATAATTAATTAGTTTGAGGACTACTCCATGGATTCAAATAATAGTTTCTCATTAAAAGCATCACCTTTTTATAATTTTGTTGTCTTGTGCTTTCTTTGTAAATAATTATCCATAAATTATGGAAATTATAATTTTATGAAAACAAGAAGAATATATGTTTCTGCTGAGAAAAAAAGAATATTAGAGTAATGAATGTATAATTTGAATTTACCTAATTTTCGTGAACCTCAAATAGCTAAATACCCCTGCAGCAAACCTGCGTACTCAGCGAATTTCCAATGCATATACATCTATCTTAATGCCACATAAAGCCACATACCAAGTTTCATCAATGTAGATTCATAAATAAACTATTTATCACATTTTAAATTTTTCACCATAAGAAAAACATGGCGGCTGAGTATGCAGGTTTTCTGAAAAAAGGAACACAAGAAATGGGTTTTTATCCATATATCAATATAACTCAACTAGGTAAAGCCACATACCAAGTTTTATCAATTTATGTTCATAATTAAGGGGGTTAACAGGTTATCCTCCATAAGAATAACATGTGAGCTGAGTATGCAGGTTTTCTGCTGCGGGAACTATCAGCAAAAAATTGTTCTTTGTGCAAATATCAATAGACCACAACAATATAAAGCAATATATCAAGTTTTGTCAGGATAAGTTGATAAATAAGCAAGATGTACAACTTTTCTTATTCTCCATAAGAATAATATTGGACAAGCGTACTATGTTTAGCACTTTCAATATTTCTGTAACCAATTGACGTAGAGAAATGATAAATACCCCCGTCGCAGCAAACCTGCATACTCAGCGAATTTCCAATGAATATATAACATAACACATTAAAAGACTTAACAGGATTCATAATAAATATATTCACAAACAAGCGATATTTAAAATATTAATTAATCTCCATAAGAATAACATTGGGGATGAGTACGCAGGTTTGCTGCAACAAGGCACACAAAATAATGGGTTTTTATGCAAATATCAATAGAACTCATTTTAGTGAAGTCACATACCAAGTTTCATCCATATACATACATAAATAAGCGATATATAACATTTTAAGTATTTTCCATAAGAATAACATGGGGACCAAGTACCTAGGTTTGCTGCTACAGGAACCATAGGAAAAAAATTGTTTTTTGTGCAAACAACAATAAACCACAACCAGATGAAGCCATATACCAAATTTCGTCAGTTAATGTTCATAAATAAGCGAGATATACAATTTTTCTTTTTGTCCATAAGAATAACATTAGACAACGTACTGTGTTTAGCAATTTCAATATCTCGGTAACCAATTGACGTAGAACAATGATCAAAATACCAAATTGTTTGTTTTTTTTAAGCTGAATTCAATGGTGAAAATTAAAATTTGATTTAAATAAAAATTACATGTGAAAACCCCAAAAAACACATTTTTGGGGTACAAAACCCCCCTTCGGATGGTGTGATTCATCTGGTTTTTGAACTCGTTCAAATAAATGGTACTTCACACATTTGTACCAAATTTCATTAAGATCAGACCTTCTTTACGAGAGTTATCGTGCTTACGGACACACACATATATATATATATACATATATAAAAATTTGAACGAATGGTGTTTTTGGCATCTGGGGACCTCAAAATGAAAAGTTATCATGGTCTCGGGCTTAAGTCTTACCATGAGACCTACGGTAATAGCTTCTTCCCTATAGGGGAAATTCGCTAAAACACGAAATTGGTCGTCTTTTTAAGCCAAATCTGATGGTGAAGAGTAAAATTTGATTGACTAAAATATTATATGTAAAAAACTCCAAAAAACATTTTTTGGGGTACAAAACCCACCCAAACAGGGATTTGGGTGGATATTTTTGAAAACAACTTGTTTACAAGATTTTCTGCACATTCGACCGTGCTTTTTATTCTAAGTTTAGTAAATAAATAAACGGTCTCAGGAAACTTGACACATACTTTCTCCCTTTTAGCCCAACTTTAATGAATAAATTACTTTTTATTTATTAAATATAGACAACAAAGCATGGTCGAATGTACAGAAAATGTTTCAAACAAGTGGTTTTAAATACATCCACCCAAATCCCTGTTTTGGAGGCACTAGAGAATCCATTGCTACACACGTGGAGAGGGGAAATGCCCCTATTCCCCCCCACGGTTATTAAGAGGCAAAATATTTTGAATTTCCTTTGTTGGCCAATGCTAACTTGAAAAGCATATCAAGTTTGAACTAAATTGATCAGTAAATAAGAGAGAAATAGTAATTTTTATATTCCCCATAAGAATAACATTGGACAACGTACTGCGTTTACTGCAAAATGATTATTTAAATTTTCTCCGCAACCAGTAATTGTAGAATGGTAATTCAAAATACTAAATTATTTAGTTTTTTAAGCTCTATTTAATGGTAAATAGTAATATTGTTTTATATTTATATATTTTTGTTTTAACTGAATTTTTGATATTTTAAGCCTTGTAATTTCTGAACCCGAATTTTTACAGAAATGTGTGTGGTGTCATTTTGTTTCAAAACTAAAATTCTACAAACTACTAAAGTTTAATTAAAATCGTTAGAGCCGTTTTTGAGAAATCTTCCTGACACCATTTATTACTAGAGTTATCGCACCCACGGACACATATATCATCACAGATATTATAGATACAGTTTTGAACGAATAGTGTTTTTGGTATCTGGGGGACCTCAAAAACCGAAAAGTTATCATGGTTCCGGGCCTAGGTCTTACCATGCCGACTACGGTAATAGCTTCTTCCCTATAGGGGAAATTCGCTAAAAGCTTGAAAGAAATCAAATTGCTTAATGAAAACAAACTTCGCTTGCGATAAACAAGCTAGTTGAATTGAATGATTCTAACCCTTTTGTACCCATCTTTATAATTTAAAATTTTTTCAGCTAGTTCAGAAGACGGGAAAGCTGTAAGGAAACAAGTTTCAAAATTGACTAAACACATCAGAGTCTGCAGCTTGGATTATGCTCAGTTATGTCAAGAAGTGGTGCCTACCGATGTCTTGACTGATAAGGAAGTGGTATTGGTCTGCAAATCAGTTGGGAAACAAGAACAACAAACTGGTCTGACAAGCATTTGTAATAAAATAAAACCACGTGCCTTGCTTCAGAAGAAACAGAATGTTTCACAATCAGAAAAGAAAGAGTTTCAGTTGAAGTTCGTCAATCATTGGCTTTCTTCTGAGTCTTATAATAGCTTTCCTCCTGAGTCTTATAATAGCTTTTCTCCTGAGTATGTGCTGAGGAAGTTTAACTTCACAGTTGTCACAAAGAAGTGTGCTATTGAGCTGCTGCCTTTGGAATGTTCAGCACCCCACCTCTACTGGGTGACTCCAGAAGGTCCAACTCACGAGGTCAGCTGTACAACAACAATAACACGAATCACTGACCATCAGGATAACACCTCAACTGAGACTCCAGTAACCGTCAGGTTCAACCAGCAAGTTGAGTACGGGACAACATTCATGATCCCTCTCACCAGTGGAGGACACAACGTGACTCTGCGTGCCAACAACAGGTACACCTTCAGGATGGTGTTTGGTGGAGCTCAGCCAGTGTATTGGGACAGGCCTCGCACACCTGTGTATGACAACAGCCATTTGTCACTGATCATCAAACCTGATAAATACGTTACCCACCCTGTGCCTATGAAAGGCTTTAAGTACAAAGCGACTGATGCTTAGAGTCGACGACCGTCGTTTGACAATATATTGAGAAGCACAATTTCAAAATCTGATTTTATTCTGCATTTCCAGTATTTATTGTAAAACAGTTAACATTATTAGTGTAATGTGTAGTGTAGTGTAATATATGTGCATATTGGTGGTGTAATGGATAAGATGAAAGGTATCATTTTCGTGTTATTTATTAAAAAAATATAACACAAATAATTCAGTAATTTAATTACTCTATTTATTTAAACCATCAGTTACTATACAACCATAGGCTAATATTAGATGGAAGTGTTTTGTTGTTGAGGTTTCAATTTTAGCGAATTTCCCCTATAAGGAAGAAGCTATTACCGTAGTTGGCATGGTAAGACCTAGGCCCGGGACCATGATAACTTTTCGTTTTGAGGTCCCCAGACTCCAAAAACACCATTCATTTGAAACTGTATATATATATATATATATATATATATGTCCGTGAGCACGATAAATCTCGTAAAAATGATCTGATTTTGATGAAATTTGGTATAAAGCAACATTTATGACTTTAAGTTCGAAAACCAACCAGATCGCTCCATCCGAAGGGGTATTTTGAGGGGGTTTTGTACCCCAAAAATGGGTTTTTTGAATTTTTTACATATAATATTTGAAATAGTCAAATATTCGTTTTTACCATTGGATTCAGCTTAAAAAAACATACAATTTGGTATTTTGATCATTCCTCTACGTCAATTGGTTACCGAGATATTCAAAGTGCTAAACACAGTACGTTGTCTAATGTTATTCTTATGGGGGAAAAGACAAATTTTATATCTCGCTTATTTATGAACGTATACTGACGAAACTTGGTATACGGCTTCATCTGGTTGTAGTCTATTGATATTTGCTAAAAAAAATTGTTGCCAAAGGATCCCGTAGCAGCAAACCTGCGTGCTCACCCCTCATGTTATTCTTATGGAGAATAATTAAATGCTATGTGTCTCTTAATTATGAACATAAATGAATAAAAACTGGTATACGACTTTACCTAGTTAAGTTCTATTGAAATTAGCGTTAAACCCATTTATTGTGTTCCTTTTTGCAGCAAACCTGCGTACTCAGCCCCAATGTTATTCTTATGGAGAATAATTAAAATTGCATATATCGCTTATTTGGGAATATATTTTTATGAAACTTGGTAAGTGGCTTTATGTAGTATTAAGACATTATATCTCCATTGGAAATTCTCTAAGTATGCAGGTTTGCTGCGATGGGTGTATTTATTCTATGGTGAAACTCATGGAAAAATAATTTTGTATGCAAACAAACAGATGAATTAGCAGTTTTTGTTTTTTTTGTATCTTATTGACAAGTAATATTTTTACAATGTTTTCATGCTTAAAAATATTGTTATTTGGCTAGAAGAGAAATTTAATTCAATAAGTTTTCAATGAAGTATATAACAAAAAAATATATTTAAAGGACATGATTGGTATTTACAAGGAGATAGCTCTAATATTACATACAGTAAATTTATTTCAATTAATTGATGAATTTATTTATTCAGTTTATCTTACAGAATATATTGTCAAAGTAATGTAATCGTGGTAATTTTCTTAAATATGATCAGTTAAAGAGATTGGCTTACATTGGGAGGCAGAGATTGAAAAATACATTGCAGTTTGGGAATAAAATATTGTTTCAGCAATGTGGTTTGTCTAGGCTCGGGTTCAGACACAACAACAGAATGCAAAAGCGTAGGATAGGGGTAGTGGAATTTGCAATAAGTTAATAACTAAATAATAACTAATTTTTTTCTCAAAAAACCTAGTCTATGAAAGACTATGGGGTGGTAAAGAGGACTTGCCAGTTGTAAATTCGCCTCTTAAATAAAGACATTTTTCATTCTATTTCTATGTCGTTAGAGCGGTAATAGGAGAGGATGACAGTGTGCCTGTACCTGACTCCACACCCGGTTATCTGTAGTTTGTCCAAAGACCCTTACGCCCCAGAGAAGAGTCCTCAGCCCCACGCACACTCACTCGTGTGCCCTGCGTCCCGTCTATCTGCCGCCAACGTTCCTCGATGGTCATCTGCTAGGTCTTGGGCAAAACAGCATGTTTTTAAGCTATTGCCTTTATACAATTTGTATTGTAGTACAGTAGAAGTCCGATTATCCGAGCTAAACGGGACCGAGACTACCTCGGATAATCAAAAACTCGGATAACACGGCGGTAAAAATTATAGGTTATAATTAGACAAAAATCGTATTGAAACTGGAGAATACGGTTTATTAATACAGTAATAAGTGATTTATGATTAAATAAACCTTTTTAATACTCTCCCCTTTATCCAATCTCTTAATTGCATTATATTTTGTTTCCAAAGAAACCACAACTCTTTTACGTTTACCACTCATATTTGTGAAACAACACACTGATTGAAAACGGGACTGAAGCGCACGGTTAATCAGTTCGGCGTAGACTGAGACAATGGCGCGAACTGCGAACTAAAGATGGGTGTTATTTAACATAACAGGATGAATAACAGTGCGGCCGTGGCAACGTTATCGCGGCAACACGTTGCGGAGAACTCCCTGTTATTCTAATAACGTTTCTACACCCGTTATTAGAGTTGGCAATCGTTATTTAAATAACAGGTTGCCACAACACGTTATTGGATAGCTGCGTTGTCGTTACAACCGTTTCCGGAAAACAACGATAATTCCCATCTCTAGCGCAAACACAGTCGACCGATAAGACTATTGGTCCTAGCAACAACCAATAGGAGTAGCTTGTAATACTCGACCTAGCAACCACAGCCAATACATTTTTCAATCAATTCACGATTATTTATTTATTTATTTACGATTTATTTCCAAGGCTATATACAGTACTGTATTTGCCTCGGTTAACCCGGCGGCTCGGATAATCGGACCTCGGATAATCAGACTTCTACTGTATTCAAATTTTACATAATATTCCATGACAATAAGTGTCCAAACACGGTGTAATTGTGACACTCCTAAGTGTCTAAGGGTTGTTAAGTGTAAAGCTCAAATTATAAACGTTTACGAATGTCACAATTACACCGTGTTTAGGCTCTATTTCCATAAAATAATAAGAAGGATTTGAAAATTGGTCAAAATTATTTCAAGTTAATCATTAAAAAAAATCAGTTTGGCGAACTTAGGTCTAGTAGGCGACACAAGAAGCCATTACCAGCAGGTAGGCCGGGCTGTGTGTGTAAGGGGAAGTTGGTGAGGGTGAATGTGTGAGGTGGCGGAAGAATCTCTTAATCCCCTGGGGCGCATGGGTCTTTGGACAGACTATTGAAGTGTGGCAAAGGAGCAACAGCCTCTGTTCTCAACTGAGGCCCAGAATCCTCTACAACACCTTAACTGATAAACTCTGGCTAGAGGCTGCCTCAGCAGGGAGAAGCTATTAAACCACCCCTTAAACATGGACCACTGTACTACTGATGAGTGGGTTAGGAAGACTGCTCCTGTATCTTACCAGAGGATAAGCAGATTATGCAGATCTATTTATAACCCTTTCAAAATTTCTGAAGAATTAGTAAAATGTATTTGAAAAATATTAGCTATATTTTAGAGTGTTGGTTTTGTAAAACACATTTTTTCCAGAGTCTATGTCTATGTTTTGTTATTGAATTGAATTGTTGTTTATTTATTGGTTGGTGTTAATGTTTTAGAATTATTTATAAGTTTAAAATATTTAATTCAACTTTTCATACAAATATACTATAAACAAGAAAAGTATGAATTAGTTTGAAGACAAGTCTATATCCACTCATATAGTTTCTCATTAAAACATCACTGTTTTATATATTTTACCTGTCTCACGTTTTCTTTATAACAAATTTTCCATAAATGATGTAATTAATAATTTTATGAAAACTAGAAGAGTAAATGTTCCTGCTGAGAATCTGTCTATTATTAATACGCTACCTGAAAATTTTGTAAACAATAAGATTTTTGGTTTTAAGATATATCACATATTATACACTAAAACGTGCATCTAGGTGTGCAGAAGTGCAAACTGGCTTTAGACTTTTGATTTAGGCCTCAGGGCTCTGCCCCATGGGACTTCAAAGTCCGCATGTTATTCAAATGGAGGAGAGTTTTATTTGGTTTATGTCACATGTGTTTTTCTTAATTCAATTCAATTAAATAAACAGCTGTTAAAACGATTATATCCAACCAGAGACTGTTGTTTTGATTACTATTTACTATTCTTGCTTCTCAAAACGGAATGCGTAAGATGCGCAGAGATAATTATCGTAAATTTATATAAAAGTAATGAATGTATAATATGCAAGTATTCATTTTTGTTTACTCTCAAGTAGCTCTAACCCTCTGGGTGCCACCCGCCCGCATTCGGGCGACTTTGCAGACGTTCAGTTACAACGTTCTGAATACACTCTAGTTGTACTGAACTACATTGAATTTGGTATCACTGTAAACGGCAGATTTCAAGCTTTACTCCACAATGTCTGTCTCGAGAGGTTCTACTCTAAATTGGAAAGAAAACATCTGCGCCAAGATCTGTTACGTCACTGTTGTTTTCTGCCTTCTGTTTTGTTTACGTTTTCGTCATTTATTATTGGTTTTTAGGTTATATTCAATTGAAAATTTTGTTATTACCATTAAAGTGCATTTATTATTGCCAAGTAAAGTGTTTGAACAAGGTTTTAATAAAAATATAAGCACTAAGTGATATTGTGCTTCTTGGTTGGTTATACATGCATCTTTATGGGATTTAGGTTAGTACCATGGTGATCATATTTGGTTTTTTCGTCATAGATATTTATATTATGTATTTTACTAATAATGAGTATATGCATTCTTGTTCCTAATTACATTTTGAACAAAATGTATATCTTGAATTTTGTACCTGGTGCACAACCTTTTTTGTATATAATATGTAGATACATAAGGAAAGTAAATTTTATTTTGCAATTTCTGGATTTGGTCCTACACTGGATTTTTTCTATATAAAATAAGGATATAAAGTTGTATACTGTAAGATAGTCAATTTTATCGACTAACAGTCATTTAGTGATAATTTTAATTTTTTGTTAATTTTCAAATAAAACCCTGTAAGAGATCTAAAAATCATGTGACATTTAAGAAAATTATGACAAGACACCTAGAGGGCTAAACCTAGAGAGTAATAAATCACACTGCTGTGTAAAAACAAACTGTGCTTGCGATAAACAAGCTAGTTGAATTGAGTGGTTCAAACCCTTATGTACAGTTTTTTATCTATATATTGTAACATTTTTTCCAGCAAGTTCAGAAGACGGGAAAGCTGTAAGGAAACAAGTTTCAAAATTGACTAAACACATCAGAGTCTGCAGCTTGGATTATGCTCAGTTATGTCAAGAAGTGGTGCCTACCGATGTCTTGACTGATAAGGAAGTGGTATTGGTCTGCAAATCAGTTGGGAAACAAGAACAACAAACTGGTCTGACAAGCATTTGTAATAAAATAAAACCACGTGCCTTACTTCAGAAGAAACAGAATGTGTCACAATTAGAAAAGAAACAGTTTCAGTTGAAGTTCGTCAATCATCGGCTTTCTCATGAGTTTGTGCTGAGGAAGTTTAACTTCACAGTTTTCACAAAGAAGTGTGCTATTGAGCTGTTGCCTTTGGAGTGTATAGCACCACCATCCTGCCGCTACGGGGTGACTCCAAAAGGTGCAACTCATGAGGTCAGCTGTACAACAACAATAACACGAATCACTGACCATCTGAATGACACCTCATCTGAGACTCCAGTAACTGTCAGGTTCAACCAGCGAGTTGAGTACGGGACAACATTCATGATTCCTCTCACCAGTGGAGGACACAACGTGACTTTGCTTGCCAACAACAGGTACACCTTCAGTATGGTGTTTGGTGATCAGCCAAGGTATTATAACTGGCCTCCCTCACCTGTGTATGAAAACAGCCATTTGTCACTGCGTATTGAAGACAATGGAGTTCAGCCCGGAAGCCAACCTATGCCTATGTTTCGATACTACGTCTCGAATCACCCTATACCTATGAATGGCCTGAAGTACAAAGCCACTGTTGCTTAGGGTCACAAATCAGTGTGCTTGTATGTGTTCGTTGCAGATACTTAGTTGTGCTTACTTAACAAAAGTACAATAGAGAGGATAGTTATATTACATGACTTATAACGTTGGATGCGGAGGACGATAATTCCCGCCCTCTAATTAATATTGAAACTTATGTGATTTTCATGTTTAAACTTGTTTGTCAGCATTGAACATGTTAGAGATCTTTATATATTTTTTATGAAACATCAATAAGACTCATCTTATACAGGAGTAAGAGCAAAATACCTCATTCGTCAGTTTAACAAATATTTCAACACTTGAGGTGCTCTGATACTATTTCAATCTGTTAACCAGTTAAGCAACATGCTTCTTATTTTCTAGTGAAATGGTGAACATAATGTAAATAAACATTTATTTGGTAATTTAGTCCCTGTATTAGTTTACAAAAAAATTTATGGTAAACCCGATTTTATAAAAATTTTATCAAGATATTGCTATAGAAAGTTATTTAAATATTATCAAAAAATATGTTTACCCTGACGTATTTCTAATGTGTCTGTTTACTTATTGGCATCCAGGAAGGGTTAAAGTAGGTGCTTAAAATTATTAGACGAATAAAATATCCTTGAAATTATTTTATTACACACAACATTTGTGAAAACAGATTTCCTAAATTATAAACTTAAAGCAAATATAACCAATGCTAGAGTAACATAATAAATTAACATAAAACTGGAATATTGAGAGATCTTACATTTAAACATTCACCAAGGTATAATTGATATGGAAGGAAATTCCACAAATGATATGACACAGGTCTGCCCACTAATAACATGCTGACACAGGTCTGCCCACTAATAACATGCTGACAAACGACATTAAGATGCCAAAAACATTGCCTTCTGAATAGTTACGGGGACAAATTGTTTTTTATTTTCCGTTTTCAATAAATCGTGGTTAACACAACCATTTACTGTGCTGCCTTATTTTCTTATCAGCTCCCTTTATATTTTACCCTGATAAAGACACATTTATAGATTTCTCTGATGCATTTATATGGCCATTTTTTTATAAATATTCCGTACTTGGTGATTTTTAACATTCTGAAATACTGTTCATTTTATTTTAATTTATTGCTAGTTAGAAAATATATCATTAAACGTTTGTATTTATGTATATTTTATCAAATTTAAGTGTTTTGCACTGGATATATTTTGAAAGCCGTTAAAGTCTGTATTTTATTACTTCTTACTATCGGTTATACTTCTTTGATATATTCTTCAATTTTATACTTCCTATATCAAATTATATTACTTATTTGTTAATACTAAAAGTTTTTTTAGAGAAAGCTTAAATAGAATCAATTTTTCTTTTTTTTACTTAATTTTTTATTTTTTTCTAATAATGTATTTGTAAAACTGTTAAAATAATTATTTTACTTTTTATGCTTAGTATAATACAAATTTATCGTGCAAAAAGAGTACCTTTTATTTATAAACCTGGAAGTTACTTCCGTAATCGCCCTCTGACATTTTTAATTCCCCACACCCTGAGCCGTGTAGTAGAGCAGAGTGAACGCCAACCGTTCCAAGTGAACAAGAATTCAGCTAGCTACAGCTATTTTTAGCGCTGCAATGATTTGTAGCAAAAACAGCCGTAGCGGATTTCAGGATAACTAGCTGCAGCTGGAACTGGTATTGGAAGCAGTTTCGCGGGCTGTGTGAAAATAGCTGCAGCTGCTTCGCGTAAGTAACAGCTTGGCACAACTCAAACCCAGCTAGGTACCGTTTAAGGTTATTGTACCCACTCCTCACCCACTTCTGATCCATCCTGTTGTTTGGCAGTTGTAACTTTTCACACCTGTCCAAAAGTGCAAGTTGTTCAACAAACTACTTTTTAATGATACATTTTCTCTGGAAATTTGAATAATGAAGGTTCTAAGCCTTATTCAAGCAACTCCTGTAATTCAAATTTTTACTGGTCCCTTGAGATTCAAAATATCTAAGTATATAAGTAAATATCTGCATATGAATCAGCTATTATTATTCTTTAGTGTTAGTTTTGTTTATATTTCAAATTAAACATTTTTAGTTATCAAGATTTTTCTTCGGGATGGGACATATTTTTAACCCAGAAGTTAATTTCTAGCATTTTAAGAAAATCGTTGGAGCTGATTTTGGGAAGAGTTGCAAGCAAACCTTACTCTTAGGGATCTTATCTATATATAAGCTCAGGCGATTTTTGTAAACGGAACTTCTTGTTATTCCTGAACCGAATCTGACGTTTCGGGTATCAAATAAATGGCCCAGTTGTGCAAAGTGGTTTTCAATTTTCAATACGAACATTTTGAAGAGAAACTACTGATATAGCAAGACAAAACTCTTTTAATCAGAGATAAGATGGAACTGCTTTGATCGGTTTCGAGCAACAGGCGTGCTAGTATTGTCAACACTAGTCTTGAAACCACTGATTAATAGTCTGGTGGCAAAAAATGTTATTTGTTAACTAAAAAAAAGTTTAAAAGGATGCTCAGTTAAATCTTCATTAAAAATATATTGTACTTTAAATAACATGATTTTTTATTGCGAAATTTCAACAAAATATTTAACTATTACAAGGTCAACCAGACACACAAGGCAAAAAAAAGTATGATTGATGAATTGAAAAGTTGAACTATCGACTTGACATCATTAAATTTCCTCCTAGTTGTCATGATTGAGCTGAGCTTAAAAACTTCCCAATTTGATAGTAGAGAACGAGGTGATATTAAACGTACGTGCGATTTGAGCAAGGATTCAGTTGATAACAGGGAATGTACAGTTTAATTAGTCTAATTAGCCATCACAGTGATAATTCCCAGACATATAGATCAAACTTTGCGTTCTTATTTTTGGTATCTATACTATGTCATAATACTTTGATTTCCTTAGAGAACAAATTACTGCTACCAAATATATCAGTGTAAAAAATGATCAAAAAGAAACCTGTAACAGTAAATAAATTGAACACACTCCAACATCTTCCTTGGTACCATGCCATCGCAATTGAACACACTCCAACATCTTCCTTGGTACCATGCCATCGCAATTGAACACACTCCAACATCTTCCTTGGTACCATGCCATCGCAATTGAACACTCCAACATCTTCCTTGGTACCATGCCATCGCAATTGAACACACTCCAACATCTTCCTTGGTACCATGCCATCGCAATTTAAGGAATCGAGCATCTCTCAATTTAACAGTACACTTTTTTGCATATTTCTGCATATTTATTAAACTAGCTTAATTTTAAGTTACATCCAAGCTATCTAGAATCGAACATCACAAAACTTAACAGTAAACTTGACTGCATCTATATTCATTTTGCTAGTATTGTAATTAAATCCCAGCAACCAGTGAAATGAATACCAGCCATAGAACTTGAAATGTTTGAAAATTATTTTATGGGTCTAAAATAATACAAAATCAAAATTATCAATTGAGCAAAAAACTGCATAGTATAACCCTTGATACAGCAAGGGTTAAAACTGGATGATTGTCTAATGGGATTTCTCATAGAAAACACAAAATCCTCAATATGTGTCATATACTTGATTTAATTATATTTACAATAACCACATATTCTTTCTCAAAGGTTAACTAAACAGTTAAATTTATAAAAAACCTAGAAACATTAAATTTTCTATGAATGAAAAAAGTTTGCTATTAAAATAAGAGAAGGTTTTAGATAAATAAACTGATATTCAGAATTGTATTACCATATTTCCATAAAAAAGGAAGAATAACAATTTTAATTAAACTCCAAACATTTTAACTAGAATAATAATTCAAAATTTGATTTTTAGCTTATTGCAATAGCGATCTATCTTACTCCAAACAATCAGCAATCAAATTTAAACAATTTAAATACCCAAAACAGAATGACATGATTTTTATTAATTACAATTAAAGGTAATTTAATGGTTTTCGTATTAAAATACATGAAACATTTCAGAGTTTTTTCATACATTAATAAGTTTAAATGTGACCTCCGTTTGTTGTACTCTGCAGATGTTAAGTCTGAACTAAACTCCTTGCTACATCTCACAACTGGAGCCAGAGACGGAGTTAAGTATTTGCTGCTTCTAGGCAGCGACATTTTTTGGCGTTTTACAGGACAAAAATGTACTGTAAAACGTGTTTTATAAAACAACAGTTTTTACAGCATTTTATTGGCTGAAAACAACCATTCCCCACATTTTAAAGGTTGAAAACGACGACTGTAGCATGTTTTATCGGCCGAAAATGATGACCAATCCGCAATATATGCAAAAAATAACAATCTAACTGTGATTAATAAAAATTAAAAAAAATTGTAATCGGACAGCATTTTCTCAGCGAAAATAAAACCATGTCGTGTTTTATTGGCAATATCGCCAACAACAACTGGAACCTATTTTAACCGGAAAAAATTGACAATTTGACCCCGTTTTATCGCCAATAAATGGCGATATGTCTTCGTCTTATCGGTCAAAAACGGAAATTTATAATAGTTGCATTTTATGGCCCGGAAACGATGATTGCAACGTGTCTTATTGGCTGAAAATTACAACTAAAACGTGTTTTATCGGCTGGAAACGACAACCAAGCCTTATAAACCAGAATGGCCGAAAAATGTGTATAAAACTAAATACCCGGATTCTCACCGAAATTCCTGTAAATTTCCCACATTTTCCCAGAGTGACAAAATCCTCGTATGATTTCCGATTTTTCCGGAATTCCCGGTGTGTGTACACCCTGGGTCCTACACCAAAAATTGAGATTTTCCCCCCAAATTTTGCCGATCTAGGCATGCGGCTAGTCCGCCTATTCGGAAATATTCCACTGACTGGAGTAACAAATATGGCAGTAAAAGTATACTTCCGAAGATGAACCAAATCTCAAAATTTCCTCCAAAAATATTGTAAATTATGTTTCCCCATTAACAGGCGTGCGATCTGGAAGCCACGAAATCCCTCCAAAATCCAACTGTTTAACATTGTGTGTTTTTAATGCATCTCAAATAGTGGGATGGTTGATAAAAATAATTCACATTAAATCTTATTAAGATGTAAGACATTTTTTTGCACATTTAAAAACAAAAACCATTAAACTACCAGAAATAGTTTTTGCACTATATCAAAATCTTCCCCATTTTTTCGTGAACCTGTATTTCATTTTTGGGATTATAACCACAACTACCTAAAAATTGCCTTGATAATTTGGTTTTTCTGGCTCAATAACTAAAAAAATTGCTATCTTACACGTTCACTGCAATTTCCATCAAAACTTAACATTTTTTTTTTATTAATACTGAGACATAATTTGAAATAACAACATCTACAATATGGAAATGGAACGTTATCGTGCTCAATGGAACGTTATCGTGCTCAATGGAACGTTATCGTGCTCCTAGAGTAGATTCTAACTGAGACTGTGTTACCGACATCTTCTCAACGGAAAAATTGCTACCCAAATATCAACTACAACTAAATTATTATTTTCAGCACTTGCAACCTAAATGGTGGCATACAACCTATATGTTAACGAGATCCCTAATGGCATTGTTTTTCTATGGCAGTGTGGATATATTTTGTTATGAGCTAATTTAGAATATTAGATTAAACAATATAATTCAAAAACTTAGGATGATAAATTCTAGGGGTCTGTGGTACCAGAAATTTAAGGTCAGTACGGTTCTGTACGGTAAATATTTTTGTACCTCGGTTCTCGGTACAAAATCGGTACAGTACGCGGTGATAAAATAGC
Organism: Allygus modestus; assembly: GCA_963675035.1. Lineage (NCBI taxonomy): Eukaryota > Metazoa > Arthropoda > Insecta > Hemiptera > Cicadellidae > Allygus > Allygus modestus. Next base: position 14,790,631 of record OY776116.1, read on the forward strand.
CGTAATTTATCATAGCCTAAGTGTATTCGGAAACCAAACAGAACAAATACAGAAAAAATATTGTTTAAGAAAAACATACTAGCATTCATAAAAATGTATTTAGGTAAGCTTTTGATTATAATTTGTAATAGTTCACAAATATTTATATACGCCTAGTGTGTGTAAAACTTTTTTTATTAATATTTCACGGCATATTTAATATTGAATTCAAACAGTTTCTTTCGGTTGGTTTAATTTCTATACATAAAACGTTAGGAAGTGTCATAATTCCTATTGGGAAAATGTTATGCCAAGCCCGATTTGTGTTTTTGAATTGATGTGCATGTTATTACGTTTCCATTTTTCTGCATGTTATTACTCTCCTTAACACACAATTGTAGATCACAATGTGTTTGCCAAATGTTTGGCGATTTTAAGTAGTATCAAGTACCCATTTGAGGTTAGCGGGCCGTTATACAATTGGCAATGTACAATAACACAAAACGGTGTTATAATTTCGTTGATATAAAAAACAAACAGATATTTATGAGTTTATCCCTCAGTTTGATTTAAAAATAATTAAATGTCATACATATTCGGTTGTAGGTTTTTGTTAACGTTTAAACCGCCTCCATACACTGGCCAAGTCTAGGCAAGCAAAGACGAGCGTGACAGTGTTAATGCGTGGTAGTTTTGTTATTAACCACTGTTACTCTCGATGTTTGTGTACATTATTACATTACTCGCCGAGTCGTACGTAACTCAACGAAACATTCGGCCAGTCTGAGGAGGCGGCTTTATCAATGCTGTAAAGGCATCTCGTCATCATTCGTGATCCGATCGTGAACCTATAAACTCGCGAATGCCGATGCCAGTCAAAGTTGAAAGTTGCTGGCGTGAGCAAAGGCGTGTCAATAGAATGTCAACGGACGAAAAAGATGTTATGAATAAAAACTGAAGGGAAAATGTGGTTGATAAACAGTGAATATTGATTTTTTATAGTTCTAGGCTGTACCGTACCGACTTAGTCCCGGCACCGTTAGTGGTACCGAACCGAATTCGGTAATTCATTTTGTACCAAACTGGTACCGATTTTTCGGTGCACCGCAGACCCCTAATAAATTCTCCTTAGTTCTCTGAACAATTGGTGGATTGTGGTTATCAGACTTGCCTAAATTAAACATCTTTCATTTTATCTTAGAATACATATAGACTAAGGAACGGAGTTTTACACTGTAAGAGTGTCAGGTTAAATAATTTTAAAACTTCTAGTCGTGGAAAAACAAATCCTCATAGTTATTGTCTGAGTTAAAGCAGTTTAATTTTAGGTTTAATACTGATAAAAGAACAACGGGCAGGTGATAGTGTCCCCTTGATAAAAGAACAACGGGCAGGTGATAGTGGGCTGATACTGGGGGCAGGTGATACTGGGCTGATACTGGGGGCAGGTGATAGTGGGCTGATACTGGGGGCAGGTGATACTGGGCTGATACTGGGGGCAGGTGATACTGGGCTGATACTGGGGGCAGGTGATAGTGTCCCCTTGAGAAAAGAACAACGGGCAGGTGATAGTGGGCTGATACTGGGGGCAGGTGATAGTGTCCCCTTGATAAAAGAACAACGGGCAGGTGATAGTGGGCTGATACTGGGAGCAGGTGATACTGGGCTGATACTGGGGGCAGGTGATAGTGTCCCCATGATAAAAGAACAACGGGCAGGTGATAGTGGGCTGATACTGGGGGCAGGTGATACTGGGCTGATACTGGGGGCAGGTGATAGTGGGCTGATACTGGGGGCAGGTGATAGTGTCCCCTTGAGAAAAGAACAACGGGCAGGTGATAGTGGGCTGATACTGGGGGCAGGTGATAGTGTCCCCTTGATAAAAGAACAACGGGCAGGTGATAGTGGGCTGATACTGGGAGCAGGTGATACTGGGCTGATACTGGGGGCAGGTGATAGTGTCCCCATGATAAAAGAACAACGGGCAGGTGATAGTGGGCTGATACTGGGGGCAGGTGATACTGGGCTGATACTGGGGGCAGGTGATAGTGGGCTGATACTGGGGGCAGGTGATAGTGGGCTGATACTGGGGGCAGGTGATACTGGGGGCAGGTGATAGTGTCCCCTTGATAAAAGAACAACGGGCAGGTGATACTGGGGGCAGGTGATAGTGTCCCCTTGATAAAAGAACAACGGGCAGGTGATAGTGGGCTGATACTGGGAGCAGGTGATACTGGGCTGATACTGGGGGCAGGTGATAGTGTCCCCATGATAAAAGAACAACGGGCAGGTGATAGTGGGCTGATACTGGGGGCAGGTGATAGTGGGCTGATACTGGGGGCAGGTGATAGTGTCCCCTTGAGAAAAGAACAACGGGCAGGTGATAGTGGGCTGATACTGGGGGCAGGTGATAGTGTCCCCTTGATAAAAGAACAACGGGCAGGTGATAGTGGGCTGATACTGGGAGCAGGTGATACTGGGCTGATACTGGGGGCAGGTGATAGTGTCCCCATGATAAAAGAACAACGGGCAGGTGATAGTGGGCTGATACTGGGGGCAGGTGATACTGGGCTGATACTGGGGGCAGGTGATACTGGGCTGATACTGGGGGCAGGTGATAGTGTCCCCTTGAGAAAAGAACAACGGGCAGGTGATAGTGGGCTGATACTGGGGGCAGGTGATAGTGTCCCCTTGATAAAAGAACAACGGGCAGGTGATAGTGGGCTGATACTGGGAGCAGGTGATACTGGGCTGATACTGGGGGCAGGTGATAGTGTCCCCATGATAAAAGAACAACGGGCAGGTGATAGTGGGCTGATACTGGGGGCAGGTGATACTGGGCTGATACTGGGGGCAGGTGATAGTGGGCTGATACTGGGGGCAGGTGATAGTGGGCTGATACTGGGGGCAGGTGATACTGGGGGCAGGTGATAGTGTCCCCTTGATAAAAGAACAACGGGCAGGTGATACTGGGGGCAGGTGATACTGGGCTGATACTGGGGGCAGGTGATACTGGGGGCAGGTGATAGTGTCCCATTGAGAAAAGAATTGTCAATTTCAGTTTTCATAAGTTCAAAAAATATTATTATGATTATTAAATGGAATATACCAAGTTTTGGGGTTTTATCTTGTGTTTTATTTTTCCCTCAATAAATTTCCCCACAGTGAGAATGAAAACTTTGATTGCAACAATAATAATAATAAAACACAAAATAAACAAAAACAAATATATTTAATCTTAATAATGATGATAATAATAATGTTAAGCCTTGTAGAGGCTTTCTAAAGCTGTTTCCCTCAGGCAGTTTGATTATTTGTATATAAAGTAATACTACGTATATAACGTATGTATAAATTACCTCTCAATAATTCCCAATTATCTAATCCATATTTGAATGCTTTCAAAAGAAATGTTTAGTCCTAGAGGCTCTTACAGCTTATAAAGAAAACTGCCAAGTAAATCCGCATTACCAAACAGGATAAAAAAGCATTAAAACATGAAATAGGTTTATTAAAGGAATGGAAACAAATGTAAAGGAATGGAAACAAATGTAAAGGAATGTTATAACTTCTCTAAAATAAATGGATCAACTCAATACGATAATATATCCCCTTAAAATAAGTAAACCTCGGAATATCCAGAATAATGTGGAGGTCCTGATCCGCAAAACTAAAATTTGGATAAACTGGCATGAGACTATAAGTGGATAACTTATAGGTAATTATCGGTCATTAACCTCTTCCATGAGAATAACCTGCTTTAGGCATTAACTGGGAGTAATATCGGCCATTCTTAATATTTGTTCAACAATCGAGCAAATATTTACACAATAATGTAACATTGAAAACATGAACAGTCGTTACAAATTTTAAATCACCCAAAATCTAATTAAAAAACACCTGTAACTTACAGCTCATCTGCATTTGTTATGACACTAGATAGAAACTCGGCAGTACCAAGATAATCGCTAAGACTTTGCATTTACTCTGCGAGTGTAGAAACACGCTTTTTAAACACAAAGCTTTCTTACAAAGCTCGAATAACCTGAGATCAGATAGTGTGGATTCGGATAAACCGAGGTTCACTGTATTTTCATTTCACAAAGTTGTATAATAGAAAAATATAACAAATGTGAAAAAGAAACTAAAAAAGTCGTTGCTAAATAATATGTATAAACACATGCCTGTCACATAACCCATCCATGTCATGGCGAAATATATAAACTCGACCAATGGCCATAACCATAAATACTGTGAAGGAATGTAAACTAACTAAATGATGAAAGACAAAGGGTGCGGGATGAAATGCTTCACGAGGAGTTTTGGACCACGACGACACAGGCGCCCGCCCGGCCTGTGTTCAGAGGAGCAACCTGCGGAGAGAAAACATAAAGCATGAGCACTAGTTTTCATTAAAAACAATTTTAAAATAAATAAAAAAGTAGGGTGGGCGAGTACTTGAATTTTTAAGTACCTGTAGAATATTTTCTAATACTCTAAGGCCTTAGAGTATTAGAGACTAGTCACAAATCCGAGTCGAATAGTTGAAAATGGCAGAGTTACTTCCGCCGTGTACCTACGTTTACACTGCTAACCAATGTTTAACAAAATAAGAAACTGAAATCAAAAAAAATAAGCCTATAATCTATTTTTAGCTCGTATGAAAGGGGACAATGACAGGTGAGTTATTTATGGATACCTGAGAAGTAAGATAAGTAAGAGAGGGGCACGGGGAGTGTTTGGGTTGGGGGCAACAAATCTGACCTTGGATATACGAAGGAAGATGGGAGGGGTGGGGTCCCATTGAAAGCAATAAATCAGTCGGCTGATCAACATTATTTCTTTGAGTCATTATCTTACAATCCGATTTTCCCAATTATGAATTTATATTAAACCGTTTTTGTTTTTCTATATTACTATAGTCGTAAAACATTTGTAATCGCTTTCTTGTTAAAAGGTTCTGGTTTTTATAAACTAACGCAAAATATTTGTATGGATATATATTTTTAATATTCGTCTTCTGTTTGACATGGTTGTTTAAAAACAGTAAATATATTTTTTTAAATTTAAATCATTCATTCATAGTAAAATAAAGATTAAAATGAAATAAATAATAACATCAAAAATTCAATAAAATGTTACTTTACAATTAAAATTTAATATGTAAAAAACATTGTTTTCAATAACAAAATATTGAATGAGTTTTTTAACTTCTTAAAGAACTACTCGACTCAATTTAAAAAAAACACTACTCGCCCACCCCTATAATCTAAGAGTAACAAAGTACATTTTATTGAAGACCTAAGATGTGGCTCTAATAAAACATCAAAATAGTTTGGCATTTTCCAGTGTATTTAACATTGTTAGGAGACACCGCTCCAAACCTCTCAAAGTCATGTGGGCACCCCGGGATTCGAACCCATGTCCTCTTGTGCCGAAATCCAAGACGCTAACCAACAGACTAAAAACTTAAGGTGGCTATAGAGTAGCAAGTTTACAATTAAAGGATTTATTTAGGAGTTCCAGTTATACAAATATAATTAGCTATTACCAATCCATAAAAATAGGTTAGGTTTTAAGGAAAAAATACAAGGCTTGAATATTTCAGTAAAGGGAAAAAGGTAGGGTACAGCTAACTCACCTTATAGAGGGACTGATGATCCGTAATGCTCACACATAAAAGGTAATGTTCCGGGTATACTTTGTAGCCTTTATCAAAAGAGAATGGCAGATAATTTAGAGAATTTTTAAAATGTCAGGAAGCTAAATTTTAAAAATTCTCTAAATTAACTATCATTCTCTTTAAGTTTGATAAAGACTACAAAGTGTAACCGAAATATTACGTTTTATTGTGTGTGCTTCAAACCTCTAGCCTATGAAGATTTGGTAAATTGGGAAAATGACAGACAGCTAGTTTACCTGAAGAGAATAAAACAGGTGTAACACAGAAGACACATAAAGTAGACACAAAAACACTTTATTTCGCACGTCTTGGAGACTTCATCAGAAGAGAAGAAACAATAGGCTGCTAGTCTCCTGTGCTGCACCTGTTGTTTCTATTCTCTTCAGGTAAGCTAGCTGTCTAGCATTTTCCCAATCCCCCCCCCCCATTGTGTGTACATTATGTGTTCTTTCACTCATCAGTCCCTCTACAAAGTGAGGTGGCTGTATCCCATCTTTTCCCCTCAACTGAAACCGTCCATAAAACTAGAATTCATGGTTGAAAATCCTCTAAAAACGATAAATTTAACTTGAATTACTGATGAAGCCATAATATTAAAATATCCCCGACAATTCTTAATCTTGCCTGGTTAGAAACCTTCTCCAAAAATATTAGTAAATTAATATAACTTTTAACCCATTGGCCTAGTCTCTTACGTGCCGGTTCCATTCCTAACTTGTCATTTTGAAAACCAATGAATTGGAATAGAAAAATTGTGTTTTTAAATGGATTAATGATGTTTTTTAACTGAAATATTTTTTCCCAGTTTCAAGAGTCGAAATTGGCACACAGTAAACATAAGTAAAAAGCAGCAAAATCAGTGTTGACCATGTGCAACTCACAAAGAACTAACCAATCCCGTCAACTTCCAAGCAAGCCTGCCGCCGTTTATTTTACTTCTTGGGCCCACACGGCCACCATGACTAGTGGTCCAGTGGCATTATGTAGGTTAATAGGCAGTCTGTGCCCCTAGCGGAGAGAACCCGTAGCTGCCCGCAGTCATTAGTTACAAATTTCACTGCGAGAGTGCAACACCAATCTGAGCCCGTTGCATGTTATAGTGAATAGAATACAATTACTTGGCCAATGGGTTAACACTACAAATGTATGAAGACGCTTGCAAAATCCGGCATGTTCGGGACTGGCAGTGCCGGATTTCTGAGCGCTGTATAAAAATAGCCATTATTGCAAGAATAGCGGAAATACTGCTAAAAATTGAGTCAAAAGGAAATCATTGGTTAGCGGGCAATTATTCTGTGTTTTATTGTGCTTTCTATATTTCTGTAGTGATGGAAAATATTAAAAACCAAACAACATTTCAACCAGCAAATAGATATACAGTATTATATTTTAATACATACAGTACAGTTACTCTTGCCGACTGTCTGCAACCTCTACCGATCGCGCCCGAACTCTACCGAACGCGCCCGAAAAGCTTATACCATTGACTATAGATACTGAAGTAGACTTCTCATTGCCGTTGTAAAAGCTGTCCCTACTGTGAGCCAGGGCTCAAAGAGGACGTAGTTACACTAATCACTAACAGAGTATAGTTCTGTCAACTATTACTTATCGTCTCAGGGAGGGGATAATACAACAGGTGGTGAGTTAAGAAGCAAACATGAGTTGATTGTCACTCGCTTTCTGGGGTGGAGTTCTTTTACAAGTTAACGTAAATAACTAAAATAAATAGTTGACATTATCACACTCTGTCGGTGACTGAATCAAACTACGTCCACTTCAAATTCTGGCAAACACTAAAATAAGGACAGCTAGTCCATATAGATGGGATGTCGCCTTCAATACAATATAGTCAATGCTTATACAGTGTACAAACAATTTTTTTTAGAACCCTTAAGACTGATGCTGGATTATCAAAAGTGCCGGATTAGCGGGGCTATTACTGTATTTGTAACTATGGTTTCTTATTGTTGAGTATTGGATTGGAAATATTATTAGTGAATTTCCTATGGAAAAGTGAATGCATTGTAGGTAAATAGAACCAGGAGCATCAAAACAGCTAAAAGCATAATTGATTTAAGATTTCAATAAAAATTGGAATAAATGTATGTTTTAACACTGATTTGGATTTTTGAAAGTTTTGTATGTGGAAATTCACTTCCCTCAAGTTAGTGTGCTACGTGTGAACTCGTTTTTTGCATGATTTAACCCTCCGAATCACTGATCAATAAAAGTGGAATGGTTCAAATTACTTTGTGTAAATTCATTTTTGGCCAAAACAACGGGCGGATGGCCGGTGCGGTACGGAAGATGAGTCTAGGGCCTGTTGTTTTGGTCAAAAATGAATTTACGTGTTTTCGTGTTTGTTTGTGTTTTTTTGTAGTTTTTTAAATGTTAAATTTCTTAGTGGTTTTTAAAAACCGAAATGTTTGAGAAGACCTGGAACTTTGACGTTTGCCAGATGAAGTTCCCAATAATGAATTGAAACCGGTCGCCTTTCAAGGAAAACAGGATCACTTGATGATAAAGTAATTTAAACCAGTACTCATTTTTAGGAAATATTAGCCGTTGTGAGTCATTATTAAGCGGTAGGAGGTATTGTGAGCCGCACCTGGTGCCACTCATTGGTCTGTGAGTCGTAGGCCTCCACCAGTCGCAGGTAGGTCTGCCCGTCATAGCCGCCCACGGCCAGCAGACGGTCCCCCAGGCGGCTCACCCCCAGCGAGTCCCGGCCCACACTCATGCTGGCGACTGTGGTCCACGTGTCTGTCTTGGGATCATACCTGCACATGCGGCGGTTACGTATCAAACAAACTGGAAGCACAGACCATAGAAAAAAGTAGACTTAATAAAAAATCTACTATTAGCCTAATAATAAAAATTTGTTTGAATTTGTGCTCCGCTTTTTTACTCTGGACTAGGCTTATCGCTGTTGGTGGCTTCTCCCCAAACCTCTTTTTTGAGTTCGCTTCGCTCTCTTGCATTCCTCAGTTAACACAAGTTTAAATCAACTCGACTATTGTTGTTTGTTAACCAAAGAAAAACTACAGCAATGAGCTTTATATAAATCAGCTGTCAGAAACATGTGGAGTTAAAGGTAGTGTGCTTTCATAAAACATCCAAAACTTTATACATACAATAAACCTCGTATTATTCGGACTTATGTGGTGGAATATTAATCCGTATAGTGAAAAATTCAGATACTCTGATGAAGCTACTATAATATAAAATAAATAACGATTGGAACACTAGAGTCTGCAATACTGATGCAGCAAATGGCGTGGAAAGACTAATATAGAATATGTGTAACGCGTGTATTAATGTATTGCGGTTGCATCTGAGACTTAGAAGGCACTAGCGCGGGAGAAACTTGTGTTTTTACTGTAATTTATAGTTTTTTATTTTGGACAACCTCGTCTGGATAACACAGGATCCGGATGACTCGGGTCCAGATACTCCGAGGTGTACTGTATTTAAGTGGGCCAAAACACTCAAAATGAATTCTTCTGGGATGAATAGCGGCGACTAAAGGGATGATCAGATTTTAAATCTGGTGAAAAATTGTTAATTTGAAATTAATTTTCTACAAGTTTTGTTTTTAACATGTTTTGCCATCTCTTCCTGTTTTCTTGCGCGTTTGAAACGCGCTCAAAGTGGAAAAATTGAAAAAGTGGAATTTTCCCCTGTAACCCACAGCATGGGAGACCTGACTTACCTCTCCACGCAGTCGAAGCGGGCGGCCGAGGGGTTGGAGGCCGGCACGTCGTGGCCCCCGAGAGCATACAAGTAGCCGTTCATCACCCCCACTCCCACACCTACAGCAAACAAACTCTCGTCAGTATTTCCCAACTTCTCTAACCCTCCTTACTGATCTGTGGAATCTTTAATGTTATGCCATTTTATGATTTTGCAATAGTTATTGTCCTAATTTCCATATAGAAGACCATCCGAAAATCTGAAATTCACTGCTATAGAATGCCTTACAAAAACGTTGGGTCGTGGAGAAAAGCGGCGATGGATGTGAGGCCCCTCATACTAGCAGTCACCTTCTTGAAACTGGAGGTGAATGCAGGAGCAAATCTTCATGATCGATAGATATTTTAAAAGTTACTAAAACCACAAAATGACTATTACGTGAGAGCAGCGTAGCGAAAGTGTGAGTATATTAGGCACAACACACACAGAACGTGTTCTGGTTCTTCATCGGTACGTGTTCTGGACACATCTGCCCGACGCGGATCACTTGTTCAATGTCTGCCAGGGGAGGGGGCAGATAGTGATCAAAGGTCATAACTGAATATCTCAGGTGATCCTTAAATGTAAAATAATACCATTCGGTTGAATTGGATTGCTTACAAAATAAATCTCTTTAGCCTCAATTTTCCTTCAATTTATCTTAATAAAATAAAATACATTCACTTTCAGTTTAATTGAAAATAAAATTACTATTCTCCTTTTACTCATTATTCAACAGTATTATCTTTATTTATTCACAAAATTGAGGGAATATTCTCATGATAGATGTATATTTCATCACTCAACTGTAACACCAGAGATTAAAGATAAGTACTTTAATGAATAAAAAGAGTCTTACTAGTTATTAATTTAATGAGTCGCACATAAATTCCAGTTAGCCATTTTACTCAAAACAAAAACCACTTTAAAAAGCGGTGTACTAACTGAAGTTAACTACAAACAAAATAATATAAAACAACAAACAACTGATGCGCAGTAATAAATGGTGCTGCACAGTGATGAAACTTAATCAAAACAGCTGTTTCTCATTTCAATACACTAGCAGACCGTGCAATAAAACAACACAGACTGCCTGTAGCCTGTGAAAAGGCCAGAGTTTCTCCTTACCAAACATGTTTAAAACATTTCAATCCGTTTGGAATTGTCCGAGCTACAGTAAATTATGTAAACACTTATGAGATGCATCGGTTTTCAGATGAGAACAGATCAGGGACAAACTTAATGCATAGGAAAACTGATGACAAACATCGGTAAAATTAATTGTTAAGATTAGCCCTAAACTTTTTTTATATTCAGTACTTGCTTTAGTTTGAGAAAATTTAAAAGAAATATGACGATTAAATTATGTTTAGGAATTAGGCCCACAGCATGATTATTGTTAGCTTTGAGTGCACTGGACCAGGCTAATCCTAAAATTGTTTGTTATCAATACAGACTGCCAATCTATTAATTATAATTGCAAGTAGAACAGTAATAGAATAATAAGATTAAACCACAACTGATACTAACCCTAATTCAGTACTTTAATATACTCTCCTAAACCCAAATGTAGGAGTAACATAGGGCTCATAGGAGTAATATTTTAGGTCCATTAATACAATATTGTCTATGATTTGTTTAAACATTATTTGTGTTCTGCATTTTTTTTAAACGTATACTGCATTGAATTAATACTTATTTTTTTGAATTGCAATAGTTAAGCTACATAACTTTGTAGTCGCAAAACAATCGGTATTATGAAAGAACCGAGTTAATATTGAATTAACAATCCTCAATGTTTAGAACTTCAGTGTTATGAGGCGATTGTTTTTGAATACTGAATTAAAGAGGCCTCAGAGTAAACCTCGGAATTAAGATATTCACAGAACTCAATATTATGAAACCTCTTGGGAACCATTTTCCATTTAAGTAGCTTAGATACGTGAAAAACTTGACAAAATTAACGACAGTTGGTGCACATACCGCCGCGACGCTTGGCCATCGGGGCACAGCTGGTCCACTTGTTGGTGTGGGGGTCGTAGCATTCCACCGTGCGCAGACAGGAGCTGCCGTCCCGCCCTCCCACTGCGTACAACCTGCATGGCAGACGTGGGAATGTCAAACAATTGAGTTTTACAGCATAAATAAATAACAAAATTCTCTTTTTGAGTATTCTAATACAGTGTTGATATTTTACCAACAAAACAGCTTACAAAGTAACAGTACCTTTTGTTTACACAGTTAGATTGTTTCAACTGAATTATTTTGATACTGACATTTTTAGTGAATTTCCCCTATAGGGAAGAAGCTATTACCATAGGTCTCATGGTAAGACTTAAGCCCGAGACCATGATAACTTTTTGTTTTGAGGTCCCCAGATGCCAAAAACGCTATTCGTTCAAATTTATATATATGTATATATATATATATATATATATATATATGTGTGTCCGTTAACACGATAACTTGAGTAAAAAAGGTCCGATTTGATGAAATTTGGCTCAAATGTGTAAAATGACATTCATGACTTTAAGTTCGAAAACCATAAAAATCGGATCATGGGAAGGGGGGTTTTAAATTTTCCAAAAATCAGTTTTTTGCATTTTTTACCCTAAAATTTTTAAATAACTTAATTTTGGTTTTGACCATGTTATAGAGCTTAAAAAAACAAATAATATAGTTTTTTGAATTATTAACCTAGTGGTTGCGGAGAAAATCCAAAAAATCCTACTCATAAAATCTCCCATGTTAATCTTATGGGAAAACGGTTTTTGGTTTTTCCTCAGTTCATTTTAATGTAAACTTCACATTTGCTTTTACCAATCTGTTCAGCTCCACAAAACAATCATTTTGATGTTTAAATTGTGATTCTACGCCCAACCGTTGCAGAGATAGTCAAAGTGCTAAACACAGTACGTTGTCCAATGTTATCCTTATGGAGAATAAATAAAATTTGATATCTCGATTATTTATGGATGTATGTTGATGAAACTTGGTATGTGGCTTCATGTAGTATTGGTTTATTGATATTTGCACAAAAAATTGATTTTTTGTTGATTATTCCCGTAGCAGCAAACCTGCGTACTCAGCCCCCATGTTATTCTTATGGAGAATAACTAGAATGTTATATAGCGCTTATTTATGATTGAATATTGATGAAACTTGGTATGTGGCTTCGCCTGGTTAAATTCTATTTATATTTGCATAAAAAACAATAGTTTGTGTTCCTTGTTTCAGTAAACCTACGTACTCATTACCAATTTTATTCTAATGGAGAATAATTAAAATCACTTATATATGTGAATATATTTTTATGAAACTTGGTATGCGGCTTTATGTGGTATTAAGACATATATTATGCATTGGAAATTCGCTGAGTACGCAGGTTTGCTGCTACAGGAACTATTTTGATATACTTTACCAAAGAGATGGAGACTATGGCGAGGGGGCGGCTTCCCCACTCCAGCAACATCTCGGAGGGAAAGTTAACCAAGTAATGTAACTATACTTCTGTCACTCATAATAGCGATGGAGAGATGGAGACTATGGCGAGGGGGCGGCTTCCCCACTCCAGCAACATCTCGGAGGGAAAGTTAACCAAGTAATGTAACTATACTTCTGTCACTCATAATAGCGATGGAGAGATGGAGACTATGGCGAGGGGGCGGCTTCCCCACTCCAGCAACATCTCGGAGGGAAAGTTAACCAAGTAATGTAACTATACTTCTGTCACTCATAATAGCGATGGAGAGATGGAGACTATGGCGAGGGGGCGGCTTCCCCACTCCAGCAACATCTCGGAGGGAAAGTTAACCAAGTAATGTAACTATACTTCTGTCACTCATAATAGCGATGGAGAGATGGAGACTATGGCGAGGGGGCGGCTTCCCCACTCCAGCAACATCTCGGAGGGAAAGTTAACCAAGTAATGTAACTATACTTCTGTCACTCATAATAGCGATGGAGAGATGGAGACTATGGCGAGGGGGCGGCTTCCCCACTCCAGCAACATCTCGGAGGGAAAGTTCACCAAGTAATGTAACTATACTTCTGTCACTCATAATAGCGATGGAGAGATGGAGACTATGGCGAGGGGGCGGCTTCCCCACTCCAGCAACATCTCGGAGGGAAAGTTAACCAAGTAATGTAACTATACTTCTGTCACTCATAATAGCGATGGAGAGATGGAGACTGGTGAGGGGGCGGCTTCCCCACTCCAGCAACATCTCGGAGGGAAAGTTAACCAAGTAATGTAACTATACTTCTGTCACTCATAATAGCGATGGAGAGATGGAGACTATGGCGAGGGGGCGGCTTCCCCACTTCAGCAACATCTCGGAGGGAAAGTTAACCAAGTAATGTAACTATACTTCTGTCACTCATAATAGCGATGGAGAGATGGAGACTATGGCGAGGGGGCGGCTTCCCCACTCCAGCAACATCTCGGAGGGAAAGTTAACCAGGTAATGTAACTATACTTCTGTCACTCATAATAGCGATGGAGAGATGGAGACTATGGCGAGGGGGCGGCTTCCCCACTCCAGCAACATCTCGGAGGGAAATTTAACCAAGTAATGTAACTATACTTCTGTCACTCATAATAGCGATGGATTTGTAATCAATATTGATTTGTTGTGGATTTTTTCAAGTTTTAATCACTAGCGATAGGTAAAGTTGAAAAATCAACAATTAATACAATTTTAGTTGCAGTACAGTTATTATTACAGCAATAAAAAAACAACATAAACCATTATCCCTGCAATCAATTTCTTAACCTAAAGTTATGTAAGAACAGTGAAAAGATCCCCTCACCCCTCACCCCTCTCTTCATAATTGGTGCTAAAAGACGAGGTGGAGGAAGATGACTTTTCCTCTCAAGTGCACAAATCTTTCGCCCAGAAGACTATCAAAATACGCCGTGTCCCAAAAAGAAGTAAGCTATACAACTTCATAAACCAATAAAACGTTAATGACATCATTTACATCGTCCAAGCCTGTATCTATGGGTGGCAAATAACCTTATTTTATTCCCAACATTTAACTCTAGTTTTGAATTTTTTCCTTTAGGCGAGGTAACAGTGCTCTAGATTCTAATTTTGGGCAACACTCACCTTGTCCTTTTGGTCATGCGAAAGATGTATGTCCAATATTTAGCTGTATTTCCAACCTTGTCAAAAGTTTAATAACAGTCTCTCGTACTCTCGATATTTGGCAGAACCACACAAATACATCCGGCATTCAACCATAATACATGACCGGCAATCTAGGAAAAACCCCCTTGATGATGCGAAATATATGTGTAGTTCCACTCGAATAACCTACGATTGTTATAAAAATATTCAAAAAGTATTTAAATATATACAGACAGATATCCAAATTCTAGTGCCTAAATCCGTAAAAGGTTTATAAACTGGTATACTTGTCAATGTTTATATTCGGCTATTTTATTTGACAGATGATTCACCTGTCGTCACAGTTTACTTGGTAAATTTAATGCCAGATCTACTAGTAGGCGAGTTGGCTGGTGACTTACTTCCCGTTGAGCACGGCCACCCCGACGGTGGACCGCTGGGTTGACATAGGCGCAACGTATGTCCACTGCCGCACCTGCGGGTCCCACCGCTCGACAGTGTTGAGGTAGCTCCACCCGTCGTGGCCCCCCACAGCATACAGAGGGCCCTCCAGAACCCCCACACCTGCACACGCCACGTTTATTAAAATTCCAGTTTTTGTTGCCAGCAAAAATCTTCCAATTTGAATTTACAGTGTATCCACAGTGTTTTATTACAAACCCATTTTTTGCCAGCAAAAGACTGTCTAATTTAAATCTACCAATTTCAGTAGTACCAGGGTGTCTACTAAACCCTCTGATTGAAATCCCCTGATTTCTCCAGGTTTTCAAGTAGACTTTGGGTTTTAATTTAATGAAAGTTTTAAGTCAAACCGAGTATATCTACTTAGTTTTCAAACAAATTATTAAAGTTGCAACGAATTATACCTCAAGATTGAATTGTGTTGTGTTCTTAAATTATTTACCAATAAGAATTCAGTTTTAAGTACAGCAACATATTTTTATTCATAATGCTTGACTATCAGTACTTTATTGCAGTCCTCAACATTCCCTGATTTTTTCAAAGGATTTACATAATTTCCAGATGTGACATTTCCAGGTTATTGAAATTCCCCGACTATTCCAGGTTTTCCAGGATTTCCAGGTATGGTATTTCCTGAATATATTCCCTTGAATTTGATCAAACTGTGCCATAGAGTGCATGTTGGTACAGACTAAACTCCTAAGAACTTTTTCAGGCAAATTTATTTTGGTTACAATTTAATTAAACGATTATATTTCTTTTGTTAGCAATGTGGAAACAAATCTGTGCTAGTCGTTGGTGTAGCTCTCAAGGCAACAGAATTCGAAACTATGGCAGCGACCATGTAATGGGTTCTAATCCCAGACCTGGCTATTAAGTTTTATCAGTGCTGTAATGGCTCATCCCTTTCTTTGCTGGACACTTCCACGCACAGATCTGTGCAGGCTGCTCGTCATGTTTCTGTCCACACACCCTTCGCAAGGCTACCTTCTCTCTAACCTGCATTGTGTAAATGCGGCTAAAAGGATGGTGTTAGCTCATTTGACTCTGCTATATTCCATTTTTTACCTTAATTATGAATTATTTGTTATATCAAAACATGTTACCCAGCCCGTGACGATGGGTAGACATCGGCGGAAGGTTGCTCCAGGTTTTGGTCTTGATGTCGAAGCACTCCACGGTGTTGAGTGTCTTGAGCCCGTCGCGGCCCCCGACAACGTAGAGCTTCCCCTCCACTACTGCCACCCCGAACTGCAGTCTCCGCCCTGACATGTGAGCCACGGGACTCCACTTGTCCACCCTCAGGTCGTACTGCTCTATACTGGTGGCTCCGGCTGTCAACACACAGTGCATATTGATACTAAATCTCAACAGTATGGACTTTTAAACCTCACATATTTAGTTTTAAAGCTTGTACGTTTATGAAACTTTAACATTTGAATATGTAAAGTAATAAAATTAATAACACGATATCGCTGCTTTGTTGAAAGGTTAAATTTGAAATTTCTCAATAAGTAAATTACAATTAAGTAATTAGTATTAATTGATTTTTAGTCTAACTTTTATTTTATGGGTCCATTTTACAACGTCAAGGTACAGAAAGTAAGGTCCTATTTAAAATAATGCGTGGTTTCAGAACATAAAGGTACATAATGTCAAGTCTCAGTTATTTAACTGTAAAATAAGACTGTTTTCAAAACCTCCAGTTTCGAAACGCAAAGGTATTATTATAAAACAATTTAAAAAGGAAGGTGTTTCAAAACATAAAGGTACAAAATGTCCAAGTAGTATTTGTTATAACCGTAAACGCTGAATGTGATTTCACTCCAAACCAAATCTGGATCCACTCCTTTCAAACTGCTTGTAAAAACATCTGTTTCACAACGTCAAGGTACAGAACTTTAAGTACAGGCAACCTAAAAACCGTTCTCGGCTGCTATGTCTTTCAGTTACTGGCTGTATCACGGATCAGACTGTACTTGACGTTCTGAAACTTTACGTTGTGTACTCCGCATCAGAACTAAAACATAGCTTACGGATCGACTGGTTTCAATCTTTTTTTTGCCACCAAGTGGACTGAAAGGGAGTGCATTGCTGACCTGGACGTTGTGAAAATTTACGTTTTGAAACTAGTGGTTTTAAATCTAATGAATTTATAGAACCTTTACGTTTTGTACCTTGACTTTCTGAAACAGCTAAATTAAATTATGAATCAGAACCTTGACGATTTGAAACAGCCAAATTAGTAAGTTTAAATAAAAGAGGACCTTGACGTTCTGTACCTGGAGGCTATGAAATGTTCCCTATTTTACTCAATTCAAGAGTTCACTTACAAACAAGAATAAGCATGTAACTTTTAGGGGTGTGCGAATAGTGATTTCTGGCTCGAGCCGAGCTTTTTTGATGGGAATTTTCTCTAGTGGTGTGCAATATACCGGTAGTGATTTTATTACTTGAGCCAAGTCGGGCAGAATTTTGTCAAAGTTCTCAAGCTTTGAGCAGTTTTCATTAGGCCTATATGTATTCATTATTTATATTAGGCCTATGTTTAAAATAACAAGCATTTTATTCATTGTGGTAGTGTAAAACAATTTATAACTTTCAATATTTGTCATCTTTCATTTAATTCTTCTTAATTCATTATTCCTACGTTCAATAAATAAAGGCCTACACTGGGAAAATAACAAAATAAGTACTGTCAACTCCCGATTATCCGGGGTAATTACCGGTTGGAGGGTCACGGATAACTCAAAACCACGGTTAAAACAAAGGGGTTCAATAAATTGAATATTATGAATATAATAAAGGTTTATCAACATTTTTATACTACAATATTAGGTTTTAATGTCATTTAAGATATATTTTTATAAATTAAATACTTTTGAAAATCTTTAAATTGTGATAACATCTACAAACAATCAAGATAATAATAGTTAATACTAGCAATGGTTGATAGCAGTAAATACTATCCAAAACCCCAAATGATATTTAATAGGTTAAAAATCTCTAAACACCGAACTCTCTAAACTACACCGAACAGTACTGTATGCTAATTAATTCCACACTGGGGAAAATCTTATGAGGGTGAACAGCAGGAAGGGTGATTGTTTTGAGATGTTTCTATTTATAAACATCCGCGTCAGACCGTCCGTCTGTCCGTCCGTCCGACGCTGAGGGTGGCCGAACAGCGGCGGGAAGGGTGATTGTTTTGAGAGTTTCTATTTATAGACCTTCGCGTCCGTCCGTCCGTCTGTTGCACTGCCTAGCCACCAACCGCTCAAGCCGTCAAGGTCATCGCTCCCCATCATTAGCCCACAGATCATTAGCGAGATGACAGTCTCAGATTATGTTTTGTTTAATAAATTGTTTGTATAGTATTCATTCTGATAAATAAAGTAAATTAAATACGATTCTGGAGATAATTTAGCAAAATAAATTGTTATTATTGCTCTGTTTAAGTTTAGAAGGGGGAAATACAAATAATTAAAATAAACCTTTCGTGACCCCGGTTAAACCGCAACCCGATTAACCCGCTCCCGGATAATCGGGAGTTGACTGAAGGCTACTAAAAAGGAAAATTTATTGAGACCACTTGTTGATAGTAACGAACAATTTTGATTTCAATATAAAGTAGGTAGCCTACATAGAAAAAAATAACGTAAAGGAAAAGAACTAAAAATTTTTAACTTGACTGATAAGCCCACAGGTTCAGGTTAACTAATGCAGTTATTACCGCATTTATTTTAGACATAATAATAATAATTGACTATATGTCAATATATACTTTCCATGTAACCAAAGACTTAGGCCCTAGCCTTGGGAATTGCCAAAACCCAGAAGCCTATCTCTCATTCAACTGTTTGTAAATAGTAAATTTTAGGTTATCCTTTTATAAGTATAAGTTAGTTAAACCAGTCTTTATATCTCATTGTACTCACAGAAATAAGTTGTCCAACAATCGTAGGCCTATCTTATGCTCTATCTAACCTATTAGGCCTACCTAATAGACTTAACCTATTATATTTGCTTCTGAAATAGAAGGTTTCAGAAGCACAAGGTGGAAGAGGATCGTCAATGCATTCTTTTTCCATCACTACTTTAACAATTTGACAGCATACAATTACAAAATGATTTGCTTTCTACTGACGTTAATTCACAAATTCAAACAATCCCGCAGAGTTAACAATATGATTTTAATCGCACAGCTGTAGCGTAGCGTAACAAAACTGCGCCATTTTTATCGCGTCTTGCTCTTGGTTAGGGCCTTCAGAGTACATAGAATATAATCAACCTTTTAAATGATATGACCACCGGTATTATAAACATGCATTACGTAACCATTCAGATTTGAATAAAATCCTTATATTTTGTGAACCTTGCAATTAGTAGATTTTTTAACAATCCAATTTTTGGAGGGTACTATTTCGGCTGCACATTAAAACGCCGTCATGATATTAGGCTATTGGTTCATCACCTACAACCTTGTCCCTCCAACAGCGTGAGTATATTAGGCACAACACACACAGAACGTGTTCTGGTTCTTCATCGGTACGTGTTCTGGACACATCTGCCCAACGCGGATCACTTGTTCAATGTCTGCCAGGGGAGGGGGCAGATAGTAACCAAAGGTCATAACTGAATGTCCCAGGTGATCCTTAAACGTAAAATAATACCATTCGGTTGAATTGGATTGCTTACAAAATAAATCTCTTTAACCTCAATTTTCCTTTAATATATCTTAATAAAATAAAATACATTCACTTTCAGTTTAATTGAAACTAATAAATTAAAAACTAAATCTGTTAAGCTTACGAAAATAAAATTACTATTCTCCTCTTACTTTAACAGTATTTAACAGTACTTATTTAACAGTATTATTTTTTCTTATTTAGGAAATTTAGAGAATATTCTCATGATAGATGAATATTTTCATCACTCAACTGTAACACTAGAGATTAAAAAAAGAGATTAAAGATAAGTACTTTAATGAATAAAAAGTCTTACCAGTTATTAATTTCATGAGTCGCACATAAATTCCAGTTAGCCATTTTACTCAAAACAAAAACCACTTTAAAAAGCGGTGTACTAACTGAAGTTAACTACAAACAAAATAATATAAAACAACAAACAACTGATGCACAGTAATTTTATTCATTTCCAAATGGAGATGTACAGTGATGAAACTTAGTTAAAACAGCTGCCGGTCACGTTAAATCATTATTACACTATAACCATCTTCACTCAACGTCTTAAGGCAGTTAGTTCGCACAGTGGGTACGCCAACAGTGTTGCCAGAAGTAATTTCAGACTACAAGGTAATATAATTATTATTGAGTAATGAACGAAGTTGTAAGTTGTACAGTCAACTCCCGATTATCTGGGAGCAGGTTAATCGGATTGCGGTTTAACCGGGGTCACGAAAGGTTTATTTTTATTATTTTATTTTTCCCCTTCTAAACATAAATAGAGCAATAGTAACAATTTATTTTGCTAAATAATCTCCAGAATCATATTTAATTTACTTTGTTTATCAGAATAAATACTATACAAACGATTTAGTAACCACAACATAATCTGAGAGTCTATCTTTTGCTAATGGGCCCTGGGCGCGTGATGGGGAGCGATGACCTTGACACTGCACGGACGGTCGGACGCAGACGTCTAAAAATAGAAACATCTCAAAACAATCACCCTTCCCGCCGCTGTTCACCCACAGCGACGGACGGACAGACAGACGGTCGGTATGATGCGGACATCTAAAAATAGAAACATGTCAAAACAATCATCCTCCCCGCCGTTGTTTACCCTCGTTGGGTTTTTCCCCCATTGCGGAATTAATTAGCATACTGTCCAGTGTAGTTTAGAGAGTTCGGTGTTTAGAGGTTCTTAACCAATTAAATATCATTCAGCGTTTTGGATAGTATTTACTGCTATCAACCATTGCTAGTATTAACTATTATTATCTTGATTGTTCGTAGATGTTATCACAATTTAAAGATTTCGAAGTGACTACGTACACGTCCAATGTAAGGGCAAATTCACTTCGCTACCGCTTAGGTTAGGTTAGGTTAGGTTACATTACGTTAGGTTAGGTTAGGTTACGTTACGTTACGTTAGGTTAGGTTAGGTTACATTACATTAGGTTAGGTTACATTACGTTAGGTTAGGTTAGGTTAGGTTACATTACGTTAGGTTAGGTTAGGTTACATTACGTTAGGTTAGGATAGGAGGTTTTCTGGCTCTCAATTTGTTTGAAAAATCACAGGAAAATTAACATACGGTGCATAATTTGGAACAGACGTGAACAGTAGCGGCTCATGTCGGACGTGTACGTAGCCTCTGCCTAAAGATTTTCAAAAGTATTTATTCTACATAAATATATCTTAAATAACATTAAAACACAATATTGTAGTATACAAATGTTGATAAACCTTAATTATATTTGTAATATTCAATTTATTGAATCCCTTTGTTTTAACCGTGGTTTTGGGTTATCCGTGACCCTCCAACCGGTCATTACCCCGGATAATCGGGAGTTGACTGTATAAAAGACTGTACCGATGCATCAGTTATAAAAGGTGTTTTCATGGATTTTAGTTTTTTGCTGTGGTACTTTTTCTGGAGCAGTACGATTGTTGTATTAATTATTATTAACCGTGAAATATTGCTCAACTCAACTAGGCAACGGCAACACTGCACTAGTGCGCACTGCAAACAGAATAGTGTGCTTGATGTGATTGAGCGTAGAGAAAGTAGCTCCATTTCGTTGGTTGATCAGTTTATAATATTTGGTTAATTTTTTTAATGAAGGACCGAAAGCATTAGTATTGCTGAATTATATTTGTTATGGAGCTCTACCGACGCAAACTACGAGAATTCTAACATTGATTCTGGAAAGTTTTTACTTGAAATTTACTTTTGTAGACGACTCTTTTCACTAGTCGGCGCACGGCGTTTTAAATATTCGGCTCAAAAAAGCTCGAAGTTTGAATATTCGCAAAACCCTAGTAATTTGTATAGTTAACTTCAGGCGCAGGGTTAAAGGATAGTTAAACCAACTTTTGTAAAACCACATTATTTAGTGGGATTAAAAATAGTCCATAAATCCGACAGCAAACAGCTTCCGATGGATTTGGGTCCATGGCCACGAGAGTGACGACTACAACTTATTGTCTCTTAGGTGCGCCCTACCCCAGATTGAATGATTGTTGTTTAATGCCGTGCCGCCAACAAGCAGGGCCATGCATACTTACGCTTGAAGACCTTTTTGTTCCCCTCGATCGCACTGTTATTTTACAGATCTCTACCAAACTATTTGCAGTTTCACACTTTTCAGATTCCAATCTAGGTACTGTACGGTTCCTTCTTTCCAAGATAATTTTTCTCCTTACATTAGTAAGTTTTAGAAAAACGCTTAATTTGAAAACTTCACAAATGGCCTACTACTTATTTTGAATTAAAATCACGATTTTTAAATTGTATGATAGATAGATGAACATTTATTGAATGAAATAACAAGAAAATATTTTTAATTGGTTAACAATTGAGCTTACAATGTGGGAGGTTTTACAAAACCCTTACTTTAGCGTGCGGAAGGCAGGTAGGGCGCACCCTTACACTTCAACTAAGTTTAAGAGAAACGGCTTTCCCAACTTGTAATGGATAGTTTAAACCTGGTTTAAGTTAAACCTCTGATCTGACAACATGTGGTGCTCACACTTGTTGGCGTCCATGCCTCCCACGGCAAACAGCACTCCGACAGTGGACTTGCGCGGCCGAGTGCGAGCGGACTGCAGGTTCGGCCTCCGCTCAGGCAGCAGGTGATACTTCATGGCTTCCATGATCAGCTCCTGACACGCTCGGTCCTCCCGGAACAACAACTCTGTCTCAATGTGGTCTGCTATGAACTAAAACAGATAACCAACATGTCAAAAAATGCTATGAACTAACAAATAACCAACATGTCAAAGAGTGCTATGAACTAACAAATAACCAACACGCCAAAAAATAAATCTCATAAATGGATTTGAGCATGAAACAGATTTTGTAAAATTAGCTAATCCTCAAACTGGTAAAGATTGCGATCGCAATCATTTTCTTCACTGTGTGGTACATTATTATTGTGCAATACACCGATACCATTGACTATAAATACTGAAGTAGACTTCTCATTGCCATTATAAAATGTGTCCCTAGTTTTGTGTATACCAGGATTGAAAGAGGTCGTAGTTGACACCAATCACCAACAGAGTATACTGCTGTCAACTATTACTTATCCTCTCAAGGAGCGGATAATACAACAGTTGGTGTGTCAGGAAGCAAACATAAGTTGATTATAACTTGCTTTCTGGGGTGGAGATATTTAAAAAGTTATCGTAAATAACTAAAATAAATAGTTGACAACAGCACAATCTGTCGGTGACCTAATCAAACTACTTCAATTTTAATTTCTAGCAAACACTAAAAGTGGGACAGCTGGACCATATGGATGGGATGTCTCCTTCAGTATTTATAGTCAATGCCGATACTCAAATTATTTCAGATTCAGTGCCATATGATTCTACATGGAATTTATAATCAAACAATGTATTGTAAGTAGTTTTTCGGTGTTTTTTGCGAATTTTGTAACTGATTACAAAATGTTGTATGTTACGAATAAACTACGTGTTTTTGTAACCATTTTGGCTTCCTAAAGAAAAAAATCTTTTTTGAAAGATGAGTTTTAGCGAATTTCCCCTATAGGGAAGAAGCTATCACTGTAGTCGGCATGGTAAGACCTAGGCCCGGGACCATGATAACTTTTTGTTTTGAGGTCCCCAGACCCCAAAAACACCATTCGTTCGAAACTGTACATATATATATATATATATGTGTGTCCGTGGGTGCGATAACTCTCGTAAAAAAGGTCCGATTTTGATGAAATTTGGTACAAACGTGTAAAGCAGCATTTATGACTTTAAGTTCGAAAACCAGACGGATTGATCTATCTGAAGGGGTATTATGGGGGGGTTTTGTACCCCAAAAATGGGTTTTTTGAGTTTTTACACATAGTTTTTGAAAAAGTGAAATTTTATTTTTTTTTCCATTGGAATCAGCTTAAAAAAGACGCACAATTTGGTGTTTTAATCATTGCTCTACGTCAATTGGTTTCTGAGATATTGAAAGTGCTAAACACAGTACGTTGTCCAATGCTATTCTTATGGAGGATAAGAAAAATTGTATCTCTCGCTTATTTATCAACTTATCCTGACAAAACTTGGTATATTGCTTCATTTCATTGTGGTCTATTGATATTTGCACAAAAACCCATTTTTTGGACGATAGTTCGCGTAGCAGCAAACCTGCATACTCAGCCCCATGTTATTCTTATGGAGAATAAGTAACGTGTTATCTCCTTTAATTATGAACATAAATTAATAGAACTTGGTATGTGGCTTTACCTAGTTGAGTTATATATTGATATTTGTATAAAAACCCAATTTTAGTGTTCCTTATTTAGCAAACCTGCATACTCAGCCACCATGTTATTCTTACGGAGAATAATTAAATGTCATAAATCGTTTATTTATGAATGTATATTGATGAAACTTGGGATGTGGCTTTATGTGGTATTAAGATAATATTATATGCATTGGAAATTCACTGAGTATGCAGGTTTGCTGCTACGGGGGTATTTTGGATTTGCCTCTGCTATGTAAGCGTGTATTATGTATTTATTACAAAGTGTTTTGATTCCCCTTTTCTTGCTGAATATATAATGAATATATGGTTGATATAGGCTATGTAATACAGATTAACCCTAGCAGTGGCCTAATGTTGAAGTGGGAAATGGCCAAGCAGATTTGGTGATTTTGCAGACCTTTTTTTGAAAATTCTTATAAATTCAACCGTACAAGTAACCCTAGCCAACCTCATATTCATTTTGACCGGAAAGAACAGGATAATCCAGAAATACTAAATTTATAAAGATTCAGGAAAATAATTTTTCGGTAAAGTGAAATAATAAATACATTTTTTTTATAAAAATTTCAAAAACAGCCTCGGTGAAATTTTTTCTACGGATTTTTTATGGAAAATTCATTATATACATTTTGTAGATAATCTAATTCCCTACATAGAAATATATAACATGTTGGGGAAAAGAATTTTTTTTGTAAGTATTAGGGGCATAATATAATAATAAACGGAAAACCGAAAAAAGCATAAACTGTACAGTGTTATATTGTGTTGTAAATAAGTCATGTAATATCTGTATATACTAATATATATATATATACATATTTGTAAAGCTAATGAAGTAAGAAATCCAAAAAAGTCATATAGTTGATGGTAAAAATTATTATCACTTATAAATACATGTAAATAAAAGAATGTTTCGCTATTTTTACGTTTTTTGTAAACAAATATTTCACAATATTTAGTATATAACTCTTTTACCAAATTTTTTATCCCTAAACCATTATAAACATGTTGTAGTACATTCAATTCCCTAAATATAAATGTATGATACTTAGGGTAAAGTATTATTTGTATATGTGTTATGTAGCAACAAACAAATAGTCGCGGACTTGGCAAATTTGTGAAAAGTAGTATTTTTCAATGAGATCTTTGTAAGTTGTATAAACATAAATAATGTCATATTATATCTATTTATTATTACTACAGATATTTATAAACATTCAAATATATATATATATTTACATATACATAGGGTAGTGACGTGTTATATAAGTCTCCAATAAGTTCTGGATGTAGTCATCCTTATCTCCAGACAAAGTAAACACAACACTTTATATAACACAAATTTCTCACACTTCAGTGATATTTATGCATAATATAATGCATAAAGATTACTGTTATATACACACAAACACTTCTCTAACACTAAAACTCCTAAATAATACCTAATTCATAAATGATTCGCAGATAAAAATCATCTAATGCTTAGAAATGCATATACCAATACCGCAATGGCGAACAACCGATCAAAACATATGATGATTTGTTGAGTATCTGACAGGTGTTCTGCTAGGAGCAGTGCTGCCAACGGCAAAACTAAATTACTCTACATTTCTTCCTCTTCAAAATAACATATTATTTGACTAGTAACTATAACATACAATGGATATAAACACGATTTTATAGTTCGACCAATTTGGTCGAATTGGCCACATCAAAAAAAAAAAAAAAACACCTGTTTTCAGAAAATCATATAACCTGTCCAATCAATATTTAATTCTAAAAATGAATACCAACATAAAGCGCAACTCTTCAGCTGTGCATTGGTACCAACCGCATCTTCCTGCGAGAAAGATTACCCGATCTGAGTAATTTCAAAAGTATCGTGTTTTGCCATTGTCAGAGCGTCGGCTGCAGCAATTGCGTTGTGCCAAAACTTCATTCAATTTCTAATCGTCGTAATATTGTTATACAGCTGATACACGGTTCATTTATGTAATAAAATGAAAGTTCAGAATGTGATCTCTTGAATGATATATATATTGATGACTTTTGAGTTTATTATTATTGGTTTATTAACGTTACAAAATTTTCTGTAAAGTTCGACCAATTTGGTCGATGGCCACAACAGCCGACATAAAAGTTCGACCAAATTGGTCGAATGGCCACGGCTAGGGTTAATTGTTAATACTTTTTACAGATTAAAAAAAATACGAGCAAAAAATCTCTCAGAAGTAAAGCTAAATGTAGTTAACAGTTGGAGGGTTAATGGATAATGCAACCGGTGTACTCTCTTATACTGACTCTTATAAACTACTAAATTTTTTTACCTATACTTCGCCCATCCTCATGGGCCTTGGGCCTGTGCGTGGCTCACATCAAACAAAGCAAGAGGAAAGCCGTTACAGTACAAACAACACAGTACTGATAAAATCTGCCAGGACTGGGATTTGAACCTACGACAGGGCCGTTACCATGGTTCCGAAGTCTGTGGCCTTTCACAGTGTACCAGCGGCTCACGATTATACAGGATAACACAGTCTGTGTTATCATTAATAACTATAGGGGTGTTACAAAAAGCACACAATCACACACAACCTTTTTATCATCTGAGATCAATGATAGGTTATCAAACAATGCAAGTGGTTGTATCACAATGAAAAAGTCCATACAGTATAGGATTAACGAGTCAACGGCGCAAGTGAAACACCTCCCAGCCACCGGCGATTGTGTTTATGAGCACATTCCAAAGGCTCTTGCAGTACTCCTGCTATATGGTTTCCCTACACGTCAGCTAAGCATGTTTCTCCAGCATGTTACAGTGGCTCAGGTGGAATGCTCAAACAGAATAGCGCTCAGAACTACTGAACTGTCTTACAACCACTGGTTTTTCATTATTAATTCACTAATCAATTTATTTATCTCTATCGTTGTAAACTGTAGGCCTACCATTCTGGTACCAATTTTTGCGCACCACAAACTTCCTAAACTTATTTTACAAATTTATTACTTGCTTACACTGTATTCAGCTGTGATTTTTGTTCTGCAGCAATTTCTCTCTGTTGCCTATTGTTATGTACATACAAAAAAATAAGATTTGATGAGCAAATTTGTACAGAGTATGTTTGCCTGCAAAATAAATATTAATTTAGCCTAAATCTATTTTTCAAGAGCAAATATCAAAGTTGATTTTTACTGAGCTTAAACTAAAAATAATGAATATAAAATCGTAATTGATTTCAAACTCACCGAAGGACAGAGCAAGGGAAGTTTAACAAGGCTTAGAAGTTTGCTGATTCCTTTCTTGCGGTTCGTCACATCATGACCCAGCCAGGACATTAAAGCCTGAAAGATGCGATTAAAGTAAACAAATTTATGTTGTTTGATGAAGAGAATATTATAATACTGATTAATAATTTAATACTATTTTGAATAATTTTTTACTGAGGTAAAAAACGATAATGCAATCTCCGTTCTCACTACCAGAGTTTATCAATTGAAAGAGAAGGAACAAAATATATAACAAACCAAAAAGCCTACAACCTTTTCACCGTCACAAGAGGCAATACTCACTGAGATAATTTAAAGGATAAGAAATGTTTTAGAAAGTTAAACAACAAACTATATTTGAATAAATAATTTTTTAGAAAAGCATCTCAAATACCTTCGCTAATATCCTTAACACTTTAAACAAAATATTATTTTTAAATTTTAAATTATTTTATATATTATTAAAAAGTTAGAAAATAATTATATAATAAAGAAAGCTGACAATAAAACTAAAGCAGCCTGGTCAATAGTGAGTAAAGAACTTGGGGTGGAGAAGCATTTTCAAAATTTCCCTGACTTTTTAGTAGAAGATAAACAGATTGCAGATGGAAACAAAATTTCAGATTTATATAATCAAAGGTTTTCTAATATTCCAAAAATACTTAATATAGTTCCTTCAAAATTTCAAGCAATTCAATTTTTACCAAGGCGTGATCATTGCCACCAAGAGTTCACTTTCTCGTTTATCTCACCTAAGGAAGTGGCACAAACAATAAATTCTTTAAAAAATAAAAAGTGTGCAGGTTGGGATGAAATTCCTCAGAATATAATGAAAATGACCAGTGATTCAATATGTGGGCCACTCAGTTGTATTATAAATAAATCTTTTGAATGTAATAAATTCCCTTCAAAATTAAAATATGCTGAAGTCAAGCCTCTGTATAAAAAAGGAGCGAGGGATGTTTTGGACAACTATCGTCCCATATCATTATTGCCATGTTTTTCAAAAGTTTTTGAAAAAATTGCATCTAACCAAATTACAAATTTGTTGGAATGTAATAATTTGTTTGTGGAAGATCAATTTGGTTTCCGATCAGCAAATAATACAACTTTTGCCATAGCTAAGTTTTTAGCCCAGGTTGCATCTGCCTTGGATAGATCACAGAGTACGTTGGGTGTTTTCTGTGATCTGACCAAGGCGTTCGATTGTGTTCAGCATGATATCCTTTGTGAGAAACTTAAATATTACAATTTTAGTGATTCAGCGGTGTCTTGGGTGAAATCTTGTCTATCAAACCGCTATCAAAGAACCATTGTTTTGAAAAATAATATTAAATGTATTTCAAATTGGCATGAATTAAAGTATGGTGTGCCTCAGGGTTCAATATTGGGACCTCTAATTTTTTTGCTATATATAAATGATTTGCCTCTTAGTGTATCTCCAAAATTGGTTCTTTATGCGGATGACACTTCAGCAATTTTGAAGGCAAACTCAAATCAGGATATTAAAATTATTTTTCAACATGCTATAGCAGAGCTTCAAAATTTGTTTTCAGCAAATGGTTTGTTGCTTAACAATTCCAAGACGCAAATTGTTAAATTTCAAACTGCTCAAAGCAGAGAAACCTTTGAACAAAATATTTCTTTTCTAGGCAACTCTTTCTCAGTAAATAACTCAGTTAACTTTTTAGGAGTGGAGGTTGATTATCAATTAAACTGGAAGGCCAATATTAGTAAATTAATTAAAAAACTAAATTCAATCTGTTTTCAAATGATTATTTTACGAGAAGTTGTTGAGACTCAGACAAAGCTGATGTTGTATTATGGGCTTTTCTTTCCAATCATAAGTTACGGGATTGAATTTTGGGGAATCTCAAGTCACTCAAAATTAGTTTTTAAAATGCAAAAAAAATACATCAGAATTATGACATTCTCATCAAAAAGAAAATCTTGTAAACCTTTTTTTAAAGAATTCAGCATTATGACAGTACCCTCATTATATATTTACAGGTGTCTAATTTTTGTTAAAAATAATCTTCAGAACTTAAAAGAAACACAACATGAACATAATTATAATACTAGATTTTGCAATGATTTCCAGTACCCAAGACACCGTTTGAAACTATTTCAAAAAACTCCTCAGTACATGGGG
Organism: Allygus modestus; assembly: GCA_963675035.1. Taxonomy (NCBI): domain Eukaryota; kingdom Metazoa; phylum Arthropoda; class Insecta; order Hemiptera; family Cicadellidae; genus Allygus; species Allygus modestus. The sequence goes on from OY776116.1 coordinate 14,820,503, forward strand.
AGGAAGTTGTTTAATAAATTACCAGGCAACTTAAAGAGTATAATACATGAAAATAGATTTAGAACTGAATTAAAAAAATTGCTTCTACAAAACATATACTACTCAGTGGATGAATTTTTGGGGGGGTGAATGAATTTTATTTGCTAGAGTTCATTATTATTTGGAAAATGTTGCAATAATTTACTTATTGTTAGAGTTTAGTATTAGAAATTTGACAATGTTATATGTTCTGTGCTGGCCTTGCTAGCTGTAAAAGAATGTTACTTATAACAATAAAGATATTCTTATTCTTATTCTTATTTTTATAATGCTAACCGAAACACTAGGTCTTTTTGACCACCATCCAGTCCATTTGATTCAACTTTGCACCATACTGACTATATGTAACGAAACATTCAGTCAGCCTTACAGCAACGCAACGCATCACACTTACTACTTTAACCAAAATATGCGGTCATTCTGAACAACACGCATTAAAAGAAAAATCGTCTGTTTCATAACACTTTGGTGAAACTTCATAGCACCGTTAGTTTAAAGTAAAGTGTGAGGTAGGAGGAAGGTATTGGAAGGGTAACTGCCAAGGTCAAATATTTAATTGATAATTAAAACAACAAAAATCATGATCGGTCAAAATTACTGATGCTTTGTTTAAAGTGTTAACACTTTTTACTATGGCAGCACAAGTTTAATTTTGGATTCATTTTATTGTGCTTTTCCAAACTATTATATCTGAGACTTGGAAAATTAATAGTCTTGATGGGCAATTTTTACCGAATACTTCTATTAAAATTTTGTTCAACGAATATATTAATACGAAAAACCGATCATCCCCCAGGCCAAACCTCTAGACCTACAACCTCAAAATTTGGCACTTACTCTTTCCATAGCATAGGTAATCACTAAGAAATGATTTTAAGAAACTCCCATAGGGCTCCGCCCCACAGAGATCAAAGTTTCAATCCAGCGAACATTCCAGTGAGTATTCTTATGGACATTCAATTTGGTCTGAGCTGATGAAAATTCAACCAGCTGATCATGATTCGTAATGGTTCAACGGTTTAACTGCAGAATGCAGCACATACCACAGGTTTTATTCCAGGGGGAAACCGGGTACGATGGCAATTATTAAGCTTATATTTACACTTTTGTCAATTTGTCTGATAAAGTAGCATTAGGTTATCATGTAAAAAATATTTATGATTCTTACCTGAAAAATCATTTCTTCAGAAGGAACGTTGAGGTCATCGGACGCCAGCAGTTTACCGACCTCCTCCGCTGGCAGTAGTAGAAACTCCTGGTTGCGGATCACCTCCATGAAGTGTTCCTGGAACGTTACACCGAGATTAGCTTGACTAAAACGAGTCTGCACGCAGCACGCTGACGTGAGGGAAGCAAATTTTCGCATTTAAAACTTTAATAAATAAAATACCTGGTTTTACAAACAAACAAAAACACTTCGGAAATTTTTTTGAAACTGGAAAACATTTGATTTTTGGCTGTTCTGATGCTTCTGGTTCTATTTAAATGCAATGTTGGAATGGAAATGTTGTGCATCTCGTCAGGGTCAAAAGTTGGTATGGTGGTATTGGGGGAGATAAAACTATATCAGGATATGAAAATAATTGTACATTATCAGGATTCTAATGTAAAATCCCCGGAAGACAATATACTGTGTTTGGTCAATTTACATTTCCTTTATTAACTCAGTAAATATTTGAGATAGAATGATGAGGGAGGGCTTAAAATTTTAAGATTTTTGGCTTTGAACATTGTATCATTTTATAAGAATTTACTTTATATCTCAGGCTTTTCTAACACTTTTTGAGCCCAAAAACTCAAAATTTGACAAAATAAAATCCCAAAAAAGGGTTTGGAGTTTTCCGATTGTTTATCCCAATGTACTTGTTCAACTGATTATAAAAAAGGAATGTCCCTACCAATCATCTGACCATTGCGTGCTGTGACATTGTTTTTTTTGTCAGTAGTGAATTGTTTTAAAATGACTAAAAGTTTTAAAATTTGATAAGTAAAAGTTATTGGAATTCTCAGAAACTAATGGCTAACTACACGGTACGACTGGCAGAAAACGTATTAAATGTAATTCTAAGGCAAGGTACTGTGGGAATGGACCACTCACAGTAGTGTAGCTGTGTGCGGCATCCCTGAGCGCCACACAGCCCTGAGTGTCGGCGAACAGGCAGATGCCGATGCAGTTGGACGGGTGCAGCTGTTTACGCAGGAAGGCGCAGCAAGCGTCCACCACCTCGCCCAGCTGCAGCAGACACGCCGTGCCGAGGAGCGTCTCCACCGTCTCCTCGCGCAGCTCTATCCGACCTGTCGCACGGGAAACATGGTACTTCGTTACCACGAGAGTGGACGTTATTCGTTGAAACACCCACAGGTAGCAGCGCTGCCTGGATATAGTAGCTTTGCCCTTGTATTGCCAATTGGAGGGAGAAAAACGGGACAAAAAGTGGTTTTCTAAGCATCCCCAGACGGGAATTTCACGGGGAAATTGTCGTCAATTGTCAATTGCCAATTGTCGTAGCGCGTGTGGTGGCGAGACGAGGCACTACGCCAATTGCCCGCAGCCGACGTGTTAATACTTTTACGGCTACGTGTTTGAATTCGACTCATTTGACCCGTACCATGCATAAGTGTAGGTCGAGATCGTCAGATGTCTTTCTATTGAAAATGCGTAGTGGGGAACATTGAATCTGCCGTACTGCCATGTATCTCTTGCAATTTGTTTCCTCAAATCACCACCAGGGTGCAATGGGCGGGGCTTCTACAACCCTGGTTACGCTGATATCTATCGGATTGATTCGCAACTACGTACTCAACCGGTTATCTTGCAGAATATTGCCGTAGAGCATAAATTTGGCGATTTGGCCGTTTCTCGTACCGCGATTGGCGATTCGGCGTTTCGGCGCTTAGTTTATGTAATTGCACTTTGTATTTTATTGTTATCTTTATTTTAATAATAGTTCGCTTAATCCGAAATATTCGCTAATCCGAAATGGGTCCGGTCCCAATTATTTCGGATTAGCGGGGCTCCACTGTACTGCAAAAAAAGCACTTCAAATCATGTTAAAATCGAAACCAAGGGAATCTGTAAAAGAACAATTAAAAAAGGCAAAAATCATGACAGTTTATTTGTTTTTCAGTTAACCATCTATATTAAATCAAACTTGGATAAGCTGCCAAAATTAAATACTTATCATCAGAATAAAACAAGGAAAGGTAACCAACTGGCATACAATAGCCATAACACATCTATTTTTACGCAAAGAAACCCTCATATAAAGGAATACAGTTTTTTAATCATTTGCCAAAATACATAATGGAAATAAAAGATCTTAAAAGCTTCAAAAACAAAGTAAAAATGCTTCTCATAAATAACCCACTATATAAAATAGATGATTTTTTCCATGTTTCAAATAAGTGGAGCTACAACCTTGCACAGGGATGTATAACATTTAGTTAGGGCCTATTTAATTTTTAACCTATCTCAAAACTGATTGTAATATTATGTATTATTTAATTTAATTTTTTGTAAATGGCACCATTCTGTACAACCTATGTGCTTCGTGAATAAAGTTATTTTGATTTGATTAAAGAACGTTTGCGCACTGCGCCGAGCTCAGCTGCCCCACCACCACGACTGAGTGTGCGGCAGCCAACTCACCTCCCCGCCAAAGTATGAACCGATTAACACTGCGTATCTCACATTTGGCGTGGTTTTAGATTGACGCCACCATTTTGAATCACTATAGAAATAAGCATGACCCACAGCAACGAGACTCAGCCATACTTTGTTGGGGAGGTGAGAAGACTGCCACAAGCCCCTGTCACTGTGGTGGGGGAGCTTTGCTCAGCGCAGTGCGCAAACGTTCTTTCCTTTCTATATGATCCTCGTAGATAATGGACTCTAACTCTTACAATTTCTAATGTTTGTATCGGTATGTACATTTCTACTTAGTGGTAAGATTCAGATTCAGAACATTCTTTATTCATTAGTATTACATAAATACATCAAACGGTGTCAAATTTTACTGGAACTAAACATCTCAAATAATCCTACTTTTACATTTGTAAGTGTAAAATAAATAAAATATACAAAACATTTTCCTTCTGTTAGAAAAAGTATTCCTCGGGACAAATAAATTGTAGTACCAGTACCTCATAGTTCATCAAAATAAAATAGATGTTTTAGCTTTTCTGTGATTTAATCTAGCTTCGTCTGGACTGTGCCACCAAGTTTGTTCTAGGTATTCTTTCCACCTGAAGATGGGATCAGACCCAAAAGTCGTGAAACTTTGTTTCTAGTAATAAATTATGGAAAATGTCCACAATAATTTCTTAAATAACATAAATTCACCATCACCAACAATGAATTTTCAACTAATGTAGTACTTCACTGGCAAGTGTACTTTAATGGATTGATACCTGTATAGCAGAAGTGCACGAGGTCCCACAGGGCGTCTCCGTCCACGTCCTGCAGCACTATCTCGCTCTGACACGACTCTCGCAGGTTGCTGGTGAACATCGCGGAGAAATACTCCGATCCGGCGCTCAGCACCAGACGATGCGCCGGGATCTGCCGGTCACCTGGGAATCAACCAGGCGGATTAGTTTTAAGGGATAATATAATTTATGAATTATTTCTATATTGATTTATTTATAGCTGATCCCAGTGTGCGTTGCGATGCCCAAGAATTGTGTTGAAAAATCTTCACTCATAGTATTTACGTTACAGCTCCCTACCTAAATAAATAGAGCTGTTTACAATATTTTTAATTAGTCATTTGTGAAAATCATAACAAATCTTTCCTCCATAAGAAAAGCATGGCAACTTTGTAGTCCAGTAGGTAACAGCATGAAAACATTTAGACAATTTGTTGATGCATGATGGTATTAACTTGGTGATGTAATAGAAATGTTACTGACTCTATTCCATATATACTTTTTATGTATGTACTTTTTTGGAATAAAGAAGCTTTGATTGACTGATTGATAGGGCGAAGCCCTAAAGTCCTAGGACTGATTTGTAGCTAGAAACCTTCTTAGGATTAACTACATGACCATGCAATGTTTTGTCACAATCGGATGAGTGGAATAGGAGCGCATATACAGACAAACAAACATTGATTTTTATATATAGAAATTTAATACATTAGAACCCCGCTAATTCAAACTATTTTGGCCTGGCCTGATCAGGTTACCTTAAGTTTTGAAATATCTGGAAACCAAAAGTTTAACAGTGAAAATCCATTAAAATAATTAAAATATGTGTATAAGTGCATTCTACAGGTTTGTAATTAATTTAGACTAAACTAATAACAATATTGCTAAAAATAGACTAAGGTCAAAGCCCTTCCTTATTCCCTCATGTCGCGTCAGGTGAGACGATCGTACCGAGTCACCCCATGCAGCTAAACAGAGACATTACCTTTTATTTTGGTAATGTAGCCTACAAGTATTTTTTAAATGGCCTGTATTTAAAACATTGAAAATCTTGTTTTACACCATATTTCAGTACTGAGTATTTTTTGAACTATTTAAAAATGCTAATGAAACATTGTTCTTGTAATTTTTGTAGATTCATTTAGTTTCTTTTATCTTTCAACCTATTACTTAATACTGTTTGTACGAAAATTGTGTTCAGATTAGCGGGGTTCTAGTTTTTAGTGTATTACAGTAGAACTTTGGTAGTATTACATGCTGACCAAATGACATTTCACAGGGGTTAGAATTTAAGGTCATATAACACCAGAAGAGCACCAAACTTCATCCTTTCTGCACATTACACTACCCAGTACTGTACAGCAAGAAGAGGTCCTACGCAGGATGCAAAATTATAACATGCTGTCTCTGAAAAACTTCAATGGGAAGAAGATGGAAAGTTTTCCAACACTGGCTAACAAAGCGACTCCTATATATATTGAAGGGATACTTTAAGTTATAAAGCATTATTTTGTAAAACAAGAACCACGATGGTAAACTAAATTGTAATTTCCGACACCCTTACATTTCATAATAGATATTTAATTAAGCATCTTCAATGTCTAATTTTGATTTAAACAGGCTTTTATCGAATTAGCTTTTGGACTCTGTGGTGTCGAAGTATTGCAATGTTAACTATAGCAAATTTTTAACATGTTCAATGCGTTAAACATGAAAAACACATATGTTTCAATATTAAAAACTCAGATCCAAGTCCGCATTGAACGTGTAAAACAAACGTTAAAAACACTAGTAACTAAAAGAAAATTGCACATGTTACAAAATTACTAAACACCAAGCCAAAAGCAAAAGTAACTTATGACTTGGGTATATTTTTAAGAGGTTGGCAGCCCCCTTTCGCTTTACTTTCCTCATCCACATAACTTAGGAGCGAGAAAGTAATCTGGGTGAGAAAAATAACCAATAAAGTAAGAAGTGAGCTGTTTCAATACGAGTTGTACAGGACGGGTAAAATTACTAGCCAGGACTGGGATTCAAACCCACGACTTGACCGATGCCATAGGTTCAGTCTGTGCCGATGCCATAGGTTCAGAGTCTGTGGCCTTGACCACCATGCCAACAACTTTTAAGAAACATTTCTACTGCTGTACAAAATATTTTGTGATTTTCAACACTGTTCAAAACAAACTGTCCCCAGTTACTGTATGGTTTTGATGGCTACTATCAGATTGTACCGCTAGAGTTCAAGCACAAGGACGGTTAAAGAACCGAGTCAAACTACTTTAGGTTTAATGCATTGTTATTCAAAAGAAAGCCGTTTGAAATGAAAACACTTCTCTTTCCATTGACTTTAAAGTTACAGTTATAACAGCTTAGCTTTCAAAATAAAATGTAATAAACCAGAAACCTGTATAACATTACCTGCGATTAATGTGACATCAGTAAGTTGATTCTTTAAAAGGTACGTTTCCATCCTGCTGAGACTTTTTTCTGCGTGTTGCCCAAAACGGAAACATTCATCGTGAGATGCAATGCTGGACAAACTGTGCTCTGAAAAACTAGCACTGGGCTGCTCCGGCCTGAAAACCATATTTATTGTGTTTAACTTATGATTAGACTACCTACTGCAAAAATAAAAAAAATAATCAGCGGATGCATGAAAGAGATTGTAAGAGATAATAAACATATTGTGATATCGATCAATTTCTAGGGCCAAATATTCCTTAAAATTACCTTAGCTTAATTTAACAAGCAAAAATTTTAGTTAAAAAATAAAAAAAATTACAAACTGAATTAAGTTTAACTAAATCTACTTTTTACCTACTTGGTATTATCATCGAAAATAGACTCTCGCTTCTCACGATGAGGACTTGACATGGTGCAATAGGACTAGTCTGGAAAAAAATTCAGAGATAATGATGAATACAGAGAATTTTCCGAGTCCTTGTTGGTAATTTCAGATTACTCAACCTTAATATCGTAGCTGTCAAATTTTGATGGGCACCCCCTAGTAGGCAATATTATTTTTGATGTTAAAACTAAAACAATGCCATGCTTAATCTGTACTGGTAAGTCTGAAGTTTGTAAAAAATAATGATTAAACCAAACAAATATGTCTCATAGACCTAACTTATGATAGGCTTATGTTTATACTTGAGTTGCTGGCAATGGGGCCTACTTCAAATATAAATAATACAATTAAATTAGTCACATCAAATATGTATTTATGTTATGTGTTCAATTATAGGAAACCCCTGTGAACAAACTATGAAGACAAAGGAAAATTATGGTAACTTTTCTTTCGTTAGAGTAGGACTCTATTGTATTATGCCACAATAAATTCATCTTACCGAATTATAAAAAGACGAGCTGCACTCAGAGACACTTAACTAAACTTGCTTGAAATTTTATTAATTAATTTGTCAATTTGTGTTTGAAACGAACACAACTAACTCAACTGTTTGTTTCGTAGATATCCATCGTCGTCAGTAGTTTGTTTTTGTTGTAGCCAGGTTATGTTGTTTTTTGTTTTTATTTACTTCCTGTTTTTTAACTTCAGCTGTTTTAATCCTGCCGATTGAAATATAAATGGATTAGACTTGTATCATACATTTTGTTCGCTATATGTATGACAATGGTCAACTTATTAATATAAGCAAAAAATGTTTTTTGGTTGGGCAAGATATAATTTAACAATTTGATGCTTGATTTGATATGTTAGTAAAAATGAGGGTAATTGTTACTTTTCTCTCGTATTTAATTTTCCTTACGAAAATGAGTGAAGGTGTAGGTTCATCAAGATGTATTATTATTTTAATTTACATTCTCTATGTGGACTACATGACTTCTCCTCTAAGGCCTTCCAAGCTTCAACGCAAACACTGATTTAATTAAAGACATACCGAATCAATGATGCAATTATTATGGAAGAAAAACAATCAGTTGTTTTCTGTGTTAAAAACTGTTAAATACCCATTGACTGCCAATACTCACAATAAATCAAAATAAACAACCACTATAATTTTAAACCATAATTCATATAAATCATCATATGTAATTTATTCATAAGGAAATTCTCAGAGCTAATTTCATACCAAATAAATAAATGTAAATTGATTACAAAATTACGTTTACAAGTATACTGTATCAAATTCTTTTTTGAACTGATTTTATCAAACAAAATAAATGTATAAATCGATATATCATCATAAGTACTGATTACAATTAAAAACGTCCGAAGACATGTTTTACAATTCTGTCTTAAGCTTACATCTTCACGCATGAGGTACATTTTCAGGTTCCAATTTTTCAAAATATTTTCAAGACAATGACCTTAAGATAATATCTTAATCTGTCTAAATCTTACCTTATTCATTCCGTAATAATTGCAGTGTTATGGTGTGGAAATTATATAGTCAGGTGCAGGGCCGGATTTAACTCTCGAATTTCTCTGACCCCTCCTCTCCCTACCAATCACATTCTGTAGTGGCTGAAACTTATTCAGCACTTTGACCTGTTCAACGCCATCGGCCTATGAACGGAAACAACAAGTAACAAGTAACAAGTAACCATAGGCTACAACAGCGCCGGATTTAAGAGCCGTGGCTCCCTAGGCTCAACCTGTGGTGGGGCCCTTATTGACGTCCAGATCCAAGTTGGTGACCTATATACCTATGACCTATACTTTTCCTTGTAGGAGGCTTTTGTGTGTGGTTTCCATATATGTGGTTTCCAGTGAGGGTTTGTTCAGTATAAAAACCCGACAGGTGGAACTCCATTAGTTATACAAAAATACAGCTTCCATTAACTATATATTTTTCAACAGTGTATAACCACAAAATTCGAGGTTTTGAAAAGGTGAGAAATTTTCATGTGTAAGTCTATTACCTACGACCCCTATTGAAATCCACCCTTAAAACCCATATCTTATACCGAAACAATCTTTTACCTCGTTAACGTATTTTTAATCCATTCATGTTTTTGTCTTAAAAACATGGCATATCATATACGCATCGAAGTTTATTAAATTAAAGATATTACAGTGGTTGTAGCAATTTATGGAGGAAAAAATCCATACCAATAATCCATACTGGTAGGGAAATGCGCGAAGGGAGTGTGGCGTGTGAACGGCTCGTGGAGAGTTAACCGGTCTGTGGCAACATTGGTGGGAGAGCCTAAGTAAAATAAACGGTGGCAGGCTTGCTTGGAAGTTGACGAGATCGGTTAATTGTTTGTGAGTTGCACTTTAAGTGTATTAAATTAAGTATATTACAGTGGTTGTAGCAATTTCTGGTAGGAAAGTCCAAACCAATCCACAATGGTAGGAAAATGCGAGAAGGGAGTATACTAGTAATGCTTAATCACCGGGCTCGTGGCAAGGCCGACGACGTAGCAGTCCCTTGTGAGCACCGGCGGCGGCTCCCGGCTGTCTCGCTGCGAACTCGTCCTCGTGTGAATTTTCCCATTTGTTTCTTTGGTCTACTTTCACCGTGCTCGCGCGAGATCGTAGAGATCTCGACGGTGAAAATCGTGAATCGAGCCTAACATTTGACTAATGTCTCCAACGTAACGTTTAATGCAGTAGTGCAGAGGCAACGCCTTGTGACCGGTGGGTGATGTACGGTGTAGAAGTGTGTGTGTAGAGGGGTAGGGGGAGAGGTGAGCACTTTTTCGCCTACAAAATTTAGAGGTTGTTTGGTCGATATCGAACAGACGATACCGCAACGTTTCATCAACCGATTGTTCGTTCATTCTACTGGATGATTTGAGATTGCCGACTGCCGAGAAGAGAAGTTAAACTTGGAAAATATGGAAACCACTGTGGAAGTTCTAAGCTGACTGACTAGGGCCTGTTGAAGTATAAGTTTGGCCATTGGACAATTTAAATTGAAATACCTTACATCCACTTAATATGGCAAAAGATATACCCAATTTAAATAAACTTTGTAATGCTAAGTTAATTAAGTAATGCATACAAGGTCTTAAACAGATAAGATGCCTTTAAATTTACAAATTGGTTGCAATCTTAAATACAAAGACCCCGAGGTAGGGTTAAGATAATTAATCGGTCTCTCCAAATAACTCGTGATAAGAGAAAAATTGTTAATAAATTATAAACTAGTATGAAATAAAACCCATTCCTTGCCCAAGTAATAGGCTTAATTATAGCTAAGGACGTGAAAGGCTCAGTTATTATGGGTTATATTAACTTTCCATATCCATAATTTAAAGTACCTATAAACTCCTAAACTCCTATAAACTCTTATAAAATCTTCGAACGTTTCAGCTTCGTAAAATCTACTAGCGCTACTCATTTTTTGTATTCCAACAACCACCATTTTCCTTCCAACTTCGAAAACATCTATCTACTATCGTAGTCAACATTCAATCGATAAAACAACCGGTTGGTAAAATTGTTCGATATCGACCAAACAACCTCTAAATTTTGTAGGCAAAAAAGTGCTCACCAGGGGGAGAAGGAGTCAATAAAAAGGAAAGGCCTCGAATGCACCAGGCCTCGCGTTGGCTAAGGACGGTGCTGCACTGACCGACCGACCGACATGGGCGGCAGGGGTCCGGTTGCGCCTAGCGCCTGAAGCTCCTAAATCTGGCCTTGGTCCTATGGCAAAACATCAAATCAAACCTCATTATAACAATTATACAGAACAAATCCGTCCAATAGTGTTCAAATGGTGATATTATATGAGAACAATATTGACCAACACTAATATTATAAATTATAAAATAAATTAATAAACTAAAACATTTCTTTTAGCGAATTTCCCCTAAAGGGAAGAACCATTGTTGGCATGGTAAGGCTTTGAGGTCACCAGATGTCAAAAACATTATTCCTTCAAATTTATATATATGTGTCAGTGAATGTAATAACTTGAGTAAAATTTTCTGATTTCGATGAAATTTGGCTCAAATGTATAAAGTGAGATTCATGACTTAAGTTCCAAGAAACACGGAAAAATCTGACCATGGGAAGGGGGGTTTTCAATTTTTTCCAAAAATAAGCTTTTTTCATTTTACACTAAAAAATGGTAAAAAAACTCATCTTTTTTTGACTATTTTATAGAGCTTAAAAAACAAGTATTTTGAATCATTAACCTAGATCAAGTTGTTGTGGAGAAAATACAAAAAAGATATTCATTAAATGTCCCATGTTAATCTTATGGGAAAAGGTTTTTAGAATTCCTCAGTTAATTTTATTGAAAACTTCACATCATCTGTTTTTCCCAATAAGTCCACCATCTAAAAAACAATCATATTGTTATTAAAATTTTGGCTCTTCTACCAACCATTGCCAAGATATTGATAGTGCTAAACATACGTTGTCCAGTGTAAAGAGAATAAATACAATTTTACATTTTGATTATTTATGAATTTATATTGAGGAAACTTGGTATATGGCTTCACCTAGTTGTGGTCTGTTAATATTTGCACAAAAACTATTATTTTATTATGTTCCCCAAAGCAGCAAACCTACATACTAAGTCCATTATCTTATGGAGCTTAGTTTATGTTTTATATCTCCCTTAGTTATGAACCTAAATTAATAAAACTTGGCATAAAGCTTCACCTTGTTGAGTTATTTTGATAATTGCATAAAACACACTTCTCATCTTACTTTTTGCAGCAAACCTGCTTACTCAGCCCTAATGTTATTCTTATAGATAATAAATAATACCCCCCCCGTTCCAGCAAACCTGAGTACTCAGCGAATTTCCAATTAATATATATGTCTTAATAACACATTAAGCCTCTTACCAGAATTCATAACAAATATATTCATAAATACCCCCGTCGCAGCAAACCTGCATACTCAGTGAATTTCCAATGAATATATAACATAACACATTAAAACACTTAACAGGATTCATAGTAAATATATTCACAAACACACAATATTTAAAATATTAATTAATCTCCATGAGAATAACATTGGGGTTGAGTACGCAGGTTTTCTGCAACAAAGGCACACAAAATAATGGGTTTTTATGCAAATATCAATAGAACTCATCTTAGTGAAGTCATATACCAAGTTTCATCCATATCCATTCATAAATAAGCGATATATAGCAGTTTAAGTATTTTCCATAAGAATAACATGGGGACCAAATACCTAGGTGTGCTGCTACAGGAACCATAGGCGAAAAATTGTTTTTTGTGCAAACAACAATAAACCACAACCAGATGAAGCCATATACCAAATTTCGCCAGTTAATGTTCATAAATAAGCGAGATATACAATTTTTCTTTTTCTACATAAGAATAACATTAGACAACGTACTGTGTTTAGCACTTTCAATATCTCGGTAACCAATTGACGTAGAGCAATGATCAAAATACCAAATGGTTTGTTTTTTTAAGCTATTCAATTGTATAAATTAAAATTTGATTTAAATTAAAATTACATGTGAAAACCCCAAAAAACACATTTTTTGGGTACCCCCAAAACCCCCCTTCGGATGGTGTGATTCATCTGGTTTTTGAACTCGTTCAAATAAATGGTACTTTACAAATTTGTACAAAATTTCATTAAGATCGGACCTTTTTTACGAGAGTTATCGTGCTTACGGACACATATATATATATATATATAAATTTGAACGAACGGGGTTTTTGGCATCTGGGGACCTCAAAATGAAAAGTTATCATGGTCTCGGGCTTAAGTCTTACCATGAGACTAGTGATGTGTCAAAACCAAAACTCAAATCTCAAAACCACCAAAACTTTGGAAAAGTTTCGGTTTCGAGATTCGATCGGCGAGTTTCGAGAATCAAAACTCAAAACTGCCGAGATTTTTTGTGTCGTTGTTTTTTTTTTAACAGAAATCACGCCCGGGTGTTGATTAATAATGTGAAGGTCAAAAGCCTACTGTCATCGGTCGTCTTCCTTCACCTTTTGTGGATTATTGATTTTTTTATTTGTAAAAGAACAAGTCTTATAATTAAGTTTATAATTAACCAAAGTTTATAATTAAGCTACAAATAATTGGTTCACTAGTAGTTCTGAAACTAATATTTTTCTAGGATACTTCGAGAATGGCAGTAAGTTAACTGGTTTCTTTGGAGTAACTGGATTTATTTTTCATAACCAAAACCAGGCAAGTAAATAGGATTTTGGAATTTGACTTTCGAGTTTCGAGTTTCGAGATTCGATTTTTTAAGCTTTGGTTTCGGTTTCGAGATTTGAAATTTCTGGTTTTGACCATCACTACATGAGACCTACGGTAATAGCTTCTTCCCTATAGGGGAAATTCGCTAAAATGTTATATATCACTTATTTATGAATTAATTGTTAGCAATTTTGGTAAGTGGCTTTATGTGGTAGTGAGAAATATATTTATGTATTGGAAATTCGCTGGGTACGCATGTTTTGTGCAACGGGGGTATTTTTCGATTGCCTGGCAAACTAAATAGTCTCTGATGCTGTTCACAGGCCCGCTCCATCAATCAGTGTTGTTCAACCACTATTTGAAAATTACCCTCGACCTCAGGCAAAATTACCTTTTTTCGCCTTAAATTACCCTCGAAAAAACGTTTGTCCGTTAAGTGCATTATCGGTATTTGTAAAATATATTTAACTCTCAGAATAGAATTAAAAATTATTTAAGCACATTTCATGAATTAAAACTTTGACTTATCACAAATAAAAATGTTAAGACATGAGGATTATGTAACTTACAATAGTCCTAACATCAATAGCCCTTTCACTCTTCCAAATCGCCCAGTGACATGCTCTGACATGGATATTTGGCAGTGCATTGTGCAGTTGAATGCCGTTGTACAATCCAATGATTTTCAAAGAAGCTAGTTTTATGTTGTTTGAAAACCTAAGACTGTTTGCTGGTATGACGGTTGAAAAATATGAGTATTACTGTGAACATAAACTAAACAACTAAGAATATATATAGATGGAAAAGTTAAGAGTTTCCTTTTCTTTGAAGATTAAATTTCAAGATGTGTGGCTAGACTTTTAAACAGCTCTTGGTGCTCTCTTCTGAAATCGGAAGTCAAATCATGTATATTTTTAATAACAATGGTACTGGTATACAAATGGGTGCAAAACTCCCTTTTGGGGGAAAAAGGTTAATATATGGTCTCTGGCTTAAGTCTTACCATGCCACCAACGGCAATGGCTTCTTCCCTATAGGGGAAATTTGCCATAACAAACAATGAATATTTTAGCACAGAACTGCATCAAATTTAAGTACATCAGCAAAGCATATGCAGATGGTGATGCATAGGGCAGTTTGAACTATTGCCTTTTAAAAATTGGTAGCCAAGACTTATTAGCGTAATTCAACAAATCTGAATTTAATTTGTACGAGTAATATTTATCATATTGTCTTTAATTTGTAAATGTTATTAAATAATAATTTTGATGGCATATTGAATTTTTTATACAACATCTCCTTTTAATAATCTTAATATATTTCCCTGGTCACGCCATCACTTGAAAATGAGTGCACCAAATTGAATAATTCTTTTTTTGTTGTGTTCGTTAATGTCAGCACAAGGGTCTTATAAAAGAAAATTTCTAATCCGACCTAAGGGCTCTGTCCTAATGGCCTTCAAAGTTCCCATTGATTTAATCAAAGTTCAGTTAGTTACACCAAACAGCTGTTAACAAGGATTATATCTAAACATACTTGAAAAGCATAAACACATGTTCTTGAAGATGAACAAGTATTTTATATGAAACAAATTCAATGACATTAGGACAGGACAACGTCTCTCTGGCCAGCTAGTATCATCTATAAATATGAAAACCCGATCATCCCCCAGGCCAAACCTCTACACATACAACCACGAAATGTGGCACATATAGGCTACTCTTTCCATGACGCAGGTAACCACCAAGAAAGGATTTTATAAGGCTCAGGGCTGCAGTTTAGTTTACGTCCCACATTCGTTCGATTGAATAAACCGATTAAAAATATTGATATATCGAGTAAATTGTTTCATTCGATAGAAATAAATTGATCAAAAATAACGATTTATTAATTACATTGTTATTCCTTATTGTTTTGTTTACATTAGTGTGTTTTTGCAAATATAAAATAGCTAAAATTCTAATAAACTACCATGAACTTACAATTTTAGCTATTTTATTTTGCTTTACTTATTTTAGTCAAACTGTATTAATAAATACAGAAACTTGTTTCAAGTGAATGCAAGGTAAAGATTTAATCCCTTAACCTCAATGCTATAGATCTCAGTGAATTTAAATAAAAATAACTTAATTAAATACCAGGATTGCTACAATTGTTTTGCCGATTTAATAAAAAAAATATAGTTTATTTTAGCTAAGATAAACCTCAAAAAGCATAACTAATTGTAATGGGTAGGTATATAACCTTTTTGGGAATTAATAATATAATACTAACATGACGATTCTAGTCTATAATAAATATAAAATTAGAATTTTGTCTGTACATTGCTCGTAATTATGAAATTTTTGCTTATTTTCACGTTTTACACCCTAGGGAAGCCAAAACAAGTCTTATCTCAATTTCTGCCTGTCTGTCTGTCGCTAACGCTCAAGGACGGGTTTTTGTTCGCTTTTCACAGGAAAACGGGTGCACTGACATTGATGAAACTGTTTCTTTGTTCTATGCATGCATGGGAAGGTTTTAGGCGACTTTAAACTGGCATACGCCTTTTGGGAAAAGAATGGCGGCCGCTCAAAAACGTGATTTCGTGCGATTTTGGTAATGTTTTGTTCGCTTTTCACAGGGAAACGGGTGCACTGATTTCGATAAAACTTTTTTATATGTTCTATATGTGCGATAGAAGTTTTAGGTTAATTGGATTTTTCGAAATCACCTTAGGAATTTGCCCCAAGGGGTTTTAAAGATCCTATGTTATTCTTATGGACAAAGAATTTATTTATGTTGAAGCAGCGATGATGACTTGAGAATAGTTATTCTATAAACTGATGTAGTTCTTATTTAAAACGTTGAGTGAAGATTGGTGATAAATGACATAAGTATACAGAGAGGATATCTATATAAAAATTAAAGTTTTGTCTGTACATTGCTTTGAATTATGACATTTTTGCTTATTCTCGTGTTTTACACCCTAGGGGACTCAAAACAAGTCTTATCTCAATTTCTGTCTGTCTGTCCATCGTTAACGCTCAAGAAAGTGTTTTTGTTCGCTATTCTCGAGAAAACTGGTGCACTGATTTTGATGGATCTTTGTTTCATACATTCGTGAGAAGGTTTTAGGCTACTTAAATTCGCCTTTTTTAAAAATAATGACTCCGCTCAAAAACGTATTTTAGCGTGGTTTTGATCGTGTTTGTTCGCTTTTCCCAGGGAAACGTGTGAATTGGTTTAGATGAAACTTTGTTTCTATGTTCTATATGTACGTTATAAGATTATAAGCTATTTCAAAATTTTTAATTCTTCTCAGGGCTACACCACACGGGATTTTCAAGATACCATCTTATGATTATGGACAAAGCATTTATTTATATAGAAACCAGTTGATGACATAAGAATATTTATTCCAAAATCAGCTGTTGTAGTTCTCATTTGAAACATTGAGTGAAGATTGGTAATAAATAACAGAAGTATGCAGAGTGGACATATTATCTAAATCTATATTTTGCAGACACATTCACTCGCTCACATTGTGATCACTGTAACTAAAAAACGACAATGTCTAAGAAGGTGAAATTTTGCATAGTGGTTCCCCTTATTCTGCAGATGTACAATAAGGCTAGGTTTGAAACAAAATCGTACCCGACACTGCCCTAATTTACTTTATTGCTGGCAATCTTATGAGCATTAGTTCGGACCTTTTAAGTTTAATTCGGTAGAAACATACCTAATATATCAGAATAAAAACTAGCCTATTCCCGTTAAGAATGTGTTTTAGGGCCCCACCCCCGAACCTTCAGAATACTTATTTTAACAATCTTGCACCTGCTACTGGACTGACGAAGATGAAATTCGGTAGCAAAACAAACAGATAAAAATACTTGAGGGCTCTACCCCACTGACCTTTAATATAATCATCACAAACTACTCAACCAATAGAACTGAAATTTGGTACTTTAAAGGACATCAACAACAACAACAGGGCCCATAATGGGGAGTCATGGTGTAGTTCTCTCTAGAGATTTCATACAGACACTTTGTTTGTTTGAGTCATGAGGGGACGAGATATATGCCTCTCTAAATAGATATTTTATGTAGCCAATTACTGAGTGTCTCAACTTGACAGTTAATTTGAAAATCATTTTTCGATAAGATTAAAGGGCTGAGGTCTTTTTAGGTCCTTTTAAAAGTTGGGAACAGGACATCAGTCTTAGTTGTCTCATAAAAATCCCTCCTTCAGTCTGTTCAATCGATGAAAAACAGCAACTACTGATCGACAGTTTTTCCCCTGAGGTTCATAAACAAATTAATTTTGAAAGTGCCTTGTGCCATCCTCAAGTCCACCAATGAAATATTGTAAAATTAATTCGGTTGTTATTCTTTTAAAATTCATCTATTATTTAGACATACAACCCGTACGAAGGACGGGTACACAGCTAGTCCTAGATATAGTAGCTTGTATTTATAATTTGTGTAATACAAACACAGCTGAAACTTTACGATAGTTCTTGATATCAATATATCAATATTTTAATTCACCAATAGTTATAAATATATCGATATTTTTAATCAAATTATTTGTTTCAATCGAATGAATGTGGGTCATAAAATAAACTGCAGCCGGGCTCCGCCCCACGGGAGTCAAAGTTCCAATCCAATGTTATTCTTATGAACATTTACTTTGGTATGAGCTGATGAAAAATCAATCAGGTGGGCATGATTCGTAGTAGTTCCACGGGTTAACCACGGAATGCAGCATACACCACAGGTTTTATTCCCGGGTGAAATCGGGTATGATGGCAGCTAGTTTATGAATAATAAAGGGTATCAGGAAACTGACACATCCTTTCTTCCTTTTAGCCCATTTTAATGAATAAATTATTATTTATTTACTATGTATAGAATATAAAGTGCGGTAGAATGTACAGAAAATCTTCTAAAAAATTGTTTTTCAAAATGTCCGCCCAAATGACATTTTTGGAGGCACTACAGAATCCTCTGCTACATACAGTGGGAAGAGGAGAAATGCCCCCTCCTCCCCCCCAGGGATAAGAGGCAACGTAGTTCAAATATCCTCTGTTGGTCAATGTTAACTTGACCTAGATATCAGTTTTTAACTAGATTGATCAGTAAATAAGAGAGAAATGGTAATTGTTGTATTCCCCATAAGCATAATATTGGACAACGTACTGCGTTTACCACTAAATGAAAATTTCAATTTTCTCCGCAACCAGTAATCGTAGAATAATAATACAAAGTACTGAATTATTTAATTGTTTAAGCTCTTTTTAATGGTGATAAGTAATCTTTTTAAACATTTATAGTTTGTTATAACAAATAATAAAAACCAAATTTTTGATGCTATAAGTCCTGTAATTTCTGAACCGGAATTTTTTCAGAAATGCGGGTGGTGTCATTTTGTTGGAAACCTAAAGCTCTACAAACTACTTAAGTTTAATTAAAATCGTTAGAGCAGTTTATGAGAAATTTTGATTTTTTGTGTTTTTAGCGGTTTTGAGGGGATAATAACCCTTAAAAATCAAAAATTCAAAAAATGAAAAAAACGCCTGTAAATATCGTGGATTAGTACAAACATACCAAATTTCATCAAAATCGGTCCACTGGTGTCGTCTCTAGTTCTGTACACATCCATACAGACAGACAGACACACAAACATCACATAAAAATCACTTTTTTGGATTCAGGGAGCACCAAAACTAATATTTCCACTAACAACTCAAATTCAAAAATGTTGACGAAAACAATACTTTATCCATATGTATAGGGGGGAGAAAGTAAAAACGGATTGTAGTAACGAAAAACAATAATAATAGCAACAACACATATATTTGTAACAGTCTTAAACAGTCATTTGTACAATTTATAAATACGTACACTTTACATAGACTGGAACATTTAACACAGTAAACTGAAAATACTGATAAATTTCTAATGTACCAGAAACAAAAGTAAATATGCATTTATGTAAGTATATATATACTTGGTTTCAAGTTATCAGTGCCTTTGAATCAGCAAGGACAATCAGGAGTTGACTGTGTTTTAAAGTAGGCATATTACAATTTATTTCAAATTATTCTGATCAGACACTGATATTAGTAAAATATTTTAGTGCCATAGTATATAAAGTAAGTACCTTCACCTGAATCAAGATATTTCCCCAAAATGGAAATCAATTTTAAATTCTCTTCTTTAAAGTTAAGGTGATCACCTATGAAACCACTGAGTTGCTTGTTACTAAACTAGGTAACTTTGTTGAAATAGAAATATTGAATTCATAAAGAAAACTGACAAGGATTTATTTATCGATTGATTTCTTTAAATAAATATTTTAACAACTTTAGATCTACAAAATATCAGGTAATATTAGCTAAAATGACATTGTGATGTAGAATATAAAAGGTTAAGTCTAAATACAGTAGAAATCCAATTATCCGAATATCCAATTATCCGAATCGATTTTGAGTGAAATAATAGAAATATAAAAATCAAGAAAATAACAGCGGGAGCGCGTGTAGCGATAATGTGCCGTGAGCGCTAAAATAAAAGCCTGCGCTGTTACCTTCCGGACGATATTTTCGCGGGGAACAATGAGTCATACCCCCTTCCCGCCCTGCTCATCATCAGTCGCTACTGTTCTTTCACCGAGATTATCGTTCGAAATGAGTACAAAACGTAAACGTGTTGTCCTTTCGCTAAGTGATAAACTCACTTTGCTCGAGATGTTCAAGTGAAATAACCAACATTGAACAGTGAAATACGTACAGTATGTAGGCCTATTGAAAAGAGCAACTGTATATACTGTATTCAATTTAACTCCTGTAATTTAATTTTTATGACGTATATTCTTGATACAGTTCGCTCACTTTCTGTTCACTACATTTATAATAACTTTGTCGATAAAATTCTGATTTTTTTATGTATGGTGATGTTTTTTGCTTAATTCCCGAGGTATACCTGATTATCCGAATTTCTGCATAACCAAATTGGCCCGATCCCCAATTAATTTGGATAATTGGAGTTCTACTGTATTACAAAACAAGGCACATCATGTTAGATATTACCAATGACTTCAGTATATAGTCAATGATATCACAAAGTTACTTTGAATACATGTTCTTCTCAGTCTTAATCATCGCAGATTAGAAAATGGGACAGCGTTACGGTCCTTTTCTAATATTCTTCAGAGCGTTTTTCAACTCCTCCACATAAACCCTGAAACAACAAAGTTTAAGAATCGTTAATGTGTTTCCCTAAAATGTTGAATTTTCCCTAAAACAACATTCACAGAATATTTAAGATATTTTCAATAAATATTTAGATATGTTCAATATATTTATAAATAAACGGTATCAGGAAACTGACACATACTTTCTCCCTTCTAGTCCAACTTTAATGAATGAATTACTTGTTATTTACTAAATATAGAATACAAAGCACGGTCGAATGTACAGAAAATCTTGTAAACAAGTTGTTTTAAAAAAACATCCACCCAAATCCCTGCTTTGGAGGTACTACAGAATCCATTGCTGCACTCGTGGTTTTAAGAGGGGAAATGCCCCCTATTCCCCCCAGGGTTATTAAGGGGCAACATATTTCGAATTTCCTCTGTTGGGCAATACTAACTTGACAAGCATATCAAGTTTGAATGAAATTGATCAGTAAATAAGAGAGAAATAGTAATTTTTTTATTCCCCATAAGAATAACATGGGTACAACGTACTGCGTTTACCGCAAAATGAAAATTTCAATTTTCTCCGAAACCAGCAATCGTAGAATAGTAATTCAAAATACTAAATTATTTAGTTTTTTGAGCTCTTTTTAATGGTGAATAGTAATATTTTTTATGTTTATGTATTTTTATGAAAAATCCAAAAAACTGAATTTTTGATGTTTTAAGTCCTGTAATTTCTGAACCAGAATTTTTACAGGAATGCGGGTGGTGCCATTTTGTTGGAAAACTAAAGTTCAACAAACGACTAAAGTTTAATCAAAATCGTTGGAGCCATTTGTGAGAAATTTGGATTTTTCATGTTTTTTGGCGGTTTTGGGGGGATAATTACCCTTAAAAATCAAATATTAAAAAAAATGAAAAAAACGCCTGGAGATATCGTGGATTAGCAACTACATAACAAATTTCATAAAAATCGGCCCATTGGTTAAGGCTCTAGCTCTGTACACATCCACACACACACACACACACACACACACACACACACACACACACACACACACACACGGACACACACACACGGACACACACACACACACACACACACACACACACACACACACAGACAGACATCACGTAAAACCACTTTTTTGGGTTCAGGGAGCACTAAAACGAATATTTCCACTAATAACTCGAATTCGAAAATTTTGACGAAAACAATACTTTCTCCATATACTATGTATAGGGGGAGAAAGTAAAAATCATGCTTTAGAGAACACACATGAAACCAAATTTTGGATCTCGTAGTAGATAAATACTTGAATTGGAACTCTCGTGTAGAACGCATTTATAACAAACTTGCCTCAGGTTTGTTTGCATTGGGAAAATTATCACTAATTTGTGATGTAAAAACCCTAAAATCAGTTTGGTTTTCTCTTATGCACTTCCACATCTCCTTTGGAATAGTTTTATATGGTGGTAGCTCAAATATAAAGTGGCAGAAAACACTAACTTTTCAAAAAGAGCAGTTAGAGTTATGTTAAATCTGAGATGGTCAGGTTCAGCCAAAACTCATTTTAAAGAACTGGGTACACTCCTTTGCCTTTGCATTTTTGAACTAGTCACATGGGTAAAACAAATATTAATTCTTTATGTACGCTTGGATACAACCATAATTACAATACCAAATTAAAAAACCAACTATCCTTTCAAAAACGCAATAGAGAAATGTTTGAAAACACCAAGCTAGGCACTATGTAGGTATAAAGTATTTTAATAATTTGCCAACAGATACAAAAAATACAAATTATTTTATTAAATTTAGAAAAAAAGTTAAAGTTTCACATGGTTTCTAAGCCACTTTATTCTTTAGAAGAATTTTTTCATTGTAATATAGTAGTCTTACAACAGGAGATGAATATTTAGTAACCTCAAGTTAACTTGTTTGTATCGTTTTCCTAGGTAACACCATTCTGTACTGAGTATGCACTTTATATAAAGAAATAAATGTTGACTTGACTGTATTGATGTAATGAGTCGATTTAGCCATCACCTTCCAATAGACTGCCTCTGAGATGTTGGATGCAAATTGTTGGAGAGGCCAAAAACTAATTTGGACTAGTGAGCTCGTTCAGGAATACTCCAATGGGGGGTTGCTTCATAAAACTTTAGGCCCTTTGGAGAAAGGGACAGTAAATAAATAACGAGTTCGCACGCAGCACGCTGACGTGAGGGAAGTGAATTTCCACATAAAAACTTCTAAAACTCAAAATAAGTGTAAAAACATACATTTGCCCAATTTTTATTGAAATCTGAAAACACTGATTTTTTTGGCTGTTCTGATACTCCTGGTTTCATTTACTTGCAAAGCTGGGAATACAATTTTGCACATTATAAGGTTAGGAGAAGGTCCAGACAGGCTTGAAAGTAGGCGTGAGGTTGCTGGGGATGATAAAAGTACTCTAACAAAGGAGTAACAGGCTTTTCTAGTGTAAAACCCCCATAAGACAACGTACTGTGTTTGGTCGATACACATTTTCTTTAATAACTCGGTAAATATTTATGCTAGAATGACGAGAGAGGGCTTAAAACTTTCGCCTTACTGATTCCCATCTTTTTACGTGCATTGAATTTACATCTGGGGCTTTTATGACCCTTTTTGGGCTCAATAACTTGAAATTTGAAAGATTAATCCCCAAAAAAAGGGGTTTAGAGTTTTCCGATTGTTTTGCCCAACGAACTTGTCCAACTGAGTACAGAAAGGAACGTCCCTACCAAATTTGAAGTAAATCGGACAAAAAATGTGACCGCTAGAGTGCAAACACATATATATATATATATGTCTATATTATATATATAAAATTTTGAACGACCCCCCAAAACGTGGTCAGGGGGTCAAGTTAGGAACTTCTATGGTGGTCCCGGGCTTAAGTTTCACCGTGCAGGTCATGCTAATAGTTCACTTTCCAAAGGAAATTCACTAATAATACAAAAAGCAGTTTATTACTACCAGAATCTGTTCCCTGTATCGAATGGTTTACATAGACTCACCCACCAACACAAATAAGCCTGCTTTAAAGCTTGCCAGAGTACTAATTAATTTAATACAAAATCTTTCTTCTACTTTTGGCAATAATGTATGTTGTATTAATACCATTACTGTTTTTGATTATGTAAATAGATTTTTATTTTAAATTTGTTATGAGTATAATTTTTTCCAGGCCTTTTGAGACAGGCGTACAGTGGGAAAGTTAAATATGAGGGTAAAACTGTTGTAGCGCTTAACGTCAAAACTACTTGTAAAGAATTTGACTAGAGAAGAAAACACTGAAGTTACTGTTCATGACTGTGGAAAACGAATCATTGTCCTGTACATCGGCTGACATAAGTCCTGTTTACCTATTCATTATAAGAGATTGGAGCAGATTAGATAAAAGGATTGTGGGTTTTCTGAGGTAAACAGGACCCCACCTTTATCCTCCTCCCCGGAAACAGCTGATTGATCCGTCATTCGCAGACAGGTGTTTGGCTCACGTACAGAATCAAATGAAAGTCATGAAATCATGATGAAGCAGGAAGTTTTTCCAATTTGTGCCGTAGAATATCAGTTCGTCGTCAGTGACAATTTATTGTGATAGTTCAAGTTTAGTGTATTATACTGTGTTATTTATAATAAATAATATTGACAAATCCCAGGATAAAACTAAGGTGAGTGACGCCCAAAAATGCATTACACAATGAAATAAACCTAGCCTACAAATACGTTGTTTAGGAAAAAACAGCTGTAAACACCATGCCAGAAACTAACCTGAGAGACTGGTCGTGGGTGAATCCCCGTTTCTGCTCCACAGTCTGGACATGTCTGAGCAGGTCAGGCAAGTACCTCGACACCAGTTCAGGCCGGTGCTTTAACACTTCCAGGAACAGCGTAAACAGTTTTTTTGGCAGAAACGGCAAGTACTCACAGCAAAGTTTGTCAAACTTCTGTATTATCTGATCACTGTAAAGTAAAATATATGTTGACCAGCAGTTTTGAAGTACTGAAGATATGACATGACATGCCATTACAGGACGTTTTATAATTCTAAGATAGTGTATTTTGATTATATAAAAATGTTTTAATTTTATTTATTTTTAATACTTCAACTTAGTTTCAAGCTGAATACACAAATTCCCTAACTTTTCCGGAATTCCCAGATTTTGTAAACACCCTCTGTAATAAATAATGTCCTTATTTGAGCGAATCTAACTTTAACACTGACTTTCAAAATAACTCATTTAATATTGCACGGATGTATATAAGAGAGTAAATAATTGTATTTTAATAGATGTTTAATTAGTTTAACATTGCTTCGAGTGAAAATTGTTGGCCTACGTTAACTTTTAAATGAATTATAAATTTTGGCCAAACTATTTGGGTAGTATCACCTTATAAGTTAAAAAAGGCAAATCTTATTATTATTTTTTTTTAAAGATACCTATATCAGTTTTATTACTTACACCCTAAATAAGGGGCGCAGTGCTTGAAAATCCCTATTTTACTTATTTTGTTAAATCTCTGCGAGTAGCATACTGCACAAGCCTTATTGGCAATTCATCGCAAGTGGGATTTTAACAAATTTAGACCAGTGTATTGCTTCTAAATGATATATATTTTCCTCCATGGCCAGGGCCGTCATGAGGGGGAGGAAACCGGGGCACACACTTTGTCCCATCCCCCGAGTTCCAGAGGCCCTAGGGGGACCCTAAAGAATTTTTGCCCCAGGTCCTTAATCGCTTCTTGTCATCTCTGCCCAGGGCCATAAATTTTTCAAGGACTGGTCAATTTCTTCTCTGAGAATTTTCTCTCACCCCGCTTTCCTCCCAAAAAGTGACGAGGATGCAATTAATTGGATTGACCATTTTATAGAAATCCCCCATTTCTGCACAAGCTAGTTACAAAATAATTACTTACCTAAGCTCATCGCCGAAGCAGTGAGATTCAAAAATTAAGACCACTATTTCTCGTGCAATGTTCTTCGCATGATGGAAGTCATCGCAAAACATGATGACGTCGCAGACATGCTCGAAACACTGGTCTACAAACATTGTCATCACGCTGCTGTTGCGGGAGTATAGCTGCACCACTGACCTCAGAAATTTCAGAGCCTACAACATTCACATAATAAGTTATGTGCTGTGTCTTAAGAATATGAATGAGGTAAAATTTAATTCGTCTAAAGTCAGACCACATCCTACATTTATACATAATGACTCAAAATAACTTTTAATGTTATTTGACAATGAACATATAATGTTACTTGACAACGAACGTAAAGTTGCAAAAGGCATCATCATTAGGATACATCAGTCACTCACCGTTTTGCTACTTTTTATTCATCCTTACAGTATAGTAGTGGCAATATAGGAAAGAGGCCCCACAAAATCCACTTGCGGAGAAAATGGCGGACAAACCCCTTGATTTTCTGCCAACAGAAAACCAATTCCAAGGATAAGTTTTTGTACCATCGCCTCATCCCACTCATCTTCATATTTCCGAATACTAACCGTCATCTATTACCTTAACTACTTAAAAACTAACTCCACACTAGATCAATTAAGAAGACTTAATTCCAAGCAAGGGTGACCATGAAGACAGATCACAGACATTTAGACAGACACATAGGTAAAAGATGTATTAAACTACAAATTCAGACATGTCGTGAGTCTGAATTTGAAAATTTATAGATTACGGGTAGCGTTTGGAAATATGGCGATGGGTGGGATCGAGCGTTGGTGCAAAAACTGATCCTTGGGACTTGATCTTCAGTAGGCAGGAAATTGAGGGGTTTTCGCCGCCATTTTTTCCGCAAGTGGGTTAGGTGGGTCTCTTTTCTAAATTACTACTACTTACTGTCTATGAGTGTGTCTGTTCCAAACACGTTTTTAGTTTTAAACATTCAAAACATAAAAAATAAATTAAACTACACAGATTCAACAACAATTCACAAACTTGGTAGCCAAAAGGTTAATATAATTCTGACCTGAGAACAGTGAGGTTGCGGATTGGAGGTTTTGCGTTTGATGAAGGAGAGGCACACGGTGTCGAGTATCAGCTTGACAGACTTGTCAGCTCGCTGGAAACACTCGTGGAGCTTGCATTGGCTGTAGCTCGAGACGAGAGGTAGGTAGATCTTGACGAGGTCCTGGATACACCGGTCTATGTACCCGTCCTGCATCACACCTGCAAATATCAGGGTAAGTGCACAACTCGATAACACCACTGAGATCAAAACACACAAGGTAGAACATGGGGGGTGAAAGTTCCCACCGAGACGAGAGGTAGGTAGATCTTGACGAGGTCCTGGATACACCGGTCTATGTACCCGTCCTGCATCACACCTGCAAATATCAGGGTAAGTGCACAACTCGATAACACCACTGAGATCAAAACACACAAGGTAGAACATGGGGGTGAAAGTTCCCACCGAGACGAGAGGCAGGTAGATCTTGACGAGGTCCTGGATACACTGGTCTATGTACCCGTCCTGTATCACACCTGCAAACATCAGGGTAAATGCACAACTCGATAACACCACTGTGATCAAAACACACGTAGCTCGAGACGAGAGGCAGGTAGATCTTGACGAGGTCCTGGATACACCGGTCTATGTACCCGTCCTGCATCACACCTGCAAATATCAGGGTAAGTGCACAACTCGATAACACCACTGTGATCAAAACACACAAGGTAGAACATGGGGGGTGAAAGTTCCCACCATGGCAACTCACATGTTAAAGAGAGCAGTCCAGTAGCACTTTGCATTGGCTGTAGCTCGAGACGAGAGGCAGGTAGATCTTGACAAGGTCCTGGATACACCGGTCTATGTACCCGTCCTGCATCACACCTGCAAATATCAGGGTAAGTGCACAACTCGATAACACCACTGTGATCAAAACACACGTAGCTCGAGACGAGAGGCAGGTAGATCTTGACGAGGTCCTGGATACACCGGTCTATGTACCCGTCCTGCATCACACCTGCAAATATCAGGGTAAGTGCACAACTCGATAACAACACTGAGATCAAAACACACAAGGTAGAACATGGGGGTGAAAGTTCCCACCGAGACGAGAGGTAGGTAGATCTTGACGAGGTCCTGGATACACCGGTCTATGTACCCGTCCTGCATCACACCTGCAAATATCAGGGTAAGTGCACAACTCGATAACAACACTGAGATCAAAACACACAAGGTAGAACATGGGGGGTGAAAGTTCCCACCGAGACGAGAGGTAGGTAGATCTTGACGAGGTCCTGGATACACCGGTCTATGTACCCGTCCTGCATCACACCTGCAAATATCAGGGTAAGTGCACAACTCGATAACAACACTGAGATCAAAACACACAAGGTAGAACATGGGGGTGAAAGTTCCCACCGAGACGAGAGGTAGGTAGATCTTGACGAGGTCCTGGATACACCGGTCTATGTACCCGTCCTGCATCACACCTGCAAATATCAGGGTAAGTGCACAACTCGATAACAACACTGAGATCAAAACACACAAGGTAGAACATGGGGGTGAAAGTTCCCACCGAGACGAGAGGTAGGTAGATCTTGACGAGGTCCTGGATACACCGGTCTATGTACCCGTCCTGCATCACACCTGCAAATATCAGGGTAAGTGCACAACTTGATAACACCACTGTGATCAAAACACACAAGGTGAAAGTTCCCACCACGGCAACCCACATGTTAAAGAGAGCAGTACAGTAGCACTTTGCAATTATGACTAACAAATATGAAAAAGGAATTAACAATATGTGAAAACTCTCAGGTCGATTCATTACAACAGACCGCCTCTTAACTGATCCCCTTTTAAGCATTGACGACCCTTACGGCAAAAAACAGAATTGCCTTTTACAGCCTTCTTAGACAAAAATTTTCATTAAATATTTGGGTTTACATCCATTGGTTAATGGTTATATCCATTTGGGTCCATTGGTCATTTCTGAGTTAAACTTTTTATTTGTTATGCGTATGCATGTGTTATTTAGTTAAATATTATGAGTCAGAGTGAGTGTTAAAATCAGTAACTTTTACATTCTTCAGTTTGTAATTACTCTACTGAGCAAACATTCGCCGAATATAAAATAACTAGATCATGTATCATCGGCTGAAAACATTACATAGCAGGAAACATAAATCAGCGATAAATAACAACCGAATCACCTAATATTGGCCATAAACGACAAAGGGGAACATAATGTCAACCAAAACGGATCCTGTATCGTGTATTTCCAGTCAACAACATTTAACCAACCCTAATATTGGCCCAAACAGCAACTATATTTCATATTATTGATTAACAATTGCTTCCCTTCCCTATTTGGTTTGGAACTGCAACTAGACTACTCAATCAAATGTGGCTGCCAGATAACATTCCGCAGCGTGAAAACTTCTAATGATACTTCACATGTATAAACTAAGATTTTTACTTATTTAAGCTAAAAATAGCTTAGTAAAAACTAACTCAAACATAATATGGATTATTTGACTCAACTCGATCCAGAAAAAAGCATTACTCGCTCACCTTCATGAACACTGAATTTCTGTCCTAAAAAGAATACCTTGGATGGAATCGCTACGATACACTGAGACTTAAAAAGTTTTCTGACAACCCCAACCTTACAGTTTTTATTAGCGAATTTCCCCTATAGGAAAGAAGCTATTACCGTAGTCGGCATGGTAAGACCTAGGCCCGGGACCATGATAACTTTTTGTTTTGAGGTCCCCAGACCCCAAAAACACCATTCTTTCGAAACTGTATATATATATATATATATATATATATATATATATATATATATATATGTGTGTATGTGTCCGTGGGTGCGATAACTCTCGTAAAAATAATCCGATTTTGTCGAAATTTGGTATAAGCGTGTAAAGCAGCATTTATGACTTAAAGTTCGAAAACCAGACAGATCGGACTATCCGAAGGGGGAAGGGGTATTTTGGGGGGGTTTTGTACCCCAAAAATGGTTTTTTGAGTTTTCTACATATAATTTTTGAAAAGGTCAAATTTTAGTTTCCTCCATTGGAATCAGCTTAAAAAGACGCACAATTTGGTGTTTTGACCATTGCTCTACGTCAAATGGTTACAGAGATATTGAAAGTGCTAAACACAGTACGTTGTCCAATGCTATTCTTATGGAGAATAAGAAAAAAATTATAGCTCGCTTATTTATGAACGTATTCTAACAAAACTTGGTATATGGTTTCATCTGGTTGTGGTCTATTGTTATTTTCACAAAAAACCCGATTTTTACCAATAATTCCCGTAGCAGCAAACCTGCGTCCTCAGCCCCCATGTTATTCTTATGGAGAATAAGTAAAATGTAATGTATCCCTTAATTATGAACATAAATTAATATAACTTGGAATGTTGGTTCACCTAGTTGAGTTCTATTGATATTTGCATAAAAACCCATTTTTTGTGTTCCTTATTGCAGCAAACCTGCGTACTCATCTCCCATGTTATTCTTATAGAAAATAATCAAAATGGCACATATCGCTTATTTATGAACTTATATTGATGAAACTTGGTATGTGGCTTCACCTAGTTGAGTAATATTGATATTTACAAGAAACCCTATATTTGTTGTTTTTTGTAGCAGCAAACCTGCGTACTCATCCCCAATGTTATTGTTATAGAGAATAGTTCAAATTTGATATATTGCTTATTTTTGAATATATTTTTATGAAACTTGGTATGCGGCTTTATGTGGTATTAAGACTTATATTTTGCATTGGAAATTCGCTGAGTACGCAGGTTTGCTGTGACGGGGGTATTCAGTTATATTTCTTACAGAGATCAGCAAGTCCATTGATGTAGAGGTGGATTTCGGCAGCAATAACAGCTTTCAGCGGTGGGTCGTAGCCTTGCTTGTAGGCGGATTGGGGCAGGAGCATAATGTCCAGTACACCTTTCAAAACAGTGTTGGGTCTGGACTGCAACCGAAAATTATTATTTCACTAAGGATAATAAAACATTGAAAGTTTTTAAAAATACAGTATGGCTTGTAGGGTTTTATAAAATATCTAGCGAAAGCACATTTTACAAGGATAACCACCCTTTACAGGTTTTTGGGTGGTTAATTAATTTATTTAAACATCTTGAAATATACTGAATGACCATATAAACATTAGAAACCTATTAATGAAAAAATGAGAATCCTGAGTACAGAAAAAAATATTAAAACAACTCACACACTCACTAATTTATAAATACAATTTATTTTGATTTAGATGCATTTTATTTATTGTTCAATATTTTGTTGAGGTTATGCACTAGACTATGACGGATTCGGTCTTAGTGCCAAAACTAGTCAGTCTTTTATTAAAAAGATATAATATAACTCTGTTCGACTTCTTTTAATAAGTTAGGTTTATGTTAGGACTACATTTTATCATGATACAACCTCTAAATTTGATATCGTGAATCCCCCATTTAATGACCTTCATTTTAATTTTGCACTTAATACGTTCACTGCGTTAATCACGTTTAATCATGATATTTGTATTTGTTTCTTTTCCAAGCAACAGCCGGGAATCCCGTGAGCCACACTGAAGGCGTTAAAATATAGTTTGCACTAGAGATGTGCGAGTGCTCGAAATTTTTACCGAAACTTGAAAGTTTTGAGCGAGTTTAGTGTACTCCCGCCGTTTACCCTCGCCGCGCAGCGTCTTTAAATTTAAATTGAGTGTGAACGCATTTGAGGTGTTTTAAGAGTTGTGATGTGGATTTTAGTGTTTTATTAATAAATAAGTAAGTTGTGGCTTATACATTTGTGTTATTCTTTACACCAAAATGGAGGATTTACCAGGACCTTCAGATTGAGTTGTATGAACACTGTCTGTATAGTCCACTTTTAGGTTAATCTAACCTTGTAATTTTTTTAAGTAAAATAACAAAACATATCTGTAATGAAATCTAATAGGTAAGCATAAGAAGTTTGAGCTTGTTTTTTGTTCCATAATAATTGAAATTGAGTCAAACCATTAATTTTTGGCTCAACTGTCCTTTGACATTGAGCTGTTTTTAAAGACAAGTGATTTGTTTTGGCCTTGTTTAGTTTCATTAATGATTTTTTAAATATTTTGTAATATTTGAAAACCTTATTTAAGCCATGGCTTCAATTTCATCAATTGATTTGCCAGGCACTTTCAAACATATCTTTTCATGTTGTTACTAACTGATTGTTCTTATTATGACTATTAGTGTTAAAATTAATGCTAAGATATGTTAGTAAATACATTTTGTGTGGTAAGAAACTAGGCTAATGTTTTTACCATGTAATACAAATTAAAATAAAGTTTATTTTAACTTATAGGCCTAAATGTAATTTTATTTTCTCCGTTCACAGAACGATGTAGCCTAGGCCTAAACATAATATACAAAACAGGAAAAATAAAAAGGAGGAAATAAAATAAAAAACTGAGATTATTTTTTAATGAAACTGTTAATTAATACCATATAGGCTATAATAACCTTAATAACAAAAGATTTTTAGTATTTTATCTTCATGGCAAATGTTATGCAATAACTTTGGTATGATTTATTTTCAGATAAATGTACTTACCTTTTTCCAATAAAGCATAAATCCATTTATTTTACTTGCTTTTGTTAATTTCAGGTCATACTGACTAGAAAAGTATATTTTATTAACAACATTTATAAATGGAACCCTATACACTGTTTTGATCCAATCCAACTCGACCTATGTGTTTTTTTTTTTAATTTGTATACTCGACTCGAACTCGAGATTCAAATCTTTTGCCATTTACTCGACTCGACATACCTGTACCTGTACAAACCTGTACTAGCACATCTCTAGTTTGCACTGAAGAATGCTAAAAAACGATTTTCATACCAACTCTGAAAATTCAACTAACTCGTCTTTACCAGCCGAACTATACCTTCATGTAGATGAACGTAGGCAACAGATGGACCACCAGCCCGATGACGTGGTATACGCGGCTTAGCAGCTCCGCAGACTTGGGCTGCCTCACGTGAGGCTCCGCCCACTTGTCCAGCCCCGTCAACACTCGGGACATCAGCTGTCTCATCCCGCCCCGCTCACAGATGTCCTGCGACAGGGAAACTGTGTATTTTGTATTCAAGTTTGAATATCTGTAAGGAGTTGTTTCAAAGGAAAATGTATTATATGTTGTATATAATATTTTGTCATTAAATAGTAAGACTAAAGAATTTAAACACTTTATAATTCACAATAATTTCTTTAGTAGCATGATTCGTGTTGTTACAACCAAACAGAATAAATAAACTACATCTCACAACACTCTTAAGTATATTTACACTAATACTGCACTTACGTACAAGACAGTAAATATACACAAAAGATGGGCCTAACTGGGCCCTGATGATGACCGGTGTAACTGGTTGAAAACGATCGCCTTATACCATCTTTTGTGTATATATTTACCGTCTTGTATGTAAGTACAGTATAAGTATTAATATACTTTGTAGTGTTGTGATACATAGTTTTTTTATCCTGTTCAATTCACAATAGTAATCACTATTTCTCTAAATGTGTGCAGAAAAATGTTAGTTTTCATAAAAAAATTCAATGTGAGTTTATATTAGGGTAAATGTTATTTTATTATTTGTGAAGTGAAATTTAAACCTTACGAACCTGAATGATATTTAATGTAGTCCATTTGTTGTACTTACTGTGGTTACTGTGGGGGGGGGGCTTTACAGCCCTTTTTATGTAACTCAAAGCAGACGAATCAGAGCAAATAGAATCCTTTACTACAAGTGCTCTTTACACATCCCAACAATATTTACAACTGTCAAAACCTAACCACTGCACTATCAATCAATTAATCAAAATAACCTTATTCATGAAGCACATAGGTTGTACAGAATGGTGTCATTTACAAAAAATAAAATAAAATAATACATAATATTACAATCAGTTTGAGATGGGTTAAAAATTAAATAGGCCCTAACTAAATGTAATTTACTAGCACCTAACACAATAAAAATTCCGCTCATTTAAATTGAATTGTAATAAATACCTGATTATTTCTATTTTATGTGATGCCCCCTGTAGATTTTAGAATTGTTTGTACATAGATCTGTATTATTGTGGTCCTTTGTACAAGCCATATTTTATCACGGAGACTCGTATTCCAGCAGCCTAATAATATTGTACTAGTAGCCAGTTGTGGCTTCGCTTGCGATCACAATGTAATATTATACTGACATTCCTGTATAAATATTGTGTTACCATTCCAAAGCCAACATGGCCTGCTGATTAACTGTGTGTCCTCTATCCAGCTGATTGCTTAAAACCTACACTAGTTTTTTCCAATGCTGAGCTTATGGGAAAAAACTCAACTTTAAGGAGCCCCAGGGCCTCGCTCACAAACTATTTCTCTATTAAAAAAGTTTCCTGCACAACTTCATGTTAGGCTCTTTCTTTCCAATGACACCAAAAACATGAAAATCGGTTCAGTAGTTTAGGAGGAGTGATTGTCACAAAAAACCTGCTCGCCATTAAATAAGTATAGATTAACAAAATCTTAATATTTTGTTTCAAAAGCGAATTGGTCCCCACAACATTTCTCGAGCTAGGAAGAAGTTAAGTAGGGGTGTGCGAGTACTCGAAACTTTGAGTTTTCGGCTGAGTATTTTAATACTCAAACTTGACTCGAAGTTTTGAGAAATATCGAAAGTACGAGCGAGTTTTTCCCGCCAATTTCCGGACGATCGCTATCGATTGCGACCGGCCAAAACGCGTAGTAACGGCCGCATAAAGCGATCGCATCACGTGAAATTGGCCGAAAAATGACGATCGCCAACGATTGCAACCGGCCAAAACGTGTAGTAACGGCCGCAAAAGGCGATCGCATCATGTAAAATCGGCCGAAAATTACGATCGGACTGTGTAATTTCGGCCATAAATGACGACGGAAAACATAATATCGGCAAAAGTGGCGACCGGGCCACTTAATGTCAGCTGTAACTAACGATTTCATTATCTAATATTGATTACAGGAGATGTATGGGCCAGGTGATAATGGGCAAATGACAACCAGACAGTGTTTTTTTATTGGCCGGAAACGAATGTAAAACCGCGTTTTTTTGTCATTACGTAATCCAGACTGATTGTACTGTCTAAAACTTTGTATTGCTACTCATGTATTAGTTAGAAACCATGTTTAGATTATCAAATCTAGGGTGGTATTAAAATCCCATTACTCTATTTTAAACTACCAACTGATGGCAAATACTCGCTCGAAAATACTCGAAACTCTAAAATAATTGGCACTACTAGACTCGATTAAAAAAATCACTACCCTAAGCATAAGATAGCTTATTACGATTCATTTTAAAGCTTAAGGGCCAAGGACGGTGGGAAAAATATCAGAAATGTCAAAAATTACCTGCGCTACACCCCACTGGGCTTCAAAAATCCAATGATTTTCTTACGGAAATATACCAAAGTGTTTTTATTAACAAGCAACCAATTAACTAATGATCGGCTGTGATTACTTAACAATGTATTTAAGCTTCTGCTTTGTTTATGTGCCTATACTCCGCTAAAGATTTATTTTCCTTAGCATGCAAACAGTAAATTAAAATAAAATATCAACTTACACAAAAAACCAAACTTTAGGGCCTATAACCCCTGCAAGCCACTAGCCTTTTGTAATTATTCTTGAAAATGACCAAACGATGAATAAACTGGTCTACTGTCTACACACTGATAAAATTGTGCTTACCTTGGTAGCTTTGAACTTATTAGACACGTTTACGATGAAGTGCACGAGGGGATCGGTGGCCGACGGCAGGTCCATGCAGATGCCGGCGATGAACGGCAGGTAGGTGATGTAGTTGGTGACTCGGTTCAGCTCGGAGCTGTTGAAGTCCAGGCTCAGCAGACTGCACCTGATCCAGCTCTGTCGGCACAAGGGGACGGAACGATCAAACATTGGTCAGTAAATGGAGTGGACGCTTAACTTTAAATATATACAGGGGTTCACGGTGCGCCCTCCATGTAATGGCGCCCTCCTCGAAGGGGGAAAACAAACAAATATCGATACAAAACATCTAAAACCAGTTCATTTAAATTTGTATTACAATTTAAATAAATGTCACATAGAAATAAATCATGTTTTACATTAAAATTAATTAATTAAAAACTTTTGTTTTTGAGGTTAGTAAACCATAATCGGGCATTCACTTGAGAGCGCCATTCGCTCTCTGCTAGCTGACTATCATCTGCAGTTGGTTGGACTCCTCTGTTGTGAAATGATAAATGTGGTGAAAGAGCATGGTGGTATTGTTGGGTACTTGTCATCTTCATGTTTATAAGTCAGAAAGTGTGTGTCTTGTGAATTTGAAATAAATGCAGATTTGATTGTTTAATTTGTTGTTAAATTGTCATACAACAATTGTATTCAGTAACTTATTCAGTATTCAGACGGTCAGTAATAAATTATTTTGAGATATGTGACGCATTGACATAATCGGTCGGAGATCTCGTCTTCGTTTTAGGATTTCGTTATTTTAGGTTCTATGGACCACGTTTTCTGACGGTTTCCTTCTAGTGTCAGACTGGTGTATAAATAAATTTAGTGTTTGATCCCTAAATTAGGGATAAAATTCATGTTCAAATAAACCAGTTAAGTGAGAATCACCATGAACAAAGTTGCAGTAGCTATTTTGTACCATGCTGTCCCCTTGATCTGCAGCGTATCAACCCCCCCCCCCCCCCCCCCGAACTACATTTTTAATAGCGCCCTCTAGACCTATTCCACCGCCCTTTTTATACCGTCAGTCCACCCCTGAATTTATATCATCTTCATAATAAAGTAGCTACTCATTTACAGTAGAAATCATAGTTAAATGGACAAATTCAAATTCTTTATTGCCACAAAATACTTTTATGAGGTAGTAAAGTAAACTACCTAAACAACAAAAACAATAGAACAACATAAAACAATATGTAAAATATAACAATATAAAACAAAATATTGTTACATTTTTTTTTAAATTTACGCTGCAAAATAAAAATAAATGGTTAAACACAGATGAAATATACAGCACAAAATAAAATATCATTGTTATATATAGTCAACAGGGGTACGGCCAGAGTAACTTCTTCTACCTTTAAAGTACTAAACAAATTAATTACTTGATCTCAGAATATATGCGCACTATTTACTAACCTTGATTATGAGAACTTCATAGGACTCAGGGTAGCCGGGCTGAGCTGCCTTTAACATTGCCAGAAGTTCGTTGTTCTGGACAAGCTTGGACAAGAACCGCCTCACGAGGCTACAAGAAGAAAAATATTTCTATTTCACACATATTATCACAATAGGCTTCACAACAGATAAAATTGCCTATTATTCAAGGAAATAAAGTGGAACTTTAATAAATCAAATCTTCGGAATGTAAAAGGAATGTTATTTATCAAGGAATTTGATTTACAATGGTTTGATCTTAGCGGATCAGACTAGCACTGGTCTAGGCGAATTCCCTCCTAAAATATAATGAACTGAATTGATTTTACACAAATATTTGTGAGTTGGTTTTCAGTGGTGGTATTCCAAACTTGTCTACCCCATGACACCCCTCCTGAGAGCCCTGGCTGCACTCCGAGATGCCTAAGCAAACATTTTAGGAACCCCTATCATTAGGTGTAAGATAACCGTAATACTCATCTAAATTCAAAAGTCTTACTTTTAAATGTAGATCCATTTGGTAATAGAGGATATAAGAAAAGTCTTCCAGCCCTTCAGGCACGAAGGAATGGAATAATTCCACAACGATTCGGTCGTTGGGCCTGGTAATGATCGGTGCGACTGGTTGAAATCGATTGCCGTGCACCATCTATAATTTATGTTTACCATCTTGTAAGTGAGTCCAGTGTAAGAGTAAATTTATTTTGATGTGGTGCAAGACGTTTTTATTTAAACTTATAGTTCTAACAAAACTTAACATAAATGCTAATAAAAAAGTGGTATGTGTAATATACCAATTGCAGGAAAAATAACATGTATTTTTTAATCAAAATCAATGCAATTAAAACAACAATGCAACAGAACGGTCATTCCCACCTGGTGTGGGTGGTGTTGTTCAACAGCATGAGGTGCACAATCTCCCGGCAAGTATCCCAGTGTGGGAGGCACAGGTGGAGGCAGACGTCGGCCAGCTGTAGTGGGGGGTTGTCCTCACTCACCCTCTGGCGCAGGTAGGGGCTCAGGTACTGCCACACGCTGCCTGCGCGACAAACATGCGACGGTTAGGGACCACCACAAACAACATTTACAACAGCATGAGGAGCACAATCTCCCGGCAAGTATCCCAGTGTGGGAGGCACAGGTGGAGACAGACGTCGGCCAGCTGTAATGGGGGGTTGTCCTCACTCACCCTCTGGCGCAGGTAGGGGCTCAGGTGCTGCCAAACGCTGCCTGCGCGACAAACATGCGACGGTTAGGGACCACCACAAACAACATTT
Source organism: Allygus modestus (assembly GCA_963675035.1). Classification (NCBI taxonomy): domain Eukaryota; kingdom Metazoa; phylum Arthropoda; class Insecta; order Hemiptera; family Cicadellidae; genus Allygus; species Allygus modestus. Next base: position 14,858,821 of record OY776116.1, read on the forward strand.
ACAACAGCATGAGGAGCACAATCTCCCGGCAAGTATCCCAGTGTGGGAGGCACAGGTGGAGACAGACGTCGGCCAGCTGTAATGGGGGGTTGTCCTCACTCACCCTCTGGCGCAGGTAGGGGCTCAGGTGCTGCCAAACGCTGCCTGCGCGACAAACATGCGACGGTTAGGGACCACCACAAACAACATTTACAACAGCATGAGGAGCACAATCTCCCGGCAAGTATCCCAGTGTGGGAGGCACAGGTGGAGACAGACGTCGGCCAGCTGTAATGGGGGGTTGTCCTCACTCACCCTCTGGCGCAGGTAGGGGCTCAGGTGCTGCCAAACGCTGCCTGCGCGACAAACATGCGACGGTTAGGGACCACCACAAACAACATTTACAACAGCATGAGGAGCACAATCTCCCGGCAAGTATCCCAGTGTGGGAGGCACAGGTGGAGGCAGACGTCGGCCAGTTGTAGTGGGGGGTTGTCCTCACTCACCCTCTGGCGCAGGTAGGGGCTCAGGTGCTGCCAAACGCTGCCTGCGCGACAAACATGCGACGGTTAGGGACCACCACAAACAACATTTACAACAGCATGAGGAGCACAATCTCCCGGCAAGTATCCCAGTGTGGGAGGCACAGGTGGAGGCAGACGTCGGCCAGCTGTAGTGGGGGGTTGTCCTCACTCACCCTCTGGCGCAGGTAGGGGCTCAGGTGCTACCAAACGCTGCCTGCGCGACAAACATGCGACGGTTAGGGACCACCACAAACAACATTTACAACAGCATGAGGAGCACAATCTCCCGGCAAGTATCCCAGTGTGGGAGGCACAGGTGGAGGCAGACGTCGGCCAGTTGTAGTGGGGGGTTGTCCTCACTCACCCTCTGGCGCAGGTAGGGGCTCAGGTGCTGCCACACGCTGCCTGCGCGACAAACATGCGACAGTTAGGGACCACCAGAAACAACATTTACAACAGCATGAGGTGCACAATCTCCCGGCAAGTATCCCAGTGTGGGAGGCACAGGTGGAGGCAGACGTCGGCCAGTTGTAGTGGGGGTTGTCCTCACTCACCCTCTGGCACAGGTAGGGGCTCAGGTGCTGCCACACGCTGCCTGCGCGACAAACGTGCGACAGTTAGGGACCACCACAAACAACATTTACAACAGCATGAGGTGCATAATCTCCCGGCAAGTATCCCAGTGTGGGAGGCACAGGTGGAGGCAGACGTCGGCCAGTTGTAGTGGGGGGTTGTCCTCACTCACCCTCTGGCGCAGGTAGGGGCTCAGGTACTGCCACACGCTGCCTGCGCGACAAACATGCGACGGTTAGGGACCACCACAAACAACATTTACAACAGCATGAGGTGCATAATCTCCCGGCAAGTATCCCAGTGTGGGAGGCACAGGTGGAGGCAGACGTCGGCCAGCTGTAGTGGGGGGTTGTCCTCACTCACCCTCTGGCGCAGGTAGGGGCTCAGGTGCTGCCAAACTCTGCCTGCGCGACAAACATGCGACAGTTAGGGACCACCAGAAACAACATTTACAACAGCATGAGGTGCATAATCTCCCGGCAAGTATCCCAGTGTGGGAGACACAGGTGGAGGCAGACGTCGGCCAGCTGTAGTGGGGGGTTGTCCTCACTCACCCTCTGGCGCAGGTAGGGGCTCAGGTGCTGCCACATGCTGCCTGCGCGACAAACATGCGACGGTTAGGGACCACCACAAACAACATTTACAACAGCATGAGGCTTATTTATTAAACATTACGTTTGGTTTGATAGTTTTTCAGGGACATTTTTTGTCCAATCTCAACCATTCAAATGAGAATTGGTGCAAGAGAGATGGAACAATTTAAGTTGCATTAACGATTATTACTGAAATTAAAAGAAATTCTTTATTGACACAATACGTTACATGATTTGCTACAAAAATCGGTAACATCAGTCTTATCATCACAATAAGAGTGTGAATACGTCAACAGCAAACATCTTTACGATAGCTAAGTAAATTACGTGTCACATAAACCAAAAGTTCAAGACATTTAGAAAATGTGAGAGTTTGTCCTTCTCTTAAATCTTTTGAATTAGAAACGACTGTCATTTACAATCTCAGTTGGGGAGTAGTATCATTTAGTCAATAGATCATCTTTTATTTTACTTTAGAAACAATTGTTGCCGAGACATTTATACGTTTCAGGGATTTTGTTGTAAAAGTTTAAACAAGTTTAAAACAGGCTTTTTTCTAATGATGAGGTTCTATGTATCATATAATTTAAAATTGTTTTGTTTTTTGTATGGTGATTGCGACGAAGGAGAAATGTTGAAAATTCATTGTAGTTATCGTGAACGTAGATCAAAGTCTCGAAAATGTACACGGAAGGAAAAGTAAGGATACCAAGGTTTTTGAAATGGGGCTTGCAAGATGTTTTGAACGATACATTACTTAGGGTTCTGACGATCCTTTTCTAAATTATAAAAACGTTCCTACTTTTTGAACCATTACCCTGCAGGAAGAAAAACACTGTTATCAGAAAACCCCTCACCCCTCTGTTATCGGAAAACCAAATACTAGCCTATCACTAAGTTTTTATCACCAAAGGATATGTGTGAACACTGGAACACTTCACAGATACTTCATCGTGTGGCGAGAAGACCTCACCGGGTCTGCCTTTTCCTCCTCTACAGGTGCAACAATTTTTCACGTGGAATATTGTAAAAATAATTTAGTTACACTTACATTGAAATTTCTCGTGATCCAAAGGCTGGCTCTGCACCCGCAACATTAGCAAATCCAAAGTCTCCAACAGACGTGATGAATCAGTCGGCGAACAATCCGCCAAGTATTTGGATACCCAGGCTCCTACATAGGCAAACAAAATATTGGCTAATATTTTTATTTGTTTTATTATATTTATATTTTTTAACAAAATCGATGTTTACGACGATTTAACTCCCAAAGGTTTATTTCAACGATGCTAGTACTAGCTATTAATGTAGTTGACTAGCAACTAATAAACTCACGTTGTGGTAACAAGCAAAGAGGCCTAGCAGCTATTTTATTTTCCCATTATGCATATTTTAATTGTTCTGACTTTACCTACCACATTTCTTCATAAATCTCAATTTTTTTAAATGTTACTAATACAGTCAACTCCCGATTATCCGGGGTAATGACCGGTTGGAAGGTCACGGATAACCCAAAACCACGGTTAAAACAAAGGGATTCAATAAATTGAATATTACGAATATAATAAAGGTTTATCAACATTTTGATACTACAACATTGAGTTTTAATTCATTTGATATATTTATGTAAATTAAATACTTTTGAAAATCTTTAAATTGTGGTAACATCTACAAACAGTCAAGATAATAATAGTTAATACTAAAATGGTTGATAGCAGTAAATACTATCCAATACACCGATGATATTAGGTTAAAAATCTCTAAACACAAACTCTCTAGTCTGCAACGAACAGTATGCTAATTAATTCCGCACTGGCGGAAAACCCCCATGACGGTGAACACAGGCGGGAAGGGTGATTGTTTTGAGATGTTTCTATGTTTAGACGTCCGCGTCCGACCGTCCGTCTGTCACTGAGGGTGAACAGCGGCGGGAACGGTGATTGTTTTGAGATGTTTCTATTTTTAGACGTCCACGTCCGACCGTCCGTGCAGTGTCAAGGTCATTGCTCCCCGTCAAGCGTCCACGGCTCATTAGCGAAATGACAGACTCTCAGATTATGTTGTGTTTACTAAATTGTTTGTATAGTATTTATTCTGATAAACAAAGTAAATTAAATACGATTCTGGAGATAATTTAGCAAGCTTATTATTATTGCTCTATTTATGTTTAGAAGGGGATAAAAAAATAAAATAAACCTTTCGTGACCTCGGTTAAACCACAACCCGATTAACCCACTCCCGGATAATCGGAAGTCGTCTGTAATGTTAATAGAATTTATGAACTTTAATAATAGGGATGGCTCGGTTGCATTTTTTATCGGTTCGGTTTCGGTTATTTTTCAAGGAACTTACCTAATAACTGTCTCATCCATCCTTTAATTTAAGGTTCTACCTAGATTCTGAAATTCTGCCTATCTTACATCACAGGGTCATTATCAACTCACAAATAACGATTTACCGAACTTTGAGTATATACTTATAAATACCTATTTCAGACTTTGTTTCACTGGTTGACATAAATACTGCTGCAGAAACACTACGCAGGAGAGTTGGTTAAAAAGTCACAAGTAATCAAAGACAAATCAAATGAATTTAAATTAAATATTATGGGCTATTACAAAAATAATTAATAACCTACTCTTAAAACCATGATTAGCATAATAATAACAAAGTTATATTCTAAGTGTATTTATTATAGTCTAAGTAATATTTACCTTATTGTTAAGATGTTAAGGTTTAAGTTTAGCCTACTTGAAAACAAAATAAGTCTACCTGGTTTTGCTGATATTTCATTTTTGCAGACTTTTGAAACCCTAGAATCTTTCCCTACAGGAAGGATATATAATCGTAAATACAGTAGGATTTATAATTACGGAAATAGTAGGACTAGAACCTCCGGGGTCGGGGTTAATAGCAATGTCAATTGGGCTAAATGATAGATCGTCGACTAATTCTTCTTCTGGCATTCTGGACGATATTAACAAACTTTCTTAGTAAAAATGTTCAACTTTATTAAATACTAAATACACAGTAAAACTGACAGTAATCCCGTAGACCCTTTTAGACGTCACGTCGCCGTCTGCTAGTGAATGATGCGATGCGATATGCATGATCTGATACGAACTAATACACTCGCGAAGGTTATACGGGTGTTGTCACCCAAAGACACTGACGATCCTAGTGTCTGGAGTCGAAAACACTAGTAACAGTGAGAACCTTCAATGTTAGCATAGGGGATTTAAATTTTAATAAAACGTCTCTCAATTCGTCTTATCTTTAACGATCGTTCATTATTACTTAGTTAAATATACGGGGGGGAAAAAACAACCCCATTCTTACTAATAAATGTTTATACGGGATAAAACAATTTTATTGTAGGCCTAATTATAATATAAGTGTAGGCCTAAACGTAAACGTACAAGTATTCTTATAATCATGTACATTAAAACTTAAAACTTAATTAAAAATACAAATAAACACAAATCTCTCGAGAAAATCACCAAAACACAGTTAAAATCACATAAAACTGAACCAAAACAATGATGATTATGACAGTACTTGTGCCAGAACAACAGGTGTTTATTTTAGTTGTTTCCACCACAATTCTTATGATATAATGTTGCAAGCCTGCTGATCGTTTAGTTTAACAATTCCTCACTAGGTTGCCGCACTCTACAGGCATTATACCACAGTTGGAATATTACAAACGAAAACATTGTTGTAGGCCAGTCCTGCTGGACGCCCGAGCGTTCGTTGGATTTCATGTTGGCCAGCACCGCTGGCCGTCCGATCGCAAAGGACAACTGCTGTGGAAAAAAATCCGACTTCCACACGCTAATGGCGGCAGCCAGTAGAGCTGGCCGCGCGACCGCTGAGGAATAGCGGCAAATATGCATTCCGATCGCAAAGGGTTAAAAAATAAACTAATAGACTTATAATAAACTTATGAGAACTCATAAAAATTAATAGAACCAACTCTAATAAGAGCTGGGAAGTCCCAAAAGATGGGATATTTGCTCGAATCTGAGCAACTGGCTGGATTCACTAGTTACTATACACATTAAAAACCTAATCGCACCCATTACTTTTCACTGCTAAACCAATCTATAAAGTCCAAAAGGGCCTTACCGACTAGCATGGTGTAGTCCACTTTCAGACTAGTGCTCGCATCAAGAATGTCTTTGAGGCCTTCGAAGAACGTGCGATACAGCAAGACATCCACCTGCCCCCGCCCTAGACTCTCCGTGAGTGGGGCGATGGCGGCGCTCACGTCCTGCCCCCGCTCCGCCAGCAGCAGACAGACAGACAGGTGTGACCGCCACACCAGCCGCTGGGCGCTCACATCCAACTTGCCCTCTGGCATACTGGCTAGCAACGACTGCAGCTTCCTGCCCTGACAATGGAAAACTATTCAGTGACAGCAATCATTCTGTCAGATTTTGATGTTATTTCTCAAGCTAAATACATTTTTTCACCTTCAACCATGCGTAATTTCAGTATTTTGATTGAAGAGGAAAAAGTGGTTGTGATCTTGATTATTGTGACTTTTCACATATTAAAATATTTGCTCTAAATTATTGGTGGGGGGGCATCTGCCTCCCTTTCCCCCCCCCCCCTGAATTACGCCCATTCCTTCAACCCATGCAAAATAACTTAGCTTACTGAGATTCTATAATTTTTCGTTGGATGAGCTGCGTTCTGGAGCAAAATTGTAGAACTATCTCGGTTAATAAGCATGTTTTTTTAATGTAATAATTTTATCTCATTTCTAGTATTAGGTAAAAAATGTCCTAAAATGACTTATTGATCATTCTATTTTACTTTTTTAAGTTTACTTAATAATTTACTAACTCATTCTTGTTCATTATCTACTAAACCTACTTTTACAAGAGTTTCTCGGTTCACCTTTTACTAAATATGTTTCATGTTTAATATAATTCTTCCAAGAGAAGCTCCTGAATATTTAAGCCGTTTCCACAGAGTAATTCATCGAAGAAATGTATTTGTCCACACCTCAAATATCCGATAATACGATCATTCAAATAGGTATTTGAAGAGGATGTAACACCCAATGGTCTTTAACATGAGGCCAAATTCGGCTTATTTCTATCTCTAAAATGAGATTTGCTTATAATTCTAACTGGCACCCAATCAAACAAATGTTTGCATATCTGAATTGGTCAAGCCCCAAATATGTTTGTACGAAAAAAGTAATACTATAACCCTTTTTACTTTCTCCCCTTATACATAGAAATGGAGAAAGTATTGTTTTCGTCAACATTTTTGAATTTGAGTTGTTAGTGGAAATATTCGTTTTGGTGCTCCCTGAACCCAAAAAAGTGATTTTTACGTGATGTCTGTGTGTCTGTCTGTCTGTATGGATGTGTACAGAGCTAGAGCCCTAAAAAATGGTCCGATTTTTATGAAATTTGGTATGTAGGTACTAATCCACGATACCTCACGATATCCACGATAGGCGTTTTTTCAGTTTTGGAATTTTGGATTTTTAAGGGTAATTATCCCCCAAAAACCGCCAAAAAACATGAAAAATCAAAATTTCTCAAAAACGGCTCTAACGATTTTAATTAAACTTTAGTCGTTTGTAGAGATTTTTGTTTCCAACAAAATGACACCACCCGCATTTCTGTAAAAGAACAGGTTCAGAAATTACAGGAATTAAAAAAACATCAAAAATTCCGTTTTTGGATTTTTCATAAAAACATAAAAAAATTACTATTCACCATTAAAAAGAGCTCAAAAAACGAAATAATTTAGTATTTTTAATTACTATTCTACAATTGCTGGTTGCGGAGAAATTTTAAATTTTAAATTTGCGGTAAACGCAGTAGGTTGTCCAATGTTATTCTTATGAGGAATACAAAAATTACTATTTCTCTCTTATTTATTGATCAATTTCGTTCAAACTTGATATGCTTGTCAAGTTAGCATTGACCAACAGAGAAAATTCAAAATATGTTACCACTTAATAACCCTAGGGAGGGCATAGGGGGCATTTCCCCTCTTAAATCCACGTGTGTAGCAATGTAGTGCCTCGTAAACAGGGATTTGGGTGGATATTTTTGAAAACAACTTGTTTACAAGGTTTTTTGTACTCGACTGTACTTTGTATTCTATATTTAGTAAATAAAAAGGAATTTATTCATTAAAGTTGAGCTAAAAGGGAAAAGGTATGTGTCAGTTTCCTGATACCGTTTATTTGTTACTGTTACCACTTACATTTTGACAGTTTAAATAAAATAATGAAGGCCCTGAATCATACTTACAACTTCGTTTAGGTCCCCAGTCACCGCTAGAGTGAGGAACAGGGCCACCAAGTGGTACAGTCCTGTTTCATTGAGAGCATTGACTTTCGAGGAGGAGAGTTTAGAGTATATCCTCCCTCTGATTTGGTTCCAATGTTGACTTTGGCCTGTTGTTGACACTCGTTGTAAGTACAGCCCTGTAAATTAAATCACAGTGGACCGATCAAGAGCTGGATTACATCAATATCCTACGGACTAGGGGATGCTAGATATGACAGATTGCCAAGTGCTTCTCACGTTTTAATTCATCAGAACCCTGTCACAAAACTGCAATTCATGCTGCAAGTGCTGATGTTTGTTTGTTTATTGGGGGATTAGGAGGCCCCGGCATAGCCGGCTAGGCACGTCTCCCTTAGGATATTGTGCAGCCACCGGAAAGAGGGAAAAGAGGGATGGGAAAGGTGGTAGGATGGGGTCAATCTGCCTCGCTACAGAAAGGGAGAGAGATCCTTACTTAGCTCCCGGGCTCTGTGGGTACAACACCCCAGGACGATTCGCCAGCTAACCCGACGTCCCCCTAAGTCCACCAGACAGGGACTGCCATCGCACAGAGCCTCCAACCTCTCAGGGGTCGGGTGGCCCCAGGACGGTTCGTCCCCCAGCCCGGCAGACCGAAGACCGTCGGGTAAGGGCCCTTCCTCCCAGGCACCCGTCCCAGGCTGCAAGGAAGATCCACTACTCCCTCCAAGGACTTGGACTAGACTGGGTAACCAGGCTCAACTGGGAATCAAACCCCGAGAAGAGACAAGGAGGAGCCAAGGAAGGGAAGTTGGTCACACTGGATAGCCAAAAGACTTACCAATACTGTGACAGCTTCATTTTGCTGTACCCAATGTCGACCTCTGTACTAGTATAGACCAGTCAGAGAGCCGTCGAGGGCTAAGTGCTGATGTTTAATGCAAGTAGTTTAGGTTTTTGTGGTTATATAGGCCAATAACATTTTGTATAGGTATCATTTACTTTTTTCAGGTAACGTAAATGTTTTTATTGATTTAAAACACATGGGATGTTCTTGTGATTAGAGTACCAGTACCTTCAGTGTGTTTATACGCAGTCCTTTGCACTTAATGTGTACTTAAAAATGGCACGGAAGTTGATTTTTGTGGTGTTACTGTTAAAAAACAGCAACTACTAGCAATATAATTTCAATTTTATCCAAATACTTACCCTCCAAAATTTCATCGGGTTTATATGCATTAATTAGGCTGAAAACCTTTTGTGAAAACAAAACATTAAAAGTTATCTATTTCTCTTACATTCACTCAATAATATCCTTTAGAATATCACTATATGGTGCTACAGCTCAGTACAATTTAAATTCCATTCTAAAGGTGCAAAAAAAGCCATTAGAATAATTTGTAATCTTCAACCTAGAACTTCGGTTAAAGAATATTTCAAGTCCGAAAGAATCATGACAGTTTACAGAATGTACATTTTTGAAACCACTTTAACACTTTATCAATAAAAAACAGACTACAGGAACTGGAGCGGGTTGGGGATAATCATAACTATTTAACCAAAAATCGAGAAAACTTAGCAACAAGTCCCCATACCTTACAACTTTTTAAGAAAAAACCTAAGTATGCTGGAACAAAATTTCACAATAAACTCCCTTTAGAAATTTGGTCAGAAGTTTCCTACAGAACATTTAAAACAAAATTAAAAACTTTTCTCATCAATAAGTAGGGGTGGGCGAGTACTCGAGTTTCGAGTACTAAAGACTACTCGAAAGCCGAGTCGAGTAGTAAAAGTACTCGAAACGATCGAGTCGAGTAGTTGACTACTCCCGCCGTTTACCCCAGATAGTTGAAAATAGCGTAGTTACCCCCGCCGTTTACCCACGTTTACGGCGCTAACCAATGTTTAGCAAAATAAGTGACTGAAATAAAGGAAAATAAGCTTAAAATCTATTTTTAGCTCATATGAAAGGAGACATTGACAGGTGGGTTATTTATGGATCCTTGTGAGTTAAGATAAGTAAGAGAGGGGCTCAGGGAGTGTTTGGGTCGGGTTAAAAAAATCACTTCCTTATTAAAATGTTCTGGTTTTGATAAACCAACCCAAAATCTTTGTATGGATATATATTTGTAATATTTGTCCTTTTGTTCGTTGTGATTGTTGAAAACAGTATAGCCTATGTGTATATGTATTTTTAATTTAAATCATTATTCATTCATTGTAAAATAAAGGTTAAAATAATATAAATAATAACACTAATGATTCAATAAAATTATATGTTTATAATTAAGGTTTCATATGTAAAAAACATTGTTTTCAATACAAAAAATGAAATTTGTTTTTTTACTTTTCAAAGCACTACTCGACTTGACTCGATACTCGAGTAGTTTGGTTCAATACTCAACTCGATTTAAAAAAGCACTACTCGCCCACCCCTATCAATAAGGCTATATATTCTCTTGAGGAATTTACTGTTTAGTCTGTCAATTTGTTATACTGGCGCGAATATTTGTTTGTTTATAGTTCTACTCATTGGTGAAGAAAACCTGTTATCAACATATGAAAAACAGATTTTTTTCAACACTTAAATGTACTTTATGACGCTATTTCTACTCAATATGTACTTATATTACAATAAAGAGATTTTGATTTGATTTACAGCATTCCTCTAAAAGATCGCAGAATCTAATGAGTAAAGTGCCTGGTCTTTTGCCCCTTATAAGAGAGGACATTGGGGAAGGAACATTTTCACTTTTAGATTAACAAGTAACCTGCAATAAGTTAATGCAACCCCCCCTCCGCAACAATGTTACACCCCCTTTACCATACTAATGTAGGATTCTGGTACAATAGTACAAGTGCCTAACAATGGGTAGGGACCTTTCATCCACCCTGTGGTGTTATTATGTTTTGAATAATGTCAAAGGCCAAAGGAATGACTAAACTACAACTTTTCCAAATAATACAACTTCCTAGGTAATCATAGTTAAATATAATATGTTACTAGAACCAATAAAAGAGTGCTAGTAAAACGTAGCAATTTAATTCAGTTAAACATATATATATTACATTTGTTTGATACATTCTGAAATGCAATCAAAATCTATTTTATTCAAAAATAGATTATCACTAAATTTAAGGTCTCTATTTTCAAAAGTATACGAAAAATTCCCCCGCAATATTTTGCTGATATAATCCTTGTAAGAGCTGTTTATTGAATCAAGAAAAACACATGTGACATAAACCAAATAAAACTTTCCTCCTTATGAATAACATGGGAACTTGGAAGTCCCATGGGGCAGAGCCCTGGGGCCTAAATCGAAATTCTGGCTCGACAATAACTTAAAACTTGAAATTATCTTTCAAATAAAAAAAGAATCATCAAAATCGGTTAAGTATTAACTTCAGGAAGTGGGTGAACAAAAAGCAGGATTTTTTTTAAATATGAGATTCTTACTACAGAATGTAAATTCTAACCTATACATTAAAATATTGAAATATAAACAATAAACGTTGCAATTATCACTTACCCAGTATTCTAAGGAACATCTGGAAACTATTATCACAGCTGCTTGCGGTAGACAGACGAGACTTGACTTGCTTTACCATGCCTGCCACACTTTGACTAAAAGTAACAACAAATTTTTTTTATAATTTATTAATTTTTTTAAAATTATTTGTAACTCCAAGTTAACATATAATTTAACCAATAATTGGCAGGACAAATATTAAGGGTAATTTTTTTTATTACTTATAGCTTGACACAATTTTGAATTGTCATAGTAAATTTAGTTTCACCGGGAAGGCATCTTCAGGTAAATAAGATTTGATAAGATACCTCATTGCTATGCTTGTTAAACTTGTAACGGTAATGAAGTATTCTGATTCTAGTTTATTGAACAAAAAGAACCTCGGGGATCTCTAAGTAGGCTATGACAAAATTATATGGGACATACACAAGACAAACTTGAACATAAAAAAAACATAATTTTATTGGGAGCTTCCATTAACAGTAATGCTGTAACAGGCTCGTGCACAAACTATTTTTTAGTACGTTAATTTATTTTATGTCAACGTTTTTGTTGTGCGTGCCCCATATAATTTTTAAATACTTAACTACCCATAAGGAGCTTTTTGTGAAATAAACAATAGAATTAGTTAGCGTGAAAATTGTCTGAAGATGCCATAATTGGCGAAGCTTGTCACACTTTGAAAATTTAGGATAGCGTCAAGCGGTAAGTACAAATGATAATAATATCAGTTAGCAGGGATTTATGGTCGTGTCACATTGAGGATACCAAAAGAGGCAAGGCAGTAGACTCAACCAACTCCCCCAAAAATGTCTGTAATATCTTTATTAAAGGGAACAAAATCGGCCAACGAGACACTTTTTCAGGGATATAAACTAAACTAGGGATGAGTCGATACCGAAATGTATCGATTCTCGATACCGATACCAGGAAAATCGATTCTCGATTCTCAATACCGATACCATCGATACCTATGATTTTTCATTACTTATAGTTGTTAAAACTATTATTAAAAACAGTTACAAATTTATGTTACCATTTAAAATTATTGAGTAGAAATTTGTAGTTTATTATCAAACAAATTTTTAATGCAATTTGTTACATAATTTAATATTAATTCCACTAGTATGCTATAGTAATGTAGAAAAACAAAAACTATATATTATAAATTCATAATGGGGGAAACTTGGTTGTAAGATAATGACTCAAAGCAATAATTTTTAGTCAGCCGACTGATTTATAGCTTTCAACCGGACCCTAATCCCTCTTCATTCCTTATCTGCAAGGTAAGATTTTTGCTGGCGACCCAAACACTCCCTGTGCCTTTTGTAGCGTGGGTAAACGGCGGAAGTATTTCTTCCCGCGTACTTCTTAGCACGGGTAAACGGCGGGGGTATCGATGGTATCGGTATCGACATTGAACGACTGAATCTCGATACCGATACCAATGTCCAAGAATCGGTGGTATCGAGAATCGACTCATCCCTGATATAAACCAATCTGGGCAATTAAGTCCTGAAAATAATAAGAGGTTTTTAATTTTACATTTCCTTCCAACTGTGCACTTCCCCTGGAATCCAACTTTGGTTTCAGGAGGGGGTGAATGTAATAACCCCCCTCCATTTAATTTTAACCCCCCTTTGATCTGAAATATGATTGGCCCGAAACTATAACTGCAGGGAAGTGACAGTTCCGGTTCCCGGTTCTCAGTACCGTCGGTTCTAGAGGAAATCGAGAACTGATGAATAAATTTCAGATTCGGTTTCATCGGTTTAGCTTGGATCATGTATTAAACACCGCAAGTGACTGTTGAATCATAATACCAGTGTAGATGTCGTCGAGCAATGATAACAGCAATATCTAGGGTTAGAAAATAGGTGTTGGTTAATTTTTGGAATTGTAATTTAATAAATCTTGTTTTAAGTTTATGGAATAAGTCTGATAAAGAACTCAATCAAGAATTTATGTTGTAAAACTTATCACAATTTGAAGCTAGTTTAAGAAAATAAGTTAGCAAAATTTAAATTCCTTAGGTTGAACTAGTGTTATTGGCTCACCTCACGACAGCAATACTGTCGATCGAAGAGCCTGGCACGAAGAACGTGGAGTTCAACCTCTTCTGGAAGTACTCCCAAAGAAGAATGATGGTTTTGGTGTCCGGTTCCCAGTACTTGATGAGGATCTTCTCGACGAAAGTAAGATAAACCCTCATATGGGCTTCCGACACATCCGAGGACAGCAGGCCCTTCATAATGGTCTCCAACAGACTGTAGTTATCCACTGGGACCTGTCGGAATACGGAGTAATAACGCAATTGCCTTATATGTGTTTTGTTATTATATATTTGATCGGGGAAGAAATAATGGGAAGAGTCAATGACCTTACCATAAAGTGAAGAACTTGCAGTGACAAAATCTGACATTTCAAATACTACGTCTTGATGTTTTTGTAACGTTTAGAAAGGGAACACTCCAAACCCAGTCTCGTTACCATCTTACTATCTGGGTCGACCTGTTCTTAGAAATCCTATAATATATTACGAGCAATGTCCGTCTGCAAAATTTATCTCGGAACCCAGCGGATTTTGTTAAAATTTTGGAATTAGGTGCTTTTGGACTTTAAAATATGATTGGTAAAAACCTCATTCCAGGAAAATTCATATTTTGTCTAAAATCTATATATTTAATTCCGTAAGCAAATCGGTCCCCAAGAAATATCTCGAGCTAGGAAGTCGTTAAGCTAGGTTATGACGATTCATTTTAAAGCTTGAGGGCCAAGGACGGTAGGAAAAATATCAAAATGTAAAATTTACGTGGGCTACGCCCCACTGGAGATCCAATGATTTTCTTATGGAAAACTATTATTATGGAATATCACTAGTGTTTTTATTAATAAGCAAAATGAACTGATGATCAGCTGTGATTATCCACTTACACAAAAACCATATGTTAGGGGCTATAGCCCCTGTAAGCCACTAGTATTGTTATATTTTCCATGTCATTTGCAATAACTTCTTTTCATTTTTCATGAAAACCGCCGTCTTAATGTAGAAAGTAAGTTTATACATTCATATTTATTTACGTCATACTGATTCAATTTGTTTATGTAGTAGAATAAAATTAAAAGGTAACTAGAACCATTGAATAAAGATTGCATGAAGGGCCTCGGCATATTTTTCACCCACGAAACCAATCAAATTTTAACAAGCATGGCTCGGTTTCCCCGGTACTCATCATAAAGAATGGAAGCTGAATACAGACTCGAACCTTCTCAACGTTTTCAGATTTTGCTCAGGATCGATTTGGCAAAGCTCAGATTATGAGGCGGGCACTCTAACCACTACGCTACCCAGACAGTTTTGCTAACAGAAGGGAAGAACGAAATAGGCTGAGTGTCCTCTGCAGAGTGATCCACAAGTATTCCCATGGCTATCTGATGTAAACCTCACCACAACCTTCACTAAGGTTAAAGGAAGCCTGTGCATCACAATACACACACAATAATGTTTATTAGTGAATTTCCTATGGAAAGTGAACTATTAGCATGACCCGCACGGTGAAACTTAAGCCCGGGACCACCATAGAAGTTCCTAACGTGACCCCCTGAACACGTTTTGGAGGTCGTTCAATATTTTATATATATATTATCAGTTGGACAAGTTCGTTGGGCAAAACAATCGGAAAACTCTAAACCCCTTTTTTGGGATTAATCTATCAAATTTCGAGTTTTTGGGCCCAAATAGGGTCATAAAAGCCCCAGATGTAAAGTCAATGCATGTAAAAAGATGAGAATTAGAGAGGCGAAAGTTTTAAGCCCTCTCTCGTCATTCTAGCATAAATATTTACCGAGTTATTAAGGAAAATGTGTATCGACTAAACACAGTACGTTGTCTTATGGGGGTTTACACTTGAAAAGCCTGTTATTCCTTTGTTAGAGTACTTTTATTACCCCCAGCAACCTCACGCCTACTTTCAAGCCTGTCTGGACCTTCTCCTAACCTTATAATGCGCAAAATTGTATTCCCAGCTTTGCAAGTAAATGAAACCAGGAGTATCAGAACAGCCAAAAAAATCAATATTTTCAGATTTCAATAAAAATTGGACAAATGTATGTTTTTACACTGATTTTGCGTTTTAAAACTTTTTATGTGGAAATTCACTTCCCTCACGTCAGCGTGCTGCGTGCGAACTCGTTTAATTGTTGTTGTTTACGCTTGAGACAGAATGGTAGTTTAATATGTGATGTAAATAAAGTAATACCACAGAACCTTTCCTGATTTATATAATCTCAAACATTTTCCCTGACTTTTGGCATTCCTGCACCTTCTTCCTCGACCATTTTTAAATTCCTCGACTTTCCAGAAAGTGTGAACCATAGTATTTATGTTGCTCATTCTGTCAAAAGTTTAACATTTAATAAACACTACACAGGACTTACAGCACATCTACATTCTTCGTCATAAGAATGCACCATCGCTATGTGTTTCAAAAACCACAGGGCAAATCCATGGGGGTTGGAGCACTGGTGAGTGACTGTCTGAACAAGCGATCTGCAGTTGGGCTTCTGATTTTGACCACGAGAGTTCAAAAACTCTTCCATCACTTTATTGAAGTATGACCAAAATATCTGGAACAAATTCATGAAAATCCGTCTTAGATGTTTAACATTGCTTTTTAACAACCTAAGAAGTTTAATTCAAATCCAACTCAGTTGTTTAAACTTGGTTTAATTTTACTCGTGCAGTAACAAGTTTAATATTGAAACTAAATTGGAACTAGTATATTAGATGATTAAACCATTGACTTTAATGATTAAACTCTTTAGATAATAAAACACAAAACTAATGACCAGTTTAGATTCCAGAGTAACCCTGAAATGTATTTTTTTTTAACCCTCTAGGTGCCATGTCATAATTGTCTAAATGCCACGTGATTTTTAGCTGTCTTACAGGGTTTTATTTGAAAATTAACAACAAATTTAAATTATAACTAAATGGTATACTGTTATACATTTTTGTAAACTAGATAAAATTGACTATCTTACAGTACATACCTTTATGTCCTTTTTTTATATACAAAAAATCCAGTATAGGGCCAAATCCAGAAATTGCAAAATAAAATTTACTTTCCTTATGTATCCACATATGTACAAAAAAGGTTGTGCACCACGTACAAAATTCAAGATATACATTCTGTTCAAAATGTAATTAGAGACAAGAATATATATACTCATTATTAGTAAAATACATAAGATAAATATCTATGACGGTAAAACCAAATATGATCACCATGGTACTAACCTAAATCCCATAAAGATGCATGTATAACCAACCAAGACACACAATATCACTTATATTATCGCTTATATTTATACTAATAACCTTGTTCAAACACTTTATTTGGCAATAATAAATGCACTTTAATGATAATAAACAACATTTTCAATTGAATATAACCTAAAAAGCAATAATAAATGACAAAAACGTAAATAAAACAGAAGGCAGAAAACAACAGTGACGTAACCGATCTTGCCGCAGATGTTTTCTTTCCAACATAGAGTAGAACCTCTCGAGAGTACATTGGAGAACTACATTGGAGTAAAGTTTGAAATCTGCCGTTTACAGTGATACAAAATTCAATGCAGTTCAGTCTGAATACACAACTAGAGTATATTCAGACCGTTGTAACTGAACGTCTGCAAAGTCGCCTGAATTCGGGCGGGTGGCACTTGTACGTAAACAAAGCCCGCCCGAATTCGGGCGGGCGGCACCTAGAGGGTTAACATCCAAAATTGCAGTCTAAAATTATAAGTCGTAAAAACTCCATCCTTATTGAGGTTTATAATATTTGATTGACAGTTCCGCAGGTCTCTCCTCAAGATAAGCGCTACAACAGCTAGTAGTTGTTAGGACTGGGCATCTTTAAGTTTCTAAGGTGATTTTTAATTTATTTCAGACAGTTAGCTTACTTATTACCTGTTATTTCAGATGTGGACAATTTTATGGTCAGCGCTTTACAGTATTAACAATTGTGTTATTGTGATTGATTAATAAATATTTTTACCTCTGAACTTTTTGCCTATAAATTGAGCCAGGTGGTAAAAACTTCCATTGTCTTAAATAGCCTTTAGTTTGCCATTGGTTTTGGTTTGTTTGTTGGGTTAACCATTTTTTTACCAACAATTTTAAATTTTGTGGAATATTTTATACCTATTTTCAAAGTTACTTTTGGTCGTGGTTAAATAGTATTACACCATTAGCAAATTTTCAGTTTTATTTCTTGTAATTTACGGCCTTCTACCTTTTACGACTAGAAAAACATTGCTTATAAATTCTATTAATACGAAATCGCTTAGCACTTTTAGTATTAAACACAGAGGAATAAAAAACAAACACCTTTTTCTTAAAAGACATTTCTAATTAGTTACCTCAGATATTCCTTTCCTGTGTAGGCGGTTTGCCATTACCGACACCAGGATCCACAACTCCGCAACACAGCTGCAGTTGAACGGGGACTTAATGAGAAGACTCCGTACATCCAACTATACGGTGAAAAAGTGCACATGGTCACAAATGTTGTTTACTTGCAACAAACAAGCCTAGTGCTATCAAACTTAATGTAACTATTCAAAATTCTACATAATACGATTATTATTAGTTTAAGGAAATATATTTTTTCATTTCATCTATGTTACAATCTATAATTCATCCATGTTATTATTTTACATTTGATAATCTACTGTTAAATTCTGTTCATTACAAATTTAATTTTAAAAAAACATTTATTTATTGTTATTAACATAGTAAAATTTGGTATCTTCAGTATCTTCATAAAAATTGTAATTTTGTCACTTACACTTACACTTGTCACTTACTACACCATCTGCGTAAAATTCCCTGACTTTGTCACGTTTTCAAGAACCTTCAACGAGCAAGTCCAAGTTTTTATTTAATAAAAATTAAAATTAAACCAAGTCCTTTTTACTTAGTTTTCAAACAAATTATTTAACTTGCAATGAATTATGTAGCCTGCCTTAGGATTAATTAATTGAATTGTGATGTGTTTGAACATTATTTTATTCACCAATATGAATTCAGTTTTAAATACAGTAACAAAGTTTTATCATAACTCTCAAAGAAAATAACTAACTTATCAGTATTGTTTAGCTTCCTCAAAATTCCCTGACTTTTCTAAACATTTATATAATTCCCTGATCATTCCCTAACTTTTCCAGGTTTTTGAAATGCACTAACTTTTCCAGGTTTTCCAGGAACAGCCTTGCTTTCAACATTCTTGATAAAAAGCTTTTCCATTAAAAATAGCAAATTTCTGTGAAAGTTACATCTTACGAATCTAAACTAAAAGTTATTTATTTTAGGTCTATAATTTTTAAACAGCAACGATGTTAAGATTTACTATTTGTCAGCTGTCCGCTGTTTGGGTTTGGCCCTATCATTGTGAATTCTTACCATAAGTTTCTTTTACATTCAGAGCGGAATTTTATCAGTGTGACACTTTAAACGAAGCAAAACAAATCATTAGAAATGACAATACCTCCGTAGCAGCAAACCTGCGTACTCAGCGAATTTCCAATGCATATAAATCTATCTTAATACTACATAAAGCCAAATACCAAGTTTCATCAATATACATTCATAAATAAACGATTTATGACATTTTAATTATTCTCCATAAGAATAACATGGCAGCTGAGAATGCAGGTTTGCTGAAGCAAGTAACACAAAAAATGGGGTTTTATACAAATATCAATATAACTCATGTAGGTAAAGCCACATACCAAATTTCATTAATTTATTTTCATAATGAAGGCAGATAACACGTTACTTATTCTCCATAAGAATAACATGGGGCTGAGTACGCAGGTTTGCTGCTAGGGGAGGCTTTGGTAAACAATTTTTTTGAGCAAATATCAATGGTCCACAACCAGATGAAGCTGTATACCAAGTTTCATCAGTATACGTTCATAAATAAGCTAGATATAAAATTTGTATTTTTCTCCATAAGAATAACATTAGACAACGTACTGTGTTTAGCACTTTCAATATCTCGGTAACCAATTGACGTAGAGAAATGATCAAAATACCAAATTGTGTGTTTTTTAAGCTTAATCCAATGGAAAAAACTAAAATTTGACTATTTCCAAAATTATATGTAAAAAATTCGAAAAACCCATTTTTGGGGTACAAAACCCCCCAAAATACCCCTTTGGATAGAGCGATCTGGCTGGTTTTCGAACTTAAAGTTATAAATGTTGCTTTACATGTTTATACCAAATTTCATCAAAATCGGATAATTTTAACCAGAGTTATCGTGCTCACAGACATATATATATATATATATATATACAGTTTCGAACGAATGGTGTTTTTGGGGTCTGGGGACCTCAAAACGAAAAGTTATCATGGTCCCGGGCCTAGGTCTTACCATGCCGACTACGGTAATAGCTTCTTCCCTATAGGGGAAATTCGCTAAAACATAATACAGGCAACAAAACATTATTGTTGTGTTCACAAGACTAACAGCAATGACCAAAGACACAACCTTTTCAAACCTGAGAACAGCCAGCGAGACCAGGTCTGCGATGAGGGCGACGATGTTCTGGTCCAGTTTGTCGGCCGTCGCGCTGCCGCTGCTAGCCTGTGACTGCTGCGATGCCGGCGCCTCGTCAGCCATCACCCTGCGACAGCGGTCCACCTGGTACGCCGCGGTTAGGTGCAGCCACAGCAGGTCCAACTGGCCGTGGAACAGGTGGTACGACGCTTCCGTGCACTGCAGAAACATTTGTTTTAAATTGTAAGAATAAGACAGCATTTATTGTCATTAAACACATACAAGTATTAATAGACAATGTAAATATATGAGCCACTTAAAAACAAAATCTTAACTACAAGTACATTGACTGTTACTAACTAAATATTCAAAACTTATACTTTTAAAAACTCCAAAACGTTGGTCCACAAGCCACTTGGACAACCTATTTCTAAATTCAGTCATACTCATATTTAGAAATCAGAAGGTAACTTATTAAAAAACTGTATTAGTAAAAGATAAATAAAAATGTATGGCTTTGAATAGATTTACTTAGCCTCACTGTTGGCATGTTGGAATATTGTATTTCAATGCCCACAGCATTTTTGCTAAGAGAATACAAAAACGCTTTTAGGGAAAGCGGTCTAAACCCCTCACATTTTTGGCACACCTAGATTTGAACCCGTGACCTTTGATCTGAAGTCCAAGACGCTAACCGTTAGGATAGCGAGATGCACATTTGATGGGTACAGGAAAATTCCTGCTCAAACAGGTGACTAGACATGCCTTACAGAGAAGAAACTAAAAGTAAAATACAAGTAAAATTTATAATGCAATCCAGATAAAATTAATTTACATTCATATTTCATCTAAAAACTCACCATCACCAGCAATGAATTTTAAACAAGGAACTCATATTATTCTGAAAATTTAAAAAATATGGAAATTAAAGATGGAAATGTAGGTACCTTATCTCCTTGAGGATGAGCAGAGTGGTGCAACACGTACTCTGGCAGATCCGACAATCTGCGCAAAAACAATCTGAAGCCATTCAACTGCTCCTCTATTCTCTGAAGAGCATTGTTGACTATCCAACTATGCCTCGGAACATTAAGACTGTAAATGGAGAAAAACATTACATTCTAGTTTTTTTTTTATATAAATATTACTGGCTACTTACTGGCAAATCAACTCCAAACTTTATAGGAATCGTGTGGTTCGACCAAGTCCCAAGAATTGATCAAACAGAACGTAAATGGCTCAGAACAGTCAGAACACAAGCTAAACTAGTCGTTATACGACTGAGGGTCCCACAATCATCTCTCAACGAATAGTGTTAAGATATGCAGCTACGGACTTTCAATTCTGATAAAAAACTTTGCTTTATTTCAAGCAATATATTTCATAGTACTACTAAATAACTGTAGCAGTTACATTTTACCTGTTCAGTCTTGTTAGACAGATCAAGGTCAAACAGGCAAAGGTCAAATTGAAAACAAAAATGAGATATCTAACAATCGGTAAAACAAAATGAAATATATTCAAAACTTAAATAAAATAATTCTGATGATACTTAATTGCAATTCTAACTTACTGCAAAAAACACCTATCCTCAGAAAAATAAATTTGTTTGTTGTGCTCAATTCAAATTGTTTTATGGGCGGTTACTTAAATACCTAACAAGGGATATTATACAGACTACTGAAACGGTTACACAATTTGAAAATGAGTTAAGTGAATTTACCATAATTTTACAAATGCTTTCAAGCCCAAAATTAGCGGACTAATAGGGACAAATTTCTTCGGTTTTCAGGCAACATGACCCATCATATTATTTTATATCCATTCACGGGAAGAAGGAAAGGAAAGGGAAGCATAAAATTTAAAAAGTCAGCCACACACAGTGAGGGCATGTATTACAATAACACTTAAAATATCCTTGCAATACGATTCAAAACTTTTACCTTTTCCTGATTTACTCTTGCCGCACAAAATTTGTTCCCCTCTAAAGTAAAGAATACCATAAATAGTTTATATTCTTGTAATCTAGAATAAATTTTCTACATTTTCTATTTGTTGGAATTTGTATACAGCATTAGTCAATTGATTTAAGCGTTGGAAAACAGAGTCGATACTGACATATAGTGCTCAACTCCTACAGAGGTTATGGTTCCCGGTGACAGGTCTAGAGGGTCTGCTAAATGCATTAGGCCTACGCTATTAGTGAATTTCCTTTGGAAAGTGAACTATTAACATGACCCGCACGGTGAAACTTAAGCCCGGGACCACCATAGAAGTTCCTGACGTGAACCACTGAACACGTTTTGGGGGTCTTTCAAAATGTTTTATATATATATATATATATATACAGTAGAAATCCAATTATCCGAACCCCAATTATCCGAATATCCAATTATCCGAATCGATTTTGAGTGAAATAATAGAAATATAAAAATCAAGAAAATAACAGCGGGAGCGCGTGTAGCGATAATGCGCCGTGAGCGCTAAAATAAAAGCCTGCGCAGTTACCTTCCGGACGATATTTTCGCAGGGAACAATGAGTCATACCCCCTTCCCGCCCTGCTCATCATCAGTCGCTACTGTTCTTTCACCGAGATTATCGTTCGAAATGAGAACAAAACGTAAACGTGTTGTCCTTTCGCTAAGTGATAAACTCACTTTGCTCGAGATGTTCAAGTTAAATAACCAACATTGAACAGTGAAATACGTACAGTTTGTAGGCCTATTGAAAAGAGCAACTGTATATCCTGTATTCAATTTAACTCCTGTAATTTAATTTTTATGACGTATATTCTTGATACAGTTCGCTCACTTTCTGTTCACTACATTTATAATAACTTTGTCGATAAAATTCTGATTTTTTATGTATGGTGATGTTTTTTGCTTATTTCCCGAGGTATACCTGATTATCCGAATTTCTGCATATCCGAATTGGCCCGATCCCCAATTAATTCGGATAATTGGAGTTCTACTGTATATAGACATAAATATGTGTTTGCACTCTAGCGGTCACATTTTTTGTCCGATTTACTTCAAATTTGGTAGGGACGTTCCTTTCTGTAATCAGTTGGACAAGTTCGTTGGGCAAAACAATCGGAAAAATCTATGCCCCTTTAAAGGGGATTAATCTTTCAAATTTCGAGTTTTTGGGCTCAAAAAGGGTCAGAAAAGCCCCGTATGTAAAATTAATAGAAGTAAAAAGATGGGAATTAGTGAGGCGAAAGTTTTAAGCCCTCTCTCGTCATTCTAGCATACATATTTACCGAGTTATTAAGGAAAATGTGTTTCAACTAAACACAGTACGTTGTCTTATAGGGGTTTTACACTAGAAAAGCCTGTTATTCCTTTGTTAGAGTATTTTTATCATCCCCAGCAACCTCACGCGTACTTTCAAGCCTGTCTGGACCTTCTCCTGACATTATGATGCGCAAAATTGTATTCTCAGCTTTGCAGGTAAATGAAACCAGGAGCATCAGAACAGCCAAAAAATCACTGTTTTTATATGTTGATAAAAATTGGAATAAATGTATGTTTTTACATTGATTTTGAGTTTTAAAAGTTTTTAAGTGGAAATTCACTTCCCTCACGATAGCGTGCTGCGTGCAAACTCGTTTTTATTTTTAAACTCACCAGCTAAGATACTCTCGAAGACACATGAAGACCCTGACGCAGTTCTGCCTCGCCTTCAAGTGATCTTGAGTCGAGTGGAAGTCAGCCAACGTGTGAAGATCTGTGTGTCTTAATTTTGTGGCGTCATGAAGATACATTATTGCGCTTCTGAAAAAACATACAAATTAATACTGTAATCTTATTTAAAAATAATTAAGCCTAGTACTTATCAATAATAAAGCAGAAAATATGTAAAACTATAATTGGGCTACTTAAAAAAATTATGTTTTTGAGCTTATGATGCAACAAGCGGTGTTAGTAGGACCGCCCAGCACCTGAGCGTTCGATGCCTCAATCAAAGCTATTGAGAACATCCTCACTCACACTGGTTGTTCCATCCCTCTTGCCATCAGCGCAATTTACGTGTTTCTCTGGGGGAGGGGGGGAGGGCAGCGAAATGATTGAGATCATGACAAACTAGTCGTATATTACAATAAGTTTCTAAATTCCCTCCTTACCGCTCCCAAATTGTGCCAACATAATTCTCTAAAATATATATTTTTTAATAATCAACTAAATTATAGTACTATACTTAAAATCCACCTTCAGTTTATTTTCACAATTTGTAACAGGCTACATTAGTATTATCCAGGCCTACCTACAGTAAATAAATAAATTTGAAACTGATAATTTCGCTTCTACTGCAATGTACAAATTAAAGCCAAAACAGTGGTTGAAGAAAAAACACAGCTACGTGTACCTGTGATCCCTGATCAACCATCACTCTCCGTTACCCATCACAGTTCGCCATCAAAAACAATTTAACTTTGTGAAACACTGTCTGCTTTGAGCGAGCCTCTAAAATGGTTTTAATGTAATAGGTAACTTACTCGCTAATGGATAGCAACAAGGTTATTGGCCTTGAGCTTGATCATCAACCACTGTTCTGACCTGTCACTATTGTCTTGTTTTAATAGCTCAGTCGTGATAGCGAACAAAGTCTCGCAAAGATGTAAAATAAAATTACAGATTATTTTAATGTAGGTAGCCTACACGTTAAATCATATTGCCTGTTCAGACAAAAGCACTTTAATCTAGAACTTAGAAGTTTTGTACTAATCTTAATCTTTCTTTTATAAGATTAAAGAAGAATCTCTGAGGGTGCCCAAAAATAAGTTGAAAAATAATACTAGGGTACTAATCTTATTATAGGCGATTTTTGTAGGTAAGCATAAATATGTGAACTAGGCTTTTACATATTAATGAGTTTTCATTTTTAGTTTTCCCCCAAAATAGTATAGAAATTTTGTTGTTTAAAGCACAATTCATGCCGTCCTTATATTCACTTAACCGTTACAGTCTCAGTCCAGTTAGCGACGGTTAATATAGGTTTTATTTACCGTACCGGTACCTAATATTAAAGTACAACTAGGAGAGTTGCTAACTTACCTCACTGCCCGAAACAAACTGTCACAGTTGTACAAAAACACTGATGCCATATCAAAACTGTTATTGAAGAGGCTGGTAGTTTTGCACCCAGTATTTTTAGAAAGGTCTTTCAAAACATCGTCAAAAATGTGAAATTCATTAATCTTTATATAGCTACTATCATGTAAATTTATTTTCTCCAATTTTGCCTCCCCGAGACATACAAACCATCTTGACGTAAGCGCATATTCATACATCTCAAGACCAGGACCATCATCTGAAACAAAAACAAATGTTACTAAAACTAAAAAAAAAAAAAAATTAGGCTAGGTGGTTTGATTTTATAACAATTCATTCAGTAATGATAGAATTGAATTTCTAGGACTGGGATTTGAACCTATGACAGGGCCGAACAATTTAACACCCACGGTACCGATCCAGCAGAGTAAGCTGTAGTAATAAGCTACATAAAAGTAAAGAACAGACTATACAATTTCCCTATGCTATGAATGATACCAATCCCCGTCGCAGCAAACCTGCGTACTCAACAAATTCCCAAAGCAAATTTATATACCTCATAAAAACATTAGGTACCTAGTTTCATCATGTTATATTGATAAATTAGCAAGTGATATTTAAAATGTTATATCTTCCATAAAATACCATATAAGCGAATACGCAGGTTTGCTGTAATAAGGACGACTAAAAATGGTGTTTTCATGCAAGTTTAAATGTACCACAATCACATGAAGGCACATACCTTGTTCAAATAAAATCTGTTTTACTGTAGGCCTTTACTGTAAGTTATTATTGTCTGAGGCCCAAGTCTTACATTGCCACCTATAGTAAAATCTTTTCCCTGTAGGGGAAATTCGCTAAAACAGCGAAAGTTTCCTGCCTATCAAGAGTAAATCATATACGTCCTCAGGCATTGACTTTTCAGAATTATCTTGCTTGTTAAATCACTTTGTTTTGATTACAAAAGAAAGCAATACGACAGATTTTTGGAATGGCAAGGCTTGAATCGGGTAGACTTTCATAAGCGGAACGATATAAATAGGCTAACCGAATTAAATTGTTTGATACGGTAGGGCCTATATTGACTAAGTTAGTTCGATATTTTTATCAATTGAAAAAAATTTAATCATTTGTATCTTAGTTATTACGTCATGTTTGGTTTGTTTTTCAATTAAACTGAAAATAAAAGTGAAATGAGCAAACATAACGATGATATGACATGATAAAGATGTACCTGGCAATACTTGTTTAAGTAATACTGGAATTAACGTTTGTTATCCAGACAAATTTCAAGACACCTAAATCTAAACATAACATAACCGAAACCTAAATAACCGAATAACCTAAATAATCAATATACCGTATCGAACAATTTCATTCGGTTTTTTATAACGTTCCGCTTATGAAAGTCTACCCCTTGAATCTTGTAGATGCATTTTTTCTGAAATGATTTACTGACTTCCCCCTATATATAAATTTTTTAAACTTTCATTTCTGGTTAAAAACAGACACTTTTTCAGATGGGCCACATTTCTAGGTTTCATTTTCGTAATGCTGGATCCCTGGCAATTCCCAGTCACCTTTTTCAAAACACAAACTTTGTACTGTATGCATGCATTAAGCAATACAATTCCCTCCCATTCGACCTCATTGCAGTAACTGATGTGGGCAAGTTTAGCAGGAGACTGAGATCATTTTTGGTTGCTAAGGAATACTGCAGTGTGTGTTTGAGTATTTTATTGGCAAGAAGTAATTATTGTTTTTACCGTTGACATATGTAATATTGCAATGTTTTGAACATTGTGCTATAGATTAGGCCTATATAGTTAGTTATATTTTCTACGTCACATTTTTGTATATGACGTTTGTCAATGTTTGTAAAAGAGGGATGACAATAAAGATCTAATTTCTGATTTAAGATTAATTGAAATGGGCTTAGGCTAGTACTAGTCCAAAAGAAAAGCAATGACTTACCCTGAGAAGTATTTTTATCAGCCCAAGTGGGAGAATTTGGGGGTGTAATGTTATATAATACTTCTTCCGACATGACTTTCAACTATAAATTACATAACATGAAATCATTTCTGAGTTTTTCTTAAGCTTATAATAGGCCCTATATCTATCATAATGTCCACATTTATTTGTGTATAGGTCCTATCACTAAATCACTGTGCAAGACGCCGACGCAACTATCATGATAAGATAGTATTAACATAAACTTTTGATTGTTATTGTTGCCAACGCCAATTATCTTAGAACACAATTTGAAGGCAATCAAGATGTAACATGACACTTATCTAAAAAAAGTCGTAAATAATAACAAATAACAGAATAGCTGACTAAGTTAATGAAGTGATAATTAATAAGACTCGTACAGTGGTACAGTGTTTTCTTTAATTTCAAGAGGTTAGGATTTTGGCGCCAATTGAATCACCAATATTGGGTGAAGATAGTGACAGTGTTATGTATATCAACTTATTACTGTATAAACCTATAAATTAGCTCCATTGATTGTATACATAAAACGAGTTACATTATAAAACTGACCATTAAGGAAAGATGTTATCATATTTTTTAAAGGATATAACGAAGGCTGGCTACCAGTGATTAATTATTCTATTGGGAGCTATAATAAACTTCTCAGAGTTTTTTAGCTTATAAACATTGTTATAAGACTTTAACCACTGGGAAACAAACAATGCAGGTCTCAGATGTATTATTTTGTCCTGATACATACATTAATATAAAAAATATTGTAAATTATAAGTTTGAGAGAATGAAATTATCTGATAAATACAAAATATAATTATTTTATTCTACGTTTACAGGCCCAAGCCTGACTTAATTTTCCCGCTGTAGTACGATTTTCAACTAGATGTAAATAAATAAATAACTTTATTTCCCTTAGGCATTAAAAATAATGCATGCCAATAGTAAAAAGAACAATAATTTTTGATACATTTTAGTACATCTAATTATTTAAATTTGTTCTGTGTCCAATAAATTTTCTTCAAACGTTCGTCGATTTTGTAAGGGCAGTCATTCAGTAGAATATTCTTAATCTTCTTTTTTAAGCTTCTTTCACTAAAACTCTTCCAATCAGTTGGTAAATTGTTAAACATGTTGATACCCATAATTGAATTCCATTTGTTTTTTGAATACTTGAAACATATGTAACTTTAAATTTATTTTGATTTCTTCTTTGACGTAGGTAAATATCAGAGTTTAGTCAAAATGTAGAGTGATTTCTTTTAATGTAAAGTAAACTTTGTAAAATGTATATTGATGCCAATGTTAGCATGCCTAGTTTTTTTTAATAATGGTCTGCAATAGGTTTTTGGGTATAAATATCATTGAGGTATAAACAAGGTAATGCACGTACAACTCAATGTAGGGTACATTATGCATTTTGTTTCGTTTAAATTAACACTTCTGAGCGCTGAACAATATTTATAACTACATATCTAAGAACCGATTTCATATGATTCCAGTGGTTTATGTACCATTCCTGTAATCAATCGTAAATAGACAACGAAAATAGACAATAGACAATTCTTTATTACACTAAGCATACAATACAAGGTCAATAGAAAACGTCAGATGAAAGTATATGGATATACATATTCTTCTTTTCTGAATGTGTACAATACAAAAAATTAGTCCATAGAACATTGCAATTTCTTGATTTAAAATAAAATACTGTACACGAAACAGTTTTCACACGCGAACATTAACATACTAATGACTATACTGGACTATAGACGCACACCTCTATTGTTTCCAGCGTGCTGACTGGTGTGTTGTTTTTACAACAACAAAATAGGAAAGACAAGCTAAATCAGAAAAATTACAAAAAGCATTCCACTAGACTTCTTATTAGGTCCCCTATTTTTGATTATATACATAGCGCCGGATGTAAGCACAGGCTATATAGGCGCGCGTCTAAGGGCCCTCACCACAAAGGGGACCCGTGCCACACATAATAATAATAATAATAATAATAATATTTATTTATCGAAAAAAATTATAAATTGTGTAGGCTTTTACAACTAATATATTAAGTCTAAAAAATACTGGAGCTTAAATTTTCTACTTTTTCATGTTATCTTATTTTTTAAATTTGTTGGTTCTTCTTTAAAAAATTTATCCAGTGGAAATAAAGGATTGTTCATTACAATTTCTTTTACTTTTCTTAATTCTGTTCTTCCAATTACTTCAATTTTGTGATTTTTTTCTAATTTGATTAACGACTCTTCCCACATGCAAAAGCCTCTTGCAAGATAAAAAAGGTCATTGACTTGGACCTGGGCGGCAATAAGGGCCCGCACCACTGGTTGAGCCTAGGGACCCACAGCTCCTAAATTCGGCTCTGCATACATATTACGAGATTGGTATTTATGCATTATACCGACCACCAACTGTTATGATTATTATCTAGGGGGGCAAACCAAACAAACTGAATGGATAAAAAGTAGAGACGTTTTATTATTTAGCCTACAATTTACAAGCATTTAAGATGACTCGTGCAATTTTTGAGACTCCCAGAAGACAACCAAATTGGCGTTATGTAATCTAATCCCCTTAATACAGTGCGGTGCGGAGGTTAGGTTAGGTTAGTTGTTCATCAAGTATTCAATTAATTAACATAACGTAAACTAACCACAACAGCACAATGCATAAATAGATTCTCCACTTAAAACAATATTTCTTGATAAAATAGATGTGGCTATAGACCAAGTGAGGAGGGAGAGGAGTTTCACGGTGCGACATATGATAAATTCTGTCGACAATAGAGTACTCTATACAATTACAGTAACAGTAACCTGACCTATCATTACCACCGCAGCGCCACATTACAGGTGGTGGTCGGTATAATGAATAAGTACCAACAGATTTTACCAGGAACATTTGAACACAAATGTATTTCTTATTCGATTATGATACTACCATCATGATCCCACTTGAGTGCAAATCATAAAAACTGTAATATCGTAAATTCAACTGAGGACAAAGTCGCATCAGTTTGCAATCAATCTGACAACCACCCAAATTAAAATTTATCGGTAGTACTAATAACAGGGTTATTCTTAAGGACATTCACTTATATCAATTAACGTATGCATTCCTTTTGTTTGTACTGATGAAAATTCAAACAGCTCATCATGATTCGTAGTGTAGTTCCACGGGTTAGCCACAGAATGCAGCATACACCACATATCAGCGAATTTCCCTTATATAGGGAAGAAGCTATTACGATTAAATATAATTATAACGGTTTTTAGTCAATGCTATTTACCGTATTCGGCATAGTAAGACCTAGCTAGGCCCGGGACTTTTCGTTTTGAGGTCCCCAGACCCCAAAAACACCATTCGTTCGAAACTGTATATATATGTGTGTGTGTGTGTGTGTGTGTGTGTGTGTGTGTGTGTATGTGTGTTCATGGGTTCGATAACTCTCGTAAATCGCAAAAAGGTCCGATTTTCATGAAATTTGGTACAAATGTGTAAAGCAACATTCATTACTTCAAGTTCGAAAACCATACAGATTGACCCATCCAAAGTGGTATTATGTTGGGGGGGAGTGGTTGTACCCCAAACATGTTTTTTTTTTATTTTCACATGTATTATTTGAAAAACTCAAACTTTAGTTTTCCCCATTGAATTCAGCTTTAAAAAAACCCACAATTTGGTGTTTTGATAATTTCTCTACGTCAATTTTGGTTACAAATATTGGCAGTGCTAAACCGGGGCCTACTAAACACAGTACGTTGTCCAATGCTATTTTTATGGAGATTAAGAACAATTTTATATCTCGCTTATTTATGAACGTATTTTTTCACGATTTTTCTACTTTTCGCCTGGTATGACTTCAGCTAAAATTGCAGGTGTGACTGTCGCAACTGCTAAGATGATCTTTTGTCGTAAATGGTCAATGTCACGGATATTTTCAGCATACACCACATTCTTTACATTTTCCCAAAATAAAAAGTCCAGCGGAGTTAAATCTGGGATTTGAGGTGGCCAGTACAAAGGGTCATCCGAGTAGTTGCGTCAGTCCACACCTGCAATGTTGGCGAATAACTGGTGAGAAGTGAAAAATCGTATTGATCTGTGTCGATGAAATAATGGTGCGCTCGTCGAAGTTTACTAGGACAAAACTAAAACTTGTCCTACATATTCTCTTTCACACTATGTATTCATAAATGTAAGATTTTGTATATTTCACCTTTAACAATTTTCTCGAATGTAGGGAGTTCTTATTCAAACACCCTGTATAGATGGTACAAATGTAACAATATGTAAAATGGTAAAATCGTTTGTGACGTAAATTATTGAACCTCAGAACGTAGAATAAAATGGCATGTTATTAAATTATAAATTCTTTGAGATTATTCTTAACAGATTTTACTGCAACAAAATGTAATGTACAATATACTTTCTTAGGTAAAGTTTTTATTTTATTGTTTGTCCCGTTGAAAATCGTTCTGTGAGATGGAAATAACAGTGCTAGCTTTGGGCTTTGCGAATAGGATTAGACTTAATTTCATTAACATATTTTGGAGTGATTATTAGACGATTTGAACTCACACAAACTATAAAATGGACAACTCACTCTAAATTAAGGGATTTACCATACATTAAAATAAAATATAATCAATTTTCCCTAAGACTACCTACAAAAGAGTATTATAGCAATTGTAAATTACAATTGGGCCCTACCGAAAAAGTTGTGGTCAGGTTTTTCTAGTCTAGAAAAAGTTACACAAGATAAATTTGGTTAAATTACATAAGATGACATAATAACGTTCATTAACTTTTATCATAGACTAACTACTGTAGTTAGTCTATGCTTTTATTCATTTATTTTTATTTCAACGGCTGGACTTAGCTGCCGCATGACCAGTCGCCTGACTTTAAAATACGTTAGCCTTTATTGCCCTAAAAATAGGTAGGTCTGTGAGGCTATGTTACGCTATCATCGTTATTTTTGTTGAATATTTTGACAATTATTTATTAGATTGACGTTTTGCGCAAATATTACGAGTCATTAATTTTTATTACATAACACAAAGACCTTCAATTTTTGCGGTTAGTTATTGAAAAATACTGATTTAAAGTTATTGTTTGAGGATTGGAAGACTGTTATATAAAAGGAATTTAAAATGAATATTTTACAATATAAATTAAGTATACTCTAACTTCATTGTTATGTAAAATTGTTTAGTGAGTCTAACTTAGATTCTGAAAATAGCATCGTGGAGAGCTTCGTGTTATCTGCGCGTGAAACACGAAAGAACTTTGTTGGTGAGTGATTTAAGTTGTAACCCCAAAGATAAGTATCGATCTAACTTTCAGCTATCCATGTGCGCATTACTGCATTGAGTTTCCTGCAGTGCAGTGATTGGTGCTCGACACGAAACTGGTAGCGACATTGGTGCGCAAGTGTGACAGTTTTAAGTCCAGCAATATTGTTTATCTTTTATGTCTTTGCCTTTTATCCGCCATGATTGTCAATTCAATTCTAATCTTGTTTCAATCTCCCGCGAAAGCCCTTATCAGTAATTATTTACTGACAGGTGGAATGGGATTTTAGTTGTTTATTTTTCCGCTCATTTTACAGTTTGAGTTGGAGAGAAGTGTTGCCTGTTAATATTGCTCAGTGTCGTTGGATAACCTATTTAACTTTGACATTTTAACTCACAGTCTAGAGTATAATTTGAATATAATACTCAATGTCATTAGAGGAGTTTGAAGAATTTGAACCAGATAAAATGGATGCCTGTTTCACTGCATTTGATAAAGACGGGTAAGCTGTAAAACACTTTAAAATATATTAAATATATTTATGTTTTTTTCATATCCAGATCAGCCTAGGCCTAGTATAGACTCTCGGAGGAAGATCTTGAATTTTGTTATAAAGTTTTTTGTTTCAAATCAAAACAAAAAACAAACCTTTAGGTGTTCGTCTTTAGGTTTTTATTTTATTGTATTCATGAATGGCAAGCAGCCAATTTACAAAATATACAATCATGCAGGATAGCAAAAACATAAAATCATACAAAATAGGTACTTAAGACTAGAAAGAATTGATTGAATGCTCAAAGGAAATATATCAAATTATTATAACAACAAGGTACTTCATGCCTCCCAGGATAAATATATACTTATTAACAGTGATGCCGACAAACTTACCTACACTCAGATAAAAAAAAAACTTGTGACTAGGAAATTAAGATCAGGAAAACCCAACAACTAACAACCAAAATACAAGAAGCTCCCAGTAGAAATAAATAAATCTGCCATGTCATCAATAGAGAAAGGAACATAAATAAAAGGAAATGTAGCAACATCGCTTTAGAAATTGAAAATAAAAAAAAAATACTGACCCTAGAATAATAAAGAGTAGTTTTAATGAGTTCTTTGTTAAGCTGGGATGTCAACAAACTGCTACTAACCGGAGCCATTGCAAACCTTACAATAACAAAGATTAACTTCACGTGCGTCTAACGCATCCAGTCAAACCCTAAACGAATTTGAGCTAATCTTCAGAAAAGTCCTCTAAGACATTTTCAAATCCATTTCATCTAAAATCTCAAAAGGAGTCGATGGATTATCCACTAAAATAATTAAATTCTGCCAAGACGAGTTAGCTAAGCCTATTATTGATATCATAAATGCATCTGTCGCCCAAGCCACAGTAGTGATGGGACTACCGACTACTTTATACTATCGACTAGTGACTAGTCGACTACTTTCAAACATCGACTTGTCTAGTCGACTAAGTTAGCTTCCTTGTTTGATTTTGGTTTAGTTGAGCAGCCGTTTAACCAACTAGTCGACTAGTTAAATTCTCCTGCAACTCTGAAATAATTCGTCATTTCTTTCATGTCTTGACTGGATTTCTTGATTTCCCTAGTTTTGTTTAGGACGCGACCGACTCGGATCACTGTTGAGCAATTCTTTACTTAGGATTTTTTTGTAATAATTCAAGTTTTTTTAATATATATGTTTTTCATTCATAACTACATTTGTACTCACCATGAAATATTGTTTGTTACCTAGGCCTAGTATTCTTTGTGACAGTAAAACTTTCATTTTTCAACAATACTGGTACCTAAAATAGATCCTTAATAAAATATTATAATAACCTATTATTGTACACTTTAGATAGTCAACTTGTTTTACAATGTCGTGAGCCTTAAAAATTACATTCATGACACAATTTTACTGTTTATAATTTGGCCAATTTAATTATTTAAATAATTCAGAGTATCAATCAACAATGAAAAGATAATGTACGGCAGTACACTAAAAATAAATATTGTTTTAATTAATTGTAATGTCAAATAACTTTTCCTAATTTTAACTATTTTTGTTGCTATGAAAATTTTGACTAGTAAGTTGAAACACTAAATCGAAGAGGCAACAAATAAGTAACTTACCACGAAATAAAACTTTCTATCGACTAGTCTCAGTATTTCCCATCTCACTAAATCATTGCTCGTTCTAGTCGTAAACGTAATGTCGACTAGTAAAAACATGTGACTAGTACAGTAGATTCAATACTAGTCGGTCATTCCATATGACTAGTGTAAATAAGCGACTAGTCATACATGTTAGCAATACTAGTCGGTTAAACGACTAGTCTTCTAGTCGATTACCCCGTCACCATCGACTAGTAAAAACAACCGACTAGTCGACTAGATTGGCTACTAGTCGGTTAAACAACTAGTCAAGTAGTCGACTACCCCATCACTAAGCCACAGTTCCAGACCTCATGAAAATATCAGTAGTGTATCCTAAATACAAGAAAGGTAACACTAACGCAGTGGAGAACTATATACCTACCTATCTCTATTTTACCTACATTATCTAAATACCTTAAAAAATGTATCCATAAACAACTCATCACTTTTCTAAATCGCAACCGTATCATATCTCCATACCAGCACGGCTTTCAAGAGGGAAAATCTATAAATTCTGCAATCAATCAACTCTGCAATGCATCACTATGCAGTGGGAGGAGAAAAAACAGGTAGCAGGGACTTTCCTAGACATACAAAAAGCTTTTGATAGCCTAGACAGAGACATCCTAATTTCTAAAATACAAAACCTCGGAATACAAAACTATGCACTTGATTGGATTAAGAGCTACTTCCACAGCAAAGTTGACAACAAACTACTGACATAGAATTTTTTCAAGACAATACAGAAACTAAATTTAGATCAACTGTAATGAAAACACACATGGAATCCCACAAGGCTCCAGTACTAGGCCCATTGTATTTTCTCATCTATATAAACGCTTTGCTAAGCGGCCTATCCGATCAAAGAACATGCATACTATTTGCAGACGATATTAAAATATTATCCTCAATTGAACCACTATTAAATTTCAGCTCTGTAACAGAAGAAACTATGACTCAAGCAACCAGTTTTTGTAACTCCATAAACCTAGTTATCAGTAGAACCAAAACCGCTCACATCAACTTTACTCGCCGCAATAGAACCACAGAATATCCACCCCAACCAACTTCATCTAATTCGGAAACAATATCAACAAAATTTTTGGCTATTGAAGTGGATAGCAACCTTACATGGCAAAACCATATTGAAATCCTGCATACAAAATTATCTACAACTTTATACGCCTTAAGAAGACTTAGAATGATCACCAATAAAGAAACCACCAAGATAGCCTATCACGCATTATTTGCTTCTCATCTCCGTTTTGGAATTGTGGCCTGGGGAGCAGCAAGTCAATCAAACCTTTAAAAACTAATCATTCTACAGAAAAAAACCATCAGGGTCTTGGCAACACCTTTCTCCTCAAGAACACTGCAAACCCTACTTTAAAACCAATCAAATCCTAACCTTAACCTCCTTATACATTTTTGAAACAATAAATTTAATAAAAGAAGAACCCCCCGTAAAATGAAGTGACTGCCACCACTATAATCTCAGAAATAAAACAAACCTAAATTTACCCCAGCATAGGCTCCACAAAATAAGTAAAACCCCATCTTATGTGGGTGTCAAGTTGTATAATTTTCTTCCAGAAAACTTTGAAATAATCACTGACATTAAAATATTCAGGAGGAAACTTAATAGACCGTATTACAATATAAATGAGTTCTACGAAGAACATTCTAAATTTAGACCTCAACAATAACCTAACCAATGACACAACTTCCCACCCGTACGTAGGGAAGTCAAGAAAAAAACAACGGACGATTCCCCGGTCTTGACGACTGCGGTGAAGAGGACCATTGTAAATGGTAGATGGTAAATGTAAACAAGGTAGTGCAATAATATGAACAATAAAAACAATAGACAACAAAATTAGTTAGGTTTTATGCGAATAGTCCAAATTACACTAATGTCATGTAGTTTGCATCATCTTTCAGGAGCTCACTCTTGTAGAGTAAATTCGCACGTAATCGTATATCGTTATAATTGTTCGCCATAAAGGTGGATTTGATGACTCATGCCCAACTAAGTTTATAGAAAATCCGGATTTTTCAAAATCTAGACTGACCGCCACAATAGTCCGGATTTTTGAGAGTCACTGTATTTTATTTTTTTAGGCTAGAACTTATCAAATTGTAGATATTGTAGTCAAAATCGAACTTCAAGACAATATATTTTTGGGGTAGGCCAATTGAGAAAAGTCCAAGTTAAGTGCTCTGGAGTTATTCATAGTTTTTTTTTTGTAATTTATTTTTCAGAATGTATTGTCTAGGGTTGTTTACGTGCCTTCTCTAATGCATGCCAGTTGCCTGTAGGGTTGTATTGGTTCGTGTAAAAAAGCGACTGTAAAGAGCTACTTCGTACATGGGGCAGGTACAGGTTACTATAACTACAACTGTCGCATCAGTAACTTTCACAATCAAAGTATACAGTGCATAAGTTAGTAAAAACTGCCAGCATTTGTCGCTAACTTAACTATTTACATTTCTGATTGGAACTGCATAAACCAGAAAATTACAAAAAATAGGTCACAGGGCTGTTTAGGGCTCAATGGCATTATGTGTTTTCATATAGGAGATGCAAAACTATCTATCAGTCCACATTCATCCACAGAAATAAAATTAATAAAATTAGACCTAGTTCTGTAGAAAGAAATAACTACTTAAATTTGTCAGCATTTTTTTATCACTGCTTTAAAAGCTTTTCTCACTGTTCAAACAATAATTTTTTTATCTGACATGGCCGATGCATGTTCTAAACATTTGCCATTAATGTAATCTATTCATTTTCTAAGACTATGCTAGCTAACTTATTTTTATTTTGAAGTCATCATTTGGAACTTCTTCATAGCTACCAATTTAGTCCCCACAGTTAAAATAATTCAGGTTTAAAAAATGGGACAGAATTAGAAAGTAAAATTATAATACCCCCCGTCGCAGCAAACCTGCTTACTCAGCGAATATCCAATGAATATATATGTCTTAATAACACATTGAGCCTCTTACCAGGATTCATAAGAAATATATTCATAAATAAGCGATATTTAAAATTATTCATTATTCTCCATAAGAATAACATTAGGGATGAGTACGCAGGTTTGCTGCAACAAGGAACATAAAATAATGGGTTTTCATGCAAATATCAGTATAAATCATCAAAGTGAAGTCGCATACCAAGTTTCATCCAAATACATTCATAAATAAGCGATATATAAAATTTGTATTACTCTCCATAAGAATAACATGGGGACCGAGTACCTAGGTTTGCTGCTACGGGAACCATAGGCGAAAAATTTTTTGTACAAACAACAACAAACCACAAACAGATGAAGCGATATACCAAGTTTCGTCAGTTTATGTTCATAAATAACCAAGATATAACATTTTTCTTTTTCTACATAAGAATAACATTGGACAACGCACTGTGTTTAGTATACTTTCAATATATCAGTAACAAATTGACGTAGAGCAATGATTAAAATACCAAATTGTTTTTTTTTTTAAGCTGAATTCAGTGGTGTAAATTAAAGTTTTATTTAAATAACAATTACATGTGAAAACCCCCAAAAACAATTTTTGGGGTACGAAACCCCCCAAAACCCCCTTTAGGATGGTGCGATTTGTCTGGTTTTCGAATTCGTTCAAATAAATAGTACTTTACATATTTGTACCAAATTTCATTAATATCGGACCATTTTTACGAGAGTTATCATGATTACGGACACATATATATATATATGCATATATAAAAATTTGAACGAATGGTGTTTTTGGCATCTGGGGACCTCAAAACGAAAAGTTATCATGGTCTCGGGCTTAAGTCTTACCATAAGACCTACGGTAATAGCTTCTTCCCTATAGGGGAAATTCGCTAAAAACAACGATTGAGTAGTAAGTTAAGTTAATTATAGAGGAAATAAAAATATGAGATTATGATAGGTGTATTTAAGGTATAACCTGACCTAACCAAACAGCTGCAAAGCGCTGACAGTTGATTCTCTATTGAATAAGTAGGCTAAAATAGGTTGGGTTTGGACAAGTAAGGAATGTGAAAGATTGGAGTAACTTTTATGAATTTTACCTCACAAGAGATACGTCTGAAGCGGATTATATTAACCCTGTCACTATCGATAGGATATTGACTTTCACAACTTAGGCTTTGCAATCAGCTAAGCTTAAGTTATCATTTAATTAAGTTAGTGTACTCAGTGAAGCCTCTATTATTAATTATTGGAGGTTGGCGGCGCATTTGTCTTCAAATAAGGAGTGAGCTCAGGTATATTATTTTGCTTTTGCTCAACTCCACAATACCAAAATTGCTATGGCAAATCACAGGTGATAATGGATTGAGACAACAAGTGAGATGTGCAAGGTTGGTATAGGCCCTAGCTGTTAATTTTACCCAGTACAGGAGTTGTACAAAGTTGGGACTTTACTTATATAGGCCCTACTGAATCAAAACACGATGGTCATTTTTAAAAAATTCAAATGTTTTTGCAATAGGCCTTAGTTGAAATAAAAAGTGTTTGTTTAAAAATTGGAGTTAGTATATTCAAACTCCTCTATTAAGTTAATTCAATTTTGTGGTTAAACTTAAATATTTTTCCTACAGTTACCTAACAATGTACATGTTCTCTCACTGATTTGAGAAAGCAAAGTGGCCAATTCGCTCATCAGTGAGACAATGTTAACATTGTCTCACTCTAATTACTTTGTCTCACTCCAGATTTGCAACGTGAAGGCACGAAATAGTGAGCGCGTAACATGCAGACAAGGTCGTTTGCGCGCGAAATACGTTGGCAGCACTGGCTGTAAATCAGCTGGTCAGCTGTTGTACTGTTGTATTTGTCACAACACTTCCGGTCACGGCAGAAGCCACCATTTCATTGATTTGCCTTTTGTAAACATTGAAGGTGGTTTTGCTGTCGCAAAATGGACGTTAATGACGATTTTAGTAATAATAGTTCACCAGAAGAATCTTGTACTCCAGAAGAATTAAAAAATGTGGCGAGGAATGTGTCTCTAAATCTTCTTCCAGAGAAATCAAAACATAAATATGAAAAAAGGTATGAATTGTTTACTTCCTGGTGTGAAAGTAAGAATGTAAAAAGCCCAACGGAAAATGTACTTTACGTTTCTTTACCAATTTATTTGTTTTATGGTAACTGTAGGAAAAATATAATGTGCAACTCGAGTGCAAAGTGCAATCGCCTCACTCGAGAAACCATTCCTCACTCGCCTACGGCTCGTGAGTAAGGATTTCTCTCGAGTGAGGCAATTGCTCACTTTGCTCACTAGTTGCACAAATAACTATTGTTAGCTGGTTGGTTTAAAGTGTGCAAGGAAGTCATAATAAGATTTTAGGTTCCTTTATTTTAAGAACATAAGTTACTTCATAGCTTTATTTGATTATTTTCTTTGTTCACAGTGATGGATATCTTAACCTTCAAGAATTTGAATGCATTTGTCGAGCTATCTTTAGAAATGACAAAGGAAAGATCTACAGTTTGGAACCAGATCAGCTCAAAGAAGTGTTTGACATTTTTGATCAAAATAAGGTAAAAGATGTCTTAAAAATGATCATAAACACAAATTACTGAATGACACATTAAAAAGCCATAACATGAAATACCTAGTCGACTTTCCAAAAAGGATAACTGAAAACTCAAAAACAGCCATAGACAACTTTCTGATAAAAAATATAGAAGCATGTAATTTGACAATAGAAGGCATAATAACATGTTTGTCAGATCATGATGGACAGATTTTAGAAATTAATCCTATGAATTTAAAAGATCAATACAAACAGTCTGTAAAACAAGAAATACGTAAGTTTTCTTGTGAAAATATTGAACATTTTTGTATGCTTTTAAAAAATGAAAATTGGGAGGATGTGTATTTTTCCCTTATAGAAAAGAAATATGACACTTTGCATGATAAATTAATTTTTTACTTTCATCTGGCTTTTCAAAAAACTCTAATAACCAAAAATGATAGAAACAATCACTGGCTTACTGAAGAACTGAAAGCCAAACAATACAGAATAGTACAAATGACAAAAGAATACAGAAAATGCAAGCAATATAAGATTAAAAATATGTTAAAAAAGGAAAAGATTGAATTTAGGGCAGAATTAAATCAAGCTAAAACCAAATATTTTGAGACAAAAATCAATAGATCTTCTAATATCCAAAAAAACTCTGGGGTATTATAAATTCTGAAGTTGGATAAAAAAATAATAAAAAATGTAACAATATCACATTAGATAAAGGAAAATATACTGTTGATGATCCTAAAACTATTTCAAATGTCTTCAAGGACTATTTCATAAATATGGTAGAGGACATTGACCCTAACAGCAATAAGCATGTACTGTGTATGGACTCAGAGACTGGCTCGATCCAAGATTCGTTTTTAAAGCCTAAGTTTAGTTTCAAGCCAGTCGATGAGAGGGAGGTGGAACGTATAATAAGTTCCTTCCTGGTAATGCACTGTCGTGTAAACCTAGCAGTGAACTATGCCTCTATGCTGATGACTCCAACTTAATGATATCATCCCCAACATTAGAACAAACAGAAGTGACCGCTTTTGTGGAGCTCGGAACTTTGGGCAGCTACTTGCTAAACCAAAATGTAATATTAAGTCATAAAAAAACAAATTTTATTAAATTTAAAACAGCACAAAATAAAGTTCACCCTGAACCAATAATAATGTGTGACTCACAACTAATTGAACAAAAAACTAGTATAAATTTCCTGGGTCTAACAATAGATCAACACTTAGATTGGAATGAGCATGTCAGCAGAATATTAACAAAAATTAATTCTGGAATTTATGCCCTTACAAAAATGTCCTTTTATTGTAATGTTACAACACTAAGGGATATTTATTTTGCTTATATCCATTCTTTCATTTCATTCGGTATTTGTCTATTTGGAGCAACCAAAAAAGTTAATTTGGATAATATATTAAAACAACAGAAGAGAGCAGTAAGAATAATGCTTAAACTAAACCATGATGAGTCAGCCAAAGAACACTTTAACAGTTAAAAATACTTACTGTATATAGGCAATACATTTTCGATTCTATTTTATTGGTCAAAAATAAAATGGCAAATGAAGTTTCTAACCAACCTGTGCATCATTATAATACAAGAAAAAAGAATGCGGTTATGCAGAATCATCATAGATTAAAATTGTATGAGAATAGGCCCTCATATGCTAGGGAAAAATTTCTAAAAAGTATCCCAGAACAAATAAGAAATGAAAAAAATCACATTAAATTAAAAAAAAAACAACTGAAAGAATATTTAATTGAAGTGGCCATTTACTCGTTAGAGGAATTCTTCCATCTCCCTCTAAAGGGATTTAGTCTACATTAAGTCACGTATAAAATACAATTGTTTAAAGTGGAAGTTGAAATCCTTGATTAGCTCCTGCTGTACTTAATGCTGCTGTACTTGATGGTGCGATTGTTTATTAATTGTACCATTTTCGACGCTGTTCAAATATTGTACTCTGTACTTCTTCATGAATAAAGATGATTGACTATTGACTAAGATTTAAATAGTTTACTCTTAAGTTTCGTTTCCACTATGCCTTTTTTCATGCGTCTTGCGCCTTTCGCCCAGGGGCATGGGAGACGCACGGTGATGCATGCAACGCCTCATGCCTCATAAGTAGTTGCACGGGTAGCCACAAGTAGGCGCATGTGCTCCCCGAGATCGACGGGGAGCATCTTGCAACACTCATGGCTCACTAGTAGTTGATATCGGACCCCTACGATTATAGCCTACCATATATAACGCATATATTATTTTTCAGTTTTAGTTTAGTAACTTGAAAAACGCAAATTTATTTTTGTCAATTTTGTTTAATATTGAGTTATAGGTTTGTGTTTCTTCAGGTTTGGTTTTCTGTTTACATCAGTTTACATATTACATATTATATTATATTACATATTATTAGTTTACATATTATATTTCGGACCAGTTAATACTGTATATCGATATTTGTCCAAAATTTAATTAGGCTAATTTTCTTAGTTTATTCATTATGGAGTGGAGTAGCCTCCTGATAAAACAATAGCATTTATCAGAAAAACCTATCAGTCTCATATTTTTACATGCATTAATTTTACATCCGGGGCTTTTCTGAGTCTTTTTGGGCCCAAAAACTCCGAATTTAAAAGATTAATCCCCAAAAAAAGGGTTTAGAGTTTTCCAATTGTTTTGCCCAACGAACTTGTCCAACTGATTAGAGACAGGAACGTTCCTACCAAATTTGAAGTAAATCGGACAAAACATATGACCGCTAGAGTGCAAAAACACTCACTAGCACATATACATATACACATATATGTATATGTACATATATATACATACATATATATATACATATATATATATATACATATATATATATATATATATATATATATATATATATATAATTTTGAACAACCCCCCAAAACGTGTTCAGGGGGGTCATGTTAGGAACTTCTATGGTGGTCCCGGGCTTAAGTTTCACCGTGCGGGTATTGCTAATAGTTCACTTTCCAAAGGAAATTCACTAAAAAGGTCTACGGGTAACCACTGTAGGTTAGTATAATATTGAATAATGATGCAGTATGGTTATGTAGAAACCTTGTTTTAAACGTGATTGGTGGTGTACTTTAATAAATGATCCAGAAACTTAATCACTTTAATCTTAATTATTGTAAGATAAATTTGTCTCAAGATTAATTATGGAATTCTTACAACTTATCAATTGCTATGTTTGTCCATTAGTTATCAGTATTTTATAACTCTTATCTCTATCAGTAGTATAATAGAACCTGCCCAAGATAGAAGGCCAAGATAGACGGTTGGC
Source organism: Allygus modestus (assembly GCA_963675035.1). Lineage (NCBI taxonomy): Eukaryota > Metazoa > Arthropoda > Insecta > Hemiptera > Cicadellidae > Allygus > Allygus modestus. The sequence goes on from OY776116.1 coordinate 14,902,266, forward strand.
TATCAAATCAAATTACATTTTATTCATAAATACACCCGTCGCAGCAAACCTGCATACTCAGCGAATTTCCAATGAATATATAACATAACACTTAACAGGATTCATAAGAAATGTATTCACAAACAAGCGATATTTAAAATATTAATTATTCTTCATAAGAATAACATTGGGGATGAGTACGCAGGTTTGCTGCAACAAGGCACGCAAAATAGTGGGTTTTTATACAAATATCAATAGAACTCATCTTAGTGAAGTCACATACCAAGTTTCATCCATATACATTCATAAATAAGCAATATATAACATTTTAAGTATTTTCCATAAGAATAACATGGGGACCAAGTACCTAGGTTTGCTGCTACAGGAACCATAGGCGAAAAATTGTTTTTTTGTGCAAACAACAATAAACCATAACCAGATCAAGCCATATACCAAATTTTGCCAGTTTATGTTCATAAATAAGCGAGATATACAATTTTTCTTTTTCTCCATAAGAATAACATTAGACAACGTACTGTGTTTAGCACTTTCAATATCTCGGTAACCAATTGACGTAGAGCAATGATCAAAATACCAAATTGTTTGTTTTTTTAAGCTGAATTCAATGGTATAAATTAAAATTTGATTTAAATTAAAATTACATGTGAAAACCCCAAAAAACACATTTTTGGGGTACAAAACCCCCCTTCGGATGGTGCGATTCATCTGGTTTTCGAACTTGTTCAAATAAATGGTACTTTACACATTTGTACCAAATTTCATTAAGATCGGACCTTTTTTACGAGAGTTATCGTGCTTACGGACACATATATATATAAATATATATATAAATATATATATATATATATATATACATATATCAAAATTTGAATGAATGGTGTTTTTGGCATCTGGGGACCTCAAAATGAAAAGTTATCATGGTCTCGGGCTTAAGTCTTACCATGAGACCTACGGTAATAGCTTCTTCCCTATAGGGGAAATTCGCTAAAAGTACAATTAATTGTACAAGAATATTGAGTAGGGAATCTCACAGTTACAAAACAAAAAGAGTTACATTAATAAAAAAATCTTTGACTTAAAATATATTTTGACTTTACAATGTTAGGTACGCTTGGTAAAATTATATTATAGTTTTATCTTCCCAAAATTATATTTTAGTTATCTCACTATCTCATTGCAATCCACCCAGTTTATCCACTGTTAACGGACTTCCAAAGCGGAAGTTTGCACACAAAGATGGGCGTGTCTGGTAATCAAACAGTTTCCTCTTTCAAGTAATGTAGTAATGGATATAGCTATTTTTAGTCTTGCCTGTCTACAGGGCGATCAGTACACGATGGCTTATAATGAAAGAAAATAAGTAAATATAATATATTGACAATAAATGACGGCATGAAGTTTTATTTAAACTGCTCTTATTTAGCGGTGTCTGCAGATCAATATGTTATTTATTATCCATGAACATTCAAATTGGAAGGGGGAATGTGGAGGCAAATGGAAAATTATTTTAGTATTTCAATCATTTAAGGATGTGCGATTACTTTTCTATGAAATATGTTTTTTCATCGCTCTTTCCCTAAAGTTGGAGGGGGTGTGATAAAATTTCCTTGTCACTAGGGGTATTCTGAAGTCTGTGGGACACAAATGATAATAGGTACTTTGGTATTATACGGATGCCACCCTTATACTGCGCGCTGCGGCAGTTATGTTAGAAAGGGTTATCATAAAAATGATTGTAGGACTTTCCTTGTTTCGTTACGAATCGAATGATACCTGATGAGTCATACTTCCGGCCGCCAAACCCCCTCCAAATAGGCCAAGGTCGGGTCGTTGACCAGAGCGCGCGCATCACCTGTCACCGCCTGTATCTGGGTCAGTGTCATGAGTGATTTATTGCCGTGCACTACGTTACATTTGTTTTCATAATGAGTGACGTTCTTTTGGTGTGGGATTTACCTCGAAATGAAGAGGAAACCGTACGTATTTTTATGATAACCCATCCTAACATAACTGCCGCAGCGCGCTGTATATTTGGCGGAGTACATGTGGCGATCGGGTGTGGCTGCTAGCGGCGGCGACGCATTCAACACAATCCTAGCGGACATCGCTGCCTTTTGGGAGGCACAACACAAAGACCGCTCCTCAGAATGATGTAAAATTTGTACAGTAAGTCAATAAAAGTACGTTTTTTTCGAATTATGTAATTATCCTTCGTATCCGGTAAAAATTTAACCTCCAAAAATAGTGGCATCCGTATAATACCAAAGTACCTGATAATAAGACCTTTATTTATAGGTTTTTCTGTACAATATGATAAACAATTTTCAGGTATATTAAGAAAGTTGCTTGTTAGTAAACTCATTTTTATTTTATTTCTAGGCTTAACTTAACTATCCAAAATGTTAACATTTTTTATTGTTAAGGTAAGCCTAGAAAAAATATAAATCAACAATCCAGAGGCTGTTAAAAATCAACTATCATTTTTAAACTTATTTGTTTTATCTTTTAATAAAAGATCTTTGGTAAATTTAAATGAAATAAAAACTGTTTTTTTTACCATAGGTTACTTATAATAACCACTTACAGTATGTGAAAATACGTATGATGTTACCTTGCTATAAACTACTTAATTGCTATAATTTTAAACGTATCCCCTTTATAAACATTAGCAAAAATCTTGTTTAAAAAAATTTAGTGTTTTAGCTGTAATATAATATTTTACTGATATGTAATTAAGTATAATATTGTCATACATTTATGTTTATTTGACAAAGTCTATTGTAATTGTGTATTACTTAATGAAAAATAAAGATCTTGAATCTTAAATCTTAAGTAAAGAAATCATTGATTCCTGGAAAAACAGATTCCTCAGTCTTTAAATTGAACGAGTTTAATTATAAAATAAGTTAGTATAATGCTATAAAAATTGCGTATAAACAACGTTCAAAGTGGTTTCTATAACAGTATGGCGAATTGCTTGTGTAGGACGAACTCTTGGACAGAGAAGAATTTATCTTCTGCTGGAACAATTGGATTAAAACTGTAAGTACTTTTAAGATTATAATTGTAACCTACTGCTCAAACTTTAGACTTTTTTAAAATGTTCTGAATTCAATAACCCTCAAAACTTATTGTGATTATTGCATTGACATCCCAGTAGTCACTGTATTTACAATATTAAATAGCTATTGTTGTTACCAATCCCAATAGATAAATCTCTAGTAATGTTTCTTTACGTTTTCGTAATTACATTGTATGGAAAATATTGCCTGTCTGCCATTTTTGACTCAGTTATCTGTTTGAAGTAGGTGCGACATTGATTCTATTGCTCAAAACTTTTAATTTGAAGTAGGCCTATATCTCTTCCGATTCTCTTATTTAAGATGTCCCTCTGATCCGCATGTTATTTTAAAATGTTATATTTAAAATGCTAATTTGTGAATACATATATTCTAATGGGAAACCTGCTTTACCAAATTCAAAGGTTTTATCAGGACGAAAACTAATCATCTAGGCCTAGAACTCCAATATTTTCGTTATGATTCCTACATATGGAAATATGCAGAAACAATTTAAAAATCCATTTGACCTTTACCGTACAGGCGTTTATAAGATGGCTCGCACATTAAAAACACCTGAATATAAATCTACTCTTTGAAATCTCATTGACAAGCTTATTTCACCTGTTTTGTGCTAGTTGAACTTGTCGCTGCAAGATATTGCCACCAGTAGGTTGACAAATAAGTAAGGGAGAATCACCTATTGAATTAGCATATTTATAGTTTTTAATTCTTTATTTTTCACGTTAATTGGTGAAGGCAATCTTCAAACTGATGGCTCAATTTATTTGTTTTGATGAAGTATTAAGGGCGGAATTCACAAATGTTCCTCCAAGCTCCCTTACCTTCGACCTCCCTTCAACCAGCCTCCAACCATCCCTCAACCATCTTCAGATGAAAATACCGAATTCACAAAATATGTTCCTTAAAGATGTTCCATCGTAAGTACTGGTATCCTAACAAAGCAAAATTAATGGATTCCTTTTTTTAGTTTTCAAATTAATTGTAATAATATACATGACAATATAATTTGTGATGATAGTTATGCTAATAGTTACTTTCGTTGTAATTAAATATATGTAAAACTATACAATCTCTATGAAAATTGGAGATATAAAGCAGTAGTTATTTTCTTTTCGTTTAAAGAGTCAGCTGTTAGACCGTTTCTTCCAACCAGCCTTTAACCACCCTTAAAAACTCCTTCCACAGTTCCTTTTGAGGGAGGTTGAAGGAAGGGCGGAGGCCAGATCAAGGGAGGTCAAAGGTTAGGAAGCTTGGAGGAGCATTTGTGAATTCCGCCCTAAGTGAGATATAGCGTGCCAACAAAAAAAACTCTTGAGAACAAATATCTAAAGTGGTTATTTATTGGAGACGGTGTTTTTACTCGCTAGGTTTTTATTTAAACATATGTTTATTTGTAACTTCCCAGCTTAAGTGGGATTGACAGGCGTAGTAATATCAAACTTGGAACTTAGTTCGTGAATGTGCCCAAATGAGATTTTTTCAGCATACAACTTTACCATAGAATAACTTATGTTCCTTTGTTAAATGTTAGAATATTCTACGATAATGTTCTTTTTTCAGATTGTTCGGCCAGTGAGTGCATTCTTGATCGTAGATGTACAGAATGACTTCATCTCTGGAACTCTGAATATTAGTAACTGCGCTGCTCAGCAGAACGGCTTAGAGGTAGTATTCAGCAAAACAAGATGACTCCGAATATGCACACAATTTTTGCTCTAGAAAAATTAAATTATCCATCTTCATGAATAAAAAAACTACTAATATAATTAATTGTTACCATTATATTTTATGTACTTCATTGAAATAGAATATTTATATTTGCACACATATTACACAACAACAGTGGTTTTAGGGGCTGTACAATTTGCCTCTGCACGAGTCCCCAAAAAATCTTCTACTGAGAATCTTTGAGTTTCTGCCTCAAAACTGCCCAGTTGACAGTTTATTAAATTACAAATGTCACTGTTTGTCACACATCGCTCACTGTATCAAAATAGTTTTTTGTTACGTAAAATAAATGTTACAAAACCTTTGAATTGTAAATTTTTGTTAATGAAAAATAGGAATGAGAACTGCCCACCTTTGCGGAGAGAAGACTTTTGAGAAATCTTAAACCCCGCGAGAAATCTTAAACCATAGTGAGTCGCTAGCGTAGTGGTCAAGGAGTCAGACTCCGGAACCACGGCAGTAGCCCTGTCGTGGGTTCGAATCCTGGCGAATCCCTGGCATGTAAATGTCATCAGTACTATTTAACTTGTACTGTATCGGCTCACTCCTTGCTATGCTGGATATGTTCCACGCACAGATGTATCGTCTATGTGGACGGGCAAAGTAAGGCAAAAAGAGGCTGCCTATTTTTTCAACCTCTTTTTTAGCGAATTTCCCCTATAGGGAAGAAGCTATTACCGTAGGTGGCATGGTAAGACTTAAGCCCGAGACCATGATAACTTTTCGTTTTGAGGTCCCCAGATGCCAAAAACAAATTTATATATATGTATATATGTATGTGTCCGTTACCGCGATAACTTTTGAAAGAAACCCCCGATTTTGATGAAATTTGGCACAAATGTGGAGAGTAGCATTTATGACTTTAAGTTCGAAAACCAGATCGATCGCACTATGGGAAGGGGGTTTTATGGGGGTTTACAATTTTCCAAAAATCGGCTTTTTGCACATTTGACCCCTAAATGTTAAAAACACTCAATTTTGGTTATAGCCATTTTATAGAGCTTAAAAAAAAATAATTTAGTATTTTGAATCATTAACTTAGGTTAAGTGGTTGCGGAGAAAATCCAAAAAAACGTGTCCCACGTTAATCTTATGGGAAAAAGGTTTTTAGATTTTTCTCAGATAGTTTTACTAAAAACTTCACTTTTCTGTTTATTAATGTTTTTAGCTCAACAAAACAAACATTTTGGTGTTTTTATCGTTGTTCTACGTCCAACCGTTGCAGAGATATTCAAAGTGCTAAACACAGTACGATGTCCAATCCAATACGAACCAGAAAACGTGTTTTTGTTTGGTTTAAAATTCTATATCTCGATTATTTATGAATGATTTTATGAATTGATGAAACTTGGTATGTGGCTTCAACTAGTTGTGGTATATTGATATTAGCACAAAAAACTAGTTTTTTGTTGATAGTCCCCGTAGCAGCAAACCTGCATACTCGTCCCAATGTTATTCATATGGAGAATAAGTAAAGTTGTATATCTCCCTTAATTATGAACCTACATTAAGAGAACTTGGTATGTAGCTTCACCTGGTTCAGTTGTATTGATAATTGCAAAAAAAACACATTACTTATCTTCCTCGTTGCAGCAAACCTGTGTCCTCAGCCCTAATGTAATTCTTATGGAGAATAAATAAAATGCTATATATCACTTATTTATGGATGTATTTTTGTGAAACTTGGTAAATAGCTCTATGTAGTAGTGAGTCACATATATATGCATTGGAAATTCGCTGATTACGCAGGTTTGCTGCGACGGGGGTATTTTTAACTGCCTTCTTTATGGTTGTTACGTTACAGGTGGTGGAGCCCATCAATAGACTACTGGAGACGGTCAACTTTGACGCGGTGTTCTACTCATTGGATTGGCATCCGAGCGATCACGTGTCCTTCATTGACAACCTGTCTCAGCGTTCCATCCATGACTCCAGTCCTGTGGGTTATTTATCAATTTCAATTACTTATTTATTTAGTTTATTGCACTTTTTTACCAGTGATAGCTACATTAACATTTGAGTGCATTAGGCCAAAATAGTTTACTTGGCAAAATAAAAGAAGAATTAAGTTTGTGAGGTTTAGGATTTTTAAATTTGTATCCCAATTTTTTTCAGACATATGGTTCATACTGTTTAGTTAGGGACTTAAGCCACTATAAACCAACAAATTTGAATTTAAATAAATTGAGCCAATTTTGATTGTTTTCATGACGCAACTAATGCATGGTTCAAGGTGAAGATGAATGTAGAATGAGGAAGATGCCATGAGTAGTTGCTGGCTATGTTTTTATGACACAACTAATGCATGGTTCAAGGTGAAGATGAATGTAGAATGAGGAAGATGCCATGAGTAGTTGCTGGCTATGTTTTTATGACACAACTAATGCATGGTTCAAGGTGAAGATGAATGTAGAGGAAGATGTCATGAGTAGTTGCTGGCTATGTTTTTATGACGCAACTAATGCATGGTTCAAGGTGAAGATGAATGTAGAATGAGGAAGACGCCATGAGTAGTTGCTGGCTATGTTTTTATGACGCAACTAATGCATGCTTCAAGGTGAAGATGAATGTAGAATGAGGAAGATGCCATGAGTAGTTGCTGGCTATGTTTTTATGACGCAACTAATGCATGGTTCAAGGTGAAGATGAATGTAGAATGAGGAAGATGCCATGAGTAGTTGCTGGCTATGTTTTTATGATGCAACTAATGCATGGTTCAAGGTGAAGATGAATGTAGAATGAGGAAGATGCCATGAGTAGTTGCTGGCTATGTTTTTATGACGCAACTAATGCATGGTTCAAGGTGAAGATGAATGTAGAATGAGGAAGATGCCATGAGTAGTTGCTGGCTATGTTTTTATGATGCAACTAATGCATGGTTCAAGGTAAAGATGAATGTAGAATGAGGAAGATGCCATGAGTAGTTGCTGGCTATGTTTTTATGACGCTACTAATGCATGGTTGAAGGTGAAGATGAATCTACATTCTACATTCTACAATGAGGGAGATGCCATGAGTAGTTGCTGGCTAGGATCGGCTGATTTTTTCATAAGGATCATAATTTAATGTCCTAATGACCAAAGACAACTAGATTCAGTTTTGAATCTTCCCAAAAATTGTCCATCTTGCTTAGGATTGATCAGGCGAATGTTCTCAGATTGTGAAGCAGGTGCTCTAACTACTACGCTATCCAACCTAATACAGATGATTTACAAAAATAGGATTTACAAAAATAGGAATGAGTTTTGATGACTACTAGTGACTAGCATTTGGTCCAGATATACGGTAGAATAATGCCTTTCTTGTGGTATATTTTGTTTTGCAGGTGATTTCTTGGCATTACTGTTAAGCAGGAATCGAACGTCGGAAGAACACATAGCCAAGGTGTTTCTACGATTTAGCCCTCTCGGCTATCACAACCAGTAGCCTAGAGGTTGATAGGTTAATAGTCGCTCTGCGACCCCAGCGGACAGAACCGAAGTGCTTGCAGACATTAGTAATTATTGTACCACCAGTGAACTGGCTGGGTAGTGTAGTTGTTATCGTGCTCGCCTCGTAATCCAAGGTTCGCAAGATCGATCCTGATCAAAATTGCAACATTTTGAGAAGGTTCGAAACTGGACCTAGCTGTCATTTGTCATTGGGCTATTAATTAATGATGCTTTCTAAGAACAGGTCGACGTTAGATAGTAACAAGACCAGGGTTTGGACCGTTCCCTATCAAAACGTTAAAAAATGCCACTGGCGTAGAAATACACGAAAACAAAAACTAAGTAGTTACAAATTTTGCTAAAAGAGTGCAGCTTCAATCGGAGAATGTTGTAGGCTATAAAATATTGAATAGAATTAAATTACTATGTTAATGGGTAAATATTTCCAATAAAAAAATTAACTAATTACCTAAATCAAAGTTTACGGTTTCTGAACAACATTTTGTCGGTGACAGGTGACAGCGGAGAACGCCAAGGTGTATGACACAGTGACGTTCGAGGGGCCTCCGCTGATGAAGCAGCGGCTGTGGCCACGCCACTGCGTGCAGGACTCGTGGGGCGCTGAGCTGCACAAGGATCTAAAAGTCAGTGGCCTTTCCCGCAGAAAGCTGAGTATTATGTAAACGGCAGTTGTGGTGAAAACGGGTTGTTTGGTCTCCGCCCACTTTGAGCGCTAGTGGCTAGGTCGCTCAGAGGGGTGCATTTGTGTACACTTGCACACTTCCCACACAAGCTGTTGCCATCCCTCTCGGCGACCGAGGTATTCCCCACTCCACCCGCTGCCACCCCTCTCGGCGACCCGACAGTGGAGGTGCCACGGGAGCGCAACCCTTCTCCTATGCCAGTCCGCTTTCTATAGTGTTTTATAGTCTTCTGTACGTTTACTTATCAGGCAACATAAAACATAATTATAAGTAATATCCTAACAATAAGTCGTATGCACACTATAAGCAGACGTCTCGATGGCCAGCTCGTAAACAAAGAGTTGAGGGGAAAGTTACCCCTCTACTATTCATACACTGTTTATTGACAACACCAGTTGAGAAGCTATCCAATGAAATGTAACGGTGTTTAACAATCAGCTGTGATAAAATCAAAAGACGTATCAAATTTCTAGATTTAACTATTTTCTATCCAGATTTAACTAAAGCGTTTGATAGTGTCTCTTATGATTTAATGCTTAAAAAAACTACATTGTATTGGTGTCCGAGGGAGAGCTTGGCGCTGGTTTGAATCATACCTTGTTGGAAGACAGCAGTATGTTGCAATTGAGCACATAAATACTTTTAACCAAGTGATACATTTAATTCTTCAGCGAATATTACGGTGTCCCTCAGGGATCTATTTTGGGACCTCTATTGTTTTTATTATATTTGAATGGTTTCCCATCAATAATAGAACAGCCTAACAGTGTTTGTCTCTTTGCTGATGATATAAACATAAAAATATCTGGTAAATCAAATGCTGATATGGAAATTTCATCTTTTGTTCATCTTTCTAGTGTCATTCAACATTTACATGATATGAATTTGTTACCAAATCCGGAAAAAACAAAAATTATTAATTTCTCATTTTCAAGGCAAAGCTCAGCTAACACAAATATTTTCATGAATGAAATTTTATTAAGTGAAGTTAAAACAGTAAAGTTTCTTGGACTGAATATTGATGATAGATTTAATTGGGATTGCCATGTTAATTCTGTTTGTAAAAAGGTATCTTCAGGCCTGTATGTGTTGAGGCAAATGTATAAATTTAGCAGTTTCAAAACTTTAAAAGTAATTTACCATGCACTGATTGAATCGCATATTTCTTTTGGGTTATGCCTATATGGGAGTGCATCAGTTAATAATTTGAATAGTATATTGATATTGCAGAAAAAAGCACTTCGTATCATGTTAAAATTAAAACCAAAAGAATCTGTAAAAGAACACTTTAAAGAAACAGGAATTATGACTGTGCACAGTTTATATATTTTTCAATTAATTCTTCACGTTAAATCAAAATTAGGAACAATGCCAACGTTGAATTCTTTTCATAACTATTCAACCAGGAAAGGTAATCAGCTGGCTTACAATAGGTATAATTTGTCAATGTACAAGAAAATACCCTCTTATAATGGAGTTCAATTGTTTAACAAATTACCCTCAGGTATTAAAAATATTGCTGGCTTTAATTTATTTAAAAAACATCTGAAAACATTTCTTATCAATAGATCACTGTATAAGACAGAAGAATTGTTTACTTATCTTTAGAACATTGATCAAATGGAATGAGTTGTAAGTTAGTTTTGAGGTAAAAATTATGTTTTGGTTAGTTGGGTAGTTGTTTATAGGTACTGTATTGTACTGTATATTACTGTATATTGTTGACGCCATTCTGTACTATTATGTGCATTTTTGGAATAAAGTTATTTTGATTGATTGATTGATTGAAATCACTTTGTCCGAAAGGAAGGATTGTGGTAGGGTTAACTTCCCCTCACCAGAGTTGTGGAAGTACGAGGGCTGTTCAGAAAGGAAGTTCCTTTTTGGTGTAAAAAACATTCAATATATTTACAACAATAATTGTATTATATGCATCTTAAAGAACATGACAAACTATTTGTCTAAGTAATTCCCACAAATATTTAAGCACTAATGATACTGTGATGGACGAGCAAGCTTATCTGCTGGCTAAACAGTATAAACCCACTTGCCATCACGGGGATGTAGCTTGATAAATTAAAGAGACGTGTACCATTGACTATAAATACTGAAGTAGACTTCTCATTGCCATTATAAAATGTGTCCCTAGTTTTGTGTGTGCCAGGATTGAAAGAGGTCGTAGTTTACACCAATCACCAACAGAGTATACTGCTGTCAACTATTGCTTATCCTCTCAAGGAGCGGATAATACAACAGTTGGTGTGTCAGGAAGCAAACATAAGTTGATTATAACTTGCTTTCTGGGGTGGAAATATTTTAAAAGTTAACGTAAATAATTAAAATAAATAGTTGAGCAGCACAATCTGTCGGTGACCTAATCAAACTACTTCAGTTTTAAATTCTAGCATACACTAAAAGTGGGACATCTGGACCATATGGATGGGATGTCTCCTTCAGTATTTATAGTCATTGCATGTACTGTAATATAACTTTTATTAATCAAAGACCAAAGCTCTATGCTTAGAAGTGGTGGTAAAACAGTAAAATATAAATTTGGTTACAATAAAAAGACTATTTTACTTACTTACAGCGAGTAGCCTGGAAATTATAAATAGTAATTTAGAAAAACTTGTAACTATAAAACTTACATGAGTCAAAGTCAAAGTCAAAATTCTCTTTATTCACAACTGAATATACACAGGGTACATTTGAATAGTGTCAAATTCTGTTACAGAATACATTTCTTAACCTAAGTTTTTACAATATGATTGTTACGTCTTAAAATACTCGTCTATGGAGTATATAGTTTTGTCAATTAAGTAATTTTTCAATTTTTTCCTGAATTTTGGTAAAGGTTCCTCATTTTTAATTTCCTTAGGTAGCACTTTAAAGAATTTTCCTCCTGCATAGGATGGTTTTTTGTATATAATTGAAGCCTGTGGTGAGTGGGTATGATTTCCGTTTTTTTTCGTGTGTTGTATGGATGTGTCAAGGTATTTATTTCTGAGTTGTTGAACAAAATTGGATCCTTATAAATCATAATGGTATCAAAAATATATTGGCCATAAACAGTTAGAATATTTAATGTCTTAAAATATTCTCTAGCCGATTTTTCACGATGAAGGTTTTTAATGATTCTAATTGCCTTTTTTTTGTTGTTTTAAGATTTTGTCAAGATTTTATTTTTTTGTTGATCTATAAAGACATATTCCAAAAGAAATGTAGGAATGAATATAAGAATGGTATATCATTTTGAGAGTGGATTCGTTACATAAGAAAGACATCTTCCTCAAAGCATACATACCGGAGTTAATTCTAGACAAAATCTTTTCCACATGTTCATTCCATTCAATGAGCCCCAGTCTTAACAGGCCCTGGACCCTGCCCCGACACTCCACCCTCACTCCCCATCTCACAGACAGACTGACTCCCTCCCAAATACCCCGCTGATCTACTCAAGCCAGAGCCTTCAGCAGGTCAGCAAAACAAGTTATTGTTTAATAACAATTCCAGCCTACTCGCACAACATGCTCGATACTTCCTCTTTACAAAATCATGACCTCCTCTTGCATATTAACTACAGAAATATTATAATAAACTAACAAACAGTTCCTAGCAACATTGCTTTTCAATTGCCAATGAAACAAACTCCGCCGCCTGTGCATGTTGGACACCTGCCAACACCATCTTTCAACTCGTCGCTCACAAAGCGCTGTGAGCCAAGCCATTTATTCATGTTGAGGATCAAATGAAAGTCACTTGGGGCCAACCAAAATGGTCCAGAAGCTCACAAGTTTTGCTGCAGTGTGAGGACGTGCTTGAAAACAATACCACTAATAAGAAAAGTTGGAATGAATCACAGAGAGATATACTTATTGAAAGTATTTCATTCAACACAAAAAGGGTGGCAATATATTTTGTTAAATTCCTAAACTAAATTTATTACAAATTTTATCCAAACGGCTGGGCCAGTATAAATCCTCATATAATACCTAGAAAAAGTTTATCTGTACTCCTAGAAATTTTGATTGAAATTGACCGTTTTCAGATTGTCGAGAATGCAATCAAAATCTGCAAGGGGACCAATTCCGAAGTGGACTCGTACTCTGTGTTCTGGGACAACAAGAAGTTAACACAGACGACCCTCGTGAGCCAGCTGCAGGAGAAGGGGGCGACGGACATCTATGTGTGCGGGCTCGCGTACGACGTGTGTGTCGGTGAGTGGCGGCGGCGGCTTAGTTTGGTTAGTGTGTCGAGCTTTAACTTAGGGTGCGCGAGTAGTGGTAGTGAATCGAGGGGAGTATTTGAGCCAACTACTCGAGTATCGAGTCTAGTTGAGCAGTTTTGTGGCGACCGCCGAGTCCTCATAATTATTTGCCGGTTGGGAGCTTTTCAAATAATTATCGACATGTGGGCTCAAACAGAAGTAACTTTATTAAAAACTTAGATTAATTTACAACTCGCGAATTACAAATACCACTGGAACAATTTTATGTCAGTTTAAGAGTGTTCTTAATTTAGAAGATTGAGTCTATATGTTAAAAGGGAGGAGAGGGGATGCTTACCAAAGCCTACATAGAAGGGCGTAAGGCCTGCACGAACGCAGTAGCGACACCACAAAATGGACACTATAAAGAATAAGAATATACTATTTGTGCCTTCTGCCAACTGTTCAAAAGCTCAGCGTGTTTGCTCTGCTTATGTCATCGAAATTTCTGCTCTTGGCCAATCAGAAAGTGCCTGCACGAGGCTACTGCTGACAATCAGCAGTTTAGCAACAGTACAAAGCTACAACTGCACTATTCCAGCTTAATAGCTTTCCAAAAATTATTTGAAAAAAAATTATTTTAGTTTTCTAGCCATTAACTTTAATTAAAATGATTGGCATTAACACGTTCGCTACCACAATGTTAAAAAAAAATCGTAACCACAGACTGCCGCCACAATTTTGCGGCGGGCGTGGCCTACTCATAGCCCAACGCCGCAGATCTGCGGCGGCTGGGTTCATTAAAATAGACTGCCGCCGCAGAACTGCGGTGTTGGTTTCTTAATACTAAATGAGAAATTTCTTCGCAACGGTCTATTTTAAAGGTTAGATGGTTTAGACACGGTCTACAGGATAATCTGCCTTATATATGCGGCGCTTGGTCTGTACCTAGGACTAGGACCAGTCTACAGGGAAGTTTGTGATTTTTTTCGTGGGCTGTCAGAGTGACCCGGCCGCCGCATATATGCGGCGGCTGGTAGCGAACGTGTTAATAATGATTGCTGAAGATCATTGTAGATGATGGTATGTGTTTTTTTTAATAAAATTCAGCAAATAAATTTGCCGTGTTGGCCTGTGCACAGGATTTAATAATTAGATGTGCTTTCGGGGATGGGTTTTCTGTCACAGTTGTGGTAATGAGTGAGGTTTCGAGCAAGATGCCCACTAGTATTCTATATTTATAATATATATTTTGAACAGTTATTGTCCTGTTGCAGGAGCCACCGCGGCCGACGCTCTGTCCATCGGCTACCGCACCATCCTGCTGGACGACTGCTGCCGAGGGGTGGATCTGGAGGACATCGAGAAGACCAAGAAGACCGTCATCTCCAACCACGGGGTCATCGTCAACTCCAACCAGGTACACTGGTTACGAGAAATACTCGACAATTCGCTAACAAATAATTTTAGGGCCATGCACATAATGCGTAACGCATTTTTGCGTGATTTCAAACCCCCCCTCCTCCACTATATTAACACACCATAACACTTGAGCACACTTCCCCCACATCCTCATGCGTTGCTTAACATAAGCTTATTGAAAGATAAAAAGCTTAAAGCTTGTAGAAATGACCATTTTGTATACATTTAAATAAGCTGAGAACATAAACATATATACAAAATACAAATGAAATATAGTTAAATGAAAATTGTTGGAGATTGGCAAATCTTAGGATGATGGGATTCAGCTCAAATTAAAGGTCTTGATCAGGGACTCGGGGAAAAATAGCAGTATTTCCAAAAAGTTACCAGCAAACGAGAAGTTAAGTAAAACATCCCCCGTAAGAAAAGTATGGGGATTTAAAAACTTTTGCTTTGTTTACATGAAAAGGCATATGATTAGACCTCGTGCGGATCTTCTTGAAGCCTGGGTGTTATTGGTTAAAGTGGTTTAAACCGTTTTTTTTAGGGTGGGGGTGAGTGATTGACATCTGTTCTTAGTCTGTTGACTAAAAATCGCTTGTGAGAATCATCTGTTACGTATCAAACCAAAAAATTGCAACCACTAAGTGATTGTTGTGCAAAGAGCTTAGGTTATGATTGTTCCACACATCTTACGAACACGCCTGAACATTTGGCAGAACATCCTCCCGAATGTTAACTGAACATTCCGTCCCGTGTACTTGCTACCAGGACACTATGGCCCAACAAAGGCGAACTAAGGCGAGCGCGATAGTGTACTCAGTGTGCTCGTGTATTTTCGGAATATTTCGCCTCCCCATGATTCGTGTTTGCCTTGCTCCGTTTTTTGTCGGGTATTTAGCACGAATCAGAAGAGACGAACGGAAACGAATGGACGAGCATGTTATTGCATGGTGAGCGTGTACTTGGTTAGTTCGCTGTGCACATTCGGTTGATTTGGTGCAAGACTTGTTGCCACGACTTGTTCCGAACACTCGGTGGGACATTCGAGTGAATCATTTGGTGATAGTGTACTGGTACCAAAAAGTTCGTGCAGCTCCCACATTTCTCGCGACTACTCCGAACATTCGGGGCCGAATGTTCGGGCGTATTCGCGAGAAGTGTGGGGCAGCTTCTATTGATTAGGCCTAACACAATTATTTTATTTTGCCTTTAACTTAGTGAGTTCGCTGCGCCCATATGTTTAAACATTACTTTTATAGGAAAAAATATTGAAATTTCAATTAAACAATCAGCAAAAGCAAATACATTTTTTGAGAGAAAAACACAGCTGATCGTACAAGAACAAATATTCCAAATACTAGCCAAATGTATTCCGCAGGAATAGTATTATAACACATGGTATTGTGAACTTCCCCTCCAACGCTGATCCCCCCCACTCTTCTGCTGGCACCCCCTACTCAGGCTTCACGAAGATCCGCACGAGGTCTAAGTATCTACTTTTGTTTACAAACTGGCATGTGTTCCTAATCATATTATTTTATTTTCCTCAGCATGTAAAGAGTAAACAAAAATTAGATGAGGCAGACTGGTTCTTGGATTACTGGTAATTTGTATTTCTACATCCTCATTATTCTGCTTTTTTACAATTACGTGTTTTTCTTTCACGTGATTGCTCGAAAAGTAATATTAAATGGTTTCCAGGTAAAGCCAATGGTGGAAGGCCGCGATCGTCGTCCCGAACTCGGCTACAAACTCGCACTTGAACTCAAAAAGAAACTAGATACTTTAGAAAAAGGCATTCCAGAAGAAGCCTAAATCATCTCCCCAAAAGTACACTCCATTCCGGTTGAGCTTTTAAAGCTTGCTGCCTTCGTTGTACTTAATTGTTACTTAATATTAGTGTATTTAAGAGTATCTTAAGGTGCTCTAGTATTTATATTTATATATTTTTATATTTTACCCTCTAGAGGGTTCGGTTATAATTTGTTTTACTACTACTTAAGTATTATTTTTTATTTTGCATGCAGACTAAGTTCCGATAGAATTTTAGAATACATCTCCATGAAGGTTGCTAAATTTTGATAATCAATCATGTTTGTCAGTTTTAGATTTAATTTCTCCATCATCAAGATGTATGGTATTAATTTGGCACAGTTCCTCTAATTTCAGTTATTAAGTGTATTAATTATAATTATAATTTATAATTTCTATAGATGAATTTTCCTGACAGTGAACCTTTTTATCGATAAATACAGGGTCAAGCAGGGATGGTTTCCCAATCCGGTGTCGTTTCTTGATGAAGTTGATTCACACCAATTCCAGTGGAGGAAGCGAGTTGTTCATTAGTTGAAGCTCATTACTTTGACCCTGAATAACACAAGTCCCATTTTTCCAATCCGCTTGATTTAGCCACAACACCCAATGTTGAAAACACAAGCTACAGCAAGTCTGTTATTTGTTCTAAGTACTTCATAGCACTGATTTTGTCCAAACAAATCCCTTTTGTAAACCCTAAAGTACATTGTTGTATGCATGACTTAAACAAATCTCTTGAAAACAAGAATGACCTTACAATCCTTTGAGAGTCTTGCTATCAAATCTTGTCGACCAAACTGTTTTAGCAGTATAGGGGGTAACTTCTCCCCCCTCTTCCTCCCCTCATGATGTAATAGATTTCTTCTTCCAGTACACTGTTAAGAAAATTTATCCGTAGTTTTTTAAACAAGTTGTATATGAATATAGTCAAAAGTTCATAATTTTGCGCCACTGCATTCAGCACTGGCAGCCTTTGTGCTTCAGTGAAAGGCTTTTATAAAACCAGTACAATTTGATTGCCCTCAAGTTTTTAATAGTAGCAATTGATTATACATTTTTACTTTATTTTTTATACAGTTGTTGTATATACTATACTATGATTATTTGTGATTCTTTGGTTCCTTTGAATTGTATTCATCCCAAAAAAGTCAGTATTTTTGTAATCAAGTGTATTAGCAATCCTTATTGTGGACTGCATTGTTATATTTATATAAACTGATTTTATTCTTTGTAAATTTAAGAACTCAAACTAAATCTTAAGTTCCTGATACAAGCAGTATTAGTTATATTTTGGAAATTTCCAAACAATCCTGTATCTGTACTTAATAACAGTATTACGTTGAATTGTTAAGTTTCCTCAACTCTCTTGAGTTTTATTTTACACTGAATTAGTTTTATAGGAATATGTTTTAAGTTAGAACTTTGATAGGGTTACACTTAATTAAATATGCACTGAGTTTTGTAAACCATTTTAAGTAAGCTAGTTTTACATTCGTTCTGCTGTTTTTTGTGATTTAATTTGTAAGTTATAAAACATCCAGTTTTATTGATTTATGAACTAACTGCAGAACGGGAAACAATTTATGTTTATTTTATTGTCATCCAATATCAAGTGATGATTATAATGACATATCGTTATGTGTTAACCCTTTGCACTCCGACGGCCGATATATCGGCCGTCGCAGTTTCAGCCAAAAACTCCACGGTCCGATATATCCGATATTATATTTGTTTACTTTTGGAAGTTTTATGACATTTTATGTTAGAGTTGTACAACAAAGTTGCAGTAGATTTTCTGGGCAAAAACATATTTATTTTTTATCTTACAACAAAGCTAAAATTTGGAGGACCGCTTGTAAATGAGCCTAATACAATTTTCCTTTTTTTCCTTTTACTTGCTTGTTTTTCGAGATAAATGCATGAACTTTTGTGTGCATGTTTATAACTAAATGGGGAATCTGAAAATATCAATATAATGGTGAGGGGCCAATGGTCTATTTTTTAGCTGTTACACCTCAAAGTTAACTTTTACGTTAAATATTTTTTATTTATTTTTTATTAAAAATTAAACAAAGTTTTTGTTGTTCTTTTAGTTACAACAATTTTTTTACCATTCGAAAACTCATAAAGAATAAAAAAAAGAATTATAATTCTATCTGCTAAAACAAAATTTACAGCTTTTTCCCAAACCCGTGCAAAATTGATTAAAAAGGCCCGGAGGTTTTGGCTAGTACTTTCAGAAAAGTACCCGGAGTTTTTGGCACTGACCACAAATTTTTGTCCGGAGTGCAGAGGGTTAAGAGCAGTTTTCATGCACTTAGAATTTTCCTTAAAAACTAACTTAATTCTATCATTTGCAAATTACTGATCTGTTTTGAAGTATTATATTGAAACCAGATAAATAGTAATATTGGTCTATTCAATAATTTATTTTTATATTACAGTAAAAAATTATAGTTAAGGATAGCTCATACAATTTTCAGTTGATCAGTAAAAGAAAAAATATAGACTACTTTGGTATAATATGTATTTTTTAACTACTTTGTGTAAGCTATTTTATTTCAGTTCTACACATTGCAAAGCGTCAGCTAAAATACAACCAGTGTTTCTACATTTGTACTTCGTATTCACACACTCACGGTTCAATGTAGACTTGCCACGTTTAAGAAGTTAGAAAATTTGCTAAAAATACATTTTACTATTAAGGTTTTATGTCAACTTATTTCTAGAGGCATTAGTAAATATTTTTTATTTTTTATGTGGGATTTTTGGGCTAGTGACAAATACAGAGAAATATTTGTTACTTAGAAAGTTTTATCTAGCTCTAGGTTGTATTTAGACAAGAGCAAATATCTAGTTAAAATTATTTAACCTAACCGTGTTTCACATCAATAATTTAAATGTTCTTACTTTATGTGTTCATTAGGGGTGTGCGAGTAGTGATTTTTTTAATCTAGTCGAGTATTGCCAATTATTTTCGAGTTTCGAGTATTTTCGAGCGAGTATTTGTCATCAACTGGTAGTTTAAAATAGTGTAATGGGATTTGGATACGACCTTAGATTTGATAATCTAAACATGGTTTCTAACTAATACATGTGTAGCAATACAAAGTTTACAATCAAACTGGATTACGTATTGACAAACAAAACACGGTTTGACTTTTGTTTCCGGCCGATGAAACAGGGCCCGGTTGTCATTTGGCCAATTTCACCTGGTCCAGATATCGCTTGTAATCAATATTAAATGACGAAATCGTTAGTCATGGCCGAAATTACGCGGTCCGAACGTAATTTTTGGTCGATTTTGCGTGATGCGATCGCCTATTGCGGCCGTTATTACACGTTTTGGCCAGTCGCAATCATTCGCGGTGGTCATTTTTAGCCGATTTTACGTGATGCGATCGCCTTTTGCGGCTGTTACTACACGTTTTGCCCGGTCGCAATTGTTCGCGGTGGTCATTTTTAGCCAATTTTACATGATGCGATTGCCTATTGCGGCCGTTATTACGCGTTTTGGCCAGTCGCAATCGTTCGCGGTAGTCATTTAAAGCCGATTTTACGTGATGCGATCGCCTATTGCAGCCGTTATTACGCGTTTTGGCCAGTCGCAATCGTTCGCGGTGGTCATTTTTAGCCGATTTTACGTGATGCGATCGCCTTTTGCGGCTGTTACTACGCGTTTTGCCCGGTTGCAACCGTTCGCGGTCGTCATTTTTGGCCGATTTTACATGATGCGATTGCCTTTTGCAGCCATTATTACGCATTTTGGCCGATCACAATTGTTAGCGATTGTCTGAAAATCGGCGGGAAATACTCGCTCGAACTTTCAAGTAGTTTTCAAAACTTTGAGTCGAGTTCGAGTATTAAAATACTCAGCCGAAAACTCAAGTTTCGAGTACTCGCACACCCCTAGTATTCATAGAATTAAATAATTTATCCCTTCCTCTCATATGACTAACATCAGGTTACATTCTAAGTAAGCTGTCCTACTCATTTCATATTGTACTACTTTTTTCATATTTAAATTAAAGATTATATCTACATTATTCAATCAAGTTTGAGTTTGAAAGCTGACGCCAAAGTAATTAAAACTTTAGTTTTTTTTATATTGTAATTTTATGAATTATGCACGCAGAATTATATAGTGAGCAATTTAAGTCTGGAAACTCAATTTCCTTCGTATTTGAGGAATCCACTGTTATAGGTACCAGTACTTGAGTTAAAATAATTATCAATGGCTTTACATCAAATGTAGAGGATCTTTTGGGAAGAGGTTTTCTTTTTGTTTGAATTTGAGATTACTTTAGTTTTTACATGAACTTTCGTTTTTGTTTCTCAGATGCATCAGTCGTTAAGTAGCTTTTCTTGAGATTACTTTAGTTTTTACATGAACTTTCGTTTTTGTTTCTCAGATGCATCAGTCGTTAAATAACTTTACTTGAGATTACTTTAGTTTTTACATGAACTTTCGTTTTTGTTTCTCAGATGCATCAGTCGTTAAGTAGCTTTTCTTGAGATTACTTTAGTTTTTACATGAACTTTCGTTTTTGTTTCTCAGATGCATCAGTCGTTAAATAGCTTTACTTGAGATTACTTTAGTTTTTACATGAACTTTCGTTTTTGTTTCTCAGATGCATCAGTCGTTAAGTAGCTTTTCTTGGGATTACTTTAGTTTTTACATGAGCTTTCGTTTTTGTTTCTCAGATGCATCAGTCGTTAAGTAGCTTTTCTTGAGATTACTTTAGTTTTTACATGAACTTTCGTTTTTGTTTCTCAGATGCATCAGTTGTTAAGTAGCTTTTCATCTCACGTAGGTTTTGAATTGTCGAAGGATCGATTTCCACTCGATGCTTAGATGCCTTGCATACTCTCGATTGAGTGTGCATTCTGTCCTGTGACAGCGAACTATAACACCAATAACGATTAGGTTAGGACTAGTGATCATAGCTTGAGTTAGCTAGATTCAGCATTGCGACTTAATGTGATATTTTTACTGTCGGTGAATATTTAATTTTGTTAATAAACTATTAGAAAATGTTAAAAGATCCCCAAATACTTACAACACATATTCATCATGGAGTTAGGAGGAATCAATAAACAAAAATATTGCAACGGCACATACGGTGTTTAGTAATTGTTCTTTAATAATGTGTCAATGGTTACATAGATTTTACTACGCATGAAAGATGTAATCTGTTTAAATTATGGTTTGCGAATGCACCAAAAATGAAAGTATTTTTTGAGTACAGTAGAACCTCCCATATCCGACCATGACGGGACCGGGCCGTGGTCGGAACGGCCAAAAGGTCGGATATCGGGAGGAGCGTAAAATGCCGTTCCCAGGTACAAAAAATGAACAAAACAATATTGACATAAACGCACAAACTGACATTCCACATCAACAACCACGGCTAAACTGACAGTTTTTTACCCAAAAGTAAAGTATGGTATCGATGAGTCACTTTTTCAAGTCTGTACAGGCTCGCGAACGGAAACGGACCCTGAGAGCTCGAGTAAACAATAGACAGACGGACGGTCGGATATCGGGAGGAGTCGGATATGGGAAGGTCGGATATGGGAGGTTCCACTGTATAAGGAATTAAGGGGTTTAATTTATTAAGCCATTTTTAAGACAGCTTGACATGCTGTTGATTCAAACTACCTCCATGTTAACCTTATAGGCAAATTACAAACTTTGTGGGCGGCCTGTGCCCTTTAGAATTGAAGTATCAAATATTTAAAACCCACTTTGTATAACTACGGATCGAGGCCAATTTTTTTATATCTTACTCTAAATCGGTTAAGAAAGAAGGGAGACATGTTTACAAAAATAGCCTTTAGGTATTATAGGTATAGAAAATTGCCTACCTTATTACATATTTACAACAATTGACTATAACTTACAATATGAAAGAAGGATTAAAAACGTATTGTAAGTTATTTATTATCTTTTCAATTTACAACTTGACAAGTGTTCCGTCCATAATTTTAATACTCTTTCCATAGACTCAGGTTGTTACTTAACTTTTTTACAGTCAAAATTTGTGCCTTAATTTGTCTAGCCTTTTAAAGATATACATATCTTAAAATTAAAGTTGTTGACGTAAGAACCTTAGCATTAGGGAACATCTTGTGTTGTAGTTGGAGGGTGTGAGGGGGTTAATACATTAAAAGCGTTTCACAATATGTGTGTGGATAAAGGGGTGGTTTTTATTTATGTTATTTTAACCTAAATCATATTGTTAATTAAATCATGTATTATGTTTGATTAAAATTGTGTATGATTAACTTTGTAATTTTATTGAAATAGAGATTTAAATTGGAATTAAAAATATGATAGCTTGTTGGTTGGTTGATAGAAGTAAAATTTGAATTCAAGAATCCAACAGCTACTGCAGTATGCTGCTTCCAAAATAAGTAAGGGAAGTTAGCTTTGATAATTTTAAGAATTTGTAAAATCATAAATGCATACATCCACTACAAAAACTGTATATTATGATTATCTCAGTGCTATTTTATAATACAAATTTACTGGAAACTGTTATTGCTAGATGTTATAAGTGTTGTTCACTTGCTTCAGCTGTTGAAACCTGCACAAAACTGTTGTTACCTGTCATGTTTATTTTAACATATGTAAATGACATTGTTATTGGTTGGTTAGAAATAAATTTTCTGTGCAAGCTTATTTATTTTTTTATTTTAGCTCATAACCTAGTTCTCTTTTTTGTAGGTTTTATACGAACCGGGTAGTTATATTTGTGAAACCAGTTCAAAATTAAAATAGTGATGTACCAAGGAAGTTTAAATTGTAAATTGTGGTTTTTATAGTGTAAATTGTAATTTGAAATTGCAATGTTTACAAATGAGCAGGAGCAGGGCCCTGTGGAGTGCAGGATCTGTCACAGCAGGACAACGAGGGACCTCATACTGTCTCCATGCCTGTGTAAAGGTCAGTAGTGTAGGCGACATTCACTATGGCCCGATCGGTATGAGTATGATTTGGTCTAAGTGATTATCTTCAGTGGATACAAAAAGATACAATTTACATCATAATTGTTTCTTGAGTAGCATTAAGAGCCCCAACCCCAGCATTATAATGGGTTTTGTATTGTTTTCATAAAAAATACGGGGCCAAGTAATGATTGTCAAGTTATGACATTAAAATTCAGAAGAAATTATAAAATGGGTCACAAATATACTTGGAACAAAAATATTATTAATGAAAGGCATGAAAGACATTTTAAAGAAAACACTACTTCAGGAAATAATTTTGTGAAAAATTCCCAAATATTTAGAGAATCAACAAACTTAAAATTGAAGAAAATGCTCAAGATTTATTTAATAGAAAATCTTTTTTACAACCTTAATGAGTTTTTAGAATAATCATAATACAAATTACCAAGATGACGAAGTTTAATATCAAGAAGAATTGCAAAACTATTGTAAATTTAATCATAATTAAGAATATTTTATATCAATTTGTATCAACTTAAAAATTCATGCTCTGGCATGTTGTTGATGAATATTAAATAAATTAAATTACAAGAGCACAGGAAAGCCAAATTTAAAGATCAGACACCATATAATTACCTTTCCTG
The DNA here is from genome assembly GCA_963675035.1 of Allygus modestus. NCBI lineage: Eukaryota > Metazoa > Arthropoda > Insecta > Hemiptera > Cicadellidae > Allygus > Allygus modestus. Next base: position 14,926,257 of record OY776116.1, read on the forward strand.
TCCACCACAGTATTACTGTTATATCGATGACACCATATATTTACCTTTCCTGTCCACCACAGTATTACTGTTATATCGATGACACCATATATTTACCTTTCCTGTCCACCACAGTATTACTGTTATATCGATGACACCATATATTTACCTTTCCTGTCCACCACAGTATTACTGTTATATCGATGACACCATATATTTACCTTTCCTGTCCACCACAGTATTACTGTTATATCGATGACACCATATATTTACCTTTCCTGTCCACCACAGTATTACTGTTATATCGATGACACCATATATTTACCTTTCCTGTCCACCACAGTATTACTGTTATATCGGTACTCTTTTTTACTTTCTCCCCTTATACATAGTATATGGAGAAAGTATTGTTTTCGTCGAATTTGAGTTATTAGTGGAAATATTCATTTTGGTACCAAAAAACCCAAAAAAGTAATTTTTACGTGATGTCTGTCTGTCTGTATGGATGTGTACAGAGCTAGAGCCCAAACCAATGGTCCGATTTTTATGAAATTTGGTATGTAGGTACTAATCCACGATATCTCCAGGCGTTTCTTTAATTTTTGGTTTTTATGGGTAATTATCCCCCCAAAAACATGAAAAATGAAAATTTCTCAAAAACGGCTCTAACGATTTTAATTAACCTTTAGCCGTTTGTAGAACTTTAGTTTTCCAACAAAATTACACCACCTGCATTTCTGTAAAAATTCGGGTTCAAAAATTATAGGGCTTAAAACATAAAAAATTCGATTTTTTGGATTTTACATAAAAAACAGCAATATAAAAATATTACTATTCACCACTAAAAATAGCTTAAAAAACTAAATAATTTAGTATTTTGAATTACTATTCTATGCTTGCTGGTTGCGGATAAAATTGAAATTTTCATTTTGCGGTAAACACAGTACGTTGTCCATTGTTATTTTTATGGGGAATACAAAAATTACTATTTCTCTCTTATTTACTGATCAATTTGGTTCAAACTTGATTTGCTTGTCAAGTTAGCATCGACCAAATGAGGAAATTCAAAATATGTTGCCCCTTAACAACGCTGGGGGGGGGGGGGCATTTCCCCTCTTAAACCACGTGTGTAGCAATGTATTCTGTAGTGCCTCCAAAACAGCGATTTGGGTGGATGTTTTTGAAAACAACTTGTTTACAAGATTTTCTGTACATTCGACCATGCTTTGTATTCTATATTTAGTAAATAAAAAGTCATTTAATCATTAAAGTTGGGCTAAAAGGGAGAAAGTATGTGTCAGTTTCCTGATACCGTTTATTTCATTTGTCATAAACTTTTTTTAATTTTCTCAAACATTTTTTCTCTCCAAAATAACCCCAATGCTTTCAAAAATTGTGAGACTACAATTTTCTTTTAGCGAATTTCCCCTTTAGGGAAGAAGCTATTACCGTAGGTGGTATGGTAAGACCTAGGCCCAGGACCATGATAAATTTTTGTTTTGAGGCCCCCAGATGCCAAAAACACCATTCTTTCAAAACTGTAAAATATATATGTGTCCGTGAGCACGATAACTCGTAAAAATAATCCGATTTTGACGAAATTTGGTATAACGTGGAAAGCAGCATTTATGACTTCAAGTTCGAAAACCAGACGGATCGACCTATCCAAAGGGGTATTTTGGGGAGGGTTTTGTACCCCACAAATTTTTTTTGAGTTGTTTACAAATAATTTTTGAAAAAGTCAATTTTATTTTTTTCCATTGGAATCAACTTAAAAAGACGCACAATTTGGTGTTTTGTTCATGGTTACAGAGATATTGAAAGTGCTAAACACAGTACGTTGTCCAGTGTTATTCTTATGGAGAATAAGAAAAATTGTATATCTCCCTTATTTATCAACTTATCCTGATGAAGCTTGGTATATTGCATCATATCATTGTGGTCTATTGATATATGCACTAAAAACCATATTTTGGCCAATAGTTCCCATAGCAGCAAACCTGCGTACTCAGCCCCCATGTTATTCTTATGGAGAATAAGTAACATGTTATCTCCCTTAATTATGAACATAAATTAATATAATTTGGTATGTGGCTTTACCTACTTGAGTTATATTGATATTTTATAAAAAACCCAATTTTTTTCTTCCTTACTTCAGCAAACCTGCATACTCAGCCGCCATGTTATTCTTATGGGGAATAATTAAAATGTCATAAATCATTTATTTATGAATGTACATTGATAAAACTTGGTATGTTTCTTTATCTGGTATTAAGATACATATATCTGCATTGGAAATTTGCTGAGTACGCAGGTTAGCAGCTACGGGGGTATTTACATATAATTCTTTTTAAATCCAAATTTTGGTTCACACCATTAATTTCATTCAGCTTAAAAACAAACAATTTGGTATTTTGATCATCGCTTTACGTCAGTTGGTTACCGAGATATTGAGAGTGCTAAACACAATATGTTGTCCAATGTTAATCTTACGGAGAATAAGTAAAATTGTATATCTCGCTTATTAATGAAACTTGGTATGTGGCTTTGTATGGTTGGGTTTTAATGCTATTTGCATCCAAAACTCATTTTTGATGTCCCCATGGCAGTAAACCTGCGTACTCTGCAGCTATAATGTTATTCTTATGGAAAATAATAAACATGTGATATCTTGCTTGTTTATGAACATAAATTGATGTTGCTTCATCTGGAGGTGATTATTGGTATTTGCTTAAAAACTAGATTTGGTGGTCCTTGATGCAGCAAACCTGCTTACTTAGTCCTAATGATTTTCTTATGGGGAATAAATATAATGTCATATCTCGCTTACTTATTAATATGCTTTGATTAAAGTTGGTAAGTGGCCTCATGACTTAGTGAAGTACCACTTGAAATTCACTGAGTATGCTGGTTTGCTGCAAGGGGTATTTACTTTTTGGGACAACTTGATGGCCGCAAGGGGGAGGGTAAATTAATTTAACCCCACCACAATCTTTCATTGTTGTGCCATTGGCCAAAGTGATTTCATTTGTTTTTACTTTCTCCCCCTATACATAGTATATGGAGAAAGTATTGTTTTCGTAAAAATTTTCGAATTTGAGTTGTTAGTGGAAATATTTGTTTTGGTGCTCCCTGAACCCAAAAAAGTGGTTTTTACGTGATGTCTGTCTGTGTGTGTGTGTGTCCGTGTGTGTGTGTGTGTGTGTCTGTGTGGATGTTTACAGAGCTAGAGCCCTAACCTATGGGCCGATTTTTATGAAATTTGGTATGTAGGTACTAATCCACGATATCTCCAGGTGTTTTTTTCATTTTTTTGGATTTTTGATTTTTAAGGGTAATTATCCCCCAAAAACCACCAAAAAACATGAAAAATCCAAATTTATCAAAAACGGCTCTAACGATTTTGATTAAACTTTCGTGGTTTGTAGAACTTTAGGTTTGCAACAAAATGACACCGCCCGCATTTCTTGAAAAATTCGGGTTCAGAAATTACAGGACTTAAAACATCCAAAATTCAATTTTTTGGATTTTTTATAAAAAATCATAAATGTTAAAAAAGATAACTATTCACCATTAAAAATAGCTCAAAAAACGAAATAAATTAGTATTTTAAATTACTATTCTACGATTGATAGTTACGGAGAAAATTGAAATTTTCATTTATCGGTAAACACAGTACGTTGTCCAATGTTATTCTTATGGGGAATACAAATATAACTATTTCTCTCTTATTTACTGATCAATTTCATTAAAATTTGATATGCAGGTCAAGTTAGCATTGACCAACAGATGATGTTCGAAATGTGTTGCTATTGAACCCTGGGGGGGCAAGGGGGCATTTCCCCTCTCAAAACCACTGTGTGTAGCAACGGACTCTATAGTGCCTCCCAAAAAGGGATTTGGGTGGATATTTCTGAAAACAACTATTTTAGACAATTTTCTGTACATTTATCTATACTTCATATTCTATATTTAGTAAATAACAAATAGTTTTGTCATTAAAGTTTGGCTAAAAGGGAGAAAGTATGTGTCAGTTTCCTGATACCGTTTATTTATTGAAAGATTTTATCACAGCTGATTGTTAAACACCATTACACTTCATTGATAGGTTTTTGGCTGACTGTCAATAAACAGTGGAGGGGTGGAATCCAGAATCATGGCAGCAACTCTGTCATGGGTTCGAATCCCAGCCCTGGCGTGTAAATTTGATCAGTACTGTTCAGCTCGTACTGTAACGGCTAACTCCTTGCTTTGCTGGATACGTTCCACACACAGATGTATAGTCTGTGTGAACGGGCTAAGTGCGGCAAAAAGAGGCTGCCAACCTCTTAAAAAAAAACCTTTCCCCTCAACCCTTTGTATACTAGCTGGCCATCTAATCATCACCCTACAGTAACTTGCAACTCCACAGTTAAATGTAGACATTGAACAAATTTCAAACTGATTACTAAGTTGATATGAATTCCATTTAAAAAAGTCACAATTTACAACTGAAATTCTAAGAAGTAAAGTGTGTCACTCTTCCGGGAGAGAAATGATTCCAACTACCATATTTTAAATCCAGCCAATATAAATTAATACAACTCTCCTCTAAACAAGTATTTCTCACCATAAAGTTTAAAAGTGAAATTTGATTTTTACTATAAAAAGTATAATATTTAAACACACTTTTTAAGGTAAGAGTAAATATATTTTTCCTTTTAATATAAAAGCTGAACTTTTATTTAAGGAGTGGACATTCAAGGAGTGATGTGGCTGCTGTGAAGTGTTGCATACCTTTGCAATGTGCCAGGCTCGGGAAGGTCTTATCCTCAATGTCCAACAGCTGCGGAAGTCCTTGGCCACTGTTCCAATGACACAAACCCCTCCCAATGAAACTCTTCAACTATGGCTAAATTCTCCAATCCAAAAATATATACGTTCGCAAAATATTTGTTTCACAATATAATACATACATAAGCACAGTTTAATGCACCATAAATTTACTCTGATTGATTACAAAAATGTTAAGGTGACACAACACGGATCCTGCAAATTTATTTGACTAGTTAGGAAATTTTAGAACTGATGGAATCAAATATACAATTTCCAGTGATAAAGAGTACCTAATCAAAAAAGTCATTGTCTATGTACAAATTGCTTTCGCAAATTTTATTTTATTTTCTAAAGCACAAAGTCTCCCTGGATCCTGTATTTTTGTATTAACAGGATAAAATAAAACTACGTCTCACAACACTATACAATATACTTATCACAATCTTCATTCTTGGGATGCAGTATTTTACTCATAGTGTTTTGCGTCTTGAAGAAAAATAAGTTGTAATGATTGCGATTGCGATAATTTTTATGTTGGACAAACTGTTAATTTTGTATAAAAATATAAGAATCATATTTCAGCATGGAAAAACAGGAAACCGGAAAAATCAAATGTCACAAAGCACCTCTTGGAAAATGGCCACACATTGGGAACAATAGAAGACAATTTAAGTATTCTCCAGATTTGTAAGAAAGGAAATGTAATGAATGCATGGGAGGAATTGTATATTTAAGGACAAATGCAAGGATATGACTAAATTGACTAAGGAACATGTCAACTTTGCCTCTGATGATACTTTTCGCAACTTGTTTCCGAAACTTCCGGCAGTCAATAGTATATATAAGCTGTACGCCATCTTGTTTCTGTCATTCGCTGATTGGGCCTTTTATTTTCGCTAAATTTTTATTTTTATTTACAAGTGTGACTGGTTGAAATCAATCGCCTTGTACCATTTTTTTGCATATTTACCGTCTTGTATGTAAGTACAGTATAAGTGTAAATATATTGTGCAGTGTTGTGAGACGTAGTTTTATTTTATCCTCTTAGTTATAACAACACGTCTTATGCTACTCAAGAAACTACTTTTGTATTGTCTTAAGATTAAATATATTGTTTGATGATAAAAGTTGTACTAGTTTAACGAGACAGGGTTGCACTCAATTAACATTTGTACATCCGCAGGCTCCATGGCTTACGTTCATTTCCGCTGCTTGGAACGTTGGCTCAACTACTCGTCCCGGGACACTTGTGAACTCTGCTCGTACAAGTTTAACGTCGTGCTGAACCGACGATACTCGTGCTTGCAGTCGGTCCGAGTCTGGATGAGGCATCCGACCAATCGAGCGTTTATTCTGTGCGATCTCGTCATCGGGTTGATCTTGACGTCCCTGACTCTGTCGCTGATCCTCGTGTGTTTCCTCGGCCTGAGCCATTTTGTCAAGGAAGGCTACAACCAGGGCATTCAGGGCTTCTGGAGCGAAGGGATCATCGATTTCTTCCTGATCATACTGCTAGCCGGGTACCTTGCGACTATGTACTCGATGGCGAGAGACCACATACGGCCGTGGTACATGTGGTGGACGCGGTGCAACAACGTGAGACTAGTCCTGGACAAGACCACCATAGTCACGCCGCTGATGCAGGAGTCCAGCGAGTGTGTCATGGCCGAAAAGAACGACAAGAGAAACAAAACCGAAAAGCATTTCAGAGATTATGAAAAAACCCAGGTCAGGAAAGAAACCGAAGTTCGCAACGTGATACACAACTTAGGAAATGAAGAGGTTAGAATAAACGGCTGTAACACTATTGTTAGTGAGGTTGACAGTAATAATTCTGAATTAGTTAGGCCATCGGGATCGGAAGAAATAGTTAAAATACACTCTATCTTAGAAACAGCATTATAAATTATAGTCTAAAATTGATTGTGTATATTAAAAATTATAAAACTAAACTCACTTGAAAAATTGTAATTTATTTATTTTCAAGGATAACCTTAAATATGGGATTTTAAGGTGTTTAAAGGCAATGCAGACTTAAGTTTTTTTTGCTAATATGTAGTACTATTAGCCCTTTACATATTTGTTATGAGCTAATAGCTCTTTGTAAACTAGCTTTTTCTACCGCAATTCCTGAAAGGCATTCCAAAATATTGTAGCCCCATGAAAATAGTTATTATTTAGAACTGGCTATACGCTCACACTGAGCGTGTATGTTCACGGAGAAAGAAAAACACAGGTTGGGGGATTAGCAGCACTGCGTTAAGATCATCTTTGGAAAACAAGGTGCCAGCGGACTATAATAAATTTTAAAACTAGTTGTTCGCTCATTGTTTCTATAAGGGGAGGAACCTACATTGAATATTACAAGTTAGTATACTTGCCTTGCGATATTTTTGTTTCCATTGTTGAAGGGACCAGCTGATTAAAAACCAGACGTTGGAAGAGGGTAAAGCATGGGACATTGTGTTTGCATTTTGGAAAACATAACACTACCCACTCTTCCCAGTGGCGGATCCAGGATTAGAGTCAGGGGGGGGGGCGAACTTAGTGGTAGTGGTTGAATAACCCTCCTTTTCATTGTTATGGATAATAATTGTAAAATCAAAAAATAACCAAATACTAAAATACCAGTTATACAACATGTACTAAAGTGAACTGAACAAAGGGGAACCTAAGAAAAGGTAGAACAGCATTCATGCGCAGTGTAAGGGTGTGATGACTAATATCACGTGGACACAGTGGATGTGCAGTCAAACTCTAGTTGCCATGGTAACGTCATGTACACACGCACCACTCTGCCTGCACCTCGCCGCCCCGCTCACTCGAGCTACCGCTGTTGTATCTGAGATCTGATTGACACATTGACACTCACAACAGAATGCACGCTACACAACATTAATCTTGACGTTTGCCGGCTCCCACACCCAAGTAACGCGACGGTGGTTTGTGGGTAAAAAAGCAGGCAGGATAAGGGCAGTCGCGTCGTCGCGTCAGTGCAGCCAACTGTCAGGTGTGAACAGAACGAAATGATCACTCCCACTAACTGTTAATAATGATTCCTTAACTTTAGTATGCATGCATACATACCGTTTAGAAAAATAACCTGTGGTAGGCAATGCATAAATTGGATTGGCGATAAAGAATTAATCGCAGCACATTCAACCAGATGCAAATTAAATAACAGCACTATTTGTATACAGTATATAACAAACATTTCTGAGCTTGGGGGGGGGGGGGGCGATCGCTCCTCTCTGGATCCGCCACTGCCTCTTCCATATATTATTTAAGAAATTATCACGGACATTTGTCTAGTGAGAAAAAGAATGTTCACCACGTCTCGGGATGTAGAACCTGATCCCGTCTTCAGGTGAGAAGAGTACCTAGAACATAACAAAACGAGTTTGCACGTAGCACGCTGACGTGAGGGAAGTGAATTTCCACATAAAAACTTTTAAAACTCAGAATCAGTGTAAAAATATACATTTATTCCAATTTTTATTAAAATCTGAAAACAGTGATTTTTTGGCTGTTCTGATGCTCCTGGTTTCATTTACCTGCAAAGCTGGGAATACAATTTTGCGCATTATATTGTTAGGAGAAGGTCCAGACAGGCTTGAAAGTAGGCGTGAGGTTGCTGGGGATGATAAAATTACTCTAACAAAGGAGTATCAGGCTTTTCTAGTGTAAAACCCCCATAAGACAACGTACTGTGTTCAGTCGAAACACATTTTCTTTAATAACTCGGTAAATATTTATACTAGAATGACGAGAGAGGTATAAAACTTTCGCCTCACTAATTCCCACCTTTTTACATGAATTAATTTTACATACAGGGCTTTTCTGACCCTTTTGGGGCCCAAAAACTCAAAATTTGACAGATTAATCCCCTAAAAAGGGGTTTAGAGTTTTCCGATTGTTTTGCCCAACGAACTTGTCCAACTGATTACAGAAAGGAACGTCCCTACCAAATTTGAAGTAAATCGGACAAAAAATGTGACCGCTAGAGTGTTAACACATATATATATATATATATATGTCTATTTATATATATATATAAAATTTTGAACGACCCCCCAAAACGTGTTCAGGGGGTCACGTTAGGAACTTCTATGGTGGTCCCGGGCTTAAGTTTCACCGTGCGGGTCATGCTAATAGTTCACTTTCCAAAGGAAATTCACTAATAACAGGATGACGGAAACTGTCAAACCGAGCGTAGTAACTTTTCCGTATTTTATTGAACATTAACAACATAGTTAGTCAATAATACTAATAAGTGGCACAATCCAGGCAGAGCTGGGAAAAGGTACAAATAAGCTAAAACAGAAAACTGTAAAAGCAGTCAAAATGAAAATAAAACCAAACCAAACACAAAAGCCAGGTACTCAAGTCAGTTCATTCTCGCTCGAGTCCACTCTGTGTAGTCCTCGAGTCGCGCTTTCGACTTGAATGCCCGGTTTTTGTGTTTGGTTTGGTTTAATTTTTATTTTGACTGTCTTTAAAGTTCTCTATTTTAGCATTTTTCCCTGGATTCTGCCAATAATTTTCTTCCGTGCTACGTATTCTTCTCAGCTGGACACCAAAACTTCACTCTGGGGGAGTGACAACCACTCCAAGCAAGGCAAATTATATTTTTTTCATTTAGCAATAGCATTAATTACTTGACCAAAAAATATAATTTATGGATAACATGTTAAGTATTTCAATAATAAGTTATGGAAAAAATTATGTTAATGTTTACGAGAGATAGGAATATATCCAACATCATTTTATTGGGGAAGAGTTGAGGCACACAGATTTTGAAGTTAGATTACAATTTTTGAATATTACATTAAAAAATCACCATATATCAAAAAAGATAGCCGGCACTATTTGAAGGGATTCTCCCCTATCTAAAAAAACAATACACCACATTGAAAAAATTTGTTTGCACCAATATTTTGAACCATAAAATACCCTCTGCAATAATGTGTATAGTTGTTCTAAAGAAATGAAGTGATAAGGATTTGAAAGTGGCAAATGCAGGACACTGTCCAATGTTTTTCTTTAGGCGGATAATCCAGATTTTAAACAAACAATTTTCTCAGTTCCCTTAAGACAAATTTTGCTCAAAACAAAGACTACATCTGTTATCATAGGTTGTACGAGTTGGAAGTAAGTCACAATCATCATTATAACTTTCTTTCTGAGGATTTTCACTAAAAGCGCTCTCTCAGCACAAAGAATATTTATTCCTTCAATACAATCTCAAATGGCATATATGTAGTAAATATTAATAAAGAGGTGAAATCGGTTAAGTATGATTGTATGGCAGACGCTAGTTTTTACCTTGACACTTATGAACATCGGTCTTCTCAGGGTTGCAATACACATGGAACGTAAGAATCCTCTGGGTTTATGACAAGGTCACTGGTCTGGAGTAATAATGTGATATGTTTACTCTCAGGTTCTATGGGTTGTGTCCACATAAGATGTCTGGAGCAGTGGCTGAACGTTTCTTCGCATAACTTCTGTGAGCTCTGTTCCTACAGATTCGAAGTTATTCAAGTAAGAAGATATTCTCTGCTGAAGTCTATCCGAGTTTGGATTTGTCAAGACCAAGGTTCGCTATACAAGGCTATGTTTTTCATCGTATTATCCGCCACTAACTCTATCCTCCTCAGCTGGATGTGGTTTCTATGGCTTACAAATATTCCCAGCACTTTCATCAAAGGTAAAGCGGACAAACAAGATCAAGAAATTCCAGACCAGGAAATTCAAGATATCAGCAGGCCGAAGTGGATGGCGGTTTTTGTGTTTCTGACTCTGTTAACGTTGTTTTCAATAAAGAGTTTGTGCTTTGATGGGTACAAGGCGATCAAAACTCAATATCACGCCTGGTTCAGATGGTGGAATGAAACTGTCAATGTCCAACTAGTTTTGGATTTGGAAAATTACAAGATCAAGAATAAATTAGAAGAATCTCGAGACATTTCACTCAAGTACACCAGAGAAAAGGCTGGCATTCCCAATCAAAACACCGTTACGAGTTGTAAAATTCTAGACCTTCCAAATGAAGATAATCAGCTAAACAAATTCTCAGTCGACATTCCAGAAATCCATAAAGCTAGAAAACTTTCTACAGTTAGTGTTACCGACACCAGTAAACTCATACCGGATGAAGAGATGAAAATAACTAACGGCAGATTGGAAAAATCACAATATAATTTAGAGTGCAACAGACAAGAAACAGCCACCTACACTAGTGAACAACTAACCAGTGCAACACCTATAGATATCCTGTACGACAGTCGAAATCCAAATAAAAGTTCCAAAGATATGCCAGAGGTCCACAAACAAAGTAACACCGAACAAGAATAAAATATTGACAATTCATATTATAACCCACTGAACTAAAATTTCAAATAAATAAGTGATGTAAACCCCTGGTTTTATTTATATATATTAAAGTATTTTTACTGTGGTACTTATTATTTGTCTCATTGCTTTGCACTCAAAATGTGAATTAAACAATTTAATGGCTGCTTTGAAACTCACTCTTCAGTTAGTGCCAGACCAAAGCCTAAAATCTTCTTGAAAAAAATATGACATACATGCCAGGAAAACATACTTCTAAAATATAGTCTTAGTTTTTACTGATTTAATTAAAATTACAAAGCTATAGGAAGTACTGGCATATTACAGGATTGGATACTATTATATTTACACGTCATTCTCAGGTTATTATGAAGTTTTATAAAAATATATTCACAAATAAGCGATAAATACAATTTTAATTATTCTCATAAGAATAACATTAGGGATGAGAACGTAGGTTTGCTGAATCAAGGAACACAAAAAATTGTTTTTTGCAAATATCAATATAACTCAAGCTATATACAAAGTTTTATTAATTTATATTCATAATTAAAATCAAGGGAGATGTAATATTTTACATTTTCTCCATAAGAATAACATGGGGGATGAGTATGCAGGTTTGCTGCTAAGGGAAACATCAGTAAAATTTTTTTGTGCTAATAACAATATACAGTACCACAAACAGATAAAGCCATATTCTAAGTTTTGTCGGTATAAGTTTATAAATAAGCGAGATATAACATTTTTATTATTCTCCGTAAGAATAACATTGGGCAATGAACAATGTTTAGCACTTTCATATCTCTGGAACCAATTGACGTAAAGCAATGATCAAAACACCAAATTATGTGTTTTGTAAGCTGAATCCAATGGTGCAAACCACCATTTGCCTTTTACAAAACCACTAAAAAAACGATCAGCGGTCCACAATAAACCAACATCTCAACAATGTTACGGATCTCAACAATGATCCGTGTCGGTCGCGTCTCAAACAAAACTAGGTAAATCAAGAAATCCTGTCAAGAGATGAAAGAAATTATGAATTATTTCAGAGGTATATAGTTTTGCTTATATAAGTAACTGTGGTATTATTGTTTTAATGGCAACTGTTTGCCATTATTTCAATCTTTGATATATGTTAATAATTTTAAAAAACATTTTTGGGGTACAAAACTCCCCACAAAATAGAATTAGTCGATCCGTCTGGTTTTTGAACTTAGTCATAAATGATGCTTTACACGTTTGTACCAAATTTAATCAAATTCAAATCATTTTTACAAGAGTTATAGTGCTCACGGACACACATATATATATACAGTTTTAAACGGATGGCGTATTTGGCATCTGAGGACCTCAAAACGAAAAGTTATCATGGTCCCGGGTCTAGTTCTTACCATACCGACTTCGGTAATAGCTTTTTCCCTATAGAGGAAATTCGCTAAAAGCTGAAAAGGACTTTACACAAATTATATAATAAACAAAACTTATAAGCTGAAAACAAATTTCACCTCACTCTAAAATATATGTAACATTGGTTTATGTTACTGGCAGGGCTGGATTTAGGCATGTGCAATATGTGCAGCTGCACAGGAAGGCAAATTTTAAAGATATGAGCAGTGGTTATATTTTGATATTGCTATGAGTGAAAATAAATAGGTGGCGTCGTTTTTCGGAAAGTGCAAAAAAGGGCACAGAGTTTCTGAGCTAATCTCCACTGTCCGCTTACAACAGGGCAAACAAAGTACAAGTCGAGCTTAACAATGGTATCTCTGCTATTCCATCAGTCCATCACATGAGCGATGAGTCATTGCGGCGCATGCGCAAGCCTCAGTCCACAATCTACTACGTATGTCTCGCGCTTCGAAGAGAGACGGAAATACACAAGTGGCCCCGAAGTCTGACTCATTTCTCTTCGGCCATCTCCGAGAACGTTCGTTCAGAATGGCAGTGCGACCTTCGGAATCATTCGTTTATCTCCGGCTATTCGTAAGTGCGGTGCCTGACAGGGCCGAGACCTAAGTCAATCTGTCAATCTACTTGCTGTCTGTCAGTTAGTTGCCTACTAGCTGTGGCTGTGAAAACATTGGGTTGCTCGCGCATCTGTTTTAGTGATGGGGTAGTCGACTAGTAGCCAAACTAGTCGACTAGTTGGTTGTTTTTACTAGTCGATGGAGACGGGTAGACTAGTCGTTTAACCGACTAGTATTGCTATTCTAGTGTACTAGTCGCTTATTTACTCTAGTCATATGGGATGACCAGTAAGTAGACTAGTCGTTTAACCGACTAGTATTGAATCTACTGTACTAGTCGCATGCTTTTACTAGTCGACATTACATTTACGACTAGAACGAGCAATGATTTTGTGAGATGGGAAATACTGTGACTAGTCAATAGAAAGCTTTATTTTGTGGTAGGTTACTTATTTGAAGCCTCTTGGATCTAGTGTTTCAACTTACTAGTCAAAATTTTCACATCTACAAAAATAGTTAAAATTAAGAAAACTTATTTGGCATTACAATTAATTATAAACAATTCTTTTTTTGCGTGTACTGCCGTACATTATCTTTTCATTGTTGAGTGATACTCTGAATTATTTAAATAATTAAATTAGCCAAATTATAAACAGTAAAATTTTGTCATGAATTTAATTAAGGCCCACGACATTGTAAAACAAGTTGACTATCTAAAGTGTACAATAATAGGCTATTATAATATTTTATTAAAGATCTATTTTAGGTACTACTATTATAGAAAAAATTAAGTTTTATCGTCACAAAACATACTAGGCCTAGGTAACAAACAATATTTGATGGTTGAGTACAAATGTACCAATGAAAAATATATTTAAAAAATCAACTCGTTACAAAAAAAAATTCCTAAGTAAAGAATATCTCAACAATGATCCGTGTCGGTCGCGTCTCAAACAAAACTAGGTAAATCAAGAAATCCTGTCAAGAGATGAAAGAAATTACGAAGTATTTCAGAGTTGCAGAAGAATTCCATTCAACTAGTCGGTTAAATGGCTGCTCAACTAAACCAAAATCAAACAAGGAAACTAGTCGACTAGTTTGTACGACTAGGCTAGTCGATGTTTGAAAGTAGTCGACTAGTCACTAGTCGATAGTACAAAGAAATCGATAGTCCCATCACTAATCTGTTTGCCGCTCGAAGTTGTTATTGTAGACTATCATTATTATTAACTAAAGTGACTTCTAGTGTTTGTTTTAACATTGAATAGTGGGAAAAGTGAAACAAGTGTGAAAGGGGGGGAGTGTAAATTTGTCACAGGGGCGACAAACATCTAAATCTGGCCCTGGTTACTGGTAATATAGTTTTGCTTATATAAGTAACTGTGGTGTTATTTATTGGACCACATGTGCAAATTAAAAGGTTTTATGACTTTGACTAATCTTTCTGGATAAATTGGTCTTAACAACCATCAAATTAACTAGCTATTAAAAACAACTTTGTAAACTTGATTAGGCTGGGCATTAAGATGTTAAGTGTTTTCGCTTTTTGTGATTAAGTCAAGTCGCATGATAATAAAGAAGGTGGGTTCTACTAAGGAATTATGGATATTTTTAAACGTGAGCGAAGCATACGTGTTAGTATAATTTCACACATTGAGCACAAACATACAAAAGCCCTTATCTAATAGAACACCAAGGCTGTATACACGACTCTAATGCAACTGTGAAGCAACGGGATCAACATAAGGTGGGAAAACATTTTAAATGAAGCAAAACAATGTTTATGCATTTAATTTATTTGCATAAGTCAACATATCTTTTAAAACATCAATATAAAAAAATTATTATGGCTAGACAATTTTACTTAGGACGAAGACGTACTTGATTAAATAGTAAGTTAAACTAATTAATTATTTGCAATATAACAAACAGCGTACTGCTACTGTGTGTCTTCACAATTATTAAGAATGTACAATTAAAGATGATCTAATTCTATTTTAAAATCTTCCATTGGACGTCATGTGAATGTGTGACGAATACCCGTGTTTCCTGAAAAAAGAAATGCCGTTGAAATGAGTTTAAACCCATAACCTGGAAAAATATCATTAAACCAGTGCAGTCCAACTTGCAGGATAACAGATCACTCCCTTCTCTTGCTAAATAAAGTTTAGCTAAGCCTGAGGCCCACGAGCGTGGGAGGAATCAGATTAACAGATACGACAACCTCTTTAAAAAACACCACCACAATGTGATTTAACATTGCACTAATGGAGAAAAAATTAAATATTACTGTATATCTTGCCAATTAATGAAAATGTTAGTATTAATTTCTCTTCTTTCAAGTATATTCACAATTGTATTCACCTGCTTCATCAGGGGTGTGGAAGGCTCAAATCAAATCAAATCAAAATATCTTTATTTGTTTATGCACAAAGGAGTACATGTAAATAGTGTCATAAAAGTAACAACATTTTATAAACATTAAATTTACAATAGGTACCAATAATTAAATGAATGCAATACAAGAATGGAAAATAAGGCACATAATAAATATAATTTGATAATGTTAAAGTCAATCAATTAAGGTTAAAATAAACCAAGCTGAATTAAACTTAATAACAAGTATTATCTTAATAATATAAAGAATAATAATTAATCCAGAAATAATATAACTTAATCGTGTTGAAGATTCAAATCATCCAATGAATATAGTGACATGTCTATTAAGTAGTTTTTTAATTTTAAGGAAAATTTTGAAAATGGTACGGTTTTTAATATGTGATCTGGAATAGATTTCTTAAAAATGTTGCCTATGTAACTAGGTTTTTTCTGAACAATTCCAAACGATGTGGCTCATTTCTATAATGGTTTCTGGTGTTATACGCATATGTGTCAGGATTATCATGTTCCAGATTTTTAATATATTTAACTGTCTCATATACATACAGACCAAAAACTGTAAAAATTCCTAACTGTTTAAAATGTTTTTTTACTGAGTCCCTGGATTTTAGGCTACAGGTAGGAGCTAAAGCAAATACTTGTTTAACATTATATAATAAATGTGGACAAATTAAATTTCTGGTAAAAAAAGAAACAGTTCTTAAAAAGACTAATGATTATAATATTTTCTTGGTTTCAATAATAAATATGAAAAATTTCCATATGCTAGGTAAAAGAATTTTTAAACATTTGTCGATTGCTAGTTCTTTTAACACACCATCGCCAACAGAACAAAAAATTTGTAACAACAAATATTAACTTGAAGGCCCTTAAAAGACTCTCAAAGTTTGATAAACAAGAAAAACCTTGCTGTAGTTTACCTTAATGTTTTATCACTTTTTTCCAAACATGTATAAATAATTTAATTAAAAAAATATAAACTAATCAGAAAAAAATCATTGATTTCAAACAGAATGTAGAAAATTACAACTGATTAACATTTCTTTAGACAAACCAAAGAAGATTAATCTGTACAAATGAAGTATCTACAATCTCATACCATATTATCGGCGGTCCCGAGAATACGAGCGTGACCGGCGGGGCGGCGGGCTGCGGGAACGTGATCTGGAGATGGATCGCCGACCTCGCGGAGACCTAAAGAGAAGAAACAGTTAAAACCCGAACAAACCAACACACTCGACACGCAAACTTCTGCTACTTCAAACTTTTAAAGCAAGTATGTTCATTCTGAAAGCTAAAAGACACAAACCAGCATATTAAAAACTCATATTTAGTATATGAGTAACGACTACTAATTTGTTACACACAAAATAAAAATTACTTTCAACCCATATGTAAGTTTAATCGCTTCATTCGACATTAAAAATTCACTAAGATTATTATAATGTTAAAAAATAATTTATGATACGTTATTTAAACTTACATTTCTTAAGAAAGAAATTTAATACTGTCCACAGGAACATAAATAAATGTTGAAGTGACTTACCTAACAAATTATCAAACAGCTTCCAAGACACAAACAGTTTTTGCTTTTGATGTTCTTAAAACTAAGTGGGGAGTACTGAAATTTAGTTAATTTAATGTGATTTATGACTTAATTGTACTATTTGTATAGTTACAGAGAGACTAAACCGAACAGCAGTTACCAATATTGATCTGGTTTTATCAAACCTGTTTTGATTTAGAACAGTAACACTAAATTGTTTATACATTGTCTTTTATAAAGTTAAGCGAAAAATAAATGCTTTTTTAAGGTAATTTACACTCAAAGGTTAGTTTATACAGTGGAACTTGGATAATTCAAAATCTCTGATTCAAATTTTTTGCCTTGTCCGTAGTGCTATATAAACAATATTTTTAAAACCTTGGATAATTCAAATTTATTGTTTACCGGTCCCTTGATATTTGAATTATCCAAGTTCCACTGAATTTGCTTAGTTGACTTTAACCATAATTCATTTAAACGAGTGCTAAGATGAATGTTTTTATAGGTCATTTACTAATCCGGAAAGAAATGAAAAACATTAGATATATTTATCTAAACAACTTTTTGATTATTATATTATGTGTTATTATTTACGGGATGTAATAAAAGACGTCTTACTAAACTTAAGAATATATATACACTTATACTGATTCATGTACAGACGGTTAACATAAATAAATGATGCTACAAGGCTTTCGATTTCGACCAGTCACACCAGTCATCATCAGGCCAATGAGATAACTGACAGAATCAAAATGGCGTCCTTGCTTATATCCTATTGGTTACCGGAAGTTCCGGATACAGGTTCCTAAATGTGCCACCAGAGTCTAAGTTAACTTGTTCATTTATCAATTTATCTCTATCCTTACACTTTTCTTTAAATATAAACAATTCTTCCCATGCATTCATTTCATTTCCTTTTTTAAAATTCTTGAGTATGCTGAGGTTTTCTTCTATTTTCCCTATGGTGTGGCCATTTTCTAAAAGATGTTTCGCTACGTTTGATCTTTCCGGCTTCCTGTTCTTCCAAGCTGATACATGGTTCTTAAATCTTTTAACAAAATTAACAGTTTGACCAATATAAAAGTGATCACAGTTGTTACAATTAATTTTGTAAACGCCGGGCATGTCGAATTTGTTCGAATCTTCTATCTTGGGATTTAGTATTTTGTTCATGGTGTTTTGCGTTCTGTAGGCTATATTAACTCGTCTTGAATCGATTTGCAACCTTTTGTATCTTAGAAATCGATAGCCTTGTGCCATCATTTATATATGTTTACCGTCTGTATATGAATCAGTATAAGTGTAAATATATTCTTAAGTGTTGTAAGACGTCTTTTATTACATCTCGTATATATTTATTTAAAATACCTTCAATTAACAAATTTTCTATATACTCCTACAATGTTCTCTGTAAGCTTGTTGTAGTAAATACAGCTTCAATAACCCAGAGTGAGTACTTTCTAGCATACATAAAAATGTAGATAAAGACTAACATTCTTGGAAGAAAAAAATTATAATAACACTCCAAATGGGTTGAAAGTAATTGACAAAGAGGTAAAAAAAATAATCCAGCTCCATTATAATTGCGTAACATCTTATACATTCACAGAGAATACAACAAAGTACACTAAATTCGGGAAAAGGAAAAGCCCCTTAATATTACTTTCCATACACATAACAGATTTTTCGGGAAAAGAGAACCCCCCAATAAATTGTAAAAATGGGATGAGAAAAACAAAATAAATGCAAAAATAAATTTTCAAGGAGCCAAACGAGCTCATTGATACTTACTACTGAAGTCAAGTACAATAAGCGGGCTATATATTACAAGAAGAATACCAGAGAGTGATGGTTGGTTGTGTTGGTTGGGCGTTGGGCAGGGTTGGTTGTTGGTTGGGGCTTAGCTTAAGAAAGTTGTGGTTGGGATGACTGACTCTCAAGTTGGTAGTTGGAGCCACAACAATGTTGATGTTGGTGGTGATTGAAGTTTAGTGCAAGCAGAATGGATTTGCGGCGCCCTGCAACGTCCCAACATCCAATGTATATTTGCCAAAGCAAGCTTTCGGGTTCACTAAAACCCACCAGTATAAAGTAATTCTGGAAATATTATAGAACCATAATTTTTCAATCGGTACCATCATGGGCAACTGGTATACACACCAGTTTGTATCGGATAAAAATGAAACTAGTTTGGAAAACATCTAAATTTGTATTTGTACATGTGATGTTGCTTATCACACAGTATATTGAATATTGACTCTTGAAGTCTTATTTAAAAATATAAAGATATTATTAGTAATAGATATTATTATAGATATTATTAGATTAGTATTATATTAAAGAGCAAAAATATTAGGGTTTTGGGTTTATTTCCAGGCACTTTCAAGAAAAGGCAAAAACATTGATTAAATATAAATACCCAACACAGTAAAAATGCCAGGATAAACTTTAATAATTTTATATTTGATGTATTTTTTTCACACATTAAATGTGTTCAACGTATCTAATAACCCAAGTTTGTTTACATCACACACTAACTTACAAACTAAAATAGGTAATGTTAATAATCTGATTTTGTAAACCTGAAATAAAATTTGTGGGCATGATGAAATTTACTCATAATGAGCAATGCGATATGTCTCATACTTCAGACCAGAAAAGAACTTTTTGTTGGGAGAAGACTATTAAAACTATATCCCTTTCTAATAAATAAGAACAATTAAAAATGGAAACAGCTTAGTGTTTTTTGAAATCAATTGGGATTTTTAAAGAAATTATGGATAATTTACAAGATAGATAATTATTTATTTTGAAACAACTTTTTTACTAGCATGGTACATGATGTTATAACTACGGGATATAAATAAAAACGTTTTACAACACATTAAGATATATTTACTCTTACACTATACTCACATACAAAACGCTAAGAGTAAATATATTTTGAAGTGTTGCAAGACATTTATATTTACATCCCGTATATATATATATATATATATTTTTTTTTTGGTTTAAAGAGAATTGATCTGTTCTTATTTACTAAAATTACCTTTTAGTAAAAAACGTATCGGTGCATTAATAAAGGTTACACAAATTATGTAAGGATTAATTTCACCTTGTCAAATCCTAATATGATTATTTCTTTAATAGGCAAATGTTGACAAATTAAAAAATACCAATCCTGTTAGTTAACAAAAACAATTTTGTGAAGGGAAGAAAATGTTTAAGATAGTTTCAGTATTTCACGTAAGCATATTTTTTTCCGCTATGCCCTAATGTAAATATTATCAATGGTAAAAAATTCAAAAATCGAAATAGTTTTTTTTATATTATTTTTAATATGCAGGATAACATAACAAACCTTGAGGTCAGCAACCAAATTCAAAAACATACAACTCCATTGAACTAAGATTCTGTGGGGAACATCGGGCCATTTGGTACTCTCACCACCAGACTTATTACTCCCACTTCTTTAGTGAGCAAATAATCAATCTAACATCTTGATAGTCCTGCCATGAAGATCTGCCGCAAAACAACGCATCACAGCAAAGGCAAAAAGCAAGAACGTCTCACTGTCAAGCAGAGACCTTGGTTGCCTAAGAAGTAATATTAGTCCAGTATCACTAAAATATGGCAATATAAAATCTATAAAATCCTTCTATCAAATCTGGAGTAATTAAAACATTTGTTCAAATATTTCATCACAGACACAGAACAAAATCAATCAAAATTGATAGTGAATTGTTAACTTAATTTTACTTATCCCCAACCAACAAATTGCAAGTATTTACTACGAAACTGAACACATTTGTTGACTCGATAACAGCAAGAAAACATATTTAACGAATAAAAGCTCTATAATCTGTAGGCCTAGCCAAGTAGGACATTCATTAGTGATTCTGAAAACAACACAATTATAATTGTTATTGATATTTATCAGATTGAAATAATAAAATTTACAAAATTGAGATAAGTTGGTTTTAAAATTTCTGGTTTAATAAGAAAGCCATAATTATTATTACAACTCTTTTATAGAACAATTTCTGAATAGGCTATAAACTTAACAAAAACTGTTCGTTACTAGGCCTATAATTCGAAAAAGCAACAATGTTTTCAAACTCTTTAGAACTTGGGCCTACTGTAGACGAATACTGTTTATCTTAATTCCCATAAGATATGAACATTTCGACTGTCGCGGGCTCAATACCCTACCTGGAACGGCGAACAGGCGGAGACCGCCTCCTCCCGCCCCCGGCCCTGCGAGAACGGCCATTGGACATCTCCACGATCATGTGAACTCCACAGCACCGCCTGTAACAGACAAACACACATAAATTAAAGTAAACTAAAAATCCAACCGGACCTTGAAATTTTAGGGTAATGAAATACAAGTTTGAGAAAAGGAATCTTTATGTCAAATTAACATACTGGTACACGGATGGTTCCACGAATATGAAGCCTTCATAGTACTTTCTTTGACTATAAATACTGAAGTAGATTTCTCATTGCAATTGTAAAATCTGTCCCTAGTTTTGTGTGTGCCAGGATTCAAAGAGAACCTAGTTAACACCAATCACCAAACAGTCTATACTGTCTTCAGTATATATAGTCAATGGTACTATGCTTTCTGTTATTATGTTTCTCTATTGAACTACAGTGGAACCTCAATAACTCAAACCTCAGGGGGAACGGGAAAAATTCGAGCTATCGATTATTTCGAAATATCGAGGTTCGACTTATCAAGGTGATTCTTCACAGACTTATAACATCCAATCAATATTTTGGTGACCCTGTGGAAATGGGTTTCGCAGGTTTACTAAGTTATTATTTTAACACATATTTACGAAAATCTAAATAAGTAAGATGTCAAAATTAATTTAATAGACCTGATTATTTGCATATTCATATTTTCCATAAGTTTAAATTAAATTAAAAAACTACCCAAATTAAAGGAAATTACCCTAGATTTCCTTGAATTAGGTACCCTTTTACCCCTGCTCACAGGAAATCTCCCCACCCATTACCCCGCGATCCCAACCGGGTCCCCTAGATAGACTGGATGGTACTAGGACTAGAGACAGATTCTATCTATCTGTAGTCCTGGAATGGTGCACATATTACACCACACACATATTAAAGTCATCGGAAATGGCGGAAAACGGCTTTTCTGCGGCTAAATTCCTCTTGAACTAGTTGTAGAATGATGAAAGGAATAATGCCAAGGAATAAAACGACTTTTACAAAATTCCAAGTGTTTACCACTTAGTAAACAATTACCATACAATACCCCCATACAACCCCTCTTCACATAATATGAACCATCTGGTTTTTAAACTCGTTCTCAAATAAATGCTACTTTAAATATCTGCGCCAAATTTCAACAAAATCGGACCATTTTTACAAAAGTTACCGCACACACACACACACACACACTAAAAAAATTGAAATTTCTGTTTCTCATTAAACATTTATAAAATTGGTACAAATATTGATTTGTGCAGGTAGATATGAGTTTCTGGCAGACAAATCTTTAGCCTATATCTGGAATCTATAGATACAAATAGGCCTATATTGTTATAGGCCTAATAAGAAAAATACATTTTTGCCAATGGTACCAGTACCCTCTAACTTACTGCATTTTTACCCTTCCATAATTCAACCCATGGTAATAGCATCTTTATCATAGAGGAAATTTGCTAAAATAAGTTAACATAATAACAACAAACAGATGATACAAATATTTAGCAATCAATGTATTGGTTCGAACAATTTCATTCGGTTCTTTATATCATTCCGCTTATAGAAGTGCACCCAAAAAAATTACTTACGTCCCATCCAGACCACGAACCGCATCTTCGGCATCACGGGGATCTTCAAACTCAACAAAAGCAAAGCCTGGGGGATTTCTCGCCACCCACACATTTCTTAAGGGGCCATATTTGGAAAACACATCTTCAAGCTCATTTTTGGATGCATTATTTCCTAGATTTCCAACGTAAACCTTGCAGGAAAGATCCCATTCACGATGATGACTCATTTTTATAATCTGTAATAAATCATAAGAAGTATAATAAAATAACAAATTTAACACTCAGGCTATTTCACTGGCCCTAATACAAGATGGTGGTAGGCCTAGGCACAAAAAATCTTTGGTGAAAACTTCAAACTAGGCTATTTTCACCTCAAGTTATTAAAACTAATGGGAAACATATCAAATTAAAAATTGTCAAATGACAAACATAATCATGAGTGTAAACTGTGCATAAACATACTGTCACTGTGAAGACCTAGGTAGGGTACAATCAACGCATAGGCTCAGGTGGATGGCAGAAAGGCGTCACTGACAACTCTAATAGTTACCTAGTTGATATCTGGGTAACCTATAATCAATGCCATGTAATATTTTTCAGCAAACTAAATTAATTCAAGGTATAATATGAAATTATAATTTCAGTTACCTAGGAAAGAACGTGGAGAGGATGATATGTAGTAGTAGAGAGTCACTTTTCCTGCCTACCCGCTAAAAAGCCGAACAAAATGGCTGTCGTATTCGTAAATTCGAAGTATCCTCGATTTCTCGCTCGACGTGTCGTTTAATTTTTTCCAGAAAAAAAAGACAAACAAGGAAAAAAAGTCCAAGGCTTCCAAAGTTCAAAGAGCTTCAAAGACTTCAAAGTGAAGGGTGGCGAAACCACTTTAAGATTCTTAAGATTTCAAGATTCACCAGAGGCATCAACAGTCCAGCTGCTCTTCACTCCCTTTATTTATCTCTTGTAAGGCAACTATTGCGTATACTATCCCGGTGTGGTCCCCTTACACAGTGGTACAATTAGATTGGAAGCTCTGCAGTGGCGCTTAGTTCGTTTGGTTGGGGTCCGGCTCGGCTATGGTTACCTGGAGGTCCCCATCGAGGAATTGTCTGGAGTGATGAGTCTTCCTCCTCTCGCCGTGAGACGCAATGTGGCTGGTGTGGTTTACCTCCTGAAAATCATCAATGGCTATATTCAGTGATTGGACCTCTTGGCTGAGATCAACTTTAGAGTTCCATCGAACACCAGTTCTCGTGAACTCTGAAGCCGAAGTTACCACTCCACGAACTACGATTATAACAGCCCAATGGCTCGCTTTGTTAGACTGGGGAATTGCTTGGCAGCTGAATGCGACCTCTTCTTTTATAGTGTGCAGCTGACTCAGTACCGGCTCTAGGGCAGTGCGGGCCGTGCTCCAGCACAGGGCGCGAGGGGCGCGACGCTTTTGGGAGGCGGCGCTCGGTCTTCATAAAAGTGGGATGCGGGGTGGGAGGCGTAGTCATTAGAAGTAAAATAAAGTATTTATAAATATATATAAACCCTACTTATTTTATAAACGTTGTATATTAGTATTATATGTTATTGAAAGGCATTATGGGGAAGAAAGTTGTGTATTCACTACCTTCATTATATATAAACATTAAATTTACATATCAGATAACAGAACTTCCACTCACCTCTATTCCAAATCGAGAACTTGTTTTGACCTCTATAGTTTTGTGTTAACTTCAGGTCATTCTGATTTGTACTAAGCGTGTGAATAAAACTTGCAATGCCCCATGCAAGAAAATTGCAATGTTAAAATTTCAAAAGTTACACGATCAAATAATGTTTCAATTCGTCCTCTTTGATTATTTTAAACTACTTCATAGATGAGGAAATATATGGTTTGGGGATTGGGGAGTATTGAATCAGGATTTCATTTTTAATTGAAGTTACAAGGATTTGAGTTTAATATTATTGTAATGTTGTTATGAGGGGGAAAATATTACGCGCCCCCTCAGATTTTGGCGTCCCCTTCGACCGTTACTTGCAATTTACACTCCTTAAGCTTACTTTGAAAAATATAGTTTATAGTTCCGTCTGGTTAGTACTATTTCAATCAAGTTCTTATTAGTTAATTGAATCATTTCGGAGCTTTGGAGATGGAGTGAGAAATCAGATGGGACTTTCGATTTCTCACTGATGGTATATGTTATCAGTATGTATTTTCCCCTTCCTACTCAAGTTTTGAGTTTTTTTCATTATTATTTTTCTTGAAGAAACACATAATTGTTTGTTGATATTCAGAAAATTGTGATACGTTGACTACAATTGTGCGCATTTGTTGTTTTAAAATATTTCGGTTTTTCAGAACACCAATACAGATATGACTGCTGTAATAATTCCGAATTTTTCGAAACTCAGTATTTCCAGGATGATAATATACGAAATAAAGATTTTGAATTCAGGTCGATCTGAGCTGATTTTGTTCCATAGCTTGTCATTTCAGTATCGCACGGAACCAGAAACAACGCAAACGCAACAGTATTCATTGCAACAAGCGAGGGAGCGTAGTGCACACATGTCAGTCTTATCTCAGAGTTATCGGGGTGGGGCGCGGCAAGTTTGGTATTTGCACGGGCACTGTAAACTGACGGGCCGTCTCTGAGCTGCTGACTTGAAGGCTGGCACTACTCTTCTACCCTCCTGAAGCTGCTGCTACAAGGGCGGGTCTGCCCCAGCATCGAGAGTTGGTCTACTAATTACTTGGTAATTTTGTTGTTATTGCTTATTATTGTTTTTTTTATTGTATTTAAATCGTAAACTATTTTACAATAATTTATTTGCTAATTTTGTTGTCTATTGGTTTATTGGTCATAATTATTGCACTACCTTGTTTACACATTTCCTTTGAGCATTTGATCAATTCTTTCTAGTCTTAAGTATTTTGTTATGATTTTATGTTTTTGATATCCTGCACTATCATATATTTTGTAAAGTGGCTGCTTGCCGTTGATGAATAAAATAAAATAGACTAACTCTAACTGCAGTACTGTAGTTAGTCTATGAAATAACTAATGACACCGGTTGAATACGAAGTATATAATTTACTTCTGTTGGTCTGTACACATGCAGACCTACTCCTACTCCTTCAACCTTCAACTGGCTTTAATCTAAATCTAGGACGTCTTAAAATTGAAGTCCAGCTGTTTAAAATTCCCAACAACAGCTGTTTTATCTTATTTTAGTTTTGTTTTTAACCAAGAAAACTGAAAACTGAAAGAAATTATGTCACTAGGTCAGATTCTCAGTGATATTTACAATTTCATTTCTTATCTGTAAATGAAAAATTGAATAGGCGTGCAATGCAACTTTCCTTGAATATCGGTGTCTCACTCAGGTGTACGTTCACACCTCCGATTTGCACTTCTCTCTTCTCACTTAGTGAACCACTTAAACTGTTACCTACTTCAAGGAAATCTCTCATCGCAGGCAATTGTTCACGTGCTACTAGAACGTTTTCATCTTTACATTCCTTGGGTTGCTGGAATGGAAATAAATCCCTAAGTTATAATTTAAGGAGTGTGGCTTCTTCAAGTGGCAAGGCTACGATGTCTTCTGTGGGCGATACTTCACGTTCCTCAAATTTTAGGTTAGAAGATTATGATTGTATAGGTTTTGATCTTGACAATACTTTGTGTGAGTATAATATCACCCCATCAGTTGAAATGGAGTACAATGTCCTGGCTAACTTTCTAGTCAAAGAGAAGGGATATGATCCAGATTATTTGTTAAAGCCTCTGGATGAAGTCTCTGTTGATTTCCTGCAGAAAGGTTTGCTTGTTGACTTTGTCCGTGGTAATATTATTAAAGTTGCAGAAAATGGAGTAATTAGTAGAGCTAGCCATGGTACAAAATTAATGTCAGATGTAGAAATACGAAACGCATATGGCAAGGACCGAAAATGGGAGGTTTCAAGTGAGTTATGTAGAAATGTACTTGTCGGGTGGAATGGTCCACTATCAGAAAGGGTAAGAGCTCTCCTGGACTATTTTGATATGCCAGCCTCTATAGCTTTTGCAAGAATAGTTGACTCTCTTGATAATAAATTGGGTAAACCTGCTGACATTTACAATATTTGGCCAGACGTTCTTGCTGGACTTCACAACATGTACAACCGGGACCATTTTATTACTGGTGAAGGTAGCTACTTCAGAGAAATAAAGTCCAATCCCCATAAATTCATTAAAACCTGTAGCCCTGAAGTTGTTGAGTGGTTGAAAGAAATAAAAAAATCAAAACTAACATTTTTGATTACAGGGTCCAACTGTGATTTTGCATCAGTCACAGCAGAAATAGGCTTAGGCAAAAACTGGAGAAGTTTGTTCGATATTGTTATCTGTTATGCTCGCAAGCCTGCTTTTTTCACTGGTTGTAGACCATTCATCGAATTAAATGGATTCAGCGAAACAGAGCCTGTGTTAAATGACAGCATTGAACTGGGAAAAATGTACAATCAAGGCAACTGGCAGGAGTTGTTTCAATTATTTGCCAAAACTTTAAGTAAGACGAACCCCAGATGTCTTTACTTTGGTGATAATTTAATTCAAGATATTTATACACCTTCTAAATATACCAGATGTGAAACTGTAGCAGTGGTTGAAGAGTTAAGCCCTGAATCTAGCATAGATCACAATGGTTTGGGGGACCACCCCTCTCTTCCAGTTGTAACTTCAAAGACTTGGGGCTCATACTTTTACGATGACAAAGAAAACATGAACACTTTATGGGGAAGCATTCTACATAATCATGCAAGTATTTGTATTCCAAGTTTATCTGTTCTCGCACAATATTCTATCAACCATGAGTTCAATACTTTCCGGAAATGCCACGGAGGAGGCTATTTCCCAAGTGGTCCTATTCCTTCAGAAACAAAGAAGAAGGTTGATGCTGTGTAACATGAAGGTAAGTTTAACCATTAATTTAATCTGACTTGGTTACCTACTCCGGATATTGTGATCAAAGGATCACTCCATCAGAAATTGAAAATTTGTTTTTTTTCAAACCAAGTATTCACAATAATATTATGATTTCAGAAATGATTTTTTCCCTGCTGAAAATTTGGGAAAATGGGGAAAAAACGGGAAAACAATATTATTTTAATATAGCAATGTGGGTACCTACATACTAAAATTTGCAATTTTGTACCCTTATCACGAGAGTTGAAACTCATTTTAAAATTGAACTATAAGCGAGCCATTGTCATAAAATTGTAAAATCCATTCAATCCAGTGTGCCCGGTGGGATTCCGGGGTAATTGGGTAGTATCATTTGTTTAAATAACAAAATTGATTTGATTTTGAATAAATATGGAAAAAAACTGCAGTAAATAGAGGGAATTTTACCCATAGTACACAGTAAATGCTCTCCCAAAAATTGAATCAGTGCTGTTCCTATGTAGTCCTAATGCATTTAATTAGTCTAAACAAAGTAAATGACTATACTAAATGTATTATAAGAGGTAGCCTATTAGTAGGTTATAATTTTAAAAGATTGGCCTACCTTAACTGAAAGTATATGACTGCCGGAGATAGGTAGCGATTGAATAATTAACAGCAATTCACGAGGTACATCCAGAAAGTAAGAAAAACAGTTTATTGTTTAAAAATCTACAGCAATTACTTATTTGCGAATTTCCCCTATAGGGAAGAAGCTATTACCGTAGGTGGCATGGTAAGAGTTAAGCCCAAGACCATGTTAACTTTTTATTTTGAGGTCCCCAGATTTCAAAAACACTATTAGTTCAAATTGATATATACGTATATACATCTCTCTCTCGCTCTCGCTCTCGCTCTCGCTCTCGCTCTCGCTCTCGACTCTCGCTCTCGCTCAAAGTGCTACAAAAATGTCTCCTTTTTGTATTGATTTGACGGAATGGAAATGACCCCCATGATATTCTTATGGAGAATATAATGTAATGTCTCCCTTAATTATGAACATAAATTAATAAAACTTGGTATGCATCTTCGACTTGTTAAGTTATATTGATAATTGCATAAAACACGTATTTTGTGTTCCTTGTTGCAGCAAAGCTGCGTACTCAGCTTTCAATTTTATTCTTATGGAGGATAAATAAAAGGCTATATATCACTTATTTATCCGTCTATTTTTATGAAACTTGGTGAGTGGCTTTATTTGGTAGTGAGAAACATATATATGCATTGGAAATTCGCTGAGAACGCAGGTTTGCTGCTACGGGGATATTTTTTTCTATATAGGTTATCTGTGATTTTCAAGGCTTTTTCGTACCGTGGCGCAAGATTTTGTATTACTTTCTCACAGAGCTTTACCACCTGTTTCTTCAACCATGTGGTAACATGTTCGTTTAGCTCATCACCATTGTTGAAGTGTTGATCACCATGCGAACATTTCAGGTCCAACAAGAGATGAAAGTCACTAGAACCGAGGTTAGGGCTCTGTATGGAGGATGGTTCACGCCGGCATCCATTGACGTCCACGGATGGGAATGGTAAAAAATTGCTCAGCATGTATTTAATGGAGCCGTTCATACACGCGCACATGATTCAGGTATAATACCTGAAAAGATACTATTAGAGTTGAGGGGCACCCTGTGTACCATATGCTATTAGAAATTACACGTTTTGGGATAGACAAGACATTTTAATGATTAATTTTTTGCTGCATGATCAAAAAAATTACAAAATCTCAATGCGAGACACTTTTACGTTGTGCAGTACAGAATAAGCGCCGGGAATGCTAAAGGTGCTGTTTTATTTCAAGACAATGCCCAATTACAAACTGCAAATGTCACAACAACAAAAAAATTACAAATGTGACAAAAGAAATGTTTAATGAACTTTGGCTGAGAAGTGTTTG
This sequence comes from Allygus modestus, assembly GCA_963675035.1. Taxonomy (NCBI): domain Eukaryota; kingdom Metazoa; phylum Arthropoda; class Insecta; order Hemiptera; family Cicadellidae; genus Allygus; species Allygus modestus. The sequence continues at coordinate 14,956,013 of OY776116.1, forward strand.
ACCATCCTCTGCACAGCCTAACCTTGGTTCTAGTGACTTTCATCTCTTGTTGTATCTGAAATGTTTCCATGGTGGTCGTCACTTCAACAACGATGATGAGCTAGTGTTATCACATGGTAGAAGAAACAGGCGGCAAAGGGCATATGAGGAGGGCACACAAAAACTTGTGCCACGATATGAAAAAGTCTCTAAAATCATGGGGGTAAGTGTTGTAGATTTTAGTACAATGAACTTTTCTCCTGTATCTGTCTTTGATTTATTTTTATCACCAAACGAAACTTACTTCTGGATATACTTCATAGTAGTATTCAAATAATAAAAGGTGAAAGTTTAATAATGAAAACGAATTGTGTTGTCCTTAGGTACAAGTAAAACTTTCACAGCATATTTTCATGTTTAAAATCATAAAATAAGTACAGTAACCTAACCTATCATAACATAAAATAAGTACAGTAACCTCCTAACCTATCATAACATGCTGTTTAACTCGTTAGCTACTTCTCCAACCTCTGGGTTGATTTAACGTGTTGCCTATTAGCTATTTACATTAACAACCTGATCAGTAAATAGAACATATAATTTTTGTTGGTGAGAAACTAGGGATAGTCGATACCAAAATTTATCGATCCTCGATACCAATACCGATACCAGAAAAATTGATTCTCGATACCGATACCATTGATACCTAAGATTTTTCTGTACGTATAGTTGTTAAAACTATCGTTAAAAACCGTTACAAATGTATGTTACCATTACAAATTATTTAGTAGTATTTTGTAGTTAATTATCAAACAAATTGTTTAATGCAATTTTGTACATAATTGAATGTTAATTTCACTAGTATGCTATTAGTAATATGGAAAATAAAACGATTTATTATAAATTTATAGGGGAAAAACTTGGTTGTCTTGCCGCTGACCCAAACACTCCCCGTGCCTTGTGGAGCGCGGGTAAGCGGCGGGAGCATCTATTCCCGAGCACTTCGTAGCGCGGTTAAACGGCGGGGCTAACGATGGTATTGGTATCGACATTGATCGAATGAATCTCGATACCGATAGCAATGTCCAAGAATCGGTGGAATCGAGAATCGACTCACCCCTTTGAGACACTAATCAGTATTTAGGGCCTAATTGATATTTTGTTATTTACAGCTTGGGATATTACGTGTAGCGTCGGTGAAAGTCAAATTTCACTTTGAAAAATAGAGATTTGCAAGATTTACCTATACAAAAGTTCTTAGGGATCCAAAGTAGAAGACCAAAGTAGTACAAGTTCATCCAGGTAATATAGAAGGATGTGACGTTTATTCAGTGTTAGCTCATGTATTAACATGAATACATTATATATCAAACTAGAATAGTACCATAACAAGAATTTTTTTAAATTTTAAAACATTGTTTTTATCTACATCGTTTTATTTGATAGTTTGTTGTTCTAGAAAATGAGAGCTAGTGATTATATATTTAAAAGTTACTAGCATTTAAAAGTAAGTTAACTATATACCATTCTTATAGGTACAATAAAAACTAAATTAACTGTCAATTTGTAGTTTCAGACACAACTCAGCTAATTTTCCAATTTTTGATAGGCCTTATTTTGATAGTTATTACAAACATTATGATATTAAAATTATAATTTTGCATTTATTTTGTGATAGTCCAAAGTGTTATATTTACAATGAACGAAGCTTTGTTTATCTGCAATATTTGAGCAATGTTTAAACTGGAAAGGGTATGATTATTTTAATTAAGAGCTTAATGATGCTTTTTGAAAGTTAGCGGACAACACTAGTGTCTATGTTTCCATCAGAGATTTTGGATCACTTGATAACATTTTGTCTTTCAATAAGTATGTGCATGTTGTTTACGTTTTTAGGCCTACATTCAGTGTGTCCATCTGAAACTCAATCAATCAATGTTCTTTCATGTAAACTAAAACTTCGGAAAACAAGGCTTTATCAGGCAAAGTTAGGATTAAAGAATCTTCTTTACTATTACCTAACATGGTATTATATGGGAGTTGGGAACCATTCAGGGGTTTGCTTGGATAAGGCGTGAACAAGTTTAAACTCGTATAGTGGAAGTGTTACGCCCTCAGTTACCTTTTTAAGTTTTAAATGATTTTTATTTACTACTCGTGTCCCATTCCCCTCAAGGGGATCTTGCAGGTCTAGAGCCAGACGTTTTAAACATTTTATATTAGCTGACTCTAAATAAATAACTATAAGATTAACATTGGAACCTTGAAAGCCTATGGAGCAGTGTCCTGATGGTGGATGTTTTTTTCAAAATCTCGAAATGAATATGTACAGAGTTTAACTCTCTTGATTTATAACAAACAAGAATGCAAATTAATTGTTTTGGAGGCCTAAAACTGTCAAACAAAATCAATTAACTCTCTTATAATAATTTATATGCCTTTACATCAGGACAGGACACTAATCAATTGTACAAGAAATAAATAAACATAAATATAAACAGAACTTAGGATAAAATGAACTTAAAAACATTATTATGAAAATCTGTTAAAATGCTAACAAATATATTTCTACCTAAAATTGTAATCTTTCAAGCTTCAATTTCAGTAACACTTAAAAAATCAATCAATGAGTAACATAGTCTTCAGTCTTTAAGATATATTCTAAATGTTGATGATTTTTTTAAATTTATTGTTGTTTTGGTAGCTTGATGAATATTTTAGGTTCTTTAACAAATAATGTACAGTATGTTAAGGAACTATTTGTAACTATTTAAAAATGTGAGAGTTTTATCTAGTTCTTTTCTTTACGTTCCGTTCTTGGATTCCTTTTCTAATGGAGGGATAAATCACTTGTAAAAATCATTTGATATTAGTTTTTTGCTTGTTAATTCTAAAGCAATTATTACTTTTACTTTATCTATGTGATAGTGAACAGATCCCAGAATGTATTTATAAATGTAGATAATATTTTGTAATGTATTTAATTGATTGCCAATGCAATGTCACACTGTTTATTACTGCCTAAATAAGCTAGAGAAAATAAAAACATTTTGCTTTAATAATGAATGTAGCTTAAATATACTTCTATTTAGAAAGTATGTAGTCTTATAATAAATTGTATTTAGGCCTAGATGTGTTTAAGTTGACTTGTTGCCAAGCTAATTAAAATCCAAACCCTGTAAAAAGGCAGCACTACTAAAAATTTAGCCCATTCAAAATATCAAAATTATACCAGTTTTGATAAATAAATACATTATTCTCAAACTCTTCACTAATATTGTCTGCTTTTAAGCATTAGAAGAAATTATTCATTAATTACCGTACCTGTAACAAAAAATAAATAAAATGAAAATAAGTTTGAAAGCTACATTCAGTGAACAAAAATCAGTTTACAAAAATCCCCTTTTAATAAACACAGTAGCGATAGCACCGCAATATTGGAAATGTCTTGCCCTCTGTTGGATACAGAAGTTTTGTTTTCATAACTCTTGTCCTTCTCCTTTTAAACATTGGAATAGGTTATGTGTTCTCAGATTTTAGTGTTAAATTGCCATTGTATCACACACCATTGTGTCAGTTATAAAATAGTAATTATGGCTTAATATCACAGTCTAATATAACATGTAGGGTAGACAGTCACAAACTTATACAAGACTAAGTCACCCCACTTAATCATTAGTATGTCGCTCATTAGCGATTTATATGATTGGCGACCTTACAAACAGAAAACACTAGTGATCTCGGTGGATGGAGGCTAAAACTAATATAAAACACTATTGACACCGACGGATAGAGGTTAAAACAAAAATAAAACACTATAGTGATCCTGGCGGATGAAGGCTAAAACTAATACAAAACACTATTGACACCGTGAATGAGGTTAAAACTACGGTTGTGCGATGCAGAGATTTCATTTTGATTCGATGTAACGATGTGATTCAAAGAATTTCAATTCGAATCAATGCAATTCATTTTGATGCAATGCGACATGTTTCAATGATTAAAACTCAGCCTATACACCAATTTTTATGACCAACATGGATGATCTACCATCTTGGCCAAAGTCTAGTTATAATTTTCTGATTTGATCAATTAATTCTTCTTCCATCCTATCTTGATCCATCATTTCAAAAGTAGAGGTTAGAACTAATATAAAACACTAGTGATCCTGGCCGATAGAGGTTAAAATTAATATTAAACACTAGTGATCCTGGCCGATAGAGGTTAAAACTAATATAAAACACTAGTGATCCTGGCCAATAGAGGTTAAAACTAAAATGAAACACTAGTGATCCTGCCTGATGAGGTTAAAACTAATATAAAACACTAGGATCCTGGCCAATAGAGGTTAAAACTAAAATGAAACACTAGTGATCCTGCCTGATGAGGTTAAAACTAATATAAAACACTAGTGATCCTGGCCAATAGAGGTTAAAACTAAAATGAAACACTAGTGATCCTTCCTGATGAGGTTAAAACTAATATAAAACACTAGTGATTCTGGCCAATAGAGGTTAAAACTAAAATGAAACACTAGTGATCCTGTCGGATGAAAATTAAAATAAACCACCAGTGACACCGCAGCAGTTGGCGGCAGAAACAGGCTAGTGAGTTCTCGATTCTGGGCAGCTGTGATAGTTTAGTTTCTTGTCCCTGTATTTAGACCCTCCCCTTCATTAACCATTTCCAGCCTTTATTTAGTAAAGAGTGGCATACCCTCTCTCAACTTATCAGTTTTACTACAACTTTATACTGACTAATTCCCACAGTTGGCGATTAACTCTAAAATAAAAAAATCAAATGGATATTGAAAGGTAAAAAGTTTATTTTATAAAGTGCCTGTACAGGCTTAGCATATTTTATGTCACCCACTACTGCCGAAAGATGTTATCAGTGATTATCCATTAAATTTGTATAGTTTTAGTGTCTCTTATTGATTTATATATGTACACAGTTGCAGTACTGTAGTCTATACCGGGCTGTTAAGTTCATGCCTTTTCAAATTTTGCCTTATTTTCTGATTTAGGGTTTGTCTGGTTTATTACGATCGGTTAAAAGAGTATATAGTATAGAAAATATATGTCAATTTGTAACCATACGTCGTAGGTTGTGCAAAGGGTTGTCTATATGAATTATGAAGTTTTAGTAGGTCTGAATATGATTTTATTGATCACTTTAGTTTTTTGTAAATATTTTAATGTCATTGTTAGTAGGTTTTCTTAAAAAAGAAAATATATTATTCTGTAAATTTTTTATTAATTTATGAGAGCTTGGCTTTCAAGTATTATTTCTATGTCCGCTATTTATTTATGCGTGTATATTATGTAAAACAAGGTAAAAATCAGTATACACTTTTACATGCTTTTAAAAATATATATGTATATTTAAAAAATGTATTTTGTTAAACAATAAATTTAAAATTATTTATTTATGATGCACAAAGCTGTTACAAAATGTCTTAAGAGAAAAATAAAAGGCATCCCATATTAGATGAAATCTATTTCATTTCCTTGTTTTCCAATTTATATATTTTTTAAATAAAAAAGAACCACGATATTTCTCTGGTAAGTAATCAACAGTATATACAGGTCTGGTAATGTTATATACTACAGGTATAAAAAATAACATCCTATAAACATATTTTCCATACATTTCAACCATTACATATAATATACAGGGCCTGATTAAGAGGTGTGGCGCCCATAGGCTTGAGTTCATTTGGCGCCCCCCGACTATTTAGTCGTATGTGTGTCGCAAAGACTCGATGAATGAGTGTCATCTGTACATGGCCTGTCGTAGCTTCATTTTGTAGAGGCTCTATGCTTTAAGGGGATACCAGTGTCAGGTACCTTTGACTCTTTTTCAATGTAGACCTTCGTATCTCTTTCTAACCAATGAGTGGTTTTCAAAATTCAGGGGCATCGCTGGTATCCCCTTACAGCATATTTTCTGATCTAAAGAGTCCTACATCTCTGGTTTTAGTCCCATCGTAAAAGACGGCCGGATCATGCAACATCAGCCGTAAATGACGATCACACCATGTAATATCGGCCGTAAAGACGACCGAACTATGCACCAACAACGTAATAGATGACCGAACCACATGACAGTTACTGTAATTGATGATCGCAATAAAGTTGCATTCGGTCATAAATGACCATTGCACCGCACTTTATAAATAAATAATTTCAATCGCGCCCCTATCCACTGAAACAGACGACCGGACCACGAAATATCGGCCGTAAATGACGACCCCATCGCAAAATCATGACCGTAAAGGCTTTTTCACACCGAGATCTGTCACATAACGTCTGGTAACGTAACATATGACCAATTCACACCAAGGGATGTCGGCGAGGTACTGATCTAAGTTTCCCAGTTTTCTCCCCTGACTAGTTCGTCAGTTACTGATACAAACTTTTGAGGCGGGAGGATATCTAGTAAACCATGGTTTTTTCGTTTACAAGAATGTATTGCGTTGACTGCTTTTTTTAAATTGTATTAAATGTAGACTTTAAAATCTGTTATAGACGTTTTCAAAATAAATAATTTTGCTGCAGTATACTATGCTACAGTTAAAGTTCCATTGATAAGGGTATTTTTATTTTAGTTTTGGCCAAAGTTAATCAACATTATCAAAGACAACGGATAGAAAAAAAAGACTTAATATACCAAAAAAATTTGACCTCGTGGAAGAATACTTAGTCCTAGTATTTTTTTAGATTATGTAGGCCTACTTTAAAAAGTGTTATATATTATTATTATTTAGGATATCATATCCCGTCGTACCTCATATCAGACAATTTACAGGCAAGTTAAACTTTTCCCTAAATAACCAAGTAGATAAGTAAAACAATAATACCCAGAACCCAGAACACATGTGGCAGGAGGACAAGTGGCTCAGTGCGCATGCCCGAGGCAACTGACGTTTTTAAAAGATCGCTCTGCGATTAGTTGGTTTAGTTCGCACACTAAGTGTTACGTTTTTTCGGCAGTGTGAATTGCCTCATTTGAAACAACGGTGAGCAATCTTTTAAAAAGTCTGTCACATAACGTAATGTTACGCCGGTGTGAAATGGCTTAATTGACGATCGCACTACGTGATACAAGCCGAAAATGACAATCGCTCTGCGTTATATCAGCCATTAAAGATGATTGCATCGCAGATGGCCGTTTTGAGGCTATAATATCCCGTCCCGAAATAATCCCGAGGTAAAATTAATATCCCGCCCAAAAAACGGGATTTTTTTCCTAAAAACTTTCCGAAATTTCGGGACCCATCCATCTCTAATCACGAACTAAGGAACAACTAAACTAACCTGTCAACCTAAGAAAAAAGCAGGTGTGGCGACGGGAAAAGGGTGCGCGGATCTAAAAACCCCTTTACCAAATTGATCACCGATTATTTTTAATAATTTGCGTACCTATGCCGCCAGCGCCCCTTGGCTGATTGGCGCCCTAGGCTGCAGCCTAGTCAGCCTAATGGTTAATCAGTCCCTGATAATATAGATCAATAATGATAATTTTGTCACATGGTAAACAGTAGTCTACATGGTAACTTCGGTAAAACCATTTTGAATGTTTACTACCTATATAGGCCTACCTCGTTTTCTACCAGATTTCTATATCTGGTGCCTCTTGGGTTGATAACTTTGATAACAATTTCTTAGTAATTAGTCCTACAAGGGTAAGGGAAATCAAACAAAAATGATAGAATATTTTTTTTATTTAACAAAACAGCTTCAAATGTAACAGTTAAAATGATCTGAACACAACAATAATAAAAATAGAATACTGTCAACAATTATATCAGAGTAGTGTAAATTATACTATGACCTTAATTTAACCTCTTAAGACCCAAGAAGACATACCTAGATGTCTAGGTCGCTGGCCCGGCCATGCCTTAGTTTTCAAGTGAAACATATATCACTATTTAGTACCAACCTTCAAAAAATTATTACCTCTTACATAGTGATGTTATTTAAATTTATACATTCACAAGAAAATTCATGTTAGCCATGTGGAGGTTTGGTCAGTTTTTAAGGTTACAATAATATTTATACCATTAGATAGAGCTTATTTAGATCTACTAATTACCTCTATTTTATAATTTATTTATAATTATTTTTATTTATTTATTTATAATTTTTATATACCTCAAAGGATTTTTAGTATTGAGACATAAAAGATACAGCTTGCCATAAGGCCAACATGTAAACTAATAAAATACAACAATCAAGTTCTGTGAGGGGTACCAATTTGTTAAAGTTGGTACTAAATAGTGATATATGTTTCACTTGAAAATTCAGACATGGCCGGGCCAGCGACTGACGTCATATCTAGACCGGGTTGCGGGCTAGGTCTTAACAAGTTTGGTCGGGCGGAGAGCAGCGAGTCTTGAAGGTGTAACCCTAAAATATGTTTGCAATACGATAAACAGGTAAGAGCCAAACATTTTAGAGGTTATTTATTGGGTAAACTACATCTGGTCAGTCCCACTGCACAGGCTGACCACCATTTAAAACATTTTCCAAAAAGTCCTCAGGTAATGTTAAATTACGGGTTTTGTTTTGAATATTTGTGAGGACCATTAAAAGTATTGTTTATGCTTAGTTCTCTGTTTAAAATTAATTTGTCTAATTGTGAATTAGATTATGCAATATGGACTGCTCGGCTTGCTGTATTTTGGTCAGTAAAATCCAAATTTCAAAATTAGAAAGGAAGGCTACCTCAACCAGCCTTTTCATATTATGGCCCTAATATTTTGCAGGTCACTAGCGCAAACATGTATTCCATTATTGCTTTTACTGTGTGAAATGACTCTTAGATAACCATTTAAAATAATATTTATTTTACAGTCTTATTATCACTCATATTTTCCAAGACGCTCGCATGTATTATTTGCAATCATTCAAGACGAAAATACGCAAATTTCGACAGTTGGGCTTTTTTTAACTAATAAGATTGTAGCAGACACACAAAACAAAGTACCGGTAAACTTTCCCGATTGTGACCAAATGAAATATGATTTATAGACATACTGGTACTTTGTTGTACAAATCATACTGAGATAAGGCTGAGAAGGCTAAGAGGTTAAATGAGTCAGACAATGAAGAGAGCATAAAACAATCATGTGATAACAGTGCCCTAAAAATATAATATCTTCATAAAACTATCTAAAACAAAACTAAACAAGTTCATTAAGTTTTCTCACTGAAAACATACATAACTAAACTTATTAGCATAATATTATTGTCATAAATATTGAATTATAGTAATAGTGCCATATGTGCTTTGTTGGTTGTGCTGTACAGTAGAACCTCACTTACTCAAAATTCAGGAGACGCCAATTTATTTCGAAGCAAAGGGAGTTTGAAATATTGAGAGTTTGAATTATAGAGGTTAATGTGAATCAAATTGAATTATAGAGGTTAATGTGAATCAAATTTGAATTATAGAGACAAAGAAAACAAACGTCAATAAATTCAGATCTGGAGGAAACTGAGTATTCGCATTAGTTCATGTTTCAACAGGCTCATTTTTTGCAATTAATTTGAATTTCAGAAGGCTTACAGTATCACAGTTATTAATGTTTATTTGCATGACAAACCAATTGCCATGAACATGGTTGTTTTTTTGTTATAATATTACATAAATATTAAAATTACATGTATATAAACTAATTAAGATTAATTTAAGTTGCGAAAAAGTCCTCAATTTTGTTGAGGTTGATTTCAAATTTTAGAGGTAACGTTTCAAATTTCATTAACAAATTCAAATTCTGGAGGCCCGAGTATAAACATATTCAAATTTTAGAGACTACATTATGCATTAAAAACACTTTGAACTTTCTGTACGTTATTTTTTGCATATTAGAGGTTTTCTGAAGGGCACAGACAAAAGTTACTAATTATAGAGGTTTTAGAATTAGTGAGGTTCTACTTTAGTATACATAATTTTTTTAGGAGGTTGATAAAGTCATTACAGACAAAATATAACAAAAACACAATTCAGAAGCTAAACTGATGTAAAACTAATTTACGATAATATTCTATTGATCCATAACCCATTGTATGGTTTCATAAATTTTAACAAAAATTTCATTAATTCGTAATATGTGAAGCCGTAACCCTGGGGAAAACAGGCTTAAGACAGACACCAACTTTTTTAGTACAGTAGAGTCTCGATTATACAGCCTAAACAGGTCGGATAACACGGAAAATAATAAAAACAATGTACAAATTTTGATTTTTAAAAATTTATAATTGGCGGTAATTGATTGTTTGATCGTGCACGGGAACGGCTGGAAAACACGGGAAAAAATAAAAACGTGGTCGGATAATCGAGACTACTGTAACAAAATTAATAATTAAAATTAATTTTGGTCTATTACGCCTCTTTATATTGAGATACAAGCCCTAATGAATAATACACCATCACCAACAATAACATAACAATGTGTAACTCAAAGAAAAACAAAATTAACATTGATTGATGTTAATTTATACAGCTTTGGTAGTCGAGTTTCATGTTGTATAAAATCAAACTCTTTTGAAACCTACTTAAATGAACTCACACAATGAGACACGACAACAATACTTATCTCAAGACACTGCAGTAGAGAGAAAAGTGTATTTTACGGCCAACACATCTCACTAAGGGACTGATGAGTGAAAGAACACAATGTATACAAGAATACCTCTTAAAATGTTTTGATATTTCTGGTTTTCAAACTTTTGAGTCATAAATGGGTACTTTGGTATTATACGGATGCCACCCTTATACTGCGCTGCGGCAGTTATGTTAGGATGGGTTATCATAAAAATGATTGTAGGACTTTCCTTGTTTCGTTACGAATCGAATGATACCTGTTGAGTCATACTTCCGGCCGCCAAACCCCCTCCAAATAGGCCAAGGTCGGGTCGTTGACCGGAGCGTGCGCATCACCTGTCACCGCCTGTATCTAGGTCAGTGTCATGAGTGATTTATTGCCGTGCACTACGTTACATTTGTTTTCATAATGAGTGATGTTCTTTTGGTGTGGGATTTACCTCGAAATGAAAAGGAAACCGAACGTATTTTTATGATAACCCATCCTAACATAACTGCCGCAGCGCGCTGTATATTTGGCAGAGTACATGTGGCGATCGGGTGTGGCTGCTAGCGGCGGCGACGCATTCAACACGATCCTAGCGGACATCGCTGCCTTTTGGGAGGCACAACACAAAGACCGCTCATCAGAATGATGTAAAATTTGTACAGTAAGTCAATAAAAGTACGTTTTTTCGAATTATGTAGTTATCCTTTGTATCCGGTAAAAATTTAACCTCCAAAATAGTGGCATCCGTATAATACCAAAGTACCCATAAATGTTGCTTTACATGTTTGTACTAAATTTGATCAAGATCGGACTGTTTTTACAAAAGTTAATGCACCCATGGAAACAAATATAAATATAGATATATGTATGCAAATACAGTAGTATTTTTGGCATCTGGGGGCCTCAAAATGAAAAGTTATTATGGCCCCGGGCCTAGATTTTACCATGCAGACAATGGTAATAGCATTCACTACACACCTGTAGTAGATTGTAAATGCAATGCCAATATCCGTTAACAAAGAAAGCAGCACGATCTATTGGGTGCGGTCGGCAACAGGGGCTATAGCAGGTGCTTCCTCCTAGTAGACATTATGCGAACTACTTGGAATTGCAGAGGCTGACGAACAGACAGAGCTCGCTTGATTGACGCTGGTTAAAGATAGCTATGACGTAAACAAAGAATTTATTACAGGTTTTTAACAGTTATTACAATTTTATTTTTATTTTACACAACCTTTGTTAACATGTATATTAAAACTTCTGAGTTGCGAGGAAAGCGAGACAGTTGGTTTATTAGTGAAATGAGATTTTAAAAACCCGCCACGGCCGAGCTGAGCGCGCCAAGCGGCACGAGCCAGTGTTACGTCCGCCATTGCGTGCGATGGTGGCGATTTCTATCCAGTGCTGCCAGAACTACGTGGAGAATACCGCCTCTTTTGTTAACAGAACTGCCCGTAAGGTTTTCTGTACCACAAGTGTATAGACAATGGTATTAGCTTCTTCCCTACAGGGGAAATTTGCTAAACATATGGTATTATTTTGGCAATACCTAGTAGCTTTTATCAAAACTTAAACAGAATGGCAGTTAATTTTAAGTTTTGAACTTTAGTTTTCTCCGACAGTCAAAAAATGTTTTGAATTTTTGGGCTGGAGACTACATTTTAAAACTTCAAATTAACTGTCATTCTGATTAAGTTTTGATAACACCTACAAAGTATTGCGAAAACATTACATTTTCTTGTATGCATTATGTGTTATTTCACTTATCAGTCCCTCATAAAGGTGAGTTAGCTGAATCCAATCTTTTTCCCTCTACTGCTTTCAAGCCTTGCGTTTTTCCTTAAATCTTATCTCAAGACATACCATTTTCAACATACTAAGGTTTTGTAGAGCTTAAGATTCAATGCAGATAAGAATATCATTCAAAATACATCGATTTAAGGTCAAAGGCACACAATTGGTAAAATGTAAATACAAAATTAACTAAGATGATATCAAACTTAACACTATTAATCTTTTACCTTTGGAATTACAATCTTATAAAACTAATAAGTACAAAATATTGACTTCACTGGGACAATAAAAACATATATTAACTAACATAAATTTTCTTTCTGATCAGATCAACAATAAAATATTGTTTTTTCAAGTGTTTTAATAGAGAAGTTTGTAAAATGAGCAGTAGTGGTGGTAATGTCACCTACCCACTTGAAAAAAGCATAAAGATCTAAAATTATGCTTTTAAAGCATAATGTACTAAAAATCTTAAAAAAAAGATGATGTAAAGATTTAAAATAAATATTTAAATAAATAAAACAATACTTCAAACAGGAATAGCGTTGAATAATTCAATAAAAACATTACGCTCTTTCAAGTTCTTGAATATTCTCCATGATTTTTTACCAATAATGTATACAATACTTGAAAAATAGTTTATACTCTTGACAAATGAAAAAGTCAGGACTAAATGTGATGAATACTGTTAAAATAATAGCAATTAATCAGCAGCGAATCAGCAGTCTCTCTCGACAGCTATGGCGATGCCCATCCCTCCGCCAATACACAGGGCTGCCACCCCGCGCCTCCCTCCGGTGCGACGCAAGCCGAACAACAGTGTTACCAACACTCTGGCACCTGGAGCGGGGCAAAGATGGTCATGAAAGTAGGTAAAATTGTAAACAATTCATAAATTGAAGAAATAGTTGAAAAACATATTGAGTTGTAATACAAATAACTATAAACTATAAAAGTAATAAACATACAAAAGACAACCAACAGGACTTGTAGTAGAGTTTGACTTTACTATGATTTGTTGAAATAGGTTTTCTTCATACAAAAATGGTCTGACTAAAGTCAATTTACTTGAGTCTATGAATAACCTAAAAGACTCATTAGCAAGCCAAACACAATGAAATAACATCTGTTATTGCATTACCTTTTCCTTTTAACCCTTTGAGTGCCAGAGTTTTTCGGTCATCATATCCCTAGAGTGCCAGAGTTTTTAACAGAGTATATCCCAAAAGTGCCAGGCACAAAATCAACATTTTGCAAGGGTTTGCAAAAAAATCAATAAATATTTTATTTGGTAAGGTATTATTATGACAATTTTTTGTTTTCTAAGTTTAAAATTTAGCTATAATATTATGCACATATATAATGTTTAAAAAACAAAAATTTGAATACATATATACATCTGAGAAATTTATTTTTATTTTTTTCAGGTAAATAAACATTGTTAAAATATAAGATTTTCACCAAATAACTACTAGATTTATAGAGCACATGTTTCCCTAAATATTTCCTGAAAGTTTCATCAAATTTGGGCTGTAGACGGACGAGTTATTTCTATAAATGTAAAAAAATATAAAAACGGCAAATTAGTACACAAGACAGTAGCCTAACTTTATTCAAGGGTTTAAGTTTTATTACAATATTTCATAAAGCAGACTAACTAGGCCTACTATATTTATGGAGTATATGTTTACCTGAACATATCCTGGAAATGCCCTGGAAGAAATAATAAAAAGTAATGACGTAAGACAAATTTTCCATAACAAAGAACACAAAACAACATTTTGCAGGGGTTTTGTACACAAAATCAACAACTTTTTTATTTGGTAAGATATTATTATGAAACTGTTTTTGTTTTGTAAGTTTAAAGTTTAGCTGTAATATTATGCACATATATAATATCTAAAAAATACAAATTTTAATATTTATATACATGTGGGAAATTTTTTTATTTTTTTCAGGTAAAAAACATTGTTCAAATATAAGATTTTCACCAAATAACTACTAGATTTATAGAGCTAGAAAATACTCTGGAAATGTCCTGGAAGAAATAATAAAAAGTAATGACGTAAGAAAAATTGTCTATAACGATATATCGTTGCAATGTATTTTTCGGTAAGACCACCGACGACGATGTATCGTTGTGAAGTATTTTTCGGATGTTCCGTGCACAAAGATATATCGTTGCGTGGCACTCAAAGGGTTAAACTGACCACATTTTAAACTATTATTTTGTATATTGTTTAGATGCAAAAATACAATAAATAATAGTTTATAGACATAAATGGCACAGATAATTTTTTGTATAAGTGATGCAACGTAGTAATTTTGTAAATGTAATGATAAATACATAACGAATACTCTCTGGTGTGAAGTCTGCATGAATCAGAACTCTCAAACTTCGTTGTGAACCCCAAAGCAAATCCCCTGGGAAAAATACCTCATGATTGATCCCAACACATAGCTTTTTACATAACACACTGAAAGTCAGTTATTATTTCATACCAAGAAAATCTATACTTATTAGTGAATTTCCTTTGGAAAGTGAACTATTAGCATGACCTGCACGGTGAAACTTAAGCCCGGGACCACCATAGAAGTTCCTAACGCTACCCCCTGAACACATTTTGGGGGGTCGTTCAAAATTTTATATATATATATATATATATATGTGTTTGCACTCTAGCGGTCACATTTTTTGTCTGATTTACTTCAAATTTGGTAGGTACGTTCCTTTCTGTAATCAGTTGGACAAGTTCGTTGGGCAAAACAATCGGAAAACTCTAAACCCCTTTTTTTGGGGATTAATCTTTCAAATTTTGAGTTTTTGGGCCCAAAAAGGGTCATAAAAGCCCCAGATGTAAATTCAATGCACGTAAAAAGATGGGAATCAGTAAGGCGAAAGTTTTAAGCCCTCTCTCGTCATTCTAGCATAAATATTTACCGAGTTATTAAAGAAAATGTGTATCGACCAAACACAGTACGTTGTCTTATGGGGGTTTTACACTAGAAAAGCCTGTTATTCCTTTGTTAGAGTACTTTTATCATCCCCAGCAACCTCACGCCTACTTTCAAGCCTGTCTGGACCTTCTCCTAACCTTATAATGTGCAAAATTGTATTCCCAGCTTTGCAAGTAAATGAAACCAGGAGTATTAGAACGGCCAAAAAATCAATGTTTTCAGATTTCAATAAAAATTGGAAAAATGTATGTTTTACAATTATTTTGAGTTTTACAAGTTTTTATGTGGAAATTCACTTCCCTCACATCAGCGTGCTGCGTGCGAACTCGTTTAATAGGCTAGCAGGTTTTTTGTGACAATACTCCTCGTAAACTACTGAACTGATTTTCATGTTTTTGGTGTCATTGGAAAGAGCCTAACGTGAAGTTGTGCAGGAAACTTTTTTTATAGAGAAATAATTTGTGAGTGAGGTCCTGGGGCCCCTTAAAGTTGAGTTTTTTTCTATAAGCTTAACATCAGGAAAGAACTATAAGTTTTACGCAATCAGCTGGATAGAGTAAACACAGTTAATCAGCAGGCCGTGTTGGCTTTGGAACGGTAAGACAATATTTATACAGGAATGTCAGTATAATATTACGTTGTGATCGCGAGCGAAGCCGCGACAGGCTACTAGTATATCTAAAACAACTAACAGCTTCGCTCGTTTTCCTGATTTAAGTTGTCCACTCAAATCAAACAACTGATCAAATTTCAATTTTTTGAAATTTGTTTAACTTCTCTTTAATTTACAGTATACAAAATTAAATTCCAGTATACAATAAAAGTCCAGTATTTTCAGGATCAATAGACACCCTGTGTATATGGGTCACAGGCCAGACTTACGGTTTTCTCAAAAGTTCCTGGGACGATTCGGCTTTATATATAGAGATCAACTTGTCAGATTATTAGTGAATTTCCTTTGGAAAGTGAACTATTAGCATGACCTGCACGGTGAAACTTAAGCCCGGGACCACCATAGAAGTTCCTAACGTGACCCCCTGAACACGTTTTGGGGGGTCGTTCAAAATTTTATATATATATATGTATATATATATATATATACATATATATATATATATATATATGTGTATGCACTCTAGCGGTCGCATTTTTTGTCCGATTTACTTCAAATTTGGTAGGGACGTTCCTTTCTATAATCTGTTGGACAAGTTCGTTGGGCAAAACAATTGGAAAACTCTAAACCCCTTTTTGGGGGATTAATCTTTCAAATTTAGAGTTTTTGGGCCCAAAAAGGGTCAGAGAAGCCGTTGAAGGGTCAGGGATGTAAAATGAATGTGTGTAAAAACATGGGAATTAGTAAGGCGAAAGTTTTAAGCCCTCTCTCGTCACTCTAGCATAAATATTTACCAAGTTATTAAAGAAAATGTGTTTTGACTAAACACAGTACGTTGTCTTATGGGGGTTTTACACTAGAAAAGCCTGTTATTCCTTTGTTAGAGTACTTTTATCATCCCAAGAAACTCACGCCTACTTTCAAGCCTGCCTGGACCTTCTCCTAACATTATAATACGCAAAATTGTATTCCCAGCTTTGCAGGTAAATGAAACCAGGAGCATCAGAACAGCCAAAAAATCAATGTTTTCAGATTTCAATGAAAATTGGTATAAATGTATGTTTTTACACAGATTTTGAGTTTTTAAAGTTTCTTCGTGGAAATTCACTTCCCTCACGTCAGCGTGCTGCGTGCGAACTCGTTTCAATTTGTCATATTGTTATACCTGAAGCTCCGACGGGGTGGCCCAGGGCAATGGCTCCTCCACTGACGTTGACCTTGGCCGAGTCGAGCCCCAGCTCCCTCACGACGGCCACGGACTGAGCTGCGAACGCTTCGTTGAGCTCGTACAGGTCAACCTGGTCCTTGCTCCAGCCTGCCTTCTCTAACTGAAATGACAAGACAGACAGTTATCACAGAAATAGCGGTGTAGGGGTATAGCGGTGTAGGGGTATAGCGTTATAGGGGTATAGCGTTGTAGGGGTATAGCTTTGTAGGGGTATGGCGTTGTAGGGGTATAGCGTTGTAGGGGGTATAGCGTTGTAGGGGTATAGCGTTGTAGGGGTTATAGCGTTGTAGGGGTATGGCGTTGAAAGGGTATAGCGTTGTAGGGGGTATAGCGTTGTAGGGGTGGCGTTGTAGGGGTATAGCGTTGTAGGGGTATGGCGTTGTAAGGGTATGGCGTTGTAGGGGGTATAGCGTTGTAGGGGGTATAGCGTTGTAGGGGTATGGCATTGTAGGGGTATAGCGTTGTAGGGGTATAGCGTTGTAGGGGTATAGCGTTGTAGGGGTATGGCGTTGTAGGGGTATAGCGTTGTAGGGGGTATAGCGTTATAGGGGTATGGCGTTGTAGGGGTATAGCAATTGTAGGGATAAAGCGTTGTAGGGGCATTGTGGGGGCATAGTGGTGAAGGGGTATCGTAGCAGCCCCTAGCAAATATTATCCTTTTACTCACATCAAAACTAAATAGCCGATATTCCATTCTTATTACAGGTATCTCGTGGACATCAAGTGCAATTCAGAACAAAATTCAGAAAGTAAACAGCATAGTGTCAGGCTGGAATTTGAAATGTGTTTTAAACAGCTATTTATTTAAATTAAATTAACTAACATGGCGGATCCAAAATGGTAACCAAAATAAAGCAAATATCACTCTACTATGATCGGTGATGGTTCATGGTCATTATCTGATGTAATGACGAGAATATGGGCATGTTTATAGTTGAGATATTTAAAACTTACATCAAAATTGTTTAAAAGTACTAATAGGTATCTTGAGAACGAATAAATATTTCTAAAAACAGATTGTGATATGGTGTTCTACAACAAAGGGCCTTTAATTTGTAATACGACTGGATCTATGCTTATATTTAACTTTTCTTCCAGCCCCCAGTGGGCCGTCCCCCCTGGACAGTATATGATTTCATTCTCCTACCAAGTTTCATTCTGGAGATATATTACTGTCTAGACTTTTCAGCACTACGTTAGTGGTGTTGTCTTGTAACAAGTAATGGTATTTTTTTTTTTTTGCATATAACAATTTTGTTAAATCTCTTAAATCTGATTTATAATTGTTGCTTTTGTTGAAATTGTTATATATTGGTGTTTGTTTTTGTTGTAATTTGTATATGAAATTTTTATATAGGCCTAACTGTGATGTTTGCACGATTATATCGAAAGCTCATGTTTCATGTGTGCTTAGTTTTGGAACAGGGGAAGGTGTGATAAGGGATTCTGGACTTTATAATCTTGAAGAATAAATCAACCCATAGAAATTATCATAATGTATTTTTTCATATGGTAAATTCCGTATAAGCTCTGTGAGCTCTTGGAAAATTAAAATGTAAAACATAATTTTCAGAAATAAAGGATTTGTCTAGTGTCTAACACCAAAATGTTACACTTCTACTTGACAGTTAGAAAGAGGAATCCATATAAAAAAACAGTAATATTTACTCCTTTTTTGCCTATTTTATCACCGTTTGTATTTCCCTTGACAAATTATCACCTCTTGTTCCGACCAAATCCTACTCACAGCCACTTACCACAGATCTGACAGCAGGTATGGGTCCAACACCCATGATAGCAGGGTCAACGCCGGCCTGAGCGTACGCCACCACTCGAGCCAGGGGTGCCAACCCCCTCCGTCTCGCCTCTTCCCCCAACATAAGCACTAACGCCGCTGCTCCGTCGTTTATCCCGGATGCATTGCCTGCTGTCACACTGCCATCCTGAAAGCGTGAATATTGTATAGTGTGTATAAATAGGTTCAATTAAATAAATTTTAAAGGCATTTATAGACCACTAGTTTCCTATCAGTTCATGACAGTGGGAAACATACTTCGTATTCAAAACTTTAATTTTATAATACTCTGACGGATGTAAACAAAAATACTTTTAACAAAGTTAATAAAATGTTACTCAGTGGAAAAAACATATTAACAGGTTATCTGACTTGTACAATTTGGTTCCGGGCCTTGGATTGCAAAAAATAATTTTCTTGTTTGTTTTTACTTTCTCCCCCTTATACGTAGTATATGGAGAAAGTATTGTTTTCGTCAACATTTTCGAATTTGATTTGTTAGTGGAAATATTCGTTTTGGTGCTCCTTGAACCCAAAAAAGTGACTTTTACGTGATGTCTGTGTGTCTGTCTGTCTCTATGGATGTGTACAGAGCTAGAGCCCTAACCAATGGTCAGATTTTTATGAAATTTGGTATATAGGTACTAATCCACGATATCTCCAGGCGTTTTTTTAATTTTTTGGAATTTTTGAATTTAAAGGGTAATTATCCCCCAAAAACAGCCAAAAAATATGAAAAATAAAGATTTCTCAAAAACAGCTCTAACGATTTTGATTAAACTTTAGTCGTTTGTAGAAGTTTAGTCTTTCAACAAAATAACACCACCCGCACTTCTTTAAAAATTTGGGTTCAGAAATTACAAGACTTAAAATATCAAAAATTCAGTTTTTTGGATTTTTAATAAAAAAAAATATAAAAAATTGTACTATTCACCATTAAAAAGAGCTAAAAAACTAAATAATTTAGTATTTTGAATTACTATTCTACTACTGGTTGCGGAGAAAATTTCGTTCAAACTTGGTATGCTTGTGAAGTTAGTATTGACCAACAGAGGAAATTCGAATTATGTTGTCCCTTAATAACCCTGGGGGGGAATAGCGGGAATTTCCCCTCTTAAAACCACGTGTGTAGCGATGGATTCTGTAGTGCCTCCTAAAGAGGGATTTGGGTAGATACTTTTGAAAACATCTTGTTTACAAGATTTTCTGTACATTCAACAGTGCTTTGTATTCTATATTTAGTAAATAAAAATTAATTAATTCATTAAATTTGGACTAAAAGGGAGAAAGTATGTGTTAGTTTCCTGATACCGTTTATTTTTAGTTTGGAAATTTAGATATCGGTTGCTCAATTAATATACTTTGCTTTAAAAGCTGAGTTCATTAGGCAACCCACTTTTTACGCAAGTTTGAATTGGCAATAGTGACAGCACTTAAACTCACAGGCACACCAAGAAATGCCAAGAAATACAGGATTCTCGTTCATTTTACATATATTTGTGTATAATACATGTGATATTTTCTCATTCAACAATTTTTGTCATAGGTAAGAACTTTAGTAAAGAATGTAAATTGACATCACTGGGGTTGCCCTAATGCTTTTTCAGTGATTATACCATATTAGCAGTGGCAAGGTCTAAGGTCAACTCTAGATTCGACGATGAATAAAATTAGGCCTAGTCGATTTCATGAAATCATTTAAATAATTAGGGATGAGTCGATTCAAATTTTTTTCTATTCGAATTCCAGTTCCGATTCTTACACATCGATTCTCGATTCCTAAAAAAAGGTGAAATGGCGAAGTAAAGTTTTAAAAATTATTTAAAGGTAATAAGTTAGTCAGTAGTTGAATTTTATTTAATAAATAGAGACAATTGGTTGGTGATTATTTTTTATTAATAAAATAAAATAAACTTATAAAAATAATCAAAACAAATTTAACTAAATAAAACTAAATTTATTGTTATGCTTTAAGTTACCGTACCACAAATCTCTCTTCATATTTTTGAAATTGGTTTGTTGTTTTATAAAACAATCACTTTGGATGTAAACCTTGCAACGGCAATAAAATATTCTCATTCTTACTATTCTTGTGACTACTACTATTGTGTTTTGATGTTATTTAAGATATATTTATGTAGGTTAAATACTTTAGAAAATCTTTAAATTGTGATAACATCTACAAACAATCAAGATAATAATAATTAATACTAGCAACAGTTGATAGCAGTAAATACTATCCAAAACGCCGAACAGTATGCTAATTAATTCCGCACTGGGGGAGAAACCCAATGAAGGTAAACAATGGTGGGAAGGGTGATTGTTTCGAGATGTTTCTATTTTTAGACATCCGCCTGTCTGTCCGTCCGTCGCTGAGGGTGAACAGCGGTAGGAAGGGTGATTGTTTTGAGATGTTTATATTTGTAGACGCCCGCGTCTGACCGTCCGTGCAGTGTCAAGGTCATCGCTCCCCATCACGCGCCCATGGCTCATTAGCTAAATGACAAACTCTCAGATTATGTTGTGGTTACTAAATTGTTTGTATAGTATTTATTCTGATAAACAAAGTAAATTAAATACGATTCTGGAGATAATTTAGCAAAATAAATTGTAATTATAGCTCTATTTATGTTTAGAAGGGGATAAATAAAAGTAATAAAAATAAACCTTTCGTGACCCCGGTTAAACCGCAACCCGATTAACCCGCTCCCGGATAATCGGGAGTTGACTGTATAGGGGAAAAGAGGCCGCAAACCTTAAAAAAAATTGTTTACATGTTTTACCAAGCGAGGTTAGGACTACAGAGCCCTCTCTTCCACCTAACCTGGCAGGGTACGACCCTTTACGGAACTATTCTAGCCACACCGTACAAACTTAACTTAGAATGGCCGATACGGGATTTGAGCCCGGGACCTCCTGAATGTGAAGTGCGAGCATTAAGCTGCCACTGTACTTTACTTGTTTCAATTATTCATCATAACCATATATTAAAAACGAAATAAGGTTATATTATGAAAATTACCTTAATAAATGCAGGTCTTAGTTTGGCTAAACATTCCAAATTCGTTCCCGGTTTGGGGTATTCATCTACAGATATTATTTTGTCTCCCTTCGAACTCTTAATCACGACTGGAACAACCTCTTCGGAGAAGTAGCCTTCTTTCTGCGCCTTTTCAGTTCGGTTTTGAGATTCCACAGCATATTTATCTTGTTCTTCTCTAGAGATAGAATACCGTTTGGCCAAGTTTTCCGCTAGAAACAAAATGGGAAGTTAAAACATAAAAAAAAGAAAAACGAACAGTCATGATTTGTTTAAAAAGAAAATATGTTTAAGAGAACAAATATCTAAATAGTTACAAACACCTCTCTGTGTTATAAAAGAACATAACCCCAGTTATAGGTAGACCAAAAATAAGTGGCAAAATTAGTGCAGTATTTTGATAGTGGCAAAATGTCAGTATTAGGTATAAACAAAATTAAATTCTTAATAACTGAATAACAACAAATTAAAGTTTCCAACAGAACCGGTCATGTTTTTAAACATTTTTTAGTAGGTACTTAAAAATTGTAAATGTTTGTGGTAACTTAACATTGTGTAAGGCCCCTGTACTTTTTCCCATTCGATTATTAGCCAGGTTTAACTATATTATATCAATAAGAACAAATTTGGTTCATTACATAACATTTGTTATCAGGAATAAAAAATAAAAAAATGTTAATTATAAGTGTTATGGCATAGTTAGAAACATATTAAGAGTTTGATGAACAAAACATGAAATACCCCCGTAGCAGCAAACCTGCGTACTCAGCGAATTTCCAATGCATATATATGTATCTTAATACCACATAAAGCCATATACCAAGTTTCATCAATATACATTCATAAATAAACGATTTATGACATTTTAATTATTCTCCAAAAGAATAACATGGCAGCTGAGTATGCAGGTTTGCTGAAGCAAGGAAGACAAAAAATAGGGTTTTATACAAATATCAATATAACTCATGTAGGTAAAGCCACATACCAAATTTCATTAATTTATTTTCATAATGAAGGCAGATAACACATTACTTATTCTCCATAAGAATAACATGGGGCTGAGTACGCAGGTTTGCTGCTACTGTATATATATATACAGTTTCAAACGAATGGTGTTTTTGGGGTCTGGGGACCTCAAAACGAAAAGTTATCATGGTCCCGGGCCTAGGTCTTACCATGCCGACTACGGTAATAGCTTCTTCCCTATAGGGGAAATTCGCTAAAAATACACATAATTTTCTTAAACATAGATGGAACTCCCCCATTATAATCAATACCTTACTTTATTCATTTATTTATTTTCTGTTACAGTAATGATTATTCCAGTGGTAAAGAAAGTTGACAGTTGGGTTCCAGCCAATAAAATGGCTCTATGCTCTTACTGTTGCCATTTTGCTATAGGCTTCTACAAATATCACTCAAGTCTCATTCCAATCAGCTGTTGTGAAATTTGGCAACGCAGCACATCTACTATTGGCTAGTTTTCGTTGATAGGCCTCGCGGGAATAGTGACATTGGCCAGCTATATACCCAGTGGAAGGGCTTTTTTAAAAATTTTCCAAAAGCAAGGGAATTTATATAAAAATACCCCCGTCGCAGCAAACCTGCGTACTCAGCGAATTTCCAATGCATATATATGTGACTCACTACTACATAGAGCTATTTACTAAGTTTCACAAAAATACATCCATAAATAAGTGATATACAGCATTTTATTTATTCTTCATAAGAATAACATTAGGGTTGAGGACGCAGGTTTGCTGCAACGAGGACGGTAAGTAATGTGTTTTTTTTGCAATTATCAATACAACTGAACCAGGTGAAGCTACATACCAAGTTCTCTTAATGTAGGTTCATAATTAAGGGAGATATATACAACTTTACTTATTCTCCATATGAATAACATGGGGGCCAAGTATGCAGGTTTGCTGCTACGGGGACTATCAACAAAAAACTTGTTTTTTGTGCTAATATCAATATACCACAACTAGTTGAAGCCACATACCAAGTTTCATCAATATACATTCATAAATAATCGAGATATAGAATTTTATTTATTCTCCATAAGGATAACATTGGACAACGTACAGTGTTTAGCACTTTGAATATCTCTGCAACGGTTGGAGGTAGAACAACGATTAAATTACCAAAATGTTTGTTTTGTTGAGCTAAACACATTAATAAACAGAAATGTGAAGTTTTTAGTAAAACTATCTGAGAAAAATCTCAGATAGTCAGAAAAATCTGGTGGCATAGTCTTACCATGCCACCTACGGTAATAGCTTCTTCCCTATAGGGGAAATTCACTAAAAATATAAATTATTTTGAAGTTTTAACACTTGTTACTATTTCCATTATAAAATATTGTTCTACAATTGTTACAAACTTTGTAAATACCCAGTGTACTGACCCTAATAAGGTTGTCTATAACTTGTTGAAAATAATTTTGAAAAATATATAAATTTCCGGGGTTTATTTTTGGAGAAGTTGAAATGCTGAGAATTTTACATCACATAGAAAGACTATAAATTATAATAATAATGATATTTATTCCATGTCAATGTATTGGAGTTTAGAATGAAATAGATAATTTATAGGGACATCTTATAAGCAGTAAGGTAGGCCTGAGTCCTATCTTTCCCTTCCTGGCAATTAAATGCCAGCCAGTGGCCTGAGTCTTATCTTTCCCTTCCTGGCAATTAAATGCCAGCCAGTGGCCAGAGTCTTATCTTTCCCTTCCTGGCAATTAAATGCCAGCCAGTGGCCTGAGTCTTATCTTTCCCTTCCTGGCAATTAAATGCCAGCCAGTGGCCTGAGTCTTATCTTTCCCTTCCTGCCAATTAAATGCCAGCCAGTGGCCTGAGTCTTATCTTTCCCTTCCTGGCAATTAAATGCCAGCCAGTGGCCTGAGTCTTATCTTTCCCTTCCTGGCAATTAAATGCCAGCCAGTGGCCTGAGTCCTATCTTTCCCTTCCTGGCAATTAAATGCCAGCCAGTGGCCTGAGTCCTATCTTTCCCTTCCTGGCAATTAAATGCCAGCCAGTGGCCTGAGTCTTATCTTTCCCTTCCTGGCAATTAAATGCCAGCCAGTGGCCTGAGTCTTATCTTTCCCTTCCTGGCAATTAAATGCCAGCCAGTGGCCTGAGTCTTATCTTTCCCTTCCTGGCAATTAAATGCCAGCCAGTGGCGTAGATAGACCTTTGTCAAGGGGGGTATATCTCCTTAAGGAATACAAAACAAAAAAACTGTGTGCATGACTAGCGCGGATATACCGTACAAAATTGAATTCATCATTGACATGTCCCTTACATTCATAATTATTGATAGGCCTAACAAGATATAAACCAACATCCAAGATATAAACCACTGATACAAAGTAATCAGTATTTGTAACCAGGGCTAAAAAGTAATTGTATCAGTTGTAATCAGTACTAGAAAGTAATCGTTAAGCTAGAGTTGCCAAGTCACCGGATTTCCCCGGAGATTACCGAAGTTTTAAGTAAAAATATAGCTCCGGGGAATTCCCGTGAAAAATTTAAAAAATCTCCCTTTTGAAATTCCTCCCAAAAATGCTTTGAATAAAAAAAAAGGCGAAAGATTTATTTGTTTTGAAGGGAAACCAAAGTACTATATCCTATCTTTCCGGTAACCTTTGCAATATTCCCGTTTGTGGAAGAGATGACTAGCAGCAAAGCTG
The DNA here is from genome assembly GCA_963675035.1 of Allygus modestus. Lineage (NCBI taxonomy): Eukaryota > Metazoa > Arthropoda > Insecta > Hemiptera > Cicadellidae > Allygus > Allygus modestus. Next base: position 14,981,717 of record OY776116.1, read on the forward strand.
GGGTTTCCTAATCCGCCAATAATGCTTTGAATAACGCAAATTTTGTGTTGAAATCCTATCCGTGAACAAAAATGTATTTACGTTTGCAACTTCATCGTCATTCAACGATTGCCAAATAAACTAACCCAGTTTCCCTGTTCACTCTAACCTCTATTATTTGTTACTCTTTGGTTTTATTTTGTCGAGTAATTTCGTTGACTATTACATATATTTGCCGTTATAGAACGCTGGAAATCAGTAAGAAGATTTATGATTCTCTGCAGATTACTAAATTACATATCTAATATGGCAACCGTACGTAAAGCACATCACTAAGACCGTCTAAACGTCAAGGTCAAGGTCAGGTGCGCTAGTTGACGAACTGGCCGCTGGCCGCTAGCGGGTGATGGTATACTGGTCGGTGACTCACGTCCCACTTGTGGCACGCAAATACCTTACCACGTGACGGAGCAGTCACCTTCTACTATTTATTGTACGTGAACAATATTCTTGATATATATATAAATAAGATATTTTGGAGATATTGCTCACATATTTTTGTTGTTTTTCAGTAAGAGCATTTCTTTTTAACCAGAAGGCATAAGCTTGATTTCAGGAAGATGTATATTTTAATTTTTCCAAATTACAAGGGGGGATATATCCCCCTTATCCCCCCCGTATCTATGCCACTGATGCCAGCACAACCGACAGTGCCAAGGGTAACTCAGAATGATCCTTGCATGCTATTGTGATGCTTCTAATCCAACACCCTGACTTTCGATTCCTTAATGGCAATTAAACTGAAGGGCATAGAAAGAGTAGGCCTAAAACTAATAGGAAACAAAATATAACCAATCTCACATTAATTTACCGGTTTCTCCCATGTGAATATTATGGAAAGCGTCTGTAAGACCATCAAAAACCATGTGGTCAACGAGAGCAGAGTTACCCAGCTTGACACCAGTACGAAGGTGGGTGAAGTGGGGAGCCTGGCTCATAGATTCCTGGCCTCCACACACGCACACACTGGCATCTCCCGCCATCAGTGACTGACACCCTGCCACCACAGCCCTGCAACAAGAGCAGAGTCACTGGTGAAGTGGGGAGCCTGGCTCATAGATCCCTGGTCTCCACACACGCACACACTGGCATCTCCCGCCACCAGTGACTGACACCCTGCCACCACAGCTCTGCAACAAGAGCAGAGTCACCGGTGAAGTGGGGAGCCTGGCTCATGGACTCCTGGCCTCCACACACACACTGGCATCTCCCGCCACCAGTTACTGTCACCCTGCCACCACAGCCCTGCAACAAGAGCAGAGTCACTGGTGAAGTGGGGAGCCTGGCTCATAGATTCCTGGCCTCCACACACACACACACACACACACACACTGGCATCTCCCACCACCAGTGACTGACACCCTGCCACCACAGCCCTGTAACAAGAGCAGTCACCGGTGAAGTGGGGAGCCTGGCTCATAGATTCCTGGCCTCGACACACGCACACACTGGCATCTCCCGTCACCAGTGACTGACACCCTGCCACCACAGCCCTGCAACAAGAGCAGTCACCGGTGAAGTGGAGAGCCTGGCTCATGGACTCCTGGCCTCCACATACGCACACAATGGCATCTCCTGCCACCAGTGATTGACACCCTGCCACCACAGCCCTGTAACAAGAACAGAGTCACCGGTGAAGTGGGGAGCCTGGCTCATGGACTCCTGGCCTCCACACACACACACACACTGGCACCTCCCGCCACCAGCGACTGACACCCTGCCACCACAGCCCTGCAACAAGAGCAGAGTCACTGGTGAAGTGGGGAGCCTGGCTCATAGATCCCTGGTCTCCACACACGCACACACTGGCATCTCCCGCCACCAGTGACTGACACCCTGCCACCACAGCTCTGCAACAAGAGCAGAGTCACCGGTGAAGTGGGGAGCCTGGCTCATGGACTCCTGGCCTCCACACACACACTGGCATCTCCCGCCACCAGTTACTGTCACCCTGCCACCACAGCCCTGCAACAAGAGCAGAGTCACTGGTGAAGTGGGAAGCCTGGCTCATAGATTCCTGGCCTCCACACACACACACACACACACACACACACACACTGGCATCTCCCACCACCAGTGACTGACACCCTGCCACCACAGCCCTGCAACAAGAGCAGTCACCGGTGAAGTGGGGAGCCTGGCTCATAGATTCCTGGCCTCGACACACGCACACACTGGCATCTCCCGTCACCAGTGACTGACACCCTGCCACCACAGCCCTGCAACAAGAGCAGTCACCGGTGAAGTGGAGAGCCTGGCTCATGGACTCCTGGCCTCCACACACACACACACTGGCACCTCCCGCCACCAGCGACTGACACCCTGCCACCACAGCTCTGCAACAAGAGCAGAGTCCCGGGTGAAGTGGGGAGCCTGGCTCATGGAATCCTGGCCTCCACACACTGGAATATCCCGCCACCAGTGACTGACACCCTGCCACCACAGCCCTGCAACAAGAGCAGAGTCACAGTTTGAACAGAGTCAAGTTTGTGAAAAGAGGTGCTTTTTAACCACAACTACCACTGCTCTCTGCCATTACGAGTGGAATCGCTTTGCTCAATTTGCCTCTTTTCCATATAACTCAATCTCACTTTACAGGTAGTATTTTGGTATTTATAGGCTACAAATTGAATTAATTTGGATATACAATCTTTAATTGATTGTTCTAGCCACTGTTTTCAATAAAATTACTTGTTGATACTTTACCATGTGTACTTTGACAGCTCACTGGTTCACTGGTAAACTGTCCAAAACCCCCTAATCCTAAAGTTAAAAAAAGTCCTTCCACTGGAGTCCGAGATAATAATAGTATAATTTTTCCAAATAAACAAACAAACAAATAGTCATTGCTAGTATTGGAGTATATATTTTGTACTATTTGAAATTTCAGGTTGTATAACATTTTGTTAAGACGGAAATATATTCTTACTTGAGTCCAGAACCGCAAAGCATGTTAACGCTGTAGGCTGGGACGCTGTAGGGAAGCCCCGCCTTAACAGCAGCCTGTCGAGCCGGGTTCTGCCCTTCTCCTGCAGTTAGGGCCTGCATGCACAATGTTAAAAGTTTTACTTTAACATCACATAAGATATTTAATAAATATTAAACTTATAAGTTAAGTTATATGTCAGAAATAATATAAACAGGATACAAAAACTAAATATCACAACACTGCAAACATTTGTAGAGCTGAAAGACATAGTTTATTTATCCTGTTTAATTGTAACAGTGATTATATAAGTTCTAGGCCTAATTTGGAAATAATTTAGGCGCCTATGAATTTGCTATCCATGTTAATTATGTCTGTAGCCTGTGTAATACGGATGAGAATAATCTTCAGAAGGGTGTTTGAAAACGTAAATAGCTAAGAATAAGTTTGTTAAAATATGAATTAACAAGTACAGGGATCTTTGTTAACTTAGGCATCTTTAAATGTAGCTACAGAAATTTGCTGATGAATACGACTTAGCACTGTGTAAAATGGTAGGCCTAAGCTTACCCTCCTGCAGAAGTAAAGCTATTTTCTAAGTAAAGTAGCTTTCACACAGAAAATTTAACTTTCTGGTTAATACGTCAATTTGATAATCTGATCAAGCTCCGGTCCCAATTAATTTGATTAGCAGGTCTGGTTTCTTACCTGTCCAAAGATGACTTCTGTTACATCCGATCCTTCTATATTAGCTTGTTTTAAAACTTCTTTAATTACAACACTCCCTAGATCATGAGACTTGAGGGTGCTTAGTGAACCACAAAATGAACCTGAAATACATAAATTCAAAGAAGAATCAGATAGGTACATTATCCGAGTATTCTCAACTAGGCTATAGATTAATCCCACTAATAGGCTATACTAACTTATTAATCTAAATGTATTTTTTATTTGCTTGTTTACATCATGCATGAATTATGCAAACCTGATCTGTCCAATTCCTTGCCGCAAAGGACTATGGGCGGAGTCATCATGTATGCATGTTTGTATGTACTGTATGTAAGTAACTAAGTTTACTAGCTATTACTGAGCTGAGACTTTTAGGCAGATAATTTAACGATTTAACAAATCAAACATGCCCCGGTGCCCCAACCCCAATGTTGTTCTGGCGGTGATGTTTTCCGCGGCTGCAGTTTAGTTTAGGACCCACACTCATTCGACTGAAATTTTCGATTAAAAATATTGACATATCAAACTACTGGCGATTGAAAGTATCGATATTAAAAAGTATCGGTTATTATCAGCTGTTTTTATACTACACATATTTATAAATAAAATGTCATGACTCTAAGAAAAGATAAAATAATATTTAATAAAATTAAACTAAATTAAACAAAACAGAGATACCCCCGTAGCAGAAAACCTGCGTACTCAGCGAATTTCCAATGCATATATGTTTATCTTAATACCACATAAAGCTACATACCAAGTTTCATCAATATACATTCATAAATAAACGATTTATGACATTTTAATTATTCTCCATAAGAATAACATCGCGGCTGATTATGCAGGTTTGCTGAAGCAAGGAACACAAAAAATAGGGTTTTATGCTAATATCAATATAACTCAACTAGGTGAAGTCGCATACCAAATTTCATTAATTTATTTTCATAATTAAGGGAGATAACACGTTACTTATTCTCCATAAGAATAACATGGGGCTGAGTACGCAGGTTTGCTGCTACGGGAGCCTTTGGCAACAAATTGTTTTTTTGAGCAAATATCAATGGTCCACAACCAGATGAAGCCGTATACCAAGTTTTGTCAGTATACGTTCATAAATAAGCGAGATATAAAATTTTTCTTTTCCTCCATAAGAATAACATTATACAACGTACTGTTTTTAGCACTTTCAATATCTCGGTAACCAATTGACGTAGAGAAATGATCAAAATACCAAATTGTGTGTTTTTTAAAGCTGAATCCAATGGTAAAAACTAAAATTTGACTATTTCCAAAATTATATGTACAAAATTCAAAAAACCCATTTTTGGGGCACAAAACCCCCCCAAAATACCCCTTCGGATAAAGCGATCTGGCTGGTTTTCGAACTTAAAGTCATAAATGTTACTTTACACGTTAATACCAAATTTCATCAAAATCGGATAATTTTTACGAGAGTTATCGTGCTCACGGACACACATATATATATATATATACAGTTTCGAACGAATGGTGTTTTTGGGGTCTGGGGACCTCAAAACGAAAAGTTATCATGGTCCCGGGCCTAGGTCTTACCATGCCGACTACGGTAATAGCTTCTTCCCTATAGGGGAAATTCGCTAAAACCAAACAATTTAAACAAACCTCCCTGCAAAACGATAACCAATCAGCAATAATTGTAGCCCTACTTGTCTGAATGAACCTTGTGCTTGTTTAGGTAATGAGGAAATCATAGTTTGTGACATTGATTAATTTATTAATACATTTTGACAAATTTCACAGTAGTTTATATTGCAATATAAGCTACTTAACCCTAGCAGTGGCCTAATGTTGAAGTGGGAAATGGCCGGAAGCAGATTTGGCGATTTTGCAACCTTTTTTTGAAAATTCAAATGTTGTTTTCAAAGGAATACTGTGTCTCAGCCACTGCAGATGGATGAATGAAACTTCGTCTCGAGTTTGTCTATTCCCTTACAATACTCGCACTAAGGTCAGTTTCCGGTTCCCGCCCCTCGATGGTGCGGGGGGGGGGGCACTGTCAAATTGTTTACCAACACTCTGCCTCTTATCCGCGCTCTGTTTTTGTTTGTTTACCTTTCTAGAAGGAAATAATAGTGCATTCCGGTGAATAGTGTGCTTTAGTCGCGTGGGATTGTGGTGCATATTGCGAGGCGGCAGGCGCCTACTACTATTGCACCGAGCCAAAACTGCGGGTGGACCTCATGATATCCAAAAATGTATCGGCACTAATTACAGGTTAGGACTACCTGAATATTGAAGGAAATAATAGTGCATTCCGGTGAATAAAATTAGTGCGCTTTTGTCGCGGGGATTGTGGTGCATGTTGCGTCGCGACAGGCGCTTCCTACTATTGCGCCGAGCCAAAACTGCGGGTGGACCTCATGAGATCCAAAAACGTATCGGCACTAATTACAGGTAAGGACTAACTGAATATTTTTTTAACACTCAAACATTGTTTCTACATGTATTACCTAAGTTATGTTTTTATTGAATACAAATTTTCAGCTCCTGGGTGAACCTTACATCATCTATACCGCACTGAATGTGTTAAGTAGTAATTAGGCTATAGTACTGGGTATAGAGAACGGAACAATATACCGGTAATCCATTTATACCATCAACATTTTGGAGTTAGGTTGTCACTAAAATAGTTTAACATTTAATTGCAGTTTATATTACTTTTAAAAGTGCTGTATTCAAAATAATTGGTTGATAACAAACATAACCTCAGATTGAGGTTATGTTTAGAATTTATAAGACAGTAAACTACACATTAGCATACAATGATATTAATTTTCTGAAATACCTATTGGTGTACGTGCAGCCGAGACAATAACTATTTCTTTTTCCATTTTCATTCTACTTGATTTTTCCAGAGGTTAGGGTCAAACACGTCACCAAACAAAATGATAATGAACAACGAAACGTTTAGGAATGTGGGGTCGGCCAAACCGAATAAAAACGCCCACATTCCAAACAAAACCTCCGTTTTTCGTTCCTTGATCTAAAAAAAATTCAAGAACCAATGGCCATTGGTTCATGGCAGCCCCCTCGTCATCGTTGCAGACAGACGTGCTCGTACTTGGACAGGGATCGAAGAATTGAAACGCCACGGAGAGGAACGTTAACGGAATATGGACTTTTAGAACCCAGAATTCAGTTCGGTAATTGGCAAGTGATTGGTGCAAAATGGCTGAAATGCAGGACGTGGGTGCTGGACTTCCCATTTCTCCAGGTAAAATGCGCTATTTACGTCTGAAATTTATACAGTTTGATGCATGAACACACAAGAACTACCTTAAATATGAAACAATATACGTTTTCTCAAATTACTTGATGGCAAGATATATCTCAACGATGTACCGCCCCTGTCCCAGTTATTTTTCGAGACTGTCCAACATTAATTGGAATTTATCATTTTAAGTATTTAATATTTTGCTTGCTAGCGCATTGAATAACATTTCGTTAAGTTTAGACGTGTAGTGATGGAACGTGGCGGTTTTTAAAATGACTGCTGTTTGCAATGCATACTTACCGAGGCTCTTTCTCGATATCAAATTAAAGAAGCAGAAGACAAAATTATCAGAAGGATGAAATGTTCAACATTACCTGTATAATATTGTACATAATTATTCTTGTGAATTATTTTTAGCAATATTTGTCTTGTTATAACAAGACTAGCCTTAATATTATTTTCATCTTCACCCATGATAATAAGTCAAAGGTTTAAAGGACTCAATACTGGAGTTAGGCTGCTTATTGGGTTATTGACCTTGTAACCTTTATGTCAAAGTAATGGCTACATTTATGATTAATGCAGGTTTATAGCAAAAACAAGTTTATCAGCTCTAGTTTCTTGTTTGTTATTTAAATTATTTATAGGACGATTCTGAAAACCAAAACCCATTTTGTTAGCCCTAAAATAATATACCGTAGCCTAGGTCCTAAGTTGTACTTGAATTTAATTTAGGGCCTACTTACCGGTACTTACAAATTGGTAATTGTTTATGATGCATCAATAGCTGACAAATAAATTGCTAGTTGAGGGTGCGGTTTGCTGGGCTATCAACCAAGATCAGCCAATAGTAGATGTGCTGCATTGCCAAAAATCCACACCAGCTGTTCGGAATAACATTCGAGTGATATTTTTCTATCCAGGCAAAAAGGGCAACAGTGACAGCTCACAACCATGCTTTTGGCTATAGGTAGCCTAACTGTCAATTTATTTGTCCGCTATTATAAAATCAATTGAACCTTTAAAGCAATCAGTGCCACTGCAGTAACGCTAATTCCCCCCTCCACAGTGTTAATTGATGCTGTAAAGACAATCACGCTGTATTTTAGGTTATTGAACGCTTTTAGACTAAATTGGATTAAGTCTGGCAACTTATCATTTTAAATGGCAGATCTGATGCTTTATTACACTGTCTGTTTAAGTTATGTAGGCCTACTGATTATTATTGAGTGCCGTAAAAGGGCCTACCGTACTGTAACATTATTTATAAGCCAGTTGATAGTGTTTTTGAAACATATTTTAAATGTTGGTCAACATTACACATTCAGAGAATAGGCTATTTGATATTCAAGTGCATGCTTGCTGCACCAGTGATACTTAATACCATACAGTTGTTCCATTCCATTATCAGTCATAAAATCAGACAGTTGAGTCGATAGTGAATGTTTTTGTTTGGGTCCTGCAGGTCTGCTGCTTAAATCAGTGGTGGAGGGAAAGCCTGTGGAGCAGATTTTAGTTTCTATCAGAAGGTTTACGTTGGATTGATGATGAGTGTCTGGGCCCTGATGTTTCACTCACTTTCATTTTTAGACACAGAAGAATTAATGTTAATTTGGTGCTGGTGACTTAAAGGGCCTCTTGTTACTTATGAGGAGGCACAGTGGTCTACAGTGACAGTAGAGTGTTGGGAGAAGTATTTCCTTAGTGTGTACTCCACCAGATAAACCTGACACCCTGTATATTTTACTACGGTCGACCCTGATTAGTCCAGCACCAGTCTGTGGATTCAGTAGTCTGGCATTTGCTGAGGGCGTGGAGCGGAATCACTTTGACATAAGTAGGCTAACTAAACGCTGCTGTAAGCAAAGTATTTCCAGACGGTTACCACCCTGTAACTGTCCCCAGGTTTTATTGCCACATCTATCAGATTACGAGTGCATATTAGGTGGGAAAACTGGCAAGCGTCCACAATTGGGCCTACTTTAGTACAAGTGGTAGCAAACTAGTGGGCCTGCTACTTCTTTGACGTCACAGGCAGCAACTGACTCGACTCACCAGTCCCGTATCATTAGCATTGTGATTGCCTGCTACACTTGTAGATAAGTCTGCATTGTTGTGCTAAGTTACTTTTATATAAAATAATCACTGAAAATTGGTTCTCAATGCATTAAGTTTATATAATTTGAATAATGTACCAGTAATGATCAAACATTCACTTAGTAATTTATTTTCTTATACAAAACTAAACATATTTATAATGCGGGGTTAAAGAACTTTAACAGAGGTGCCACCATACCTGAAAATCCTGAAAAACGTAGAGTATCTAAGTCAGGAAATAGTCAGGGATCTTTGACACTAGGCCTAATTAAAAAAGTTGGGGGATTTCGTGGAAACTTTGAGAAACTAAGTAATTAATTAGACATTACAAATTGAATTGTATTTTCATTATTCAATCTGATATTTTATTAATATTTATGAGTACTAATCAAACGTGTATATATATATATATATATATTATTAAAAAATAATCGTGTTTACACGATGGCAGTTGGAGGGCAGGTAACTTGTGTCCGGTTACTTGAAGCAGGTACTTGCCTGATAACCTGCCTTGACCCTGTCCACACGAAGCCAGTTATGATTGAGCCAGTAGTGATTGAGGTGATGTGTGAAGGTGACAAGGGTGCAACTTCTGTGCTATCCTACGACAAAAGTCAAGAAATTACAGAAAACCTTAAAGTGGAATTTGCAAGTGAATCTTTGATATTACGGTACAGTAAGAAATAGATTAGAGACGTTAGAGAGTGGATAAACAGGAGAGAGATGTGGTGCATCTGTCCATTAACTAAACCTAAACCAATATAGGCTAAATTTACAATTTAAAATCAAACATCTGACTAAGCTACAAAACTTGCACTTCTGCTACTGCTCATAAGCTCAACCTGCGTATGTAAACATAATACACAGTCGCTTTCACACTGCATCAGTACCGATGGAAGGTTAGAGGCAAGTTGGATTTGTGGTGGTGGGGGAGCACGTAGTCTACTCCTCGTGTAAGTCAACTTGACAGGCAAGTCAAACAATTTTAATATAACCTTATCAAACACAATAATGGATTAAGTGTTCATTCAGTTTGCTGTACAATGTACAACTGGTAAATGTAATACTATTGTATTATGTTTGTGTAGAAATTGCCTAGAACAGCTCAGTTATTCCAAAATGAAATATTTTAATACAAGAAACGTCATCGATGCTGAAAACTTGAGAGGGAAGGGGAAATTACTGTCAGAATGTAAAAGTTGTAAGTGTAGCCTATATTACAAAATAGTTCCTATGTACTCTGAAACCACGCACAACTTGCATGAAAATGTTCCCAAATATTATGTCTATAGACCTGCGGTAAAAATATGTATTACAAAATACTATAACCTATACAACTCTTCCCGTCGTCATTTGTCAGAATTTCAAAGTTCCGAGTGGGAAGCCAAAATGAACAACAAGAACTGGCGCCACACACGGAGAGTGAAATAACCTTCCTTAGCAAGCACAAACCGAAGCAATGTATTGGGAGGGAGCCAGTGTTGAGAATTCCCAACATGTGCCGCACATGCTAGTGTCGACACCCGCAGTCAACGTGCTAACGCAGTAAACTTCTGCTGTTCTACATTGTTTAGTACAGCTTCTCTCAGTAAGTTTTACTGGAAACTCGTACAATTCATTACCATTGTGTTAAATGTATAACACAGTTATTAACAGATTTCAACAGACCAAATTGTGCCTTATTACTTAAGCACTATGAACAAGCAAAGCATGGTTTAAGCTGCGGTCGCATTTGTCGCAAAATGCGACATGCACCATGAAAATGCGACAATAGTTGGGCAGGCTGTCGCTTTTTTGCTACAAAGAAAAGTATTTTTTAATTTTATTGCAGAAAATCTGGTTTTAACAATACAAATTGTATTAAAAGTCCGTGATCATGATCCACAACCAAAAAAGATTAGAAGAGTAGTTGGGATGTTCTATAGAGACTTAACGTTGCGTTGGTTGCACTATGTCACTTTACCGATCGCCTCTTAGTGAGTGGTAGAGGAGACGAGCCTACATTACGTTAACATGCTGTTCCTGTCAATTTCAACTGCGTACCGTATAAACGGAACAGGCGGGTTACTGATATGACAGTTGTAGTGACAGTAGCTAACCCCCTAGCAGACGTCTTTCGCTGTGACTCGGTTTGGGCGCACTCTGTAGTAGCCGAGTCTAGCCAAGCGAATCGGCAAATGCCAGAATGACGAGGGCTAGTTCGCCACCAAAGGGATGACTACGCTCGCCTCGTCATCGCACCGATTCTTGCCGGGTTTTGTTTAGTCAAAGGAGACGAGCGGCAGGTCCTCCATACTTAATGCCCTCGCGGTCTCGACTCGCTGCAGAATGTGGACGGTTACACGAGCACGAGTCGCTTGAAATTGCAACGATCGGGCGGAAGTGTAGAGGTACCTTAGCGAAAATAGACAACTCAAAATCGGTGATGCGCAAATGCGATCGCGATATGCTTTGAGGTTATGATTCAGAGTGTGTAATGTTTTAGTTGTTCTGGTGCCATATTAGGCCTATTCTATTAGAATGTTTAGTATATTTCCATTACAGACTTTAATGGTTAAAATGGATAAGTTACCAAGAAAAGTAGACTCTGCTGAATTATGTATATTATTTAAATGTTAAACCTTAAAAACAAATACAAGCAAAAAACAACTTAAGACCAAAAAATAGTATGACACGCGAAAAAAATGCGAAAAGGAAAATATTTTTGCTACAAGTATCTAAGAGCTTGTAACATTTTTGCTCAAAGAATTTTTTTCCCAGCTGAATCCCTGAAGCAAAGTGATTGTTCCCATGTTGTAACCAGCCACTTGCTGTGGGGAGGGTGAGGGGTAACTTACGCAGGCCCGTTGCTACACTGCCCGTCAACACTGTCTCGCGAATCGGGTGCATCATCAAACTGATTCTGGATAACAGCCTATCATGGAATAAGACATTGACCTTCTTTGTTAGAGGCTCAGTTTATCATTGTTTGCTTTAAATGAGATAAGGCAATTGCTCAATCTGTGAAAGTGGTATACAGCCACGTCAGTTGAAACCCAACTACATCTAAGATATCGCATTGTACTTTGGGGAGCATCGTCAGCGGGAAATCTGCAACGAGTTCTGACCCTTCAGAAACGAGCTCTCAGAATCATGGCTGGATTACAGTTTCAAGATACTACAGACTCACCATTCAAGAACTTGGCATTTTAACCATTGGCAGTTTCGGCCATCTACCTCACTGAGGTTATCCTGCATGCAACCAAACAAGAGCTGACGAGAAATGTGAATTTGCAAGGCTAACAGACAGACGCGCCCAAGATTTCAACTCTTGCCAGCTCACAGAATGGAACTCTACTCAAAGAAAACCTCATACTTTGGTGCCAAGCTCTACAACATGCTGCCTACCCACACATGAAAGATGGTTGCCTTAAGACCCTGAAGATGAGGTTGAAGCTGCTGGAGACCATTTACACTATCAAAGAATCTTATTTGAGAGTGAGGCATACACATTAATTGTAAACCGGTTGAATCACCTTCTAGGGCAGGTGTGTCCTCGCCATACTATTCACTCACCTAATTTTTGTTATTCTGGAACTCGTCAAACACTACAAAACACGGACACATTACGAACACGAATAAAAAACAAAAAAAACGTTCCAGAAGACAATCCGACATTTTGCGGGACCGATATAACGTCCCGCTTCTTCAGGGATTCGTTGACTTTATTTTTTCCCGCACGCGGGCTGAACGCCTAACCACGACTCCATTCGTGTTCGTAATGTGTCCGTGTTTTGTAGTGTTCGACGAGTTCCAGAACAAAAAAATTAGGTGAGTGAAACCCAATACTATATCCAACAATGCTACTATTCCTTAATCACTTTATAAGACACCGACACAGCTAGGGCGTATTTTAAGGTGAACATGAATGGATTATGAGTTGTGAATGGGAATGGGTGAGATGCCTTGTATGACCTTGTTACTGACTAGACTGACTGGTTCTTTAGCCAGGATCAATTATATTAATAGTCCAATGACCAATGGCAGCTCGATCCAGTACATCAAACCTTTATAACATTTTCTCAGTATTTTGCTCAGGATCGATCTGGCGAACCTAAGATAATGAAGAGAGGGCTAAACACTAGGCCTCTGCTACCCAGCCTATAATCACACCATGGAGTTCTATATAACCCCCCCCCCCCCAGGGTTTAAGCTGCGGTCGCATTTGTCGCAAAATGCGATATGCACCACGAAAATGCGACAATATTTGGGCAGGCTGTCGCTTTTTTGCTACAAAGAAAAGTATAATAAATATTTAAATGTTATTGCAGAAAATCTGGTTTTAACAATACAAATTGTATTAAAAGTCCGTGATCATGATCCACAACCAAAAATATTAGAAAAGTAGTTGGGATGTTGGAGAGGCTTAACGTTGCGTTGGTTGCACTACGTCATTTTACCGATCGCCTCTGAGTGAGTGGTAGAGGAGACGAGCCTACGTTACGTGAACAGTTGCTGTCGATTTCAACTGCGTACCGTGTAAACGGAACGGGCAAGTTACTAAAATGACAGTTGTAATTACAGTAGCTAACCCCCTAGCAGACGTCATGCGCTCTCCGCTGTGACTCGGGTTGGCGCGCACTCTGTAGTAGCCGAGCGAATTGGCGAGTGCGAGAATGTTGAGGGCTAATTCGCCTCCGAAGGGATGACTGCGCTCGCGTCGCAATCGTACCGTTTCTTGTCGGTTGTTGTGACCGAGTCAAAGGAGACGAGCGGCAGGTCCTCCATACTTAGTGCCGCTCGTGGTCTCAACTCGCTGCAGAATGTGGACGGTTACACGAGCACGAGTCGCTCGAAATCGCAACGATCGGGCGAAAGTGTAGAGGTACCCTAGCGAAAACAGACAACTCGAAATCGGTAATGCGCAAATGCGATCGCGATATGCTTTGAGGTTATGTTTCAGAGTGTAATGTTTGGGGTGTGTGAGTTTTCGTTGTTCTGGTACCATATTAGGCCTATTCTATTAGAATGTTTAGTATATTTCCATTTCAGACTTTAATGGTTAAAATGGATAAGTTACCAAGAAAAGTAGACTCTGCTGAATTATATACATTACGGTATTTAAATTTTAAACCTTAAAAACAATTACGAGCAAAAAACAACTGAAGACCAAAAAATAGTATAATGTCATGCGAGTAAAAATACGAAAAGGAAAATTTTTGCTCATTTTTGCTCAAAGAATTTTTTTCCCAGCTGAATCCCTGCCCCCCCCCCCACGCAAATGTTTGTATTCATATATTTTATGTAGATAACCTTTACATATCAAGCTTTTATGATTTTCAATTCTAGCCTACATCATATTACTATTACTTTCTTAAACCTTTTGGAAAATTCATATAAATTTTAATTAGCCTATTTACTGTTTATAAATAAAAATATACTGAAGAACATTTACTGTAATTTCTCCATTTGGATTTGCAAAATTAACTCAGATTGCTTCATAAATGAGTGAAAATCAAACATTTTGTTGCAAAAGCCCCTTAAGGCCTTATGCTATTATCGTAAGTAACAGTTTTCAAAACCACTTATTCACGTTCCCTTTGGGAGTTTTGTCTTAGCTCCCAAACTCCCTCAGAATATTATATTTTTCACTCATGACCCCTCCCCCCTCATCAATGTTAGTCTTTATGCACCCCAGAATGAAATATGTAAACAACTAAAAGCGCATTAATTTGTAAGTCACAACATATGACATTGCTGTCACTTTTTATCTTATCAGCTGTTGTTCAGTCTCTTATCTCAATCTTCACAAGTGGCTTATGGGTTTAATAAAGCAGCTATTACACCTGCCAGTATTTAACAGAATTACATAATTGTGTCATACTACATTTGTTTGTTTACGTTCGCTCCTTTATTTTGCTTTGTTCTGCATTTTTATCTGCTTTTTAGGTTCATTGCTATTCAGACCATAATTACCAGCAACTGCCCAGTAGTCGAGCAAAGATAATTCTGGGGGAATAATGGCTGTTGGTGTGAATGTTTGGCCACATCCTGCATGAGTTGATTAAACTAAATCAATTAGTTTAAAATCTAGCAAGTCCTTTTGTGCTATCTCTGTCTCTATCTCCCTACCCCTTCACTCTCACTTTCTGATATTCAAAAGTGTCGTATTATAAGTATTTATTCTTCCCTTCGCTATCCATATTATTTGATTACATAGAATAATTCTGGACAGTTATTTAACCCATTAAGGTAGTAATTTTATTCTATTCGCAATAGCCTATAACGGGATTTGATTGGTGCTGCACTCTAGTAGCAACAATGTAACTAATGACCGCGGGCGACTACGGTTCTATCCGCTAGGGGCGCGGACTGACTGAAAAACCTTAATATCACCGCTAGGCCCTTGGTCGTGTTAGCTGAGTTGGCTACGTCGTGGAAAAACTTTGGCCAGGTGTGGATACGATGTCCGTGGGTTCGATTCCCGCACACAACCAAAATTGACCAGTCGTGCAACTCACAATGAGTTAACCGGTCTGTGGCAACGTTGGTGGGAGGGCCAAAGTAAATCAAACGGTGGCAGGCTTGCTTGGAAGTTGACGGGAACGGTTAATTATTTGTGAGTTGCACATGATCAATACTGATTTTGCTACTTTTTACTTATGTCTACTGTGTGTGTGCCAATGTGACTCTAAAAACTGAATGAAAACAATATTTTAATGACAATAAACCATTAATTCATTTAAAAACAAAAATTTCCATTCCAATTCATAGGTTTAAAAAATTACAAGTAAGGAACGAGCCCAGCTCGTATGTCTACACCAATGGGTTAATAAATTGGATACATTAGGGAATGTAGCCTTTTAGCGAATTTCCCCTATAGGGAAGAAGCTATTACCGTAGTCGGCATGGTAAGACCTAGGCCCGGGACCATGATAACTTTTCGTTTTGAGGTCCCCAGACCCCAAAAACACCATTCGTTCGAAACTGTATATATATATATATATATATCTATATATATATATATATATATATATACAGGGTTTCCGAAAAAGAATGACGGGATTTCGAACGGCCGTTGCTTGGGGACTATTCAAGATAACTAAACGATTTAAACGTCAAAAAGAAGAGAAAAGAACTAAGTTTTTTTTCATACCTTAATATGTTTCGATGTGAGCTCCATTTGTTGCTCTGCATACATCGAAGCGATATTCGATTTCTTGCCAAGTGTTGTGAAGCATCTCTGGTGTCACAGTTGCGATCGCTTCCGAAATTCGCCCACGCAGATGAGGCAAATCACGAATTTTCTCAGCATAAACAATGTTCTTTACGTAACCCC
This sequence comes from Allygus modestus, assembly GCA_963675035.1. Classification (NCBI taxonomy): domain Eukaryota; kingdom Metazoa; phylum Arthropoda; class Insecta; order Hemiptera; family Cicadellidae; genus Allygus; species Allygus modestus. The sequence continues at coordinate 14,998,079 of OY776116.1, forward strand.
ACAAAAAAATGTCCGAAGGGGTCAAATCAGGACTCCTGGGAGGCCAGGGAATAGGCGTACCCCTGCCTATTGAACCATTTGGAAACTTGTTGCTAAGTGTGTCGCGCACTTCCCGAAGGTAATGAGGCGGGTGCCGTCCTGCATCAAAATGACTCGTTCACCGGCTTGTTCTTCAATTTCTTCAATTTGAGGAAACAAAAATTGTTCTAGCATATTTAAATTGTGCCATTAATTGTTTTTTCAACGAAAAAGAAAGGCCCTATCACCCTACGTGCGCGACACACTTAACAAGTTTCTAAATGGTTGGATAGGCAGGAGTGTGCCTATTCCCTGGCCTCCCAGGAGTCCTGATTTGACCCCTTTGGACTTTTTTCTGTGGAGTTACGTAAAGAACAATGTTTATGCTGAGAAAATTCGTGATTTGCCACATCTGCGTGGGCGAATTTCGGAAGCGATCGCAACTGTGACACCAGAGATGCTTCACAACACTTGGCGAGAAATCGAATATCGCTTCGATGTATGCAGAGCAACAAATGGAGCTCATATCGAAACATATTAAGGTATGAAAAAAAACTTAGTTCTTTTCTCTTCTTTTTGACGTTTAAATCGTTTAGTTATCTTGAATAGTCCCCAAGCAACGGCCGTTCGAAATCCCGTCATTCTTTTTCGGAGACCCTTTATATATGTGTCCGTGAGCACGATAACTCTCGTAAAAATTATCCGATTTTGATGAAATTTGGTATAAACGTGTAAAGCAACATTTATGACTTTAAGTTCGAAAACCAGCCAGATCGCTCTATCCGAAGGGGTATTTTGGGGGGGTTTTGTACCCCAAAAATGGGTTTTTCGAATTTTTTACATATAATTTTGGAAATAGTCAAATTTTATTTTTTCCCATTGGATTCAGCTTAAAAAAACACACAATTTGGTATTTTGATCATTTTTCTACGTCAATTGGTTATCGAGATATTGAAAGTGCTAAACACAGTACGTTGTCCAATGTTATTCTTATGGAGAAAAATAAAAATTTTATATCTCGCTTATTTATGAACGTATACTGACGAAACTTGGTATACGGCTTCATCTGGTTGTGGACCATTGATATTTGCTCAAAAAGACAATTTTTTACCCAAGGCTCCTGTAGCAGCAAACCTGCGCACTCAGCCCCATGTTATTCTTATGGAGAATAAGTAACGTGTTATCTGCCTTCATTATGAAAATAAATTAATGAAATTTGGTATGTGGCTTTACCTACATGAGTTATATTGATATTTGTATAAAACCCCATTTTTTGTGTTCCATGCTTCAGCAAACCTGCATACTCAGCCGCCATGTTATTCTTATGGAGAATAATTAATATGTCATAAATCGTTTATTTATGAATGTATACTGATGAAACTTGGTATGTGGCTTTATGTGGTATTAATATACATATATATATATGCATTGGAAATTCGCTGAGTACGCAGGTTTGCTGCTACGGGGGTATTATTTTCTTTTTGTGTTCCGTGGTAATATGATCTTAAACTCAAGCTCATAACTGCGCTTACTGCAGTGCCTTGATGTAGGCCCTAGTGCTGCCAGTTGTTATTATATCAACAGCTGTCAGCTATAATTGAATTGATTACTGTTATTCCAAGAGATTTACTTTGAAACTTTGAAAGCATGTGGACATAGCCTTGAGGACCGATAAAAAAAATATATATAAGGGGTTACTGCAAAACATCAGGACAATTACTAACGGTATGTGTGAATTTCTTGTAAACGTACGCATGCTTAGAAAAACATACCACAGTTTTTATGCTTGCCTATTAATATAGAGGGGGGATTAATGTTTTTTTACATTTCTCTATAAATATTTATGTCAGGCTAGGCCAGGCACAGACAGCTCTCTCGGGCCTCTGGCAGGCCTACCATGGGCCCTTCCTTCTACCTATTCCCCCTTTCACCCCTTCCCTCCCCCTTCTTTCAAGTTCTATCTACGTACTCACAATCACAAATTGTCCATCGGTTGTTAGAAAATGTAATGATACACAAATCAAATGTGTTTAGTTTTATTCGATTCTGTAGTAATTGAGTGACTGACCAACAATTTTTTTTGGTATGTAAATAAAAAAACTTACAACACTTCAAAATATATAAACACTGTATTCATAAACAATGAGATAGATATACATAAAAGATGGTAAAAGACAAATTTACCATTGTGTCCTTTGCCATCTTTCATGTGTATTTTACCTCCTTGTTTATGATACACTGTAAGAGCAAGTATATTTTGAAGTAGGTACTATATGAAGTTTTTTTTATTTACATCCTGTAGTTAAAAATACAACACATGCTAATGAAGAAGTATTTTTACCCGAATGTACAAGTATTGAATTTGTAAGTAGAACTGTTTATTTTTATTGCAATAAAACGGATACGGGATAAATTAATGGTATATTTCACAACTAGTGGGAAAAGTGGGATTTTTTGTGGTGCGAGTCTATTTAAATTGGGAGTTGTAGACGAGCAATTGATAGAGAACGAGCCTTGAACGAACGAGTTTTGAACACTATTTTTCACGATACTACAGCTAAAAATTATTTGAAACAACAGCAAAAAATATGAACAAAAGACGAAGTAAAGTAAACACAATAACCAACACAATGTTTTAAACAGATGGGCATTATTTCAATATTGTATTGTATTGTATTGTTCGGCTGATTTTTCCTCACTAGTGAGAATATCATTTTCCCTCACTAGTGAGGATATGACGAACTTTACCTGGCAATATACACAATGGAAAAGCAGCTTATATTCCAATAGTATCGTGAAAATAATTTATTGGGACAGTCAAGAATTTTGAAAATCAATAACTCATACCTTGATGAGCTCATGAAGATCAAGGGGCCTCCTCCTTTGCGTGCAATATACATACTCAATGAAATAAAGCGAAACAAAATTGAATACAAAAGTTTATGAAAGAGTAAAATCCTTACACATTTCTCCCATAAGACCAATGTTAATTTTCAAAGTAGTCCCTTCTCAAAGGATTGTCCAAAATAAAAGATTTATTGTTTATTTTAAGTAGCAAAAATATACCTAGCGATTTCAGTGAATTTCGATCATGGTATCACAAATGGTTTAACCTATAAAATTTAAAAGATTTGTGATAGTGAAATTTTGCTCATTAAAATCTTTATGTACCGGTATTTTTTTTATCTTTAAAATAGCCATAAATCCTGCCACATGATTTATGGTTCATGCTTCGGATAAACCATTGTGGAAGGGCCGGTTTGAAAGTTACCATTGGCCTTATGGAGGAAGCAGGTAGGAATGCGAAAAGTTTTGTGCCTGGAGTGCCCGCCCTCTTAACCCATTGGAGTAGACATACGAGCTGGTCTCGTTCCTTACTTGTAATTTTATTGACCTGTGAATTGGAGTATAAAATTGGTGTTTTTAAATGGATTAATGGTGTATTTCAATTAAAATATTGTTTTTTTTTTCAGTTTAGAAAGTCGCATTGGCATACACACAGTAGACATAAGTAAAAATTAGCAAAATCAGTGTTGACCATGTGCAAGTCTCAAAGAATTAACCGATCCCGTCAACTTCCAAGCAAGCCTGCCACCGTTTATTTTACTTGGGCCCTCCCACCAACGATGCCACAGACCGGTTAACTCATTGAGAGTTGCACAACTGGTCAGTTTTGGTCGTGTGCGGGAATCGAACCCACGAACATCGTATCACCACCTGGCCAAGGTGTTTCCACGACGTAGCCAACTCAGCTAACACGACCAAAGGCCTGGCGGCGATATTAAGGTTTTTCACTCAGTCCGCGCCCCTAGCGGATAGAACCGTAGACGCCCGCGGTCATTAGTTACATATTTTGCTACTAGAGCGCAGCACCAATCAATTCCCGTTATAGGCTACTGCAAATAGAATAAAATTACAACCTCAATGGGTTAATAGACTAGTACAACAATTTTGTTAAGCTTTTCTCAGCATTTGTGCATTGCAGGAGAAATTCACACATACCATTAGAAAGGTATAAGAAAGGTCGTGTAGATTTGCAGAAATCCCTTATTACAGGAGCGCCTAGTATAAATTAGCAACATAAGTTTTTTTTTTAAACCAATATATGTAATACATTTGGATTTGGCCCATTGGCTAGTGTAATATATTTGGCCCATTGGCTAAATATAGGCCTACAACTTTGTTTCTTCTCTATAAGAATAACATTAGAGCAGAGTACGCAAGTTTTCTGCTACAGGAACGACAACAATGTTTTTTTTAGTGCAAATATCAATAAACCACAACCATAGGACTCACATCAAGTTTAGTAAATTTAAGTACATAATTAATCGAAATATACGGTTTGATTTATTTTTCATATATATAATAACATTCTACTGTGTTTAGTTTTGATTATCTTAGCAACAGTTGGACGTAGAATTAAAATTAAAACATTAAGATGTTTTGTGTCTTTTTTTATCTTTTGAATAACAAAAGTGAGTTTTTTAATAAACCCGACAGTAAAAAAGCCAAAAGACTTTTTTCCCCAAAATTTTTGAATTGGGTTATTTTTTATTTTTCCCCCAGGCAATCAATTAAAAACCCCTAGGTTAAGGATTAAAAATACTAAATTCTGTATTTCTCAAGCTCTTTGAAATGGTAAAAACCAAAATTGGTTGGTTTTTAAATTTTAGGGGTTAGGGATTACGAGCAATAACATTTTGGCTGAAAGTAAAACAGTTTACATTGATTGTGACAAGATTATTTGTTTGCTATACATAAATTTTGTTAAACAAATGTTTCCTCAGAATAGATAGAGTGAATTTCATTGTGGTTGTGGCTATTGATTGAGTTTTTCTTATTAGGCCTAATAAGTGAAACTTTTTCCATACATCCACTCCGGGACGGTGCCTCTTGCCCCTATCAATGACCCAATTATTTCAATACCTATAAGTTGATATTTTTCTTTAAAGTGGTCTTTTAGGCAAAACAGTTAACGGACACACATCACAGTCACAGGGACATTTAGAAACAAAAGAACAAGTGTAGGTAAATAAACAAAGGCAAAGAAAATATGGTCTTAAAATACCCCCGTTGCAGCAAACCTGCATACTCAGCGAATTTCGAATGAATATATAACATAACACATTAAAACACTTCACAGGATTCATAAGAAATGTATTCCCAAACAAGCGATATTTAAAATATTAATTATTCTCCATAAGAATAACATTGGGGATGAGTACGTAGGTTGGCTGCAACAAGACACACAAAATAATGGGTTTTTCTGCAAATATCAATAGAATTCATCTTAGTGAAGTCACATACCAAGTTTCATCCATATACATTCATAAATAAGCAATATATAACATTTTAAGTATTTTCCATAAGAATAACATGTGGATCAAGTACCTAGGTTTGCTGCTACAGAAACCATAAGCGAAAAATAGTTTTTTTGTGCAAACAACAATAAACCACAACCAGATCAAGCCATATACCAAATTTCGCCAGTTTATGTTCATAAATAAGCGAGATATACAATTTTTCTTTTTCTCCATAAGAATAACATTAGACAACGTACTGTGTTTAGCACTTTCAATATCTCGGTAACCAATTGACGTAGAGCAATGATCAAAATACCAAATTGTTTGTTTTTTTAAGCTCAACCTAATGGTATAAATTAAAATTTGATTTAAATTTAAATTACCTGTGAAACCCCCAAAAACACATTTTTGGGGTACAAAACCCCCCAAAAACCCCTTTCGGATGGTGCGATTCATCTGGTTTTCGAACTCGTTCAAATAAATGGTACTTTACACATTTGTACCAAATTTCATTAAGATCGGACCTTTTTTACGAGAGTTATCGTGCTTACGGACACACATATATATATATACATATATATATATATATATATATATATATATATATATATATATGTATACATATATAAAAATTTGAACGAATGGTGTTTTTGGCATCTGGGGACCTCAAAATGAAAAGTTATCATGGTCTCGGGCTTAAGTCTTACCATGAGACCTACGGTAATAGCTTCTTCCCTATAGGGGAAATTCGCTAAAACATACAGGTGTCATACAGTCTGTGAAGTTAAGGAAGGTGTATATTTTAAAAAGGTGTATGGCTTTTAAATGCCATTTATCGGGATGAATTCTGTTATTAAAATTGCCCTTTATATTTTAACTAGTTGAATGTACCCGTTCTTCTCACGGGTTAGAAAGGTAAGTTAGCTTGAAACAGCTGTTCTTGCTTCTGCTCTTTAAACTGTCAAATGGAAGTGTCCTCAGCTGTTCCCATTACAGTTTCTGAATGTTTACTTTCTTCTGAAATGTAAACATTTAAACTTAGGACGTTCACGGGGCGTAGCCCGAGGGGATTTTAAGGAAGTGAATAGGCCTATGTGTTGCATGGGTTCAAGATGTGTAAAGTTTCAGCCCAGTCGGTTCAGTAGTTTTTGCGTTCACCCGGAACATCAGACAGGCAGACAGACAGAAACCACCTCTTTTTTATAATATTATAGACTAGCTGACGTACCCGTTCTTCGCACAGGGGTTTTCTCTACCCGTTCTTTAGTCAATGCAATTTCAATTTCAGTTAGCTTGAAACAGCTGTTCTTGCTTCTGCTCTTTAAGCTGTCAAATCGAAGTATCCACAGCTGTTCGCATTACAGGTTCTGAATGTTTACTTTCTTCTGAAATGTAAACATTGAAACTTAGGACGTTCACGGGGCGTAGCCCGAGGGGATTTTAAGGAAGTGAATCTACCTACCTATGTGTAAAGTTTCAGCCCAGTCGGTTCAGTAGTTTTTTCGTTCACCCGGAACATCAGACAGACAGACAGACAGACAGACAAACAGACAGAAACCACCTCTCTTCTTTATAATATTATAGATAGATGACAATTTGATAACGAAATCATAATATTTACACAGACAGTATTTCTGTTAGTAAAATTGCCCTTTATATTTTAATGACAATTTGATAACGAAATCATAATATTTACACAGACAGTGAGGTAGCCTGTATCGGTTATTCGCATCGACAGCCAGAACGGCGGCGCAGTGTCAGTACAATGGCAGAGATGGCTGCGTCTAATTCAAGGTCAGAGGTGGTCGTTATCAAGATAGCAGTTGTTCGACTGATTCACTGATTCATTGAATGAATTTCATTCGACAATGAGACTGTTAGTGTGCCTGTCCTGTATGTTTCTGCTCACGATAGAAGCTTTTATGCTTTTATCGACTGAACTAGCAATCGCCGTGGTCAAAATTCGGCCAAAAATTATACTACGAATATTGGTTGTTTACGTGAATAACAGTTTCTCATATTAAAAAGTATCGTATTACCATATTATAAATATTTTTGATTCACTTTGACATTAATATACTGGTACATACTACCGGAATTTTTGTACGGTTATGAAAAAGAACAATACAAGCTTCACATTCCCTAATTTAATTTTGTGTTTGATGATTATTAACTCCACATGCTACGTTATTTGCTGTTCCAGTGGTCTTGTTATTTACATTATGCCTGAACCATCTGTTCATGTTGGTAGCATTTCTAATTATACTAACAGTTGTCAAATGTATTTTCAATTGATTTCTAGTTTTTCATAAGATTTACAGTGAAACTTTGAAGGCCAGGCCTGTGGGGCATAACCCTGAGGAACGATGCAAATTATAAAGATTTTTGCAAATCTACACAATAACTTTCTACCGGTATGTGTAAATTTCTCATATATAGATACAGGGTGTTTCAGAATTCGTATCGGACACTTTAGGGTATTGTTCCTGGATGTTTATTAAGCTCAGAAATAATAAGCATTTTTTTTAAATATGCGTAAGTGGCTGTCTGTCTATCTGTATGTGTTTTAAAGAAAAATTTTAATTTCAAGTATGTTTAAGATACAGCTTTGAAACTTTGTATATGGGTTCTAATTATCAATGTACATAAGTGGAATTTTTTCAAAATTTTAACTTTTCAAAATTCAAAATGGCGGCAACTTTAAATTTTCAAACTCAAATTTCTTAAAAATAGTTTATTTTATAAAAATATAACAAGAACAACTTTCTTCTTAAAATTTTATTCCACATAATTACAGATAACTTGCATTCCAATCGGTTGATAAATAACAAAGTTATTCCCACTTGTGTGATTAATTACAACTAATATTAGAACAATTGCTCTAATAGTAGCAATTCCTAAAGTCAGCTGGCCTGAGCAGAGCTCGCCACGCCACGACCGGTTATCAGAGCTTGACTAGACGTTATCTCCTCGTAAAGCCCACGGTCTGGTGCGCCGACGTTAAGACAGGTAATGTAAACTTCCGCGGTTTAATTGTTGGGTTTCCAATTTTCCGCTTTTGAAATTTAATTTAACACGTTCAATTGTATGCAGTTAATACTCAGACGGTTGTGATTCTCCCATAATGCCGATGTCAACTTTTTAAGCCCGTTCCTCCTCAACTGATAATCCGAAATGTTTTTTTTTTATTTATTAAAAAAAAACAATAAATTTCAGTGAACAGAATTTCGATATCACAAAATAATTCACTTATGAAAAATTATTTGCGATTCTGTATCGACATTTTGCTCACTGAATTTCTAGGTAATTTTTCTCTTCAAAATGAGCCATAAATCAACGATATCGGATAATCCGCTGAAAAGTGACAGGCTTTGAAAATTAAATTCGAAGTGACTACGTACACGTCCAATGTGAGGGCAAATTCACATCGCTACCGCTTAGGTTACGTTACGTTAGGTTACGTTAGGTTAGGAGGTTTTCTGGCTCTCAATCTGTTTTAAAAATCACAGGAAAAGTAACGTACGGTGCATCATTTGGAACGGACGTGAACAGTAGCGGCTCACGTCGGACGTGTACGTAGCCTCTGCCAATTAAATTGGCCTTACGAGTAAAGCAGTGGTTGGATCAATGGATCCGCCTCAGTCATTCAACAGACTTGCACCTTTGACACCCCAATGAATGTTTTGTGACGAGGAGTGACGGAGGCGCGAGGTTAACATTTGCCTTATGGAACAAAACTCCAAGATGGCGTCTGGTAACTTCCGGTGAAGAAGCTTTTAAACTTCCGTGTTGCAAGTGTTGAGCTCCGACCCCGGCCATGACCTACGGACACCGCCGCTTCTATGCTGTGATGGTATCTCGCACTCTTTGTCCGCGGCGACAGGCCGGGTATTTTTAGTTGACATTGCTGGAGCCTGTTCTGCTATTCCTGGATCTCTTCATTTCCTGGAGCCTCCCCGTCGCGTGGACCGCTACCACGTGGCCGGCGGCGATTTCGCTTTATAAATAACAAAGCGTGATATTGTCGGCGTGGGGAAAGATTGATGATATAATATGCTGCAAGGCAGTGCGCTCAACTATCCCAAGTTCCAAGTGTTGGTAAGGGAGTGTTTACATTAGGGGCGGGCTTGCGAGAACATCAAATTTTCTTAACGACGTGTAAACAAAGGAGAATAACTAATACCAATCATTTGGGTGGATACCTTAACTTAGTAAGTGTACACTTCTGTGTCACAGTTTCTAGTCAAAACTTATATTTCCGTTCGTAGTTTGTGATAAACTTGCAATCAGAAGAGTCATGCGACATTTTTATTCCGATTGTTCATCATCATATCTGATTTAAAACAATCTCAGTTGAAGTGACAAAGCCACCGACATAGTTATTTTTTATCGACCTTGATTCAGTGTCATGTCCGCGTCCACACGCCAAAAACCACAGCAGTCGTAGAACTTTATACATAAAACGTCGTGATTATTTATTTAACATAATTGTTGGTGAAATTGTATTACATTTTCGGTATGGATAGAGTTGTATAGTTTTGAATATTTTGCATTATCTACAAATTGGTTTATTTTCCCATTGTTTTGGACTTATATCCGTACGATTTCGGATTCGTCAGCTAAAGTCGGCCTAATATACTAGTAGTGAATTATGTAGGCAAATTAACAACTAAAAATTTTAAAACTTTGTACGGTATGTAAACTTTTTTTATTTGGGTTGCACGTATTATTTTACAAACCTGAAATTTATTTCTGATCCGAAGCATGAGTTTTTATGGTTTTTACCTCATGATTCGGAAAATAATTGATCCTCATTTGCCTAGTGAACTTTATTGACCTCTATAGAAATTTGTGTAGTGTGTGTGGTAAATATTTACACCGTATTGGCGCAGTATTGGGATGCTTGGAACAACTTTAGAGGAGGCTCCAGTCACGAAACCTTTCGCGTTTCTACCTGCTTCCCCAAAACAATGCCAATGTTAATTTTGAAAGCCCGTCCCTCCTCAACGGAATGTCCGATATCATTGGTTTATGGCTCATTTTAAAGATCAAAAGAATATCTAATGTTTTCGATGAGCAGAACGTTTGTATCACAAATAATAACCACCGCAAAAGTAATAGTCACCCGATGAAATTCCAAAGTAATCAGTATTTACTATGTGTTATAGGTGAACTATTTGTTTTAGCGAATTTTCCCTATAGGGAAGAAGCTATTACCGTAGTCGGCATGGTAAGACCTAGGCCCGGGACCGTGATAACTTTTCGTTTTGAGGTCCCCAGACCCCATTCGTTCGAAACTGTATTATATATCTATCTATATATATATATATATATATATATATATATATATATATATATATATATATAAGGGTATTTTCGGGGGTTTTGTACCTCAAAAATGGGTTTTTTGAGTTTTTTACTTACAATTTTTGAAAAAGTAAAATTTTATTTTTTCCCATTGGAATCAGCTTAAAAAGACGCACAATTTGATATTTTAATCATTGCTCTGCGTCAATTGGTTACTGAGATATTGAAAGTGCTAAACACAGTACGTAGTCCAATGTTATTCTTATGGAGGATAAGAAATATTGTATATCTCGCTTATTTATCAACTTATCCTGACGAAACTTGGTATATTGCTTCATTTCATTGTGGTCTATTAATATTTGCACAAAAACCCATTTTTTCCCCGATGGTTCCCGTAGCAGCAAACCTGCATACTCAGCCCCATGTTATTCTTATGGAGAATAATTAACGTGTTATCTCCTTTAATTATGAACATATATTAATAGAACTTGGTATGTGGCTTTACCTAGTTGAGTTATATTGATATTTGTATAAAACCCCATTTTTAGTGTTCCTTATTTCAGCAAACCTGCATACTCAGCCGCCATGTTATTCTTATGGAGAATAATTAAAATGTCATAAATCGTTTATTTATGAATGTATATTGATGAAACTTGGTATGTGGCTTTATGTGGTATTAAGATAAATTAATATGCATTGGAAATTCGCTGAGTATGCAGGTTTGCTGCTACGGGGGTATTATCGTATTTGTGCTTATTGAAAACGTTAGGTACTTTTGCGATCTTTAAAATAAACCAGAAATCAACAATCTCGTATAATCCGTTTAGGAGGGACGGTTTTTGAAAGTTAACATTGGTCTTATGGGAGAAGCAGGTAGAAGCCGGTGACTGGAGCAGTCCCGTCTTAAAACACTTTAATCGCACTTTAAACAATTTATTCGGAGAGCCATGCATGGCTCCGAAAATGCGTAGCTCCGAAAGACATTACTCGGAAAATATTTGAATTGCACTGCTTTCGGAGTAATGATTTTCGGACTGATGCCTTCAAAACAACGTATTTGTTTCGGAGTACTGATTTTCGGAGCTATGCATTCTCACAATGCTGCGCACCGCTTTAAACAATTTAATCGGAGAGCCATGCATTGCTCCGAAAATGCGTAGCTCCGAAAGGCATTACTCCGAAAATATTTGAATTGCACTGCTTTCGGAGTAATGCTTTTCGGACTGATGCCTTCGAAACAACGTATTTGTTTCGGAGTACTGCCTTTCGGAGCTGTGCATTCTTACAATGCTGCGCACCGCTTTAAACAATTTAATCGGAGAGCCATGCATTGCTCCGAAAATGCGTAGCTCCGAGAGGCATTACTCCGAAAATATTTGAATTGCACTGCTTTCGGAGTAATGCTTTTCGGACTGATGCCCTCGAAACAACGTATTTGTTTCGGAGTACTGCCTTTCGGAGCTGTGCATTCTCACAATGCTGCGCACCGCTTTAAACAATTTAATCGGAGAGCCATGCATTGCTCCGAAAATGCGTAGCTCCGAGAGGCATTACTCCGAAAATATTTGCACTGCTTTGTGGAGTTATGAATTTCGGACTGATGTCTTCGAAACTACGTATTTTTTTGGAGTAGCCTTTCGGAGCTTTGTATTCTCACAATGTCGCTCACAATTCAATCGTAAATGTAGATTGGTTAGTATCGGTAGCAGTAAGGGTGGCACTCGATACTGCGGTTATTTACAGCGATTATCCGCCAGTTGAAAGAGGACGTTGGCTATAATGCAGCACAATGGAGGTTAATAGCACGGCGCTGGGCTTTGTAGATTCCGCGGCGCATTTGGCGAGACGCCAGACCCTCCATACCCCGCGTGTTTATGTACAAAGGTTACTCTAGTGCTGGCTGCAGAGTGCAGAGATGGCCTCGCTATATACACAGGCCTCGGGCTGGACGTAAAAATACTCCAGTGGTGACTATTTTCACTGTCACTGTTATCTACAACTGTGGAGAGCAGACACAATTGAAAAGTTGATATGCAATTCCGTCGTAAACATAGTTTGTAGTTCATGTAGTGTTTCCATGCAATGTAAATTTAAGGTTATTTCTCTGGAGCTTATCAAACACATCAATATGACATACTATAATATCATATCAGAGAATCCTCATGAAGACGAAATCCAAGTTAACATAAAAGCAAACGCCCAGGAATTTAAATACCCCCTGTAGCAGCAAACCTGCGTACTCAGCGAATTTCCAATGCATATATATATATATATCTCGCTACTACATAGAGCTATTTACCAAGTTTCACAAAAATACATCCATAAATAAGTGATATATAGCATTTTATTTTATTCTTCATAAGAATAACATTAGGGTTGAGGACGCAGGTTTGCTGCAACGAGGACGATAAGTAATGTGTTTTTTTCAATTATCAATACAACTGAACCAGGTGAAGCTACATACCAAGTTCTCTTAATGTAGGTTCATAATTAAGGGAGATATACAACTTTACTTATTCTCCATATGAATAACATGGGGGCCGAGGATGCAGGGTTGCTGCTACGGGGACTATGAACAAAAACTTGTTTTTTGTACTAATATCAATATACCACAACTAGTTGAAGCCACATACCAAGTTTCATCAATATACATTCATAAATAATCGAGATATAGAATTTTATTTATTCTCCATAAGGATAACATTGGACAACGTACTGTGTTTAGCACTTTGAATATCTCTGCAACGGTTGGACGTAGAACAACGATTAGAACACCAAAATGTTTGTTTTGTTGAGCTAAACACATTAATAAATATAAATGTGAAGTTTTTAGTAAAACTATCTGAGAAAAATCTAAAAACTTTTTTCCCATAAGATTAACATGGGACACGTTTTTTGGATTTTCTCCGCAACCACTTAACCTAGGTTAATGATTCAAAATACTAAATTATTTGTTTTTTTAAGCTCTATAACATGGCTATAACCAAAATTGAGTGTTTTTAACATTTTGGGGTCAAATTTTCAAAAAACCGATTTTTGGAAAATTGTAAACCCCCATAAAACCCCCTTCCCATAGTGCGATCGATCTTGTTTTCGAACTTGAAATCATAAATGCTACTCTCCACATTTGTGCCAAATTTCATCAAAATCGGGTGTTTCTTTCAAAAGTTATCGCGGTAACGGACACACATACACACACACACACACACACATATATATATATATATATATATATATATATATATGTGTGTACATATATATAAATTTGAACGAATAGTGTTTTTGGCATCTGGGGACCTCAAAACGAAAAGTTATCATGGTCTCGGGCTTAAGTCTTACCATGCCACCTACGGTAATAGCTTCTTCCCTATTGGGGAAATTCGCTAAAAGTGAATGCTGCAGCATGTATGCAAATATATGTTTTTTCCTCCCAGTTTCTCACTTAATACCAGTGTTAACTTTTAAAGCCTGCCCCTCCTCAACGGATTATCCAAAGTTGAAGACTTATGGTTCATTTTAAAGAACATAAAGTCATATTTAGCAATTTTAGTGATTTAGTGAGCAAATTTATGAATTTTTTATCTTAAAATTAGCCATAAAATCAACGATTTTGGATAATCCGTTGGCGGGACGGGCTTTGAAAGTGTCCTTAGCCATATTGGGGAGGCGTGTAGAAACGTCAAATATTTCTGGAGTTGAGCCCACCCTAACAGATGAAATATGGCAACCGTCTCTGAACAGCATATCGTCTCCACTCTTTTAAGTGAATTAACTTAACATTGAACCATTTCCTGGCAGATATGGCAGGACGTTGAGTAGCTACCGGTTGTTTTAGCCAATTACGGTCTATTACCGCGCCGAACCGTAGAACTGGGCTGTCGTGGACAGAAACTCACAAGCATGACAGCAAATTAGGGAGGGGCCTTGCCGTGGGCGGAGCGTGACGGACCGCCACAAAGGCCGGCGTGACAATGTGTGGTGTGCACGTCCGCGGCATGCGGTCAACACGGGTTACGAATGCTTTACGAGTTTTTTTTTAGTAATATTTGTAAATCGAAAATAGTTTGATTTGTTAATTTCTTTACCGCTACAACGAAAAGGCGAAAATTGGTTTTCAGGGACAGTGGTTTGCGCACAGCGATCACTAATCTGTCAAAACCATGAATCAGAATTTTTTTATACTGGTGGGTTATAAGTTGGGAAAGCTACAAGTTTACACAATAAGAGATGGGACATTCGTATGGGGGAGGCCGGGCTTTAAAGAACAGGGTATATACAAATTTGGTTGAAGAATGACTCACACATAGGTAGACGAGTTATTCAAGAATAAGGGCAGAGAATGTGGTTGAGCTGCGTCACAAGACGCGCTAATAGAATATCAGTATAATCAAGTAGAATACATTTTGATTACATATATTCTTATTAATTTTAATCTAATCAAACTGCTTGGTTATAACTAAAACGATTTCGCACGCAGCACGCTGACGTGAGGGAAGTGAATTTCCACATAAAAACTTTTAAAACTCAAAATCAGTGTAAAAACATACATTTTTCCAATTTTTATTGAAATCTGAAAACATTGATTTTTTTGGCTGTTCTGATACTCCTGGTTTCATTTACTTGCAAAGCTGGGAATACAATTTTGCGCATTATAAGGTTAGGAGAAGGTCCAGACAGGCTTGAAAGTAGGCGTGAGGTTGCTGGGGATAATAAAAGTACTCTAACAAAGGAATAACAGGCTTTTCTAGTGTAAAACTCCCATAAGACAACGTACTGTGTTTAGCCGATACACATTTTCTTGAATAACTCGGTAAATATTTATGCTAGAATGACGAGAGAGGGCTTAAAACTTTCGCCTTCCTAATTCCCATCTTTTTACATGCATTAACTTTACATCTGGGGCTTTTCTGGCCCTTTTTTGGCCCAAAAACTCGAAATTTGAAAGATTAATCCCCAAAAAATGGGTTTAGAGTTTTCCGAGTGTTATGCCCAACGAACTTGTCCAACAGATTATAGAAAGGAACGTCCCTACCAAATTTGAAGTAAATCGGACAAAAAATGCGACCGCTAGAGTGCATACACACACACACACACACACACATATATATATAAAATTTTGAACGACCCCCCAAAACGTGTTCAGGGGGTCACGTTAGGGTGTTCTATGGTGGTCCCGGGCTTAAGTTTCACCGTGCAGGTCATGCTAATAGTTCACTTTCCAAAGGAAATTCACTAATAACGAACTGTTTATAGTAAGCTTGAGCGTCATGAATTGAGATCAGTTTAGATTTCTTGTCTACAAACTTTCGAAGTCTTTACTATAACAAATTACTGCAGTAGTTAGTTGTAAGGGTTTGTTTTATGTGCCTTGCGGATAAACCTATTTCAAATTCAGTGCTGCACATATTTGATTTGTTGTTCCCTTAATATTCCTTTTGCGTGCGTGGTATAAACCTTTTATGGTTAACAAATTGTTCGGTGGCTCAGTAGTAGTAATTCTAGAGTAAACTGGTGGCTTTAATTAAGAATTTTAAAGTTTAACACTAAACGGGAAAAAGAGGCGAAAGCGCCTTCAAGAGTACGTGCTGTTGTCATGTGCTGCTTGCGAGTGTGGGGATTGCGGTTGTCGGACGGCAGGCGCTACGTTAATACTTCAACGCCGACGCCGGCCGTATTGGTAGTACAGTATCGTTCCACTGTTAGTAGTTGGCCTTACATCACTCATATTCGTTGAAAACCTGCCTCTTGTTAATTTATGTTCATACCCTTACCAACAAATATAAATTATAAACTAAACCAACCATAGATAATAAACGTAGCGTTTTACGAAATGAAAATTAAAAGATCCAACAACAATTAACTGTTGTGACAGTCAGTTAGCGCAGTTTAGAAATATTAGAGATACAATTTTAAGTAGTTTCTTGATTCATAGTTTTCTGAGGTTTGCTAGATCGACCTAAGCGAGTAATTTTATCTGAGAATCGAGTAAGTTTATCTGTGATCCGAGAAAAGTCTGAAAATATGGTCAAGATTGCTACTGGGCTCTAGAACCGCTATAGGATTGGATCCAGCTGTTATTTGTCGTCGGGTTATTAATTAATGATGGCTTCTTAGAACAGGTCGATCTTTTATATTTACATGGAACGAAATACCCCCGTCGCAGCAAACCTGCATACTCAGGGAATTTTCAATGGATATATAACATAACACATTAACACTTAACGGGATTCATAAGAAATATATTCACAAACAAGCGATATTAAAAATATTAATTATTCTCCATAAGAATAACATTTGGGGATGAGTACGCAGGTTTGCTGCAACAAGGATCACAAAATAATGGGTTTTTATGCAAATATCATTAGAACTCATCTAAGTAAAGTCACATACCAAGTTTCATCCATATACATTCATAAATAACTGATATATAACATTTTAAGTATTTTCCATAAGAATAACATGGGGACCAAGTACCTAGGTTTGCTGCTACAGGAACCATAGGCGAAAATTTTTTGTGTGCAAACAACAATAAACCACAACCAGATCAAGCCATATACCAAATTTTACCAGTTTATGTTCATAAATAAGCGAGATATACAATTTTTCTTTTTCTCCATAAGAATAACATTAGACAACGTACTGTGCTTAGCACTTTCAATATCTCGGTAACCAATTGACGTAGAGCAATGATCAAAATACCAAATTGTTTGTTTTTTTAAGCTAAATTTAATGGTATAAATTAATACCCCCCGTCGCAGCAAACCTGCGTACTCAGCGAATTTCCAATGCATTGATATGTTTCTCACTAGTACATAAAGCCACTCACCAATTTTGACAAAAATACATTCATAAATAAGTGATTTATTACATTTTATTTATTCCCCATAAGAATAACATTAGGACTGAGTACGCAGGTTTGCTGCAACGAGGAAGATAAGAAATGGGTTTTTATGCAATTATCAATATAACTGAACCAGGTGAAGCTACTTACCATGTTTTATTAATTTATGTTCATAATTAAGGGAGATATAAAACTTTACTTATTCTCCATAAGAATAACATTAGGGCTGAGTATGCAGGTTAGCTGCTACGGGGACAATCAACAAAACATTTATTTTTTGTGCAATTATCAATATACCAGTACAACATGAAGCCACATACCAAATTTCATCAATATACATTCATAAATAATCAAGATATCAAATTTTATTTATTCTCCATAAGGATAACATTGGACAACGTACTGTGTTTAGCACTTTGAATATCTCTGCAACGGTTTGACGTAGAATCACAATTTAAACACCAAAATGATTGTTTTGTGGAGCTGAAGTGATTGGTAAAAGAAAATGTGAAGTTTAAAGTAAAATTAACTGAGGAAAAGCCAAAAACCTTTTTCCCGTAAGATTAACATGGGAGATTTTATGAGCATGTTTTTTGGATTTTTTCCGCAACCACTTAACCTAGGTTAATAATTCAAAATACCATATTATTTAGTTTTTTTAAGCTCTATAACATGGTCTAAACCAAAATTAAGTGTTTTAAAAATTTTAGGGTAAAAAATGCAAAAAACTGATTTTTGGAAAATTTAAAACCCCCATAAACCCCCCTTCCCATGGTCCGATTTTTCTGGTTTTCGAACTTAAAGTCATAAATGTCAGTTTACACATTTGAGCCAAATTTCATCGAAATCGGACGTTTTTTACTCAAGTTATCGCATTCACGGACACATATATATATATATATATATATATATACATATATATAAATTTGAACGAATAGTGTTTTGGACATCTGGGGACATCAAAACAAAAAGTTATCATGGTCTCGGGCTTAAGTCTTACCATGAGACCTACGGTAATAGCTTCTTCCCTATAGGGGAAATTCGCTAAAATTAGATTAAAATTAAAATTACATGTGAAAACCCCAAAAAACACATTTTTGGGGTACAAAACCCCCCCAAAACCCCCCTTCGGATGGTGCGATTCATCTGGTTTTCGAACTCGTTCAAATAAATGGTACTTTACACATTTGTACCAAATTTCATTAAGATCGGACCTTTTTTACGAGAGTTATCGTGCTTACGGACACACACATACATATATATATATATATACATATATAAAAATTTGAACGAATGGTGTTTTTGGCATCTGGGGACCTCAAAATGAAAAGTTATCATGGTCTCGGGCTTAAGTCTTAGCATGAGACCTACGGTAATAGCTTCTTCCCTATAGGGGAAATTCGCTAAAACTATGAACATCGTTAGTAAACTTATGGAAGCGGTCTTCCGTTTCGTTTTAAAGCATCCAAAATCACTCATCAGATCCGAAGAGTGAATTCATAACTTGAAAGAGGGGGCTCCAGTCACGCAACATTTTGAATTCCACTTGCTTCTCCCATGTTAACTATCAAATCCCCTCCCGCCTCCTCGCATCATCCGGAATTGTTGATTCGTGGCTCATTTTAATGAGGTAAACATTCCAATGAGCTACATTTCTGTATTTCAATTAATAATCGTTCAAAAACATACCAAAATATTATCTATTTACGGTTATTTATGAGTGAATTACTTGTGATATCCAAATTCTGCTAACTGAAATTTCTTTATTAGTGAATTTTCGATGGAAAGTGAACCATAGCGTGAACCTGCACGGCGAAACTTAAGCCCGGGACCACCATCGAAGTACCTAACGTGATCCCCTGAACACATTTTGGGCGGTCGTTCAAAATTATATATACATTTTAAAAAACTGATTTTATTTTATTTTATTTTATTTTAAAAAACTACATTTTAAAAACTATATATATGTGTGTGTGTGTGTGTGTGTGTGTGTGTGTGTGTGTGTGTATGTGTGTGTATGCAATCTAGCGGTCACTTTTTTGTCCGATTTACTTCAAATTCGGTATGGACGTTAGTAGGGGGCATGCCCCCTACTGACGTTCCTTTCTATAATCAGTTCAATAATTTCGTTGGGCAAAACAATTGGAAAACTCTAAAGCCCTTTTTTTGGCGATTAATCTTTCAAATTTCGAGTTTTTGGGCCCAAAAAGGGTCAGAAAAGCCCGGGATGTAACATTAATACATGTAAAAAGATGGGAATTATTGAGGCGAAAGTTTTAAGCCATCTCTTGTCACTATAGCATAAACATTTACAGAAAATGTTATTAAAGAAAATATGTAACGACGAAACACAGTACGTTATTTTAAGGGGGTTTAACATTATAAAAGCCTGTTATTCATTTGTTGGTGTACTTTTATAATTCCCAGCAACCTCACGCCTAATTTTAAGCCTGACTGGACCTTCTCCTAACCTTATAATGCGCAAAATTGAATTCCACGCTTTGCAGGTAAATGAAACCAGGAGCATCAGAACAGCCAAAAAATCAATGTTTTCAGATTTCAGTAAAATTGGAATAAATGTATGATTTTACACTGATTTTGAGTTTTAAAAGTTTTGTATGTGGAAATTCACTTCCCTCACGGCAGCGTGCTGCGTGCGAACTCGTTTTAAAACTAAACGATTTTGGATAATTCGTTGAGGAGGGATGGGATGGGCTTTGAAAGTTGACATTACGGTATGTTTGTGGGAGACACATAAAGAAAAAAGTCCCCTGTTACTACTGGAGCCCCTTCTTAAAATAAACTATTTAATTTCCATAGTTAATAACTATCCATATAAAACAGTTGCATGTGTCTAGAGTGAACCCTTCTCTGAATGTTTTTGTGGTTTTCCTTAATCCAGTCGTAATTTAATATAATCCCTCGTTGATACAGTTCGGGTCACAGTGCTTGGCGTCTGGTTAACGTATGCTCTGGAATGACTTTTCGTCTATTTGGCTTAGTACCGTTAGTGTTACAGTATACTTTTGTCAACAGAAAGCAAAAATCACTTATTTAATTTTAAAAATGTTTGTTAATGTCTACTTTTATTTACGAGATATTCCAGTAGTTTCTCGCCTTTCCCAGGCGCCAAGCACCGTGACCCGAACTGTTTGTCACGTGTTATTGGGGTTTCCCCAAAACCATAATTTCAGTATTTTGATCGGAGGGGCAAAATGGTCGTGATCGTGATCATTGTGGCTTTTCATACATTGCAAATATATGTTATCTAAATTATTGGGGGAAACTGCCCTACCCCTTGCTACCCCCGAATTACACCTATGGGTTGCCCTTTAAACGATATATGGAAGCGCTGTTACCTTGTCACTCAAAAGTTGTCTGTGACTCAATATCCAGGGTATTATTTCAGTGTCAATGTACATTATATCAGGGTTGCCCTTTAAACGATATATGGAAGCGCTCTGTTACCTTGTCACTCAAAAGTTTTCTGTGACTCAATATCCAGGGTATTATTTCAGTGTCAATGTACATTATATCAGGGTTGCCCTTTAAACGATATATGGGAGCGCTCTGTTACCTTGTCACTCAAAAGTTGTCTGTGACTCAATATCCAGGGTATTATTTCAGTGTCAATGTACATTATATCAGGGTTGCCCTTTAAACGATATATGGAAGCGCTCTGTTACCTTGTCACTCAAAAGTTGTCTGTGACTCAATATCCAGGGTATTATTTCAGTGTCAATGTACATTATATCAGGGTTGCCCTTTAAACGATATATGGAAGCGCTCTGTTACCTTGTCACTCAAAAGTTGTCTGTGACTCAATATCCAGGTTATTATTTCAGTGTCAATGTACATTATATCAATTTTCGTGTCATGTGGAACGCCTTATGAGTAGTAATGTTGCCACATAAAGCCAATACATCGCCCTTTGTGTTTCCGTGACTCAAGGGCAATAACATAACGTCCAGTGTCGTGTCGTCGGCGGGCTTGCGCTGGTCTGCGTGTATCGACCGATTTTGAGACAGTCGCTCGCAGACCGCGTCCGTTCTCTGGTGTTCCTAACCTAGCTTAAGTGTTGGATTTTTTTAATTTATCGTGCCAAATCCCCGGTTTATACTCCGTAGTAAATGCATTGTCTTAATTTGTTGTGTGATACATTTCTGCCTTTAGTTTTAACGAGCTGGTGAAAGTGAGTTTGTTTTAAGAGGGGGCTCCAGTCAGGAAATATTTTGAGTTTCTACTTCTTTCCCCCAAGGCCAGTGTTAACTTTCAAAGGCCGTCCATCCCAACGGATTATCCGATTTAGTTTATTTATGACTAGTTTTAAAGAGCAAAAAAAACTGTGATTTATTTGAGAAAATTTTGATATCACAAATAATAATAGTTTAATAACATTTTCAAATAAGTTATTGAATATTTACCTTTTTTTATGTCGGAACCATTTGTGAAATCAAAATTCTGCCCACTGAAATCGCTAGGTATTTTTTTTATACCTTTAATCATAGATGAACGATTTTGCACTTGTTTGAAGAGGGGCGGGTGTTGAAAGTTGGCATTCGCCTTATGTTCGCCTTATTAAAGAAGCGGGTAGAAGCAGGTGACTGGTGGTGTTGAAACCTACACAACACTATTTGGTTAATGGATTTGGATCTTACGGATATATAACGCATCAACGCTCTAATGCAGATTGTTTGTTCGTGATCTTGACAACTCGCCCGACGCAGGTAGACGGCTAAACTCCCTTTCTTTTATCCGCTCCTGTTACCGCGTTCACCTGTTTGTGTTGTACACGGCTGGTAATTGTTTTCAATCGTAACTAGTTTCACCCGAAGACGGACTGTCTTAATCGCCAGGCTTTCCACGCTCGTGTGAGGTCGTCGTCAGCGGTCGTGTGTGGAAATAAGTCTCGGATTTTACGCTTTCTGGGTAGCGGAACTCGGTAAAAGTCGCTTTGTCTAATCGCGTCCCGTCGGTGGTTCCATTTGAATTGTCCATCAATTATATTTATATACGTGTGAGTCCGTAGGTGCGATAGATTTCGTAAAAACGGCCCGCTGCGGTCTTTATGAAACTTGATGCATAAACATGTAGAGGTGCAATTATGTCTGTAAGTTCGAAACAGACATATCCCAATCCGAAGGGGGATTTTGAGAGGGTTTTGTATCCCAAAAGAATGTGTCTTTTTTAATTTGATTTTGTAAACATGATTTTGTTTAAACCCACGTTTTAGTTTGCAACTGTTTTAAACATCACCTGACGAAATATCGTCGTCTGCAGTCCATTATCATTGAAACTTTAATGGTCGATGGGGCAAATAAAGTACAAGGTCCCGAAATCTTCGTGGTTAGGCGAATACAATGATTTTTTAATGGTTATGGGCGATGGAAGGAAGCCCTAAGGGATTTCCGAATATTTTTCTGAGTTTTGAAACGTGTTTTGATAATGAATGATGAATCATAACGGACGCTATGTGGATGAGTGTTTTCATGATAACACTTTTTAATATGACGGATTTTCCATTTTATTAGCGAATTTCCCCTATAGGGAAGAAGCTATTACCGTAGTCGGCATGGTAAGACCTAGGCCCGGGACCATGATAACTTTTCGTTTTGAGGGCCCCAGACCCCAAAAACACCATTCGTTCGAAACTGTATATATATATATATATATATATATATATATATATATATATATATATATATATATATATGTGTGTCCGTGGGTGCGATAACTCTCGTAAAAAAGGTCCGATTTTGATGAAATTTGGTACAAACGTGTAAAGCAGCATTTATGACTTAAGTTCGAAAACCAGATAGATCGACCTATCCGAAAGGGTATTTTGGGGGGGTTTTGTACCCCAAAAATGGGTTTTTTGAGTTTTTTACACATTTTTGAAAAAGTGAAATTTTATTTTTTTTTTCATTGGAATCAGCTTAAAAATACGCACAATTTGGTGTTTTAATCATTGCTCTACGTAAATTGGTTACTGAGATATTGAAAGTGCTAAACAGTACGTTGTCCAATGCTATTCTTATGGAGGATAAGAAATATTGTATATCTCGCTTATTTATCAACTTATCCTGACGAAACTTGGTATATTGCTTCATTTCATTGTGGTCTATTGATATTTGCAAAAAAAAACATTTTTTGGCCGATAGTTCCCGTAGCAGCAAACCTGCATACTCAGCCCCATGTTATTCTTATGGAGAATAAGTAACGTGTTATCTCCTTTAATTATGAAAATAAATTAATAGAACTTGGTATATGGCTTTACCTAGTTGAGTTATATTGATATTTGTATAAAAACCCATTTTTAGTGTTCCTTATTTCAGCAAACCTGCATACTCAGCCGCCATGTTATTCTTATGGAGAATAATTAAAATGTCATAAATCGTTTATTTATGAATGTATATTGATGAAACTTGGTATGTGGCTTTATGTGGTATTAAGATAATATTATATGCATTGGAAATTCGCTGAGTATGCAGGTTTGCTGCTACGGGGTATTAGATGTTTAAATGCCAAAATCGGCGTTAAGAAGGACATTGTAACTACTTAAAGCCAGCCCCTCTTCTGGCCTTTTTTCGTACTTGATACACCACAAAATGCGAGATTTGTAAACTGATCATCTTGATAAACGTATTGATTCGTTTCAATATTCACAATCCAGTCCCAGTTATCGACATATTTGTGGCTGATTCTGCTCTTAGCTACGCCGTCTTCGAGGTGTCACTTATTCGAAGACACCAATCAGAAGCGACTGTGGTAACAAGGGTGAGGGGCTGCGGATGTTGCCTCTGATTGCCCATGGTCCGCGTGCCTCGTGCGGCTTGCGTGTTCCGTGCGTTCCGTGCGTCCACTTTCACGATCCCATATCCCCATGCTACACCCAGGAAGCGAAAGTGTCTGTATCGACGGTTATTAAGATTTGAGGCGAGGTGGTTATTACGATCCTCTGGACCGGAATGGAGTATTTTAACTTCAGAGAAATTGTAGTTGTTCCGTGTTATTTTGAAGCTGATAATTATATTTTAAATGGTAATGGATTTAAGGTGCGTGCTTCTATTGTATTGAACCAAAATATTTAACTCAGATGCAGTTTTTCCTTCCATCAGAAGCTGCTTTTGTGTACCTATATATTTTTTTAGAAATATGAAGACCTCAGTTTAAGAGTTGTCTCCAGCCACATGCTTCTACCTGTTTCACCTACACGACTAATGTTTACTTGCAAATTCCGCCCACCCGCCACAAAGGAGTATCCGAAATTATAAATTGACCTAAAAATCATATTATAGAGCAAAAACAATACCCATCGATTTCAGTGAATAGAATTTCAAGTTACAAATAGTTCCTATAAAAGAAGGGAAGCACGAAAACCTGAAAACGTTAGATGATAGTGAGCAATTAAATGTAAATTGACGAAGTCAGTCTGCAAGGTCGACATTATAGGTTGTTTATTATAAAAGAATTACCGACTATCAAACAAGACTAATAATGATTAAGAGATTTTGAAATATGCAAGTCAATTTTATCAACCTGATGTAAATTATGGGGGACGATGAAACTGCCCCGATATTTTAGGTACGTTTGAAATTATGAAACTGCCCCGCTCATTAATGAGGATCAAGAAGGGTCGCCTTGCCAGACCAGAAATGCTGAAATTGCCCCGAGCGCCCGGCAAGGTAGCCGCTACGGGTCTGGGGGAAAGGGAATTATTTTTGTCCCGTCCTGTCTGTGACTGCAGTCTTATAATAACTGTCACCAATATCAGAAATTACTAGCTGATAAACTACCGCTTCGTTGGGCTTTAAAAACAATATAGTGATACAATCTGTGTTTAAACTTAGGAACTCAGGAGCAATTGTCAAATAAAAAGAAAGTCGCAAACTGAACCTTATTTCCACATACAGAAATAAACTTAGATCAAATTAAAATGTTTTTGTTCCGAAACCTAATATAACTCGTTTAAACAACACCGAATATTAAGGGCCAAGACTGTATAATAATTTGAATAAACAAATAAGAGAAGAAAAATGTGATGTCTATGACCGGCTATTTACTTCAGAAAATAATGTTGAAACATGTTAAGATATGTTAACATGTTGGAAACATGTTACCGCATGTTAATGGGTGAGATAGGGAAAGCAGTCGACGGCAGTTTTAGACGACTGCAGTCACTGACAGGACGCAGGGACAAAAATAATTTCCTTTTTTCCCCAGTCCCGTAGCGACTACCTGGCCGGACGCTCGGGGCAATTTCAGCATTTCTAGTCTTGCGAGGCGACCCTTCCTAATCCTGTTTAATGAGCGGGGCAGTTTCATCGTTTCAGAATTACCCAAAATATCGGGGCAGTTTCACTACGCCCAAATTATGTTTCCGCTCCGTTTCAAGTTCCAGTTAAAACAGTTTTAGTTTTTTAGTTTTCGATTATGCTACTTCTTGGTTAAAACGTTTAAACTGAAGTAGGCAGTGCATTCAACCACCAAAATGTTGGCATTGACATTAGATATATTTTTTTACAAAACTCAGTCGCTCGTACGGGGTAGAGCACGTGTTGTGTGACGTAGTCGGGGCTGGAGATCGATATCTGGTGTTCCGTAGTCGCGAGACGCGTTGTCGGTGTGGCGCCTCGGTGGAGGAGAACAAGGATTACTCAGTGACGGCATAAACACTACAGTGACTACAGCGACTACAGTGTCCAGTGTCACCATGTGGTGCTGTCGACGACTGGACACGTACGACACGCGCCCCTTCTCTGCTATCTTTGGTGAGAAATTAAATGCAATTAAGGCTAGAAGTGTGTTGTAAAGCTCAAAAATTGTATAAGACAGGCATTTTGTAAAATTATAGCGTTTAGTGAGTATTTTGGTTGAATTTATATGGTAGGGTTATATTTAAGTTTTGAGAAAGTACGTGACGCAACCAATCGCATCATGAAGTCTTTAGGGGCGAACTTATCATGGGACCATGCAAAGTGTATCTAGTCCTGTACAAATCTCACGAATCGGCGAGAAAGCTCCCATAGAGCAAGCCGCAACTCCAAAGTTAAACGTGGAAGTGGAAATATATAACTTTCAACAAATTTAAAATTGCTGCAACTCTCGATTTTCTTCCATTTAATACTTTTTACTTAACTTACTAACTTACTTTACTTCATTTTACATTTTACTTGACAGAGGCGAAAACATTTTCTTCAATATAGTGTTATAAATGTTGGGAAACATATTATGGAAGCTCTAGTGGAATTCAGAGGCGGAAATCTACAATGGTAGTTGCTTTGGATATTACTGACGTATTCTTATCGTGCAACACGAGTTGCATGGCCTTCTCTAATAGTGAAATATCCTAGTGCGTAAATGCCCCTTTAATAAACTTGATGCTTTTAGATGAGGCAACGTTTTAGAGCAACTTCATATGCAACTATGCTAAATTCTGTATAAAAGATAAATTTAATATCCGTGCAACCGATTGTAGGGCAAATTGAACCCCAAAAGTTGTTTTGCAATCGGAAATGCTTCTTTTTGATTATTGTAACACAAATTTTCTTCAATGTAGTGTTATAAATGTTGGGAACCATGTTGTGGAAGCTCTAGCGGTATTCAGAGGCGGAAATCGACAATCGAAGTTGCTTTGGATATTACTGACTTTTCTCTTACTCTAGTACGAGTTTCACTGCCATCTATCTCATTGACTAATCCATCTTATGAATGTACATAAATATTCACACTACGAATTAAAAAAATTCGAAATAAGTACCTGGTGGACCGAGCTTTGCTCGAGGGAGGTCAGTTGGGTTGCTTAGATGAATCTGAATTGTTCACGACGTCCACAACTGATGAGCAGATCCGTTTAGCTCATTTGCCTCTTTTCTGCATCTAAAAGATCTATGGGGTTAGAAACCAAATTTTACAGAAAAGCGTCAAAACTGCAAAGTGCGTTGATGTCCTTATTACATCTATCTTCTACCCTCCGACCTTTCTTTTTGTACTCGCGGGTATCCTAATGATTAGTGAGTCCAGTTAGTCCATTGTCACTCGATGCATGCAAAACAGCTGGTTTTAAAAGGTTAATAGTTAGTCGTTGTGTTTTCGACCTTTTATTAGACTTACAAAATGTTTAGTTCGTCACAGTTTTACATTCGCTATCAATTGAATTGCGTCCCTACTCTTTTGTTGGGAAAATCAAAATATTCCGTAAAAAAAACAAAGGATTTGCCCACAAAACTGGCTGCGGACATTTTATCTGATAAATGTCGCTCTGTTGCTAAGACGGACGGTGACGTCATAAATAAAGATTTTCTGAATGCCGGCGATGCTGTGTTGGAGTTGGAGCCGGCTCAAGTATGTCTGGTGTTTGGGACACCGCGCCAACGGCAGTGGAGGCATGAGCGGGCGGCCAGCAACGGACCAGTGCAGCGTCTCTGCCGTCACACTGTTGTGGCGTACTTTACGTTGTTGAAAGATCGCTACGTACTTTTTGATCTTTAAAATGAACAATTGTCATCCGAATCAACGGTGTCGGATATCCGTTGAAAATTAACGATAGAAGAAGCCGGGGACTAGATAATCCCTTGGTGCAACTTTATATGCAAAATTTGCATAACATATGCAAATATGCAAAATTATGGATTATAAAATTGTTAGTCCACTCAACAATGAGAGTTTTCGAATCGTATAACACAAACATTCCTTTTTATGATGATTTACACATCCATTTGGCAACACTCCACTCCTGACTTTTCTGATAAACTATATGTATTTTATCGTTATTGGAAACCGAAATTTGAGAGGACGCCTGTGAAATTGCTTGGAGAAGACGATCCGTTGTCCTCGACTCGGGTCGTACTATCCTGGTTTGTTGGTCTGTTATGTGGAGGGCAAATGTGGTAATTTTCTACAACGGTTCAAACACCAAAATAATTTTTTTTTATATCTGAACTTATTGTTATAAAAGGTGAGTTTTGGCTTTCATAAAATTAACTGTGAAAAAGGCAAACATCGTTTTCTCATAAGATTAACACAGATAATTTTCTGAATACGTACTTTGAAATTATTATAGGGAACATTCGCTAAAATCATGAAAATATCATTGATTCTGCCGGATAAAAATTAATTAATGCAATTCAGTAATTTTAAAACAATTTCTTTATAGCTTTATCTGAAATTGTTATGTTATTGGCTTTTGAATAGACAGTACAACTCTTGTATTAACTGTGTACAATGCACATGATAACGAAACGGTATGCGACGTGGCTCGCGAAAACACAATACAATCGATATTCGAACTGCACTGCGTAAATCGATCGCTAGTATCAATTGATAAATTTATAATTCGGAGACAATATTAATACAGTGTTAAGAAGTTGTGACACTAACGTCGTGCGTCGCCTCCTAGCTTAATCCAAAAAGTCGGAATTCTATTTTGGTATTAAATTTCTGATTGGGCCTGGTAATGACCAGCGTGACTGTGACCAGCGTGACTGTGACCAGCGTGACTGTGACCAGCGTGACTGTGACCAGCGTGACTGTGACCAGCGTGACTGTGACCAGCGTGACTGTGACCAGCGTGACTGTGACCAGCGTGACTGTGACCAGCGTGACTGTATGCAAGTGCAGTCGGGTCTATTAATTGTAAACATATTTTATAGTGTTTTGAGATGTAAGTTACTGTATATAAATGTTTAAATGTAATAATATGTACACTACTTAAGAAATTGTACATTTTGGTTTTGTTAGAGAAATAGCACTTCTCGATGTAGGGTGTCGACCTTTCCAGAAAATCCTGGCAGTCAGGGAACCTTTTTTTAAAAAAAATAGGAAATTTGAAGGAGTTTAAAAATGTTGATTTTTTAGAACGTTCTGCTTTAAAACACGCTGCCGACTTTAAAACCGATTTTTGAATGCTAAATAATTATAATATTAAAACGCAATTTTGCTAATCTTGAGGTCGAATTAATTGCAACTCAAATAATTTATTTGAAAACTCAATTAAAATCCTTGGTCTGTCTTCTAACCTGGAAATTTTTTGCCAGAGCATCTGGAAATCCTGGAAACGTCAGGGAATTTTACGCAGGGGGTTTAGCAGAGGGGGGATTTTCCCTGAGGTTTGATAGCAGATAAGACAAGTAGCCCTTGCCCCTGCACCTGATCAGTCCAGGGTAAGGCACTCCCAGGTGTGTGACGCGGTTCGCCCGTGTTGGCGTGTTTGCCATCGAGAGTTCAGACAATCGATGGCCGCTGGGCGCCTTCGTGACGGCGGCGTTTTATCGACCCCACTTGTCCACCTATTCGTTTGTTTACGTCCATGTCGGTCGGTAACTGCGAAAGAAGATTTTGGTTTAAAAAGGTTGTGGTATGCGTTTTCGTAATGTGCGTCAGTTTCATTCAATTAATTTATAAGTGCTGTTGAAGTCCAACCGTGGATAAATTGTGCGGCTTTGTGTTGAGTTTAGTAATGACTGTACGGTTTTAATAGAGTAGCTTGTTGAGTATTTTTCGATTCAATTAATTAATTTATCGCAATTTTTTACACAACAGTGGAATTTATTTATATCCCTGAGTATTTGTGATTAATCTTAAATTTGATACACGCATATCGTATAGTCGTTGCTCTATTAACATACTATTTATTCAGGTAGAAGATAGACGTATTCTTGTTTGTGAATTTACTTTGGATATATATATATATGTGTGTGTGTGTGTGTTTGCACTCTAGCGGTCGCATTTGTTGTCCGATTAACTTCAAATTTGGTAGGGACGTTCCTTTCTGTAATCAGTTGGGCAAGTTCGTTGGGCAAAACAATCGTAAAACTCTAAACCCCTTTTTTGGGATTAATCTTTCAAATTTCGAGTTTTTGGGCCCAAATAGGGTCTAAAAAGCCCCAAATGTAAAGTTAATGTATGTAAAAAGATGGGAATTAGTGAGACGAAAGTTTTAAGCCCTCTCTCGTCATTCTAGCATAAATATTTACCGAGCTATTAAAGAAAATGTGTATCGGCTAAACACAGTACGTTGTCTTATGGGGGTTTTACACTAGAAAAGCCTGCTACTCCTTTGTTAGAGTACTTTTATCATCCCCAGCAACCTCATGCCTACTTTAAAGCCTGACTGGACCTTCTCCTACCATTATAATGCGCAAAATTGTATTCCCAGCTTTGCAGGTGAATGAAACCAGGAGCATCAGAACAGCCAAAAAATCAATGTTTTCAGATTTCAATAAAAATTGGAATACAAGTATGTTTTTACACTGATTTTGAGTTTTAAAAGTTTTTATGTGGAAATTCACTTCCCTCACGTCAGCGTGCTGCGTGCGAACTCGTTTTTTTTATATTATAATTTTTAAAAAGTATGGACTATTGTTTTATAGGGTCTGAAAATTAACAATCCAAGATAGGTAAAGTTTTAAGAAAAAGTATTGGTTTTGAATAGAAACTTATTGCTTCTTTTTAGTTTGAAATAAAATTGATCTCTGTTCTTCTATTTTAACACATTAAAACCATTTTAAATGTAACCATTACATCATCCGTATCAGAATATATTGTAAGGTCGCATATTAGTTTAAAGTTTGCCAGCTATTTATTAACACCTTTCCATTTGAATGATTTAGAATATATTCCGTTGGTTATTTTAGTTAACTACTTCTGATTTAAGTTTTATCTAGGAATTGTTTAGTTTTTGCCTAGCAATTATTCAGTTCTAATCTTGAAATTTGTATTTCTTGAAGTGTTATGGTACAAACATCAGAGTAGCGCCTTCAATATATGCAACACTTACCCGTGTCGCTTAGCCGTTGTGCGGGATTTGCCGCTTCATTAGTGCAGGGGCTAGACAATTTCTAAAATGAGGCGAAACCTTATGATACTAATGTGTGGTAGTATATTTCAAATTTGTTACCTGTTTATAATTGGTTCATAACTTTACCTAATCTGTTTATAGATTCCACCCCTAAATGTTTGAAGTGTCGGACAGTTCCGTAGGCATTTGCACGTATGTTTCGTAGTAGGATATATGTATTATGTAAGACACTGTTTTTGCCACCATGGTAGATTGAATTTTCGTGCGGTGTTCGTGAATCTTGGTAAAAAAGACGCTAAAAACACCAGATTGAACATTGGAGTTGGATATTCCTATTAACATCTGTTTTTTACAGGAACCTTAAAAAAATAGCCGTAATGTACCTATATATAGGTTGCATTTTGCTAAGTGAACTAATAAAAATATGTCATGTACCTATAATTACTTTCCTCTAATTCTGTACCGTACGATAAATAATTATTGTATTAGGCTAGCTTAGAAAACTTGTTTTAAACAATAAAGTATTAGGTTCTCTAAAATATGCATACAGTATTGAAACTTGAAATTATTCTTTGGTTGGGATTCCGGCTGTTGACATTTTAATAAACGGTATCAGGAAACTGACACATACTTTCTCCCTTTTAGCCAAACTTTAATGAAAAAAAAAGATTTTTTATTTACTAAATATAGAATATGAACTACAGATAAATGAACTTAAAATTGTCTAAAATAGTTGTTTTCAGAAATATTCACCAAAATCCCTTTTTAGGAGTACTATAGATTCCGTTGCTAAACAAAGAGATTTTGAGAGGGGAAATGCCCCCTTGTCCCCCCCAGGGTTATTAAGGGGCAACATATTTCGAACATCCTCTATTGGTCAATGCTAACTTGACCTGCATATCAAGTTTTAATTAAATTGATCAGTAAATACGAGAGAAATAGTAATTTATGTATTCCCCATAAGAATAACATTGGACAACGTACTGCGTTTACTGCTAAATGAAAACTTCAATTTTCTCCGCAACTAGCAATCGTAGAATAGTAATTCAAAATACAAATTTATTTATTTTTTTGAGCTCTTTTCAATGGTGAATATTAATCTTTTGCAGCACTTGTGATTTTTCATGAAAAATCCAAAAAACTGAATTTTGGATGTTTTAAGTCCTGTAACTTCTGAACCCGAATTTTTCCAGAAATGCGGGTGGTGTCATTTTGTTGGAAACCTAAAGCTCTACAAACCACTAAAGTTTAATCAAAATCGTTAGAGCCGTTTTTGAGAAATTTGGATTTTACATGTTTTTTGGCGATTTTTGGGGGATAATTACCCTTAAAAATCAAAAATTCAAAAAAATGAAAAAAACACCTGGAGATATCGTGGATTAGTACCTACATACCAAATTTCATAAAAATCGGTCCATTGGATAGGGCTCTAGCTCTGTACACATCCACACAGACACACACACACACACACACACACACACACACACACACGGACACACACACACACACACAGACAGACATCACGTAAAAACCACTTTTTTGGGTTCAGGGAGCACCAAATCGAATATTTCCACTAACAACTCAAATTCGAAAATTTTGACGAAAACAATACTTTCTCCATATACTATGTATAGAGGGAGAAAGTAAAAAGCTGAAAGTTTTTTGTTAAAGATTTAGCTATTGATTATTGCTTGGATGATTTAACTAACGTATTTTTGTTTTTCAGGTATGTCTTCGCCCTTGCGCAGTTTGTGTGAGTAACATATTTATTTGTGTTTGTTTTGTAAGAATTTATTTTTTGAATTTTTTACAATTAAGTAAAAATTAATATTTTACAGAAAAGGTTTCTACAAACTGCAATTAGGTAGTTTCACCACGTAGTGTTATGCTTATATCGCCGCGGCCGATGACGGCTCCAACCATCAATTGTGGCGGTGACAGCAAGAGACGGGGATCGCATTGTAGGACATCGGAATACAATGGCTGGGCCTAGCAATTACTATACGACGACGACGACGCGCCTCCCGCCACTCCTAGCCTCTGTTTCTCCTGCCTGTGTCCTTTCTATGATGTGTCCATGGCCCTTGGTTGCCCTGTTCGTCAACTGGCAAGTTCATGTTGGACTACCTACGTAATTTGTAATGTGTCAAAGCTTTTTACTTTCTCCCCTTATACATAGTATATGTAGAAAGTATTGTTTTCGTAAAAATTTTCAAATTTGAGTTGTTAGTGGAAATATTCGTTTTGGTGCTCCCTGAACCCAAAAAAGTGGTTTTTACTTGATGTCTGTCTGTGTGTGTGTCTGTGTGGATGTGTACAGAGCTAGAGCCTTAACCAATGGGCCGATTTTTATGAAATTTGGCATGTAGGTACTAATCCACAATATCTCCAGGCGTTTTTTTCATTTTTTGAATTTTTGATTTTTAAGGGTAATTATCCCCCCAAAACTGCCAAAAAACATGAAAAATCCAAATTTCTCAAAAACGGCTCGAACGATTTTGATTAAACTTTAGTCGTTTGTAGAACTTTAGTTTTCCAACAAAATGGCACCACCCGCATTCCTGTAAAAATTCGGGTTCAGAAATTACAGGACTTAAAATATCAAAAAATCAGTTTTTTGGATTTTTCATAAAAAGACATAAATATAAAAAAATATTACTATTCACCATTAAAAAGAGCTCAAAAACTAAATAATTTAGTATTTTCAATTACTATTCTACGATTGCTGGTTTCGGAGAAAATTGAAATTTTCATTTTGCGGTAAACGCAGTACGTTGTACCCATGTTATTCTTATGGGGAATAAAAAAATTACTATTTCTCTCTTATTTACTGATCAATTTCATTCAAACTTGATATGCTTGTCAAGTTAGTATTGACCAACAGAGGAAATTCGAAATATGTTGCCCCTTAATAACCCTGGGGGGGAATAGGGGGCATTTCCCCTCTTAAAACCACGAGTGTAGTAATGGATTCTGTAGTGCCTCCAAAGCAGGGATTTGGGTGGATGTTTTTTAAAACAACTTGTTTACAAGATTTTCTGTACATTCGACCGTGCTTTGTATTCTATATTTAGTAAATAAAAAGTAATTTATTCACTAAAGTTGGGCTAAAAGGGAGAAAGTATGTGTCAGTTTCCTGATACCGTTTATTTCTAGGGAATTTCCTATGGAAAAGTGAGGCTATTATCCGCATGGTAAAATTTAGACTACCATAGATAGAAGTTTTGACCCCCTGAACACGCTTCGAGTGGTCGCTAAACGTTGCAGTTTTTTGTCCGATTTATTTCAAATTTTGTGGGGACGTTCCTTTCTGTAATCAGTTGGGCAAGTTCGTTGGGAAAACAATTGGAAAAATCGTTTATATTACAAAACGAGATATGCTTTGTTTGCACGCTTGCTTGCAAATCTGATCTCAAAAACGGCTCCAACGACTCCCTAAAATATTGTAATTAACTAATTTATGGGTTAAAAATGAGTTCTGGACGGGACTCATCCCCAGGCAAATCCTAATTATATAACCTGAACAAAATTATGTGGAAAAATATTTAGTTTATGGAGTTTAAAATCAAAACAGAAGTATCATAACAGCTCTTCCTATCAACTATTGAATTGTGAAGTATAAGTAGTCAATCAACATGTGATTCCTTAGATCGGTGACTAAAACCATTTAATGAAGTTTACAAATAGTGTGGTCATGTTCGTATAATAACTGGAGTGGAACTATATATTCATTACAGTTTGCTCGTATTAAGGAGTGCGGGGGGCGTGGTGATAAATCACTCCATACCTTTTAAATAAACTGATCAACCTTCGCCGAGCAAAGCTCGGTCTCCAATTACGGTATTATAACTAGTCGAATATAAACATAGGATGATATTGTCAATGCAGTTCAGTTAATCCCGCCGCTTATTGCACGAATCATGTTACTCGACGTTGCAGTTTACTTTTCATCTGTCTCGTCGACAGTGTTCAAATAAATCTATCTCCAGCCAATTTAATTATATTCCCAGCACTTAATTCCTGAGAATTGTAGATCATTATTCTGGCGTATTGCCATTGATCGTCTTATATCACTAAACAATTAATTCTATCTTCAATCACTCACAATTTTTGCTTTTATTTTTCAGTAATTTCAGAGGTTTTATGTATAAGACGAATGCAATAACAACAATTTGAAACAAGTAACTTCGGTTAGTTCAAGCTGTTCTAGAAAATTTACAATATTAGTTGTTCACAAAATTATTGTTGATGGTTTTAAAAGTTAAAAATGCGAATGACACAGTGCACTTGACCTTAAAAAGAAAGATCCCATCACCCGACCTTGTACCGGAGTCGTCTCAGTTTATTTTCAGATTACACTGCATTTACGGTGCACAATGTTAACTTTGTTGAGACGTTTAACTTGGCTGTTTAACATTGCTCTAATTAAGTGAATCTGTATTGTAAACATTTGACACAAATTAGTCCCTAATGAAACGAATCCCACAACCTCAAAACTAAATTTACCGTAGTCGATTGTTATTTACCTTGCCATCAAAGTTACACCGCAAGTTGTCTTGTATTAGTAACTTGAATGGTAAAGTTAGTGTACTCTGCTGGATCTTCGACGGCAATCCAATTTCTGATGCTTCTCTTCGGGTAGTGTCACTGTCACTTATTTTAGAACTTACTGAAGCTCAATATTATGCATAGTTATTGTAGTAATTTGAACCTAACACAGAAATAGCTAAGATTTTAATTTGTACTATTTCGATCAAATATTTTTCTTTTCGGATTACCCAGCTGGTGATGTAAAATACCCGGGTATTTAAAACTCGGGGTAAATACCCAAAATTAATAAATACCCGGGTATTTTCGGTATTTAGGATATTTTACCTAAAATCGCCAATGTGATTCACATCTACCCTTACTATCCTTGTTGATTTTTGGTATCAATGTAACATTTGAGGATATTTTAATTGATTATATCTATTAATTACTTTACCAATAAATGCATGGCAATTTTTGTAAAAAGGCCTGTCCAGCGTACAAACCACACCACCGCCAAACTATGAAGGACCTGGTTAAATACGAGACATTCTATACTGATTGAAAAATATGAAATTTAATAATTGGACGGATACAGAACAAAATTACAATGTAATTTAATTTCAATTTGATTCATACAGAATTTTAAATTTATCAAACGCTCTAAAATACCATTAAAGTAGTAAATACCAAGTCCAGGGAATTTCTCAAACACTCTAAAATACCATTAAAGTAGTAAATACCCAGTCCTGGGAATTTATCAACCACTCTAAAATACCATTAAAGTAGTAAATACCCAGTCCTGGAATTTATCAAACACTCAAAAATACCATTAAAGTAGTAAATACCCAGTCCTGGGAATTTATCAAACACTCAAAAATACCATTAAAGTAGTAAATACCCAGTCCTGGGAATTTATCAAACACTCAAAAATACCATTAAAGTAGTAAATACCCAGTCCTGGGAATTTATCAAACACTCTAAAATACCATTAAAGTAGTAAATACCCAGTCCTGGGAATTTATCAAACACTCTAAAATACCATTAAAGTAGTAAATACCCAGTCCTGGGAATTTATCAAACACTCTAAAATACCATTAAAGTAGTAAATACCCAGTCCTGGGAATTTATCAAACACTCAAAAATACCATTAAAGTAGTAAATACCCAGTCCTGGGAATTTATCAAACACTCTAAAATACCATTAAAGTAGTAAATACCCAGGCCTGGGAATTTATCTCTCTTGTTCAGATGTTAAATGTGTATAGTAACCATGTTTTACTCTTCAACAAAATTTGTATGATCATTTCATATACAACATGGGAATTTCAATAAACCTAGTAAAAATCCCCAAAATTTTATAAAAATCATAAATACCCACGTTTTGGGTAGTTACCCGGGGCTTGGGGTAAGTACCCTGCCCAACCCACTAAAACGGGGTTTGGGGTATTTACCCGGCCCACATCACTATACCCAGCTCGTAAGCGGGGTTTAAGTTTATATTGTGATGCCGTTCCAGAAGTTAGCTCGAAACATGTTCTCGCTTCTCTACTGGGTTCGTTAGTATCAGCTGTTAAATGTCCAATTAAATTTATTTATAATTTTTGATAAGATTAACATTGGTTTAAAATCCCAGGGGGCAGAGCCCTGAAGATTCCACCTCCAACACACCTCCAACAGGCACATCTAGTCGTTTTAAACAATCACATAAACGGTATTCA
This sequence comes from Allygus modestus, assembly GCA_963675035.1. NCBI lineage: Eukaryota > Metazoa > Arthropoda > Insecta > Hemiptera > Cicadellidae > Allygus > Allygus modestus. The sequence continues at coordinate 15,035,593 of OY776116.1, forward strand.
GGACCTAATAGTTTCGTCCGTGACATCATCATACAAATCGGATTGTTATTTTTACAAATAGATTACTATGATTTTTGAACTCTCATGGTTTAAAGCGAATAATGTGTAACAAGTTTCCCTTTAAGTTTCGCACCTGACGTTTTTTACATGATGTTCTGAACATAATTGTTAGATGTATTCTAGTTATAAAGGAGTTCCTCACGAAGCGGAGTGGCGTGTGAGTGTTAAAAACCTAATCGTGAAATCATGGATGGATAATTGTTAGCTGTGAAATGCTTTAAAATTAAAACAAGCCGGAAAGAGTGGAGTTGTTTAATAGTATAAAGTACCTGGGGGCCGAAACTTCCTCGGAGGAAGGCCAGTGAGTTTGTTTAGATGACTTGGAGTAATATTTCACCACTTCCCCCTACTGATTAGCAGTTTTTTCAGCTCTTATTTATGCCTATTTTCTATTGCCTATTTTCTGCATTTTTAAAGTCAAGTTGTTATTTATAACTCAATGTACTTTTAATTTATTTCGGATATGATCACTAGACATATGCAATCTTCACTCAATAGTTTTAGTCACTGCTCTCAGGAAATCACATGTTAGCAATTATAAACAACACGAGTATTACTTTGAAAGTTCCCTGGTTGATTATGAAACAGCTCTTGTAATTTTATTGTTTTGATTTTAAACTCCATAAGCTCAACGTTAATTTTTTTAACTTTTCATTTACGTTTGTTTACATTATTTGATTTTTACGGGGGATGAGACCTGTCAATAACTTATTTTTATCCCAGAAATGAGTTATTTCCAACATTTGAAGGACATCGTTTGTGCCGTAGAGTTGCAAGCAAGCACGCACGGACGCAAGCAAGCAAACCTTACACATATTTAGAGTATAGGGTAGGATAAGCGTATTTGATTTCTTTCAACTTGATTTATCCTCTATGTGTAAGGAAAACTATAAAGGATGAAATAGAATCAGGATTTGGGCGAATGATCACGTTTAACTATGGGTCCGCGCGTGACGATCCGGCGGTTCCAAGGTCGGAGTGGAGTGGCGGTGCGGTGTTGTTATTGGGGACCGAACCGCAATCAGAACATGACACCGCCGCAAGGTCGAGGCGGGACAATCGGGGGGAATAATACGAGATGGCTACAACATGGGGGTCGTTATCAAGCAGGTTTGACCTTGAGTACACTTAGGTTGTCAGCAGTGTTCTTGGATTTAGAAGCAAGAACTCAAATCGGTACGATGAGGTGGATTTTGTATCTGGTTTACCGAAAATTTAGAAAAAATAATTTTACTACTTGAAATTTGTGGAATTGGTCAGCACGTTGTGAATCGTCCCTAAAGGAATATAATACAATGAGAAAAGGTTAATTAATTTCTTTAAGTAGGGCCGTAATTGTATCACGGAACAAACACCAGAAATAAACATCTCTGTGAAGAAATACGTTAATTAAACATATCGTGACTCATAAAGTGTTTTTGTTGTAAATTCGTTATAATCATCTGACTGTAATATGATAAAAATACCCCCGTCACAGCAAACCTGCATACTCAGCGAATTTCCAATGCATATATAACATAACACATTAAAACACTTAACAGGATTCATAAGAAATGTATTCACAAACAAGCGTTATTAAAAATATTAATTATTCTCCATAAGAATAACATTGGGGATGAGTACGCAGGTTTGCTGCAAAAAGGCACACTAAATAATGGGTTTTTATGGAAATATCAATATAACTCATCTTAGTGAAGTCACATGCCAAGTTTCATCCATATACAATCATAAATAAGCGATATATAACATTTTAAGTATTTCCCATAAGAATAACATGGGGACCAAGTACCTAGGTTTGCTGCTACAGGAACCATAGGCGAAACATTTTTTTTGTGCAAAAAACAATAAACTACAACCAGATCAAGCCATATACCAAATTTCGCCAGTTTATGTTCATAAATAAGCGAGATATACAATCTTTCTTTTTCTCCATAAGAATAACATTAGACAACGTGCTGTGTTTAGCACTTTCAATATCTTGGTAACCAATTGACGTAGAGCAATGATCAAAATACCAAATTGTTTGTTTTTTTAAGCTGAATTCAATGGTGTAAATTAAAATTTGATTTAGATTAAAACTACATGTGAAAACCCCAAAAACACATTTTTGGGGTACAAAACCCTCAAAAACCCTCCTTCGGATGGTGCGATTCATCTGGTTTTCGAACTCGTTCAAATAAATGGTACTTTAAACATTTGTACCAAATTTCATTAAGGTCGGACCTTTTTTACGAGAGTTATCGTGCATACGGACACACACACACACACACACACACACACACACACACACACACACACACACACACACACACACACACACATATATATATATATACATATACACATATATAAAAATTTGAACGAATGGTGTTTTTTGCATCTGGGGACCTCAAAATAAAAATTTATCATGGTCTCGGGCTTAAGTCTTACCATGAGACCTACGGTAATGTAGCTTCTTCCCTATAGGGGAAATTCGCTAACAATAAAAAATCATTACGATAGTGAATAAAACTACAAAAAAATAAAGTATAGTATTTACTTAAAAAGGGTCTGAATACAAGATGTCTTTATGGTATGAAATTGATGTTTCATCGACTAGGCCCTAAAATACGTCCTACTGTAGTTAAGGCGGCGTCGTCTCACTCAGTGATTCAGCGGCTTAGTGATTCAGTGATAATTTGCATTTATAATGGTGGCGGGAGTTTCCTGCTTCTAATCGCATGGAGCGGACGTCATATAGTGACCCGAAGGAGCATTGAGTTATGATAACAACTGGAGCGCCACCTCCAAGAACTGGCAATATACTCGCCGTTGAAAACGTATTTAGGCCTGTTAAACAAAGTGGCTGACCCTATCAGAGCAAAGCTCGGTCCCCATAATGTTATATAGTTTAACTAAAGGGGTGTTCTGTACTCTAATATGAGTAAGGTTTGCTTGGTTGCTTATTTGCTTGCTTGTAACTCTGATCTCAAAAACGGCTCGAACGATTTACTTCAAATGTTGTAGTATCCTAGATTATTGTCTAAGATAAATATAAGTTCTAGATAGGGCTCGTACCCAGGAAAATCGAATAATGGTAAAAACATTTTTAGAAATAAAAAAACATCGGTTTTATGAAGTTAAAAATCGTAACAGCTTTTGTTATCATCAATCAGAGAACGCTCAAAGTAAATAATGCTCATGTAAAGTATCAACGTATGATTTCCTAAGGGCAGTGACTAAAACCATCGAATGAAGATTATAGTTGGGATATATAGTGGTCATATCCAAAATGAATCAAATGTGCAAATAATCAAAATAATACCTGAAGGGACATATCTATATTAACAACTGGAGTGAATGAACTAAGCAAACCCGTTCGTCAATAGGGGGCGTGTTGAAAATTACTGTAAGTCATCTAAACAAACTGACTGGCCTTTACCGAGCAAAGCTCGGTCCATCAGGTACTATTCTTTACATAACTAATTGGGGAAGAAATTTACATTTTTCTTTATTGTCTTGTCATAAGGCGCCTAGAGTATTGAAAGCTCAAAGACCGACAATGGCGATGTATTGATGACTTATCGTTGAATGGATAATCAGGTACAGGGTGTTGTGGGCGCGAGAAAGCGACTCTAACTGAGGTATTTCAACCGTTCAAGGCTTGGTTCCCATACGACTTTCTCCGTGGATATTGTCCATCTATCGGTCGGTTGATGCGGCCGCGCGGTCGTTTATTGGTGTTCCGATCGTATCGATGTGTTTGTTGGAAGAATGCGTCGTGGAAATCCAATAATTCCGTCCCAGAATCGTAGGTGCTATCTCCATCGTTTGGCGCTAAGTGTTTAATACCCCGTCGCAGCAAACCTGCATACTCAGCGAATTTCGAATGAACATATAACATAACACATTAAAACACTTCACAGGATTCGTAAGAAATGTATTCACAGATAAGCGATATTTAAAATATTAATTAATCTCCATAAGAATAACATTGGGGATGAGTACGCAGGTTTGCTGCAACAAGGCACACAAAATAATGGGTTTTTATGCAAATACCAATAGATCTCATGTATGTGTAGTCACATACCAAGTTTCATCCATATACATTCATAAATAAGTGATATATAACATTTTAAGTATTTTCCATAAGAATAACATGGGGACCGAGTACCTAGGTTTCCTGCTACAGGAACCATAGGCGAAAAATAGTTTCTTTGTGCAAACAACAATAAACCACAACCATATGAAGCCTTATACCAAATTTCGTCAGTTTATGTTCATAAATAAGCGAGATATACAATTTTTCTTTTTCTCCATAAGAATAACATTGGACAACGTACTGTGTTTAGCACTTTCAATATCTCGGTAACCAATTGACGTAGAGCAATGATAAAAATACCAAATTGATTGTTTTTTAAGCTCAACCTAATGGTATAAATTAAAATTTGATTTAAATTTAAATTACCTGTGAAAACCCCAAAAACACATTTTTGGGGTACAAAACCCCCCAAAAACCCCCATTCGGATGGTGCGATTCATCTGGTTTTCGAACTCGTTCAAATAAATCGTACTTTACATATTTGTACCAAATTTCATTAAGATCGGACCTTTTTTACGAGAGTTATCGTGCTTACGGACACACATATATATATATATATATAATTATATATATATATATATATATATATATATATATATACATATATAAAAATTTGAACGAATGGTGTTTTTGGCATCTGGGGACCTCAAAACAAAAAGTTATCATGGTCTCGGGCTTAAGTCTTACCATGAGACCTACGGTAATAGCTTCTTCCCTATAGGGGAAATTCGCTAAAATGTAGAGAGTGTGCATCAGGTTTTATTTAATTAGTGAGAATTTCTCTCCCGTAATTCTACTTACTTATGACCTAACTCGAAATATGCGTAAACAAATTACTTTAGAGTGTTCAAAGCCGTAAGTGCCAGACGCCATCTTGGAGCTTTGTTCCATAAATGTTAACTTTGCGCCTCCGTTACTCCTCTTCGATCGTCACTAAACATTCGTTTAGGTGTCAAAATAAAAGTGTAATGGTTCTCAAAGGAATTACATTTTCGCTTTCTTTAATTTGCGTATTATGATTTCTTAATAAATGGTGTAATTTTCAATTGTATTACTTTACTGCTCAGTTTCTCATTAATTCGAAAAACTCTACATTCTATGTTGTAGTCTAGAGGACGACAAAACCGTTTATTTGACACCAAAATGAATTGTTTGTGGTGATCAGGTAAGGAATAACGGAGGCACAAAGTTCACATTGGTCTTATGGAAGAAAGCACTGAGATGGCTTCCGGCAACTTTCTTTGATGCAGTCTCAGTAAATCCGCATGGAACTAAGCAACGCAAGAAACCTGTATATTTAACAATGGATATAGCGCCTTGTATGGATTATTGTGGTGGTAGAAAGCATTTGATCATCTTGTTAATGCACTTTGGTTGAATATTCTCATCTCCCGTAGTTGCTTCTGGAGACCTCAAAACGAAAAGTTATTACGGTCCCGGGCCTGGGTGTTACCGTGCCGATTACGGTAGTAGCTTCTTCCCTTGGGGAAATTCGCTAAAACATTTCATGGTGGGATCCTCTTAAGAATGTTACAGGATTGAGTGAAGTTTACAACTTGACGGGCTCACGGACACCGCTTCATTTCCTAGACCCGGTCGCCCGGAGAACGCACACTCTCCCTGGGCCGGACAGTGACGAATGTCCCGGGTGACGGACGGCGGGCTTGCCGGAAGTGGCGGTTTGTGGCGCTAATGGTGGCTTAGTGGCGTGGTGTAGTGGCGTAGTTACGACCGCCGACCGCGAGCTGCAATTGGGCCGTTCGGTTCGTCACACTTTTCCGTGTAAAGAAAGAAAAGCGTGGAGTCGCCTTCGACCTACTCCGCTTTCAATTTCACTTTTGTCCTTTGATTCTTCGGCGATGTCCATGTTGAAAGTGCAGTACAGAGCAACCAGCTGTAAATCACACTTTGAAGAATAGGAGGGAGGTTAATATGGAAGTTGTATTTGACAGTGCATCATGGGAATGTTTCACGAAGGTACGGTGTGATTTGGAATTGGCTGCTGCACGAGTTAATCCTGGAAAGGCGTGGTACCAGTGTATGCAAGTTTGAATGTTGGATCGGCGAGAGATTTTGAAAAACTTTAATGGTTCAAACCCCATAGTAAATTTGTTTTTATTGCTGTAGAAATGTTAGGTGATAGTGGAGATAAGGGCAGGTGGCAGGCAGGGAGTGTGAAGGTGGAAATTGTCTGGAAGGGTGACCGCATCTAGACTAACCTCAGGACAGGGCAGGTGGCAGGCAGGGAGTGTGAAGGTGGCGATTGTCTGGAAGGGTGACCGCATCTAGACTAACCTCACGACAGGACAGATGGCAGGCCAGAGAGTGTGAAGGTGGAGATTGTCTGGAAGGGTGACCGCATCTAGACTAACCTCAGGACAGGGCAGGTGGCAGGCAGGGAGTGTGAAGGTGGAGATTGTCTGGAAGGGTGACCGCATCTAGACTAACCTCAGGACAGGGCAGGTGGCAGGCAGGGAGTGTGAAGGTGGCGATTGTCTGGAAGGGTGACCGCATCTAGACTAACCTCACGACAGGGCAGATGGCAGGCCAGAGAGTGTGAAGGTGGAGATTGTCTGGAAGGGTGACCGCATCTAGACTAACCTCAGGACAGGGCAGGTGGCAGGCAGGGAGTGTGAAGGTGGCGATTGTCTGGAAGGGTGACCGCATCTAGACTAACCTCACGACAGGACATCTTTTATTCAAAGGAAGGTCGTTGGGTTGGGAGTAAGTGGTAGTTTTTGCCAGAGGAGCGGTGAAGAGATAAAGAATTACCTTGGTGGATATCAGAGGCAAAAGCATAAGGAGGGGGCTCCAGTTACCAGCTTATAAAATCTTAATTTCTTAAGTCCGTACTTTCTTAACGGATTATCTGAAACTGTTGATTTATGGCTTATTTTAAAGAACAAAACATACCTAGAAATATCAGTGAGCAGAATATTGATGTTACAAGTATTATTCGTGAAGTAAAATCCCAGTATTTTTAATATTTGTGACTTTTTAATGGGTTAACTATTTATGATATCGAAGCTCACTGAAATTGCAATGTATATTTTTTGCTCTTAAAATCATTCCAAAAAGGGTAATTTCGAATAATTCGTTGAGGGGGGGGGCGGATTTTAAATATATCTTACAGGAAAAGCTCGAATTGTTTCGTGACTAGACTCCTACCCGGCGCCCTATCATCATTTGTTTTCGGCTAGAATAGCGAGCTGACCTTCCACAATCTTTATACGATCGCGGCGTTTTACAGGTCACGGAGCGAAAAGCAATTTGGAATATTGCCTCGAGCACCGGAGACATGGTGTCGAGCCCCGGCCGGGATGAGATACACCGACAACGTCCAGTGTTATTTATTCAATATCCCTGGATACATTTTTACCACCTCGAAGTCTGGGACGGGGTGGAGCATGCGATGCAGCTCCATTAGTCTTATTGTACCAGCCGTTCAACTCAGCAGAGCGCGATAAAGTTGGTATTCAATAACAGTCCGTATCCAGCGGCAGGAATGCACCCAGTACATCTGCGGCGGTCGGGCGTGTTCGGCGACGTTCGGCCAACATCGATACCGGTCGCTCGGCTCGGCCGTCTTCGCGCCGCTGTTTAACGTTTAGTGTAGGCGCGAGCCTGTTTGTCTCCGGGTGTTTGTGGCGAGTGTCGCGGTTGGATGTTTACATGCGTTATGAACTAGTGGATGTTCGGTTGTAGTCGTTGTGTCTGCTTTTGTTAGGGTGTGTATGTGTGTCGAGATTGGGACGGGTTGAGCGACTGCAAAATGTAATTGTAGAATTCGTACATACTCGTGCTAGTTATATGTATTGTGATGTTACACTCTGCTGAATAGTTTGTGTGGAATGCGTCGAATGATTGTAAGATGGATTGGAATGTGGCATTCTGAATCTATCTGTATTCAAAGAATTTATTAATATTGCTCGACAATTTTAATCCTCTAAAGTCAGTTATTCTTGTACATGTTTGTATCAATTGAAACCTCTTATACTTAATATGTGTTGGGGGTTTGAAGAACTCCCACCTTCAGGCTACGCCCTATGGCGTCTCATTAAAGTTGTAATGTTAATCTTATGGAGTTTTATGTCTGTTGTAGCCAAACAGCGGGTTGTTATTGTTTTTTTTTTTAAAATATCTGTCCATATGCCAGCGAGATTCTACTAAGGAGAGCGGGAAACCTGCTTGTAGTTGCAATTCAGAAAACGTGTATAGTTGTTAAAACGGACAACATAAAGCAGGGCAACGGAATATTAAGTTGTTGTTTAAGATTCCAGCCCCTGGGGAACCGAGCTTCGCTCGTAGATAGGTCAGTTTGTTCAATAGACCTGACATATGTATTAGGTAATCGCGGCTAATTTTCATGGCGAGTATTTTGCTTTGCTTTATTTGTCTCTTTTCTGTATAGTTGGGCTCACTCCAGTGATTATAACTCAGTACTGCTTCAGGTTGTATATTGTCAAAAAATCCAGCTACATTGCTTCTATTTCCCGTTCTATATGCAACCTTATTTCAATGGTTCTACTTACTCTCCTCGAGCAGAAACTTAACCACTTATTTTGATTTTCAACTCCATCTTGTTAAACTTTTGTTTACTTTTGACTCTTCAAATTTATTTTATTACCGCAAAGTTAGATGAAAAACTGATTAGTTGGATGGAATCTACGAATAACTATTTTTTATTTTAAGGAATTATTAGACTTTGTTTTTGAGATAATTGTAGCAAACAAAATACAAACAAACCTTACTGATAATTGTAGCAAACAAAATACAAACAAACCTTACTCATAATAGAGTATAGGGTAGGATAACTGTACGGTACTGTGTCGCTAATATACAACATTAACAATAACCCCTGGTAAAATTACACGTTTTATGGTTGGGTGATAAAAATAAAAATGAAATCTTTTACACCATATCGGTGCTGACACCGTTAACATCTCGTGTTATTATTATTCACTACAACTTCGGATTGGATGATCAGAACTCAATGTTTATTTTCATACCTGTACTGTTGGTCGGCATTTCGGAGGAGCATAAACGTAGTTTCTTGAAAGTGGTTATATCTTGTATTGATATCCTACAACAACTTGCGTTGTTACGCAAAGTGGTACGCATAAAACCATAATGTGACGCGTAAGATCTGAAGACCTTGAGCAAAAATAATGTATTGTTTGGAATCTGCCGTTCATTTGGCAGAGCGAATCTGACAAAACAGTAGTTGAATCATTCAACTCTTAAACGTGTAACTGGCTGTAGCAATGAATGCTCGATCTCCTGTACCGGAGTGACACTTGCAACCATATAAGGCCTAGAGCAATGGAATACGGCTTGTGAATGTAGAAGTTGTTGTTAGTCTGTAATGGATTGAATTAATGGTGAATTTTGTAATTGAGTAGTTTCGTATTGCTGCGAGGTTTATTGGAAGAACCAGTTTAATTTCCAGTGGTTTTATTGGAAGAACCGTTTTAATTTTCAGTGGTTTTATTGGAAGAACCGTTTTAATTTTCAGTGGTTTTATTGGAAGAACCGTTTTAATTTTCAGTGGTTTTATTGGAAGAACCAGTTTAATTTTTAGTTAACAAAAACGTTCTGATTACAGTACTCCTTACATTTATCAAATCTGTATTTTAAACGCAAATTTGGGAATGCATGTAATCAAATGGGAAATCCGCCGGGCCAAATTAGAACTTGTTGTCAAAAACCTGTCCTATAGCTTATCAACATGTTAGTTATGATTCCTAGCCTAGATGAGTCAGCATTTAGAAGAACATACGAAAATCTTGTAGGGCTTCGCCAATTTGGTCTTTTAAGTTGTGAAGCTCTTATATGTTGCAGAAGATGACGTAATTTGAAAAAGAAAATGTATAAAGGGATTGTCAATTGGAAATGGGATAAAACCTAGAAATGGGAAAACCAGATTTAGTTGTAGTTTTGATTATACTTTACCAACTAATAATTATATCAGTTTTCAGTTAGATTTTCATTAAATACAAAATCATAGTGCGGTTAAATTGGTTGCTCAAAGAAACTATAGAATGCTTTTTGGCAAGTAACTCAAACAAAGTCGCTTACCAAAAGAATTGAATAGCATTTATTTTTAGGAGAGTTAAAGAAAAGCGTATACCCTTTTAATATTATATGGTTAGATCCAAACTGAATCGCGGATAGAACTAAGATAAATAGGTGCAGCCTACTACTTAAAGGTAAAGGTTTGTTTGGTTTACCCCATACGAAGGTTATTGGCTGCTCAAAAACACTATGGGAAGCTGTTTGGCGGTTGCTACAAATAGAGGTGCTTAACAAAAGATCAGAATAGCCTTTTTTGAGAAAAAATAAAGAATACGCCCTTGTAATATTACAGGGTTAGATCCACATAACTGAAAAGTAGCTAGAACTAAAAGAAATAGGCGCATACTATACCACTGAAAGGGAAAAAGTATAGGTCAATGTGGTTTCCCCCATACGAAGATTGTGGTGCCCAATTAATTATGAAACGTTATAAAGATTAGTTTTTGTGACTTAGCAAGCTCATTAATTAGACCAACAAAACGGAACTGGCGAAAGTGAAGTGTAATGATCTCTGATACGTGGGACGCAGTGTTAGTGTTGCGCCCGGAGCCAACAACGTGTTGAACAGCTGTTGGCGTTAGGCTGGTCGGGGGAGGGGTGGGGGTACAGTGTTGATATTGTGAAGAGGCCTCTAGCAGAGTCGGGTGTGATAATGTTATTTGTCACTTCAGAACTAACTGTCCTACAGTGTAAACACACCCGACTGTTGTTGTTGCTGCTTGATAACATTGTTTATAAGACTGTGTTTAGGTTTAAGGGTGGGCTCCGGTGACGAAATATCTGGCGTGTGTACGTGCTTCCCTCAGACGGCCAATGTTCAACTTAAATCCCATCCTTCTTCAACAATTATAGGATCGTGTTTATTAGTGAATTTCCTATGGAAAAGTGAACTATTAGCACGACCCGCTCGGTGCAACTTAAGCCCGGGACCACCATAGAAGTTCCTAACGTGACCCCCTGAACACGTTTTGGGGGGTCGTTCAAAATTATATATATATATATATATATATATATATAATTTATATATATGTATAATTTTGTATATATATATGTATGCACTCTGGCGGTCGCATTTTTTGTCCGATTTACTTCAAATTTGGTAGGGATGTTCCTTTCTATAATCAGTTGGACAAGTTCGTTGGGCAAAACCATCGGAAAACTCTAACCCCCATTTTTGGGGATTATTCTTTCAAATTTCGAGGTTTTGGGCCCAAACAGGGTAAGAAAAGCCCCGGACGTAAGATTAATGCTTATATTAAGATGGGAATTAGTGAAGTGAAAGTTTTAAGCCCTCTCTCGTCATTCTAGCATAAATATTTACCGAGTTATTAAAGAAAATGTTTATCGGCTAAACACAGTACGTTGTCTGATGGGGTTTTTACGTTAGAAAAGCATGTTATTCATTTGTTGGTGTATTTTTATCATCCCCAGCAACCTTGCGCCTACTTTCAAGCCTGACTGGACATTCTCCTAACCTTATAATGCGCAAAATTGTATTCCTAGCAGGTAAATGAAACCAGGAGCATCAGAACAGCAAAACATCAATGTTTTCAGATTTCAATAAAATTGGAATAAATGTATGTTTTTACACTGGTTTTGACTTTTAAAAGTTTTGAATGTGGAAATTCACTTCCCTCACGTCAGCGTGCTGCGTGCGAACTCGTTTGTGTCTCATTTTGTAAAGAACAATAGTACACCTAGCTATGTCAGTTGGCAAATTTGTTTTACCACAAATAGTAATCGTTCGACCAAATTCCAAAATATTCAGTATTTACGATTTTTTTTGTAGGTGACATTTTTTACATCAAACTTCTGCTCACAGGTGTCGCTCGGTATATATTTTTTTAAATCCTATACTCTAATATGAGTACGGTTTGCTTGCTTGCTTGCTTGCTTGCTTGCGTGCTTGCTTGCTTGCGACACTGATCTCAAAAACGGCTCCAACGATTTCCTTCAAATGTTCGAAATAACTAATTTCTGGGATAAAAATAAGTTCTAGACAGGCCTCATCCCCAGGAAAAATCAAACAATGTAAAAAAACTAAAATGAAAAGTTAAAAAAATTAACATTGGGCTTATGGAGTTTAAAATCAAAACAAAAGAATTGTAACAGCTGTTCATAATCAACCAGGGAACTGTCAAAGTAATACTCATGTTGTTTATGATTATTAACATGTGGTTTCCTGAGAGCAGAGATTAAAAGATTTGAGTTAAGATTACATATATAGAGTAGTAAAATAAATCAAAGGGGCATTGAGCTATAAATAACAACTGGAGGGACCTTAAAAATGTAGAAAAGTTTGCCTCGTGATTATTATTATTGATTTATATATAAAAAACAATTTAAATTGTAATTTAAAAGATTATTTGTAATTTTAAACTAGTATTTGTAGTACAAAGCAACGGCGAGTGCAATTTAAACCCGGGTTTATGCGTGCGCACGGAATGAACCAGTCTGGCCTCCAAACCACAGTTAAACGTTCGTTACGGGTTATTGTCGAAGTTCTCCACCGGCGGAACAGGGTCTATTAAACTTGCGACAGAGCTGTGGCCGCGGTTCACTGCAGCACACACTCACTCGCTTGAAATCTCTACTCGCGGTGGGGCAAGGTTTGGCGAATACACGGCGACAGAGCTGTGGCCGCGGTTCACTGCAGCACACACTCACTCGCTTGAAATCTCTACTCGCGGTGGGGCAAGGTTTGGCGAATACACGGCGACAGAGCTGTGGCCGCGGTTCACTGCAGCACACACTCACTCGCTTGAAATCTCTACTCGCGGTGGGGCAAGGTTTGGCGAATACACGGCGACAGAGCTGTGGCCGCGGTTCACTGCAGCACACACTCACTCGCTTGAAATCTCTACTCGCGGTGGGGCAAGGTTTGGCGAATACACGGCGACAGAGCTGTGGCCGCGGTTCACTGCAGCACACACTCACTCGCTTGAAATCTCTACTCGCGGTGGGGCAAGGTTTGGCGAATACACGGCGACAGAGCTGTGGCCGCGGCTCACTGCAGCACACACTCACTCGCTTGAAATCTCTACTCGCGGTGGGGCAAGGTTTGGCGAATACACGGCGACAGAGCTGTGGCCGCGGTTCACTGCAGCACACACTCACTCGCTTGAAATCTCTACTCGCGGTGGGGCAAGGTTTGGCGAATACACGTCAATTTACTCGACGGGTTCTGATGTAGATGGTACCATTGACTATAAATACTGAAGGAGACATCCCTTCCATATGGCCCAGCTGTCCCACTTATAGTGTATGCTAGAATTTGAAGTGGACGTATTTTGATTAGGTTACCGACAGATTGTGCTGCTGTCAAATATTTATTTTAGTTGTTTACGTTAACTTTTCAAATAACTCCACCCTAGAAAGGAAGTGATGATTAACTTATGGTTGTTTCCTGACACACCAACTGTAGTAATATCCCCTCCTTGGAGGGTAAGTAATAGTTGACAGCAGTGAACTCTGTTGGTGATTAGTGAGAACTACGTCCTATTTGAATCATGGCATTCACAAAACCTGGGACAGATTTTACAATGGCAATGTGAAGTCTACTTCAGTATTTATAGTCAATGATGGTACCAATAAACTGCCGGGTGTTCAGTTCATCTTAACTGTGCCACCATTGGTATCTCATAAACGACACGATTTACAGGACATTTTTCTCCCTAATTTTCTGTGTCAATGATTTGTTATAGACTCTATATATGTGGCTACTATTCTTCAGTATGGCGGCCTACTTAAAAGCCTACTTAAGGAATGACTTGTTTTTCTCGCATTTATCAATAAAACACAACAAACTTTGTTCTTAACAAAATTTATTAAACAACTCGTTTAGAAGCTATGGAGCAAACGTTCGGGAAATCCTTCTTATGTTTGGTGTGTTCTTATGTATAAGAATCCTCGTGTAAGTAATTCAAAATTTTAAAACATGTATTTCTAAGTTTTTTCCATGCTACAGATCCTAAACTAGGAAGTTAAAGAACATTTGGCCAGGAATTAAAAGTCTGAAGATGTTATGGGTGTTCCATAAGAATTTAATTTTAAAGTAAATGGTGGTCAAATTTAAATATTCAAATTAATATTTTTAATACTGTAATCACTGATAAGTAAGTGAAGTCCCTCGAATAAGGTTTCCTACATATTTTGTAGTTTCTGAGGTACCTCTGGTATTAGAACAGTTAAGATTTACACTAAGTTATGTATCCTATACTCTAAGTACCTGGGGGGCCGAGCTTTGCTCGGGGGAATACCAGTCAGTTTGTTTAGATGACTCGGAGTAATATTTCACCACTTCCCCCTACTGATAATCAGATTTGTATTATTCATTTGCCTCTTTTCTACATTTTTAAGGTCCCTCCAGTTGTTATTTATAGCTCAATGTCCCTTTGATTTATTTTACTACTCTATATATTTAATCTTAACCCAAATCTTTTAATCTCTGCTCTCAGGAAACCACATGTTAATAATCATAAACAACATGAGTATTACTTTGACAGTCCCCTGGTTGATTATGAACAGCTGTTACAATTCTTTTGGTTTGATTTGAAACTCCATAAGCCCAATGTTAATTTTTTTAACTTTTCATTTTAGTTTTTTTACGGTATTTGATTTTTCCTGGGGATGAGACCTGTCTAGAACTTATTTTTATCCCAGAAATTATTTATTTCGAACATTTGAAGGAAATCGTTGGAGCCATTTTTGAGATCTGTGTCGCAAGCAAGCACGCAAGCAAGCAAGCAAGCAAGCAAGCAAACCTTACTCAAATTAGAGTATAGGATATGAGTAAGGTTTGCTTGCTTGCGTGCTTGCGACATAGATCTCAAAAACGGCTCCAACGATTTCCTTCAAATGTTCGAAATAACTAATTTCTGGTATAAAAATAAGTTCTAGACAGGCCTCATCCCCAGGAAAAATCAAATAACGTAAAAAAACTAAAATGAAAAGTTAACAAAATTAACATTGGGCTTATGGAGTTTCAAATCAAAACAAAAGAATTGTAACAGCTGTTCATAATCAACCAGGGAGTTGTCAAAGTAATACTCATGTTGTTTATGATTATTAACATGTGGTTTCCTGAGAGCAGAGATTAAAAGATTTGAGTTAAGATTACATATATAGAGTAGTAAAATAAATCAAAGGGACATTGAGCTATAAATAACAACTGGAGGGACCTTAAAAATGTAGAAAAGAGGCAAATGAATAATACAAATCTGATTATCAGTAGGGGGAAGTGGTGAAATATTACTCCGAGTCATCTAAACAAACTGACTGGTATTCCCCCGAGCAAAGCTCGGCCCCCCAGGTACTATTATATTACACTGCAGTCCTACCTATTGAATTTATATAATAGACCAGGGGTTCTCTAAAAGTAATAAGTGACGTATTTCTGGGAGGCGAACATTAGTTTTGTTCGGTTTTAATGTTATTCGTCCTTTCAGGATGTGATTAAGGTGTATTTTGGAGCGTTGTAACTCCGTACCGTTACTTGAACCAACTCCAGCTTTGATAAACACAACTTGCGAAATCCAGCTGCCAATCAGACTCGCCGAGTGCCAGGCGTCTACAACAGCCTCAACGTACTTGGACCAGCCAGTGGGGGAGCGTGGGGGGCGTTGCGTTTATAAATAGCGGTGGAGAGTGTCGAGTGCTGCACCGCTGTACCACTGTACCGAGCGGCCGCTAGCCTTGGCACACCGCGGCTGTGTCAACGGCGCACTTGTGGTGAAAATGTAATCGTACGGTGGTTCAGCCGAAAACTGGCCTTCACCTATAAACCACGAATAATTATGCTGTAGGTACGGCAATGTTCGTAGTATTAGTACCCCTTCTCAAACCGAACATTCAAAAATTCATTCAGCTTTGTATTTAAGCTTTGGCCTTGTTCATGATAGGATGGTATGAATGGGAATCATGACGCCTTCTAAGAAAATGTTTATTTTTGAATTAAATTGTCTACAACTTTTGCATTTAACATTTGTTTGCGCTCTCTTACCATTTTCTTACAAACGGCGTTCAAAGTGGACAAATTGAAAAAGTGGAATTTTCCCTCCCAAAAAGTGCCTCCAAAACTTAAATACTTATATTAACTTTAATGAGAGTTTCTCGTAAAGAGCTTTAATCCAAGTATATGAGGTCCAATAGGATCCGATTACGGGAAGTGCCTTACAATTTATGTCGGTGAGTCAGTCAGTGAACCCGTATAGCTTTATATAAGTCGATTCAAGATGTATTAATAAGTAAGAGATACATATACCCAGAGAGGAGATGAGGTATACCAAGTGTAAACCAGAAATGTTTCAATTAAAAACGAGTTCGCACGCAGCACGCAGACGTGAGGGAAGTGAATTTCCACATAAAAACTTCTAAAACTCAAAATAAGTGTAAAAACATACATTTGCCCAATTTTTATTGAAATCTGAAAACACTGATTTTTTGGCTGTTCTGATACTCCTGGTTTCATTTAATTGCAAAGCTGGGAATACAATTTTGCGCATTATAAGGTTAGGAGAAGGTCCAGGCTTGAAAGTAGGCGTGAGGTTGCTGGGGGTAATAAAAGTACTCTAACAAAGGAATAACAGGATTTTCTAGTGTAAAACCCCCATAAGACAACGTACTGTGTTTAGCCGATACACATTTTCTTTAGTAACTCGGTAAATATTTATGCTAGAATGACGAGGGTGAGCTTAAAACTTTCGCCTCTCTAATTCCCATCTTTTAACATGCATTAATTTTGCATCCGGGGCTTTTCTGACCATTTTTGGGCCCAAAAACTCGAAATTTGAAAGATTAATCCCCAAAAAATGGGTTTAGAGTTTTCCGATTGTTTTGCCCAACGAACTTGTCCAACAGATTATAGAAAGGAACGTCCCTACCAAATTTGAAGTAACAAAAAATCGGACAAAAAATGCGACCGCTAGAGTGCATACACACACACATATATACATATATATATGTCTATATATACATATATATATATATATATATATAATTTTGAACGACCCCCCAAAACGTGTTCAGGGGGTCACGATAGGAACTTCTATGGTGGTCCCGGGCTTAAGTTTCACCGTGCGGGTCATGCTAATAGTTCACTTTCCAAAGGAAATTCACTGATAAACAATAGTAAACAGTTTGTAAGCATTAAGTTGTGTATAGCACTCATATTATCACTGATTACGAAGTGCGGGCAGAGGCTAAACAGCTGAAACCCTCAGTACTAGTATATTATGTATTCTACGGAGGTTCACAACGCATTTGCGTAGCCCGGGACCAGGAAATGCTCCTCGGCCGTTGTTGTTGCTGTTGTTGCGTTGACGAAATCGATCGGTCGTAAACTGGACGGCGACCCAGACCGTAAAACTGCTCGTGCATTAGTCAGTTTCGGACATAAACACGGGACATGTCTAGGCGGGGAGGCGGCGAGATATTCACAAGTAAAACCGTCTAACAACTGTTGTTACGTTGTATGGCCGACGTAGAATATACAATTGGCTGGGTAGCACAGGAGTATGGGGCTCGCTTCATTTTCTGAAATTCGCCAGATCGATCCCTAGTAAAATCCTGAGAAAGTGTTGTGAAGGTTCGAAAGTGTATCTAGAACCACTGGTCACAGAGCTATTATTCATCGTGGCTAAATAATCAGTCGGACTTAGTCAGTAACAAGGCTACACAAGGCATTTCATTCATCATTCATTCACATTCGCCTTAAAACACGCCAATGTTGCGTCGGCGTCTTATTCAGTGATTAAGTTATTTGGAATATGTTTTATTGAAGTTTTACATTCCTACATTGCATTGCAAAAGTCTTTATAATTAAGTAATTTAAAAAATGCCCTTTGAATATAAAAACAAATATAACAAGATTTCTTTGGACTTATTTCAACATAATTTTGATTTTTCTGTACCATGGTCTGGCTGTGCTATGGGTTTACTTGGTATATACGCCCAGCAATGGAGGTTTAAGATATCATCTATTGTGTAGAGGGCTTTTGAAGTCAGATTATGGTTTTAGTCGAGCCTTGAATGAGAGGCGGTTTTATATTTTGACGCATTGGTTCAGATTGTCACACACAGTATCGTTCTAAGTTAATACACGTTTCGGTAATTCAACTCGTATATATTGATAGATTGATTGAGTAGCAGTTGAGTGGAGTGCACCTATTAAGTGGCTCCAGTCTTCTGCGTTTACCTGCTTCTCCCACAAGAGAAATGTTAACTTTCAACGCTCATTCCATTCCAACTGATCATCTGAAATCCATGATTTAACTTATGGTTCTTTTTAAAGATCGAAAAAATACCAAGCGATTTCAGTGAACAGAACTCGATATAAAAAAAATAGTTCACCCTTAAACAAATCTGAAACATTGTGAATATTTTGAAATGTTGTAGAACTATTATTATTTGTGATATTGCCATTTTGCTCACTGAAATCTCTTGGAATTTTCTGTTGTTTAAAAATAAATATGAATCAATGATATCGGATTATCCGTTGTGGAGGGACGGCCTTTGAAAGTTAACATTGGCCTTATGCGGGTAGCAGGTTTATACCGTCGCGTTTATACCTTAGTTATATGGTAGAAACGCGAAAAGCTTCGTGACTGTAGCGCCCTCTAATAAGTAAATCGACAAAAGCAGACACAATAGCCAATACCACGTTTACTTAACAGTAGCGACCGTTGAGCGCGGTTCCAACGTGTCATCAGCGAGTGGACGGTGGACAGTGTAGTGCGCTCGTGTGCTATGCTCCAGCGCCAGTGAGACGGTGCGGGGAGCACGCAGCATGCTGACGGCGGCGACGCCGGGCCGCGGGCCGCAGGAGGGCATCGACCACCTGTTCCTGCTGCCGGAGCGCGTCCTCAGCATGGACTCGGCGTCGCTGCGGCAGGACCTGGCCGGACTGGACTTCAGCGTGCAGCTGCTGCAGGACGGACCCAGGGGCAACGTGTGGCTATGTGAGTAGTGGGACCTGGGGCCGAGCTTGGCTGGGGGAAGGTCAGTAATGGGTCCAGGGGGACGTCTGGACATGTAAGTAGTAGTGCCTCGGGGGCCGAACATGGCTCGGAGAAGGGCAGTCATGCGCCCAGAGGCAACGTCTGGCTATGTAAGACTTAAGTATTGTAGTAGGGGCCTCTACCTGGGGGACGGAGCTTAGCTCGGGGAAGGGCAATCATGGGCCCAAGTGTCTTGCATGTTGTTGATAAGTAGAGTATCTGGGGACCGAGCTTTATTCAGGGAAGGGCATTCAGTCGGTCTGTTTAGTTGACTTGTAGTAATTTCACCGAGGAACAGATGTACTTAGCTCAATTGCCTCTTTTTGCATGTTTTAAAAGGCCACTCCAGTTGTTCTTATAGTTTAGTGTCCCTTTGACTCATTTTGGATATTATCACTCTATATGTAATCTCGATTCAATGGTTTTTAGTAACCAATCTCAGGAAAACAGATGCTAACACTTAAATGACAGTACCGGGGGGAGGGGGCTGAGCTTTACTCTGAGGTCAGTCAGTTTGTTTTAAAATTGCTTGACTTACGCTATGTATGAATGGGACGTCTAGTCATAAGTGTATTGAGAAGTGCAACGGAGAACTCTATTGTAATGTGTTAGTATTTAAAATATTTAGAGTAGAGTTAAACCTTGTGATGAATGGTGGAAAATGTTGAAAGATAAAGAGTTTAATAACGGGGTCGATTACGGCCCCTCAGAACTGCTTCCAGGCCAAACCACGTTATAGGGGGACCTAACTATTTTGATCCATTTCTGCCAAACTCAAAAGATCCGTCCTACTAATCTTTTCTAATCTCTTCCTGACGTGTCCAGTTTTGCCGTATGATTCATTGGATTTGTTTAAAAACAAATGTGCCTCACGTTGAAGACGTCCCCTCTCCCCGACCCATAACTTCGTCCCCCTGGCAAAGTCATGTAATTATTTACGTATTTTTGTTTGATTTTAGTTAATTTTCATTTGAAACAAAATTGTTAGGTTTTTTAACCTCGGGGTTAAAGACCCGTCCAATCTTAAAAGTTGCCATGCTTTTCTTACGGAGAAAACAATGTTTCTCGGAGCGATGAAAGACGCCCGTCTAGGTACTGCACTTCTACGGCACGACTGAGCGTATGATTGTTGGATTTATTTCGTGCAGACGCAACCAATTTCCATGAGGCCTTCACGGTGTCGGCCCTCGAACGTGAGCTTTCACCGGCCGCACGCGACCTAGCCAACAGCCAACCCTGTCCGAAGACTGAGTGCAGCATACACAGCCTCTACAGGCTATTATGCGCAGCATCGGCTCGACATTTGCCTCTCAAACCGCTGCTTGCCCGTCAACCCGAAGGGCATTTCGTCAGGCGGTATCTGGGGCAGGGAAACCTCCGGTTCCGCGGGCAGTTATCGAAATGCGATGTGGCAAATCAATTAAGATCCGTTCAGCCTCAGGTTGATCCGGTGTCGGGCATCGACGCGTGAGGTCCGTTGCACAACCCGGTCGTTGCAGGACAGGGTGTTTAGTAGTAGTAACGATGCATCATTTGGTATTTATTGGCTCCTGTAAAGCCAATGTTAACTTTCAAAGTCTGTCCCTCCTCTACGTATTATCAGGTATCGTTCATTAATGGTTCATTTTTAGCGAATTTCCCCTATAGGGAAGAAGCTATTACCGTAGGTCTCATGGTAAGACTTAAGCCCGAGACCATGATAACTTTTCGTTTTGAGATCCCCAGATGCCAAAAACACCATTCGTTCAAATTTTTTATATGTATATGTATATATACATATATATATTTATATATATATATATATGTGTCCGTAAGCACGATAACTCTTGTAAAAAAGGTCCGATCTTAATAAAATTTGGTACAAATATGTAAAGTACCATTTATTTGAACGAGTTCGAAAACCAGACAAATCGCACCATCCGAAGGGGGGTTTTGGGGAGGTTTTGTACCCCAAAAATGGGTTTTTTGGAGTTTTCACATGTAATTATCATTTAAATGAAATTTTAATTCATACCATTGAATTCAGCTTAAAAAACAAACAATTTAGTATTTTTATCATTGCTCTACGTCAATTTGTTACTGAGATATTGAAAGTGCTATACACAGTACGTTGTCCAATGTTATTCTTATGGAGAAAAAGAAAAGTTTTATATCTAGGTTATTTATGAACATAAACTGACGAAACTTGGTATATCGCTTTATCTGGTTGTGGTTTGTTGTTGTTTGAACTAAAATCTAATTTTTCGCCTATGGTTCCAGTAGCAGCAAACCTATGTACTCGGTCCCCATGTTATTCTTATGGAGAATAATAAAGATGTTTTATATCGCTTATTTATGAATGTATATGGATGAAACTTGGTATGTGGCTTCACTTAGATGAGTTCTATTGATATTTGCATTAGAACCCATTATTTTGTGTTCCTTTTTGCAGCAAACCTGCGTATTCATCCCTAATGTTATTCTAATAGAGAATAATGAATATTTTTAATATCGCTTATATATGAATATATTTCTTTTGAATTCTGGTAAGAGGCTTAATGTGTTACTAAGACATATACATTCATTGGAAATTCGCTGAGTACGCAGGTTTGCTGCGACGGGGGTATTTAAATTTTAAAGAGCTTCCCCCAGAAGGCCAGTGTTAACTTTCAAAGTACGTCTACACCTAAAAGCTCAACAATACCCAACGATTTCAGCAAGCAGTCTTTTGTTTCCACAAAGTTAACCTGTAGCAAAAATCACAAATAATGAATATTTTGGAATTTTGTTGAACAAATATTATTCATGATATCCAAATCTGCTCACTAATATCGCTGGGTATTGTTTTCTCTGTAAAATGAGCCATGGATAAATAATTTCGGTTATTCTGTTGAGGAGAATGGAATTTGAAAGTTAACATTGGCCTTATGAGAGAACCAGGTAGATGCAAGACTGGAGCCCCCTCTTAAAAGTAGAGTTCTTTTAACTTTGTGCCTTCTAAATGCACGCAAATAAATAGTGCGTAGGCACCGAGTCAGTATAACACTACTATATGCAAACGAAGCGACTGTATTCAGTGCGAAGACAGCATCTCCATCATCTTGTGGTTATCTGTAGATGATGCGGATGTGTGCAACCGCCGCAATCACGGACAATGGCGGCTCTTATCTCCCTCTCTGTCTTATCACAAGGGCACGCTGTCGTCGCTCTCGCTCTCCAGTAAATATACAACACGACCTTGCCATTGTCCATTGTTTTCGACCAGTCGGCTCTTGTTCGAGAATTGTTTCTAAAACGAAAGTGGAGAGTGATCTTTCAAGCTTGGATTTTGGGGAAGGTGATTTGGGTTGTTTTGAGTCTTTTGTGTTATCAGTTTTTATCAAAAATGCGTGGATTCTGAATGGTTTTTAAAACATCCTGTTTTTATTTGATTGTTTGAAAAATTAAGTGGAGGTTTGGTCTGTATAACTTTCTTACAGTGTCGACTATAAAATGTACACATTTTGCTATTCTGAGATGGGTTGTAAGGTTTTCAACTCACTTAGGCACATGCCTGGATCGTTACTATACAGGGCCGTACCCGCCAGGAAGGGGAAGATAGGACTCATACCTTTTTATCTTACCTGGTAAAAAATTTTCCCATAAAATGTTGAAAATAATTTGCAATTTTAAAATTAAATTCAGGCCAGACCATAGCTGAAGTTATCCAATAAATCCAAAGCGCTCTGCCTTGATGAATAGTCTAGTGAGTCTGTGGATCGTGCCGGCCTGTTGTGAGGGACCGGGGTCAATGGGTCAATTGGCGCTCGTTTATAATGTGCGAGCGAGGGCGGCCAATTCCGCGGCAGGTGGAGCGGAGGATCGGGGACGACCTTCGGAGTCGTGAGGTCCTCGGGAACGGAGAGTCGTGGGGTGCGGGGGTGGAGGCGGGGCGGTCTTAGGGGCAGGGGAGAGGATTGTCACCGGACGGTTGTTCAACAGGGGGCCCACATTTGTTGGGAAAAGTGGTGTACAGTGCGAAGACAGCATCATCAACTCTGGTTATCTGGATGTGAGTAACAGCCGCAATCACGGACAATGGCGGCTCTTATCTGTACCCCTATCTGTCTTATCAAAAGGTCACACTCTCTTCCCTCTTGCTCACAAACGTTAAGGGTGCGCCCTACCCAGATTGAATTCATTGTTGTTTAGCGCCGCGCCGGCGCCGCCAACAAGCGGGGCCATGCATATTTACGCTTGAAGACCATTTTGTTCTCCTCGATCACACTGTTATTTTAAAGATTTCTACCAAACTATTTGCAGTTTCACACTTTTCAGACTCCAATCTAGGGATCATACGGTTCCTTTTCTCCAAAATAATTTTTCTCCATACGTTAGGAATCTTTAGAAAAACGCTTAATTTGAGAACATTACTAATGGCCTACCACTTATTTTGAATTAAAATCACGATTTTTAAATCGTATGATCTCTAGATGAACATTTATTGAATTAAATAACATCAAATTATTTTTAATTGGTTAACAATTTAGCCTACAATGAGGGAGATGCAAACCCCTTACTTGAGCGTGCGGAAGGGAGGTACGGCGCACCCTTAAGAGGGGGCTCCGGTCACGAAACATTTGGCGTTTCTACATGTTTCTCCCCATAACGCCAGTGTTAAATTTGAAAGCCCACCCCTCGGCAACGGATTATCCGATATTTTGATACTTTGCTCATTTTAAAGAGAACAAAATACCTAGGATTTCAGTGAACAGTATTTCGACATCACAAAAATCAATAGCTCAATAACATTTCAAAATCTTCAATATTTATGATTTTATATTGATCAATTCTGCCCACTGATCGTCAGGTCAGGTCATGCTCTTTAAAATGAACCATTGGTCAACGATTTCGAATAATTCGTTGAGAAGGAACGGGCTTTGAAACTTAACATCGGTATTATGGGAGAATCAGGTAGAATCATCCCAGAGTCGGATTATCTTGAAGTTAAGTTGCAGCGCTGGTTTGGTGGTTAGATAACAAATCTGCTACACTGTGTCCCTTCCACTCGACCGTGGTTGTGTTTGAGATAATCCGCTCTCAGTTGATTGGTTCGGCCTCCACACGATCACACGATGAGCTCTCGTCATCCATCCTCAGTGGTTCCAATCAGGCCACTTCAGCCGACGACTGCGACTCACCGTTGTGCGCCGCGCATGTCTGCATTGCGTTTGATAGTTCTGTTGTTTTTTAAGGAAGCCATTACTCGGTGAAGAATATTGACATTTACTGACAAAGAACTCAAGAGTGACGGAATGTGATAAGGAGTAACATTGTGATTTGTAGGATTATAAATAGCGCGG
Organism: Allygus modestus; assembly: GCA_963675035.1. NCBI lineage: Eukaryota > Metazoa > Arthropoda > Insecta > Hemiptera > Cicadellidae > Allygus > Allygus modestus. Next base: position 15,060,126 of record OY776116.1, read on the forward strand.
GAATCCTATACTCTAATACTACCTATGTCTGTTTGATTCAAAATTTATTTTGTAATCCAGCGGAACGATTGCTACAAATTTGGAATTAAGGGCTTTTGGACCTTCACAATTGATTGGTAAAAACCTGGACTCTGATTCATACTTTGTGGAAAAATATCAGTTGAAAATTGGAAATCTTAACATTGGGCTTTTGGAGTTTCAAAGCAAAATAAAAGAATCATAACAGCTGTGAATAAATTAAATTAACCAGTAAACTGTCATGGTAAGTGTAGCACTTACACAAGTAAAGTATCAACACATAGTTTATTGAAAACAGTAATTATAGCCGTTGAGTAAAGATTGCATACAGATATATTTTTCATCCACGAAACAAATCATATCACAGAGCATGGCTCGGTCTACCCGGTACTTATCCACTGAACTGTCAAAGTAGCACTTACCCAAGGTAAAGTATCAACAAATGATTTCTTGAAAATTGGGACTAGAACCGTTGAATAAAGATTGCATGTAGGAGTGGTCATCTTTTTCAGCCACGAAACGAATAAAATATCACCATGGCATGGATACTTGTTGATTTAGCAATAAGGAGGCCACAAATATGAAGTTTGTTGGAGGTAACTAGGTAAGTACAGCGCATTGTCCAGTCTTATCGGAAGATGGAACTCGTTGTATCAGCACCGTTGTTTCAACAGGTTCTCTCGGCCCTCGGGATCCGTGTCAGTGGGAAAGTGCAGTTCGGCCTTCGACTTTCCCAGTGATGTTTATTGTCACTGTTCGCATCTCGTTGTGCCCCCAGTTTCACGGTCGGCTGCCAACTGCCAAGTCAGCCGGCACATTGTTGTCAGCACGGTTACGGCCGCAGACCTGTAATTACGTTTTTCTGTATTGAAACCGCGTTTTCCTTTCTACTCACTACGCCCGCTCGCTTCTTTGGCAACGCGTGGAATCGATTCGGATAGTGTAATCGACATGAGCTGAGCCGGAGGAGGAAATCCGTGCGTAGAGAAACTGTGCGTTGGGAAGTGTGGCATGGGATGGTAGATGTATGTGAAAAATGAGGTTTTTGTACTTCTTGAAAGGGTTAAATGTGGAAAAGCTATTTTCCACTGGAGTTGGTCGCTTGCAAAATTAATTGTTCCAGAGGCCCAACGAAAATCAAGAAAACCTTTTTATAATAAATAAATTTTCCTCCGGAGAACGGACTGTAAACTCATCATTGGATGAAAATAAAAATGTCAACTATTAAGCTTTGTATGTAATACTAGCTGGTGCCCGCAACTTCGTTCGCGTCGTTTTTTGTTATCCCCGTTGCTATCTGTTGATCCCTATTGATTCCTGTTAGTTCCTGATGTTAAAATATTGTTATTATATAATGTCATTCAAGAAGTTGAATTAACAGCTTTTACTAATACTGTACTGTCTTTTGTTACACGTGTTGAAATATTCAATTTAATCTATTTCTGTTAAACTGAAAATCTATTATATTACATTTCTATAGTGAAAAAGTTTCGTCGCAATCGGTTAATTAGTTTTCCCGTGAAAAGCGGACAAACTTAGTCGAAATAAAATAAAATAAGTTTCGTAAGAGCTCAATTAGTTGTTCAATTTTAAAAATACTTATGCTAGTTGTAATCCGTCTACAACCTTCTCATATGTGCATACAGTACAGAAAATAAGTTTCAGCCATAACAGTACTCTCGTTTTTGCGTGAAAAGCGGACAAAGGTGTGATGCAGAGCGTTACCAACCAACCAACCAACAGACAAACGGACAGAAATTGAGATAAGGCTTGATTCGTATTCTCTGACCTATGAAACGCAAAAATAACCAAGAATTTCATTATTCTAAGCAATGTACAAACAAAACTCTAATTTTATTTACATAGATATTAATTTTACTTTCATGTCAATGACCTTTCGCACTATACAATGAGATGCATTTGTCGCAATGCCCCGTTAACATTTCTAAATGAGCTGATTTTTATTTGTCAGTATATCAGTGATTATTTAATCGCAAATTCAACCAAATATCGTGTCCTGTGAATTTAACGACCTTATCTTTTTAACAAAAAATAATAAGTTTTTCAACGAATTTACTTAAGGGTTTGTTAAATAAGTACACTCGAGAATTTTCATTACTTTGTTCTTTCAAAATAATTACTTCGTAAAATCCAGCTGTTGTGATTAGAATGAATGTCATAAACGACATGTATAACAAGAACAACTATAAGCTTTTAACATTTAATTCGTATTTTTAGTAATAGTCTAAAATATTAACATTGATACCAATATTTCCTACACGAGAATTCTTAAGACTTCTCATAGTGTTTAATTGAAAATTTCTTACTGACAGAAACAAGAACGGAAAGCGCAACGGCGTGAAAAGTAAAGTGCTCTGAATCTGAATATTCAAGAATCAGCGGACCGAAGGTGGCTGACTTGCAATAAACAATGAGCGCTCTCGGTCTGCCCCCCTCGGCGAATCTTGTAATCTTGTAATCTTGTATGTTATAATGCTTGTAATCTTGATTCTGTAACTGCATAAGTAAATAAAACTAATAGTCCTCTATACCTCGTGAATGTCGCTGGTTCAGCCATGTTAGAATTAACAAGTAAATGTGTGCCGTTACTTAGTACCTATACAAAATTGACCAAACCTCCAAACGGCTTAAGATGGGGTTTCTTGAATATTTGAATTAGTATTACACTCCTATGTAAGAGGTACCAATGTTTTAAAGGTTAGTACTAAATAGCGAATTCTGTTCTAAATACAGTAATGCATATGATTTCACTTGAACATTCAGACGTGTCAAGACCAGTGAAAATGTGCATTAGTATACAGGTACAGCCCGGTCACACTGAGCAAATACTTGAACATTCAGACGTGTCAAGACCAGTGAAAATGTGCATTAGTATACAGGTACAGCCCGGTCACACTGAGCAAATACTTGAACATTCAGACGTGTCAAGACCAGTGAAAATGTGCATTAGTATACAGGTACAGCCCGGTCACACTGAGCAAATACTTGAACATTCAGACGTGTCAAGACCAGTGAAAATGTGCATTAGTATACAGGTACAGCCCGGTCACACTGAGCAAATACTTGAACATTCAGACGTGTCAAGACCAGTGAAAATGTGCATTAGTATACAGGTACAGCCCGGTCACACTGAGCAACATTCAGACGTGTCAAGACCAGTGAAAATGTGCATTAGTATACAGGTACAGCCCGGTCACACTGAGCAACATTCAGACGTGTCAAGACCAGTGAAAATGTGCATTAGTATACAGGTACAGCCCGGTCACACTGAGCAAATACTTGAACATTCAGACGTGTCAAGACCAGTGAAAATGTGCATTAGTATACAGGTACAGCCCGGTCACACTGAGCAAATACTTGAACATTCAGACGTGTCAAGACCAGTGAAAATGTGCATTAGTATACAGGTACAGCCCGGTCACACTGAGCAAATACTTGAACATTCAGACGTGTCAAGACCAGTGAAAATGTGCATTAGTATACAGGTACAGCCCGGTCACACTGAGCAAATACTTGAACATTCAGACGTGTCAAGACCAGTGAAAATGTGCATTAGTATACAGGTACAGCCCGGTCACACTGAGCAAATACTTGAACATTCAGACGTGTCAAGACCAGTGAAAATGTGCATTAGTATACAGGTACAGCCCGGTCACACTGAGCAACATTCAGACGTGTCAAGACCAGTGAAAATGTGCATTAGTATACAGGTACAGCCCGGTCACACTGAGCAACATTCAGACGTGTCAAGACCAGTGAAAATGTGCATTAGTATACAGGTACAGCCCGGTCACACTGAGCAAATACTTGAACATTCAGACGTGTCAAGACCAGTGAAAATGTGCATTAGTATACAGGTACAGCCCGGTCACACTGAGCAAATACTTGAACATTCAGACGTGTCAAGACCAGTGAAAATGTGCATTAGTATACAGGTACAGCCCGGTCACACTGAGCAAATACTTGAACATTCAGACGTGTCAAGACCAGTGAAAATGTGCATTAGTATACAGGTACAGCCCGGTCACACTGAGCAAATACTTGAACATTCAGACGTGTCAAGACCAGTGAAAATGTGCATTAGTATACAGGTACAGCCCGGTCACACTGAGCAAATTCCTTGAACATTCAGACGTGTCAAGACCAGTGAAAATGTGCATTAGTATACAGGTACAGCCCGGTCACACTGAGCAAATACTTGAACATTCAGACGTGTCAAGACCAGTGAAAATGTGCATTAGTATACAGGTACAGCCCGGTCACACTGAGCAAATACTTGAACATTCAGACGTGTCAAGACCAGTGAAAATGTGCATTAGTATACAGGTACAGCCCGGTCACACTGAGCAAATACTTGAACATTCAGACGTGTCAAGACCAGTGAAAATGTGCATTAGTATACAGGTACAGCCCGGTCACACTGAGCAAATACTTGAACATTCAGACGTGTCAAGACCAGTGAAAATGTGCATTAGTATACAGGTACAGCCCGGTCACACTGAGCAAATACTTGAACATTCAGACGTGTCAAGACCAGTGAAAATGTGCATTAGTATACAGGTACAGCCCGGTCACACTGAGCAACATTCAGACGTGTCAAGACCAGTGAAAATGTGCATTAGTATACAGGTACAGCCCGGTCACACTGAGCAACATTCAGACGTGTCAAGACCAGTGAAAATGTGCATTAGTATACAGGTACAGCCCGGTCACACTGAGCAAATACTTGAACATTCAGACGTGTCAAGACCAGTGAAAATGTGCATTAGTATACAGGTACAGCCCGGTCACACTGAGCAAATACTTGAACATTCAGACGTGTCAAGACCAGTGAAAATGTGCATTAGTATACAGGTACAGCCCGGTCACACTGAGCAAATACTTGAACATTCAGACGTGTCAAGACCAGTGAAAATGTGCATTAGTATACAGGTACAGCCCGGTCACACTGAGCAAATACTTGAACATTCAGACGTGTCAAGACCAGTGAAAATGTGCATTAGTATACAGGTACAGCCCGGTCACACTGAGCAAATACTTGAACATTCAGACGTGTCAAGACCAGTGAAAATGTGCATTAGTATACAGGTACAGCCCGGTCACACTGAGCAAATACTTGAACATTCAGACGTGTCAAGACCAGTGAAAATGTGCATTAGTATACAGGTACAGCCCGGTCACACTGAGCAAATACTTGAACATTCAGACGTGTCAAGACCAGTGAAAATGTGCATTAGTATACAGGTACAGCCCGGTCACACTGAGCAAATACTTGAACATTCAGACGTGTCAAGACCAGTGAAAATGTGCATTAGTATACAGGTACAGCCCGGTCACACTGAGCAAATACTTGAACATTCAGACGTGTCAAGACCAGTGAAAATGTGCATTAGTATACAGGTACAGCCCGGTCACACTGAGCAAATACTTGAACATTCAGACGTGTCAAGACCAGTGAAAATGTGCATTAGTATACAGGTACAGCCCGGTCACACTGAGCAAATTCCTTGAACATTCAGACGTGTCAAGACCAGTGAAAATGTGCATTAGTATACAGGTACAGCCCGGTCACACTGAGCAAATACTTGAACATTCAGACGTGTCAAGACCAGTGAAAATGTGCATTAGTATACAGGTACAGCCCGGTCACACTGAGCAAATACTTGAACATTCAGACGTGTCAAGACCAGTGAAAATGTGCATTAGTATACAGGTACAGCCCGGTCACACTGAGCAAATACTTGAACATTCAGACGTGTCAAGACCAGTGAAAATGTGCATTAGTATACAGGTACAGCCCGGTCACACTGAGCAAATACTTGAACATTCAGACGTGTCAAGACCAGTGAAAATGTGCATTAGTATACAGGTACAGCCCGGTCACACTGAGCAAATACTTGAACATTCAGACGTGTCAAGACCAGTGAAAATGTGCATTAGTATACAGGTACAGCCCGGTCACACTGAGCAAATACTTGAACATTCAGACGTGTCAAGACCAGTGAAAATGTGCATTAGTATACAGGTACAGCCCGGTCACACTGAGCAAATACTTGAACATTCAGACGTGTCAAGACCAGTGAAAATGTGCATTAGTATACAGGTACAGCCCGGTCACACTGAGCAAATACTTGAACATTCAGACGTGTCAAGACCAGTGAAAATGTGCATTAGTATACAGGTACAGCCCGGTCACACTGAGCAAATACTTGAACATTCAGACGTGTCAAGACCAGTGAAAATGTGCATTAGTATACAGGTACAGCCCGGTCACACTGAGCAACATTCAGACGTGTCAAGACCAGTGAAAATGTGCATTAGTATACAGGTACAGCCCGGTCACACTGAGCAACATTCAGACGTGTCAAGACCAGTGAAAATGTGCATTAGTATACAGGTACAGCCCGGTCACACTGAGCAAATACTTGAACATTCAGACGTGTCAAGACCAGTGAAAATGTGCATTAGTATACAGGTACAGCCCGGTCACACTGAGCAAATACTTGAACATTCAGACGTGTCAAGACCAGTGAAAATGTGCATTAGTATACAGGTACAGCCCGGTCACACTGAGCAAATTCCAGAGTAATGCATATGATTTTACTTGAACATTCAGACGTGTCAAGACCAGTGAAAATGTGCATTAGTATACAGGTACAGCCCGGTCACACTGAGCAAATACTTGAACATTCAGACGTGTCAAGACCAGTGAAAATGTGCATTAGTATACAGGTACAGCCCGGTCACACTGAGCAAATTCCAGAGTAATGCATATGATTTTACTTGAACATTCAGACGTGTCAAGACCAGTGAAAATGTGCATTAGTATACAGGTACAGCCCGGTCACACTGAGCAAATTCCAGAGTAATGCATATGATTTTACTTGAACATTCAGACGTGTCAAGACCAGTGAAAATGTGCATTAGTATACAGGTACAGCCCGGTCACACTGAGCAAATTCCAGAGTAATGCATATGATTTCACTTGAACATTCAGACGTGTCAAGACCAGTGAAAATGTGCATTAGTATACAGGTACAGCCCGGTCACACTGAGCAAATTCCAGAGTAATGCATATGATTTTACTTGAACATTCAGACGTGTCAAGACCAGTGAAAATGTGCATTAGTATACAGGTACAGCCCGGTCACACTGAGCAAATTCCAGAGTAATGCATATGATTTTACTTGAACATTCAGACGTGTCAAGACCAGTGAAAATGTGCATTAGTATACAGGTACAGCCCGGTCACACTGAGCAAATTCCAGAGTAATGCATATGATTTTACTTGAACATTCAGACGTGTCAAGACCAGTGAAAATGTGCATTAGTATACAGGTACAGCCCGGTCACACTGAGCAAATTCCAGTTTTTCATAAATTTAGAATGCATGGGAAGCTGAAGCAATAAATTGCGAATGCTAAACATTCCGACAAAGATGCTCAGACTACATATCAATCAAAATTTAGAACAAAATTCCTTCAGAAATAAAATCTTTAAATAACATAAGACAATTCAAAAATAAATTAAAGCAATACCTTATCGTTAAATGTCCATACAAAATTGAAGATTTTTTAAATGAAAAAAAAAACAATGAAAATATAGTATAAATTTAAATTAAACATTTTGTGGTTTCAAGATTGGATGAAGATTATTTTGTAAAATTCAAGGATTTAAATAATCAAAATTCTATCAGTTATTATTAGCATTACATACTCTGTCAATTTAATTTAGTCTTAACCATAATTTAACTATGGCAATTAAGATATTTACCAATAAAGAAATAAATTAAGACTGTAATGAATGAGTTTTTGCGTTGTAGGGTATGTGACTTATAAAATTACCGTTTGCGTGGATACACATGGACACGTTTAAGACTAAGAGACCGAGATGTAAAAGATGTATATAATTTATTTAGTAGCATGACACGTGTTGTTACAACTAAACAGGATTAATAAAATACGTCTTGCAACACTACAAAGTATATTTACACTTAGGCTGTACTTAAATACAAGACGGTAAAATATACACACAAGATGTTATGGCGATCGATTTCAACCAGTTACACCGGTCATCATCAGGCCCAATCAGAGAATGACAGAAACAAGATGGCGAACAGATAATACTATTGGCTACCGGAAGTTCCGGAATAAAGTTGCGATAAATACCACCAGAGTCAAAATTTATCTTGGAAAAATGTAAGGTTAGGGATAAATTGATCAATGAACAAGTCAACTTTGACTCTGTTGGTACTTATCGCAACTTCCGGTAGCCAATAGTATTTCTGTTCACCATCTTGTTTCTGCCACTCTCTGATTGCTCCTTATGACCGGTGTAACTGGTTGAAATCGAGGTTGAAATAGATCGCTTTGTACCATCTTTTGTGTACATTTTACCTTCTTGTACTTGTATGTATGCACAGTATAAGGGTAAATATACTTTGTAGTGTTGTAAGACTATTTTGTTTATCCTGTGAAAGATGTTGAATCTTTTGAAATAAACAGTGATCGTTTAACACTCCAAAATAATGCATAACTATTTGTGGTAGGCCTTCCGATACTCTTATACTTATAAATTAATAATTCTGGGTAATTCATAGGGCTAATAATTCTGGGTAATTCATAGGGCTAATAATTCTGGGTAATTCATAGGGCGAAACTACTATCGGTGTTGCAAAATAATCAAAGAGTAACTGGCTGAGCAGCGCAGTGGCTAGAGTACTTGCTCTTAAGAGGAGTGATCTGAAGTTTGCTGGATCTATCATTAACAGAATCAGAACAGTTTGTGATACCGGAGCTGCCATTTGTCATTGGGCTATTAGCTAATGACGGTTGTTATAAGAATAGGTCGACCTTGAATAGTAGGCTAATAAGGCAGGGTTCAGACAGGACCCTTTCAATATGTAAAACAACAAAGACGTACACACACAATAAACGCGAAATATTTCATTTGACTGGGGCCTATTTTGATGTCATAATACTAACCCATCCAGCACTTGCTTTGGAAGAGGCGTTACTGTATCTTCCTACGCTTAAGGTCGCACACAGTTCTACACGTACCGCTCAACGAGGTCAATATATCTAAAGGTCTCGTATCGTGTAAAAAAGTGCAGCCTACGTGGTCGACCGCCATTTCCCCTCTGTCAACTCTGCTCCCATGCAACCAACATGGTAAACAATGAACTCCTCTCTTCACAAGTTGTGTGACAGTCAGCTGGAAAATATTTAACGTGTGAAGAGAGAATTTGATTGTTACCTGAAGAAAATAGCAGTCAGCATATCGGCTCCAGTTTTTGCCCCCCTATCAACAACTCCCATGGCAACCAACATTAAAAACCTCTCTTCACGAGATACATGCCAGTCAGCGGACAAATATATAACGTGTGAAGGGGGTGTTGTATTGGTTACCTTAGGAAAATGGTGGTCGACCATGGTTTTTTTACTCGTGACGAGACCTCTGGATATATTAACCTCGTTGGTGCCGCTCGTTGGGATTTCCATGTGATAACAAATCAAACATAACGGTTTCTATGACGAATGCTCAGTTTTGTAGCCGCAGTATGCTCCCCTGTGTACAACTGCTGTAACTGCTCGTGTTGCCGCTGTAGACGGTGAGATGCAGCGGCGGCCAGTAGCTGTGTCAAGACCAGTGGCTGCGGTTAGCCTTGGAGAAACCGATGCAACTCTCACTCGGGCGGCTATGGGAAACCTTCAGGGGTTTTTTAAGAGGGGGCTCCAACCACGCAACATTTCGCGTTTCTATACTTTCTTCTCCCATAAGGCCGTAGGGTTAATCTTGAAAGGTCGTACCTCATCAACATATCGTCCGAAATCGTTGATTATGTTTAATTTTATAGGGATAAAAATTACCTAGCGATTTTAGTGAGTTACCATTTTTCATTACCAAAAAGCTTTTCCAATAAAAATCTTAAATACTGCAACATTTCAATTTTGTTGATAGATAAGCGTTAGTAATATCAAAATTTTGTTCCTGAAAAGGCTAAGTGTTTTTACCTATGTATAATGTGAGAGGTAAATCAGATATATCGGTTAATCTATTGAGGAGGGACGGACATTGAAAGTTACATTAACCTTTTTGGGAAAGGAGGTAAAATAGCGCGTAAGTAGTGTAGTGTGGATAATGGGGGGAAAATTTTAATCTCGAAGCTCTTAAAAAATGTTTCACAGTAAAGCGTTTCAGGTTTCATATACACTAATGTGACAGTTAGTTGTCGGTTACAAATTGTGCAGTTTGTAAACTATTTTCAAAAACTTTGACAAGCGTGAACACTTTTTGGGAAACGTCTCTTGTGTAAAATGTGATAAAATATTACAGCTTTTTGTATGGGAACATTTATAACGCGTTGCATAAACATCTGGAAGACTCGTGGAATCAGTTTTACGGTTTTATTGTGTATTGTTACGTGTATTGTTAACGTTGATAAAAGTCATTAAAATGACTTAATCCTATACTAATATGAGTAAGGTTTGCTTGCTTGCGACACGGATCTCAAAAACGGCTCCAACGATTTCCTTCAAATGTTCGAAATAACTAATTTCTGGGATAAAAATAAGTTCTAGACAGGCCTCATCCCTAGGAAAAATCAAATAATGTAAAAAAAACTAAAATGAAAAGTTAAAAAAATTAACATTGGGCTTATGGAGTTTCAAATCAAAACAAAAGAATTGTAACAGCTGTTCATAATCAACCAGGGAACTGTCAAAGTAATACTCATGTTGTTTATGATTATTAACATGTGTTTTCCTGAGAGCAGAGATTAAAAGATTTGAGTTAAGATTACATATATAGAGTAGTAAAATAAATCAAAGGGACATTGAGCTATACATAACAACTGGAGGGACCTTAAAAATGTAGAAAAGAGGCAAATGAATAATACAAATCTGATTATCAGTAGGGGGAAGTGGTGAAATATTACTCCGAGTCATCTAAACAAACAGACTGACCTTCCCCGAGCAAAGCTCGGCCCCCAGGTACTAGTTTCCAAATGGAGTAGGGACCTAGTCATAAAAAAATGCGTGTCATTAAAATTACTTAATACTTTACAAATAGAGTAGGGAACTACGTGTTAATCCATTGCATTGACAAAGTATAAACAATTTTAATTTAAAATAAGTTTTGGGCTACTCATGCATAAAAGCTTGTATTAACAAAAAAAGAGCAAGTTATTTTGGTGTTGTGTAACGTGAGAATTGAGAAGTTGCTTTACATGGGATCGGTCCAGCTATTTGGCTGATTAAAGGGTGTGGCTGCGATACTGCGGACACGCCACGGTCCTTGCAGAAACATCACTGTGGTGACGTTCGGGCGAACTTACATTATATACCCTTGTAAACTGGACTACAAAATACACAAATTGATCATTCGAAACATTAGTTTGGGCTCCGGTCTACCCTCTCCGGGTAGCGCTAGGAAAGGGTTTACAGGATTCCTCTTTACAGCCTGCTACATAAACCCTTTAGTCAAAGTTTAGCATTATATTAATGGAGAAAATATTATGTACAAATTTACCTATTTACTTATTGAATTTTTAAAATTGAGTTACATTCACAAGCCCTTATAAATGTACAAAAATGAGCTTTTTCAAACTACACCAACCTAAGACAGAAGTACGAACATTAGTAGAATTATCTTTCTTCCGTCAAATCCTGTTTCTAGTATGTTGATAGCATAATTATTATAACCGCAAACAGGAATCTTGGATCTCCGTAACTCTTCTCTATCCTAACTAACAACGTATTTTAACGCGGCGGCGCAAATTTTTTCGTAGGGTAGACCTTGCAACACGTTTTCTTTTTCCGGCTGTATTATGATTCTATGCAGTAGCGTAATGGGGTTAGGGCTATGGACGTCCTCGTCGTGTATTATTTTTATATTTTCTGGAGTACCTTGGGAGCAGTCCAGTTGAGTAGCGAATAAGCTCACTCTGGCGAAGATCAGCTTTGCCCCCTCTGCCGGATTGTTGAGGTGATCATCAATTCTGTTCGGCAACTGTGCTCAGATTTGGAATTTACAAGGAACCGTTCAGTATTTAAATTTGAGTGAATACCCTCTTAAATATCGTTTACTAACCAACTAAAAATCAAATCAGTCGGTTGTTTGTTTGCTTCTTCACTCGAAGCCCCAGCTCGCAGGGTGCAGTTATTGGAGACAAGGCGGTGACGCAACAATCTCGTAAAATTCAACAGTCTTGGTAGAGTTAATTCAATAATTTAGTCGGGAACAAGGGAGTGATTTCGCCAGTTTATCGAGCGTGACAGAGGGTCCGAGGTCCGAGGTCCGAGCTGTGAGGTGGAGGTTGCGTCACGACAGGAAGCGACGGAGACTCCAATCAGCTCGGTCTCGCCGTTGTAAGCCGCCCGCGCCCCAGCCTACCACCATGCTACCACTCTCACGCCCTCCGAGTTAAGGTGGCGGGATCACGTTGGAACATGTGCTTGACCTCCAGTCACGAAACACCTCGCGAATCTACCTGCTTCTCCCGTAAGACCAATGCCATTTTCAAAGCCGTCAATCATTATCGGGACACCGATGTGGAGGACGGGCTTTTAACATTAGCCTTATGGGAGAAGTAGCTAGAAACGCAAAATGTTTCTTGACTGGAGCCCACTCTTAAACGCCCGATTTCGTGGAGGAAAGTCCTTCAAAGGGTCCTATCTTGATCTTGATACACTTAGATTTGCATTCGAATATTGTAAGTTTGATACTAGTAATCCTATACTCTAATATGAGTAAGGTTTGCTTGCTTGCTTGCGACACTGATCTCAAAAACGGCTCCAACGATTTCCTTAAAATGTTCGAAATAACTAATTTCTCGGATAAAAATAAGTTCTAGACAGGCCTCATCCCCAGGAAAAAATCAAATAATGTAAAACAAACTAAAATGAAAAGTTAAAAAAATTAACATTGGGTTTATGGAGTTTCAAATCAAAAGTATTGTAACAGCTGTTCATAATCAACCATGGAACTGTCAAAGTAATACTCATATTGTTTATGATTATTAACATGTGGTTTCATGAGAGCAGAGATTAAGAGATTTGAGGTAAGATTACATGTATAGAGTAGTAAAATAAATCAAATGGTCATTGAGCTATAAATAACAACTGGAGGGACCTTAAAAATGTAGAAAAGAGGCAAATGAGTTATACTAATCTGATTATCGGTAGGGGGGAGTGGTGAAATATGCTCCAAGTCATCTAAACAAACTGACTGGCCTTCCCGTGAGCAAAGCTCGGCCCCCCAGGTACTAATGGAAATTCTGAATTGCGGTTTATATATCGAAGAGTCGGGACATAATGTTATGATACACAGTGCATACAGCACAATGTGTGTGAATTGTGAGCGTGCTTATCTAGTTGTTATCTACCGAGAGTGTGTAATCATCATTACCATGCATTACTCAATTGATACAGCTTGTCTAACTATAGCTGAACAATGACCAAGATACAAGATATTAGAGACAGATAGTTGGGTGGTCAGTCACGCATATATACAAAGTTAGAACTGTGCATTTTACTATTGAGAAGGATTGTGGATGATACTTATAAGCTGTCGCAGTAAAATGTGCGTTTAATAAAGTTATAGGCTTATTATTTATTTTATTAAGAGTCTTCATCACCGGAAGTTGCCGGACGCCATCTTGGTGTTTTGTTCCGTAAGGCCAATGTTAACTCTGTGCCTCCGTTACTCCTCACCTGATCGTCACAAACAATTAATTTTGGTGTCAAATTAAAGGTTTCGTCGTCCTCTAGGGAAATACAATAGTCGAATTTGAATTTTGTTACAAATTAATGAGAACACGTACACTGTTTCAGTTCAACATTAAACTATTTATTATGAAACTATGATACCCAAATTAAGGAATTCGACATTGTATTTCCCTAGAGGAGGACGAAACCTTTAATTTGAAACCAAAATTAATGTTATGTGAGGATCAGGTGAGGAGTAACGGAGGCACAAAGTTAACACTGGCCTTATGGAACAAAACTCTGAGATGGCGTCCGGCAACTTCCGGTGATGAAGACTCTTAACTCTAAATTTGAAAAACTGTAGGAAAGGAAGGAGGAATTACTGTTAGTATTTTATTATTAGATATCCAAACTGATCGTAGTCTTTCACTTCCTCGTGGGGTTACACAATAGTTAATCTAACCTTGTGCTCGGTGAGGGGAAGTGTCCTTGGCGGGTGCGAGGAGGGAGGTCGGTATAACAAAAGCATCTGTGGTATAGCGTTTCCTTCTGCCAAAAAACACTTCTCAACCCGCTCAAAGTAGAACGAGTTCGCACGCAGCACGCTGACGTGAGGGAAGTGAATTTCCACATAAAAAACTATAAAAACTCAAAATCAGTTTAAAACATACAATTATTCCAATTTTTATTCAAATCTGAAAATATTGATTTTTTGGCTGTTTTGATTCTCCTGGTTCTATTTACCTGCAATGATGGGAATACAATTTTGTGCATTATAAGGTTAGGATAAGGTCCAGTCAGGCTTTAAAGTAAGTGTGAGGTTGTTGGGGATGATAAAAGTACACCAACAAATGAATAACAGGCTTTTCTGAAGTAAAACCCCCATAATACAACGTACTGTGTTTGGTCAATACACATTTTCTTTAATAACTCGGTAAATATATATGCTAGAATGACGAGAGGGGGCTTAAAAGTTTCCGCTACACTAATTCCCACCGTTTTTCATTCGTTAATTTTACATCCGGGGCTTTTCTGACCCTTTTTGGGCCCAAAAACCCAAATTTCTAAATTTAAAATCCCCAAAAAAGGGGGTTAGAGTTTTCAGATTGTTTTGCCCAACGAACTTGTCCAACTGATTACAAAAAGGAATGTCCCTACCAAATTTGAAGTAAATCGGACAAAAAATGCGACCGCTAGAGTGCAAAAACACACACACATATATATATACAGTATATATAAAATTTTACACGACCCCCCAAAACGTGTTCACGGGGTCACGTTAGGAACTTCTATGGTGGTCCCGGGCTTAAGTTTTATTGTGCGGGTTACCCGTCTTAAGTATGTAACTTTCCATAGGAAATTCACTAAAAATTCCAGCGTAGCTTTTACGTGCAACGTTAATTAGTAAGAAGCTACCTCGGACTTTTTTCTCTGTGCTAACGCCCCCTTACACTATACTCACTTTTTAACCTCTCAAAAAGTCCATGAACACTATGTACCCTTAGAAAAATGCCTCAAACCTATCGACACTTTTGTTAAAATTTTCGTAAAAAGGTTCAAAACCTGTATCGACAGTTACGCAAGGCAGGAAAGCCGCAGTTGCAGATGAGGCAATTACCACTGCAATCACCTCGCCGTGTGAGACCGTCTGTGACACACTTGACATTTGTAGACGTCCTGGAATGTTCTCACTCGCGTGTTAAAGTGAGAGTTGTAAGTACAACGTAAAGGCATTGGGTAATTTTGTTGTTCATGCTGGTAATTGATGGCAATTATTAAGAAGTGCTGACGTAGTTTTTGAACCTTGAAACTTGTGTGTTTTTATTTTGAAAAGCGGATGCTTTATGGTAAAGATTTTTAGTAATGGAATGCAACAAGTTGGTGTATACGTCAAGGGCATGACGTTCGGAGACTGATTATATAGATCGTATTGTTATTAGGAACAATCTCAGACAAGTTGGGGTTTATTTGAAGCAGTAGGTTTTCATAGCAAAATTAAATTAAGAAAGAAATTTGTTTAAAAATTGTAATGGTTTAATATTCTCAACGCCTTTAAAATTACTGCAGTTTTTAAGTGCGAATTACATTCTTGATTTTGCTCTAACTCTCTCTAGAAATTATCAAAACGACAATTTTAATATATCTTTATTAACCTTGAAACAATAGTATTGCATTGGCAATTAACTTTGATCGTTCAAATATCTACAATTAAAAGATACAATAATTTTACGTTAAGCAGCACTCTTACTCGTATCAACATTTCAAGTTCAGCATCAAAAAAGTCTCTCATACTGTATTACTAAACTCTGTGAAATACAATTTAACCATAGATTAAACATAAATAAGTGTCATTTAATGGATTTTAAAGACTTTAAAACAATTGTATTCTTTAATTTTTTTTTCATGAAGGTTTTTACGTAACTGATAAAACACTAAATATTGTCAGTGTGTGGACCGTTTGATTATTAGAATGTTCAGTAAATTTATAAATCACACAAATTAGACAACTCATGTTTTACCATTGGCTGTAGATACTTCATGGTTTTACGAATGTGCACATAACCGAACCTCCTATCTTATTCTTATTCATTTTATATTTTTCATGTGTTAGCATAAAAAAATGCTTGCGTAATAAATATTAAGACCTATATAATGTGCTTTGTCATTGAGAGCCTTTATTTTAATAAGCATGTATTTTGATTATTTCAAAAAATGTATAACCTTTTTGTTTGTTTCAGGTGAGTCCCTGTCCACTTGTTGATTTTCTCCGGTCGGTATGTAAACACATCTGGTGTAGTGTTAGACAGTAAAGATGACAGGCGTTACACTCATTATCACTTCGCCCACGACCTTGACCTTTGTGATAACTCAACAGCTGAGTGGCTGACTCAGTCGCAGCGCTAGAACATAATTGTTGTCAAGGTCGCGTGATCTTATCGCAATGAAACAATGGCCTCGCCACGTTGCGAAGTTCCCAGTCTGGGAGTATGAGTACGCAGGTGGTTGCCAGGTGGCTAATGGCGATGTGGATCATAGTTTCTCATATAGGATGTAATTGTTGTGTAATCTCGCATGGCTGTATCGTATGTTTTGCGGAGAAGTACATGTTACAAGTTGTGAGCACCATCTGAAAAGAAAATATTTTTACATTGAGGACATTTGTTGTAAATAAGTGGCTTGATTCTTTCATAGATAAAGAAGGTGTTTTAAACCTTGCCATTTGATCAAATAAAACAATTTTATTTAAGAAAAATACATCTTGTAAAAACAATATAAGACTTTTCCTTATGTATGACTCACATTCCTCACACAGATGAAACCCGTGCATGAGAGATATTTTTGCTATAGATTTGTTTAGTATCTATATTTATTTAATAGGCGAGCAGGTTTTTTGTGACAATCACTCCTCCTAAACTACCGAACCGATTTTCATGTTTTTGGTGTCATTGGAAAGAGCTTAACGTGAAGTTGTGCAGAAAACTTTTTTTATAGAGAAATAATTTGTGAGTGAGGTCCTGGGGCCCTTTAAAGTTGAGTTTTTTCCCATAAGCTTAACATTGGGAAATAACTATAAGTTTTAAGAAATCAGCTGGATAGAGTAAACACAGTTAATCAGCAGGCCATATTGGCTTTGGACGGTAACACAATATTTATAAATGATGATCGCGAGCGAAGCCGCGACCGGTTTACTAGTTCTAATAAATAGTTTATAGTAGGCTAAATAAAGTTTTTTCCTACCTTTTGATAACTACTTGATCTGGCTGTTTGACTGACTGAATGGAATATCCTCTATTATTCTTAATCGTTCTTTACTTACCGTTTAGATGTGGTAGATCGTGGGATCATCTACCCGAAGAGTGTTTTCGATTTTTATGCTCATAATTTCGATAATTACGATGTCCATTGGATTTTTACTGAACAAATAATAATTTATGTATTTTTAATGTTCCGGTTTAAAATTGATTTGAACATGTAGAATTTAATTTCCATTTTTAATTTTCTACAAGTGAAGTACACTAATCCCACCAGCAAGAAATTGGCATGCAGCGGGTTAACCCCCCCCCCCCCTTCAAAACACGTGTAAAGGTGTTTATCCTTCCTTAGATTGGAATACGTTTGAATGCACGAGTGTTAATTGTTGAGCTGCTCAAGTTGTCCGATTCGCCAGCAAGTGTGACTATTTGAAGTGGTATCGAAGACCCCCTCCACACAGTTCACTAGTCAGTAACCCCTCCCCCTCTCCCCCTCCCCCTCCCCCCCGCTGATTGCGTATTGCCGTGATCACAACCATCAAACCCGTCACTTCCGCTACTCCGAGCTCCAATTAGGTACGGAATCAGCTTATGAAAATTGTAAGGCCTTCGCATTATCATAGCCGTACAATATTGATTTTACGCTTTGTTTGTCCCGTCGTAATCGGTCCCAAATTATTGTGTAGATTGTAATCGAGGGTAGGTTATGTTTTGGGAAATCGTGTATCATCTTCCGGCAATTACGACGTTTTTCAATTCTAGTTGTGCATTATTTTGTTAACGAACATAATGATTGTCAGTTATTATATTATTGGCTAAGGATGCAAGGTCTTAAATCATTGAATTTAACCGCCCGTCCTGCTCTGTTAGCGAATATGTAGGTACTGTATACGAATGTTCGGCTTTCGCGAATATGCTGGTAGCTGCACGAACACTGAATTGTAAGGCTGCTTAGTTGATAAGCAGTGATAAATGTTCGATGAACTTTTGATAGATTGTTCGGTCGAATATTGAAACGTCATTTGCGAGTAGGATGGGACATACTGTAGATCGAAAGTGAGTAGAATGATTTTTTCAACGCTTCGTGTTTCCCCCCCACGGTGTCGTTTCTAAATTATTTCACGTTACATCCACAGATTTAGGTGTCATGTTGTGGTGTCCAGATGTACGGTAAGTGAAAATATTGTTTATCTTCAGGCACTTCCGGTATTTAAAAGCGATAAATTGGTAAAAAGCTGATTTAGTTTTACTGGAATTTTGATATGGGAAATATATCGATGGAAACTGAAGAATGAATTAGTGAAAGAAGTTTAATTCGCCTTGTTATTGCAGTATTATTGTTAAAAAACCTTATGAACGGTCAGGGAATTTAAACCGACGATCTTTTTGTAAAGGACCTTGGTTTCATTTACTCATCCAACGCAAAGTTAGGGTGCCAATAATATCCTCTCGCTTGCGTTCTAAAGGGCGGCGTCCGTAGCGTGAGTAAACTGGCACACTACAATATACGAACGCATCGCAACAGCCCGAGAGCCGCCGACCAGCCTTGTTGGACCCTGATCTAGCGACAAGCGCAAGTAGGCCATGAACTTGGTACACGGGCCCCGCCACCTTGCGCCGTCCTCGCCCACTTTCCCCGGGCCCCGGCCCCCGGCGCCGCCGGCCACATTCCACCGGGTGGCTCGGGGTGTCGGGAGGGAGGTGTTTGGTGTGAGGAACAATAGAAGTGAAATTTTGAAAGTGAGAAGTTGAGTTTATACTTACTTGGGTTGTACCATTTGATGTGAGGAAAACTCGGTTACCCACTTAAATAAGGGGGCCTCCAGTCATAATACTTTTGGCGTTTCTACGTGCTTCTCCTATAACGCGAATGTTCACTTTCAAAGCCCGTCCATCCCCAGCGGATTATCCGAAATGGTTGATTTATGGTATAATTTTAAAAAAGCAAAAAATCTAGCGATTTCAGTTTAATATTTACGGTTTTTCATTTGTACATCGAAATTTTGCTCACTGAAATAGCTAGGTAGTTTTTTAGCCAATGTACTTCGTAATGTTATTTACTTATATACAAATTGTTTTAGTATGATGGGTTTAACCACAAATAACTATGTTTTAAGTATTTATGATTTCAAAAGAGGAACAACGTTGTCGTTTCAATTATTTTAAAACAACCATCTTGACTAAAATTATACAATCGTAATCATACGTTGAAAAACAAGTATTACCATAGTTATTAGTGTCTTTAATTTGACGATTATTCCGTCTCGTGTAATCGATCCCAAGGAAATGGCGAGAGCGGCTCTCCTCTTTGTGGTGGATTTGTCACACCTTCGCCCCGTTTCCTCACACAAATCCACCACAAAGAATACAGTTGCGCAAGACAGGACGACAGTGGCAAACCAAATAAAGTACAAATTACGGAAGTGTTCCGGACAAAGGAATAGGCTGGAATGGGGTGATTTCGACTTTCACTGTTACGTCAGGGGTTGTCCAGTGACCACGACGACGCCGACTCCGCGTCGCGACGACCGAACACCCGAAATATCCTCCTGTGCCGTGGCAAATCCGAGTGACGTTGCCATTTCCCCACGAACGGGTCCGCTTCCTACTTTCTTGGTGTGTTTTCGCGTCATTTCACTCTTCGAAATTACTCGCGCCGGAATGATTGCTGAAATGTACTTTTTGGGAACGGAATTGGGTGGTTATGAAATCAAATGGACTGATAAGGTTGTGAAATTGTACTTACTGACGTCAAGAAGGTTATTTGGTTCTATCAAATTGATAACAACAATTGAGCTGCCTTTTTGAGCTGTGAGAAGGTTAACTGATGTATTACACTTATTATGGAGAAGGATAACTCACTGTTCGGCATTAATGTTTGATGTACTTTGGTCATTCTAAGTTTCAGTGTTAAATTTTGTACATTTCCATCAGTATCTTCTGGTGAAATGAACAGTTAGTAATTTACAGGGTGGCATTTTATCATGAGATACAGGATTTTACATGTTAAATTACCGTATTATCAAATGAAATAATATTTAATAGATATGAAGCTGAATTTTGGTATGCATTTTAAACATACCTTTTAGAAACAATGTTCTCCCCCTTTTTCTCGGTTTTTTTTATTTTTTGAGGGTTGTCAGTGTTCTTATTTCATTGGTCTGTTTAGCAACGTGAGTTAATTTTTACCATATACTTTCTATTGTTTTTAGATGTGGAATCAACAAAAAAAACTTGGTCCGAATATAATCAAATTTAAAATCAAGGAAAATACTAGGCCAATAACCAATTTGTCCTATATTCAGCCTAGATTAAAACTGTGTTAGAACTCGAGACCGCCAGAAAAAATAATAAAGAGGAAATAAAAGGAAAAACTGTTGTGAGGCATCCTAAAAGATGCATTCGGAAATGCAGTCATCCATCCATTGCAGATAATTGCCTATGACACATTCGATGTATCACTATTAAACGGCCGTCTAGTACATACATATAATACGTAGTATTCTAAAAATATGGCGTTTGGATTGGTTCTCAGCTATTCAGTTTGTTGTTTGTTTGTGTTTGTTATTTAAATGCATTTTGCCTTGGTAGTGTTGCCTCAGTGTGTTGTTCTTGTTTAAAATACAGGGGTATTAATTTTGTTATATTTAAAAGGCAACTGAAATGTTTGTAATCCTATACTCTAATATGAGTAAGGCTTGCTTGCTTGCGTGCTTGCTTGCTTGCGACACGGATCTCAAAAACGGCTCCAAAGATTTCCTTCAAATGTTCAAAATAACTAATATCTGGGATAAAAATAAGTTCTAGACAGGCCTCATCCCCAGGAAAAATCAAATAATGTAAAAAAAACTAAAATGAAAAGTTAAAAAATTAACATTGGGCTTATGGAGTTTCAAATCAAAACAAAAGAATTGTAACAGCTGTTCATAATCAACCATGGAACTGTCAAAGTAATCTCATGTTGTATATGATTATTAACATGTGGTTTCCTGAGAGAAAACGTATTCTTGATTAAAAGATTTGAATGAAGATTAGAGTAGTAAAATAAATCAAAGGGACATTAAGCTATAAATAACAACTGGAGTGACCTTAAAAATATAAAAAATAGGCAAATGAGTTATACAGATCTGATTATCAGTAGGGGGAAGAGGTGAAATATTACTCCAAGTCATCTAAACAAACTGACTGACCTTCCCCCGAGCAAAGCTCGCCCCCCCCGGTACTATATATTTAATGTCGCTAGTTAATTCAAATTGAAGGAATGAGGTGAACTGTCCTAAACTCGTAAAATATTTTAGACCGTAGAGATTTAAATACCAGGAACACCTAAATACGGAAAGGAGTAATGGGAAGGGAAAGCAGTGACCTCCAGTTGATAACTGGAAGTTGGCGGATTAACTGAACTTACTCGTGAAATTAGAGCATTTTTTACTTGTAATAATGCTTCTGACATGATTGCTTAATGAGTTGTAAGCTAAGTAACCGCCGCCGGGTTATCAATAATAACTCTAAACATTTGATGTTTGTAGAAGTAATTATTAAGTAGTAAGTATTAGTCTAGCTTTGTAGAAGATATAATTTTAATATTATTTAAAACAGAAGCAAGTTTCACTTTTAAAGGGTATGGCTTTTGAAAATGGTTAGTAACGTTATGCCATAGATTAAGCATACTCCTTAGGAGTATGCTTAATCTATGGTTATGCTTAATGCGTAATGCTTTTTTGCGGCATACACATCTTTTTAAGTAAAATTATAACGCAATTTACAATTTTAAAAGGTTTATATTCCGAAATGAAACTAATTTCATCTTTAGTTTAATAATTGTTTTAGTTAAAACGTTTGTGTTGTATTGTTAATTGAACATGTATGCCACAAACGTACATTAATTATACGCCTTCATTAAAACAAAGCCTTGCGTTGTTAACAAATTCTAATGGAATGGCAAACATTCTGAACACTCATTGCTCATTAAACCATGTAAAATAACCACACCATGTACTCGCACAATTCGAAAACACATAAAATCAAGTTTTATGACACGTAAGCAGATAAGTTGATGAATGTAACCATAAAGCATATCTGACACTAACATATCTGTGAACTAGTTAAACCTAGTGTCTTCGAGGAGAGATGACAGGGTGTACGTGAGCTGTCAAGGATATTTTCTTTTGTCATTGGTATGGAAATATCTTACGTAAATATTGTTTTCAACTTTGAGGGACAGTTGGGTTATAGTGCTCGCCTCGCGATCCGGGGTTCGCCAGATCGATCCTGATCAAAATCTCAAAATGTCAAAAATGTTCGAATTTGAGCCTGTCTTCCATTTGTTTGGACTATTAATCATTGTTTTTTTTAAGAACGTGACGACCATAAATAGTAACAGGAACAGCAGGGTGCCTACCATACCTGGAAATCCAGGAAAACCTAAATCTTGATATAAAATCCAAATACCACTGACTGACTCGCTCACTCACTCGTCACAAAATCTCAAAAACCACAGAACGGATTGCAATGAAATTTGGAACATACCTTCCTCTTCCATCTTAGGTGCTCATTAAGAAAGGGTTTTAAGAAATTCCCATAGGGCTCCGCCCCACGGGGAGTCAAAGTTCCAGTCCTGTGTTATTCTTATGGACATTCACTTTAAGCTTGCGCTGATGAAAATACAAACAGGTGATCTTGATTCGTAGTAGTTCCACGGGCTAGCAACAGAATGCAGCATACACAACTGTCAGTTTATATATATTAAGATTATTTGCGGGGTGAATCTTGCGGAAACAGCTAGTTATACATAAGATTTTTAAAACCTGGAAAAATCTGGGATTCATGTAAACAAATTGAAAGTCAGTAAAATTTTGAGGAAGTCCTAAACTACTGATAGTTTCCTTTAGGACTGAATTTCAATTTTTTACTGTAATTAAAATCGAGTTTTATAGGTAAATAATTTAAGAACCCAATAGAACTAATATCAAGGCAAAATTCAGTGGACATTAAATAATTTGTTTGGAAACAAAGTCAAAGTACTTGGTTAAAATTACAATTTTGATTAATTAAAACTTGGAATTTCTCATTAATAAAACTGATCGGAAACAATGCAAAAGTCAGGGAAATTTACGCGGACGGTTTATTAGGCACTGACCAGGGTTTGGACCGTTCCCTGTGAAAACGTCAAAAAGTACCACTGGCGTGGTAAAAAAATACACGTAACCAGTTTCAGCGATGTATCCGCTCGGTGAGGCGGGGAGCAAACAGCAAAGCGCGGGGAGTGGAATTTCCTAACTAGGCTACCGTGTCACTTGCGGCTCTTATTTCTCGCCACCGTACTGCCGCTGCCAGTGATGCCAGTGATGCAATCTACCATCTGATAACGACGAGACTGCCAGCTAACGTCCAATCACCGTGACTCCTCCATCTCATCTTGATGGCAGGTTTTTACTGCGGGACTCTTCAGACTGCTCTTGCTGCATGCGTCATTTGAGTTATAGTATTTAAGGCCACGCTCCCCCTCCGGTCATATTGGATTGATTCTCCATAAGGGCAATGCTAACTAAACATCTATTTAGGACCCACATTTTGATTTAATTTTCAATCTGATTTAGGTAATTTTTTTGACTACTCAAAATAAAGTAAAGAGTGATTTTTGCGAGTAAAAATTCGTATAAGTGTTACAGATTAGCAGAAAAAATTGTCAAACTTAAAAAAATTACATTTTGTATTAAATATTATAGGTAATTCATTTTCAAAATATCTTCAACAATAATCACCCGCGATAAAAATATCTTTCAATTGACACCAAAATCAAAATTTCATCTCAAGATATAAGCGAAAAATTTGTGTCCAAACTTAACATTATTCTAATGGGCGATAAAACCAATATGGCCGGAGGGGGAGCGTCGCCTTGAGTGAATTTACGCGATGACGTACTGGAATTGTCATTTCAGTTATATATACATATGTTTTTGTTGCCCAACAACATATTTATAGTGTTCGAATTAGCTTTCCCGCTCGTTGAAATTAGCGTTCGCCTGATTTCAGTTTTGTAGTTAAAACCACACAACTGATCAAATTCCAAAATTCTGATTTGTTTGTGTTTTAATTTGACCCTTTTATCTAATGAGTGCCAATAGGAGAATATTTATCGAACAAAAAACTAATATTGTTCCTAAAATTTTCTGACCAAAAACATGTATATATACATGCACTTTTCTCAAACTTAACTTGCACTTTTTTTGTAGTTCCTGGTACGGTTTGGATTTAAAAATAGATAACGTCCTTCTGCTGAAAGATCACCATTCCAGGCTTAAATTTTTACTTTTTCATATGTATTATTAGGTACCTGTTCCTGTCACGGCGATGGTATGTTTCTATTTTTGGATTGCAAAGGTTTTGATAACTATTTCCCAAATTTAATGTTACTTCAACAATATGTACACTGTGGTTCGTCTAGATTATTTTATTTTGTTTCTCCAAGTATTATTTGGAAAGTAGGATAGTGAATTGGCATGTTATCATTACGCCAATTAAATAAATGAGATTTATCATCGAGTTACCGTACAAAGCTATTATTTAAGTTAAATAAGCTTATCGATGTAAATTCAATGAGAATCATATTCGTCTCTAAGGGTTTATTCAGACTATCTTTTACGGCTTAAACAATCAATACATTTAAAACTGGGTTAATTTCTTGAGTCTTCACGAATTTAAGCACCGCGAAAGTCGGTTATACAGTAGTCTCGATTATCCGACCTTCGGTTATCCGACATTCCGTGTTATCCGACCGTCCCCGTACACGATCGAACGATCAATTTCAGCGCAAGAAAAAAAAAATCAACATTTTTTAACATAGTTTTTATAATTTTCCCTGTTTTCCGACCGTCCCCGTGCACGCGCTTAAAAGAAAAAAAATCTAAATTTTTTTATTATTTTCCGTGTTGTCCGACCTTCCCGCTTATCCGACCTTGCCGCGGCCGGTTTAGGTCGGATAATCGAGACTCTACTGTAATATAATTATTTCGTCGGTAGAAGAATCGCCTTAACCCCTTTGAAGTATGTAATAAGTTGTGTAAGACGTGTTAGTAATTCAAATGTATCCAATATATTTCTTATTTGCATTCGCAGCTATCAATGTACCCTGGTATCTACTCGTTTCGAAAGGGTAGGCCTAGATAATTAAATAAGGACATACAAATCAAACAAGTGAAACAATGGATTAGTATCTGTTTCAATCGTATAGATATTCAGAAGGAAAAGCGTCACACAAAACAATGTACAAAGGCAAATTTACCTTATCTGGCATTGTTAGCCCAAATAAACCAGTCAGAGGTAATTATCAGTCGTTACTTTGTTTAATTGGCCGCAATTTGCCTCGTAGGACGACGAGCAGAACGAGGGTAATTAACTAACAATACCAGCTAAACGTGCATATCCTTATCACCTGCGTGGATGTGATCATCGTCCACTCGGCGCATGAATCGACGGAGCGCTTACCGGATAACCGGATAAATACCCGTGTATTTATGATATTTATGTAAAAACGCTAATGTAATGTATATCTGCCCTTACTACCCTTGTTATTATCAATGTATAACATTTGAGGATATTTTATTGATTACATTTGTTAGTTGTTTTACCAATAAATAAATAATAACATGGACATTTTTGTACAAGACCTGTCAAGCTTACAAACCACACAACTGCCAACCTATGAAGGAGCTGGTTAAATACAGGGCATTCTAAAAAAATTTAAAAAGAAGTAATTATATAATTGGACAAATACAGAACAAAATCACAATGTAATGTAATTTAAATTATTTCCCTCCAAAACTTCAAATTTATTGAACACTCCAAAAGACCATCAAAGTAATAAATACCCAGTTCTGGGTATTTATCTCGATCTTGTTCAGAAGTTAAATGTTTGTGGTAACCATTTTGTATACTCTTCAAAACAGTTTTTATGATCATTTTATAATCTTTACGGCATAGGAATTTCAATGAACTTAGTAAAATTCCCCTAAATGTTACAAAAATCATAAATACCCACGTTTTGAGTATTTACCCGGGGCTGGGGGTAAGTACCCGGGTAAATACCCATATTTTATTTACCCACCCGCTGAGTATTTACCCGACCCACATCACTATAGCAATGAAGAGGAGTATGTTTAGTCTCACCCACTCGACACTCATCATTAATTCATATACGCCTTGAAATACGCCCTAGTTGTCGGCGTCTCACACAGTGTAGTAATTAGCTAGCTTGATTTCCAAGTTGAAACTGAACCCCTGAGGTTTGAAACAAGTGGTACTGGACCATTGTATGGGACCACTCTGCAGGATCACCAGGTAATTTAAACCTTTTTGAAAATTCTCAACCCGCATTTTAATTAGGTCCCTGGAAAACAGTTTAATACCTCCATAGTGTGAACCTGATAATGACGTTTTTTTCTTCAACTTCCCCGTCGGTTGAAGTGCCGTGTTTTCGTGTGTCCTCGACAATTCGATGGAGCGGAAAACAGCCTTGCTCCAACTCTTCGCCCGTCGTCCCCCAGTGTTATCGCGATATCTCGCCACGCTTCGGTAGATCACTCGGCGTTACCTCAGCACGTAGTCATCGCGTAGTCAAGGCCACTCGCGGCCTTCGCCACGTGAATGTTGCCGCCCCAAGGCCCAGAGCTGCCGTGTGGCGTGGTGACCGACTGGCTTGCTCCAACTCCTCGCCCATCGTCCCCCAGTGTTATCGCGATAACTCGCCACGCTTCGGTAGATCACTCGGCGTTACCTCAGCACGTAGTCATCGCGGAGTCACGGCCACTCGCGGCCTTCGCCACGTGCATGTTGCCGCCCCAAGGCCCAGGACTGCCGTATGGAGTGATGACCGACGACCGGCTTGCTCCAACTCCTCGCCCATCGTCCCCCAGTGTTATCGCGATATCTCGCCACGCTTCGGTAGATCACTCGGCGTTACCTCAGCACGTAGTCATCGCGGAGTCACGGCCACTCGCGGCCTTCGCCACGTGAATGTTGCCGCCCCAAGGCCCAGGACTGCCGTATGGAGTGATGACCGACGACCGGCTTGCTCCAACTCCTCGCCCATCGTCCCCCAGTGTTTTCGCAATATCTCGCCACGCTACGGTAGATCACTCGGCGTTACCTCAGCACGCAGTCATGGCGGAGTCACGGCCACTCGCGGCCTTCGCCACGTGAATGTTGCCGCCCCAAGGCCCAGGACTGCCGTGTGGCGTGGTGACCGACCGGCTTGCTCCAACTCCTCGCCCATCGTCCCCCAGTGTTATCGGGATATCTCGCCACGCTTCGGTAGATCACTCGGCGTTACCTCAGCACGTAGTCATCGCGGAGTCACGGCCACTCGCGGCCTTCGCCACGTGAATGTTGCCGCCCCAAGGCCCAGGACTGCCGTGTGGCGTGGTGACCGACCGGCTTGCTCTAACTCCTCGCCCATCGTCCCCCAGTGTTTTCGCAATATCTCGCCACGCTACGGTAGATCGCTCGGCGTTACCTCAGCACGCAGTCATCGCGGAGTCACGGCCACTCGCGGCCTTCGCCACGTGAATGTTGCCGCCCCAAGGCCCAGAGCTGCCGTGTGGCGTGGTGACCGACCGGCTTGCTCCAACTCCTCGCCCATCGTCCCCCAGTGTTATCGCGATATCTCGCCACGCTTCGGTAGATCACTCGGCGTTACCTCAGCACGCAGTCATCGCGGAGTCACGGCCACTCGCGGCCTTCGCCACGTGAATGTTGCCGCCCCAAGGCCCAGAGCTGCCGTGTGGCGTGGTGACCGACCGGCTTGCTCCAACTCCTCGCCCATCGTCCCTCAGTGTTATCGCGATATCTCGCCACGCTTCGGTAGATCGCTCGGCGTTACCTCAGCACGTAGTCATCGCGGAGTCACGGCCACTCGCGGCCTTCGCCACGTGAATGTTGCCGCCCCAAGGCCCAGGACTGCCGTGTGGCGTGGTGACCGACCGGCTTGCTCTAACTCCTCGCCCATCGTCCCCCAGTGTTTTCGCAATATCTCGCCACGCTTCGGTAGATCACTCGGCGTTACCTCAGCACGTAGTCATCGCGGAGTCACGGCCACTCGCGGCCTTCGCCACGTGAATGTTGCCGCCCCAAGGCCCAGGACTGCCGTGTGGCGTGGTGACCGACCGGCTTGCTCCAACTCCTCGCCCATCGTCCCCCAGTGTTATCGCGATATCTCGCCACGCTTCGGTAGATCACTCGGCGTTACCTCAGCACGCAGTCATCGCGGAGTCACGGCCACTCGCGGCCTTCGCCACGTGAATGTTGCCGCCCCAAGGCCCAGAACTGCCGTGTGGCGTGGTGACCGACCGGCTTGCTCCAACTCCTCGCCCATCGTCCCCCAGTGTTATCGCGATAACTCGCCACGCTTCGGTAGATCACTCGGCGTTACCTCAGCACGTAGTCATCGCGGAGTCACGGCCACTCGCGGCCTTCGCCACGTGAATGTTGCCGCCCCAAGGCCCAGGACTGCCGTGTGGCGTGGTGACCGACCGGCTTGCTCCAACTCCTCGCCCATCGTCCCCCAGTGTTATCGCGATATCTCGCCACGCTTCGGTAGATCACTCGGCGTTACCTCAGCACGTAGTCATCGCGGAGTCACGGCCACTCGCGGCCTTCGCCACGTGAATGTTTTCGCCCCAAGGCCCAGAGCTACCGTGTGGCGTGGTGACCGACCGGCTTGCTCCAACTCCTCGCCCATCGTCCCCCAGTGTTATCGCGATATCTCGCCACGCTTCGGTAGATCGCTCGCCGTTACCTCAGCACGCAGTCATGGCGGAGTCACGGCCACTCGCGGCCTTCGCCACGTGAATGTTTTCGCCCCAAGGCCCAGAGCTACCGTGTGGCGTGGTGACCGACCGGCTTGCTCCAACTCCTCGCCCATCGTCCCCCAGTGTTTTCGCAATATCTCGCCACGCTACGGTAGATCGCTCGGCGTTACCTCAGCACGCAGTCATGGCGGAGTCACGGCCACTCGCGGCCTTCGCCACGTGAATGTTTTCGCCCCAAGGCCCAGAGCTACCGTGTGGCGTGGTGACCGACCGGCTTGCTCCAACTCCTCGCCCATCGTCCCCCAGTGTTTTCGCAATATCTCGCCACGCTACGGTAGATCGCTCGGCGTTACCTCAGCACGCAGTCATGGCGGAGTCACGGCCACTCGCGGCCTTCGCCACGTGAATGTTTTCGCCCCAAGGCCCAGAGCTACCGTGTGGCGTGGTGACCGACCGGCTTGCTCCAACTCCTCGCCCATCGTCCCCCAGTGTTATCGCGATATCTCGCCACGCTTCGGTAGATCGCTCGGCGTTACCTCAGCACGTAGTCATCGCGGAGTCACGGCCACTCGCGGCCTTCGCCACGTGAATGTTTTCGCCCCAAGGCCCAGAGCTACCGTGTGGCGTGGTGACCGACCGGCTTGCTCCAACTCCTCGCCCATCGTCCCCCAGTGTTTTCGCAATATCTCGCCA
Source organism: Allygus modestus (assembly GCA_963675035.1). Classification (NCBI taxonomy): domain Eukaryota; kingdom Metazoa; phylum Arthropoda; class Insecta; order Hemiptera; family Cicadellidae; genus Allygus; species Allygus modestus. Next base: position 15,090,123 of record OY776116.1, read on the forward strand.
CGCTACGGTAGATCGCTCGGCGTTACCTCAGCACGCAGTCATGGCGGAGTCACGGCCACTCGCGGCCTTCGCCACGTGAATGTTTTCGCCCCAAGGCCCAGAGCTACCGTGTGGCGTGGTGACCGACCGGCTTGCTCCAACTCCTCGCCCATCATCCCCCAGTGTTTTCGCAATATCTCGCCACGCTACGGTAGATCGCTCGGCGTTACCTCAGCACGCAGTCATGGCGGAGTCACGGCCACTCGCGGCCTTCGCCACGTGAATGTTTTCGCCCCAAGGCCCAGAGCTACCGTGTGGCGTGGTGACCGACCGGCTTGCTCCAACTCCTCGCCCATCGTCCCCCAGTGTTTTCGCAATATCTCGCCACGCTACGGTAGATCGCTCGGCGTTACCTCAGCACGCAGTCATCGCGGAGTCACGGCCACTCGCGGCCTTCGCCACGTGAATGTTGCCGCCCCAAGGCCCAGGACTGCCGTGTGGCGTGGTGACCGACCGGCTTGCTCCAACTCCTCGCCCATCGTCCCCCAGTGTTATCGCGATATCTCGCCACGCTTCGGTAGATCGCTCGGCGTTACCTCAGCACGTAGTCATCGCGGAGTCACGGCCACTCGCGGCCTTCGCCACGTGAATGTTGCCGCCCCAAGGACTGCCGTGTGGCGTGATGACCGACCGGCGTCAGGCTTGCGTCAGAACTATTGTAGTGCGTTAGGTGGAACGGCGTCGACTTGACAAGTACTGTTATATCCCTGGTTGTAGATTTGTCAAGTTGTATTTACGTTGTGCCACATTTCCTCCAGTAGTAAAGGCATTTAAAATCTCTGGAATAAAAAATATAATCGAATAACGAACGTATCTCTAAAACAGTGACACACGTTTTTATGAAAATACCCACTCGTACAGGCAATTGAATATTCTTGACGAAAGTGTTGAAACTTTTATCCTTATTAATTTCAAAAATGAACACGTACTTACGACTACAGGTCTAGTAATACAAAATAAGTTAATTGCCACGTTTTGTTATTTTTTGCCGTTTAAGTTTAAAAACAATCCTGTAAAATGGCCGAGGCTAATGGGAAATGCTTGTGTAAGTCATGGTAAACCGAATCAAGGAACTTAGGCGAAAATATTAAGTTTTTTACCCACAAATACATTTGAATAGTGTTAGCAAGAAAAAATAAGAACAAAATAATTTGTTGATGTATCCCTCGAAATAAAACAAAACTAGTGGCTTACAGGGGCTATAGCTCCTAACATATGGTTTTTGTGTAAGTGGATAATCACAGCTGATCATTAGTTTATTTTGATTATTAATAAAAATACTGGAGTGATATTTTCATAAGAAAATCGTTGGATCTTTGAAGACAAGTGGGGCGTAGTCCACGTAATTTTTGACATTTCTGATATTTTCCCCCCGTCCTTTTGGCCCTGAAGCTTTAAAATGAATCGTCATATCCCTAGCTCGAGATATTTCTTGGGGACCGATTCGCTTACGGAATCAAAAGATATAGGTGATCAAATCCGAACTCATTCTACGTACTTTATCTTGGACAGCTGTGCTACTAGTTCTGAATTTAATACTAACATGAGGTGATCGAGCGTCTAGCTGTTTTTTACAGATAGTACTTTGTAATGTTTCGTAAAACGCGTATAGTGTATACTCTGTGGTACGATGTATGGCCAGCTAATTTATTATCTTGGCGGCAGTAAGAATCATCAGGCGCCAAACTTCCTTTACACTTAGTGTGACAGATGACAAATTGATTGATCATAAACATATACGGTATTTAGTCTTCCAAAAAAATGTTGATAAAACACAAAATAGTTTGCATAATATTTTACTTCTCAAACTAGCGCTAAACCAAAGGATTACAAACATAACGTCGGCCTCGGGCAGTGAGGACACTGAGGACGGACCAGGCGATCGCCGATGCCAGCCAGCGCCGGCAGCATTCTTTCGATGTCAAAGCCCCGGAGAAAAAACTACATTGTCTCTTTTCTTTCGCATCCTGGGAAACTAACGCAACAGCGGTCAATTCATAAGCAAACAATCCTTTGTTTTTGCTGGAAAACGCCTTTTACAGTTACATTTGATGGGCGAATTATGTAATGATAGATTGTTAGTTACTGGTGTCGTTGATAAATGAATTAGTGTTTGAAGTCCTGGAACGAGTACAAAAAGGCTTTAATATGCGTGGAATTCTCTAGTTATTAGTTAATATTTGAACACCGACATTACAATGTAATACGAGGGAACCGAGCCTTGCTCGGTGATAATGAGTTCGTAATCGCTTTTAATCACAAAGAACGTTACGTTCTTACGATCTTTACGTTCTCTGTGCTTTTGAAGAAATATTTTTAGTTTTTATTTGAAACTACATAAACTCAATGTCATCAGCTTCTCACCGTGTTTCAAATGAGTACTCCACAAACATTGTGTTTATCACTGGGGTTAAGGATTTGTTGGTCCAATTGGTTTTAGATACCCAAAACCTCATATTTTAAAAATGTAAGCAACATTCTTTCGCAGGATGCGGATATCTAGTTTGCACATAAACATTAAAGACAAGAAAGTTAAGTAACATTTTAAAGGCAGATAGAATGAATTAATTAATTTCTGTAGTCTTTGTGCAGGTATAGATGTGTTTTACGATTATTTAGTGGTATTTTTTAAACTATGAATTAATTTTTGCAATCACTTTTTCCTCTTCAATGTCTTATATTTTATTTTATACTTTTGATTCAACACAGCAGCTCTCTCTCTATTATATTCTATTGAGTTGAAGAGTAGCGGAACCTTAAGAAGTGTAAAATAAACTGAAGCTTTGTTTAATAAGCAAGCAAACCCCCGGTACTTTAGTATGGTTTGGGAACTTTTTCCAGAAGGAAGTATATGCCAGTGTTCGGATGTATTCTCAATTCAGTTTTTTATTTATTTCATCAGTGATGCACTTGTCACATATCATTCGTTAATTTGTCACATAAAAAATAAACAAATTTACAAGAAACAACAGTGATAAATAACACTGATTTGACGTTGATGTATACAAATAAAACTGAACTCTATACACCTGAACCACTGTGAGATCAGCCCTCACAAAAAAGGGTTTTGGCTGATTCTTAAATCGGTCTGCGATTCATGTGGCACGGAGTGGTATAGCCGATGTTCGTCGTGGTAGGAGTTGGGGTTATGACACATGCGGCGCTCATTATAAAACACCGTGTGACGCGGCTACCGTTAGTCCATCGCCGACATGCGCTGTACGGCTGAGCGGCTGACGATAGCCTCTGAGGGGGCTCCAGTCACGAAGCATTTGGCGTTTCTACCTGATTCCCAAGTAAGGCCAATGTTAATCTTCAAAGCCCGTCCCCCCTTAGCGGATTATACTATATAGTTTATTTATAGCTCATTTTAGAGGGGAAAAAATACCTAGCGATTTCAGTGAACAAAATGACCATATCTATCTATATAAATCATTCACAACCCCTTTTTTTGACGTGACTCCATAACTCGAGAACGAGTGCACCAAATTGGACGATTCTTTTTTTGTTTTGTTCCTTAATGCCAGGGGAAGGTTTGTATGAAAGAAAATTTTCAATCCACCCAACCATTATTTAGTAATTTGGCTTTAAAAATTGTAAAAAATGCCTTTAAATTAACATTGGTGGAAAATGCTTTTATTAAACTGTGAAATACAAAAGAGATAATTTCCAATTACAAAGAAACTATCATGATTAAATATCAATCAAATACATTTCATGAAACATAACGTACTTAGTATATAGTGAAAGGTTTTCCCCAAATGAGAAAAAGGGTTTATATTTATAATTCGTGAACAAATAAATCATTAATATAAGAATTTGAGGGACAACGTTCTCCTGTAGACTTATCCCAAACCATTAACAATTTATCCCCTAGATGGCAGCACCTGATATTTGAAAATTTCCAATGCCATTTGGTTTGATCATATGTAATCAATACTAAGATTTAAATGAGTTAAAAAACATGTGTTTATTTGTTTACATTTTGGTTTTTATTTTGTCAAGGATTTAGAAATTGTACTTAGTTCAAAGCTTTTTTAATAACCAAGGTAAAAAGTGTTATAATTTGAGCTGTAATCTTTTCATTTAACTGTGCTATAATGTGAACCAGAATCTTTATATAACTTTTTTGTGGCATCAATTTGGAAAATCCATGCTTTTCACATGGCCAACTCTATGTCGCCTGTTCCAGTGTCGGAAACCCATCAAACTTATTTATTTATGCGCCAAAAAACAAGACTAATAATGTTGTATACCAAAAAGCATTACAATAAACGATATTCACATTAAAGACAGGACAACGTCTGTCGGGGGTCATCTAGTCACAAATAATAATTGTTCAATACAATTTCATATTTACAATGTTTCATGGGTGAGTTGTTTGAGATATCGAAATTCAGCCCTCTGAAATTTCTTGGTATTTTTGTGTTCTTTAAAATGAACCACAAGTCATCGATTTCGGGTAATCCGTCGATGAGGGCTTTGAAAGTTAACATTGGCTTAATAGGAGTCGCGGGTAGAAGCGGTTGACTGGCGCCCCCTCTTAATTTACAGGGTGTACCAAAATACGTCTTGGCGCATTCGAATAAAAGTTCGCGTACTCTCGCACTCACTGACCTGACAATCCCAACGAATATACTCTTGTAACGGTAAAAACAATCGATTTCGATCATCGAAGAATGAAACTTGCTGGAAAAGAAAAGTCGTTGAACGTTTTATCAAGCTAGTGAGAGTGGAGGTCTCTGGTATGATGGGAATATCAAGTGCTTTGAATCTGAAGTATCGAGTAGTTTACTCTGTGCCCTTTGTGGTGGGCTGAGGTCCGAACGGACGAAGGCGCCCGAAATGGTTCGAAACGCCAAAAAGTATATATATATACTTGATTTTTGTGTAGTTATTTAAATTGTAATTTTGTTACTTTCATATTTGTCCTTACATATTTTTATTAGCCTATTATAACTTTTACCTTATATAGTACATTAATTTGTTTGGAACATAAATTGTGATTTAGTTATTAAAAACCTTTACTACAGTAATTGTTGTGAGAAACCCATTAGTGACATGGAAATTATATTTTAAAGTGATTTTATAATATAATTAAAATAGAGAATAGGGCTACATATCGAACATAATCGTAACGATTGAATATTTTATTTGAAAAGTTACAGTGTACTCGAGTCTTGGACGGGATAGTGAGTGAGTATAGAGTACAGAGTACGCAACCATAGATTAAGCATACTCCTAAGGAGGATGTTTAAGCTATGACGCAACGAACCCAGTACTAGTACTTGGATCGGTGTACTCGGACTGCAAACGAGTACGAAGAGTTCTCGAGTACAAGAAATAAAGCATCGAGAACTACGAGTACAATGGGTGTACTCGACTACGTGAGTACTTTATACTCGAGTACGCACATCACTAGTGTATAGTCAGTGTCACTAGTCTCTGGGTTCAAAGAGCTATGTTGCATCATACGAGGATGTTCCGAGCTGGAACAGCTGTCGTGTATGTGTAGTGGTGTTGGCATTGTTTACAAATAATTTAGTGTTGGCTATTATACGAGTACAATGGGTGTACTCGAGTACGCACATCACTAGCATTGACTATATACACTAGTGTATAGTCAGTGTCACTAGTCTCTGGGTTCAAAGAGCTATGTTGCATCATACGAGGATGTTCCGAGCTGGAACAGCTGTCGTGTATGTGTAGTGGTGTTGGCATTGTTTACAAATAATTTAGTGTTGGCTATTATACGAGTACAATGGGTGTACTCGAGTACGCACATCACTAGCATTGACTATATACACTAGTGTATAGTCAATGTCACTAGTGTCTGGGTTCAAAGAGCTATGTTGCATCATACGAGGATGTTCCGAGCTGGAACAGCTGTCGTGTATGTAGTGGTGTTGGCATTGTTTACAAATAATTTAGTGTTGGCTATTATACGAGTACAATGGGTGTACTCGAGTACGCACATCACTAGCATTGACTATATACACTAGTGTATAGTCAGTGTCACTAGTCTCTGGGTTCAAAGAGCTATGTTGCATCATACGAAGATGTTCCGAGCTGGAACAGCTGTCGTGTATGTGTAGTGGTGTTGGCATTGTTTACAAATAATTTAGTGTTGGCTATTATACGAGTACAATGGGTGTACTCGAGTACGCACATCACTAGCATTGACTATATACACTAGTGTATAGTCAATGTCACTAGTGTCTGGGTTCAAAGAGCTATGTTGCATCATACGAGGATGTTCCGAGCTGGAACAGCTGTCGTGTATGTAGTGGTGTTGGCATTTTTTACAAATAATTTAGTGTTGGCTATTATACGAGTACAATGGGTGTACTCGAGTACGCACATCACTAGCATTGACTATATACACTAGTGTATAGTCAGTGTCACTAGTCTCTGGGTTCAAAGAGCTATGTTGCATCATACGAAGATGTTCCGAGCTGGAACAGCTGTCGTGTATGTGTAGTGGTGTTGGCATTGTTTACAAATAATTTAGTGTTGGCTATTATACGAGTACAATGGGTGTACTCGAGTACGCACATCACTAGCATTGACTATATACACTAGTGTATAGTCAATGTCACTAGTCTCTGGGTTCAAAGAGCTATGTTGCATCATACGAGGATGTTCCGAGCTGGAACAGCTGTCGTGTATGTGTAGTGGTGTTGGCATTGTTTACAAATAATTTAGTGTTGGCTATTATACGAGTACAATGGGTGTACTCGAGTACGCACATCACTAGCATTGACTATATACACTAGTGTATAGTCAATGTCACTAGTGACTGGGTTCAAAGAGCTATGTTGCATCATACGAGGATGTTCCGAGCTGGAACAGCTGTCGTGTATGTAGTGGTGTTGGCATTGTTTACAAATAATTTAGTGCTGGCTATTATTTTGATGAACCATAATTATTTCAATCAATATACAATAAATAACTGACGATGCACATTAACAAAACGTTTGCTATAATCTTCTGTGTTTTCAAAACAAAATTAGTAAAATTAAATGGAAGGCTGCGCGTCTGAGCTTGTGAACGAGCAGCGAGTTTACACTTTCCGGTAACACCACGGACGATGGAGAGTAGTTATGGCCGTAGTTGGAACCCTTTCATAAATAACAACCGTAACCAAGGAAGAAACGAAGGATAAACCAGGACTGCAGTTAATATTAGAAGGACGTGAACGGAGTTAAAGGAATTACCAGATGGAATGTTTCTTTGGAAGAAACTAATCCTGTGGTGAAGGATTTTATGGTTACTGTATAATTGATTCGATCAAGGGAGAAACTACAGTTAAGTCAGGACTGTAGTTAATATTATAAGGCCGAGGACGGCGTTAAGGAATTACCAGAAGAAATATTTCCTTGGAAGAGAAAAACCCTGTGGAGAGCGTGGTGAATGATGTTATCGTGCAATTACTTCATTGAAGTTTATGCTGTGTGAAATGAACATCGGAACTCCATTATTAGGAGTGCTAAGACCATTTTATTGTTTAATAAAAGCTTATGAGGTTAGTTAAGAATGTCATGATCATTTGGCAGACACTTCCGCAAACTGGAGGGGTGTGGAGCGGAGCTGCTACACAATAAGAAATCATGAGGTTAGTTAAGAATGTCATGATCATTTGGCAGACACTTCCGCAAACTGGAGGGGTGTGGAGCGGAGCTGCTACACAATAAGAAATCATAAATTATTGATATTAGTGAATTTCCTGTGGAAAGTGAAGTATTAGCATGACCGGCACGGTCTAACACGTGCATTAACTATTAGCACGGTGAAACTTAAGCCTGGGACAACCATAGAAGTTCCTAACGTGACCCCCTGAACACGGTTTTGGGGGGGGGGTCGTTCAAAATTGTATATATATACACACACACACACACACATATATATATATATATATACTGTGTGTGTATATATATATATATATATGTGTGTGTGTGTGTGTGTGTGTGTGTGTGTGTGTGTGTGTTTTTGCACTCTACCGGTCGCATTTTTTGTCCGATTTACTTCAAATTTGGTAGGGAAGTTCCTTTCTATAATCAGTTGTACAAGTTTGTTGTGCAAAACAATCGGAAAACTCTAAACCCCTTGTTTTGGGGATTAATCTTTCAAATTTAGAGTTTTTGGGCCCAAAAAGGGTCAGAAAAGCCCTGGGTGTAAAATTAATGCATGTAAAAAGATGGGAATTAGTGAGGCAAAACTTAAGCCCTCTCTCGTCATTCCAGCATACATATCTACCGAGTTATTAAAGAAAATGTCTATCGACCAAATACAGTACGTTGTATTAGTTTACATTCTAAAAGCCTGTTATTCATTTATTTGTTGGTGTACTATTATCATCACCAGTAACCTCACGCCTACTTTCAAGCTTGGCTTGACTTTCTCCTAACCTTTTAATGCGCAACATTTTATTCCCGGCATTGCAGGTAAATAAAACCAGGAGCATAAGATCAGCCAAAAATTGATTTTTTCTAATTTCAATAAACATAGGAATAAATGTATGTTTTTACACTGATTTTGAGTTTTTAAAGATTGTTTTGTGGAAATTCACTTCCCTCACGTCAGCGTGCTGCGTGCGAACTCGTTTTAACTTACATCGTCGAACATGTGATTTTAGTTCAAGTTTTGAGTTGTCACTGCCCCAGTTACAAAGAACCCCGAAAAGCCCAGCTTTCATGTCTGAGCATACTACATTGATTTTTGTAATTTAAATCGCTTAATTGGTAAAGCAGTTGTAATGAATCTTGACGTTACGTTTTCACTTGTATCGTGTCCAGTGCATTTTTAACACAGAGTTAATTAATTACCATTCTTCATAAAGCCTGTAAAGATTATCCATCTACAAGTTATAATAAGCTTGAAAATCCTTATTACTCTATGAATAAATTATCGTATGCTTATGATTATGCTTATGCTTATCGTATGATTATTTGGCTAAATAAAATAATCGCTCTCGATTAGACTAACATTACCAACTATTGTCAGAGGGGCGAATCCTAGAGGATTTTCTAATAGTGTTATTTGTTTGAATGTACGTGTAGAAACCATAATATCATAGGCAATTGGTACACAACTTGGTAGTTTGTTTGTAATCACGCATTATAATTTGGTACGGTGCGACGGAGTTCCGCTTTAATATATATATATATATATATATATATATATATATATATATATATATATATATATATATTAGAAGAATCGTATACAAATGTTGAGAGATTTTTAGTTTTGATTAAAATATTTTTTCCTTGGACAGTTTATTTGGGACTTTTTATAAATTTGAGCCTTGAGAATGTATTCCGGGTGTATTCCTTAAGTTAAATAACGTAGTTTAAGTAACACTGTGCATTACTAAATAAGATTTAGTATTCTAAAAAAATTGTTTTAACTTCACATGAAAGAAGTTAATAAAGGTTTCGCGTTGGACATTCTAATTGGAATTAATTTTCTCCACTATAGCCGGAGCTTTCTTTCTGCATTGAGTAATCGTAAGGAAACAATTATAAGTTTCTGCGGTAAAAGTGGACAGTGAAATCTGCGAATCGGGCAGGATGAATCGGCGCAAGATGTTCAGGGGTCGCAAAGTGGCGGTTGCCGGGGCGGCGGTAATAGGTGGAAAGTAGTGGCGGTCGTGGCGGAGCCTGCAGCCGGAGCCGTAGGACTATAAACATAGTTCTATAGTGTTTATAGTTCTATGGTGTTTTATAGTTCTATGGCCGCAGCGGGGCGGTGGTCGTAGACAAGACAATGTTGGGAAGTCTGTCTATAATTGTTAACACTACTTTTCTCTCTTTGCTAATGATGTCCACTGGGGATTATTAAACCAAGTGTTACGATGTGTTTCGTATTGGGATCTCTAAATTATACGGTACCTGATTGTTAGTCATGTTTGTACTCGCAATTATTACCAGCAAACGGCTTTCATTTAGTACAAACCGCATGTAAATAGGTTGAATGGAATTCTCAAATAAAATGTCCAAAGAACTCCAAAAGATTGAAATTTTACCCCATGTGAAATGCCCACGTTATTATGTTATTTTTCATAAAGAAAATCATATACTTAAAAATCATATTACTTGAAAATTCCGTGATATTAAAACACATTTACCTTCCCGGGCTATGGACGGATATATCCGTCGTACTTCATTTCTGTTCCGGGCTGAAAGCGGATATATTTTTCTTGTATATTTTCTTTTCCGGGATGAAGACGGATATATCCGTCCAAGAATACGAAATATTATAAGTCGTATACATTACGATGGTAAATATCATATTGCCTTATGAACGGATAATTTAGTTTTTGCAGTTAGGTTTTTGCAGGAAGCAAATAAAACAAGGAATGACTTAGATTATTATATAACGGAAATATCCGTACTCCGCCCGCAAAAATACTCATGATTATCGGCAGTATTCATATTTCTTGATTTGTCGTTCCGGGCGGCGGACGGATATATACGTCCACCTAAGTGTTTTTGCGGGCCAGTGGCGGATATATCCGTCTTCTCGAATTTTATTTTCCTTGTAACATGTGTAAAAAAAATTCTTTCAACACTAAAAACACTTTTTATCTGAATTCAAAAGTAAGTATCTGAATTCAACATCTGAATTATTTTGAACGAATTAATAACATAACATAACTTTATATCCCGAACTTTGGGCTTGAAAAAATTACGCCCCAGCCCGCCATTTAATTTAGCCCTGGAAGGGTTAAACTAGATGTTTTTAGGAATTAGCACTTTCATTTTACAGTTTAGTAGTTTTAGGTGTTCATGTCGACTAAATATAAAATAATACCGTGAGAGCCTATCAGGAATGTTTGTATTTTTTTCTAGAGTACCAGGTATCCTGCCTGAATTTTAGAGTGCATCTTTGGTGGCAAACCAGTACTTAATTTGTACCTTAGTGATTTAGTGTGCAGGTTGTATAGAATTTGTCTCAAGGAACTTCCTTGAGACACTCCCCTTGTCTTCATTAGGTCTGACATTTACAAATTGCTTTCCATTATCTACAGAGAATGAAACCAACTTGCGGCGACTGATCGAATCCAATATATTTTAGAGATGAACAAATTCAGTTTTGTCTGATCGTATAAAAATTATAGTTAGAATAAAAGTAATTTGTAATAGAACGAGAAAAGTTTTGAGTTAATATATATAATTAAGTGCATTAATTTAACAGTGTTCTTTAAAACAGTTTTACAATTGGGTTCTTAACAGGGGGCTCCAATCACGTAACATTTGTCGATTCTACTAGCTCCTTCAATAAGTATTATTGAAGGATATAAAAAAATCCTTACAATAATGATCCTTTAAGGATGATTTGTTAACTTTCAAAACCCGCCCCTCCTCAACGGATTATTCGATATCGTTGATTAATGGGTCATTATCATCATCATCATCATCATTGTTGCGGATTAGGAAACCTCAGCATAGCTGCTAGTCACATCTTCCACAAGCGGGAATTTTGCGCAGGTTACCGGAAAGATAGGATACAGCAGGAAAGTAAAGGATGGGTTGGGACGGCAGCCAAATCAACCCTTCAGAGGGCCAACTGCCGTGCCGCTGTGACAGCTGGGATGAGGCTCTCAAACAGGGGACCCGCATTCTGCCCTCCAACTGGCCAACTCAACTGACAAGGTACAACAGCCAGGGACCATCCATTCTCAGGTTGGCAGGTGGGGACAAACCCGGAGATTCTGTCCCTAGCCGCTGAAAATGGAGGGAACAAAGGTGAAAGGGAAGTTTGTCATAATGGACAGCCAAAAGACTTACCATATGTAATGACAACTTCATTTGCTGTACCCAATGTCAGCCTCAAAACTGGTATATACCAGTTTTAAGGTAGTCCTGGGACATGGGTCATTATAATGAACAAAATAATACTTAGCTGTTTCAGTAAGCTGAGTGTTAATACAGTATCAAAAATATTAATCGTTTACTAAAACCATTGACTATATACAATATATGTACGGAAGTAGACTTCTCATTGCCATAGTAAAAGCTTTCCCTACTTTTGAGTTTGCCAGGATTCGAAAAGGACGTAGTTACACTAATCTCCAACAGAATACACTTCTGTCAAATATTGCTGTACTAAAATTGTACAAATACTTTCTGTAATATTTTTTTTATTCACTAGGGGATAATACAAAAATTGGTGTGTCAGAAAGCAAACAATAGCCAATGGTAAAACACTAAAATTTGCAATATTTACGATTTTTATTATGGGTTAACTGTTTGAGCTTCAAGATTCTGCTCTCTGATAGCGTTTGGAGGTCTGCACATTGAGCTATCAGTCCACGATGTCGGATAATCCGATGAGCAGGGTGGGGATTTGAAAGTTAACATCGATCTTATGGGATTAAAAGATAGGAACAGATGTATGGAACATGTAACGAGTGGTGGTAGTTTGATAAGAGGCTAAACCGCTTAGCCTGCGAGTCCCGGTGGTAACCCGACACGGGCCGGGCTGTGGAAGGGCATGTCGTGCTGAAACTGGATAACAAGCCGCAACCGCAGGCCGCGGTGCGGTATTGGCCGTGGCCCGCACAACGCGGTGTAACCTACCCGGGGACCTTATCGCGGAGGACAAGCTTGTTCCCATAGCACTACTTAGTCTCCTTGATGCAGCGGCTTTGGCGGCGACAGTCGAGTAGGGCACTAGATCTTACATCCAAAGGTGTTGGCGGCGACAGTCGAGTAGGGCACCAGATATTATATCCAAAGGTTTTGGTGGCGACAGTCGAGTAGGGCACTAGATCTTACATCCAAAGGGTTTGGCGGCGACAGTCGAGTAGGGCACTAGATCTTACATCCAAAGGTTTTGGCGGCAACAGTCGAGTAAGGCACCAGATACATCCAAAGGTTTTGGCGGCGACAGTCGAGTAGGGCACCAGATATTATATCCAAAGGTTTTTGCGGCGACAGTCGAGTAGGGCACTAGATCTTACATCCAAAGGTTTTGGCGGCGACAGTCGAGTAGGGCACCAGATATTATATCCAAAGGTTTTGGCGGCGAAACTCGAGTTTGAGGTCCAGCTGTTTTCACGGTGGCACTCGAGTACCGCCACTAGCGCAGTAGAAAGGTCCCCCCTCCACAATCCCTTATATACTCCCCTGTTTCTCTTCTTTTCCTCTCCCTAACTCCCTCTGTGTAGTATATAGGGTTCCAATGCAAATAAAAAAGTGGAAAGTGGATTGGTTAAGAGGGATGCCTGGTGCCGGGCTCGATTGTGTCATGGTGACCGGTGAAGAGTTACGGTGCTGTACTCAAGTGTTCAAAAAAATTACATTTAAGGGACCTGTGAACCCTGGAGAAATAATCATGCCCTTACAATTTTATGGTTTCTCTTACGTGGTGTTATTTCTGAATATGTAGTGTTAGCTTTTAAAGCAATATCGTGGAAATTAATTAACATACTGTGTATGTTAATGTACTGTTAAATTTCCATCCCTCAAGTGGTAACACTGGGTCAAATCTTGTATCCGTTAGTCTCCAGACTGCCATTTAACGGAAGTGTTACTACCGGGCGCTGAGTGATTATCCTAGGCAGGGAGAGCCCCGACTGTTTATAAGCTAATTGTCTGAGTTGTAACTAACTTTCTATTAATAACACACCGCCAGCTGCCCCCGGCCCCGCCCTGCCCCTGTTGCCCCTCACGTACCCCCCTCCCCTCCCGGCGCGGCGACTGCATCGTGCATGCGAGCATGCAGCGCCTCTCATCATCTTGGATACCGGGGTTATGTACGGGTTAACGAGATTGCACGGTTGAGCGGTGCTTCGCTGCGCTACCGCAGTGGTTTTTAATTGCTATATGTGATTCGATGTGGTTTTGAAGCACGTTTAGCAGCTTGCGGTTGTAAATAACTCGTAATTGGAGTTGCGTATTAACTAGGAAGTGTATGTCCAAATGGAAAATATAATTGCAAAATCCCTATTAAATGTTATAATGGTTAACTTAAGTTAACTTAAGTGGAATTTCCTTAAAGTAAATTTACTTATTTATTTATTTATTATTTATTATTTATTATTTTATTTTATCTATTTATTTATGTATTTATTTGAATTTTTTAGGTAGGATATTTTTTAACAAAACATTAGTATAAACGAGCTGTTCCCTCTCAATATTTTGCTGATATAATCCTTGTAACAGCTGTTTATTGAATCAAGAAAAACACATGTGACCTTAACCAAATAAAACTCTCCTCCATATGAATAAAATGGGAACTTGGAAGTCCCGTGGGGCAGAGCCCCAAATCCTAATTTTGGATTTTGGATTTTTTGGATAAATCGAAATTTTGGCTCGACAATAACTTAGAACTTGAAATTATCTTTTAAATTTAAAAAATCATTAAAATCTGTTAAGTATTAACTTCAGGAAGTGGGCGAACAAAAAGCAGGAATTTTTTTAATATGTATATTATGAAGCTAAAGAATTATGAAAACAATAGCCAATACGAAAAATGCATTTCGAAGATAATGGAACCACACATAACTGCGGTATGGAAGATAACGTTAAGGAATTGTCCCTTTATGAAGGTTGCTGTTATAGCATGACTTTATTTTTAAAGCGTTTTTACCAGTGCTCGCATTTAACTTAACGCAAGATCGGTTTTCGAGACGTCTCTGCACTTCAAGCGTCTGTTGTGCCCAACGAGGTTGAATATATCTAGAGGTATCGTCTGGGATAGAAAATGGAAGCCTACATGCTGAATGCCATTTTCATCAGGTAACCAATCATATCCTCTCTTCACAAATTGAATATGCCCTAAAATTAACAAATGTCTGGCCAACTCTCGGGGATTAACTGAATCAGAACATAAGTCATATTTGAAAATAATTAATGACGTAGCCCCGGTCAGAAGTCTACATGGAAGGTCTAGGGACGGGAACCAGTGCCGGCACTGTTCTGGCACTGAGAATCAAATAATTCAAACTTTACCCCACGTCCTTGGACAATGCCCATTCAGTGAACTTCTTCGTAATACAAGACACCATACAATCAGAAAGATTATTGCGTATCAATTTAGACTAAAAAACAAATATGAAGTATACGAAGAAGTTACTGCAATTGAAACTAACTCATTAAGAAGAAGCGACATAATTGTCATTGAAAAAGAAAAAAGCCGAGGTTTCATTGTAGACCCAACTATAAGATTTGAAACAAGTTTGAACCAGCCAGAAGATGTAAATACTGAAAAGACTGGCATCTATCAAAATACAATTCCGTATTATAAAGAAAAATATAATGTAAATGAATTTGAGATATATGGAATTTTGATAGGCGCAAGGGGGACTGTGCCTCATTTTGTTCAACGATTTAGGAAAAAATTTCAGCTACAAAATAAATCACTTAACAGTATTGCGCTCACAGCAGTGAAATATTCGATGAAGATACTGAAGAATCACCTATACAACACAAAATCCTAACATACCAAAATTGTTGTACAGTATTCTTTGTCAATTGGCACTTTACATTGGTAAAAAGATGTAAATTTTTAAATAAATTTTCCTTATATATTAATATTTAATTTTTTTAATATTTTTGACATTTAACTTGTGAAGAGAGGATTTGATTAGTTACCGTGTTGGTTGCTTTGGGAGCAGAGTTGACAGAGGGGTAAATGGCGGTCGATTATGTAGGCTAAACATTGTTTAAACGAGACGAGACCTCAAGGTATATTCCCTCGTCTGTCGTGTCGTTTGAGAAGTCCACCATTATGCTAATCAGCTGCCACACCGCGCGGGTGCATTGACGCCGATATGCAGCCTGTAACGCTACCCGCCTCCTGTGGCTTCTGACGCCTTACAAGACTGACTCGACTATGCACCTTTACGTAACACCGTTTGTTGTCGGATCGCCGCGGCGCCGAGATTAGCAGACTTGTTTTGGCAACTTACACTCGAGGCTCCCCTCGAGACGTCTCCCCGGAGAGACGTCATTCCGGTCGTGGAGGTACGTGTCGTATCGGGCGGAATTGGAACATTGGAGTCAGAACGTCTGTGGTTGTTCACTATCATGGCATAGCTCTCAGAAGGGATTGCCTTATTATAAACATATCCAATATTAACTGCAAACAAATTAGATGCAAAAACCTAAAAGATATTTTAGAAATTAGGTTATCTGGTTAAATGAATTTATTCTTGAGGTATATATTATATACTTTGGAAAATCGCTGAGTACGTATGTTTGCTGCGTTGGGGACATTTTAGAGTAAATAGGACCACTTATTATGATGAACAAATGAGTTAATAACTACTGTAGATATCTTTAAATGCAATATAGATGTCGATATTAAAATATCGAAAATTGACATCTAAATTTTAATAGTTTTGATATATCGAATGTCGATATCAAACACAGTTTTGTATTCTGAATGGAATGTGAACATGAATAGATATGGGAGGGCGATGAGATGATACCCGCGCCCATTGCCGCAGTCACGTAGCTCGGGCCTCGGGGGCTGACTGGTGACTCAACAGTGGGGAATCAGGAACTCCGACACCAACGCCGTCCTGTGCCACTGACCCACCTCACCGCGTACACCACCTCTCTCGCCCACGCGGAGGCTATGCTCTAGCATACTGATAACCACCTTGACTTGGTAGATGAAAAATATTCAGGCGGGTTTTAAATGCCCCACTCCTATAAGTTGTATCAGTCAATGCTAATAAAGTAGTAATGCGTAAATATGTGTGTGTCTATGTGTTCAAGTGGTTTTGAAAACTTGGGTCATACCACTTTTAAAAGACAACATATTTTTAGATACTCCCTCCCCCAAATCTCAAGGCTCAATGACACCACAAGCTGCCATGTTATTCTTCACGCCTTTCGCGTTATTTTCATCAATTTAAATGATCTAAAAATGTGGATACTTTGTTATATTCCGACCACAGGGCTCCACCCCACTGGCCTTCAGCATTGCTATTCTATTTATGGAGAAAATATGTGTTTTTGTAGCGACGAAAGCTGCTCGGGCTAGGTAATACTACTCGTTTCACATTGATACCACTGCCGATCATTGTTCAGTATTAAGTGCGTTATATTGAGTAAATTGTCATTTTCGGCCGCCGTCACGGATCTGCCATAACGGGTGATGTGAATAAAGCATGGCAAAAGCTTTTACTCAATGCTAATTCAGTGGGAAAAGCAAGTGCTATTTTTTCACACCATCCGACTTTTTTCAAAAGTAAAGTTGGTGTACCCATCATTTCTAACTACATTTTCATGCGTAACACAATACGCTTCAATCTGTTTCCAAATCTCTGTTCTATCTCGAGTTACTGCAACCTTTTCAAAATATATTTTAAAGTTTGTTTTAACTGCCCAAACGTACATTTAAGAGCCATTTGCACTATATTACGTGTAATAGTTAGGTATATTCCTTAAAATATACCTTACTATAGCAATTCTAAACTATGACTAAACTAGAAATTCTGCTGGTTTAGATGGCATATAATCTACACAACTCAAGGATTTTCATATGTAGAGTTTCGGATTTTAACATTTGAATACCAGTTTATTTTTTGACATTGCTTACAAAAAGTATGGAGTATGGATACATGAAACAGCTTTGTTTACTTATTACTCTCCAAATCGAAATACCCCTATAGTTTGTCCAAACAGCCGTGCGCCCTGAAGGATTAGGGCGACCCTCGCTCCACCACGCGCAGGCACACTCACACGCGCGGCCCGGCCTACCTGCCGCTAATGGTTCTTCTATGAATCACCCACTAGCCCTTGTGCTACAAAATCACAGTTTTCTAACTGTTAACTTTACTTAATTTTCACTCTAATTACTGAACTCTAAATATGATTCCTCGCAAAATGAGTCCAAACACGGTACAATTGTGACAACTCTAAGCGGTTTTAGTGAGTTTAAAAATTAGAAAATAAATAAAATGGGACTTGTATCACGAATTTTATATTGTATACATCAGACATGTAAACAGTTCACAATTATTCTAGGGCTGTCTTACATTGTTTGCAAATTAGCCGTAGTCCTAACTTTTAATAAATAAACTAAACAAAAAAAGTTAGAAATATTAATTTACTAGATAAGGAAGAAACTATTAACAAATTAAGTTATGTAACATAAAACTTAAACAAATTATTACACTACAAACTAGTTTTATGTTACGCGTAAATAGTTGTAAAACGCAAAGTGCTGAATTCCGGCCTTTACCATGCCATTTGTCATAACTATAAAGCAACTCACACTTAAGGGATGTGAAATCTATATTATCTATCTATATAATCTATATTAATTTGTATTAAGAGTCTTCATCACCGGAAGTTTCCGGACGCCATCTTGGTGTTTTGTTCCATAAGGCCAATGTTAACTTTGTGACTCCGTTACGCCTCACCTGATCGTCACAAACAATTAATTTTGGTGTCATATTAAAGGTTTCGTCGTCCTCTAGGGAAATACAATAGTCGAATTTGGATTTTTTTACAAATTAATGAGAACATGTACAGTGTTTCAGTTCAAAATTAAAATATTTATTATGAAAATTTGATACCCAAATTAAGGAATTCGACATTGTATTTCCCTAGAGGACGACGAAACCTTTAGTTTGACACCAAAATGAATTGTATATGACGATCAGGTGAGGAGTAATGGAGGCACAAAGTTAACATTGGCCTTATGGGACAAAACTCCAAGTTGGCGTCCAGCAACTTCCGGTGATGAAGACTCTTAATAACAAATTATTTTACTCTTAGTACAGGTTCTCTGTTATATTAATTCTGATTTAGTTTATTTTTTCATACGTATGAAATCACTACTTGAATTACTGAAATGATGTATGTTATTGTGTTATTGTGATCGTGCGAATTTAAATAAAACGTCCATAACCATTTTTAAGTTATCAAATTTATTATTTTGTAACCTACTGACCATAAAACCGCTTAGAGTTGTCACAATTGTACCGTGTTTGGACTCATTTTGCGAGGAATCTTATTTAGAGTTCAGTAATTGGAGTGCAAATTAAGTAAAGTTAACAGTTAGAAAACTGTGATATTGTAGCACAAGGGCTAGTTGGTGATTCATAGAAGAACCTTTAGCGGGTTAGGTGGCCAGGTAGGTCGGGCCGCGCGTGAGTGTGCCTACGCGTGGGGGAGCGAGGGTCGTCCTAATCCTTCAGGGCGCACGGCCGTTTGGACAAACTATAATAATTATTTCATCGTGTTAATATGTCAATAGAGACTGCAGTGTAAAACAAACATCAGTGTTTACGTCGGTTTTGACCGTCTTTATACTCTGATTGTTACGGGAGTGCGGCTGGCAGAAGGGTGGGCTCTACTCACACACACGCAGGCCTCACACACACAGACGCAGGGGATTAGGACGGACCACTGACCTGCCGCCTGAGTCATCACTGGCTCACAGAAATTTGACTATCAATTTTTTTTAATTTTACCTTCGTTGTAAAATCTATTAATGCTTTTGACTTTAGCTCAAAATGATAAGTAAAATGATACCAAACAATATATATTTTGCTTAAAAAATGTAGAAGTTACGAACATTTCAATACTAGAAGTTACGAATATTTTCATATTAACTATCACAACCGCGGGATTCCTTTCACAAAGGACTTGAGAAAACCTGAGTTCTATCAACTTGTATACGTCTGAATAAACCGCCGATGCCAACCTATGAAATCGACGATAAGGCTGCCAACGACGATAAACGTTTCTGACCAATCTGACTTTTTATTATCCCCATTCAGTAAACTATTTTTTGTCATAATCATTTCGTGTTTGGACTCATTTTTCATGGAATTAAACAACAAATTTAGTGACACAAAGCTTTTACAGTATATCTATCTTGAAATGAATTGCGATTTTGAGGTATCATACAGCAGGTGTTATATTTCTAGGTAGTGAAGGGGATCGGGGCTTCCAGGCAATTAGGACGGTGGTGAGTGTGCGTCAGTGTGCGTGCGTGAGTTGGGTCCCTCGCAGGTAGAGCGGAGCTCCAGTCGCACTCCCTTAACAATCAGACTATATGTTGCACGCCTATCTTTCTAAGCCTATAATCGTGATAGAAGCTGATGGTCAGTCCCGTTACGTGCTGTTATGTAACAGAGTAAACTGCGACACAGCAGAGCATCACCGCCGGTGGGACAAAGGCCTGCAAAAGAGCACAGAAATGCCAATGGCGTATAAAGGTCAAAGCTGCATTGAGGTGATGAGCTGCCGTGTGGGCAGATCGTCGTTAGTTTCTATGTGTTGCTTCTGAACAAATATAGTAATTCTTCAATCCTGGTTTTATGCTCGTCCCATAGTCGGGTCTCCCGTATTTCTCTCTCCATGTAATTAGGTTTTTGTTTAAATATACGGGGTGTAACTAAAATACCCCCGTCGCAGCAAACCTGCAAACTCAGCGAATTTCCAATGAATTTTAACATGACACATTAAGCCACTGAACAAGATTCATAGGAATAAATTCACAAACATTCGATATTTAAAATATTAATTATTCTCCATAAGAATAACATTGGGGATGAGTACGCAGGTTTGGTGCAAAAAGGAACAAAAAATAATGGGTTTTTATGCAAATATCAATAGAACTCAGCTAAGTGAAGTCACATACCAAGTTTCATCCATATACATTCATAAATAAGCGATATATAACATTTTAATTATTTTCCATAAGAATAACATGGGGACCGAGTACCTAGGTGTGCAGCTACGGGAATCATAGGCAAAAAATTTTTTGTGCAAACAACAATAAACCACAACCAGATGAAACCATATACCAAATTTCGTCAGTTTATGTTCATAAATAAGCGAGATATACAATTTTTCTTTTTCTCCATAAGAATAACATTAGACAACGTACTGTGTATAGCACTTTCAATATCTCAGTAACCAGTTGACGTAGAGCAATGATCAAGATACCAAATTGTTTGTTTTTTATGCTGAATTCAATGGTGAAAATTAAAATTTGATTTTAATAAAAATTACATGTGAAAACCCAAAAAAAAACCATTTTTGAAGAACAAAACCCCCCTTTGGATGGTGCGATTCGTCTGGGTTTCGAACTCGTTCAAATAAAAGGTACTTTACACGTTTGTACCAAATTTCATTAAGATCGGACCTTTTTTACGAGAGTTATCGTGCTTACGGACACACACACATATATATATACATATATATACATGTATAAAAAATTGAACGAATGGTGTTTTTGGCATCTGGGGACCTCAAAATGAAAAGTTATCATGGTCTCGGGCTTAAGTCTTACCATGAGACCTACGGTAATAGCTTCTTCCCTATAGGGGAAATTCGCTAATATGCTCTGCCTGTATATTTTCAGAATGCACACCCATAAAGAAACAACCATTTTAGAGTGGCATTCAATACTTCAAGTTATGTACTATAGACAATGGTTACACCCTGTATTAGTGGCTTATAGGGGCTGTAGCCCCTAGTATTTACTTTTTTGTGGATATTACATATGTTGGACAATACGTATATTGCATAGCATGCGTAATTAATAAACAGAGTTAAGTTTCAATGAAATGAGCAATGTTTAGCATAAATATTTACCGAGTTATTAAAGAAAATGTGTATCGACTAAACACAGTACGTTGTCTTAAGGGGATTTACATTAGAAAAGCCTGTTATTCATTTGTTGGTGTACTTTTATCATCCCCAGCAACCTCACGCCTACTTTCAAGCTTGACTGGACCCTCTCCTAACCTTATAATACGCAAAATTGTATTTCCAAAATTGCAGGTAAATAAAACCAGGAGCATCAAAACAGCCGAAAAATAAATGTTTTCAGATTTGAATAAAAATTTGATTAAATGTTTACACTGATTTTGAGTTTTAAACGTTTTTTTATGTGGAAATTCACTTCCCTCACGGCAGCGTGCTGCGTGCGAACTCATTTTAAATTATTACAACCGATCAATAGTTCATTTTAAAATTTTGACATTGTTTTTGCACTTTAAGTTAATATTTTAGGAAAAAAGCTATCAATCAAAATCAGGCTCTGTGGAGGTCTTCCCTGTCTAATTGTGTATGAATGTTTCAAGTTTCAGCCTTCTAGCTCGTACGACAGCTTCAGAAACAGATGCTTCATTCTATGGTGACCTTAAGAACAATTTCGAATAAGCAACATCTGTTCATATAAAATGAGTGTTCTTTAGAAATACTGGAACTTTGACGACCCATGTGGGGCGGGCCCTACGGTAAAATCGGGGCCAAAACCCTTTGCCTTTCCTAATTTAGATTAAAAAAATCAGTGTACCAAAATTCACATCTCCAGCATACCGGGAAGTTGGAAAAAGACAACACCACCGAGGGATTTCGCTAATGTAGTAAAATTAGATTAGTAAGATACATGTAGTCTATGGAAGTAGCATTCTTTAAAAACAAAATCATTGGGGTTCACAACTTTTAAATCCTCACCACTGCAAACTATACAGGGTGTCCCGAAATTACTGACCGAAACTTCACCAGGTTATTGTATGGGTCAAAATAAACAAAATTTGTCGCATAATGTATAGGCCTATCTCACTTAGTTTTCTGTCTATCTGTCTGTATGTGTTTAAAAAAACCTTTTATCTCTGTAATGGGTTGAGATATGATATTGAAACTTTGCATAGTAGTTGGTTTTATTAATTTACATTTCCCTCATGATTTTCAAAAAAGTGTCACTTCCGGACTCAAAATGGCGGCCATTTTTGTTTTTCAAAGCTAAATATCTTAAAAACAGTAATGTTTAGGAAAATACTTCAAGAATAAGTTGCGTCATTTTGTTTTAAAATCATTCTTATGAAGATAATAACTGTAGCATTCTAAATAACTGTAATATTGTGATATTTATAA
Organism: Allygus modestus; assembly: GCA_963675035.1. Taxonomy (NCBI): domain Eukaryota; kingdom Metazoa; phylum Arthropoda; class Insecta; order Hemiptera; family Cicadellidae; genus Allygus; species Allygus modestus. The sequence goes on from OY776116.1 coordinate 15,113,024, forward strand.
GTTAAAACATGATTTTTTAGTCCATAAATGGCAAAAAAGCATGTTTTAACTTATAACAATCACAACTACTCAGTTATTTATAATTATATAGATCATATCTTCAAATCAATTTCTTAAGGACAACACGACGCAACTTTTATTATTCTTGATGTCTTATCCTAAGTATTACGGTTTTTAAGATATTTAGCTTTGCAAAACAAACCGGAAGTGACTTTTTTTTGTAAAAAATCATAAGGGAAATGTGAATTACTAAAACCACGGATAAAGGAATCCACACAGTTTATTTTCCTTTGGCTGTGCTAACCAACTACTATGCAAAATTTCAATTTTATATCTGAACCCACAACAGAGATAAAATTTTTTTTAACACAGAGAGAGATAGACACAAAACTAAGTGAGATAGGACTACACAGGTCAAATTTGAATTATTTTTACCCATACAATAACCTGGTGAAGTTTGGGTCAGTAAGTGAGATAGGACTACACAGCTCAAATTTGATTTATTTTTACCCATACAATAACCTGGTGAAGTTTGGGTCAGTAATTTCAGGACACCCTGTATTTGTAATTCATGCAATAGAAATCGCTTCGTTCATCTAAAAACATGTACTATTGTAATATATATTTAAATATAGTGAATGATAATACTTTACTATTTTGAAGTAATCGATGTATAATAATAACAACGTGTATGATTTTTTCAGGTAAGTGACAACACGGCTTCAATCCTTACTTCAGTACTGTAAGTGTTGGTTTGTTATTTTTTGCATGCATTCTCTGCATGGTTTTTAAGTCTTTGTTTACGACAAATTTACAACTGCAGACGACGGTAACATGCTCAACAGCAGTTGAAATGCAAGTGGTTCCAAACGTGTCCGCCAGGGTGAAGCACCTGTCTGTGCGGTGGCGCTGCAGCGGGAACATCCGCAACTACCTGAGGTGGCTCCGTGACGTGGCGCCCCTGGCGGTGAACGTTGCAACCTCGAGGCCACATGTGTTTGGCAATGTGAGCTTGGCGACCTTGTCTGTCTGTGTTAACATTAATTAATCACTGATATGTCTGCAGATTAGGAGCGACTTTTGTAATGTGAAGCATTCATTTGGAAATCGTACAGCAAATTGTAACGCGGCTTCTAGTGCCTTTGGCGGCTTTGGATTTTAAACTCGTCCTCTTTTTTTAGCAGATGATTAATTTTCAAGTATTATGGAAATTCATTGCTCGAAAGGGGGTTACCTTATCCTCCACATATTAGTTGTTTTTAGGTTGTAAAAATAACATTTTACGTATGAGTCTGTTAAAATGGCTTTCAAGTTTTTGGCTCGCTGGTTTAAATGAAGGGTTTTGAACAGAGAATAAAAAATGTATCTATGTGGCAATACTACTTTACATAATAATAATTCTTCTAACCCATCATACAGTACTTAACAATAGTTCTTCTAACCCATCATACAGTACTTAACAATAGTTCTTCTAACCCATCATACAGTACTTAACAATAATTCTTCTAACCCATCATACAGTACTTAACAATAATTCTTCCAACCCATCACTATATTCACCTCTATTACGAAGGTTGTGTACAGTTAAAAATTGTTGTTTGTAATTTTAGAATACGATTGTTTTATTGTGCCCTGGGCTTGTGAATGTAGTGGTTAAGATAACCAAACATAACTTGTACAAACTGATTGGTATATGTTTTGTTCGAGTACGAGATGAATCCACCATGAGCAAGAATTCTTTTACGTGATTTCACCCTTTGAATTACCGTGAGACAACAAGGGCAAGAGATTCAAAAGTTCCAAAAATATTAATAACAAAACTTATCAAGGAGAGAGTTTAATGAAAGAAAGTGTGAAATATTGAAGGGTTGAAACCACATGGCCGTTGTGAGCCAGCAGGAGAGAGAGAGAGCCATGGGAGAGCGCGCCCGCTGACTCAGGTTATGATGGTAGCTGATCTCACCTAGGGTGAAGGATATGCTCACCTGTCTTGGTTAACTAGCGGTTTAAACCTCAACTGAGAGTTATCGTTTAATGGTTTAAGCAAGAACGGATTTAACCCAAGAAGTCGTGTTTTGAGAGGGTTTCCCCAACCTATTGTGCGCGTTCAATTAGCCTCGCTTCTATTCAGCGTTATAATCAGAATGTACAGCCATCAGTGTAATTTTTTGAACGTTTTAAAATATGCAGTAAAATTAAATTTTGTAAGAGCAATGATTAGTTTGGACATTTTTTTTCTCGGGTAAAATATGAGTTAAACAGCTTATTTTTGACGTAGGTGACTCCGAAATCATACTGACTTTTTAGTGAATTTCCTTTGGAAAGTGAACTATTTTGGGGGGTCGTTCAAAATTATATATATGTAAGTAATTAATTCTAAACCCCTATTTTGGGGATTAATCTTTCAAATTTTGAGTTTTTGGGCCCAAAAAGGGTCACAAAAGCCCCGTACGTAAAATTAATGCATGCAAAAAGGTGGGGATTAGTGAGGCGAAAGTTTTAAGCCCTCTCCCGTCATTTTAGTATACATATTTACCGAGTTATTAAAGAAAATGTGTTTCGACTAAACACAGTACTTGTCTTATGGGGATTTTACACTAAAAAAGCCTGTTATTCCCTTGTTAGAGTACTTTTATCATCCCCAGCAAACCCCCCGCAAACTTTCTAGGCTGTCTGGACCTTCTAACATTATAATGCGCAAAATTGTATTCCCAGCTTTGCAGGCAAATGAAACCAGGAGCATCAGAACAGCCAAAAAATCACTGTTTTCAGATTTTAATAAAAATTGGAATAGATGTATGTTTTTTACACATATTTTTAGTTTTAAAAGTTTTTAAGTGGAAATTCACTTCCCTCACGTCAGCGTGCTGCGTGCGAACTCGTTTACGATTTAGTGTAAAATTTATTGTTACAAAACTGTATTTACTGAGTACACCAAAAGCTGTATCGCTATTCGCTATTATACGGTAAAACAAATAAAAAACAAACAAAAAACAAATAAAAAAATAAAAAGATTAGTTTTTTTAATGTCAAAAGCTTTTGAATTATAGTAATAATTTGGAAGTTTTGACCAGAGATAGAAGCATTATAGAAGCTACATTTTTGTATTTTACATTATTTTCAACGTTGCAACAATCTGTTTAAATATTTCCATTAGTTTCTTTAAAGAATAAAACATATTTTGTCAAACCGAGATAAAAGGTAATGAAATAGTTCTTACTGAACGTTCATTTTCTTATAGTTCGGACATTGAGCATTTGATACAACGCGTTTTACACCAATGAGAGATAGGAAAAGACAACTAGATGAGGTTGCCTTTTACAACTGTCGACGGGGGGCGAGTGCTAAATGAGTGGGCAACGTCGACGTTCGTGACGAAGTTTGGTCGGAATCAATCGAGTTTGTGATTGTGTTTCCCGTTTGACTGCGACCCAATCACATCTGTTTATAGGGAATGGCTCTCGCTGTGTGCTCTTTCAAACTCCGCTGTGGAGTTGCTGGTATTTGCTAACAGTACCTGGGAACCGAGCTTGGCTCGGGGAAGGTCAGGAAGTTTGTTTAGATGACTCGGAGTAAATTTTCACCACGTCCTATTACTGTCAAGCAGATTTAGCCTACTTAGATCATTTGCCTATTTTCTGCTTGTTAAATTACTCCAGTTGTTATTATAGCTCAACGTGAACGTCCCTTTGATTCATTTTGGATATTGCATGACCACACTGTATGTAAACTTCATTCAATGGTTTTAGGTACTGCCCTCAGGAAAACACTTAATACACGGCTGTCCACTGGTTGATTGTAAACAGCTGTTATGATTCTTTTGTTTTGAAACTCCCTAAGCCCAATGTTAATTTTTTGAACAGGAAAAAATTCGGTTATTTACAAAAATATATTTTTTTCTTAGACATGAGACCTTTCTAGAACTTATCTATAACCCAAAAATTAATTAGTTACAACTTTTTTAGAAAATCGTTGGAGCAGTTTTTGAGATCGGAGTTGCAAGCAAGTAAGCAAACCTTACTCATATTAGAGTATAGGAAAAAGAACGCTCTTTACCAAAATGCAGTTGTTTTTATGTTGACCATTTTCTTGTTCTTTAAACTATTGGAGTAATGTTTTAATTAGCACTGGTTTATATAGTAGTCAGAAGTAATTGACATTATGTGAAAATTTTTCACTAAAAACAGAAAAATGGTAATTTAACTGCAATTAGCGTTTTCCACAATAACCATCGTGTCCATACTTCTACTGCTGTGAGAGTATTATTGCTAGATAACTGAGCCAAGTGGCTGTCATTCCCATGTTAATCAGATGGGGTTTGTGTTTTTAAATAACTTTCAGGTGTCTGGGCTACAGTTTTCAACGCTTTATGCACGCAACAAAATGTTTCACCATATGTTATTTTTTTGCGAAAAAGTGTACGCATCCACCCGAATTAATTTATGACAGGAAATTAATGTAGTGGCATGTGTTTGCCTTTTCATATTAGCTTATGAAAATTATGTTATGGTTCAAACAAGTCTTTTTTCAATGGAAACTATTTTCTGCGTCAAAACCTAAGTGAGGTAGCTTATTCCCACTCGAATAATAAAAAAAATTTTAAGAGTGGGTTCCAGTCAGGAACCATTTTATGTTTCTACGTCTTCCCCGGTAAGGCCCCGTCCCTCCTTAAGAGTCTTCATCACCGGAAGTTGCCAGACGCCATCTTTGAGTTTTGTTCCATAAGGCCAATGTTAACTTTGTGCCTCCATTACTCCTCACCTGATCGTCACATACAAGTAATTTTAGTGTCAAATTAAAGGTTTAGTCGTCCTCTAGGGAAATACAATGTCGAATTCCTTAATTTGGGTATCATAATTTAATAATAAATAGTTTAATTTTGAACTGAAACATTGTACATGTTCTCATTAATTAGTAACAACATCCAAATTCGACTATTGTATTTCCCTAGATGACGACGAAACCTTTAATTTGACACCAAAATTAATTGTTTGTGACGATCAGGTGAGGAGTAACGGAGGCACAAAGTTAACATTGGCCTTATGGAACAAAACACCAAAATAGCGTCCGGCAACTTCCGGTGATGAAGACTCTTAACGGATCATTCGACATCGTTGATTTATGGATTACTTAAAATAGCAGAAAAATACTTAGTGATTTCAGTGAGGAACGTTTTGATATCACAGATATAATGGTTAAATAAAATACCAAAATGTACATTTTCTAGACGATTTATTATGGGTAAGCTATTCGTTATATCGAAACTCGCTCTTTGAAATCGCTGGGTATTTTTTCTCACTTAAAATGAACTACAGTATAAATAACGATTTCGGATAATCCGTTCGGAGGAACGGGTTTGAAAGTCAACCTTGGCCTTATGGGGGAAGCGATGTAAACGTGAATTTCTGCTTGACTGGAGCCCACTTTTTAAGTATACCAATACGTTAATACCCCCGTCGCAGCAAACCTGCATACTCAGCGAATTTCCAATGAATATATAACATAACACATTAAAACACTTAACAGTATTCATAAGAAATGTATTAACAAACAAGCAATATTTAAAATATTAATTATTTTCTATAAGAATAACATTGGGGATGAGTACGTAGGTTTGCTGCAGCAAGGCACACAAAATAATGGGGTTTTATGCAAATATCAATAGAAATCATCTTAGTGAAGTCACATACCAAGTTTCATCCATATACATTCATAAACAAGCGATATATAACATTTTAAATATTTTCCATAAGAATAACATGGGGACCAAGTACCTAGGTTTGCTGCTACAGGAACCATAGGCGAAAAATTGTTTTTTTGTGCAAACAACAATTAACAACAACCAGATTTACCAAATTTCGCCAGTTTATGTTCATAAATAAGCGAGATATACAATTTTTCTTTTTCTCCATAAGAATAACATTAGACAACGTACTGTGTTTAGCACTTTCAATATCTCATTAACCAATTGACGTAGAGCAATGATCAAAATACCAAATTGTTTGTTTTTTTAAGCTGAATTCAATGGTATAAATTAAAATTTGATTTAAATAAAAATTACATGTGAAAACCCAAAAAACATATTTTTGGGGTACAAACCCCCCAAAAACCCCCCTTCGGATGGTGCGATTCATCTGGTTTTCGAACTCGTTCAAATAAATGGTACTTTGCACATTTGTACCAAATTTCAATAAGATCGGACCTTTTTTACGAGAGTTATCGTGCTTACGGACACACACACACACACACACACACACACACACACACACACATATATATATATATCAAGTCCACTGAACAAATCTGGACTTGATAGTTAAAAATATGAACTTACTTATATAAAAATTTGAACGAATGGTGTTTTTGGCATCTGGGGACCTTAAAATGAAAAGTTATCATGGTCTCGGGCTTAAGTCTTACCATGAGACCTACGGTAATAGCTTCTTCCCTATAGAGGAAATTAGCTAAAAGGTGAGACTTTGTTTGGTAGATACTCTGTTCCTTTTGTCTTGGAAGCTCCCTTAGTCCTCTGTTTCCTTTACCTCTTGGTCGCCCATGTTCCCCGCTGCTCGGTAAGGCATGATTCACGGAGGCACGCCGGTATTGCCATAGCAACCTTGGGTCGGTGATACAGGCTGCCAGGCACGCGGCATGCGGGGAGGTTGTCTTCGCCTAATGCGGCAAAGTCGCTTCTACGCCCTTGGCGCTGCCTGTTTCTCTTGGCACATATTTTATTCTGTTTCTTATTCGATGTATTTCTTTCGATTGGACTCGGCTGATTGTCGTGATAGTGTGTAATTGGTAATTTAAATGAGTTATTTTTATTTGTTATACTATAATTTGAACCCTTAGTGAAGTGATAGTTTCAGGACCTTAAGCTGTTCAAATAATGTAAATTTTTGTATGAGTAAAGTATCTGGCCGCCTCGTGGTAAATGGAGAAGTTCGTCAAATGTAATATTTTTATAGAGCATAAATAACTTAGGAGATAACACAGGTAGGTTCAAATTCCTTAAAAAAAGGGGAACCCCCAGCATAAGTACTTGCATAGTTATTTATCCACTAAATAATCTTTAGGTGTATTGCCTATGATTTCGAAGGGATCGAAGCAAGTTGTAGATACGTCTAAAAGGAAAATAATTATACTATACTTACAACTTGTTAACTCAACAGATGAATTATCTACATGTGTTGTGTAAACGCACGTATTGTTAAGAACATAATAAGTTCATATTACGGTCCTGACCGTTCTGGTAGTATTTGCTGACAGACGGGATGTAATCAAATACGTCATGCAACACTTAAACAATATATTTATACTTATACTTTATTATAACAGTCGGTACCCCTATATAAAAGATGGTACAAGGCTATCGATTTCGACCTGTCACACCGGTCATCATCAGGCGAATGATAAAAATTAAGATCAATTTTTATCAGGCTAGTGAATCCGAATATATGGTAATGATTGGAGATGGATTCAACTGTTTGGTTGCCATAGTGGGTAGATCGTGGGCCGACTGCACACAGCAGTTGGCGAGCAGTTGAGTCAATAATCGCTCAGACGGGATCCTCTCTCTGCGGGTAATTGACGTTTCATGCGGTTGAAAACGGTTTAATATACGCGACCCAACGTGTATCCAGTGACATAATGTTTGCCACATATAACACATGGTGAACATAATAGTAGGTGGTTAATCGCTCAGACGGAATCCTCTCTCTGCGGGTAATTGACGTTTCATGCGGTTGAAAACGGTTTAATATACGCGACCCAACGTGTATCCAGTGACATAACGTTTGCCACATATAACACATGGTGAACATAATAGTAGGTGGTTAATCGCTCAGACGGAATCCTCTCTCTGCGGGTAATTGACGTTTCGTGCGGTTGAAAACGGTTTAATATACGCGACCCAACGTGTATCCAGTGACATAACGTTTGCCACATATAACACATGGTGAACATAATAGTAGGTGGTTAATCGCTCAGACGGAATCCTCTCTCTGCGGGTAATTGACGTTTCATGCGGTTGAAAACGGTTTAATATACGCGACCCAACGTGTATCCAGTGACATAACGTTTGCCACATATAACACATGGTGAACATAATAGTAGGTGGTTAATCGCTCAGACGGAATCCTCTCTCTGCGGGTAATTGACGTTTCATGCGGTTGAAAACGGTTTAATATACGCTACCCAACGTGTATCCAGTGACATAACGTTTGCCACATATAACACATGGTGAACATAATAGTAGGTGGTTAATCGCTCAGACGGAATCCTCTCTCTGCGGGTAATTGACGTTTCATGCGGTTGAAAACGGTTTAATATACGCGACCCAACGTGTATCCAGTGACATAACGTTTGCCACATATAACACATGGTGAACATAATAGTAGGTGGTTAATCGCTCAGACGGAATCCTCTCTCTGTGGGTAATTGACGTTTCATGCGGTTGAAAACGGTTTAATATACGCGACCCAACGTATATCCAGTGACATAACGTTTTCCACATATAACACATGGTGAACATAATAGTAGGTGGTTAATCGCTCAGACGGAATCCTCTCTCTGCGGGTAATTGACGTTTCATGCGGTTGAAAACGGTTTAATATACGCGACCCAACGTGTATCCAGTGACATAACGTTTTCCACATATAACACATGGTGAACATAATAGTAGGTGGTTAATCGCTCAGACGGAATCCTCTCTCTGCGGGTAATTGACGTTTCATGCGGTTGAAAACGGTTTAATATACGCGACCCAACGTGTATCCAGTGACATAACGTTTGCCTCATTTAACACATGGTGAACATAACAGTAGGTGGTGCTGTTTTTAGAAAATTATTTTCCAATGCATAATTTCGTATCGGAGTGCTATTTGAACAGTTTGAACGCTCGACATTTAGTTTGATAATGGTTTACTTAAAATATGAGACAATTTATTTAGTTTTCAACAATCCGTTCAAACAGACTTTATTTATTATTCCTCAAGGTTGTTTTTTGTGTGCAGACTATCTCTCTTAACATTTCTAAGTACAGTAATTGACATTTTTTTAAATTATCTTCACTGCTAAGTGCGAAAAATAAACAATTCAAAACCATAAATTCAATTTAATGGGTGATTTTTATTTATTTATTTGCGTGCGAACTGAGGCGTCATCTTCCAGCGCAACAAACTCAAAACAGGCGTTTCAATCAGCGAGCAAGTTGCTCGCTGGTTTCAATGCACACTTCTAACAACGGATCCACAAACACTAATAAGATAGGCCTATCTCTCGTTGAAGGACAGAACTACATCAAATTGGTTAAGATTTTGGCTGAATTTCCCCTTTAGACCTGACTTTAGTGGTTGTGTCTTCATCGTTATAAAACCATAATGTCGATGTTGAGGTCCATTATGTAGGGAGCTGCCGGTTCAAGGCTTGCTAGCACAGTCACGTGAACCTGTGCTAATAACCGGCAATTATCCCGGCACAGCTAATTATCGTTGTATGCACCAATTTGCACGGCCTCGCAGAGCATACACGCCGGTCGACTTGTCCGTGGCCGAGGATAACGTGGATGTGAGCGTGGATGTAACCCAGGGTGTACAACACTCTTCGCTATCGGTACACGCTAACATGTTATTAGGAGGTGAGGCGGGTTATAAAAGTTTTAAAGTATGAGAATGTGATCAGCTGTGTGATTTTATTTTATTATTTGTATACAACTGAAATTAGGTGAAAGAGCGCCGCTGTTGGGCAAAGCTAAATTAAACTCTTAAACTTTTAATAGAGCGCTCCAGTCACGAAACTTCGCGCTTCCACCTGCTTCTCGCTTAAGAGGACGTTGGAGTCAGAAGAAATATCGTCGCTGACCCTAGTGCTACGGGCTATTTCAATGTTAAGAGGACGTTGGAGTCAGAAGAAATATCGTCGCTGACCCTAGTGCTACGGGCTATTTCAATGTTAAGAGGACGTTGGAGTCAGAAGAAATATCGTCGCTGACCCTAGTGCTACGGGCTATTTCAATGTTAAGAGGACGCTGGAGTCACAAGAAATATCGTCGCTGACCCTAGTGCTACGCGCTATTTCAATGTTAAGAGGACGTTGGAGTCAGAAGAAATATCGTCGCTGACCCTAGTGCTACGGGCTATTTCAATGTTAAGAGGACGTTGGAGTCAGAAGAAATATCGTCGCTGACACTAGTGCTACGGGCTATTTCAATGTTAAAACGCACAAAACCTGTCTTTACTGAAAAGCATATTTTTTTTGTTACTGTTTGACCTATTGATTTGGAACAAATTTCGTCTGAATCTTTATAAAGTTTTGATTAGTGTTTGCTGGGAGTTTTATTTTTAATGACTAGGAAAAGCTACAAAATATGTATAAAAATATAGTCTTTAAATTACTATATTTTTAGAAATGTATTATTTTATTTAGAAAATAGCGAGCAAACCACCTGCGTCTCCAAAATACCTTTTATTTGAGACATCTTTCATAATCGTATGTTGATAAATACGCGAGATATATGGTTTTAAGTTTGACATTGTTCTTATGGAGATAAAATCCAACATGGCCCCTCTCCAACGCCAAAGAATGTTAGCTTGTCCATGGATGCCATAATGCCGTTACGGTACCTCGACTGCCTGCTCAGCCTAAGTCTCTAGTGACGGGCAGCAGAGCTCCAGTCCCTGTTTCTATCAAAACCAGCTTGTCCATGGATGCCATAATGCCGTTACGGTACCTCGACTGCCTGCTCAGCCTAAGTCTCTAGTGACGGGCAGCAGAGCTCCAGTCCCTGTTTCTATCAAAACCAGCTTGTCCATGGATGCCATAATGCCGTTACGTTACCTCGACTGCCTGCTCAGCCTAAGTCTCTAGTGACGGGCAGCAGAGCTCCAGTCCCTGTTTCTATCAAAACCAGCTTGTCCATGGATGCCATAATGCCGTTACCGTACCTCGACTGCCTGCTCAGCCTAAGTCTCTAGTGACGGGCAGCAGAGCTCCAGTCCCTGTTTCTATCAAAACCAGCTTGTCCATGGATGCCATAATGCCGTTACGGTACCTCGACTGCCTGCTCAGCCTAAGTCTCTAGTGACGGGCAGCAGAGCTCCAGTCCCTGTTTCTATCAAAACCAGCTTGTCCATGGATGCCATAATGCCGTTACGTTACCTCGACTGCCTGCTCAGCCTAAGTCTCTAGTGACGGGCAGCAGAGCTCCAGTCCCTGTTTCTATCAAAACCAGCTTGTCCATGGATGCCATAATGCCGTTACCGTACCTCGACTGCCTGCTCAGCCTAAGTCTCTAGTGACGGGCAGCAGAGCTCCAGTCCCTGTTTCTATCAAAACCAGCTTGTCCATGGATGCCATAATGCCGTTACGGTACCTCGACTGCCTGCTCAGCCTAAGTCTCTAGTGACGGGCAGCAGAGCTCCAGTCCCTGTTTCTATCAAAACCAGCTTGTCCATGGATGCCATAATGCCGTTACGGTACCTCGACTGCCTGCTCAGCCTAAGTCTCTAGTGACGGGCAGCAGAGCTCCAGTCCCTGTTTCTATCAAAACCAGCTTGTCCATGGATGCCATAATGCCGTTACGTTACCTCGACTGCCTGCTCAGCCTAAGTCTCTAGTGACGGGCAGCAGAGCTCCAGTCCCTGTTTCTATCAAAACCAGCTTGTCCATGGATGCCATAATGCCGTTACCGTACCTCGACTGCCTGCTCAGCCTAAGTCTCTAGTGACGGGCAGCAGAGCTCCAGTCCCTGTTTCTATCAAAACCAACTGACTTTAAAATCCCGCCCATCCTCAACGAATAATCGGAAATTGTTGATTTATGGATTTAAGTTTCGTGACTGGAGCCCCCTTAAAATGGGTTATGCGCGCTCTCAATGCACAATGATATGTTTGTGCGCTTTGTAGAATTAAAATTGTTTGCTACTATAAGGGGCTATGTTCTTGTTTTCACTTGTTAAACTGTAGTTTTGCTAAGTTTTGGCGAATTTCCCCCATAGGGAAGAAGCCATTACCGTAGTCGGCATGGTAAGACTTAAGCTCGAGACCATGATAACTTTCCGTTTTGAGGTCCCCAGACCCCAAAAACACCATTCGTTCGAAACTATATATATGTATGTGTGTGTGTTGTCCACGATAACTCTCAAGCACGATAACTCTCGTAAAAATTACCCAATTTTGATGAAATTTTGTATAAACGTGCAAAGCAACATTTATGACTTGAGTTCATAAACCAGCCAGATCATACCATCCGAAGGGGTATTTTGGGGGGGATTTGTACCCCAAAAATGGGATTTTTGAATTCTTTACATATAATTTTTGAAATAGTCAAATTTTAGTTTTTACCATTGGATTCAGCTTAAAAAAACACACAATTAGGTGTTTTAATTATTTCTTTACGTCAATTGCTTACCGAGATATTGAAAGTGCTAAACACAGTACGTTCTCTAATGTTATTCTGATGGAGGAAAAGAAAATTTTTATATCTCGCTTATTTATGAACGTATACTGACGAAACTTGGTTTACGGCTTCATCTGGTTGTGGTCGATTGATATTTCCTACAAAACAATTTTTTGCCGAAGGCTCCCGTAACAGCAAACCTGCGTACTCAGCCCCAATGTTATTCTTATGGAGAATAATTAAAATGGTATATATCGCTTATTTGTGTATATATTTTTATGAAACTTGGTAAGCGGCTTTATGTAGTATTAAGACATTTATATCTCCAATGGAAATTCGCTGAGTGTGCAGGTTTGCTGCGGTATTAAATCACTTAACGATCAAGGTTTATAGACATGTCAAAAGTTCATCCCCTAAAATGAATGTTAATGCCACCTCTGAATAGATATTTTGTTCTCTTGGAATACATGATACGCGAGTTGTGTTTTCAGTGAAACATACGAAGCTAATATAAAGGATTGTGATTCGATCGCATTTTCACATTTTGAGCCCCCGTTTATTAGTGAATTTCCTATGGAAAGTGAACTATTAGCATGACCCGCACGGTGAAACTTAAGCCCGGGACCACCATAGAAGTTCCTAACGTGACCCCTGAACACGTTTTGGGGGTTCGTTCAAAATTATATATATATATATATATATATATATATATATATATATATATATGTGTATGCACTCTAGCGGTCGCATTTTTTGCCCGATTTACTTTAAATTTGGTAGGGACGTTCCTTTCTATAATCTGTTAGACAAGTTCGTTGGGCAAAACAATCGGAAAACTCTAAACCCATTTTTTGGGGATTAATCTTTGAAATTTTGGGTTTTTGGGCCCAAAAATGGTCAGAAAAGCCCCAGATGTAAAGTTAATGCATGTAAAAAGATAGGAATTAGAGAGGCGAAAGGTTTAAACCTTCTCTCGTCATTCTAGCATAAATATTTACCGAGTTATTAAAAAAAAATGTGTATCGGCTAAACACAGTACGTTGTCTCATGGGGGATTTACACTAGAAAAGCCTGTTATCCCTTTATTAAAGTACTTTTATTATTCCCAGCAATCTCACGCTTACTTTCAAGCCTGTATGGACTTTCTCCTAACCTAATAATGCGCAAAATTGTATCCACAGCTTTGCAAGTAAATGAAACCAGGAGTATCAGAACAACCAAAAAATCAATGTTTTCAGATTTCAATAAAAATTGGACAAATGTATGTTTTTACACAGATTTTGAGTTTTAAAAGTTTTTATGTGGAAATTCACTTCCGTCACGTCAGCGTGCTGCGTGCAAACTCGTTTCCGGATTATCGTCGGCTTGTCACGGGCAAGACGGTGAAATTGGAAGGCTCAGTTTGTACTTGTGGGTAGTCGGTGGTTAAACTTTGGTATGAGGCTGGTTTAATGCACCGAATTAGCTATACAATTAGTGTGAGATTATGCGTAATACTGTGCATACTAAGTGGTGTTTGCTTAACAGAGCATGGACGGTGATTCAGTAACAAAAAGGCCGAAGTAAAAATACGTAGTTTAGTAATAACGCGTGTGTTGCTTACGAATATAATTTGCTATATTAAAAATACCCCCGTCGCAGCAAACCTGCATACTCAGCGAATTTCCAATGGAGATATAAATGTCTTAATACTACATAAAGCCACTTACCAAGTTTCATAAAAATATATTCACAAATAAGCGATATACACAATTTCAATTATTCTCTATAAGAATGACATTGGGGCTGAGTACGCAGGTTTGCTGCAACAAGGAAAACAAAAATTGGGGTTTTATACAAATATCAATATAACTCAACTAGGTCAAGTCTTATACCAGTTTTTATAAATTTATGTTCATAATTAAGGGAGACATAGTATTTAATTATTATCCATAAGCATAACATGGAGCTGAGTACGCAGGTTTGCTGCTACGGGATCCTTTGGGGCAAAAAAATATTTTTTTGAGCAAATATCAATGGTCCACAACCAGATGAATCCGTATACCAAGTTTCGTCAGTATACGTTCATAAATAAGCGAGATATAAAATTTTAATTTTTCTCCATAAGAATAACATTAGACAACGTACTGTGTTTAGCACTTTCAATATCTCGGTAACCAATTGACGTAGAGAAATGATCAAAATACCAAATTGTGTGTTTTTTTTAAGCTGAATCCAATGGGAAAAAATAAAATTTGACTATTTCCAACATTATATGTAAAAAATTCGAAAAACCCATTTTTGGGGTACAAAACCCCCCCAAAATACCCCTTCGGATAAAGCGATCTGGCTGGTTTTCGAACTTCAAGTCATAAATGTTGCTTTACACGTTTATACCAAATTTCATCAAAATTTAATAATTTTTACGAGAGTTATCGTGCTCACGGACACACACACTCACACACACACATATATATATATATATAGAGACTTGAAAATGACCTAAGAGTTGAAACTAGTCGTCAAAATAAACTAAATGAAAATAAAAAAGGGTACTTTGTTTCAATCATTTTTACAATGTTAATAAAAGTAATATATATATATATATATATATATATATATATATATATATATATATTACAGTTTCGAACGAATGGTGTTTTAGGGGTCTGGGGACCTCAAAACGAAAAGTTATCATGGTCCCGGGCCTAGGTCTTACCATGCCGACTACGGTTATAGCTTCTTCCCTATAGGGGAAATTCGCTAAAAGAAATAACAACTTTTCATACTACGAATACTTTTAAACCTATATAGCCTAAAATGAATCCTGCTGCAATATTCTTTAATAATTGAAAATAGAAAATTTGATCTATACCAGTGCAGTACAGTAAAATTAAAACAGTAGCCTACGGTACGGTAAAACTAAAACAAACACAATATGGGTAAACTCGATTGTTTTTTTATGTCAGGTATTTAAGTTGCAATCCTGGTTATATATGTGTGACATGCTTTCTCAAATTTGTCACACATGTTACATTTCCGTGGTTTAAACTAAAGTGTTATTAATAACCCGACTAGCCTTAATCTAATCGTTAGCTTCCAGGTTTATGGATATAAAATATATGAACAACTTACTTCTTAATTTTAAATAAATTCCTCCTTCTGACGATGAAGGTGGTTTTTAATTGACGGCGCAGTGTTATTCACCGGTCAACCCCCAGTCTGTAGCTTTTCTCAACACGAGAGCTCGTCTGAAACTGTTCCTGTCTGTGGCGTTTAATTGAGAGGGGGCTCTAGTCCTGCTTCTAACTGTTTCTCCCATAAGACCAATGTCAAATTTTTAAATCCTATTCCTCCTCAACGGATTATTGTAAATTGTTGGATCTTTTATAATAATAATGCATTTTATTGCTTTGACAAAATCTTGCATCAGCATTAGGCCCTACAACTTATTACTTAAAAACTAGATTTATTTGAAATGTTCTCTCCATTCTCTTCATTGGTTATTCTGATCTTCAAAAAAATCATCCACAGTATAATAACTTTTTTCAAGAAGAAAAGATTTAAACTTTGATTCTACGGCTCATTTTAAAGATTTAAAAGCACACCTAGCGATTTCAGTAAGAAGAAGTTTGGAATTACGAATATTTACTAGTTCACCTATGGAATTTGATTGATCGGTTATTATTTTTAATATAATCATTTTCCCATTGAAATCGTTAGGAATTTGTTTTCCTTTTAAAATGAGTTAGAAATCAACGATATGGTCTTACTGGAGAAACACTGGTTTTATTGGAGAAACATTGGTGTTATTGGAGAATTGAAATCGTTAGGAATTTGTTTTCCTTTTAAAATGAGTTATAAATCAACGACATGGTCTTACTGGAGAAACACTGGTTTTATTGGAGAAACATTGGTGTTATTGGAGAATTAAAATCGTTAGGATTTTTTTTCCTTTTGAAATGAGTTATAAATCAACGATATGGTCTTACTGGAGAAACACTGGTTTTATTGGAGAAACATTGGTGTTATTGGAGAATTGAAATCGTTAGGAATTTGTTTTCCTTTTAAAATGAGTTATAAATCAACGATATGGTCTTACTGGAGAAACACTGGTTTTATTGGAGAAACATTGGTGTTATTGGAGAAACAGGTAGAAGCCAATGAGTGGAGTTATATGTGTCATGATATTTCAGATTCGTCACGCATGTTGATACATGGCAGTGCTTTAAAAACGTCTTTGTTTATAAACCGTCTAGTTACAATGTTAACGCTAGCTTCAAGTTATCACAAAAAGCTTCAAGTTAACGCTAGCTTCAAGTTCACTGGCCTAAAAACATACTTTAACTTAGCGAGGCCAAATATTTGTAATCATTCTGAATAAATTGAATCGATTTGATTACAAGTGCTCATAGCAACGTATCCTCCTTATTTTAAATTTTAATTGTTTCATCCTACTTATTCGTCGTAACAATGAACACGCGAACACTGGTTTTAACTAGAAAGGTAATTTTACATGGGCAGTGCAAGTTAACCGGTCGAAACCCCGTAGCTTCTCTTAAGAGGGCTAGTCGCAAAACATTTCGCATTTCTACCTTCTTCCCCCAAAAAGCAATTAACTAAAGTCCGTTCCTCCTGGATACAGGTAAAAACGCCAAACGTTGACTGACCAGTGCCCACTCATACACGGAGCTCGTCTGAGACATTTCCCGTCAGTGACGTTGTAACTTTGCCTTGCGGCAGGGACTGTACCCGCCAAGGTCGCGGCGAGGTGTGTCTGACGTGACGGAGGTGTCGGTAGTGGCGGCGGTAGTGGTAGTGGTGGTAGTGCGGTAGTAGACCAGTCTTCAGCAGCGCGGTCGTGCTGTTCCATTCATTCGTGTGTTCGCGAGTTCGCGTTATTTGTGTTTTCTAGTTTGTCCCCTCTTTCGAACCGATTTTGGATCGGGTGTTTCTTTGTGGTATTCTTCTCCTTTCTAAGGTGCACTTGTGATTTTGTTTAGTGTTGTTGTAAAATTTGCGACGTTTAACTAATTTTTTTGGAGTCGTTAGTGTTACTTACTGATTTACCGTAGAATCCTGTTTTTATTATTATTATTATTTTTTATTTGCTATGTCTAGTTTATTATTGTGCCAATGTAAGTGTTGCTGTTACGTCTATTTTGTATATATTTTTATGCCGGGAACAATTTGTGGTTTTTCTAGGTGTTTGATAAAAATGCATGTTGATTGTTTTCTACCATCGGTTTTTATTGTTTTTATTTTTATGGTTTTTGAGAATGTTTAGAGATAAACTTTGCTATCCCAATGGTTTGTTTTATTCATTTATTGGTTGATTAACTTAAAGGGTAGTTGCGGATTTTTTTTACAATAATACATCCGAATTTAATAGCAATAGTTTTGCACTAAGTTAACGAATTTCAAGCTCACGCGACATTATTCTCTATAATTTCCTTGTGTGTACAATGGTAAATGTCACAAATTGTCAAATTGTGTTATTTTTTAGTTGGTCTCAGCGATATTTGAGTATTAAAATTGGGGAGGGGGGATAACATTGTTTAGCGTGATTTTTCAAATATTACAATTATATGTTCTCCAAAGCATTTTGGGACTGTTTCCTCCCCCCTTACTTGCCACCCTCGAATGACCCCAAATTTATGCCTATGCAGTTCGTTTAGTTTTTGGCATGATTTTGCTGTTTCAAAGTTGTCACGTGTATCGTACTATTCGGTTTAATTTTAGATCTCAACCTCTGAATATTATTTGTCCTTCATCCGCATTTTAACAGTCAAGCGATAACGCACTGTCGTGCCTATGTCAGGGATATCGCATGTCACGGTGCCCTCGATGGGTATTCGATAACGGTTTTGTACTCAATGGTACGACCGGTGACAGTCGCTCCTGGTTATTTTCATACAAATCAAACTTATAGTTCCTTAAATCCCACAAAGTTGTTGCAAAATATATAACTTTAAACTTTCGAACATGGTTTTGTTTCTAGTCATGGAAAACTAACGCGAGTGGTCGGAAATGAAAAGATAAATTAACGTGAGGAAGAAATTGCTTAACTTAGGAAGTAATTGATTCCGATTCAGAAGGTAAACTGTAGTTATTCTTGGAAAGCCTGCAAATGTGCTTCTATAACATTTGTCTTATGGGGGAAGCAAGTAGAAACGCCAAAGTTTGTTACTGTAGCCCCCTCTTAAGGGGTAGAAATATTTACCCTTAATTTCCCACCTGTTTATAAACATATAGTTGCGACGGGTATTGAAAATTGTTTCGAAGGCCCAACAACTCCCTCGAGTTTTCGTTTTCCCAATCCCTGGCCCGCTGTCAGGGTGGAGACGTTGCCATCTTTGACTGGTCTCGCGTGAGTGAAGGCTCTTCATATCCGCCCGATATATTGGATCTACCTTTGAGTTCTTCATCTCATTTCAGCGCTGTCCGTGTCTTTTCGTAAACCCATATCGTCTTACGTATGATTTTCGCCTTTGTAATATTACCGTGAAACTGCAGTGATACGTTTAAGGCAGATAATTTTTAACGGGAAATCTTAATTTCTATAGTAATTTCCTATTTATATGTAAATATTATTTTATTTTATATTAAAATTCTTCGAAATGGTTTTGTTTATTTGTACGAAGTTTCCATACTGGTCTTGGGCACTTTTTCCGTCGTTGGCAAAACACAGGACGTGAAATGTGGCATCACAAAAATGTATTTTGCACCTGGAGATTGCGTTTCCTTGTGTATTTAAAGTGGGTTCTACTCATGGGACTCTTAGCATTTCTACCTGTGGTGTTTCCCATGAGGTCAAAGTTAACTTACAAAACCCGTCCCCTCCTCAACGGATTATTCGATATCGTTGATTCATGTATTATTACTGTAGTGAATTTCCTATGGAAAAGTGAACTATTAGCATGACCCGCACGGTGAAACTTAAGCCCGGGACCACCATAGAAGTCCCTAACGTGACCCCCTGAACACGTTTTGGGGGGTCGTTCAAAATTATATATATATGTGTGTGTGTGTGTGTGTGTGTGTGTGTGTGTGTGTGTGTGTGTGTGTGTGTATGCACTCTAGCGGTCGTAATTTTTGTCCGATTTACTTCAAATTTGGTAGGGATGTTCCTTTCTATAATCAGTTGGACAAGTTCGTTGGTCAAGACAATCGGAAAACTCTAACCCCCGTTTTGGGGATTATTCTTTCAAATTTAGAGTTTTTGGGCCCAAAAAGGGTCAGAAAAGCCCCGGACGTAAAATTAATGCTTGTATTAAGATGGGAATCAGTGAAGCGAAAGTTTTAAGCCCTCTCTCGTCATTCTAGCATAAATATTTACCGAGTTATTAAAGAAAATGTATATCGGCTAAACACAGTACGTTGTCTTATGGGGTTTTTACATTAGAAAAGCATGTTATTCCTTTGTTAGAGTATTTTGTGGTATCGAAATTCTGCTCACTAAAATCGCTATGTATTTTCTTGTTCTTTTAAGTGAACCATAAATCAGTCTGAAAGTAACATTGACCTTATTGGGACAAGCAGGTGGAATCGCGAGTAGCGTGTCTGGAGCGCCCCCTACAGTACCTAGTTTTTCTTTTTTCTTTTTCAACTCTTTTTCTTCGGATAGTGGAAACGACCTCTAAACGACAACATGTCCTCCTAACTGTTAAAGGTTACAAACAACTTAACTAAATAGATGGATACGATTGATGGAACTCGAGGCAAATAACAACTAGGGAGTTTGTTTAATTTTATATACAAAATGTAGAAGATACGACAGTCAACGCGCCACCACCGCCACTGTGTCCCACCGCCCTAAGTCAAAATGTAGAAGATACGACAGTCAACGCGCCACCACCGCCACTGTGTCCCACCGCCCTAAGTCAAAATGTAGAAGATACGACAGTCAACGCGCCACCACCGCCACTGTGTCCCACCGCCCTAAGTCAAAATGTAGAAGATACGACAGTCAACGCGCCACCACCGCCACTGTGTCCCACCGCCCTAAGTCAAAATGTAGAAGATACGACAGTCAACGCGCCACCACCGCCACTGTGTCCCACCGCCCTAAGTGGTTTTCTTCTGGCGTGCGAATTCCATTAAAGCCGAAAAAAGTCGATTCGTATTTCTCGTTGCATTTGCAATACCCCTTCACATTGAAACGAATTTTCCCCGACCAAAAATTAAAGTGATATATTTTATTGTGTTATTAAAACCAGCAAAGATTTGAATCGTGGTGAACGGTGTGTTGTCGTTGCAAAGTATCATTGCCAACGAATTTTTCATATCGGCGACTTGTTTTCGAGTTTAATTTCCTACCAAGTTTTAATATAGGTTTCCCAGCTATGACTGATTGACATTTTTGTTTAGGTTTAGTTAATTGCTTGATTTGATTATAAAACTGTTCGTGAGTAGTGTGGCCCTAATTAGCTCTTTATCCTATATGGAGTTGTCATGAAGTGGATTTCAGCTGTTCTAGTTCTGAAAGATTAATATTTGTTTCGATACTTGTCATTTTGACACAAATATAGATTCATTTGCCATCTAGTAGGACGCATAATGTTAATTATTTTGTATCTATCTACGCCAGTGGCATTTTTTAACGTTTTGATAGGGTACGGTCCAAACCCTATCTAAATTACTGTCCTCTCGGATTAAATTTAGACTGGTCTACGAATAAGCTGAGTTCATCTCACGAAGTGGTGACGAAATTTCAATGTTTTTGTATTGGAGAGAAAATAAAAGTTAATAAAGCCACGGATATATTTCAGTACTGGATTGGAGAAATCCAGACTAAAGATGTGTACTCGTTGTAGTCGACCCTGAACTTTACTACGATGTTTGCAGTTATCGTGTTTGCCAATACAAAGGTCCCATGTGTTTGTGGAAGCTCCCGCCGTATATCACCCAACCTCCACCTGCCCCAGTCAAGTCTGGTCCTCTTGGTTGGGATATTGTGCCTTAACTTGTTCTGTGCTATATTCGGGAGCAGGAAAGATGACAGTTGGACTCCAGCTGATGATAAGGGTCTATGCTGTCATTGTTGCCATTTTGCCAAAGAAAGATATGACTTAAGTGTTATCCTGACGAGCTAATGTGCAATTTGGCAATGCAGCACGTCAACTTGTTGACTGCTCTAACTGCCTTCTCTCTTGCTCGCGGGAATAGACTGACAATTTTGAGAAGTAATGGCTCTTACGTCCTTCCGCCAGATTTGGGGCTGGTTAGAGTCTCCAAACCTGGACTTGATTGTACCAATGGTAGCTTAGGAGTTTCTGTCCCTCCCACAGACAGTCCCGTTCTGTCTACGTCTCTGCCAAATTCACATTCCTTCTGGTGACCTGCGAAATGTGACCTTCTGGTGGATACACATTTTAAAAGAATAGTTCATTACCGGCCAATATGCAAGACGTGGCTAATCTGATCCAGAATTTAGCCTACCGCATTTAACTCAACCAGGTGACTCGTACGATGCATTGTGAACATACAATGTTTTTCCTTATAGCATGCAGACGTAATCGCTAAACAGCCTAATTTTCCAGCAGTAAGATTGTTTATCGGGCTAATTATCAGCTCAGAACAGTAGGAAGGTTCTCAGGTCTGCCAACCGGCGGCAGAAAAACGATAATTGCCGACCGCGTAACTGTTGCCTAACCTGGAATTCTCAGCAGTGATCTCAACTGCTAGTTAGTATTCATCATCCAGTTCCCGCCCCTTCACCTAGCTCTCTCATTTCCTCTTCTGGACAATCTGTTGTTGTAGATCATCTCTCGGCGATTTATGTAATTATTCAGTTAAAATGCGATTTTACGACTGATAGTTAAGCAGATTGGAAGTTTACCTTAGCGGATACTGTTGTTGCGATACCCGTTCAGTTGGTGACCTCAAGGTTGTGTATTGTAATGCGCCGTGAGAACACCCGAGTACGTAGCACAGGTTGGAAATGGATGCACTGTGTAAAGAATGTGATTAATGTGCGTTCTAACAGGGATGTTTTTAAAATACTGCTTCTCGTTTATGGGATTTATTACAGTGGAGAGGCATTGGACCGTTGCCGAACATTAATTTGGTTGGTAGATAAACGCAATACTTTTGAAGATAATTATAGTATCTAACTCCTGTTGAAGATAACCTCACTACTACGAGCCTCAGTAGCACGAGTTAATCGATAGCAAGCGCATAATTATAGTATCTAACTCCTGTTGAAGATAACCTCACTACTACGAGCCTCAGTAGCACGAGTTAATCGATAGCAAGCGCATAATTATAGTATCTAACTCCTGTTGAAGATAACCTCACTACTACGAGCCTCAGTAGCACGAGTTAATCAATAGCAAGCGCATAATTATAGTATCTAACTCCTGTTGAAGATAACCTCACTACTACGAGCCTCAGTAGCACGAGTTAATCGATAGCAAGCGCATAATTATAGTATCTAACTCCTGTTGAAGATAACCTCACTACTACGAGCCTCAGTAGCACGAGTTAATCAATAGCAAGCGCATAATTATAGTATCTAACTCCTGTTGAAGATAACCTCACTACTACGAGCCTCAGTAGCACGAGTTAATCGATAGCAAGCGCATAATTATAGTATCTAACTCCTGTTGAAGATAACCTCACTACTACGAGCCTCAGTAGCACGAGTTAATCGATAGCAAGCGCATAATTATAGTATCTAACTCCTGTTGAAGATAACCTCACTACTACGAGCCTCAGTAGTACGAGTTAATCGATAGCAAGCGCATGTGTAATTTTGTGACACTATTCAGTGTAACTTTAAAGATATTTTAACTGAATATCTCTTATCACGATGAGTTTGGTACGGAGAATATTCTCTCAAAAAATGCTTATGCTACAATTATTTTTCACGGAAACAGACTGAACTTGACAACACGAGTTAAAGTAAAACTAGCCTCGATGACACAAACCTCAAATATTAGAGTCTCTTGATTAAAATACTGTTTCAGTAGTTATTGAAACTGCCTGAAGTTATAAATATAGTATTCTGATTAAACGTTGAGCGTGGAGTTAAAAATGTATCAATATAATTGTTTCTTATGTAAAATTAAAATAGTAAACGTAACATTGACTTTTTTGGTATGGTAAATAACAAAAATTGTATCTATTTGAGGTTTATACAAAATTAAAGTCCAAAATATCTCACTATCCCAATTTATCCCATGGGACGTTAAAATATCTCTAACTCAGATGAAACTCCCTGAAGTGGAAACACTAAATGCTGTAGGGCGTAGGAAGGGATGTTGCGGGGGTGAGACACGGACAGTCGCTATCTGATGCAATATTAACACATCGTCGTCGATATCCGGCATGTTCACAGTATCTCGTCGCTCTCCGGTGTCAAGCGTTGGGTCCTCGATCGCCTAGCGGTTATACTGTAGCAATATCCTCTGGATCAATCGCTGATGCGGGAAATCATTATAAAATAGTCGTGGATCGAAGGTAAACTTGTTATTAGTGAATTTCCCTTGTAAAGTGAACTATTAGCATGACCCGCACGGTGAAACTTAAGCCCGGGACCACCATAGAAGTTCCTAACGTGACCCCCTGAACACGTTTTGGGGGGTCGTTCAAAATTTTATATATATATATGTATATGTGTATATATATATATACATATATATATAGACATATATATATATATATATATATATATATATATATATATATATATATATATATATGTTTGCACTCTAGCGGTCGCATTTTTTGTCCGATTTACGTAAAATTTGGTAGGGACGTTCCTTTCTGTAATCAGTTGGACAAGTTCGTTGGGCAAAACAATCGGAAAACTCTAAACCCCTTTTTTGGGGATTAATCTTTCAAATTTCGAGTTTTTGGGCCCAAAAAGGGTCATAAATGCCCCAGATGTAAAATCAATGCATGTAAAAAGATGGGAATTAGAGAGGCGAAAGTTTTAAGCCCTCTCTCGTCAATCTAGCATAAATATTTACCGAGTTATTAAAGAAAATGTGTATCGACTAAACACAGTACGTTGTCTTATGGGGGTTTTACACTAGAAAAGCCTGTTATTCCTTTGTTAGAGTAGTTTTATCATCCCCAGCAACCTCACGCCTACTTTCAAGCCTGTCTGGACCTTCTCCTAACCTTATAATGCGCAAAATTGTATTCCCAGCTTTGCAAGTAAATGAAACCAGGAGTATCAGAACAGCCAAAAAATCAATGTTTTCAGATTTCAATAAAAATTGGACAAATGTATGTTTTTACACTTATTTTGAGTTTTACAAGTTTTTATGTGGAAATTCACTTCCCTCACGCCAGCGTGCTGCGTGCGAACTCGTCTATAATTGTGTTATTTTAATGTTTCTCATTAGTTACGGTTTTTCGAGTGAGAATTTTTGAGGGTGCTTCTTCAGTCACCGGCTACCTGCTTCTCGGATACGGCCAATGTTGACTTTCAAAGCTCGTCCCTCCTCAACGGATTATCCGAACTTGTTAATTCATGGGACATATTGAAGATAAAAATACTTATTGGTTTCATTGAGCAGAATTTAGGTATCACAAAAAGTTCAACCATCAACATTTTTTAATATTGAATATTTTGTATTGCAAGTTTACTATTTGTGATACAGACATTTTCCTCATTAATTGCTAGGTAGTTTTATTTATTTTTTATTATTTTACTCTATGAGATGAGCCATCAATCAGTGGCTTCGGATAACCCGTTGAGGAGGGTCGGGCTTTGAAAGTTAACATTGTTTCTAAAAAATAGATTAACACGGGGCAGATGTCTTAACCGGTTTGAAAGCTCAATGCCAACAACCGTACTAAGCAGTTTTGTTCCATCTCCGTATCTGATGTCTGAAAATGATGTGCAAGTTAACCCGGGTTAACCGTGCAGATTGAAATTTACAATTCCTATTAAACGTCTCGGTGTTGGGTCAACCGAACAGGAATGCGCAGTAGAGTTTGGTGGAATTCCGAGACCGGTTGTGGTGTAATGTGTCAGGGCTCGGGACCGCCTCGTTTGTACGGCACCAACAAGTGTTTAAACTGACTGCCGACCTGCTACACCCGGTCACCGCTTGGGTTGCAGCTAGACGAGCTGGCGACGGAAACAGTGGGTTGTTGCGTATCGGATTGTGCATTCGTGGGGTTTGCTGCTAATGAAAATTTAAATCAGTGATTGGAAATGCTTGTTATTTTACAGGCTAGTTGTAATTCCTCTTAATCGTTATTTTCCTACAACTGCGTCTAAAGTACTTCTTTACGATAAAAAAAATCATAAATCAGCTGTTTCTGTTAGTAAAAGCAAACACAAAAACAGTTGTTTTTACTAATCAGTGATGGAAAATGTTCACAGTAATCTCTTAAATAACATAACCTCACCATGACCAACAACGAATATTAAACAAAGGAACGGTTTTCTGTTTAGCGAGCGAAATCGTATTTTTCGCTCGCTGCGCCTTACTTTTCCGCTCGCTGACTGCTAATAAACAGCTGATTGAGTGTTGCTTTGGACTGACTCGTTAGTTTACTACCCTAATCTTGTTTCAATTCAGCAAAAATGGATGAAAGTGAATTTTTTATGTAGTTTAGTATCCCAAATTGCATTTGTAGGAACAAGTGTGTATGCGATTCGAGTACAAAAAGTCTGCCGCTTTCGGAACGTTACCACGACACAAGTTACTCTCAAGCGACAGGCTGCACTTAACGCTCTTAATACATACAGTACAAGCACAAGTGAAAAACCCCCGTAGCAGCAAACCTGCGTACTCAGCGAATTTCCAATGCATATATATGTATATTAATACCACATAAAGCCACATACCAAGTTTCATCAATATACATTCATAAATAAACGATTTATGACATTTTAATTATTCTCCATAAGAATAACATGGCAGCTGAGTATGCAGGTTTGCTGAAGCAAGGAACACAAAAAATGGGGTTTTATACAAATATCAATTAACTCATGTAGGAAAAGCCACATACCAAATTTCATTAATTTATTTTCATAATGAAGGCAGATAACATGTTACTTATTCTCCATAAGAATAACATGGGGCTGAGTACGCAGGTTTGCTGCTACGGGAGCCTTGGGTAAAAAATTGTCTTTTTGAGCAAATATCAATGGTCCACAACCAGATGAAGCCGTATACCAAGTTTCGTCAGTATACGTTCATAAATAAGCGAGATATAACATTTTTATTTTTCTCCATAAGAATAACATTAGACAACGTACTGTGTTTAGCACTTTCAATATCTCGGTAACCAATTGACGTAGAGAAATGATCAAAATACCAAATTGTGTGTTTTTTTAAGCTGAATCCAATGGGAAAAAATAAAATTTGACTATTTCCAAAATTATATGTAAAAAATTCGAAAAACTCATTTTTGGGGTACAAAATCCACCCAAAATACCCTTTCGGATAGAGCGATCTGGCTGGTTTTCGAACTTAGTCATAAATGTTGCTTTACACGTTCATACCAAATTTCATCAAAATCGGATAATTTTTACGATATATAATATAATATATATTATAATATATAATAATATAATATATATAATATAATTATATAATATAATAATATTATAATATATTATTATATTATATATAATATATATACGTATATATATATATATATATATACAGTTTCGAACGAATGGTGTTTTTGGGGTCTGGAGACCTCAAAACGAAAAGTTATCATGGTCCCGGGCCTAGGTTTTACCATGCCGACTACGGTAATAGCTTCTTCCCTATAGGGGAAATTCGCTAAAACCAGACCGTTCATAAGTCCAATGTTAAAATATATGGACGGCCTGACTTATCATTCAGAGTTGGAGCTATATTGTAAAGTCGACCTAGAGCGATATGAGTGTATATTACGTGGCGTTAAACTGTTTATAATATTTACTCATTTTGTAAGGTAAACTTAAGTATCTAAGTCTGAAATTTGCATATCTACGTGTGCATAGGTTGGCCGCTGCTGGCGCAGACAGGCCGGTTTGATGAATGGGTTCAGTTGGTCCGATTCTGCCGGCGTCTCTCCAACTTTTACCCTATCGGATTTGTTCGCCGAGCCAATAGATTTTTTGCAAATAAAATGTACGATAAGGTGTGAATAATAGTTGTATCTGGATATCACATTGCAACAGGGTTTTGATGCAAAATGCATACAAATTATTGTGCTTTACAACTCAATTTGAAACATAATTTGTATTTGCATTTATATTTTAATTAACGTATTATTATTTGCCTCTCTGCTGCTATATTTTCGCTAAAGGCTATTTTTTTTACTTCGAAACATAACAAGAAAATGTGCATACATAGTGTGGTAAGAGTAATGAATTTAAATTTTCTAAGAAATAAATTAGGAACTTAAAAACAGTTGGTTATATGTCTATAGGTGTATTTCCCATCTTGAATCAAAATTATACCTGTTTAACGTTTATTACAATAGGAGGTGGCTTGCAGGGTGTATGTGAATTTTCTAAATAAATAAATTATAAGTATTTACAGCGTATCATTTTAAAGTTTTGACATTGTTTTGTGATTAAGGACATTTTAGAGATAAATTAAGGTAAAACACTGAAAATCGGGCTCCATTGGGTTCTTATTCTCCATCTAATTGTGTTGGGCCTACGAATGTTCCAAATTTCAGCCTTCTAGGTCATACGATTATTTCGTAGTCCTGCACAAAGGTACAAATTACTTTTTTCTCTAAATGTTCCTTACACAATTATACATTAAGATCAAAAGTACAGTACAGTATTCCAATGTGTAATGGTTTGTATTGTGAAATACAAACTGGAATGAAATTGTTTACGATTTCATCTTCAGTAAGGTTCCACGCAAGACCTTGTCCAGTTTCCCGTTACAATTAATTATTGGTTGCGTAAATCTACAGCGAGCGTCTGAAGGTCGGGCGGGCTCGTTAGCATGGGGAAGGCGTCTGGATGTCTAGATCGCGGTGACGGGCCTTCTGTGAGGACACCGCGGTATCGCAGCACAGCAGTGTCGATGCTGCGATAAGGCGTGTTTTAAAGAAAATATAAATTAATTATGGACGTAGAATGAATCCGATGCCTTGTTGTGTAGCCTTTGTTGCTGTCATTTTAACGAAGTTACCGAATTTTTATGTAGTCATAAATAATAGTTTTACCATCATATTTAACATTTTTCACAGATCATTGATTTTTATGTAGTCATAAATAATAGTTTTACCATCATATTTAACATTTTTCACAGATCATTGATTTCCGATGGTTGAAAAATCGATGGTTTCAAGTGCTTTGTTAAGAAAACTTTTCTTATATTCAACTGAGGATTCTAATATTTAATATTGTTAATTAATTATAGAAACTAGTAAACCTGTCGCGGCTTCGCTCGCGATCATCATTTATAAATATTGTGTTACCGTTCCAAAGCCAACATGGCCTGCTGATTAACTGTGTTTACTCTATCCAGCTGATTGCTTAAAACTTATAGTTATTTCCCAATGTTAAGCTTATGGGAAAAACTCAACTTTAAGGGGCCCCAGGGCTTCACTCACAAATCGTTTCTCTATAAAAAATGTTTCCTGCAAAACTTCTCGTTAGGCTCTTTCCAATGACACCAAAAACATGAAAATCAGTTCAGTAGTTTAGGAGGAGTGATTGTCACAAAAAAACAATAAGTATAGATGATGATGGTTTGTTAGATAACATTTACATTGGCACAATGTTTATACAGTGATAAGTAACTAACTAAAATATGCAGGGACATATCTTTTTTACTTTGACGACTTTATGTCCATCGTGTTTGAAGTTGCGATTGGTATTTAATAAGACCGTCGTATGGTGTATAGGTTAATTGTTGTACACCCTCAGGAGATTGAAATCCGCGCGTGTGTGTCCGGGGAGGTTCCCCATCGCCTCCCAGTGGTGACTCCCAGTGTTATGGTGGTGTGTCAGTGTGCCGGGTGTGACGAGTAGCCATGGGCACGGAGAACCGAGACGACGAGCGGGGACTGTCGCCCTCGGCACTGGCCAAGCTGCGGGGCATCCTGGTGTCGTCGCTGAGCAGGGAGAACCTCTCGCCCGTCGACCTGGGCGGCCCCGGGGACGGGGAGGTGACGCCGCCCCTGCCGCCCACCCGCCGCCGCCGCAAGGTCCACTTCTCCGAGAGCAAGAGTGTCGACTGCCTGGAGAGAGGTAGGGCTCGGGGACACTGGGAGTGGCAGTACTCTGTTTTACTGCAACTGTTAATTTAACAGTTTCATACCAGTCAATTTGTTTCATTGCAACGGTTATATGAAACACTTCCATACTAATCACATGGAACAGTTTCATTTTAATCACCTGTTACACTGTAATATTTACATATAATAGTTTAATACACTGTTACACTGTAATATTTACATAGAATAGTTTAATACAAGTTAACTGTTTAATTGCAACTATTAGATGGTATAGTTTCATATTAGTAAACTGTTTAACTGCAACTGTTACATTGGACCGTTGTTTCATCCTAGTCAACTGACTGTGTCATTGAAAAGTTTCATGCCAGCGAACTGTTTACTGCAACTGTTACATTCATTCCAGTCAACTGTTTTGCTGCAACTGTTACATTGAACAGTTTTATACCAGTCAATTGTTTCACTGCAACTGCTCCATTGAATAGTGTAATGGTTGCCAACTGTTTCACTGCAAATTTTACATTGAACAGCTGCGTACAAGTTAATTGTTTCATTGCAACTGTAACATTGAACAGTTGCATGCCAGACAACTGTTTCACTGCATCTGTTACATTGAACAGTTTCTCTAGTATATGCTACGTGGTATTGTGATTCGCCCTCTGTTGAATCGTTTGTCGATGGTCGAGGGCAACTGCAAAAGTTGCACACTAGTTTAATAGCTCCCATTTGAACAAGTCAGTTTTACGGGTGACAGTTGCAATGCAACGGTTTAATAGTACAATAGAGACATTATCACCCATGCATATCCATAACAAAAGTTTTTTTCCCCCGGGTATAACGATTTTCATTATTTCGCCTTAAAGCAAATATTTATCTTCGCTAAGCACATCAAGGAGTTTCAAACAAATATGAATCCATTAGATCAGGCGTAAAACTTTCGCCCAAGTTTGGCAAAGTTCTGACGCAATGAATTTCTACTTCCTCTTCACGTTGTCTATTGATTTCTCTCCGTTTGCTTATACGGGATTATGCGCTTGCATTTTGTTCTATTTTTTACATTTATTCTATACAAATGTTAATAAAACTCTAATCTAAATCCGTTTGGTGGCTGTTCTACGTTGATAAAAATGTTGACATTGGAAATGATTGAATCGTGCATTGGGAAAAACAGAATCTTCATATTACGAATTATTAGTTTTTTCGTCCAAAAGCGGTATTTAGATAATATGTCTGAAACCGGGGCACAGTGAACACTTATTCGTTCACAATGTTCCTTTTTAGCGAATTTCCCCTATAGGGAAGAAGCTATTACCGTGGTCGGCATGGTAAGACCTAGGCCCGGGACCATGATAACTTTTCGTTTTGAGGTCCCCAGACCCCAAAAACACCATTCGTTCGAAACTGTATATATATATATATATATATATATATATATATGTGTCCATGAGCACGATAACTCTCGTAAAAATTATCCGATTTTGATGAAATTTTGTATAAACGTGTAAAGCTACATTTATGACTTTAAGTTAGAAAAACAGCCAGATCGCTTTATCCGAAGGGGTATTTTGGGGGGGTTTTGTACCCCAAAAATGGGTTTTTTGAATTTTTTACATATAATTTTGGAAATAGTCAAATTTTAGTTTTTACCATTGGATTCAGCTTAAAAAAACACAAATTTGGTATTTTGATCATTTCTCTACGTCAATTGGTTACCGAGATATTGAAAGTGCTAAACACAGTACGTTGTCTAATGTTATTCTTATGAGGAAAAGACAAATTTTATATCTCGCTTATTTATGAACGTATACTGACGAAACTCCATCTGGTTGTGGACCATTGATATTTGCTCAAAAAAATTTTTTGCCAAAGGCTCCCGTAGCAGCAAACCTGCGTACTCAGCCCCATGTTATTCTTATGGAGAATAAGTAACATGTTATCTCCCTTAATTATCAAAATAAATTAATGAAATTTGGTATGTGGTTTTACCTGAATGAGTTATATTGATATTTGTATAAAACCCCATTTTTTGTGTTCCTTCCTTCAGCAAACCTGCATACTCAGCCGCCATGTTATTCTTATGGAGAATAATTAAAATGTCATAAATGGTTTATTTATGAATGTATATTGATGAAACTTGGTATGTGGCTTTATGTGGTATTAAGATACATATATATGCATTGGAAATTCGCTGAGTACGCAGGTTTGCTGCTACGGGGGTATTATTAACTCTTATGACTTTTTTACCATTTATCTTAATGTGTCTTAATCAGAAATAAATTATTTACTTTATGGAACTCCATGTCGATCCAAATTAATATTTATGAGCTGTCCAAGTATTTTTGTTCATCCAGCACATAAGTGCCGCACGTTTGGAGGATGACGTTTTGAAACATAAAACATATCAAAGATGCGCCCAACTTTACAACACCATAAACCCGCCGAAATAAACGCGAAGGAAGAGAATTGATGGAGTCTCTTTAGCAGCGGACAAAGCAATGAGTTGGTGGGCGTATTCAAAGTAGACTACCTTTGTAAGGCACGGCCAACGAGGTAGAAACCAACGGCAGGTGATTTGATAAACTCACTCTTTACATAACGTAAAGAGCACGCTCACGGTTACCTCTGTCTGCGTTACTTTCGTGAGTATCATCTAATTATACTTCTTTTACAATGGAAAAGGGTTTTTGATTGCAGTGCGTTCTTGATTGCCTCAAAAATTCTCCACGTTTGTTAAAAATGTTGTAAAAGAAAAGCTGTTAGAAGTCTGTTATTTTTGTAAGGCGTAGATTGCAATTTTATATGTGTTGTTGGGCAGTCAGAATTTAAATGTATCTGCGTATTTATGTGTTTGTCGGTAAACAATTTACTTCCAGAGTTATTAATTGGAGTTCAGGAAATCGAGGTTAAAGTTTTAAACATATTTTTTGATGTGAATAAAAGGTAATGAAAATTTATTGTGGAGTCCAACTTTATAGCCTATGTCTGTGGTGCCGATGAATAGTGGTGGAACAACTTTTAAAGAAGTCCCGTTATTTTGCTGGAAGTAATACAAATTTCTTAACATGAATGATTTTCTTTATTAAACTGGTAATAATGTTATCAAACCTACTTAACCAGGATGACATCTCTCTGATTGGGCCTGATGATGATCAAACCTACTTAACCAGGATGACATCTCTCTGATTGGGCCTGATGATGATCAAACCTACTTAACCAGGATGACATCTCTCTGATTGGGCCTGATGATGATCAAACCTACTTAACCAGGATGACATCTCTCTGATTGGGCCTGATGATGATCAAACCTACTTAACCAGGATGACATCTCTCTGATTGGGCCTGATGATGACTGGATTATCTGGTTGAAACTGATCACCTTTCACCATCATTTATATATATTTTTACCGTCCTGAGTTTAAGCACACTATAAGTACAGGGTGGTCATAAATTATTGGACACTTTTTAGGATTAAATAAATAAATAACCAAGCAACTTAGAAACATGGGAATTGTTTCATTAAATAGAAAATTTAAAACTGTTTTATATAGTAACTGCAAAAAAATTATAAAAATGTCAGTAATTATAAAAAGTGGTTATAAACAGTCAGTAAAAGTCACCTAAACTGTGAGTGTAAGTTGTGTAACTGTGACTGTAATGTAAGTTTTCCTCTCAGTGAATTGTGTTGTGGCATAGTCAGCTGGCCAACAATGGACCTTTCTACACCAGCTGTGTATGACATTTGACTAATCAAACATTAAACTGACCTCAGTATGAAAATGGCTAGTGTGCAAGGAAAAGCAAAGTGTGTTTTTTGGTTTCATGAAAACAGATCTGTAATAACTGTTTGAAGAAGGTTTCGTCTAGAGTATGGCAGTAATACTCCGAGTAACAATTCTATAAAACGGTGGTACAGGCAGTTTGAACAAACGGGAAGTGTCCAACATAGAAAAGGTGCTGGTAGACCTCCAGTTTCTGAGGTTGTTGATAAAGTTAGAGAATTATTTACGAGGAGCCCTGGTAAGTCTACTCGGCGTGCAAGTTTGGAATTAGGATTACCACGAACAACTATATTGAAGCTCCATGCGTACAAGATTCAATTGCTACACGAAATTAAACCTAACGATAAACCTCAACGCTACGAATTTGCTGTCAACATACTTGACAAGGTAGAACAAACAATCAACAATGAAGAGAGAAAATTCTTAGAAAAGGTTATTTTTTCTGATGAAGCAACCTTCCATATTTTAGGTAAGGTCAATAAACTAACTGTAGGATTTGGGGTACTGAAAATCCTCATATTGTTCGAGAACAAGAAAGAGATAGCCCTAAAATAAACGTTTGGTGTGCATTGGCTATAGATGATGTGATAGGACCATTCTTTTTCGCTGAACAGACAGTCACCAAGGAGGTGTACCTCGACATGCTCGAACTTTATGCAATACCACAAATTGAGCATAGACAACCAAATGTTTACTGGCAGCAAGATGGTGCCCCTCCACACTGGGGTATGATAGTACGCGACTGCCTAAATGACAAGTTTCCTAGTCGTTGGATTGGACGGGATGGTCCAATTCCTTGGCCGCCACGTTCTCCAGACATTACACCCTTAGATTTTTTTCTGGGGTTATGTCAAGGAGAGAGTGTTTGCAAAGAAGGTTCAAGACATTGAGGAACTTAAAAGAAGAGTTAGAGAGGTTATTGAAAGCATAACTCCAGCAATGCTCAGAAAAACATGGTCTGAGGTTGAACAACCTTTGCGTGCAAAGCATGGAGAGCACGTGGAAATAGTTTAGTTAGTTTAGTTGGAATTATGTAACAGTAATATTTTTTTGTATTGTTATGATAAAAACAGTTTTAAATTTGCTATTTAATAAAAAAATTCCCATGTTTCTAAGTTGCTTGGTTATTTCGTTATTTGATCTTAAAATGTGTCCAATTATTTATGACCACCCTGTATATTTTGTGGTGTTGTGAGACGTATTTGATTTTATCCTGTTTAGTTGTAACAACACGATTCTTGTTACTCAGATGAAATTACAAACCTTAGTCTAACTGACTGAACATGACAGACTGATTTCAGGCAAAATTATTCTGATATGGAAATATTACAAACGCCAAACGTGAAATGGTGATATGTAAGACTACCGTAATTGTAGGAAAAATCCAACACAACACTGATGACCCAGAGGTTTGAATGTAAAATGAGCAAAACTGCAGTAAACGTTGACGTTACTTCCTACGTGTTGATCATTTATTGTCATAATAACCAACCAACATCGCCACGTGTGTTTCAACTCTGTTAAAGCTAGTGTGCCATAGCAGTAGCTCTCGTCAGGGAAGCCCAAGGGATGGGTGTATAATTGAGATTGTTATTATTTCTCAAGGGTGCATGTTTTGCTGTCGGTAGGCCATACTTCCCTTTACTAAGTACCTGGGAGGCGAGCTTAGCTCGGGGACGGTTAGTCAGTTTGTTTAGATGACCTGGAGTAATATTTCATTACTTTCCCCAACTGACGATCAGATTCACGTAGCTCATTTGCCTCTGTTCTGTATGATATAGCTCCATGTCCCTTCAGTTATTATTTGGTTTAGTAATTGTGAACACTCGTTTACAAAGTACCTGGGAGGCCGAGCTTTGCTCGGGGACGGTTAGTCAGTTTGTTTAGATGACCTGGAGTAATATTTCATTACTTTCCCCAACTGACGATCAGATTCACGTAGCTCATTTGCCTCTGTTCTGTATGATATAGCTCCATGTCCCTTCAGTTATTATTTGGTTTAGTAATTGTGAACACTCGTTTACTAAGTACCTGGGAGGCGAGCTTAGCTCGGGGACGGTTAGTCAGTTTGTTTAGATGACCTGGAGTAATATTTCATTACTTTCCCCAACTGACGATCAGATTCACGTAGCTCATTTGCCTCTGTTCTGCGTGATATAGCTCCATGTCCCTTCAGTTATTATTTGGTTTAGTAATTGTGAACACTCGTTTACTAAGTACCTGGGAGGCGAGCTTAGCTCGGGGACGGTTAGTCAGTTTGTTTAGATGACCTGGAGTAATATTTCATTACTTTCCCCAACTGACGATCAGATTCACGTAGCTCATTTGCCTCTGTTCTGTATGATATAGCTCCATGTCCCTTCAGTTATTATTTGGTTTAGTATTGTGAACACTCGTTTACTAAGTACCTGGGAGGCGAGCTTAGCTCGGGGACGGTTAGTCAGTTTGTTTAGATGACCTGGAGTAATATTTCATTACTTTCCCCAACTGACGATCAGATTCACGTAGCTCATTTGCCTCTGTTCTGTATGATATAGCTCCATGTCCCTTCAGTTATTATTTGGTTTAGTAATTGTGAACACTCGTTTACAAAGTACCTGCGAGGCTGAGCTTAGCTCGGGGACGGTTAGTCAGTTTGTTTAGATGACCTGGAGTAATATTTCATTACTTTCCCCAACTGACGATCAGATTCACGTAGCTCATTTGCCTCTGTTCTGTATGATATAGCTCCATGTCCCTTCAGTTATTATTTGGTTTAGTAATTGTGAACACTCGTTTACAAAGTACCTGGGAGGCGAGCTTAGCTCGGGGACGGTTAGTCAGTTTGTTTAGATGACCTGGAGTAATATTTCATTACTTTCCCCAACTGACGATCAGATTCACGTAGCTCATTTGCCTCTGTTCTGTATGATATAGCTCCATGTCCCTTCAGTTATTATTTGGTTTAGTAATTGTGAACACTCGTTTACAAAGTACCTGCGAGGCTGAGCTTAGCTCGGGGACGGTTAGTCAGTTTGTTTAGATGACCTGGAGTAATATTTCATTACTTTCCCCAACTGACGATCAGATTCACGTAGCTCATTTGCCTCTGTTCTGTATGATATAGCTCCATGTCCCTTCAGTTATTATTTGGTTTAGTAATTGTGAACACTCGTTTACAAAGTACCTGCGAGGCTGAGCTTAGCTCGGGGACGGTTAGTCAGTTTGTTTAGATGACCTGGAGTAATATTTCATTACTTTCCCCAACTGACGATCAGATTCACGTAGCTCATTTGCCTCTGTTCTGTATGATATAGCTCCATGTCCCTTCAGTTATTATTTGGTTTAGTAATTGTGAACACTCGTTTACAATTTTCACTATTTTTATAATTTTCGAAATACTTTTTGCGAACATTGTGATACTTTTAGCGAATTTCCCCTATAACAAGCTATTACCGTAGTCGGCATGGTAAGACCTAGGCCCGGGACCATGATAACTTTTCGTTTTGAGGTCTCCAGACCCCAAAAACACCATTCGTTTGAAACTGTATATATATATATATATATATATATATGTGTGTATATATGTGTATATATATGTGTCCGTGGGTGCGATAACTCTCGTAAAAAAGGTCCGATTTTGATGAAATTTGGTACAAACGTGTAAAGCAACATTTATGACTTTAAGTTCGAAAACCAGACAGATCGACCTATCCGAAGGGGTATTTTGGGGGGGTTTTGTACCCCCAAAATGGGTTTTTTGAGTTTTTTATACATAATTTTTGAAAAAGTGAAATTTTATTTTTTCCCCATTGGATTCAGCCTAAAAAGACGCACAATTTGGTGTTTTAATCTTTGCTCTACGTCAATTGGTTACTGAGATATTGAAAGTACTAAACACAGTACGTTGTCCAATGTTATTGTTATGGAGGATAAGAAAAATTTTATATATCGCTTATTTATCAACTTATCCTGACGAAACTTGGTATATTGCTTTATTTCATTGTGGTCTATTGATATTTGCACAAAGACCCATTTTTTGGCTGATATTTCCCGTAGAAGCAAACCTGCATACTCAGCCCCATGTTATTCTTATGGAGAATTAGTAACGTGTTATCTCCTTTAATTATGAACATAAATTAATAGAACTTGGTATGTGGCTTTACCTAGTTGAGTTATATTGATGTTTGTATAAAAACCCATTTTTAGTGTTCCTTATTTCAGCAAACCTGCATACTCAGCCGCCATGTTATTCTTATAGAGAATAATTAAAATGTCACAAATCGTTTATTTATGAATGTATATTGATGAAACTTGGTATGTGGCTTTATGTGGTATTAAGATAACATTATATGCATTGGAAATTCGCTGAGTATGCAGGTTTGCTGCTACGGGGGTATTTATTGTTTGGAAGCTTCTTTATTAGTTTGTAAGTTCTTTGAGTACACAACGTGCCGTTACATGCTTTCTCTCTGCGAACGCCAGAAACGCAGAAGGTTGGCGGGTGCACCAGGCCTGAACGGCGAGTGCAGCAGTGCACCTAATGCAGCTAACTCCTTATCGTGGTCTCGATCTCTCCCCCTGTTATCACGAGCTCATAAATCTACTGGAGTGGGTGAGCTAGTTTGTTGTTCATTAGACTATTTCGAGTGGTCTTAATTTGCTGTTGTTTCTATTTCCAGCACGATAGCGCCGTAATTACAATGGATCTCACTGTTCTCCTCAGTGGAGACTGATGGACTCTAGTTGTGATCATATTTATGTACACATCTACTTGATGTATCAATTGCTAAACAAATAACTTCAATTCCAGGGTAATTTTAATCACATAAATCTTTCATATATAATTTACGACAAAGCTATGAAGTAACGACAGTTTCTGAGTAAGTGAAAATTTAAAACACTAATTGTAATCACATAAATCTTTCGGACAAAGTTACTACGAAGTTATGAAGGAACGACAGTTTCTCTGTAAGCGAAAATTTAAAACACTTTCTACGTTAAAATGCCTTAAAGGATTGTCCGGCGTCATTTCAAACCATGACATTTCAACTATCATTATTTTGATGAACAGTAAAATCCATAGTAATGAAACACAAAGTCAATTTGTCCGTGCATTTATCACCCGTTTCTATAGCCGAAATGAAATCCAACCAAGGCATTGGTGTTGTTTGACTAATTTGACAACAAAAGCCAGTGGCTGTTATCAGTTATCAGTGCGGATGATTGACCAGTGGCTGTGTCAGCGGCGGCGGTGTTTTGATAAATAGACGAGGCGCGCAATGTGTGGAGTGATTGATGTGGGGCTGCACGGCTACACTGGCTGACTGGCGGAATACGGGGTCAACATGGGGTTTTGGGATTTTTACAGTAAATCGAGGGATGAAGTGGGATTTTTTCACAATTATTTGGGGTATTTTCAAAAATAAATGGAATTTAGTATGTATATTGTATAAAGTGCATGTATAAGAAGAAACGAACTATGAGGGTTGTTTACAAGTTTGCACGTTATATTGAAGAGAGAGGGTAAATGCCCCTCTGAGAGAGAGGGTGTGTTTTCCCCTCTGCGGTTAAAAATACACTACAGAATTTGTGAAAAAATCCCTCTCTATCCCTCGATTTGTTTAAACCCTGAAAAATCCAAAATCCTTCGGGTTACTGAAATTAGTATGTACTTAAATTAGTTGGTTTATCTCGTATAATTTTCTAATCTAATTGTAGACGTTCATTTTAATTACAAGTTATTAAATGGATGAATAAATAGGTTATAATCAAATTTGTTTCTTAAAATTACATATTCATATTTTTATTGAATGATGTTTTCCCCCATAAGATTTAGTCACAAAATGATTTACAAAGAATCAAAATACATATGTTGAAAACCACCGATCTCTTAGTTATAGATCTGAATAGTGGGGACTTGTAAACTCACCCACCATATGTAAACTCACCCCACCATATGTAAACTCACCCCACCATATGTAAACTCACTCCACCATATTTAAACTCACCCCACCATATGTAAACTCACCCCACCATATGTAAACTCACCCCACCATATGTAAACTCACCGAATAATATGTAAACTCACCGAACCATACGTAAACTCACCAAACCATATGTAAACTCACCCAACCATATGTAAACTCACCCCACCATATGGAAACTCACCCCAACATATGTAAACTCACCCAACCATATGTAAACTCACCCAACCACATGTAAACTCACCCCACCATATGTAAACTCACCAAACCATATGTAAACTCACCCCACCATATGGAAACTCACCCCAACATATGTAAACTCACCCAACCATATGTAAACTCACCGAACTATATGTAAACTCACCCCACCATATGTAAACTCACCAAACCATATGTAAACTCACCCCACCATATGTAAACTCACCCCACCATATGTAAACTCACCCCACCATATGTAAACTCACCAAACCATATGTAAACTCACACCAACATATGTAAACTCTCCAAACCATATGTAAACTCACCCAACCATATGTAAACTCACCCCACCATATGGAAACTCACCCCAACATATGTAAACTCACCGAACCATATGTAAACTCACCCCACCATATGTAAACTCACCAAACCATATGGAAACTCACCCCACCATATGGAAACTCACCCCAACATATGTAAACTCACCCACCATATGTAAACTCACCCCACCATATGTAAACTCACCCCACCATATGTAAACTCACTCCACCATATTTAAACTCACCCCACCATATGTAAACTCACCCCACCATATGTAAACTCACCCCACCATATGTAAACTCACCGAATAATATGTAAACTCACCGAACCATACGTAAACTCACCAAACCATATGTAAACTCACCCAACCATATGTAAACTCACCCCACCATATGGAAACTCACCCCAACATATGTAAACTCACCCAACCATATGTAAACTCACCCAACCACATGTAAACTCACCCCACCATATGTAAACTCACCAAACCATATGTAAACTCACCCCACCATATGGAAACTCACCCCAACATATGTAAACTCACCCAACCATATGTAAACTCACCGAACTATATGTAAACTCACCCCACCATATGTAAACTCACCAAACCATATGTAAACTCACCCCACCATATGTAAACTCACCCCACCATATGTAAACTCACCCCACCATATGTAAACTCACCAAACCATATGTAAACTCACACCAACATATGTAAACTCTCCAAACCATATGTAAACTCACCCAACCATATGTAAACTCACCCCACCATATGGAAACTCACCCCAACATATGTAAACTCACCCAACCATATGTAAACTCACCGAACCATATGTAAACTCACCCCACCATATGTAAACTCACCAAACCATATGGAAACTCACCCCACCATATGGAAACTCACCCCAACATATGTAAACTCACCCAACCATATGTAAACTCACCAAACCATATGTAAACTCACACCAACATATGTAAACTCTCCAAACCATATGTAAACTCACACCAACATATGTAAACTCACCAAACCATATGTAAACTCACCCCACCATATGTAAACTCACCCAACCATATGTAAACTCACCGAACTATATGTAAACTCACCCCACCATATGTAAACTCACCAAACCATATGTAAACTCACCCCACCATATGTAAACTCACCCCACCATATGTAAACTCACCCCACCATATGTAAACTCACCAAACCATATGTAAACTCACACCAACATATGTAAACTCTCCAAACCATATGTAAACTCACCCAACCATATGTAAACTCACCCCACCATATGGAAACTCACCCCAACATATGTAAACTCACCCAACCATATGTAAACTCACCGAACCATATGTAAACTCACCCCACCATATGTAAACTCACCAAACCATATGTAAACTCACCCCACCATATGGAAACTCACCCCAACATATGTAAACTCACCCCACCATATGTAAACTCACCAAACCATATGGAAACTCACCCCAACATATGTAAACTCACCGAACCATATGTAAACTCACCCCACCATATGTAAACTCACCAAACCATATGTAAACTCACTCCACCATATGGAAACTCACCCCAACATATGTAAACTCACCCAACCATATGTAAACTCACCGAACCATATGTAAACTCACCCCACCATATGTAAACTCACCAAACCATATGTAAACTCACCCCACCATATGTAAACTCACCCCACCATATGTAAACTCACCCCACCATATGTAAACTCACCAAACCATATGTAAACTCACACCAACATATGTAAACTCTCCAAACCATATGTAAACTCACCCAACCATATGTAAACTCACCCCACCATATGGAATTTCACCCCAACATATGTAAACTCACCGAACCATATGTAAACTCAACGAACCATATGTAAACTCACCCCACCATATGTAAACTCACCAAACCATATGTAAACTCACCCCACCATATGGAAACTCACCCCAACATATGTAAACTCACCGAACCATATGTAAACTCACACCACCATATGTAAACTCACCCAACCATATGTAAACTCACCCCATTATATGTAAACTCACTCAACTATATGTAAACTCACCCCACCATATGAACCTGTTCCTAAGGATCATTACTTTGTCGGAGTTTGATTTGAAACCAAATACGTATATTGAAAGTATTACAGATTTCACTGTGTTTATCATTGGTAGAATGTATTATGCATTTTAGTAAATATGAAAGACTGTACATAGGTGAGGATGTGTACAAAGGATGTGTACAAAAATGAAGGTCATAAAAATCCCATTTTATCCCACGGGTCTTTAAAATATCCCTGAAACGGGATGAAAATCCCTAATGTGGAAACCCCTCGGCGAGCTGCGGTCTGGCGGTGAGCGATAAATTGTTACGTCC
This sequence comes from Allygus modestus, assembly GCA_963675035.1. Classification (NCBI taxonomy): domain Eukaryota; kingdom Metazoa; phylum Arthropoda; class Insecta; order Hemiptera; family Cicadellidae; genus Allygus; species Allygus modestus. Next base: position 15,155,221 of record OY776116.1, read on the forward strand.
AGATGCCATTAGGAAATGTGATTCATCGTTTTGTAAGTGTTAAACAATGTGTGCCTTACTTGGTGAACGAGGTTTTTGTAACAGGTGGTAAAACTGGTTTCAGGAGAAAAAATTAGTCGAGCTGTGATAAAAACTTTGTAAAAATAAATCAAGTTCAAAAATAAAAATACTAAAGTTGGTCAGAGTTGGGAAAAAACTAGAAATTAGTAACTAGAAATTGATCCTGTTATTTTACAATTCTAGGACCACCTCTTTTTCCAGGCCAAGGTTTATTTAATGTTAAAATATTTAACGCTTTTAAACTATCTGGTAAGTTTGAAAAGCAATTCAAAAAGAAAATTATGTTGTAAAATGTGATAATTTTTCTATCAGAAGCCTGGCCATTGTCCAGACATATTTTTCTATAGGAAATAGCACATGATGGATTTTGTAAAGTAGTTGTCATTGTATATGAATAAACCAAAATCCAGGATATGTGGCGTTAGAGAATTTACTTTGAAAATACTGTGCACTACAAGAGAAGCTAATAAAACTGAAATTTATCGTTTTGTGAAGCAGTACTTGGGTCATAAAGGTTAAGCACTCGGTCCGAAACGTTGATGATACCTCTGCGTGACAGTAAGAGAAGGCCAAGTACCGGTTTAATTCTTATTATCATTGTAACATATGTGGCGTAACTTACAGGGTTTCTACAGTCAGGGGAAGTCAGGGAACCCAGAGATAAAGCTTATTTTGTTACGTCTCGACCCATATACTAAAGATATGGAAATAAATTTGTAGCTTATAGACAATATTGATTACTATTCCACCTTAAAGCTACTTCACAAAATTAATTTTGTTATCTTTGTTAAGTCTCAAAATAAGTTATGAGAGACATTATCACAAGAATAACTTCCTGTAAACGGTGCTTTTATTATTCCATCTGATCCCCGATGATGAAAAAATTGGGGGACGCTTAGCTCCAGGTTGAATACAATCTGTTGTACCTGTAGCAGTATTTTTCAGGTGGAGTCCCTATGGTTGGCTGATGATCTAAGGATTCCTAAGGATTTCATTCTTTATTTTAATCCTTAATTATTGAGTTTTTATTGAGGTCAGTTTATTTAATTTTGTTTTACTAACATTTATGACGTACATGATATAGAAAATAATGTTTTAAACATTAAATGTATAATAATTGTGCACACCATGCTTAAGCGGAAATAAAGCGGAAAAGCTACGACGTATTTCGAAAGTTGGTCAGGGAAAAGTCAGGTAAATAGAAAATTGAAATTCTGTAGAAACCCTGAACTATTATCCAATATTGACGCATAACATTGCTAAAGCGCAATAATAGAAAGAGGACCTGAGGAATGTACATGGATTACACAGCTTTAGGCGTTGACTGGAAGTTGCATGAACATTTGAAATCCGGGAAAGCGGTGACCTTTTGGGGAAAATTACAAATTAATTTTGCTGAATAAATTACCACTCAACTCCCGACGCCTTCTTTGTTGTCCGTTAATAACTAACTGCTCTTTCCTCTCTCCGACCGGCCCTGATACCAACTTTGTTTTGTCGACTCGGAAAATTAATAGTTTTCACTTCGGGAAATTATTTCACCATCTCATTGTTATTGTGTTTTAAAATTAAAAATTATTTATTTTCAGGTTTGTTTTGGTATAATTAAATACCCCCGTCGCAGCAAACCTGCATACTCAGCGAATTTCCAATGAATATATAACATAACATATTAAAACACTTAACAGGTCTCATAAGAAATGTATTCACAAACAAGCGATAGTTAAAATATTAATTAGTCCCCATAAGAATAATATTGGGGATGAGTACGCAGGTTTGCTGCAACTAGGCACACAAAATAATGGGTTTTTATGCAAATATCAATAGAATTCATCTTAGTGAAGTCACATACCAAATTTCATCCATATAAATTCATAAATAAGCGATATATAACATTTTAAGTATTTTCCATAAGAATAACATGGGGACCAAGTACCTGGGTTTGCTGCTACAGGAACCATAGGCGAAAAATTGTTTTTTTGTGCAAACAACAATAAACCACAACCAGATCAAGCCATATACCAAATTTTGCCAGTTTATGTTCATAAATAAGCAAGATATACAATTTTTCTCTTTCTCCATAAAGATAACATTAGACAACGTACTGTGTTTAGCACTTTCAATATCTCGGTAACCAATTGACGTAGAGCAATGATCAAAATACCAAATTGTTTGTTTTTTTAAGCTGAATTCAATGGTATAAATTAAAATTTGATTTAAATTAAAATTACATGTGAAAACCCCAAAAAACACATTTTTGGGGTACAAAACCCCCCAAAAACCCCCCTTCGGATGGTGTGATTCATCTGGTTTTCGAACTCGTTCAAATAAATGGTACTTTACACATTTGTACCAAATTTCATTAAGATCGGACCTTTTTTACGAGAGTTATCGTGCTTACGGACACATATATATATATATATATATATATATATATATATTATATATATATATATATATATATATATATATATACAAATTTGAACGAATGGTGTTTTTGGCATCTGGGGACCTCAAAACGAAAAGTTATTATGGTCTCGGGCTTAAGTCTTGCCATGAGACCTACGGTAATAGCTTCTTCCCTATAGGGGAAATTCGCTAAAAATATAATTACAAAAATAAATAAATGTTTATTTTTACAAGTTGTCTCTGAGAATGTATTTGTTATAGTCTGGTGGAAATTGCCTTCCGCGTTCGTTCTGCCAGCTCGACAGACAAGGTCCCAAGGGGTTGGTCCAAGCCCAGATCTTTTCTATTTGTTTCTTTTAGAGAATTCACTTTGTTACTATTGTTATTACGTCTCTAAATCGTACTCATGTCTTTGAAGTTTGTGTAAGAAGTTACAAATACAAATACAGTTCAGTTTGTAAAGATTATTTATTGTTCATTTCTCATCTGAGTCATCTGCATCATAATAACAATTTTTAGAACAACATTCATTTTAATTAGGCTCATTAATTCTTTGCTGCCATTAATTTTCCTCATTATGTTGTTTGTCACCATTAACCCACTTAACACACGTCTCGAATAAATTCATTGTTAGGTATTAACAACTTAAAATTGTTAAACACAAATATAATCAGGTCATAGCATAATATAGTAAATTACCGGAATCCAACCGAAATTTTGAGGCTTTTGAGACTTATTTATAATATGTAAGAAACGAACTTCTTAACATCGGTTATTTTGGTTATTTTTTAAATCAGTATCATAATTTTTAATTTCCACCTCTTAAGAGGGGGTCCAGTCCTCTGTGTATACCTGCTTCTCCCATAAGACCAATGTTGATTATGGTTAATTTAATTTTGAAAAGAAAAAAACTATTCCAGTAAGCAGAATTTTGATCTCAAAAATAGTTCACCCATAAAAAGCGTATAAGTATTAAACAATTGGGATTTTTGAGCGATTATTAATTGTGATATCGAAAGATTGCTTTTTGAAATCATTAGGTATTTTCTTTGTTAATGAGTCATAAATCAACATATCGGATAATCCGTTGAGGAGGTATGGGCTTTGAGAGTGAACATTGCTCATATAGGGGAAGCGGGTAGAAATGCGTAATGTTTCTTGACCGGAGCCCACTCTTAAGCTTGGCAATCAATCCTATACTCTAATATGAGTAAGGTTGGCTTGCTTGCTTGCTTGATTGCGACACTGATCTCAAAACCGGCTCCAACGATTTCCTTCAAATGTTCGAAATAACTAATTTCTGGGATAAAATAAGTCCTAGACAGGCCTCATCCCCAGGAAAAATCAAATAATGTAAAAAAACTAAAATGAAAAGTTAACAAAATTAACATTGGGCTTATGGAGTTTCAAATAAAAACAAAATAATTGTAACAGTTGTTCATAATCAACCAGGGAACTGTCAAAGTAATACTCATGTTGTTATAATTATTAGCATGTGGTTTCCTGAGAGCAGAGATTAAAAGATTTGAGTGAAGATTACATATATAGAGTAGTAAAATAAATAAAAGGGACATTGAGCTATAAATAACAACTGGAGTGACCTTAAAAATTTAGAAAAGAGACAAATAGTTATACAATTCTGATTAACAGTAGGGGAAGTGGTGAAATATTACTCCAAGTCATCTAAACAAACTGACTGACCTCCCCCGAGCAAAGCTCGGCCCCCAGGTACTTAAGTTTAACTAACAATTATAGACCTGTATATTTAAATGGGTCAATCGATAGATTTCTTGCAGCATATGTTGGTATACAGTTTTAATGCAGAACATTTACATTCTACCACAATGTGATTTGCGGGACTCTGATATAGTAGGTGTACTTGCGAAACTTGTGCAATAATGTAATCACAACATAAACCGGTTTTGAAAACTCGCGAGTAAATAATAGTATTTTAAATCTTGAAGGCACTTTTATATTACATGATGTAGTAGGATGTGTACGGAGATGGACCGAAGCTCCGGTGTTGCTGGTGTGGAGTACGAGTGTCCTTGCCGCGACACTGGACACCGCGCGAGCCGCATGACCGCACCGCCGAATACCGCGGTCTCGGGTGATACTGTACCGCTCACCGCACCACACTACATGCTAGTGGTACAAGAGTGTTATGTGGGGACCGCAGTAGATGATGTCACTGCCCTGAGACGCATGTGAAATTGTAACACGGAAGTATGGGTGTAGCTGGCCCTTACACTGAGATCTTGCGATCCGGGCAGGCTGAGAAAGACAGTAAATTCAAGAGGGGTTCAATTGAAAAAGGTAAGTCAGGATTGTATGCAAATTAAAGTAGCAGTCGTGTAAAGGCGCTTTCGAATACCCCGTGCAGTTGACACTGACCTGTCTCTACCCCGTGCAGTTGACACTGACCTGTCTACCCCGTGCAGTTGACACTGACCTGTCTCTACCCCGTGCAGTTGACACTGACCTGTCTCTACCCCGTGCAGTTGACACTGACCTGTCTCTACCCCGTGCAGTTGACACTGACCTGTCTCTACCCCGTGCAGTTGACACTGACCTGTCTCTACCCCGTGCAGTTGACACTGACCTGTCTCTACCCCGTGCAGTTGACACTGACCTGTCTCTACCCCGTGCAGTTGACACTGACCTGTCTCTACCCCGTGCAGTTGACACTGACCTGTCTCTACCCCGTGCAGTTGACACTGACCTGTCTACCCCGTGCAGTTGACACTGACCTGTCTCTACCCCGTGCAGTTGTCACTGACCTGTCTCTACCCCGTGCAGTTGACACTGACCTGTCTCTACCCCGTGCAGTTGACACTGACCTGTCTCTACCCCGTGCAGTTGACACTGACCTGTCTCTACCCCGTGCAGTTGACACTGACCTGTCTACCCCGTGCAGTTGACACTGACCTGTCTCTACCCCGTGCAGTTGACACTGACCTGTCTCTACCCCGTGCAGTTGACACTGACCTGTCTCTACCCCGTGCAGTTGACACTGACCTGTCTACCCCGTGCAGTTGACACTGACCTGTCTCTACCCCGTGCAGTTGACACTGACCTGTCTCTACCCCGTGCAGTTGACACTGACCTGTCTCTACCCCGTGCAGTTGACACTGACCTGTCTCTACCCCGTGCAGTTGACACTGACCTGTCTACCCCGTGCAGTTGACACTGACCTGTCTCTACCCCGTGCAGTTGACACTGACCTGTCTACCCCGTGCAGTTGACACTGACCTGTCTCTACCCCGTGCAGTTGACACTGACCTGTCTACCCCGTGCAGTTGACACTGACCTGTCTCTACCCCGTGCAGTTGACACTGACCTGTCTACCCCGTGCAGTTGACACTGACCTGTCTCTACCCCGTGCAGTTGACACTGACCTGTCTCTACCCCGTGCAGTTGACACTGACCTGTCTCTACCCCGTGCAGTTGACACTGACCTGTCTACCCCGTGCAGTTGACACTGACCTGTCTCTACCCCGTGCAGTTGACACTGACCTGTCTCTACCCCGTGCAGTTGACACTGACCTGTCTCTACCCCGTGCAGTTGACACTGACCTGTCTCTACCCCGTGCAGTTGACACTGACCTGTCTCTACCCCGTGCAGTTGACACTGACCTGTCTCTACCCCGTGCAGTTGACACTGACCTGTCTCTACCCCGTGCAGTTGACACTGACCTGGCTCTACCCCGTGCAGTTGACACTGACCTGTCTCTACCCCGTGCAGTTGACACTGACCTGTCTCTACCCCGTGCAGTTGTCACTGACCTGTCTCTACCCCGTGCAGTTGACACTGACCTGTCTCTACCCCGTGCAGTTGACACTGACCTGTCTCTACCCCGTGCAGTTGACACTGACCTGTCTCTACCCCGTGCAGTTGACACTGACCTGTCTCTACCCCGTGCAGTTGACACTGACCTGTCTACCCCGTGCAGTTGACACTGACCTGTCTCTACCCCGTGCAGTTGTCACTGACCTGTCTCTACCCCGTGCAGTTGACACTGACCTGTCTCTACCCCGTGCAGTTGACACTGACCTGTCTCTACCCCGTGCAGTTGACACTGACCTGTCTCTACCCCGTGCAGTTGACACTGACCTGTCTCTACCCCGTGCAGTTGACACTGACCTGTCTCTACCCCGTGCAGTTGACACTGACCTGTCTCTACCCCGTGCAGTTGTCACTGACCTGTCTCTACCCCGTGCAGTTGACACTGACCTGTCTCTACCCCGTGCAGTTGACACTGACCTGTCTCTACCCCGTGCAGTTGACACTGACCTGTCTCTACCCCGTGCAGTTGACACTGACCTGTCTCTACCCCGTGCAGTTGACACTGACCTGTCTACCCCGTGCAGTTGACACTGACCTGTCTCTACCCCGTGCAGTTGTCACTGACCTGTCTCTACCCCGTGCAGTTGTCACTGACCTGTCTCTACATCCTAGAAACAACAACTCCAGTGTGTTCTCACGGGAGGATCCATCCATAACTATGCAGTCAGAGGAAGGGACAAGTACAATTATACTACCGGGCCGGCCAACATCGTACAGCAGCTTTTGAGCGCTTGCCCTCACAGGCTGGCGACTCTTTTATAAACATATTCCCTGAAAGAGTCAAGGAAGAAAAGAATCCCAAACTTTTGAACTTTAACATCAAGCGGTTATGGATTTTCAAGTATTTAATTCGGGGGAAGTTTTATTGCACAGTTGGGAATGAGGATGTTTCAAGATCGTAGTCTGGTTTAACAAAACGGAAGTGCATTTTATGAATAATCCCAGAGCAATGTCTGTGTGATGTTTTGCAAAATATATCTCGGAATACAGCGGAACGACTTTGTGTTAATTTTGGAATCAGGGTCTTTTGGATCTAAACAATCGATTGGTAAAAACTTCAACCCCAGTTAAAATTAATATGTTTTTAAATTAAATATCATTTGAAAATTGAAAATGTTAACATTGCCTTATGGTTTCAAATCAAAACAAAAGAATCATAGCAGATGAGAACAAATTAACCAGTGAACTGTCAGAGTATAGCACATCCTCTAGGTAAAGCATCAACGAGTTATTTCTAGAAAACTGTGTCTAGAACCATTGACTAATGAGTGGACATCTTTTTCAGCCACAAAACGAATCAAATATCACCGTGTATGGCTCGGTGTCTCCGGTACTTAGTTGTTGTACGTGTTGTAGAGTACTGGTATGATCTTGTTGAAGGTGTTGCTGTGCTAAAGGTCTCAGCAATACACAAATTATTTTTGTCAGGGGACACAAACACTCGTAATCACTGTGTGATGACATCTATTTCTGAGCAAACGTTTTAAAGGATATTTTCATTAAACCTGTGGTGTCCTTTGCTCTTAACGTTCCTACCTTTTCCTCGTCATATTGCCTTTGACAGCTCTCTCTGTCGGTGCGTTCGCTGCCGCATTCCTTTCACTCTCGCGGCTTCCTCCTGGCCGTCACTTCCTATCGACGGCGATGGCCAATTTGCACCTCAGTCGCGATGCTCGGGTAGTTTACTTTCTTTCAGTTGGAATGCAAGTGTTGTAACAGCTGGTGATAGGACTAACTACTGATTTTAACCATCCGATGAATCATCCGATGGTTTCCAGATGGATGATTCATCGGTTGATTTCTCTTTGGTAGTGGGGGAACTGGCTGCGCTTCGGTTCGAAGGGATAGATGTTAAACCTAAACTCGAATGTTTGTATCGCAGAATGAATATTTGTTTTATGGCTTCAGCTAATTTTGCAACCTATTTTCGATTTAACTGTTCCAACCCCCCCCCCTCCAGCGTATAATTTTAAAACAACTTAAATTAACTTTTTTTATTAATAAACCCTCAACTTTTTTAAATTTGTTAAAAACAACAAAATCTTTATCGCAAGTTTATACTAAATAGGAAAAAATGTTTTAATTTTGATGTGTTTAAATAGATTAGTAAACTGATATTACACACTACTATTTCAATTTTTGCTTCTTAAGATATTAAGTACGCATTCATTTCTGCAAATTATCCTATCCTATACTCTAATATGAGTAAGGTTTGCTTGCTTGCTTGCGTGCTTGCTTGCTTGCTTGCGACACGGATCTCAAAAACGGCTCCAACGATTTCCTTAAAATGTTCAAAATAACTAATTTCTGGGATAAAAATACGTTCTAGACAGGCCTCATCCCTAGGAAAAATCAAATAATGTAAACAAACTAAAATGAAAAGTTAAAAAAATTAACATTGGGCTTATGGAGTTTCAAATCAAAACAAAATAATTGTAACAGCTGTTCATAATCAACCAGAGAACTGTCAAAGTTATACTCATGTTGTTTATGATTATTAACATGTGGTTTCCTGAGAGGAGAGATTAAAAGATTTGAGTTAAGATTACAAATATAGAGTAGTAAAATAAATCAAAGGGACATTGAGCTATAAATAACAACGGGAGGGACCTTAAAAATGTAGAAAAGAGGCAAATGAATAATACATATCTGATTATCAGTAAGGGGACGTGGTGAAATATTACTCCAAGTCATCTAAACAAACTGGCTGGCCTTCCCCCGAGCAAAGCTCGGCCCCCCAGGTACTTATTAATTATTAGTTGAAAGGTTGGAACGGATGGTTTTACAAGTAGATGGATAAATATACCTGAACAGCGAGAGTTAATGGAGATTCTCTCTAGATTTTTTGACAGACAGTAAACTTTGTAATTATATAACGAGTTCTTAAACTCCTCTCAAGATCAGCCAGACTTTGATTGGTTTTGTGGGTGAAAAATATGTGTATGTGCAATCGTTATTCAATGGTTCTAGTTACTGTTTTCAAGGAATCGTGTTGATACTGTAACTCGTGTAACAGGATGTAAAATTATTTTTTTTATTTGAAACTCCATAAGCTGTACCGGGGAAACCGAGCCATACACGGTGATATTTGATTCGTTTCGTGGCTGAAAAAGATGTCCACTCATTAGTCAATGGCTCTAGTCACTGTTTTCTAGAAATCATTCGTTGATTATTGACTTAGAGGATGTGCTATACTTTGACAGTTCACTGGTTAATTTGTTCTCATCTGCTATGATTCTTTTGTTTTGATTTGAAACCATAAGCCCATTGTTAACATTTTCAATTTTCAAATGAGATTTTTAACAAAACACAAATTTTCCTGGGGTTAAGGATTGTACCAATCGTATTTTTATGTCCAAAAGCACTTAATTCCAAAATTTTAACTAAGTCGTTCCGCTGGATTCCGGGATAGATTTTGCAGACAGACATTGCTCGTCTTAGCGTGTAGGATAGGATTGTCTGTTTTTGCAAACGGTTACAACTGGTAACCCAACTGGTAACTGGTTCTGCATAGAGTTGTTAAAAAAAGTTAAATCATGCCAATGGTGTGGAGGTTCGCGTAAGGGATTTGATTGATTCTCTCTCAAATTTTGGACCCAACATATTGTCAGTAGGTAAGGTTAGGAGTTTTTAGTATGTTCTGCTATCAGTGTATTTAAAATTGTATGTTTACTATACAATTCCATTCAACCTCAAAGGTAATCTATACATACTTTTTTTAGTCTCAATCTTTACTATTATCATAAGTATTTGAGTTCCAAATAAACGTTACATTTCGTGTATGTTTTCTATTCCATATTATTTAGGATAAAGCTGAAGAGGTTAAATTGAAATATTTTATATCTACTAGTAAACCTGACGCGGCTTCGCTCGCGATCATCATTTATAAATATTGTGTTACCGTTCCAAAGCCAACATGGGCTGCTGATTAACTGTGTTTTCTCTATCCAGCTGATTGCTTAAAACTTATAGTTATTTCCCAATGTTAATCTTATGGGGAAAAACTCAACATTTAAGGGGCTCCAGGGCCTCACTTAGAAATTATTTCTCTATCAAAAAAAGTTTCCTGCACAACTTCACGTTAGGCTCTTTCCAATGACACCAAAAACATGAAAATCAGTTCAGTAGTTTAGGAGGAGTGATTGTCACAAAAACCTGCTCGCCTATTAAATAAGTATAGATTCACTTTTCTCATGACCTAGTATAGCTTGGACGTGTTTTTAATTACTATGCAAATTCCAAACAAAATGATATTTAAACGGTGTTTCCTAACAGTTAGTTGTGCAAGGGAGAGTGTCTGCGTTTCGCCATGTTAACAGTGGGCAGGCCGCTGTGACGTGGCGAGTAGGCAGCTGCCTACAGTCCGCCTACTGCCCCAGTCTCTACTGTCCGTCTCCGGTTTGACTGGCGGCACTGGATGTAGGGAACAAGTGTGTTTATTCCATGTTTTGCAGTCTAAAGTAAACCGTGATAACTTGCTCAAGATTGATTGGACGTCTCCGGTTTTTGGCGGGTTTGCAATTTTATAAGCTGTAATGATATAAATTGAAGTATCACTGCACATTATTGATTCGACAAGGCCTGTATTTTTTGGCGAAATCGTCAACATTTACAAGCCCGCGGTGTAGATTTAACGTAAATATTGGCTGATTAACAATTCAAGTGGAGGTACTTTAATGCATTTCCTTAATAAATTAATAATACGTGCAAACATATTTTTCAATTGACAGACGAATGAGATTATTTATTCCTGAACAGTATTAAAATTTCGATTCAGGTAGGCGTAACATTTGTTTTGGGACTTGACATTTAACGTAGCAATGAAGAAGTGTAGGTTGAACGGTTTAGTGCTTCAGAAACACATCTCACTGCTTGGATGTCATCGTTCACCTATTGGTATAAGGTTTTTCGTATTTTTATTTTATTTTTCGTACAGGCTTATACTTAAATCTCAGTTTTCCTAATATATAATTTTTAACTAATGTGAAACTGCCGTACCGTTATTACCTGGTGCTTCCTGTTCAGGTAAGATGGTTGAAAGGCATCGTTTAAACTAATACTCGGCATATGTGATATTCCTGGCCGCCTTGAAACCGTAATCAGTTTAGTTTGAACCCTAATACAGTATCTGATACTAGGTTTTTGTAACTAATATATTTCTGCAACTAATATGGGAGTAACTAATATCGTAAGATAACTAATATGGCACATCACTCTCTTTTAGCGAATTTCCCCTATAGGGAAGAAGCTATTACCGTAGGTCTCATGGTAAGACTTAAGCCCGAGACCATGATAACTTTTCATTTTGAGGTCCCCAGATGCCAAAAACACCATTCGTTCAAATTTTTATATATGTATATATATATATATATATTTATATATATATTTATATATATATATTTATATATATATATTTATATATATGTGTCCGTAAGCACGATAACTCTCGTAAAAAAGGTCTGATCTTAATGAAATTTGGTACAAATGTGTAAAGTACCATTTATTTGAACAAGTTCGAAAACCAGATTAATCGCACCATCCGAAGGGGGGTTTTGTACCCCAAAAATGTGTTTTTTGGGGTTTTCACATGTAATTTTAATTTAAATCAAATTTTAATTTACACCATTGAATTCAGCTTAAAAAAACAAACAATTTGGTATTTTGATCATTGCTCTACGTCAATTGGTTACCGAGATATTGAAAGTGCTAAACACAGTACGTTGTCTAATGTTATTCTTATGGAGAAAAAGAAAAATTGTATATCTCGCTTATTTATGAACATGAACTGGCAAAATTTGGTATATGGCTTGATCTGGTTATGGTTTATTGTTGTTTGCACAAAAAAACAATTTTTCGCCTATGGTTCCTGTAGCAGCAAACCTAGGTACTTGGTCTCCATGTTATTCTTATGGAAAATACTTAAAATGTTATATATCGCTTATTTATGAATGTATATGGATGAAACTTGGTATGTGACTTCACTAAGATGAGTTCTATTGATATTTGCATAAAAACCCATTATTTTGTGTGCCTTGTTGCAGCAAACCTGCATACTCATCCCCAATGTTATTCTTATGGAGAATAATTAATATTTTAAATATCGCTTGTTTGTGAATACATTTCTTATGAATCCTGTTAAGTGTTATGTTATATATTCATTGGAAATTCGCTGAGTATGCAGGTTTGCTGCGACGGGTGTATTTTGCGATGCGACGTTCCGACTTGACTGGTGGTTCGTCATTCCATTCCTGCCGTGTCGAACGGCGCGCCGAGGAGCAAGACAGCCTTTTTGCCTTGACGATTGGGCTGTGGCCAAAACGGGCCGACGCGCGTAGATTTTGGATTAGCACGCCTGCTTACAGAACGCTGAGAAGTGTAGGGAGGGGGTTCCAGTAACCTGCTTCTCCCATACGACCAATGTTAACTTTCAAATCCCGTCCCTCCTCAATGGGACTGCCGAGTTTGTTCATGTATGGTTCATTTATAGAAATCAACCTAGCGGTTCCAGTGAGCCGAATTTTGGCAGTTCGCCCGTAAAAAACGTAAATATTGAATGTTTTGGATTGTTATTGGTCGATGTATGTGATAGCGAAATTTTTTTTACTGAAATTGCTTTAAAATGTGCCTTAAATCAGAGGTATGAGATTGCCGTTACGGAGGGACGGGCTTTGAAAGTTAAAATTGGTCTTATGGGAGAAACAGGTATACACATGTGACTACCCTTCGTAATGTCAAAGTAGAATTGATTGAAGTTCACGGTGTCACGTGTGAAAACGTGTTGCGCATGTAGAGGAGGGAGAAACTCCCCCACACATCTAGACACTCGAGGGCGGTAAGGGGGTGTCCCTCCCCCACCGATCACCACAAACGTTATTGGGAAATTACTGATGGTCGTTATTTTCGATAATAGTTATAACCGTTGCTGCAACATACGTTGTTCCATCTCACTCGCACCAATTCTCGTTTGAGAGGTTTTATTTGAATATTATTTTTAATAACAGTTCAATAGTCAATATATCAATAACGCTCTTGCAGGACTATCGAAATATACGTCGTTAATAGCTGTAGTGAAACTGCGATAGTAAAAATAACAAATAACACAAGACAAATTGCTTTAGCCACTGACAATTATGCAAGGGATACATTTTTTCCCAACTAATATTTCTATTTCTTTCCCAAAACATTAAAAGAGGTCAACGTCAAGAAAACTCATCAATAAATGTCTGCCTTCTGAAGCCAGAGTTCTTTGAAACTCGGTTACTTTGAGGAAAAGCTGCTCTAATACCTATATTAATGTTTCTCTTAAAATGTAAGCCTTGCAATGTAGCTGCTAATAGTTTCCAGGTGACATTCAATGTTTGTATAGGGTTATACAGACGGTTTATAAATTTAAAACATTAATTTTTTAAATTGTTAGGTTATTATAGTGTAAAAACTTTATTATATATATTAAAAGCCTTAATAGTAAATTAATTCTTGTGTTTTTTCAGGTAAGGAAATATCCAGATCGCTTGTGGTGATATGGCGGTAACGTATGGAAATTTACTTGGCGGATATAAATAATTACTATAGATATTTGATACAGTATAAATCTGAGCATCTATCCGGGTGTATTCACCATAACCCGGGACCTCATGATCGTGAATCCAGTACCATATCCCTTATACTACACAGAGAAAAATGATTGGTTAATCCAATTTTTTTATAAGTTAGTTCAACCAATATCAGAGGTTACTATATGGACAACTATTTGTATGAGTTCAATTAACTAAGCTCAGAGAGTTAAAAATTATATGTTGGAACAAACAATTTTATAAGTTAAGTTAACCAATAAATTCATTGGTTAAAATAACTAATTTGTTTCAAAGTAGTTGGATTAATCACAAATGTATTTGTTACAACCTATATTCTCTAAGTTGAACCAAACAGCTTGACTGGTTAAATTAACCAATCCTCAATTTTCAAAGTAGTTGTAATAACCCCATAATCTAGTTTGTTACAAGATTAGTTGTTAACCCCATTCATTAGTTGTTAACCTCAATGCTTAACCTAGACAGTCCTAGAACCCCAGGCTTAACTTAGCTCTTGGAAGAATAGCCAAAGTTGCTGGGTTATACATCTAAGTTTTAATTTGTTCTGTCTAGATCAAGGATTATGCATTCATAAGAAAAGGAGGCCTAACAGTTTTATGAGGACGAAATGAATGATTCAAAAGAAATGTTATACAAAGACCTCCATGTACTAGGATTGTAAATTAATTAATTGTTTGGATCAAATAACTTTGATCATAAAAGAAAGCTGGTAATTATATGATAACTTACCTTCAAAACGTGGTATTAAATCGTCCAACCCCCAACTTATTAAGAGTAGTTCACAACTACTCATCCAAACACAACTTTATCATCCATGCTGGAACTCACAAAGACTGCCACTGCCACGGAATAATCTTGACGCCAAATTGAAGCACAAAAAGGCGCAATTCATGAAGGCATTGGTTTCAGCTAACCAGTTTAAAGTAGTTACTTTAACAAGTTGCTGAACGTTACCTCTGGTGGGTTAGACAAACCTTAACAACTATTAAATACCCCCGTAGCAGCAAACCTGCGTACTCAGCGAATTTCCAATGCATATATATGTATATTAATACCACATAAAGCCACATACCAAGTTTCATCAATATACATTCATAAATAAACGATTTATGACATTTTAATTATTCTCCATAAGAATAACATGGCAGCTGAGTATGCAGGTTTGCTGAAGCAAGGAACACAAAAAATGGGGTTATATACAAATATCAATACAACTCATGTAGGTAAAGCCACATACCAAATTTCATTAATTTATTTTCATAATGAAGGCAGATAACACGTTACTTATTCTCCATAAGAATAACATGGGGCTGAGTACGCAGGTTTGCTGCTACGGGAGCCTTGGGTAAAAAATTGTCTTTTTGAGCAAATATCAATGGTTCACAACCAGATGAAGCCGTATACCAAGTTTCGTCAGTATACGTTGATAAATAGGCGAGATATAACATTTTTCTTTTTCCTCCATAAGAATAACATTAGACAACGTACTGTGTTTAGCACTTTCAATATCTCGGTAACCAATTGACGTAGAGAAATGATCAAAATACCAAATTGTGTGTTTTTTTAAGCTGAATCCAATAGTGAAAACTAAAATTTGAATATTTCAAAAATTATATGTGAAAAATTCGAAAAACCCATTTTTGGGGTACAAACCCCCCCCAAAATACCCCTTCGGGTAGAGCGATCTGGCTGGTTTTCGAACTTAAAGTCATAAATGTTGCTTTACACGTTTATACCAAATTTCATCAAAATCGGATCATTTTTACGAGAGTTATCGTGCTCACGGACACATATATATATATATATAGATATATATATATATATATATATATACAGTATCGAACGAATGGTGTTTTTGGGGTCTGGGGACCTCAAAACGAAAAGTTATCATGGTCCCGGGCCTAGGTCTTACCATGCCGACTACGGTAATAGCTTCTTCCCTATAGGGGAAATTCGCTAAAACAACTCAATATGATCAACCATTTCCGGATTCTTGAAACAACTACTACGAAAAGTTAAACTAACTGTTGCTTTGTTTACGATAACCTTTCCTGGCCAACCACTTTCGTTAACTAATCGTATATTGGTCATGACAACCATTCCATTTTTCTCTGTGTACCATAGCATACCGAACTAAGTGAAAGTTGCAATTAATTCATCAAGGTGTGATTTTAAAATTTACCGCAAGCAGCACTCATGTAGGGAGCGTCTCCACTTCAAGAGGTTCGTGTCTCTGTTTAGTTGCTAATGTAATTGCCCGAGCGATCCTGAGGATTCATTCGATCGTAGGTTTCAATGATCATTTCCGTAGTGGAACAGCTGTTGCCGCGGCGCGGGTGTCGGCTCACAGCTGATTCCACGGGTCAGCTGACCGTGACGTCACCGCGACCTTCCGTGTCACGGCGACCTTGCCGCGACCGCGCCTGTCGCCCGCGTGATACGGCATAGGAAGCTTCCACATTAGTGAAACTGGCTTTTACCATTAGTTTCACTTGTTATTTTGGTTTTATGGTAAAACTAGCTGTTACCCGCATCTTCGCTCGCGACAAATTAAAACATATTATAAACTTTAACCTGACCAGCACTATCAAATCTTAGTTTAGTTTTTCCATATGATTTTCTTATAGCGGGTAATAGTATAAATGATATCCTCCCGTAAGATTTGCATTGGAACTTGCAGGACTCCTGGGGTGGAGCCCTAAGGTTGGACATAGACATTATTAGGTCTATATGTTAATGTGATAAAGTATGTTCATGTAAAATTTTAAATTAATCGGTCCAATAGTTTATGCGTGATTGAACTACAAGTCTCCTGAAATGGAAATTAATATATCCTAACATACATCCACACAATTTATAATATTAGTTTGATTAGTGGGATAAAACCACAGAGCTGATCAAATTCCAATATTAACAAATGTGTTTTAACTTGATACGTTCACTTATTTAATTTTGTTTTCTTTACAAGAAAGTAATCAAATATATATATATATATATATATATATATATATATATATATATATAAAGAAAATTTATTAAAAATAAATTTACACCTTCACAATTGAAGCTGCTAAAACAAAGGATTACAAACAATAAAATTTTGGGTAATACTAAAACCGTTTACATTGAATATGAATAGATTATTTGTTAGTTAAACTTCAATTTTGTTATACAAATGGTTTCTCAGAATAGATACGGTGAATTCAATTGTGGTTGTGACTATTGTTTCCAGTTTTTCTTGTTGTAAATTAAACTTTTTCCATATATCTGCAACAAAGATTGGGATGGTACCTCTTGTCCCTATCAATAATCCATATATTTCAATACTTTTTAGGTTATATTTTTCTTTAAAATAGTTTTTGGTCTCATCGTATATTAATTTTTTCCATAATTGACTTCTATTGCTTGTTCTTTGTTTTTTTTTTTTTTCAAAACGTATAGTTGGACCAAACATAAATCCTTTTTTAACTTTATCGTCCACAACTAAAATATCCGTTCTTCGGATTGATCCACTATCTGACAAACCCACAATTTCTTCAAACACCTCATAGCCTTTGTCCCCAAAGCAGTCAGCAATGATTTGTCTAATTTTATTGTGACGTTCGTTTCTGAGCAATTCTCCAAACGGGCATTTACCAAGAATGTGGGCCAAAGACTCCAAGGTATATTGCTCAGTGTTCGTGCAGTGACGACACTGGTTCACATTCTTGGACCTGCCGTGGTTTGATCTAGTTGGTGCCACGTCCCCAATAATTTTTAACATTTCTCTATACTCTGAAATTGTTAGATCTTTGATTTTATGGAAATTTAAATTGATTTTTGGACATTCCTCAAATAAACATACACCTTTTCCTTTAAATGGTAAGGCACACCATTTTGTATACTCTATTTCTTGAAGGTGATGTCTGAGAGCTTTTGATGAAAATGAAGACATATGAGGGATGAGTTCTGAGACACTTAAATTGTTAAAGCACATTTCTTTTTCTTTGGAAAAGTCTCTAAAAAGAGCAATATAAGGGTCTTTAATATTTTCCAGAATCTTACATATGTTTATGTGCTGAATCATTGCCTCCCACTCAGCCTTGAACATCCCTAATCCTTTTTATTTCTTTGATGAATATATCATTGAATTAGGAATATCAGATGGCAGTTCTAATATTTCCTTCAGGGCTGATTTGGTAATGAGATTAATATCATTCAGGAATTTCTGTGTTAATTTGTTTAGAGGAGCGGTTTGAAATGGATATACAGACTGGGCCATATACACTTATTCAGGACATATAACTTTTGTTCATGTTTTAAAAATGGAGATGTAGTAAGTCTTTGAATGTTTTGAACTAATGACATAGGAAGACCTGATTTGTTCCGCTAACCAGAGATTGTTATTTACAACCATTTAACCAGGGATGATATGATTAAAACTATGTTCCAATACTTGATTCGCTCTCTGACCGAGGGTGGGACAACCCCAGCCGTTGTCGTGTCAATTAGCAGCCAGTTTCACGAGCGATTACCTCCCCGATCGCTCCGCACAGGTCGGATTGGTCTCCGCCCGTCGTTACCTCACTACTCTAGAGTGCATGTATATCCGCTCTCTGACCGAGGGTGGGACAACCCCAGCCGTTGTCGTGTCAATTAGCAGCCAGTTTCACGAGCGATTACCTCCCCGATCGCTCCGCACTGGTCGGATTGGTCTCCGCCCAGTCGTTACCTCCCCGATCGCTCCGCACTGGTCGGATTGGTCTCCGCCCCGTCGTTACCTCACTACTCTAGAGTGCGTGTATATCCGCTCTCTGACCGAGGGTGGGACAACCCCAGCCGTTGTCGTGTCAATTAGCAGCCAGTTTCACGAGCGATTACCTCCCCGATCGCTCCGCACTGGTCGGATTGGTCTCCGCCCCGTCGTTACCTCCCCGATCGCTCCGCATTGGTCGGATTGGTCTCCGCCCCGTTGTTACCTCACTACTCTAGAGTGCGTGTATATCCGCTCTCTGACCGAGGGTGGGACAACCCCAGCCGTTGTCGTGTCAATTAGCAGCCAGTTTCACGAGCGATTACCTCCCCGATCGCTCCGCACTGGTCGGATTGGTCTCCGCCCGTCGTTACCTCACTACTCTAGAGTGCATGTATATCCGCTCTCTGACCGAGGGTGGGACAACCCCAGCCGTTGTCGTGTCAATTAGCAGCCAGTTTCACGAGCGATTACCTCCCCGATCGCTCCGCACTGGTCGGATTGGTCTCCGCCCCGTTGTTACCTCACTACTCTAGAGTGCGTTTATATCCGCTCTCTGACCGAGGGTGGGACAACCCCAGCCGTTGTCGTGTCAATTACCAGCCAGTTTCACGAGCGATTACCTCCTCGATCGCTCCGCACTGGTCGGATTGGTCTCCGCCCCGTCCTTACCTCACTACTCTAGAGTGCGTTTATATCCGCTCTCTGACCGAGGGTGAGACAACCCCAGCCGTTGTCGTGTCAATTACCAGCCAGTTTCACGAGCGATTACCTCCCCGATCGCTCCGCACTGGTCGGATTGGTCTCCGCCCCGTTGTTACCTCACTACTCTAGAGTGCGTTTATATCCGCTCTCTGACCGAGGGTGGGACAACCCCAGCCGTTGTCGTGTCAATTACCAGCCAGTTTCACGAGCGATTACCTCCTCGATCGCTCCGCACTGGTCGGATTGGTCTCCGCCCCGTCGTTACCTCACTACTCTAGAGTGCGTTTATATCCGCTCTCTGACCGACGGTGAGACAACCCCAGCCGTTGTCGTGTCAATTACCAGCCAGTTTCACGAGCGATTACCTCCTCGATCGCTCCGCACTGGTCGGATTGGTCTCCGCCCCGTCGTTACCTCACTACTCTAGAGTGCGTTTATATCCGCTCTCTGACCGAGGGTGGGACAACCCCAGCCGTTGTCGTGTCAATTAGCAGCAGTTTCACGAGCGATTACCTCCCCGATCGCTCCGCACTGGTCGGATTGGTCTCCGCCCCGTCGTTACCTCACTACTCTAGAGTGCGTTTATATCCGCTCGTGCATGTCATTTGCATGCGGAGGGGTTTTGTATACACATATTGCATTTAGATACTACAAAAATGATTCTTAATACCTCACTACGCTAGAGTGTACGACATTCCTATGTCCACTCGTGGTATGGTCTTTTGCTTACGGAGGAGTTTTTTTTATCGACATATATTGCGTGGAGAAATTACGAATTATTATTTTTTCGGTTGATGAGAGATTTGTATAGATGCAAATTTGCGTCCTATGAGGGGGCCCCACTCACGTAACAATTCGCTTTTTTGCCTGCTTCTCCCATAGGACTAATGGTAACTTTCAAATCCCGTCCCTGCTCACCTAATTATTCGAAATGGTTGATTTATGGCTCATTTTTAAGAGCAAAAAATACCTAGGGATTACAATGAACGGAATTTGTGTATCACAAAAAGTTAATATTAGTGACTAGATAATATTAGCGGCCCAATATATCGCTGGTTGAATATTGTTGAATATTGAACGCCGATTATTTTTAGCGAATTTCCCCTATAGGGAAGAAGCTATTACCGTAGTCGGCATGGTAAGACCTAGGCCCGGGACCATGATAACTTTTCGTTTTGAGGTCCCCAGACCCCAAAAACACCATTCGTTCGAAACTGTATATATATATATATATATATATATATATATATATATATGTGTGTGTGTGTGTGTCCGTGAGCACGATAACTCTCGTAAAAATGATCCGATTTTGACAAAATTTGGTATAAACATGTAAAGCAGCATTTATGACTTTAAGTTCGAAAACCAGACAGATCGACCTATCCGAAGGGGTATTTTGGGGGGGTTTTGTACCCCAAAAATGGGTTTTTTGAATTTTTTACATATAATTTTTGAAAAAGTCAAATTTTAGTTTTGACCATTCGATTCAGCTTAAAAAAACACACAATTTGGTATTTCGATCATTCCTCTACGTCAATTGGTTACCGAGATATTGAAAGTGCTAAACACAGTACGTTGTCTAATGTTATTCTTATGGAGGAAAAGAAAATTTTTTTATCTCGCTTATTTATGAACGTATACTGACGGAACTTGGTATACAGCTTCATCTCATTGAGGTCTATTGATATTTGCTCCAAAAAATTGTTTTTCCATAATTCTCCCGTTGCAGCAAACCTGCGTACTCAGCCCCCATGTTATTCTTATGGATATTAATTAAATGCTCTGTCTCCCTTAATTATGAACATAAATGAATAAAAACTGGTATACGACTTCACCTAGTTGAGTTATATTGATATTAGCATAAAAACCCATTTTTTGTGTTCCTTGTTGCAGCAAACCTGCGTACTCAGCCCCAATGTTATTCTTATGGAGAATAATTAAAATTGTATATATATCGCTTATTTGTGAATATATTTTTATGAAACTTGGTAAGTGGCTTTATGTAGTATTAAGACATTTATATCTCCATTGGAAATTCGCTGAGTATGCAGGTTTGCTGCGACGGGGGTATTTACATCTAAGTCATGCTCACTGAGATCTGTATGATTTATTTTGCTGTATAACATGAGCCATTAATCAAACATTTTGGATAATTCGTTAACGTTGGTTTTGGTGGAACAATTGACTGGAGCCTTTACACCAACTTCCCGTTACTGTAGTCTTTTGGAAATGAGCAGAAAGTCGTGGTACCGTAACGGCATTAGCCATGGGGAAAGCCAAGGGGGATCGAACAGGAACCTCGCTAGTCCTGTGCTTTCTGAGCTACGGGGTTTCTTCGTTAAATATTTATGCTAATCATTTTCGTCGGGGGGTGTTATCAACTGAGTGGGCGAGTGCTCCGGAGGTGTTCAATATTTTATGTAAATCCGTGGTAAATAGCGAAAAGGTTCGGATCGGAAATTGAAAATAAACAAGCCTGCGTGCCGATGACGGGGCGCGGGGGATTTAGGTGCAGTGTACGTTGCAAAACACTCGTTCAGTGTCAGATTTTTGTTTTCCCAATCACCCTTGGCCCTACTTTCAACGAGACGTTTTTAAAACTTTGAAAGGGAAAGGGCGAACCCCTGGTTCAAAAGATGCGCTATCCAAGATCAAGTGCCTGGGGCCGATCTTTGCTCGGAGAAAGTCAGCCAGTTTTCATTGGTACTAAAGAATGGTAATTACAGTCCCTATTCACTGCGAGCTGATTTATTTCGCCAATTCTTACAGCGATTGTTTTAGTTGGGGCCATTCCAGTTATTTCACTCATTATTACTTCAGTGTAAAATGTATGTTATAAAATAAATGTTTTGATCGATCTTTCGTTAATTTGCTTTCTCTAATGCTGGAAAAACCAAATTTGGTACCAAATTACCAGAGTATATATTTTTTTATTTTTAATTCACTTTTCAAGGATGAATATTTGTTTGTTTCAGTAGTTGTTAAATTCTTTAACTTGTTAAAATAAATATTATATACTCTGGTAATTTGGTACCAAATTTGGTTTATAAAGATAAAACATATTTAGGTAATTTTTCAATGGGACTTTCTTTAATAAATTGTCCTTTTATCAAAAACCTTTTCTGTTACGCTGTTTTGGAAATTCATTTTGGTTGCAAACTCACAATGAAGTAAGTCTTACTTACGTGCAGCTTCGTTGGTTGTAACTTGTTATTAGTGAATTTCCTTTGGAAAGTGAACTATTAGCATGACCCGCACGGTGAAACTTAAGCCCGGGACCACCATAGAAGTTCCTAACGTGACCCCCTGAACACGTTTTAAGGGGTCGTTCAAAATTATATATATATATAGAGAGAGAGAGAGAGACATATATATATATATATATATATATATATATATATGTGTGTGTATGCACTCTAGCAGTCGCATTTTTTGTCCGATTTACTTCAAATTTGGTGGGGACGTTCCTTTCTATAACCTGTTGGACAAGTTCGTTGGGCAAAACAATCGGAAAACTCTAAACCCATTTTTGGGGATTAATCTTTCAAATTTCGAGTTTTTGGGCCCAAAAACGGTCAGAAAAGCCCCAGATGTAAAATTAATGCATGTTAAAAGATGGGAATTAGAAAGGCAAAAGTTTTAAGCCCTCTCTCGTCATTCTAGCATAAATATTTACCGAGTTATTAAAGAAAATGTGTATCGGCTAAACACAGTACGTTGTCTTATGGGGGTTTTACACTAGAAAAGCCTGTTATTCCTTTGTTAGAGTACTTTTATTATCCCCAGCAACCTCACGCCTACTTTCAAGCCTGTCTGGACCTTCTCCTAACCTTATAATGCGCAAAATTGTATTCCCAGCTTTGCAAGTAAATGAAACCAGGAGTATCAGAACAGCAAAAAAATCAATGTTTTCAGATTTCAATAAAAATTGGAAAAATGTATGTTTTTACACTGATTTTGAGTTTTAAAAGTTTTTATGTGGAAATTCACTTCCCTCACGTCAGCGTGCTGCGTGCGAACTCGTTTTAAGTCTCATACAGTTTTAGGAACACTATACGCTACAAGAGCCTTCAAACAAGAGCTTTGATTTGCGGTTGGTTATCTGTGTGACCACCGGTCACATATCCTATTGTGGTGGCGCTGTTGACTGCCTGGTCGACAAACACCCCCCTCCCCTGCAGGGGCGCTAGTTAATGCGATGACGGCGCCCTAATTGGCACCAGATGAGCTGTCTACCGCGCCGCGGTTGTTTAATTGACTTTAATAGTATTAAGAGTTAATTGCCGTAATGATGGTGCTGCGCCATTTCGTTCCAGTTAAACTATGTGATTATGTTGCACGGATTGTTTTTAATTTGTTCGTATAGTTTTACGGTTGGCAATATGTTTTTTAAATTTTTGCAGGTTTTTTCATGGAATAAAAAATAATATTTCATCGTGTATTATTTTAAGTGGAGGGGGGGAAACTGCGGTGTTTTACTATTTTACTGTGGGCTAGATGGATCTTTGTAACAACTCCTATGATATTTTCATCAAAAAAATTATTAAACTGTTTTTATGGACTTAAATAAATAATACAAATTATACGTAATTTGATTTAGATCATGAATTTGGGTTTGCTTATATTTTTAAACCCCCTTTTGTTAGTAATTTATAAATTAATTGTTGTTGATGGTGGGTTGATTTTTTAAAGTAATTATTATGGAAATTTTATCATTACAAAATGAGAAAATAAAGTTCCCTGACTTTTCGGGATGTGAAATGAGATCCCGACATTTTCTTGGTGAGAAAAATACCTAGAGCATAGCCAATCGAGACAAAGCTGTAAAAAACACGAAAAAGTATTTTTATTGCTTTTAAAGTCTCTGTTTTACTTTTTTTGGTAAAAATCGTAAATATTAAAATATGTTTAAAGTTCATTAAATGATTTTTTTGAATTAAAACTGCACACACAAATCGCTAGGTATTTTTTGCTCTTTAAAATAAATTAGCCGTGAATCAACGATTTCGAATAATCCGTTGAGGATGGTCGGGATATGAGAGTTCTTATTGACCTTATAGAAGAAACAATAAGAAATTCGAAATGTTACGTGACCGGAGCCCCCTCTTAATGATTCTCACAGAACATACGACTCGGCAATCCGTCGTGTGGGGGATTCAAATAGGTGACTCACCGCTGGAGTCTCCTCAGTATTGGTCGGGAAAGTGTTACCGTCGCGGACGTGTGATGCTGTCGACGGCGCGCGGCGGTAGACAATAGCGGTGGGACGTGCGGTGCCTACGTGCGCTTTGTTTGGGGAACACATCTGCATACCAGCCGGCTGGGCGAATCTGGCAGAACTGATGATGCGGTTTTATAATCTCACTTGATTTAAGCTACTCAATTTGTTTCTGAAAGAAGCTATTAAAAAGATTACTACAGAATATGAGAGTAATTTGAGTATTTCTATTGGGAAGGGATGGAAAAATATTATGTATAAAACATCTGTTGACTTTTTTATGCATTACAATATTAATATGTTCTCCAGATTATTACTGGCACCTGCCCCCGCTTGCCACCCCCGAATTTCTTGTATGCTTTCGAATTAACGCCTCACAAACAGTAAGAATTAATATTATAATTTTATCGCCATTAAAGTCCCATTGTTTTACTAAAGCGCCGTTAGAATTTTAATTTGTTAAATTGGTATGCAGCGTTTTTAAGCCTTCTCTCATAAAAAGAGATAAATTTTGCAATTATATCATAATTTAAAAGGGTGAGCAGAATTGCAGTGAGCAAAATTTGAACCACAAATAATTAACCTGCAACAAAAATCGCAAATATTGAATATTTTGGAATTTGATTGAACGGATATAATTTGTGATATCACACTCCAGCTCACTGAAATCTTTAGGTATTTTGTACCCCTTAAAATTAGCCATAAATCAACGATTTTGGATTACGAATAGAAGAGGAACGGGATTTCAAAGTTAACGCGGTATTTTGGGGAAACATGAAACGCCAAATTTTACGTTACTGGAGCCCACTCGTAAGTAAAATTAATCATACTGGGAGAAAGGGGCAATATTTTTGTCACTCAAGCAGCTTCTTTGCGGTTAAAAATGCATCGATGTCACATTTTATGAAACGACTTTATCAGCAGCGTATAGAAGGAAGGAGCGAGTCGCGGCCGCAAGTCTCGTAATGTGGCGTGAAAATGACAACCTCCTCGACTGTTTAATGTATTTCCCTCTCTCTCCGCTGCAATTCCTTATGCGGAAGAATTTATTTCCCTCTATCTTTGTCCAATGCAATTCTTGAGGCGGACGAATATATTTTTCTCGCTATTTCTCCTGTACAATTCTTAGGCGGACGAATATATTTCCTTCGCTCTTTCTGCAATACAATTCTGTAGGCGGACGAATATATTTCCTTTGCTCTTTCTGAAATACAATTCTTTAGGTGGACGAATATATTTCCCCCGCTCTTTCTCAACTACAATTCCTTAGGCGGACGAATGTATTTCCCTCTCTCTTTCTCCACTGCAATTCCTTAGGCGGACGAATATATTTCCTTTGCTCTTTCTGCAATCCAATTCCTTAGGCGGACGAATATATTTCCCCCGCTATTTCTCAACTACAATTCCTTAGGCGGACGAATATATTTCCCTCTCTCTTTCTCCACTACAATTCCTTAGGTGGACGAATATATTTCCTTCGCTCTTTCTCCACTACTATTCCTTAGGCGGACGAATGTATTTTCCTCGCTCTTTCTCCCCTACAATTCCTTAGGCGGATGATTGTATTTCCCTCTCTCTTTCTCAATACAATTATATAAGTGGACGAATATTTTTTCCTCGCTCTTTCTCCCATACAATTCCTCAGGCGGACAAATGGTTTACCCACTTTGATTGAATAGAGCGGATATTCCAGTGGGAATATTGGAGGACATGTATCTTCGATGCTCATTGTAGTACTTGAAGACATCAGCCTTGTCTTCCCTTCAGTAGAAAACTTCATTTTAAAGAATACGATGTTCATGAAATAAGAAAATATGTAACAGTGGTGGAAAATTGTTAAGAAACAAACTTTAGGACATGTGTTTGACAAAAACCAAGCACCACTCAAGAATCACGTTCCACTCAAATTTAAAAGTTGTAAAGTTAATTTTTAGTCACGCGGTATTTCGAAATAGACGTACAATACAATCTATGGCGCTCCTAGTTTCAGTCAGGGGCAATGCGATTTCTACATGAACAAACATTAACGCATTGCAAGAATTTGTCTTTCTCTGTAGTTGTAAATAAGTATTGGAAAAAATTATTGCGAACATTTGATATTGCTGATAAACAAAACAAGTTTCACGACGTTTCAGGATGCGGATTCTGATTCCGTCTTCAGGTGAGGTTAGAACATAAAAAAGTAGTGGCCAAATTCAGGCAAAGCTGAAAAAATCAGAAAAACATTTAACAGAGAACTGTAGAAGCAGTGTAAATAAAAATAAACACGAAATACGGACGAAACGTTTAAAATAGACGATATAGTATATTTTAAATATAGGCGGGGGCTGGAGGGCTGGTTAATGTTTTTTTATGATCTTGAGTCCTTTTACAGTTGTTTGTTTTAGTGTTTTTGTGGTTTTCCAGCTTTTGCCTGGTTTGTTCCGCTAATTTTGTTATGTTCTAGGTACTCTTCTCACCTGAGGACGGGATCAGATTTCAGATCCTGAAACGTCCGTTTTATTTTTCAGTGATGGCGAATACCCGCAATAATTTATCTAATAACATAGACTCGCCATCACCAGCAGACTAATTTTAAATACCCCCGTAGCAGCAAACCTGCATACTCAGCGAATTTCCAATGGAGATATAAATGTCTTAATACTACATAAAGCCACTTACCAAGTTTCATAAAAACATATTCAGAAATAAGCGATATATACAATTTTAATTATTCTCCATAAGAATAACATGGGGGCTGAGTTCGCAGGTTTGCTGCTACGGGAGACTTTGGCAAAACAAATTTTGTTCAGCAAATATCAATAGACCACCACGAGATGAAGCTGTATACCAATTTTCGTCAGTATACGTTCATAAATAAGCGAGATATAAAAATTTTCTTGTCCTCCATAAGAATAACATTAGACAACGTACTGTGTTTAGCACTTTCAATAACTCGGTAACCAATTGACGTAGAGAAATGATCAAAATACCAAATTGTGTGTTTTTTAAAGCTGAATCCAATAGTCTAAACTAAAATTTGACTATTTCAAAAATTATATGTAAAAAGTTCAAAAAAACCCCCCAAAGTACTGTGTTACTGTGTCCTTCGGTTAGGTCGATCCGTCTGGTTTTCGAACTTAGTCATAAATGCTGCTTTACACGTTTATACCAAATTCATCAAAATCGGATAATTTTTACGAGAGTTATCGTGCTCACGGACACACACACATATATATATATATATATATATATATATATATATATAAATATATACATATATAAATATATACAGTATCGAACTAATGGTGTTTTTTGGGGTCTGGGTACTTCAAAACGAAAAGTTATCATGGTCCCGGGCCTAGCTCTTACCATGCCGACCACGGTAATAGCTTCTTCCCTATAGGGGAAATTCGCTAAAAGATAATAAGACTAGTAATTGTAAAGTTCTCTTCTATGGGTAAAGCGCTCGTGCGAAGCCGTGAAGATTGAACAGGAGTTTCCACTTTCTCGAGCTTATCCCCGAAGCGCATCGACTTGTTGGTTCGCATCGCAGATTTCTTGAACGGGTTTTTATATCTTTTTAATTTTATACATCCTTTAAATACTATCACACATGTATTTTCAGTTCCTTTAGTGTGCCGAGATATAAAGTATAATTAGTTTCGTTCGTTCTATAATATCTGTTATCAATTCGAATATTATAGTGATGAAATGAAAAAGTGCTTTGTTATACAATGCAACAATCAAATCCAATTTGTATAACAGTACGAATTTCAAATTTCAAATTATTACGGTTCAAAATTAGTGTTTAGATTTCAGCACATACATATAAATTGTCTAAAATTAACGTTTTATTACCAGCACAGCACATAAAAAGTACTATGGCGGTTTGGTAGGCACATAAGTTCACTACTAACATACAAACTAGATTTTAATTTACAGATTTAAAATATATATAAATAAGAGGCAACGCATTTAACATTATACAATTTTTTGATTTTACTCTACCAAATACGTGACAATTTAAGTTCTTGTGTCTTAGGCTCAAGAAATAAAGAAAAGTTATTTATTTGATTTAAACCTACCTTTATTATAGTTGAAATGTCTTAATTAAACGTGCGCCTTATTAGTTCAATTTGTTAATTAAATCTCAGTGTTTTGATTGGACCCGCTATTCTAACTAGGCTGTTAAACCCGTTATTTTACAGACGATTAAGTACATCATGATTCAAAACTTTACTTTCTAATGACTGTAAGTGTCAGTATTTGAAGTTCAGAGTGCAGAACTTGATAACAAACTGTTAGTAATAACACACATCTTTAAACGCAATATCTAGTTCCACAGACACTTTGTGAGAATTATTTTGGGTTCTGTAATGTTTCAAAACTGGTGAGAAGTTATTTAGATTTAACCCAAAATAATGAAAGATAGAAAACCAAAATATCGTGTAACCTTCATGCACTTAGAAATAAATTTAATTGTTCTTATACTTCATAGAGCTACAAGAACACTCGTAAAATGCTTAAGAGGGCGCTCCAATCACCCGCTTCTGCTTCTCCCTTAAGATAACTGTTAACTGTCAATCCTCGATGTCAACGGATTATCCAGAATTGTTGATTTATGGCTGTTACTATGTAGGATAGAAAAATACCCCAGTAGCAGCAAACCTGCGTACTCAGCGAATTTCCAATGCATATATATGTATCTTAATACCACATAAAGCCACATACCAAGTTTCATCATACTTTCATAAATAAACTATTTATGACATTTTAATTATTCTCCATAAGAATAACATGGCGGCTGAGTATGCAGGTTTGCTGAAGCAAGGAACACAAAAAATGGTGTTTTATACAAATATCAATATAACTCATGTAGGTAAAGCCACATACCAAATTTCATTAATTTATTTTCATAATGAAGGCAGATAACAAGTTACTTATTCACCATAAGAATAACATGGGGCTGAGTACGCAGGTTTGCTGCTACGAAAGCTTTGGGTAAAAAATTGATTTTTGAGCAAATAACAATGGTCCACAACCAGATGAAGCCGTATACCAAGTTTCGTCAGTATACGTTCATAAATAAGCGAGATATAAAATTTTTATTTTCCTCCATAAGAATAACATTAGACAACGTACTGTGTTTAGCACTTTCAATATCTCGGTAACCAATTGACGTAGAGAAATGATCAAAATACCAAATTGTATGTTTTTTAAGCTGAATCCAATGGGAAAAACTAAAATTTGACTATTTCCAAAATAAAACCCCCCCAAAATACCCCTTCGGATAGAGCGATCTGGCTGGTTTTCGAACTTAAAGTCATAAATGTTGCTTTATACGTTTATACCAAATCTCATCAAAATCGGATAATTTTTACGAGAGTTATCGTGCTCACGGACACACACACACACACACACACACACACACACACACACACACACACACACACACACACACACACACGCACGCACGCACGCACGCACGCACGCACGCACGCAGGCGATAAGAAGCGATAGGTAAAGTCCAAATAAATCAAAAAATAAATATATATATACAGTTTCGAACGAATGGTGTTTTTAGGGTCTAGGGACCTCAAAACGAAAAGTTATCATGGTCCCGGGCCTAGGTCTTACCATGCCGACTACGGTAATAGCTTCTTCCCTATGGGGGAAATTCGCTAAAACCTCGCGCCATTTCAGTGAGCGGAATTTTCATTAAACAAATTGTAATTGTTCAATAGAATTTCAAAATATTAAATACTTACGACGACTTTTTTATAGGTAAACTATCAGTAATATCATAATTAAGCCCACTGAATCGCTAGTATTTTTAATGTACCTTTTTAAAATGAGTTATAAATCAACGCTTTCGAATAATCAGTTACGCCATTCATCAGTTCAGTCATTAATCGGACGGGAAATGAAAGTTATTGGTGTTATGGGAGGAGCAGGTGGAAACGGGAAACGCTATGTGACTGGAGCCTCTAATACTCCCTGGTCACGTAGCAAGTGTCGACGCAGTGAAGGTGGCGTTATTCGTTTAGCTGGTATTCTGTCGAAACTTTCTCCCTCGAAAGTAAAACAATTAGTACAATTATAGTGAAATGACCGCTACGCAATGAGAAGTATGTGTGTTATAATTCCGAACTATATAAGCTTATATTCATTATTGAAAAGAATTTGAACAAATTTAGTGTTTTAAAAAAGTTTGAAGCTTCTCCAATCCTATCCTATACTCTTAATATGAGTAAGGTTTGCTTGTATGCTTGCTTGCTTGCAACACTGATCAAAAACGATTTCCTTAAAATGTTTAAAATAAATAATTTCTGGGATAAAAATAAGTTCTAGACAGGCCTCACCCCAGGAAGAATCAAATAATGTAAAAAACTAAAATGAAAAGGAAAAAAATTAACATTGGGCTTAGAGTTTAAAATCAAAACAAAACAATTGTAACAGCTGTTCATAATCAACCAGGGAACGGTCAAAGTAATACTCATGTTGTTAACATATGATTATTAACATGTGGTTTCCCGAGAGCAGAGATTAGAAAATTTGAGAGAAGATTACGTATATACAGGGTGTCACAAAAATGCGTAGCGCGCTATGCAGAACCGGATTCTACATACAAAAACAAGTCGAAAATGTACAGTAACATTTTTGCGATTTCGGATTAGTTTAGTCGTAATCCGCCATTTTGTATTTGTTTGAAAATAATTAATAATTCAAAAACCCTTCGAGATATTTTTTTGAAACTTGGTATAAACTTTAAGTTTCTGGTTTTTAACATTTTCCAAAGACAATTTTTATTTAACTTATCAAATTTCAAAATGGCGGCCATTTAAATATTTCAAAGTCAAATTCCATGAAAAATAGCAACTGAAACAAAATTTTACAAGATATAAAATTTAATGACATTTTTACTGTAAAAATCGGTTAATAAATAAAAAAGTTATGGTGATTTTTTTATAATAAATTTCAAAATGGCGGCCATATACAAATTTCAAAGTCAAATTCCTGGAAAACTAGCAACTAAAACAAAATTTTACAAGACATCAAATTTAAAGGACTTGGTCAAATGCACTAGGGAATTTGGCTTTGAAAATGTTATATGGCCGCCATTTTGAAATTTATTATAAAATATTGCCATCACTTTTTTGTTTATGAACCGATTTTTACAGTAAAAATGTCATTGGATTTGGATTACAAAGTGCTTTAAATTGTATGTCTTGTAAAATTTTGTTTCAGTTGCTAGTTTTCATGAAATTTGACTTTGAAATATTGAAATGGCCGCCATTTTGAAATTTGATAAGTTTAATAAAAATTATTTTTGGAAAATGTTAAAAACCAGAATCTCAATGTTTATACCAAGTTTCAAAAAAATATCTCGAAGGGTTTTTGAATTATTAATTATTTTCAAAAAAATGCAAAATGGCGGATTATGCCTAAACTAAGCCGAAATCGAACAAATTTTACTCTATATTTTCAACTTGTTTTAGTATGTAGAATATGGTTCTGCATAGCGTGCTACGCATTTTTGTGACACCCTGTAGAGTAGTAAAATAAATCAAAGGGACATTGGGCTGGAGGGACCTTAACAATGTATAAAAGAGGCAAATGAGTTATACAAATATGATTATCAGTAGGGGGAAGTGGTGAAATATTACCCCGAGTCATCTAAACAAACTGACTGGCCTTCCCCCGAGCAAAGCTCAGCCCCCCAGGTACTTTTTGTTTTATCTCGGGTTGAATTATAAAGTTGCTGATGTATAGTGCCAAGTGAATCTCTAGTATATCGGATAAAGTAAACTGTACTTATGGTGTTATAAAGGGGCTTTATTACTGAGGGCATCAAAAAGATAAAATAGAACAGCTAACAACAGTTCGTATGTAGCTATTCTATTTTTTTATAGTAGCTTCATATTATCCGGATTATTTGCTATCCGGGTAATCCGAGGTTAATATATTTTTTGTTTAGAGATTTTTACGAACAAAATATAAACAACTGTTTTTGGTTTATCCAGTAAAATGACAGTTCTGCGTTGTTTTCCAAGGATATGGTGTTTTTTACGCTCGTAACCACGGGTATCTGGATGCGACGCCGCACGCGCTCCGTATCTCATATCGCACGGGGTGTGGGGGCGGCAGGGGGTGGCGCTCAGCTGGTCGATCCCTCACTACCCTCACCGCCCCAGTGGGGTGCGAGCCATGGCAGGGTATGTTCTCGGAACTGTGTCGCGAGACCCTACGGAGGGCCATTGCCGCAGGCTATCCCATCCCCTCGTGTCTCGGCGGTCAAGATGGTAAATTACCTTGTGGATATGTTTGTGAACCTACCCCTATTTGTGTTGGTGTGTTTCGGTTTAATTTTGGGGCGATGTGCACGATTTTTTCAATTTTGTGTTATTATGTTGAATTTGTGTGAATATAGTTTTAAAAATGCTATGAACTAGTAGTTTAGCGAATTTAGCTAAACTTACTATTTTTGTATTTTTTAGCGAATTTCCCTTATTTTTGGATATTTTTAGCTAATTTTCCCTTTAGGGAAGAAGCTAGGCCTAATATTGTCTATTTTAGTTATAATAGTGCGGATTTAAAAAGTGTTTTCGCTCTATGCCCTCCGACTGTTAATGCCCTTTGTAACTTAGTTTAAGTTTATATATATATATATATATATATATATATATATATATTATATGTGTGTATATATATATATACAGTATATATAAATTTGTGCAATCTACTCTCAAACTCGTGAGGGTACACATTACTTTATTTTTGAGTGGTCAAACCTTTATAGGTTAGTTTTTAAAGTTATGGAAGTTTAACGTTTGAATATACAAGTTATATAAGTTTTAACATTTGAAAATAAACTGTTCGGCTTCGATTCATGCTTTCTGAATGAGTTTTCGTATTCCGTCATGTTCAATTGAGTTTGGATTAAGTTTTCAAAGATATTTCAACAAAGTGAAATATCCTCGGTTAACGACAAGTTCATGTACAATACCACAGTTTTAATA
The DNA here is from genome assembly GCA_963675035.1 of Allygus modestus. NCBI lineage: Eukaryota > Metazoa > Arthropoda > Insecta > Hemiptera > Cicadellidae > Allygus > Allygus modestus. Next base: position 15,188,786 of record OY776116.1, read on the forward strand.
AATTCATTTAGTTGACTTTCGTTATGCATGTTTCCATAACAAATGTAAGAGAGTTGTAAATTGTAAAATTGTATATATAGTGTTGATTAATGATGTGGGTCGGGTAAATACCCAGGGGGTAGGTAAATAAAAAACGGGTATTTACCCGGATACTCACCCCAAGCCCCGGGTAAATACCCAAAACGTGGGTATTTATGATTTTTATAACATGTAGGGGATTTCCACTAGGTTCATTTAAATTCCCATGCTGTAAAGATTATAAAAAAATCATCAAAACTGGTTTGAAGAGTATAACATGGTTACCATACGCATTTAACTCCTGAACAAGATCAAGATAAATACTCAGGACTGGGTATTTACTACTTTGGAGTGTTTTATAAATTTAAAAATTAAGGAAGAAAATAATTGAAATTGAATTACATTGTGATTTTGTTCTGTATTTGTCCAATTATAAAATTGCATATTTTTAAATTTGTGTAGAATGTCTAGTATTTAACTAGGTCCTTCATAATTGGACACTTGCACAAAATACCCGGGTATTTTACATCACTAGTGTTGATGTTTTATTTGCTCCGTCAGTATACTTTGTATATATACTCAAGTAATCCCTACACGTTTTCAGTCGTATCTAAACTAAATTTTATATTTTATTCATGTAGTAAATTCCAATGAATGCTTTCAAACTGGTTAATTGGCTTGAAATATAAATAAACCAAAACTAACTTGAACCTAAAAACGTTTGCGGTGAATAAGTTTCCCAGTAAAAGTTTAATGACTTAAAACATTTTTCAGTGTTCACCAGGATACGAATCGTTTATTTATTTCCCTATTAATTATATTACCAATTGCGATTCGAACTCAGTTCGTAGAATTCAAACAGGTCGTCAAATCACAGTTATGCTCTCGATTATTGATAAATGTTGCTTGCAGTTTGAGTTTGGCAAGATCTTGGATAATTTCGGATTTACTAGAGGTTTCACAGGCACATTTTTTAATAATTAGGCCTAAAATCTATAATGTATTAATACTTCCTCAGACATGTTGACTTTCTAAGTCTGAATAATTTGTGAAGTGTTGATTATTAGTTTTAGTTCATAATACATCCGTGTGGGCCATTATGGGGGTGTCTGCCATACTTCCAAAACCTTAAATGGGAATTTCAAATTACTTGAACAGTCAGGGGATTTTTATTTACAAAATTTTGTAGAACATGATGCTAAAACTACGGCATTTCAAAGAAATGTCCAAAATGCAGATTATTTTACGTTTTTTTAATCAAATGATGTTACCGTAATTAAAACAGATTTTAAATTGGTGAGTAACGCGAAATCACAAAGTTTAGGTTTGCAATGCCTAATTTTACCATGGCATGGTGTAAGATTCGTTGTAACCACAGAGAAGAAAGAATTCTTTCTTCTCTGTGTTGTAACTTAAATTATTGTTTTTAACGAACTCAAAGAGCTTAACTTTAAGTTTTGATTTAATAATGGGTACCGAGAATTCCTTTTTTAAACGACGCAACGGGAAAACAAAAATGTTGCGTGGAGGGTTTAGTAAACAACGCGTTATATTTACTGAAATATTGCTTCGTGTTTATTGATATAGTACTCCTGTCTTGCCCCAGCATTACAGACACCTACTCAGCATCCTCATTGCCAGTGTTGTCGCCAAGTTGTGGTTGTAAGATATTAAATGAATAAAAGATGACAAAGTTACACCAGTCGGTCGGCTCCAGATCTTGCCGGCCAGACAATAACTTAAGTTTATGGGGTAGTTATGGGGTTCTAACGGTGTCGCCGCGCCGTGCCGTTTCAACCGCACACTTATGATGTCTTTTGTTTTTCTTAGTTGTATCAGTCGAGTATATATTGAGACTTTTTAATTTATAATATTTTGTAGAAATGTTTTATTTGTTTTTAAAACTATTGCATTAGTTATTCTTGCTTCAATTTAGTAGTTTTTATTGTTTTTCCAGTACCTTTGGATTAACAGTTGCATGTTTTAGCCGCGATAACTGCTGGATTGGTGTATCGCATATTGTTTGCTACTTTCGTGAATGATACAAAATAGTTGTGGTAGAGTTGATTGATAGCTAAATTTGCTCAACAGCTTCGCTTATTCACGTGATTCCAGCTTTATAGTCAAGCTTCGCCTTTGGCCCCAGTCCACCGTTGTTATTATAACCATACAAAATAAAACAGGGATTCTTGTTTTATTTGTTTATGTTATAACTCAATGTCCCTTCAGGTATTTTGTTATATAGTAAACTAATTAAATTAATTTGGAATACATCTACTGTAAATTATTCAATGGCTCAATAACAGTTTATACTTTATCATGTGAAATATGTTTTCACAGGTCAATGGTTATTTATTCACAGCTGTTAAAATGCTTTAGTATCTTTATATACAAAGTAGACACTTAATCACATGTTTAAATGTAAACAAAGCAGACGTTGTTTAAATCCCCATGCTTTTCTTACGGGGAATGTTTTACGTTATTTCTCTTTTGCTGTTAACTTTGTAGATATACCGCTATTTTTCCGGAGTCCCTAGAATCAAGACCAATTCTGTAAGCGAAATTTTTAAGTCAAAATTGCGGGAGTTTGGCAAATCGCAGGATGATAGGAGACGGCTTAAATTAAAGGTCTTGATTCCAGGGACTCGGGAAAATTAGCGGTATATCTACAAAGTTACCAGCAAACGAGAAATAACGTAAAACGTTCTCCATAAGAAAAGCATGGGGATTTAAACAACGTCTGCTTTGTTTACATTTAAACATGTGATTAAGTGTCTACTTTGTTTACGAACGGACATCCTATCCTATACTCTAATAAGAGTAAAGTTTGCTTGCTTGCTTGCTTTCTTGCTTGCGTGCTTGCATGCATGCTTGCTTGATTGCTTGCGACACTGATCTAAAAAACGGCTCCAACGATCCCTTTCAAATGTTCGAAATAACTAATTTCTGGGATAAAAATAAGTTCTAGACAGGCCTCATCCCCAGGAAAAATCAAATAATGTAAAAAAAAACTAAAATGAAAAGTAAAAAAAAATAACATTGGGCTTATGGAGTTTCAAATCAAAGTAAAAGAATTGTAACAGCTGTTCATAACCAACCAGGGAACTGTCAAAGTCATACTCATGTTGTATATGATTATTTGTGAAGTGGTTGGTTATGAAGTGGTGGTGTGAAGTGGTGAAGTGGATGTGGTTTCCTGAGAGCAGAGATTAAAATATTTGAGTGAAGATTACATATATAGAGTATTAAAATACATCAAAGGGACATTAAGCTATAAATAACAACTGGAGTGACCTTCAAAATGTAGAAAAGAGGCAAATGAGTTATACAAATCTGATTATCAGTAAGGGGAAGTGGTGAAATATGCTCCAAGTCATCTAAACAAACTGACTGGCCTTCATCCGAGCAAAGCTCGGCCCCCAGGTACTTTGTTACTACTTGGCGAAAGGTTAGGGGCTGTCGCCCCTTCAAGCCACTAGTATATATTTAATTCCGTAAGCGAATCGGTCCACACGAAATATCTCGAGCTAAGTTAGGCTATGACGATTGATTTTAAAGCTTGAGGGCCAAGGACGGTGGGAAAAATATCAGAAATGTCAAAAATTACATGGGCTACGCCCCACTGGACTTCAAAGATCCAATGATTTTCTTATGGAAATGTCACTACAGTGTTTTTATTAATAAGTGAAATTAACTAATGATCAGCGGTGATTATCCACTTACACAAAAACCATATGTTGGGGGCTATCGCCTCTGTAAGCCACTATTTTTGATTTTAAACTCCATAAGCCCAATGATAAAAATCCAATTTTCTAAACAAAAGCCAAGGGCGTTTAAAAAGTTAAAATTGTGAAGATGATAAAATTCCTAAATGTGTTGTAACTTGACAGATTTATTTAATTAACGGGCTCAACAGAGGTTTTATACAAAAAGAGGAATATTTTTCTCCCTACAAAATTTCTTTATGTAGACACTTCATTCAAGTATAAGGTTTTATATGTCAGACTTACGGTTTTCTAAAAAGTACCTGCGATTGTATTGCTTAATAAATTGAACCTAAATTTAAAATTTAAATTGATGCCTTGGTAAACCATCTGAAGGTAGTCTATAATTAATTCTAACTTTGTTTAAAAGTTCACCTCCCCGAGTGCCGCAAGTGGTTAATGTTGTAGGCGGAATTAGGGAAACTTAAATGAGGGCGGGGGGCGCATTAAAACCAACACAATTCCTTCTTTACGGCCGCAACGTGCGACAGCCCGAGCTGACCCAACGACACTTGTGGGCCCAACTTGAGCTATGTTTTGCACTGTGGGTTTTAAAATTCAAACACTGTTGCCGTTTACCCCAGTTGTTATTGTTCTCGTTCCGTGTTAGCAATTGAGAATGACGGCGCTTACTGCCTGGGTTGGAACTAAACTAGAATTGTTGAGTAAATTAATGTTATGGATCGCTACTTTCAAGTAAAACAGCTTATTGAACTTTTGAAAGAGTGAAAACTGTGAAGTGATTAATTCATCTGACTATTGTCGTAGTTTATTTGTTATAGTGTGTAGCACTAAAATCCCGGTGGGAGAAAGCTATGCTCGGTGATATTTAATTAGTGCCCGTGGGTTTAAAAACCAATGGATTAATGTTTTATAGTTATGCAATATATAAGAAATCTTCTAAAGTGATTACTTTCTCTCTTATGTTATTTTAGTTTATTGAATAGTAGTCTTGGAGTAGTTTTTCACCACCTCTATCGATAAGAGCAGATTTGCTTCGCTGAATTGCCTCTTTTCAGTATATTAGAGTCACTCCAGTTGGTATTATAACTCAGTCTCACTTCAGATTGTATGTTTTTATCTATAGCCTACACATTTGATTAATTTTGATTTTTCAATTCTATATGCAATCTTTACGGAGGTGTTCACTGTTTTCTATAAATCATTTTTGTTGATACTTTATACCATGTACAAGTGTTACTTTGATAGTTCGCACTAGTTGTTTTATTCTCAGCTGTTTTGATTCTTTAGTTTTTATTTAAAACTACATTTATAAGCCCAATGTTAAAATTTCCAAATTTCAAATGAGTATTTGCAATGGTAATTGTTAACAAAATATTAATTTTCCCGGGATTGGGATTTTTTCCCAATCTTTAAGGAAAATCCTTACGCTGTAATCAGAGATACATTTTACAAACAAACAGGCGTTGCATTATAGTGTTATAGTGTAGAATTATTATAATATGTATGGAACATACTACCGTAATCGGTATTATAGCGTATTCAACCGGTTTATTAGGGTTGTTGTACTGTATTGACTGTATCATGTATCACTGTACTACGACGTTATCAGGAACAACGTTAACGTATGTGCTATGCCTAATGGGTTAACACATGCACACCACAATGACGTTAACGTATGTGCTATGCCTAATGGGTTAGCACATGCACACCACAATGACGTTAACGTATGTGCTATGCCTAATGGGTTAACACATGCACACCACAATGACGTTAACGTATGTGCTATGCCTAATGGGTTAACACATGCACACCACAATGACGTTAACGTATGTGCTATGCCTAATGGGTTAACACATGCACACCTCAATGACGTTAACGTATGTGCTATGCCTAATGGGTTAACACATGCACACCTCAATGACGTTAACGTATGTGCTATGCCTAATGGGTTAACACATGCACACCACAATGACGTTATCGTATGTGCTATGCCTAATGGGTTAACACATGCACACCTCAATGACGTTAACGTATGTGCTATGCCTAATGGGTTAACACATGCACACCTCAATGACGTTAACGTATGTGCTATGCCTAATGGGTTAACACATGCACACCTCAATGACGTTAACCTGTTATCGGACTAACTGTTGTACTGTATTGACTGTATCATGTATCACTGTACTACGACGTTATCAGGAACAACGTATGTGCTATGCCTAATGGGTTAACACATGCACACCTCAATGACGTTAACCTGTTATCGGACTAACTGTTGTACTGTATTGACTGTATCATGTATCACTGTACTACGACGTTATCAGGAACAACGTATGTGCTATGCCTAATGGGTTAACACATGCACACCACAATGACGTTAACCTGTTATCGGACTAATTGTTGTACTGTATTGACTGTATCATGTATCACTGTACTACGACGTTATCAGGAACAACGTATGTGCTATGCCTAATGGGTTAACACATGCACACCACAATGACGTTAACCTGTTATCGGACTAATTGTTGTACTGTATTGACTGAATCATGTATCACTGTACTACGACGTTATCAGGAACAACGTATGTGCTATGCCTAATGGGTTAACACATGCACACCACAATGACGTTAACCTGTTATCGGACTAACTGTTGTACTGTATTGACTGTATCATGTATCACTGTACTACGACGTTATCAGGAACAACGTATGTGCTATGCCTAATGGGTTAACACATGCACACCACAATTACGTTAACGTATGTGCTATGCCTAATGGGTTAACACATGCACACCACAATGACGTTAACCTGTTATCGGACTAACTGTTGTACTGTATTGACTGTATCATGTATCACTGTACTACGACGTTATCAGGAACAACGTATGTGCTATGCCTAATGGGTTAACACATGCACACCACAATGACGTTAACCTGTTATCGGACTAACTGTTGTACTGTATTGACTGTATCATGTATCACTGTACTACGACGTTATTAGGATCAACGTATGTGCTATGCCTAATGGGTTAACACATGCACACCACAATGACGTTAACCTGTTATCGGACTAATTGTTGTACTGTATTGACTGTATCATGTATCACTGTACTACGACGTTACCAGGAACAACGTATGTGCTATGCCTAATGGGTTAACACATGCACACCACAATGACGTTAACCTGTTATCGGACTAATTGTTGTACTGTATTGACTGAACCATGTATCACTGTACTACGACGTTATCAGGAACAACGTATGTGCTATGCCTAATGGGTTAACACATGCACACCACAATGACGTTAACCTGTTATCGGACTAATTGTTGTACTGTATTGGCTGAATCATGTATCACAGTACTACGACGTTATCAGGAACAACGTATGTGCTATGCCTAACGGGTTAACACATGCACACCACAATGACGTTAACCTGTTATCGGACTAATTGTTGTACTGTATTGACTGAATCATGTATCACTGTACTACGACGTTATCAGGAACAACGTATGTGCTATGCCTAATGGGTTAACACATGCACACCACAATGACGTTAACCTGTTATCGGACTAATTGTTGTACTGTATTGACTGAATCATGTATCACTGTACTACGACGTTATCAGGAACAACGTATGTGCTATGCCTAATGGGTTAACACATGCACACCACAATGACGTTAACCTGTTATCGGACTAATTGTTGTACTGTATTGGCTGAATCATGTATCACAGTACTACGACGTTATCAGGAACAACGTATGTGCTATGCCTAACGGGTTAACACATGCACACCACAATGACGTTAACCTGTTATCGGACTAATTGTTGTACTGTATTGACTGAATCATGTATCACTGTACTACGACGTTATCAGGAACAACGTATGTGCTATGCCTAATGGGTTAACACATGCACACCACGATGACGTTAACCTGTTATCGGACTAATTGTTGTACTGTATTGACTGAATCATGTATCACAGTACTACGACGTTATCAGGAACAACGTATGTGCTATGCCTAACGGGTTAACACATGCACACCACAATGACGTTAACCTGTTATCGGACTAATTGTTGTACTGTATTGACTGAATCATGTATCACTGTACTACGACGTTATCAGGAACAACGTATGTGCTATGCCTAATGGGTTAACACATGCACACCACAATGACGTTAACCTGTTATCGGACTAATTGTTGTACTGTATTGACTGTATCATGTATCACTGTACTACGACGTTATCAGGCACAACGTATGTGCTATGCCTAATGGGTTAACACATGCACACCACAATGACGTTAACCTGTTATCGGACTAATTGTTGTACTGTATTGACTGAATCATGTATCACTGTACTACGACGTTATCAGGAACAACGTATGTGCTATGCCTAATGGGTTAACACATGCACACCACAATGACGTTAACCTGTTATCGGACTAATTGTTGTACTGTATTGACTGAATCATGTATCACTGTACTACGACGTTATCAGGAACAACGTATGTGCTATGCCTAATGGGTTAACACATGCACACCACAATGACGTTAACCTGTTATCGGACTAACTAAAACGCGAATTTGCGAAAGCGTTTTGTTTCAAAAGTGATTTACCCGTCACAAAGCCGCCGAGATACTTGTGACAGGCATTGTGGTCATGTAACAAAAACGATGACTGATGTAGGTCGCGTCAACCACGGCTAATGGCAGGTTAGCCGCGTCAAGTTTCACGGCGTTTGTTAACAAACAGCGACTGGAACACACCGCTGCTGTGGGCGGACCGCCAGAGTTAAACTGCCTCTAGACATCTTTTAGGGGTAGAGTTTAAGATTGTTTCCGTTTTGTATTATTTATAATGTGATAAATATATAATTACTAGAATTAATTGATGTGTTTAAACATTGCATTGAAACACTTGTTTTGAGTTGGTTTAAATTGTAGCTGTAAGATGATGCCACCATTACGTTGACAAATAAGTAAGAATCTCTCAATAAATTATAATTTTTTAATGGTTTTGAATCATGGTTATTTTCCGAATTTAGCCTTTCAATGAGCAAACTTCCAATATCACAAAAATAGCAATAGTTTGATATAATTCCAAGACATACAATATTCACCTTATGTTTATGGGTGGATGCTCTGTGACATAAAAATTCTGCTCATTGAAATCACTGGTGTTATTATTGAATTTCCTATGGAAAGTGAACTATTAGCATGACCCGCACGGTGAAACTTAAGCCCGGGACCACCATAGAAGTTACTAACGTGACCCCCTGAACACGATTTGGGGTGTCGCCAGTGTATGTGTATATATATGTATGTGTGTTATACCCCTTTATCAACTTGTTATCCTGACTATACCTCGTCCTAACCCTATAATTTACAACATTGCCATCCTAATAGTCAATTTAAATATAACCAGGAGCATCAGAACAATCAAAAATACAATTTTTCAATTTTCCAAAAAAATGTTACCAGTGTTGTTTTAAACCATTTATTAGATTATTTTAAAGGTTTCATTGCGGAAATTCTCCTTCCTCACGTCAGCGTGCTGCGTGCGATCTAGTTTGCTCTTTAAAATGAACCATGAATCAAACATTTCGGATTATCCGTTGAGGAGGGGCGAACTCTGAGGAAGAAGCAGTAGCCTCGCGCGCATTGTTGCGTGAGCTCCCTCCTCGAGTTTGACGGTAGTTAATCAATTCTACTGGTTGTGAACTCCCCTTTAAGCTAAAACCTATTTTTGAACCCCGAGGCTCACTACAATTCAGGAACACTCCCCGAGGCTCACTACAATTTCAGGAACACTGGGACCTTATCCATCCCTCATCATAAGACTGTAACTTTGAGAAACACACCTATTTTTCAATCATAAAGCTTCCTCAAGATCTTAAAACGGAATCAGACGAGTGTAGATTTAAATACCCCCGTCGCAGCAAACCTGCATACTCAGCGAATTTCCAATGGAGATATAAAAGTCTTAATTCTACATCAAGCCACTTATCAGGTTTCATCAAAATATATTCACAAGTAAGCGATATATACAATTTTAATTATTCTCCATAAGAATAACATTGGGGCTGAGTACGCAGGTTTGCTGCAACAAGGAACACAAAAATGGGTTTTTATGCTAATATCAATATAAATGAAGTAGGTGAAGTCATATACCAGTTTTATTAATTTGTCATTCGATAAGAAACAAATTCGAGAGATGTGATCTGGAATGACGGAAATGGGAAAGTTTAGTCCATAGGGAGGCCGCCTGTGTTATCAACGGCCCGTTGTAACGGTGGTCAGCGCGCACGTTCGACATTGCGTATGACGATCGCGTTTTAACTTTGCCTCCTTTGAGACCCTTCATCCCTTCACCCTCCATCCCTTCACCCTCCTGCTGTTGTCGAAGCTTCATTATAACTCGGGGTAGATTACACGAATAATGGAGACCCTTATAGTCGGCCTTTAATCTCAACGTTATTTACTCTCACGACAGATTGATTGTAATTTTTTTTAAATGTCATTAGTTTATTTTGTTGACAGGGAGGTAAAAATGTGTGTTTTCTTAGGTTTGAACCTGGTTTTGAAATTCCATTATCCTCAGATTCCCATTGTGAATTATCAATTAAACGAGTCATCTAAACCCCCACGATTGGTTTCACTTCTTCATCAGGACATTGCACTTCATGTGACAGAGTATAATTTACATAAGCAATCAATCAACTCGCTTTCTTGCATTTATCATGGTAGCGGACCCATTTTAGCGAAATTACCCTATAGGGAAGAAGCTATTACCGTAGGTCTCATGGTAAGACTTAAGCCCGAGACCATGATAACTTTTCGTTTTGAGGTCCCCAGATGCCAAAAACACCATTCGTTCAAATTTGTATATATGTATATATATATGTATATATATATATATATATATATATATATGTGTGTGTGTGTGTGTGTGTGTGTGTGTGTGTGTGTCCGTAAGCACGATAACTCTCGTAAAAGAGGTCCGATTAATGAAATTTGGTACAAACGTGTAAAGTACCATTTATTTGAACGAGTTCGAAAACCAGACAAATCGCACCATCCGAAGGGGGGTTTTGTACCCCAAAAATGGGTTTTTTGGAGTTTTCACATGTAATAATCATTTAAATCAAATTTTAATTTATACCATTGGATTCAGCTTAAAAAACAAACAATTTGGTATTTTGATCATTGCTCTACGTCAATTGGTTACTGAGATATTGAAAGTGCTAAACACAGTACGTTGTCCAATGTTATTCTTATGGAGAAAAAGAAAAATTTTATATCTCGGTTGTTTATGAACATAAACTGACGAAACGTTTCATCTGGTTGTGGTTTGTTGTTGTTTAAACAAAAAACTACTTTTTCGCCTATGGTTCCCGCAGCAGCAAACCTAGGTATTCGGTCCCCATGTTATTCTTATGGAGAATAATAAATATGTTATATATCGCTTATTTATGAATGTATATGGATGAAACTTGGTATGTGACTTCACTTAGATGAGTTCTATTGATATTTGCATAACAACCCATTATTTTGTGTTCCTTGTTGCAGCAAACCTGCGTACTCATCCCTAATGTTATTCTAATGGAGAATAATCAATATTTTAAATATGGCTTATTTATGAATATATTTCTTATGAATTCTGGTAAGAGGCATAATGTGTTATTAAGACATATATATTCATTGGAAATTCGCTGAGGACGCAGGTTTGCTGCGACGGGGGTATTTTATGATACTAAGTACTAAGTTACTATCCCTATTATTTCGTTTTGCATGTGACTTTTTAACTGCGAGTTATTTTATAATTTGTAGGTGCTATCATTCATTTTTGTTATAATTAATACGTGAATGTGACATTTTAAATATAATTACTAAAATATATTTTAAAAATGATGCTACCTTGAAGTGGCGACGGAGATTTTTCAACCATATTATGTCGTCGTTTATGATAGGCAGAAATTATAAATGTTGTATCTTGTAATACGTTCCAAGTTTAAAACCGTATCATATATATGAGTTTAAACTGATGTCAATGTTATTCTTTTACCAAATGAAGACATTTGAGGGCTACCCTGAGCCATTTAAAATCGAAGTATTCAAAATTGAAAAGCACTTTGCACAGCTTGTGATTCAGGTAATCTGTAATACCGGTAACTCAGTGTAACTGACGCTGACGACATTGGTTCAGACATAAGGGAGAAGTTATAGTTACAGTGATCGCCTCGTCATCGTAACATACAAATATGAAAATTCTATCGACAGGCTTGTGTTAATTGTTATACCCCATGCTATTTAAATCGTAATTGTTGTATTCCCCATAAGAATAACATAGGGCAACGTATGCGTTTACAGCTATATGCAAATTTCAATTTTCTCCGCAACCAGTAATCGTAGAATAATAATTCAAAATACAAAATTGTTATGGTGATAAGAAATTGTATTTAAAATCAGCCGTTTGGTGTGGACTATAGCTCTGTACACAAAGTCACACGGACACAAACACACAGAGAGACATCACTCTGAAAACCATTTTTTTGGTTTCAGGGAGCAACAAAACGAACATTTCTTCTAATAACTTAAATTCGAAAATTTTGACGATAACAATACTTTCTCCACATACTATGTATGGGGGGAGAAAGTACAAATGTAAAACCTGAGTCAGTCGTTGGCATTTCCCGGAGTGGTGATGTACGGCGATGCGGGTCGCGTGAGCGCCTGCCGGGTGGCAGTGCCTGCCTTTACCCAACTTTACGAGGTTGCCCCCCCGCCCCCGCTACCCCTAAACCCCTCCAACCCTCCAACTCTCTTATCGCTGCCCTCTTAATTGAAAAGGCTTCCTACACTGTGTCAACTCGGTGTATTAAACTGTGCTTAAACTTATCGGCATATAACGATTGCTTAGAGTGCTCCGTGTTTTGATGGACTAAGTTTGGTTAGGGTCCAATATAAGGGTTTGTTTGTGTACAAAATTACTTCACATATTTATCAAATCTATATATATTATTGAAGGAATTTCTTGATTTCTGTTCGGCGATTTTAGACCTCAAAAATTATTATTTTGTATTTATGTTTGGTATCAATAAACTCTTACTCTCTGTGCCTTAAGGAGTTTTGAACAACTTCCACATTCATAGCTTCGCCCTGTGGGCTTTTAAAGTTCCAATGTTAATCTTATGGAGGTATATTTTATTTAGTTAGTTAGCTGATTATAATGTAAATACACTTTTAAAACGTCTGTCTCCCGTGCGGAGAACGAACATAAGTGTATTTTTGACAGTGGAATTTTTAACGTTTTCAAGGGAAAGAAGTCAAAACTCTGGTATTTTTCAGTATCCGAGGTCAAGTTTCTTTAAACTTAATAACACACTACTTGTCGTTAGTAACACACTACTTAATAAACACACTACTTGTCGTTAATAACACGCTACTTGATAACACACTACTTGTCGTTAATAACACGCTACTTGATAACACACTACTTGTCGTTAATAACACACTACTTAATAAACACACTACTTGTCGTTAATAACACGCTACTTAATAACACACTACTTGTCGTTAATAACACGCTACTTGATAACACACTACTTGTCGTTAATAACACGCTACTTGATAACACACTACTTGTCGTTAGTAACACACTACTTAATAAACACACTACTTGTCGTTAATAAGACGCTACTTATAATAATACACTAATTGTCGTTTCGTCTGATAAATCCTTCGTTTTACTAGTTAACGTGTGCTAAAGATTGTCTCACTTTGAATTTAATATTAATTGCATTCATATAACTATGCGTAGTGCAAACTTAATACAAAAACAAACATGTTAATTTTCCATCCGCATGAAAATATCGTACGGTACTATTTAGCAAGAGCAAAAATGTTAAAAAAGGGTTTAAATGATTTATTTCTGGCCTTTTAACTTGGAATATAACTTAAAATAACATAGAATAATTTTGTGTTTTACATACTGTAATTTAAAAATCGTTTATATCATATACCATATAACATATCGTTTATATATCATCCGAATTCTGTAGGCCTATATCAACTCCGATTTAAATTGTGAGACAAACATTTGCTCTTGAAATAAAATGAGACAAAGTTACACTGAGACATGGAATGCCATGCTGTAATGGTAGGAAATTGCATACCAGCCTATTGTCGTCGTCGTGAACATGCCAACATTGCTACTGCATTTACAAGTTTATTGATATTTTAATTTTATTTCCACTGTTATGATTAAAAGATGGCCAACCTCACATTCTGAATTGATAATTTAACAGAATTATTTATTAAATTAACTCTTAGTAATATTTAGCATCATTGCTATTTATTCTTTTACCACTAATCCACTATTTTGTAAATTAACTTTAACAATTAAAGTGTACACCATAAAAATCATTATACAGCAAAAATGATATTACTACCTTCTACATCATTGTACTACCTTTTCTACAAAACTGTTATTCAATTTAAAATACCATAAAAGATTGTAATTTATATTTATGTCGACTTTTTCGATTAATAAATTTTCAGACTAGGGAATGGCTTCAAAAATCTGAACAAATGGATAGACAATATTACGATTTTAAATATTGACTGTGTGTATACAAACTATGTCTGTATAATTTTCTGTTTATTTTTGTAAACCGTATGTACCAAAAAAACCAAAGACAAAAATTTTAATTTATGATTTGTAACCAGGACTTGGCGTATGCATTGTACGATATTTCAACATGCTCAATAAAGAACTTGAACTGTGTTAAATTTGTTTATGAGATGAAAGAAATGGAAAAAAATAATTACAAAGTTATTTGGCAAGTTTTCAAATATTTTCTTGGCCAAGCATTCGCCCGTAGCTGTAGCTTACTCTCTGTTGTCCTGCGGTCCTGATACAGAATGAGCTGTCACTGCCACGTCCCCGCGGCGACGGTGAGGTCATTAATACTTCCTTGCCTTCTTGTCGGTCCTCCGGGACCCAGTGTTCTTTGTCACCTCGCCGCTTTTTTGGTAAAATTGGTTTGCGGCTTACAACCTTATTACCATGTACATAATTTAAAGAACATAGATTTACTTGACTGGTTCTAATTTTTTGTGAGGTTGGCAGCCTGTTTTTGTTTTTTATTTTCCCTTCCACATAGACCATAGTTTTGCGTGGGGTAAGGGGTGAACCGCTACAGTACAAGTTGCAATTTGAAATTAGGGTATCGGGTTATAATTTTGTCAACAATCTACAACCTATTTGCAATGAACCCCCTCCCATTCTCGGCGGTGGATTTAGGGTAGTTACATTTATTGTACTGGATGTATTACTTTTAACATAGTGCTTACTGACTGAACATAGGTATTTGTCATGTATGGGACCCAAAGTATAGAATCATGAAATGCCTACGTGTGATTTAGCTCTTTGCAGGCCAGACAGTAAATCTAATGTTCAATAAACAGTATCAGGAAACTGACACGTACTTTCTCCCTTTTAGCCCAACTTTAATGAATAAATTACTTTTTATTTACTAAATATAGGATACAAAGCACGGTCGAATGTACAGACAATCTTATAAACAAGTTGTTTTCGAAAATATGCACCCAAATCCCTGTTTAGGAGACTACAGAATCCATCGCTCCACACGTGGTTTTAAGAGGGGATATGCCCCTATTCCCCCCTCAGGGTTATTAAGGGGCAACACAATTCGAATTTCCTCTGTTGGTCAATGCTAACTTGACAAGCATATCAAGTTTGAACGAAATTGATCAATAAATAAGAGAGAAATAGTAATGTTTGTATTCCCCATAAGAATAACATTGGACAACGTACTGTGTTTACCGCAAAATGAAAATTTAAATTTTCTCCGCAACCAGTAATCGTAGAATAGTAATTCAAAATACTAAGTTATTTAGTTGTTTGAGCTCTTTTTAATGGTAAATAGTAATAATTTTTATATTTATTTTTTTATGAAAAATCCAAAAAACTGAATTGTTGATATTTTAAAACTTGTAATTTCTGAACCCGAATTTTTACAGAAATGCGGGTGGTGTCATTTTGTTGGAAAACTAAAGTTCTACTAACGACTAAAGTTTAATCAAAATAGTTTGAGCCGTTTTTTGAGAAATCTTGATTTTTCATGTTTTGCGGCGATTTTTGGGGGATAATTTCCCTTAAAAATCAAAAATTCCAAAAAATGAAAAAATGCCTGGAGATATCGTGGATTAGTACCTACATACCAAATTTCATAAAAATCTGACCATTGGTTATGGCTGTAGTTCTGTACACATCCATACTGACAGACACACAAACATCACGTAAAAATCACTTTTTTGGGTTCAGGGAGCACCAAAACGAATATTTCCACTAACAACTCAACATCAACTCTGAACATTTTGACGAAAACAATACTTTCTCCATATACTATGAATAAGGGGAGAAAGTAAAAATGAGAGTCCTGGAACATCTGGAATTGTACTGAAATGTTGCTCATTTGTCCTGTAATCTTACTCTGTCCTGGATTTTTTTTATTGGTATGTAATTTTTTGATTTGACGGGGTTTTAAAAGATTGTATCGTGGAATGTTTTCAGATTGATTTTTTTTGTAAGAGTTATATTGGTTTTTGATTTTTTAATATGTAAGAGTTATATTGGTTTTTAATAATATCTCAAAGGTTTAATTGACTGCAGTTCATATGCTAAGAAAGGGAGGATGTGATCAACATAGTTAAAGAAGCTTATTTGCCAAACATGCTTAGTATAATTCTAACTATAAATTATGTATATAATTATATGTATAATTTTTACATTTATAAAAGAAATATGGTGTCTGTATGTATGTATGTCGACTTGTATGTTCCGTTTTAACATAAAACTACTGAACCAATTGAGCTGAAAATTTGCATGTAGGTAGATAATTTATCTGGGCTTCATATATGCCTATTTCCGCCTTGGCAATCCCTTAGTGCTCCTCCCCAGTGGCCCTTAAAGTCACAATGTTATTGTTATGGGCAATAGGTTTAAGTTTAATGGGATCAGAAACAAATGTAGTTTGCAGCAGGAATTTTAATTAGCTGTTATTTCCTGAATTATTTGTGCAAAGGACGGGTAATTGGCTAGTTTGTAGTAAAGGCCCTATCTAGATTTATCAGTATGATTACAAATAAGTTGGAACTTGTTTGTACTTATTTGTCAACTACTGAAATAAAAATAGAGCATGCACAAAACCTATTATATATAACATATGAAGGGCGAAGTAAATCCAGAAACATGAAAACAGCAGCAGGCCCTGCGAAAAGTTTATAGTGTGTTAACATTACTCAGGTACATTTACAAATTACCTTCACACATAAAGCTTGTTCACAATAATGCGTTTTCAGTATAATTTTAAATTGATAGTCGTAATCACATACGTTTGACAGTATAAATCGCTAGAGATTGACAACAGAACAGTGTGCTGGGGAGTGTCGCGGGGTGGCAGCGTTTGCCTTCAGTGACTTTATGACCTCCGGTGCCTCTCTGCCCTCTTATCACGACCCCTTTAATTAAAACACTTCCAAACTACCGCCTCCCCTTGTTGGAATTGCCGCCGCTCTTATTTATCCTACCATTTTCTTGTCGGTCCATTAGCGACTTGGTTCAGTCGCTGAGTTGTGACAGAGCTTGTGACAGAGCGAGGTGATAACAAATACCCCCGTCGCAGCAAACCTGCGTACTCAGCGAATTTCCAATGAATATATATGTCTTAATATTACATTAAGCCTCTTACCAGAATTCATAAGAAATATATTCATAAATGAGCGATATTTAAAATATTCATTATTCTCCATAAGAATAACATTAGGGATGAGTATGCAGGTTTGCTGCAAAAAGGAACAAAAAATAATGGATTTTTATACAAATATCAATAGAACTCATCTAAGTCAAGTCACATACCAAGTTTCATCCATATTCATTCATAAATAAGCGATATATAACATTTTTATTATTCTCTATAAGAATAACATGGGGACCGAGTACCTAGGTTTGCTGCTTCGGGAACCATAGATAGGCGAAAAATTGGTGTTTTGTTCAAACATCAACAAACCACAACCAGATGAAGCGATATACCAAGTTCCGTCAGTTTATGTTCATAAATAACCGAGATATAAAATTTTTCTTTTTCTCCATAAGAATAACATTGGACAACGTACTGTGTTTAGCACTTGTAATATCTCAGTAACCAATTGACGTAGAGCAATGATCAAAATACCAAATTGTTTGTTTTTTTTAAGCTGAACTCAATGGTATGAATTAAAATATGATTTAAATAAAAATTACATGTGAAAACCCCAAAAACCCATTTTTGGGGCACAAAACCCCCCAAAAACCCCCCTTCGGATGATGCGATTTGTCTGGTTTTCGAACTCGTTCAAATATATGGTACTTTACATCTTTGTACCAAATTTTATTAAGATCGGACTTTTTTTACGAGAGTTATCGTGCTTACGGACACACACACACATATATATATTTATATATAAATATATATATATATATACAAATTTGAACGAATGGTGTTTTTGGCATCTGGGGACCTCAAAACACAAAGTTATCATGGTCTCGGGCTTAAGTCTTACCATGAGACCTATGGTAATAGCTTCTTCCCTATAGGGGAAATTCGCTAAAATGTTATCAGGAATTTTAATTTAAAAGCTATAATAAAGGTTAGATTGCAAATCTACAAGTTAATAGCGTAGAGACAAATCTATTCTGTTAACAAAATAACACGGTTTGCTAATTCAAGAAATGTTCAGTACACAAAGAACTTCGTACTTAGAACTTTTCAATTTCGATAAGTGTTCCTCTTTTGAGTGTTTGGAAAAATAATAATGTTATTTAAGAAATTATTTCAGACATTTTCTATCACTGATCAGTAAAACAAAGTTTCACAACGTTTTGGAATCTGAAATCTGATCCCGTCTTCGAGTTAAAAGAATACCCAGAACATAACAAAATTAATGATTCAATCCAGGTAAAGCTGTTAAAAATCACATCAGTAAAGCTAAAACGGAGAACTGTAAAATCAGTCAGTCAGTTTATTTAAAAATAAATAAAAGAAACACAAAAATCTAATGCACAAACGAGACTGATGCGAACAAATTCACAATAATATAATAATAATAATAATAATATTAGAAAACTCATTTAAAACTCAGGAGTTCTCTGCGACGAGTTAAAGAGTAAGTTTACAAAATGATCATGAATGATAAAACCGAGATGGTCAGATTGCTCGGGGATTACACTGGTCCATTCAATCAGAGCATGACAGAGGGCCAGGACAACTTGGTCGGTTCCTGGCCCTTACTGCTGGGAGGGATTTGCCATTTTCTAATGAAGCGATATCTATGGAAATAATGGCTAGTTTGTTGATCATTGAGGTTGTGTTTAGGATGTTAATTACGGAATTTGCCCCTCCTAAATGCTACCGACTGTTGTGAATGATTCTTTTTGTGGACGTATTATTTTCCAGGCATTGTTAATTTAAGATTGATTTTTTACAATACTACAATGGGTTTGTGTATATGCAAATTATTTGACGTAGTTTTTTATCAGAAAGTCGGGAGGAGGATGACATAAGGCAAACCTCAGTTTGGTAAGACTAATATTTCAGAATTTCAAATTGGTAGGGAGATAATTGTTATCTAAATGCTAATGCAGATTACTAATCAGTGAGTGTAGTAGAGAGAAGCTATATTCCCAGGGTGAATATAGTAGGCTACAGATAACTCCAGGTTAGGTGATAGGCTAGGTGATAATAAATGTGAAAAAGTGAAGGAAATTTGTTTACAACATGGGATCATACGAAGAAAGAGAAAATATAAGATGCAGGAATTTTACTGAAATAAACTTTGCATGTTTCAAAAGTAAAACTTGTGGATTGATTTCCTCTGGGCAATGTTCAGCTTCTGTTCTTGTGTTAGTACAATAAATGTATATTGAGGTCTTCAAAAAGATAAAAATGAGTGGTTAATGTATTATTACACAGTGCTACTTTCTATCCTTATTTCTTTAATATTACTTATAACCATGTGTTTTTCAGTTAAAGTTTAAGTGCGTAAATTAACTTCGGAAAGCATCAGATTAAAATTTCTTTGGTGTAAAACGAGCATTAAATTATAAAATACAACAATTTTCAATCAATCTAAAATATCCAGACCCTTCTCCTCCTCGTATTCCATCCTAAGACTCCTAGGTACGGGGCCCACCCAACGTAACACTCGTAACACCACCCCTGGTAGACACCATCAACTTGTGTTTATGCCCAAGCAGCAAGCACTCGCGGGGAGAGTAGGTGTGCTATGAAGGTGGAAATCAATGTGCGGAATGCGGCAGTGGCGGTGGCATGCGAGGGAACGTGTTTACTTTGACAACTCCAACAAAGCTAATTTATTCAAACGCTTAGCAATTTTTATGGCATAATAAATGCTCCTCAAAATTTATTACTCTTGTAAACTCGGAAATATTTCCAGCCTTTGTTCGTTGTTTATTTATAGCCGGGATTAAAGTGCTGGAACATTTCCCTGTGATGAATGTGACGCAAGTTCAAGAGCAAGTTTAATTGCTAGTTTATAACGTGGTTCATTTATGCTCAGCGGTATAAAAATTAATCAAACTTTGTATTTTTTTGCCGGTTAAAATGAAATACCGAGTATATATTTTTTTGGATTATTAGTTATTTCAACAAGACTTAATTAACACTTCTAACCTAGGATCCATAACTACAATAGATTTGTTTTAGTGTCCTCCCACCATTGGGCACCAAGTTAAAAGCTATACAGGGTTACCTAATTTTGAAGATTTTTGACGTGTCATAAAATGTAATGCTTGTCGAAAACTTGTAATAAGAAAGAAAATATTGTAAAAATGTATTGACTATGTAATTATACAATTATATTATAAATTATAGAGGCTAACTAGTATCTAACATTATAAATTTCAGACAGAGTTACTTCAATCAAATTTATACTATGTAGTATTTTATTAACAGTTAAGATTATATATTTTTTCTGAATAGTTTGTTCATTTATTTATTTTAATTAAAAGGAATAAAATAAAAATGTTGTACCTGTTAGTTGTCACATTTATTACATATAAATTATCTAAGTTACCCGTAAAGGTTTTGAAATTAGACTTAAAAATACATTTTTTATACTTAAGTAAAATTGTGTTTAGGTAATTTTTGTCACTTTCAATCTGAAAAAATATTGCAACTGTAATTATAAATTAATGAACCCTACAAAAACAGTTGAGTAATGTATGTAAAAAAATATGCTTGATTGAGATGAATGGGATTTTTATTAATTAAAATTGAGAGCATTGTGCTTCGAACGGTAATAAAGCTGATGCCATCCAGGGAACGTGATTGTATCAAATTGGTTGCAGTTGAACTTGCAGGTGGAAGGTGGAAGTACCTGTAGCAATCAGTAGTACACAATGGACAAGTCCATATGTCCAAAGCGGACAAGGACTACTCTCTCCCTGTTTTATCCCTCTCTTTCTCTGTCAGTTTTTAAAATTTTTTTATTTAATAGGTAAGCAGCCTTTTTTTGTCTTACTTTGCCTGTTCACATAGACTCCAGATCTGTGCGTGGAACGTATCCAGCAAAGCAAGGGCTGAGCCTTTACAGTACCAGTGGTACAGTACTGATAAATTACAGGCCAGGACTGGGATTTGAAGCCACGACATAGCCGCTGGCATCGTCACATTGACCGCTATGCCAATGACTCACTGTTGATGTTTATAGATGTTAGTAGTCTATTTGAATAAAACAGCCCAACAGCCAGTTACGGCATATTTAAATATAATTTTTGTTACGTTTGAGTTTGGTTGAGAATTTACATTTATATTTATAAATTGTTAAAAATTAGTAAAGGCGATCGAGTGAAACTGTACGAATATTTTTATTTTTGGATTACTATAAGCTCATGAAAAGTCCTATATGAGTTTATATTATCAGAAGCTTGAAACAGCTGTTCTTGCTGCTTGAATTGTTATATTAAATTGATTGCAATTCTGTTATAAGATTATCATTGGGATTGGAAGCCCACAGGGGGCGGAGCTCTGAAGGTGGATTAAATATATTAAGGGGTTTTCAAATAACACATACACGATCATTGAATACTTAATAGATTTTCCGGTAACTTCTGAAAGAATCTCCTCGTTCTATGAATAAAGTGGTGTTAAATTTTAGTGCCTTTATTAAATATTAAAATTTTTGGAGTGTTTACTTACCTAGTTTACAGTACTAGTATCTAGGCTAAGGATGAATTCATGTAATAGAAATCAAAGTATATCATTGAAAATGGTATTTATTTACCATTTGCGAAAGCAACTAATTTTAAACTAAAGTTGCTCAGGTTTGCCAATTCTTCCTGGTCTATACCTAGGACTTCCATGACAGGAGACAAACCTCTATAAGTTACTTATAAGTTACTTACTTATAGTGACCTACCAAGGTAGTATCTTAGAGTGGTCTCGTTTACTAAAAGCTAGAGTGCAACCTGGGGCACTCTGCTTTGCCAGAGCTCAGGTCCCTGTAGATTCTCTCGCATGATCTGATTTCATGACCAGTGTCACATTTTACTTTAATTGTAAAAAATGTTATATGCTAAAATCATATCTTTCCCACAACTACGTCTAAAGTGATTCTTTTTGATTTCAAAACACATAGTGAAAATCGTAAAACAGTTTTCTTCCGTTTAGCAAGCGTAAAAGTCTTTTTCGATCGCTTTGCCTTACCGTTCCGCTCGCTGAAGTAGTAATAAGCAGCTGATTGATTGTTTTTTAGGACCAAGATAACTTATTCGGTGTTCATAACCTTAATTTCGTGAATTTAGCCAAAATTGATGAAAGTAAGATTTTTATGTTTTAGGTATCCAAAATTGCAGTTGCAGGAGAAATTGTGTATGCAATTCGAGCATAAAGTGTCTTGTCGCTTTTGGAAAATTACCGGTAACAGTTGTCTTTAAAGCGACAAACACCTACATTATGCTCTTAATACATAAAACTATTTTATTCGATAAACCTTTCGTAGTTTGAACAATTTCAAAATAAAGTTGGATAATTAACATGTCAGTGTTGGACGCAATATTTCTATATTTGTATAAATTGTGTGATAAATTCAATAACGGTGCTCAAATTTTTATGTGAAAAAGGAGTTGACATTATCTGGTGGCGCTCAGCAATTGAGACTGGGACTGACAGCTGGTTAAATGGCCGGGATTGATTTATAAGTGGGCTGAGCGATTGGATGCGCATCATCGGACCTAACTCTTTCATACGATTAATGAAGAGGATGAATTCGGCTTTTGATATTTTCTGATGCGAGTTCATCTTTTTATTTATGTTTATAATTGAGTTTTGTTATTTGAGTTCAAAAATACAAGGACTTTATCCAAGCACGTGACGAGTTTTTAATTACGGATATTATAATGTGTATTGGGTAATAATCAGTGATTAGACGTAATATTGAATTGTATCCGAATTTTTTAGAAGATATTAAAGTCTGACCCCCATAAATCGCATATTTGAATTAAAGGTCTTTTTGAGGAAACCTGAGGGTGACTGTTGGTTTTTTGCTAAAATCTCTCTTAAAGGCAGTTTAATTATAAAGAGGGCACATTTTAACTCACCTTTTTTGGCAGTTGTAATTACATTTGATTTAAACATTGTTTTTAATCTAATAAGTTTGATAATGTAGCAGAAATTTTAAAGGAACTAATTTTACCCTAGAGATTAAGTTTGATAGATAATTAGAAAAAATTAACTAAAGTTAAAGGGCTTCGGCAAGATCTATTTGGAAGGGAAAGCATAAATTAGTAAGTTGGATGTTGTAAGCATTGCTTATCTGGAAGAGAAGGGAAGAAAGCCTATCCCAAGCTGAGTCAGCAAGCTCTAGTTCAACCCAAGGGTTGCTTTCCAAATTCCCTACTGAAGTTATCACGGTTTGCTCTAATAGATTAATTGTTATGTTTCCCTTTCGTGAGGTTATTTATTGACATATAAACTGTAACAGCTATTATTACATGAAATTAAAAACGAAGATACCACAATTATTTTGTCTGAAGTAAATTATAACTGATCAAAAGTTGTTAGTGAATTTCCTTTGGAAAGTGAACTATTAGCATGACCCGCACGGTGAAACTTAAGCCCAGGACCACCATAGAAGTTCCTAACGTGACCCCCTGAACACGTTTTGGGGGGTCGTTCAAAATTTTATATATATATGTGTGTGTGTGTTTGCACTCTAGCGGTCACATTTTTTGTCCGATTTACTTCAAATTTGGTAGGGACGTTCCTTTCTGTAATCAGTTGGACAAGTTCGTTGGGCAAAACAATCGGAAAACTCTAAACCCCTTTCTTTGGGGATTAATCTTTCAAATTTCGAGTTTTTGAGCCCAAAAAGGGTCATAAAAGCCCCAGATGTAAAAGCAATGCATTTAAAAAGATGGGAATTAGTGAGGCGAAAGTTTTAAGCCCTCTCTCGTCATTCTAGCTTGAATATTTACCGAGTTATTAAGGAAAATGTGTATCGACCAAACATAGTACGTTGTCTTATGGGGGTTTTACACTTGAAAAGCCTGTTATTCCTTTGTTAGAGTACTTTTACCATCCCCAGCAACCTCACGTCTACTTTCAAGCTTGTCTGGACCTTCTACTAACCTTATAATGCGAAAAATTGTATTCCCAGCTTTGCTAGTAAATAACCAGGAGTATCAGTACAGCCAAAAATTCAATGTTTTCAGATTTCATTAAAAATTGGGCAAATGTATGTTTTTACACTTATGTTGAGTTTTACAAGTTTTTATGTGGAAATTCACAGTAGTGGTGAAACCAGAAAGAGACCCCAGAATCGGCGCTTTTTTCCCATGTTATTCTTATGGGGATCAGTTTTTGCACCGACGCCCGATCCTACCCTACACAAATTTTCTTTTTGGCCCCTGCCTTATTTTCCCCCATTTTAAAATTTGCATTAATTTTAATACATCCTTTGCAGAAATCCACGAATTCAAAAATAACTCCACACTAAACAACACATGTAAACAACTTAGAAGTTATTGTATAGTAGTGGTGAAATGATGGTTTAACCCCACAATCGGCGCTTTTTCCCCATGTTATTCTTATGGGGAGCCGTTTTTGCACCGACGCCAGCTCCCGCCTATAGAGCTCCCGCGCCTTAGCCTATATTAAATATACCCCTGTCTATATTAAATATATTGTCCCCATCCCTCCTCTATATTTTTAAAAATTAATTTTCAAATTCTAAAAAACTATCTTTGGTGTTTACTGTCCGATTTGTCTGCAATTTGGATATGTTAATGTCCTAGGCAAGTGTTTTAATAAATTTCACTTACATTTCCCAAATTCACTATTACGGTTGAATTAAAACTGCCAACTATTTACTGACTTTTGCACCCTAATTTCCGTTTTGACTCTTGCCATATTTTGACCCTAAAATTCATTTTAATACATCCTTTGCAGAAATCCACGAGTTCTGGCTACTTGGGAACCCGAGCCATTTGACATATAATAAATCACCCTTCCTCCTAATTACCTTCTCTACCAAATACATGTCTTTATATTTAGTCTTTAACAATTCTTCTGTATAAAATCCTCCTTTGATTATATTGCCATTCTCATCTTTCAAAATATAAGTCACAGGCTTTGTTTTCTTAACTTCTGCTATTGTAAAAAGCTCTCCCGTCCAGTTAGGGGTATATCCTTTACTAAATACATGTTTATATTTAGATATCCTTACACTATCCCCCACCTTATATTTTGGCTTTTTAACTTGTACTTTAGATGCTAACCTTTCGTGTACGTCTTTAGAGTTCTTAGCACTTACTTGGTTAGGCTTCATGCCTATGGATCTATGTACTTTATTATTATATATCCTTATTAACTTTGGAAGTAAATCCAACCACTTGTAACTCCCTTGTGCACTAAACTCTCTATACAACCAATTCTTTAAAGTTCTCTGGAACCTTTCCACAATAGCTGCCTTAGTTGTAGAGTAAGTGTGGTAGTGATTAATATTTAGAATTTTCATTAGTTTGGTAAAATGTTCATTAAAAAATTCTTTTCCGTTATCAGATTGAATATTTTTAACTCCCTTTGGGAGAATAGTTTTTATAGCTTCTGTGACTACTAATCCAGTTTTATTCTTTAGTGGAGCAGCATAAGCTTTTTTAGAAAATGTGTCTATTAAAGTTAAAATATATTTATTCCCAGAATTCTCTCTAGCATAATTCCGCATATCTATTAAATCGATTTGAACAGTTTCGTTTATACCCAACACCTTAAAAGACCTTCTAACAAAGTTCTTTCTCGCGGGCTTATGCAATTCGTAAGCAATTTTTTCCATTTTTTATTCTTTATTTTTAATGTTAACGTATCTGCCAGTCTCTGTCGTTTCAAAAACACCTCCATTGCTACCAACTAACATACCATCACTCATTCTTTGATATACATAGTTTTTTGGCAAATATGCCCCTCCATCTAAAGTCTTAAATCCGCTTAAAGATGTAGGGTCTGCAACCAACAATTTAGGATTGTACATCATCAAATCGATTTCATTATTGTCTTGCATAAATTTATTAGTTTTATTGTTAAACCTTAATGCGTGTGATTTTAAACAAATATCAAATTTAATATTGTCTTGTCTAAAAGTTTTAATATTATCGTCATACCTCAAAACCTGCGACATTAAACAAACATCACTCCTATCTTTGCCTTCAGGTATATTCTTTATTAATTTGTCCTCTGCATCCCACACATCGCCATCTAATGTTAATACATTATAATATTTATCCCCCTGTTTTATTATGCTTTTCTCACCCTTTGTTAATATTTGCTTAACAACAGCCACATCATTTGGCAATGTCCCAGGTAAAATGTTTGTTAATTGCTTATTTTTACCATCAAATTTAAGACCGTCTAAAGTCACAGTCTGATGTTTTGTAACACAATCGTTCTCATCAACAGCGGGTTTAACACGAACTAGCCTTTTATTATTAAAATCCCAAAAGTTTAGATCCATTTTTGGTACTTGAGAGACGTTTACAACATCATCGCTTTCTTTACCAGCCAACAAATTACTAATCTTTCGCTTTTTGGCATTCCAAACACCATTCTCCGATTCCAAAAATTCATAATTATTTTTGTCTTGTACAAAGACACCATCTTTTCTTATTAAAGTTTGCTCTAATGTGGGTACATCGGTTGAGCTTTCACCTCGTTTAACATTAGTAATTTTGCGTTTATTAGCGTTCCAATTATTATTCTTGGATTCTAAAAACTTATATTTAGTATTACCTTGTACAAAAGCATCACCTTTCCTGGTTAACGTCTGCCCCAAAGTCGATACATCGTCAGTAAACTCCCCACCTTTAACATTACTAATTTTATAATTTAAAGCATTCCAACAATCATCTTTTAGATTTAAAGTAGTTTCTTTAAAACTTCTAGCTTCTGGTTTACTATACGGGTTATATACGCGATAAAATTTATCTATCATATTTTTATTTAATAAACAATTCCACTTTCCCTCAATTCTTCTATGATAGAATCTATCTCATTATCCACTCCAGAATTTCCTGCCAATCGGCTTAACCAAAGCAGTCTTAACCTATCTACAAGCTCATTAGGATCGTCCCAATAAACATAATCTATTTTATTACCAGTTACCTGCCTTAAACCTTCACCAACAGTCTTAAACAGGGGTTTAATTATATTAAGATATTTAGTGTGTTTATTACTTGACATCGCCGCACCTGTTTTATAACCCTTTAAATGTGCATTTGTAGCTTCCAAAATCTCTTTATAATTTTGCAAATCAGCCTGACTATAGTTTACGGGTTCTTTTAAAGTTAACAATTCCCACAATCCCTTTGTCCCTTTATAAATTTTTTCTCCAACTGTAACATCATCATTGGCAATTTGAACTTCCTGATTCCCAATAAAAAATTTATTTCCTTCTCGCCTAATACCATATGTGGTGTCTGTCATACTACTTCTACTAAGGTAATTTCCTAAATAGTCTGATGCTAAAAGACCAAAATCTAATTTGTGCGGTGTTATTTGTGTTATTCTTGGTATTCTAGACGGGGTCTTTTCTAAAATCATTGGGAGAACTGGCCTCTCTGTTTTTGTGGCTAAATTTTTTAATTCTTGCAAAGGCTCTATTAACGGTTGGAATGTTTGGAACCTCTCTTCAGCCTCTAGAAATTTACCACGTTTTAACGCCCTATATTTTTCTCTTATTTGTTTTGCAGACTCTACCAATTCTTGTTGAATATTTGTTTTCATTTTATTTACATTTTATTTATCTCATTTGTCAAAGGATTATACTCAAACACCTTATCGTGTATTATTAGGCAATATGCAGATGTGTTTGAAGGGACATTTTCTGCAGTTTCAATTTCTAATTTAATATCAACAACCCCCTCTTTGATTGATTCATTCTGCCTAGAACAATCTATTACAATTAGAGGATATTTATTTATAAAGTCAGCTCTGTTAAACATAGGATCGGGGACGGTGTTGTAGTAACTCTCCCTAAACCTCACAAACATCTCATAAGCTTTAGAGGCATCTCCATTTTCAAAGTCGAGATTTAAATCACTATAAGGATAATATTCAGAGTTTAAAAACACTTTGAGATTTTTCAATTTACAGTGATCAAATTCATCAGTTCTTTTTCGTGCACTGTTGTCCCTACCAGTTTGGAAACCAAATATAACATACCTGGGCTTCTCCAAACTCGAAGACGTCTTAACTGACCATGTGTGTCTCTTGGTTTCGGGGTATGATGGGAGTTCGTGTAGCTCCAAACTTCTAAATGCAATTTGCAAATTTTTATTTTGCAATAACATCTTTTGTAATTGAAGCTTCTCCCCATCAGATGGTACCACGTGCGGCATCACCCACTGAATCGATTTAAGTGTAATTTTAGGAATAGGATCGACACCAGTTGGAGCATTAGATGTTGTTAATATACAATTTAAGTCGTTTTTGGATCTTTTCAACACCAATTCTTGTTTAACATTTACTAAAACCTTATTAAAATCCTCAAACACACCCATTAACAGCTCTAACGGGACACAAGTACTAAACTTGCCGCTTTTATGGAACTCCTTTAAATTTTCATCAGAATCAAATGCTGCATTTGACA
This sequence comes from Allygus modestus, assembly GCA_963675035.1. NCBI lineage: Eukaryota > Metazoa > Arthropoda > Insecta > Hemiptera > Cicadellidae > Allygus > Allygus modestus. Next base: position 15,217,755 of record OY776116.1, read on the forward strand.
ATTTAGTTGTTTTATTGTAAGAGCACAATATTTTCATAAGACTGGAAATTCCCGGATTTCTTACAATATCTATTTCTTTACCAGCAACTTCGTATCTAATTTCGTCAAATAAGAATGCAAATGCATTATTTATAAAATGTCCTTTATCATGATTCTCTATTTCTCCTTTAATATACAGATAACTCCTACATGGGAGTGTTAGTAAATCTTGATTATTTATGCATATTCGAATTTCATCGGAATTATTTATTGCTAAAGTGTTGTGTGGAACATAGGAGTGATTTGTAATTTTAACCAGGCTATCATCGTATTGGAATTTTCCTGCAACGTCTAGAAAATCTTCCATTTTTATTAATAGAAAATTTTAACTTCAACCCAATTGATCGCAGAAACCTGGCATTTTGCACACTCAGCCCGTTCTTGTAAATTCTCATATCTTTTTTATATGACAAGTAATTGTAGTTTCTTCTTTATTAAAGTCAATTGGCTTGTCGTGTTGATCTGCAAATGTAATGCTAACAACATCTAAACTTCTCTTATTTACAGGGAAGTATATAATATTTCTGGGAACCTCAATAATCTTGTAGCCCGGAGGAGCTTCTGGGTAAAAACTGTGTATGGTGTGTGATTTGTCACCATTTAAATAAGACCCATTCGCAATATTACATTTTACTCTAATCACATTTACATTATTTATGTTGATTTTATTTACGGATTTAAACGCAATATCTGGAGTAGAAAATCCTTTAAATCCCAATAATTCAGACCCTAAACACGGTTTTGTAAAATCAAACACATGGCCAGAATGTAATGTGGCTTTCATAGTTTTATTATCGGCTATAAGTACAAAATCTGGGAGTTGCTTTTGAATTTCCTTCGCAAGCTCAAACACTTCGTATGTACCTTCAGCAATTTCAATTACATCTGGAGCTTTGTGATCATAATAATACACATCCTCACCCTCGTCTATAGTTAATTTTGTGTCTTTAAGTTTATTTAATTTTGGAACTAGCCCTTTGTAAAATATAAGTTTGACTTTTGTATTAATTAATGCTACTTTATTTTGTATAATAACTTCAACTTTACCATCTATTGCTCGGTTTAATTCGTCAATTGTAACCTCCCCTTTTGGGGTTGTAATTTTGTGCATTTTGTAATATGTCAAAGTATTTAGAGGTTTTTTAACATTAAATATAGAATTATAACTTTGAAAATCTACCAGCCCAATTACATAATCACCATTTAATTCTATAGGAGGAAAGAACACCGACTTCAACTCTGGCTCTGTACCTGTGAATGTTATAGTAAATGAATCCATTTTTATAAACTAAAATTTTTCAGAAATGATAAACATAAAATTCCACAAATGGAACTGTTTAAATCTTGTATTTGATCAGTTGTATAGTAAATTTTAGATGGTACAAAATATTCAATTACCTCTTTTGGAGGCTGTATTCCGAAAGGGTCAAAATATATTACAATATCTTTATTTTTACGATATGCTGTCCAATGTGTGCCCCTGTCACTGTCTAAATTAATAATTCCACATTCTCTTACTTTTGGTCTCTGTTTTCTTAGCTCGTTTTTTAGGTACACTCCTCGAAAGTGAGGCACGTCTCTTGCTGCCTCTAACAGCTGAAAGTTGTCCATCTTTTTTATTAAATTTTAATCCCATTCCCATTTTTGCCTTGGCCTTCATCAAATTTGTCACTGCATAAGCTGCTGCTTTTTCGGCCAGACTGGCGTCCTTTGCCGAAACTCTAGTCCAAGCCTGGTCCGCTAATCTCATATCTGCCTTGTTCCGGGCGGCTGTATCAGGATTATTCATGTAGAATATGTCGTGCTCTTTACAATAAGAGTCTAGCTTATTTTTTGGAGGTACATTTTTGGCTAAATTTTCACGTATATTAGTTCCTGGACCACAATATGAATACGACGGGATGTGGAGGGGGAAAGGAAGGTTGTTTATAAGGGTATTTAACAAGCCACGGCCTCTATATGGCTTTAAGAATAATCCCTTACCCTTCTTACACTTTCTCTTTGCCATTTTTATTATATAAAAAAATTATTCAACACATAAAGAAAATACACCATTATATAAAAAATGTCATTTATTCAACAAAAGAACAAATTTAAAATTGCACATAAAGAAAATACACCAAAGAAGTTGGGCCTATTTCCTAATAATATTCGCTGTCTTATAATAGGGCCCAGTGGTTCGGGGAAGACTGTTGTAATTTATAACTTAATTGTAAAAAAACAAGGATTAAAGTTTACAAATTTATATATAATATCCAAATCTTTAGAACAAGAAAAATATAAAAAAATAATTGAAATATTCCGTCTGTGTGATGAAGTTAAATTACACACATATTCAAACTGTGAAATCACACCAAATGATGTAGAATCACACTCAATAGTTGTATTTGACGACATAAATAGTCCAAATATCACACAATTTTTCTCAATGGGCAGACACAAAAATATTAGCAGTTTTTACTTGTGTCAATCTTACAGTAAAGTAAACAAACATTTACGTGACAATGTTAATTTCCTAATATTATTTAAACAAGACGATTTAAATTTAAAACATGTGTATAACAATCATGTGGGAAATGATTTTTCATTTAACCAATTTAGAAATCTCTGCCATCAGTGCTGGGATAGGTCTAAATATGGCTTTATTGTAATAGACAAGGAAAGGCCAAAGAATAATGGCAAATACAGATTTATGTTTGACCAATTTTATAGTGACCAAGGGCAAGGGTGTTGATGCCATCTAGAATAAACCTCTTGTCGTCATCAAAAGAGAGTACCTTTTTGTTCATCGTTAATGTTTGCAGATGGTGGTTTGTGGATTTAATTCTTGTAACATTCTCGTAGTAATCTTCTCCGGTTGCAAGACAGTGTAAGTAGTGTTGGTGTCTTAAGAGATGTTTAACTGTGGCGCCGTCGGCTCCTTTTGCCTTCTTAACCTCTAGCTCATTTTGCTTTTCTTTTTCGTATAACCACTGTAGAGGAATGAAAGAGTATAATTTTGGCCTTAAACCACAATATTCATACATAATTTGACCATTTAATTCATCTTTAAACTTGCCCGTAACTTTTTTGTTTTTATCAGAGTATAAGAAATGATCTTTACTGTATGCAGAGGTGTCAAAACAGTCCAAGTCGCTTTGTATTTCCTTGTAAAAGTCCTCTGTTACTATAGAATAAAGAAGGCTGTCTGTGTCTGTCATTAAGAACTTTTTATTCTTAAATTTTGACATATAATTATAGTGGAAATCATACATGATTACTTTGCTGATATCCAAAATGGTCATTCCTAAATATATTGGTTTATCAAACTTTACAATTAATTTATTTAAATGCACAGCATGCAACTTGTTATCGAACATTTTGCTGCAGTCAAATCTTGGCTTTGTAACATACTTTGTTAACTTAGACTCGTCTACAAGATGTATATCACGAAACTTGCGTTGGTTCATAATTGTTCGACCAAAGAGACTGTTATTTAACAGTTTGTAAAAGTCTTTTTCAAAATCATGTTCAGCTTTTTGTCGCTTTTCAATATTAAAATTAATATAGGGCGCGAGCCATTTTGATTGTCTGAATTTTAAGATTCTGTGGTATTTTGTAACTACCAAACCCAATTCTTCGTATTTTTTTAGTGCTTTATAATGTAAAATATATTTGGTTTTGTCATTTAAATTTGGTATTAATTTTCCATTCATTTTTTCTGGTGCGAGCGGGTAGTCGTTGTGCAAATCGTGTAAACTTTTATCGTATTTTAAATCAACTTCCAAAATAAATCCAAAGTTTTCATTTTTATTGGCTTTATAATCTTTCTCGTTTGTCCATCTAAAGCCATCAACGGGCAACGACTCGCACATTGCTGTAGAGTATAGCGAGTTGCAGTCTAAGTATACAAGATAGGTGCTTTCTTGATTTGGGTCATAATGTTCGCCCATGTACTTATTATTGGCTTTAGCATAGCGTGTGGAAATCATGCTTACACCGCCTCTAATGGCGTGTTCTATAAACAAATGCATGTCAATGTCACTAAATAACTGTAATTTTATGCCAGTCATTCTAAGACACGCCTCCCATGATAGCCCGGGCAATGAGTACATGTGGACGGGGTCGAGTTTATAATCCTTTAAACTCAAGTCCCTAAATGTCTCAAACACATCAGCCAATAACAACACATCAGTTTTAAGGTATAAATCGTGATATTCTTTTAAATTCTTTATATTAAAATGATTCCATACGTTTTTAGCGTGTTCATATTGTGCAGGAGATATACATTCTTTAGTTAGGCTGCTGTAAAATGCCTCTATGGGTGGTAGGGGCTCTAAAAACTTTTCTGGTCCTATCATGTATTCGTATGGAAATTCGCCCTTGCGTTGTAGTAGTGGATTGTCTATAAATCTAAATGTATTTAAATTGGAAGCTAATTTGCTTAAGGGAAGAGACAGAAAGTTGTAGGAATCCAAAAATACCAAATCATCAACAGAGAACGATATATATTTTTCCATGTCCTTGGCTATGCAATTCAATTTGCGATTGAGTTTTCCCAGGTGTTGCATTATTAAATGACCATCATAGTTTTTAAGGTTGTGGAAGAATATTGGAATTTTCTTGGTTACTTTATAGTTTAAATTGCAAGCGTTGTGGGAGGGTCCTCGGAACTCGCCTGTTAGGTGGCAGTGGTCACGCACTTTATCACCCAGTAACAGCTGTTGGCATATGTGGCAGTATTTAGAGTTTTTGAAGGATGCCTCTTGCTTTGGAGTCATTACAAGGGGAACATATACTTCCATCTGACTTTTAATAAAGTCATAAGTTTTAAATAACTTTTCGAAAAATACATCCATCACATTTTCACCGCTGTACAACTCTTCGTAAATAATTTTAGAGTCTCTCACCACAACATAAGCAAATCCAGAAGGCGTGTGTTTGCCGCCGTTTATAAAACATTCGAAATCTGCATAAATCACAAAGGGGGCTTTAAGTTGATATTTGTAATTCGTAAATTGTAGTGTATCTTTTTCAGACATTTGTACTCTTTGGGCATCAAAGGGTTTACAGTGTGTTGTGTGAAGTTCCAATATATCTTTGGTGCCAAAATGTTGCAAACAGAACTTGCAAAAATATTTCTTATTGTTGTCTTTTGTAGACCGCAACATTAACTTATCAAAATCACGAATTAAACAGTAATGTGATTTCCGACCTTGTTGTAGAAGAAGCAAGTTGACGTGCGTGTTACTATTTAGTTTAGTTGTTCTCAGTGGATATATTGTTTTTCCTTCAATTCCATATACATTAACACTTATGTTATTTTGTTTTTCAAATTTATCAATGTCAGATATTTTTACTGGATATTTTATATTTGACATATTTAACTGGCCTTCATAGGGTTCGTAGTGAACTACTCGATTTGCATGTTTACTATTCCTTGGTCTTAAGCTTGCTAAAACACTCCAGGTGAAACATTTATTATCGGTGTTTTTAATATTTAAAACAGCATGTTTTGATTTTATATTTTCTGGCGTGGGAATGTATGATTTGGGAGTTAGGGGCTTATATTTGTAAACATGAAACTGCCAGTATTTGGTGTGGTCATATATCCATCCGCTGCCTTGAGCTTGATACTTGTGCATGGAGGTATCGATTTTTAAAAGTGAATTTTCAATTTGAGTCTTTAGCTGTGCTTTCTCAATTGATAAATTAGTTAAACTTCGAAAATCAGCAATACATTCTTTGTCAATGATTAAATCACCATTATTGTCCACTGAGTGTTTGATGAATTTTACTCTCCTAATAAGAATCCATTTGATGGGTAGAGGACAAGATTGGAGAGTGTCTAATATATCCGCGGACTCGCCGTAAAACTTAAACACATTATAGGGTCGCTTGTCACATCGTAGGTGGTGGCGGGGTTTGTTCCGGGTGATGACTCTCTTACACACATTACAAGTATTGTGGTTCTCTAGCATATGCATTTTAAAATTGCTGTTGTCAAATATTTGATGACATATTTTACAAATTTTAGGAATAACTTTGTGAACAAGTCGATAATGGCGTAATAAATTGCTTCTGTTGGAGTAAGACGTGGAGCACTGTGCACAGGTCAACATTTTTTGTTGGAATGAGGGTGGTGGTTTTGGGGCTTCTATATATATCCTTGGTTGAAAATTTTAAAATTTTATCTTTTTTAAATAATAAAAACATATTTTTTAACTCTAAAATAAGACATTTTTGCAGTTTAATTACTGCAAAAATTAAAAAAATTTCCAATTTGGTCGTGCAATATTATTTTTTTCATACACATTTTAGGTATTAATACACATTTGGAAATGGTGAATTTGGGAAATGTAAGTGAAATTTATTAAAACACTTGCCTAGGACAATAACATATCCAAATTGCAGACAAATCGGACAGTAAACACCAAAGATAGTTTTTTAGCCTGAATTTGAAAATTAATTTTTAAAAATATAGAGGAGGGATGGGGATGGGGACAATATATTTAAGGCAAGGGTATATTTAATATAGGCCAGCAGGCGGGAGCTCTATAGGCGGGATCGGGTGTCGGTCCAAAAACTGATCCCCATAAGAATAACATGGGGAAAAAGCGCCGGAAGTGATGCTAAACCGGTGTTTATCCACTACTATACAATAACTTCTAAGTTGTTTACATGTGTTGTTTATTTAGTCTGGAGTTATTTTTGAACTCGTGGATTTCTGCAAAGGATGTATTAAAATTAATGCAAATTTTAAAATGGGGGAAAATAAGGCAGGGGCCAAAAAGAAAATTTGTGTAGGGTAGGATCGGGCGTCGGTGCAAAAACTGATCCCCATAAGAATAACATGGGAAAAAAGCGCCGATTCTGGGGTCTCTTTCTGGTTTCACCACTACTATTCACTTCCCTCACGTCAGCGTGCTGCGTGCGAACTCGTTTATAATTATTTCTAAAAGTTGTAAAAGATTCAGTGTTCCCTACGTTTAATAGTTTGTTTTTCTTCATCGCGATTTCCCTGTAGTACACCGAAGTAGCGTGAGGAGCAGATTTATATTTGCAGATTTTCCAGAAATTACAGAGTTAGACTGTACTATGTCAGCGTTTTATTTGAAAATAAAAACAGTAATCACTAAGAAATTAATGTGGACATTTGCAATCTGTGATTGAGAAAAATTAGTTTCACCTCAACGAATTGTATAAGTGTTGGCAATCATTTAGCAGTAATTTCTTAAATAACATAAACTTACAATCACCAGCAATTAATTTAAAACACCCCCGTAGCAGCAAACCTGCGTACTCAGCACAAAAAAAGAAGTTTTTTAGTGCAAATATCAATAGACCACAACGATATGAGCAATATATCAAGTTTCATCAGGATAAGTTGATAAATAAGCGAGATATACAAATTTTCTTATTCTCTAGAAGAATAACATTGGACAACGTTCTGTGTTTAGTACTTTCAATATCGCTGTATCCATTTGACGTAGAGCATTGCTCAAAACATCAAATTGTGTGTCTTTTTAAGCTGATTCCAATAGAAAAAACTAAAATTTACTTTTTCAAAAATTTTATTAAAAAAACTCAAAAAACCCATTTTTGGGTCACAAACCCTCCCCAAAATATCCCTTCGGGTAGGTCGATCTATCTGGTTTTCAAACTTAAGTCATAAATGCTGCTTTACACATTTATACCAAATTTCGTCAAAATGGGAATATTTTTACGAGAGTTATCGTGCTCATGGACATCATATATATATATTGATAAGAGCAGAGTGATTAGGGCTACTAATATGTTAGTTTTAAGCATAATTTTATTGCTCTGTTAATAAAATTATACTTAAAACTAATATATATATATATGTATACAGTTTGGAACGAATGGTGTTTTTGGCATCTGGGGACCTCAAAACCAAAAGTTATCACTGTCCTGGGCCTAGGTCTTACCATGGCGACTACGGTAATAGCTTCTTCCCTATAGGGGAAATTCGCTAACAAATATATTCACTAAATTATGTGGAGTCATATCTTGCTTAGTTTTTGTATATCTGTATGGGTATTTTAATAAAAACATTATATTCCCATATTTGCTTAAGAGTGAAACATGGAAGTAAACATATTGACTTATTAACCTTACAAATTTCTTTCATAAATGGTTTATTGTATGACATTTAATTATTTAATGGTAGCAATTAATAATTTAAACTGCTAATATCTAAAAAAAATTGTTTAATCCAAGGTATGTTAAATATAGATTACTAGCTGGCCCGACAGACGTTGTCCGGTCCTAATGTCACTGAATTTGTTTTATGTCAAACTCTCTTTCATTTTCAAGATGAGCTCGTTCGCTTCGCTCACTCGCCTCCCGGATGAGCTCGTTCGCTACGCTCACTCGCCTATTTTTATATAGTGCTAACTTCGGCAATGAAAAAAGAGATTGAGTTGCCATTCCAGTAGATTTGTTATTTCCGTAATGAACATATGTTTATGTCTTTCAAGTATGTTTAGATATAATCCTTATTAACAGCTGTTTGCTGTAACTAACTGAACTTTGATCTAATCAATGGGAACGTTAAGGGCCAGTGGGACAGAACCCTAAGGTCGGATTAAAAACCTTTTTTATAAAAACTTTGTCCTGACTGACAACGAATACGACAAAAAAAGAATTATTCAATTTGGTGCACTCATTCACAAGTTATGGCGTGATCTAGGGAAATAGGGATTCATTTTTATATATTAATATCCAAATAAATAAAATAACACTGGTGTTTAATTTTCAACAATTGAATTATGGAAAATTGAATAACTTTAATGCAGTGGCTAGGAGGAGAGTAAAACAGGGTGCTCTGTATACAATAAATAACAGGGCTTTATTGTTGCCCTAGTGTCTTTGTGTATTTGTCGTAGTCTGTCGCCTTTAATGTTGCCAAACTTTTATTTTGTTTTTATTTTATTTTATTCTACTAACAGCAAATGCAATTTTACGTTTTTTAATATAAAAATGTTCAAGGTGTACAAACATACACATAAACAACAAATACATTTAAGTAAATGTTAAGTATTGTAAACTAAGTGTTCTTACAACGATAGATAAACTCTTGAGCACAGCAAAAATATGACTACAGCAGTAATACTATACTTTGAAACTTGGAAAAATGCAATAATTGACGCAATACAGAAACAAATATACTCAACGCTGGGAAATATCACCAATATGACTCATACAATAATTGTTATAAAAGCTACACAGACCATCTGACTAACCAGAGTCTTTAACTTCTATGCAATTATCTCTAAGATAGATTACAATTCATACACACAAGTTTTCGCAATTCTCAACAGGTATTATGGCTTTATTACAACTTTAAAAAAAATAAGAAAATACTTGATTAATCAATACAAATCCAATAACAATAAGAATTCAAAACCTCAGAATGCAATGCACCTAATGTTAAAATTAATTGTAATAGAATACATTTAATCTCCTCACCTTTCCACTACATTTTAGAAGGTAAGAAGTAACAAATGTGATTGAGAGCGGCGGAAATTGAAACGCAAAAACATTTCTCTCGGAGAGCGTGAGCGACACGAGATGAGATAGACACATTCACATTCGCGACGATCGGCTCACACTCGGCTGAGTCCTCATCTCTTTTGATGCGAGCTTTTCACGTGTAGAAAATAAATATGGTGAAATGTTTATATTTGATTTCGCAAATTATCTCCCAGCGACAACTGGTTTTAGCTTGGGACATTCTTTTTGACTGATTTTGGCATTGCAATAAAATAAATGTTACATTAAGTACATATTGTTTCTTCTGTATAGAATTGTTCATAAATTGACCAGTTTATTAGTGAAATTCCTATGGAAAAGTGAACTATTAGCATGACCTGCACGGTGAGACTTAAGCCCGGGACCACCATAGAAGTTCCTAATGCGACCCCCTGAACACGTTTTGAGGGGTCTCTAAAAACTATATATATATATGTGTATTCGCACTCTAGTGGTCGCACTTTTTGTCCGATTTACTTCAAATTTGGTGGAGTCATTTCTTTTTATAATCAGTTGGACAAGTTCGTTGGGCAAAACAATCGGAAAACTCTAACCCCCTTTTTTGGGAATTTTAAGTTTTCAAATTTTGAGTTTTTGGGCCCAAAAAGGGTCAGAAAAGCCCCAAATGTTCACTTATTGCACATTAACTTATTGTATGTAAAAAGTCAAAGATTTTAAGCCCTTCCTCATCATTCTAGCACTTCAAGTTATTAAAGAAAATGTTAATTGTCAAAATACAGTATGTTGTCTTATGAGGATTTTACACTGGAAAAGGCTGTTTTTCATATTTTAATATTGTTTTATCACCCCCCATACCTCTAAACGAACTTGCTACCCCGACAATACCTCCTTCTAACTTTGTAATGTACAGCATTGGCATCCTATAAGTGGATTTAAATATAACCAGGAGCATGAAAACAGCCGAAAAATTAAATTTTTCAATTTTCAAACCAGTGTTGGTTTAAACCCTTTATTTGACCTTTTTTAAGGTTTTAATGAGAAAATTCACTTCCCTCACATCAGCGTGCTGCGTGCGATCTCGTTCGCACAATGTAAACACTGTTGAAATACAGACATTCGGATTCTGCAGTTGGGCCGTGAATGAGCAACCTTTGTTGCGAATTCGTTGATTGGTTGAGAAGTTTTGCAAAATATATGCAACAAATGAAGTGGGTCAAATAAGATATTTACTAGTTCCATCACCGCTATTCCATTCAAAGCTGGGAACAAACATTTAACCGATTGTTTAGTTCATTTTGTACCAGTTCAGTTGGAAGATAGCTGAACCTAACTACAATAAGAAATCATTCTAATTTTAGTTTCCATTTCTTGGCATTTATAAAAATCTAAATACATTTTTAAGTGGTTTAAAAAAAAAACAATAACCTAGATGTCAACTTTAATTAAACTCTCCCATGTCTCTCAATTTAATGTTGTGTAAAACTTGTGTAATTTGATAAACAGACTTTTCTGTTTGTTTGACTTTAATCTTTAAACCTATTTTACCTTATGTGACTGTGATCAGAGTGCAGGAATACAAAGCCAAATTTCAACTGTCGATATTTACATTTTCCACTCAAAAAACTATTATTATAGTTACAAGATTAAATTTTGTATAAATAAATTAACTGGAAATAATTATAAAGTACTGAATCCTAAAATTGGACTTATTTCACTCCCAAAGAATAGTTTGTAAAAGTAGATAAATTATGGAGGCGCAAACTTGATAATAATCTGTTGGCCATTCAGACCCAAGTTGGAGATTAATGATGGTCACTGAAGTGGTTATGAAACCTAATGGTTTACATTTGCAGAGTTTAATAAAATATTTCTATTGCAACGGATTGCTCTACATTATTTATCCTAGTCGTATTGGCAATAAACAATATTGCAATAAGTCTTGTATATTTACACCAGCACCCCTCGCCCCTTTGTGGTTTCATAATTGTTAACAACGTGATATTGTATAAAAGAAACCGAATATCAAAGATAGCTTATATCATTCTAGAAAAGAGACAAAGTAAAACAATCATCTGTCTCTGTTGTAACAATATATTTGCAGCAGATGTATACTGCATTCTATGTTGAAACAGTTGAACGATGCAAAATAATTAACAGCTGATAGTGAGAGAATTAGTGTTGTGTCAGACGGTATTCGAGTTTTTAGGTTTAAATGGCATCATTTTCTTATTGGTAAAGCAAAAACTTAAAAAAAAAAACTCTTATTTTATGAACTGTAAAGGTAAATTGATATAGATTGGTAAATTTTGTTAAAAGTAGGTAACTAGAAAACAAAGATTATAAATCATCTGCTTGTAGTTACATAAATAACCATCAATTTATGGATTTACAAGGAAATAGTACTGGGGAAAAACTTAAAGTAATTAATTAGTTAATAACCAATTCTAGCTCTGAACGGTAGGTCTGGGTATTTACAAAGTCTATAAAGGCGTTTTTGGAATAGTATTACTGGTTAAAATGTGTGTATTAAAATATAAATAACCAATTCTAGCTCTGAAGGGTCAGTCTGGGTATTTACAAAGTCTATAAAGGCGTTTTTGGAATAGTATTACTGGTTAAAATGTGTGTATTAAAATATAAATAACCAATTCTAGCTCTGAAGGGTCAGTCTGGGTATTTACAAAGTCTATAAAGGCGTTTTTGGAATAGTATTACTGGTTAAAATGTGTGTATTAAAATATAAATAACCAATTATAGCTCTGAAGGGTCAGTCTGGGTATTTACAAAGTCTATAAAGGCGTTTTTAGCGAATTTCCCCTATAGGGAAGAAGCTATTACCGTAGGTGGCATGGTAAGACTTTTGCCCGAGACCATGATAACTTTTTGTTTTGAGGTCCCCAGATGCCAAAAACACTATTCGTTCAAATTTTTATATATATAAATAATATATATATAAATGTATATATATATATTTATTTATATGGGCCTGTTACCTCGATAACTTTTGAAGGAAACACCCGTTTTTGATGAAATTTGGCACAAATGTGGAGAGTAGCATTTATGACTTTAAGTTCGAAAACCAGATCGATCGCACTATGGGAAGGGGGTTTTATGGGGGTTTACAATTTTCCAAAAATCGGTTTTTTGCAAATTTGACCCCAAAATGTTAAAAACACTCAATTTTAGTTATAGCCATTTTATAGAGCTTAAAAAAACAAATAATTTAGTACTTTGAATCATTAACCTAGGTTAAGTGGTTGCGGAGAAAATCCAAAAAAAACATGTCCCATGTTAATCTTATGGGAAAAAGGTTTTTAGATTTTTCTCAGATAGTTTTACTAAAAACTTCATATTTCTGTTTATTAATGTGTTTAGTTCAACAAAACAAACATTTTGGTGTTTTAATCGTTGTTCTACGTCCAACCTTTGCAGAGATATTTAAAGTCCTAACACAGTACGTTGTCCAATATTATCCTTATGGAGAATAAATAAAATTCCATATATCGATTATTTATGAATGTATATTGATGAAACTTGGTATGTGGCTTCAACTAGTTGTGGTATATTGATATTAGCACAAATAACAAGTTTTTTGTTGATAGTCCCCGTAGCAGCAAACCTGCATACTCGGCCCCCATGTTATTCATATGGAGAATAAGTAAAGTTGTATATCTCCCTTAATTATGAACCTACATTAAGAGAACTTGGTATGTAGCTTCACCTGGTTCAGTTGTATTGATAATTGTAAAAAAAAAAACACATTACATATCTTCCTTGTTGCAGCAAACCTGCGTCCTCAACCCTAATGTTATTCTTATGGAGAATAAATAAAATGCTATATATCACTTATTTATGGATGTATTTTTGTGAAACTTGGTAAATAGCTCTATGTAGTAGTGAGTCACATATATATGCATTGGAAACTCGCTGAGTACGCAGGTTTGCTGCGACGGGGGTATTGGAATAGTATTACTGTTTAAAACGTGTGTATTAAAATACAAATTTAATTAAAACAGAATTTATAGATTCTCTTGATTTGGGAATTTTTTAGAAATCTTATTTCGCGAGGTACAATCCCCCTCTGGGAATATTCATGGTCCAAATCACTATGTACATGCATATGTACGAATTTAAGCTAAAAGTGTATTTCGTCAAAAGTTCTATCAAGGGGATAAATTTGATATTAATCTAGCGTGCGAAGATCTCGAGTCGGAGTTGGGGACTAATGACGGCCGCTGAAGTAATTACGGCCGTAGTGAACGGGCTGCCGGCTGTATATTTGCCAATAAGTGACAATTAGCGGCTAATGGAGGCTTCATCTATCAGGTGGCCGAACATTCGATTACAGCCCATCTGGCTATCTGGTCCCCCCCCACCTACCTGGTCCAGACTTTGTTGGAGGGCGGTTAACTTGCCTGGTAAAGGGTTCTTTCTCACTTACAATAACGCAATTGTATGTAAATTTTGGTCGTTATTGTTTAATTACTAGGACCCGCTTCTCGAACTTGGGAATATTTTTTCCAGGCCTCTTAATTTATCAAACCCCTTAAAACGTATTGTGCATACTGCGTTGACATTCCAGTAGTAATTTTGTTTATAATGTCTGAAACATCTGATCTTGATGTTGCACTTGTTTTCTTAATGTGCTACCTGTATATTGTTGCTGTTAAAAATAAAATTGAAATCTCTTCTAATAATGAAATTTAACAATAAAGCTATTTTAGGGTAAGGAATTTTATATAATCTTCATCTTGACCTCTTTTAATTGACACGTCAAGCATAAAATTTTGTTGAGTAGCTCCTTAGATCCCTGCTTGTGTATTAATTATTACTTAAGATTACTTATTATTACTTACTTTGAGTTTCAGCTTCCTAATAGAAGCTTAATTTTGCCATTTATATATTGTCAATAAACACAAAACCCAATACCAATACACACTAGTTCCCATCGCAGTGTTTATTCTTCTATTTCTTAAATAGTAACAAACTTGAAATTGTTGTCGAATTTTCTACCTAGGGTGGTAATAAATGTTTGCAGTACCTCTTTGAGCTTGGGTCTGCTCTAAAGTTCTAGTTTTGGATATTAGGTTTTAAAAGATGAAGTGATTCCATAAACATGAATTCATTAAATGTTATGGTTCAAACATAGTGAGTCTCAAGTTGTAAAATAATATGGTTCGCTCTGCTTTCTACGAAAAGAAGACATAAGAGCTCAGTAAATTTATGTTCTACGATAAATCACTACAATACATTTTGTTCTTTAATTATGCGAGAACATTTTGTTCTTTACGTAGTTTATGCGAGAACACACGATAGTGGTAGTTTGTGGATGTGCTAAAATACTTTGATAATCTTTGCTGGAAAAGCTTTAAAAGATACAATTTTTGAATGGAAACTCTAAAATTACATTTACGTTCCAAATTAATGTAAATCTCGTGATTCCTGTCCTCGCAGGAGATTTATCTGGCGCTGACCCTCGTTGAAATTCCAGATGTTATTGCAGTATGCAGACGTCGCCACAGTGTCATGGCTTATTTAATGTGTTTGGAGGAAAAATCCACACCAGTGCTTATTCAATTACTGTGTTTAATAATTGAGTCCGCTATTTTTACTTTACCAGTGAAATTTAACTAGTTTGAAATTAAAATGAATACAAACTTTTAACAGTTTTTTTTCTAAGGACTTTTCCAGCAATCATCAGTGTGTTATGTTTTAATTTCAGATTCGTTTATTGAACTAATATTACGGGTTCTAACTAAACTAAAATGTACTTATTTTGAAAATAATTTTCTTTTTAATTTTACTGTATTAAGATCAAAAGCTTTCACTATTTTTGCTAAACGTTCAATCACAAAGTATACGCTTAAATTATAAAACATTTATCACTATTTTTTTTATTGTATCAATTTCAACTTGTAAGCAGACCAGTAGAAGTGGTCTGAGAGTTTTCGCCTTCTGATCTGAAATTCCAATAGAACTTGTGGTCTCAGCGGCCGAATGAGCCGACCAGAATTGTGTGTCTGGCTTAATCTAACTCTGCATTCTGGGGCTCAGTTTGGTGTATGGTCTGCTGCAGTTTGATCTAGATGGTCAATTAGTTCATCGGCGCTACAAGGATGTAACTTTGTATGTACAACACTGCTCTCACTTATGTACTATTTATTGTTACATTTTCCATGGCGTTAGCATTAACCTGTTAATTTTTCATGAACCGCCGTCTTAATCTATAAATTCAGTTTAAACGTTCATATTTATTTTTTTCTTAGTGATTCGATTTGTTTATGTAGTTCAAATTCACCTTTTGTAAAGGTTTAATACAGAAATCTTATTGGCAATTGCTGCTTTGTTTTCTTAGATAGAGTTTGAATTGAATCAATCCCTTTTGAACGTTAAGAAGTACCACAAGTGTACTATGTACCCTACATATAATATGAATTTCATTGAAAGGTCCTGCCCAATGTCAAAATCTGTATTTGTAAGATACAATGAAGCAATGATGAGGCCTTGTGATACTATTCCCAAATTTTATTTAAATACCTGCGAATTTGATTGATTTTACAGTTATTTTAGTATAAGCAACTAATTGTCATTCATTTTAGTCTATTTTGTGAAATGTTAGCAATATAGATTGAGCTTGTGTGTCCATTATATCTAGTTAAATTTTTAGGATTGTTAAAAATCTATTTTGTACTATAAATTTACTATTTTACTATGCGACTTACAAAGTATTGTTTTTAACTAAGAACTGCAAATACACTTTAGGCTGCCAGTTAAAAAGTTAAATGAAATGTGAATTTGAATATAAATAATTGTAAAGTGGAGTTTTAATTGCAGAGTATTAAGGCGCTCTCGCTGTTTGTAAAAACAAAACCTAAGCCTTGCAGTGCTTTATGAATGGCTGTTTTGCTTTATTATAATGGGATTAAGTGAGTGATATTGTTTTGCGAGCGGAGGGGTTAGAGGGGGGAGAAAGGGGGCGCGGAGGGATTACAGAGCTCTGCAGGCCTCGGGGGGAGCACCATTGTTATGCCTGATTTACATCTTCCCCTGATTACTGTTGTGACCCCCTCTCTCTTTCTCCCTCTCTCTCTCCCTCTCTCTCCATAGCTTGATCACCTCAACTTTAAAAGAATTGCTTTGACTTTTGGAACAATGCTTGGTATTTGCTGATATCGTTGTTGAGTGGATGTTGGTATAGAGTCGGCTGTGGATCGATTGTTGATTGTGGTGATAAGTTGAAGTATCGTGGGATAATAAAAATTATGAGAACAAAACAACACTCATGGAATTTATGAGGAAAGATGTTATAACACTTGTCGGTGAGGAAATAGTGAAAATGGTGAAAACGGTAATAATAAACTCACATAATAGTTCCTTCTTTATATCCAGTTTAAGGTTTGATGTATTTTTTTCATTTTTCATGTTCTCCAAAGGGATTTTTAAAACGTTAAAGGGTACAGATTAGATTAAACAATTATTGTCAACATGTAATTTTTTTTGCGTTAGTGCCATAATTACAAGTAGGCCCTAAATAAAGTTTGTTAAACACATATCTGGTTTTAGAGAACTAGGGCTGAAGAATGGTCTTCATCAGTAACAGAGCCATAAAAAGAATCTAGCTCATTCTACACTCACTTAATTCATATTCATCTTGCAAACACATTATTTTTGCCAGTATTAAACAGCAATTTGGTGATTTAGAATTACATAGGGAAGTTAATATAAATTTATGATAGAAATCCACGTATTCAATTTAATTTTTTGGGGAAAAAGTGGTACTTTGATGACATCAACAGACCTATGGTTTGCAATGTGTAATGTAGTTTATCTTACGCATTGAATGTACTGAGATACTCAGTGTCGGATGTGATACGTTTACTGTGTTAACTTTCTCTAACCTAAGTTTGTTCCAGTGTATTCTTGTAGGAATTATCTACCAATTTTCTGCATATCACTCCATTCCCAAATTAAATAGCACGGGTGTGATTTCGCTAAATTATTGTTGAATACTATTATTATAAAGATCTGTTGATGTGCAAGGTCGTGCAGTGTAGTCGATGACTTTGCTGGCATCGGCTTCTGTCGAACTGCCCTCATTGACACTGATGGTTGCAGGAGCATGCTTTCACCACGTCGACATCTTCAGCTTGACTGAAGTCAAGCAATATATTTTCCTCAGAATTGTAATTTAATCACAAAGTTGTCAATTTCCAAGATTTTAGAAACCTTTTATTGCTTTTTAAATAACAAATATTTTAAAATATTTTTTTTGTTTCAGCGGGAGCAGCCCCAGACAACCAGAGAAACTCACGTCCGTCGTCAGCCAAACAAGGTGAGCGCAGAACCGTTTACAGTTTCAACTGTTGTTCGTTATTCGTTATTAAAGCCTGGTGAGCGCAGAACCGTTTACAGTTTCAACTGTTGTTCGTTATTCGTTATTAAAGCCTAGACACTTATCAAATATTCAGAAATATGTTTAATTTTTTTTGGGAGCCTGAGGAGTCGGAAGTTGTGGTGAGATGTGCTTCGTATCAATGATGATACATCTTCAGTCGCATGGTTACACAGGTCCAAACAGCTCACATGTTTGTTTGTCAGAGTTCCAGATACTTATCACAAACAGGCCTGAAAATTCGGCCGAACATTCCCCCGAATGTTCTCTGAACATTTCGTCCCGTATGTTCATTGAACATTCCGTCCCGTATGTTCACTGAACATTCCGTCCCGTATGTTCACTGAACATTCCGTCCTGTATGTTCACTGAATATTCCGTCCCGTAAGTAGTATTCAAAAGTTCGTGCAGCTCCCACACTTCTCCCGAATACTCTGAACATTCGGAGTTCGGCGAAATGTTCGGGCGTGTTCGCGAGAAGTGTGGAACCGCCTTAAAACAAACTCACTTTGTGAGAAGGCCTACAACCTTTATGCGGTACTGAGTGTTGTCCTCCACAATATGTACACGACGCGTCGATTTCGTTTTTGTAAATTATATGTTAAATCTTAATGGACTCTGTGAACTATGTTGTGTGTTGTGTCTAAGTGTTTGTTTTACCTGGAACTGTGAAAACCCCCATGTGAGCTGTTTTAACCTGTCGACCACGCGACTGAAGATGTATCGTCATTGTTACGAAACGTGTCTCGCCACAACTTCTCTACTTTGGACACCTTAGTTTTCCAAAAAAAAAAGGTAAAAATATATCTGAACATTCAACTAATGTGTCGTACAATCGTTATATGGTGGAACAATTTCATAATAGGCAAAAATCATACAGAGTAAACCCCCCTTAAGTGAAAAATTAAATTTTAATTTCTTAGTATCTATGTAATCTAATTTCACCTTATAGCCACTGGTAATGTGCTCAGCATATCTGAGTCACCGACTTCAGGCTGGAAACAAGGTATTTTTTATAACTTTACAAATTAAATGTAAACTCCCACTGACTCTCTGCCACTGTTTATGAAGTGACGCAGGTCTTTCACAAGAAACACATCGTAAACCACACCTGCAGTCGTAAACTGTCATGCTTCAGTGATATCTGTGGTTTTTGCTTTCTGTTTAGATTACTGTTGACACTTTCAAATATATTAGGATTTTAAATTAAAATTTATTTTTGCGTTTAATTTTTGCCATAACTTTATTTTGAAATACTGTAATGAATTTTATATAAATCCTGAGACAGAATTTTATATACAGGGTGTCCAACCTAAAGGGATTGAATAGCTTTTAAATTTATTTCTTATAGTTAACTTCTTAAGGGGGACCCCCTTTACTTTTTTATGCTGCATTTTGAGGTGCTAAGAATTCAAGTTTTAAAACTCCCGCAGTTTTTCCAATGTCAGCCAACTTTACATTTTTTAATGGATCATCCCTAATTTTATTATCGGGTTAAAAATGTAGTTTTCAAATGTTTTTATTCTTGGTATATTTTACCTAAACTTAACTATTCACCCTACAGACATTATACAGAGCCACTCATTCAAGTGATTTTTTACTTTTTTAGCATCGATTAGCTTTGTTGTAGCTCTGGAGGTTGAACCGTTAGGTTTAGGGAAAAACACAAAGGATAAAAATGGTTTAAAATTACATTTCACACAATCCAAGAATAAGACGAGGGGTATTTCATGGATAAATTGTAATTTGCTGCCAGATTAGAAAAATGGCGAGGCAATTTAAAAAAGTTCTTGTGATTAATCGATGAATTCTGTCATAAAAATCTTGTTGTAAACTCCAGTTGATAATAATGATCACCTAGTGGCATTCAACTAATGAAATTTATCTACTAAAGATGATAAATCTATTCTAATAAATTAAGCAATGATAAATTGGTCCCAGAAGGAAGGAAATTTTTTGAAGCGTGTAGTTTTTAACTATCACGGTGATTACAAAAGAGCGTGAGCCTTCTTTACCCCTAACTTTCCGGAAAGCAATTATCAAAGGTACGGATGTTTTTTGTCATTCAAGCGATACTTGATCATCATTATAACTTATTTGTTAGCAAGAGAAATATTAAGAAATTTTATCTGTGAAAAGTTTTATTAAATCTTAAGGTGTGCCTTATTTTTAAAAGCTTAGTGCCTATTTTAAAATCAAAACACATCTGATCTACAAATATTTGTAATTTGATCAAAATCTCTTTCAGAACAAATTTATTTTTCTATCTTATTGTGAAAACATAAATCCTTAAATCGTTTTAAGTTATCGATAAATCACCATGTGGTTTGTTATCTTATATGTCACATTCAACCGAGTTCGTAGCCTCATTATATTCAGACAAGTTGTCAACGTTCCACACCGCTTTTGACATAAACCTTTGACATTTAAAGCAACGTATGTTTTTTATGAAAAAATATATTTCATATAATTTCAGCATTGTATGTTTTTGTGAGGATAATACATTTTCACTATACTTACTGTTATCAAAATTCTTTGTGAAAAAGAGTGTATCATCTTTTAAATGTTCTGCGTACCCCTTACTTACCTCAGGGTTTTAATTCTTAGAATACATATCAAAGCAAATCGAAACTTAAAATCAATTGTGTTTGTTGAAATATGTTGTTGCACTGACTCTGAGGAAAATTCTTATTTACAGGATCATAAATCGTCATATAAAGCAACATCAATCCTTGTGTTGTGTACAGTAACATAAATCATGATTTATAACCCCCAAAAGCAGTTTGACGAGTTGCATTCTCTCCATTCGCACTTAGTACTCTGCGTCTATAAGTCCACAACAGTGTAGATAATTTTATTCAAAGATGCAGGTTTTTTGTACCATGTCAAAGTTATCCAGTATAAATACTGTGTGCAAATAAAAATGTAACTTTATAGGAAATCAAGAAAGGTCTCACATATCCTATGTTTTTCCTCAATAATAAAACATAATGAGAAAAATCCTTAAATCAGTATAACTCTTTATATTTTTTACTTTACATTTTAATTAGTGATAATGCCTTGCAAAAGCCTGAAACATCCTCGTATCTTGTGGTTAGCCTACATTAGCCTGATGTAGGCCTATGTGGCAGCACGGTGTTAGTGCAATGTGCTAGTGTACGTAGACTAACTATGGTGGTGGTGTAGGGGGGAGCTTACACTGGTTTGCCCACGGTGCTGATGAATTGATCTCTCAGAACAAACATGCAGGTAAACTAGGCTTGTCACTCCGTAGCTGCTCATACACTAACCCGGCCCCCGCTCCTCATGGCGTCAGTATAGTAGAGTTGTCCTCACTTGGTGGCTGGTGCCAGGCACAATGTGTGGATAACTCTAGTAGTGTCAGTAGTGACTGGTGCCTGTGGTCGACTCGATGCCCCTGCTCCTCATGGCGTCAGTATAGTGGAGTTGTCTTCACATGGTGGCTGGTGCCAAACGTGAGAATAACTCCACTGTAGTGTCAGAAGTGACTGGTGCCTGTGGTCGACTCGATGCCCCCGCTCCTCACGGCATCAGTATAGTGGAGTTGTCTTCACTTGGTGGCTAGTACCAAACGTGAGAATAACTCCACTGTAGTGTCAGTAGTGACTGGTGCCTGCGGTTGTCTCGATGCCCCCGCTCCTCACGGCGTCAGTATAGTGGAGTTGTCTTCACATGGTGGCTGGTGCCAAACGTGAGAATAACTCCACTGTAGTGTCCGTAGTGACTGGTGCCTGCGGTTGTCTCGATGCCCAACTATTTTTTATTTAGAATTAACACAGTAATGATATTGCTAACAATGACCGAGTAGATTGTTTTGTTGTAATTGGTTTTTGTGATTAACTCGTGTAGAGGAGGCATTTTGTAACGTATTCCATAATAAATCAAACGTAATCATTCCCGACGAAGTAGTAATAGATCAGGTTAATATGATCGAATGAGATAAAGCTGGCACAAATGTCCTTTAGTTTGCACATTGCTCACTATGATGTACGGGTGTAATGGACTATTTTTTTAAAGAATCAGATTCTGTAGTTAATAGAGTTTTGGTTTTATTTTTATATGACTACATGCCCTAGAAATACTTGGCTCTATCAGTCATATATAACAAAATTGAGACAGCCACGCTTGACAGAAAATGAGTGTGAACACACACTCATTGATATTATGTCCAATGTTTTCATCAACCCCCCCCCCAAAAAAAAACAAAAAAAAAAAACATCGATAATTATTAGAACATTGAGATCTTGTATGGTGGTCCTGGTCTTGCACCTCACCTTGCAAGTCACGCTGCTCACTTTCCTTTAGGGAATTCACAAATAACAGTTAATTGTAAAAATAGAAGACATATTTTACTTTTATAAAATAATCTTAAACAACAGTACAATTTAATAACTAATATGTAACATTTTGTTTTTGAGCGAATATGCCAATGACATTTTTAAATGTTTTTGAAAGATGACATTCTAAACCTTGTCTTGTTTCTAAGGTCGTCAACCAATTCTTATAAAGCATCATTAATTGATAGCTCAATGACTAATGGCAGCTAGCTAGGTCCTGTACCAAACTTACACAAAATGTTCAGGATTTATCCGGTGAACCTCGGATTAATAGGAGAGCACCAAAACCACTCCGCTAACGAGCCAGTTTTAATATTTTAATAATGGAAATATTATTTATGTTTTTTTAAATTTCTCTTTATGTCTGTCACATTATTATAAAAGTTAACTATTTTAGAAGAGTAAACTTACTCATCAACATTTATAATTAATCATTACCAAAACAAAGCTGCTGATCATTAAACAATTTAAATTACCAAATTAAATATACCCTTAGCTATATCTATTTAATTTGTGTACGGTTAAATATTACTACAGTCTGCTTCTTTTCAAGCAATGCTTCGTTAAGGGTTGATGAAATTCCTTACACGTATTCCGGAATAAATCATTCCCGACGAAGTAGTAATAGATCAGGTTAATATGATCGAATGAGATAAAGCCGGCACAAATGACCTTTAGTTTGCACATTGCTCACTATGATGTACGGATGAGTAAGAAGAGCTATTTGGTAGTTGAAGAGGAAGTGATGAGCTGTTGGTAGTGAATCATGTCTCACTATCTGCACAAGTACTCATTACAGCGCCTCGCCTCGCTTGCACCTCTCCCCTTCGCCTCAGTCTGTGCGAATCTCTCCTCTTGTAATGAATCTAATTTGTTCTACTTCTCTCCTTCCTCCGTTTTTTTGTAAGTGGTTTACGTCTTTTCGAGCGGTAATTTTTTATTCAAGATAGGCAAAAGTTTGATGGTGTTGTGTGTTTTTTTCTTGTTTATTGTTAAATATTCTGTTTGATTAACAGTTTTACCTTTTTTTGTTTTAGTTTGTAGTTTGAATTGTGTTAGATCCAGTGATGTTTTTATTTTTTATTAGTTTTCTGAATTTACTTAACATTAACACTCCATAACCTGTGAAAAATGTTTATGATTTGTCCTTTTATAAAATGAATGTTCTCAAATAATAGTTTTGAGTGAGAATGAATACATTGTGGGTGGTAACATACGATTCAATTTTTGATACACCGTGGAAAAAACCAAAGGTTATTACTTTAGTGGTTTCTAGAGCAGAAACCATTAATTTTCCAATAACCCTATTGGTTATTGGTTATTCAACTGTAACTTGTTCAATGTAATTTAATAAAAATGTGATACTGGCTTTATATTACTTTAATAAAGATTATTGTTTTTTCCTAAAAAGCATTTAAAAACACGTAATAAAGAGAGTTTTTGAGCATTGCATTTGAACTGGTATTAATAATCTGTAAATAGTGCAGATCCATTATAGGTAATTTAAAGTAGTGGGTGGAAAAAATTAATTTTTCATGATACTCAAATACGTACATTTTAAGAAGTGTAATTTTTCAATTAAGCCTATAAGTTTTTCTTGATTTTCAAAATTTGTTAACTCTTTTCTGGAAAAGGAATCGATGGTTGAAAATGGTGTGTTAAAATTTAGTATCTGTAGTCATGATTTTGCACACAATGAGGATATACAGATTGTAAACCACACTAATGGCAATGTACCTTCCCAGGCAGTAGCTGGCTTGCAGATGACACAGTTTCCCAAGTCTATGACGGTAGTCTTCCCCTAAACCAAGGTAGATTTTGAGGCTAAGGTTATCTTTGCATTGTTTGTTTGTTTGTGTTTGCTCATTTTACGCTTAGCTTTTCTGTTTTGTTGTTTTCCATAGTTTTTTTTTTTTTTTTTTTTTTTTTTTATAACAGTGCCGGTTTGGTTTTAGAACCGTAGAAAAAGTTTATTTAATTAGATACTTAGATTATGTGAAAAGGTAGACCGTTGAAAAATGGGGAAATATGTTTTATGTTATTGTGCGAAAGATATCTAAAATGCATATTTTAGTTTTACACTTATACTTAGCCATGCACTAGCTACAGCCTAATTTAAAAAATAATATGTTTACAAGGATTAGAAATATTCAGTAATAATTTTTTTTATTGGTGAAACAAAATTTGAGTATTTTATGTAAGCCCTACTGCCTTGTAGATTAAAATTTGGAATTTACTATTACTTGGTGATGTTCTGAGGATTTATTTAGATTAATATTAAACATATCATGGATTGAATTTTTTTTAAATTCAAAGACGGTTTTTAGATGAACCCTTATAAATTCCGTTATAAATTTGCCTTGTAGATTAAAATTTGGAATTTAGCATTACTTGGTGATGTTCTGAAGATTTATTTAGATTAATATTAAACATATCATGGATTGCATTTTTTTTAAATTCAAAGACGGATTTTAGATGAACCCTTATAAATTCCGTTATACATTTCTAAAAACCGTTTAGTTAGAAACTGAACAAACCCTGTTAATATTTTATATCACAGTGCAGCATAACTATGAAACTATGCAAATGTTAATCATTCTTTTCAGGTTTGCATCAATGTTCTTGATGAAAAAAAAACGTAAATCAACATACAACCAAACATATGAGTGCTCCAGTTGTTTAACAACCTAGTGCAAAGTTCTTCTTGGAAGTGGAGTTATTTTCTAAAACATTACTGCATGTCAGCAAGATAGTGTTAAGACTTGTTTTGTGATTTTGTAACTTTAATGGGGATATTGATTGGCAGGGTAGTTCTTTCAAAATGCCACTGATACTTAGAGTTGTTTTTGAGGATTCTCCAATTTGATTGATGACAAATTGTTTAAACAGACCTAAAATAACATATAAGGTTTGTTTAGTTTGTCAAAGCAATAAAAAATATTTATTTTTTATTTATGAAAATATTTAGATATCCCAAAACTGTTCCAACACCCTACCCTTGATAGTAATGGTAAATTCTATGTACAATTTTTAAATCATGAATTGTGAATGGACATTTTACAGTGCTTTGCACGAGTGAAAAAATAGGAAGACTGGTGTTAAATTTAACATTTAATATTTAACTGTATATCATTACAAAGTAATAATAATGATAAAATTGGCTGCCATTTGGCACAATCTGCTACAAAATGTAGACAAATTTGAGTTTAATTGAAGGAATTAGAACAAACCACATATTTTGTAAAGTAAAAATGTCATTCTCTTGACCATTGAAACTCATTAATAAGGTGTGAAGCGGTTAATATCTGTAATATAGCGGAGCTGGTGGTTATGGCCCCGCTTGTAGAGATGAATTGTGAGTGTAACCTGTCGTTACTGCCCCAACGTCATCATTATATCATGTGCCGGCCAAATGAAACATTCTCATTGTTTTGAATATGAATATTAATCTGTTTTCATAAAAATTAAAGAGATTTTCAGTTGTGATTGTATAATTTAAAAAAATACAAAAACAGTTTGATGCCAACAGATACACTGTACCATTGTAGATAGTGCTTGAGTTGAAAACTTTTATAACTAAAACAAAAACAGTTTGATGCCAACAGATACACTGTACCATTGTAGATAGTGCTTGAGTTGAAAACTTCTCTAACTAAAACAAAAACAGTTTGATGCCAACAGATACACTGTACTATTGTAGATAGTGCTTGAGTTGAAAACTTTTCTAACTAAAACAAAAACAGTTTGATGCCAACAGATACACTGTACCATTGTAGATAGTGCTTGAGTTGAAAACTTTTCTAACTAAAACAAAAACAGTTTGATGCCAACAGATACACTGTACCATTGTAGATAGTGCTTGAGTTGAAAACTTTTCTAACTAATACAAAAACAGTTTGATGCCAACAGATACACTGTACTATTGTAGATAGTGCTTGAGTTGAAAACTTTTCTAACTAAAACAAAAACAGTTTGATGCCAACAGATACACTGTACCATTGTAGATAGTGCTTGAGTTGAAAACTTTTCTAACTAAAACAAAAACAGTTTGATGCCAACAGATACACTGTACCATTGTAGATAGTGCTTGAGTTGAAAACTTTTCTAACTAATACAAAAACAGTTTGCTGCCAACAGATACACTGTACCACTGTAGATAGTGCTTGAGTTGAAAACTTTTCTAACAAAAACAAAAACAGTTTGATGCCAACAGATACACTGTACCACTGTAGATAGTGCTTGAGGTGAAAACTTTTCTAACTAAAACAAAAACAGTTTGATGCCAACAGATACACTGTACCATTGTAGGTAGTGCTTGAGTTGAAAACTTTTCTGACCAAAACAAAAACAGTTTGATGCCAACAGATACACTGTACCATTGTAGTTAGTGCTTGAGTTGAAAACTTTTCTAACTAAATGCAAGTTTTTTGGTTTGACGGTGGATTTACATATAATTTAAACATGCAGGGTGTTTCCAAACTTTCCCGAGAAACTTTATGAAGTTGTGCCTCAGGTGAAAACGAAGATACAATTTATACAATCGTATGGTTTATTTTGCTCCATTTTTTGTATGTGTGCGAATTAAACACATAAAATCATATATATGGGTGATAGACTTCAAACTTGGACATAAATTATATTATTCTTATTTGGAGCTAATTTGGTATTGAATTGCATGTTTTCTAGATTTTATCCTCTTAAAACGTACATGTAGGTAATTTGAATTAAGAAAAATATATATCTCCTGAGATTTTATCGATATAAACAGAATCGTATTCAGACCCACAGGAAGGAAACTGAGCAAGGTAGATCAATGTGTTTGTAGCAAAACACTTTTTCGTTTGTTTTTAACTGAAGTCTCCATAGAGAGTTTGGATAACACCCTGTATATGAATTACAGTAAAAACTTAAAATAACTCTTTACTATACACCATACAAAATTAATCTGTATATGACATAGTTTGCTTATTTTATGGATATGGACTGCTCCTGGGTTTTTCTTGAATTTTTTTAACAAAGTAGTGATCAGTTATATTAAATTAAAATTCATTGTTGTAGCCCCTGAACTGTGCGTTTTAGACTAAAATAGGTACATACCTCGTCGTCCACAGTTCAAATTGTAGCGATTAAACCCACTACATGTTTCGCTGTGAATGTGGCATTTTCAAGTGGTCCATCGTATTTTCCAAATAGGATATGTCACAATTTAAAAGTGGTACAGTCACAAACACAAAAGTGTTTATAATTGTGTTTGTGACTGTACCACTTTTTTTAACGTATCCTATTTGTAAAATACGTTCCTTATGGACTACCTGAAAATGCCGCATTCTCGGCGAAACATGTAATGGGTTTAATCGCTACAATTTTAACTGTTGACGATGAGGTATGAACCTGTTTTAGTAAATTATATTCTTCCCTGACGCTCACTCCCATATGAATAAGTAATTAATTTACTTTAATGGTCTATTTTACAGTGTGTATCAATATTGGAAGGATCTAATACAAAAAGTTTTTCCCATTTTTATATATTAATTTTTAACATTGACTTGTACTTGTTCAGGCAAGGAGAGTGCAGCAAGCCAACGAGACCGTGAGGAGAGGCTCAGAGTTCTTAAAGAGAAACAAAATGAAGAACGACAAAGAAAACTGGAAGAGCTCAAACAACAGGTAACCTATTTACACGATTACTCTGTCTTTGGCAGTCTTAAGTGAATTTGTCTCTACATTTCGCAAACACAAAGAAAATGGAAAAGGAATATAGAACCGGAATAAATCAAATCTCAGGGGGATAGAAGAAGAGGAAATTATAGATTTTTTTTAAATACAGTAGACTCTCAGAAATCCGGAGTAACGCGGGATGGCTGCACTGAATTTGGAAAAATCCGCATTTCCCGTAGGTGGGCATGAGTAATCCGAGACTCAATCAAGGCAAAGTTACGTCTGCACTGTCAAACAGGCACAGTGAAATGAGACTCCTGTCCCCTTCTCCCCTTGCGCGACAACTTCCTCTGCCCTATAAATCATAAACGTCATTAATTTTACTAAAACAGTGCGCCTGACGATACAAACTACTTGACATTCGTGTAATGTGGGCTAATTGCATGAAAACTGAAGGTGTTAAAACGTGAAGTTTTGTTTTTATTTGCAACAAAAAATTGTATAAAATCAAGATCATTGGTCCAAACTAGGCCACTCTGGATTTCTGAGAGTCTACTGTTCCGAGGTTTGAATTATTACATTATTAATATACATTCACAAAATTTGAGTTTTTGAGCTTCAAAACAACACAGTCGATAAGTCATGGAAGCATAGAATCCTTATATCATTAAGTGTTTTGTACATTGTGTATCGCAATTATTGAGGTTGAAATTTTCAAGGTTCCACTGCATTGCAATTGTCTTGACACATTTGTAAGAAGGGTTTCCAGCAAGGCAATAGTTGACGTTTCTACCTGCTTCTCCCATAAGGTCAATGTTAACCTTGACGAAAGCCCGTCCCTCCCCAACGGATTATCTGTTGATTTATGGTTCTTTTTAAAGAGCAAAATATACCTAGCGATTTTAGTGAACAGAAGTTGAATATCACAAATAGTTTACCCAAATTAAAATCACATTTTTTAAATGTTGTTCTCTGAAATGACTAGGTAATTTTTTTGCTCTTACAAAAATAAGTATAAATCTACTATATCAGAGAACATGTTGTGGAAGGACAGCCTTTGGAAGTTAACATTGGTCTTGATGGGGAAGTAGGAAGAAATACCAAATGTTTTGTGACTGGAGCCCACTCTTAGGGAGATATGTTCTGCCTTATCAGTGGAACTACGTTTAAACAGATAAGATCTGTCAATTAATAAAATAACTAAGCAATTTCTTATAATTACTTTATAACTTTAATCACTTAATCCATTGATGGATCACACTTTTGTTCTGGTAAGCTGAAGGATGATTTTAAGAACGCTGCGGATGGACTAAGTATCAATACTGATGTTACCAGAGAGCAGTTGTGTGATTGGCTTGAATATGTTCTATTACCATGTATTGTCAAACTGTGATGTTTAATTGACTGATTGATATAAATTGGACCTCGACATCAATTTGACTTTAGTTTTGCTTTTAATGGGATTTATGATTGAATAGGACTGTACCTTCGTAATAACAACTGTAAAATGTTTACTGTAAAGTAAAATCATTTTAAAATGATCAAATACTGAATAGAAATATTTTTATTTATATCATCTTCGTTAACTACAGTTGAAAGATTCTTATGAGTGAATATTAACAACTGTGAAAGTTTAAGATTCTAAAGATGAATATATTTATGCTTCATTGGAATACTTATCTATATTTGCAAAAAAAATATATAAAACCAACCAAGAAATACTGTAATTCTAAACATGCGAAGAAAAACTTAAAAACACACAATTTAACCAGATTTTATATATTTTGGTATGATGTTCCAAACTATTCCAGGAAATTTCGTGGAACTATACTTATGTATCATACCCACGAACCATATTTTTGAAAAGACTCTGTGAGAAAATTAAAGGAGAAATATTAGTATTTTGTGCGATTCTCTTCTAAGGGCAGAGATTAAATTAAAGTGTCATGTTACAAAGACATTTTTTAAACTAGGATTTTTTTCCTCAACGGAATTTTTGTTTTGCGGATTCACAAACGCTTTTAGGGAAAGCGGTCCAAACCCCTCAATTTTTTTTGTGCTGTGCGATTTGAATTGGTTATAAATCTAAAATCACGTGAACAATGAAAGCTATTGGGAAAAGCTAGTAATCGTAACTGTTGTGATGTCGTAGGCACTGGCCGCACAGAAGTTCCGAGAGCAGAAGGAGGAGGAGCGGCGGCGCAGGATGGAGGAGTTGCGGCTGCGTGACAACGACCGGCGCAGCCAGGTGGAGGAGCGGAAGCGGCAGATCTGGGAGGCGGAGAGGGACCGGCGTGAGGCCATCCTCAGGAAAAACCAGGTGAGTGGGGAAGTCGGGAAGTGGGTCTGGCGTTGAGCATGAATAAAGGTCTTTGTGAAGGTCTTACAGCTGGATTTGTACCACGTAGTGGCAACCACAATAAAAACTAATCTTACCTCATGAATAAAATATTTTTTTTTTAAAGTTTGTAATAATTTTTTTACAGAAAATTATTTTCAAAGAGAGGGAAAAGTTGCGGGATATTTTTTTTTTCTAGAATTACAAATATACCTACCTACGTACCTTGCCAAATTATAAATGTCATACCACTAAGCCAGTGTTCTCTTTAACTAATAAAGTTGTGCCTTGCTCATAACAAAATCAGTGAAGTTGTAAAACATTGCAAACATTTTGCTGGATATATATTTTTTTTAAAAGCTTGTGGCTCATTTAGGTAGAACATTTAGTAGACAGTGAAGATTTCAAACATTACTGCTACGTATTTTGATTAAGGAATAAAAGATTTACTGATATAAACAGAAGAATTGTCCACTTATTTCTTAAATGAATTTTACATTTACGGATTTTTTTTATAACACTCAGTACAGGATATTTTGTCTGTTTCCACCGGCTTCCCCTATAAGCAGGAGAAAGCAGGTTAACTTTCAAAGCCCTTCCCGCATCAGTGAAGGGCTTTATCCTTGATTTATAAATAATTTCAAAGAGCAAAAATATAACTAGCAATTCCGGAGAGCAAAATGGTCGATATCATATATAATAATCATTAAATAAAAATCAAAAATATTCAATACTTACAGGTTTTTTTTATGTGTGACCTGTTTGTGATATCGAAATCCTTATCGCTTAAATCACTTGGTATTTTTATTCTTTAAAATAAACCATAATTCAACGTTTTCGGATAATTGGTTCAGGAGAAACAGACAATGAAACCTTCGGCTTTATGGAGGAAGCATGTGGAACCAGTGACTAGAGCACTCTCTTAATCCTAAGAGCTGTTTTCCTAAACTTCCGGTCACGATTCTCTGACCCCTCCCCGCCTCTATTGCTCTAGTGTGATTTCCAATTCTCTAGTAACTGAATCTTCTTTCCATACTTTTACCAACAAGCCAAACTCGCCAAACTTTACTGTGATACAGATAGGCTGTAGTACTTGACTGTGACACAGGTTGGCTGTCCTACTGATACTGTCGCGTTTGCAGGAGCGGGAAGCTCGACTGGAGACCAAGAGGAGGAATGAGCGCAGCTCGATCGTGTTCGCGTTCGGCAGCTCCACGCCGCGGATGCTAGAGCCGGCCGACACGGGTGGATCCTACTGGGCGACTAGGAGGTAACTCGTCAACGGTTCAAACTTACATTTGAACTTAAACGGAAACTGTTTTACATTTAAAGTACGACCAACAAGCACCGATTACTTTTGTTGAAACTGTAATTAGAGGTTCTACTGCTAACTACCTATCTGTTAAGCTTTTCATGTAAGAATAATGAATGTAATGCTGTAGGATCAGTGTATTTCGTCCAAAAGGAAATAAAATACACTGGAAGTGAAAATGGTAAAAACACAATTTTTGGCTGTAAGTCCGAAATGAACGGTTTCCGGACCCATATTGATAAAAGGAACCATTTGGTGAACATAATCACGTTATCCTGAAACACCCTGTATTTTGTAGTGTTGTGAGATGTAGTTTATTTTATACTGTTCGATAGAGCATGACTAAAACCTGAACCATTATTTGTTTAATATTGTGCTCGGATATTTATATTGAAAAACGTCTACTACACTTGTTTTTAACTTTGTGGTTTTTATTATTACGTCACCTTAATGTATGCGTTTGTGTACCCCATTGGGTACTCATTTACCTTGGTGCATTTACTTGGTACGGATACAAATTCTAATAATATTAAGTATAACCATCTTGGCCAACAATGAATGCTATTAAAAAACACAGAGAGCGTTAGTGCTTCCGATGAGTTTACACATCATTCTATACGTCGCTTGTTAACCCTTTTGGTTGCGCAATGTCGCAAATGTGTTTGCTTAAAATACCTTTACAACTATCTCATAAATGATTACAGCGAACAGCTCGTTTCTTTATTTTAGTTTCACGTGAAGCACACTTTACAGTGTCTTGCTTGTAAAATACAACTAGTCTTTATTTATTAAGGTTCACTAGAAAATCACTAAGTTAAATTAACTTTTGTTCAAATACTCCCCACCCCTACCTACTTCACAAGCTCTCGACTGACAGTGTCCCCGTTCGCAGGGCAACGTCAACCAGCAACGTGATGATGTTGTCCATGTCAGCCGCCCCGGGCCCCCTGACCAGGAGGAGTTCCGAGCGCGAACTCGACGGCAGCAAGAAGCGAGCCACGAGCGCCGGCGGCATCAACCGCGCCAAGCAGCCAGGTCAGTTTGATGCGCTATAACGTCGGTGGTTCAAGTCCAGAGAGAGGTTTCTAGTACCACCTGGAGCGTTTTTCAGAGGTTTGCAGCAATCCCAAGAGAGGTCATGCAGGTTGCTTTTTTGGTTTTAGTTATGTCCCGTTGTTACAGTTAATTTTTTTACTTTAGTTTTTGTTCATTTTAGTTTTATCTTCCCTGGCACCTATACCAAAGATGTATACAACTTATGTTGAAACGTAAAATACTCTGTCGCGAAGAATTGAATAAACAGGAATCCACTTCGCAGCAAATGTGATGAAGACTATTGTTAAAATTATTATACTAAGACAATTGTTCATATTTTTATTTTATTGTTTTTGTACCTGATAGTGGCACATTGATATAACTTTGGCCATTAATCAATTGATTTATGTAAAACTGCCCCGTTATTTTTCTAAAAGATAAAAAGGTGATAAAATAAAAAGGAAAAAATTATAAAATTAAAAGGTGATTGCATTTATCTTAAATTGTGATTTCATTTTTATTGGTTCTATCGGTACTTTGTCATTGGGAGGATCATTCGTTCCATCTGGAAATGAAGTTACATTGATCATATAATGATTTTTGAGTTGGAGTAACAACCTAGCTTTACAGCAGTTTTGTTTATCGCCGTCATATTTTATCTCAATTTTCAAAGTAAATAAAATTGCATTCACTCTCATCCACTTTTCTATGATTTCCATTCAAGAAATACTAAATAAAAATATACCCATATTTTTCATGTATGCTAAAGTCATCATAAACAAGTATTATTTTATAAAAGATCATAAGCAGCAAAAAATATGTTTGTGTGTTAATTTAAATGGTGCATTATACAAAAATAGCATTAACATCTAGCCTAACCTAGAACAAAATAAAATTTCTAAATCTAAATATTTCCGATTCTTAAAATGTCTTTATTTGTATTGAATCATAGTTTTTAATTATAATAATAACACTGACCTGTTTTAAATATGAAAATGATGCAGCAATCACAGTTTGACAAGCGCACAAGTCATGCACACGAGGAATGCAGCACCGTCGTATTTCTAGAGTGATGTAATCTGTGTGTTTTCACCGTCGTGTTTTGCAGATGGCTGGCGCACAAGTATATATGATGTATTTCAGTGGGACTCCACCCCCAACTCCTATGTTGCCCCTTCCCAAAATCCCTCAATCGGTGAGTCACCCGCTGCCGTTTTGCCCCCAAAACGGTGTTTTTATGCTTGTGCACCTGGTTTGTTTCGACCGTCTTGTCCTTTGCTGGTGCTTTGTCTTTATGTGTCTCACTCAACGATATTTCCACTGCCTGCCATGAGGATTAGTGTATATGTCATTTGTGAAAGTATTGTTTTAGTGTGAATCAGTTGTGGTATTCGTTTTGACTGTGTCTGCTGAATTGGACACAGATAACAACATTAACCCTTTGACCGATAAGAGCTGATAATATTGGCTACCTAAAGACATTGTTGATAATTGTCTCAATCATATCATTTGTATGCAGTCTGCACATGAGATTGGAGTAACCTGGCAGACAACACAGAACTAACTCGATCATCACGTAGCCTGTAATAACTCCCGAGTTTGAGACAGATGCTAGTCTAATCTGTGGTTTAGTGGTCTACTATCCTCCCGACCGTGGTGGTAGCACTTAGAGGGTTGCATTCCACCTTGTGGTGGTTTATTTGTAGGGGTCTGCGGTGCACCGAAAAAACGGTACCGGTACGGTACACAACTAATTACCGTCATCGGTTCGGTACAGAACATAACCCCGGTACAGATTCGGTACTACAGTTTACTGCTTCAAACAATAAACAGAGATAAGCTAAACAATGTTTAACAAAATAAGTGGTTTAAATAAGACCGACTCCTATTTATAACTAGTCATTTCCTTTAAGGAAAACAAGACCCAAAACTCGTAGGAAAAGAGACGTTGACAGGTGTTATTTATAGCTGAACGAGAATGGAGATAATAAAGGTAGGCAAGGGGAGTGGGGAGTAGCTGGGTAGGGTCGCAAAAAATGTCCTTGAAGACAAGAAAGGTTTAGACTAGGAAAGCGTGAGGGGTAAGGGGGGAGGGAGGTAATTAGCTGTAAATCAGTTGTTTGTCAACAATATTCCTAGGGTGAGTGGCTGTAAATCAGTTGTTTGTCAACATTATTCCTAGAGTGAGAAAAGGAATACCTACTATCTTTTAAATCGCTTTCGTTCTCCATTATGATTTCAAATTAAACTGCTTTTATTTATGTATTATTATTATTGTTATTGAAGTATACTAGTTAAATTTTTAAATTATATTAAAAAAGGTTTAAAAAATGGTTGAAAACTAATTCAAATATAGCCACTAACTTGATAAATTTCAAATGGTAGCATAAATTTGTTATTTTTTACTGTGCTGTGAAATTTGTACATACATATATCTGTTATATGTTAGATTATCTTGTGTGGTTTTGGAAAATTCAACTAAAATTTATTATTAACAATAACCTAAATTTATTTTTTGATAAGGTTAATAGCTAATTATTTCAAATATGATATAGGCAAATTAACATTATATAAAACTGTCTTACTTTTATTACTTTATTTATTTATTTTTCAGTTTTCCATGGTATTTATGTTTAAATAAATGTACTGTAATATTTGTTATGGACTTCAATTTTGAATTTAGTAATGTAATTAAGTAATTTTAGAATTATTTTGATTTTAATCTTCAGTATTTATTGGTCTAATTTTCTAATTTCTAATTTATTTTAGTTTCACATCATACATAGTTTTATTTAAGTTATCTGATTTTACTTTGTATTAATGATACAATAATCTCCCAATGCAACAAGAATAGTATTAATAAAACTTTGGTTTTTGTTGTTTGTATGAATTAAACCAATAGTTTTTATTTATATTGAAATCAATATAATTAATCAGTTAGCAACTTATGCAATTGATTGATTTTCAAGTATTTTTTGAATTTATTTCTCATGATTATTTCAAGAACTTGCATTAATACCTAATAATAACAATGTTAAAATAATGTAATACTCCGAAGATGCAGGTTTTAAAAATATTTTTATTTTTAGTATAGTTATTTATTTGTTTAATCAAATTAATAATAATAATTGTATATGACCTTAATTATTACTCAATAATTTGTTTATGATACATTCAAATTAATAACTAAATTAGTATATATGACGGTACATTGTACCGTACCGAATTTGTACCGAGAACCGAGGTACAAAATCTTTTCCCGTACCGAACCGTACCGATCTGAAATTGTTGGTACCGCAGACCCCTATTTATTTGTGCAACTTCTGGAGAGTTCGCCTGTCTGTGGCAGAATTCAAGGGGAGGGCGGAGTCTAAGCAAACGGTGGACGGCTCGGATCCAAGCTGACGGGAAGGGTGAATTCTTTGCGAGTTGCAATTCTGATTAGGTTTTTTGCTACTTTTTACCCATCCATTCTGTTTGTGTCTACCGGAAGGACATGTATAATGATTGTTAATGTTGAAGCGCTCATAATAAAAAAATGAACCAGATTTAATCCCTCCAATCACAAGCTTTACGGTCAAAGGGTTAAGTGATAAGTATCATTTGAAGAAAAACAATGCTGTTTAATACGCATAAGAAGTAATCCAATTGAAGTAATCAATTGAATAAAAATTAAATTAATTTGATGGGAGTGTCCTGAATATTTTCATGTACAATCATACTGCCACTTCATTTTTTTCGCTTCACAATCATATTCTTGACGATCATGTGCTCCACACTACATCATGAACTCCTGAAGAACCATAAATCACCATACATTCAAAAACATTGTGTTTTACCATTATTGCAACCCATAAACTGCTTGATACATGTGGTATAGGTTTATTAAGCTTGTTTTTACCAAATTAGTAATATGTTGTAGGTGAATATATATCAGGTCAGAAACTTTCCAAAATTTCTCTTTACATTTTCTTTAATTCAATTCAATTCGATTTAAAGACAGCTAATATGTTTTTTGTTATGTTTAGTTTGTTGTTTTGCCAAGTTTTATGAATTTCTCCTATAGCGAATAAGCTAATTAACAATGAAATGTTCAGCAATTATTTCCCAAATTATCAAGAACTTGGTAGTCAAGATGCGTGTGAAATCGAATGCTTAAAATTTTAATTTATTAATAGTAATAGGAGATAGTAATAATCGCTAGTGTAATATGCTTTGTCACAGAAAATATTGGATAGATTTTTCTCTTAGCTGCTCTACTAGTTATTTTGTTGCTGCTTTTTCTGAGAAAATATGTTGCAAATAGCATGCTGACTTTGTTAATTTTTTTCAGAACTATTTAAATTGTTTACATTAATGCCAAATATGTAAAAATTATTATTTATAGTCACCTAGGCTTAATAATACTAGCTATTCCGTGTTTAGAAGATGAGAATGCCTGATAGCATGATTAAAAGTTTAGGGAGTAAACACTAAATAGTTTTTAAATTTTTGCATTATTTCCAAGGGTAAAACATTTGAGTTTTCCCTTAGCTGCCCTGCGTTTATTTATACTGTAAACAAACAAGGGTTTACAAATCCTTTTCACAAGTTTCAGTTGCCTTTTTACTTAAGTTTTATTTTCGGGGCAAGATAAAGTCTTCTGGCTACTTTTTATTCATTGCTCGTCTTCACATCTTTACACTCATGCATTTCACCTATCATTGGAAACTGAAAGCATTTGGATTAGATACACATACAAAACTCACTATCATACACCTTTCACAACCACAGCTTCAATGTACAGTTTCTTTTTGTTCAGAATAATATGTAAAAATATTAAAAAACTAATGTACCTGTTGCGCGGAATTGAGCGAATTGTTTCATCTTTTAACATATTACAAGATTTAGCTACCCAAGCACTATACAGGATCGTGAAGCGATTTCAGTAATTGTGTATTTGATTCAGCTCAAAACATATGTTAATGCTGTAAAACTATAGAAATTAACGCAGGTAAATCATACCAAAGTTTTTTTTTTTTTTTTTTACTCCGAAATAGAAGGTATTGTAAGCCATAAAATATTCAATACAAAATAAATTGTTCCCCTAATGGGCAAGAAACTAATTATGAGGGTTGCACGTGCCCTTCGGAGATTGAAAACCACTTAGTACAACTATTGATCGAGACCATTTGTTTTATATCTCCATGGTCAGAAGTAACGGAGGAGTTCTGCTCAGAAAAATCATGATCGTATTATAGATTTAGATGATATTGAAATAGTTTATTGAGTTTATTGTACTTTTAAATTTTACGTAAATGTATTAAATTCTTCTTAATAGAATGAGGGGGAAAATATTTTTTAGTACAGATGTTATGTTAATTCAGAAGAAAATTCAGCTATACTAACAATTTTTGTGTAATTTAGTTAACAATTAGTGTTGTGATATGTGTAAACTACGGTCCGTATTATGTTTACTGTGCATCTCGTTAACTAACAGTTACGTGTTACTTGTGCCTAAGTGTGTTTTCAGTAACTCATCAATTTTTTAACACTATATAATAATGGTTATTATTAAAGTTTTATCATATTTATATATAATTCTGTAAGCGAAAGTTTTAAGTCAAAATTGTGGGAGTTTGGCAAATCGCAGGATGATGGGAGATGGCTCAAATTAAAGGTATTGATCTCAAGGACTCGGGGAAAAACAGCAGTATTTACAAAAAGTTACCATAGCAAACGAGAAATAACGTAAAACATTCCCTATAAGAAAAGCAGGGGAATTTAAAAACGTCTGCTTTGTTTACATTAAAACATGTGATTAAGTGTCTACTTTCTTTACGAACGGTCATGTGTTCCTACTTAGAGCAAGAGAGGAGAGTTTGAAGGGGCTATGGCCCCTTCAAGCCACTAGTAATGTATAATGCAGTTATTCTATAATAGTATGTGAAGTAGTTTTCTTATGAATATTATTCTTGTTCTGAATTTGATTATTATTCTAATGTCTGGGGAAAGATTTATATTAATTTATCAGGGTAAAGTTAGCGTGATAGAGTTGTATTGAAGCTACATTCGTTCATATTGTGATCTTAATTTAAGGCAAATATTTTCCTGGGTTTGGTGTGGAATTCTATAATTATTCAACTATAGCACTTGCAAATGTCTTCAATTTTCTTGAAGTGTTTAAAACAAAGGGTCACACAGCGTAAGGCATATCTTTGCAATGTTTGGTTATGGGTTGTTCTTCATTGGGTCTTTAATAATGATTCAGTTGAGGGTGATTCAGATGTATACAGAGTGTTTCAAAACAGATAGTTGTGAATGATATTGAAGTAAAAGGTTTAGTATACTTGCCCTAAGAGACACATTTTAATTGAAGACGTGTTGAAGATAAATTACTAAAAGTATTTTATCCGATGATTGTTCCTTCAGACTTAAAATGATTGTGTATTAAGAATTTTGTTTATTAAGCTATTAATCCAGACAGTATTGTGTCGCTCGTATACATCTGAACACCTAGACTATGAGACTATGTGTGTGTGTGTGTATTGTCACTAACACGGTTGTAGGGGAGGAAGACCGAGGAGAGGGGGAGAGGGAGGTCCCTGACAGCGGCACAGTCACCCCCGTCCCCATCGCGGGCACGCCGTCGTCGCGCGCCAACCGTCGCAAGACCGACCTGATGCCGACACTGCCGAGCCCGCGTGACCGGCCATACTCAGGTAGAGCCTACTCCATGTCGCGACTAGACATATTGGCTCAGCCAAGGCGACACAAGCCCAAGGACCCGTCGCCAGGGCCCGTGCTCGACCCGGCGCTGTCACGCTCCATGTCGCACCTAGCGCACCGACCGCTGCAGCGCAACGACACGTCGCGCAGCATGATGACGCTGCATGCCCCCGTGCCCCCGCCGCGCGCAACGCGAGCCGAGCGGCTCAGGCGTAAGGCGAGAGAGGCGGCGGTGAAAGGCAAGGCGGACAGTGTGCCCACGTCGCCAGGTAACTACTATTGCACGCTTGCACGCTTGACGCTTTGTGAATGGTTAAGGGTTTTAATTCCCCGTCCCAGTAAAGTTGGATTATTTTGATTGATGAAAGACATTAAAAAGGGACTCATTAACAGGTTTGCTTGAAACTTAACGTTCAAGAGAATAAAGAAGTTGGGAAGTTTACAACTTTTACCCTCAGAAACTTTAAGTGATCAGAGCTCTTTCCAATATGAAAGAGTTTGATTTTTTGTGACGGCAGGGTCTTAAGAACCAATTGCACAATTTTACAAACTTTTTTGGTAGTAGGTATGCAATAAATAGTGGAGATTTAACAGTTTAATAATCGGATATTTTTGGTATTATTCAGTTATTTAGTCATATGTTATACAATATTTAGTCTCCATATGTTTGAAAAAATTCTTTTCACACAACTTATCACTGGTTCTAGGTTTGAACTTTATTCTTCCTGGTGCCAGTTCACGAGTTCAGTATTATTTTATCAGCTTGATATACAATTTCTATATTTGTCGAAGAAAAAACATTTTGCTAGTCTTTTGCTACGAAGTCAGATAACTAATAAATAAACTTTATTAACTAGAGCAGATGGTTTTCCATTCTAAACGACATCGATTTTTCCTACAATATTTTTAGTGTCATTATTATTAAATGTTTGCCCTAAATTATCTGTAGACATAGGATATGGTACGTAGCTGTTATCTGGTAGTAATGATATGGGAAAATTAGAATTCTCATTCCACAGACATCCAACATAGGTTCATAATCATTATCATAATCTTGCCTAAATTCTTAAAATTGACAGTTATCAACAATTAATTTGCTGCCACAATTTTTGAGCTATGTCATGTGCTCTATTTTTCATTAAAATTTTCCAGTTGATAAATCTTTACTTCTTGCTCTTAATACCCTCCTTAATGAAATTAAATATTAAGATTTTTAGTGAAGTATTCAGAATACTGTTTTATGCCTCATTATGTGGTCTCGTTGCCTTTTTTATCAGCTCCTTAACACAGTTTTACTGTAAAAATCATCCATGACGTTTAAGCATAAATGTGGCATCAGCGCTAAACCTTGCTCGGTGAAATCCAATATTTGCCATTGATAACTGAACTAAGTTTAGAATGGACTTAACAGGATTTAACGAGGGTTTTAAAGCTGGGTGAAATCCAGCCTTAGTCTTTCAGATTTGTCACCCTCTTGGTAATGCATTGTGTAACGTAATTGAAGAAATTGTTGTTACTGAGTTTTTAAATGTGTGTTCATAATTCTGAGTTCAAGATATTTTCAACCGTGACATTTTGTCGTAGTGCTATTTAGATTTTATGTTTTGTTGTTTTAGTTGTTAATTAACGGTGGTGGAGTGAATATTGAACATGTGTTTCTGTTTCTGCTTTCAGCATTGTTCATGAAATTTTCATGATAATTTTTTTCTTTAAACAATCATGGTTATGCTTGTTGCATGCTATTGCCTTTGTGTGTTTTCCGTTTCTCCTATTATTTTACCATTTCGTTCCTATTTGTTTGGCATTAGTATATTTTATTCCTGTTTAAAACTTTTTTCCCCAAACTTGTGTAACAGTTTTAAGGTTAATTATAACATGGACTATTGGATTTGGAAAATATTTTAAACTAACAACTTGAAACTTGGCCAAAAATCACTTCATACTTGAAATCTGCATTCTATCGTTTGATACAAACTAGAGCAGCACAAGTAGAGTTAAAACAAACAATATTTTTTAATAATTTTCAATTACCCTTTAATTACACTTGCCATTATTGGATACTAATATCTATAACAAATATATAAAAACTTGTTTTTGCTGATAAGAAGTATATAAAATGTTATTTCAATCTTACTGGGCAAAAAAATATTTATTTCATGATTCGAATCATTCATTAACTTCATTGTTTGGCATGTCTCACCAAAATATTACACCAATAATATTTTGACTTCTTTGCTTCCAATTGTCCTTTTTATGCCATGCTTGAAAATTTATAATAATTTCACATCTCTTCACATGCTTATTAATATTTTTTAACATTTTCAACACTTTTCTTGACTTTTAAGATCCTTTTTAGTTTTACCCTTTTATATACCAGTAAAACTAATTTGAAAATTTATGTAAATAAACAATAGCCTTTTATTAAATATTCGTCAAGTAATATAAGTAATAGCTTCGGTGATATAATAACTTGATTTAGGCCCTAGATCATGTTTAACTCAGTTTCAACAACCTCTTTTATCATTTATGACAAATTAATTTATGACTCAGATTGATTAAGTTCACAGGAATGGTTCGAATTTTTTTTTTTAATTCAAGAAAATTATAATTTATTTGAATTCAATAATTGAAATAATTATTTATTTTAATTATTTTATTTAATTATATGGTCAGGATTATGATTTGTTAAATATTCTGAATAACTTAAATTAAATAAAATTGTATTAGCTTGAACTAAATTTCAGTAAATGTGGATATACACTTGAAAAATTCATACTTTTTATAACCCATTTCAATTTTAAACAGCTTGATTAACAACGAAGTTGCACAATAATTTTGCTTATTTAAATAATACGAAGGTATTTTGAGTTGCTTATTAGTATAACCCAGCCATCGCACTGTGGGTACCGGTAGTAGTATGAAGGGTGTTGGCGCATGTCACAGTAGAAGACGCAAACAGCGGGAACGGAGTTAACAGCCAGAGAACTAAAGCCTTGGTGATGGTCTTCTATTGCGGTAAGATAGCCTCTCTCACTCTCTCTCTCTTTCTCTCTCTCACCATGACGCTGATGCTGTTTTCTTTATTGGTTTTCAATCGTATTAGTAGGTAAAGTGAAACAGTGAAGAAATCTTTTTCTGGTGTATATTTGAATTCCTTTCCACCGAGATAATTTGTTGTTAAAATTAAAACTATTATTGAAAAACTTAGGAAAACATATCATTTTACAGTTTTTATATGAAAATTTGGTTACGTACCTTTTTTTGACTTCAGTTTAATTTTGTGCTTGTATCTTGTGCTTGCAACTGTTCACATGTTTTGGTTCAACAGCTCTCTTTTCAAAACACAGTACTCTGCCATTGACATAAAGTTAAAATAAACACACAATTATATGGCACGATACATTAACACATTCAGTGTGGGTAGAGTACATGAACTCCAAGCTGGCCTTGCCAGTCGATCGTTTGGAGTTCATGAGCTCCAAAGTCTAATGTTGTTATAAA
Source organism: Allygus modestus (assembly GCA_963675035.1). Classification (NCBI taxonomy): domain Eukaryota; kingdom Metazoa; phylum Arthropoda; class Insecta; order Hemiptera; family Cicadellidae; genus Allygus; species Allygus modestus. The sequence goes on from OY776116.1 coordinate 15,260,591, forward strand.
AGGAATACTGTGTCTCAGCCATTGCAGCTGGATGAATGAACCTTCGTCTCGAGTTTGTCTACTCCCGTACAATGCCCGCAATATGGTCAGTTTTCAGTCTCCCCCCCCTTGAAAGTAGGTGGGGGGACGCTTCCCCTGCACGCTCTTCCAAGTTTTTTACCAACATTCCGGCTCTTATCAGTGCTTGGGTTTTTGTTTGTTTACGTTACTAGAAGGAAATAATAGTGCATTCCGGTTAGGGGTGTGCGAGTAGTGATTGTTTTAATCGAGTCGAGTCGAGTAGTTCCAATTATTTTCGAGCGAGTATTTGCCATCAGCTGGTAGTTTAAAATAGTGTAATGCGATTTGGATACTACCCTAGATTTCATAATCTAAACATGGTTTCTAACTAGTACATGAGTAGCAATGCAAAGTTTTGGCCTGTACAGTCAAACTGGATTACATATTGACAAACAAAACACGGTTTGACATTCATTTCCGGCCGATGAAACAGGGTCCGGTTGTCATTTGGCCAATTTCACCTGGTCCAGACATCGCTTATAATCAATATTAAATTATGAAATCTTTAGTCACGGCCGATTTTGTGTGATGCGATCGCCTTTTGCGGCCATTACTACGCGTTTTGGCCGGTCGCAATCGTTCGCGGTCGTCATTTTCGGCCGATTTTACGTGATGCGATCGCCTTTTGCGGCCGTTACTACGCGTTTTGGCCGGTCGCAGTCGTTTGCGGTCGTCATTTTCCGCCGATTTTAAGTGATGCCATTGCCTTTTGCAGCCGTTCCTACGCGATTTGGCTGGTCGCAATCGTTAGCGATTGTCCGGAAATCGGCGTGAAATACTCGCTCGTACTTTCGAGTAGTTTTCAAAACTTCGAGTCGAGTATTAAAATACTCGGCCGAAAACTCAAAGTTTTGAGTACTTGCACTCCCCTAATTCCGGTGATTAGTGTACTTCAGTCCCGTGGGATTGTGGTGCATTTTGCGTCGCGTGAGGCGCCTACTACCATTGCAGCGATCCAAAACTGCGGATGGAGTTCATGAACTCCAAAAATTTATCGACAATCACATGTAAAAACTATCAGAAGTCTATTTTTAACACTCAAACATTGTTTCTACATGTATAACCTATGTTTTTAGTGAATAACAATTTTTAGCTCCTGGGTCAGCCTTGCATCATCTATACCGCATTGAATGTGTTAAACAAAAAGATTGGCCTATCACATATGTCGGTCAGATGCATCGTTGTGGTCACGGTTAGGTTGCAGACTGCTAAATGTGTGATAGGCTTATCTTTTTTTTAATGTATCGTGTCATATAATTGTGTGTGTTTGTTTTAACTTTATGACAACGGCAGAGTACTGTGTTTTGGAATTACTTTTGTTGAACTGAAACGAAACGTGTAAACAGTTGACTCATGCACAAATTTTAACTGGCATCGGAGAAAAGTATCTAACCAAATTGTTCATATAATTAACAGTTTTAGGGCTAAAATGGATACAAAGTATATAACGGTTTCTAGTGTTTCCTCAAAATTTCTTTTCAGCTGCTTCTCAGTTCAACTTTTTAGGGTTTTGTCAGGATTTGGCACTGACTCAAACATTTTCAATCATAATAGGACCTGATGAAGACACCTTTAACTTTCCAAGGATAATATGCAACTAATTAGTAAAAACACTGTATTCATTTATGAAATTCACATTCACTATGAATTTGTAAAGAAAACAGCAGCAGGTCTGTAGAAGTAGAACGCACAAGGTGGCGGTCGCACAGTAAGTAAACCTTACAACCCTCATAGAATAAGAGTTAGGTTAGTGCTTCTGTTAAGAGGGGGCTCCAGTCACGCAACAATTTGCGTTTCTACCTGCGTCTTATAAGGCCAATCTAAAGTTTCAAGACTCATCCCTCCTCAACGGATTATCCGATTGGTTTATGGTTCATTTTAAAGAGCATAAACATACCTTGCGATTTCAGTTAGAAAAATATCTAATATATATACAGCCGCATGTAACACACCAGACATATGAATTCTAGACCACTTCCAGCCAGCTAGAAACGTGAAATTTAGCAGGCAGGTACCTTGCACCGCAAAACCCCCGGAAAAATTTCCAAAAGTTAAAATTTTAACATTGGGCTTATGGATTTTTAAATCGAAACCAAAAAAATGATAACAGCTGGAACAAATCTTCAGTAAACGGTCAAAATATCTTTCAATGGTAGTGTATAAACAAATGATAGAATCTTAATAAAGATCTAGAGAGTGGATATATCCCAAATAAATCAAAACAGTATTCTATATAAAAAATACTTGAAGGGACATTGAGTTATGGTAACAACTGGAGCAACCCCAAGCCTGGGAGCGGAGCACCCAGCGAGCAAAGCGAGTCTTATTATATACTCACTGAAATTGGGAGGTAATTTGTTTGTAAAATGAGCCTTAAACCAACAATACAGGATAATCTGTTGAGGAGGTACGGGCCTTGAAAGTTAACATCAGTTGGCCTTACGGGGGGATGCAGGTTAAAATGCGAAATGGTTCGTGACTGGAGCTCCCTCTCAAGGTGGTGGTTAACATCGCCAGTTTCAGACGCTACACAGTAATTCTGAATATCTTAGATAGTTAAGTCCAATTAGTCAGGGTACAGTGATCCTTATAACTTAGCTTTGATGAAGAACCGTTTTAATAACCTCAAATCGATTGCAAGAAAGTAATTGAGTCAATTGTCCATAATCTATAATATGTTATGTGACCTGAAATGAAAGAAAATCTTTTTGAAATCATGTTGAAATTGTAAATGAAAACCGACATGCTCTTACACTCAGAAACACAAAATAAAGAGACGTCTCATTACAACAAGACATGAACAAAACTCTTCAACTTGCGCTATCAAAGCATGACGCTTAATTTGCAAACTTATGCCTTTTTGTAAAAATGTGTTGTACGTTTTAAATTGCAAATGACTTTATAAAATCACAACAAATGCATAATTTATGTGTCTGTAATTTATTATTATTAAGTTGATAAAGGATGCTGTTTTGATCTAAACAACAAGAAGTGTTTAGAACAAAAGTGTTTTAAGATGAGAATTCTCATCAGATACCATTAGGTTGAGGCATGTATCGTGTGTCAACTATTTTTGTACTTCTGTTATTTTTTAGGCAGATTACATTTTTCACGAAAGAATTTTGTTGATAAATAATAAATGAATAAATTAAATAACAATAAAATGAATTAATTAAAATTCAGAGATGGGTTGTATGGAAAAGTAATTTTTGGAAGTATAAGATAATTGAGCACCTGCAATAGCTGTTTAACCTTAAAAAAGGGTAATATTTTAGTATTAATACAACATTAATAGTAATACTGTTGCCAAACCTCAACATCTGAACCCTCACAGCATCAGAACTAACGGCTTTAGCTTGTCTAACACAAGGTGTCTAGTAAACAGGGGTGTTTAAATTGGTAAATCTGAAAAATGTAAATCCTCCCATACGAATAACATGGAGAAATTTGACCACTTAATATCATTAAACAAATTTAAAGGGAGGAAATGATAAGTCTGACAATTTTTGGGGTGACGAAATGATTACGCTTCAAATTGGTTCGGTACAAATTCCACACGCTACCTGGTTTAAACAAAAAGGCCGAGTTCCTAGTAAAACATTCTACCATATGATTAACATGGGGAAATTTTGGGACTTTATACTGTATATCATTTAACAAATGTAAAGGAAAAAATTATAAATCTGACACTTTTGGGAAGCTTCAAATTGGTGCAAATTCCATGACCACATGTTATCTGGTTTTCTCGAACTAAGGCCACAAAGTTCCTTCAAAAATATTCTCGCATTTAAATAACACAAAGCAATCTGTTAAATTCAAATATTTAGAAAATAAAGCGGTATTTTAGAGAATTTCCCCTATAGGGAAGAAGCTATTACCATAGTCGGCATGGTAAGACCTAGGCCCGGGACCATGATAACTTTTCGTTTTGAGGTTCCCAGACCCCATAAACACAATTCACTCGAAACTGTATACATATATGTGTCCGTGAGCACGGAAACTCGTAAAAATGATATGATTTTGATTAAATTTTGTATAAACGTGTAAAGCAACATTTATGACTTTAAGTTCGAAAACCAGCCAGATTGCTCCATCCGAAGGGGTATTTTGGGGAGTTTTGTACCCCAAAAATTTTTTTTTTAATGTGTTACTTATAATTTTTGAAATAGTCAAATGTTAGTTTTTACAATTGGATTCAGCTTAAAAAACACACAATTTGGTATTTTGATCATTCGTCTACGTCAAGTGGTTACCGAGATATTGAAAGTGTTAAACACAGTACTTTGTATAATGTTATTCTTGTGGAGGAAAAGAACAATTTTACATCTCGCTTATTTATTTATTTATGAACATATACTGACGAAACTTGGTATACTGCTTCATCTGGTTGTCATCTATTGATATTTGTTCAAAAGAACAATTTTTTTCCAAAGGATCCCATAGCAGCAAACCTGTGTACTCAGCCCCAATGTTATTCTTATGGAGAATAATTAAAGTTGTACATATCGCTTATTTGTGAATATATATTTTTTGTAAACTTGGAATGTGGCTTCATGTAGTATTAAGCCATTTATTTCTCCATTGGAAATTCGCTGAGTATGCAGGTTTGCTGCGACGGGGGTATTATTTGAGTTTTACATTGATTGTATAAATTGGTTGGGAAATAATGATGTAGTGGGCCGTAAACCAAAATCCTTAGCAAATTAATGTGCAAGATTTGTCAAGCAAATAAAATAAATTATAAACAAATAAAATTTGTTATGAGCACAAAGTTGTTCTTAAAATTTGCTCAATACAGGCTCTGAAATTGAGCAATGGAATGAATGTTTAATCATTGTTGAATACCTCCACAACTTTCTATGACAATTGAAATATAGGTTTATGCATTTTCATTTAACTTGCCATTCCAGTAGCTTATTCCCACATACGTTTCAGAACTGTTGTTTCATCATCAAGGACTTAAAAAATGTCATTCTTCTGTTTAGAAAAATACTTGTCAAAAATAAAAAATGAAAATTAAATAATGTATTTTTTTAGTTTTTGACAAGCATTTTTGTAAAACAGAAAAATCTCATTTTGTAAGTCCCTGATGGAACAGAGTTCTGAAACATATGTCGGAATAACCTACTGGAATTGAACCGTTGACTGAAGGTATGTAAAATTATTTTTCAAATGAATGTTAACGAGCAATCAGATAACAACCGAGCTACCCGTCAGTGCTAGACACCCTGTTATCAGCATGTGGTCGTCGCTTTGCAGGAGTGCGGTCCGGCGACGTGACGCCCTCCCGCCCTACCAGCTCCCTGAGCATGAGCAGTGCTGCCGCCATGTCCAGCAGTGTGCATGCTGCGTTCAAGCCCCGCCCCACGCCCCCCGCGCGTCGCCCCCGCCCCTTGAGCATCGCCGTCACAGGCGTCACCAGCGAGAACAGCACTGCCGCCTCCACACCCACACGACACAGTGAGTCTACGTTGAACGATTACAGAGTTTGGATTATCAGAAATAATTTTTATTTTTATATACTCGTTCACTGCCACTAGATGTGAGACTCGGACTGCTTGTATCTAGTCTGATATACATTCCCGTTTTTGTTCCAGGCCATGTGTATCATATATGATCACTTCCCCATGCTTTTGGCATGGCATAGTTTTTCCTGTGGCCCAGACCAACCGTAAAAAAACCTGAATTTTTTAAACCATTCAACCAATTAACCAACCAACCAATATACGCATTTGGCCCCGGACAAACCATTTTGGTAATCGCGGTGGAAGTGAATGTGTTTTAAGAGGTTGGCAGCCTCTATTGCCTTACTTTGCCCGTTCAAAGAGACTATGAATTATCATGAAACTTATCCAGCAAGACGTGAGCCATTACAGTGCGAGTATTATAGATTGATACAATTTACATGCCAGGACTGGGATTTGACCCACGACATAAGATAATGTCTGGCTGCCATGGTTCCAGCAGGGGCGGATCCAGGGGTCACGTTTGGGGGGGGCGGTCACCGAAAGTTACCCCTCCCCTTCCCTGTGGATGGTCCCTGGCACCCCCATTATTGTTTTTAACTACATGAAATTATACAACGAATGAAAGTAAGTTAACATAATATATCAATAACATTGTTCTCAAGAAAAAAACAATCTTAACTTTATAAACAAGCTAACAAAAATTAACTTTACTTCTACTGCGCCCGACCGTAAATAAAAATAAAATATTGAGGGATTACATTTTTTTCTACGTCATCTTTAGGCATCTAAGAACAAGTAAGATGCCTAAATAAACAATTTATTTTAGTAGTTACCCACGCGAAAAACTATTTACAAAACGTATTTGAAATCTTCAGTACTGAAATATACTATGCGAAGATACAATTAAGAATGAGGCCGACATCCAAGGTCCACTGGAAAAATGAATATGTCGTTCACATTTTTACAAAATAAAATACTTGGCGTATGAGCTTCTGTTTGCACGCAATTTAATCTTTGTTTCCTCTTATTTCATTACATACAATTCGAGGCACTTTTTTCTTCTAGCTTATGTCTTATGAGCTTTTGTCTTTTGTATGTTGCGTTGTGTTGCTTGCTATTCTTTTATTGTTCAAAAAACCTACACATTTTTCCAGAGTTGACGTAATCACTGCAGCTTGGACGATTCTTAACCAACGAGGTTATATACCTATAGGTCTCGTCTCGTGTAAACAAAGTGTTGCCTATATGGCCGAGTGCCTTTTTGCCCCTCTGTCAACTCTGCTCCCCTGGCAACCAACATAGTAATCAATCAAATCCTCTCTTTCACAAGTTAGAATCATGTGTCAGCTGGAAAACATTTAATTTGTGAAGAGAAGATTTGTTTGGTCACCTGAGGAAGAAGGCGGTCAGCATGTAGGCTACACATTTCTATCCCAGAAGAGACCCCTAGATTTAATAACCTCATTGTCCCTAACAGATCAAAATGATTTGAACATCTTTAAAAAGAAGAAACTCTGGCCTTTTTACTGGCTATAGACGGTCAATGTTGTGATTTGAATATGGTCTGCTAGCTTCATTGAAATGAGAAACAGATGTTTTTATTTTGTTTATCCTTAGTTGAATAATTTATGTACTTTCTTAAAGTGCTTTAAATTTTGAGTTATTTTTTAATTTATTTCTACTTCTTTATGTGTTAATTATGGTAGTAAGTACTAGTAAGACTTTTGATTCATTATAACAACTAATATTTAAACTCTTGTACAATCTCTAGTTGTTGGATTCTAGTAGTTCTAAGGCTTGTTTGATCGGTTGCAGGTATCAGCGCAGAGCATCGTGCGGCCAAGTCCCCAGCCCCGGCTCCAGACAAGGATAAGCCCCCGTTGCCAAAGGTCCATGCTACAAAGAAACCGGCCACGCCCAAGCAGCCCATCGAGGCTCTAAAGAAACCCACTGACAAAGTCAGATCTACCAAGGTAGGCCTACACTCCTCACTGGTCGCTCTAAGACTTTATTTTGGAGCATTTTTTATTTTATTTCAACTCTTGCAGCATTTTTGTTATTTGAGTACACAAAGGCTTTTAGGGAAAGCAGTCCCCAAACCCCTCAAATTTTTGTGGACACCCTGGGATTTGAACCCGTGACCCCTTGAACACTAATCGTTGGGCTAGCGAGATGCCCAACTGTAAGACATTCACTCATGATTCAGCTCACAGGAAAAATGTACCAAGGTACACATTGCTGGTTGTTGTAAGACTTTATAATTATCTTGGATAACTTAACTGCAATACCCACAACTATGATTCAGCTCATAGGCAGGCCAAGGTTACTTACAGGTGGGTATGGTGTGTGAAAACATGTTTTGACACTTTCTAGAAAGTCAGGGAATTTGAAGAAGGGATAGGAGTCAGGTAAAAATTTGAAAAAATGACTAAAATCAGGGAAAATGCTTGATATTTTATACAAGTCAGGGACATTTTTTAATTAATCATAAACGCAAAGCAGTACTGTGCAAAAACAAATCCTATTAGATGTTTTTGAAATTAGCTTTTATAGTACATAGAAGAGGAATTGAACCATAACTGGTAAGGCAGTGAATGTGTTGGACAGCAACAAACTGTAAACATTAAAATGAGTTCCCACGCAGCACGCTGACGTGAGGGAAGTGAATTTCCATATAGCAAACTTTTAAAACTCAAAATCAGTTTAAAAACATACATTTATTCCAATTTTTATTGAAATCTGAAAACATTGATTTTTTGGCTGTTCTCATGCTCCTGGTTTCATTTATCTGCAATGCTGGGAATACAATTTTGCGCATTATAAGGTTAGGAGAAGGTCCAGTCAGGCTTTAAAGTAGGCGTGATGATAAAAGTTGGCTGGGGATGATAAAAGTACACCAAAAAAATGAATAACAGGCTTTTCTAATGTAAAACCCCCATAAGACTACGTACTGTGTTTGGTCGATACACATTTTCTTTAATAACTCGGTAAATATTTATGCTAGAAAGATGAGAGAGGGCTTAAAGGTTTCGCCTCGCTAATTCCCATCTTTTTACATGCATTAATCTTACATCCGGGGCTTTTTTGACTCTCTTTGAGCCCAAAAACTCAGAATTTGAAAAATTAATCCCCAAAAAAGGGGTTTAGAATTTTTTGATTGTTTTGCCCAACGAACTTGTCCAACTGATTATAGAAAGGAATGTCCCTACCAAATTTGAAGTAAATGGGTCAAAAAATGTGACTGCTAGAGTGTAAATATATATATATATAATTTTGATCGACCCGCCAAAACATGTTCAGGGGGTCACGTTAGGAACCTCTCTGGTGGTCCCGGGCTTAAGTTTTACCGTGCGGGTCATGCTAATAGTTCACTTTCCATAGGAAATTCACTAATAAGAATAAACAGGAGTGTTGTTGGTTCAGGTATGGGGAAGGCCTGTTAATTTTTGAAAACTAATACCTATTCTAAATAAAGTGTGCATTTTGAAGCAGGGAAAGTTATCTATTTTGGTCAGGGAAAGTCACGGATATCATTAACCAAATAAAGTATGAACTGTGGAAAAATACTCTATTAGTACGGTATTTTCTTATTGTCTATGCCAGTGGCATTTTTCAATTATTCTGAGAAAAAAAAGGCCAAAAGCTTTGTCCTGCTCTGAGTAAAAGATAAAATTTCGTCAAAATCTAAATGTTATAATACATATCAACATTGCAAAAAGAATGCGGGAAAGCCATTAAAACTGCACAAAAGGTGTTGGAAACTCAAGAAAGCTTGGGTGCCTATAAATAAATTGGCTATGGACGAAAGATAAAATGAGGGGGAGAAAAATGAGTGTAGTCCTCAGGCAAAAGAAAGCCTTAGTGAAAAGAGCCTTTGAAAATTGGTTCAGTATGCAAGTTGTTTTAGTTAGTAACATCATGTTTGCAACTAAGAAGGGATTATTTTATTGAATATTATGATATAAAAATTATGCTGCACGTATTTTACAAAGTATTTATTATTTATGATTTCAACAATAAACTAGTATCACATTATAAACTAAAAACTAAATTTAATTACAAATCAAACACTATTGTCAAATGAAATTTGCGAATAAAGCAGAATCTAGCGATAAAATGTTACAATCTGTTGCAAAAACTGTTTAGAGTGATGAAGTAGCGTTGTACAACGCGGAACTAGATCATAAAATCAGACGGTTCCGCCGCGTCAAAGCATGAAGGATGGTGAAAGCCGCGAGGCCTACTTGCGTAACCGAACTGTCTGATTGGTTCCAGAGTTCCGCAAGCCCGACTCCGAAAGCCACACCGTTACAATCGCCCGGAGCGGAGGCAGCAACAGATACTACGGTGAAGACGACGGTGACTACCTCGGAAAGTGTGACTGTCAACGGGGAACATGTGACTACTGAGACTGTGAGTGTGACAGTGTCGACGGTACAGGACGTACAGGCCACTCAGGAAGTAGTGCTACAGGAAGTTAAACAAGAAGTCAAAGAAGTGAGGCAGGAAGTAGTGCCGCAGCCGCAGGAAGTTGTGAAAGAAACTCCCCCGGAGCCTGTGTCAGACTTGGCCGAGTGTGATATGACAGGTTGGTGTTGTAGATTTATTAGTTTAAGGTGCAGTATTTAAACAGGAAACTTGTTTTCAACTTTGGGTTGGAATGTTCTTCAAATCAGATAAGTCCGTAATTGTCATTGTAGTTTTTTAGAATGTGAGTGAAAAGGTTTTTAAAAGATGTGTGAACTTACTTTGCTTTCTTTTAGTCTAGTTTTGCTTCCTATGTAGGTGTAATGTTCATTCTTAATGTTCATTCTATTTAATAATTGAATAAGACCATTTTTGTGAGGAGACTACCGGCAAACGACTATGTCTTAAGACAAGGTTTATGAGTTGTTTGAAAGCCCTTAACGTCTAGATGTGCCGGTTGGGGTTGGAAAACATCCACATTTAGGGCTCTGCCCCCTGGGCTTTCAAATTTCCAACGTTAATATTATGGAAGAAAACAAATCAATTTAATTGAGCATTTAACAGCTGTTGATACTAATAAAATGCATTACAGAAACAAAGAACGGCTGTTAATGAAACGTTTAAAGAGAAATTGTGGACGTTCAGTAAGTTGCAGGGTGATGGGATGTGGCTCAAATTAATTCGCCACATTAATTTTGAGTATTGACTCAAAGAATTCGGGAAAAATGTTTTTTATATTGCATTTTGGCCAGTTATAAAGTAAAATTGTCTACGATAACTAACGGGCATGCATACTTTCCCCTTCCACTCATGTCACATGACTCTTAGTGGCCGATCAGCAGCTGAATATCCCATTAAATAATAGTGTACCAACACGACTTCCTCATTTTTTAATATCCTTTGAGTTAAATTATTTTTTAATTTCATAGATAAAAAGACAACAATTTTTATATTAGTATTTTTTATGGGTTAAAGTTAATTTTTTGACGCTTTTTGGAAGTGTTTCATTTTTTGTTTTCACATTTCAGAACGTTATCAAATTAAAATCAGCTGTTTTATTTTTGTTTTTATCAACAATTGGGCTTGAATAAATACACTTTGAGGTTGGCCTTTGTCATTCAAAATGTTATTATAAAAAAAAAAAAAATACTCTGCAATAATTTGAATTGAGACATTTGTTGTTGATAGCTCAATCACCAAAATCGGTTGAGTAATGCCGAAGATTTACTCTTCTCAAAAATCACCTTCATAGATGTAGGACAAGTTTTTTCTAATCCCAAAACTTCTACTACAGTAGAGTCTCGATTATCCGACCTAAACCGGCCGCACCAAGGTCGGATAAGCGGGAAGGTCGGATAACACGGAAAATAATAAATACCCCCGTCGCAGCAAACCTGCGTACTCAGCGAATTTCCAATGCATGCACATGTTTCTCACTACCACATAAAGCCACTTGCCAAGTTTCATAAAAATACATAAATAAATAAGTGATCTATAGCATTTTATATTCTCCATAAGATAACATTAGGACTGAGAACGCAGGTTTTATGAAAAAAAGAGAAGAAATATGTTTTTGGACAATTATCAATATAACTCAACCAGGTGAAGCTACATACTAAGTTTTATTAATTTATATTCATAATTAAGGGAGATATAAAACTTTACTTATTACATAAGAATAACATTGGAGCTGTGTATGCAGGTTTGCTGCTACGGGGATAATCAACCAAAAATCAATTTTTGTGTAAATATCAATACCCCAATACTACGTGAAGCCACATACCAAGTTTCATCAATATACATTCATAAATAATGGAGATAACAAATTTTATTTTTTCTCCATAAGGATAACATCAGACAATGTACTGTGTTTAGCACTTTGAATATCTCTGCAACGGTTGGACGTAGAATCACAATTTAAACATCAAAATAATTTTTTTGTGGAGCTCAGTTGATTGGCAAAAGCAAATGTGGAGTTTACATTAAAATTAACTATACCAAAAGCCAAAAACCTTTACCCCATAAGATTAACATGGGAGATTTTATGAGCAGGTTTTTTTGGATTTTCTCCGCAACCACTTAACCTAGGTTAATAATTCAAAATACTATATTATTTGTTTTTCTTTAAGGTCTTCAATATGGTCCAAACCAAAATTAAGTGTTTTACAAATTTTAGGGTAAAAAATTCAAAAAACTGATTTTTGGGAAATTTAAAACCCCCATTAATCCCCCTTCCCATAGCCCGATTTTTCTGGTTTTTAACTTAAAGTCATAAATGTCCCTTTACACATTTGAGCCAAATTTCATCGAAATCGGACGTTTTTTACTCAAGTTATCGCACTCACACACACACACACACACACACACACACACACACACACACACACACACACACACACACACACACAAACACACACACACACACATATATATATATAAATTTGAACGAATAGTGTTTTTGTCATCTGGGGACCTCAAATCAAAAAGTTATCATGGTCTCGGGCTTAAGTCTTACCATGAGACCTACGGTAATAGCTTCTTCCCTATAGGGGAAATTCGCAAAAATTTAGATTTTTTTTTAATTGGCGGTAATTGATCCTTGGATTGTGCACGGGAATGGTCGGATAACATGGAAGGTCGGATAATCGAGACTCTACTGGATATATTTTTGAACAGTACGCCAATACTGGCCTTTAGATTTTAATGCATATTCATAACTTAAATATTCGGAGAATTTTTGCAAAATGGTGTAAAAAGGCAGGTCAGACTTTTTCACAATATTTTTAAATGGGTTAAATAGCTGGAAGCTGGCACATAGAACCATGTGACAGCAAATGTTGATGGCCTAGTTGATAATCAGCGCACAGCAAAAACTATTAAAACCTAAAGGCTTGAAGTTTTCAGGATAAGTTCATTAGTGAATGAACTATGGAAAGTGAACTATTAGCATGACCCGCACGGTGAAACTTAAGCCCGGGACCACCATAGAAGTTCCTAACATGACCCCCTGAACACGTTTTGGGGGGTCGTTCAAAATTTTATATATATATATATATATATATATATGTGTGTGTGTGTGTGTGTTTGCACTCTAGCGGTCGCAATTTTTGTCCGATTTACTTCAAATTTGGTAGGGACGTTCCTTTCTGTAATCAGTTGGACAAGTTCGTTGGGCAAAACAATCGGAAAACTCTAAACCCCTTTTTTGGGGGATTAATCTTTCAAATTTCGAGTTTTTGGGCCGAAAAATGGTCATTAAAGCCCCAGATGTAATATAAATGCATGTAAAAAGATGGGAATTAGAGAGGCGAAAGTTTTAAGCCCTCTCTCGTCATTCTAGCATAAATGTTTACCGAGTTATTAAAGAAAATGTGTATTGACTTAACACAGTACGTTGTCTTATGGGGGTTTTACACGAGAAAAGCCTGTTATTCCTTTGTTAGAGTACTTTTATCATCCCCAGCAACCTCACACCTACTTTCAAGCCTGTCTGGACCTTCTCCTAACCTTATATTGGGCAAAATTGTATTCCCAGCTTTGCAAGTAAATGAAACCAGGAGTATCAGAACAGCCAAAAAATCAATGTTTTCAGATTTCAATAAAAATTGGACAAATGTATGTTTTTTCACTGATTTTTAGTTTTAAAAGTTTTTATTTGGAAATTCACTTCCCTCACGTCAGCGTGCTGCGTGCGAACTCGTTTTGTACTCTACAGGTGCATCAAGAATAGATTTTACCCTCAGGCCTTAGGTCTCCGCCCATCAGCCCTTCAAAGTTTCCATGCTAATGTTATGGGGATAAGATTTTTAATTAGTTTCAGTCAGCAGCCAAATGAAACAGCTGATGTAAAATGTCAGTTTTAAATTTTTAGAGTCAATTGTTTGACATTATTTGTAACAGAATTCAGCACCAGCAACACACACAAGTAACTTTAAATTTCATTGTGTTTATATTGACAGGGCTGCTAGTGTGAACATCAAACTTTGGTGGTAAAAAATATTGAGGATGTGAAAGTGAATTTGGGTCGATTTGATTGTTATTTAAAGTCCAGTTTTCTTATGTTTATACAATTGTGTTCATTTTACAAGTTCAAGAAATATTTCCATCTGCGGGCTTTGGATTAACTAGTTTATGAAATTGTAAGCATTAGTTTTAGTTGTTCCAAATGCTAAAACAAAAATAAAATAATTATGGCATGTCAAATATTTATAAATTTTCCTTCGGACTTGGGAAAGAAAACACTCCCGCGTATTACTTTCTTCAACTTCTATTAGTTTTTCTTTTAGAAAACTTTTTATAAAGTTTATCAAAGAATTTGGAAAAGGACTAGGAAAATATTCTAAAATGTTGAAAGTCAGGGACAATGCTTTGTTATTTTATACTAGTCAGGAAAAGTTTTTAATTTAATCGTAACACAAAGCAGTACTAGGAAAAAATCTAAACTTAATAGATTTTTGTTAGATTGGTTGTTATAGTGCAGTAAAGAGAAAGTGAACCACAACTGGGAAGGCAATAAATGTGTTGGGCAACAACAAAATAAACTTTTTTTCTGTAAGAAAAATGTGAAATTAAAAAATCAACAGGAGAGTATTTGGGCGGCTATGAGGAAGGTTGGGAAGCTGATAAAAAATGTATTTAAATCTTTCTTATTTAAATAAGTGCACATTCCGAGTCAAGAATCGGGGAAAAATAACTTTTTTTGGTTTGGGAAAGTTAGAGGAAATTAATTTGTTGGTCAGGGAAATCGTAAACCAAGTAAAGGATTTGTGTTGTGTTGTAGCATCGATGCTGGCTAAGACGCGCATCACCACTGAGGAGGAGGCGAAGGCCGCGCTGGCTGAGAAGAGGCGACTGGCCCGCGAGCAGGCCGAGCGAGAGGCCGAGCTGGAGCGGCAGAGACTGGTAAGTCAAACAAGGACTACAGAGAGCTTACATTGTTCTCCAGGTCTGTTTAGTCGATTTAGGGTTTTCAAGTGTCGGAAAAGACCTCACAGAATACCAAACATTAGTTGCAAAACAATTAACGAAAAGTATCATGCAAAACGTTCATTTAACCAAGTTGTCCAGCGGAAATTTTAAAACTGCACTATTATTGTCTTCTGTAATGTTGGCAACACTTCGTAAGGTTGTTGGTACAGCAGATGAACGACCTTAAAAGACATCTTGCTGGGAATATTCCTACTACGGGAAAAAGCAGACCTTGGCTAAAATGATCTACAGACCTTGAGTGAAACCTGTTGAATCATTTTTCTCTGATAGCAAATTTGTCTGTTGTTAAGTTTGTTGTGTTAAAAATCAAGGTCCTGTCCTCCAACTGTCCTTCTTTTGACCTCAAGGTTCCCCTTTTATTAGGCTAAAAAATACCACGAGTTTTTCGCAGCACTACAAATTTAAAGTTGCAAATTTAGAATTATGATGCTATTATGTTTTGGTAACTTTACTAGTTTTGAATACTTGGTTGCCATAGTCTATTTTATAGCAGGATATATTATTAGCTGGTTTAAATGAAAACCAAGTACCATAATTATATATTATGATCACATTTTAAGGCTTGCCCATGAGGAGAGTGAGAAATCCTGCAGGGTCCTCCAAATTTCTTAAAAGGTCTTCCATAACCGTTTTGTTGTCTTTAACACTTGCTGTGGGAAACATTTAAACATGAAAATCCCGTATGTTTCATTGTAATGTTGGGCCATGTGGTATTTGTTCAAGCTAAATTACTAGCCTTATATTTTAGCTGAAGATAACAAATTTTGTTCTGTTTGTTCTGATCAGGACCTTTAAAACGTCTTGTAAAACCTGTATGTTTAAATTTAATTTAAAAACTAATAATTATAATGGGTACTGTTAGGAAAAGGACTGTGCTATACCCAACCAGTATAGGTGTAAATAGTACTCCATACTCTTAACCTTATCTGATAAAATAATTTTAAAAAAGCTCTGCAATTTACATTATACCTTATACATTTTAATTAAGTAGGCTACTTTTTTATATGAATGATGAAATTTAAATTTTGTCCTACAACTATAAACTATTATGCAGGAAGCTGAGAGATTAGCGGAAGAGCAGAGACTGAAAGAAGAAGAAGAAGAGCAGAGAAGAATGGAAGAAGAGCAACTGCGACTGCTGGAGGAGGCGAGGCAGGCAGAGCAGGAGAGGCTCAGGAAGGCGATCGAGGTAGGTCTAGACCACTAGTGCTCTGGGTATAAGTTGAACTAAAACTGGACATTATTAGGGGGATTTCCATCTGGAAAATTGAGGAAAGTAGATTAGTTATGGATTGATAATAGTTATGTAAACAATTTATAGTGGACATTTTTAATATAGGTAGAGGTATTATTTTACTTTTTTTTCATATTAATTTGCAACTAACAAAACGTCATAGCAGTCAATGCGTGCTGCTAATCCGTTTCCTTCAGTTAACACTTTGAGTGCGGTAAACATGTCCGCATGTGTACCCTAGGGCCTGAAAATTTTTTTAACATAAAATCTATCTTTTTTTATTCAGAATATAGGATCAAGGTTCCAAACTGCATTTCTGGTACTTTTTCACATAAAAAATGGCGTCTAAAATCCGCCGGGGCCCGCGCGAGAAAATCCGTAGGCGTCGAGCCTTCTAATGTCACGGACACAGGTTTTTACACTAAATATGGTGAATAGCACTAAACAAAATATTTACAATTATATACAGCCTCTTCCTCACTCCCAGTTACTGTTTATTTTACTCAGAGACTATCATGAAATTGCTCAAAGTAATCCCCCAAACACAATCCTGGCTTATCTAGACAAGTCACAAAAATTAAAATAATAAACCACAAATAATTTATTGAGAAGTATAATACTCAAATCACTAACATTTTTAACGTCAATAAGCTCGCAAAGTTATTGCGTAACTACCGGTCTCGGGAATGGTGGGCGACTCACGCAGAATGTAGGTCAGGACACCACAAACAACATTCACAGCAATCTCCAATATACTCCACGGGAGCGTGCCACACTGACTGATTTCATTTGCCGCGGCCTTGCCGGTCCCCTGTGACCGGGGCGGTCTGTGTGCGGCCTGTGTGACCCAGCGGCCGGTCACCGGTGACCGGCCCGCACTCAACGTGTTAAACAATTACATTTAGGTTTTTGTTTGTATAAGTCTCAGTTCCCGTTCCCGGTACTGAAACAATTTTATTCATGAAGCACATAAGTTGTACATAATTGTGTAATTTACATAAATGATAAGTTATTAATTAACATGTAATATTACATACAGTTTCAAACAAATTCAAATTTAATTAACTACATTTAATAGATCTCTTTATCCAAGATTGTAACTTTTTTCAAACACATCAAGGTCCACTGGTCGACTTATTTGAAACAGGTAAAAAATCATCTAGTTTATGCAGTGGACTATTATCATCTATTTTATGTAGTGGAGTATTATCATCTATTTTATGTAGTGGACTATTATCATCTATTTTATGTAGTGGACTATAATCATCTATTTTTTAGTGGTGTATTACTATTTGCTGTAGATTTTACAAGGTGCAGTCGTATCTGGTGTTTGTTTGTGGTCGGTATTTATCTCTAGTCGTTACTATGGACACTCATCTGTTAAGTCCAGTATTATAAAGGCTCATATACTATTCCATTATTTATTGCCAACACAAATTTTAATCGAGCTGGAAGCGAGCAATTCATTTTATTCCTTTGGCATAGTAATAAAACTATGTAACTTGTACAGGAGAAACAGAAAAGGGAAGAAGAAGAGAGGTTACAAAGGGAAGAGGAGGAGAAGCAAAAGCGAGAGAAGGCTGAAGAGGAGAGGAAAGCGAGAGAGGAGGCTGAGAGGTAAGAACATCTAGAGTGCTTGTCTTGTATAAGAAAATATTGGGGGCATTAGCCATCACTAATTATAAAACAAGTTTACCATGTTTTGGGATATAAAACATGATTAAATTTAGATCTTCAAGTGTGCGCTTCATGATGCGAGTGACCAGTGGTGTTCAGAATTAAAAAACACAAAACGTTATGCATCTTGTAAATATGTACATGAATAGTGTCAATACATTTACAACATCCAATGCAAAATAGAACTGAAGGGATTTTTTTATTGCAAATTGCATTATAATTAAATTGTTAAAAGTAAAAATTAAAAATATTAGTTAAGAAACCATTTAAATTCAAAGAAAATTGAAGTAGAGACATTTTGAAATGAAATATCAAGGGTTTACAATAAAAATCTTTAAATATTGACTTTGATACAGCTTGTTTTACTAACTTTCAGTATACAAAAGAACTCTTCCAGTAAATAACAACTTTTATACAAAATATGATATTTCACCATTTTTCTAAAACACAGAAAAAATCATTGTATGTACAATGAACCAAAAAAATTCTTGTTTGTTGCTCCTGAACTGGTTTTGCTAATTTAACCCTTCAACGTGTTTCGCCGTACATGATACGCCAGGATTTTTAACACCGCTGCCATGTTTTGACGTAAAGCGTACGCTCAGGATTGTTCCGTCAGATGCTTCCATCTAGCGGCTAAAGTCGGAACTATCTCGACGCGATCGATATTGCAGCACGTTGTAGACAAGATTTATGATTGAAACAGACAAAAAACAACAACATGCTATCCTTCTGTTGCCTTTGGTGATGAAATTAGTTCAACAGTGCAACAGCTGTTTGAGCAGACCAGTTTCTGATACTGTTGGCATGTTGTTTACTGTGCTTTTGTTTACACTTGACCATTTATAGTGTGTTTTATGTAGGTTAGGTTATTGAATTAGTTAGGGAACTAATCTTGTTCAATTTAAAACAAAACATAAAATGGTAAGAACCAGTAGTAATGCTTAGTTCCCAAAATATTGAAATTAAATCCAGCACTGATTTCCTTGGGTTATTTATAGATCAGCATTTAGATTGGAATGGCCATGTGAACAAAATCTTAACTAAGATCAGCTCTGGACTCTTTGCTCTAAAAAAATGACTGCCTATTGTAGTATTAATACATTACGAAACATTTATTTTGCATATATTCACTCCCATATTTCTTTTGGAATTTACTTATTTGGAGCAACATCAAAATTTAACCTTGATAACATATTAAAAAAACAAAAAAGTGCCATTAGAATAATGCTTAATTTAAAACAGGATGTATCTGCAAAAAAACATTTTATTGGTCTTAAAATATTAACTGTATATGGACAATACATTTTTAATTCCATTTTAACAGCAAAAAGTGAAATAACACATCTGGATTACTTCTCCTCAATTCACCAGCATAATACCAGAAATAAAGACAAGATTATTACAAGTCGTCATAAACTGAAATTTTTTTAGAAGAAACCAACATACATGGGACTAAAGTTTTTAGAGTATATTCCCAGGTAAATCAAATTAGAAAATGACAATACCAAATTCAAAAAATTCTTAAAAGAATATCTGATTAGCATTAGCATAGCTCCCTACTCATTAAATGAATTTTTCCACCTCTCGTAAAACTTGAAAGGTAATGTAGAAGGTTTATGGTGTACCTTCTATGTACCACGAGAAGTTCTATGTACCCTCTATGAACACGAGCAAGTTTCCCTGAGCATCTGGGAAAATGTAATAACCTTATAGTGTAAAAATGTGATTAAATAACAATTATTTACTTTGCTTTACTTAAAAAATGTAGGTTTGGTTTAATTTGTTGCAAATATGTATTAGATGTAAGAAAAGACACTTGAGACTATTCAATGTATACTCTGTGTACTGCCTATGAATAAAGAATTTTGAATTGAATTGAATTGAATACGTTCTGAAATCGTGTTTTGAGTATATAATATTAGTTTTATTAGTGTTTTTCATGTGTTTTGTGATATAAAAGTGCTTTAAAAAAGTCCCGCAACAAGAGGGGGTTTTCTTTTAAAAAGTCACGCGTTGAAGGGTTAAAACCATTACAATGAAAGAAGTTTTTTTAGGCAAATTATCGCCTAATTTACATTCAGGCTTCAATTTTCTTCACTTCCATGTATATTTACCACTGGGATTTATATTCAACTTGAAGTGGGATACCTTATTGGTTTAAATCCTAAATTGTTATTTTAGCAGATTACTAGTTTTAAGACTGCTATCCTATTATCAAATCCGGCGTCAAAATGTAATAGTTGAACTTATATTCACAGTGTAACGAGTTCACAAAAAAAAGTACTGAATAGAAGTTTCCCAGTGCAGCTTCCCGCAACTCTGTGCCTCAATCTGATTGAAAATTATGATTTTACTGCCAATTAAATTTTAGGAGCGGTTAACTGTTTTTGATCTAAGTTTGTAACCTTTTACATCTTAAAACATTTATACAATTTTTAATTATCAGTAATGAAAGTTCAAAGTAAAATAAGATTTCATAAGGTATAAAAAAAACTAGCAATTTTATCAGACAAATGACAATGAATTTACTGAGGAAAATATTGGTAGAATTTACTGAATTAGTTCTTTGAAGACCATAGATGGCGGCTCTAGTTGTTTAGCTGGTGCTGTTCTGATGGCAAACGCTGATCTTGTAATGGTAAAATTACAGATCGACAAGTAGTAAGTATATCATGCAATACATCTACTCCATGAGCACTGAGCATTCTGGCGCCGAGCACCCGCAGTGAACATGTTAAATGCTCGTTTAAAACTTGTACATGTCACGAACACAAACAAGAAACAAACTTTTTGTCTGCATGTCCAGGTACAGATTAAGTGTTGAGTAGTGTATATGTGAACCGATTTAGTGTTTACCCCTTTTTTACTTTATCAGTACACACACACCTATCACGTTTTATATTTCATTTTCAGGCTAAGACAAGAAATGGAGATTCGTTTAAAAAAAGAAGAAGAAGAAAGATTAGAGAGACGTAAGCGAGTAGAAGCCATCATGTCTCGGACCAGAGGCAAGGGCTCCTCAGCCAACAACACTCCGACCAAGGTAAAGGGAATGTTTCAACACAAGATAAAAAAAATCTGCTAAAGAAATGGAGGTGTGTGTGAAACATAAATTAAATGCTGTCCATGTATGGACAACTTGGTTTATAGTTTGTTAAATTTGTCACTTGTAATAAATAAAAGCTTTTTACAGTATGTTTAGCGGCAGAAAAAAATAAAAAACCTTGGGAAATCTGAATTTCAGAGAAAATTGGGGGATTCGTTTGAAATCAGAAATCAGGAAAATTAATTTAGATTAAAGAAAACCCGCTGTTGAGAGTTGCTTAAAAAAAGCTTCCATGGATGTAAAAAGACTGTCCCCCAAATCAAGTTCTTAAATGTAAATAACATAGACTTAACGTTTTTTGAAAAATACAAAAAAACATTTACTCGGGTCAAAAGATGTTCCAAGAACTGCCAGCACTAGGAATCAACTCAAACTTAGATAAAATTCCTTAGGGGAAATGGAAAAAAGCCAGTCTTTACTCCCTAAGAATTTTATGAATTGCAAAAGTTACTCTATAGGCCATCAAAACCCTTCCAGTAACAAAATCCAACCCATTGGCATAGTAAATTTATTATATTCACGATAACCTACAACGGGCTCCGATTGGTTATGGACTCCAGCAGCGAAATTTGTAACTAATGGCTGCAGGCAGCTATGGGTTCTCTCCGCTAGGGGTGGGGACTGCCTATAACCTATGTAGCGCTGGTCCCCTGGTCCTGGTGGCCGTATGGTCTAAATCGTAGAAACACCTTGGCCAGGTGTTCTTATGAAGTTTGCGGTTTCGATTCCTCCAAAACTGACCAGTTGTGCAACTCACAATGAGTTAACTGATCTGTGGCCCAAGTAAAATAACAGTGGCAGGCTTGCTTAGAAGTTGACGTGATAGGTTAATTCTTTGCGAGTTGCACATGGTCAACACTGATTTTGCTACATTTTACTTATGTTTACAGTGTGTGTGCCACTATGACTCTTTAAACTGGAAGAAAACTATATTTTGCGTAGTTCACACTTTCTGGAAAGTCAGAGAGAGATAGGGAAGGTCAGGGAATGTCAGGGGGAAAAGTTGGAAAAACACGAAATGTCAGGGAAATGCTTACTATTTTATACAAGTTAGGGAAAAATATTTTTATTTTAATCGTAAACGTAAAGCACTACTGTGGGAAAATCAAAACTTATATTAGAAAAAAGTGTGCATTCCGATTCGCAAGTCAGGGAAGATTAACTTTTTTAATTATAGAAAATCAACCTTTTGGTCAGTCAGGGAAATCATTAACCAAATAAAAGTGTGAACTATTTTTTTAGTTAAAATATGCCATTAATCCTTAAAAAAACACAAATTTTCTATTCCAATTCATAGTTTTTCAAAATGACAAGTAAGGAACGGAACTAGCTCGTAACTCTTAGCTAATGGGTTAACCTAATCAAGCTTGATGTATCAAAATTCCTTTGTGGCCAATTTCACGAAACTCCCAAGTACCAACTAGTACCAGTTCATAATGTCAAATAACCATGTGGTCGTTCTCAAGAAACAAACAATTTTTGTTTGACTAGGAAATGTATTGTTTTTTGACTAGGAAAAATTTCTTTAAGATCTGTGTATTGTAGTTGAACTTGACTATACATCGTGTTTGTGTGGCAGGAGGACGGTGAGGACAGCCCGGGCGAGGAGCAGCCGCGGAGGGTCGACGACCAGGACAAGTTCCTGACCTCGGAGAGGAGCCACTCGGCCGCCAACTCCACCAACCAGAACGGCCACCAGAACGGTGTTGACAACGTGTGAGTAGCTGCAAACTAATAATGAAGAACAATATTGTCCTGACTATTTGATAGAAAAGTAAAACTTGGCTTAACTTTTTTCTAAGGTACAAATAACATAGTTCACACTTTCTGGAAGGTCAGGGAATTTGAGAAAGGTCAGGGAATAAGTGGAAAAATGCCAAAAGTCTGGGAAAATGATTGATATTTTATACAAGGGGAGAATATTGATTTAAACGTAAACGCAAGTAGTACTCTGGAAAAATCTAAACTTATTAGCTTTTTTGGTAATTCGGTTTCTATGGTGTAAAGAAGAGGAAGTGAATCATAACTGGAAAGGCAATAAATGTATTGGACAACAACAAACTGAATATTAAAATAATAAAATAAACAGGAAAGCGTGGACAGATATGGGGAAGGTGGTGGCCGATAACAAAAATGATAACCTATGGTGAATTAATTACTTCACAATATGGTACAAATAATCTACGTATTGTATCGAGAACTGGTTCACAATTTGTTCCCTTACCAAACTTTACTGATCTGAAATTTGTTCTGTTTACCAGACCCATGAAGGTTTTATGGCATTCAGCTGTTAACTGAACCACTGGGCGGGTTCATGATACAGTTTATGTAACGAAAGAGAGTTCAATTTTATTTAAATTATCCAACCATAGTTGGACTATTTCATTAACTCATACGTTTGATTTTATTGAGGGAAGTTCTGTGGCACGAGTTTAAACTGCAACCTCCTTTCAATAAATTTACTAATTATATAAATGATGTATTGCCTATTAAAACGGCTCAAGGAACAACAAGGTTCGTAGAGCTTTCAGACCAGGTGTGCTGAGTTGATCTGTTTAAGGTTTTGTACTTAACCGGAAGAGACCTCGTAAAAACAGGTGGAAGGTCACGTGATCACCAATCCAATCTGCAGTGTTGCTGGAAACACGACATTTATCGTACGAGTACCATATTTTCCTCATCAGTGTAATTAGAATTAACACTGTTTAACTGCTTCCATTCTATGATAAGCTATTATTTTATTAAACTAATATATTGTTTTGATTTATTTTTATTATTATATTAATGGATTAAGGGTTCAGTCCAGTGTCCAGTGACAATTTAAAAATAGCTGTACCATTATTATACCCTTAAGGTTGGCAACACTTTATGGTATGTTGTTGATTTATGAATCAGCTGGCGCCCTCGTAAGACATCTTTGCTGCGAACAGTACTCTTATGTAAATAAGCACACCTGGTATGGAAGCTCTACGAACCTTGAAGGAGCAATACGTCTAATATCTCCAGATATCCTAAATCGTGTATGGCAAAAACTTGTATATCGTTTGGTTTAAACAGAACTTAATAAATAGAACCGAGAAAAAATAAATAAACTATTTCATCTCTTCATTTATTTATTTCATCTTTATTGTAAGCTCTTTGTGTATTTTTGGAAATAAACTACAGTAGACTCCCGATTATCCGCGGTAATGGGTGGCTGAGCGATCGTGTATAATCGAAATCGCGGATAAACCAAACCTAACCTAAAACACACTTGAAATAGTTAAAAACGATTGTGAGAGCAAAATAATAAACTTTAGGCTACTGAATGTTAGGTTTAATAATGTGAAAGACTTCAAATACAAGATTACTGTACGTACCTTTTAATAAACACACAATTATTTTACAAACAATATTTTCACATCGGTAAAAAACCAGTCCAATACGTGAGACAAGTGCACTATATTACAGGCCTAATGTCGAAGTTGCCGTCTTTATTGGCTTCGAGGAAAGTAACCATGAGATCGCACAACGAGGTGTCATGTTTCCCTTCCAAGAAGTCCAATTGTCCCTCTGCATAATGGCGGGCAGTTGCGTACGATATGGCGGTCAGGAGGGATGGCGCGAGATGACTAATGTTTTGGCTGGCGGGCGGGCGGGCTTCCGTTTGACCGCTAGTAACCCCTTTCTCTCGCCCAAGGCCAAGTGCGTCGCGCGCGGTAGCTATAATTTGCAGGCGCGAGGTAGACGTTTACGCGCTAAACTTCGCTTGCCGCAGTTGCTTTTTTTTTTTTTTGGCTGATCGCGGATAAGCCGCAACGCGGGTAATCCGGTCGTGGATAATCGGGAGTCTACTGTATGTTTAAATCGGACCATGAATGTTTTACACACAATGTGGTTACCACTATGGAACACTGCAATATAACTGAGGATGATTCTGTACTGAAGTTGAGATTGAGGTCTCTTCTGCTGGTGAACCCAATGCATATTTTATCAGTAACATTCAGGGATTTACTTTTTTTTCTAAATAAATAACTTTGTGTGCGCGGTAAACTGTATGTTTACTTAAAAAATTATAGGCTTGATTAATTATTTTCCATTAATAGTGAAGGTTATTTATACATGAATTGGTTATTGCATTATGCACTAATAGTTATTTTCTCCAATTCTGATGTGATTGTAATAGTATGGCAACACAAATACTGTCAAATGGTTTTTATCTACTTGTCTTTAAGGGTTGGTGGGGTGTTTAATTATTAAAATTTTAGTAAAACTTGATTTTGTTGAAAGTGTATGATGACCCAGTCTTGGAGTTGTGGATAGAAGGTCAGCAGCACCACTAATCAGTATGGCATGATCATTTAATTTGTAATGTCCATTTTAATTAGTTATGTCTCATTTATAGTACCTGTCATCTTTAATTAGCACTAAAACATTAATAAATAAATAAATGTATAGTTTTAAATTTGTTAGGATTGAATTAAAGTTACATTTTGTTTGATAGTTTTGGTCTATTGAACTTTAGATTCACTCTATATTACTTTATTTCATACAATGTCATAGAAATTTAATTAGTTGTCATAGTAGTTTAGGTTTTAGTTTATAGAAAATGTATGTGAAATCATTATTTGTGTTGTCTTTTGCATTGATAATAATGTATTTCAATAGAATTATGCATAGTATATTTAAATAGATAAATATGTTATTAATTGCTAATATTTTATGATTGTCCAATAGTTATTTCTTAAATATTTTGATGTTCTTTAGGGGTGTGGGAGTAGTGATTCTTTGGATTGAGTGATATTATGTTTTCCGTCGTCATTTGCAGGTGAAATTACGTGACCCAGTCGCCATTTTTGGCCTATATCATGTTTCTCATGTCGTAATTTACGGGCAATGTTACGTTGTCTTATCATAATTTCAGTCTAATGTTAAGTGTAGCGTCTTCAATTATAGCCTAAATTACATGGTCCGGTTTGGTTGTTGTTTTGTTGACCAATTAATGTTTTCCGTTGTCATTATTGGCCAATCTTGTATGGTACAGTTGGCTTTAGTGCCGTTTTATGCGATTCAGCAGTTCACAACAAGTAGCAATCCTCCAAAGATCAGCAGGAAATACTCACTCGAACTTTAGAGTATTTTTCAAAAACTCGAGTCGAGTACCGGTATTGAAATATTTGGCCGAATAACTCGATTTTTCGAGTACTCGCACACCCCTAGTTTTCTTATATAGGTGAATGTCTGAATTTGGTATAAATTAAAATTGGTTTATGTACAGAAAATGTTGTAAATGTATATAGATGCGTATGTCAATATGCCTAGTTTTCTTTCTAATGTAACCACTTTATGTGTTTTTCGTTTAACATATTCTCTGATGTGTTAAACAAATGTTAAATCGTTAATCTTACGAATGTAGTGGAATTTACGGCTTAGCTGAAGTTCTTGCTGTACTCTTAACATTATTTCAGTATTATGTTAATTTTGTGTTTAGCTGTAGAAAACTAGAATTGTAGTACTAATTATGGAAAAAAGTTGGGGTTTTCTATTCAATTAACCAATATCAAAAGCTGTTAAGAAGTCTTGTCAAAGAATTTTCGTTGGGGACAGGGAGATGAATGAATATATGTAATTTCTTGAGTGATTCTGAGGAAATGTTGTCAAAATGAGTTGTTGCCCAAGATCATTTAGGTTTTACGTTAAACTCAAGTTTTAGTGTTAATAATATTAATACCTAAAAGAATACCTTGAGGGGCCTCTCCAGTTTAAACAAATTAAGCCCCTTCTAGTTTGAAGTGTGAGAGAGGTATTGGATCTGGACCAATACCTAATCACACTAAAGACTAAAACGTTTTTACTCTTTGAACGTTTCAAAAAGCCTGCAGCTGCTTGTATTATATTGTTGATGATTTTTACTTTAATTGTTTACTGTCTGAAGTCAAATATTTGTTATCAACAAGTTTCACAAATTTACAGCTGTTGAGCTGTTTGTTAGTGATAACTGAAGATTGCCAGATTGACTACTTCGGATTGCAACCATCAGTCAAAATCGATAGTAACAATTGTTTTTATCGGTTATTGACAATTTTTGAATAATTCTTTCAATTCTTAATCAAAATCAATCAATCAATCAAAGGAACAAAGGAAAGGAACAGCTGATGATCTCGCCCAAAAAGGGTCATCAAATGATGGACAAAAAATATCTTAACAACAATACTTTTTTATCCAAGGAATAAAACGAACAACTTTAGCATCTCAACACGTTTTCAAAACAGCTGCTTTTGAATATTTCTTCATTGGCCTGTATTTTTGAATCAATACAATTTGAATATTTTCCAAAATACATTCCTGCATCACACACTTATTTAATCCAATGTCGTATTTTCATCCCTTGTTTGTTTACAGGGTGGAACAGAAGAACGTAACCAATAACTTGCTGGACCTGAGTATAGAAGGGGTGGGGGGCGTGACTCCGCTGCCGCAGCC
Source organism: Allygus modestus (assembly GCA_963675035.1). Classification (NCBI taxonomy): domain Eukaryota; kingdom Metazoa; phylum Arthropoda; class Insecta; order Hemiptera; family Cicadellidae; genus Allygus; species Allygus modestus. Next base: position 15,288,057 of record OY776116.1, read on the forward strand.
AATCACGGACCAGATCCTGACCCCCTCCACCCACACGGCCACCGCCACCAATGGCAAGCTGGTCAATGAGGACAGCGTCAACTTCAACACCAACTCCACCAATCCCTTCATCGCCGCCTTCCAGGAGAACAAGAAGCAAGACACCGTCAATGGTGAGTGGAGGGGAGAGGGAAGCTTATTCTGAAAATTTGGGTTCATCCAAATTTTTATACAGTCAAACCTTCATGTAACTAATTTTAAGGGACTGAATAACAAACTTGTTATGTCAAGACATATATGTTACAATGAGGTTCGTTGAACTGGGGTTAGGTTGGCTAAGATTTTGCTATACCTCAAACTTATTGCTCTTATCAACAAGTTAAATTGAATTGAACCTTATTAAAATGCTGTGGTTAGACACAATATGGAATATCTAAGTTTTATCTCAACACTAAAGGACACTGTTTTCTTTTGTCCGCCACCAGTACTGCACAACTTGTTATTAGTGAATTTCCTTTGGAAAGTGAACTATTAGCATGACCCGCACGGTGAAACTTAAGCCCGGGACCACCATAAAAGTTCCTAACGTGACCCCCTGAACACGTTTTGGGGGGTCGTTCAAAATTTTATATATATATATATATATATATATGTGTGTGTTTGCACTCTAGCGGTCGCATTTTTTGTCCGATTAACTTCAAATTTGGTAGGGACGTTCCTTTCTGAAATCAGTTGGACAAGTTCGTTGGGCAAAAGAATCGTAAAACTCCAAACCCATTTTTTGGGGATTAATCTTTCAAATTTCGAGTTTTTGGGCCCAAAAAGGGTCTAAAAAGCCCCAAATGTAAAATTAATGCATGTAAAAAGATGGGAATTAGTGAGACGAAAGTTTTAAGCCCTCTCTCGTCATTCTAGCATAAATATTTACCGAGTTATTAAAGAAAATGTGTTTCGACTAAACACAGTACGTTGTCTTATGGGGGTTTTACCCTAGAAAAGCCTGCTACTCCTTTGTTAGAGTACTTTTATCATCCCCAGCAACCTCACGCCTAATTTCAAGCCTGACTGGACCTTCTCCTAACATTATAATGCGCAAAATTGTATTCCCAGCTTTGCAGGTAAATGAAACCAGGAGCATCAGAACAGCCAAAAAATCAATGTTTTCAGATTTCAATAAAAATTGGAATACTAGTATGTTTTTACACTAATTTTAAGTTTTAAAAGTTTTTATGTGGAAATTCACTTCCCTCACGTCAGCGTGCTGCGTGCGAACTCGTTTTCCCACGCAACTGATATACTGACTGAGAAGTTGAGATATTATTGATTTCTGGAATTTATGATTGTAAAGGTTTTACATTAAAACATTTGATTTACAGAGGTTAATTTTAATTTATTTTTGCTGGTGTAGTTATAAATTTGTTTCATTAGGTTCTAAACATGTAATTCATAATGTAGAGGTATAATTTGCATGTGTGTTATGGCTAGTTCAAGAGGATTTTAAAAATTACTTAAATCAAGGAATTCATTATATTGAGGTTTGTTATGTCATGGTTTGAAAGTCTCGAATGTTCTTTCTTATATAGGCATGTGACAACTTCTTTTAACAAATAAAAGTTGTACTTATACCAGTTGTTTTCCAGTATATGATAAGATATGATTTTGTTTTAACTTCACATGATTGCTGCCACAATCATAAAAATATTGATATTTTACTACAAGAAAAATACAGACATGTTCGCAAGAATGCGGGGACTGGCTTTCTAACAGTTGGTCGACGCATTTTTGCGGCAGTGTCCACTTGTTATTGAGAAGTGTGATTCAAAGTACTAGGATATTGTTAAGGACTTTAGGATGCCTAAAATAGTAAAACACCTTTTGATAACTCCATTTTGTTTTGCTTTTTTCTAATGGGAATTATTTTCCACTGCAAGTTATTTTAAACATGTAAAATGTATCAACGATTCTGTAATGAGTAATGTCTCTAATCTGGTTTATTTTTTCTGTTTCAGATCTACTGTCATAAGCTGTGCTGTCGTCGTAATAAAAATGAACTATTTAATTAAATGTAAAATAATTTAAAGAAATCCGTGCTGTATTATCTTAATGGGCGATTTTACTGTTTCGATACGAGGAGTGCATGATGTAAATACGAGAATCTGGGTTGCGATACTAACGATTGACATAATAGGTTTGCAAATATCATCTACGTTACGTGTTATCTATTGTATAAGAAACTGTTTTTCAAGATGGTTTTTAGCTGTATGTTTATATATCATGAAATGGTTCATATTTGTATTTTTGTAGATTCTTTGCTTACTGTTGATGATTATAAATTATGTTGTGCAGATATTTATTGAATCACGAGGAATAGTTTTAATTTAATTTGATTCGATTCAATTGCTTAAAATATTGTTACGACTACTAGTTATCGTTTGAAGTCGAATTATGATTGGGTGAGAATGCTACTAAACAATATCCATGTGCTCGAATATTTCCGATTGTAAATAGATTACCGATGTCCGATCGTTGTTTGTATTCCCGCGACTAGGACCTTGTATAAACTAACGGCGCTGTTTCCGACCATTATTTTTGTTACTGTAGTCCTTCGCTTGAACTTTACATGAATGTTATATAATGGTGCACCTGCGACCGCAGAAGATGGTGTCCGATGGCGTCGTACGATAGAGAGTGTGATGTATATTCCGAGCAGTCTGCGTACTGTTCATTGTTATTTTTATTATTAACATATTTTTTTAAACTAATATATCGTGTTTTATAGTTTCTTTTTTAAATTAGGATGATTGTTAGATACAAAACACAGAATATATTTATAACACTGGAAAAACGATAAAGTAATACATAATATATCCGTTTCAGTGCAATCGTAAACCGATCTCGGGTATATCACAGACGCAATATTTAATTGTAGGTGGAAAATTCTACTTTGATAATAATTGACTGCATCGCTTTAATTACTATAATTTTAGAATAATCGTGTAATATAATATTTAGATTGATTATATGGCCTTAAATGTTTTTACCTATTTATTTCGGATCATCGATGCAATCGCTGTTTGAATACTATTTTTACAATCACTTAAACGCTATGTTAGTACGTGGGACGAGATGCGTGGGGATGAGCACTTTCCTAGTCAGAGTGGATGTGGTGTAAATATCCTCACCCGCGCAGCAGCTCACAAGTGCTCTGTATCCGACTAACACTACATACCATTAAATACATCAATCAATTACGTTCATCGTCTTTCATTGCTCCTTCTCCTTGTCCTGTCAGGATTGCTGTGTGGAGGTGAGTATCTTGAAGGTTCCCTCAGGCTTGGTGCACACTACATCGGACTCCGAGAAGTTAATGCCGCTCCAACGTAGTGTATTGCGCTGTGCCTAACTTGGTGCGGGGTTCTCACCTCACCGCTTTGTGTAAGAAGGTGGTTTTGAGGCTCTAGTCTATCATGCAGAAAAATCTACATTACCGCGAGGATACACGTGGCAAGTAGGAGTGGGCGAGTTATGAGTTTCCACTAATTTTAGCGAATTTCCCTTATAGGGAAGAAGCTATTACCGTAGTCGGCATGGTAAGACCTAGGCCCGGGACCATGATAACTTTTCCTTTTGAGGTCCCCAGACCCCAAAAACACCATTCATTCAAAACTGTATATATATATATATATATGTGTGTGTGTGTCCGTGAGCACGATAACTCTCGTAAAAATTATCCGATTTTAATGAAATTTGGTATGAACGTGTAAAGCAACATTTATGACTTTAAGTTCGAAAACCAGCCAGATCGCACCATCCAAAGGGGTATGTTGGGGGGGTTTTGTACCCCAAAAATGCGTTTTTTGAATTTTTTACATGTATTTTTTTTAAATCAAATTTTAGTTTTTACCATTGGATTCAGCTTAAAAAACACACAATTTGGTATTTTGATCATTTCTCTACGTCAGTAGGTTACCGAGATATTGAAAGTGCTAAACACAGTACGTTGTATAATGTTATTCTTATGGAGGAAAATAAACATTTTATATCTCGCTTATTTATGAACGTATACTGACGAAACTTGGTATACGGCTTCATTTGGTTGTGGACCATTGATATTTGCTCCAAAAAACGATTTTTTACCCAAGGCTCCCGTAGCAGCAAACCTGCGTACTCAGCCCCATGTTATTCTTATGGAGAATAAGTAACGTGTTATCTGCCTTCATTATGAAAATAAATTAATGAAATTTGGTATGTGGCTTTACCTACATGAGTTATATTGATATTTGTATAAAACCCAATTTTTTGTGTTCCTTGCTTCAGCAAACCTGCATACTCAGCCGCCATGTTATTCTTATGGAGAATAATTAAAATGTCATTAATCGTTTATTTATGAATGTATTGATGAAACTTGGTATGTGGCTTTATGTGGTATTAAGATATATATGCATTGGAAATTCGCTGAGTACGCAGGTTTGCTGCTATGGGGGTATTCAAGTATTAAGAACTTCTCAGTAGTCAAATCGTGTAGTAAAACTATAAAAATTGGAAAAAGTTAGATTGTAGGCCTAGTCCAGAAATGGTTAATAAACCTACTAGGTTAGCATTTTTGAAACTAAGATAAATTCATTAGTCAGTAATTGTAAAGTAAAATAAATAACAACATTGATAATACAATTTTATTCAAATTCAATTGTATACGTTTGATTAATAAATAATATGTAAAAACATTGTTTTTCAATATAAAAAAGAGGTTTCTGCTTTTTAAAGAATTACTCCAAATACTGAACTCAACTCTATTAACCATTTGAAGAAGTTCAGAACGTTCAGAAGTTTCAGAAGTTAAGAAGTTCATTTTCAGAAGTTTGCTAAACTTCTCAAAGAAGTAGTTAAATCTGTGATGTTTTGTTGATTTTTTAAATGTATTGAACGCCTGAATAGTTAAAATAAAAAACCTGCTTCCTGTAGACACACACAGTTAAGGATAGGTAAAAAGTAGCATAACACCTTATCAGATGTCCAAATTACAAAGAATCCACCCATCCCGACAGCGTGGACCCGAGCCATCCACCGTTTGCTTAAGGTCCACCCTCCCCTTCAACTCTGCCACAGACAGGTGAACTTTCCATGAGTTGCACATAAAAATCACCGACTGTGATGGGATTCGAACCATCCAAGAACACTTCCATCCAAGTGTTACCCCTGGCCGGGAAGGTAACGCCTTAGATCGCACAGCCACTGATCAGACTAGCAGCTGCAGTGGACCAGGGGTATTGGAGCCTAGACGCTGGACGAGGTAGTTCACTTTGTGTCTACCAGGTTGCACCACATGTCAGACACAGACTGCAGACTGAGCTCGTAACAGTACAATCGCTTATGCAGCAGTAACAAATGTTTATTGGTGGCAGATTCAAAATTCGATTTATAAAGTACTTAAAAAGGTTAAAAAAAAACATTACTTGCCCAGACCCCTAGGTAAGGATAAGGAAAATGATTGTTGCAGGATTACTCTTTACGTCCAAAATGTTTATATAATCAACACACGCTCAACAGAATTTAAAAGAGGAAAAATGGTGTTTCACTTGTTTTTTTTAGAATTTCATAATAATTTCTTTAAGCCTGAAAAATCTCTTCTATATTTAAAGGGGCTTGTAATCATGGCTTAGTTAAAAAAAAGTAAACAACGGTAGCAGAGTATAGTTTATTCCACTTTAATAAAGCACCTCAACTTTAATTAAAGTGTTTATGTACAGAGAGCAACTCCACAACCCTTACATAACACCACCCAGCAGGGGTAGACAGGTAGACCAAAGCCTTAATTCAAGTAGTCTTAAGTATATCACAATTTTCTTAAAGTCTCTGGAGATAACTACCAATTAAAAACTTTTCAAAGTTTGCCTATTTGTTGTTTCTATTTGTTTGTTGTTTGTGCCTATTTGTTAAGTCTAACTATATTCTGTAAAGGTAATGTTTACAATTAAATGGGCAAAATGCCACCGTTTTAAATGTATTAATTTGGTATACTAAATTGGAATAGTTAACAGGGTTAACACTTTAATTTTTGATGATTGTTCATATTACTGATTTTTATGAAATCTGATTTGCTACACTTATGGTTGGTTTACATGGCAAAAAGTGCACATATCATTGGTAGGTTTGAAAAGTGTCACAATTTTTTATGAAAATGGTCTTGTATATTCACACTTTATGTTTAAACATTTCTGGTATTAAATTATCAGCTCCTTACAAATATGTAAAGCATGTTATAGATGTATTGATAAATAGTTATTTTTATACATATTTAAAATTACTAAACTGAAATGGTAAGAATTTGTAATGAAACCTATCCTCCATTTCCTGATGAATTATAAAATCAAATTTATACAAATCTTCAAGAGTGGCTCAACATCCGACTGTTCTACTACTACGAGACAACTCCTGAGGTAGGTAACAAATAAATCCGTGAATATTATAACGGTAAGATTAATTCATAACTTATTAGTGTTAAGGAGTAACCGAAAGTAATCATTTGGAGTTGAGTACCTCAAGTTAGTGAAGTGGACGTTTTGATCTGTATGCTTGACCATAGAAGATTGTTTGTATATTTATGTACACCATATTTTAAATATGGTTACATGTTCATGAATGTAAGGGCGAAATACTTGTCATCTTCAAGAATTTTTTAAAAGGACTTGTTTTCCCATGTTACTCTATTGCTAACCTCCTCTGCAACAAAGTAAATTTTGTGTAGAGAAGAACTAATTGTCAGTATGGGTTTAGACTTTCGACCTTGTGCCTGATTTAAAACTCAACATTTTGGGACAGCTTTAGGCTAATCCTGATATTCAGTTTTATGGTAATACGTTAAAGTAGTGTTTTGTTTTTGGTATGTCAAGGTTTGGGGGGTGTGGTCGCCAGCCACCCATATTTCCATTCCCAAGACTGCGTTGCTGAAGGCAGCACTGCTCATGGTTTGTTACGTATTTTTACCCTGTAGTACAGAGGGAGAATAAGAAACAAACAGCAACGTTAAAATAATGACGTAAAATAAAGCAGTTTTGGTAACAGGTTGAAAAAAATGGTTAAATTAATTTATTAACGCTTAAAATTCAATGTGAAATTATTTTATGAGACTTAAACAGCAAAAATAATTTTATTGCGAGGCCCCCTGACATGAGGTCCTGCCCACTCCCTTATAATCACATACAGTACAGTTATCCCATGTAGCCAGGGGTGCCTGCACCTACAAGGCCAATAATTAATACTCCCCCCCCCCCCCCGATTTACAAGCTGACGAGTGACAAATTTAAATCTCCCCCTAAATTTTCATATGTAACCCAAATATTAAAATCCATATATTGGTACAGTTCGGGTCACAGTGCTTGGTATCTGGTTAGCGTATGCTCTGGAATGACTTTTTGCCTCTATTTGGCTTAGTACCATTAGTGTTACAGTCTACTTTTGCCTACAGAAAGAAAAAATCACTTATTTAAATTTAAAACGTTTGTTTTGGTTGTGTTTGTTAATGTCTACTTTTATTTACGAGGAATTTCAGTAGTTTCTCGCCTTTCACAGGTGCCAAGCACCGTGAAACGAACTAATATTTCGATTTGACCTGTCCTATGTTAAATAAAAAAAACTCTAGGACTAGTCAAATTGCCTTAATTTTTGTTTGAATTAACTTCTGTGCTGTGCACCCTTTTCCATGCATGGGTGTCCACATCATGGTTACGTATAAAGAAATAAACATAAGTTTGTTTTTCCTTTATTCTTTTTACCCATGAATATCATCGCAAAATATGTTTCTGGTCAGTTTGGTAAGTCTGACAAAATTATCTAATATTAAACGCAGACACACACAAACCACGGTGAACATTATTTATGACTATTTTGCAAGTCAACAAAACTGTGGAAGGTTTTCACCTTGTGGTGTTTTATCCCCTAGAATTATAAACTAAATTATTACGATTACATTCACTTCAACTTTGCAAGGGTAGCTGAATCTGGTGTAGAGCTATAGAATACTGCTGTATTTTAAATGGTGAAGCTGTAGCGGTTCCAAGTTTATGCTTTTCTGCCCTGGACCATTATGTCCAGGGCAGAAATAATTCATTCATTGCGCCTATACTCAAGAAAACTATTATCTAATATATCTGTTAATTACCCTTGAAAATCACTCCAGGAACGGTGGCTACATTCAAAAGATTACGTACCGCGCTAAAGTAATCCTTCCAATTCTTCTCACCCCCACATTTGGGAACATTCTTGAAACGTGCCACATTTTGGGAATTATGTGTTTTTATATTTCCTTTTGGGGATGTTTCTGGCATTTTACTTTTTTTTTTTATTTCAACGCCAGAGGCATTTTGTTTAAAGCGTATAAACGCTTTTAAGGAAAAGCGGCCCAAACCCATCAACTTGTATGGATGTCGCCGAAAAACGAACCCAAGCCCCCTTCAACCGAAGTCCAAACTATGACCTTTCGCGTCATATACTTATTACCACAGAAAACAGAGTTCATATTTTATTCTTTTAAATGCGAGAGCCCAGCGGAAAACCTAAATGAATCTAAAATAGAGGTGAATCATTTACAGCGATGTGCTAAAGCGTGGCAGGGGCGGATCCAGAGGTCATGTTTGGGGGGGGCGGTCACCGAAAGTTACCCCTCCCCCTTCCCTGTGGATGGTCCCTGGCACCCATTATTGTTTTTAACTATATGAAATTATACAAGAATGAAAGTAACATAATAATCAACATAATATATCAATAACCTTGTACTCAAGAAAAAATAAATCTTAACTTTATAAACAATAATAATAATATTTATTCCATGACAATGTTTAACAATGTGTTGGAATTTACAAAACAAAATATTAAATTTATGGGAAAATCTTTAAACCAGGTAAGCTAAACAAAAATTAACTTTAGTTCTACTGCGGTCTGACCGAGAATAAAAATAAAATATTTAGGCATTACACTTTTTTCTACGTCATCTGTAGGCGTCTAAGAACAAGCAAGATGCCTAAATAAACAATTTATCTTAGTATTTATCCACGCAAAAAACTATTTATGAAACGTATTTGAAATCTGCAATACTGAACTATGCGAAGATACAATTAGGAATGAAGCTGACAGCCAAGATCAACCACTCGAAAAATTAAAATGTCGTACCTCATTTGTACAAAATAAAATACTTGGCGTATGAGCTTATGTTTGCACGCAATGTAATCTTTGTTTCCTCTTATTTCATTACATATAATTCGAGGCACTTTTTGCTTCTAGCCTAGCCACTGTATAGTTATTGCCTAGCAACGGATTACGCGGTTTTAAACAAAAATCAAACCTAACCTGTAAACAAAACACCGCTGATGGCAATTTGCTATAAATATTGGTCATAAGTTAATTTTTAACGATTATTTTCTTAATTAATTAATAGTGTCTGTAATGGTTGTTTCAGCATTAATAAGCAATTATTTGAATTTTCGATACCATTTGATACGATACTGAAGGTATCGATACTTTGGTTCCAATAGTATCGGGTATCGATACTTTGGATTCGATATTGTATCGATACCAAATATCGGGTCCAAGCCAGTATCGGAACCAAAGGAACGTCCCTAATAGCAAACGATGGTAAGTGGGCGAAATCCAGAAAAAAAACGAAAATCACCGAATACAACTGTAGCAACCTTTGCTGCTAAAATTTACCTCCAAGACTATGTTGAAAACACTGCATTTTCGGTCTGTCAACTGGCAAAACTGCAACAACGCGATACTCCATGTTTTTGCAAGACGCTTGTAGGTTAAATACATGGATCTAAGTAATGTTATATCCTAAAATGGAAGTTTAAAATCTCACCTGTCTATGGTGTGAAATTTATTTCATTTATCGAATGTTTAGGTTCGTTAGTTTGAATTTTGAAGTAACCTTGTAGACGGGAGCGGCAAAATTTGACTCTCGGAACCGAAAAACGGGGTTTCGTGAAGCTTTTGCTGCTTACATTTTCATTCGGATTTATTCAAACGTTCATCGTATGCCTGAATAATAAAATAAAACACACAAATTCTTAGGTTGGGGGGCGACCGCCCCTACCGTCCCCCCTTGGATCCGCCCCTGAAGCGTGGTGATAGAGAATGGTGTCGTCAGCATGCCGTCGGGCGTTGGGGTAGTGGCTCTGTGTTGTGGTGTTAGTAGGAACTCGTGCCGCCGCGACCGGGCAGCGCTAGTGTTGGTAAACACAAGTCATGTAATCATGAATCATGATCATATAGAGGGGACTGCTCTCTTCTCACCTCTCGCGGCCAAGTCGTGATACGTTCTCCGTTCTCCACCATTACAACGTCGGTTTCAATAAACAACGATGGTCATTTATATAATTTGCATTGTTGTAATTCGCTTAGACTGGTGAAAGTGTGACACGACATTTTTTGGGGGGGTTTTTACATGGAAACAGAAGACTGATTCAACAGAAAATATTGAATTCATTAGAGACCGGGAACTGAATAACAATTTCGGGCTCAGGGCCAAAATTTTAAACAAATGTCAGCTACTATTTTTGCGGATTTGCTCATTCTTTCTTGTTAAATATTAACTGGTCCAATGGCTTTCACTCGGGGTATTAATAAGTAAATTAACTCAATTTTTGAAAATTATGTCCAAAAACCAAATATAAGAAATCGCATACAGGCTGTTAAAATGTGAGTAAAAAAAGTGACGTCCAGTTATATGATCTCACTAATTCAACAAGAAAACTCCTGTTGGTAATCGTTCCGCAGATGTTGACCCAAGTTCAAGTTCCGGATCCAGTTTTTTACGCCAAACCGGCGCCTCAACGCGAACCCTCGTCAACATCTCACAAAAACACTTTCCCCGACGGGGCTGCTGTTGAGAAAGTAGTTTGTTGATAGTAGCTAGTAACGACGTCACACTAATTACAAAATTTGTAATAATATTTAATATATTTTTACCTCAGAATATCTAAAAGTTAAAATGTGTAACAGTTTGAAAACTGTTTGTTAAAACGTATAAAATGTGTTAAGAGAGAAGGTCTAGGAAAAAAACCTCAACCTATCTGAATCCATGTAGAAGGATCATATTTTATAAACTGACGAAATTTGGTATATAGCTTCATCTGGTTGTGGTTTATTGTTGTTTGCACAAAAAAAATTTTCACCTATGGTTCCCATAGCAGCAAACCTAGGTATTCGGTCCCCATGTTACTCTTATGGAAAATAATTAAAGTGTTATATATCGCTTATTTATGAATGTATATGGATGAAACTTGGTATGTGACTTCACTTAGCTGAGTTCTATTGATATTTTGCATAAAACCCCATTATTTTGTCTTCCTTGTTGCAGCAAACCTGCGTACTCATCCCCAATGTTATTCTTATGGAGAATAATTAATATTTTAAATATCGCTTGTTTGTGAATATATTTCTTATGAATCCTGTTAAGTGGCTTAGTGTGTTATGTTATAATTCATTGGAAATTCGCTGAGAATGCAGGTTTGCTGCGACGGGGGTATTTTTTTCATGTTTGATTACTTATTTTACAGTTTATAAAACTTAAAGCGCAAATCATGGAGAAGTCAGTTTTTAAGGTTATGTTAAACAGAATTTACATAACAATTATTAAACGAGATCGCACGCAGCACGCTGACATGAGGGAAGTGAATTTCCATATACAAAACTTTTAAAACTCAAACCCAGTGTAAAAACATACATTTATGCCAATTTTATTGAAATCTGAAAACATTGATTTTTTGGCTGTTCTGATGCTCCTGGTTTAATTTACCTGCAATGTAAGGAATACAATGTTGCGCATTATAAGGTTAGGAGAAGGTCTATAAAGGCTTAAAAGTAGGCGCGAGGTAGCTGGGGATGATACAAATATACCAAATAATGAATAACATGCTTTTCTAATGTTAAACCCCCATCAGACAACGTACTGTGTTTAGCCGATATACATTTTCTTTAATAACTCGGTAAATATTTATGCTAGAATGACGAGAGAGGGCTTAAAACTTTCGCTTCACTAATTCCCATCTTAATATATGCATTAATTTACGTCCGGGGCTTTTCTGACCCTTTTTGGGCCAAAAAACTCAAAATTTGAAAGAATAATCCCCAAAAAATTGGTTTAGAGTTGTCCGATTGTTTTGCCCAACGAACTTGTCCAACTGATAATAGAAAGGAACGTCCCTACCAAATTTGAAGTAAATTGGACAAAAAATGCGACCGCTAGAGTGCATACACACACACACACACACACACACACATATATATATATATATATATATAATTTTGAACGACACCCCAAAACGTGTTCAGGGGGTCATGTTAGGAACTTCTATGGCGGTCCCGGGCTTAAGTTTCACCGTGCGGTTCATGCTAATAGTTCACTTTTCCATAGGAAATTCACTAATACAATTTACCAAACCTAAAAACACCTCTTCAGCAGCTCTTTGACGGCTCAGTGCTGAAACTGAATGCAATTTTTATCTTCAGCAATAACGATTGAATATAAAATGGAATAAATAACCCAATTAGTCAATCTATTTGTTGTTATTTCATTAAAGCTATATCAAGGACATATTCTGTAAACCTTATAATGCAAAAATAAATGTTTACTCTGTTAACCTTACAAACTAATTCACCCCCATTACTTTGAGTACCATGAAGGAGTCAATAAATTTAAATACCCCCGTAGCAGCAAACCTGCGTACTCAGCGAATTTCCAATGAATATATATGTATCTTAATACCACATAAAGCCACATACCAAGTTTCATCAATATACATTCATAAATAAACGATTTATGACATTTTAATTATTCTCCATAAGAATAACATGGCAGCTGAGTATGCAGGTTTGCTGAAGCAAGGAACACAAAAAATTGGGTTTTATACAAATATAAATATAACTCATGTAGGTAAAGCCACATACCAAATTTCATTAATTTATTTTCATAATGAAGGCAGATAACACGTTACTTATTCTCCATAAGAATAACATGGGGCTGAGTACGCAGGTTTGCTGCTACGAGAGCCTTGGGTAAAAAATTGTCTTTTTGAGCAAATATCAATGGTCCACAACCAGATGAAGCCGTATACCAAGTTTCGTCAGTATACGTTCATAAATAAGCGAGATATAAAATTTTTATTTTCCTCCATAAGAATAACATTAGACAACGTACTGTGTTTAGCACTTTCAATATCTCGGTAACCAGTTGACGTAGAGAAATGATCAAAATACCAAATTGTGTGTTTTTTTAAGCTGAATCCAATGGTAAAAAATAAAATTTGACCATTTCCAAAATTATATGTAAAAAATTTGAAAAACCCATTTTTGGGGTACAAAACCCCCCCAAAATACCCCTTCGGATAGAGCGATCTGGCTGGTTTTCGAACTAAAAGTCATAAACGTTGCTTCACACGTTTATACCAAATTTCATCAAAATCGGATAATTTTTACGAGAGTTATCGTGCTCACGGACACACATATATATATATATATATATATATATATATATATATATATATATATATATATATATATACAGTTTCGAACGAATGGTGTTTTTGGGGTCTGGGGACCTCAAAACGAAAAGTTATCATGGTCCCGGGCCTAGGTCTTACCATGCCGACTACGGTAATAGCTTCTTCCCTATAGGGGAAATTCGCTAAAAGTAAATGTAATATACTGTTTCCTGCTGATTCCGTAATGATAGCCTACTCAAAGTGATTATTATGCCATAACACACCCATATTTGTATAATTATTATAATTTGGCTTGAACCTAACTGCAAGATAAAGTTGTATTTTATTTCATATACGTACTCCATATTTCTCTACGTTCACCACGGACACCATCTCTCTCCACGTACACTATACCTCTCTAATAAAGAGTTAATAGGTATCAAGAGTAAAAGTGAAGGGTTTCTAAAAAAATCATCTCCAAGTTTACGAAATGTCAACGTTGACTAGTTCGCTATTTTGTTTACATAATTAATTGTGTGGTGGTTATTCGACAGGAGGCGTCTTCCGGTCGTCATGCACGACTGGGTCGATAACAAACCCGAAATCTTCCTAGACTAAACGTTATAACTAACAAATCCCACGCCACCCGTCTTGCCAAATTGATTCCACACCACGGGGTAAATCTGCGACGGTGAATACAAATGTTGGTAAGATATTCAGAGATGCTCACGGCTGCGGAAATTATATTATCAATACAAATCTTAACGGAATGTGAGAATTTAAGGTAGTGCTACTCTTGCTTACATTTTGTTTCTCCCCCTTAATCTCTGAAGAATATAAATTTATAAACAACTAGCTGTTGTCCGCAGGCTACGCCCCACAAATTATTTATAAACACTACTAGCAGCCAGCGGTCACTTCGTGACTTATCTTTTTGAACTTTTGAGGAACCATACTTGGTTGAACCTAAAAGTAGTAAATCAATCATGTGTCCTAAAAATAGCACGAAAACGCTCTGAATATAGATCAATACATATTAGATACAAAATGATTACTGTATATATTTATGTGAAACCAGAAAAACACTGATGTCGAAGTATATAATTCATGATAAAATATTTGAAAAGTTAGAACACACAAATTGTTGAACACTTCACTCATTCTCTTCGCTTCATTGTCTTATATGAAATGTCTAAAATTTGCATAATAAACTGATAAATGACGGAAAATCACTGATGTTAACGTATTTAATACATGGTAAAACGTATAAAAATTATTACAAAAATGACTGTCGTTTCATAGATTATGAAATAAAACTTAAACACATTCTATTTTAGTTTTAAGTTTAAAAAATATCAACATTTTCTAGATAAACTACGAACAAATAAAATTTCAACTTTTTACTTTACATTTTATTGTAAATTCTGTAACTCTTCCATCTGATTATAAAATAACAGCTTTCAACATCTACCATATAAGAGACAGTAAATTAGTTGAAATCAAACTGGCTATGTCCCAGATTTACATGAGTGGTACTTTTCTTCGTGGTCAAAATTAAATTTTGTTCCTCCAAAAATCTATATTTGAAGAAATTAAATGAATTAGCCTATCCGAAAATCAACTTACTTAAACGTTAAAGAAAACACCAGTTTCATCAAATAAATAAATGCAAGTGCTGCATTCTGTGGTCAAACTTAAGAACTCGATCAAATCATCACCATATGTTTTGTTATAAACAAATGCGAATTGGAAAAAGTTCACAGGTTTAACAACAGATAGTAGCAAATTCACTGAAATTTCAAAAGCCTCCTGGACGAAGGCTTTTCATGGGATATTTTCGAAACCCAAAAAAGAGACATTTAGAGAGAAGTAGCTTTAATTTGATACCAAATATGTATAGAAAATTAAATTTCTAGGGGTCGATATGCTGCGAAGAAAAATCGAGAAATTCTTTTAATAATATAGATGACAGTGTATGTGCTGCATTCTGTGGTTAGCCCGTGATCTACTACAAATTACAAGGCGAACGGCTCACTTCCTTTAATCATCAGTGTGGAAAATGTTAGAACTAATAATTAATTCTAAAATATTTTATTTTTTTAAACAGGAACAGTAAATTATGTTTCACAAGATTTCAACATAAGTTTACACTTACTGTACTTACCAGGCGGTAAATGTATATAACAGATGGTTCAAGGAAATCGATTTCGACCAGTCCCACCGGTCATCACCAGGCCCAGTCAGAGGGCAAAATCAAAATGTAATGTCTGCGTGCAAAATATACCTCAGAATCCCCCAGGAGGATTCAGCTTAAACTTTAAAAAATTGATTTTCGGGCTTTAGAAATCGATTTAAAAAATCTTCAACGTAAGACAATTTTCTGGAATAGTATATTCCATCATAAATACAACACAAACAGTTACTTCCGACAGTTACATAAAATTCCGAAAACATTTGTTTCCAGACAATATTTTGAGCTCTTAAATCAGCTAAGTTATTTTGTACAGAATTGCATTTCTTGGCACTTCATGATTTGCGAGACACTTTCAAAAATTATCTGGAAACAACTGTTTTCGGTTCTGTATATGTATACGTTAAAACCCAACATTTGAGGTGTACAATGAAATACCCGCGTCGCAGCAAACTTGCGTACTCAGCGAATTTCCATTGTCTTAATACCACATAAAGCCGTATGCCAAGTTTCATAAAAATATACTCACAAACAAGCGATAAATACAATTTTAATTATTATCCATAAGAATAACATTGGGGATGAGTACGCAGGTTTGCTGCGACAAGGAACACAAAATAATGGGTTGTTATGCAAATATAAATAGAGCTCATCTAAGTAAAGTCACATACCAAGTTTCATTCATATTCATTTATAAATAAGCGATATATAACATTTTAATTATTCTCCATAAGATTAACATAGGGTCCGAGTACCTAGGTTTGCTGCTACGGGAACCATACGTGAAAATTTTGTTTTTTGTGCAAACAACAACAAACCATAACCATTTGAAGCCATATACCAAGTTTCGTCAGTTTATAAATAAGCGAGATATAACATTTGTAATTGTCTCCATAAGAATAGCAGTAGACAACGTACTGTGTTTAGCACTTGCAATATCTCAGTAACCAATTGATGTAGAGCAATTATCTAAATACCAGATTGTTTGTTTTTTAAACTGAATTCAATGGTATAGATTAAAATTAGATTTAAATAAAAAATACATGTGAAAACCCAAAAAAAACATTTTTGGGGTACAAACCCCCCCCAAAAAAAATCAAATCGTTTGGATTGTGCGATTCTTCTGGTTTCGAATTCGTTCAAATAAATGGTACTTTACACATTTTGTACCAAAGTATCAATACTTTAATTTTGGTAAATAAAGTATCAATATGAGATTTGTCCTCCGAGCCAAGCTTGGTCCCCAGTCCAAACAGCCCGGAGGTGTTTGCACGCCCGGTTCAGCCCAGGCCACATAACATCATTCCATCACCCCCGGCGGCGTCGTGCGGCGTGCGCGTGGCGGCCCTGACATTCGTCGCTGGTCTGCGAATCACTGGATCACTTTCGATCCTTGTGCAACTCAACAGCGGCTCTCGTTCTACCGGTTCGTTAAAAATAACTGGTTCCCTTTTTTGTCACGTTAAACTAGCTGCGGAAGAAATGTTGTCGTAATTTTACAACACAGTTTTTTGCGATCGAGTTGAGTTAACGAAAACGAATATAATTTTGTCTCTTAAGGGAAATTCAGATAATATACAACATAAAATAATGTATAATATTTCTGAACTTATGTTTAGAACTCCTTGGGCATTTTTTCTAGCTTCTTGTTTGGGTGGTTTGAAATGTCGATATAACTACTTTTCCAAGTTTTCTTTACCCCCCCCCCCCCCCCCCCCGGAAGATTTAGAGCACTTTTTTTGTGATCTATTCATCTATGCCTACAAAGTTAAGTTAGCTGGTAAAGCTTGAATTACCTGATATACCGTTAATCACATAACACTTTAAGGGGAGTTTTAAGCTTTCAAGGTTAGAACTCACTATCGATGGCATTACAGTATCAGTATTCAATCTCCGACCAATATTCGCGAACACTCCAGGGGCCTATCACTTAGTGAGAAGTAACTGCTTAACTAACTAATAACATACAAATACCAAAAGTCGTATCCAATTATCCTACTTTGGAAAATGTACCACAATTAGACCAATTTATTTATTAATAGAAGAATTAAACACGCTTTTTTAGTGCCGCACCTTTAACCCTGGGATTCAACTATATTGTACTTGTAGTGATCATGCTAAAAATGATAATAATAATACTAAACAACAGTCTCGCCTGAGCACCCGCCCTTGTTCTGTTGTGCAGCAGTGTTGTTGTTGTTGTTGTTGTTGTTGTTGTTGTTGTTGTTGTTGTTGTTGTTATTGCTGGATTAGGAAACCCCAACATTAGTGCTAGGCACGTCGGTCACCACCGAGATCGTCATGTCCGAGTTCGTCACATCTATGAAAATCAATGAGCCGTACTAATTAGGGTCGGCTGTCTACCTGCCCCGCCGGGTATGTCATGCCTCCTCCGCCCGAACAGGAACAACTTATCGTAGTCACAGATCACAAGAGAACGGTCAAATACAGTTCTGAATCTTTACGCTCAAAGTTTACTGATGTTGGTTCTTCATGTAGCTAAAAATTATACAAACTAACTCGTGACAAAATTGATGACAAAATTGAAGTCATACGACTACTTCAAGGGCTTGGTATTCGTGCGGATAAAATAAATACTATAGTACAGCTGTCAGTTTAAATTTACCAAAGTTGTATAGTAGTTTTGACATGATATTTTCGCAATTACTTACTTAAAAATATGTTAAATACATTCTTACAATTTAAGAATTTAATAAATATAACAACCAAATCCTATCATGGATAAAAGCTTAATTGAACTTATATTTAACACTTTTAATATTGCTCGGCGAAATGTACAGGCTAGTTGTAATTTTCAGCTACATGAAGAACCAACATCACTAAACTCTGAGCGTAAAGATTCAGAACGGTATTTGACCGTTCTCTTGTGATCTGTGACTAGGATAAGTTGTTCCCGTTCGGGCGGAGGAGGCATGACATACCCGGCGGGGCAGGTAGACGGCCAACCCTAATTAGTACGGCTCATTGAATTTCGTAGATGTGACGAACTCGGACATGACGATCTCGGTGGACACGGGCACGTCTTCCACAAGCGGGAATTTTGCGCAGGTTACCGGAAGCATAGGATATAGCAGGAAAGGAAAGGATGCTATGGGTCAGGCAGCCAAATTGACCTTTCAGAGGGCCAACTCCCGTGCTCCTGTGACAGCTGTGATCAGGCTCAAACAGTATTCCCGCTATCCATGTACAACAGCTAGGGACCACATTCTCAGGTTGGGAACCAAACCTGGACATTCCGTCCCCAGCAGCTGCAAATGGAGGGACCAAAGGTGAAAGGGAAGCTTGTCGTAATGGACAGCCAAAAGACTTACCATATGTAATGACAACTTCATTTTCTGTACCCAATGTCAGCCTCAGAACTGGTATAGACCAGTTTTAAGGTTGTCCTGTGACAAGTGCAGCAGTGTTGTCTAGTTAGTGTGTTTGACTTTTTGTGGTTCTATTAGTTTTATTTTTTTATTGCTTTTGCAGTTCTTTGTTTTAGATTTTCTGTTATTTTCCCAGTTTTGCCTGGATTGTGCCTATAATTTTGTTATGTTTTAGGTATTCTTCTCACCTGAGGACGGGTTGAGATTACAGGTCCCGAAACGTCGTGAGCTTGTTTTTATATATTTTTCTGAGTGATGCAAAATGTCCGCAATAGTTTCATACACGATCAAAACTATTGTTTTAAACGACTTCTTAGAAATTATCAAACACAAAGTACAAACCTTTTATGACATTATCCTAGATTTACTTATGGACTAACACCCCACGGCCGATTGTTGCTAGAGGGATTCGAGGAGTCATTGTACACCACAGTTGAGGGATTCACAGGGAGTTGCACATGCACACCTTACGGTCAAGCTTACATCGCCCCTCACCAACAAAAACTAGCCCCAGTAACCAGGAGGACTTCCTCTGTGTGCTGACCCCTGCTGAACGTGATACCCTACCAGTGTGATGCAACGTGTTACTGGACACCATGGTCACCTCTCTCGCCCACGACTGATCACTTTCTCCTACTAGGTCCACCTCACTAGTTCATTAGCAATGCCACTGCCACTGCCACAGGCCCCGGCCTGCACTTCCTGTCCTGTCATATGCTCATGATCTTGATAAAGCTGATCCGACACTTCCGGTGATGTTCAGCTTTAACCTAAGAGAAACGAGCGAGTACAGGTTTTTTATTTAGGGATTACTCAGCCCATACGGTTCTAATAGTTTCCAGAAGTTTCGGTTCTTATAACTTTCTACTGTGTCCATTTTAGTTGGAATTATTGTGATGTCATTCCAGAAGTTAGCTTTTAACAGCTGTTCTTGCTTATTTACTGTGTTTTGTTAGGATATTAACAGCTGCTGTTAAATGTCAAAACGAGGTCGCACGCAGCACGCTGACGTGAGGGAAGTGAATTTCCACATACAAAACTTTTAAAACTCAAAACCAGTGTAAAAACATACTTTTATTCAAATTTTATTGAAATCTGAAAACATTGATTTTTTGGCTGTTCTGATGCTCCTAGTTTAATTTACCTGCAATGCTAGGAATATAATTTTGCGCATTATAAGGTTAAGAGAAGGTCCAGTTAGGCTTGAAAGTATGCACACGGTTGCTGGGGATGATACAAATACACCAACAAATGAATAACATGCTTTTCTAATGTAAAAACCCCATAAGACAACGTACTGTGTTAAGCCGATATAAATTTTCTTTAATAACTCTTTTAATATTTTCTTTAATATGTAAAGTTAATGCTTATATTAAGATGGGAATTAGTGAAGCGAAAGTTTTAAGCTCGGTAAATATTTATGCTAGAATGACGAGAGAGGTCTCGTCATTCTAGCATAAATATTTACCGAGCTTAAAACTTTCGCTTCACTAATTCCCATCTTAATATAAGCATTAACTTTACATATTCTGACCCTTTTTGGGCCCAAAAACTCGAAATTTGAAAGAATAATCCCCAAAAAAGTGGTTTAGTAGTTTTCCGATTGTTTTGCCCAACGAACTTGTCCAACTGATTATAGAAAGGAAAAATGCGACCGCTAGAGTGTACACACACACACACACACACACACACACACACACACACACACACACACACACACACACACACACACACACACACACACACACACACACACACACACATATATACAATTTTGAACAACCCCCCAAAACGTGTCCAGGGGGTCACGTTAGGAACTTCTATGGTGGTCCCGGGCTTAAGTTTCACCTGCGGGTCATGCTAATAGTTCACTTTCCATAGGAAATTCACTAATAAAGTGCTTTCTATTCTTAAAACTGGAACTTTGAAAGCCCATCAGGGGGCAGAGCCCGAAGGTGGGTGTTTTTCAAACCCCCAGAAAGGCACATCTATACGTTAATGGCTTTCAAATATAACATAAACTACGGTTAAAGACAGTAATGTCGCCGGTAGCCTGCTCACAAAAATCGCCTTACTTTTTTAAGAAGATGATGATTAATGGTCGTTTTATTAATTCTATAGAAACGATCACTTGGTTATACAAATTATTCCACATTGTTCTAAGCACATATTCATGGCCGGAAAAGAAGTTTGTTAAGAATTATCTGATTTGTAAAAATGTCCGTCTGGAATTCCTCAGGGTTCAATTCTTGGTCCTCTACTCTTCACGATTCACACAAACGTCATTAGTTCAGTTTTATATAACACAACGTTTCATTCTTAAGTTGACGACTATGTCCGCTAATTTTAAAGTTAGTGAATTGAAAATATTCCTCTTATGAATGGCACCAGTTACAGAATTGTTTAGCAGGCGGAAAAGAGTGGACCCAGACCACATCCTTACAAACGATTCCTGGACTTTCATGGTTATTTAGCATATTTAATTAAAAGAAAAACTATTAAAAGTCTCCGTTTATTCGTAGCAAATCTTTTGCCTTAATACGAAAAGTCAAAGTCTTAGTCTGCCTATAAACAATACACTAGATTGAACTGACATAGTGGAAGACCCAACACATGTAAAAAGGTGTCCGATGCCGTTCAAGCATAAAAAAATGGAACAATCATCTGTATCCTATCCTGTACCTACTCACATAAAACTCCCACCCATTAAATCACTTGTATTCCCCATTTGAATTTCTGTAAAACCGTAGTTAACGGTATGAACTTTGGAAACAAAAATTACAGGAACACTTAACTGGTTTTTTATACAATCCTTGACGAAATGACCACGTGATGCCTGTGCATACAGTCATGTCGTTTCATCCTCCACACGACAAGAGGCTTGGAGCTACAAATGAACACGCCAACAATTTCGAATTTTGGAATGAGAGAGGCGCAAAAACATTCGTGTCGTCAACATGAATCCCCTGTAAAAAGTAACAGTTTACAACCGATATTTTACAGTAACAGATTGCTGCGTCTAGAAGCAATAGCCTTTACACAATAAAGCCATAAGAAATCGTTCGTGGCTGACAGTGGCGCTGAAGTATTACCTTCTTCGAATGACGCATGCCGTAGCGTGGCGGAGTGCTTTTGGCCTTGGGATGACAGGGAGCGAATGGGCGAGAGTTTGTCACCAACATGGGGAGATTTTTTGACATTTACTTTAAACTACAGTTGATTTTACTAAAACAAATCAAGTTTTTTATTCAATCAGTGTAAATTAATCTATCTAATTATAGATGCAAATATATCTAAACAAAAGTGCAAATATATGTCTAAGAAAGGACCACATGGCTCTAATGAACGTCTTAATAAGAAGTATATTGATTTAATTTCACAGGTGCAAATGGTGGCTATACAAACAAGTTAATTAGCTAGCCAGGACAATTGTAAGCAATTTATTTATCTACGTTCTTAGAAATACCTTCTTGAAAAACTCATCCCCGGGAAAAACATTGAACCTTGATGCTTCTTAATTTGGTTATCTAAATTCCTTTGTTTTAATTAGGGGTGTGCGAGTACTCAAAACTTCGAGTTTTCAGCCGAGTATTTTAATACTTGAACTCGGCTCAAAGTTTTGAAAAATACTCGAAAGTTCGAGCGAGTATTTCCGCCGATTTCCGGACGATCGCTAACGATTGCGACTAGCCAAGACGCGTAGTAACAGCCGCAAAAGGAGATTGCATAACGTAAAATCGGACGAAAATGACGATCACTAACGATTGCGACTGGCCAAAACGCGAATTAACGGCCGCATAAGGCGATTGTATGACCTAAGATCGGCCGTAAATGACGACGGAAATCATAATATCGGCCTAACTAACGATTTCGTCATCTAATATTGGTTATAAGCGATGTCTCTGGACCAGGTGGTATTGGCCAAATGACAACCGGACCGTGTTTTATCGGCTGGAAACCGTGTTTTGTTTGTCAATATGTAATTCAGTTTGATTGTATTGTTACTCATGTATTAGTTAGAAACCATGTTTAGATTATAAAACCTAGGGTAGTATCCAAATCCCATTACACTATTTTAAACTACCAACTGATGGAAAATACTCGAAACTCTAAAATAATTGGCACTACTTGACTCGACTCGACTCGATTCAAAAACTGACTACTCGCACACCCCTAGTTTTAATCTAATTTATTAGTAAAGTAAAAGTAAAGTTTGTGTAACCTTCTCGCCAAGGTCTTGTCGGAGTTTTCAGGTCGCACTCTTGTCTCTGACATGACCTATCGACTACTTAAGTAGCGGGACCAACGGCTTAACTTGCCAAAGTAAGTTCCTATTAATAAACCAATTAGTTAGTAAACCAGTTAGTTATAGTAGTAAAATAATATTATTTATTCCGTGACAATGTTTAACAATGTATTGGAATTTACAACAAAATATTAAATTTATGGGAAAATCTTTAAACCGGGTAAGGTAGGCCTGAGTCCTATCTTTCTCTTCCTGGCGGGGTACGGCTCTTTTTTGCAGTAAATGACTGCAGTGAATTTTATCAATTGTAAATACATTTAATCAGTATAGTGACGGATACAGGAAATAATTTATTAAGTATCTGTAAACAATCAATCACATCTAACATATAAAGGGTAGGTTGTCCATTTTGGCCCAATTGTAACCAATAATTTACTTTACTTTTACTAAATATATAATATAAAGCACGGTAGCAACTAGATAAGCAATCTTATAATGGACTTATTTTCAGAAATATCCACCCCAATTCCCTTTTTCGGGGGCACTACAGAATCATTTGCTACACGCAGTGGTTTTAAGAGGGGAAGTAACCCTTTATCTGCTCCCCCAGAGCTTGGGGGAGAACATGTACTGAATGTCCTCGGTTAGTCAATGTATAAACTTGACCTACATACCGAGTTTTAATGAAATTAAACAGTACATAAGAGAGGAAAGGTAATTTTTTTAATTTCCCCGATGAATAACATAGGGCATCGTACTGTGTTTACTGATGCCAAATAAAAATTTCAATTCATTCGCAACCGGTAATCGTAGAATAATAATTCAAAAAACTAAATAATTTAGTTTTTTGAGCTTATAACATGTTATTAGTAAGAAAGGACATTTTATTTAAATTGTATAATTTTCTGAAAATAAAAAAAAAATATTTTGGAACCTTTTTTCGCTGAGATTTGGGTGGTGGCATTTTGTTTAGAACCTTAAACTTTACAAACCACTACATTTTAATCAAAATCGTTGTGGTCGTTTTTAATTAATTTGGATTTTTCATGTTTTTTGCGGTTTTGGGGATAGTTACCCTCCAAAATAAAAATATTTAAAAAATGCCTGGAGATACCGTGAATTAGTAACTATATACAAAATTTGATCAAAATCGGCCTGCTGGAGCAGGCTCTAGTTCTGTTTACAAGCTGACAGATAGACAGACAGACATCACTTCAAAAACCACATTTTGGATTCAGGGAGCACCAAAACGAATATTTTCACGAAAAACTCAAATTCGAAAATACTTTCTCCATAAACTACGGATAGAGGGAGAAAGTAAAATATGAAATATGAATGCCAAGTTCGATAATTTCCTGCCCTACACAATATCAGATAGTCAATGATGCGTAGTGTGGGAAGAGTGGCAACATTGCTTCGCTGCTGTTCTCCTAGTGTACTAATTACTGGAGGGGCAATAAATGCAATATCGTGAGCCTGGGACCATCTATCTGGCTTGGGTAACACATTCCTGCTACTGCCCCACCCTCCGGCGGAACATGACGTTTGGTGGTTTACAATCTATATTGAAACATTCTGTATAAACATCATATTTTGAAATATATCTAAACTTATTTAATAGGCGAGCAGGTTTTTTGTGACAGTCACTCCTCCTAAACTACTGAACCGATTTTCATGTTTTTGGTGTCATTGGAAACAGCTTAACGTGAAGTTGTGCAGGAAACTTTTTTATAGAGAAATAATTTGTGAGTGAGGCCCTGGGGCCCCTTAAAGTTGAGTTTTTTCCCATAAGCTTAACATTGGGAAATAATTAAAAGTTTCAAGCAATCAGCTGGATAGAGTAAACACAGTTAATCAGCAGGCCAAGATGGCTTTGGAACTGTTACACAATATTTATACGGGAATGTCAGTATAATATTACGTTGTGATCGCGAGCGAAGCCGCGACAGGCTACTAGTATATTAGCAAATTTCCTCTATAGGGAAGAAGCTATTACCGTAGTCGGCATGGTAAGACCTAGGCCCGGGACCATGATAACTTTTCGTTTTGAGGTCCCCAGACCCCAAAAACACCATTCGTTCGAAACTGTATATATATATATATATATATATATATATATATATATATATATATATATATATATATATATATATATATATATATGTGTGTGTGTGTCCGTGAGCACGATAACTCTCGTAAAAATTATCCAATTTTGATGAAATTTGGTATAAACGTGTAAAGCAACATTTATGACTTTAAGTTCGAAAACCAGCCAGATCGCTCTATCCGAAGGGGTATTTTGGGGGGGTTTTGTACCCAAAAATGGGTTTTTCGAATCTTTTACATATAATTTTGGAAATAGTCAAATTTTATTTTCCCCATTAGATTCAGCTTAAAAAAACACACAATTTGGTATTTTGATCATTTCTCTACGTCAATTGGTTACCGAGATATTGGAAGTGCTAAACACAGTACGTTGTCTAATGTTATTCTTATGGAGAAAAATAAAAATTTTATATCTCGCTTATTTATGAACCTATACTGACGAAACTTGGTATATGGTTGTGGACAATTGATATTTGCTCAAAAAGACACTTTTTTACCCAAGGCTCCCGTAGCAGCACACCTGCGTACTCAGCCCCATGTTATTCTTATGGAGAATAAGTAACGTGTTAACTGCCTTCATTATGAAAATAAATTAATGAAATTTGGTATGTGGCTTTACCTACATGAGTTATATTGATATTTGTATAAAACCATATTTTTTGTGTTCCTTGCTTCAGCAAACCTGCATACTCAGCTGCCATATTATTCTTATGGAGAATAATTAAAATGTCATAAATCGTTTATTTATGAATGTATATTGATGAAACTTGGTATGTGGCTTTATGTGGTATTAAGATACATACATATGCATTGGAAATTCGCTGAGTACGCAGGTTTGCTGCTACGGGGGTATATTAAATGTTTTATGGATTTTAATGAATCGTATGTTGGTGTAACCACTAACAATAAGCTTTATGTTATTTTAGAAGTTATTGCGGGCATTTAATAAAACTGAATAAGAACAACAAGTTTCACGATGTTTCGTGATCTGGAATCTGAACACAAGAAAAACCTAGTCATTGTATAGAATATATAATCAATTTGAAATATCAACAATTTTTGTTAAATTAACCAAAATTAAAATTTAATTTATTTTAAATTGTATAAGAATTATAATATAACACTTAACAGTATTCGCTTGGTTTTTACTTAGCTTAAGACTAATATAATATCGAGATGGGTAAGTAAACACACTTTGCAAATTCTTTTAAAACCAAGCAAAGAAGGTTATTGTCATTTCTTTGAATATAAAACTAATACGTTACATACTATATGATGGGAATAACTGGGAAAAATAATTGCTATTTTTGATTCGCATTACCCAAATAGGTGAGCTTTATTAGAAGAGTTCATCAGCTGGCTATCAATATATATGGTGAGCTATTTAAATAGTTTTAGTTATACTGACAATTTATTTTCATAAAATCCTATCAGATTCTACAAAAACAAATTTCAAGAATCTTTTAAATTAATCCTAACAGTAAAACAATATTCCAAATTACATTGAATATGTATTAATGTTATCCGTTGCGTTAAATGGTAAAGTCATAATATACCCTTATTTATAAAAAAAATCTGCAGTTACAATTGCTTAGGTTGAATAAAGAATATAAAACCAATAATTTACATACTATATTAGTGTACTACATGGTCAATTTGAAATTATAAATATTAAGACAACACTATTTGATTCTTGAAAAATATATGTAAGATATCCTAATTAAATGTTTTCATCTTATATCATTTCTCACTGTTCAAAGGTTGATGAGGACATTGCAAAATAATTGGAAGTTATTTAAAAAAATGCGAAACAAAAAATGCATTTCAAACTGCACTTGAATAAATTAAAATGTAATCTAGGACGATCCCTTCAGTTCGTCATGTACTTCAGCGTCCTTGAGGTCCGATGTCAATTAATGTCTTATACATACAGCTGCAGATTGCATCATCCCACATTTAGTCGCTTCCTTTCCCCTTCCAGGACTCAATATCACATCTCGTCTTACACTAATTGACAAGAAGTCGAAGGATGAGCGAACACTATTAGAAAGTATCAGATCAAATCTTCAAGAGGATCAAAATCGTTTTGTACCGACCGACCCACATTTGTGGCAAACTTTAGACAAAGGGCGAGTTAACGGCCATTAAATAAATGGGATCGAAATATCAGGGATATAAACAATAGAGAGAAGGGGGCTTGTTGGTCAACGGCAGACAGATAGGCTGGAGCGAATGGTAATGCTCGAATGGTAGAGCGGCCTTGAGAACGAAAATTGAAAGCGACCAAACGAGTGGAGGTTCAATGGGCTACCTCACGTCTCTATTCCCAGTCTAACCAACTGTAAAATGATGGATGTTATACAACCTCAGAAGTAGATTTCAAATTTTACTAAACCGTTTGGTGTAGATTTCGAAAATATTCTGAGACAAACGGACCTTACTGTCATTTTGAAACTTAACATTCTCTTCTTTATTTTTTGATTGTAGTAGTTTATGGGAATTCAATTGATACTACGGGTTGTACAGAAATAGAGGTTCACATTCAAATATTAAAATTTTGGTTATGTGTCACTTAGAAATTTGAAATGAAATGTGTGATTCACCTTTAATCATTTACAGCTTATTACAAGAAAAATACCTTATATTAAAGCTGAACATTTACTGTCACAGTGAAAATCACCTTAAACGCTGTGCAATCTTAAAGTCGTGCAACTGTTGTATATTACCGTATAGTAATCTTATGTATCTTATGTAGGGATGTTATCACTTGACCTAGAATTTTTTTTAATGGACTATAAACAAGTGTGTCCTTTTCATACAAGTAAAATTAGCATAAAGTTTATTGACATTTTCTTATGCAATTTATGCACTCGCATAATCCTATACGCTCATTGATCTCAGAATCCCGCGAATCAATTTTGCAGAATTTTACCACCAGGGCGATCATTTGAAAATTGAAAATTATGTTCATGGAGTTGAAAAAACAAAACAAATTACAAAAGATGATCAAAAACAATCAGGAACTGTCGAAGTATTTCGTGAAGAACAAACACGAAATAAAGTATCAACAACTGATTTTCTCCCGAGCAATGCTTGGCCCCCAGGTATTGATTATGTAATAAGAGTACAAATTGACAAACGTGCTCTTCAAACACTAGTAACATTCTCATCGCGCGCTGAAGTTTTCCATTTTCTTATCTCACGATTCAGTCTCTCATTGGTGGGAAGAAGGCCTTCAACTTTATAGACGGACAACGCAGTGCCGGGCAATCCGCTATAATGAGGCGATTTGCCGCGATGGGAATCCAATATACTCCAATACTACTAAGATGCTCTTTTACCCCATTAAGTCTTTGCATTTGGAATTATTTTATTGTGTTCAACATTAAGTTGTTGCTTCCAAAAGCATTTTGATCAGAATTATAAGGAAATATGACCGAAGGTATAGGGCTTACATGATGTAATCTGACTTACCATCAATGTAGTGTGCAATATAATACCCCATAATAAAACATGAAAACTGCCCACTGTTTATTGAGACGGACAAATTTTGCTGAACCTCCAGAAAAGAGGTAATGGAAGAGGAAAGTTATAGGTTGTCTGTATATCATGAAATCACTGTTCTACTACAACGTGCTTTATTTTCTTTATCAATTGGTCCATCTATTGGGAAATGAAAGAGTGGAGGCAGCACGGAGTTAGGTTTGATTCCAACGGATTTTTGAAACAAGAATAGGTATACATTTTGTTTTGAGTCAAGGCCAATTTATTCTACTAAAAATACACCTTGAGTTACATTTCCACTATAATTTAAGGGACGGAGGTGCACACCAAATTTGACACTGATCTGTTCATCGGGTTTTGGATATAAAGCTGTTGCCGTTCAGAGAGACGAGGTTTGTTTGATGTTTCATTAAGTAAACAAAATTGACTCAGGGAAAATTTGTAAGAGCAAAATTTGAGAATCCTTGAATTTGACCTTGGGCCATTATAAGCCTGTGCGGTAGTCTAAAGGCAGAGGCTACGTACACGTCCGACGTGAGCCGCTACTGTTCACGTCCGTTCCAAATTATGCACCGTACATTACTTTTCCTGTGATTTGTAAAACAGATTGAGAGCTAGAAAACCTCCTAACCTAACGTAACGTAACCTAACCTAACCTAACCTAATCTAACGTAACGTAAGCTAACCTAACCTAAGCGGTAGCGATGTGAATTTGCCTTTACATTGGACGTGTACGTAGTCACTTCGTAGTCTAAACACAGTTTAGGTACCACAGCGACATTGGCCAGAGCGAACGATTCGTTAAAATAATCTTAGATCTCATCCACGATCCACCCTGCGCTCTACCACAGACAAAGGAATATATATAGATTCGTTGCTCTGTGGCTCTACTATGTACCAGCTATCTATTGAGTGGTCAAGATATGTTTGAGTTCATTTTGCAAATCTTATATAGACGTGAGGTTTTTATAGTCAAACTAGCTGTTCCCGTAGGCTTCGCCCCGTAAATAATTTATAATACCCCCGTCGCAGCAAACCTGCATACTCAGCGAATTTCCAATGAATATATAACATAACACATTAAAACACTTAACAGGATTCATAAGAAATGTAATATAACAAACAAACACGCGATATTTAATATATTAATTATTCTCCATAAGAATAACATTGCGGATGAGTACGCAGGTTTGCTGCAACAAGGCAGACAAAATAATGGGTTTTTATGCAAATATCAATAGAACTCATCTTAGTGAAGTCGCGTACCAAGGTTCATCCATATACATTCATAAATAAGTGATATATAACATTTTAAGTATTTTCCATAAGAATAACATGGGGACCAAGTACCTAGGTTTGCTGCTACAGGAACCATAGGCGAAAAATTGTTTTTTTTGTGCAAACAACAATAAACCACAACCAGATCAAGCCATATACCAAATTTCGCCAGTTTATGTTCATAAATAAGCGAGATATACAATTTTTCTTTTTCTCCAGAACAATAACATTAGACAACGTTCAATGTTTAGCACTTTCAATATCTCGGTAACCAATTGACGTAGAGCAATGATCAAAATACCAAATTGTTTGTATTTTAAGCTGAATTCAATGGTATAAATTAAAATTTGATTTAAATTAAAATTACATTTGAAAACCCCAAAAACACATTTTTGGGGTACAAAACCCCCTAAAACCCCCCTTCGGATGGTGCGATTCATCTGGTTTTCGAACTCGTTCAAATAAATGGTACTTTACACATTTGTACCAAATTTCATTAAGATCGGACCTTTTCTACGAGAGTTATCGTGCTTACGGACACACACACACACACACACACACACACACACACATATATGTATATATATATATATATATATATATATATATATATATACATATATAAAAATTTGAACGAATGGTGTTTTTGGCATCTGAGGACCTCAAAATGAAAAGTTATCATGGTCTCGGGCTTAAGTCTTACCATGAGACCTACGGTAATAGCTTCTTCCCTATAGGGGAAATTCGCTAAAAACAATGACAGTTGTGTGTGCTGCATTCTGTGGTTAGCCCGTGGAACTACTACGAATCAAGATCAGCTGTATGTATTTTCATTAGCTCAAAGAAAATTGAATGTCAATAAGGAATACCCTACATGGGAACTTCGTCGGGATCTCTGGCGGAGCCCTAAGGTCAGATCAGGATGAAAACCATTTAGTTTTCCTATTTTATGCCTAAAGAATCAGTGTACAAAATTTCAGCTTTCTACCTACATGGGAATTAAGGTGGAGAATTAGGTGGAGCCAGTCAGTCAGTGAGTCAGTCAGCCAGGGCTTTGCCTTTTATTGTTATAGATAATATAAATAACAAAAATTGTAATACAACATTACAATAATAATATAAATAAAACAATATTATTTTATCACACGACAAAGAATAATTTGCTAGTTTAAAGCAAGGAGTGGATACACGGTCATGATGAAAATCAAAATTAGTCCGCTTAAAAATGTTGTGGAATGTTGTGAATGTAGTTTAAAACTAGATCGAGAACATTAAACATACAAATTATGTATTGATTGCAATTAAATGTTTTTAAAACCTTTGCTGTAGCTATGTTGGTGTACAAAAATGTAGAGTGGTATAATATATTGTAGACGAAATAAAGTTAGCTTGAATAAATAATATATAAATAGTGGGTTGAATTTATAAAATGTTATAATTTTATTATTAACATGGTTTTTAAATAATAAAACATGTTTACACGTTTTTTAAGTTTGGAATGCGTGTGATAAAATGGTGAATCTGCCGTGCCTAATTTAAAGATGTGACAAATCCCTTATATGTATTTAAAAATGTGCATTATGTGTAAAAACTCAGAAAATGCCTCAAATTATCTCAGGGCTTCGCCCCATTAGCCTTTAAAGTTAAAGTGTTAATCTATGGCAGACGATGAATTTATTTAGTCAGGTGAACACTAGCAGGACCTAATTTCAGGTTTAATCATTATATTAATAGAATAAGACGATTTTTGTGCTGAAGATTATAGTCAAACTACTGGGTAGATTTTGTTGATTTACGTGTCGTTTGAAAGCCCTTAACGTCTAGATGTGCCTTTTGGGGGTCTCAAGTCAGTGCGTGGAACCAAAAACCCTTGGGAAGCAAGGAAGCCCCCAAAGTACGGTTTTGGCCCATTTAAATAACATCAAAACAAAAGAAGCAGAACAGCTGGGATTAAAGATACAAACATATGGTTTGCTAATATCAAATTAAATTGATAACCTGTTCAACTAGCAATATTTTTAATTATAATTTTATTTCTTTATTTTATAGTACCTGGGGCCGAGCTTTGCTCGGGGGAAGGCCAGTCAGTTTGTTTAGATGACTTGGAGTAATATTTCACCACTTCCCCCTACTGATAATCAGATTTGTATAACTCATTTGCCTCTTTTATAACATTTTTAAGGTCACTCCAGTTGTTATTTATAGCTCAATGTCCGTTTAATTTATTTGATTATTTTTAATTTATTTTATTTTATTTATTTTTTTACTTTTTAATTTTTTTTACAATTATTTTGTTTTGATTTGAAACTCCATAAGCCCAATGTTAATTTTTTTAACTTTTAATTTTAGTTTTTTTACATTATTTGATTTTTCCTGGGGGTGAGGCCTGTCTAGAACTTATTTTGATCCCAGAAATTAGTTATTTCGAACTTTTGAAGGAAATCGTTGGAGCCGTTTTTGAGATCAGTGTCCCAAGCAAGCAAGCAAGCAAGCAAACCTTACTCATATTAGAGTATAGGATAGGATTGGACAGCAAATCAAAACAAAAGAAGCAGAACAGCTGGGATTAAAGATACAAACATAATATGGTTTGCTAATATCAAATTAAATTGATAACCTGTTCAACTTGCAATGTTTTTAATTATAATTTTATTTCTTTATTTTATATTATTTATTTTCTTAAAAGGTGTTTGGTCAAACAACTAATATTTTACGCTTAAATTTCCTTCCCGAGACCGTCTTTTCTAGTATGTGATTAATGGGTGGCAGACTAAGCCCAACGAGGTAAATAGATCTAGAGGGTGCAAACAGATGGTAATCTCTAAGAGAAAGTGTCACCTTCATGGTGGCCGCTGTTCCCTGTATTCAAAACAAACCCTCCGATTTCGTAGTAGCCAATTCTACTTCTCTGACCATATGTTTCATAATAGAGGGAAAATGGCGGCCACCATCTAGTCTTCACTACACAGATCAGCAAACTATATGTATAGCTCGTTGGTCAAGTCTATAATAAAAGGTATGATGGAATTAACCAAAGTAAAGTAAGTAAAGTAGAAAACAAACCGTAGATTGTACCTATTTTCATAGATCGTACCAAATTCCAAAATACCAAAAGCCGGCGCCTGCCCCTTTCTCCCGCCAGAAGTTATATATACGAGGCGCTGCGCCGGCGCTGTGATCAGTACATCGCCGCCATGCGCGCCGCACACTTCCTCGCATTCGGTGAGTCACCACTGTGTTTACATTGGCAATGTTATTGCATTATTTAAATATGAAGTATTAAATTTTTACAATATCTTAATAAATTTAATTTACATTCATATTTTCCAGTTTGTTGGTGTTGGTGTGAAAGATTTAGTCAAGTTTTTCTTAAAGTGCAAACAAATATTCGGTTTTAATAAAGTTATGAAAAAATAAACTACCGTTTGAAAAGCAACACTCGTACTAATGTTATGTGACGGATAATATAGAAGTAAATATTAATTATTGTTGCTAGTGTAAGTTTTTTAAATGCTAAATTTTAGATAATATAATGTTTTCGCCTTTAATAAATGTTAAGTATCATTTAGAAAATTACTAGTGTTTATCCTACGTGTTTTGAATGCAATGTGTAAAATAAATAAGTTAGTGCTTTTAGCGAATTTCCCCTATAGGGAAGAAGCTATTACCGTAGTCGGCATGGTAAGACCTAGGCCCGGGACCATGATAACTTTTCGTTTTGAGGTCCCCTGACCCCAAAAACACCATTCGTTCGAAACTGTACATATATATATATATATATATATATATATGTGTGTGTGTGTGTGTGTGTCCGTGAGCACGATAACTCTCGTAAAAATTATCCGATTTTGATGAAATTTGGTACAAACGTGGAAAGCAACATTTATAACTTCAAGTTCGAAAACCAGCCAGATCGCTCTATCCGAAGGGGTATTTTGGGGGGTTTTGTACCCCAAAAATGGGTTTTTCGAATTGTTTACATATAATTTTGGAAATAGTCAAATTTTATTTTTTCCCATTGGATTCAGCTTAAAAAAACACAATTTGGTATTTTGATAATTTCTCTACGTCAATTGGTTACCGAGATATTGAAAGTGCTAAACACAGTACGTTGTCTAATGTTATTCTTATGGAGGAAAATAAAAATTTTAGATCTCGCTTATTTATGAACGTATACTGACGAAACTTGGTATACGGCTTCATCTGGTTGTGGACCATTGATATTTGCTAAAAAAAAAACAATTTTTTACTCAAGGCTCCCGTAGCAGCAAACCTGCCTACTCAGCCTCATGTTATTCTTATGGAGAATAAGTAACGTGTTATCTGCCTTCATTATGAAAATAAATTAATGAAATTTGGTATGTGGCTTTACCTCCATGAGTTATATTGATATTTGTATAAAATCCCATTTTTTGTGTTCCTTACTTCAGCAAACCTGCATACTCAGCCGCCATGTTATTCTTATGGAGAATAATTAAAATGTCATAAATCGTTTATTTATGAATGTATATTGATGAAACTTGGTACGTGGCTTTATTTGGTATTAAGATACATATATATATATATGCATTGGAAATTCGCTGAGTACGCAGGTTTGCTGCTACGGGGGTATTTAGAATAAATCAATCTAAGTAAAGTGCAAACATAGCACTGGGCTACAAATACAACATACAATAACATAAACAAACAATAACAAGGCATCTCACCTATTATACACATTTATTCATTAGTATGTTCACCTTCAAACACGCCCTGGTAGTGTCGGCATTTACCGAGATATTGAGATACTAAGCTGTTAAAATATACAATGGGTAATGTAATATACATGTAACATATTTCATTTGGACAGAAAATATTCTTAAGTGTTAAAAGCTGCAAAATAAATTTTGTTATTTAAAATGTAATTGGATTTGTATGGAATTAAACAAAAGGAGTTATGAAAATAAAATCACTTGCTTATAATGTAATTGTTACTAATAACATAATATAATATAACTAATAGTATAATTGTAAATAACAGTAGCAAGGTAAAATTAAATTAATTTAGATTTGAATGTGTATGATATTTATATGGGGTTCTCTGTAATTCTTCTCACTCCGTAAACTCATGGGTTTTTATATAAGAGATTTTTTCATCTAATGAAACGAATAAGGTTGAAATAAGATGTTTCGCTGGTGTTTACTAAGTCTTTCAACTCAATTAGTTCAAGAAGCACTAACAAATCTGTAAAAGTACACACACACACACACACACACACACACACACACACACACACACACACACACACACACACACACACACACACACACACACACACACACACACACACACACACACACACACACACACACACACACACACACACACACAAAGTTTTAAGTTAAAACAAAGTTCTTGAGCTACAATAACGTAATTCGATTCTTGAACTTCAGATAAGTCAGTTTTATTTCATAAGCATGATTCTCAGTAACTTGACAAAAGGTGAAAAGTGCTTCAGAATTGATATAATACAATTGATCTAAAATCCCAATGTGGTAAATATACTTTCCCAATGAATTAATTCTGATGTTATTTGTAAGTTACTATTGCAAAAAAGACAGTTTTCTTGATATTTCGTGAACAGATCAAAAACAGAATAGCCTTAAGATCTAACCTTTAAATGCGTTATTTTGATGTGCTAATATTTTAGTAATTTTAAAATGTATCCATTGCGTTGAAATATCTGTTTAAATGACTAATATTACGTAACCTAAAAACTAAAATTTAAAACTTGTATGGAAAGCTAAAAAAAATACTTAAGATCACTTTGGAATTTAATAGCAAATACCTGGAGAAAAATGTGATATTAATAAATAAATATTGATTGACTTCCTATTTATTTGATATGCTAACGAAGACAACCCGGTATTTTACAAACATTGGTTATTTAAAGACATTTTAAGCATCATTTGGTTGCTTTTTTAAATATTTATTGTTTATCGATTAAACAGTTTCTTTAAAATTGGGAAAGGGGCAAACATCAATAACTTTTAAACAGATTTTCTTCAGTTATATTTTTTATTACTGTTGTAAAAAATATTTCATGTACAATTTTATGTTTTTTGGAACTAAATAAGCTATTTTTAACAATTTGACATTTTTCATTCAAGGAAGAGAAACAAATTTAAACTTGCACAAAATATACAATGCAGTACAATGTCTAAAACTCTTTAAATGTTTGTAAGGAATTAAGTTTTATTTTGAATACGTCGGAAATATCGTGGTGATAGTCACACAGGGTCCAGTAATTTTGGGTTTGAACAGAAAATATACTTATATTAAAAATTTTCCTGATAAATGACCAGCAAACAATGCTATCAAATATAATTTGAATTTATAAAAACTCAAAAAATGTAAAAAAAATGTAAAGTTGGTATGTAGTTGCATATAAACAACATGCACCTAATAATATTATTATTACATACCAAAAACAGACTTGCCATAATTGACCATAAATAATGTAGCTCTCTAATAAATTATGATGCTCTCCCATCAATTTATGGAAATATCCCTGTCCAGGAAAACCGTGAACTGACATCTTCAGCTCTTTAAAACTGACATTCGAAGTGGAAAGTTAAAGCCGGATATACAATTATGGGGATTAAACAAATCAACATAATTATTAAAGTAAAATAAAACCACATGTAAGAGGATAATTATCGGGAACGGGAGAATGGTGGAAAGTACGGCCAGGTATGAAGTAAGAGGTGACCGCAGGGCGGGTCAACAACCAGATCTGATAGTGCGGTCACCGTCCACACCGGACACCGGTCACCGGTAACAGCTCCACACCGGTAACAGATACACATCAGTCACAGTTCCACACTGGTAACAGCTCCACACCGGTAACAGATGCACATCAGTCTCAGTTCCACACTATATTTGTTTACTTAGTTTTGAAAATGTATTAGTCAATAACAAATAAAATCACTTAATCACTGTGTAAGACACCGAAGAAACTAGGGTGAATTTTAAGGTGAATAGACCTATGAATGAATAAAATATATTTAAAATTCAGGATAGTATCACATATCAAACAAGGACATATAACGGTCAAATGACAAATAACTAGGTCCAAGTTTTAAACTTCACGACATTTTTAAGATTTTGTTCAAATCCGATATCAAAACCTTAACCAGCAATAATTGAAATAATTTAGACGAACTAATAATTATATTAATTTAATAACTGTATCAAACTTGCTTGCAGGGGCTGTAGCACCTAACATTTTATTTGTGTATGTAGGCATTATATTTATTGTTTACATGCTTAGGAAACAAAATATGAAAGTATAATAAAATATTATAAGTATAAGTATAGTATAAGTATAATGAAATATTAATTCATAAACAAAGCATAATCTTAGATCACATTGTAAATAATCACAGCTGTTGATTAGTTCATTTTAAAGTTCTGATATTTTTTAAAAGTAAATTTTAAAGGAAAATAAGGTCAAAAAAACAAAATTCGGGCTTTGTTTGGTCCTTAATAAACCTGCGCAAAGACACAAATCTACCCTACTCCTTACGCAATTATATATTAAGATATATCTTCGATCGCATAGAAAGTTTGAGATACGTTATCTATCTACTTTTACAGTGTTACTGTTGGCGATAGCGAGGTACGAGCCGTGTGCAATTTATAATTGACTCCAGGTTATCTCACTTCATCGAGTTCACATCTCAATAATAACTTCTTGTTACCGAGCATGCGATTTATATCTTCGCAACTGATGACGCAATCCCGTCGCCTCCTCAATAGTATTTGGTATCGTTAATCGATATATCGTCTATATTCGATATTTTATAGCGATCATCGGAATCCGATATATTATTCAAATCGATATTTTGCCTCGATATCGTGTTTATTGATTCCGTATCCACGAAATCTTATTTTATATAATAAATCTAGTAATATATAATTTAAAATACTTGAATTTATTTTCCTTAGGTTAATAGAAACTTGTCAGACAAGACTTTTTAGGTTTATAGAAAAATTAATAATTTATATCGATATCTTACCTTCGATATTGTATTGTGATATCGATAGCTGTGGGCCGATATGAATATCGACATTTTAATTCGATATTCAAACACTACTCGTAGGTCCCCAGAAGTTTTAATGGGCTCGACCAGTCAGCCAGTACTATCAATCAAACCAGGTGACAAGTCAGATTAGATTGCTTGTACCGTAACTGTGGCTAGGACCGTGAAATTTGATCACAAATACATCTGTATTCGTGAAAAATTAAAATGTAGGCAACACCGATTGCATTGAATAAACCAGATTTATATTAGTAAAGTTTGGTTTAAAAGTATATAGTGCTGGTAAAAAAACAAATAAACATAATTTATATGTACTTAATCAATGACGCCAGTCTTAAATGTGTATTTAAAACAATAACTAATTTAACAAAACGAATGAATATTACTCTGTGGTTAATTGTAAACAGTTACAATTAGTTAGGTAATATTAGTTGGTTACTGTCCGTAGGCAACGAACAAGTGAATTACAAACAAACAATCACCTAAATCATAACATACAGAAACAACTAAAAACATTAAACAAATTTTAACTATAAAAACCTAAAAGTGGATGGACAAGACTATACCAAAGTTTAAGCTCCTCAATATGCCCCAGTGATTACCCCCACGAAGTGTTTAAGAGGATTTGATTAGTAGATTTGAGTAGTAATTACAACAACAAAAAACATAAAATATTAGGACAAAACCTCAAAAAGCTAATGATAATTTTTCATATTTATGTATTGTAGTTTCATTTGTTTTAGTTTGGTTTGGATACTTTTTATTTATTTTTCAATTTTTATTATTTTGTGTTGCATTTTTTGTTATAAATCTGGCCACTTTATTTCTTTTCGTATGCCTAATTTTTTTGTGATTAAAATTTGTATTGGAAAATAAAATCCCTCAGGACAATCGCAGCAAATATTCAGTATGTTTTTAACCGTAATCCTTCATAATTTTGTTTCTCACTTATGTTGCTATTGCAGTGTCTAGTCTTGATTTATTGTGGTATTTTTTTTAAGTTCCTCTGTTACATTTTTAATAATAATTATATGATTATATTGATAATTTAAAATGCTTGAACAATTATTAGTAATACTTTGTTGTAATTGGACTTTTACCTGTATTTAAGTAAAGAAATAATAAAATAATAAACAATTAAGTCTTTAATTGGCGACTACCCTCAATCACCAC
Organism: Allygus modestus; assembly: GCA_963675035.1. Taxonomy (NCBI): domain Eukaryota; kingdom Metazoa; phylum Arthropoda; class Insecta; order Hemiptera; family Cicadellidae; genus Allygus; species Allygus modestus. Next base: position 15,327,483 of record OY776116.1, read on the forward strand.
AGCTCTGTATACTGGGAGACCTTAACACCCGGTTAGACTAAATACAAATATTACCCTTGATCACCACAGCTCTGTAATCTGGGAGACTTTAACGCCCGATTAGACTGAATACTAATATTACCATCGATCATCACATCTCTGTAATCTGGGAGACTTTAACGTTCGGTTAGGCTGAATACAAATATTACCCTCGATCACCACAGCTCTGTATACTGGGAAACCTTAACGCCCGGTTAGACTGAATACAAATATTACCCTCAATCACCACAGCTCTGTATACTGGGAGACTTTAACACCCGGTTAGACTGAATACAGATATTACCCTCGATCACCACATCTCTGTAATCTGGGAGACTTTAACGCTCGGTTAGGCTGAATACAAATATTACCCTCGATCACCACAGCTCTGTATACTGGGAGACTTTAACACCCGATTAGACTGAATACAGATATTACCCTCGATCACCACATCTCTGTAATCTGGGAGACTTTAACGCTCGGTTAGGCTGAATACAAATATTACCCTCAATCACCACAGCTCTGTATACTGGGAGACTTTAACACCCGATTAGACTGAATACAGATATTACCCTCGATCACCACATCTCTGTAATCTGGGAGACTTTAACGCTCGGTTAGGCTGAATACAAATATTACCCTCAATCACCACAGCTCTGTATACTGGGAGACTTTAACACCCGATTAGACTGAATACAGATATTACCCTCGATCACCACATCTCTGTAATCTGGGAGACTTTAACGCTCGGTTAGGCTGAATACAAATATTACCCTCGATCACCACAGCTCTGTATACTGGGAAAGCTTAACGCCCGGTTAGACTGAATACAAATATTACCCTCAATCACCACAGCTCTGTATACTGGGAGACTTTAAAACCCGGTTAGACTGAATACAAATATTACCCTCGATCACCACAGCTCTGTAATCTGGGAGACTTTAACGCCCGGTTAGACTGAATACTAATATTACCCTCAATCACCACAGCTCTGAATACTGGGAGACTTTAACACCCGGTTAGACTGAATACAAATATTACCCTCGATCACCACAGCTCTGTAATCTGGGAGACTTTAACGCCCGGTTAGACTGAATACTAATATTACCCTCAATCACCACAGCTCTGAATACTGGGAGACTTTAACACCCGGTTAGACTAAATACTAATATTACCCTCGATCACCACAGGTCTGTAATCTGGGAGACTTTAACGCTCAGTTGGACTGAATACAAATATTACCCTCGATCACCACAGCTCTGTATACTGGGAGAATTCAACACCCGGTTAGACTGAATACAGATATCAACCTCGATCACCATAGCTCCTGCATACCGGGAGACTTTAACGCTCGGTTAGACTGAATACAAATATTACCTTCGATCACCACAGCTCTGTATACTGGGAGACTTTAACGCCCGGTTAGACATAATACAAATATTACCCTCAGCTCGGTACAGCCTACCAACAGTTTAAAATTGTCAACAATCCAGGAGCTAACCGGCAATGATTAGTTGATCCTGTGGGATTACCGCTGCCTGGTTGGGCAACCGGAGAGAGTCTAGGCACGATCTGAGCCACCGGGCCCACGACAAGGCTGCCGCTGAGAAGGTGGTATCATTAGTGTCGTGTAGTGTGCCGGCTGCTCGGCTGGGCGTGGCGGTTGAGGCATAATTGACCGTAGATATGGAAATCATTCTAATAGTTCTCAATGGTTTTTCTCTTCTTCTTTAGTATTATAGTAACACTATACCAGGGGCCAAGCTTTGCTCGGGGAAGGTCAGCCAGTCAGTTTGTTTAGACGACTTGGAGTAATATTTCACCACATCCATTCGACGTTTCATGATGTGGAGTAGATTTACTTAGTTAATTTGTATCTTTTCTGCATGTTTAAGGACACTCCAGTTGTTATTGTAGCTCAATGTCCCTTTGATTCATTTTGGATATGCCATGACCACATTCAATGGTTTAGTCACTGCTCTCAGGAAACCACATGTTGATACTTAAACAACACGATTATTATTTTGACAGTTCACTGGTTGATTGTAAACAGCTGTTGTGATTCTTTTGTTGTTATTAGAAACTCCATAATACCAATGTTATTTTTGTAACTTTTCAAAATCGTTTTTACATAGTTGATTTGCCTAGGTAAGGTAGTGGTCAGAGCGATCTCCTTAAAATCTGAGGTTCTAAGATCGTAAAACATTATGAAGGTTCGAAATTGGAGCCAGTTGAAATTGGTAACTGGGCTATTAACTAATGATTAGTAAATAATATAATTATTATTCGCTAAAGGAGGCGTTCTTAGGCTGTACAACGAGGTCTCTCACTCGTTCTTCTCCCATAATTAATTTATATTCGCCTTAGAGTATACGAGTTTGGCGACGATTTTATAATGATTTACAGTTTGAAGCGAAACAGCCCTCGGTTCTATGCGAATTGCTTTTTGGAGATCTTTGTAGATGACCATTCCACGGATATTTCAGAGGATAAAAACGTTATGTTGCGATAATCGTGAATAATTTTAATCAAGATTCTTAATAACACGGTGTGAAAGAGTTATTAAATAAATGACAAACCAGTTAAAGAACCAGTATAAGATTAGTAAATTTGTTTATATATCTAACCTGGTTTAATTTTAGTATGGACTAAGTCGGTGAATCTTTAAAATATGTATGATGCATCTTAAAAGCTAAAATTGTGCAGAAAAAATAGTTTTTAAACTTTACTTGAATACCAAACGAGTTGAATTATTGCACATTGTGTCTTTATAAATAAAAAAGGAAACAAACTATTACAACGGAAAAATAAATATTCTTTTTTCCCTGTGAAGAATGCAGCGTGCCGAAATAATAAACAGCTTTGTAATTCAATAAGTAATCTTATGAGGTCGTGTAGTATTTTAAATAATTTACTTTCCTGGCATTTACCACGTGTTTAAGGCCATTATTTCCCTAATATTCACCGCTACTTGACATTTACTGTCGCCATTACCAGAAGGAAAATTAGGCTCTTTATAGATGTCATTACCCAAAAACCTTAACCTGGAAACAACAATACATCTTTTCTGCCAATTACAAATAATTATTTTTTTTATTATTAATTGTCTACTAAATGTTAAATAATTAATACGTAAAGACACTGAAAGACTATCTGTTTTCGTCACAAAGTTTTAACCCTTGACGTAAACGATAAAAATACTGGCAACTGGTATGTAGTCGGCTTGCAGGTTATTCGGATTAAGTTTAATCAGTGATTGTTACTATTTATGACTTTTCTATAAACGTATCCGTCATCTTGCTAAACACTCTACTAAAAACTGTATTAGTCGTAAACAAGTTTTCTGTAATTAAAAAGGTCACAATTCAATGACAGTAGCAGTTACTTGTCGTCTCGAAGGAGGTTGGTAAGTGTTAAGTAAGCTAATTACAGACCGATTACCAGAACTAACCTGTTCTTTGTTTGCCACCGAGTTAAAAAGTCGTTGCGTAACTCAGATGCTGGTGCCGACGAGATTGTTGAATCGGGGGAAAGCGTCTTGCGGGATAATAGAAATAATTAATTAGAAAGAGATGGGAAGAGAGACACAGTTATTGTAACTTCCGGTTGGGGACGCTTTCCTTTTGGGAATCGCTGCCAAAGATTGTAACTTCTTGCTTGATGAGAAAACCAACATGAGTTATTGTTTTGTATCAAGACCTTACATCAATTAATTACCTTTAGGAATAATTTTTTTCTTTCAGTTATTTGAAAAAGAGTATACCCAAAGTAAGCGGTTGTAAAGAAGTTATGACATCAGGTTGTTAAACATGAATACTAGACAGTAGACAGCTCAAACTACGTATTTAAAGTTTATATTTCTTCACCGCCAATTTGTAAGACGTGCAAACTGACCAATAATTAATTGAAGGTTTGTATAGTGCATTCAATATTGACAAGGGGATTCGCTACTGAAAATGGGTAAAAATCAGAAAAAATCAAATTTTTTTATTTGATTTTTGTTGTATATTGGGTCCTATTAAATGCAAAAAATATTATATAAGTCATGATTGAACATTATTTTCATAAACAAAATTGTTTTATGTTACTGCACTCTTACGAATTTTAACGATGTCATGTCGTTTAGGCATAGGCCTAAGCCATATACGTTTAAAAAAATATTATTTTGAAGTAGGCCTGATGATTGTTTACTAATTTGGTGTGTAAATAAGCTAATATAACAATAAAAAGGTTTTTAGCCATATTCATCAGTTTATTTCCTTTATTTCCATGGTTACGGTACACGCTCTCATTCAAATGCCGTTTTCGGAATTTCATGTTTTTCAAGACAAAATTTGATATATCTTGAGAACCATTTGAGGTACATTATTGAAATATTTACCACTCTACTTGTTCTAGGCAACATAATGCGAATATTTAGGTAGATTTAGGTCTCTAAGTTTATTAGGTAATACAAATATCTTTTTATATTTTATTTTTCATATAAAAAAATGAATATGTAACCGCACAAAAGATATTAGAGATATTATAATGAGTCTACCTAAATATGAAGTTTAGGCAACTGTCTCTAAAAAAAAAACACCAAAACTATTAAAATCCATCAAGTATTTTTTTCACAATATCAATTTTTATAAACCCTTACAAATTTCACTAAAAACCTCTATTTTATTTTATTTTTCACCTATATTTTTTTACTTCATACCTCAGAAGGGAAAAAACAGTTAGAGCACTTTCCTCATAAAATACAAAATTTAACCTTTTTCAGTAGCTAATCCCCTTAATGCAAAGCCGTCATGTTTACTACTATATTGTTCATTGTACATTGTACTTTGTTCCTTGTATGGCCGGAGAGGAGGAACCCTGTTGACACACGCTCAAAGTAGGCCTACCCTGAAGCCATGTGATAAACAGTTCCTAGGTTGGAGATCGTAAGAGTAAAGGAGGTTAGGGGGAAAACTACGTCTGATAGCAGTCCCACACTACAGGCTGGCTATATGTGTGCCTAAAGAACTTTTCACCTCTCCCGCAAAAAGGTACCACCTTTTGCTGCGCAGATTTTCGATGAATTTTCAATCCGGTTCTATAATCAAAACTATTTGAAGATCAAAACGAAAACTATATTTTCAGCTTGGGAAAGTAACAAGTATACTAATAATAAACGAGTTCGCACGCAGCACGCTGAAGTGAGGGAAGTGAATTTCCACATAAAAAACTATAAAAACTCAAAATCAGTTAAAATCATACAATTATTCCAATTTATATTCAAATCTAAAAATATTGGTTTTTTTGCTGTTTTGATGCTCCTGGTTCTATTTACCTGTAATGCTGGGAATACAATTTTGCGCATTATAAGGTTAGGAGAAGGTCCAGTCAGGCTTTAAAGTAGGCGTGAGATTGTTGGGGATGATAAAAGTACATCAACAAATGAATAATAGGCTTTTCTGAAGTAAAACCCCCATAAGACAACGTACTGTGTTTGGTCAATACACATTTTCTTTAATAACTCGGTAAATACATATGCTAGAATGACGAGAGAGAGCTTAAAAGTTTCGCCACACTAATTGCCACCGTTTTTCATTCGTTAATTTTACATCCGGGGCTTTTCTGACACTTTTTGGGCCCAAAACTCAAATTTCTAAATTTAAAATCCCCGAAAAAGGGGGTTAGAGTTTTCCGATTGTTTTGCCCAACGAACTTGTCCAACTGATTACAAAAAGGAATGTCCCTACCAAATTTAAAGTAAATCGGACAAAAAATGCGACCGCTAGAGTGCATACACATATATATATATATATATATATATAAAATTTTGAATGAACCCCCAAGACGTGTTCAGGGGGTCACATTAGGATCTTTTATGGTGGTCCCGGGCTTAAGTTTCACCGTGCGGGTCATGCTAATAGTTCACTTTCCATAGGAAATTCACTAACAACAACTTGCGAACCTCAGTAATGTGAGTAGCCTACTGCCGACTGGCGAGGCGTTGACTTGTGAATGTCGTTTACATCACATCATGTAAATGACCTCTGCAACTCGCTCTGTCTAACTCACTCCCAAGTTTACGAGGTATTCAAGCGGTTTACTATAGCGGTACTATGTGTAAAGATCAGTGCGTGGGGGTCGAGCTTTGCTGAGTGGATAAACACATTAATTCTTCACCTACTGTACGGAGTTGACTTGATAGCCAGCAAAACAGCAACAACAAAAGATTGGTAATCAGAGGATTGATGGGCAAGTTACCCCATCTTCTGTTAATACACTTTTTATTGACAAAGTCAACTATACACACTTATTGACAAAGTCAACTAAGAAAATATCAATAAAACGAAATAGTCTGTTTTAACGATCAGCTTTGATACGATCTTGCAGTAAAAATACCAATAACATTTTTTCCAATAAAATAACTAAGGAAGGATTCTGGAGGGGGTGAATTTACCTTCACTTGTTTATTAGCTGGCCATTAACTCGTGTCAACGAGGTTAATATATCTAGAGGTAAAGATATATTCAAAGCGTAAAAACAAGAACATAAAACAACAACAACAACAACAACAACAACAACATACAAGAAGTTGTTTAAACGTTGTACACTTTGTAGCTTTAGAATTGTGATCTACGAAAAGCGAACTATTTTGAAAAATTCCCATGAAATTAGATCAAAAAAGTCAATATAATGTTTCTATTCCCCTCTCTAAAATAGTTTTTGTACAACCGCCTAAAGAGTTTCTTTACAATCTAAAAATACATCAAGATTTTTATTGCTCGCTGCGCCTTAGTTTACCGCTCGCTGAATCAGATGGATTGAGTTCTTTTTTTCTCATGTAAAAAAGTGCAGCATACATGGTCACCCCTCGTTCAAATCTGATCCCATGGCAACCACGATGCTAACCAAATCACCTCGTCACGAGCTATATGACAGCTATATGTCTTGAATGGATGGTTGCCTGATGAAAATAACGGTCAGCAAGTAGGCTTAACCTTTTGTACATGGGTTGAGACCTCTAGATATATTAACCTCGTTGGTCCCCGTAAAGTTCTACGACAGTTCACTGGTTTTTTTTGATAAGTTGTTACGATTTGAGAAATCCATTAAGTCTAATGTTACAATTTCCTATCTTCAAATAAGTTTTCTAGCAAAACTGAATTTTGAGTTCCCTATTTACAAAGTTTAAGCACACACAATCCTTCCGCGGGATTCACGGGATTCTGAGACCCATTTTGCATGCAGACATTGCCCATATTACAGTAAAGTTTTAACTCAAACTTTTCTTTTTTTCACCTAATTCCAAACCGATCTCCTTCAGTAGCCAGTAGAGCCAGTAGAGCCAGTAGAGCCATTACGCCCCATTACGTATGCCGGGCGCGGGTGTAGGAGAGTTGCACAAGGAGCCATTCCACAAATCACTTCCTCGGGTAGCTATTATAATTACCCTCACTTTCCGTCACGACCCCTTAATTGCGAATTATCCCTTTCTATTACCCACACCTCCCGCGCCACCGCTTGTGTCTCCGACTCCGCGCGGGAGAAACCGCCGCGCCGGTCCAATGTCACGCACGCGTCCTCTGATTAACTTGATTTGAGAAGAGAAAAAGGGTAATTATGAATGACTGGCGGAAAATTGAATTTGCAGTGTCTACATGGAACAACTAAATGTTTCAACTTCGAAGAAAAGGTTCCACTAAATAATAATTAATCAGTTATTAGTACGTATCATCACCTATTGTTTTGTAGACCGTTCCGTTAGGTGATTTGAAGATGAAAATTAAAGATTGTGCACAACTTAAAATAGGTATTAAACTTAGGCTAATCGTTTTATACATTTTGGGTTTATGAAAGTAAGAGACATGGTATTGGGATTTCTCTATTCGCAAATCAGTTATGCATTACCTGGCACAAGTCCAAGAGTTAAAAGTATTTAATGATTGAATTAACCTATACGGTCAAACTCCTGAATCTGGTGGACTGAGCAATTGCCACGTCTTGGGGCTGAGGGGCTAGTTAAACAAAAGTAACCTCTAGTTCGACAAAATTAAAACGCATAGCAGGTCTCTTACTTCCATGGACCCAAAATAAATATGGAATGTCGCAACGGTTAGCGTCTTGGACTTTAGTAAGGTTAGGTTTAGGTTAGGTCAACATGTTCAAATCCTGGGGTGTCCACAACAATTTGAGGGGTTTTGACCGCTTTTCCTAAAAGGCGTTTGTTTGTTTGAGACGCGAAAAGGGTAATTTTGTATAATAAAAAGACCATTGGCATAGAAATAAAAACAAAATTTAAATGGTGACAACCGTCACAATATCCTAAACTCATAAACTAGCAAAGTCTGTATGCAAAAAAATCTCGGAATTTCACGAATAAAACCAAATAGGGATAAACATTTTTTAGGACCGTATTAATCATGTCAATGACACAGTACATGGTGTAAGTCTGGGGTTGGCGTTGAACCTTTCTTTAGACATAACATTGTTTTGATGACAAATAAATATAGTTTCAATAATTTCAAAGTTGTTTTGATTTACATTTCTCATTTTCAATAGTAAATTTATTGCAACACTTTATGAAGGTATAAAGAGGTAGGTAGTTTTATAGATGTTGTTTCTAAATATTGTTTGATGGTCACGAGCTCTGTCTAAAACTCTAAGTATTTAGCCGTAAATCAGACGTTATGGCGGTTACGAGAACACGAGGCCATTGTAAAAGTTGATGTCGAGACGAAGGCTTTAGAGCGGACAATAACAGGGGCTAATGACCCTAGCGGACGAGCTATAGCCCGCGCCTAGCTCAAATATCGTTGATTGTTGATTAGTTATTGTTGATTACACCTTACATTCTTTTTTGATATGTCAATAGCCATATTACTAAAATGAAGTTGCAGTTTCTACTAAACCATTCACATTAGTTTGTCATAAATTTATTTTTAATGTAATTTTTCACTTGATCAATGCTTTTGATTTAACTATTTGTTAGTAATTTTCTATTTAATTAATTTAATTAAACTAATTAAATAATTAAGTTAATAATAGTAAGTTTATTAAGTTTAGTAAATTTAATTATATAATATTAATTAATTTAATAGTATATAAATTAATCAAACGGTAATCGTAAAACTTGATATTGAAACTTATTATTTCAAAATTAGCAGATTGTTTTTAAAATAAAGCAATAAACTACATGAAAACGTGTAATATTAATGCACTGGGTAACATAATATCAATAACAACAAGATAACAAATAACAATTATTCTGTAAAAACTAATCGTTAGATTATATAAAATATAAATTTGACTAAACCTTGAACCAGATAAACACAGCAACAAAATGTGAAACGGTAAAACAGGGACTGGAGTTAAATATGTATTTTCCCCACTTAGTTTTTCCTAGCTTTTGTATATATTTCTGTTATCACGTTACTTTGCACTATTTAGGAATATCGTTAACTTTGAAGTCAGATTGTTTTAAATGTTTTACTAAGTCTGTGTAATAAAGGAGAAGTGGAAAAATAATTAAGATTCCGGAAATATCATCATAAATGTTATTAAGCTCTGAATAAGGAAGTCACAGACAAGTAAGGAACCGGATTTAGTAGACCAGAGTTATTGTTGGGTAACCGCCTTTATGATTGCCGGTCACTGTTTTTGAGCGATTAGTTGGATAAGACGATGAGCAAAAAGCGAGCGAATGACAGCTGTTACTGATGTCGATGTCGGGCACTGCCCGTGGCGCTGCCGCTGGAAGTGACTTGCAGCTGGACTGAACGTAACGTATGAAATCTCTCATAATCAGATTATTCGTTAGAAAATATTTGAAGAAGATTCAAATTAAATTTATAAGGATACTTTAAAATTTGGTTAGTATATTTAGCCTCAACGAGGGAGTTTGTTGCTTTCAATCGGGCACAGATAAGCCATAACGACGAAACATATTGTTTACACGTCAACCACATTTCTCACTGTCTTTAACAGTCTTAAAAATATTCACCATAAGATTAACATTGAAAATAAAATGGGCTGTAGAGCAAAGTCCTAAGTAAGAGTTAATAGTCTTACCTATATTTGTTATTTTGGCTTGTGAGCTATGTCCAAGCCAAATTTCAGCTCGATTTGTTCAATTGTTTTTCCGTAATAAATCCACGGTTAGTAATATGTTCCCTTATCAATAGTAAACAAATATGACATAGCAAACGAACATTTTATATAAGTTGGGTCATGTGGTTTCTTGTTTTTGAATAGAGGCAAACGAACATTTCATAGCAAACGAACATGTCATAGCAAACGACCATGTCACAGCAGCAAACGAATTTGCTGTAACTAACAAACTTTGAGAGAACGAGAGAGGTAGGTGCCCTTCAAAATAAAGATTCTTAAAATTGAAAACAAAACTTTCTGCAACGCTAGTTTGAGAAATTCCTAAAAGTAGGGGTGTATTTGTCATAATTTATAAAGGAACAAGAGAGAGGGTTAAAAAAAAATCCATATAACGTATAACGCTTTTATATAATCGAAATTAGCATCAAATCGCCCCTAACAGAACCTCAGAAGTCTTTAATCGGTTAATATGAGGAAAATCAGTATTAAAAATACCCCCGTCGCAGCAAACCTGCATACTCAGCGAATTTCCAATGGAGATATAAATGTCTTAATACTACATAAAGCCACTTACCAAGTTTCATAAAAATATAAATAAGCGATATATACAATTTTAATTATTACACAGGTTTGCTGCTACGGGAGAATTATGTAAAAATTTTTTTGGAGAAAATATCAATAGACCTCAACGAGATGAAGCTGTATACCAAGTTTCGTCAGTATACGTTCATAAATAAGCGAGAGAAACAAATTTTCTTTTCCTCCATAAGAATAACATTAGACAACGTACTGTGTTTAGCACTTTCAATATCTCGGTAACCAATCGACGTAGAGGAATGATCTAAATACCAAATTGTGTGTTTTTTTAAGCTGAATTGAATGGTTAAAACTAAAATTTGATTTTTTCAAAAATTATATGTAAAGAATTAAAAAAAAACATTTTTGGGGTACAAAACCCCCCCAAAATACCCCTTCGGATAGAGCGATCAGGCTGGTTTTCGAACTTAAAGTCATAAATGTTGCTTTACACGTTTATACCAAGTTTCATTAAAATCGGATCATTTTTACCAGAGTTATCGTGCTCACGGACACACACACACACACACACACACACACACACACACACACACACACATATATATATATATATACACAGTATCGAATGAATGGTGTTTTTGGGGTCTGGGGACCTCAAAACGAAAAGTTATCATGGTCCCGGGCCTAGGTCTTACCATGCCGACTACGGTAATAGCTTCTTCCCTATAGGGGAAATTCGCTAATAAGTAAAAATAAGCTTGAATTGAATATGGTTTAATTCGTCTTAATTAACTATTCTTTAATGCAATTAGTAATAATCGTTGACACCGCACTTGGCGGAGATTCCATTCTCTCACCTTGAACTTTACGCGTGGTTGTCAGCTGATTGGTCGTAGTTTGATCAACAAGATAACACCAAGTAATGCGCAAGATTCGCTTCAGTCGTGACTGCCTGCGTGTGTCAATCAATGCTGTAGCTACGTGTAAAGTTGCGGAGGTCATGGTCGATACTGCACTCGCACATATCTAATGACATCACTATCGAGACATTGTTGTTCTGTTGCACATCCTTTTGTCGATGTTTGTGGGAAACACAGTATGAAGTAATTACTGATATTTTTGCATTTTTCGTGTAATGTACGATACGTTTTTGATTCCTAAGGCACTGAAGTGCATTATATTCAAATTTAATATAATTTATTAAATTAATAAAAATTATGAATAAATTATTAATAAAAATATAAATTCAAATTTGAAAATTTACTGTCGTTCTACAACTGCAAACTCATTCTTGAGTTTTTTGAACCGTTGCGAAACTATTTCAAAAGTACAATAAAAAAACAAATGTGGAAAACTTTATTTTATATTTCATACAATCGCATGTAAAATGGTCAAGTAAAAATAACGATCCGAATAAATCATTTTTACGTTTTAATTATATAGATATAAATAGAAAAGATACAATTGTTATGACAAACTTCTAAGTTAAAACAACCTGAATTGTTTTCGCGTAAACATTCTATTTCTTCAATGACAACTATGTCGTCTGACTTCCCTTTTCGCCGCGTGCATACAGGCCACAGTTTCCTGAGCGTTGCCAAACCAGTAGTTGTAAGGTTTAATGTAGAGGAGAAGGGACCCTTTCCTAAAAATGTAGATTTTATTACAGTTGTGGTTACTGAAACTGTGTCAGACTAATGTAAGAAAAATGCACTCTTCACATCGGATGACGAATAACATTCGTCACTGTATCATAAACACCGTACCGCAGCCATAACTTATGGGTTTTGTTTTAGTTAGTAGTGTACATTCTACGCTCTCATAACATTAAGCCCATGTGGAGAAAAAAGCATTCTAGGAGCCCATTTAAAACTATGATTTGTAACCTTGCTTAAAATTACTTTTTAATTTATTTTATACGTTGGTAATTTTTTTGTATTCGATTCCTTTGTTTTAATAGACCAGTTTGACAATGGTAGAGATAAAACAAAACTTGTGTAGAAAACACGTGTCAGGGACGAGCAGGTCGGTAGTACATTTCCACACGGGGAGGAGCATCGCGGTGCAATGACATGCACCTTGGTCGCATCTGTTGACTTTCTCCCAACCTTCTCACGGCTTTGATTTAGCAGTGCGGTTTGTCATTCGATCGTTTGTCATTTGGCTGAGGTTTTAGTTTTCTGTGGTATTACTTTCCCGCTTAATAATTCGTTATGTTGTAGTATGTCGTGCATTGTTGGTTTAATTTCGTTTTGAAATAGGTAGTAATAATATTTTGGTTTGGAGCTGCCTCATAAATTGTTTTTTATTTTTATTTTTTTTTTATTCGAGATTTCACGCCCAAATGTTTATTAAAGTTATTTCTTGGCTGGGTATCTTTCTTCCGTTTAGGCGTAAGGCTGTAATGATTAATTACTGAAATAAGATAAAATATTGGTTTGATTTGTTTACAAACCAACATACAAGAAGTTGTTTAAACATTGTACACTTTTTTAGCTTCAGAATTGTGATCTACGAAAAGCGAACTATTTTGAAAAATACTCATGAAATTAAATTGAAAAAGTGAATTTAATTTTTCTATTCCCCTCTCTAAATTAGTTTTCGTACAACCGCCTAAAGTCTTTCTTTACAATTTAAAAATACATCAAGGTTTTTATTGCTCGCTGCGCCTTAGTTTACCGCTCTCTGGAGTAATCAACAGCTGATTGTTGCTTTGGACCAAGCTAACTGACTCAGTGTGTAGAACCTCATGAATTAGCAACAATGTATGGAAGTAAATTTATTGTAGGTTTTTTGAGTATCCGAAATTGCAGATATGAGGGGAAAATTGTGTATTTAGTTCGGGTGAAAAGTTTCTTTATCGCTTTCGCTAACAGTTTTAAAGACCTACTTTAGGCTCTTAAAACATGGATAACTACGGGATAAAATAAACTACGTCTAACAACACTTCAAAATATGTGCACTTCTACTGTAGGTCGCTCTATTCTAAGGGGGGTTTTGTACCCCAACAATTTTTTTTATATTTTACATATAATTCTTTGTAAACCCAAATTTTGGTTTACACCATTAAATTAAACTTAAAGAAAAAAACAATTTGGTATTTTGATCATCGCTCTACGTCAATTGGTTACCGAGATATTGAGAGTGCTAAACACATAACGTTGTGCAATGTTAATCTTATGGAGAATAAGTAAAATTGTATATCTTGCTTATTAATGAACATACATTAATGAAACTTGGTATGTGGCTTTATATGGTTGGGTTTTAATGCTATTTGCATACAAAACTCATTTTTGTGGTCCCCATGGCAGCAAACCTGCTTACTCAGCAGCTATAATGTTATTCTTATGAAGAATAATAAACATGTGTAAAGGTTCTTGTTTATGAACATATAAATTGATAAAACTTGGTATGTTGCTTCATCCATTGGTATTTGCATAAAACCCAGATTTTGTGGTCCTTGATGCAGCAAACCTGCATACTCAGTCCTAATGTTTTTTTTATGGGGAGTAAATAAAATGTCATATCTCGCTTATTCTAATATGATTTGATTAAAGTTGGTAAGTGGCTTAATGACTTAGTGAAGTACCATTTGAAAGTCACTGGGTATGCGGGTTTGCTGCAACGGGGGTATTTTACTTCGCAACCGCAAAGTCCCTGTGTCATATCTCAGATTTCCGTGATATAGCCCCAGCCAGCGTTTGATATAAGCACACATTACTATTATTCGCACGGCGTGATCCACCATGACACAGCGTGTGGAGGGTCGTCGATGTGTCTGAATGGCACCAGGGAATGATCGGAACGAATGCATGAATGTCACTTCCTCGACGTCCATTGTGTCGCGATGTCCTGGACGGGGGATATCCCAATCACACGTGCCTAATCACGGCATTCAAATGTCGATGCTGTGGTCCCACTCTTCCGAGATTGTGCTTTCAAATTTTTTCATGTCATTTTCTACGGTGTTAACACACCTAGGTGTGTAGAATAATGTGGGTATAGGGGTTGTTGTCTTCCTTGCTGGCAATTTTGATCTAAAAATGGCTTCAGTGGTTTCCTTTAATGCTGGAATTAACTTATATAGTCCTGTGGGTTGGAAATGAGTCCAATACAGACCCCACCCCTGAGACGAATCTTTCGTAAAAAATTGTGTTCATAAAGTTGTAACCAAAACAAACGAATCAAGACAAGTCAACTGTCTAAGTATAGTAACTCAGTAAAGAATCAACGTGTGATTTCTAAAGAACATTGACTAGAACAATGGAATAAAGATTTCATATAGAATGGATGCACTTCAGAAGTACTACCTGCCGTGTTATTGAGCTATAACTATCATGCAAAAAAGAAGCAAATCTTCTCATCTTGGAAGGGGAAAAGGCAGTGATGGAATTATTACTCTAGGACCATAATTGAACAAACTGGCTGACCTTCTCAGAGTAAAGCTCTGCCCCCAGGTACTATTACAAAACTTTATTTCCCAGTGGTTGTTCTTATTTCGTTGTATTATGGAACATCATATGATGAAATAAGGAAAATTCAATACTAAATTATTAGGATGTATCAAAATTAACAATAGAGAAGCATGGCACAAAAGGAGAAAACTAATTTTGATTCGTACGTTCGTTTTGTGGAGACATTCGGGGCGCTCTGAGTCACGTGATAGCGGAGGAAGACGAAATACTTCGTAGTTATTACGAAATAACGTACACGTTCACGATTTCTACATTGTACAAATGATAAATGAACCATAGTTATTTATTAGTACGATCATACAGTAGCGTTTTTATAATTATAATTGTTTCGTGGGATTATTAGTTGGTATTAGTTACATTATACTTTTTTGATAAATGCCCATTAATGAATGTATATATAAACAATCCAATAGCAGTTGCAGATATGAAGTTTGTGTCATTTATTTTATAAGGGTATTAAACCCTTACCCCAGGGACCTATTTGGAGTTCGGGGTGGGGGGGGGGAATAAAAAGGTCGCTAAAGAGTATTGGGGATGTAACTTCACCACCCTTTAAACTCAAAATAGTTTCTAAAATAATTCTGTAAAAATCACTAAACAATTTATATATAAAAGTTTGGTTTCCGTAACATTTTCTGTTCACAAATGGTGGCAGTTTAAAATTGGCATTGGAAAACAACTGAAAATACAACAAAAAAAATCAAGGTACACATTTTTTTAAAGTTTACAGATAAATCCAACGTACTAGGTAGTGGCTTGAAGGGGCCATAGCCCCTAACCTTACTCCAATACTCTGCCGCCTTGCTGAGGGTAAAACAATATATAAGTAGGAACACATGGTAGATCACAATCAAAGAAGAGTCTTCATAACATGTTTTAATGCAAACAAAGCAGACTTTTTAAAATACCCATGCTATTTAATTGGCAGTTATATTATTCCATAACAAATTTTGGGTACATAATAAAAAAAATGAATAGTTTTCCCCAAAACTTCATGCCCAGACCTTTAAATTGTAACCCCCCCCAGGTTTTGGCGACCTGCTCCCGTTCGCTCACAATTTCATTTTAAAATTTGGGCTTACAGAATTAGATATATAGATTATTAAATTTAAAAATTTTATAATATGATAATGAAGATGCCTAAAATGTTATGGCGAAAAAGATGATCAAATTACTGGGATGGATACCAGCTGCAAAATAGTCTAGCTTTTGGCCACAAAATTAGGGTTTTCTCTGGTCCCCATTATTCAATTTTTTGTTTATTAATAACAACTAGATCTGTGTCTGAATTATATAACATGTTTGTACCTCTAGATTATTTTTATTATTTTGTTGTTTTAATTAAAATATTTAAAATTAAAGATTTATTATTGCCTCCATCTTGGAAGAGAATGTGTTGCGGGGTCCATCTCTGAAGAAGAATTAAAATATACATTGCATGTTTTTCTTACTTGTTAGTGAATTTCCTTTGGAAAGTGAACTATTAGCATGACCCGCACGGTGAAACTTAAGCCCGGGACCACCATAGAAGTTCCTAACGTGACCCCCTGAACACGTTTTTGGGGGTCGTTCAAAATTATATATATATATATATATATATATATGTGTGTGTGTGTGTGTGTGTGTGTGTGTGTGTTTGCACTCTAGCGGTCGCATTTTTTGTCCGATTTACTTCAAATTTGGTAGGGACGTTCCTTTCTGTAATCAGTTGGACAAGTTCGTTGGGCAAAACAATCGGAAAACTCTAAACCCCTTTTTTGGGGATTAATCTTTCAAATTTAGAGTTTTTGGGCCCAAAAAGGGTCATAAAAGCCCCAGATGTAAAATCAATGCATGTATAAAGATGGGAAATAGTAAGGCGAAAGTTTTAAGCCTTCTCTCGTCATTCTAGCAAAAATATTTACCGAGTTATTAAAGAAGATGTGTATCGACTTAACACAGTACGTTGTCTTATAGGGGTTTTACACTAGAAAAGCCTTTGTTAGAGTACTTTTATCATCCCCAGCAACCTCACGCCTACTTTCAAGCCTGTCTGGACCTTCTCCTAACCTTATAACGCGCAAAATTGTATTCCCAGCTTTGCAAGTAAATGAAACCAGGAGTATCAGAACAGCCAAAAAATCAATGTTTTCAGATTTCAATAAAAATTGGACAAATGTATGTTTTTACACTTATTTTGAGTTTTACAAGTTTTTATGTGGAAATTCACCTCCCTCACGTCAGCGTGGTGCGTGCGAACTCGTTTGTATTTAAAGTGGTTTTATATTAATGTTATGGTGTAATTGGCTTCGGCTGTATTATAGCATTATGAAAATTGTATAAAATAAAAAAGAATTGTAATTACCAAAGTCGAATTTTGTCATTGCTTATCCCCTTCACTACCGGTCGTCTAACATCCACCATAATACACCATCAGGGCACCTCACTGTTTGCACGGAGAGTGTTAAATCACCTACTTATGCAAACTATCGTCTACAATAAAATAGCACACAATAACAAACTCGCACGACTCCAAGGCAGTAATAGCAGGTACTTTTATCAACAGCTCGATACATCCCCATAACCAGTCGCTTCCGGCCAAGCAGTTTATTTCCCATAACACGGCGTCCTTGTACTTCCTCCTGCACCATCAACTTCCGGCCTGGATTCCAGTTTTTACTGTGGGCGTGGTCCAGACTCCAGACCAAATAAACGCTGCTTTCACCTGTGGCGATTACGATGCTCTGTGGACCCTGGGTCCCCTGACCGTGACTTTCACCGGGTTGGGGTGGTGCGGGGGCGTGAACCTAGGAGGATAAGTTGGAGGATAAGGTGGAAATGATTGCTTGCAAACTTAACCTACTTTCAAGCAATAATTCTGTCGTGCCTCGGGATGCTTTGTATGCAATCGTTATGTAACGAGGCATATGTTGCTTTTATCGGATCACGCCCTCAACTGCCTCTGTGTAGCAACCGTGTACTTCATCTCGATCTTTGAACTGATTGGCAATTTTGAGTCATATATACTAGAAAACGAGTTCGCACGCTGCACGCTGACGTGAGAGAAGTGAATTTCCACATAAAAAACTATAAAAACTCAAAATCAGTTAAAAACATACATTTATTCCAAATTTTATTCAAATCTGAAAACATTGATTTTTTGGCTGTTCTGATGCTCCTGGTTCTATTTACCTGCAATCCTGGGAATACAATTTTGCGCATTATAAGGTTAGGAGAAGGTCCAGTTAGGCTTTAAAGTAGGCGTGAGGTTGTTGGGGATGATAAAGTACACCAACAAATGAATAACAGGCTTTTCTAATGTAAAATCCCCATAAGACAACGTACTGTGTTTGGTCGGTCCACATTTTCTTTAATAACTCGGTAAATATTTATGCTAGAATGACGAGAGAGGGCTTAAAACTTTCGCCTCTCTAATTCCCATCGTTTTACATCCATTCATTTTACATATGGGGCTTTTTTTACCCTTTTTGGGCCCAAAAACTAAACATTTGAAAGATTAATCCCCAAAAAAAGGGTTTAGAGTTTTCCGATTGTTTTGCCCAACAAACTTGTCCAACTGATTACAAAAAGGAACGTCCCTACCAAATTTGAAGTAAATCGGACAAAAAATGCGACCGCTAGAGTGCAAACATATATATATATATATATACATACATATATATATATATATATAATTTTGAACGACCCCCCAAAACGTGTTCAGGGGGTCACGTTAGGAACTTCTATGGTGGTCCCGGGCTTAAGTTTCACCGTGCGGGTCATGCTAATAGTTCACTTTCCAAAGGAAATTCACTATTAAATCATTATTCATATTGTAACTAACCGATGATAGGAAAGGTATTGCCCATCAATACGTTCACATTGCAGTTTTAATTATTTTATAAGTTTATCTCCAAACACTATATTGCTTTTCCTACAACATCGCCTAAAGTGTTCCTCTACGACCCAAAAACAGCTGTTTTCTGTTAGCGAGCCAAAAGGTTGCTATCGTTTACCTTACTTTACCTTTCATTGAACTAATCAACAGCATAATGATTGTTTCTTAGACCAAGCTAACTGACTCAGTGGTTATAACCTTATTATCACGAATTCAGCCAAAATGGATGAAAGTGAATTTTTGTATGTTGTGTGGGTATTCAAAACGGCAGTCGTAGGAACAATTGTGTTTGTAATTTAAGTGTGAAATGTCTTTACTGTATCGCAAAATTACCGCGCAACGTGTAGCGGCGTTTTATCTCAACCGTTAAAGAACTATTTTACGATTTTAATACATAACTAACAAATATTAATCACACAAACCTTAATCAATGACGAATTACACTTTTGGATATTATTCGTTTTTAAGCTTTTATCAAACATAAATACAATACAATGACTTTAATTCTTTACCGTATGAGCTCTAAAAGATTATTATAGATTATTCTAAGTCTGCAAGGTGTGAAGGCATTTTCCTTGTGCTATTAAAAAGTAAGAGGATAACTTGAATCGATGACAATAAATTTACAGCAACGATTATCTGACGCCAGACTCGGAACTGTATGCCAATAACAGCGCAGGATGAAGGATGCAGACGCCCTTGTAGGATGCCAGGATGGATCCCACAGGAGAGCGGCGTCCCTGAGGATCGTTCCTCTCTCCCCTCACTCGTCCAGCATCCTTATACATCCTATCTCTTCAATATCTCACATCAGCAGTTGCATGTAAATAACCCACACCGCGCTCTAGAGAACATCCATTCTTGACTTTCTCACAGACGCACTGCTCTGGAAACGTACAAACCGGTCAAGCGTGGAAATGATTTACCAGGATATGCAGCGATCTACAAGATAACTATGTCGTAATACTTGGTGATATTTGATTAGTTTCGTGGGTGAAAATGATACCCATATGCAGTCTTTATTCAATGGTTCTATAGTCACTGTTTCCAAGAAATCATTTGTTCATACTTTGCCTTGTCAAGTGCTAATTTGACAATTGACTGGTTACCGCATTCAGAGCTGTTATGGACCTTATGTTTTTGTTTGAAACTCCATAAGCCCAATGATCAAATTTGCAATTGCCAAATGAGATTTTTAAGAACATATGAATTTTCCGGGGGTTGAAGTTTTTACCGAAAGTTTTTTTTAAACTTCAAGAGTACCTAATTCCAAAGTTTTAACCAAATCGTTCCGCTGGATTCCGAGATAAATTTTGCAGACATACATCACTCGTAGTAAGTGTAGTACCGGGAGACCGAGCCATGCTCGGTGTTTGATTCCGCAGAAGAGGCATTGAATTTGTTTTATTTAAAATACTTGTTCATTTTCAATATCAGCTCGTTCGCTTCGCTCACTCGCCTCCCGGATGAGCTCGTTCGCTACGCTCGCTCCCTATCGAAAAATCGAGTTTGAGTTGCTATTCAAGTATTTTTTTCCATTATGAGAGTTGCTATTCAAGTAGGTTTTTTATTTCCATAATGATAAACAGCTGTTTACAATATTTTAAGTTATATAAAATCAAACAGCTGATTTAATAGTTTGTTTTTGTTATTCATAGTAACCGGTGTTATGATTTTAAACTCCATAAGCGCAATGTTAAAATTTTAAATTTTCAAATGAGTTGTTTAAAAAATACGAGTTTCCTGAGGTAGTGGTTTTCACCAATCTTTTTTTAGACCCAAAAGCCCCTGATCCCAAACTTTCAGCAAAAACCTTCCGCTGGATCTCGAGATAAATTTTGCAAACAAACAGACCGTATTAGAGTATAGGATATAGCTAACTAACTACTCATAACTAACTAACATAACTAACGACATTTTGCTACAGTATTTAAGAACATCCTTTAGTCATCGAATATTTGGAGCAAACATAGTTAACTAAAACCAACAACCTGGTTGTATAGTAACTGTTATTTTCCCTGATTTTCAGGGAACTAGTAATTATTGACAGACCGGTTACTCTGAACTTGTCAATAACGTTTTCGGCAGTTACCTGTTATTATTTGGCAACCATCGCCCCAGCTGGAGAGCTACTTTTACTTTTATCTGCTCAGAAAGGAATCCAATGACGCAACCTCATTGCGGTCGGACTCCTGGCACGAGTCGAAAATGAGACTGGAAGTATAGTTACTCGTATCCATTTCACTTTCGGAGGTGTATAACTAACAAGTACCTGGGGTGCCGAGCTTTGCTTGGGGAAAGGCCAGTCAGGTTGTGTTGATGTCCTGGAGTAATATTTCACCACTTCCCCCTACAGATAATCAGATCTGTATATTTCATTTGCCCCATTTTATACATTTTTAAGGTCACTCCAGTTTTATTTATAGCTCAATGTCCCTTTGATTTATTTCACTACTCTATATATGTAATCTTCACTCAAATCTTTTAATCTCAGCTGTCAGGAAACCACATGTTAATAATCATATACAACATGATTATTACTTTGACAGTTCCCTGGTTGATTATGAACAGCTGTTACAATTATTTTGTTTTGATTTGAAACTCCACAAGCCCAATGTTAATTTTCTTTAACTTTTCATTTTAGTTTTTTTTACATTATTTGATTTTCCCTGGGGATGAGGCCTGTCTAGAACTTATTTTTATCCCAGAAATTAGTTATTTCGAATATTTGAAGGAAATCTTTGGAGCCGTTTTTGAGATCAGTGTCGCAAGCAAGCAAGCAAGCAAGCAAACCTTACTCATATTAGAGTATAGGATTATTTATTCAAATCCAGTTAAAACAGTTTGTGATATCTCAGAATATATTCAGAATTTGACTATACACAATCGTATCAATAATAGGGTGTAGAATAAGCAGGGCCCCGTACTCAGGGGAGGGGCAGGGGGGAGGAAATCTGCCCTGGGGCCCGGGCCGGTCAGGGGGGCCCAGGCCCATCAAGGGGGGCCCGGGCGGATGCCACTGTTGTCTAAAAAAAGTCACCAACTTGGATTCGTACGGCAACAAGGGCCCATACCACCAGGCCTGCCCAGGAGCCAGGGGCCCTGAGAATAACGTCCTTAGCCTATTATTATGATTGTTAGTACCAACCAGGTACAGTTACATTTTATTTTTAAATGTTTTGAATTATTCATCGAATTAATCATTCATGTCTGCAGTTAATGCCAATTATGAATCTAAGCCTTAATGTAATTGTAATGCAGTTATAATTGGCTTATTAAATAAACCAAAGAAATGAATAGTGAATAATGAGTAATGAATAATATGGACGAATCCAATGCGTTATTTGAATATTCACGCCTTGAATTATTTTTTAAATATTAGGCTATATATTGCTTGTTGTTCTCGGATCATTGCAGTTGTGTGATACAGTGTGACTGGCCATTTAACTACCTGGAATGAACATTTGCTAAAGTAATTATGTAATACAATACAAATAAATATAAGATTAACTTGTAACTTTGACGACCGTTGGGGCTCAAACTTAAAATTACTTGATAAGGGAAATAATAATGCACGAGAATAATTTGAAAATATATATATTTTCTTTGGGTGTATTACCAGTCTTATAAAAAGTTTCTGCGTAATCAGTACAATAAATAGGTTGTGCTAAATATTGCAACCTTCAAACATACAATAACTCAAATTTATTATATTATTAGGATTCTAGTGGATTTCATGAGATGACTTATCACATTATCATTTATCACTTATTTACTTATCGTAATGTTATACGATCACTTTGAACCGTTTTGATCCTTAAAGCCATTTCAGTTTCCGTAAGTGTTTTATCAGTTAATTTTACGAGATGGCATAATGTCCGTTGCTCTATTAAAACCTCCTTATCCAAAAGATAATATTACCGTATTCATGTTCACTTGTTCTAGCAGGATGACCCAGGTTTCGGCTTTTTTCTAGCAGAACCACTTTAGGAACAATATATCTTATCGAAGTCGATTGAATACAAGCCACACGCACACACAGGCACACGCAAACGCGTTACACAGTCTAGGTCTGGTTTTCAACAGGAACGTGATGGGTCGACCGGTATCAATGAACTCACGTAGCCCTCGACCGTGAAATGCGACGTTTCCTTTACATGTTTTTTGCGTGTATGTGTAGCCTCGTGCAAAATGGATTATGTATATCACTAACAATCCAAAAAACTGACCATATTATAAGGAAGTACATGGGGACCGAGCTTTGCTCAGGGGAAGGCCAGTCAGTCAGTTTAGATGACTCGGAGTAATATTTCACCACTTCCAGATAATCAGATAATCAGATTTGTATAACTCATTTGCCTCTTTTCTACATTTTTAAGGTCCCTCCAGTTGTTATTTATAGCTCAATGTCCCTTTGATTTATTTAATACTCTATATATGTAATCTTCACTCAAATCTTTTAATCTCTGCTCTCAGGAAACCACATGTTAATAATCATAAACAACACGAGTATTACTTTGACAGTTCCCTGGTTGATTATGAACAGCTGTTGCAATTCTTTTGTTTTGATTTAAAACTCCATAAGCCCAGTGTTAATTTTTTTAACTTTTCATTTTAGTTTTTTTACATTATTTGATTTTTCCTGGGGATGAGGCCTGTCTAGAATTTATTTTTATCCCAGAAATTAGTTATTTCGAACATATGAAGGAAATCGTTGGAGCCGTTTTCGAGATTAGTGTCGCAAGCAAGCAAGCAAACCTTACTCATATTAGGGTATAGGATCATAGCCACACACTTCAAGGCGGATTAAGGCGCACTCAATACTATGAAGACTATATTGCAGCTCAGGACTTATGTAATGTTAATCAATAATTCTCTTCCGCTCTTCACGCCTCAGGAGGTAAATATATTCCTCTACGGTTCTTTGGCTTCCTGCATTCTTGGAGTGGCCTGGATATACTGCACTGCTGCATGCGAATATATCGGGTTACATGGCATTCAGAGATATCCATTTCCTATACTCTAATATGAGTAAGGTTTGCTTGCTTGCTTGCAACACTGATCTCAAAAACGGCTCCAACGATTTCCTTCAAATGTTCAAAATAACTAATTTCTGGGATAAAAATAACTTCTAGACAGGCCTCATCCCCAGGAAAAATCGAATAATGTAAAAAACAAAAAATGAAAATTTAAAAAAATTAACATTGGGCTTATGGAGTTTCAAATCAAAACAAATGAATTGTAACAGCTGTAGGGAACTGTCAAAGTAATACACACGTTGTATATGATTATTAACATGTGGTTTCCTGAGAGCAGAGATTAAAAGATTTGAGTGAAGATTACTATATAGAGTAGTAAAATAAATCAAAGGGACATTGAGCTATAAATAACAACTGGATTGACCTTAAAAATGTAGAAAAGAGGCAAATGAGTTATACAGATGTGATTATTAGTAGGGGGAGTGGTGAAATATTACTCCAAGTCATCTAAACAAACTGACTGGCTTTCCCCCGAGCAAAGCTCGGCACCCAGGTACTTATGTTTATATATGACTAGTATGCAGGTTTATTGCTGGGGGTAATTTCATGCGGTTATCTTAATAGATCACAACTAGATAACAAGTGTTATCAATATATGTGCATAAATAAGCGAGATATAATGTTTTAATTATTCTCCATAGGAAAAGCACTGGGCAACGAACTGTGTTTAGCACTTTGAATATCTCAGTAACCATTGACTTCTTATTCAATGGTTAATCCATGTCACTGTAGAGAACGTAGATTAAGCAATTTTGTAGTGCACTTTCCGTGACAGGAAACCTCTCGACATGTGATGTTTATGTGATTTATTCGGGTTAAGAGAGCAAGTGGTAATTTCATGGCTGTGCGCATGCGCATGCGCTATTTGCGACACACCGTGTTGCTGAAACTGCAAGAAACTTGTCTCCTGTTGACTAAATTACTACTTAAAATTACAGTGTTTAGTAAACAGAAGTACTGCCAGACATTCCAGAGTTAAAAATGCAGAGATACCAACATAACAACATTGTGGTTGTAATCTTCTTGTTTGCCAAAGAGGTTACTGCAATTTGTACAAGTTATTTAGTCAATTTACAAACGCGTAAGAGATAGAAAATCTAGAGATATAAAAGAAACTGCAGGTTTTAGCTACGCAGACCAAATTAACAAGTACCAAATGTGTTTAAGATCAATAACAGTTAGTTTGGTTTTTAACCCTACTTCCTTCAATTTACTCGCCTCCTCTTGGTTTAAACTGTTGCAATGTTGTTTATTGTAACTGCTTTTATGTTGAGATTATTACTACGTAATATACTTTTTTTAATCTGCAAAAATGATCGGATTGGGGCCATACACATATTACATAACGCATTTTTTCGTCATTTCAGACCCCCCTGCCCCATGTAACGCACCATAACGCTTCAGCATACCCCCAACCCCCTGTGTGTTACGTAACTCAATCGTAGTAGGCTTTAAAACAGCCTAAACATTTTAAACATCGTTATATTAGCAATTTGGAGAATGAATTTCAATGAATCATTAAACTTTAAATTACTTTCTTTTAACAACATCTGTTATAACTTAATTATGTATACAAACAAGACTGTTACTAATAATATAAACAAGAAAATAAACTATCGCAGCTAAAACGTTACAAATTTAATTTATAACTAATTCAAATACAAAACACCTTAAAAAACTTAAGATGTGGACGGCATTGCTGTATCCAGTCATGATTTTACACTCTAAAACAACACAAAACATAGATGTAAAGCAAGTAGTGGTGAATTAGGGGGGAGGCATCACTTCCGGCGCTTTTTCCCCATGTTATTCTTATGGGGATCAGTTTTTGGACCGACACCCGATCCCGCCTATAGAGCTCCCGCCCGCTGGCCTATATTAAATATACCCCTGCCTTAAATATATTGTCCCCATCCCTCCTCTATATTTTTAAAAATTAATTTTCAAATTCTAAAAAACTATCTTTGGTGTTTACTGTCCGATTTGTCTGCAATTTGGATATGTTATTGTCCTAGTGTTTTAATAAATTTCACTTACATTTCCCAAATTCACTATTACGGTTGAATTAATACTGCCAACTATTTACTGACTTTTGCACCCTAATTTCCGTTTTGACTCTTGCCATATTTTGACCCTAAAATTCATTTTAATACATCCTTTGCAGAAATCCACGAGTTCTGGCTACTTGGGAACCCGAGCCATTTGACATATAATAAATCACCCTTCCTCCTAATTACCTTCTCTACCAAATACATGTCTTTATATTTAGTCTTTAACAATTCTTCTGTATAAAATCCTCCTTTGATTATATTGCCATTCTCATCTTTCAAAATATAAGTCACAGGCTTTGTTTTCTTAACTTCTGCTATTGTAAAAAGCTCTCCCGTCCAGTTAGGGGTATATCCTTTACTAAATACATGTTTATATTTAGATATCCTTACACTATCCCCCACCTTATATTTTGGCTTTTTAACTTGTACTTTAGATGCTAACCTTTCGTGTACGTCTTTAGAGTTCTTAGCACTTACTTGGTTAGGCTTCATGCCTATGGATCTATGTACTTTATTATTATATATCCTTATTAACTTTGGAAGTAAATCCAACCACTTGTAACTCCCTTGTGCACTAAACTCTCTATACAACCAATTCTTTAAAGTTCTCTGGAACCTTTCCACAATAGCCGCCTTAGTTGTAGAGTAAGTGTGGTAGTGATTAATATTTAGAATTTTCATTAGTTTGGTAAAATGTTCATTAAAAAATTCTTTTCCATTATCAGATTGAATATTTTTAACTCCCTTTGGGAGAATAGTTTTTATAGCTTCTGTGACTACTAATCCAGTTTTATTCTTTAGTGGAGCAGCATAAGCTTTTTTAGAAAATGTGTCTATTAAAGTTAAAATATATTTATTTCCAGAATTCTCTCTAGCATAATTCCGCATATCTATTAAATCTATTTGAACAGTTTCGTTTATACCCAACACCTTAAAAGACCTTCTAACAAAGTTCTTTCTCGCGGGCTTATGCAATTCGTAAGCAATTTTTTCCATTTTTTATTCTTTATTTTTAATGTTAACGTATCTGCCAGTCTCTGTCGTTTCAAAAACACCTCCATTGCTACCAACTAACATACCATCACTCATTCTTTGATATACATAGTTTTTTGGCAAATATGCCCCTCCATCTAAAGTCTTAAATCCGCTTAAAGATGTAGGGTCTGCAACCAACAATTTAGGATTGTACATCATCAAATCGATTTCATTATTGTCTTGCATAAATTTATTAGTTTTATTGTTAAACCTTAATGCGTGTGATTTTAAACAAATATCAAATTTAATATTGTCTTGTCTAAAAGTTTTATTATTATCGTCATACCTCAAAACCTGCGACATTAAACAAACATCACTCCTATCTTTGCCTTCAGGTATATTCTTTATTAATTTGTCCTCTGCATCCCACACATCGCCATCTAATGTTAATACATTATAATATTTATCCCCCTGTTTTATTATGCTTTTCTCACCCTTTGTTAATATTTGCTTAACAACAGCCACATCATTTGGCAATGTCCCAGGTAAAATGTTTGTTAATTGCTTATTTTTACCATCAAATTTAAGACCGTCTAAAGTCACAGTCTGATGTTTTGTAACACAATCGTTCTCATCAACAGCGGGTTTAACACGAACTAGCCTTTTATTATTAAAATCCCAAAAGTTTAGATCCATTTTTGGTACTTGAGAGACGTTTACAACATCATCGCTTTCTTTACCAGCCAACAAATTACTAATCTTTCGCTTTTTGGCATTCCAAACATTTCCCTCCGATTCCAAAAATTCATAATTATTATTGTCTTGTACAAAGACACCATCTTTTCTTATTAAAGTTTGCTCTAATGTGGGCACATCGGTTGAGCTTTCACCTCGTTTAACATTAGTAATTTTGCGTTTATTAGCGTTCCAATTATTATTCTTGGATTCTAAAAACTTATATTTAGTATTACCTTGTACAAAAACATCACCTTTCCTGGTTAACGTCTGCCCCAAAGTCGATACATCATCAGTAAACTCCCCACCTTTAACATTACTAATTTTATAATTTAAAGCATTCCAACAATCATCTTTTAGATTTAAAGTAGTTTCTTTAAAACTTCTAGCTTCTGGTTTACTATATGGGTTATATACGCGATAAAATTTATCTATCATATTTTTATTTAATAAACAATTCCACTTTCCCTCAATTCTTCTATGATAGAATCTATCTCATTATCCACTCCAGAATTTCCCGCCAATCGGCTTAACCAAAGCAGTCTTAACCTATCTACAAGCTCATTAGGATCGTCCCAATAAACATAGTCTATTTTATTACCATTTACCTGCCTTAAACCTTCACCAACAGTTTTAAACAGGGGTTTAATTATATTAAGATATTTAGTGTGTTTATTACTTGACATCGCCGCACCTGTTTTATAACCCTTTAAATGTGCATTTGTAGCTTCCAAAATCTCTTTATAATTTTGCAAATCAGCCTGACTATAGTTTACGGGTTCTTTTAAAGTTAACAATTCCCACAATCCCTTTGTCCCTTTATAAATTTTTTCTCCAACTGTAACATCATCATTGGCAATTTGAACTTCCTGATTCCCAATAAAAAATTTATTTCCTTCTCGCCTAATACCATATGTGGTGTCTGTCATACTACTTCTACTAAGGTAATTTCCTAAATAGTCTGATGCTAAAAGACCAAAATCTAATTTGTGCGGTGTTATTTGTGTTATTCTTGGTATTCTAGACGGGGTCTTTTCTAAAATCATTGGGAGAACTGGCCTCTCTGTTTTTGTGGCTAAATTTTTTAATTCTTGCAAAGGCTCTATTAAAGGTTGGAATGTTTGGAACCTCTCTTCAGCCTCTAGAAATTTACCACGTTTTAACGCCCTATATTTTTCTCTTATTTGTTTTGCAGACTCTACCAATTCTTGTTGAATATTTGTTTTCATTTTATTTACATTTTATTTATCTCATTTGACAAAGGATTATACTCAAACACCTTATCGTGTATTATTAGGCAATATGCAGATGTGTTTGAAGGGACGTTTTCTGCAGTTTCAATTTCTAATTTAATATCTACAACCCCCTCTTTGATTGATTCATTCTGCCTAGAACAATCTATTACAATTAGAGGATATTTCTTTATAAAGTCAGCTCTGTTAAACATAGGATCGGGGACGGTGTTGTAGTAACTCTCCCTAAACCTCACAAACATCTCATAAGCTTTAGAAGCATCTCCATTTTCAAAGTCGAGATTTAAATCACTATAAGGATAATATTCAGAGTTTAAAAACACTTTGAGATTTTTCAATTTACAGTGATCAAATTCATCAGTTCTTTTTCGTGCACTGTTGTCCCTACCTGTTTGGAAACCAAATATAACATACCTGGGCTTCTCCAAACTCGATGACGTCTTAACTGACCATGTGTGTCTCTTGGTTTCGGGGTATGATGGGAGTTCGTGTAGCTCCAAACTTCTAAATGCAATTTGCAAATTTTTATTTTGCAATAACATCTTTTGTAATTGAAGCTTCTCCCCATCAGATGGTACCACGTGCGGCATCACCCACTGAATCGATTTAAGTGTAATTTTAGGAATAGGATCAACACCAGTTGGAGCATTAGATGTTGTTAATATACAATTTAAGTCGTTTTTGGATCTTTTCAACACCAATTCTTGTTTAACATTTACTAAAACCTTATTAAAATCCTCAAACACACCCATTAACAGCTCTAACGGGACACAAGTACTAAACTTGCCGCTTTTATGGAACTCCTTTAAATTTTCATCAGAATCAAATGCTGCATTTGACAATTTAGTTGTTTTATTGTAAGAGCACAATATTTTCATAAGACTGGAAATTCCCGGATTTCTTACAATATCTATTTCTTTACCAGCAACTTCGTATCTAATTTCGTCAAATAAGAATGCAAATGCATTATTTATAAAATGTCCTTTATCATGATTCTCTATTTCTCCTTTAATATACAAATAACTCCTACATGGGAGTGTTAGTAAATCTTGATTATTTATGCATATTCGAATTTCATCGGAATTATTTATTGCTAAAGTGTTGTGTGGAACATAGGAGTGATTTGTAATTTTAACCAGGCTATCATCGTATTGGAATTTTCCTGCAACGTCTAGAAAATCTTCCATTTTTATTAATAGAAAATTTTAACTTCAACCCAATTGATCGCAGAAACCTGGCATTTTGCACACTCAGCCCGTTCTTGTAAATTCTCATATCTTTTTTATATGACAAGTAATTGTAGTTTCTTCTTTATTAAAGTCAATTGGCTTGTCGTGTTGATCTGCAAATGTAATGCTAACAACATCTAAACTTCTCTTATTTACAGGGAAGTATATAATATTTCTGGGGACCTCAATAATCTTGTAGCCCGGAGGAGCTTCTGGGTAAAAACTGTGTATGGTGTGTGATTTGTCACCATTTAAATAAGACCCATTCGCAATATTACATTTTACTCTAATCACATTTACATTATTTATGTTGATTTTATTTACGGATTTAAACGCAATATCTGGAGTAGAAAATCCTTTAAATCCCAATAATTCAGACCCTAAACACGGTTTTGTAAAATCAAACACATGGCCAGAATGTAATGTGGCTTTCATAGTTTTATTATCGGCTATAAGTACAAAATCTGGGAGTTGCTTTTGAATTTCCTTCGCAAGCTCAAACACTTCGTATGTACCTTCAGCAATTTCAATTACATTTGGAGCTTTGTGATCGTAATAATACACATCCTCACCCTCGTCTATAGTTAATTTTGTGTCTTTAAGTTTATTTAATTTTGGAACTAGCCCTTTGTAAAATATAAGTTTGACTTTTGTATTAATTAATGCTACTTTGTTTTGTATAATAACTTCAACTTTACCATCTAATGCCCGGTTTAATTCGTCAATTGTAACCTCCCCTTTTGGGGTTGTAATTTTGTGCATTTTGTAATATGTCAAAGTATTTAGAGGTTTTTTAACATTAAATATAGAATTATAACTTTGAAAATCTACCAGTCCAATTACATAATCACCATTTAATTCTATAGGAGGAAAGAACACCGACTTCAACTCTGGCTCTGTACCTGTGAATGTTATAGTAAATGAATCCATTTTTATAAACTAAAATTTTTCAGAAATGATAAACATAAAATTCCACAAATGGAACTGTTTAAATCTTGTATTTGATCAGTTGTATAGTAAATTTTAGATGGTACAAAATATTCAATTACCTCTTTTGGGGGCTGTATTCCGAAAGGGTCAAAATATATTACAACATCTTTATTTTTACGATATGCTGTCCAATGTGTGCCCCTGTCACTGTCTAAATTAATAATTCCACATTCTCTTACTTTTGGGGTCTGTTTTCTTAGCTCGTTTTTTAGGTACACCCCTCGAAAGTGAGGCACGTCTCTTGCTGCCTCTAACAGCTGAAAGTTGTCCATCTTTTTTATTAAATTTTAATCCCATTCCCATTTTTGCCTTAGCCTTCATCAAATTTGTCACTGCATAAGCTGCTGCTTTTTCGGCCAGACTGGCGTCCTTTGCCGAAACCCTAGTCCAAGCCTGGTCCGCTAATCTCATATCTGCCTTGTTCCGGGCGGTTGTATCAGGATTATTCATGTAGAATATGTCGTGCTCTTTACAATAAGAGTCTAGCTTATTTTTTGGAGGTACATTTCTGGCTAAATTTTCAGGCACGTTAGTTCCGGGCCCGCACCATTTATAATTTCCAGGTATGTGGAGTGGGAAAGGAAGGTTGTTTATAAGGGTATTTAACAAGCCACGGCCTCTATATGGCTTTAAGAATAATCCCTTACCCTTCTTACACTTTCTCTTTGCCATTTTTATTATATAAAAAAATTATTCAACAAAGAATCAACACAATAAAGAAAATACACCATTATATAAAAAATGTCATTTATTCAACAAAAGAACAAATTTAAAATTGCACATAAAGAAAATACACCAAAGAAGTTGGGTCTATTTCCTAATAATATTCGCTGTCTTATAATAGGGCCCAGTGGTTCGGGGAAGACTGTTGTAATTT
The DNA here is from genome assembly GCA_963675035.1 of Allygus modestus. Taxonomy (NCBI): domain Eukaryota; kingdom Metazoa; phylum Arthropoda; class Insecta; order Hemiptera; family Cicadellidae; genus Allygus; species Allygus modestus. Next base: position 15,359,625 of record OY776116.1, read on the forward strand.
ATAACTTAATTGTAAAAAAACAAGGATTAAAGTTTACAAATTTATATATAATATCCAAATCTTTAGAACAAGAAAAATATAAAAAAATAATTGAAATATTCCGTCTGTGTGATGAAGTTAAATTACACACATATTCAAACTGTGAAATCACACCAAATGATGTAGAATCACACTCAATAGTTGTATTTGACGACATAAATAGTCCAAATATCACACAATTTTTCTCAATGGGCAGACACAAAAATGTTAACAGTTTTTACTTGTGTCAATCTTACAGTAAAGTAAACAAACATTTACGTGACAATGTTAATTTCCTAATATTATTTAAACAAGACGATTTAAATTTAAAACATGTGTATAACAATCATGTGGGAAATGATTTTTCATTTAACCAATTTAGAAATCTCTGCCATCAGTGCTGGGATAGGTCTAAATATGGCTTTATTGTAATAGACAAGGAAAGGCCAAAGAATAATGGCAAATACAGATTTATGTTTGACCAATTTTATAGTGACCAAGGGCAAGGGTGTTGATGCCATCCACAATAAACCTCTTGTCGTCATCAAAAGAGAGTACCTTTTTGTTCATCGTTAATGTTTGCAGATGGTGGTTTGTGGATTTAATTCTTGTAACATTCTCGTAGTAATCTTCTCCGGTTGCAAGACAGTGTAAGTAGTGTTGGTGTCTTAAGAGATGTTTAACTGTAGCGCCGTCAGCTCCTTTTGCCTTCTTAACCTCTAGCTGCTTTTCTTTTTCGTATAACCACTGTAGAGGAATGAAAGAGTATAATTTTGGCCTTAAACCACAATATTCATACATAATTTGACCATTTAATTCATCTTTAAACTTGCCCGTAACTTTTTTGTTTTTATCAGAGTATAAGAAATGGTCTTTACTGTATGCAGAGGTGTCAAAACGGTCCAAGTCGCTTTGTATTTCCTTGTAAAAGTCCTCTGTTACTATAGAATAAAGAAGGCTGTCCGTGTCTGTCATTAAGAACTTTTTATTCTTAAATTTTGACATATAATTATAGTGGAAATCATACATGATTACTTTGCTGATATCCAAAATGGTCATTCCTAAATATATTGGTTTATCAAACTTTACAATTAATTTATTTAAATGCACAGCATGCAAGTTGTTATCGAACATTTTGCTGCAGTCAAATCTTGGCTTTGTAACATACTTTGTTAACTTAGACTCGTCTACAAGATGTATATCACGAAACTTGCGTTGGTTCATAATTGTTCGACCAAAGAGACTGTTATTTAACAGTTTGTAAAAGTCTTTTTCAAAATCATGTTCAGCTTTTTGTCGCTTTTCAATATTAAAATTAATATAGGGTGCGAGCCATTTTGATTGTCTGAATTTTAAGATTCTGTGGTATTTTGTAACTACCAAACCCAGTTCTTCGTATTTTTTTAGTGCTTTATAATGTAGAATATATTTGGTTTTGTCATTTAAGTTTGGTATTAATTTTCCATTCATTTTTTCTGGTGCGAGCGGGTAGTCATTATGCAAGTCGTGTAAACTTTTATCGTATTTTAAATCAACTTCCAAAATAAATCCAAAGTTTTCATTTTTATTGGATTTATAATCTTTCTCGTTTGTCCATCTAAAGCCATCAACGGGCAACGACTCGCACATTGCTGTAGAGTATAGCGAGTTGCAGTCTAAGTATACAAGATAGGTGCTTTCTTGATTTGGGTCATAATGTTCGCCCATGTACTTATTGTTGGCTTTAGCATAGCGCGTGGAAATCATGCTTACACCACCTCTAATGGCGTGTTCTATAAACAAATGCATGTCAGTGTCACTAAATAACTGTAATTTTATGCCGGTCATTCTAAGACACGCCTCCCATGTTAGTCCAGGCAGTGAGTACATGTGGACAGGGTCGAGTTTATAATCCTTTAAACTCAAGTCCCTAAATGTCTCAAACACATCAGCCAATAACAACACATCTGTTTTAAGGTATAAATCGTGATATTCTTTTAAATTCTTTATATTAAAATGATTCCATACGTTTTTAGCATGTTCATATTGCGCAGGAGATATACATTCTTTAGTTAGGCTGCTGTAAAATGCCTCTATGGGTGGTAGGGTCTCTAAAAACTTTTCTGGTCCTGTCATGTATTCGTATGGAAATTCGCCCTTGCGTTGTAGTAGTGGATTGTCTATAAATCTAAATGTATTTAAATTGGAAGCTAATTTGCTTAAGGGAAGAGACAGAAAGTTGTAGGAATCCAAAAATACCAAATCATCAACAGAGAATGATATATATTTTTCCATGTCCTTGGCTATGCAATTCAATTTGCGATTGAGTTTTCCCAAGTGTTGCATTATTAAATGACCATCATAGTTTTTAAGGTTGTGGAAGAATATTGGAATTTTCTTGGTTACTTTATAGTTTAAATTGCAAGCGTTGTGGGAGGGTCCTCGGAATTTGCCTGTTAGATGGCAATGGTCGCGCACTTTATCACCCAGTAACAGCTGTTGGCATATGTGGCAGTATTTAGAGTTTTTGAAGGATGCCTCTTGCTCTGGAGTCATTACAAGGGGAACATATACTTCCATCTGACTTTTAATAAAGTCATAGGTTTTAAATAACTTTTCAAAAAATACATCCATCGCGTTTTCACCGCTGTACAACTCTTCGTAAATAATTTTAGAGTCTCTCACCACAACATAAGCAAATCCAGAAGGCGTGTGTTTGCCGCAGTTTATAAAACATTCGAAATCTGCATAAATCACAAAGGGAGCTTTAAGTTGATATTTGTAATTCGTAAATTGTAGTGTATCTTTTTTAGACATTTGTACTCTTTGGGCATCAAAGGGTTTACAATATGTTATGTGACGTTCCAATTTATCTTTGGTGCCAAAATGTTGCAAACAGAACTTGCAAAAATATTTCTTATTGGCGTGTTTTGTAGAATTAAACATTAACTTGTCAAAATCACGAATTAAACAGTAATGTGATTTCTGACCGTGTTTTAGAAGCAGCAGATTGACGTGAGTATTGCCGTTTAGTTTAGTTGTTCTCAGTGGATATATTGTTTTTCCTTCAATTCCATATACATTAACACTTATGTTATTTTGTTTTTCAAATTTATCAATGTCAGATATTTTTACTGGATATTTTATATTTGTCATATTTAACTGGCCCTCATAGGGTTCGTAGTGAACTACTCGATTTGCATTTTCTTTACGATTCCTTGGATTCAGGCTTGCTAAAACACTCCAGGTGAAACATTTATTATCACTATTTTTAATATTTAAAACAGCATGTTTTGATTTTATATTTTCTGGCGTGGGGATGTATGATTTGGGAGTTAGGGGTTTATATTTGTAAACATGCAACTGCCAGTATTTGGTGCGGTCATATATCCATCCGCTGCCTTGAGCTTGATACTTATGCATGGAGGTATCGATTTTTAAAAGTGAATTTTCAATTTGAGTCTTTAGCTGTGCTTTCTCAATTGATAAATTAGTTAAACTTCGAAAATCAGCAATACATTCTTTGTCAATGATTAAATCACCATTATTGTCCACTGAGTGTTTGATGAATTTTACTCTCCTAATAAGAATCCATTTGATGGGTAGAGGACAAGATTGGAGAGTGTCTAATATATCCGCGGACTCGCCGTAAAACTTAAACACATTATAGGGTCGCTTGTCACATCGTAGGTGGTGGCGGGGTTTGTTCCGGGTGATGACTCTCTTACACACATTACAAGTATTGTGGTTCTCTAGCATATGCATTTTAAAATTGCTGTTGTCAAATATTTGATGACATATTTTACAAATTTTAGGAATAACTTTGTGAACAAGTCGATAATGGCGTAATAAATTGCTTCTGTTGGAGTAAGACGTGGAGCATTGTGCACAGGTCAACATTTTTTGTTGGAATGAGGGTGGTGGTTTTGGGGCTTCTATATATATCCTTGGTTGAAAATTTTAAAATTATATCTTTTTTAAATAATAAAAACATATTTTTTAACTCTAAAATAAGACATTTTTGCGGTTTAATTACTGCAAAAATTAAAAAAATTTCCAATTTGGTGGTGCAATATTATTTTTTACATACACATTTTAGGTATTAATACACATTTGGAAATGTTGAATTTGGGAAATGTAAGTGAAATTTATTAAAACACTTGCCTAGGACAATAACATATCCAAATTGCAGACAAATCGGACAGTAAACACCAAAGATAGTTTTTTAGAATTTGAAAATTAATTTTTAAAAATATAGAGGAGGGATGGGGACAATATATTTAATATAGGCAAGAGTATATTTAATATAGACCAGCGGGCGGGAGCTCTATAGGCGGGAGCTGGCGTCGGCTCAAAAACAGCTCCCCATAAGAATAACATGGGGAAAAAGCGCCGATTCTGGGGTTAAACCGGTAATTCTCCTCTACTAAAGCAATACAGAACTTACTCAAAACACGTGATGTAATGTTAGTTTAACTGTTATTAAAATATTATTTACAGAAGTATTTTTATATAATAAACTTTAACTTTAATTTATATATCAATTTGATTTTTTAATTTTGAACGATTTATAACAGTATCAAAAGATACGGGAGTGCGCCAGCACATAGGGTTAATATGTGTGAGTTACGTAACGCTGATTCAACCCCCCCATATATAGCGCAGCATAACCCTACGCCATCCCCCCTCCCCCCCTTAAGTGCGTTACGTAATATGTGTATGGCCCCTCATTGCTTAAATATAGAGATCTGTTTTAAGGACGTATGTTTGAGCACCTATTCTAATTGAATTTTAATTGAAGGGTTATATGAAGTAATTTTAGAAGGTGCCAAAAGCAATACTTCATAAATTGGTTATGCCAAATGTTTATAGTTTTCATTTCCAAAACATGGGATGAGGTCAAAAAACCCTCTGTATTGAGTTAACAATACTATTCAGCTACTACCATAGTCAATGCTACTACCTACTACAGTAGTAGATAACTATAGAGTGTTGTGGAGTTTTGTAAAATTACTCCATCACAACGAAAATGATTTTTATTTATGTAAATTAATTCTGTAACCTAACCTGCCATTGTTGAAGGGAACCCGCGCTCAGAACACACAATTAGATAACCTTAGAACAACCTGCCAAGGTACCAAAACCATCTGATAACCCCATCAGAAATGCTCTATGTGATTTATATTTCATATTTTAATCCATTTATTAAAAGAATAAGAGGATTGCTGAAACAAGAAACAGAAGAAACTATTATAACATAATCACTATGTGCTATTTAAAGCCCTTGACGTCTAGATGTGTCTTTTGTAGTTTTATAAAACCTCCACCTTCAGGGATCCGCCCTCTGGGCTTTCAAAGTTCCAATATTAATCTTATATAAGAGTAGAAATAAATTGAATTGCAACAGCTGTTGATAAAACAGTGCAGAAGCAGGGCAGTTGTTTCAAGCTAAAATCTTGAATGATGCAAGAACTTAAACCAGCTAGAAAATCCAGTTGCTCGAACTCGAGAAAATGTGGTTCTGATAGTTGAAAATGTGTTGCCATTTAAAAAAAAAACAGCATTATATTAGCTTAAAACAGTTGATATTTCTTCTGTACTGTGTTTTGTTACCTTTCATTAGCTGACAAATGATCAATTTCAATGATTCCTGTTCTTTCATTGCTGTACTCTACATTGCAACTTTGAAGACCTGTGGGGTGTAGCCTTGGGGCCGATGCAAATTTTAATGATTTTCTGTAAACCTACACATTGAGACCTTTCCATAGATACTTCAATCATAAAAATTGGTCCAGTGGTTCCTGAGATCTCAGCGTGACACAAAATCTGCTTGTGTACTATAATAAGTACTTGGATAGAACCATTGATTTTGTATATGAAACCAATGTAGGAACCATAGATGAGCTGGATGGTTATAAAATATAAAACAATAATTGCTCAAATTCGAGCAAGAGCATTTTCTCGTAGTACTTTCGTTTAAATACGCTATTCCACCATACACATTATTTTAAAATGTTTCTTCAAGTAGTTGCTGAGAATAGAAACTCGAGATCGAGGGATTATAAAAATCATGGAGGGGTACAAACTCTTAGGTAATTTCAACTACCTTTGATAATCAAGTACTATTACCTTAGGAGGCCGATGGGCGATCGCCATTCCCTTACTCCGCCGGCAACAGGCCCCGATCTGCTTTCCCCTGTCAACGTATCTGTATATTACATCACCATATTATATGACTGCGCGAGCACCATTAAACCATATTGTAATGGTCATTAACTCTCGGAGTATCGGTGCAGATTTTAAGACCATTAAACCTTATAGTAATGGTTGTTAACTCTCGGATTATCGGTACTGACGTTAGATTTCCTAATGTTTTGCTTTTGTTTCGTGGTGTTAACCAGGGGGTTTAATGGAACGAAATGGGGTTGCAGCAAAAATGCAATTACAAAGTTATATAAATGTTCCAATAATTGGGTAGTTGGATTGTTAATTGGATTGCATTACCTAACAGTACGGTTTATTTGACAAATTGAGTTACGGAGTTACAACATTTTGTAAAATTTGTTAATGCTGACGGGTATTTAATTCAATTTGCCAATGTACGTAGATTACGGGGCCACAACATGATGAATTTCATGATTTATTTAGCCGCCAAATGATTTTTTTCATGGATATCACCGGTTACTTTGGGCATGTTGGAGCGGAAAGACCGAATACAACTTTGGGTGATATTAAAAAATTAGAAAAAGCTTTTACTCAGTGCTACTGTAATTAAATGGGAAATAAACTGATATTTTGTTTTCACATTACCATATGTTTATGCAAAACCTTCGATAAAAAATCTCATGGTCCTGGGTACCTGTCAAATGAGTTGCATGCTGAAAGAATTTTCTTGCGTTATAAAGTGGTTTATAAAGTTGCTAATATGCACTAACAAAATGATAATTGATTGGGTCCGTGCAGTCAAGTCGAAGAGTCCTAGTTATCATGTAAGGTTGTGAAAAGATTGACACCATCATAACATACATAACATTTTTACAAACCTTTTGTAGGCCTTGTCAACGGCCACCTAGACCCTTGTCACCAACAATTTCGTAAGGTTTCCATTATTATTGGCAAGGTTACGTAAACCTCGAACCTTGACGACAACCTTTAGATACACTTGTAAGCTTAGGGCTAACTTTGAGATATTTAATTTAGTAAATAAATTAAGAATATTTGATGGCCTATAGGCCAAGACTGTTGCTAATTATGTAAAATGAGAGATAAAAATTATCATAAAAGTAAAGGAAGTGTTTAATTTGGTTTCATCATTTATTGTTGTATACTTTTTCGACCCCAAAGAAGCTTCCTGTCAAACCCTCTGATGACTCCGCAGTCAGAGCCATGTCAGTAACCTCTTGTCAGACCAACCGTGTAGTGACAGTCGCCCCCGGGCACGCGTGGTAGCGACAGTGGGTCACCAGATGGATGTACTGATCCACTTTTTGCGCTCCGAATCAGAAAAGCGCCCCGACCACTGTCACCTTCACGTAACTCTTGCAATGGGTCACTGTCCCAAGGCAATCTGCTTGGACTGCAATCACCCATTATAATAATTAATAATGATATACTCTGTCAGGGTTTGAACGTTCTCCTATTTGCTCTATTTCCAATAGTAATTTTGTAGTACCTATCTTCAATAGTGAAAAATAAAGTTTTTTGGGAAAATGATACCAAGGCTAATAACCGATTCTTAAAGTAAGTTTTGTTTCTAAGTATCTTAAAAAACACGTCTAAATTTTATAAATGAAAATAGTAAATTTTTCTGATTCGAAAAAATATAACTTGACGACAAAACCGCTTTTGAGGATGAATAGTACGTTTTTTAGACTACACAAAACTTAGTCGACAAAGCACACAGCCTCAAAGTAGTTTATACAATTACTATGTCAGCTAGAATAAATACTCCAAACAAAATTACACTGAAATAACAATTTTTTCCTAATAGACTTTAGAAATCTATTAGGAAAAAATTATTATTTCAGTGAAATTTTGTTTGGGGTATTTATTCTAGCTGACATGGTAATTGTATAAACTACTTTGAGGCTTTGATAGCACAGACCTGCTATCAAAACCCAATTTAGATACAAGGGTGGGAAATGACAAAGTACAAGTTACTGAACGCTGTCTCTCGTTGGTGTGTTTTAAGGTAGCAATCTCCGACGCCGGGGTTTCACCACTGCCGTTGCGCCTGGCCGACCCATGGGTTCACCCATATCAGATTACAGTGACAAATCGGGAGACAAACACGCCTACAGGAACACCACGGGCTTCGATTGAGTAACTTTGGCATTGATGGTTGTTGTTAAGAATGTACATAAATTGTACTTTTATCTAGAATATAATTTACACACATTTTCAATTATTTACATTCGGTTTGTCATGTTCTTGTTTAACATTGGGAGGAAAAAGTACTAGAAAAATTTAAGAGTGGGCTCCATTCATGAAATATTTTACATTTCTACCTGCTTCCTGATAACTGTCAAAGGATGAGTGTCTCTTCAACGGGTAATCCAATATAATTGATTTATGACTCATTTTAAAAAGGAACAATACCTAGCGACTTCACTGAGCAAAAAGTCAATATCACAAAGAATAATCGTTCTGAAAAATCCCTAATATTCAATATTGACGATTTGTTATGGATGAACTATTTGTGGTATCAAAGTTCTGCTCCTTGAAATCGGTAGGTATTATTTTGTTCTTTTAAATCAACTATATCAGAACGTTCGTTGAGAAGGGTGAGCCTTGAAAGATAACATTAACCTTTTAAAGGAAGGCAGAAACCGGAAATTCTTAATAAAACCAGGAAAATTGCATTTTATGTTCTTTGAAAATTCTAATATGTCGTGAATTAACTGAAGTTGTGTGTATGTTGCAGCATGGCTGATGACCGTGGGAAGGTGCGAGTCCCCCCAGGGGGCCCAGAGGTCCGAGGGGGCTCAGGGCAGCCAAGGGGGCCAGGGGGAGGGCAAGCAGCTCATCATGCTGGAGATAGAGCGGCTCCACTACCCTGACGAGGAGAAGGTGGTCAAAAGACAGGCAGAGGTGCAGTACGGTGGCGCGCCCGGGCAGTACGTGGTGCAGACCAGGGACCAGGCCGGGACCCCGCAACAGGTATTTATAATTAACTTTTAAAAAAGGGTATGATTAACTTTACAAAAAGGTTTTATCCAAAAGATGAACACCGTCCATTTGAGACATTCGCCGTCAAGGGGGTTCCAGTTACGAACATATTGAGGCTTCTACCTGCTTATAACTTTCCTGCTGCCAAGTTAACTTTCAAAGCCCGCCCCTCCTTAACGGATTTTCCAAGACCGTTGATTTATGGGTCATTTTCAAGAGCAAAAAATATCCTAGCGGTTTCAGTAAACAGAATTTTGTTGTCACATGTGATAATCGTTTTATATAATTCCAAAATATTAAATATATGGCTTGAAGGGGTGGGGGAACTCCCACAACATTTTCGCTTCCATAATTATAATTAGATTTACAGTGTACATATACTTTAAATGTTTAAAGTATTATATGTATTATTTACTTAGGGTGTTTTTGTCAGGAGGCCATATCTCTTTTGATAGTTCATCAAAACCAATCATTTAGCCATCAATTTAAAGATTTTCTTTACCGATAAATACGAAAAATAACCAAACAACTCAACACCATACAAATTATACTTTAATGGCTAATTCTCACTTATTTATTTGTCAACGTACTCATGGCACCGTCCCACACCAAGTTCTACTAACTAAAAACGGGAGTTTCGAGACGTAAGCTGCGCATGTGCAGTCTGTGCAGTTGTAGTGTTATTCAATCGCGAATCTGAGGCCTTGAAGGTTTTGAGTGGACGATAGATTGAATTGTCAGTCAATGCGATTACAGTCCATTACCCAACTACAAATGCTTGTTCCCTGTTCCCGCGATGTGCCAACGCCAACAGTTGAAAGGCCCAGAGATATTGTCAACGACAATGATAATGAGAACCTCTACAATACAATCACGTCCAATACCCGTGAGAACTGTTAACTCGGCCAAGAACACGAGTCGGTCACTGGTCACTGGAGTTATTATTGTAAATCCACATAAAGAGTAAACCCCAAGGCGGGGATTGCTATGACTATCCACAAGATAATTCTATGCTGTTGGAATGTAAAGTAAGCAAGAGCAGGAAATATCCATACATCACAGTTAGCACGTAAGGTTTTGACAAGGTTTAAACCATTGTTAACATTCAATTTTGGTAAACAGGTTTTCCATGTATTTCTTACGTAAGATTATGGAAACATCATTAAAAAAGAAAAATCTCTACCTAAGGTTTTCACAAGGTTTAACGCAATGGTTTAAAGGGACACGCTAGTCCTAATGCAAATATTGAACAAACCTTGACATATAACATTAGTGTAATCCTTGTCGCCGTTCAACAAAACCTTTGTCATAACCTTGTCGCCAACGTTTTCGTGAGGTTTTAATTTTCGTTGTAAAACGTTATGCAACCGTGGATTAGGATTTATAAAAATAATTACAATTCTTTGGATTATGAAGAGTCATAGATTATTGTAGATGTCATATTAAATTACGTCACAGCAAAAATGGGAGGAATCTGAGGGCACATTCAGTGTTGATGTAAGAAGTGGGTAACTAGAAAGGCGTCATTGAAGGGTGTCTAGCTTGTCGGCGCAAAGTCCTTAAGGGTGTTTGGTCAAAAAATAAATTTCAGATTTTTATGTATGAATGTGTTTGTTACAATGTACTAAACACGAAAATGAGGTTTAAAAAATTTTTAAAAAATTCAGGGGTATATTACAAGGGACTAAAGGGGCGATTTTTGGGTGTTTTGTTACCAATAAGCAAAGCAACCCGTTGATATTTTTTAAAATAAAAATACATTTTTTGCTTTCTGATTGCTTCCTTTATGCGTTAAAATAAAAATAATAAAAATCTGAAAAACAATTTTTAATTTTTTTTGTTTTACACCTTATTTTAAAATTAAGATTTAAAAAATAAAAAACGAGTTTTGTTTTAATAGATGTGGGTTTTATCTGATATTGTATAGGCGTTTTTAAATCTTTTCTATGTATAACAGTTCTGCTTCCTTATTGGTAAAAGTAGCACCATGTAGGGTCAGCACGCTGCACTGCAAGTGTAGTGGTGATCACCTACAGTGCCCGCACGCGTCGAGGGGCGAGGTGCGTCGCCGCTCAAGGTCATACCGTACTCCGCGCGCTTTCTGTGTTACTCTCTCTCTCTCTTTCTGTCTCTCTCCTCTGCACTCCCACCACTTCTTCAGTTTCGCGCGTAAAATTCCGGTAAAACGGATTCTGCGGCCCTGCGGCAAATTGACAGATTCACCTGTTTTCGTTTTGAGGTCCCCAGACCCCAAAAACACCATTCGTTCGAAACTGTATATATATATATATATATATATATATATATATATATATATATGGTGTGTGTGTGTGTGTGTGTGTGTGAGCACGATAACTCTCGTAAAAATAATCCGATTTTGATGAAATTTAGTATAAAAGTGTAAAGTAACATTTATGACTTTAAGTTTGAAAACCAGCCAGATCGCTCTATCCGAAGGGGTATTTTGGGGGGGTTTTGTACCCCAAAAATGGGTTTTTAGAATTTTTTACATATAATTTTGGAAAGAGTCAAATTTTAGTTTTTACCATTAGATTCAGCTTAAAAAACAAACAATTTGGTATTTTGATCATTCCTCTACGTCAATCAGTTACCGAGATATTAAAAGTGCTGAACACAGTACGTTGTCTAATGTTATTCTTATGGAAAATTATAAAAAAAATTATATCTCGCTTCTTTATGAACGTATACTGACGAAACTTGGTATACGGCTTTATCTGGTTGTGGTCTATTGATATTAGCTCAAAAAAAATTTCTTGCTAAAGGTTCCCATAGCAGCAAACCTGCGGACTCAGCCCCCATGTTATTCTTATTGAGAAAGATTTAAATGCTATGTCTCCCTTAAATATGAACATAAATTAATTAAACCTTAGACATGACTTCACCTAGTTGAGTTATATTGATATTTGCCTAAACACCCATTTTTTCGTTCCTTGTTGCAGCAAACCTGCGTACTCATCCCCCATGTTATTCTTATGGAGATTAATCGAAATGGGATATATTGCTTATTTATGAATGTATATTGATGAAACTAGGTATGTGGCTTCACCTAGTTGAGATATATTGATGTTTGCTTACAAACCAATTGTTTATGTTCCTAGTTTCAGCAAACCTACGTACTTATCCCCAATGTTATTCTTATGGAAAATAATTACAAATGTATATTTGTGAATATATTTTTATGAAATTTGGTATGCGGCTTTATGTGGTATTAAGACATATATTATGCATTGGAAATTTGCTGAGTAAGCAGGTTTGCTGTGACGGGGGCATTTGATATTAATTAAATGTAACCTCAGTAATATACCTCTGGGATTGAGTTTCTTATGCCTTCAGACGGTCTCGGTGGCGCGGTTTTCGCTCATTTCGGTCCATTTATAATTAAAGAAAAATTATAGGTTCAAGAAAATATTACGTTTTTAAAATTTTAAATATTGGTGTAGTTTCAATTTTATTATTGAACGTTATTTTACATTTATGTTAGCCGCTTTATAACCTCCTTATTTATTATAAAAGGGGGCTGTTACGTATAAAATCGGGACTAGAAAAAGTAATAAAGCGTAAACTTTTTTAATTTTTAGGGTAGAAAGAAACTTCCAGCGGCAAAGTTGTAGCAAATTAGTTGATCTACATGTTTTACTTCAAACATTTTTCAGTCAGACGTTCGGTTTGTTCAAAAATGTCTTTCAAACAAACGCAACAGTAGGTGCTACGCTTGTACACAGTCGCACTGCGTAGCTCTGTATGTTCGTCATTCAAACTAAACAAGAACTGTGACAGCAATGTATTTATTTACACCTTCCACGAATCTCGCCACTCGCACACTACGAGCACCGCGTGTCCGCGTTTTTCAGTTTTCGGGCCTATAAAACGGAATCCGGCTTCATTTTTCGCTGGGAAAATGTGGTCCGATTGCCGTTTTTGAGCGAATAAGTACATTTCCGGCATAAAATACGGTGTGTACTCAATTTTCGGCCGATAACAAAGTTTGCGGTCGTATTTATGACTCATGTATATAGTCAATGGTAATATGCTGTAAAATTAATTTAGCTACCTTCGTGCCCTGCTCCCTGCTCGATCCGATGTCTTGTTCGGGCAAAAGTCCGATAGTGAAAACTATTGCGGTTTTCTTTGGCCGATTAACTTGTCGTTTTTGGTTTAAAAGTTACGGCGACCATGAATTGCGGCGACCACGATTTTGGTCCATGAATTCAAGACAGTCGTCTTTTTAGGCCGATAACACAAATGTTGGTCAATAAAGCGCGTTCGGCTATTCTTTACAGCCGATCAAATTATTATTGATATGGAATGTTTATCAAATTTCCGGGGAGGACTCCCGGACCCCCCACCCCTGAGGGGTATTCTATACCCCCCCCCCAAAAAAAAACCGGGTATTTCCCCCACCCAATGTGACTCCCTGGATCCGCCCCTGATCGTGCCTGAATTTTACTTTGTAACAAAAAATAACAAATTCTTCTTTAGCTTTAACAACAAACGGATACTAAACTCCAACAATAGCGGTAAAAAATACATCTAACAAAGGTTAGTATGTTGGTGATGGAGTAAAATATTCCACAATTGTATATTTATGGAAAAAGATTTTATGGAATAGTTCCGGGACACCCTATACATTTATTTAATACAGTATTTGTAGAAATTAATAAGATCAATGTATTATGATTAAATATATTTGCAAAATTGTAATTCATAAAATTAAAAACCATTTTAGCGAATTTCCCCAATAGGGAAGAAGCTATTACCGTAGGTCTCATGGTAAGACTTAAGCCCGAGACCATAATAACTTTTTGTTTTGATATACCCAGATGTCAAAAACACTATTCGTTCAAATTTATATATGTATATATGTGTGTGTGTGTCCGTTAAGACGATAACTTGAGTAAAAAACGTCCGATTTCGATGAAATTTGTAAAAGTGACAAAAGTTCGAAAACCAGAAAAATCGGACCATGGGAAGGAGGGTTTATGGGGGTTTTAAATTTTCCAAAAATCAGTTTTTTGCACTTTTCACCCTAAAATTTTTAAAACACTCAATTTTGGTTTTGAGCATTTTATAGAGCTTAAAAAAAATAATAAAGTATTTTGAATTATTAACCTAAGTTAAGTGGTTGCGGAGAAAATCCAAAAAACGTGCTCATAAAATCTCCCATGTTAATCTTATGGGAAAAAGGTTTTTGGCTTTTCCTCAGTTCATTTTAACGTAAACTTCACATTTGCTTTTACAAATCGATTCAGCTCTACAAAACAATCATTTTGGTGTTTAAATTGTGATTCTGCGTCCAACCGTTGCAGAGATATTCAAAGTGCTAAACACAGTACGTTGTCCAATGTTATTCTTATGGAGAATAAATAAAATTTGATATCTCGATTATTTATGAATGTATATTGATGAAACTTGGTATATGACTTCTTGTAGTACTGGTATATTGATATTTGCACAAACAATTGATTTTTGTTGATTATCCCAGGAGCAGCAAACCTGCATACTCAGCCCTAATGTTATTCTTATGGAGAATAAGTAAAGTTTTATATCTCCCTTAACTATGAGCATAAATTAATAAAACTTAGTATGTAGCTTCACCTGGTTGAGTTATGTTGATAATTGCATAAAAACACCTATTTTGTGTTCCTTGTTGCAGCAAATCTGCGTACTCAGCCCTAATGTTATTCTTATGGAGAATAAAAAAATGCTATAGATCACTTATTTATTTATATTTTTATGAAACTTGGTAAGTGGCTTTATGTGGTAGTGAAACACATATGCATGCATTGGAAATTCGCTGAGTACGCAGGTTTGCTGCGACGGGGGTATTATATTTATAATTAATGTTTATTATAATAAATAATGTTATTTGTTTTTAATACAGTAAAGCTAGGATAATTCGAAACTCTATAATTAAAATTCAATTTGTTTTATAGTTCGAATTTTATTACTGCGGTACTTTGAGATTCGAACGATCCGAGTTCCACTGTATTTAAATGTGCTCACAACCTTGTCAAACATTTTTTATGATAAAATCTGTACAGGCTACAAGAAATGTACTCATCAAAACTATAAAGCGAACGCTCAAAATAAAAAATATATTTAAGATTAGTTGTCGGCGACATTGAAAGGCACATCAGTGGAAAATAGTAAGCAACCCAACCCTACTACTGTTTACTACTGTACCAGTCGAGCCGCGGGCCGGGGCCGGGGCTGTGTACCGTGTGCCTCGGACCGACGAAGAAGCGAGTAGACAGAAAGACAGTGCTGCGTGGGGGAGGGGGAGAAATGAGGAGAACGCGCTCCTCTCTCCCCCCAGCCAGATCACACACACTCACAGCACTGCCCGAGTTGTCTTCCTAGCGGCGCGCGGTGGCGACTTGTAGAACTACTGCTCCTCACCGCCAGACTAGCCTAGCGGCCAAACACCCTTAAGTAGGAAAGCTACCTCTGAATATTACTCCTCTGTGGATAACATATTTTTCAAACGTTTCCTTCCTCGAGTTTTGGAGTGCTTTAGACGATTCCATACCAACACTATTTGCTCATATAATAAAGTTTGCTAAAATCCAGGACGTGGTATTACAAAATGGTTTAATTTCAGAAGAGATGTGAGAAAGGATACACAAACATTGCCTACGAACAATAACCTTTGCATCAAGGTTCAAAGCGTCATTTCCGCTTGTGCACTGGGAGCAAAGTCCTGTAAATTCACCGTTTCCTCTATCAACTGCTTCATCCTCAACTTTCTAGATTGTTGTCAAATTGTCCATAAATCAACTCGTTTTATGCAAGTTTCTCCTCCCGGCTCTCACAGTAGACGCGTGTAAACATACACTCCACTTTAGCTTACTTACCAATCCGCCTTTCCTACAGACTAAATGATTTAAGTTAAAAAGGTTGTAGTTATTTCCACTCTTATACAAACAAATGTAATGGTTTTCTTTTAAAGAATTATTATGTAAGAATAAAAATATATTGTCCTTATTTTTTTCTCTAGACGTTTCGCAATAAATTTATTTTCCCCTCGGACATCAGAACTCCGTCCCACTGTCCCTCACAGCTGTTTTAAGAACAATTTCCAAGTACAGACTGTCACTGTGTTGTAAACCTTTTAGTTTTGTACTGAATTGCATTTTTGTCTGCGAGATCCAAGATCTCCGTGAGGAGAACGGGATACCAGCTAGTGTTTATTTTCCTAGTCAGTCTTTTAAGTGTAAGATATGACATCATTTACATATCCGTGAACTTTGAGAACCCCACCCGTGAATTTAAACTACGTTTAGATTTAAATTGAATTTAAATTTAATTCAAACTACGTTTGAATTTAAACATAACCCAGTCACCTTCACGACTGTTTTGAATACTAGAAGGGGCGGTTATTATCAAAAAGTGAAACCTCTTACATTTAATATGAACCGCGTTTGAATATTAAGAGGGGCTCCAGTCAACTGCATCTTCCAGTTTCCTTCTTAAGACCAATGTTAACTTTCAAAACCCGTCCCTCATCTATATATTATATGAAATTATTGATTTATGGCTCGTTTTCTAGAGAAAAAATATAGCTAGAAATTTTATTTATTAGGATTTTGATACCATAAATAGTTAACTCTTTAACCAAAATTGCAAATTGAATATTGTTGACTGTATATGTGATATCAAAATTATGCTCATTAACAGCGCTAGATTATTTTTAATGAATTTACTTTGGAAAGTGAACTATTAGCATGACCCGCATGGTGAAACTTAAGACCGGGACCACCATAGAAGTTCCTAACGTGACACCCTGAACACTTTTTGGGGGGTCGTTCAAAATTTTATATATATATCATATATTTTATAATCGGAAAACTCTAAACCCTTTTTTTGGGGATTAATCTTTCAAATTTCGAGTTTTTGTTCCCAAAAAGGGTCATAAAAGCCCCATATGTAAAATCAATGCATGTAAAAAGATGGGAATTAGAGAGGCAAACGTTTTAAGCACTCTCTCGTCATTCTAGCATAGATATTTACCGGGTTATTAAAGAAAATGTGTGTCGACTAAACACAGTACATTGTCTTATGGGGGTTTTACACTAGACAAGCCTGTTATTCCTTTGTTAGAGTACTTTATCATCCCCAGCAACCTCACGCCTACTTTCAAGCCTGTCTGGACCTTCTCCTAACATTATAATGCGCATAATTGTATTCCCAGCTTCGCAAGTAAATGAAACCAGAGTATCAGAACAGCAAAAAAATCAACGTTTTCAGATTTCAATAAAAATTGGGCAAATGTATGTTTTCACACTTATTTTGAGTTTTACAAGTTTTTATGTGGAAATTCACTTCTCTCACGTCAGCGTGCTGCGTGGGAACTCGTTTCTCTTTAAAGTGGCAAACGTTTTCGAATAATCCGTTGAGGAGTGACGGTATTTTAAAATTATCATTGGCCTTAGGGGGTAAACAGGTAGAAACACGAAATTTTACGTGACGGGAACCCCCTCTTAAAAACAATAAGCCTACAAACTGCATCTGGATCCGTGCATTGAAGGTCTTGACTGTTCCCACTTCGGTTTCCAACAAAAAACTTTAAAAAATGCCACTGGTGTAGATAGACCTGCAAAAAACGAGAACTACTTGTGTAAAAAGCTGTTAATTCTGTATCCAAAGTCTTTCTAGACCTCAAATCTAGTAGAGGAACACTAGAGCTCCAGATTCCCGCCCAATAGCGCCACACCTCACCATCATCACTACCCCGTCAGCTGGCCGTCGTCGCACTTTCTCTGTCATCGCACACCATTTATATCATCTGTCCCTCGCCTTCGTCGCCGACGATTAGTCTTCTGTCGGGAAATGAAAGTAAATAATCGACGTTTTAGATTGATTACAGTTTACCCAAAGAATGTCTGAGGGAAATGTTATGTTACTTTTGAAATTAGTCTCTTGCGGCATGAATCTAGACCGCTACCTAGAATCTTTAGAGGGGGCTCTAGACATGCAACAATTACGATTCTACATACTTTTCCCATAAGGCAGAACTTTCAAACGGATTATCCAAATTCGTTAATTTATGGCAAACAGCAAAAATGCTTAATAACTAAAATGCAAAAGTCAACTTTCAGTAAATTTGAAAAAAACACATTGTTCCCCTTTTAACAGTCAATAAAATAAACAAAATTACAAAAACGCAAACCATCCGATGGAGAATGAGGTAAACAGAGGGAGAATGCCAACTGATGAATTGGTATTGATCTCAAAATGTATTTTGGTACTTGTGAATGAGGTTGCGAACTAAAAAGTTACAAGTATGAAGCATCAAACGACCATTTAAAGGGGATTAAAATGTTTACAACAATACTTAGTTGTTAAAAGTCCTTATAAATAAATAAAGTAGAATTAGAAAAAGTTTACATGCAATTAAACTGAATTTACCTAGGCGTACTTTGTTTAATTGGTCTTAGTTTGTTGTTTTTGATTCAAATCCATTCAAAATGTTTATAATTCTAACTAGCTACCTTATTTTCAAATCGCATTGTATGATTTTTTTCCTGTGAAGGCGTCCACAACGTTTACGAAGACCTTTTAGCTACGAGCAAAGGAGAGCTGCGCTTCCTATTTAAGAGGGCGCTCCAGTCACGAAACTTTTCGCGTTTCTACCTGCTTCGCCCATAAGGCCAATGTTAACTTTCAAATTCCATCCCTCCTCAACGGGTTGTCCGAAATTGATTATAATTTATAGTTCGTTTTAAAGATCAAAAATATATCTAGCTATTTCAGTAAGCATAATTTCGATATCGCAAATACTAATCGATTAATAAAATTCCAAAATATTCAATATTTACGAATTGTTATGCGCGAACTATTTATGATAACGAAATTCTGCTTACTGAAATCGCTAGATATATTTTTACTTTCTCCCCCTATACATAGTATATGGAGAAAGTTTTGTTTTCGTAAAAATTTTCGAATTTGAGTTGTTAGTGGAAATATTCGTTTTGGTGCTCCCTGAACCCAAAAAAGTGGTTTTTACGTGATGTCTGTCTGTGTGTGTGTGTGTGTGTGTGTGTGTGTGTGTGTGTGTGTGTGTGTGTGTGTGTGTGTGTGTGTGTGTGTGTGTGTGTGTGTGTGTGTGTGTGTGTGTGTGTGTGTGTGTGTGTGTGTGTGTGTGTGTGTGTGTGTGTGTGTGTGTGTGTGTGTGTGTGGATGTGTACAGAGCTAGAGCCTTAACCTATGGGCCGATTTTTATGAAATTTGGTATATAGGTACTAATCCACGATATCTCCTGGAGTTTTTTCCATTTTTTTTGAATTTTTGATTTTTAAGGGTAATTATCCCCCAAAAACCGCCAAAAAACATGAAAAATCCAAATTTCTCAAAAACGGCTCTAACGATTTTGATTAAACTTTCGTGGTTTGTAGAACATTAGGTTTCCAACAAAATGACACTACCCGCATTTCTTAAAAAATTCCGGTTCAGAAATTACAGGACTTAAAACATCAAAAATTCAGTTTTTTGGATTTTTCATAAAAAATCATAAATGTTAAAAAGATTACTATTCATCATTAAAACGAGCACAAAAAAGTAAATAAATTAGTATTTTAAATTACTATTCTACGATTGCTAGTTGCGGAGAAAATTGAAATTTTCATTTAGCGGTAAACAAAGTACGTTGTCCAATGTTATTCTTATGGGGAATACAAAAATAACTATTTGTCTCTTATTTACTGATAAATTTCATTAAAATTTGATATGCAGGTCAAGTTAGCATTGACCAACAGATGATGTTCGAAATGTGTTGCTATTTAACCCTGGGGGGGCAAGGGGGCATTTCCCCTCTCAAAACCACTGTGTGTAGCAACGGACTCTATAGTGCCTCCAAAAAAGCAATTTGGGTGGATATTTCTGAAAACAACTATTTTAGACAATTTTCTGTACATTTATCTATACTTCATGTTCTATATTTAGTAAATAAAAAATATTTTTGTCATTAAAGTTTGGCTAAAAGGGAGAAAGTATGTGTCAGTTTCCTGATACCGTTTATTGATCTTTAAAACGAACCATAAATAATCAATTTCGGACAACCCGTTGAGGAGGGACGGACATTGAAAGTTAACATTGGTCTTATGGGAGAAGCAGAGGACTGGAGCACCCTCTTAATTAGTGATAGTATGCATGTGCAGAGAGTTAGCAGATATGTTGATTAGAGAGCCAATGTGGACAAGTCTGAGCTGTTCCTCTGTAGCTGTTTGCAGTGCCAGCGAGAACAGCATAGCAAGCTGTACTCGCCGGCCCTAAATGTTTACACTGGCACTATTTGAACACTTATGGCGTTGAAGATTAAAATTGCTCCTCTTCCCAATAATGTAGCTTGTAAAAATGCTGTCTAGCTTTGTGCGTCTGAGGTGAAGTCCTACAGTTTATATCCTTGTCGCAGGTCCCGCCAGAGTACCTCAGTCTGCTGCAGCAGCTGTCGCCTCAGCCCTCTCAGCCGCACGACATCCAGCAGCTCTTCATCTCCAGGTGAATTAACCCTCTCTCTCTCCCCCCTCTCCCTCTCAAATTCTATGATAACACTCAAAATCAGTACTGTAACACATGTGTACTTTGTTAAAACTTGTGCAGTCCAGAAAATAAATTAAGTATTCATAAAAATACAGATACAGAAAACGGAGTGGGATATAATATATATTTATATGACTTTTCGCTTGTCCATCCCCTCCTGATTATTACAGAGTTTATTTGGAAAAACCTGCATAGTTGCTGAGAGTTTATATAAGTGGTACACCTCCAAGTAATTGTTAACGATTACAGTTTGATATGACAAATATACCGGCTTCAGTTTCGATTTACTAGTAAAGTGGAAATATTCATGTACTCATTATTAAAGGTTCTAAATTATTCCTGGTTTTTCTTGAATTCAGTAAGAGCTAATATTTTAATAGCACAAGTAATAATTGCCGTCTCTTCTATAAAACGATTAGACTGTCCCAAATAATATTTTGTGGTTCTAGGAGAATATCAGTCAGGTCTAAGTTTAAAAACCCAATTGCTTCTTGCTCCAATTATTTGTTTTTCTGTTTCCAGAGGTCCTCAAGGGTCGTTTGCTCAGTTCCAAACTCCCCAGCCCGCCGCACCTCAGCGTCCTAGACTGACGCCCCAGCAAGAGGAGATGAGACGTCTGCAAGAAGCTTCGGCCAATAAGCACATAAGAGAGCAACAGGAGAGGGCTTTGCAAAGGGCTCTGCAGACTGGTCAGTTCCAGCCCGGTTTCCAGCCAGGGTTCCCACCGCAGGCACCACAGCCGCAGCAATATCAACCGCAGTTTCAGCAGCAATATCAGCAGCAGGTTCAGCAGCCTCAGCAGTATCAGCCTCAGCAACCTCAACAGCCTCAGCAGTACCAACCTCAGCAGCCGGATCCTCAAGACTATTCCCAATATGAAACTCCCAGCTCGTACGTTCCAGAGGCTCAATACTCCCAGCCTTCCTCAAGCCCTCAGTACTACCAAACCCGGTCCATCCGTCCGTCTCAAATTCCCGAGAAGTTCTCCTACAGCGAAGTGAAATTCGGTAATTCCGACATCGCAAGGGAAAAGTTGGAACCGAGGTTGGTATCGATTGAGCAAAGGTTGCAGAACCAGGTGAAAACTCAGCCTCAGTACTACCAAGTCCAAGCTCAACCTCAGCCCCAGCCTCAGGCTGAACCTCAGAGGCAAGTTGATTACAACGCGTTCAACGTACAGCAAACTCAGCAGCAGACACCTACCCAGCCTCAGCACCCTCAGCAGTACCTAATAGAAACCACCAGACCCGCGCAAAACGAAGAGAATATTGTAAGGATACCCAGACCTAGACCTCCTCCTCAGCCTTCTCACTCGCTGTACTACCGTCCTGATGCTCCCATCGCAGAAACCCTTTACGCCAAAGCTCCTGAGCCTTACACGACCATTCCTCAGTCTGTGTACCAAGCGAAGGCGCCGGAACCGTACACAACTATTCCTTTGTCCGCTTACAACCAAGGTCCGGTTCAGTACACTCCAGCCCCTGAGTACCGACCCGTTCCCCAGGGTCATCCACTACCCTCTCCTGACGCCCCTTCTCGCTCAGCCATATACGTTCATCAGACCACGATCGGCAAGAGAATAACCACGCAGCCTCCCCCCTCGTACTCCAACTACCCCGGCTACTCGCAAGGTATTCCCAGGATCCCAACACCTCATGGGCAACGACCTCTGACAGCTTCTGAAATAAAAGCTCTTTCCAAAGCTGGGTTCCAAGTATCTCCTTTGGCCTTGAACAGCCTTCAAGAATCAAGGGAGATATCTCCGGCGAACGATGACGAGAGTGAGGAATACAAAGCGTTGAATTCCAAAAGACAGAGTTTTTACGTTGACGAGAGGAAACCTCCTGGAAAATACCCCAAAAGAATTCCCAAGCCTGTTCCTTTGACTGAGACGGAGAGGAAACTGTTGGCAGACCAAGGAATCAGGAACTTATACAGGGTGGAGTCTTCGGAGAGTAAGGACACTCCGGTCACCTACGTCTTGGCTATTGACAATTCGATGATCAGGAAAAGAGAGTCGGAAGAAACACAGGAAAATAAAAACTGAGGAAAACGTGATACTCAGTTATGATTCCAGCAAAAAGAGTGTTAAATCTTTTAAGCTCGGTAACGTAAAATGGGTAAAGTTATTTTAAAATGTAAAAAGAGTTTCTCTTTAATGTGTTAAGAATTCAATATTAATACTGCAGAAAATTACAAAGCCAAAGACTGTGATTCTTCATAAAAATGCATGAACAAATTATCTTGTGGACGTTACCTATCGTGCGAGGGAACCTGTAGGCCATGTCAACTGTAAGGGAAGTTACCGAATAATGTAAATCTTTGTATATAGCTTATTATAGGAAACGATCTAGTTTTAAGAGTTAAGTTCAAATGTTAACATAGATAATAAACCGAATACCAAAATGAAATTTGTGTTTGTCCCTGCTCGCCTTTTATGATACATTTTTAAATGCGGTAAAACGCTTTTTAGACTGTTTTAAGAATAACAAAGTACAAACAAAAGCTGAGGTAAGATGTAGCTGAATAAAGTTAATTCCTTTGTAAACAAATATTCATTTCTTTTATCTCTTTAAAATACATTAGGAAATAGTTTTTTTTTTCGCAATTTGCCTTTGCATCTAAATAAACAGAGAGTTGTTCCCATTAGTTGTTCCATATAACTTGAGCAAGAGAAAAACGCAAAATCCCATGTGCCAGTGGGAAGACAGATCTCTGAGAAACTTTTGATATTAGGACTAGTCAAAGTAGTCAATCATCTTTATTCATAAAGAAGTACAGACTACAATATCTGAACAGCGTCAAAAATGGTAAAACTATTCAACAATTACATCACCATCTTAATTAATTAAAGAAGAAGCTAATCCAAATTTGAATTTCCTTAAGCGAGTAAATGACCGCGATAAGTAACTATTGTTTAATGGTATAACTGACTTGGTCTCCAGTTTGCAAGTCTGGCTGGGTATCTATCCCCTTGATGCCAAACAATTTCGATGTGTATGATCAGTTGTCACACAGATCACAGCGTAATTGTAAGACAACGTGGCATAAAATAACAAATTCCACCGTATAGAAAAGCGCCAGTACTTAAAATGTTACTGAACTTGTCAATTACACTCAGTTTCATCTTCGTGAGTCTACTGACTCTTCTTAGGCAAGTTTGTTAACCAGCCGGAACCGAGAGTCCATCGTTGCAGAGATTCGCTCTCCCTCACTTGTAAAGCAGTTGACAATCAGTGCAACTAGAGTGTTTGTGAGGAGCATCAAGAGACAATTACTGGTTGCCCTCACTTGTAAAACCGTTGACAATCACTGCAACTAGAGTGTTTGTGAGGAGCATCAAGAGACAATTACTGGTTGCCCTCACTTGTAAAACCGTTGACAATCAGTGCAACTAGAGTGTTTGTGAGGAGCATCAAGAGACAATTACTGGTTGCCCTCACTTGTAAAACCGTTGACAATCACTGCAACTAGAGTGTTTGTGAGGAGCATCAAGAGACAATTACTGTTTGCGTCACAGCACAGCTAGCACTTGTGACACGCCACTCTGGCTGGCTGTTCACCTACCCTCACTTGTAAAACAGATGACAATCACTGCAACTAGAGTGTTTGTGAGGAGCATCAAGAGACAATTACTGTTTGCGTCACAGCACAGCTAGCACTTGTGACACGCCACTCTGGCTGGCTGTTCACCTACCCTCACTTGTAAAACAGATGACAATCACTGCAACTAGAGTGTTTGTGAGGAGCATCAAGAGACAATTACTGGTTGCGTCACAGCACAGCTAGCACTTGTGACACGCCACTCTGGCTGGCTGTACACCTACCCTCACTTGTAAAACAGATGACAATCACTGCAACTAGAGTGTTTGTGAGGAGCATCAAGAGACAATTACTGGTTGCGTCACAGCACAGCTAGCACTTGTGACACGCCACTCTGGCTGGCTGTACACCTACCCTCACTTGTAAAACAGATGACAATCACTGCAACTAGAGTGTTTGTGAGGAGCATCAAGAGACAATTACTGGTTGCGTCACAGCACAGCTAGCACTTGTGACACGCCACTCTGGCTGGCTGTACACCTACCCTCACTTGTAAAACAGATGACAATCACTGCAACTAGAGTGTTTGTGAGGAGCATCAAGAGACAATTACTGGTTGCGTCACAGCACAGCTAGCACTTGTGACACGCCACTCTGGCTGGCTGTACACCTACCCTCACTTGTAAAACAGATGACAATCACTGCAACTAGAGTGTTTGTGAGGAGCATCAAGAGACAATTACTGGTTGCGTCACAGCACAGCTAGCACTTGTGACACGCCACTCTGGCTGGCTGTAACCGCAAGTAGGTGGAAGTAAGGCAAAGGAAACGGATTGAAACCTTTTGTATGCTTAAGGTTTTATTATCTAGCAGGATAAAATGGATCTTTTTGGACGAGATGAGCAGTTTTCCTCAGTTAAGTCATATGCCAAAATGAATGTAAATGTATCACTTTTGGCTTTATATAGATCGTCTACTGAGTTTCACTCATTTTTGTACTTATTTTCCATTTGATAAATTGTTTTACGATTTTGTTATTTATTTTTTATTACTTCAACACCAAATGGTTGTTTTTAGCATGAAGTACCTAAGAGACTTAACACGGGAAAGCATCCTAAACATCTCAGTTTGAGTTTGTAGCCCATGAATTGAACCATTCAACCACCAAAATTAGGTTAACGAGATGCCTATCTCGTCTGCGGTTTAGGAACAAAGAACCAACTTAAAACATCAGAATTCACAAACAAAACATTTTGTGAACAAATTAAACGTTTTCAATGTGTATTTTACGTAACACAATAACATCCACCGTTCTCAAATTAAACACTTTTTCCCATGATAGCTTATATTTTTATTACGTTAAAATAATACAGATCAGAATTTATACAACAAATAATATACGCATCCAAATACGATGAACAGGCAATGACTTACATAACACTGAATCGACGTATCACAAACATAATCTCTTTTACCTCTTTTACAAACATAATCTTTATCACAATATGGTATAAACACTTACAAATCTTTTTGAATTTAAATAGCTAGATCTACAGTTTTGTTGAGTTCTTTACATTTGTACTATAAGACTTTTCTCTTAGGGGCGGGATATTGCCCCGCCCCTAATTAATAATATTAATATTAATTTTAATAATTAATATTAATTTTGGATTGCGAGCAACCTTTTATAAATAGGACAGTTTAAAAATTATCATTCCAATTTTCCACTGTATCTTGAACTATTTAAGTTATATTTCATAATTTTGTAATTTTCAAACTTTCACATCCACATTAAGTTTCAAAATTTCACCTAAAATTCATACCTAATATTTATAAATACTTTATTTAAAATTCATTGTTGGTTGTGGTGAGTTTTTTTTTCAGCGATGGCAAATGTACGCAAAAAACCCCCTGATTGAGATGTAAACATTTAAGCTAACAAACAGGAAGCGCTTGCAAGATGCCTTGGACATCGAGATGATGGTTCGTAGACCCTCTACCATTGGTTCCCATGGCCGGGGCTGCTCAGTTATGGGCATTGCCAGACTATAGACCCAATTAGTCAACCAGTTCCCATCGCGGTTAGCGCTTCCCTAGATGTATTGTAACACTACCACGATCCGCCGCACTACATGAGAACCCAGACCCGCACCTCGTCACACGCAGATGAGGCATCGATGGTTATGGTCCATTGGTTAGACATTCGTGTGGTAAGGAGTCACTGCATCACTATCACTTAACTGCTTTGACTTTGAGGAGAACGGGCCAATCCAGTTACTCGAATTTAGGCGAATGCTTTTCCTTTTGGGATTTCCCAGCTAGGGGTCATAATTTTTATTCTGTGGCTAGTTGAGTTCATAACTCTCCCTTTCGTAATCTGAAGTTCGCCAAACCGATCTTGAGTAAAATCCTGAGAAATTTTTGTGTAGGTTCGATACTGGATCCAGTTGACATTATGGTCATTGGGCCATTAATTAATGATCCTGGCTAAAGAATCAGCCGGTCTTAATCAGTAACAAGGCTACACAAGGCATCTTACCCTTCTACACTCGTCATTCATTCACATTCGCCTTAATTTACGCCCTAGTTGCGTCGGCGTCTTACAGAGAGATTTAGAGAAGAGGTGAAGGGTGCAGAAGGAAAACTGTGGCATCATAAACTGTACAGAGATAACTTGATGCCCAGCTATAAACAAAGGGTTGAGGGGAAAATCATCCCCTCCAATATATATTGTTTATTGACACAACCAACCAAGAAACCATCAATGAAAATTTAATTTAATATATTGGTGTTTAACAGTAACATGGTATGAGAAACAAATCAAACTACTTTATCCAATGGCATGAGTAAGGAAGAAATACGAGGGGTGACTTTCCCCTCACACCTTTGTTTAAGTACCTGGGGGCCGAGCTTTGCTCGGGGGAAGGCCAGTCAGTTTGTTTATATGACTTGGAGTAATATTTCACCACTTCCCCCTACTGATAATCAGATTTGTATAACTCATTTGCCTCTTTTCTACAATATTAAGGTCACTCCAGTTGTTATTTATAGATCAATGTTCCTTTGATTTATTTTACTACTCTATATATGTAATCTTCACTAAAATCTTTTAATCTCTGCTCTCAGGAAACCACATATTAATAATCATAAACATCATGAGTATAACTTTAACAGTTTCCTGGTTGATTATGAACAGCTGTTACAAATCTTTTGTTTTGATTTGAAACTCCATAAGCCCAATGTTAGTTTTGTTAACTTTTCATTTTAGTTTTTTTACATTATTTTAATTTTCCTGGGGATGAGGCCTGTCTAGAACTTATTTTTATCCCAGAAATTAGTTATTTCGAACATTTGAAGGAAATCTTTGGAGCCGTTATCAGTGTCGCAAGCAAGCAAGCAAGCAAGCAAACATTACTCAAATCAGAGTATAGGATTGTGATGCCAACCTAAAAGTTAGCTCGAAACAGCAATTCTTGCTTATTTTGTGTATCATTAGTATAGTATTAAACAGCTGATGAATAGTTAAATAAATTGATTACTTTTCTTTCATAAGAATAACATTGGACCTTTGAAAGCCCAGGGGGTGGAGCCCTGTAAGTGAATGTTATTAAAACCCCAAGATACACATATGTAGACGCTAATGGTTTCCTAATAACAAATAGACCATGATTTAAGACATAACAGTTCCGTCGGTAGCCATATGACAAAAATTGGCTTATTCCTTTTAAAAAATAGATAGGACGAATTTTGTGTAGAATGAGTGAGATGACTCTTTTGTGTAGGATGAGTGAAGATATAGCCCAGTGTCACCTGAATCAAATTTCTAACCTTTACAAAATGTTTCGTCTTTGCTCAGGATCGATCTGGAGAACCTCAGAACCTCATATTACGAGGCGCGCTCTCTAACCATTACGCTACTCTGCCAATTTGGAAGTGAGGAAATTAATTAACAAATCATTAATTCTTTACCATTACGACGTGGAACTGAGAGAAAGATTCAGCGATTTGCTAAATTGCTATTTTGACAAAAAAACTGTTTATTCATTTATAACTAATATTTATATTTAAGTTACATAATTTTTTCCCTCGACGAATTTTTTTAAAGTTCAAACGTTCATAAAAACGTATTTAATTTAGTAACATGTTTAGTCAAGAAATGGTTGCTATATTTTCTTTGATTATTTTATACAGTAACAGTTTTTATTGTTAAATCCATGGTCTAGTGCCATCGTTACCACTTCCTAGTTTCTTTAAGGGTGCCCCCTACCTGCCTTACGCACGCTAAAATAAGTGTTTTGCATCTCCCAAATTGTAGGCTCAATTGTTAACCAATTAAAAATAATTTGTTGTTATTTCATTCACTAAATGTTCATCTATCTATCATACGATTTACAAATCGTGATTTTAATTCAAAATAAGTGGTAGGCCTTTAGTAAAGTATTCAAATTAAGCGTTTTCTAAAACTTCCTAACGTAAGGGGACACATTATTTTTGAAAAAAGGAACCGTACAATACCTAGATTGGAATCTGAAAAATGTGAAACTGCAAATAGTTTTGTAGAAATCTGTAAAATAACAGTGCCATTGGGAGAACAAAAAGGTCTTCAAGTGTAAATATGTATGGCACTGCATAATTGGGTGGCGGCGCGGCGCTAAACAAAATCGTGCGGATCATTCAATCTGGGGTAGGGCGCACCCTTAAGTTTCATTATTGACGATTCGTAGTATCTAGTTTTGAATTTGACTTTGCACAAAACAAAAATTAGTTTTCATAGATAAATGGGTTTTAAAATTTCGAAAGTTTCATATACTAAATAAACCTAAGTTTAAACAAAAAGAACGTATATTTTTCATTACGTGTGGTGAATCAATATTTAAATTTTAACCCAATAATTTTGAGAAGTTCCCGTTTGACCTTCAGCGAATGTAATGTTTACCATACAATAGTTACATCTCCCCCACAGTATCTCTTGGCAGTAGAAACACGGGGATATCAAGCCAGGGAGCAACAGCTGCAGCCCGCACGACAGCTGTGTACCTCAATTGCCGCATGAATATTACCAGGCGCCGACTGTTTCTCACATTATAAAAGACGCCGTAATGTAAAATTTTTATTTAGTAAAATCATGTCATATTTATCTGTAGCACAGTAAACTCCTCCTTATTAAATATAAATGTATTTTTCAAATGTCGTCCTTGAATAACAAATAAAACATTGTGTAAGCATGACATTTTGTTAGTTATTCTATGACCCCATTTTCCTTTAATGTATTTTGACGGTGAGGTATATTTGAGTTTTAATTTAATCCAATAAATACGGAAGAAAAAAACACAAACTCTGATTTTAAATATTGTTTTTGAATCCTTCACAAATAATATTTTAAATTAATTAAATACTTTTGAGTATTATAACATTTATCTTCCTCTCTCTCTCTCTCTCTCCCCCCCTCTCTCTCTCTCTCTATATATATATATATATATATATATTTGTGCCTAGTAATACCAAGTGTATTTTAATAGTTTACTAGTTGCTATTCATCTAAAGTTTGGCATGGTAAAACATTTTCAATGGAACAACAATTTATACTTTAGAGTAAAACATTTGATTTTTCGTGCATTGACTACTTAACAAACTAAGTCATATATATGTAAATTAGGCAAAAAAATCAATAATTAACAACAGAATTTTAATACATCCTCCATAATTTACAAAACAAGTTAAAATAGTTTGTTAATAGAAAAGGTTCACAGCTAATTGACAATTCTTAATCTAGTTATGAACAGTTGGATAATAATTTCATTTCGGTTGGATCTTCAGGTAAATCTTTCCCCCTCCACTCTAATTTTACCTATGTCCAGATCAAGGAGCTACAATAAACTGTATAAATACCCCCGTCGCAGCAAACCTGCATACTCAGCGAATTTCCAATGAATATATAACATAACACATTAACACTTAACAGGATTCATAAGACATATATAACAAACAAGCGATATTAAAAATATTAATTATTCTCCATAAGAATAACATTGGGGATGAGTACGCAGGTTTGCTGCAACAAGGAACACAAAATAATGGGTTTTTATGCAAATATCATTAGAACTCATCTAAGTAAAGTCACATACCAAGTTTCATTCATGTACATTTATAAGTAAGCGATAAATAACATTTTAATTATTCTCCATAAGAATAACATGGGGACCAATTACCTAGGTTTGCTGCTACGGGAACCATACGTGAAAATTTTGTATTTTGTGCAAACAACAATAAACCCCAATCAGATGAAGCCATATACAAAATTTTGTCAGTTTATGTTCATATATAAGCAAGATAAACAATTTTTATTTTTCTCCATAAGAATAACATTAGACAACGTACTGTGTTTAGCACTTTCAATATCTCAGGAACCAATTGACGTAGAGCAATGATAAAAATACCTAATTGTTTGTTTTTTATGCTGAATTAAATGGTGAAAATTAAAATTTGATTTAAATAAAAATTACATGTGAAAACCCCAAAAAACCCATTTTCGGGGTACAAAACCCCCAAAAAAACCCCTTTGGATGGTGCGATTCGTCTGGTTTTCGAACTCGTTCAAATAAATGGTTCCACATTATACAAACATGGTTCCACATTATGGTCACACATTTGTACCAAATTTCGGACCAAAGATCGGACCTTTTTTACGAGAGTGATCGTGCTTACGGACACACACACACACACATATATATATATATATATATATATATATATATATATATATATATATATATATACATATACACCATTCGTTCAAATTTTTATACATATATAAAAATTTGAACGAATGGTGTTTTTGGCATCTGGGGACCTCAAAATGAAAAGTTATCATGGTCTCGGGCTTAAGTCAGTAGGGGGCCATAGCCGATTCAAAACCAGCAAAGGCGTGGTGAGGACGCGAGGACGCGAGGACGTCCCCCCCCCCAATGACGTCATCCTCCCCCCCATGACGTCATCCCCCCCCCATGACGTCATCCCCCCCCGACCTTCCCCATAGCCAAGCTCGGACCCCCCCCCATGACGTCATCCCCCCCCGACCTTCCCCATAGCCAAGCTCGGACACCCCCCCCCCGTTTAGCCTGCATCTGTAAACCTCGCTTTCGTTTCTAT
Source organism: Allygus modestus (assembly GCA_963675035.1). Taxonomy (NCBI): domain Eukaryota; kingdom Metazoa; phylum Arthropoda; class Insecta; order Hemiptera; family Cicadellidae; genus Allygus; species Allygus modestus. Next base: position 15,391,041 of record OY776116.1, read on the forward strand.
TATTTCTTTTAGTTTTATAATGTGTATTTTACCATAGAAGAGGTAATTAAGGAAAGGGTTTAAAGGTATATTTATTTATTATCGAATTTTTCCGCAATTACATTTTCTAATTGCGCTAGTAGGAGTTCGCTTTGCTCCTCCAGCCTCCGCATTTCCTCATCCATCTGCGCGGCTGCGGCGGTGTCCCCGACGGGAGCGGCGGTGTCCACGACGGGAGCGACGTCCGGCATCCCAGACATGTCCTCCACGTCCTGGAGCAACGTCAAGAGGTCCTCCTCAGGGTACCGGGGAAGGGCGGTGGCGTCCTCGACGGGAGCGGCGTCCGCAAAGGGGTAAGGCGGCGGCGGGGGTCGCTGCGGCTCGGGCGGAGTCGAGGTGGGTAGAATCGCCCGTACCTCAGCCACCTCGTGCGTTCGTGTGTGTCTCCTCGCCTCAGCCAGACTTTGAAAGGCCGATCCGCAGACGGAACAGTCATACAGCGGCGCATGACCGTGAAATCTCCGCGCGTGTCGGAGCAGGTTGTCTGTGCGGCTGCAGCGTGTTGAACAGTAGGGGCAGGGGTACATAGTGTCAGGCGGTTGCGGAGAGACTGACGATGGTGGCGGCGGGACGATTGCACAAATAAACAGTAGGAATTTTCCCTAGATAAACAACAACAGTCGGAATTTTCCCTAGATAAACAACAACAGTCGGAAATTTCCTCAAAACAGATCAGGTCCCCCCCCCCCCGACATCAACTGGTGTGAGGATATACCTGCCTCGCGACATAGCCTGGCGTGAGGATCCCCCCCCCCCCGACATCACCTGGTTTGAGAGGGCGCCTCTGGAGGAGTATAATAGACCCTAGGTCCGGTGGCGCACGGTCTCAGTTTCGTCCGAGACTTCTTCACGAGCGGTCACAGCAGCGGCATGAGCAACGCGGCTGAAGTGGATCGAACGATCCGCTGTTTTATGGAGGAGTGGAACGCGATCAACGAAGAGAACGCCAACGCCGCCACCCCGATACCACCGCAGCAACAACGGACGACAGCTAAAAAGAGGAAGTCCAATGGCGGGTGGACCGCGAATAAAGAAGTGCCTGGCGATTCCCCTACACTGAGTTGGACCGCGGGCGAGCGCCAGTATACGGTGAAGAACCCTACCAACAATGGCAACGTCCTTCTGAAGATGAACGTTTTCCAAGGAGGTCGCTCGACTTGGACCTGCGGCCTGTATTTGGACGAGCAGCGGGACGACGAGATCTGCATGATTCTGACGGATCTGCTGACTAGGCTGCAGAACCTATGGTTGACCAACAGCGAGACGGGAGAGCCTAGATTCGACGGAATCGTCAGGACCGTCAGTCCGCTGCCCACCTGGAGGAAGATCGCGGATCGGTGCGTTTCCACCGCCGCTGTCGCCATCCCCGAAAAGCGGAAAAAGACGAAAAAATAAATGAAATAAACTAAGTAATTCGATCCTTCCCTTTCCTACTTTTCCTTAATGTACACTATTATAAAAAATAAAATAAATAACGTAATAAAGCGAATGAGCGTGTTCCTCGAGATACATATCCAGCCTCACCACTCCTCCACTCCACCATCCCTCCACTCCTCCTCCACTCCTCCACTCCTCCACTCCTCCTCCACTCCTCCTCCACTCCTCCACTCCTCCACTCCTCCACTCCTCCTCCACTCCTCCTCCACTCCGCCAGTTGGTGTTTTCATCACTACGCCTCCTCCGCGGTTGTCTACAAAAGGCGACTCAGTAGTGAGAGCCAGTCATTCTGCATCCAGCCGCTGTGTCATGCTCAACACGGACCAGAAGATGGACCTCAGGACAGCCCTCAACAGCTGCAAGGCCGCGGGTTATACCCGCATCGTAGACCTGCAGGACAACGTGGTCTACCCGATCCGCTCGTTTGAGAGGGTGGATACACCATACGGCGAGGCGGTGATGGCCACCTTGGAGGGTCTTGTCGGCGACGACCCGATCCGGATATACATGCCCCGGCGGTACCTTGCAGTCCTGGACGATAACACCATCACGCAGTATAACGTTGGCGTGAGGCCGAGGATGAGCCTTGTGAAGAGGAGCAGCTCTCCAGGCAGTAAAAGTCCTCTCCTAGAATTTGTATAAATAAATGGTATTCCTTATTCCCTTATTTCCTTCAATAAAAAAAAAAAATCAAATAAAAAAAAAAAAAACGAGAAAAGAATTTAGTTTTAAGAGCCGAGGTGGCGGTGCATGGCAGTCAGTAGACGCCATGGACTTGAGGTGGAAACACCCGTTCACCGCCATCGTGGCCGGGCCTTCGGGCAGCGGCAAGTCGCACTTCGTGGCTCGCTTCATAGAGCACGCTGACCACATGTGCGATACGCGGTTCGCCCGTATCACTTGGCACTATGGCAGTGGCGGTAGCAAGAGCCGTGCGGACTCTGCCGTGCGCTACGTAGCCGGCCTGCCAGATCTGGACGACTATGACGGTAGCGAGCCCGCCCTAGTCATCGTAGATGACATGATGCGCGAGGCTGGCCCCGGCGTAGCGGACCTGTTCACCAAGGGCTCACACCACCGCAACCTGAGCGTGTTCTTCATCACGCAAAACCTTTTTCACCAGGGCAGGGGCCAGCGCGACATATCGCTGAACGCCCACTACATAGTGTGTTTCAAGAATCCCAGGGACCGCGCTCAGATCAAACACCTCGCCCGTCAAGTATACCCGGAGAACCCCAAATTTGTGGAGGAGGCTTACGCGGACGCTACGCGTGATCCGCACGCCTATCTACTCATAGACTTGAAACAGTCCACGCCCGAGGAGATGCGCATACGTTCAGCCATTTTCCCAGACGACCCGGTGAACTACGTGTACCTGCCCAAGAAGAAGTGATAAATAGGCCGAGCGCGCGCCAGCGTCAGTCATCATGTCACACCGCGTGAAGAAGGACGCGGCGCTGCTGAGGGCCCTAATACACGCTACGCCCAAAGAACGCAAGGCCCTGTTAAAAGCGTGCGACAAGAGTCGCATCAAGTCATTGTGCGAGTGCGCGTATAACGTGCTACGCGGAAACGTACCGCTTTCTCCCTGCCTCAAACGCAAATTGAGCAAACACAAACAGGCGCTCAGACGGCTGGTGAAACGCGGCGAGGGTTGGACCAAGAAACGACACTACCTCGTCCAACGGGGCGGAGGGATCTTCCTACCTCTGCTGTTGAACGCTGTTCTGCCCATTCTAGCGCAGAAGCTAATCGGACATGGAGTACGCTAGGAAAATGGTGGTTGTACCGCAGGAGCTCATCGAGAGATTGCGAGAAGGACCGGGACCAGGACCAAGAGGAGCAGGTAGCGCCAATAAGCCAGCCAGCCTAGATGCTGAGATGCATCGCATATTGAGCGACAAGCGGCTGGACGATACGGAGAAATGGAAACAATATCAGCAGGTGTTACAGCGGTTCCTGCACTTTTCCGCGGCTAAACGTCAACCCATAGGTCTGTCAATCATCGAGGGTGAGGAGAGGGAGGAGGAAGCGACGGGAGGTCCGAGTCAGATGAAGCGCGAGTCTAGCGCCTCGGCGGAGGAGGACATTGTGGAATCGTTCTCAAAAATTTACAGGTCGGTGGCGCGCAACTTGTTGCGATTCATGACCCGTCAAGGCAGCCCCATCTCCTGGGACGCCAGTGGGGCGGTGTACGTGGACAAGGTGAAGATCCCCGATTCCAATATAGTGGACATCGCGCACAGCATAGTGAGAGCGCGAAGGGCGGACCGATTGCCTACCGGCTGGCATCAAGTGATGGCCGCCTTGAAGGACATGAACGTGCCTTAAGAATACGTGAGCAATCCCACGGCGTTGCGTTACTTAGGCGTGGGACTGGACTCGGCATCGAGCCCCTGGGGAGACACGACGACAGCCTCGTCGACACCCCTCTCACCGAGGTTGACACCGATACTGGACCGCTTGAGACCGCGGCCCCCAGCGGCCAGGAGAAGGATAATAACCGAGGAACCCGACCGGGAATCGTCATTGGACAACTGGGAGCAGTTCTCACCGTAATGGAGAAGCTGTACTACGACCCGAGCCAGCCCGGTTCCCTCGGCGGGGTGGCCGCCCTGGCCAGAGCCGCGCGCCTACCGAAACGTCGGGTAGCCGACTGGCTGCGCGCCCAGGACACCTACACGCTGCACAAGCCTGCGCGCAAGCGGTTTCCCCGCAACCGCTACGCCGTGTTCGGGCCCCGGGAGCTGTGGCAGGCGGACCTGAACGACATGCGCGGCCTGAGCCGGTACAACGACGGAGTCAACTACCTGCTGACTGTGATAGACGTATTCAGTAAGCGGCTGTTCGCGGTACTACTGAAGAGGAAAAGCGGGCCTGAGGTGGCTGCTGCGTTCGAGAGGATATTCGCTGAGGCGACTCCCCGCTGCCTACAGACCGACAAGGGGACGGAGTTCACCGGGGCCGCGACCAAGCGAGTGTTCAAGAGTCACGGTGTAAACTACTTCACCACGCAGAACCCCGACGTGAAGGCGGCGGTGGTGGAGCGAGTCAACCGCACGCTCAAGAACCGCATGTGGCGCTACCTGACCTACAAAAACACGTATCGCTACGTGGACGTGTTGGACAGGCTTGTGGACGCCTACAACCGCAGCCCGCACAAGAGCCTGGGTGGCCTACGACCCGTGGACGCGGACAGCGGCGATGGTCAAACGGTGTACAAGGTGTGGCGTCACATGTATGGAAAGGCGATCCGGCGACACAAGCCCAGGTTCGAGCCTGGTGACACGGTGCGCATAGCCAAGGAGAAGGGCACGTTCGCCAAAGGTTATGAGACCAACTGGAGTAAGGAGCTGTTCGTGGTGGACCACGTATACGGGTCGCATCCTCTACCATTGTACGTGTTGCGCGACCTGAACGGGACGCCGCTGGAAGGGCGCTTCTACGAGCACGAGATGCAAAAGGTGACGATCGCCCCGGATCGCCTGTATCAAATAGATAAAATACTGGACACTAAAGGGCGAGGCTCCAGTAAGCGCTACCTAGTCAAGTGGGCCGGTTACGGAGAGGACTTCAATTCGTGGGTACCCGCAGCGGACGTGCAACAGCTGCGATGACGAGGCACGACCAGTTTTACCTGACGTTGCCCAGTAACAGTTCAATGAATTACTATCCCAACAACATGGTGACAAACTACACGACCCATCTACCCTCGACCGTTGATCTGTCAGACGGCGAGTGGGAGGTCGCTCTGGCGGAGGCGCACTACCCCTTCTCTTTTCTGACCGTCGGTGAGGGAACCTACATCAAACTAGTGCTGGGAATGAGGGACTCGAAAGGCGGGTTGGCCGTGGTGGACAAGTTGTTAATCAAAGTGGAGCCGGGCAATTACAGTAGTACCGAGGAACTCGTGCACGCAATCAACAACCACCCTCAAATGAAGAGTAACCTGTGCGCCTTCTCGTATGACGAGAGGTCCTCCAGGGTGGAATTGATGTCGACGTCTTCAGCCGTTCAGAGCCTCAAACTGAGCCCCAGTTTGGCGCTACAGTTTGGCTACGAGGTGGATACGGATATCGTCAAGCGTCACAGGTCCGTGAGGCCGGCTAACCTCTTCGCCGGTCTGCCATCACACATGTACGTGTATTGCGACCTGGTGGAACCCCAACTGGTGGGCGACGCTGTGGCGCCACTACTGAAGATCCTCAACATCGACATCAGGAATTACACGTACGGTGCCAACACGACAGTGTATATAATAGACCCGCACTACGTGCCGGTGATTAAAACCTCATTCGAGAGCGTGGAAATCGATTTAAGGGACAACCAAGGGCGACACTTGCCATTCCACTTCGGGACTACGTGCATGAAGCTTCATTTCAGGAAAGAGAGGCAGCGGCAATGAATCCGAGCGATCCCTATCTGGCGTATTACCGCCACCAGCAGGCGGGCCATGGCGTATCCTCCGTATTCAGAGGAGCCGCTTTCCAACGCGGACACGGCATCGGCAGTTTCCTAGGCGGGCTGATGCGTACAGTGGTCCCTTTGATCAGATCCGGCGCATCGGCGCTGGGCAAGGAGGCGCTGAGGTCCGGTGTGGGCTTCTTGGGCGACGTGGCGGCGGGCACAGCCAACCCCCGAGTCGCAGCCAACGCCCGGCTCAGACAGTTTACCGGGTCGCTGAAACGTAAGGCCGATGAAAAACTGGATCGCGTGCTGAGCGGTGGTGGTGCCTATAAGAAGAGGCGTGTACAGCGGGTTACTCCTCAGTCTCTGGCGAAACTCCTCGGAGCGAGGAAGAAGAGCGCTGCGCCCAAGAGGAAGCCCGCAAAACGTGTCGCTAAGAAGAGGAGAAGCAAGAAGAGCAAGAGTACCGTGAAGGACATTTTTGGATAATGGCGTTTCTACATCAGAAGTCGTGCGAGTGTGTCAAGACCGAGTTGGACCTGTTCTCGCTACCGCCCACGCAGACCAGTATAGAGAGCGGTAAATGGGTGCAGTACAAGCCCATCTCCTCCCTGACAGACGACTCGCCCGTGGAGTTCATAGTTCCGGGTCACGGGGACGAGTACACGGATCTGTCACAGACGCTACTGCATGTGAAGGCTACCATTAGAACGGCTAGCGGAGGCGCTGTAACGGGTGATCAAGCGATAAAAGAGGTGGGTCCGATTAACAACTGGCTGCACTCGCTGTTCAGTCAAGTGGACCTGTACCTGAACAACAAACTGGTGTCTCCTCAGAACAACACGTACGCCTATCGCGCCTACCTGGAGAACCTGTTGTCCTATGGCGGTGATGCCAAGACATCGCACCTCACCGCGGAGTTGTTCTACGAGGACTATGCCGGGTACATGGACAATACTGAGGAGGATAATGCCGGGCTCAAGAACCGGAGGGAGTTTGTCAAGGGCAGCCGGTACGCGGACATGGTCGGACATCTGCACGTCGACCTGTGCAACCAGGAGAAGTTCATGTTAAACGGCGTGGAGATGCGCTTTCGCCTGATCAGGTCAAAGAACTCATTCTCCATCATGTCCAAAACCGTGACAGACTACAAAGTGGACATCGCCGAAGTCAACCTGTTCATGCGCCGCTGTAAGATCAACCCGAGCGTGCTGTTGGCTCACAGCAGGACGCTGGAGTCGGGCACAGCCAAATATCCCATTACGCGCGTGGAAGTGAAATCCTTCACGCTACCCTCCGGTATCAGCAGCAAGACTCTGGACAGTGTGTTTCTGGGTCAACTGCCGAAACGCATTATAGTTGGCCTGGTCAGCAATCAGGCGTTCAACGGGGACTACAAGAAGAATCCGTTCAACTTCACCCACAGCCACGTGAACTTCTTCGCGCTGTACATAGATGGTGAGCAAGTGCCATGTAAGCCGCTTCAACCGGATTACACGTTCGGTCAGGAGTTGTGCGTGCTCGCCTACCACACGTTGTACACCGGCACCGGCATCAATTTCTCAGACTGCGGTAACGAAGTCAGTCGCAACGAATACCCCTACGGATACTGCCTGATGGCGTTTGATCTGACGCCCGATATGGCGGCCTCTCAATCCAGCCACTGGAACCTGGTGCGCAACGGTAACCTGCGCATAGAGATTGGGTTCTCCGAAGCCTTGGCGGAGGCGTTCAACTGCATAGTGTACGCCGAGTTGGACAACGTTGTGGAGGTGGACCGTCATCGCAACGTCACAGTCGACTTTGGCGGGTAAACGAGTTGCCGCGCGCTCAAGGTCACCGTGGACCGTTAGGTGATGGCGGCGCGCGCACCCAAGGTTAACCCGCTAGGCGCGCTCCCGCCAGCGCTCAGTCGAGTTCAGTCAGCCGTACGGGATGGACGTGCCGCCACCGATCTACATCGAGCCGCCGCCAGCGCGCTGTCATCACGGAAGCGTGGTGATGGATATGCAGTGTTTTAAAGACAGTGATAATGACTTTCTACTGAAAGAGGTTTGCGTGGTGGACGTGACTACCGGCACGCTGCTCCTACATCACATCGCCCGCCCGCCCTTCAGTAAGGACCTCCTGACTTCCGAGAAACAGCGCGAGAGCGTCTGGGTCACTCGCCACTGCCACGGCTTGGAGTGGGACCAGGGGGACATCGCGTACGTCGCCCTGCTGGACAAGCTGCGCTCCTGCCTCATCCACCGTCCCCTGGTATACGTCAAAGGATCGCAGAAGAGGGACTTTGTACAACGCCACCTCATAACCGAGCCCGCCGCCACCACCGCTCAGGACATGGAGGATCTGGGCTGCGGGTCGCTCAACGGTGCGCCCACCTACCGGACCCTGCGCTGTCGCCACCATAAGAGCTCCCACAACCGTTGCGCCCTTCATAACTGCATAGTATTGCGGGACTGGCTCGTGGCTAACGACAGTCCAGACCCATCCACCTCGAGCTGCCTGTGCTGCTTCCGCCCACGATGAATACCGTCCAGATCAGAGAATGCCTGGCGAAGATCCCCGGACTGAGGAACGTTGCGGTCTACGCCTCTGACCAACTACCGGACGTGCCGGTCAAGCCTCTCACCGCCATCGTGTCCAACACGGTAGCACACACCGAGGGAGGCGAACACTGGGTGGCGTTTTACTGCTCGGAAGAGGACAGACTCGAGTACCTGGACAGCTACGGAAGGCCGCCATACCAGGCCGACTTTCAAATGTTCCTGAGGCGCAATCCTCATCACCGCCACTACGTCTACAACAGGTATCGGCTCCAGGGCTACGATACTTCTGTTTGCGGCTACTACTGCCTCACTTACCTGTACTGCCGGGCTGTTCTCCGCACGTCACTCAGCGACTACGTCCAGCTCTTCGACCCTGCCGCTCCCGCCGCCAACGACGCTCTCGTCCGCAGACTCTTCCACTCCATATTCGCTTAAAACTAATTTGTAAGGTTTTTGTAGTATGTGTATGTAACCTTATTACTGTACAATACATGCCTCATAATGATAAAGCTTGTGTTTTCATTTCTCCTTTCTCCTTACTAAATTTATAAAAATTAGCAAAACTGAGGCAGCGGGGCTGGACCTCAGGTTTATATACCAGCGGCGCGTGTCACTGGCTGAGCCCCCGCCAAGCGGCAGTGAAGGTCGCCAAAGAGGGCGCGTCACGAGACCCCTCGGACATCAGCAAACCGCTGAGCAATTCGAGGGTGCAACCTTGAGCGTCAGCAAACCGCTGAGTAATTCCTTCCTGGGCAACTCCTTCAGGACCGTCCCCCGACACGCGCCGCCAATCGCTCCCGGTTGGCGGGGGCTTTTTAAGCTGCACGGCTCGGGCCAAACGGCCCATAACGCCTTTCACTTTAGTTTTTCTGAGCCTACCGGCTTTTGAGTGAGCAAAGGGGAGGAAATAAACAACTCAGGTTCGTGCTGTACATAAAGCTATTATATTTTCTTACAAATACTATTTACAAATTTTTCTTAAAATTAATATTAAAACTAAACTGGGAATTCCTCTTCCTCGTCTTCATCCTGGGGCTGCCCCTCCTCCTCCTCACCATCCACCTCCATCCGTCGATCTCCTCTCCTGGCTGGTAGCGGCGGGACGTCTTTGTGTCCCCACGGCAGAGTGTGGATGCCGTCGGGGAGGACACACCGCTTGTCATCAGTCGGGCTGAGGCTCAGCTTGTCCACTTCCACGGTGTAGACCCGGTGTAAGTGGGACTGGAAGCGGACGTTGGTGGTGCGCTTTTGGACCCCCTCAAACAGGCACTCTCTGTAGTCGTCGGGGGTGAGGACGTTCTTGACAACGCCCTTCGCCACCCCCTTGGCCCGCTTGAGAGCCTTGCTGCTGCCTGTCGCTGCGTCCTCGATGTCCATAAAGTACAGCTTGGACCGCAGGCCGAGGTACTCGAATAAGGACAGACCGTTACACTCGTCCTTAAACTTTCCAATGACCTTGGCGTTGACGGGGCTGTAGCAGGGGTGGGACCTCGGATAGCCGCTGGTGTCGAAGTCGTCCAGGTGTTCCTTCATCTCGGCGTAGACGTCCTGGGACACGATGTCAAAGACGTAGCTGTCCGTGTCCATGTAGTCCACGGTGAGGCGGTCACCGTAGCGCTCCTTCATCTTGCGCAGGAACTCGTACATGAGCCACTTGCTCAGCTCCAGGACTGTCATGCCTACGTAGACGGGCTTGTCCAACACGATGTTGACCTTGGACAGATGCACCAGGGCCACGTCCTCCGTGTAGTACGTCCGGTCCAGGAAGTTGGATCTGGCGACGTACTTGGAAAACCTCTCCGGGGTGCACACCAGCTTCACGTTGAGGCGCTTCCGTACATTCTCGATGGTCTTGCCGAAGACCGCGTTATTCATGAGCTTGAAGAAGTCCTGTTCGAACTTGGTCTTGGCCCTCTTCCGCAGCTCCGTGTTCATCAGGATGTACGGTTCCAACCACCGCGACTGGCGAAACGAGATCGCCCGATGCACCGCGACCAGCTCCAATCCGTTTTGCAGCGCCTGCTGCAAGACCCTGTAGTGACAGATGTAGTGCGTCTTGTCGTCCAGGGTCGTCAACAGTTTGGGGAACTTCCCTGTTGGCGGACGCTTCGTCTCGCAGCAGTAGGGAAGGTCCTTGTGCAGGTCGTGTAGGCGCGCGGGGTAGTGGAGGTCCACCTCCAAGATGTAGCCTCGATCAGCCTCTGCGTCCAGCGCCTCAATGTCCAACGCCTGTATTTCTTCACGGCTGAGCCACTCGAAGTCTCCGGTCGGCAGGCACTGGGACATGGCCCAGCCGTACAGGTTGTTTGCGTCCAGGTACAGGAGGAAGCGCGTGGGCTCGTCCGGGTGGTAGTCCGGGCACCTGTCGTGGTTGGCCTTGGCGTAGCGGGTGATGGCCTGAGAGATGCCTCCCCGGATCCCCTGCTCCACGAACAGGTACATGTCAAAGTCCTGCAGCGTGTCCAGCTCCACACCGCAGGTCTTGAGCATTACGTCCCAGGCGTAGGACGGTAGGGTGTAATAGTGGGCGGGGTCCAGCCCGTACTCTGCCAGCGAGGTGTCGCGGAACTACTCAAAGACATCGGTGAGCAGGGCGATGTCGCACCGCAGGTACTTGTCGGCATAGTCCTTGAGGTTGTGACACTCAAAGGCTCGCCACACGTTGAGGGCGTGCTCGTACTCCTCGTCCTTGATGTCCTCCAGGGTCATGGAGTTCCTGAACGCCTCCTTGGGCGGCAACTCCCTGGTCCTGTACAACGTGTCGTACGATGTGACAAAGTCGTAGGGGAACACGCCCTTCCTACGCACCAGGTCGAACAGCCGGTCGTCGGGGAAGCGCTTCCTCGTCTCGCGCATCCTGTCCGTGGGAAGTCCCGCCGCCAGGTTGGCCAGGCTCATGGACAGGAACCTGTAGGTGTCCAGGAAGCGCACCGCGAAACTGCTCTGTCGTTGGTTGTCCCCGGGCTGACCAAAGTGAAATCGCTTGGTAAAAGCGATGTACCGCTCCTCCGTGTGGGCCAACACGTCCACGTCGCCAGGGTCGATGGCCAGCTCGCGCACTACGAAGTGGGCGTCGTAGTTGGACAGGTTGTGGAAGTAGCAGTTGATGTGTCGCTGCTCCCGGTACCTGAGGTTGCACGAGCGGTGGGCGGCTCCTCGGAACTCGGTGGGGCGTGATTGTGGTCCCGCACCTTAACGTCCTGGTCCGTGAACTCCTTCCCGCAGAGGTAGCAGTGAGTCGCCACCAGGTACTCGTCCATCTCCTGCCGGGTCAGAGAAGGGTGCAGAGCTCTCATGCTGAATAGGAACTCCCACAGCGCCAGCACGTCCATCTTCAACCTCTCCATGAAGACCTTGGACGCGTCAGCCCCGAAGTAGACGCGAGGCTCAAACTCCTCCAGGCCGAGCGAGTCCACGATCTGGTAGGCGAAGGCGTACGGGACGTGCAGTTGCAGGGGCCTCGTGCCGGGCGGCGCTTCCGCTGGGTCAACAGCGACGGGCTGCAGAGCACACTCAAAGTCCGCGTAGATGCAGAACCTCTCCCGCCTAGTGTACTCGGGGTGGGCGAAGCGGATCTGCTGCTTCTTCGACAAGTCCAGGCGAAGGGGAGCCTTGGCGGTGCAGTATCGCATGTGCTCCTCCAGACGCTCGGCACCGGACAGTTGCAGCTTGTTGGGCTGGTTGTCAAAGTAGGCGAAGCATCGCTTACACACGTGGATGGTGTGGCCGTGAGACGTCAGCTGAGGACGCACTAGCCTACTCATGTTTGCGATGTAGGCGTAGTGACTGTCCCCGCCGGTGGTCACGTACAGCAGGTCCCGGTGATCCTCCAACTCCCGCTTGCAGATCTTCAGCGGGAACACGCGGTCCTGGAACTTTGGCGATCCGTCGGGACGTCTCCCCACCATGGCGCGCTCGATCCCGTACACATTGACGCTGATGGGGTTCCTCCTCTCAAAGACTTTGATGTCCTTCACGGCCACGGGGAAGCGTAGGCCGACCCAGTCGTAGCGTGCCATGACGTCCGGTGTGTACGATGCGGGCCTCTCCGGGTGTTGCGCGACGAACTTGGCTAGGATGGCATACGCGAAGCACATGTCATCGAGGTTGTGCACGTTGATAACGGCACGCGTCTCGCAGATGGTCCTGGGAAGCTGGACGAACCGGGCTCCGCGTTCTCCCAACGGGGTGTAGAGGTTGACGCGGATCTCCAGGTCGCGTATTCGGAGATAGCTCCACCCGCTGCCCACTAGCAGGCACTGCTCCTTCTCTTCCTCCAGCTTGTGGAAGGACGCTGACAGGAAGTCCTCCAAGTTGGACGCGGCGGTGAGAGGCACGTTCTTTGTCTTGAAGGCCCGCAGACAGGTGGCTCCGTGAACGTTGGCGAATTCGCACTCTAGGAACATGTTCACCTTGATGTTCGGGTGTCGGGTCCTGACGTCAGCCAACAGTTCCAGGACGCTGTCGAACAGCAGCACCAGCGCGTCCTCCACGGCCAAGAAGTCCTCCATGGGCCGGGACAGGCCGAAGGTCAGGAGGCGACCGCGGAACGCCCGTTGGATGGGGCGGAACGTGGGTAGTCCGCCGCCACCCACCATCCCGTCGGGTGCCGTGCTTGGTCCGGGCTGGGGCTCGCGACTGGGTCCGGGCTGGGGCTCGCGGCTGGGTCCAGGCTGGGGCTCGCGGCTGGGTCCGGGCTGGGGCTCGCGGCTGGGTCCAGGCTGGGGCTCGCGGCTGGGCTGAGGCTCGGGTGACAGGACGGGTAGGCATGGCATCTCGTCAACAACGAGGTTCCTCACGATGGGGCAGTTGTGGGCCTCGTGCTGGTCCCGGTTGTAGCGCCGGGTGAAGCCTCGGTCGCAGTAGGCGCACGCGAACCTCATGCCGCGGTGAGCGCTTGCCACGTGCTGCTGGAGATAAGCGGCCCTGCGGAAAAGGGCGCCGCACTCGGGACAGCGGACCCCGTTGGCGTGTACCAGCTGCACATGACGCCGGAGCAGATCCTCGCGGGCGAATCGCCGCCCACACGCGTCGCACTCGGGCCGTGGGTCTCTGAGGGGTGGTGTTGCGGTGGAGGAGGAGGAGGTCGAAGCTGACGGGATCGCACCGTGGACCGCTTCCATGTGGTGGTGAAGATCCTCGGGGCTCGCCAGGGCGACGGAGCATAACGGGCATGGATGGCCTGCGAACAGGAAAAACAAGTTCTATTAGTTACCTCGATAAACATGAGGGTGAGGAACTGGCAACCTCTTCCTCACCTCGTTCGCCAGTTTGAGCCCAATATATACAAGGGTGAGGAATTGCATAGAGGCCTGGCGACCTCTTCCTCCTCTCGAACGTCAGTTTGAGCCCAGTAATACAAGGGTGAGGAACTGAACGGAGGCTGACAGCCCCTTGTTTACTACTTGAATCTGTTTACTCGGCTAAAGCCGTTTACTCTCTCGAAAACAAGTCATTAGTACTGACGGTTTCTTGTTTAACGTAAAAACCGTGCCTGACGTTCCTCATCTCGTTCGCCAGTTTGAGCCTAGTAAATACAAGGGTGAGGAATTGCATAGAGGCCTGGCGACCTCTTCCTCATCTCGATCGTCAGTTTGAGCCCAGTAATACAAGGGTGAGGAACTGAACAGAGGCTGGCAGCCCCTTGTTTACTACTTGAATCTGTTTACTCGGCTAAAGCCGTTTACTCTCGAAAACAAGTCATTAGTACTGGTTTCTTGTTTAACGTAAAAGCCGTGCCTAACGCTTGATCGTGAGGAACTGCATAGAGGACTGGCGACCTCTTCCTCATCTCAATCACCAGTTTGAGTCCAGTAATACAAGGGTGAGGAACTGTGTATGAGGATATTGGAGAAGTGCTTAACAAATCTACTGGTGGTTTCCTATTTAACCTAAAACCATACCTGGCGCTTGATCGTGAGGAGTGGGAGGATGAACTGCTGCGAGGTGGCGTCGCAGGTTGTCGCTTCGCCCGAAGCGTCGCCCGCAGACGTTGCAGTCGAAATGGCGGTCCCTGTGAGCGGCTGCCGTGTGACGAGCCAGGGTTCCAGCGAAGAAGCGACCGCAGACCTCACACATACGAGGAACAGCCATCTGCAACATCGGGTATCTATACAGTACATCGGGGCTTGGTAACAGTACTCTTCTAATAGTAGACAGAAATAAATTACAAGAATAGCTCCTATGACATTCCTAACACTGTTACACGTCTTTATCTTTGTTTCGCTCGCACATGGCGATTTTAATCTCGTCTATAATTCTACTAAGCAAAACCAAATTTTATTTTCCACTGTGATATATAAAATATTAAATATTAATTTTAGCTAATTGGGATTAAGAGCATTGGTAAATCGGCTGATGAAAAGATAAATTAAATGTTACTTACATTTTAAGATATCCAAAGAGAAAACTCCACACAGTCGCACAAGCACAGGTTGTAAAGTGTATCTCGGAGACGGCAATACTTCGTCCGCGCAGTAAGAGCTCCAAAGACAAACTGATGAAACCTTCGAGGACGCGCTTATAAATAACACTCCGGTCGGGAGGAGGCCTCGCCGGAGGAGTGAGGGAAAGTCGCTAATGAGTAAACAACCCCGGGCGGTCACGTAGGCCCTAGCACGCGCCTTGACACGTGACTCCGCGGAGTCGCTCACGGGGGGGGGGGGGAGCTTGCATCCTCACCGCGTCTTTGCTGGTTTTGAACCATCATGATGGGTCTGGAAGACCGCTGATGAGTAAACAGCCAAGATCTCATGAGGAAAACGCGTTTAAAAATTAATAGCGGGCCTGTTTAACGTTGGATTCTCAATTTTCTTTAAGGGATGATTTACTTAGGCCGCCGCCCTACATGTGGTGAAATTTCATCAAAATCGGTCGGTAAACAGCTGAGATCCCATAAGGAAAACGCGTTTAAAAATTAATAGCGGCCTTGTTTAATGGCGGATCTATGGGGTTCTTACGTCATTCGCTTCCTCTGGGATAGGCCTACATTCTGGAAAAAGTCCCGTGGGAATCGGTGAGTAAATAGGCTAGTTATTAATTTTTGAAAGTTTTTCCTCATCATGAAAAATGTTGCAAACGGGGGGGGGGGTCCGAGCTTGGCTATGGGGAAGGTCGGGGGGGGGATGACGTCATGGGGGGGTCCGAGCTTGGCTATGGGGAAGGTCGGGGGGGGGACGTCCTCGCGTCCTCGCGTCCTCACCACGCCTTTGCTGGTTTTGAATCGGCTATGGCCCCCTACTTAAGTCTTACCACGAGACCTACGGTAATAGCTTCTTGTCTATAGGGGAAATTCGCTAAAACGTACATATCGAAGTATACTTCGTTTATAATATACTGATATTAAGATGTATATATCTAGCGGTTTCCGGCGCACGTTGCTATACGCCCAAGAATTGTGCTGAAGAATCTTCATACATAATATTTACGTTACATCGCTACCGAAATAAATAGAGAGCTGTTTACAATATTTGTAATTAGTTATCTGTTAAAATCATAACAAATCTTCCCTCCATAAGAATAGCATGGTAACTTAAGTCCAGTGGGGCATAGCCCTATAAGGTCCAAGGATGGTTTATTAGTGGCTATAAACATTCCTCAGGTCAAACATCAAATAGATATACCAACATCCTTTTAGCGAATTTCCCCTATAGGGAAGAAGCTATTACCGTAGTCGGCATGGTAAGACCTAGGCCCGGGACCATGATAACTTTTCGTTTTGAGGTCCCCAGACCCCAAAAACACCATTCGTTCGATACTGTATATATATATATATATATATATATATATATATATATATATATATATATATATATATATATATATATATATATATATATATATATATGTGTCCGTGAGCACGATAACTCTCGTAAAAATGATCCGATTTTGACGAAATTTGGTATAAATATGTAAAGCAGCATTTATGACTTTAAGTTCGAAAACCAGACAGATCGACCTATCGGAAGGGGTATTTTGGGGGGGTTTTGTACCCCAAAAATGGTTTTTTTGAATTTTTTACATATAATTTTTGAAAAAGTCAAATTTTAGTTTTGACCATTCGATTCAGCTTAAAAAAACACACAATTTGGTATTTCGATCATTCCTCTACGTCAATTGGTTACCGAGATATTGAAAGTGCTAAACACAGTACGTTGTCTAATGTTATTCTTATGGAGGAAAAGAAATTTTTTTTATCTCGCTTATTTATGAACGTATACTGACGAAATTTGGTATACAGCTTCATCTCGTTGAGGTCTATTGATATTTGCTCCAAAAAATTGTTTTTGCATAATTCTCCCGTTGCAGCAAACCTGCGGACTCAGCCCCCATGTTATTCTTATGGATAATAATTAAATGCTCTGTCTCCCTTAATTATGTACATAAATGAATAAAAACTGGTATACGACTTCACCTAGTTGAGTTATATTGACATTAGCATAGAAACCCATTTTTTGTGTTCCTTGTTGCAGAAAACCTACGTACTCAGCCCCAATGTTATTCTTATGGAGAATAATTAAAATTGTATATATCGCTTATTTGTGAATATATTTTTATGAAACTTGGTAAGTGGCTTTATGTAGTATTAAGACATTTATATTTACATTGGAAATTCGCTGAGTGTGCAGGTTTGCTGCGACGGGGGTATTTTATTATATCTATAGTATTAAAATAATTTATTGATTTTTGTTCGGCGATTTTCGACCCTTAAAACTAACATTTTAAATACATATTTGATATCTCTCGAAAGCTCTTACCCTCTAGATGTGCCTTTTGGGAGTTTGAACAAACATCCACTCTCAGGGCTTCGCCCCACAGACCTTCAAAGTTCCCAATGTTAATCTGATGGAGTTCTAGTTTATTTAGGCAGTCAGCTGATCAATGTTAACTTTTCTAAACATATGGCTATACGTCTGCTAGATTCCTGAGCATAGTATTTAGACATCCGCTGGTATTTAGATAATGTTTGTTTTAAAACTTAAACGAGTTCGCACGCAGCACGCTGACGTGAGGGAAGTGAATTTCCACATAAAAAACTATAAAACTCAAAATCAGTTAAAAACATAAATTTATTCCAATTTTTATTCAAATATGAAAATATTGATTTTTTTGGCTGTTCTGATGCTCCTGATTCTATTTACCTGCAATGCTGGGAATACAATTTTGCGCATTATAAGGTTAGGAGAAGGTCCAGTCATGCTTCAAAGTTGGCGTGAGGTTGTTGGGGATGATAAAAGTACACCAACAAATGAATAATAGGCTCTTCTAGTGTAAAACCCCCATAAGACAACGTACTATGTTTGGTCGATACACATATTCTTTAATAACTCGGTAAATATTTATGCTAGAATGACGAGAGAGGGCTTAAAAGTTTCGCCACATTAATTCCTATCTTTCTACATGCGTTAATTTCACATCCGGGGCTTTTCTGACCCTTTTTGGGTCCAAGAACTCGAAATTTGAAAGATTAATCCCCAAAAAAGGGGTTTATAGTTTTCCGATTGTTTTGCCCAACAGATTATAGAAAGGAACGTCACTACCAAATTTGAAGTAAATCGGACAAAAAATGCGACTGGTAGAGTGCACACACACACACACACACACACACACACACACACACACACACACACACACACACACACATATATATATATATAATTTTGAACGAACCCCCAAAAAGTGTTCAGGGGGTCACGTTAGGAACTTCTATGGTGGTCCCGGGCTTAAGTTTCACCATGTGGGTCATGCTAATAGTTCACTTTACATAGGAAATTCACTAAAAATGCAGACACTTGTTCAAGGCCAACCTTTTGATTTTTCAATCCCCGCCCCAGGATAACAAATATGGTAAAACAAGACAATAATAAAACATTTTTAATCCAAACAGAAAACCCATTATAATTCTTGTGTCTACCATATTATCAAAGGCATAATTGATCAGGAATACTGATTGATCCAAATCTCAGTAACAGTTATCTGTACCACAATTCACGTATTATACAATAACAGCCCGAACAAATATAATAACAATCAAAATATCATCTTGGGAGGGGCTCAGTGCTCTTGTTAATCTGACTCTCGGAATGAAAACGTTTTCACAATGTCTTAATTAAATGTAAGACTAAGATAACTGGTTTCTAACATTATAACAAGCGAGATAATCAGACAGACGTTTCGCCGAATTCATCTCCCAGTAAAGGTCATAACGCCACAGTTGCCATTTACGTAATCTCAAGAACTGTTTTAATGTAGCGGGCCCCAAGGCCAAAGGGCGTTCCCTCTTTGCCTTTTGGGCAGCGGCGGAAACACTTTTGAACATTGTTTTTGTACAGGTAATCTAAAAGAGAAGTTTATACATTGGAATAGTTATAAAGTCTTCCTAATGTAAAATTATAGTTATACCTATCACTTAATCACTGTGTAAGACGCTACGCAACTAGGGCGTATTTTAAGGTGAATATGAATGAATGATGAGTGTAGAATGGGTGAGATGCCATGTGTATGCTTGTTACTGACTAAGACGGACTGATTTTGTAGCCAGAATCATTAATAGCCCAATGACCAATGGCAGCTGGATCGGGGCCAACCATATGGATACAGTTCAGATAATTTGTTTAAAGGCATTTTAGAAGTAGAGGTATTCAGGCAGGCGGGTTGACTTGTGTTTACTTCATATTTTCAGGTACGTATTGGGAAGATTATAATTTTTATTTTGAAAGGGTCGTTTATGTAGAAATACAATTTACTCGAGTAGGGTTTAGGGATACAATTTACTCGAGCGATCCGTCTTTTATGAACAATTTAATGGTTTTCAAAGGAACACCATTAAAGTGTTCATTAAATCCAGCATTAATTTTGCTGAATTTAATTATTTTTTTTCTTTATAATTTTGAGCTAGGTTGAAAAAATAAAAGTCTTAAATTTCGTGTTTTATTCAGTAATTATAAAACAAACTAATTAATAAATTAGATGTGTTTAACTAATTATAAATTTTAAAATTCAAATTCAATTTTATAGCTGTTAAGTCGGCTTTGACCATTAGCTTTTATGAGATTCAGTGTTAATAGTGGACCAGATAAAATAAAAAAAAATAAAAAAACTGTATAGCAATATTTTGTATTATAAAATAATATGCAAGACTACAAACAAAATAGAAAAAGTATATTTATTTGTGGTCAATTTAAAAAGTTATAAGTATATGTTATTGTATTCGAAATATCGATATTCGAAACATTTTGGGCCTTGTAGTTAAGAAGGAAAACATGTAAATGTAAATAGTTTTTGAGAAAATAAGTTTTAAACTAAATATCAAGAACCCTTCTACATTATCACAGATTTAATCATTGCTTGTCCAAATAAAATAATAAGTACCTAGGGGGCCGAGCTTTGCTCGGAGGAAGGCCGGTCAGTTTGTTTAGATGACTCGGAGTAATATCTCACCTCTTCCCCCTACTGATAATCATATTTGTATAACTCATTTGCCTCTTTTCTACATTTTTAAGGTCACTCCAGTTGTTATTTATAGCTCAATGTCCCTTTGATTTATTTTACTACTCTATTTATGTATCTTCACTCAAATCTTTTAATCTCTGCTCTCAGGAAACCACATGTTAATAATCATATACAACATGAGTATTACTTTGACAGTTCTCTGGTTGGTTATGAACAGCTGTTACAATTCTTTTGTTTTGATTTGAAACTCCATAAGCCCAATGTTAATTTTTGTAACTTTTCATTTTAGTTTTTTTACATTATTCGATTTTTCCTGGAGTGAGGCCCGTCTAGAACTTATTTTTATCCCAGAAATTAGTTATTTCGAACATTTGAAGGAAATCGTTGGAGCCGTTTTTGAGATCTGTGTCGCAAGCAAGCAAGCAAGCAAGCAAACCTTCCTCATATTACAGTATAGGATAAAAAAATAAAATAAAAAAACACAATGTACCGCAGTCTGAGGTTTAAGTAAACCTCACAAATCTGAGGTTTAAGTAAGTCTGACAAATTTATAAATTTATGCCATCTTTTGGAGATTTAAATTAGCAAAACTCTCCGCCCCGTTGTACTTAGAAAAATGAGCACACTAATTATAAGTACTGCAAAAAAATTAAGATAAAATCATACACTCTAATACGAACAATGTCTGTTTGTTTGAAGGCAAAATCCATTACGGAATCCAGAGGAACGCTTTTGTTAAAACTTTGGAATTAGGGGCTTTTGGACCTAAAAAATTTGTACCGTTATAACAGTAATTATTCAGTTTAATTATAAATCTTAATTATTTAAGGTACACATTATTTCTTTTAGTTAATTCTTTATTGTTCTGGATACTCAAAATAATAAAATAAACTTGATTGTCTAAATACAATGGAATGCAGGAACTTCTTTTGTATTATAAGCACATTTTAATTCAAAACTTCCACGTTTATTATATAAAAATTAAATACAAAAATTCCTCTTCACAACTCAAATAAATGTACTTTCAATCCTCTTCTTCAAAATATGTAACAATATTTTTCCTATCTTACTTCAGTTTTATCATTATTATTAATTTATTATTTATACTTTATACTTCATAATTAAATGCCGGTTAAGACTTACTTTCTTTTTATAATTTTCTCATGTCAATTCATGTACCCTATAAAAGAACAATTGAATTACTACGCTTGAAATTACACATTTATTTAATTAAAGTATTTTTGAAACAGTTATATTACAACCTATATTGACCTAATTTCGAACGATATTAAATAAAATTTAAATTCTACTTACCCAAATTGGGGAAATGACAACTACTACATAATACTATGTTCACCATTAAACAAGAACTGAAAAAAGGAGCGGCAGAGGGCCTTTCACTTATATTTATAGATGTGGTTGAGAAGCAACAAGAAACAGCTGGACCTTGCAGACCAACCATTCAAAACGCTCGAAATTAAGTTTACAATCTTATACATGAAAGTCCTAGAATTCTCTGGAAACACTACAATCAATCTTAAACAAATCTGTTGAATCATAACCGGCACTTGAAATAAATGACAATTTTTTTATAAATTCAAAATTAAACTTGGTACAAATTGATTGGGATAACCCTCAAACCAGGAAAAGTCATTTGATGTTAACAATCTCATTTGAAAATTGGAAATTTTAATATTGGGCTTGGAGTTTCAAATCATCATAAAAGCTGTGATCTGCCAAAGAAGTTCTTACACATGCTAAAGTACCAACTAGTGATTAATAAAAAACAGTGACTAGAACCAATGAATGACTATTACCTTTAGAGTAAATGTGTATTCATAAAAACACATACCGACCTAAAGGGAGATTGCGTTATGATAACACCTGGAGTTGTTCTGATATGCGGAAAAGAGGCAATTGAGCGAAGCAAATTGTTCTTAATGGTGGTGGAAGGGGGAGTGGAGGATGGTGATAATTAATTAGCTTCGGTGACTAACGTTAAGAATTACGTTGGATGATTTATCCTATACTCTAATATGAGCAGGGTTTGCTTGTATATTTGCTTGCTTGCTTGCGACACTGATCTCAAAAACAGCTCCAACGATTTCCTTCAAATGTTCAAAATAACTAATTTCTGGGATAAAAATAAGTTCTAGACAGGCCTCATCCCCATAAAAAATAAAATAATGTATAAAAAACTAAAATGAAAAGTTAACAAAATTAAAATTGGGCTTATGGAGTTTCAAATCAAAAGAAAAGAATTGTAACAGCTGTTCATAATCAACCAGGGAACTGTCAAATTAATACTCATGTTGTTTATTATTATGGACATGTGGTTTCCTGAGAGCAGAGTTTAAAATATTTGATTGAAGATTACATATATAGAGTAGTAAAATAAATCAAAGGGACATTGAGCTATAAATAACAACTGGAGTGACCTTAAAAATGTAGAAAAGAGGCAAATGAGTTATACAAATCTGATTATCAGTAGGGGGAAGTGGTGTGATATTACTCCAGGTAATTTAAAAAACTGACTGGCCTTCCCCCAAGCAAAGCTCGGCCCCCGTGTACTTTTCTATAACTAAACAACATTAATTTATCATTCTTTTCTACTATATACAACATTTATCTAATGAGATTTTAACCCACAAAACTATAATCAAATATCATCGAGCAAGGCTCGTGTCCCCTGGTACTATAGGAAAATGGCGTAAAACTTAAGATGACCCCAAGGCCAATGACTACTCCCGAATGTGGGGCAACTGGAAAGGTCACACTGGGCGTCTGCTGCGGTCCGGCCAATGTCACCGGGTGTGACGAGCCAGCCGATGCTCCGACCGCTCTTGTTTGGATCCAGACAGCCGGCATAGCAACCGGTCGTACTTATTTGGACAGTGGTTTGTATTTCCGATACTTTTGAAGGGCACAGGTCGCGCGCAATGCTAGATGCTCCTTGTAATGATAACATGCTTGGGATAATTTTTAGTTCGGTTGCATGTTATTAATACCCCGTCGCAGCAAACCTGCGTACTCAGCGATTTTCCAATACAAATATTTGGTATCACTACTACCTAGAGCCACTTACCAAGTTTCACAAAAATACATTCATTAATAAGTGATGTATAGCATTTTCTTTATTCTCCATAAGAATAACATTATAATTGAGTACGCAGGTTTTCTGCAACAAGGAAGATAAGAAATGTGTCTTTTTGTAATTATCAATATAACTCAACCAGGTGAAGCTACATACCAAGTTTTATTAATTTAGGTTCATAACTAATGGAGATATAAAACTTTACTTATTATCCATATGAATAACATGAGGGCCGAGTATGCAGGTTTGCTGCTACCGGGAAAAATCAACACAAACCATTTTTTGTGCTAATATCAATATACCACAACTAGTTGAGGCCACATACTAAGTTTCATCAATTTACATAAATAAATAATCGAAATATAACATTTTATTTATTCTCCATAAGGATAACATTGAACAACGTACTGTGTTTAGCACTTTGAATATCACTGCAACGGTTGAACGTAAAACAACAACTAGAACGCCAAAATGATTGCTTTGTAGAGCTAAACTGATTGGTAGAAAGAAACGTGGAGTTTTTAGTAAATTATCTGAGGAAAATCTAAAAACCGTATTCCCATAAGATTAACATGGGAAATTTTATGGACACATTTTTTTTTACTTTTCTTCACAACCACTAAACCTAGCTTAATGATTCAAAATACTAAATTGTTTTGTTTTGTTATAAGCTTTATAAAATGGCTATAACCAAAATCTAGTGTTTTTAAAATTTTAGGGTAAAAAAAACTGATTTTCGGAAAATTTTAAACCCCATAAAACCCCTTTTCCATAGACCGATCGATCTGGGTTTCGAACTTAAAGTCATAAATGTTACTCTCCACATTTGTGCCAAATTTTATCAAAATCGGGCGCTTCTTTCAAAAGTTATAATGGTAACGGACACATTCATATATATATATATAAATATAAATGTGTCCGTTACCACGATAACTGTTGAAAGAAGCGCCCGATTTTGATCAAATTTGGCACAAATGTGGAGAGTAACATTTATGACTAAGTTGAAAACCAGATCGATCGGTCTATGGAAAAGGGGTTTTATGCGGTTTAAAATTTTCCGAAAATCAGTATATAAATTTGAACGAATAGTGTTTTTGGCATCTGGGGACCTTAAAACAAAAAGTTATCATGGTCTCGGGCTTAAGTCTCTACGGTAATAGCTTCTTCCCTATAGGGGAAATTCGCTAAACATTAGTGTTTATGCAGTAAAATACAGTTTACAGCAGTTTGTTAAGAGTTGGATATAAATTCACAAACCACTGAAATAGCAACAACATGTATAGCGCTTATGATTGGAAGAAAATTATTAAGTTCCAAGATGAAATACCTTTTCTCTGCCCTGAAAAATCCACTAGTATTCTAAAAACTGTTGTTTCAAAACCTTTAAATATAACAGGTTACTAACCTAAATCCGCGGTCGATTCTTGGTTCACACGATGGTGACTCGTGTTTCGACCTTAAAAGGCCATTATCAAACCCTTGATTTCAAACTTTACTTCATGTTGAAGGTCGTCATAGTTTCAAATAACACACAACATATTTAAAACAGTACGAGGCACGATAAAATTTAAACATTTAACACCAAATTGATCGTTTGGGCCGGACACGAATTACCGAACTGGTTTATCTAATACCTGGCACCTTATCATCTTCATTATGAAAAATAGTTTGTCATCAAGGGTTTGATAATGGTCTTTCAAGGTCGAAACTCGAGTCACCATCGAGTGAACAAAGAATCGACGACGGATTTAGGGGTGCGCCCTACCCCAGGTTGAATGATCCCCCAATGTTGTTTAGCGTCGCGCCACCACCAAGCAGGGTATATTTACACTTGAAAACCTTTTTGTTCTGCTCAATCGCACTGTTATTTTACAGATTTCTACCAAAATATTTGCAGTTTCACACTTTTCAGATTCCAATCTAGGTATAGTACGGTTCCTTTTCCAAAATAATTTTTCTCCTTACGTTAGGAAGCTTTAGAAAAATGCTTAATTTGAAAAATTTAAAAATGGCCTACCGCTTATTTTGAATTAAAATCAGGATTTTTAAATCGTATGATACTATGATACATAGATGAACATTTAATGAATGAAATGACAACAAATTATTTTTAATTGGTTAGCAACTGAGCCTAAAATGTGGGAGATGCAAAACCCTTATTTTAGCGTGAGGAAGGCAGGTAGGGCGCACCCTTAAGTTAGTAACTTGTTATATTTAATCATCTCGATTCAGGAGGCGTACATAATGAATCAAAATTTTTTTGTAATTAACATACCCCGTAGCAGCAAACCTTCGTACTTAGCGAATTTCCAATGCATATATATTTATCTTAATGCCACTTAAAGCTACATACCAAGTTTCATCAATATACATTCATAAATAAACAATTTATGACATTTTAATTATTCTCCATAAGAATAACATGGCGGCTGAGTATGCAGGTTTGCTGAAGCAAGGAACACAAAAAATGGGGTTTTATGCTAATATCAATATAACTCAACTAGGTGAAGTCACTTACCAAATTTCATTAATTTATTTTCATAATTAAGGGAGATAACACATTACTTATTCTCCATAAGAATAACATGGGGCTGAATACGCAGGTTTGCTGCTATGAGAGCCTTTGTCAAAAAATTGTTTTTTTTGAGGAAATATCAATGGCCCACAACCCGATAAAGCCGTATACCAAGTTTCGTCAGTATACGTTCATAAATAAGCAAGATATAAAATTTTTCTTTTCCTCCATAAGAATAACATTAGACAACGTACTGTGTTTAGCACTTTCAATATCTCGGTAACCAATTGACGTAGAGAAATGATCAAAATACCAAATTGTGTGTTTTTTGTAAGCTGAATCCAATGGAAAAAACTAAAATTTGACTATCTCCAAAATTATATGTACAAAATTCGAAAAACCCATTTTTGGGGTACAAAACCCCCCCAAAATACCCGTTTGGATGGAGCGATCTGGCTGGTTTTCGAACTTAAAGTCATAAATGTTAGCTTACACGTTTATACCAAATTTCATCAAAATCGGATAATTTTTACGAGAGTTATCGCGCTCACGGACACACACACACACACACACACACACACACACACACACACACACACACACACACACACACATATATATATATACAGTTTCGAACGAATGGTGTTTTTGGGGTCTGGGGACCTCAAAACGAAAAGTTATCATGGTCCCGGGCCTAGGTCTTACCATGCCGACTACGGTAATAGCTTCTTCCCTATAGGGGAGATTCGCTAAAAAGTGATATATCGCCAGATTATAAGGGCTTCCAGTCATCTGTTTCTACCTTTTTCTCCCATAAGAATGTTAACTATCAAAACCAGGACCTCCTCAACGGATTATCCGAGATTGTTGATCGTTGGCTTATTTTACAGAGTCAAACCAACGAGATATATATATCTATAGAGGTCTCGTCTGGGGTAAACTGTGTCTCCATGCTGACCGCCACTTTCACCCTCTATACCCTCCGGTCTCCATGGGGACAATGTGTTAAGGATCCGGTCTACCCCTTCCGCGCAGCGCTAGGAAAGGGTTTGCAGGATTACTCTTTACAGCTGCTACATAAACCCTTTAATTAAAGTGAAAGTATAATATTAAAGAGGAACTAGTGGCTTACATGGGCTATAACCCCTAAAATATGGTTTTTGTGTAAGTGAATAAACCACAGCTGATCATTAATTCATTTTGCTTATTAATAAAAACACTGTAGCGATGTCCATAAGAAAATCATTTGATCTTTCAAGTCCAGTGGGGCTTGCCCACGTAATTTTGACATATCTGATATTTTTCCCACCGTCCTTGACCCTCAAGCTTTAAAATGAATCGTCATAATCTAACTTAACTTGTTCCTAGCTCGAGATATTTTGTGGGGACCGATTCGCTTACGGAATTAAATACTAAGATATATTATCTACAAATGTACTTTTTTAATTTATTTAACTGAGTTGCATTTACAAGCCCTTTTAAATGCATAAAAATTAGCTTTTTCAAACTGCAACAACTTAAGACAGAAACATTATTTTGAAATTATAAAAAAGAGCATGAGTAGAATTAACTTTCTTCTATAGAAATTTCCTTTATAGAATATTGATAACATAATTATCATAGCTGCAAACAGTAATCCTGCGGACCTCCACACCGCTCCTTTTCTCTATCAATGTATTTTTACGCTGCGGTGCAGATTTTTCCGTAGGGAGCCTTGAATGCTCTCTCAACCGGCTGTTTCGTTTACAAAAATATCCTCCAGTGTGGCTTCACTTTTCTAACACGAAACGAGAGCGCTATATTAATTTACATCTCGTTGAGTCAAACAATACTTAGCCATTTCTTGCCAAAAATTGTTAATTTAAACAAAAATCGCAAATATGAAATTTTTGTAATGTTATCGAATTATTATTTGTGATATCAAAACTCTGCTCTCTGAAATCACTAGGTACTTGTTATCTTTAAACTAAACCATGAATAAACGACTTCAGATAATTTGTTGAAAAGGGTTGGAGTTTGGACGTTAACCTTTTTTACCATTTACCATCCTTTTCATCGTTGACCCTCTTGGTTGGAGGGAATGGTTTGGGTCAAATTTTAAAACAACACAACTTTACACATCGCACAAAAAAAATAAATACCCCCGTAGCAGCAAACCTGCGTACTCAGCGAATTTCCAAAGCATATATATGTATCTTAATACCACATAAAGCCACATACCAAGTTTCATCAATATACATTCATAAATAAACGATTTATGACATTTTAATTATTCTCCATAAGAATAACATGGCAGCTGAGTATGCAGGTTTGTTGAAGCAAGGAATACAAAAAATGGGGTTTTATACAAATATCAATATAACTCATGTAAAGCCACATACCAAATTTCATTAATTTATTTTCATAATGAAGGCAGATAACACGTTACTTATTCTCCTTAAGAATAACATGGGGCTGAGTACGCAGGTTTGCTGCTACGGG
Organism: Allygus modestus; assembly: GCA_963675035.1. Classification (NCBI taxonomy): domain Eukaryota; kingdom Metazoa; phylum Arthropoda; class Insecta; order Hemiptera; family Cicadellidae; genus Allygus; species Allygus modestus. Next base: position 15,419,014 of record OY776116.1, read on the forward strand.
AGCCTTGGGTAAAAAAGTGTCTTTTTGAGCAAATATCAATGGTCCACAACCAGATGAAGCCGTATACCAAGTTCCGTCAGTATAGGAAGCGAGATATAAAATTTTTATTTTTCTCCATAAGAATAACTTTAGACAACGTACTGTGTTTAGCACTTTCAATATCTCGGTAACCAATTGACGTAGAGAAATGATCAAAATACCAAATTGTGTGTTTTTTTAAGCTGAATCCAATTGGGAAAAATAAAATTTGACTATCTCCAAAATTATATGTAAAAACTTGGAAAACCCATTTTTGGGGTACAAAAACCCCCCAAAATACCCCTTCGGATAGAGCGATCTGGCTGGTTTTCGAACTTAAAGTCATAAATGTCGCCTTACACGTTTATACCAAATTTCATCAAAATCGGATAATTTTTACGAGAGTTATCGTGCTCACAGACACACACACACACACACATATATATATATATATATATATATATATATATATATATACAGTTTCGAACGAATGGTGTTTTTGGGGTCTAGGGACCTCAAAACGAAAAGTTATCATGGTCCTGGGCCTAGGTCTTACCATGCCGACTACGGTAATAGCTTCTTCCCTATAGGGGAAATTCGCTAAAACAAACAATTACACTGTACATGACACTACAAACAGTGAGGAGCACTCAAATTATCGAGCAGAATCAAGGTTGTCCTCAAGAAATTCCTCAACGCTGTAATATGGCTTCCTGACCAATAGTTTCACCGCCACTGTGAACCTCCAGTCGTCCAAGTCTCGCATAGCCGCAGGAAGCCTGTTGAAGCACTTGGTGACAGAGGTTGTCCTTAGGGGAGAAGCAGGTAGAAGCCCTTTAAGCACAAATTTGGTTGATCTCGAAGGCAGCCTCTACCCTGGAGCAGGGATTTATTACCTCTCTGACGTCACCGTAAGGACGTCTACAACCTACAACAGAGGGAAGCAGCGTGAAGGTACTCCAGCAGCAAGGTTCGTAGAGGGCATACTTCGTTCTACAGGTCTGCTCAGTTGATATATATTTAGAGTTTTCTAGTTAACTGGAAAATACCCCGTAAAACAGCTGTAATGATACGTAATTAACAATCCGATTTGCAGTGTTAGCATAAGCAGACCTAAGCTAAAATTCTATACAAACATTGCTCCAGCGCGGCCTGTTGTGCAGTTTCCTTATCAGTCCAGAACGCCCTGATCGTCCGGATCGCCTGCCCGGGACGCCCGGATGACCACACCCTCCCGACACTCCCATCCCGGGTTTCGCCACGGACCTCCTCCACCCGACGACCTCCACCTCCACCGCCAAATGTCATCTGCTCCCGGACAATGGCGGTCTCATAAATCCCCGATATACCGAGGGTAGACCTTGACAGGGCGGTGACTGACAGAACTGGTTATCATTGCATAGCTTTAATGCAATGATAACATTACAGTTAACAGATTACCAAGACGATGAATGTGTTTAAAATAAACGACGGGCTTAAAAAACTAAAGAAATTATTCTTCATTAGTTATGAAATAAATTGTGTGGCTTAAAAATTGCTCTTTAACAATTGTTATTTCACAATTTAATTTAGAATTTCATGGAATGAAATGGGAATTTGCCGTGCAAAATTAGAATATGTTATTGTACTAAAGCCCCAACTCAATGCATTTATAAAAAATTCATTACAACGTGTAAAAATTTAAAAAGTGTTTTTTTACGGAAAACTTTATTAAATTTCTTTGTTAGTTTATTGTTATACAGGGTGTCAATAAATGCTTAGAGTGCAGAACCGGATTCTAAAAGGAATAATAAGTTGAAATTATACAGTAAACATTTTTTGTTTTCGGCTTAGTTAAGCCGTAAACCGCCTTTTTTATTTCATTTAAAATAAATAATAATTTAAAAACCCTTAGAGATAGTTTTATGAAATTTTTATCAACTTTAATTTTTTTAATAAGATTAGCTAAAAATATATTTTTTTATTTTCTAATTTTAAAATGGCGGTTATTTACAATGTTATGAGTCAAATTGCACGAAAAATATGAACTAAAATAAAATTTTACTAGATATGAAATTTAAAGCACTTTTTAATCCAAATCCAATGACACTTTGATTTTAAATATCGGTTAATGAATGATAATTTGTAATGATTGTCGAAATAGTGGCTATTTTAAAATGTCAAAAGTCAAATTTCACGAAAACTACCAACTAAAACCAAGTTATACAAAATATTAAATTTAAAGTGCTTTAAATGTGATGTTTTGCAAACATTTGTTTTACTTGTCAGTTTGTATGAAATTTGACTTTGAAATTTTAAAATGACCTCCATTTTAGCGAATTTCCCCTATAGGGAAGAAGCTATTACCGTAGTCGGCATGGTAAGACCTAGGCCCGGGACCATGATAACTTTTCGTTTTGAGGTCCCCAGACCCCAAAAACACCATTCGTTCGAAACTGTATATATATATATATATATATATATATATATATATATATATATATATATATATATATATATGTGTCCGTGAGCACGATAACTCTCGTAAAAATTATCCGATTTTGATGAAATTTGGTATAAACGTGTAAAGCAACATTTATGACTTTAAGTTCGAAAACCAGCCAGATCGCTCTACCCGAAGGGGTATTTTGGGGGGGTTTTGTACCCCAAAAATGGGTTTTTTGAATTTTTTACATATAATTTTTGAGATATTCAAATTTTAGTTTTGACCATTGGTTTCAGCTTAAAAAAACACACAATTTGGTATTTTGATCATTTCTCTACGTCAATTGGTTACCGAGATATTGAAAGTGCTAAACACAGTACGTTGTCTAATGTTATTCTTATGGAGGAAAAGAAAAATTTTATATCTCGCTTATTTATGAACGTATACTGACAAAACTTGGTATATGGCTTCATCTGGTTGTGGTCTATTGATATTTGCTCAAAAAAACAATTTTTAACCAAAGACTCCCGTAGCAGCAAACCTGCGTACTCAGCCCCATGTTATTCTTATGGAGAATAAGTAACGTGTTATCTCCCTTCATTATGAAAATAAATTAATGAAATTTGGTATGTGGTTTTACCTACATGAGTTATATTGATATTTGTATAAAACCCCATTGTTTGTATACCTTGCTTCAGCAAACCTGCATACTCAGCCGCCATGTTATTCTTATGGAGAATAATTAAAATGTCATAAATTGTTTATTTATGAATGTATATTGATGAAACTTGATATGTGGCTTTATGTGGTATTAAGATACATATATATGCATTGGAAATTCGCTGAGTACGCAGGTTTGCTGCTACGGGGGTATTAAATTATTATTAAATAAACGGTATCAAGAAACTGACACATACTTTCTCCCTTTTAGCCCAACTTTAGTGAATAAATTACTTTTTATTTAATAAATATAGAATACAAAGCACGGTCGAATGTACAGAAAATCTTGTAAACAAGTTGTTTTTAAAAAACATCCACCCTAATCCCTGCTTTGTAGGCACTACAGAATCCATTGCTACACTCGTGGTTTTAATAGGGGAAATGCCCCCTATTCCCCCCCAGGGGTATTAAGGGGCAACATATTTCGAATTTCCTCTGTTGGTCAATGTTAACTTGACAAGCATATCAATTTTGAATGAAATTGATCAGTAAATAAGAGAGAAATAGTAATTTTAGTATTCCCCATAAGAATAACATTGGACAACGTACTGCGTTTACCGCAAAATGAAAATTTAAATTTTCTCCTAAACAAGCAATCGTAGAATAGTAATTCAAAGTACTAAATTATTTAGTTTTTTGAGCTCTTTGTAATGGTGAATAGTAATATTTTTTATATTTATGTCTTTTTAAGAAAAATCCAAAAAACTTAATTTTTTATGTTTTAAGTCCTGTAATTTCGGCGGATTACTGATAAACAAAGCCGAAATCGGGAAAAATGTTACAGTACATCATCGACTTATTTGTGTATGTAGAACCCGTTTCTGCATAACACGCCAAGCAGTTTTGTGACTTCCTGTATTGAATCACATCCGTTTTGGTGTCAGTTCAAGACGAACTATGTTTCTTAAAAACTCTAGTTACATTTTGTCATTACATGTATGTTTGACACAAACTATCAAAGATAGCCAAAAAAAGGCATAACTAGCTAAACTGTTTGAATAAATATGTACGTATTTCATGGTAATAACATAGGTTCGTAGTCCTTAGTTTTCTAATCCCTTGAAATACAATTGATTACTAGAGTTTCATCCAATTTTACCCAGATTCCAAATTTATTCCATATTAAAATTCATATCGTATACTTCAGTAAGAGGGATGTCTGTGGGTTTGTGCGTATGTTGGAATTAATCTCCCCCCTGTTACTAATGCTGATGCCACAAGATAACTGTAATGATTGTACAAGTTAACAATTAACAAATCCCAATACTTATAAACGAAATGAAACTAGAACATTTTTTATTAATTTATTTTTAACTATTACAAATAGGGAAGAATACGAAACAAATAACGAGTTTGCACGCAGCACGCTGACGTGAGGGAAGTGAATTTCCACATAAAAACTTTTAAAACTCAAAATCAGTGTAAAAACATACATTTGTCCAATTTTTATTGAAATCTGACAACATTGATTTTTTGGCTGTTCTGATACTCCTGGTTTCATTTACTTGCAAAGCTGGGAATACAATTTTGCGCATTATAAGGTTAAGAGAAGGTCCAGACAGGCTTGAAAGTAGGCGTGAGGTTGCTGGGGGTAATAAAAGTACTCTAACAAAGGAATAACAGGCTTTTCTAGTGTAAAACCCCCATAAGAGTTTAAAAACCCCCACACTGTGTTTAGCCGATACACATTTTCTTTAATAACTCGGCAAATATTTATGCTAGAATGACGAGAGAGGGCTTAAAACTTTCGCCTCTGTAATTGCCATCTTTTTACATGCATTAATTTTACACCTGGGGCTTTTCTGACCCTTTTTGGGCCCAAAAACTCGAAATTTGAAAGATTAATCCCCAAAAATTGGGTTTAGAGTTTTCCGATTGTTTTGCCCAACGAACATGTCCAACAGATCATAGAAAGGAACGTCCCTACCAAATTTGAAGTAAATCGGACAAAAAATGCGACCGCTAGAGTGCATAGCCTACACACACACACACACACACACACATATATATGTCTATATATATATATATATATATATATATATATATATATATATATATATATATATATAATTTTGAACAACCCCCCAAAACGTGTTCAGGGGGTCACGTTAGGAACTTCTATGGTGGTCCCGGGCTTAAGTTTCACCGTGCGGGTCATGCTATTAGTTCACTTTCCAAAGGAAATTCACTAATTAATAAAAGTTGAATGAAAATTTCGCAAACCTAAACCTTGGGAAATTTTTCTTTCATTAGAGCAAATTTATTGGTGGTGACTCGCGTGTCACCATGTTCATTGAGCACAGAAATGTAAACGTATCTTGTCTGTAAATAAAACATTATTTTACATTTAGCGAAATGGCAAAATGAGTGATTTTAACAGTAATTCATAATGCAATGTTAAACCTTTATTCCTTAATGGTTATTAAAAAATATAAACAATAACTCTGTGGCATAATAATAATGTTATTGTGAGTATTCACAAAGTATAGAGGGAGATGTAAAACAGGTGCAGGTGTGATCGACGGTAGCCAACGGTTCTCGGGATCACTCTACTGGTAGCTACTTCGTCTTCAGGCTCACGTATATTTCGCGCCACGCGCCTTGCCGGGCGGGGGGTGGGTGATCGCAACCTGACACCAGCAGTGTTCTAGGAGTCAAGATTTTGCACCAACAAATCGAATTTCGTTCAAATTTTAACGGATACTTGGTTGTTTTACTGAAGACTCAGTCTTCGCCTAACACTCCATGAGTGTGGCTGATGAGCCCCACAGAACTAACAACGCTCTGGAAGGGTTCTACTCCAGACTGTTGAAGTTGATGGGTGCCCATCCAGGGGTATGGACCTTTCATGGTAAATATTGTTATATTGCTATACCATCATATTCATAAGGTTTGCTTGTTATGAAGCCACGCATCTACTTTCATCAGTAAACGTTATTAACAAAGGAAATATCAAAAGTCCCTTATTTATTTATTGTTATAAACTACATACCAGAACATTAATTTTTAACTTGATTACATTTCTTATAAACTATTAAAAACTAGTATTGGCGGCCGCTATCATTACTGCAGGACATGATCAGCTGTTTCAGGAACAAAGCTTGTAGAAACAGAAATACACAGTTGAATACTCCCGGATGCTAAAAGGGCCTAAAAACATAAATACAACAAAACAATTTACAAATACAATTTATTTATGTTAAATATTTATTAGTTAACGAAATGTTTTTCACGAATTGTTTTTGATTGTGTTATAGTTGTGTATAAGTTTATATTTGCTGCTGAATTTTAATGTTACAATAATTGCTTCCAAAATATACGTATTAAGGACAGTTCAAATTCCAAGTTCTTGAAAGTAATTCCGAATAGTTTTATTTTTCCTAGTGATATATTATTAAGCTAAAGTAAGGTTTAAATAAATAAACATTACTGGTTTTCCAGAAAATCTCCGTGACATTGAGACGTCCCAGTGGCTAGACTACAGCCGCATGGCGGGTGGACTGCGTCACGTACGATCAGTGAGACGGGCGTATACCCGCCAAAATACAATGATATTTGAGGCCACTCGGCATTTAATGCAGCACCAATACAATGTCGCCCATTTTTGAGCCGAGTCTCAAATTTAACAAAGGCTATATGGTCAACCGGCTTCGTGGAGTAAGTCGAGAGGTACATCCACCTGCCCAAGCCCAGCCGGTTCCAGCGGCCGACGCCCAGGCGGGACCAGCGGCCGAAGCCCAGGCGAGACCAGCGGCCGAAGCCAGGGCGGGACCAGCGGCCGAAGCCCAGGCGGGCCCAGCGGCCCAAGTATTGGCAGCAGAGCCTATCATGCCACCCCCCCCCCCCCCCACCATATCAGGTACAGTACGGTCGAGTAGATGCTTTCGATATATCATGTTGCTTCTCCCTATAGATTTTAGGTAATCCATGGATTTAGGTATGAATTTTTCGTGGTAGCAAGAGTGGATTCTACTTTACTGGGATGCCACGCCTATTTCTCAAGCCACATTTTTATAAAAGATTTGATTAAACAGATGCTTATCAAATTTGTTTCTAATATTTGTCAAAGAAATGGTTAATTTCAAACTAAACTGAAGTTGAAACATTTCATAAAGAAAATTTACATTTAATTAGTTGAATAACAAACAAGTTAAAACACCTTAACTGTGTTGTAATATATATGTATTGTACAGCAATTAAATTGCGTATTAATAAAATTAAAATTGTAAGGTTAGTCGTACAGCGTAATATGATCCAATTCCCGAATAAAACCACGTGTTGTCTACGGGAGGCCGCGGCGACCAGGGGCGCAGCCAAAGACGAATCTACTACGGGTAGAGTCGGCCTTAGTGAATGCGAATGCGCGAAATCTGCTCACAACAGTGTTAGATGTCGGGACACCGTTTCCATTACAATTTGTTGTATACATTATATCCTGATATTTAACATTTTTCCGGGGGAGAGGGCATCCCCCAACCTTCCCCCCCGAGGGGTATTCCAAAATCCTTGGTAACTGGTTGTCAGCAAAAATATCCTCATTTTCCAACACTGCCATATGGCAACCTTAGTTTGTTATAAGTTGATACTTTATACGTTTTTAAATTTACAGGTGCAGTTGGCGAACAACACGGCAATATTAGCACCTCAACCAAACATTAATTTGAATGACCGTGTTGTCGCTCAAGAACAGGTAAGGAGATGTTACTTTACAGATACAGTGGAACCCCTCAAATCCGAACTAATTGGGGCTGAAGCCTGTTCGGATTTCGGGGTGTTCGGATTACCCGGGAAATAATCTTACGTACATATTTCGTCACTGTATTAGCGGTAAACAATGGCTGAGGTTAGACAGGGTAGCCCAGTGGTACTACGAAGGGCAGTGACCCTGACTCGCAGATGTGCGTCCGGTGTTCTGTCATTGTTATTAGGCGAGCGTGTGCTAAAAATATATCACTCCACCCCTACCACTTCCTCTAAAGAGATACTGTATTTATTTTATTTCGTCTATCTAGTGAGCGTTCACCTGCCTAGTTCATTTCCCACCCAGTTTATTTAGTTTTTGTTTTCCTGAGAACGTGTTCGGATTGCCGGGATTTCGGATTTCCGGGGTTCGGATTTGAGAGGTTCCACTGTATGTATAAATTAAATTCGATAAATCTTCTTTAACAGAAAGTTATTTACAATTATCCACGGGAATATGGCAGAAAATCATGTACTATATAAACGAACATGTTTTAAACCTTAAACAACCTTGCATCGACAATTTGTTATTATATGCAATCTAGTTCGTAAAACGGTTTACTTGTAATATAATTTCCAATGCGCATCTTGCACAACATCCCGTTTTGAGAAGCTAGAATAGTAAATATTTAAGTACTTACATTTAAATGTAAAATGATCGACTATCAAGTCTAAAAACTGGTGGGCCCGTTTTAGTTAATATATATCTTTCAATACAAAACCAATATTAATTCTGTTGACATGTGTTACTAGCCCAGAGGAGGAAGAGGAGGTGGAAGGAGAGGCGGTGCGGGGAGGGGTCGAGGAGAAAGAGGGCGAGGAGGGAGAGGTCGAGGAGGGCGAGGCCGAGGAGAAAGAGGGCGAGGACGGAGAGGAAGGGGAGCGATACATGTTGGATATGTAAGTCAACTATTTCATCATTTGTTGTTCTTTAGAGCAAAATAAATAACATGCTGGCTTAAAGGTCGTTGATTTTATGATGACCAATTTTAATACACTGTGCAATGCTTGCCTAAAGGAGCATTTACACTATGTAACAAACTGTGATTAACAATTTTATCTAACAGCTAAAACAATTGTTATAACAATTATTTTTGTACAACATTGTAGTATAACAATGTTGCATAACATTGTTGGCTAATACAACAATGTTAAAAAGCAGTGCACTTGAAAAAATTAATCACAAGATTATGAATTAGTTTTGATTTAGCTTAGATTAATTTTGTTGGTAATAAAATTGAAAAAACAGTTTGATGTGACTTGAGTTGTTTTTAATTCCATGTACATGTTCATGAACAACGCGTAAAATAAAAGAACATTTAACTTATTTATTAATGTAATTAACTGAATTTAAAATAGTTTAGAGTTGTATATTAGACTAGTAGAATGTACCCGTTCTTTGCACGGGTTACAAAGGTAAGTTAGCTTAAAACAGCTGTTCTTGCTTATGCTCTTTAAGCTGTCAAATGGACGTGTCCACAGCTTTTCTCATTGCAGTTTCTGAATGTTTACTTTCTTCTCAAATGTAAACATTGAAACTTAAGACGTTCACGGGGCGTAGCCCTAGGGGATTTTAAGGAAGTGTATAGGCCTCTGTGTGGCGTGGGTTCCAGATCTACCTTTGTGTAAAGTTTCAGCCCCGTCAGTTCAGTAGTTTTTGCGTTTACCAGGAACATCAGACACACAGGCAGACAGACAGACAGAAACCACCTATTCTTCATAATATTATCGATAGATTACTATTGCCATGGGTAATATATCTCTATCAGGCATGTTGGATACATAGGACCTAGTGCTCTAACATTGTCTAACTTAGTACATGGCAACATATTAAATACAAAAAATTAATTACAGGTCCCAGCTGCCAAAGACGAAGCGGTTGACGACCTTGCAGTGGTAAGGGATTATTTCTATTGATAAGGTAAAAAGTGTAAAATCAGTTTCATAAAAATTATTCTACAATCATGAAATCACCAGTAAAATTCAACCTATATTACTGGGATTTATTTTTTACTGTCATTAGTTAGGCTAATATCACTTTGTAACTGTAACTCCATGATCAGTACATTTTTTAATATAAAACATTTAAATTCAGTGTGTTTAAAACAGAACAATTATAATGATGTCTAACGATTTTGTTGAAAATGTCGTGGTTAATGGTGTTCAACTCCCTTGTAAAATTACACCAACCGCAATTACGATTCTAATTCCAAAGTTTTTATTAATTATGGGGAATTCAAACATATTATTTCTATGCAATATATTTACTATGCAATTTCATTAAAACTTGGTATATAGTTCAAGTTAGCATTGATCAACACAGGATACTCAAAATATGTTGCCACCAACCCTGGGGGGAGGAGGGGGTATTTCCCCTATTAATCTTTCCGTGTAGCAAATGATATTAGTAGTAATGCCGTGCGCTTTGGCCGTAACATGGGGTCTTATGGAGAATAGATTAACATGGGCTCTTATGGGGGAATAGAATAACATGGACTCTTACGGAGAATAGATTAACATGGGCTCTTATGAGGAATGGAATTAGGGTGTAATTGCCTCCCTCTGTGGCTCTTTTTCTACCCTCTATGGTTGATTATTTACCTTTTGCATCTCTCTATGGTTAATTATCTACAGTTTTTGGTAATTATTTAACCCACTTATCCTTCACTTCCTTCCGTGTATCTAACTACAACTCCTGTTCTCTTAGCGTACTGTAGCTGGCGGGTGTAACATTTTAAGTAACCTGATTGGCTGGTATGTTGATTCGCGTCCTTCTGTTGTTAATCATCTAGCCTTCAGTGGTAATTATTTGACCCTTGTGTCCTTCTGTTGTTAATCATCTAGCCTTCTGTGGTAATTATTTGACCTACGTGTCCTTCTACATATCCAACCCTCGTAACCTTCTGTTGGTAATCATCTAGCCTTCTGTGGTAATTATTTAACCCTCGTGTCCTTCTGCTGGTAATCATCTAGCCTTCTATGGTAATTATCTAACCGTCGCATTCTTCTGTCTCCTTCACTTCCTTCTGTGTATCTAATCTCACTTCCTTCTGCGTATCTAACCACAACATCCGCAACAAGTCTCTGTCAGCAAACTCGTTGTAACTAGTTTTTACCTGTGGGCTCTGTGATTGGTCGAGACGTGGCCACCTCCTCACCACTTTCTATTATACCGCGCGCTTTCTCTCTCTCTTTGCTCCCTGCTCCCGTTGCGATCGGACGTGTTGCTCCGTTCGCTGCGTTTTTGCAAAGATTAAACTTGAGCGTTTGCTTCCCATAGTAGCTTCACTATTCCTAACCTCACTTTTTCTAACCTCACTTTTAATTTGTATTATTCTGTGTAACATAACCTCACACCCAGTAACCTCAGTTTCTTGTGTCAAGAGTTGTGTCGTACTTGTATTTGTTGACTGACATAACCTTACACCTGTAACCTTTGAGAGTTACTATAACCTCACCTCCTTGTTCTTTTATGCAGTAACTTCACCATTTTGTTTTACTTGGTAGTGTTGTGTTTGTATGTATTGACTAACATAACCTCACTTCCTTGTGTCAAGAGTAGTGTTGTGTTTGTATGTGCTGAGTAACAGTAATCTCACTTTTTCTTTAATGTAGTTTTGGTTAGAGTAGTGTTTGCTACCTTCATTAGAGTTAACTTTCGGTAACCTGTAGTTCTGGTTTGACTTACGTAGTTTGTGTGTTAGTGTTTTTCTGACTTGCGTAGTAATACAGAGGTACTGTACTCTTTTGTAGATCCTCTGCCTGTTCTTTTAGAGAACCTGATCGGTGACTTTAAAGTATCAGTTCCAAGTGTTACAGTTACATCATCTATCTTGTTCATTTAATATGAATGAAGACTGCCACAAAGTAACAGTTCCAAAAGTAACCGTTCCAATAAAGTAACAGGTCCAACACTACCCATTCCCATTCCCACAGTTTTCAAGGTAACAGTTCCAAAAGTATCAGTTTCAGTAGTTCAAACAGTGAAAAAGTAACAGTTCCACTCTCTATATATATATATATATCTTACAACAAGCTCTAGTTCTTCAGTCTGATTCCAGTCGTGACGCTGATCAGACGTGTTTTGTGCTGCTCCTGCGTAAGTGTTCTCTTGCACAGATTATTGTTGATTCTGCGTAGTTCAGCTATATCCGTGTGAGTTTGACTCTGGTCACGGTACTTGCTCTTTTAAGCGTTGGCACAGTTTAGCTTATTTTCAGTATTTAAGTCTCTGTTGAATGATGGACGTTTCTAAAAAGGACCCTCAAAACCCGGTAAATTTAATTAGTAAAGATGAAACCTATGTTAGACACTTTAGGCTTTACGGGACTAACACTGTTTTCAAATTCACTAAACCTCCCAAAGGTATCTCTGAGTTTGATTGGATTCGTAAAGGTTTTAATCAAATTGTAGAGGCATCCAAAGCCAACGTTGCACCCACTGATTATCTAGGGTTTAAATTACAGTCTATAAATTTAAAAAGTGCTGAACCAGGATACGTATCATTGAGACCGGTCTCTGAAGTTAGCGGTGATGTTCTCTGGGATATTTTCGGGGGCATAATTCAAAGTAACTCTGAATCAATTACTAGCAGTGACACGTTTAGAGTTGATGTTACGAGGATTAACGTTCCCGTAGGTAAAGGGAGAGTAAGACCCGACTTTTTTAATACATTTGATGAAGAATCTAAAGCTAGGAAGGGTATTATAGTAAGTAATAATAAAGACAATTTATGTTTGGCTAGAGCGTTGGTAGTAGGCAAAGCACTTGCAAAAAATGATCCCCAGTACAAAGCAATACGTCAGGACATGGGGAAAAGACAAACTTTCAGAGCTAATAAGCTCATAGCAAAAGCCCGTGTAGAAATGCCCGAGGAGGGTGCAGGAATCCCTGAGCTTGAAAAATTCCAGTCCTATCTTAAAAAATACAAAATTACCGTCTACAACTACGCCAAACAGGCCGGGATGTTTACTTTGAGGGAGGTAATGAGGACGCTAAGTTAAAAATTAACTTGCTCTTTCACAACGGTCATTACAATGTAATTAGAAACTTAACTGCCGCATTTGTTTGTAATTTCTTTTGTGAAGCCTGTCATATTCCCTATAGCAACAGACATGAGCATCGATGCTCTAACAGATGCACCTCATGCCATACTATCTCCCCGCCCTGTAAACTAGAACACGGAGGCATCACATGCCGTTTTTGCAACAGTTTCTTCAAAAATGAGCGGTGTTTAGTAGCCCATCAAGGGCAAATTTGTAAAACTGTAAAACTTTGTCGTGACTGTAAGAAAATGATTTATCCAAAAAGACGTAAGACAGCTCATGTATGCGGAGAAGTTTACTGTAAACCCTGCGAAGCGTTCAAAGACCCAGCGCATCAGTGTTTCATGAGGGTAGATAGGAGAACACCGAAAGACCGTGATTTTTTGTTTATTTTCTTTGACTTGGAAACAAGGCAAGACGAGTCTCTCCCCTCTGACCCTGATAAAAAAGTACATCAAGTTAACTTGTGCGTTTCACAACAGTACTGCTTTAAATGTATTAATGGGGGTGAGTGTGAAACTTGCTCGGAACGGCAAAGGGTATTTGAAAAAGAACCGGTAAAACACTTCGGACAACAATAAAACACTATTGTTGCAGGAATCCGGCAATCTAAGCCAGCGGCAACTCGCGGCTCTGAACAGCGTGATGGTCAATGAGGACGACGCTGTCGCTGATGCCAATGACTTGGCTTGCATCACGTGTGGTGTCCACAAGCGCTCCTATATGACGGAGCCTTGTGGGCACTATGTAATGTGCGGCACGTGTGTGACTGTACACCGTCGCACGGTTACCGTATTCCAAGGCCAGCCCCTGCCTATAAGATGCCCCGTCTGCAGGGTCACGTTGGCGGGCTATAGAAGAGTTTTCCAATAAAAATTAAATAAAGTTATTTTGTGCATAATGAAGTGTTTTACTTACTAAGTTAGGTCTTACGTTACACATGTCACCATCACCAATACCGTACGTGTAATTAATAAATACTTAAGTAACAACATGATGTAAACAAAACCTGTTGTAACTTGTACAAGATATGTTTTCCACAAAGGTATCACACTTTTATTTATTACATCTGTGTTAAACGTTTGAAATTTTATCTCGAAAAAATTGTTACATACATTTTTAATAGGTATCCTATATAATAATAATAGCGTGTACTGGCGACGTATAACCACTTATTCAGAATAAAATACTGAAAGTACAGCAGCCATGTTGGTGTCAATAGATTTCTCTTAGCTCGGATAATAGAACAAATAATACCATATCCAATTTTTATGCAGCTATAAGTTTGAAATGGGAAAAAACTAAGTGTTTTTTGCCTTTTTCAAAATCCCCATGCATAAGAAACCTATTCAAATCAAACTACTGAACGTAGAGAGGTCAGGTTGGTCTCAATAGATTTCCCTTACGCCAATGATGATGAACAATTATGATATCTTAAAATTATAAGTTTGCAATTGGAAAAAACACAGTTACCACGTCATGTGTTCTATACTTTGTATCAAAATTGCATAGTACATGATACATACGATTTATGAATTACATAGTTTTAGCGAATTTCCCCTATAGGGAAGAAGCTATTACCGTACTCGGCATGGTAAGACCTAGGCCCGGGACCATGATAACTTTTCGTTTTGAGGTCCCCAGAACCCAAAAACACCATTCGTTCGAAACTGTATATATATATATATATATATATATATATATATATATATATATATATGTGTGTGTGTGTGTGTGTGTGTGTGTGTGTGTCCGTGGGTGCGATAACTCTCGTAAAAAAGGTCCGATTTTGATGAAATTTGGTACAAACGTGTAAAGCAGAATTTATGACTATAAGTTTGAAAACCAGACGGATCGACCCATCGGAAAGGGTATTTTGGGGGGGTTTGTACCCCAAAAATGGGTTTTTTGAGTTTTTTACTTACAATTTTTGAAAAAGTAAAATTGTGTTTTATCCCATTGGAATCAGCTTAAAAAGACGCACAATTTGATATTTTAATTATTGCTATACGTCAATTGGTTACTGAGATATTGAAAGTGCTAAACACAGTACGTTGTCCAATGTTATTCTTATGGAGGATAAGAAAAATTGTATATCTCGCTTATTTATCAACTTATCCTGACGAAACTTGGTATATTGCTTCATTTCATTGTGGTCTATTAATATTTGCACAAAAACCCATTCTTTGCCCGATGGTTCCCGTAACAGCGAACCTGCATACTCAGCCCATGTTATTCTTTTGGAGAATAATTAACGTGTTATCTCCTTTAATTATGAACATATATTAATAGAACTTGGTATGTGGCTTTACCTAGTTGAGTTATATTGATTTTTGTATAAAACCCCATTTTTACTGTTCCTTATTTCAGCAAACCTGCATACTCAGCCGCCATGTTATTCTTATGGAGAATAATTAAAATGTCATAAATCGTTTATTTATGAATGTATATTGATGAAACTTGGTATGTGACTTTATGTGGTATTAAGATAAATTAATATGCATTTGAAATTCGCTGAGTATGCAGGTTTGCTGCTACGGGGGTATTTATTTATATTTAAATTTTTTAAATTAGCGAATTTCCCCTATAGGGAAGAAACTATTATATGGCAACATAAACATAAACACATACATGGGAACATAAATTAATAAAACTTGGTATGTGGCTTCACCTTGTTGAGTTATATTGATATTTGCATAAAAACCCATTTTTTTGTTCCTTGTTGCAGCAAACCTGCTTACTCAGCTGCCATGTTATTCTTATGGAGAATAATTAAAATGTTATATAGCGAATACTTATTATTGAATATTGATGAAACTTGGTATGTGACTTCACCTAGTTAAATTCTATTTATAATTGCATTATAACCAATCGTTTGTGTTCCTTGTTTCAGCAAACCTACGTACTCATTACCAGTGTTATTCTCATAGAAAATAATTAAAATCGCTTATATTTGAATATATTTGTATGCAACTTGATATGTGGCTTTATTAAGACATATATTATGCATTGTAAATTATCTGAGTGTGCAGGTTTGCTGCGACGGGGGTATTTACTCTTGCGGCAAAATTGTGGTTTATCCATTACACTGGAAAAAATGATTTTCCTTTGACTGGATCTCAGACAATTTAACAGCAGTGCGGAATTCTAGCGATACACTGTAATTGTAGTTTTTTATGAAGTTAGTATAGTTATGTAAGATACTGAATCAAAAATTTTTTGTAAACAACAATAACAGCCTTTATAATCCCTAAAAAAGATTTTGTTATCGGTGTACAAAGATAAGACTTGATAATTGAATACCACCATAGCAGCAAACCTGCGTACTCAGCGAATTTCCAATGCATGTATATGTTTCTCACTACCACTCAAAGCCACTTGCCAAGTTTCATAAAAATACACGAATAAATAAGTGATATATAGCATTTCATTTATTCTCCATAAGAATAACATTGAAAGCTTAGTATGCAGGTTTGCTGCTACAAGGAACACAAAATAAGTGTTTTTATTCAATTATCAATACAAGTTAACCAGTCAAAGTTGCATACCGAGTTTTATTAATTTATGTTCATAACTAAGGGAGATATTACATTTTACCTCATAAGAATACCTTATTCTCCATAAGAATAAAGTGGAGACTGAGTATGTAGGTTTGCTGCTGCGGGGAAAAACGGCAAAAAAATTATTTTTTTGTGTAAATATCAATAGACCAGTACAAGGTGAAGCCAAATGCCAAGTTTCAACAGCATAGATTCATAAATAATCGAGATATAATATTTTAATTATTCTCCATAAAGATAACATTGGACAACGTACTGTGTTTAGCACTTTGAATATCTCTGCAATGGTTTGACATAGAATCACAGTTTAAACACCAAAATGATCGTTTTGTAGAGCTGAACTGATTGGTAACAGTAAATGTGAGGTTTACATTAAAATTAACTGAGGAGAAGCTAAAAACCTTTTTCCCATAAGACTAAAATAGGAGATTTTATTAACACGTTTTTTGGATTTTCTCCGCAACCGATGCCAAAAACACTATTCGTTCAAATTTATATATATATATATGTGTGTGTGTGTGTGTGTGTGTCCGTTACCGCGATAACTTTTGAAAGAAACACCCGATTTTGATGAAATTTGGCACAAATGTGGAGAGTAGCATTTATGACTTTAAGTTCGAAAGCCAGATCGATCGCACTATGGGAAGGGGGTTTTATGGGGGTTTACAATTTTCCAAAAATCGGTTTTTTGCAAATTTGACCCCAAAATGTTAAAAACAATCAATTTTGGTCGTAGAACTTTATAGAGCATAAAAAAACAAATAATTTAGTACTTTGAATCATTAACCTAGGTTAAGTGGTTGCGGAGAAAATCCAAAAAACGTGTCCCATGTTAATCTTATGGGAAAAAGGTTTTTAGATTTTTCTCAGATAGTTTTACTAAAAACTTCATATTTCTGTTTATTAATGTGTTTAGCTCAACAAAACAAACATTTTAGTGTGTTAATCGTTGTTGTACGTCCAACCGTTGCAGAGATATTCAAAGTGCTAAACACAGTGCATTGTCCAATGTTATCCTTATGGAAAATAGATAAAATTCTATATCTCAATTATTTTTGAATGTATATTGATGAAACTTGGTATGTGGCTTCAACTAGTTGTGGTATATTGATATTAGCACAAAAAACAAGTTTTTTGTTAATAGTCCCCGTAGCAGCAAACCTGCATACTCGGCCCCCATGTTATTCATATGGAGAATAAGTAAAGTTGTATATCTCCCTTAATTATGAACCTAGATTAATAAAACTTGGTATATAGCTTCGCCTGGTTCAGTTATATTGATAATTGTAAAAAAATATTACTTATCTTCCTCGTTGCAGCAAACCTGCGTCCTCAACCCTAATGTTATTCTTATGGAGAATAAATAAAATGCTCTATATCACTTATTTATGGATGTATTTTGGTGAAACTTGGTAAGTAGCTCTATGTAGTAATGAGTCACATATATATATGCATTGGAAATTCGCTGAGTACTCAGGTTTGCTGCGACGGGGGTATTTTAATAAAAGTAAAGATAGTTTACAAAAAGTGTGAAACATAAACACTAACAACACTAAAATAACTTAAATAACTGAATAATAATTTGGGATATCTGTTCTTACAAATAATATGGTTTCATAGCAGAGAGAATTGACTTTTAACAATCAGAGTAATAAACAAACAACCACACCAGTTTTGTGAAGGTTAAGACGATTGATATAATCAACAAGGAGCCATTTTGACCCTGTATACCCTCCGGTCTTCATGGCAACAAATATGTTAACCAATCAATCCCCTCTTCACAAAATGTGTTAGTCTTTATTATTCTTCATTAACTGTCAGCATTGTACACTGATGATAACAAGGGTATTTCTTGGTGGGCGAGGGATGAGCGATGACTCATTACTTCGCACCTTCGCCGCTGTAAACAGCACAAGAAACACTAGAGGCAGCAGTAGCTGCGCGATTCGCGCGCTTCCACTTCCACATTCACGTTTCCATAGCAACGACACGTTCGCACTGCACTATTGCGCCGTGCCCATCCAAATTGCGCCCTGGTTTTGTTTCCTTGGTTTTAGTTATGATTATTACGCCTACAACAGATCTGGACGATCAAAACTAGGGTGTAAGGAATTCAACCTTGTTTTAACAAATATATGTCTAAATGAAAGTTAAAATATAGTTCAGCAAGGTTTAGGGTTGAGTACGATAATTTTAGTACGATAGTTTTTTGGTTACCAGAATTTAACTGGAACGGTACGATATTTTCGTTTGTGCCCCCTCCCTAACTTCTGGCGATGTAAACTGACCAATTCACTAAATTATTAACTATCTTAAACGACCGAAAACATTAATAATTCCATTCAACCGAAAATATAAATTGTTTGACTTCATCGAAAACGTTGTTCGTCGCAATTGACCGAAAGTGGGACGAGTATCAAACGACCGAAAGATTCTCTAGTTTGTTGCAAATGACCGAAAGTAGAATTGTGCCATCGGTCCGATGGCACACATCCCGTTTTCGACAGAGTTGAACTTATATACGTTTCGAGTAGTGGTGAATTACCGGTTTAACCCCACAATCGGCGCTTTTTTCCCATGTTATTCTTATGGGGATCAGTTTTTGCACCGACGCCCGATCCTACCCTACACAAATTTTCTTTTTGGCCCCTGCCTTATTTTCCCCCATTTAAAATTTGCATTAATTTTAATACATCCTTTGCAGAAATCCACGAGTTCAAAAATAACTCCACACTAAATAAACAACACATGTAAACAACTTAGAAGTTATTGTATAGTAGTGGTGAATTACCGGTTTAACCCCACAATCGGCGCTTTTTCCCCATGTTATTCTTATGGGGATCAGTTTTTGGACCGACACCCGATCCCGCCTATAGAGCTCCCGCCTGCTGGCCTATATTAAATATACCCTTGCCTATATTAAATATATTGTCCCCACCCCCATCCCTCCTCTATATTTTTAAAAATTAATTTTCAAATTCAGGCTAAAAAACTATCTTTGGTGTTTACTGTCCGATTTGTCTGCAATTTGGATATGTTATTGTCCTAGGCAAGTGTTTTAATAAATTTCACTTACATTTCCCAAATTCACCATTTCCAAATGTGTATTAATACCTAAAATGTGTATGAAAAAAATAATATTGCACGACCAAATTGGAAATGTTTTTAATTTTTGCAGTAATTAAACTGCAAAAATGTCTTATTTTAGAGTTAAAAAATATGTTTTTATTATTTAAAAAAGATAAAATTTTAAAATTTTCAACCAAGGATATATATAGAAGCCCCAAAACCACCACCCTCATTCCAACAAAAAATGTTGACCTGTGCACAGTGCTCCACGTCTTACTCCAACAGAAGCAATTTATTACGCCATTATCGACTTGTTCACAAAGTTATTCCTAAAATTTGTAAAATATGTCATCAAATATTTGACAACAGCAATTTTAAAATGCATATGCTAGAGAACCACAATACTTGTAATGTGTGTAAGAGAGTCATCACCCGGAACAAACCCCGCCACCACCTACGATGTGACAAGCGACCCTATAATGTGTTTAAGTTTCAAGGTGAGTCCGCGGATATATTAGACACTCTCCAATCTTGTCCTCTACCCATCAAATGGATTCTTATTAGGAGAGTAAAATTCATCAAACACTCAGTGGACAATAATGGCGATTTAATCATTGACAAAGAATGTATTGCTGATTTTCGAAGTTTAACTAATTTATCAATTGAGAAAGCACAGCTAAAGACTCAAATTGAAAATTCACTTTTAAAAATCGATACCTCCATGCACAAGTATCAAGCTCAGGGCAGTGGATGGATATATGACCGCACCAAATACTGGCAGTTGCATGTTTACAAATATAAGCCCCTAACTCCCAAATCATACATTCCCACACCAGAAAATATAAAATCAAAACATGCTGTTTTAAATATTAAAAACACCGATAATAAATGTTTCACCTGGAGTGTTTTAGCAAGCCTAAGACCAAGGAATAGTAAACATGCAAATCGAGTAGTTCACTACGAACCCTATGAGGGCCAGTTAAATATGACAAACATAAAATATCCAGTAAAAATATCTGACATTGATAAATTTGAAAAACAAAATAACATAAGTGTTAATGTATATGGAATTGAAGGAAAATCAATATATCCACTGAGAACAACTAAACTAAACGGCAATACTCACGTCAATCTGCTGCTTCTAAAACACGGTCAGAAATCACATTACTGTTTAATTCGTGATTTTGACAAGTTAATGTTTAATTCTACAAAAGATGACCATAAGAAATATTTTTGCAAGTTCTGTTTGCAACATTTTTCCACCAAAGATATATTGGAACGTCACACAACACACTGTAAAACCTTTGATGCCCAAAGAGTACAAATGTCTAAAAAAGATACACTACAATTTACGAATTACAAATATCAACTTAAAGCTCCCTTTGTGATTTATGCAGATTTCGAATGTTTTATAAACGGCGGCAAACACACGCCTTCTGGATTTGCTTATGTTGTGGTGAGAGACTCTAAAATTATTTACGAAGAGTTGTACAGCGGTGAAAATGTGATGGATGTATTTTTCGAAAAGTTATTTAAAACTTATGACTTTATTAAAAGTCAGATGGAAGTATATGTTCCCCTTGTAATGACTCCAAAGCAAGAGGCATCCTTCAAAAACTCTAAATACTGCCACATATGCCAACAGCCGTTACTGTGTGATAAAGTGCGTGACCATTGCCATCTAACAGGCAAATTCCGAGGACCCTCCCACAACGCTTGCAATTTAAACTATAAAGTAACCAAGAAAATTCCAATATTCTTCCACAACCTTAAAAACTATGATGGTCATTTAATAATGCAACACTTGGGAAAACTCAATCGCAAATTGAATTGCATAGCCAAGGACATGGAAAAATATATATCGTTCTCTGTTGATGATTTGGTATTTTTGGATTCCTACAACTTTCTGTCTCTTCCCTTAAGCAAATTAGCTTCCAATTTAAATACATTTAGATTTATAGACAATCCACTACTACAACGCAAGGGCGAATTTCCATACGAATACATGACAGGACCAGAAAAGTTTTTAGAGACCCTACCACCCATAGAGGCATTTTACAGCAGCCTAACTAAAGAATGTATATCTCCTGCACAATATGAACATGCTAAAAACGTATGGAATCATTTTAATATAAAGAATTTAAAAGAATATCACGATTTATACCTTAAAACAGATGTGTTGTTATTGGCTGATGTGTTTGAGACATTTAGGGACTTGAGTTTAAAGGATTATAAACTCGACCCCGTCCACAAGTACTCATTGCCTGGGCTATCATGGGAGGCGTGCCTTAGAATGACTGGCATAAAATTACAGTTATTTAGTGACATTGACATGCATTTGTTTATAGAACACGCCATTAGAGGTGGTGTAAGCATGATTTCCACGCGCTATGCTAAAGCCAACAATAAGTACATGGGCGAACATTATGACCCAAATCAAGAAAGCACCTATCTTGTATACTTAGACTGCAACTCGCTATACTCTACAGCAATGTGCGAGTCGTTGCCTGTTGATGGCTTTAGATGGACAAACGAGAAAGATTATAAATACAATAAAAATGAAAACTTTGGATTTATTTTGGAAGTTGATTTAAAATACGATAAAAGTTTACACGACTTGCATAATGACTACCCGCTCGCACCAGAAAAAATGAATGGAAAATTAATACCAAACTTAAATGACAAAACCAAATATATTCTACATTATAAAGCACTAAAAAAATACGAAGAATTGGGTTTGGTAGTTACAAAATACCACAGAATCTTAAAATTCAGACAATCAAAATGGCTCGCGCCCTATATTAATTTTAATATTGAAAAGCGACAAAAAGCTGAACATGATTTTGAAAAAGACTTTTACAAACTGTTAAATAACAGTCTCTTTGGTCGAACAATTATGAACCAACGCAAGTTTCGTGATATACATCTTGTAGATGAGTCTATGTTAACAAAGTATGTTACAAAGCCAAGATTTGACTGCAGCAAAAAGTTCGATAACAACTTGCATGCTGTGCATTTAAATAAATTAATTGTAAAGTTTGATAAACCAATATATTTAGGAATGACCATTTTGGATATCAGCAAAGTAATCATGTATGATTTCCACTATAATTATATGTCAAAATTTAAGAATAAAAAGTTCTTAATGACAGACACGGATTCTCTGATGTATTCTATAGTAACAGAGGACTTTTACAAGGAAATACAAAGCGACTTGGACCGTTTTGACACCTCTGCATACAGTAAAGACCATTTCTTATACTCTGATAAAAACAAAAAAGTTACGGGCAAGTTTAAAGATGAATTAAATGGTCAAATTATGTATGAATATTGTGGTTTAAGGCCAAAATTATACTCTTTCATTCCTCTACAGTGGTTATACGAAAAAGAAAAGCAAAATGAGCTAGAGGTTAAGAAGGCAAAAGGAGCTGACGGCGCTACAGTTAAACATCTCTTAAGACACCAACACTACTTACACTGTCTTGCAACCGGAGAAGATTACTACGAGAATTTTACAAGAATTAAATCCACAAACCACCATCTGCAAACATTAACGATGAACAAAAAGGTACTCTCTTTTGATGACGACAAGAGGTTTATTCTAGATGGCATCAACACCCTTGCACTTGGTCACTATAAAATTGGTCAAACATAAATCTGTATTTGCCATTATTCTTTGGCCTTTCCTTGTCTATTACAATAAAGCCATATTTAGACATATCCCAGCACTGATGGCAGAGATTTCTAAATTGGTTAAATGAAAAATCATTTCCCACATGATTGTTATACACATGTTTTAAATTTAAATCGTCTTGTTTAAATAATATTAGGAAATTAACATTGTCACGTAAATGTTTGTTTACTTTACTGTAAGATTGACACAAGTAAAAACTGCTAATATTTTTGTGTCTGCCCATTGAGAAAAATTGTGTGATATTTGGACTATTTATGTCGTCAAATACAACTATTGAGTGTGATTCTACATCATTTGGTGTGATTTCACAGTTTGAATATGTGTGTAATTTAACTTCATCACACAGACGGAATATTTCAATTATTTTTTTATATTTTTCTTGTTCTAAAGATTTGGATATTATATATAAATTTGTAAACTTTAATCCTTGTTTTTTTACAATTAAGTTATAAATTACAACAGTCTTCCCCGAACCACTGGGCCCTATTATAAGACAGCGAATATTATTAGGAAATAGGTCCAACTTCTTTGGTGTATTTTCTTTATGTGCAATTTTAAATTTGTTCTTTTGTTGAATAAATGACATTTTTTATATAATGGTGTATTTTCTTTATGTGCTGAATAATTTTTTATATAATAAAAATGGCAAAGAGAAAGTGTAAGAAGGGTAAGGGATTATTCTTAAAGCCATATAGAGGCCGTGGCTTGTTAAATACCCTTATAAACAACCTTCCTTTCCCCCTCCACATCCCGTCGTATTCATATTGTGGTCCAGCAACTAATATACGTGAAAATTTAGCCAAAAATGTACCTCCAAAAAATAAGCTAGACTCTTATTGTAAAGAGCATGACATATTCTACATGAATAATCCTGATACAGCCGCCCGGAACAAGGCAGATATGAGATTAGCGGACCAGGCTTGGACTAGGGTTTCGGCAAAGGACGCCAGTCTGGCCGAAAAAGCAGCAGCTTATGCAGTGACAAATTTGATGAAGGCTAAGGCAAAAATGGGAATGGGATTAAAATTTAATAAAAAAGATGGACAACTTTCAGCTGTTAGAGGCCGCAAGAGACGTGCCTCACTTTCGAGGAGTGTACCTAAAAAACGAGCTAAGAAAACAGAGACCAAAAGTAAGAGAATGTGGAATTATTAATTTAGACAGTGACAGGGGCACACATTGGACAGCATATCGTAAAAATAATGATGTTGTAATATATTTTGACCCTTTCGGAATACAGCCTCCAAAAGAGGTAATTGAATATTTTGTACCATCTAAAATTTACTATACAACTGATCAAATACAAGATTTAAACAGTTCCATTTGTGGAATTTTATGTTTATCATTTCTGAAAAATTTTAGTTTATAAAAATGGATTCATTTACTATAACATTCACAGGTACAGAGCCAGAGTTGAAGTCGGTGTTCTTTCCTCCTATAGAATTAAATGGTGATTATGTAATTGGGCTGGTAGATTTTCAAAGTTATAATTCTATATTTAATGTTAAAAAACCTCTAAATACTTTGACATATTACAAAATGCACAAAATTACAACCCCAAAAGGGGAGGTTACAATTGACGAATTAAACCGGGCATTAGATGGTAAAGTTGAAGTTATTATACAAAATAAAGTGGCATTAATTAATACAAAAGTCAAACTTATATTTTACAAAGGCCTAGTTCCAAAATTAAATAAACTTAAAGACACAAAATTAACTATAGACGAGGGTGAGGATGTGTATTATTACGATCACAAAGCTCCAAATGTAATTGAAATTGCTGAAGGTACATACGAAGTGTTTGAGCTTGCGAAGGAAATTCAAAAGCAACTCCCAGATTTTGTACTTATAGCCGATAATAAAACTATGAAAGCCACATTACATTCTGGCCATGTGTTTGATTTTACAAAACCGTGTTTAGGGTCTGAATTATTGGGATTTAAAGGATTTTCTACTCCAGATATTGCGTTTAAATCCGTAAATAAAATCAACATAAATAATGTAAATGTGATTAGAGTAAAATGTAATATTGCGAATGGGTCTTATTTAAATGGTGACAAATCACACACCATACATAGTTTTTACCCAGAAGCTCCTCCGGGCTACAAAATTATTGAGGTTCCCAGAAATATTATATACTTCCCTGTAAATAAGAGAAGTTTAGATGTTGTTAGCATTACATTTGCAGATCAACACGACAAGCCAATTGACTTTAATAAAGAAGAAACTACAATTACTTGTCATATAAAAAAGATATGAGAATTTACAAGAACGGGCTGAGTGTCCAAAATGCCAGGTTTCTGCGATCAATTGGGTTGAAGTTAAAATTTTCTATTAATAAAAATGGAAGATTTTCTAGACGTTACAGCAAAATTCCAATACGATGATAGCCTGGTTAAAATTACAAATCACTCCTATGTTCCACACAACACTTTAGCAATAAATAATTCCGATGAAATTCGAATATGCATAAATAATCAAGATTTACTAACACTCCCATGTAGGAGTTATCTGTATATTAAAGGAGAAATAGAGAATCATGATAAAGGACATTTTATAAATAATGCATTTGCATTCTTATTTGACGAAATTAGATACGAAGTTGCTGGTAAAGAAATAGATATTGTAAGAAATCCGGGAATTTCCAGTCTTATGAAAATATTGTGCTCTTACAATAAAACAACTAAATTGTCAAATGTAGCATTTGATTCTGATGAAAATTTAAAAGAGTTCCATAAAAGCGGCAAGTTTAGTACTTGTGTCCCGTTAGAGCTGTTAATGGGTGTGTTTGAGGATTTTAATAAGGTTTTAGTAAATGTTAAACAAGAATTGGTGTTGAAAAGATCCAAAAACGACTTAAATTGTATATTAACAACATCTAATGCTCCAACTGGTGTCGATCCTATTCCTAAAATTACACTTAAATCGATTCAGTGGGTGATGCCGCACGTGGTACCATCTGATGGGGAGAAGCTTCAATTACAAAAGATGTTATTGCAAAATAAAAATTTGCAAATTGCATTTAGAAGTTTGGAGCTACACGAACTCCCATCATACCCCGAAACCAAGAGACATACATGGTCAGTTAAGACGTCTTCGAGTTTGGAGAAGCCCAGGTATGTTATATTTGGTTTCCAAACAGGTAGGGACAACAGTGCACGAAAAAGAACTGATGAATTTGATCACTGTAAATTGAAAAATATCAAAGTGTTTTTAAACTCTGAATATTATCCTTATAGTGATTTAAATCTCGACTTTGAAAATGGAGATGCCTCTAAAGCTTATGAGATGTTTGTGAGGTTTAGGGAGAGTTACTACAACACCGTCCCCGATCCTATGTTTAACAGAGCTGACTTTATAAATAAATATCCTCTAATTGTAATAGATTGTTCTAGGCAGAATGAATCAATAAAAGAGGGGGTTGTAGATATTAAATTAGAAATTGAAACTGCAGAAAACGTCCCTTCAAACACATCTGCATATTGCCTAATAATACACGATAAGGTGTTTGAGTATAATCCTTTGACAAATGAGATAAATAAAATGTAAATAAAATGAAAACAAATATTCAACAAGAATTGGTAGAGTCTGCAAAACAAATAAGAGAAAAATATAGGGCGTTAAAACGTGGTAAATTTCTAGAGGCTGAAGAGAGGTTCCAAACATTCCAACCGTTAATAGAGCCTTTGCAAGAATTAAAAAATTTAGCCACAAAAACAGAGAGGCCAGTTCTCCCAATGATTTTAGAAAAGACCCCGTCTAGAATACCAAGAATAACACAGATAACACCGCACAAATTAGATTTTGGTCTTTTAGCATCAGACTATTTAGGAAATTACCTTAGTAGAAGTAGTATGACAGACACCACATATGGTATTAGGCGAGAAGGAAATAAATTTTTTATTGGGAATCAGGAAGTTCAAATTGCCAATGATGATGTTACAGTTGGAGAAAAAATTTATAAAGGGACAAAGGGATTGTGGGAATTGTTAACTTTAAAAGAACCCGTAAACTATAGTCAGGTTGATTTGCAAAATTATAAAGAGATTTTGGAAGCTACAAATGCACATTTAAAGGGTTATAAAACAGGTGCGGCGATGTCAAGCAATAAACACACTAAATATCTTAATATAATTAAACCCCTGTTTAAGACTGTTGGTGAAGGTTTAAGGCAGGTAACTGGTAATAAAATAGACTATGTTTATTGGGATGATCCTAATGAGCTTGTAGATAGGTTAAGACTGCTTTGGTTAAGCCGATTGGCGGGAAATTCTGGAGTGGATAATGAGATAGATTCTATCATAGAAGAATTGAGGGAAAGTGGAATTGTTTATTAAATAAAAATATGATAGATAAATTTTATCGCATATATAACCCGTATAGTAAACCAGAAGCTAGAAGTTTTAAAGAAACTACTTTAAATCTAAAAGATGATGGTTGGAATGCTTTAAATTATAAAATTAGTAATGTTAAAGGTGGGGAGTTTACTGACGATGTATCGACTTTGGGGCAGACGTTAACCAGGAAAGGTGATGCTTTTGTACAAGGTAATACTAAATATAAGTTTTTAGAATCCAAGAATAATAATTGGAACGCTAATAAACGCAAAATTACTAATGTTAAACGAGGTGAAAGCTCAACCGATGTACCCACATTAGAGCAAACTTTAATAAGAAAAGATGGTGTCTTTGTACAAGACAAAAATAATTATGAATTTTTGGAATCGGAGGGAAATGTTTGGAATGCCAAAAAGCGAAAAATAAGTAATTTGTTGGCTGGTAAAGAAAGCGATGATGTTGTAAACGTCTCTCAAGTACCAAAAATGGATCTAAACTTTTGGGATTTTAATAATAAAAGGCTAGTTCGTGTTAAACCCGCTGTTGATGAGAACGATTGTGTTACAAAACATCAGACTGTGACTTTAGACGGTCTTAAATTTGATGGTAAAAATAAGCAATTAACAAACATTTTACCTGGGACATTGCCAAATGATGTGGCTGTTGTTAAGCAAATATTAACAAAGGGTGAGAAAAGCATAATAAAACAGGGGGATAAATATTATAATGTATTAACATTAGATGGCGATGTGTGGGATGCAGAGGACAAATTAATAAAGAATATACCTGAAGGCAAAGATAGGAGTGATGTTTGTTTAATGTCGCAGGTTTTGAGGTATGACGATAATAATAAAACTTTTAGACAAGACAATATTAAATTTGATATTTGTTTAAAATCACACGCATTAAGGTTTAACAATAAAACTAATAAATTTATGCAAGACAATAATGAAATCGATTTGATGATGTACAATCCTAAATTGTTGGTTGCAGACCCTACGTCTTTAAGCGGATTTAAGACTTTAGATGGAGGGGCATATTTGCCAAAAAACTATGTATATCAAAGAATGGGTGATGGTATGTTAGTTGGTAGCAATGGAGGTGTTTTTGAAACGACAGAGACTGGCAGATACGTTAACATTAAAAATAAAGAATAAAAAATGGAAAAAATTGCTTACGAATTGCATAAGCCCGCGAGAAAGAACTTTGTTAGAAGGTCTTTTAAGGTGTTGGGTATAAACGAAACTGTTCAAATAGATTTAATAGATATGCGGAATTATGCTAGAGAGAATTCTGGAAATAAATATATTTTAACTTTAATAGACACATTTTCTAAAAAAGCTTATGCTGCTCCACTAAAGAATAAAACTGGATTAGTAGTCACAGAAGCTATAAAAACTATTCTCCCAAAGGGAGTTAAAAATATTCAATCTGATAATGGAAAAGAATTTTTTAATGAACATTTTACCAAACTAATGAAAATTCTAAATATTAATCACTACCACACTTACTCTACAACTAAGGCGGCTATTGTGGAAAGGTTCCAGAGAACTTTAAAGAATTGGTTGTATAGAGAGTTTAGTGCACAAGGGAGTTACAAGTGGTTGGATTTACTTCCAAAGTTAATAAGGATATATAATAATAAAATACATAGATCCATAGGCATGAAGCCTAACCAAGTAAGTGCTAAGAACTCTAAAGATGTACATGAAAGGTTAGCATCTAAAGTACAAGTTAAAAAGCCAAAATATAAGGTGGGGGATAGTGTAAGGATATCTAAATATAAACATGTATTTAGTAAAGGATATACCCCTAACTGGACGGGAGAGCTTTTTACAATAGCAGAAGTTAAGAAAACAAAGCCTGTGACTTATATTTTGAAAGATGAGAATGGCAATATAATCAAAGGAGGATTTTATACAGAAGAATTGTTAAAGACTAAATATAAAGACATGTATTTGGTAGAGAAGGTAATTAGGAGGAAGGGTGATTTATTATATGTCAAATGGCTCGGGTTCCCAAGTAGCCAGAACTCGTGGATTTCTGCAAAGGATGTATTAAAATGAATTTTAGGGTCAAAATATGGCAAGAGTCAAAACGGAAATTAGGGTGCAAAAGTCAGTAAATAGTTGGCAGTTTTAATTTGACCGTTATAGTGAATTTGGGAAATGTAAGTGAAATTTATTAAAACACTTGCCTAGGACAATAACATATCCAAATTGCAGACAAATCGGACAGTAAACACCAAAGATAGTTTTTTAGCCTGAATTTGAAAATTAATTTTTAAAAATATAGAGGAGGGATGGGGATGGGGACAATATATTTAATATAGGCAAGGGTATATTTAATATAGGCCAGCAGGCGGGAGCTCTATAGGCGGGATCGGGTGTCGGTGCAAAAACGGCTCCCCATAAGAATAACATGGGGAAAAAGCGCCGATTGTGGGGCCTCTTTGCTGTTTCTCCACTACTATACAATAACTTCTAAGTTGTTTACATGTGTTGTTTATTTAGTGTGGAGTTATTTTTGAACTCGTGGATTTCTGCAAAGGATGTATTAAAATTAATGCAAATTTTAAATGGGGGAAAATAAGGCAGGGGCCAAAAAGAAAATTTGTGTAGGGTAGGATCGGGCGTCGGTGCAAAAACTGATCCCCATAAGAATAACATGGGAAAAAAGCGCCGATTGTGGGGTTAAACCGGTAATTCACCACTACTGTTTCGGTCAGATAGGATTCGGTCAGATGGGATCCCACGGAGCATTTTTTAGGTCACAACAGTTGTTATTATAATGTACCTTTGAGTCATTCTGGATATGACCACTCTACATGTAATCTTCATTCAAAGGTTTTATTATCTGATTTTATGGAACCACATGGAACTCATGTTGTTTATGATTATTAACATGTGGTTTCCTGAGAGCAGAGATTAAAATATTTGAGAAAAGATTACATATATAGAGTAGTAAAATAAATCAAAGGGATATTGAGCTATAAATAACAACTGGAGTGACCTTAAAAATGCAGAACAGAGGCAAATGAGTTATATCTGATTATCAGTAGGGGTAAGTGGTGAAATATGCTCCAAGTCATCTAAACAAACTGACTGGCCTTCCCCCGAGCAAAGCTCGGCCCCAGGTATCATATACTCTAATATGAGTAAGGTTTGCTTGTATGTTTGCTTGCTTGCTTGCGACACTGATCTCAAAAACGGCTCCAACGATTTCCTTCGAACGTTCAAAATAACTAATTTCTGGGATAAAAATAAGTTCTAGACAGGCCTCATTCCCAGGAAATATCAAATAATGTAAAAAAATAAAATGAAAAGTTAAAAATACCCCCGTCGCAGCAAACCTGCGTACTCAGTGAATTTCCAATGCATAATATATGTCTTAATGCCATATAAAGCCGCATACCAAGTTTTATAAAAATATATTCATATATAAGCGATATATACAATTTTAATTATTCTCCATAAGAATAACATGGGAGATGAGTAAGCAGGTTTGCTGCAACAAGGAACTAAAAAATGGGTTTTTATGCAAATATCATTATAACTCAACAAGGTGAAGCCACATAGCAAGTTGTATTAATTTAGGTTCATAATTAAGGGAGTCATTACATTTTACTTATTCTCCATAAGAATAACATGGGGGCTGAGTACGCAGGTTCGCTGCTACGGGGATAATCAACAAAAAATCAATTTTTTGTGCAAATATCAATATACCAGTACTACGTGACCCCACGTGCCAAGTTTCATCAATATACATTCATTAATAATGGAGATATCAAATTTTATTTATTCTCCATAAGGATAACATTGGACAACGTACTGTGTTTAGCACTTTGAATATCTCTGCAACGGTTGGACGTAGAATCACAATTTAAACACCAAAATGATTGTTTTGTGGAGCTGAATTGATTGGTAAAAGCAAATGTGAAGTTTACATCAAAATTAACTTAGGAAAAGCCAAAAACCTTTTTCCCATAAGATTAACATAGGAGATTTTATGAGCAGGTTTTTTTGGATTTTCTCCGCAACCACTTAACCTAGCTTAATAATTAAAAATACCATATTATTTGTTTTTTTAAGCTCTATAACATGGTCTAAACCAAAATTAAGTGTTTTAAAAATTTTAGGGTAAAAAATGCAAAAAACTGATTTTTGGAAAATTTAAAACCCCCATAAACCCCCCTTCCCATGGCTCGATTTTTCTGGTTTTCGAACTTAAAGTCATGAATGTCACTTTACACATCTGAGCCAAATTTCATCGAAATCGGACGTTTTTTACTCAAGTTATCGCATTCACGGACACATATATGGATATATATATATATATATATATATATATATAGATATATATATATAGATATATATATATATAGATATATATATATATAAATTTGAACGAATCGTGTTTTAGTCATCTGGGGACCTAAACAAAAATTTGTCATGGTCTCGGGCTTAAATCTTACCATGAGACCTACGGTAATAGCTTCTTCCCTATAGGGGAAATTCGCTAAAATTAACATTGGGCTTAAGGAGTTTTAAATCAACACAAAAGAATGTTAACAGCTGTTCATAATCAACCAGGGAACTGTCAAAGTAATACTCATGTTTTTTATGATTATTAACATGTGGTTTCCTGAGAACAGAGATTAAAAGATTTGAGTAAAGATTACATATATTGAGTAGTAAAATAAATCAAAGGGGCATTGAGCTTTAAATAACAACTGGAGGGACCTTAAAAATGTAGAAAAGAGGCAAATGAGTTATACAAATCTGATTATCAGTAGGGGAAAGTTATGAAATATCTAAACTGAGCCAAGTCATCTAAACTGACTGACTGGCCTCCCCCTGAGCAAAGCTCGGCCCCCAGGTACTGTAGTGTTAAAACGGATATGAGAAGGGTGTTACCACTCCAGTAGTCAGTAGTATTTATTATTTACAATAGTCCTAAATTATCTGTTCTTGCCGTTGTGGAGATATAACGGATATGGGAATGGTGTTACCATTCCATTAGTAAAATGTTTGGTTTATTAATTATCTGTTCTTGCTGTTGTGAAGTTAAACGGATAGTAGAAGAGTGTTACCAATCCAGTACCTGCCTACATATCTTTAAAAATTCAGTCTTCGTTCATCCTCTTACGGGAAGAATGAGCGTACACCTAGTATATTCCCTCAATATCATCAATTGTCTCAGCAGAATTATTTGCCATTTTAAAATCTTTAGAATATATATCACAGTTAAATGACAGCAAATTTGCTATTGCAACAGATTCTCTTGTGTCCCTTTACAACATTGAAAATGCTCTACGTGGCTTTAACAATGATAACCTAACTTTAGCAATTGCAAAAGAAATTATTAAATGTTCAAAAGAAATTGTGATACAATGGATTCCTGGCCATGTTGGAGTTCCTGGTAATGAAAAGGCGGATTCCCTAGCAAAGTGTGCAGCTCACGATGATGCCTTAGTTGTAGATAATAAGTTCCCTTTGCGATATTCCGATATTTGTTTTGATATAAAGAATAAAATAAGAGCTAAATCTAATGAAATATGGCAATCTACAAACAAAGGTGAATGGTATAAAAAGATTCAAAGTAACTACCCGAACATCCCATGGTTTGAATCAACCAAATTCAGTAGACGTGACACCACTATGATCTTCAGACTTCGTTTTGGACACTGTTTTACAGCAGACCGACTTTTTTTACTTAAAAGAATTGATTCCCCACAATGCCTAAAATGTAATGATGGAACTCATGAAAGTATTCAACACATATTTAAGGACTGCACTGCCTACTCAATACATCGAAATTATCTCTATGAAATGTTGAGAAGATGTAACTGTCATATACCTCCTGATTTACATGACATTCTTAAAGAAGAAAACTCAAAATTATGGTATTACATTTTATAATTTTTACACAAAATCAAGAAAATTATTTAAGTGACCATATACCTGATGAAATTGATTAAGTTTTTGGACTTGAATTGTAATATTTGGACTTCATACATCAGAAATCTTTATATAATTGAAATTAATTCAGTGTGTTTTCAGAATTATAGTGTTACGTCTTAGAATTTTTATATAAAATCGAGAAAATTATTTAAGTGACCATAAACCGGATGAAATCAATTAAATTTTGGACTTGAACTGTAGTCTAATAATTTATGTTCGTAGCTCTTAAGGCTTCATGTAATTTAATACAAAGCCTCTAATAAAAGATAAAAAAAGTAGGGATTTGTGTATAAATAAAAAACACGTGACTACTAGATTATTTAATTTATTAACCTAGAAACCTAGAATAATAGCACTACTGAAATATTCGTTGGCTTAAATGATTTCCAGCAAATGAAACAGGGATGCGGAAAAGAATATTATGTTGTGAGGTAACGTTACTAATTTTTCTATCACAAATAACAGATAGTAGGTCAATTATTTCAAATCAATGTGATGGAGAGAAGTGTCCATTGGTAAGAAAGGCTGAGGAGATTGGTTTCCCGCAATTTAGTAAATGGCAGTGTGGAATTTGTTATTCAAAACGCATCGGAAAACCACCAAAATGTTACAATGTGTTTACATCATTTGCTTTCACTAGATATTCAACTGGAAGTAGTGCCTGTCAAATGAATAAAAACCATTGCTCAGTAATGAAAAAATGTAAAAAGGGGCAAGTACTGGGATGTGACAATTTATTATTAAGAACTTATTGCTGCATATGTAAAGAGAACTTTTACGGGGTGGAGTGCACTTTGCCAAAGATTATCAACGATTTGCCAAAGTTCTATGGTTATAGATATCCGATGTTAGATGTCAGTGACCGACCTGAATGTTGGGTGATTTGGAATGACTATATATTTCCTTATAAAGGTGTGCCTATAAAGGCCAGTATAGTTGTGATGGCTATGAAGAAAATTATTAACGACCGTCCATTTCTTGTGATTATCAAGGATTTGGAAAAAGTTGTACTCCTTACAAAGTTTACGACAAGCATTAAAAAGAAGGGGTCCAAGAATTGGTGCGTAACTTCCACTAATATCGGAATATTTTGCGACCTGGTTGATTTAATTTTTGAAAAAGGAACGGAAGAAAAACATATAATTTTATATGAAACCGAACTTCATTTCTATCATAGTGAAAATCCCATAGGACGTTTAGCAGAAAGATGTTTTCTTAATGATACAACGATCGGTTTTCTGTTTTCCACTTCTGCTAAAGTGTATCCTTTCATAACAGAACCACCATACTTTGAATTTTATAACCGTACAATTGAGAATGATTATAACATTGGTTATGCGGAAACTAACATTTTTAGTAACCAGAGTGCTGTCGACAGCACTTGCATACCGTATATTAAGCAGCTGTGTTCACTCAGCCGCAAGACCAGAGGATTTCCGTACGCTTCGATTTCTATTAAAATGGAATACAATCCTCCTAAACCTGAATGCCAAAGGTCCTCGATTGAACAATGGCTAATATTCAAAGAAAGACTTAATATGCTTTACAAAGAGGGCGATGCGATTATGACACGAGAGGGTTGCTGTACGTTGACCTTTCCTCCTTATACTTTGTCACCTGGGAATTATTTGATTAAATTAACGATGATGCACATTCAGAATGGAAATAAATTTTATAATTCTAAATATTGTTATCAATCGATTTATAATGACAAAATAAAGGCGCATTTTAATGAAGTGGTAAGAATTGTGAATACCGAAGATTCAAACAAGGTCGAAGTAGAAGCTAAAGACATTAATAGACCTCAAAAAGATCAAAAATTGGATTTGGTGTATGCTTGGTCTTGTAAATTTAACGAAACCGAAGAGCCGTGTACAGAACTGGTCGCGCTGTTAAAAAATGCTCCTTCGATTGAATTCCCACCGCACAAACTGAAAGTGAACTCGTCTTATAACTTTACTGTACATATCAGTTCGACTGCGCATATCAAAAGAATTCCCGAAGACACGAGCACTACAGTTAGTCAACGATTGATTGTTACAGTCGTACAAGTCCTTATCTCACTTCGTTGTCTGACGTGTGTTGACTCTCAACTAATTAACGCCCAAGAGACGAATGTCATTGCAATAAGAGCAAAAGACGGCAAAAGTCCCCCGTACCCCGCTGACTACGAGTGGCAGTTCGCAGAAGTGAACGGGGGCGTCGTCGGCGAGTTGCGCCCGGTCGCGGACATAAGAGAGGAAGGTAGCACGAGTAATACTGTACTGAGAATTAAAAGTAACGTTTTAGATCATGATAAAGTATATGTATTTCAGGCTATGGTACCGGATTCAAAAACGCTAGCACAAACAAGAGTTAGGACAATGGCTTTAAAACCATTTACGGCAAACGACTTGAATTGTACTTTAGATCCGAAGGAAGGTATAAGAGGGTGGACTGACTTTAATATCGAATGCATAGTTGAAGTCGAATCTTTACTTTTTGAATTCTACGACAAGGACGAAAAGGATGAGCACGTTTTCAGTGGAAGAATGCTGGGATACAACGACTTTGGCACTCTAAATAATTTCAAGATGACAAAAGGGAAATTGTTGGTTTTGATATTCGATAAGAATTCGGCAATAATGAATTATACACAGGTTGTACCACTAGTTCCGTTTAATGATACTTTGAGATATTTAGAAAATTTATTGGGGAAGGCCAAGGGATTCACCGAATCAAATCAGTTTGACTGGCCATCTGCGACGGTATCTTCAGTTGCTGACGTTACGGAGCGTGAAATGAATCCTCCTGCCGAAACAGTTAAACAACCAGTGCTTATCTTACACAGAGTTCATTTCAGCTATAGTTTAGGACTTATAAAGATAGTTTTATCTTCGCTTAAAATAGTTCTCACCAATACCGATAGTAAATTCGAAATCATGAAATTAGACGCTCATATGACTAAAACCGCTGCAGAAATCTTATTAATTTTAACTCTTAAATTAATGGTGCATGAAGGAAGTATGGCACAAGAGCAAAGCCTTTCACGCAAAGTGTTCTTTGATATGATCAAGGTGGTTTTCGATTGTGCCGAAATATTGCTTGTTCAGAAAAACCGAGAGTTCAAATTCAAACCAGAAGAATACGTGACTCCTTTCACTAGTGATCTAGTACAACAAACGTCCTTCGCATTAGTCTCTGTTTTGGACATTGCCAGTTACTCTCTAAGCAGACAGCAGATTCCGGGGGAAAACGTTAAAGAAATAGTTTCTGATATGGAAAAGTTACTCGCGAGCACAAAAGTTGATTTTTCCCGGGATATTAGTAACTGGACGGCGATCTCAGAAAATTGTTCTGTCGTAATTTCCAGAGTTTCTTCAGTAGAAAACTCGTCTCAACTGCTAGGTCTTCAGTACATTAGAATGAGAGTAAACCCGTTCTGGTGGGCTGGGGGAAACGTGGTCAGTGAAGTATTATTGGTAAATTTATGCCAAAGGGCAGAACTCATCGACTGTCAGAAACTGACACGATTCAAGGACTTCGTCACTCTACGTCTAAACGTAATCGAGTCTCTTAACTTTGTAGTTCCTACCGAAGGCGTCACATGCCAGGTGGATCCAAAAGCGACGGAAGAACACAAAGAATTGGAACTAACCGTTTACAGATTTTTTCTACCCGAGAGAGCTAAATTGTTCATAAAGTTTATATTAACCGATGCGCAGGAATACCGAATAATGTTAACAGAAGGGCTCAGGCCCGAATACGTCTCAATTGTTGAAAACCCTAGCGTGATAAATGCGACCTCGCCTGATTATAACGTGCCTTATGACAATAAGTTCGAAAACGAGAAAGTGTACTTTATGGGTATTTTACCCAGTAGCAAAGTAAGCATCGGAGAAAGGGTGCCGTTTCGATTCAGAGCTTACTACTCACTCTGTAACACTTGGGTGAGATGGCAGTGGACGAGCTTCGGCTGCTGGGTGGGGGCCGAGACGAACGAAGAGACTATACACTGTGACTGTGACCATCTCTCCGTGGTCGCGGGCGCCATCACTATGCCGGACCACAACCTTAGCACGGTCACCGAGTTTTTGTTGTATCTTACTCCCTGGGAAAATCTTCTACCTCTGTTTATATTGCTATTGATCCTACTGCTTTATCTGCTGGTTTTGATATGGGGTGTAATCAAGGACAGGAAAGATCGAAGAGGGGGAGAAGTGATTGTGCTGGACGATAACTTCCCGGGCGAACCCTACGCGTATCTTCTCGGAGTGCACACGGGGTCCAGGCTGTTCAGCGGGACATCAGCCGCAGTCGGTGTCAAGCTGGTCGGACAAGCTGACACTTCTCGGCCACATATTCTAACAAGTCCCGATCGGGGTGTGTTGAACGTTTTTTCCGAAGACTGGTTTTTGATATATACTCCTCGAAATCTGGGGAAACTACGCAGACTTTTGCTGTGGCACAACGACGAGGGAAGTAGCCCGGACTGGTTCGTGGAAACAGTCGAAGTATACGATTTACAGATAAAAGTCCAATATATTTTTGAAATAAATAACTGGTTGGCGATGGAGGTGGACGCGTATCCCGAAGTTGTTGTATCACCAGTCAAAGTAACCGAGTATTTAAGCTCAATGAACAAACTCCGGCTTAATTTTGTAAACGGAATGAGAGATACACACTATTGGACCAGTGTGTTCCTAAAACACCCCAGAAATCCGGTATCGAGAGTGGCGCGTGTCAGTGTCATTGTGTGTTTTATTTTGTTGACAATGGTGGTGTGTTTATTATTATACCTATTTAATTTCGGATTCTTTATCGACGAGGACAAACCGTCGTATTACTTGACAACTACCGACCTTTTGATTCTCGTTCTCGCTTTAATCATCGCTTCGATCGTGGCCTGCCTCATCATGGGACTATTCAGAAAGTCCCTCACCCACAAATACCATGTGTTTACTACCCCACACGTTCTCAGAATGAGCCAGATCCATGCAACCGACGAACAACAACCACTTCAGAACCGTTATTCAGAGGAAGACGAGTTTATTGCATTACGACAAGAAAATGTCGATCGGCACCAAGCCGCACCCGGTGATCAATTCCATAAGTTCAGGATTCGTGAGAAACCTCGCCGTGGGAGGACCACGTGCGAGAACTGCGCAATGGCTCTGCACAAGATCGCTCAAGGCAACTCCCTCTTACCCGTCCGACTTCCGGGCACCAAAAGTGACCTGATCGTCCGCAAAACTTGGTTTATTACCGCCTGGATACTTTGTATTACAACAATATTGTTATCTGTACTGATTATTACATCTTGTGCGTGGAAGCTGCCGACCGTAAAAAACATACAATTTCTAACTGTATTCTTGGGAGTTGTCGTGTTCGACGCTGTTATCATATCATTTTTAAAAATTCTGTTATTTTCAATAGTGTTGAGTTACATGTTTAAAAATGTTATTCCAGGTACCACGTATCATATCAGAATTACTGCCGGAAAACGTCTGCATTTATTTGGGAACAAACCATTTTTGGCGAACC
Source organism: Allygus modestus (assembly GCA_963675035.1). Classification (NCBI taxonomy): domain Eukaryota; kingdom Metazoa; phylum Arthropoda; class Insecta; order Hemiptera; family Cicadellidae; genus Allygus; species Allygus modestus. The sequence continues at coordinate 15,458,108 of OY776116.1, forward strand.
TTTTACAAACAAGGAAACAGATGATATACTATACTTTGCGCGAATCGGTTAAAGAAAATAAGAGGCTAAATAAAATTAGGAAGCACAGATGGCGAATATTGATAGAATTCGTGATTGTCGTAATTATTCTCTGTATAATCTCCGCCATTTGCAATATCTACTACATCGACAGATATAGCAGTAACACTCATGCCGCTCGCATGATGACCACCGGTGAATCTACCCGCAATCCCAACTTGCGCCAAGCATTCAATAGGACCGAGTTGTACAGTTTTTTCGAAATGACCTTCGTAAGCCGTCTATACAGGTTCATGTGGTACGACTACGAACCACTTATGGAGCGCCAGAGTGAGAGAAAAGACTGGACTAGCGATTGTGTTACGAGGCTACTGGGAAACACGCGGGTCCGTCAACTCAGGGTGTATCTGGACGACTGTGGCGTGGGCGGTTACTTTCAAGATTCCATACGATATTGCGCACGCCCTTGGAGCAGGCACGCAGAGGACAAGGATGTGTACTCGACAAGTTGGCTGGTAGCAGATTACAAAGACACGGGGCGGAAAATAACCACCTGGAGATACACCGAAGCGGAAAGTTCCAATTCGTCTAGATTTTACGGACGGTCGGGAACGCTGTATCACGGGGGAGGGTACATCGCAGACCTAGGCTACTCCAAGAGAGAAACCAGGGGATCTTTGTTGAACCTGGATATGGAGGGCTGGCTAGACCACATGACGAGGGCCGTTTTCGTTGAATTGACACTGTACAATGTCAATACGAAGCTGTTCACTCAAGTGGTACTGGTGTGCGAGCAACATCCCACTGGACAGTATATCTCCATGCCGAAGGTAGAATCTGTCACTATCAACATCGGCTTCGACTTCTGGAATATCGGATTTATCATATTCCAAGTTTTTTTTCTCTTTAGAGAGATTTATTTTATGAGCAGGCATGGTGTGTTGGCTTACCTCTCGAGCGTCTTGAACCGGTACGAAATATTCTTGTTAATGCTCGGGGTTTTTACGGTAGCCTTATACATAGTACATGTAAAGTGCTCCTCCTTTTATGTTGAAGAATATCATAGGAAAGGACTCGATGAATTTTTCAGTTTTTTTGAAATCATCAGATATGATTATATGTCTAAAGCCGTGCTGTGTCTTCTGTTCGTTTGTGTGGTAGTGAAACTATTTTTGTCTTGGAGATTCGGAAGGATATATTTTTCCTTTTACTATACTTTTTTACTGTCCTGGTCTTGGATCGTCTGGTTGACTCTTTATTTTACCATTTGCCTAATTATTCTCTGGAGATTTATCGGTTATAAAATGAATGTTTATTTATTTTCGTACTACTCTGTGGCTATTATATACCCTCAAGACTTCAAGATAACAGGAGTCCACGAGGGAAGGACAGAACACCTCGTCGTCTACCTCATGTGTATCTTGAGCTCCTTCGTGATTTTATTATTCATCGCTTCTTTTGCCCATTTCTATCGAGTGGCAAAGTTTTTCAAGCATTTTACTCCTACAGATTTTGGTAAAATCAACTATGTGACGTTTTTAAAAAAAGAAATCGACAGAATGGTTAGAAGAGAGAAGCAACTGGACTGAATCAACGTATTTTTTGGCTGGCGATGAATGAATATTATGTGAATTATTACTTTCATAGAACTAACTATATATATATATCTGTCTATATAACTTAAAAATATATATATAGATCTCTTTCCTTCTGTAACTTTTCTTACTGGCTCAAACGTTAATATAAATCAATCAATAATGCAAATTTAAATTTTGAGCGAGGCCTTTTAATTTCAGTCCTATATAATAATTTCATGTAATGGCGACATATAACCTCCTATTTAAAATAAACCAGTGAACGTAGAGCAGCAAGGTTGGTGTAAAGGTGGCAATAGATTTCAAATAGCCCAAGGGCAATAACAAAAATACGATATCCTTAAATAACTCAGCTATAAATGGAAAAATAGTAGTTTTCATCACAAGGAGCAATAGTGGTTGTTTTGGTGCGCAATCGTATTTTACGATTAACAAAAAAATATTTGAGCACCAACTGCTGATATATCGGCATGTAGCAATATATACATATAAATATATAAAACAAGTTCGGGTTATAGTACCTGGGTTCATACTTAATACAGCCAAAAAGCGGCATCGGCACTTTTTGATCGACATATGCCACTTTCTGTGGTCATAGTTGATGCCAAAAAGTAACTTTTTAGATAGGGATGAGCAACTTGAAAATCCGTGCAGGACACTAAAATGGCGGCCATTAAAGATAGCTGCCACTGAAATTATAAAATCTGTCATAAATTTATTAATAAACTAGCCGTTATTAGCCCACCAGAAATGTCGGGCTTAAAAAAATTAAAAAACTCTTGTTCACTGGTTATAAAATACATTCAATGGCTTTGCAGTTTATATTTAAAAAGCTAATTTTGAATTGCATTGTGTTAACAAAATGGGAATCCGACAAGCAAATTTAAAGGTGTTATTGTAATAAAGCCATAATGCATATTCAAATATTTATTAGAACGTGTCTAAATTCAAAAAGTGTCTTTTTATAAAAGACATGCTACGCCTGCTTGCAATAGCCCAAAAGGGGTTTAGTTTAAGCTTTGTTGTTAGTTTGTTTTTGATGTAGAATTAAACCCATTTTGGTGTCACTTCAAGCCAAATTTTGTTTCATAAAAACTGCAGTTAAATGTTATTAAGTGTTTAAAGGTTTGTTCATCGGGTCCAAATTTGAATTAAAAAATAACCTAACTACTTTCACTGCTTTTATAAGTTAAAGATAAAAATACGGTCTACATATTTACCAAAATGTAATTGCATTTCATCTGCTAACATAAAAACTATCTAAAGACAGATCAACAAAAATACATAATGTATCGATCTATATTATTAATACGCTACATGCAAACTTTATAAACAATAGGGCTTTTTGTATTATGATTCACCCCCACGTATGTCCACTAAAATGCCCGTCTAGGTGTGCAGATGTGCAAACTGGCCTTAGATTTTCGACTTAGGCCTCAAGGCTCTGCCCCATGGGACTCCCAAGTCATATGTAATTCATATAGATGTGAGTTTTATTTGGTTTATGTCATATGTGTTCTTTTTTTATCAAATTAAATTATAAACAGCTGTTATAAGGATTACATATAACTACAGACTGTCATTATTTTGTTTACTATTTAACTATTTACTAACTTCGCTTCCCAAAACGGGATGCGCAAGCTACGCACAGAAAATTAGTGTACATTATTAATTGTAGTTCCATCTTAGTCATGTTTTTTATATATACTCATACAAAAATCGCTATACTACTTTAGAGAGTATAAAGGCTAAAATCGGTGTAATAAAAAAGATTTTGATTCAGTTTTACAGAAAACTTTAAAAACTACCAAAAAACTACGATCATGAAGTCCCGTGTTCATTTCTCACTTTTGATGTTTACTTTTTGAAATCTGAAATGTTTTTTAAAGATTACTTTAATTTGTATGGGGTTAAATCTGACTGTTGTTGTTTACTTTTTTTAGTTTGACTTTTATTTACTTATAAACCCTTTATTTGTAATTATGTTGCACAACGAACAACCACCACAGCGCTTTGCGGAGTTAGGTTAGGTTAGGTTACTATAATTTTGTCGTGAACTGCAACCTAGTTGTTTGTTCACGTAAATCCATTTGAAGATCCAATTTAATACTGTATCCACAACCTTTTATTTAACTTATATCTGCTTGAATTTGAATCGAATCACCATTTATGCTTTTCCACCACAAAACAATAACAATCGTAATTGAAAGTTCATTCGATAAAACAATCAATTGGTTGATGATTCGGTGACTCAGTGGTTCTGGTCGTTCCGTTTCATCTTGACATGACGTCATTTGATGTAGCCTTCCCGCCTTCCCGGGAATACCATATTTTGCCCACCATTTGCTTCATCTGATGGTGATCCATTGACATTTGCATAATACCAAAACCTCCTAGACAACAAGGCCGGAGTACTCTTTTGATGACGCAGCACTCGTAGGTAATGATGATGTCATAAATTGTCAGAGTTTCAAAATCATATGTTGATGTTTGTTAACATTATCGGCAAATCTTCTGGGTGAGCACTTTTTCGTCTACAAAATTTAGAGGTTGTTTGGTTGATATCGAACAATTTTACCAACCGGTTGTTTTATCGATTGGGAAGGCGATAATGACGTCACGACAAGATGAAACGGAACGACCAGAACCACCGAATCATTAACCGACCAACCGATTGGTTTTTATCGAATGAATCGTTGCTCAGTGCCTGATGTATTGTAACTTTCGGTTAAAGCGGCAGGCCTTAGTAGGCCAGTGGATTCGGCGTCAGATCCACGATCGTGCTGTCCCGTATTCAAATCTTACTTTTGATGTTTACTTTTTGAAATCTGAAATGTTTTTTAAAGATTACTTTAATTTGTTCGGGGTTAAATCTCACTTTTTTTGTTAACTTTTTTAGGTTTGACTTTTATTTACTTATACCTTTATTTGTAATTATGTTGCACAACGAGCAGCCACCATACAGCGTTCTGCGGAGTTAGGTTAAGTTAGGTTACTATAATTTTGTCGTGAACTGCAACCTAGTTGTTTGTTCACGTACATCCATTTTTAGATCCATTTAACAGCCACCATACAGCGCTCTGCGGAGTTAGGTTAAGTTAGGTTACTATAATTTTGTCGTGAACTGCAACCTAGTTGTTTGTTCACGTACATCCATTTTTAGATCCAATTTAACACTGTATCCACAACTTTTGATTTAACTTATATCTGCTTGAATTTTAATCGAATCACCATTTATGCTTTTCCACCACAAAACAATAACAATCGTAGTTGAAAGTTCATTCGATAAAACAAACAAACAATCGGTTGATGATTGAGTGGTTCTGGTCGTTCCGTTTCATCTTGTCGTGACGTCATTATCGCCTTCCCAATCGATAAAACAACCGGTTGGTAAAATTGTTCGATATCGACCAAACAACCTCTAAATTTTGTAGGCGAAAAAGTGCTCACCAATATTCTGCTCCACAGGGGCAGATCTTAGGGAGGGGGCGGTAGGGGTGGTCGCCCCTCAACCTAAGAATGTTTGTCTTTTATTTTATTATTCAGGCATACAATGAAAGTTACAATAAATCTGAATTAAAATGTAAGTAGCAAATGCCTCCCGAAACCCGGTTTTTCAGTTCCGAGAGTCGAATTTTGCCGTCTACATCGTTACATTAAAATGCAAACTAATTCACCTAAACGTTCGATAAATGGAATAAAATATACATTAGACAGGTGAAATTTTAAACATCCATTTTAGTATATAACACATTACTTAGATCCAAGTCTTTCACCTAAAAGCGTCTTACAAAAACGTGGATATTCCGAGTATCGCGAAGTTGTTGCAGTTTTGCCAGTTGGCAGACCGAAAATTCAGTGTTTTCAACATGTTCTTAGAGGTTTAGCATTGATTTTGAATACAGAGTAGATGATCCGGTGATCACTTTTTCGTCTACAACATTTAGAGGTTGTGACGTCACGACAATATGAAACGGAACGACCAGAACCACCGAATCATCAACCGACCAACCGATTGTTTTATCGAATGAATCGTTGCTCACTGCCTGATGTATTGAAACTTTCGGATGAAGCGGCAGGCCTCGGTAGCCCAGTGGATACGGCGTCAGATCCACGATCTTGCGGTCCCGTGTTCAAATCTTACTTTTGATGTTTACTTTTTGAAATCTGAAATGTGTTTTAAAGATTACTTTAATTTGTTCGGGGTTAAATCTCACTTTTTTTGTTAACTTTTTTAGGTTTGACTTTTATTTACTTATACTAATCCCTTTATTTGTAATTATGTTGCACAACGAACAGCCACCATACAGCGCTCTGCGGAGTTAGGTTAAGTTAGGTTACTATAATTTTGTCGTGAACTGCAACCTAGTTGTTTGTTCACGTACATCCATTTTTAGATCCATTTAACAGCCACCATACAGCGCTCTGCGGAGTTAGGTTAAGTTAGGTTACTATAATTTTGTCGTGAACTGCAATCTAGTTGTTTGTTCACGTACATCAATTTTTAGATCCAATTTAACACTGTATCCACAACTTTTGATTTAACTTATATCTGCTTGAATTTTAATCGAATCACCATTTATGCTTTTCCACCACAAAACAATAACAATCGTAGTTGAAAGTTCATTCGATAAAACAAACAAACAATCGGTTGATGATTCGGTGGTTCTGGTCGTGACGTCACAACCTCTAAATGTTGTAGACGAAAAAGTGCTCACCAGATGATCCCACGTCTGGTAAATTTTTGAAGTGAGGAAAATGGACCAGCTGGTCCACTAATCAGACAACTATATCAGCTGCGTACGAAACAAAGATAATAAACCCTTTTTCATACAAAAAGAATCCCGTTTTATTCCTTAAAATCACCTTAAAAAATCCCTTTTCATCCTGCTTTTAATCTGAAAACACTACATTGTAGAATAAAATAGTTTTATTAGCTGCTCTCTTTTAATTGTACCGTATATTTTTATATTTTTAAATATATGAAATTGTTTTAATCCGTGATGTGGGACGAACGAGGAAGGTAATATTGGTGTTTTTCCCGCACCCCGTTTTAATCCCGTGGAGGGGTCAAAATCCCGGAAACGGGATAATAATCCCGCAAATTGAAACATTGGTTGCCAGCGCCCCCTTTGAGATGGTGTAGCACTAGTTTCATGGTTTATTTTTCTGGTTACAGAAGGGCCATCATCTATTCTATATTTGAATACAGAATAGATGAACCGAGCTGGCTGCCACACACAGCAAAGGTTGCTACCATTGTATTCGGTGATTATTTTTTACTGGATTTCGCCCACCTACCGTCGTTTGCTGTCAGCTGTGTTTTGTTAACAGGTATTTGGGGGGTATTTGGAAATTATATATTCTATATTATGCATATTTGGCCAATTAATCAATAATTTTTAAATATCTGGATAATCATTAGTTTATCGTAAAAAGTCTAAATACAAAAAGTTCTCGTTTAATTAGACCCTTTAAACAAAACCAAATTCACTAAAATCGGATATCCTATTTAATAATAGCGTGTAGTGGCGACGTACTTGCACTAATGCATCACTGGCGCTCCTGTTGTGTAACCTATTCAGAGCAAACTACTGAACGTAGAGAGGCCAGGTTGGTGTAAAAGATTTCCATTAGGCCCAGGATGATGGAAAAACACGATATCCTACATTTATTCAGTTATAATTTTGTGATTGGGAAAAAACACAGTTTTTTGCCACATTTTATTTGCAATCATTTTGTTTACCTAGCAATGTGTTCCCTACTTTGCATCCAAATTCAATACAACAGCTGAGTAAAGTTAAGGTTTTTTGTATAGCTACGCGTCAACGGCTAACGTGGAACCTATCAACGATGACATGGATGAATGCAGCTCTATTAATGTCCCTAAGCAAGAGAAACTTCCCCCAATATTTATTCACGATGTGAACAATCATCAAATTCAACGCGTCTCCGAAACAATCGTACCCGGGTTTGAAAGGAAAATCCATTCTGCTGCTGTATTTCTAGACATAGCACAGGCGTTTGATACAGTCTGGCATGAGGTACTGATTTTCAAAATGGTTGAACATGGATTCCCTCGGTACTTACTGAACATTATAAAATCTTTTTTGAGTAATAGGACTTTTTGTGTTCGAATTAACTCCTCTGCTTCTTCAATTTAGCCGGTTAGAGCCGGAGTACCGCAGGGATCCATACTAGGACGTCTGCTGTTCAACATATACTTATCAGATATGCCAGAACCTGAAGATGCAACATTAGCACTATACGCTGATGACACAGCTATTATTTGTCAGAGCTCAAACATTAATGAAGCTGTGCAATCCCTTCAGGCATCAATCGATATCCTAGTTCATTGGTTTGAACAATGGCGATTCAAACTAAACCCCGGAAAGTGTGGAACAAAAATATTCTCTTTAAAGAAGTACAATCCACCTCACCAAATCCACCTACATGGGGTTTTCATTCAGTGGAACCCAGATGACCAAGCTGTCAAATATCTCGGTGTATGGTTGGATAAAAAACTAAACTGGAATACACATGTAAATAAGAGATTAACTCAAGGTTATGCTCGATTAGCGCAACTATTTCCATTACTAAATAGAAATTCATCGTTGAAAGATGAATGCTCTGTTTTTGTCTACAAATCTATTCTGAGACCGTTAATTTTATATGCCTCTCCTGTTTGGGGTTTATCCATTTCGCAGAAGAAACTTCAACGAATCCAAGTGTTTCAGAACAAAATTTTGAGAATCGCAATAAATGCGCCCTGGTTTCTGCGAAATAAACATATACATGAAGAGCTTGGAGTATGCCTAGTTAAAGACTTTATTACGAATTGTAGCCGGAATTTCATAAATGCGCTTGGAACTGTTCCCGGTGCACAGACTTTCAACATTGGACAACGTACTCATAACAGAAGACTAAAGGCCAGAATTTTCCAAGATATCATTGATATACTGGTCTAATGGTTAAAATTCTTGTTCTTATCTTTTATTTTATTTTCTCTTTCTTCCATGAACACTTGCTCATTATTTTAGTGTTATGTTTATTTTGTTTTTGTTCCCTGATGACTCCAGTTTAGAGCGAACCAACTACTGTTATTAATATGTTAAAGCTATATTGTTATGTATTCTGTGTATGATGTAAACATTGAACCGGAAATAAATCTATTAATAAAATACCCCCGTCGCAGCAAACCTGCGTATTCAGCGAATTTCCAATGCATAATATACGTCTTAATACCACATAAAGCCGCATACCAAGTTTCATAACAATATATTCACATATAAGCGATTTTAATTATTCACCATAAGAATAACATTGGTAATGAGTACGTAGGTTTGCTGAAACAAGGAACACAACCAATTGGTTTTTATGCAAATATAAATAGAACTTAACTAGGAGAAGCCACATACCAAGTTCCATCAATGTGTAATCATAAATAAGCGCTTTATAACATTCACATGTGTTTGTTTTCTCCATAAGAATAATATGGGGGCTGAGAAAGCAGGTTTGCTGCAACAAGGAACAAAAAAATGGGTTTTTATATAATTATCAATATAACTCAACCAAGTGAAGCTACATACCAAGTTTTATTAATTTATGTTCGTAATTAAGGGAGTCATTACATTTGACTTTTCTCCATAAGAATAACATGGGGGCTGAGTACGCAGGTTTGCTGCTACAGGAATAATCAACAAAAAATCAATTTTTTGTGCAAATATCAATAAACCAGTACTACGTGAAGCCACATACCAAATTTCATCAACATACATTCATAAATAATCGAGATATCAAATTTTATTTATTCTCCATAAGGATAACATTGGACAACGTACTGTGTTTAGCACTTTGAATATCTCTGCAACGGTTGGGCGTAGAATCACAATTTAAACACCAAAATTATTGTTTTGTGGAAATGAACAGATTGGTAAAGGCAAATGTGAAGTTTACATTAAAATAAACTGAGGAAAAGCCAAAAACCTTTTCCCATAAGATTAACATGGGAGATTTTATGAGTAGGTTTTTTGGATTTTCTCCGCAACCACTTAACCTAGGTTAATAATTCAAAATACTATATTAATTGTTTTTTAAGCTCTATAACATGGACTAAACCAAAATTAAGTTTTTTAAAAATGTTTGGGTGAAAAATGCAAAAAACTGATTTTTGGAAAATTTAAAACCCCCATAAACCCCCCTTCCCATAGTCCGATTTTTCTGGATTTCGAACTTAAAGTCATGAATGTCATTTTACACGTTTCAGCCAAATTTCATCAAAATCCGACGTTTTTTACTCGAGTTATCGTGTTAACGGACACACATATATATTACATTATTTTTATATATATTATTATTTATATATATTATTACATATATGTATTATTTTATACATATATATAAATTTGAACGAATAGTGTTTTTGGAATCTGGGACCTCAAAACAAAAAGTTATCATGGTCGCAGGCTTAAGTCTTACCATGAGACCTACGGTAATAGCTTCTTCCCTATAGGGGAAATTCGCCAAAAAATAAAAATAAAGGTTTTTTGTAAACAAAGTAGACCACTATTCCTAACTAATTTTAGGTTTTTGGATTTAAATACACAAGCAGTAAGGAACAAAAAATCCATGCTGAATGGGTATAGAGTTTATAATACTGTATAAAAGTGTCAGCTACGTTCAATTCAGAGTTATGTATTCCATATTTACTATTTATATTTCATTTTTCGGTTACTTTTACAATTGCGGCGAAATTGGGTTTTATCACTGTAAATGGAACCAGAAGTATATTATTTTCCTTTAATAATCCAGGGCCTCAGAAATTATGACAGCAGGGTGGCATTCTAGCGGTTCACTGTTATAATTGTAGTTTTTTAGGTAGTTTTCAAAGTTTTGTGTAAAACCGAATCAAAATCTATTTTATTACACCGATTTTAGCCACTATACTCCCTAAAGTAGTATAGCGATTTGTGTATGAGTGCATAAAAAACATGACTAAGACAGAAACAGTTAAGAATGTATGTTAATTTCCTGTGCGCAGCTTGCGCATCCCGTTTGGAGAAACGAAAATAGTAAATAGTTAAATAGTTAACAAAACAATTGCAGTCTGTAGTTATATGTAATCCTTATTACAGCTGTTTATAATTTAATTTAATTTTAAAAAAATGTGAGATAAACAAAATAAAACTCACATCCATATGAATAACATAGGGACTTGGAAGTCCCATGGGGCAGAGCCTTGAGGTCTAAGTCGAAAATTTAAAGCCAGTTTGCAAATCTGCACACCTAGACGGGCGTTGTAGTGTATAATATGTGGGGGGTAAATCATAAAACTAAAGGCCTTATTGTTTATAAAGTTGGCATGTAGCGTAATAATGTAGATGGATAAATTATGTATTCTTGTTGGTCTGTCTTTGGATAGTTTGTTTTTTAGCAGATGAAATTTAAACTAGTCGCTTGTAGGGGCTAATAGCCCCTAACACATGGTTTTTGTGTAAGTGGATAATCACAGCTGATCATTAGTTCATTTTGCTTATCTATTATATAGTATTACATGTCATCCATTCATTATTTAGTGATAATTTTCCCATTATGTGCTATTTTATAATTAAGTTTCCCTATCAATGTGTTAATTAACTTCCCTTATAAATGTATTAATTGTATTAATTGCCCCCTGTTCATGCCTAATAATAATCATCCTTATCACTCGGAAAATCATTCCCCTCTATATATTTAGTGTTTATTTATCTGTGCAATTGTAAAATAATATGTATTTCATTAAATAATTACCCATATTTATTCATAGCCTATCCACACCTAACAGCCTACTCACTTAATTTAATATGTTTGCTTATAATAATATTTTAGATATAATTTATGTGAGAGGATTGCAATAGAATTAAAATTTAATATAATATACTTTATTTTTTTATTTATTTGGACTTTACCTATCGCTTCTAGTGTTTAAAACTACACTACGTTTCGGGAGGTAAGGAAACTCCTCCCGTTATCAAGTGAACCCTACTTACATCTAAATATCAAACTCTTACACCTAACTAACCTACATTTTTTTGGATTTTTTTGGTTATTTTCCTTTTACATTTTAACTTACACTAACACAAAGATAACAAATATATATACAAAAAATCAAATACAATACACTAACACAACATTTATATATACACCTAACTAACCTACATTTTTTTAATATTTTCCTTTAAATTTAAATTTACACTAACACAAAGATAACAAATATATATATATATATATATATTAAAAAATCGAATACAATACACTAACACGACATTTATATATACGAACAAATGGAAAACTGACAATACATTACCTGTTCTGCACCGCAGCCTCCAAGCAGATGGCAAACACGGGAAACTTAAATCTCACGTCCATCCACAACCAAACCGCACACTATACTAGTGGACTAGTGGCTAGCGGCAGTGGAGGGGGGAGAGCCGTTACCCCCACCTACCGACAGGGGCACGTGACGACACAGCTGTGGCTACCCACACGTCTTTCTCGACGGGAACATGACACGGAAACCAAAAACGGCACGATTCCTCCTAGAATGCTACACGGGCACTAGTACGATATTCTCATAGAGATTACCGCATGCCTCCAAGGTGAGCATTGGGAACTGGTCATGCAATCAGGTGGCCGTGTTTCCTCCAAGGGCGATCACGGACGCATGTGTCGTAGCCGCATTGGATGGACTCTAGACGCAGGAGCAACTGTAACACAGGGAACTGGCGTGTGTTTGCGGGGTGATTTTTGACTGAAATGGTTTTTAATTAAGGGAATCCATAGTGGCCTGACATCAATACTACTCTGACTTATCGGATTTTCATGCAATTTAATTAATGCCCCTTCAACAAACTTTCTTTTATAATAGTGAGACTCATGATGTATAATTTTTGCCTCTTCCCAACTAAATTTATGATCATTTTCCCAGGCGTGTTTTGCCAATTTAGATTTTACTGTTTCGCCATTTTTTGTGTTTCTTTTATGTTCGTTTATACGAACTTTTAGCGGCCTTTTAGTTTCCCCTATATATTCACCCTCACATTCACATTTGATGCTGTAGATACAGTTTTTTGAGGCTTGTTCTTCATTTTTAGCGAATTTCCCCTATAGGGAAGAAGCTATTACCGTAGGTCTCATGGTAAGACTTAAGCCCGAGACCATGATAACTTTTTGTTTTGAGGTCCCCAGATGTCCAAAACACTATTCGTTCAAATTTATATATATGTATATATATATATATATATATATATATATCTATATATATATATATATATCTATATATGTGTCCGTGAATGCGATAACTTGAGTAAAAAACGTCCGATTTCGATGAAATTTGGCTCAAATGTGTAAACTGACATTTATGACTTTAAGTTCGAAAACCAGAAAAATCGGACTATGGGAAGGGGGGTTTATGGGGGTTTTAAATTTTCCAAAAATCAGTTTTTTGCTTTTTTTACCCTAAAATTTTTAAAACACTTAATTTAGGTTTAGACCATGTTATAGAGCTTAAAAAAACAAATAATATGGTATTTTGAATTATTAACCTAGGTTAAGTGGTTGCGGAAAAAGTCCAAAAAACATGCTCATAAAATCTCCCATGTTAATCTTATGGGAAAAAGGTTTTTGGCTTTTCCTCAGTTAATTTTACTTTAAACTTCACATTTTCTTTTACTAATCACTTCAGCTCCACAAAACAATCATTTTGGTGTTTAAATTGTGATTCTACGTCAAACCGTTGCAGAGATATTCAAAGTGCTAAACACAGTACGTTGTCCAATGTTATCCTTATGGAGAATAAATAAAATTTGATATCTTGATTATTTATGAATGTATATTGATGAAATTTGGTATGTGGCTTCATGTTGTACTGGTATATTGATAATTGCACAAAAAATAAATGTTTTGTTGATTGTCCCCGTAGCAGCTAACCTGCATACTCAGCCCTAATGTTATTCTTATGGAGAATAAGTAAAGTTTTATATCTCCCTTCATTATGAACATAAATTAATAAAACATGGTAAGTAGCTTCACCTGGTTCAGTTATATTGATAATTGCATAAAAACTCATTTCTTATCTTCCTCGTTGCAGCAAACCTGCGTACTCAGTCCTAATGTTATTCTTATGGGGAATAAATAAAATGTAATAAATCACTTATTTATGAATGTAATTTTGTCAAACTTGGTGAGTGGCTTTATGTACTAGTGAGAAACATATCAATGCATTGGAAATTCGCTGAGTACGCAGGTTTGCTGCGACGGGGGGTATTCGGTTTTACTTTAGTTAGTTGCTGTCTCAAAGTGTTTGACGATTTAAAAGCTGTTAAGATCTTATATTTTCTGGCAACTCGCCTTATTTTTTCCGACAGTTTTGGGGCATATGGGATGCTTATGAAAGCTGTTGGTTTATCCACATTTGGAACAGTGTTTGGCTTTGTCCCCCTTTCCTTTTTGCATCTGTTAATTATTTTTTGAGGATAACAATTCTTTTGTAACTCTTGTGAAATGTTATTGTGCTCCGCGTCTAAAGTTTTCTTTTCACAACAAACTGATTTGGCCCTGTCGAAAAGAGAATAAGCTACTGATTCTTTGACTGATTCACAGTGGTTTGATTTGTAATTGAGGTATCGACCTGTGTGTGTTTTCTTTCTAAAAATTTCTGTTTTAAGGGCGTTTCCATCTTTAACTACATTTACATCCAAAAATGCTAGTTTTTTGTCTTGTTCTTTTTCTGTTGTGAGTTTAATTGTTGGTGAAACTTTATTTAAATGCTCAGTAAACTCGTCTAACTTTTTATCGCCATGATTCCAGACTGCAAAGACATCGTCAACGTACCTCAGCCACACTTTCGGTTGAAAACAAGCAGACGCAATAGCTTTCTGTTCGAATTCTTCCATAAAAATGTTGGCAAATATTGGTGACAAAGGCGATCCCATTGCCATTCCCTCATCCTGGCGGAATATTTGGCCCTCTAATTCAAAATAATTTGACTCGGTACATAATTTAAGCAAATCCATAATTACATTTACTGGGATTTTGGTTCTTGAATTTAAGTTTTGGTCATTGAGTAACCGTTTTTCAATGATTTCTAGTGTTTGGTTTACGGGGATATTAGTGAAAAGACTTTCAACATCAAAACTAACTAACATGTCCTTGTCTGAAATTTGCATGTCTTTTACGATTTCTACAAAATGCTTTGTGTTTGTTACATGTGAATCAGTATTTCCTGACAAAGGTTTGAGTATGGGCAGGAGAAATCTACATAGTTCTCTACTTGGGGAGTCTCTTGAACTAACAATGGGTCTCAAAGGAACACCTTCTTTGTGTATTTTTGGTAGCCCATACATGTGAGGAGTTTTTGAGTGGTGTGGTGTAAGTCGTTTGCGCTGTGCGTCTGTAAAAAATGCTTTGTGTTTTCTGAGAGTCTTTTCGATTTTAGTTTCATAACTTTTAGTTGGGTCCTTCTTTAGTAGTGTGTATTTTCCAGCTTTAAGAACATCCTGAATTTTATGTGAATAATCAACTTTATTTATTAGCACAGTTGCATTTCCTTTGTCAGCTGGTAAAATCTTTAGGGTTTCTTCCTTTTTTAAAGCACTTAAGGCCTCTTTTTCATTTCTTGTTATGTTTGGTTTCACTGGTTTTATATTTTAGCGAATTTCCCCTATAGGGAAGAAGCTATTACCGTAGTCGGCATGGTAAGACCTAGGCCCGGGACCATGATAACTTTTCGTTTTGAGGTCCCCGGACCCCAAAAACACCATTCGTTCGAAACTGTATATATATATATATATATGTGTGTGTCCGTGGGTGCGATAACTATCGTAAAAAAGGTCAGATTTTGATGAAATTTGGTACAAACGTGTAAAGCATCATTTATGACTTTAAGTTCGAAAACCAGACAGATCGACCTATCTGAAAGGGTATTTTGGGGGGGTTTTGTACCCCAAAAATGGTTTTTTTGGGTTTTTTACATACAATTTTTGAAAAAGTAAAATTTTATTTTCCCCATTGGAATCAGCTTAAAAAGATGCACAATTTGATGGTTTAATCATTGCTCTACGTCAATTGGTTACTGAGATATTGAAAGTGCTAAACACAGTACGTTGTCCAATGTTATTCTTATGGAGGATAAGAATAATTGTATATCTCGCTTATTTATCAACTTATCCTGACGAAACTTGGTATATTGCTTCATTTCATTGTGGTATATTGATATTTGCACAAAAACCCAT
Source organism: Allygus modestus (assembly GCA_963675035.1). Taxonomy (NCBI): domain Eukaryota; kingdom Metazoa; phylum Arthropoda; class Insecta; order Hemiptera; family Cicadellidae; genus Allygus; species Allygus modestus. The sequence continues at coordinate 15,473,991 of OY776116.1, forward strand.
TTTTTGGCCGATAGTCCCCGCAGCAGCAAACCTGCATACTCAGCCCCATGTTATTCTTATGGAGAATAATTAACGTGTTATCTCCTTTAATTATGAACATAAATTAATAGAACTTGGTATGTGGCTTTACCTAGTTGACTTATATTGATATTTGTATAAAAGCCCATTTTTAGTGTTCCTTATTTCAGCAAACCTGCATACTCATCCGCCATGTTATTCTTATGGAGAATAATTAAAATGTCATAAATCGTTTATTTATGAATGTATATTGATGAAACTTGGTATGTTGCTTTATGGTGTATTAAGATAAATTAATATGCATTGGAAATTCGCTGAGTATGCAGGTTTGCTGCTACGGGGGTATTTTGTATGTTGTGTTAGTGTATTGTATTTGATTTTTTGTATATATATTTGTTATCTTTGTGTTAGTGTAAATTAAAATGTAAAAGGAAAATAACCAAAAAATCCAAAAAAATGTAGGTTAGTTAGGTGTAAGAGTTTGATATTTAGATGTAAGTAGGGTTCACTTGATAACGGGAGGAGTTTCCTTACCTCCCGAAACGTAGTGTAGTTTTAAACACTAGAAGCGATAGGTAAAGTCCAAATAAATCAAAAAATAAATTCAAATCCATCGCTATTATGAGTTTCAAAAATAATATACTTTTCAAAAATAGTCCTTAAGGAATCTAAATTACAGTGACCAGTGTTAACATATGTGTGTGCCATGTGCTTTCAACAATGGATCATGCTTCCAGACCTCATCTCTGCTAGATCTTCCTTCTTGTTCCAGATGCCATAGTGTTAAGACATAAAATTTTGTGCAGGGCACTGTTCCTATTTAAATTCACCCAGTATGGCCTAAGTTTTGAATTGCTTAGTGCTCATTAATTAGGGATTCATTGCTCAGTATAATACCATTTTAAATTCATTCCCTTTTGTTTGTTTCATCCCAAAATTGGTATTGAGCGAAGAACTTTGTGAGCTGATTGGTAAACCATTTCCATTGTGTATCCTATTAGGGACTTGAAAAAATACAGACATTTAATAGAACAAGCCCAATGTTCTGAGATTTCAATTAACATCAAGAGTATATTTCAACATTGAACTATATTTTCTAAATTTAATTTGAGTATTTTAATCATCAGTAAATTCAGTGAAAACCATTGGACTTTCCTTTTGGACAACACCAAAATTTATCATTGTTGCAATTTGTAAACAATATAAGCCTAATTGGACTAAATATTATTTCATTAATAAATTCAACGTTATTCAAGTCAGCACGATACTTCCCCCCTGAGAAAAAGAAACCCATTTTAACAGAAACCCATTATGAACATTTTAGTCTTAAGCCTATAGGTATTATTGTCATCCATCTTATAGCCTGTGACTCTCACCTGAATTGTAGATTATTTGTAAATCCCCTTTGATTGATAACTTTTAAAACACAATTGTTATTATTAGATAAATAAATATTATATTGTTCCTCTGTACTTTGTATTTCATTTGAATAGTTAAAAGACATTTTAGAAATTGTACACCTACCTTCTGTTGATATCCAGATTAATTATAAAACACACTCTACTCACTACAATAAATCAAAGAAGACCATAGATAGAAATATATTTATTGATAAGTCAAGTAAGAAGATTTGTGAGCTATATTTAAATAGCCTAGTGAATTTTGTAGGTAGTAACACTCATTATTGTAAAGACAAGCTAGGCTCAGCACATGGTGGCCATTGTCACAGACCAGATAGCGTCCTTTTATATCCACATTTCCCAAGCACATCCGAACAAATACAGAATTAAGAGTTAATAAATTAGAATCATAAGTAAGAATAGATAGAAATATTAATAAATTTGACGCCCAACGTAAAGGCGAGTATTAATAATTACTTATTTAATAGGCGATCGGTTTTTTTGTGACAATCACTCCTCCTAAACTACTGAACCGATTTTCATGTTGTTGGTGTCATTGGAAAGAGCCTAACGTCAAGTTGTGCAGGAAACTTTTTTTATAGAGAAATAATTTGTGAGTGAGGCCCTGGCGCCCCTGAACGGCTTTGGAACGGAAAACAATATTTATACGGGAGTGTCAGTATAATATTACATTGTGATCGCGAGCGAAGCCGCGACAGGCTACTAGTTTATAAAAACACTGTAGTGATATTTCCATAAGAAAGTCATTGGATCTTTGAAGTCCAGTGGGGCGTAGCCCACGAAATTTTTTACATTTCTGATATTTTTCCCACTGACTTTGGCCCTCAAGCTTTAAAACGAATCATCATAACCTAACTTAACTTCTTTCTAGCTCAAGATATTTCGTGGGGACCGATTCGCTTATGGAATTAAATATAAAGATGTTGGTAAATACTCGTATGTAGACTTTTAGCAAATTTCCCCTATAGGGAAAAAGCTATTACCGTAGTTGGCATGGTAAGACCTAGGCCCGGGACCATAATAACTTCTTCCCTATAGGGAAAATTCGCTAAAAAGGGATTTGTTGGAGTTACTAAAAGTAATATTGGTATTGGTCTTAGGAAACAGTAGGAATAGACATAGGCAAGTGCTGCCTGTGCGTCCACGGAGTTGCTTATACAAGTTATTAAATTACCGTACATTTAAATAGAATAAAAATAAAGTTAATATACTTAAGTTGAAATTGAAGTTGCTATTTTATTTTGAATGAAGAGCAAAATGAGTAAGAAAATTAACAAATCTTTTGTAATTTGTTTTTTAAGATAATGGTGTAAACCATTTTGAGGAAGGACAAACATTGGCCTGGAAGAAAAACGAAGGGAAAAACGAAAGATTTATTTATGAAATGATTTAAAACCGCATCACTAATTATTTGAAGATCCATTGTTGAGTTGGGCCGTGCAGTAGAGTCGATGACTTCACTAACGTCGTCTTCCGTCGAACTGCACTCACTGACACTGATGGTCGCAGGAGCATGCTTTCGCCACATCGGCATCTTCAGCTGACTGGGTACTGGTTGAGTTTTGAGGGTATATTAGGTGATCCAGTTTATTGTTATGATGTCTGGAAACTTTTGGGGGTAGGTATAATAATATATAATACAAAATTTAATAATGAAACAATTCAACTTGTTCAACTTGCCAACTCTACAATACCACTGGCAACTGAGTAAATTTCTTGAATTAACATTACAACCAAATCTTTCATGGTTATCTCACATTGATAAAATTTGCAAAAAAATCAGTTCAGGAATCTTTTTGATAAAATGTTTTTCTAAATGCTGCACTCTAGACATAAATAAAATGGTATATTATGCTTATATCCATTCACATATATCATATGGAGTAATTATATGGGGTTCAAGCCCAAATGCCAAAATTTTACTTAAAATGCAGAAAAAAGCTATAAGAACACTTTGTCAAGTCTCAAGAAGAACATCGTGCAAACAACTATTCAAACAATTAAATATTCTAACATTATCGTCAATTTTTATATTACAAGCAGCAAGTTTTGTACATTTGAACCTTGATAAATTTTCCTTCAGAAGACAAATTCATAATTATAACACGAGAAATATCAACCATATAGACTTGCCACATCCAAATTCAACATTCCGAAAAAGATGCTCTGACTACATATCAATAAAAATTTACAACAAAATTCCTTCAGAAATAAAACTTTTAAATAACATAAGACAATTCAAAAATAAATTAAAGCAATACCTTATCATTAAATGTCCATACAAAATTGAAGATTTTTTTTAATGAAAACAACAATGAAAATATAATATAAATTTAAAATCAAAATGTTGTGTTTCAAGATTGGATGAACATTATTTTGTAAGATTTAAGGATTTAAATAATCCAAATTCTATAAGTTATTATTAGCATTACATACTCTGTTAATGTAATTTAGTCTTAACCATAATTTAATTATGGCAATTAAGATACTTATCAATAAAGAAATAATAAAGGTAGTGGTGTAACGAATGGGTTAGGCGCGTCGCGGGGCATCAATGGGGTTCCTGGAATTCGGGACTTGTTTGTTTCGGGCGGTTGCGGTATCTCTATTGTTCTGGAAATATTTCTATTCTAGATACTTACTAGGTGTTCTCGTCCATGCGATTTGTTTAAAGTGGTATTTTTAAATGTATCCACCCAGTGCTTTAAATGTTTTTATTCCAAGGACTTCCAGTTGTTGATTAATTATCTTACCATTTTTGTTTTCCCTGTATATGTGAAGACTTTCTAAAAGGTCCAGTTTTTTGCTTTTATTTTATTTGTTTAATATTTCCATGGTTTTATCTATGTTTCCAAATTCATGGTTTTCATTTAAAATGTGAAAAGCATAGTGGGATTTTGGTTCGCTGTGTGTAATAGAGTTAATGTGTTCTCTGTACCTGCTGCGAAAATTTCTACCTTTTTTGCGAAAATTCTCAAACAGTGGCGTATACAAACTAAAATGTGCTTCTTGTGACAATTCTTATAGCGGCCAAACAGGTAGAAATTTTCGCAGCAAACAAAAACAATTTTAAACACATTTTTAAAACTTGACATAAATCTTTTTATACCGTAACGATGTAATTCAATAAATGTTCGAATGAATAATGCGATGACATAAAATATATATGTACAACTATATAATAATTCCAGAAGAGTAAGTGTAGTAGATTTGGCCTGTATCTTTGTCAGATAGAATCCAGTCGGCAGATGTTCTGCCACCAGTAAAACTTGAGTAAACATGCGGGCATTAACGTTGTAGAAAGTAAATGCACCAAAAATAACACGAGTGTACTGATCGACCCAGCGTCCGTCTATCAGGCGGAGTAGAGCCAGATTAGACTGATACCTCGTCATCCCTAGTTTGGCAACGTAACCTCCCTTGGGATAGGTTGTGCCGGTAACGCTGTCCGAATAAGGCATTTCAGATTCTGACGGCGTTTGAAATGCCCACGCTGAAGAGGAATCTGCAGACTTCCAAGGATTGTCGACCACTCGTAGTCATATTTGTCAGTGTCTTGCACGTTTTTGTTCCAAACGGGGATACACTCACGAATTGTGTCAATGAACATTTCATTGATGCTACAGTCAGTATTCGGGACCACTCGCAGCTGACACAGCACCGGGAGGCCGATCAGTTGATGGGTACAGTCATCAGTCCAGGAGACTACGTCTTGCAGGTACGAGGGACTGAGACTGTACGCGTTGTACCATATCTTCCGGTAAAATGTGTTAGAGTTGACAAAAGTATCCAATAGATAATCCGAAAACTCGGTCCTGTTAGTAATGGCTGTGACATTCCTTATATGACTATTATAATTTGTCTGTATCATTGTCTTTATTTGACGGTTAGCATAAAAATAGTAGTTTCTCCAAGTACATGTCAAAACCAAAATAAAATCACAGAAGAAACGAATGACATCTCGATTGATTTCCAAACAAGATTATATCTCGCTCTTTTTCTCCTCATCTGAAACGCTGACTCAGTGTTCACGGGGTGGTAAACGTGTTCTTTTCGTTTTTCGAGCACCTCATGATATTTGTGCTGCGGCATCTGTATGGAATATCTATATTTTTAATACGCTAGGCATATTTTTGTCATAATTGTTTTGGAGCGGTGGTACTACCGATCACCATGTCTAAGGTGTCGTTAGAAAGGTCTTAGCATGTAGTTTTGCCATCAATTAAAAAAAAATTATAAAAGTCACCGTGGACATGGGAAAATATGGGGTCAAAGTCGCGATTTTCCCCATAGACATAATATGCAGTTACAAACCAACGATCGAGAAATCAGCTGTTTATTTAAGGAAGTGGTTAAACAAATAAATTCTGACCTTGAAAAATGGTTATTGAACTACAGCTGACAACAAAACACCAGTTTTCATTTGTACAAAATCAAAATATAACCAAAAAAAGTTCGACATAATGGAGACTATAAGACGTCGACCAGGACGGCCAAGAGGAGGAGACCGACGAACTTTAACTGACGAACTCTTTCCTTGGGTAAAAGCTTGCTCGGATTCGAGCAACAGGACCACTAGTCCAGTTTTTATTTTGTAATTTGAAATAGGAACTAAATATACAAAGTGCGACGCTAGAATGATAGCCACTAGTACTATTTTGATCGGAACCAAGACAACAAAGTGATTTATCATTACCACAACTGTTTGACTCATCCAACTTTTGCTCTTAACTTCACCCATTTTTAAACCGTACAGAATGATAAAGTAAGAGCAAAGTATGATAGCAAGTATAGTTGTCATCCAAGCCAATGCATAATGTAAAGGCTTTTTGCTGATCACTTGAGAAGATCTCGATAGTACAACAGGCAGAACTGTCATTGGTCTGTAAACTTTGTATATTTTTTGAACAAACTTTTCATAAAAAGTCATATAGGATCGTTTCACTGGTTTCTGGTATATAGAATAAGCTTGTTTCTCGACTTCAAATGAAGGAATAAATTCCTGTTTTTGATACATGCTATAATCTTTATAGGTTTCTGGACTTCAAGGCGGTAACTGAACTTGAATATTAGTCGAAAAATGATATAAAAAACATGTTTAAAAAGAAAATTTGACTCCCTTTAATCAGAGTCTTAGTTCAAACGGAGTACTGAGGTTCATCGATGCCTTCGTATTTTTTGTCATTTATTTTATAAAATGCTATGCCTATAAGACTGGCTGTCATAACAATCGTCCATATGATTGCAACTTTGTCAAGCTTGGTCATTTTTATGTCACGATGTCGTGAAAGTATACTTGCCAAAAGATGGCAGTGTGTTACTCCGTGAATTAGGTTTTCAAGAAATATTCTACCTAAGCTTCTAAATTCATCAGCTGTTGCAGGAAGCAAAACTGCTTCTGGAAATTGATCGTTACCTAAAGCGATCCATTCTTCAGCAAAAAACGTGTAAACAGTCATAGTGTCGATATCGTACAGAAGAATCTTATCACAAAACCAGTCGGGGGAAACCCCCTTGCTGTCATGCCAAATGTGAATATCAGTGATTGTTCCTAAAGGTACGGATGTGCCAATCAAGAACCAATCGTCGGCATTATATCTTAAAACCCTCTTTTCTTTCGCCTTAAGTATATGGGCGTGGCTCCTTCCCCTAGTTCCTCTGATCTGTATTCCTACGTTGGCGGTTGTACTGGCCAAGAATCTACATCCTGTAAATACTGCAATGATGTACAAATATTTGTCGCCAGGGAAGTTGTCCTCCAAAACTATAACTTGCCTCGCTGACGATTGTTTTAGGTCCTTGAAAATCGCCAATACACATAGTAGCAAAAAAGCCAACGAAACACTAGCCACATAAAGAACGATGTACGGATTGTATATAATTGTTAAAAGTAAGTCGAAGTCATTGAATGGGTCTACTTCATTTGGAGGAACTACGAAAACTCCGCTGAAGAAACTTAAGTGGTTGCAGCGACAATGTATGTTCGACTTACTGGTTTGGCCTCCGACCGAGCAGAAGCTGGTCACCCAAGTATGTTGAGATCGAGTTAGACATGAGTTGCAAAAAAAATCTACAGTGAAGTCGACAGTTTTTCCCGCAGCTATATTTGGACCGGGTATCACTCCTATGTACATAAACTGACTTTCGTCACTAATTTCATAAGGAACCTCATATATAGGCAAAGATGAGTTAATTACTCTTGTCGAGTTCATCACAAGTTCATCATAGGGAGGCCGTAATCCCTGTTGAATCATGACTCGCAGTTCGTCAGTGGTATCGTTGAATATAAACTGAACAAACATCTTACACCTTTGAGGCACATCTATTCTAACTACAGTGACAGCATTGACCAGATCATCCTGGTCGATAAAGTTCAGATCCAGTTGAGTAGATGAGAGTGACATCGTTCCGTGTTCATATTTTTTTTTAACGTCTAGATATAAATCAAACTGATGCGGCAGAATGTTTATTGGTACCATACTGGCCTCATGTCCATCGGCTTGCTCTACTTTACTGAACAATTCTACACTCACCAAATTCGTTGATAAACTACCAGTTACTAGTAGATGTACAGAAGAAGGATCGACTGATATAGTTGTTGAATGAACTGTTAAGGTATCTGCTATCCTTAACTGATTTAATAAATCTTTTGGGAGTGTCAATGGAAATTTATTATTTTGGTTAACATGGGCTCCGACTTGTAATTGAGAATCAGTCAAAACACTCATTGAAGACAATGTTGAATTAGATTCTAGATAATAAGGTTTAAGGTATTTACTCTGCCTAAAGCTTACAGCATATATAATATCATTCAATGCGTCTATGCAATTAAAGTCTATTTCTAAGATATCTTTGAACTTTTCAGGATTCATTTTATTAATTTCATTTACAGATAATACAATGCTGCTTTTTATTCTTAAAAATGACTCAATTATATCAATTAATACCGTTGCTATATCCTCTAGTATTAGTCTATTGATATATGGAATGCTCCCTCGTAGTACATGACTTTTAAATAAATTACATAACATTTTAACATAACTCGTAAAGTGCTTTGATTCTGATGGCTGCAATTCAAAGTGCTCTTTAAACGAAACTGAAAGTAACATCACGTCTCTCAAAGTCAACAAACCATTTTTTAATTGGGAAACAGTAAGTGTCTGTTGTGGTTTAATGAATAGTGTTTCCAGTACGTCGATACTATTGCTGAATATAACATTTTTATTTTTAGTGGCAGAACAAATATCAGCTATTTTCGACAACCGTCTTATTGCTTCATTAAAGTCCCCTGAATGGGCAATTTGTTTAATTTCTGTAAAGTTTGATTCAATACCTAGGAGAATAGGAACTTCCTCTTTATTGAGACCTATCTCGTGAGTGGAAATGGCAGGGTAACCGTATAAGCTATAAATAAAAACTACCACAATTTCCCTAGTCAAACGTACGTCTATCAAAGTGCCAGCAAAATTTGAACCAAGCATTCTACCGTTAAAAGCTTCAACTGGTTCAAATTTGTACTTGTTATAGTAATCGTACACCAAAACATCATCTTCATGAACAAACCCCGAGCAGCTTATAGTGAACAACGTTTTTGCTAAGTTTCCATTCAATGGACTTACCGTACAAGACCCATTTTGAGGCTTATTGTCAACTTTAATATTAATACTAGCGTTTATAGTACCATAAGACACCACAAATTGGTATACTTTTCCAGGTTTCAAGGCATTTGGTTGAATGCACAGTAAGTCTGAAGGGTAGCTGTCATCATAAATACTGTTCACACTTTGTGATGTTTTTTCACCTTCATTAAGCACACAGAATGACCAACTAAAGTTGCCTTTTATTTTAGTAGGAATAGACGGTTCGGCCTGTAGCAACAGAACTTCTGTTGGAATCACTTTTTTCCGGCAGTTAGCAATACAGTGTATATTTATACCAAATGCTCGGTCAGTTACTAAAATTTCTTGACTAGCAGATGCTGGATTGAGACCTGGTGCTGTAATAGTGAGTGTAAATGTGTACGTTTTATCTACAGTGAGATCCCCTGGTAGAACCCGCATCCTGTTTCCTGATGATTGGACAATGTCACTGCATTTGGGGCTGCAAGTACACCAAAAACTGAGATGGTTCTGGTTTCCTGAAGGTTCATTAGGATCATGGGAATTTTCTCCTGATATGAAAATTCCTTCCCCTTTTCCTACTAACCTTTTATTCCCACCTTCCAAGTGTGCGACTAAAGGTTGATTATGAACTTCAAAATAGCAATCTACGAAGTTGGATGTAGTATTTTGTTTTACATTCGTCGCTTTCAACCTCAGTTTATAATTACTGGCTTTCAGCGAAAACGGGGGGATAATCCAAGCTATTGGCCCTTCTACACCTGTTAACGACTTGATATGTGACTTTACTGGTGGTTGCGATTCTGAGTCTATTGGCATCGAATAGACTGTCCATTTTAACCTCGTGGTAGGGTTATAGATTGTACCATCCCACGAGATTGAAACGGAGCGAAAGTATGCTTTAGAATCTTTTGAGAATTTGGAACAATCCCTTATTTGAATATCTGGAACCAAAGAATCAATATTGTAACCTATATTATTAAAGTTTACCATCATTTGGAACGTGTGTGTAAAGACTGTTGTTTGAAAGTTCTTCACTGTAAAATTTATGTCAGCCAAATAAGCCACAGCTTCTTTTCCTGGACTTGCAATTAACTTATACACGTCAGTGGAAGGCTGTTTGTAAGGAAAATCCAAATAAGCTATGTAGAAATCTTTGCAGTCATTAGGTATAGTTTGGTAGGAAATCTCTTGATATTTACACTCATGTTCGACCTTGAAAGGTCGTATATCCCTCAAAAAGGGATCTTTGGAACATGACCCAAAACGATGGTTAATAATAATTTGGAAACCTTCACTAGTTGATACATGGATATTGAGTCCTTTACCACTGTACATTGTTGTCACAAATATTGGTATATTTATTCCTCCTGTGGAAATACTATTTTTTGTAACCTGGCCAAAATATATCCCGAACCCAGTTGCTAAAACCGATTTTAAAGCTTTTGGGATTTTATATTGACAAAATTCACCGTAAAATTTGTTTGTATCACAGAAACATCTAGCTATTTGGTACCCAAATCCATCAAGACACTGGCCATTATTTTGACATACCTTTTCAGACTTGCAAAACGATTTGCTGTGACAAGTGTTGTCTTCATTATAAGTACAATTTTTAAATGGATAATAACATGTACTAGTCTTATTTACTTGGATACAGTAACCGCACCAACCACACTCTTTACTTCCAGTACAACTCATTGAACTGCCACCGATTGAAAATAGTACAACTAGAAAAACCAGAATAAAAATCATTTTGTATTAATCACAAGAGACTTCGATTTAATGTTTATTTGTTTATGATTGTTTTGACACCTGATAAAATTCCTCTATCATCTGGAACTATATTTGGTCCGTAAACTATCCAAAAAACCTCCCGGAAAAACGTGTGACTTCCACTGGACCGATTTACACGCGGGTGGTGTCAAATGAAAGGAACTAACCCCCGATATCTGCACATTTTACCTTAAATGTTGGTATTTGGTCGATAAATATTTAAAACAAACGAGATTGAAAGTTTTCTTATGGAAATTTAACGTGGTGTAAAATTTCAACTTTGCAATTCTTTGATCAGTTGATTTGAGGTTTCCAATGTACTGTTTTACATGCAGTTTGTTTTAACTTAAAGCTCAATTTCTCTATATTTGCAAAATCTACTTACATTTTTGAAATAATTTAGGCCTAACTCAGAATATAAAATACCCCCGTAGCAGCAAACATGCATACTCAGGGAATTTCCAATGGATATATAAATGTCTTAATACTACACTAGGTGTACGCTCATTCTTCCCGTAAGAGGATGAACGAAGACTGAATTTTTAAAGATATGTAGGCAGGTACTGGATTGGTAACACTCTTCTGTTATCCGTTTTAACTCCACAACAGAAAGAAAAGATAATTAATAAGCTAACCATTTTACTAATGGAATGGTAACCCCATTCCCATATCCGTTTTAACTCCACAACGGCAAGAACAGATAATTTAGGACTAATGTAAATAAAAAATACTACTGACTTCTGGAGTGGTAACACCCTTCTCATATCCGTTTTAACACGACAGTACCTGGGGGGCCCAGCTTTGCTCGGGGGAGGGCCAGTCAGTCAGTTTAGATGACTTGGAGTAATATTTCATCACATTCCCCTACTTATAATCAGATTTGTATAACTTATTTGCCTCTTTTCTACATTTTTAAGGTTCCTCCAGTTGTTATTTATAGCTCAATGTCCCTTTCATTTATTTTACTACTCTATATATATAATCTTCACTCAAATCTTTTAATCTCTGTTCTCAGGAAACCACATGTTAATAATCATAAAAAACATGAGTATTACTTTGACAATTCCCTGGTTGATTATGAACAGCTGATAAAATTCTTTTGTGTTGATTTAAAACTCCATAAGCCCAATGTTAATTTTTTTAACCTATCATTTTAGTTTTTTACATTATTTGATATTTCCTGGGAATGAGGCCTGTCTAGAACTTATTTTTATCCCAGAAATTAGTTATTTTGAACATTTGAAGGAAATCGTTGGAGCCGTTTTTGAGATCAGTGTCGCAAGCAAGCAAACATACAAGCAAACCTTACTCATATCAGAGTATATGATACCTGGGGGCCGAACTTTGCTCGGGGAAGGCCAGTCAGTTTGTTTAGATGACTTGGAGCATATTTCACCACTTCCCCCTACTGATAATCAGATTTGTATAACTCATTTGCCTCTTTTCTACATTTTTAAGGTCACTCCAGTTGTTATTTATAGCTCAATATCCCTTTGATTTATTTTACTACTCTATATATGTAATCTTCTCTCAAATCTTTTAATCTCTGCTCTCAGGAAACCACATGTTAATAATCATAAACAACATGAGTTCCATGTGGTTCCATAAAATCAGATAATAAATCCTTTGAATGAAGATTACATGTAGAGTGGTCATATCCAGAATGACTCAAAGGTGCATTATAATAACAACTGTTGTGACCTCAAAAATGCTCGTTAGTAGGGTACATAGTGAAAAACAACTCCAAGTCATAAACAAGATTGACCTTTCCCTAGCAAATCTCAGCCCCAGGTAGTACTTAAACTATATGAGTATAACTTTGAGAGTTCGCTGAAAGATTTTGAACAGCTGTTATGACTCTTTTGCTTTTATTTTAATCTCTAAAAGCCCAATGTGATTTGTTCAAGTTTCCATAGCGGCTTTTTACATTATTTGATTTTTTTGGGGATGGGACATGTCTAGAACTTATTTTTAACCCAGATATCAGGTTTTACAACACAAGTAGTTGGAAGGACACATTAGTTATTTTTCAAGAAAATCGTTGGAGCCGTTTTTGAGATCAGAGTTGCAAGCAATCAACCAAGCAAGCGAGCATGCAAACCTTACTCATATTATAGTGTAGGATAGGATTGAGTCAAAATAATTCAGCATTTGTATTGATTGACTATAACATATTTTTAACATATTTTTAGGCACATAGAATGTACACGAGACAGGGACAATGATTCTGGATTCTAGCATGTTTGAAGTTCTGCATACAGACGGCCAGGGCTGAATTTAGGTCTGTACAGGCTCTGGTCTACACCCTAAATGCAAGTGAGGGCCCTTACCAGCCCGGCCAACTTTCCTGTTTGATTTATATAATATAACCTACGCTTATATCAGGCTCTACAGATGGTGTTGTGCAATTACTTAAATTTCGAATTGCTAAAATCCGTATTTCTGCCTAGTGTATATTAACGTTGTCATGGCAAGATATTATTAAGTGATTTTCATTATCTAAATACATAAAACAAAGTCGGGATTGTATGTTAGTTATTTAGTTTCATCAAACAGCTGTTATAAGGATGATATCTAAACATACTTGAAAAGCATATAAACATATGTTTATTATAGAAATAATAAATCTATTTGAATAGCAACTTGTAGTATTCCATTACATTCATTTCACCATTAATAATAATTTCCCATAATTGTGTATTTTTCTCCCCATGTAAATACCACCATACCCTAGTCATGCTGATAACCCATATTTTATTTATCTATTATCACAATAATTGTCTTTGTTCAATAATAATTTATGTCACTGTAATTTGAAATGTTCCTTTTATTATGTGTTATTTTATGTTAATCAAACTGTTATTTCATGTTATTTAATTTAAAGTGCTAAATATTAAACAATTGTTCCCATCGACCCGCAGAAAGACATCTCCCCTTATTTCACAGTAGAATATATAATTAATTATGCCCATGTTCATTTTATTTAGTTTATATCAATTGATAATCAACTATCCTTCACAATATATTCATAGTTCTAATTCATTAATTGACCCTTAAGTTAATTTCAATATAGCCTACTTTAGATATAAGATATTTGTAAGAAAATTGCAATATAACAATATTTTACATAGTGCTACTTTTCAAAATTAGTCCTTAGAAAACCAAATTCAGTGTCAAGTGTTATAAAACGTGATTTCTACCATATGTGCAACCCAACAATGGAACAATGGACTTCCAAACTAGAGACCCTCTTCTCCTTCTTGTTCCTGACTGCTCTCCAATGTGTTAACATCATTTTTGTGTGAGACAAGTTCTCATTAAATAATTTGCCCCACGTTGGGCGCCAAAATTTGCTACTAAATAAATGAACATTTTTATCTAAGTTTAAACTACCTATCGTGGGAAATACCTAGCTGTGAGTTCTAATTTGTGAGTAATACAAAATGTGGTCCTAGGGACGCCTTCTTTGAGCTTAAAGCAATATGGCTTCCATCAACATTGATGTGACTGTTGGTGAAACATACATTACAAAATTCCTTTGGCTATTAATTTAGCCCACACTTGATGAGTTCTAATAAATAAATACACTTTACCTTAGTCTTCTTTATTTGTAGTTAGTTGTGTTACATAACTGTCTTCTGTTGGATTACCATATTTGAGGTAAGTTCTAGCTATAATGAGAATACCTTTTACCTTTCTAATACCTAGGCTTAAATAATAACAAATGATTTGGGGTTCACAATAGAATATTTATTAAATAGGATTATAACAGTAAATGAAAGCAAATGAATTGAAAGGGATAACAATGATATTTGACAATATGGGGACTTCAAGTTAATTAGGTCAACTAGGCCTATGCCTACAATAAATGTATTTAACAGTTCAGGGCTAACAATAATGGATTATTACAATACAAGTACTCTTTTTCTTAGGGGGAATCAAAGATCAGCGTTTTTGGGAAAACTATTTAGCCGAGAACCCATTTATTAAAGGCACTCCCATTGAACAAAAATTAATCCTAGCAAAACGAAGATTGGACGAAAAACGTTTAAAAAGATCAGCAAGATTAAATAAAAATAGAAAGCCTCAAACACTCAACATCAACGACGAGGTACTCATTAAAGCCCATCCCCTCTCTAGAGCTATATATGGTGAAACAGCGAAGTTATTTGAAGTGTATGAAGGACCATTTATTATAAAACAAATATTAGGGAAGTCTACATTCCACGTCACCAGAGAAGATGAAGATGTTTTATACGGACCATATCATATATCCGCACTTAAGAAATATTTAGAGCCGACCCGAGAAAGAGAAGCTGTAATTGAAGAAACAAACAACGGTAATCCTACCCTCGAAAACAGTGATCCTATGTAAATAAATTTCATCCATTTCATCCAATAGACTTGTGTTCATCATCATAATAACCTTTGAAAGTGTCATGGACCTTAACCGCGAGTGCGTAAACCCATAATTTGTGTTCCCCATAAAACAATATTCCCCATGTGATAAAGTTATAAACTATGCACCTTTAACCCAATAAACTGTGATATCCCTAATAGTAACAGTGAAGTTATCCCGTAACAAACAGTGTGTGTATAAACAATATAAAATACTGCAACTATAGCCAATAATATTCATGTTTCAAATTTCCCAGTTAATAAAAAGTGCAATAACTAAACCCCACATTCCCCTCCCCATATGCCAGGCCATGAACATTTTATTCCCATCCTTTATTCCCTGTGTTATGTATCTGTTCCCTGTGTTTTTGTTAGTTAGATTAAGATTTAATGTGTTCTAATGTAATAATTTGTCATCCAGTTAAATCAATCATTTAATGTTGTTCATACCTCTCTTTAAGTATCATTCATATTAATGATTCATGATTCCATTCCATACTTTGTCGAAATCTGTACTTCATTTCATAGCATACAGATTTCTGCGGGGATAAATTGTAGTATTCCATTACATTCATTTCACCATTAATAATAATTTCCCATAATTGTGTATTTTTCTCCCCATGTAAATACCACCATACCCTAGTCATGCTGATAACCCATATTTTATTTATCTATTATCACAATAATTGTCTTTGTTCAATAATAATTTATGTCACTGTAATTTGAAATGTTCCTTTTATTATGTGTTATTTTATGTTAATCAAACTGTTATTTCATGTTATTTAATTCAAAGTGCTAAATATTAAACAATTGTTCCCATCACCCCGCAGAAAGACATCTCCCCTTATTTCACAGTAGAATATATAATTAATTATGCCCATGTTCATTTTATTTAGTTTATATCAATTGATAATCAACTATCCTTCACAATATATTCATAGTTCTAATTCATTAATTGACCCTTAAGTTAATTTCAATATAGCCTACTTTAGATATAAGATATTTGTAAGGATATTGCAATATAAAAATATTTTACATAGTACTACTTTTCAAAATTAGTCCTTAGAAAACCAAATTCAGTGTCAAGTGTTATAAAATGTGATTTCTACCATCTGTGCAACCCAACAATGGAACAATGGACTTCCAAACTAGAGACCCTCTTCTCCTTCTTGTTCCTGACTGCTCTCCAATGTGTTAACATCATTTTTGTGTGAGACAAGTTCTCATTAAATAATTTACCCCAGTATGGCCTAAGATTTGCCTACTTAGTGCCTAAATAGTAAGGATTTTCCTGCCCAATAGAGTGAATTTAAATTCAAACCCATTTATTTCTTTTCCCACACTCTGGGTGAAGAATTTTGTAAGCAGTGTGGTAATCTTCTCCATTTTGATTCTCTTATTAGGGACTTGGTAAAAAGAGATATCAGACATTTGTGAACAAGCTCAATGTTCAGAAAGTATTAACTCAAGTAATTTAGAAGAACCTTATTCAAATTGGACTAGTTTTCCAAATTTAACTTCAAATATCTTTGAATCAATCTTTAAATTCAGTGAAACTTTTGGCCTATCTTCCTATGGACCTCTCTTACTCATTTTTGCATCTAGTAAACAAACCTATTCATTAAATTCATGTTATCTCTCTATAAAAACAAATAATATATCATTCGAGCCGGCACGACACCCCTCCCTCAGAAAAAGAGTACTTGTATTGTAATAATCCATTATTGTTAGCCCTGAACTGTATAATTCATTTATTGTAGGCATAGGCCTAGTTGACCTAATTAACTTGAAGTCCCCATATTGTCAAATATCATTGTTATCCCTTTCAATTCATTTGCTTTCATTTACTGTTATAATCCTATTTAATAAATATTCTATTGTGAACCCCCAATCATTTGTTATTATTTAAGCCTAGGTATTAGAAAGGTAAAAGGTATTCTCATTATAGCTAGAACTTACCTCAAATATGGTAATCCAACAGAAGACAGTTATGTAACACAACTAACTACAAATAAAGAAGACTAAGGTAAAGTGTATTTATTTATTAGAACTCATCAAGTGTGGGCTAAATTAATAGCCAAAGGAATTTTGTAATGTATGTTTCACCAACAGTCACATCAATGTTGATGGAAGCCATATTGCTTTAGGCTCAAAGAAGGCGTCCCTAGGACCACATTTTGTATTACTCACAAATTAGAACTCACAGCTAGGTATTTCCCACGATAGGTAGTTTAAACTTAGATAAAAATATTCATTTATTTAGTAGCAAACTCATTTTCAATACCGAAGCAAGCTCTATATAAACATAGGCAAGTGAGTGTAGCTAACGAGCTCATCATGAAAAAGAACGAGAATTTTTGACATAAAACAAATTCAGTGACATTAGGACAGAATAATGTCTGTCTGACCAGCTAGTAGTACTCAACCCGAACGCTGACCCGAATTCCTGAACGCTTACCCAAGGATCATATTTCCTCTATAAATTTAACAAGGCAACTTTTAAAGCCAGCGAGGCGGAGCTCTAAGGTCGGGGTTAAAATAAAATAACAACAATTTTTTGTATAATTGAAAATTTTCTAAAATTACTAAAAAAGGCGTAAATAATAACATAGAAAATTTTCCTGTGCGGTGGAGGTCTATGGTTGAGTAGGGCGGCATATCAAACGTGGGGACATCTTTCAGGAGATGCTGCTTTAACAAAATAAATCCAACGAATCATACGTTAAAATTAAAAGTTGGGAGTGATAGTAAAGGCAGAGCCCTGAGGGAAGAACAAAGAGGTATTCATAATATTTTGGTACCCAACAACGTAGTATATAGGTCTGGAGCAGTTTTGAGGAGCCGCTTTCGAAATCTTTGGATTTTTTATTTGGTGGTTTATATTAGGTTTCTAATAAAATATACCACCTGATTTTTTAGAAAAATTTGGGTTCAGAAATTACAGGGCTTAAGAGATCCCAAACTCCAGTTTTTTTACCTTTCTTAGTACCATAAACTTTAAATATTTTTAGCAGGTTTCAACAGTTTTATCTCATTGCCATAAAAAGCTCTAAAAGATTAAAAATTAGTACTCCAATCCACACACGGTTAAATTAGTATTTCGTTAGTAGGCTATTCGGCTAATGGTTGTGGAGAATATTTCAATTTCCATTCAGCAGTAAACTAAGTATATTGTCCGATGTTATTCTTATAAGAAATAAAAAACATATATCTCTTGTATACTGATTAATTTTATTAAAACTTGGTGGGTTAGCATTGACCAATAGAGAATATTCGTCCTAGGACAACCTTAAAACTGGTCTATACCAGTTTGGATGCTGACATTGGGTACAGCAAATTAAATTGTCATTACATATGAAGTTTTTTGGATGTCCATTATGACAAACTTCCCTTTCACCTTTGGTCCCTCCACTTGCAGCGGCTCGGGGCGGAAACTCAGGGGTTGGTCCCCAACCTGAGAATGTAGGGTCCCTGGCTGTTGTACATGGATACCCCATCCGTTGAGTTGGCCAGTTGGAGGGCAGAGCGGGTCCACATTGAGCCTGATCACAGCTGTCACAAGGCACGGACGGGAGTTGGTACTCTGAAAGGCCAATTTGGCTGCCTGTCCCATCCCACCCTTTCCTTTCCTGCTATATCCTAACCTTCTGGTAACCTGCGCAAAATTCCCGCTTGTGGAAAACGTGCCTATAGCAGCTATGCTGGGGTTTCCTAATCTAGAAAATGAATAGATAATATGCGGAATACGTTTCCATCTAACCCTGGAGGGTGAGGTGGAGCAATTAACCTCTTAAAACCACTGTGTGTACCTAGCAAATTAGATTAAATTGATTGCGTTTATTTGGTCACAGGTCCTAGCTCCTTTTCACGCTTTTTTATGACTCGGCCAATGACTAATATATTTTTGACACCGGATGGTTTTCGACGAGTTTTAAATATATAACCTGAGGGAAAAGTTGCCAATTATTATTACACCTATTAATTTCCAGCTCCAAAATCAGGGGGTTAAACATACAGAAATATACTTGTTTTAAACCCATTTAATGTAAACAAATGTATTCAATGATTTATTTATATAACAGTATCTTATAAAATTCATACCTTAAATTTAAAAATGGTTACATCATTAATATATGTTAGTTTGGATTTAAATACACAAGCTACTGAAATCGCAGCACGAGATATTTAAGAGCAAAATCCAACATCTACATTAATGACAATTTTTCAGGAGGGCAATCTGTCTACATCGTAATTAGTTGAACAATGTAGACGGTTGGGACTAAGGAGTTTTTGACATCTTGATTTTTTATGAAAATCAATATTAACCACAGAAAATGCAAACAAATATAAACTGTAACCAGACTATTTTACTGACCGGTAGATTACAAAACTTTAATCCCATGTCATTAGGTGACAGTGAGGCTTATTTGGTACATTACATGTAATAAAGATAGTTTGCACGTATGATCGTTTAGTAAGTCTGCCATAAAGTAATTTGTTCACAATGTAAAGAAACTACTATAGGTCTACAACACGCTTGATTATCAATCACTGTCAGTCGTGTTACAGAGTTATACTGTCCGAGTAATTCAAAAATTCCAAAACCTATTGTATTAATTTATCATCACTAGTCCAAACACTTAGCTTTTACATCGAAGTTTTCCAGTAAAAAATAAACTAATAATAAATCTAAATAGATATAGGCTAAGTATTGTTTTAAACACGACAAAACACTATCAATTTACATAACACTCACATTTTAAATTATTTCAAAATAACAAAAGGTATGGAACAAAACATAACCTAACTTCATAGTTGAAAACGTGTTTACATTTTTTGTGATTTATAAACAAATATGCAGTGTTTCCACTCTACGGTAAAAATATGCCACGCAGTGATACAAAAAATCCCACTTTATCCCAGACTCTCCCTTATAGTATCCCTCGTCATATCCCACAGTTTCCCACTGATTTGTTAAACATTGCAACACAATTAATGTTAAATATTATATGATTATTGAATAATGTATTAGTACAATATTTATACCGTTAGATAGAGCTTATTTAGATCTACTAATTACCTATAGGTATTTTACATTTTAGTACCTAGAAGGATTTTGAGCAATGCGACATAGGTTAAATGATACGGTGAATTAACTAAATTAAATAATTTATTTACGTGAGAGGTACTAATATTTGTAATGGTAGTACTAAAGAGTACGAAGTAGGTACTAAATAATGGCAAATAGTTTGCTTGTTAATTCCAACATGGCTCGGCCAGCGAAATTGACATGATTCAGTGTTCGTTCTGTGACGTTTATAAAATCATAATAGGTGCGGACAGCGAGGTTAAAAAATGGGAAACCCCGCAACTGCCAGTACGGCGAGAAAATCCACTAGAAGTGCTACTGCTAAGGTGCTCTGGTCGTAAGTTGTAAGCAAACTAGCAGACGTAATGCCGATTTCAAAAAAATCCCACTCTATCCCACAATCCGATTTTATCCCACAAGCAGTCAAAATATCCCATATAGGGGATAAAAATCCCTCAAGTGAAACACAGATAAATCCCAGCTGACATTTTAAAGACAACCATAGTCAATAGCTTACTACGAAAACCAATTCAACTACTGAATATCAAACATTAAAATTAGTTTTAATAATTATTAATAATCCAAAATAAAATACAAATGCTGTGTTAAAACATCCCTTTGGTATCCCAAATGACTCCTTCAAAATTTCATTAAGAAATGTTTTACAGTTATTTAGTATTTCGATAACACACCCACCCACACACACACACACACCCACACACGGCCACTGAAACTTCTTCATCAATACAGTGATTCACTTCGTTCATTTATGTAATTTATATTATATATAAAGAGACTTACTCCAGAAAGTTTAAACACAGAATTACTATTACAATTATTAAAAGGCAATGCAAATCAATTTCACTTTAGAGTATTTATGGAAGTATTTTCACTTTCCATGCACCTTCATCAGTTTGCTAAGGCTTCGAGGGTTGCGGCATGTTGCCAGGAGTGTCCCGCGTGTCCCAACACCACTTGCTACACTTGTGCCCACGCTCCTGGAGTCAACGGTCCTCCCAGAGAGTCCTGCGGAGAGTCTTGGATACCATCCAACATCCTCATCCTCACCAACAATACCAGGGACTGTGGTAATGCATGATGCAATGTAGTCAAGTAGCCGGTTGCTCGAAATCGAGCAAAGATATTTCCATATAGGTTGTGAATCTAATTTGAGTAACTGGATTCGATTGTAAGCATAATGTAGTTGTACAAAATACCTATTTGGTTTCGTATGTGATATACGGTCATGTCTTTAATTTAAAAAATAATGTATGTATATATTCCCTGTGGACTCATAAATCGCTCAAGTAATGGAACTTTACATAGTTATTCATATTAATCCTAGGAAGGTTTAAAGCCATAACTCAAGGTCCTAGGACTTTAGGCTTCGCCCCACTGGCTTTCAAAATTCTTATGGTATTCATATGAAGTAAATGAAGATTTATTTTGATTTTATCAGATGAGAAGACTAGTTGTTATTTAAATTATTGTGAACATCTGTTTACTTATTTATGTAGCGACATATATCCTATCCTATACTCTAATATGAGTAAGGTTTGCTTGCTTGCTTGGCTTGTAACTGTAATCTCAAATTTCTAGGATAAAAAGTTATAGACATGTCTCATCCCCTGGAAAATCAAATAATGTAAAAAACGAAAATGAAAGTTACAAAAACTAACATTGGGCTTATGGAGTCTAAAATCAAAACAAAAGAATTGTAACAGCTGTTCATAATCAAACAGAGAACTGTCAAAGCAATTCTCATGTTGTTTATAATTGTTAACATGTGGTTTCCTGAGAGCCAGTGACTAAAACTGTTGAGTGAAGATTGCATATATAGAGTGGAAATATTCTAAATAAATCAAAGGGACTTTCAGATATAGATAACAACTGGAGTAACCTTAAAAATGTAGAAAAGACGAAAATGAGCTATAAAAATCTGATAATCAGCTGGGGGAAGAGGTAAAATATTGCTCCAAGTCATCTAAACAAATTGACTGATCTTCCCTGAGCAAAGCTCGGCCCCCCAGGTACTGTAAATATTATGAGTAAAGGGGAGCCCTAAAGAATATTTTATAACACCCTAAAAACACATCTAGATGTTAAGGGTTTCAAATAACACAACAAATTTAAGACATATTTTCGCAGGGAGCCTTAAAAAGCACCCTTATTATTTTGACGAACAGATAAACTAATATGTGTTTTAACACATTTAATAGAGCTGTTTTAAAATTGTATTTAATTAAAATATATCTCAATGTTATCCTTATGGGCAAAAAGTAACTTCAAGGGCGGCCTGTGCCCTCCAGGAAGGACGAATTGAAAATTGAAAACATCTTTGCACAACTAAGGATCGAGGCCACTTTTTATACCTGAATCGTCGTGATCAGTTCAGATAGCGACGGAGTTATGTAACAATTTTCTCTCAAGCGAAAAAGATACTTTACACTTTAATTAGGCCGGGGACTCACGGTCCGGCAAACTCCCGTACGGGTTTTTCGCCGGATCCGGGTAAAGTATACAATTTGTCATACAGCTGAAATTTTGTCATACAAAACATATAACACATACAAACATACAAAAACACTACAAAAACATACAAAACATGCAAACATAGAAAACTTTGCTTTCATACTTATTTGATGAATTCAAGAGGTCGAGTCAGATAGCTTGGTCCAAAACAACAATCAATCAGCTGTTTATTAGTTGTCAGCGAGCGGAAAAGTAAGGCACAGCGAGCGAAAAAGTATTTTTGTTCGCTAAACAGAAAACAGCTGTTTGACGATGTGTTTTTAGATCGTAAAGAATCACTTTAGGTGCAGTATATTTTATAATTATTCCTTGAACTAACGGAGAAATATAAAAATATATTATATGTCAGTGATTTTCTTTTGCTTGCAATATACTGTTTTTGAAAAGCAATGGGAGGCGCTGGTGGCATCGGTGCCTAAGCACAAAAATCCATTCCAAGGTTCAAATTCGACTTTTACTTACCTTTAATTCATGTAATTCAATTAAGAATTTTATTTTCTATTATCAAATGGCGTTCAACTAACTCCTCGGACAAAAGGTATGATTTAAGTATTTGGAAAATTGTTTATACGTTGCATAATCTTCTAGCTTTGTACTTAACAAATTGAATAGTCAAAAGCCATTATGAGAATATGTTTGATTACGAGTAAGATGAAAATTTGGGTTGTGGCACTGAGTATGAAAATGTAAATTGTAAATTATGATTATTTCTTATTTCCCCTACAGTTATTAACATCTAGATAAAAAGGCTCGGGAACAATAATAATCTGTAATCAATAATACTCTACAATAATAATCTGTAATCTATAATACTCAACAATAATAATCTGTAATCAATAATACTCAAGAATAGTAATCTGTAATCAACAATAATAGTCTGCAATCAATAACACTCAACAATAATAATCTGTAATCAATAGTACTCAACAATAATAATCTGTAATCAACAATAATAATCTGTAATCAATAATGCTCAACAATAATAATCTGTAATCAATAATGTTCAACAATAATAATCTGTAATCAACAATAATAATCTGTAATCAATAATACTCAACAATAAAAATCTGTAATCAACAATAAAAATCGGTAATTCAATCTTAAAAAAACAAATATATGGGATTTACAGCCTACCTTTAATTAATTAGTTCAAACGATGATATTTTACCAGCTGATGCCCTGTTCTCCGCTCGGGGAGCTATCACGCATGGAGGATCATGTTTTGAAACGTGCTTGCTTGCTTGCAACTCTGATCTCTAAAACGGCTCTAACGATTTCCTTCAAATGTTGCAAATAACTATGTTCTGGGATAAAAATCAGTTCTAGACAGATCTCATCACCAGGAAAAATAATATAATATAAAAACTAAAATGAAAAGTTAAACAATTAACATTAGTCTTATGGAGTTTAAAATCAAAACAAAAGAATCTTAACAACTGTTCATAATCAACCAGAGAACTGTCAAAGTAAGACTCATGTTGTTTATAATTTTTAACATGTGGTTTCCTGAGATCAGTGACTAAAAATGTTGGTGAAGATTGCATATATAGAGTGGTCATATCCGGAATAAAGCAAAGGGACATTGAGCTATAAATAACAACTGGAGTGACCTTAAAATGCATAAAAAGGCAAATGAGCTATACAAATCTGATAATCATTTGGGGAAAGTGATGAAATATTACTCCAAGTCATCTAAACAAACAAACAAACTGACCTTCCCCGAGCACATCTCAGCCCCCAAGTTAAATTAATAAGATTAACATTTCAACTTTAAAGGCCCATAGGGAGGATCTCTGATTGTGGATGTTTTACAAAACCCCAAAAGGTACATCTTAAGGATAAGAGCTTTCGATTGATACCAATAAAAATAATAATTTTGGGGACTTGACATCGCCGAACATAAATCAAGAAATACTTTTAATATTTTAGGTAGGTAAATATTAATAACTAGTAGCCTGTCACGGCTTCGCTCGCGATCACAACGTAATATTATACTGACAATCCCGTATAAATATTGTGTTACCGTTCCAAAGCCAACATGGCCTGCTGATTAACTGTGTTTACTCTATCCAGCTGATTGCTTAAAACTTATAGTTATTTCCCAATGTTAAGCTTATGGGAAAAAACTCAACTTTAAGGGGTCCCAGAGCCTCACTCACAAATTATTTCTCTATAAAAAAAGTTTCCTGCACAACTTCACGTTAGGCTCTTTCCAATGACACCAAAAACATGAAAATCGGTTCAGTAGTTTAGGAGGAGTGATTGTCACAAAAAACCTGCTCGCCTATTAAATAAGTACAGATAGATTATTTAGTGCATATCTAATTTTTATTTTTATTTTTTTAAATAGTTATAAATGTTTATTCACGTATTTAACTTTGACAAAGTTCACACTCACGCACTCCTGCAGCCAGTACCTGACTCACCTCCTGAAGGCCCCAGGATGACTCTGAGCAGATGCGCGGATGGACCACGGGTCCGCGTCGTCAGGGGTCAGGGCAGTCGGCCCCCACCGGCCCGGGACCCGCCCAGTATATATACCTACTGACACGCTGCCGGATTCGATTTTGGCAACACCCGCGACAGGTAAGTCACATTCTGTGTTTTTTATTCAATTATTTTGTAAGAGGGTAAAAAGGGGATGACCAACTTAAGGACTTTGGACAACTTCAAATTATTCTATTTAAACATCATAAGGACATAAGGTTAATATAATATCCCAGGAGTTTTTCTGACCGAACCTCCTCCTTCAATTAATTTTATAACTGGTTTTATGTTTGTTGGTGTCAGAGAAGTTGTTTCCTACTAATTTTTAATAGGGTTGTTCAGTGAGCCCCAGCCCCCCCATCAAAATTCGTCCTTTGCCATAAAATTAACATTGGGAATTATTTAATTGAATTGAAACAGCTGTTGACAAAGCCAATTTAAAGTGAGAAAAGATTATTAAAAATGACGAAAAAATAAATTGAAACCGTAACACAATTTGTATTAAACTAAGTTGTGAGGGTGAGTGTGTGGTTTTATTAAAGCCCAAAGCGGTCAAATTTGCATTAATGTTGAGTTTACCTATTGTAAATATACTAAGTGTTAAGGCCAAGGCAATATTTTACAACTATAAGGTTGAGTCTCTCTCTAGATAGGCATGGATAAAGGATAGCTAAGATAATACAGATTATTGGTTTTTACCAAGCTTTGCTCGATTTCGAGCAACATCTTTCCTAGTTTAAAGTTTAACCTATAACAACGTAACATGTCTGTTTTACTAATAAATACAATTACTTCATATTTCTTATTTACATTTCATTACAGTGTACAAAATAGTTATTAAAGATCGAGCCAATAGTTTATACATTTGATTTTTTGATTACATTTGACAGTTTGATTTATACACCGTACTGGTAAATGACTAAATAAATAAAATCGGTAAATTAATTTAATTATCTTATCTTATCTTATCTTATCTTATACTATCTTATCGACTGATGGACGATTACAGCGTCATCTTGAATATATTTTATATTACTCGATTACAATTTAGCAAATAAACAACTCCGTAACTGATTATTGTAAAATATTTGTAAATCATATTTAGTAATTATACCAGCCTTTGTTACAGATTCATTTATTATATCACTGGTATGACTTGAGCCACAGCTTTTAAAATGTTTGAATCAAATCGCCTACCCGGTAAATTGTTAAGGCAGCGAAACTACGTAGTTGGAGACACTAAGTAAATACCCCGGTTGCAGCACACCTGCGCACTCAGAGAAATTCCAATGCATGTATATGTTTCTCGCTACCATAAATACCCCCGTCGCAGCAAACCTGCGTACTCAGCGAATTTCCAATGCATAATATATGTCTTAATACCACAAAAAGCCGCATACCAAGTTTCATAAAAATATATTCACATAAAAGCGATTTTAATTATTCTCCTTAGAATAACATTGGTAATGAGTACGTAGGTTTGCTGAAGCAAGGAACACAAACAATTGGTTTTTATGCAAATATAAATGTAATTTAACTAGGCGAAGCCACGTACCAAGTTTCAACTATATTCACTCATAAATAAGCACTATATGACATTTTAGTTATTCTCCATAAGAATAACATGGAGGCTGAGTAAGCAGGTTTGCTGCAACAAGGGAAAAATGGGTTTTACGCAACTATCAATATAACTCAACCAAGTGAAGCTATATACCAAGTTTTATTAATTTATGTTCATAATTAAGGGAGTCATTACATTTTACTTATTCACCATAATAATAACATGGGGGCAGAGTACGCAGGTTTGCTGCTACGGGAATAATCAATAAAAATCAATATTTTGTGCAAATATCAATATACCAGTACTACGTGAAGCCACATACTAAGTTTCATTAACATACATTCATAAATAATCGAGATATCAAATTTTATTTATTCTCCATAAGGATAACATTGGACAACGTACTGTGTTTAGCACTTTGAATATCTTAGCAACGGATGGGCGTAGAATCACAATTTAAATACCAAAATGATTGTTTTGTGGAACTGAACAGATTGGTAAAAGCAAATGTGAAGTTTACATTAAAATAAACTTAGGAAAAGCCAAAAACCTTTTTCCCGTAAGATTAACATTGAAGATTTTATAAGTAGGTTTTTTGGATTTTCTTCGCAACCACTTAACCTAGGTTAATAATTCAAAATACTATATTATTTATTTTTTTAAGCTCTATAACATGGTCAAAACCAAAATTAAGTTTTAAAAAAATTATAGAGTGAAATATGCAAAAAACTGATTTTTGGAAAATTTAAAACCCCCATAAACCCCCTTCCCATGGCCCGAATTTTCTGGTTTTCGAACTTAAAGTCATGAATGTCATTTTACACATTTGAGCCAAATTTCATCGAAATCGGACGGTTTTTACTCAAGTTATCGCATTCACGGACACATATATAGATATATATAAATTTGAACGAATGGTGTTTTTGTCATCTGGGGACCTCAAAACAAAAAATTATCATGGTCTCGGGCTTAAGTCTTACCATGAGACCTACGGTAATAGCTTCTTCCCTATAGGGGAAATTCGCTAAAACCACTCACCAAGTTTAATAAAAATAGATGAATAAATAAGTTATATAGAGCATTTTATTTATTCTTCATAAGAATAACATTGAAGGCTGAGTACGCAGGTTTGCTGCAACAAGAAAGATATGAAATGCGTTTTTGGCAATTATCAATATCATTTAACCAAGTGAAGCTATATACTAAGTTTTATTAATCTATGTTCATAATTAAGGGAGATATAAAACTTTACTTATTCTCCATAAGAATAACATTAGGGATGAGTATGTAGGTTTGATACTACGAGGATAATGAACAAAATATTACATTTTTGTGCATATATCAATATACCACAGTTAGGTGAAGCCACACACCAATATTCATTAATATACATTACCTTATTCTACATAAGGATAACATTGGACAACGTACTGTGTTCAGCACTTTGAATATCTTTGCAACGGTTGGGCGTTCAGTCTCAATTTAAACACAAAAATAATTTTTATTTAGAGCTTAAGGTAATGAATGGTAGCAACAAATGTGCAGTTTTCAGAAAAATGAACTGAGGAAAATCTAAAAACTATTTTTGAAAAGATTAACATGGGACATTTTATGAATAAGTTTTTTTTTTCTCCACAACCACTTAACCAAGGTTAATGATTCAAAATACTAAATTCTTTGTTTTTAAGCTCTATAAAATGGTCAAAACCAAAATAGTGTATTTTAAAATAATAAAGTGAAAAATGCAAAATACGGTTTTTGGAAAATTTTAAACCCCCATAAAACCTCCTTCCCATTGTCCGATCTATCTGGTTTTCAAACTTATGAACTTTCGAAGTCATGAATGTAATTTTACACATTTGCTTTAATGCGAGCAGTGTTTGCGTGCAAAGTGGATCTTGGAATCCCGCAAAAGGATTTTCTGAAACTTTGTAAATTTTGTTGTCTCAGAAATCGATTGTGAAATCCCTTACTCCAGGAAAAATAAAAATTGTCTTGTAAACTTATTTGAAAATTGAAAGTAGGGAGTTTTGGGCGTCTTGCTAGATAAGCGTCTTCAACTGGTTCGAATCCCGGGATGTCCATTATCTTTATTTTAGCGAATTGCCCCTCTGGAGAAGAAGTTATTACCATAGATTACACGTACTCCTTAGGAGTATGTTTAATCTATGTTATTACCGTATAGTAAGACTTAAATCCGAGACCATGATAAGTTTTTGTTTTGAGGCCCCCGATGCCAAAAACACAATTCGTTCAAATTTGTATGTATGTATATTTTTCATACACGTGAAACAATCCATAATTATATATACTTTTCCATAAGCACGTTAACTCTCGTAAAAACAGACTGATATTAATGAAATTTGGTACAGATGTGTAAAGTAGCATTTATTTTAACGAGTTCAAAATCGAGACACATCGCATTGGGGGTTTTGTACCCTAAAACTATTTTATTCTTTATTTTTCAAGTATCATTTTATTAATATCAAATTTTTTTGCACCAATGGATTCGGCTTGAAAAACAAACAATTTTGGTGTTTCGATCGTCACTCTACGTCTATTGATTCCCGATATATTGAAAAGGTAAACACAATATCTACGTTGTCCAATTTTAATCTTACGGAGAATAAGTAAAATTATACAACTTGCTTATTTGTGAACATATATTGGTATCACACGGTAATTTCATTTGGATATGCTCTATCCACATAAAATACCCCCGAAGCAGCCTACCTGCATACTCAGCCTTATGTAAACATATGGGAAATAAATACTTTATTTCTTCCTATTTTTGAATAGTACCTGGGGGAAAAGCTTTGCTCGAGAAAGGTCAGTCAGTTTGTTTGGATTACTGGGAGTAATATTTCACCACGTTCCTCTACTGACGAGAAGATTTTCTTAGCTCATTTGCCCCATTTCAGCATGTTTACGGACACTCCAGTTGTTATTTACAGCTCAATGTTCATTTGATTCATTTTGGATTTGACGACTACATAGCTGATGTAATCTTCTCTCAATGGTTTTAGTTACTCCTCTCAGGTAAACACATATTAATAATTACATTTCAAGTACCTGGGGCCGAGCTTTGCTCGGGGAATTCTTTTGTAAAATGAATCATTTCGTCGTGACTGTTCGTCAGATTATTGCAGTGCCCGCATATTTTAGCATACTAACCACACAACCACGCTGGCAAACTGGTTGCATGACAAGTTATTTGAAGGCACATAGTGTTATCTGTCAGGGGCCTGGTTCATAGTTTTATCCAGAGTTTTAATATTATAAATTATCTCAGAGTTTTAACATGCCTGTTAGTTTTAACAGGGCCTGTATTACAGGTAACTTCTCTTCTCTGTATTATTGGTTAAAATTATAATAGTGCGTTTCATAAGGTTGTATAACTGTAAAACTATTTCCAGGCGATTTACCTGTATTACAAGTTCATTTTAAAAGAGTTATAAAGTGATGAGTTTCATAGATGGACATTAATTATAGTTTGAGCTGATACAGATAATCTTGATTCGTATTAGTTCCACGGGCTAACCACAGAATACAACACACACAACTGGCATAGTGTTTATAAATTATTTGCGGGGCGAAGCCGGCGGGAACAGCTAGTTTTAAATAAAATCTTTAGACATTTTAGAACCGTTCTCTTTTAGCGAATTTCCCCTATAGAGAAGAAGCTATTACCGTAGGTCTCATGGTAAGACTTAAGCCCGAGACCATGATAACTTTTCGTTTTGAGGTCCCCAGATGCCAAAAACACCATTCGTTCAAATTTTTATATATGTACTTATATATATATATATATATATATATATATATATATATATATGTGTGTGTGTGTGTGTCCGTAAGCACGATAACTCTCGTAAAAAAGGTCCGATCTTAATAAAATTTGGTACAAATATGTAAAGTACCATTTATTTGAACGAGTTCGAAAACCAGACAAATCGCACCATCCGAAGGGGGGTTTTGGGGGGGTTTCGTACCCCAAAAATGTTTTTTTTTGGAGTTTTCAATGTAATTGTTATTTAAATCAAATTTTAATTCATACCATTAAATTCAGCTTAAAAAAACAAACAATTTGGTATTTAGATCATTGCTCTACGTCAATTGGTTACTGAGATATTGAAAGTGCTAAACACAGTACGTTGTCCAATGCTATTCTTATGGAGAAAAAGAAAAATTTTATATCTCGGTTATTTATGAACATAAACTGACGAAACTTGGTATATCGCTTCATCTGATTGTGGTTTGTTGTTGTTTGAACAAAAAAACAACTTTTCGTCTATGGTTCCCGTAGCAGCAAACCTAGGTACTCGGTCCCCATGTTATTCTTATGGAGAATAATAAAAATGTTATATATCGCTTATTTATGAATGAATATGGATGAAAATTGGTACGTGACTTCACTTAGATGAGTTCCGTTGATATTTGCAGAAAAACCCATTATTTTGTGTTCCTTGTTGCAGCAAACCTGCATACTCATCCCTAATGTTATTCTTATAGATAATAATGAATATTTTAAATATCGCTTATTTATTAATATATTTCTTATGAATTCTGGTAAGAGGCTTAATGTGTTATCAAGACATATATATTCATTGGAAATTCGCTGAGTACGCAGGTTTGCTGCAACGGGGGTATTTAAACATACTAAATATAAATGTTTAATATTAAAAATAAATGTACTGAGTATGCAATTAAAATTACAATGTGATACTAGCCTAAGTAATGATAGTAAACAATAAATCCCAGGATTCATTTGTAATACAGGTAGAATTTTACAGGTGATTTTAGGATTGTAGAATAATTTTTATGAAAAAGATTTTACAGGAATTTTATTTTTTATTTTACAAGTCCTGTATTACAGTAATTTTATGAAACGGGCCCCTGTAATTATATATGGATCCATTATTTATTATTTATTTTGTTTTGGGTTATTGAAATTTATTTTTGTCTCAATATTTCTACTTACTTTGTAGGCCTATTGAATTTTTCATGTGAAGAATAAAGGGTGCTTCAAAACGTGGTTTAAAAAAACATTTGCTTGCACAATCTACTCAAGTATATTATCACGGCAGAAATTGATGTTACCATAATATTGTAGGATTTCCGTCACAGTTTGCTACCAATACTACGATATTTATAAGACAAAATAGGTCGATCTGTGTAACATCTTTATGTTTAGGTGCATTACTATAGAGTTACAATTGTAACTGTGGTTGGACGATAAATGCAAATATAAATAAAGCCTCCTCCTTCATAAAATATTGCCTGTGGGAAATGTAACCATAAAGCACCATATTTATAAACAAATCATTCAACTTTTATTTAAATTATTTTGTACACGACTTCATTGTTTAATAGCCAGTGACGACCATTCGTAATTTCATGAAAGATACACTTTGTATTAATTTTAAGTAGCAACTTCTATTACTATAAAATATGTAAAAATCAATAAGCTGTAGATTAGGAAGATATCACTTCAGAAGAGCCCAATTAAAAAGCAATTGTCGGAAACACGAAAAAATTCAGCTTTTACAATAGAATCTAATCGAAGTCTTCTGCATTCCAGGATGCTTCTCCTGCTGCTCCTTGCAGCCTCTCTGGCACACTCTTGTACGGGGGGCGTGTACCCCGGGGCCCTCTCCACCTCGGAGGCCCACGGACCCC
The DNA here is from genome assembly GCA_963675035.1 of Allygus modestus. Taxonomy (NCBI): domain Eukaryota; kingdom Metazoa; phylum Arthropoda; class Insecta; order Hemiptera; family Cicadellidae; genus Allygus; species Allygus modestus. The sequence continues at coordinate 15,506,571 of OY776116.1, forward strand.
TGGCCCGTCTGGCGCTGGACTCCATGGCTGCCGGCGGAGGGCTGCGGTACCTAGGAGCGCCTGGAGCGGCCGTGCCTGTTACCCACGAAGTAGCTCCAGTGCCAGTAACCGTTCCATTCGCAACAGTTCCAGTCGCTCATGCTCGATATGCAGCTCCTGTGGGCCTGGTCCATCACGTGCCTACCGTCGCGGATGTTCCTATCACAAAATATTTCTCTCAGCCAGGCTTCGTGCAGAAGTTCGTTGACGTGACTAAAACCAAATTCGCCACTGCCAAGCTTCAAGTCAGACGACCGGCGATACAGAAGCAGTTTTACGACATCGAAGAACACACAGTGGTGAGACCCGTCGGGTCAGCTGTTGTCGAGTTGGAAGAACCTATTTCTAAAAATGTTGTCTCTCCGTTTACGGTCGTTCCATCTGGCCAACACACCGTCGCGAGGTATCAGCGTCCAATCGCGTACCCTGTTAACGCTTATCCGTTTGTGTCGTCATATCCTTTTCAAGTTCCGGCACAAACGTATCCCCCTTTTTTCATCCAACAGACACAAGGCATTGCCCAGCTGCCTCAACGACCACAAATCCCGCAACAGTCTCCAATACCTCAACAGCCCCAGTTTCCACAACGTCCTCAACTACCTCAACAGCCCCAATTTCCACAACGGCCTCAAATTCCTCAGCAGCCTCAGTTCCCTCAACAACCTCAAATTCCTCAGCAGCCTCAGTTCCCCCAACAACCTCAGATTCCTCAGCAGCCTCAGTTTCCACAACAGCCTCAAGTTCCTCAACAACCTCCTCAACCACCTCAACAGCTTCCATCTTTCCCACAACCGATCAGCCCTTCTGAGGATTCAGAGTCAAACGAGTTTGACTTTTCGGATACCGTGGTAGTAGATAATCCGGAATTGGGGAGATCGAGAAACTCTAATGATGAGGAACAACAACAACAAGACAATACAACGCAAAACGATGAGAACACAACCCAAGAACGTTCAAGGAACGAAAACACTGATCAGCCTGAAAATCAATTTGAAACAGCTTCGGATCAGGACATTTTGAATGAATTTCAGACCCGACAACTTTTGAGGCAGTTTTTTAGTCAAAACAATTTTATTTCGTCGGATCGAAGCGTTCAAAGAATTTCTCAAAACCTGAAACAAACACGACCTGAAGAAATCCAAAATCTTCAAAAGGCAAATTCTAACGAGGCCAACACAAAATATAGATCAGAAGAAAGTTCCGAGTCTGCTACCCAAGGATCCTCTTCCACAGAATCGCCGAATACTTCCTCATTTCGGTCACTGAACCCACAAGGTCTTCAAAGTCAACCGACTAGATTGTTTGCCAGCGAGGGTCAGATCGCTTCTACTCGAGCGTTAAGTCCCGAAGAAGCCCAAAACAATCAACAGAAGCTCATAGAACTTTTGACTGGAAGAGGGGAGATCTCAGAATTGCAGCTTTCGAGGTCGGGAGTGAAGATCTCTCCCGTAGGGGACGCTGGGGTGGTGAGGGGGCGTGTGTTATCGGTCACCCCTGCCCCTCGGACCGCCGAGGGGGAGGAGCGCGTGTCCACTAGGAGGGTGGTGGTCAGTAGACCAGTCCAGACCTTGGAGGAGGTCGACGTCCAACAGCCCTTCGCTCAGGTGGAGAGAGTCGCAGTTCACGCGCCCGCCCTACTCAAGACCGCTCACACCCATGTCGCCCGGGTGCCCGTGCTAACGCCGACCCTGGCCCCCGTTCTCTACCACTAATCAAACATTCCCGTGCATATCTGCACCACTGTACCAGACAGTAATTACCATACTTGAACAGTTCCTAACCAGTTTGAATTTCAGCTCAGTAGGTTGTTTCAATTTATCACCACTAGTTACTATTCACGTAACTTCGTCATTTAAACCCATTTGATTCCAAAAATAGTTTAGTTTAATGTTAGTAATTAGAGTTTAGTTATTCCTCGACCAATCACTATATCCATTTTTTTATTGAAAATATATTTCTACTTGTAAATATGTCATTTGTCATGTTAAACATTCTTCAACAAATATTGATATGTTGATCACTTTTAAATTAGTCAAGATTATTTTTTTTCATATAATTCCATTTAGCTTCAAAGCTTACAATTTACTGATATATCCAGTAAAGCATTATGTAAATGAATGTGATTATATTAATTTATAAAATAAAATATATATATTCATCAGGAACAGTTATTTTACCCATTACTTGTTGATATTTTGTGAGTGATGTATATTTGTATTCACTGAATATATGTTTAGCTTAGATATTAGATTTGGTGAATAGAAAACGTAATTTAACTATTATGACTGTCAAATATTGGATGAACGAAGCGAGTCCCTGAACTCCACAAAATGCATTCAAATTTTTTTCTCAAGAACGCTTTAGTCTATTTCAGTCAAATTTGGTACATGAATTCTTTACTTTGATTTTAAGGTTAAGTTCGTTAACTGGCCCATCCACTTTCACCCTTTGCGTACGGCGACCCTTTAAAATCGGCAAAAAAATACAACTCCGTTACCGTAGGTCCGATTGAAAATCTTCCTCACAATTTTACTTAAGACAAGATTTTAAACCACCCTTTTGCAACCCTCCGTCGCATCACAATTAATTGGATGAACGAAGTGAGTCCCTATACTCAACAAAATTCATTCACTTTTTTTGTGTTTAAGTAGTATAACTCAAGAACGCTTTCTATTTCAGTCAAATTTGGTATACGAATTCTTTACTTTAATTTTAAAGTTTCGACAGATTTTAACTCTGTCGTATATATTAACATTTATAATCACATTAAAATTAATTATCTTACAAGTTGAATACGTATTGACGGAAATAATTTTAAAATAAAATCTTTGTTCATCCTCTTACGGGAAGTATGAGCGTACACTTCACGCGGAATATTACTGTACTGCTGAGTGACTGAGATAACCAGCTGGGCCATATCGAGCTTCAGTTTGACTTATCAGAGGATGGAAACAACAGATGAAAATCTCTCTCTACTCCAACTGTGAAAACAGTTCCCACAGGCCAAGATATCCCGCGAGAAGTGTACACCTAGTCTAATATCATAATTTGTTTAGCATATTTTAATTTTCAGTAATCAGCTGACTATATAACTAGGTGTCCTTGGGTTACACATGGAAGATATATGAACAGCGTAGCGTTAGAGGCACGTAAGTTGGCACAAACAGAAATAACCAAACTATTACCTTTTTGCGAACGTTTGCATAAAATTCAGTCTTAGAAACTTATTTTCCATATGTTTTGTTTCTTAATCGTGTTTTCAATGACAGCTGTTGTTGCAGGTGTACCTGCAATGTAAATTGCGACAGTTTTAAAGGCAATTACTTGCATCCAAACTTAACAATTTGATTGCTGGTAAACAATTTGTTTTGCAATTTATTTGTAAACAAGAACTATCTGACAGCTTGAGGAAACTGTAAACAAGCGGCACATGTGGGTAAACCACGTTTGTAATGTGACTAGTATACAAAAAGTAGTTGAAATGAATAGTACACTCGTGTGCCAACTTAGTGTCTCTTACTCTAACACATTTTAGTGGAAGAATATTCATGTGCACGTGATGAGCACTTTATCTCCTACACGGAAGGTTCCATATCGGTCGATATCGAAACATTTTATCAACCGGTTGCTTGTTCGTTTTATCGAATGAACTCCGTCTGCGGTAGTTCTTTTGTGGTTTAAAAGAAAAAATGGTGGTTCAATTCAAAGTCAAGCAGATATAAGTTAAAGAAGTTGAGGATACAATGTTATAAATTGTAGTTCTACAAATGGATTTAATTGTAAACAACAAAAAAACAAATTTGGTTGCAATTCACGACAAAATTATAGTAACATTACCTAACCTAACTCCGCAGAGTACTGTATGGTGGTTGTTCGTTGTATAACATAATTACAAATAAATGGGTTTGTATACACAAAATAAAGTTGAATTAAACATAAATTCCAGACCTCAAAAAGTAAACGACAAAGGTACGGTAAGTTTTAACCCCCAAAAAATTAAAGTATAATCATTCAGTATAGTTATAGGTCTAATTAAAAAAAAATCAGACCTTAAAAAGTATACATCAACAGTAGGATTTTAATCCGGGACCGTCATGAATCCGACAACATTCACTGAGTTACCGTATCATGTCCAACATTTTGAAAGTTACAAATCATCAAGCAGAGAGCAACGATTATAAATTAATTCGATAGAACAAACAAACAATTGGTTGATAAAATTGTTCGATATCGTAACAAACGACATTAGCGATATTGAACCTCCCATGTAGGCAATAAAGTGCTCACTTAATATTATACAGTCCTCTTACTTATTCCTGGGATGCAATGGCAAAAGTTAGCTTTAAACAGGCAGGCAGCTGAACTTGCTTCTGTAATGTGTTTTTTACAAGCAACATCAGTTAAGGTTCAATTAAATAATTTTTATTCATACATAGGCATAATATTGGAACTTTGAAAGCCCAGGGGGCTGAGCCCTGAATGTTGATGGTTTCCAAATCCCCAAAAGGTACACATCAGTTAAGGGCCCTCAAATAACACATAATTATCATTGAAGGCCAAACAGATTTGCCAGTATCTTGCTCACCAAAATCAGCTTTTATTTAATACTAATAGCCTGTCGCGGCTTCGCTCGTGATCACAACGTAATATTATATTATAGTACCTGGGGGGCCGAGCTTTGCTCGGGTGAAGGCCAGTCAGTTTGTTTAGATGACTTGGAGTAATATTTCACCACTTCCCCCTACTGATAATCAGATTTGTATAACTCATTTGCCTCTTTTCTACATTTTTAAGGTCACTCCAGTTGTTATTTATAGCTCAATGACCCTTTGATTTATTTTACTACTCTATATATGTAATCTTCACTCAAATATTCTAATCTGTGCTCTCAGGAAACCACATGTTAATACTCATACACAACATGAGTATTACTTTGACAGTTCCCTGGTTGATTATGAACAATTCTTTTGTTTTGATTTGAAACTCCATAATGTTAATTTTTTTAACTTTTCATTTTACTTTTTTTACATTATATGATTTTTCCTGGGGATGAGGCCTGTCTAGAGCCTATTTTTATCCAAGAAATTAGTTATTTCGAACATTTGAAGGAAATCGTTGGAGCCGTTTTTGAGATCAGTGTCGCAAGCAAGCAAGCAAGCAAGCAAGCGAACCTTACTCACATTAGAGAGGATAGGATTATTCGTCTGTTTAAGTAAACAAAATCTTTTATTCATAAGGAATAAACTACAACTTTGAAGGCCTGTGGGGCAAAGCCCGAGGTCTTTTATTACAGGAATTGGTGAAAGGGGGTGACTACATAAAAAACACTTAATTTTGACACATCGTTTGTAAAAATCCGTCCATTATTAACGGAGGAGTAGTGTTTCGTAGAAATCGCCTTCACGTATTATATATAAGGACTAGTAGAATGTGTACCCGTTATTCGCACGGGTAACAGCTGTAATGAAAACAAATATATCAGCTGTTTGACATTTTTTATTTTTATTATTTTTTTTCTATAACTTTATTTGTAATTTTACAATCTGTTCAAAAAGGATGGAACAATCAGCAAAAAAGATAAAATAAATTACATAACATGGGCAAGTTGCTGTCCAATAACAGATCTTGTGTCAAACATACTTCCAATTTAAAATATTAAGTAAATCTGTATGGCAGTTCAAGCACTTTAACATTTTTCTTGAGCCTGTTAGTAAACTCGCTATTGTCAAGGAGGTTAACCGCTAAAGAATTTGGATGTTGTTCTAATTTTCTTTGGTAAATCTGGGTGTATCGTGTAATTTTGTCTTTTATGGTTGGAATTTTCAGATCTTCATGAATAGTTTTATTTGAAACAAACCAAGGAGCACAGATAATTTTTCTCAATGTTTTTGACTGAAATCTTTGCAAAATTTCAATATTAGATTGGCTTGCTGTTCCCCACAGCTGTATACCATATGTCCACATAGGCTTTATCATAGTTTTGTACAATGTAATTTTGTTAGTCAATGATAATTTAGATTTTCCACAGATTAGCCAATTGAGTTTTCTAATTTTTATTTCCATTTGTTGTCTTTTACACCATATATGATTTTTCCAATTTAGTCTTTTATCAATGTGAATTCGTAAATATTTAACACTTTCAACTTCAGTCAAAGCAACGTTGTTTATAAATACGGGGGGACAGTCTACTTGTCTAAGAGTAAAGGTGATGTGGGTGGAAATACATTAAATGAAATTGAAATTAAGTGTGTTTAAACTCATCCCTTTTTAGCGAATTTCCCCTATAGGGAAGAAGCTATTACCGTAGTTGGCATGAAAGGACCTAAGCCCGGGACCATGATAACTTTTCGTTTTGAGGTCCCCAGATACTAAAAACACCATTCGTTCAAAACCGTATGTATATATATGTGTGTCCGTGAGCACGATAACTCTCGTAAAAATTATCCGATTTTGACGAAATTTTGTATAAACGTTTAAAGCAGCATTTACATATTGACCTATCCGAAGGGGTATTTTGGGGGGCTTTTGTACCCCTAAATGGGTTTTTTGAGTTTTTTACTTATAATTTTTGAAATGGTCAAATTTTAGTTTTGTCCATTAGAACCAGCTTAAAAATACGCATAATTTGGTGTTTTGATCATTGCTCTACGTAAAATGGTTACAGAGATATTGAAAGTGCTAAAGACAGTACATTGTCCAACGTTATTCTTATGGATAATAAGAACAATTGTATATCTCGCTTATTTATCAACTTATCCTTATGAAACTTGATAAATTGCTTCATATCATTGTGGTCTATTGATATTTGCACTAAAAAAATTTTGTTGGCTGATAGTTCCCGTAGCAGCAAACCTGCGTACTCATCCCATGTTATTCTTATGGAGAATAAGTAAGTGTTATCTCCCTTAACTATGAACATAAATTAATAACACTTGGTATGTGGCTTTACCTACTTGATTTATATTGATATTTGTATAAAACCCCATTTTTTGTCTTTCTTGCTTCAGCAAACCTGCGTACTCAGCCGCCTTGTTATTCTTATGAAGAATAATTAAAATGTCATAAATTGTTTATTTATGAATGTACATTGATGAAACTTGGTGTGTGGCTTTATGTGGTATTAAGTTACATATATATGCATTGGAAATTTGCTGAGTACGTAGGTTTGCTGCTACGGGGGTATCTTTATATTTGTGCCCTTAAGAAAAATCTTATCAAAAAACTAATATGTTTCCTCCAATTTGCTCACCGAGACCTTTCATTCTAGTATGGGGTTGATGGGTGTCAGACTTATGGGTTTCTCAAAATTTCCTGGGTAAATGAGGCTTTATCTAAATATATAAAAGAGGAAGTATGTGTATATATATATATATATATATATGTATATATATATATATATATAAATATATGTATGTATGTAGCCTATGGACTCCGAAACCGCTTGACAGATTGTAATGAAACTTTCAGGCATTATTAAGCATTATTCAAGGATGGTTTGTGTGAAGTTTGGTGCAAATCTGTCCAAAGGGCTCCGACCCAGAGGGCATACAAGGGTGCAGTGTCAGGTTTTAGAAATTTAGTGTTTACAAAATTAACAGCTGTAATTAGTAAACAACTTAATTTGGGCACAGAAACGCGCGCCGGGAAACTGCTAGTATATAGATAAAAGGTATGTTTAGGGATGAATATATTTTGTTCATGCTATATTAGCTGGTGTCCCGGTCTACGCTCAGAAATTTAGTAGACGTAGAGCCATATGTTTTGAATAGTTTATATTGACCACCTAAATAAAATGTAACTATATAAGATTAACATTGGAATTTTGAAGGCCTGTGGGGCAAAACCCTGAACGTGGATGTTTTTTAAACCCCCAAAAGGCACATCTAAAGACCTTTCGACTGATACCAAATATATCAATAGTTTTAATAGTCAAAAATCGCCGTACAAAAATCAAGAAATTCTTTTAATAATACAGGGTGCGGCAAAATTCAGTAACTGCCCAAAGTTGCCACCTTCATTTTCATACACTTTTATATACATATTTTATACATTGTTATCACTGTTTACACTTTTGGTTACACAACTGTGGTGTAAAGGGTTGAACTCATCTGCTATTAGTTCTCTCAAATAATCCAAACTTCGAAATGTAATCTATTAATGACCAAGCAGGCCACTCAATACACAAAACACATAATTCTCGCCAATTCGAAAATAACGCAATACCAGATGAGATAACCAAGAGATAAACAATGTTGCTCACCTGGTTTGCAGCGGTTTTTGCCGCACTCTGTATATAGATTTGACATTCCTTCAATCCTAAATATCCTCCTTTTCCTCTTGTTTTCGATCCTAAACTCGGCCTAACTATTAAACCCACTCGACCTACTCCACTACAAACCCAAGGTCGCCGATGGCCGGGTACACAGTCGTTATCAGCAGAGCGAGACGTGTTATCAGCCGGGGAGAGGAGCCCCGGAGGAATGCGCCAAAACAGGGATGTCGGGAGAAAGTGGCGCAGGAGGCAGACCTCCAGTGGTCTCCAGTGACCAGTGCCGTGCGCCACCGCCAGTGCCTCTGTGACCAGTGCCACCGCCCATGTGACCGACCAGGGTCAGAGGTTAGTGTCTAGCGATAATGTTAGGTTATGTGGTTGTGGTTGCGGTTATGTTAGTGTTATGTTGTTGAAGGATCGGATTCACAGAGGAAGACTCAAAGATCCACTCGTCAACCGCTTACTGTGTGACCCTTGTAGTTGGGTAAACCATTTACAAGATCCCGAAGTCCTCCCTCAATACCCATTCATTTGGTTTCTTGCAACCTAACAAAGCCTATCACCCCGGGTCTCTGTCAGTCCAGTTGTGCTTAGCAGTCGCCTCAGACTGATTGTTGAATTTACACCCCTGACTCTCGTTTGTAATTACAAAAGTAAATATGTTTTCTAAAGAGCCGTGTTCAGTTATCAAAGCGATTACCTGCTTAACCCGACTTCTGCCCAACTTCACCAACCAGTTAGTAAAGTGAGCGCTGATGTCTTCCACCAGTATTTTGACAAGCGCTTGTCCAGAGTAACCATGCAACTGATGTCGAATTGATGTCCCTAGACCATTGGTTAATAGTGTGATTTAGCAGTTGATGCAATTGGTATGGCTGTACGTGTTTTTGCCAGCTCGTTTGTACACTCATTGTTGCTCCAACATGGCCAGGTACCCAACCGATATTTAGAGTTGCGTGATGCAAGATCTATAATCGCCAACAAATCAAGAAATTCTTTTAATGATATAGATTGAAAGCTTTTAAATAAATATATACACACACATATATATGCACGATGTCTTGTTAATTGTTATTTTGTCCCTATAACAAGTGTTGAAAAAAGTGTAGAAAATATAAACGTGTGCTAGTTGTAATTGTTTGAAAATCTTAAACCACCAGAAAAAACAACTAAAATTATAGTCTATGTTGTTGTTATAATTAATTAGTAATCTCAGTAGGAGCTCAATATATTTGAACTACATATTAATTTGTTGAAGTAATTGATCGATTTTGTTAGGAGACAGTTAAATGACGATAGGCACATTAGATATTGAAGAAGAATCAATGTAAAATACATTTCTTGATGATAAAAAAATTTTTGTCAATTTCTTAAGTGAATTCAGTAGTTCATGTTTTTCTTCGATTTTTTTATTTAATCACAATCAATTTATGCTAGGTAAATTATGATGAATATTAACATGAAAACCATTTAAAATAATTTGTTTGTTTACAGAAGGCAATATATAACACTATATAACACTATTCGCAAACAACACATAATTTAGATACGCCTATGTTAACTTGAAAGAGTTACACAAATCTTCTATCTCTTTCAACAATAAACTTACATACCATTGTGATTATCCAGAAAAACATTTCATTTACCCCATAATCTGAATGCTAAAATAAAAAAAATAAAAACATAATTATGTTCTACATTTTAAACAATAATCAAGAATCAAATCGTGATTTCAAGTAAATATTTTTTGAAATGTAACTAGCAGGCGCCCCGTTCTCCGTACGGGGATGTAGCAGGAATAGTTTATTTACATTATAACCAGCTGACGAATTTAATAAATAAAACGTCATAAGATTAACATTGGAACTTTGAAGGTCTATGGGGTCTATGGGGTAAAGCTCTGAAGGTGGAGGGTTTTTAAAAATTCCTAAAGGCTCATCTAGAGAATAAGAGCTTTTCATTGATATCAAACATGTATACAAAATAATATTTTTAGGGGTCAAAAATCACCGAACAAAAATCAAGAATTTTTTGATGATCTATCTATATTATTAATAGGCTACATGCAAAGTTTGTAAACAATAAGGCTTTTTTGTTTTAAGACTTACCCCCACATATTATACACCAAAACGTGCGTCTAGGTGTGCAGATGAGCAAAGTGGCTTTAGATTTTAGATTTAGGTCATAAAGCCTGAAAATATCGTAACAAATTGAAAGTGTGTAACATTTGCAATTTCCAGTTAAAAACCCAGATATTTCGTTTGTTTTTCCACCAAAATAATTGCAGCAGTTATAACATAATTGGCAGCTAATCAGCAAGAATACATTTATTTAAATAAATATAACATTTGTTTACTTATGTTGATTTTTCTTTACTTATCTTTAATTGATTTTTTTAAACTGAATACTTATAAAATCAAAGTTTGCAATGTAATATTCGTGCGAAAACGCACGAGTTCACCTAAAATAGATTAACCTTCTAAAAGTACATATCTTATAATATTAATCCTATAATATTAAATTTTACTGCTTTGCACGTGGTAACACTGATGTATAAGACAGGAACTCGGTTAATGTGTCCTGAAAGACTTCTCTAGGCTCTAATTGCAACCTCACTTTCCATTGTTGTGCTCAGTTACAACTCATGGCGTAACCCAGCAGCCAACAGCTCGCAGCCAGTAGACAGGTAGTTGCTAACTCAAATGCCGTGTTAATTTATTGCAACAACCACACACAGTAGCGAAAGTTCTCAATACGGGATTGTTTATAGCTATGCATTATTGAAGATTGATAAGTTCGTACAGTAGTAAATTGGTTAAAGTGTTTTAAACACGTTTGTGTTTATTGCTAGCTGCTAGCAGGACTCGGTAATCGGACTCGGTCAGATTTTCTTCTAATACTTCTAATTTACATCACCTCATAACGTATTTTACTGCATAACATTAACATTCTAGTAGTTTTTGTATAATGTCTGCAATATATGAGAGAGCTGTTATGCTGTGGTTTCTAATGAGTTAACAGCTGTTAAATTTACAATTTGATTTCTACTCTTTCATAAGATGTACGTTGAAGCTTTGAAGGCCTGTGGGGAGGAGCTCGAAAGACAAATATAAATTATAAAGAAATTTGAAGAGCATAAATACATTGATCGGTTTAAATTAACAATCAAGAATATAATCGGTTCAGTAGATCCGTATATCTCGCTCTTCTAAATAACTACTTGGGTATAAATTTATAGGACTAGCAGCCCCACTCAGCTTCAACAGTGTAAACTATAATTAAAGACAAAGTTTTAAATGTGCTGCTAGTGCTGCATTCTGTCTCGAACCTGCCAAACTATTTCAAATAAGGAACACCTGTTTCAGTCAAACATTTAAAATTTACAATTTAGCTTACACCAGGAAATTTATTTGGCTGCTGACTCATACTATTTAAAAATATTATCTGCCACCCGCCCGAATTCGGGCGACTTTGCAGACGTTCAGTTACAACGGTCTGAATACACTCTAGTTGTACTAAACTGCATTGAATTTGGTATCACTGTAAACGGAAGAGTTCAAGCTTTCTTCCAATGTCTGTCTCGAGAGGTTCTACTCTATGTTGAGAAGAAAACATCTGCGCCAAGATCTGTTACGTCACTGTTTTTTTCTGCCTTCTGTTTTGTTTACGTTTTCGTCATTTATTATTGCTTTTTAGGTTATATTCAATTGAAAATGTTGTTAATTATCATTAAAGTGCATTTATTATTGCCAAATAAAGTGTTTGAGCAAGGTTATTAGTAAAAATATAAGCGATAAGTGATATTGTGTGTCTTGGTTGGTTTTACATGTATCTTTATGGGATTTAGGTTAGTACCATGGTGATCATATTTGGTTTTATCGTCATAGATATTTATCTTATGTATTTTACTAATAATGAGTATATATATTCTTGTCTCTAATTACATTTTGAACAAAATGTATATCTTGAATTTTGTACCAGGTGCACAACCTTTTTTGTACATTTGTGGCTACATAAGGAAAATAAATTTTATTTTGCAATTTCTGGATTTGGTCCTATACTGGATTTTTTGTATATAAAATAAGGACATAAAAGTATGTACTGTAAGACAGTCAATTTTATCTAGTTTACAAAAATGTATAACAGTATACCATTTAGTGATAATTTAAATTTTTTGTTAATTTTAAAATAAAACCCTGTAAGAGAGCTAAAAATCACGTGGCATTTAGACAATTATGACAGGGCACCTAGAGGGTTAAGATGAACAGTACCTGGAGGGCCGAACTTTGCTCGTGGAAGGCCAGTCAGTTTGTTTAGATGGCTTCGAGTAATATTTCACCACTTCCCCCTACTGATTAGCAGATTTTATATAGCTCATTTGCATCTTTTCTGCATTTTAAGGTCACTCCAGTTGTTATTTAGAGCTCCCTTTGATTTATTTTTGATATGACCATTCGGTATATGCAATCTTCACTCAACAATTTTAGTCACGCTGTCAGGAAAGCACATGTTAACAATTATAAACAACACGAGTATTACTTTGGGTGAGCACTTTTTCGTCTACAACATTTAGAGGTTGTGACGTCACGACCAGAACCACCGAATCATCAACCGATTGTTTGTTTGTTTTATCGAATGAACTTTCAACTACGATTGTTATTGTTTTGTGGTGGAAAAGCATAAATGGTGATTCGATTAAAATTCAAGCAGATATAAGGTAAATCAAAAGTTGTGGATACAGTGTTAAATTGGATCTAAAAATTGATGTACGTGAACAAACAACTAGGTTGCAGTTCACGACAAAATTATAGTAACCTAACTTAACCTAACTCCGCAGAGCGCTGAATGGTGGCTGTTAAATGGATCTAAAAATGGATGTACGTGAACAAACAACTAGGTTGCAGTTCACGACAAAATTATAGTAACCTAACTTAACCTAACTCCGCAGAGCGCTGTATGGTGGCTGTTCGTTGTGCAACATAATTACAAATAAAGGGATTAGTATAAGTAAATAAAAGTCAAACCTAAAAAAGTTAACAAAAAAAGTGAGATTTAACCCCGAACAAATCAAAGTAATCTTTAAAACACATTTCAGATTTCAAAAAGTAAACATCAAAAGTAAGATTTGAACACGGGACCGCACGATCGTGCATCTGACGCCGTATCCACTGGGCCACCGAGGCCTGCCGCTTTATCCGAAAGTTTCAATACATCAGGCAGTGAGCAACGATTCATTCGATAAAACAATCGGTTGGTCGGTTGATGATTCGGTGGTTCTGGTCGTTCCGTTTCATATTGTCGTGACGTCACAACCTCTAAATGTTGTAGACGAAAAAGTGATCACCATTACTTTGACCAGTTCCCTGGTTGATGATGAACAGCTGTTACGATTCTTTTTCTATATTTTAAACTCCATAAGCCCAATGTTAATCTTTTTAATTTCGTTTGTTTTCATTATTCGATTTTTCCTGGGGATGAGACCTGCCTAGAACCTATTTGTATCCCAGAAATTAGTTATTTCCAACATTTGAAGGAATTCTTTTGGAGCCATTTTTGAGATCAGAGTTGCAAGAATTACATGGGCGGATTTACGGGGGTGCCTGGCACCCCCTGATTTTTTGATGATTTAAAATAATTTGAATCATATTTTTGTAACGTTTTTGTTTTGGGTCAAAAATTGTTTAGGACAATAAACTTTTTTAACAAGTAAGACGTAAGTCGCGAAATCGAAACATCTATTTAAAAGAATATTAAACTGTATTTAATTTTGAACACAATGCGCGCGCGCGTGTGTGCGACGCGACGACGTTTCCGGTTTCCGGCGAGGGCGAGTACCGACCCTGCTCTCACGCGCTATCTCTCTCTTCCTCCCCCTCCCCCTCTCATCCTTTACATGTGGTGACTTGATTTCACTTAACTAATTCACTAAAAGAAGGGCCATTACTGAGGCTGTTCGGTATTGGAAACATTTCCTCTTAGACAGACATTTTTGCCTCAATCTCTAATCAATCCATAATTTATGTTTGACTAGCTGTTCCCGCAGGCTTAGCCCCGCAAAGAATTTATAAAAACTGTGACAGTGGTGTGTGATGCATTCTGTGGTTAGCCCGTGGAACTACTACGAATCAAGATCAGATGTTTGTATTTTCATCAGCTCAACCAAAAAAAACTGGCTGTCCATAAGGAATACATGGGAACTTTGTCGGGGTCTCTGGCGGAGTCCTAAGGTCAGATCAGGATGAAAACCATTTAGTTTTCCTATTTTATGCCTAAAGAATCAGTGTACAAAATTTCAGCTCTCTACCTACGTGGGAAGGTGGAGAGTGATGAGCGAGTCAGTCAGTCAGTCAGTCAGCCAGGGCTTTGCCTTTCATAGATATAAAGATAAACATATATGCCATAAATTCAAGTTGGCCAATGGCGTGGCTGAAGGTTGAGCTTGAAGGAACCATTGTTTTGTACTCTATTAACTAATCATTATCGGTAGACATTCCCAAGGTCACAGACCGAGGCGAAGCCCTACTGTGCCTATTGAAAATTAATTCGAGTCCGAAGCTCGAGTCTTGATAGCGATAACAATCCCATGTTATTGGTATATGAATTTGTTAATGTTTTGAACTACTTTAGCTAAGCGATTTCTTTAGACTGATTTACAGTGAATAGTTTATGATCGTTTTTTATATTTTTGAAAAATATAAAAATACTACATTTTAAAGGTCTTTACGAGTATTATTTCCGTGTTTGTTCGAACGAAGACCTGTCAGTAGATTTAGAAAAACATTAAATCATTAATTAATAGTTGCTTTACAAAATATCAATTTTTTGTTGTAGACGTTAAAAGTAGAATTTCTAAATGCCCTAGAAAACCGTCCATTCGTTCTTTTTACGTAAATCGTATTAAACAAGTTATTTAAGGCACATAAGGCGCATTCAAGGCGCTATCTTACTATATTACTGCGTAAGGAAAAAATAGTGATTTTCAGTATCTTCAAACTGAAGCTATCATCCAACCTAGAAGGCTGAAACTTTGAACAATAATATAAAATAACTTTTTTCAACAGTGTATAGTGAGGGAAAAATTAAGGATTGGTAATTTGATCCGTCCTCTGATCTAAGTGTCAACAACAACAAAAAAATGGTGGCACCAGTAACATTTGACGCATATATTCTTAGCTATTAACACTTTTAACTATAATTTAATTATTTTTAAAATTACTTATAAACCAAATTTGTCTTTAAAATATCTTTTTAATATGAGGTCATAGTTTTCTGACCATAAATAAATCACATACTAGTGGCTTAAAGGGGCCAAAACCCCTATCTTGCTCCAGTACTATGGCCCATCTGAATTTTTACTATTTACATGCTGAAGAAAATAGAACATTAGTAGGAACACATGTCAGTTCGTAAAAAAGTAGACACTTAATCACATGTTTTAATCTAAACAAAGCAAACGTTTTTAAATTCCCATGCTTCCCCATAATTCTCTTATGGGGATGTTTTACGTTATTTCTCGTTTGCTGGTAATTTTTTAGAAATGCTATTATTCCCGAGTCCCTGGTATCAATACCTTTAATTTGAGCCGCCTCCCACCATCCTGCGATTTGCCAAACTCCCACAATTTTGACTTAACAAATTTCGTTAACTTAATTATATATAAAGAAGAAGATAGCACATTCGGTTTCTCATTGGTTTTTATGGATTAAAAATCCAACTCGACGTCTGTCTCCAACGTCGGCAAGCTACAGGCAACAAGAATGGAGGCAGTGGGGTGTGATAAGTGGTCCAGGTTTGGCGGGAACAATCAGCTGACCGTTGCCAGTCACCGTGACAGTCAGCTGATAGTTGCGCAACAGCTGAGCGCTACAGCTGACTGACGCGACGCCACTGACCGACTTACCACTCGGTCACTAACAACCCACTTGATCCAATTTTAGTGAGCTTGATTCCAACACTTTCCCTAAAATGTATTATGGAATTTATATCTTTAACGGTTTGTTTGAATTGGCTCGGCAAGGTTGAAAATTCATTTGAATTATTCTATTACATTTATGTTTGTTAACGAATCCTCTGTTTAATTGAAATACCCCCGTAGCAGCAAACCTGCATACTCAGCGAATTTCCAATGCATATTAATTTATCTTAATACCACATAAAGCCACATACCAAGTTTCATCAATATACATTCATAAATAAACGATTTATGACATTTTAATTATTCTCCATAAGAATAACATGGCGGCTGAGTATGCAGGTTTGCTGAAAAAAGGAACACTAAAAATGGGCTTTTATACAAATATCAATATAACTCAACTAGGTAAAGCCACATACCAAGTTCTATTAATTTATGTTCATAATTAAAGGAGATAACACGTTAATTATTCCCCATAAAAGAATAACATGGGGCTGAGTATGCAGTTTGCTGCTACGGGAACTATCGGCCAAAAAATGGGTTTTTGTGCAAATATCAATAGACCACCATGAAATGAAGCAATATACCAAGTTTCGTCAGGATAAGTTGATAAATAAGCGAGATATACAATTTTTCTTATCCTCCATAAGAATAACATTGGACAACGTACTGTGTTTAGCACTTTCAATATCTCAATAACCAATTGGCGTAGAGCAATGATTAAAACATCAAATTGTGCGTATTTTTACGCTGATTCCAATGGGGGAAAAAATTACTTTAAAAAAAATTGTATATAAAAAACTCAAAAAAACCATTTTTGGGGTACAAAACCCCCCCAAAATACCTCTTAGGATAGCTCGATCCGTCTGGTTTTCGCACCCACGGACACACACACACACACAAATATATATATATATAGATATATATATATACAGTTTTGAACGAATGGTGTTTTTGGGGTCTGGGGACCTCAAACTAAAAGTTATCATGGTCCCGGGGCTAGATCTTACCATGCCGACTACGGTAATAGCTTCTTCCCTATAGGGGAAATTCGCTAAAACAGCTTCGCGCAATAAAAAACTTAAAAAATTGCAGTGGCTCATGATGTAAATGCATTAGTTTTACTATACCTATTAAGTTATGTATTTCTTTTACGTGTAGTTTTAACTTTTTAATAAATAAAATATCTATATTATTAATACGCACATGCAATCTTAAAAATAAGGTTTTTTGTTTTAAGATCCAACCCCACCACATATTATACACTAAAACACGCGTCTAGGTGTGCAGATGTGCAAACTGGCTTTAGATTTTCGATTTAGGCCTTAGGGCTCTGCTCCACGGGACTTCCAAGTCCCATGTTATTCATAACGAGGGGAGTTTTTAGGGCGGGATGCGCAAGCTGCGCAAAGGAAATTCGAGTACAATATTTAAATCTCGATTTGTCAGTATTAGTTGCTTTGCCATCTTCTTAAAGGGTACTTTAATGTAGGTAAAATTCAGTGGCTTGGATGTATTCCAGGTAGTCTACTAGTTAGCGAATACGGTTTTGTTGAGGAACAAATTCAATTTAATGCTTTCCTTTTGGCAAATTAACAAAGCATTAAATATGCAAAGGCATAATTTATTCATGCCAATTAACATTTGAAACCTGGATTTTACATAAAGATGACGTAAAACTAAGTACAAACTGGGGGGGGTGCCTAAATATGCTAAACATAACAACACCAATGTTTTATTTAACTCATAAAATCGAGTTTGTGTCTGGAATGAGTGAGATTTCCACTTGCAACCATCTACAAGACCCTGGTATAGATCAATGGCTATTAATAGCTATGAGGCAATGATGCGGACTGGTGTGGTGGTTCGGAACCTAAGCTGTAAGTACACCTATGCAGGATACAGATTTAAGGTCTTAAAGGCGAAGAGAATTATTTCTGCATTAGAGATCTACCTCCACTTAAAGCCAAACGATAAATAAATAGTATACTACTTCATATAGTTTTGCCACTCTTTGTAAAATCGACCGAAACATAATTTTGAATTCAACTTCAACCCGAACTCATCTCCAGTTTACCAGGTGTCATTAACAATCCGGTACGTCACAAGTTGTCAGGACGCCGCGCTCTCTCCGAAAAACGACCCGAGATTGCGTCAGTCGCGGAAGGAAGTCTATAAGGTCAATCCGTTTATTAGAATATGTCGGTGAAAGTAGAGGCTTCGCATGGCAGGTACTTTGCATACGGGGGACAAGTCGAGTTAGGTAACGACCCGGGTCACAGATAACACCCGGCGGGGGTAAGGAGTAGTGGGATGATGGAGAGAGTTACATTTGCAGAAATGGAATCAGCTGGACCGCCAGTCCTGGTGGAGGGTGAAAATGAGTCCCTGGGTGACTATCAAACGTCTGAATGATGTATAAAGCAAGTTTGAGTGGGCTCCAGTCAGAAACATTTGGAGTTTCTCCTGCTTCCCCTTAGGTTAACTTTTAAACTCCCTCCTCAACAGATTGTATGGTAGAAATGCCAGGTGTGTTCCTCTATTAAATTCATCTCACTATTTTTTCTTTCTCCCCATACACATGGAGAAAGTATTGTTTACGTCAACATTTTTGAATTTGAGTTATCGGTGGACATATCCGTGTGGGTCCTCTATGGGTGTATCCAGACCCACATTCTACACCGATGAGCCAATTGTGATATGATTTGGTATGTATTTACCAATCTAAGATATATCTCCAGGCTTTTTTCGAATTTATGTTGTTAAGAGCTATATTTATATTGTTATACCCCAAAAACAAAAACAAAATGTATATTAATAATTTAAATTTATAAAAATTTGCTATTACGATTTTATTTAAAACCTAATGATTTATAATGCTTTAAGTAACTAATAAAATTACACCAACCACATTTCCATAACTACTAAGTTCATAAATTACAGAGCTTACAAGGTAAAAACATTATTTTTTAAATTTAAATCCTATACTCTAATATGAGTAAGGTTTGCTTGCTTGCTTGCGTGCTTGCTTGCTTGCTTGCGACACGGGTCTCAAAAACGGCTCCAACGATTTCCTTCAAATGTTCGAAATAACTAATTTACGGGATAACAATACGTTCTAGACAGGCCTCATCCCTAGGAAAAATCAAATAATGTAAAAAACTAAAATGAAAAGTTAAAAAAATTAACATTGGCCTTATAGAGTTTCAAATCAAAACAAAATAATTGTAACAGCTGTTCATAATCAACCAGGGAACTGTCAAAGTAATACTCATGTTGTTTATGATTATTAACATGTGGTTTCCTGAGAGGAGAGATTAAAAGATTTGAGTTAAGATTACATATATAGAGTAGTAAAATAAATCAAAGGGACATTGAGCTATAAATAACAACTGGAGGGACCTTAAAAATGTAGAAAAGAGGCAAATGAATAATACAAATCTGATTATCAGTAAGGGGACGTGGTGAAATATCACTCCGAGAAATCTGAACAAACTGACTGGCCTTCCCCCGAGCAAAGCTCGGTCCCCAGGTACTTTAAAAATAAAACGAGCAGCTTCCCCGCAATATTTTTCTGATATAATCCTTGTAACAGCTGTTTATTGAATCAATAAAAAGACTTGTGACATAAACCAAATAAAACTCTCCTCCATATGAATAACATGGGAACTTGGAAGTCCCGTGAGGCAGAGCCCTGGGGCCTAAATCGAAATTATGGCTCGACAATAACTTAAAACTTGAAATTATCTTTTAAATTTAAAAAAATCATCAAAATCGGTTAAGTGTTAACTTCAGGAAGTGAGTGAACAAAAAGCAGGAATGTTTTTAAGTATGTAGATTTACTTATCACCAGTAAAAAAGATTAAAAAACTTAATCAATTTGCAATCTATTATAATAATTCCCTAAGGAATTTATTGTGTACGGCAAAAATATTTTATTTATGAACCAATTTTGATGATTGAGGTGTCAAATTAAAGGGATTTCTCTGTAGAAGTCATAGAATAATTTTTTCCCCCTCAGTATACATATATATATATACTGAGGTTTTTGTTATGTGGTTAGATAACTTCATCTGGTTGATAAGTTATGTTATATTGTTGTTTTATATATATATATATATATATATATGTGTGTGTGTGTGTGTGTGTGTGTGTGTGTGTGTGTGTGTGTGTGTGTGCGCGTAAGCACGATAACTCTCGTAAAAAAGGTCCGATCTTAATGAAATTTGGTACAAATGTGTAAAGCACCATTTATTTGAACGAGTTCGAAAACCAGACGTATCGCACCATCCAAAGGGGGGTTTTGGGGGGTTTTGTACCCCAAAAATGGGGTTTTTTGGGGTTTCCACATGTAATTTTTATTTAAATCAAATTTTAATTTTTAATATTGAATTCAGCATAAAAAAAAAAATAATTTGGTATTTTGATCATTGCTCTACATCAATTGGTTACTGAGATATTGAAAGTGTTAAACACAGTACGTTGTCTAATGTTATTCTTATGGAGAAAAAGAAAAATTGTATATCTCGCTTATTTATGAACATAAAGTGACGAAATTTGGTAAATGGCTTCATCTGGTTGTGGTTCATTGTTGTTTGCACAACAAAAATTTTCGCCTATGGTTCCCGTAGCAGCAAACCTATAGGTACTTGGTCCCCATGTTATTTTGATGGAAAATAATTAAAATGTTAAATATAGCTTATTTATGAATTTATATGAACGAAACTTGGTATGTGACTTCACTAAGATAAGTTCTATTGATATTTGCATCAAAACCCATTATTTTGTGTTCTATGTTGCAGCCAACCTGCGTACTCATCCCCAATGTTATTCTTATGGAGAATAATTAATTTTTTAGATATCGCTTGTTTGTGAATATATTTCTTATGAATCCTGTTAAGTGTTTTAATGTGTTATGTTATATATTCATTGGGAATTCGCTGAGTATGCAGGATTGCTGCGACGGGAGTATTTATGAGTATTTTAAGACCAAAATTATTTGAACTTCATAAAAACTGGAGTTATGAATTGTTAATTGAAGACGAATCCTATAACAAATAAAATCTGTGTTATTTGGAATCAAGCAGTTCACATAAAGTTCATCCTACCAAAATAAACAATAGCTCAACTGAAATCCTTTAATTCACTGATCGTTCTCATACCAAAACATATATAGAAACATAAATTATGCTGGAGGCATTGATCTTTACTTAAAGAAAACCCTTGGAAAAACTAAACCTTATGTTGATTGTCCACCTTGCGTTCGCTTGAAACTCATCCAAATAGTGATACCATTTTAAGTTATTAAGTTATTTTAGCGAATTTCCCCTATAGGGAAGAAGCTATTACCGTAGTCGGCATGCTAAGACCTAGGCCCGGGACCATGATAATTTTTCGTTTTGAGGTCGCCAGACCCCAAAAACACAATTCGTTCGAAACTGTATATGTATTTATCCTATATATATATGTGTCCGTGAGCACGATAACTCTCGTAAAAATGATCCGATTTTGATGAAATTTGGTATAAACGTGTAAAGTAGCATTTATGACTTTAAGTTCGAAAACCAGCCAGATCGCTCTATCCGAAGGAGTATTTTAGGGGGTTTTGTCCCCCAAAAATGTTTTTTTTAAAATTTGTTACATATAATTTTTGAAATTGTCAAATTTAAGTTTTTACCATTGGTTTCAGCTTAAAAAACACACAATTTGTATTTTGATCATTCCCCTACGTCAATTGGTTCCCGATATATTGAAAGTGCTAAACACAGTACGTTGTCTAATGTTATTCTTATGGAGGAAAAGAAACATTTTATATCTTGCATATTATGAACGTATACTGACGAAACTTGGTATACGGCTTCATCTGGTTGTCTATCTGGTTGTCTGGTGTCATCTGGTTGTCTGGTGGACTATTGATATTTGCTCAAAATAATATTTTTTTACCAAAGGCTCCCGTAGTAACAAATCTGCATACTCAGCCCCATGTTATTCTTAGGGATGTATTCTTATGGATAATAACTAAATGCTATGTCTCCCTTAATTATAAACATAAATTAATAAAAACTGGTATATGACTTCACCTAGTTGAGTTATATTGATATTAGGATAAAAACCCATTTTTTTGTTCCTTGATGCAGCTAACCTGCGTACTCAGCCCCAATGTTATTCTTAGGGAGAATAATTAAAATCGTATATATCGCTTATTTGTGAATATATTTTTATGAAACTTGGTAAGTGACTTTATGAAGTATTAAGTCATTTATATCTCCATTGGAAATTCGCTGAGTATGCAGGTTTGCTGCGAAGGGGGTATTTAATAAATCTGAAGATTATGAAAGACTTGTAGATTGTACCCGTTCTTCGCACGGGTTAGTAAGGTAAGTTAGCTTGAAACAGCTGTTCTTGCTTCTGTCTTTAAGCTGTCAAATGGAAGTGTCCTCAGCTGTTTGCATTACAGTTTCTGAATGTTTACTTTCTTCTGAAATGTAAACAAAGGAACTTAGGACGTTCACAGGGCGTAGCCCGAGGGGATTTTAAGGAAGTGAATAGGCCTATGTGTTGCATGGGTTCAAGATTTACCTTTGTGTAAAGTTTCAGCCCAGTCGGTTCAGTAGTTTTTGCGTTCACCCGGAACATCAGACAGACAGACAGATAGACAGACAGACAGAAACCACATCTTCTTTATAATATTATAAATATAGACTAGCAGCCAGCGTCACTTCGTGACTTATCTTTTGAACTTTTGAGGAACCATACTTGGTTGAACCTAAAAGTAGTAAATCAATCATGTGTCCCAAAAATAGCACGAAACGCTTTGAATATAATTCAAGACATATGAGATACAAAATGATTATTATATATTGATGTGAAACCAGAAAAAACACTGATGTCGAAGTATATAATTCATGATAAAATATTTGAAATGTTAGAACACACAAATTGTTGAACACTTCACTCATTCTCTTCACTTCATTGTCTTATAAGAAATGTCTAAAATTTGCATGATAAACTGATAATGACGGAAAATCACTGATGTCAAGGTATTTAATACATGGTAAAACGTATAAAAATTATTAAAAAAATGTCTGTCATTTCATAGATTATGAAATAAAACTTAAACACATTCTATTTTAGTTTCAAGTTTAAAAATATATTAAAATTTTCTAGATGACTATGAAGAAATAAAATTAAAACTTTCTACTTTACATTATATTGTAAATTCTGTAACCTATGTATTCGGGGAAAAACTCTTCCATCTGATAATAAAATAACAGCTTTCAACATCTACCATACAAGAGATAGTAAATTAGTTGAAATCAAACTGGCTATGTCCTAGATTTATATGAAAGGTACTTTTCTTCGTGATCAAAATTGAATTATTTTTTTCTTCAAAAATCTATATTTCAAGAAATTAAATGAATTAGCCTATTTGAAAATCAAATTACTTCTAACTTTAAAGAAAACACCACTTTCATAAAATAAATAAATGCAAGTGCTGTATTCTGTGGTCAAACTTAAGAACTCGATCAAATCATCACCATATGTTTTGCTATAAACAAATACGAGTTGGAAAAAGTTCACAGGTTTAACAACAGATAGTAGCACATTCGCTGGAATTTCAAAAGCCTCCTGGACGAAGGCTTTTCATGGGATATTTTCGAAACCCGAAAAAGGCACATCTAGAGAGAAGTAGCTTTAATTTGATACCAAATATGTATTGCAAAATGAATTTCTAGGGGTCGATATGCTGCGAAGAAAAATCGAGAAATTCTTTTAATAATATTATTAGATAGATAGATTATTGAAGGGAGATTGGGATGAAAATATTTTGTAGTATGGCTAAATTATCAGCTGATATTTAAAAGTACCTATGCCATAGTAACCTTCAAAACAAATAATAATCAGCTGATAATAATTATCAGGCGGTTTAAATATAATTTTATGAAAACACTTATGTTAATTTTTATAATTTGAATACATTATACAAAATAAAAATTGTAATGATAGTATTTCTAATGTCTTGGAATTTATTCGAAAAGAGAAAATCAGATATTATTTTTTTTTTCAATGTCTGATGACACATCTAGAGGTAGTTACAAAAAAAAGACATGATATATGTAAATCGGACCAGTAGAACGGTCAGGGTCGCTGTCTTTAGTTTTGACAAAAGTGTTTTAATATATAGGATTAAATAATTAAAAAACATCACATTACGGTTAGAATAATTTCCTGTATTTCAGAATGTAATATAAAACTATTTGATTCTGCAATCTAGCGGAAAACATAACAATGATCTCAGATTAAAAGCGGGATAAAAAGAGATTTTTGAAGGGGGATTATCGGATTAAAAACGGGATTTTTATTGTCTGAAGAACGGGTTCGTCATTTTTGTTTCGGACAGCAGCTGGTAGGTCTATTGGAGCCTGATTAGTGGACTAAATGGTCCATTTTAGTGTCTTCAAAAATAACCAGTCTTGGGATATCTATTCTGTACTCAAAATCAATGTTGTTTATTTTGAACACAG
This sequence comes from Allygus modestus, assembly GCA_963675035.1. Taxonomy (NCBI): domain Eukaryota; kingdom Metazoa; phylum Arthropoda; class Insecta; order Hemiptera; family Cicadellidae; genus Allygus; species Allygus modestus. Next base: position 15,531,319 of record OY776116.1, read on the forward strand.
TGTTTCAACTGTGTAAACAGGATAAATATCGTAAGGCATATTGTGGGGGGGGGAAGGTCGTGTAAAGTTCGTGTAATCTTCTGGCCAAGACCTTCTGTCAGAGCTTTCAGGTCGCACTAGTACCTCTGCCATTACCTATCGACTACTTAAGTAGTCGGGACCAACGGCTTGACGTGCCTCCCAAAGCAGTGCCGGCGAGAGTAGGTAGTATTCTCGCCGGCCGTTCCAAAGCAAGGTGGCAGTCTGAATTTCAAAAGTCAGATTTCACTGGGAATTGAACCCGGGTCTTTTGGGTGGAAGGCCAGAACTCAACCTACTCAGTTATGACTGCCACAGTGAGAGACATACTTAGTGGGGGAGATACTATACAGAGATAGCACTTCTCGCCTTTGAAACGGCAGCAGGACTTAACTTAAGTACCAAACTATCGTATCAGGGTATTAGTGTAACAGATTTCTGTGGAACCGGAATGGAATCTGCACAGACCTCAATGGACCTAACCACTACAAAAGACCTATTTTTCACCGAAGAAAAGGTTCAAGATAACCCGTAGGGTTTACATTAAGCTAGTGTTTCAGCAAACACGGTTATCACATAGAATGTTGTACATTTACAAACCTTTTGGTGGAATCAAACAACATCAAATCCATGTAAGAACTTAAATGGTAGAACTGCATGTGTAGAACTTTTAATGGTTCTACAGTTCTCTCAATATTGAGCTTCACCAGTACAGTCCTGAAATATAATTTTATTCCTAACAAGTAAAGACAGACCGTTTTAAGTAGAAACAATTTTATTAGCTTGAGGACATTTCTTATACGACCACACAAATGATGAGGGACAACATATTACATTCTGGTTAGGTTTTTTATTGTTTTTGTCTCGTCTTGGCTTTTATTTCCTCTTGACGTAGCAAAACATTCATTTTTATTTTCATTCCAAGGACGAATAGTATTCCTTATTAAAACTTATCAGATTTATGTTTCACTATCCTGAACACAGTAAACATTAAAAATAGTACTAATAAAGAGATCATTCTGATGAACACGTAGAAAATTGTATTCACTGGATTCTTGTCAAGACATCTCCGAGCACTTAAGGTAACTGACCATCTTAAAAGGCAATCTTGTTTTGAATATGTGAATAAATTAAGAAAACTTAACAAGTTCCAATGAATGGTACAAAGAAACCCCAGACAAACACAAACTATGATCAGAGTTGTAATCATAACTCTCAATGTGACAAAAGTGTTCAAATACAATTTTACAAAAGTCCATAGTGACAGGAGTCTTATAACCAAACAACCGAAGAAGAGGATCGATAAACCGTGAGATATATCTTGGTATTTGATGATTGTATAAAAATTAAATATAGTGCCCGGTTTATCTAGTTGAAAGCCCGATATGTATGCACTTGACACATATATATGTACCACAATGAATATAAAAGTTAATATTCCAAGTAACATCATAACAATTTTAAACACATTTTTAAAACTTGACATAAATCTTTTTATACCGTAACGATGTGATTCAATAAATGTTCGAATGAATAATGCGATGACATAAAATATATATGTACAACTATATAATAATTCCAGAAGAGTAAGTGTAGTAGATTTGGCCTGTATCTTTGTCAGATAGAATCCAGTCGGCAGATGTTCTGCCACCAGTAAAACTTGAGTAAACATGCGGGCATTAACGTTGTAGAAAGTAAATGCACCAAAAATAACACGAGTGTACTGATCGACCCAGCGTCCGTCTATCAGGCGGAGTAGAACCAGATTAGACTGATACCTCGTCATCCCTAGTTTGGCAACGTAACCTCCCTTGGGATATGTTGTGCCGGTAACGCTGTCTGAATAAGGCATTTCGGATTCTGAAGGCGTTTGAAATGTCCACGCTGAAGAGGAATCTGCAGACTTCCAATGGATTGTCGACCACTCGTAGTCATATTTGTCAGTGTCTTGCACGTTTTTTCTCCAAACGGGGATACACTCACGAATTGTGGCATTGAACATTTTATTGATGCTACAGTCAGTATTCGGGACCACTCGAAGCTGACGCAGCATCGGGAGGCCGATCAGTTGATGGGTACAGTCATCAGTCCAGGAGACTACGTCTTGCAGGTACGAGGGACTGAGACTGTACGCGTTGTACCATATCTTCCGGTAAAATGTGTTAGAGTTGACAAAAGTATCCAATAGATAATCCGAAAACTCGGTCCTGTTAGTAATGGCTGTGATATTTCTTATATGACTATTATAATTTGTCTGTATCATTGTCTTTATTTGACGGTTACCATAAAAATAGTAGGTTCTCCAAGTACATGTCAAAACCAAAATAATAATCACAGAAGAAACGAATGTCATACTGATTGATTTCCAAACAAGATTGTATCTCGCTCTTTTTCTCCTAATTTGAAACGCTGGCTCGGTATTCAGGGGGTGGTAAATGTGTTGTTTTCGTTTTTCGAGCACCTCATGATATTTGTGCTGCGGCATCTGTATGGAATATCCAGTTTTTATTTTGTAGTTTGAAATTGGTACTAAATGTACAAAGTGTGACGCTAGAATGGCAGCCACTAGTACTATTTTGATCGGAACTAAGACAGCAAAGTGATTTGTCATTGCCACAACGGTATGACTCAACCAACTTTTGCTCTTAACTTCACCCATTTTTAAACCGTACAGAATGATAAAGTAAGAGCAAAGTATGATAGCAAGTATAGTAGTCATCCAAGCCAATGCATAATGTATAGGCTTTCTGCTGATCACTTGAGAAGATCTGGATAGTACAACAGGCAGAACTGTCATTGGTCTGTAAACTTTGTATATCTTTTGAACAAACTTTTCATAAAAAGTCATATGAGATCGTTTTACTGGTTTCAGGTATATGGAATAAGCTTGTTTTTCTTCTAAAGAACTAATGGATTTGTTCTTTTCGTAAGTGCTAAAATCTTTATAGGTTTCTGGACTGTCAAGGCGGTAACTGAACTTGAATATTAGTTGAAAAAAAGAGATGAAAAATATGTTTAAAAAGAAAACCTGACTCCCTTTAATAAGAGTTTTAGTTCCAACGGAGTAGTGAGCTTCATCAATGCCCTCGTATTTGTTGTCGCTTATTTTATAAAATCCTATGCCGATAAGACTGGCTGTCAAAACAATCACCCATATGATTGCAACTTTGTCAAGCTTGGTCATTTTTATGTCACGATGTCGTGAAAGTATACTTGCCAAAAGATGACAGTGTGTTACTCCATGAATTAGGTTTTCAAGAAATATTCTACCTAAGCTTCTAAATTCATCAGCTGTTGCAGGAAGCAAAACTGCTTCTGGAAATTGATCGTTACCTAAAGCGATCCATTCTTCAGCAAAAAACGTGTAAACAGTCATAGTGTCGATATCGTACAGAAGAATCTTTTCACAAAACCAGTCGGGGTAAACCCCATTGCTGTCATGCCAGATGTGAATATCAGTGATAGTTCCTAAAGGTACGGATGTGCCAATCAAGAACCAATCGTCGGCATTGTATCTTAAAACCCTCTTCTCCTTTGCCTTAAGTATATGGGCGTGGCTCCTTCCCCTAGTTCCTCTGATCTGTATTCCTACGTTGGCGGTTGTACTGGCCAAGAATCTACATCCTGTAAATACTGCAATGATGTACAAATATTTGTCGCCAGGGAAGTTGTCCTCCAAAACTATAACTTGCCTCGCTGACGATTGTTTTAGGTCCTTGAAAATCGCCAATACACATAGCATCAAAAAAGCCAACGATACACTAGCCACATAAAGAGCGATGTACGGATTGTCTGTAATTGTTAGGAGTAAGTCGAAGTCATTGAATGGGTCTACTTCATTTGGAGGAACTACGAAAACCCCGCTGAAGAAACTTAAGTGGTTGCAGCGACAGTGTATGTTCGACTTACTGGTTTGGCCTCCGACCGAGCAGAAGTTGGTCACCCAAGTATGTTGAGATCGAGTTAGACATGTGTTGCAAAAAAAATCTACAGTGAAATCGACAGTTTTTCCCGCAGCTATATTTGGACCGGGTATCACTCCTATGTACATAAACTGACTTTCGTCACTAATTTCATAAGGAACCTCATAGATAGGGAAGGATGAGTTAATTACTCTCGTCGAGTTCATCACAAGTTCATCATAGGGAGGCCGTAATCCCTGTTGAATCATGACTCGCAGTTCGTCAGTGGTATCGTTGAATATAAACTGAACAAACATCTTACACCTTTGAGGCACATCTATTCTAACTACAGTGACAGCATTGGCCAGATCATCCTGGTCGATAAAGTTCAGATCCAGTTGAGTAGATGAGAGTGACATCGTTCCGTGTTCATATTCTGTTTTAACGTCTAGATATAAATCAAACTGATGCGGCAGAATGTTTATTGGTACCATACTGGCCTCATGTCCATCGGCCCAATCTACTTTACTGAACAATTCTACACTCACCAAATTCGTTGATAAACTACCAGTTACTAGTAGATGTACAGAAGAAGGATCGACTGATATAGTTGTTGAATGAACTGTTAAGGTATCTGCTATCCTTAACTGATTTAATAAATCTTTTGGGAGTGTCAATGGAAATTTATTATTTTGGTTAACATGGGCTCCAACTTGTAATTGAGAATCAGTCAAAACACTCATTGAAGACAATGTTGAATTAGATTCTAGATAATAAGGTTTAAGGTATTTACTCTGCCTAAAGCTAACAGCATATATAATATCATTCAATGCGTCTATGCAATTAAAGTCTATTTCTAAGATATCTTTGAACTTTTCAGGATTCATTTTATTAATTTCATTTACAGATAATACAATGCTGCTTTTTATTCTTAAAAATGACTCAATTATGTCAATTAATACCGTTGCTATATCCTCCAGTATTAGTCTATTGATATATGGAATGCTCCCTCGTAGTACATGATGTTTAAATAAATTACATAACATTTTAACATAACTCGTAAAGTGCTTTGATTCTGATGGCTGCAATTCAAAGTGTTCTTTAATCGAAACTGAAAGTAACATCACGTCTCTCAAAGTCAACAAACCATTTTTTAATTGGGAAACAGTAAGTGACAGTTGTGTTTTAATGAATAGTGTTTCTAGTATGTCGATACTATTGCTGAATATAACATTTTTATTTTTAGTAGCAGAACAAATATCAGCTATTTTCGACAACCGTCTTATTGCTTCATTAAAGTCCCCTGAATGGGCAATTTGTTTAATTTCTGTAAAGTTTGATTCAATACCTAGGAGAATAGGAACGTCCTCTTTATTGAGATCTATCTCGTGAGTGGAAATGGCAGGGTAACCGTATAAGCTATAAATAAAAACTACCACAATTTCCCTTGTCAAACGTACGTCTATCAAAGTGCCAGCAAAATTTGAACCAAGCATTCTACCGTTAAAAGCTTCAACTGGTTCAAATTTGTACTTGTTATAGTACTCGTACACCAAAACATCATCTTCATGAACAAACCCCGAGCAGCTTATAGTGAACAACGTTTTTGCTAAGTTTCCATTCAATGGACTTACCGTACAAGACCCATTTTGAGGCTTATTGTCAACTTTAATATTAATACTAGCGTTTATAGTACCATAAGACACCACAAATTGGTATACTTTTCCAGGTTTCAAGGCATTTGGTTGAATGCACAGTAAGTCTGAAGGGTAGCTGTCATCATAAATACTGTTCACACTTTGTGATGTTTTTTCACCTTCATTAAGCACACAGAATGACCAACTAAAGTTGCCTTTTATTTTAGTAGGAATAGACGGTTCGGCCTGTAGCAACAGAACTTCTGTTGGAATCACTTTTTTTCGGCAGTTAGCAATACAGTGTATATTTATACCAAATGCTCGGTCAGTTACTAAAATTTCTTGACTAGCAGATGCTGGATTGAGACCTGGTGCTGTAATAGTGAGTGTAAATGCGTACGTTTTCTCTACAGTGAGATCCCCTGGTAGAACCCACATCCTGTTTCCTGATGATTGGACAATGTCACTGCATTTGGGGCTGCAAGTCCACCAAAAACTGAGATGGTCCTGGTTTCCTGAAGGTTCATTAGGATCATGGGAATTTTCTCCTGATATGAAAATTCCTTCCCCTTTTCCTACTAACTTTTTATTCCCACCTTCCAAGTATGCGACTAAAGGTTGATTATGAACTTCAAAATAGCAATCTACGAAGTTGGATGTAGTATTTTGTTTTACATTCGTCGCTTTCAACCTCAGTTTATAATTACTGGCTTTCAGCGAAAACGGGGGGATAATCCAAGCTATTGGCCCTTCTACACCTGTTAACGACTTGATATGTGACTTTACTGGTGGTTGTGATTCTGATTCTATTGGCATCGAATAGACTTTCCATTCTAACCAGGTGGTAGGGTTATAGATTGTACCATCCCACGAGATTGAAACGGAGCGAAAGTATGCTTTAGAATCTTTTGAGAATTTGGAACAATCCCTTATTTGAATATCTGGAACCAAAGAATCAATATTGTAACCTATATTATTAAAGTTTACCATCATTTGGAACGTGTGTGTAAAGACTGTTGTTTGAAAGTTCTTTGCTGTAAAATTTATGTCAGCCAAATAAGCCACAGCTTCTATTCCTGGACTTGCAATTAACTTATACACGTCAGTGGAAGGCTGTTTGTAAGGAAAATCCAAATAAGCTATGTAGAAATCTTTGCAGTCATTAGGTATAGTTTGGTAGCAAATCTCTTGATATTTACACTCATGTTCGACCTTGAAAGGTCGTATATCCCTCAAAAATGGATCCTTGGAACATGACCCAAAACGATGGTTAATAATAATTTGGAAACCTTCACTAGTTGATACATGGATATTGAGTCCTTTACCACTGTACATTGTGGTCACAAATAGTGGTATATTCATTCCTCCAGTGGAAATACTATTTTTTGTAACCTGGCCAAAATATATCCCGAACCCAGTTGCTAAAACCGATTTTAAAGCTTTTGGGATTTCATATTGACAAAATTCACCGTAAAATTGGTTTGTATCACAGAAACATCTAGCTATTTGGTACCCAAATCCATCAAGACACTGGCCATTATTTTGACATACCTTTTCAGCCTTGCAAAACGATTTGCTGTGACAAGTGTTGTCTTCATTATAAGTAAAATTTTTAAATGGATAATAACATGTACTAGTCTTATTTACTTGGATACAGTAACCGCACCAACCACACTCTTTACTTCCAGTACAACTCATTGAACTGCCACCGATTGAAAATAGTACAACTAGAAAAACCAGAATAAAAATCATTTTGTATTAATCACAAGAGACTTCGATTTAATGTTTATTTGTTTATGATTGTTTTGACACCTGATAAAATTCCTCTATCATCTGGAACTATTTTTGGTCCGTAAACTATCCAAAAAACCTTCCGGAAAAACGTGTGACTTCCACTGGGCCGATTTACACGCGGGTGGTGTCAAATGAAAGGAACTAACCCCTATATCTGCACATTTTACCTTAAATGTTGGTATTCGGTCGATAAATATTTAAAACAAACGAGATTGAAAGTTTTCTTATGGAAATTTAACGTGGTGTAAAATTTCAACTCTGCAATTCTTTGATCAGTTGATTTGAGGTTTCCAATGTACTGTTTTACATGCAGTTTGTTTTAACTTAAAGCTCAATTTCTCTATATTTGCAAAATCTACTTACATTTTTGAAATAATTTAGGCCTAATTCAGAATATAAAATACCCCCGTAGCAGCAAACATGCATACTCAGGGAATTCCCAATGGATATATAAATGTCTTAATACTACATAAAGCCACTTACCAAGTTTTATAAAAATGTATTCACAAATAAGCGATATATACAATTTTAATTATTCTCCATAAGAATAACATTGGGGCTGTGTACGAAAGTTTGCTGCAATAAGGAATACAAAAAACGGGTTTTTATGCTTATATCAATGTAACTCAACTAGTTGAAGTCGTATACCAGTTTTTATTTATTTATGACCATAATTAAGGGAGACAGAGCATTTAATTATTCTCCTTAAGATTAACATGGGGGCTGAGTACGCAGGTTTGCTGCTACGGGAGCTTTTGGCAAAAAATATTTTTGAGCAAATATCAAAAAATCACAACGAGATGAAGCTGTATACCAAGTTTCGTCAGTATACGTTCATAAAGAAGCGAGATATAAAAATTTTCTTTTCCTCCATAAGAATAACATTAGACAACGTACTGTATTTAGCACTTTCAATATCTCGGTTACCAATTGACGTAGAGGAATGATCAAAATACCAAATTGTGTATTTTTTTAAGCTGAATCCAATGGTGAAAACTAAAATTTGACTATTTTACAAATCACATGTAAAAAGTTAAAAAAAACATTTTTGGGTTACAAAACCCCCCAAAATACTCCTTTGGATAGAACGATGGGCTGGTTTTTGAACTTAAGGTTATAAATGTTGCCAAACACGTTTATACCAAGTTTCATCTATATCAGATCATTTTTACGAGAGTTATCGTGTTCACGGACACACACACACACACACACACACACACACACACACACACACACACACATATATATATATATATATATTTATATATATACATACTCGCTTTGCTCGCTGGGGGCTCCGCCCCCGGGTCGCTGTTTGGCCACAGTTTAGTGAAAATTGGACCAAATTCTATTTATGACCTACATTTTACAAAAATTCCAAGATTTTGATTAATTTTAGGGGTTTGACCTATCAAATGCCTGTTGCTGGGTACTAATTGGCATGGAGACGTATGGTATGGATTTATGTTTAAATCTGAAGCTTTCATGTATTACCTAATAAGTGCTTGGAAAAACAAATAATAAATACCCCCGTAGCAGCAAACCTGCGTACTTAGCGAATTTCCAATGCATATATATTTATCTTAATACCACATAAAGCTACATACCAAGTTTCATCAATCAATATACATTCATAAATAAACAATATATGACATTTTAATTATTCTCTATAAGAATAAGATGGCGGCTGAGTATGCAGGTTTGCTGAAGCAAGGAACACAAAAAACGGGGTTTTATGCTAATATCAATATAACTCAACTAGGTGAAGTCATATACCAAATTTCATTAATTTATTTTCATAATTAAGGGAGATAACACGTTACTTATTCTCCATAAGAATAACATGGGGCTGAGTACGCAGGTTTGCTGCTACGGGAGCCTTTGGCCAAAAATTGTTTTTTTGAGCAAATATCAATGGTCCACAACCAGATGAAGCTGTATACCAAGTTTCGTCAGTATATGCTCATAAATAAGCGAGATATAAAATTTTTCTTTTCCTCCATAAGAATAACATTAGACAACGTACTGTGTTTAGCACTTTCAATATCTCGGTAAACAATTGACGTAGAGAAATGATCAAAATACCAAATTGTGTGTTTTTTTAAGCTGAATCCAATAGAAAAAACTAAAATTTGACTATTTCCAAAATTATATGTAAAAATCTCAAAAAACCCCCCCAATACCCCTTTGGATAGAGCGATCTGGCTGATTTTCGAACTTAAAGTCATAAATGTTGCTTTACACGTTTATTCCAAATTTAATCAAAATCGGATAATTTTTACGAGAGTTGTCGTGCTCACGGACACACACACACACACACACACACACATATATATATATATATGTATATATGTATGTATATATATATACAGTTTCGAACGAATGGTGTTTTTGGGGTCAGGGGCCCTCAAAACGAAAAGTTATCATGGTCCCGGGCCTAGGTCTTACCATGCCGACTACGGTATAATAGCTTCTTCACTATAGGGTAAATTCGCTAAAACCTACCCAGATTTGTAATGTGGCTTTTATAAAGCGTCTTTTGGACCTCATAAGGAATACAACCACCATTAACAACCTGAAATTCTCTAACCATGGAAACTAAAAGCCTTCTGCAACAAATATAGCTTGATTTATAAGGGAGTCCTTGTGTACCCGTCCTTCGTACGGGTTGTATATAAATGGTAGGTTAACTAAAAAAAATTATCAACCCACATCATTTTACAATATTAAAATTACATTTTACACTTTTAAAGTAGAATTAAATTAAAGTTAACGAAATATACTATGGCAGATAGTTCGGGTACTGTTGCCAAGTCGAGGAACTCTGTCGGTTAGTGAACGGTGTGGTTTTTGCGACTCCAAATCAGTACACGTAACACTTTGGATTTGCTTTTAGAAATAAAAGAACTCAAGTACAAACAAATATTAACCCTGTTTAATTTAACACTTTAAATACTTTGATACATTTAATCTTTACATTCCAATAAATTAATAGTAAGTTTCATCTATATCAGATCATTTTTACGAGAGTTATCGTGCTCACGGACACACACACACACACACACACACACACACACACACACACACACACACACACACACACACATATATATATATATATATATTTATATATATACATACTCGCTTTGCTCGCTGGGGGCTCCGCCCCCGGGTCGCTGTTTGGCCACAGTTTAGTGAAAATTGGACCAAATTCTATTTATGACCTACATTTTACAAAAATTCCAAGATTTTGATTAATTTTAGGGGTTTGACCTATCAAATGCCTGTTGCTGGGTACTAATTGGCATGGAGACGTATGGTATGGATTTATGTTTAAATCTGAAGCTTTCATGTATTACCTAATAAGTGCTTGGAAAAACAAATAATAAATACCCCCGTAGCAGCAAACCTGCGTACTTAGCGAATTTCCAATGCATATATATTTATCTTAATACCACATAAAGCTACATACCAAGTTTCATCAATCAATATACATTCATAAATAAACAATATATGACATTTTAATTATTCTCTATAAGAATAAGATGGCGGCTGAGTATGCAGGTTTGCTGAAGCAAGGAACACAAAAAACGGGGTTTTATGCTAATATCAATATAACTCAACTAGGTGAAGTCATATACCAAATTTCATTAATTTATTTTCATAATTAAGGGAGATAACACGTTACTTATTCTCCATAAGAATAACATGGGGCTGAGTACGCAGGTTTGCTGCTACGGGAGCCTTTGGCCAAAAATTGTTTTTTTGAGCAAATATCAATGGTCCACAACCAGATGAAGCTGTATACCAAGTTTCGTCAGTATATGCTCATAAATAAGCGAGATATAAAATTTTTCTTTTCCTCCATAAGAATAACATTAGACAACGTACTGTGTTTAGCACTTTCAATATCTCGGTAAACAATTGACGTAGAGAAATGATCAAAATACCAAATTGTGTGTTTTTTTAAGCTGAATCCAATAGAAAAAACTAAAATTTGACTATTTCCAAAATTATATGTAAAAATCTCAAAAAACCCCCCCAATACCCCTTTGGATAGAGCGATCTGGCTGATTTTCGAACTTAAAGTCATAAATGTTGCTTTACACGTTTATTCCAAATTTAATCAAAATCGGATAATTTTTACGAGAGTTGTCGTGCTCACGGACACACACACACACACACACACACACATATATATATATATGTATATATGTATGTATATATATATACAGTTTCGAACGAATGGTGTTTTTGGGGTCAGGGGCCCTCAAAACGAAAAGTTATCATGGTCCCGGGCCTAGGTCTTACCATGCCGACTACGGTATAATAGCTTCTTCACTATAGGGTAAATTCGCTAAAACCTACCCAGATTTGTAATGTGGCTTTTATAAAGCGTCTTTTGGACCTCATAAGGAATACAACCACCATTAACAACCTGAAATTCTCTAACCATGGAAACTAAAAGCCTTCTGCAACAAATATAGCTTGATTTATAAGGGAGTCCTTGTGTACCCGTCCTTCGTACGGGTTGTATATAAATGGTAGGTTAACTAAAAAAAATTATCAACCCACATCATTTTACAATATTAAAATTACATTTTACACTTTTAAAGTAGAATTAAATTAAAGTTAACGAAATATACTATGGCAGATAGTTCGGGTACTGTTGCCAAGTCGAGGAACTCTGTCGGTTAGTGAACGGTGTGGTTTTTGCGACTCCAAATCAGTACACGTAACACTTTGGATTTGCTTTTAGAAATAAAAGAACTCAAGTACAAACAAATATTAACCCTGTTTAATTTAACACTTTAAATACTTTGATACATTTAATCTTTACATTCCAATAAATTAATAGTAATGTGTAAACATTAAGCTTTAAAAATATTGACAAACCACTTTTAAAATCACCATTTTTGCCAGGTCCTGTTTTCATTATAATTGTAAATAAACAATTTAAAGTTGGAAAATCATATGTTTTAAAAACATATGACTACTTGATTTTATTTAAATAAATGTAAATCAATATATATGAAACAGTTCTAACAGTGGTCATGGTTAAATGAACGGTGTTAAATATTGTACATGTTTGTTCCTCCCTTTGGAGTAGACCTACATTTGCGTTGATCTCCGTTGCTTGTTCACCGGTGGACGTGAGGATGGCACAATAACAGAGCCAGGCACTTTCCAGATTAAACTGTTTATGAACCTCGGTGTAACAAACTGTCAATCAGTAAATCCTGTGATTCATCGATTGTGCCGAGTGAAGGATAGATGTTTCTGAGACTTTGTTTTTCAATGTCCCAATCTCAACTTTTAAAAGGGCATAAGAAAACTGCTCAACCCCTTAATCTTTTCCAAGATACATTTTCATATTTACTGTTAAGTTCAGACGCTCAGTGGTCGGCTACATAAAATATATTTTTAAAGAGGCGTAGACTCGTCCACTCATGCACACTTACGACAAAGGGTCTGTGTAAAATCTGCAGAGAACAACACCGTGACTCCCCATGATGTTGTTTCTTATTCCCTTTAAGGCATCAAATTTCAACTCTCCTGGTTGAGAAGTTGGTGTGTTATGACTAACACGCTTATATTAAAGGCCAGTGGCCCAGAGTCCTTGAGTATATTTGTATCTGGAGTAGGTAAATGTCTGCGCTGAGCTATCAGCTACATTCCTACCGAATTTCAGATCCATCAGTCCAAGAGTATGTGCAAAATTGTTAAAATATTGTATTTTTAAATTCCGGGGGGTGAAGCCCTTAAACAGAAGCCCTTAAACATTTTCGTAACAGGAATGGGCTTGCGTTTTGTTCTGATGAATTAGTTATGTTCCTACCGAAATTTAAAATACAAAGGTCCAATAAATACTAATACTCATAAAATTGCTATAAAAGTAAATTAGCGAAGAGACCTATAGGACTTTTTTAAATGTATTCTTATTGTGAATCTGCAGCATAAGGGGAACCTCCATCCAAAATGTTATCTTCAATAGACATTGTCGTTTCTTAGATAAAGTGATCACTATGTCAGTGAGTGCATGAGTCTGACAAATATAGATTTAGATCATATATCTACTCTTTATACTTATGTTATTTATTACCAATCTTCACTCAACGTTTTAAAATAGAACTACAACACCTTTTTATAGAATAACTATGTCATCATCTGGTTCATGGTTCAATATAAATAAATGCTTTGTCCATAAGAATAGCATAGGATCTTTAAAACCCTATGGGGCAGTGTCCTAAGGTAATTAAAACAATCCAATTAGCCTAAAACCTTCTAACGTACATATAGAACATAACAAAAAGTTGCTTAAAAAAAGGTAACCCGTTTTCCTGTGAAAAGCGAACAAAACATGACCAAAACCGCACAAAATCACGTTTTTGGGCGGCCGCCATTATTTCGTTAAAAGGCGTATGTCAGTTTAAAGTGCCCTAAAACCTTCTCACGCATATATAGAACAAAGAAACAAAGTTTCATTAATGTCAGTGCACCCGTTTTCCCGTGAAAAGCAAACAAAAACCCGTCCTTGAGCGTTACCGACAAACAGACAGACAGACAGACAGACATAAATTGAGATAAGACTTGTTTTGGTTTCCCTAAGGTGTAAAATGTGAAAATATGCAAAATTTCATAATTCCAAGCAATGTACAGACAAAACTCTAATTTTATTTTTATAGATTAACTATACGATGTATTGAAATAAATATATATATATACTTGACGTACCCGTTCTTCGCACAGGGGTTTTCTCTACCCGTTCTTTAGTCAATGCAATCTGCATTTTAGTTAGCTTGAAACAGCTGATCTTGCTTCTGCTCCTGCTCTTTAAGCTGTCAAATGTAATTATCCACAGCTGTTCGCTTTACAGTTTCTGAATGTTTACTTTCTTCTGAAATGTAAACATTGAAACTTAAGACGTTCATGGGGCGTAGCCCGAGGGGATTTTAAGGAAGTGAATAGGCCTATGTGTTAATTGCATGGGTTAAAGATCTACCTATGTGTAAAGTTTCAGCCCAGTCGGTTCAGTAGTTTTTGTGTTCACCCGGAACATCAGACAGACAGACAGACAGACAGACAGACAGACAGAAACCACCTCTGCTTTATAATATTATAGATATAGATATTACCCTAGGCTGAGTTCAACATAAATAACCCCGTCACAGCAAACCTGCTAACTCAGCGAATTTCCAATACATGTATATGTTTCTCACTACCACGTAAAGCCACTCACCAAGTTTCATAAAAATACATTAATAAACAAGTGATATATAGCATCTTTATATATAATTCTGAGTTTGGCAAATCGCAGGACAATGGTAGAGTCAAATTAAAGGTCTTGATCTCAGGGACTCGGGAAAAATAGCAGTTTCTCTAAAAAGTTGCCAGCAAACGACAAATAACGTAAAACATTCCCCATAAGAAAAGCATGGGGATTTAAAAACGTCTGCTTTGTTTACATTAAAACATGTGATTATGTGTCTACTTTGTTTACGAACTGACATGTGTTCCTACTTGGAGCAAGGTTAGGGGCTATGGCCCCTTCAAGCCGCTAGTTTTATTTATTCTCCATAAGAATAACATTGAAGGGTGAGTACGCAGGTTTGCTGTAACAAGAAAGATAATAAATTTTGAAATACAATTATTAATAAAACTTAACCAGATGAAGCCACATACCAAGTTTTATTCATTTATGTTCAAGGGAGATATAAAACGCTACTACAGGGACGATCGGGAAAAAATATTTTTTGTGCAAATATAAATATAACAGCACTAGGTGAGGCCACATTCGAAGTTTCATAAATATTCATTCATAAATAATCAAGATAAAATTTTAATTATTCTCCATAAGGATGACATTGGACAACGTATGTACTGTGGTTAGCACTTTGAATACCTCTGCAACGGAAGAATGTAGAATCACAATTTAAACACCAAAATGATTGTTTTTTTAGAGTTGAATCGATTTGTAAAAGCAAATGTGAAGTTTACAGTGAAATTAACTGAGAGAAAGCTAAAAACCTTTTTCCCATAAAATTAAGATGGAGATTTCATTAACACGTTTTTTGGATTTTCTCCGCAACCACTTAACCTAGGTTAATGATTAAAAATACCCCCGTAGCAGCAAACCTGCATACTCAGCGAATTTCCAATGCATATATATGTATCTTAATACCACATAAAGCCACATACCAAGTTTCATCAATATACATTCATAAATAAACGATTTATGACATTTTAATTATTCTCCATAAGAATAACATGGCGGCTGAGTATGCAGGTTTGCTGAAGGAAGGAAAACAAAAAATGGGGTTTTATACAGATATCAATATAACTCATTTAGGTAAAGCCACGTACCAAATTTCATTAATTTATTTTCATAATTAAGGGAGATAACACGTTACTTATTCTCCATAAGAATAACATGGGGCTGAGTATGCAGGTTTGCTGCTACGGGAGTCTTTCGCAAAAAATTGTTTTTTTTGAGCAAATATCAATGGTCCACAACCAGATGAAGCCGTATACCTAGTTTTGTCAGTATACGTTCATAAATAAGCGAGATATAAAATTTTTCTTTTCCTCCATAAGAATAACATTAGACAACGTACTGTGTTTAGCACTTTCAATATCTCGGTAACCAATTGACGTAGAGAAATGATCAAAATACCAAATTGTGTGTTTTTTTAAGCTGAATCCAATGGTAAAAACTAAAATTTGACTTTTTCCAAAATTATATGTAAAAAATTCAAAAAACCCATTTTTGGGGTACAAAACCCCCCCAAAATACCCCTTCGGATAAAGCGATCTGGCTGGTTTTCGAACTTAAAGTCATAAATGTTACTTTACACGTTTATACCAAATTTCATCAAAATCGGATAATTTTTACGAGAGTTATCGTGCTCACGGACACACATATATATATATATATATATATATATATATATATATATATATATATATATATATACAGTTTCGAACGAATGGTGTTTTTGGGGTCTGGGGACCTCAAAACGAAAAGTTATCATGGTCCCGGGCCTAGGTCTTACCATGCCGACTACGGTAATAGCTTCTTCCCTATAGGGGAAATTCGCTAATACCATATTATTTGTTTTTTTAAGCTTTATAAAATGTTCAAACCCAAAATTAAGAGTTTTTTAAATTTTAGGATGAGAAATTCAAAGACCCGATTGTTGGAAAATGTTTAAGAAACCCCATAAACCCCCCTTCCCATGGTTCAATCTTTCTGGTTTTCCAACATAAAGTCATAAATGTTGCCTTACATGTTTGTGCCAAATTTCATCGAAATCGGATGTTTTTTACTCAAGTTATCGGGTTAACAGACACACACACACACACACACACACACACACACACACACACACACACACACACACACACACACACACACACACAAATGTTTGGGGTAGAAAACCACCCAAAACCCCTCTTCGGATTGTGCGAACTCATTCAAATAAATGGTACTTTACACATTTGTACCAAATTTCATTAGGATCTGACCTTTTTTACGAGAGTTATCGTGCTTACGGACACATATATGTATATATATATATAAATATATATATATATATAAATACTTATATAAAAATTTGAACGAATAGTGTTTTATATAAGGGGTGTTATATATAAGTATTATATATATATATGTAGGGGGTGTTTATATCTGGGGACCTCAAAACTAAAAGTTATCATGGTGTCGGGCTTGTCTTACCAAGAGACCTACGGTAATAGGTTTTTCCCTATAGGGGAAATTCACCAAAAATATACCAGAAAAACACGAATAAATCTACAAAACTCAAATACTTTGATTTTGTTAGGTTGTTTAAGATATTTAACCTGGGCGTGTGACTGTTGCTAAATACTAATTGTAATTTAGGAATACTGTGTGCCAAATATTAGGCCTCCAAGTTTTATATTAGAGCGACAAACCATTAAAAACCACGAATAAATCTTCGAAAATAGTTACAAATTTAAAATCTAGCGCTACCTAAGGGTGAAGAGGGTAAGATACGGCAAAAGGTCACAGGACGAAAGTTGTAGTTCGTCTAAAATCCGTGGCACGCGGTAGTCTTCGGTTTTTGCTAGGACAACTCCTTCGACCTGTAAAGCTAAAATAAGAAAAAACTACATTTTGATTTTATTTATTTTCAATCATCGATTTTTTTGTGATAGTTAAAACTAAAAATAGTTGGAGTTGGTGGAAAAAGGTGCAAGGCAAAATGAATGCCACAAACTAGACCTCTCTATGTTTATTTAATCGCATGTTACGGCCAACCAAAAATGTACTGATTTTGTTAGTTAAACTGCTAAGATTCGCCTCCTTACAAGAAATCAGGTACAAAGTGGGGAAATCCAACTTTCCCTTGAACAGACCTTTGAACAAAGACCATATAAAGTTCAAAAAAGTCATTTTAAACCCTTCTTTATTTTTTCCAAGGACTCCATTCACCAAAAGTTAACAAAATTAATACATTTTTGGCTTGTCCTAACATTAGATTAAATAAACATAGAAAGGCCTAATTTGAGGCATTTATTTTGTTTTGCATCTTCTTTAAAATGAAATGCCACTAGTTAGGGGTTGCTATTTAAAAAATAAAAACTACTCCCAACAACCCCTATTTAGGGGTGAGGGTTGAAACCCTTAACCACGTAAAAATACTTTGACTTATGCTAGTAACTTTTACCAAAGATCGTTTGAAAATTTACAGTCGTTCAAAAATTAAGAGGGGGGACCTTTATGGGACACCCGGTATATATATTATATAGATATATATAAATTTGAACGAGTAGGTTTTTTGGCATCTGGGGACCTCAAAACAACAAAAGTTAGGTGTGGTTATGAGACCTACAGTAATAGCTTCTTCCCTATGGGGGAAATTCGCTAAAAGAAGTGTATACCATTACTGAGGCTGTTCGGTTTTGGAAACATTTCCTCTTAGACAGACATTTTTGCCTCAATCTCTAATCAATCCATAATTTATATTTGACTAGCTGTTCCCGCAGGCTTAGCCCCGCAAATAATTTATAAAAACTTTGACAGTTGTGTGTGCTGCATTCTGTGGTTAGCCCGTGGAGCTACTACGAATCAAGATCAGCTGTTTGTATTATCATAAGCTCAAACAAAAATGAATGTCCATAAGAAATACATGGGAACTTTGTCGGGATCTCTGGCGGAGCCCTAAGGTCACATCAGGATAAAAACCATTTAGTTTTCCTATTTTATACCTAAAGAATCAGTGTACAAAATGTCAGCTCTCTACCTACATGGGAAGGTGAAGAATTAGTGATGAGTGATTTACTCAGTCAGCCAGGGCTTTGCCTTTTATAGATATAGATATGAAACTTAAGAGCAAAATCAAGAATCAGAAGATCACGAGGTGGGGATTATCTTCACTTGCTATTCTTATGACATTGTGTATTATCCAGGAAGACGCCACAAGGGGCTATTTCCCTCTAGTTCTTAGAATAATTATATGATAACTGTCATTGGCAAGTATTCGTGTTTTCCATTTGTTTTTTCTTGTCGGAATACTTCTGCTTTCTCTATAATCAAATAACCTCAACAATTGTTTGGAATATTTGGTGCCCATTCATTTATTCATTCTGATCGTGGCTTGGAATTAGAATCTCAAAAACTAAAAATATGGCCCTCAGGATTTGGCGTTGTGACGAGCAGGACGATTCCTGAATCCAAGGGGAGATTGTCATATCGAACGTTTTGATGGGATATTATGAAAGACTATCCAACTCGATGGGAAAAGGTTATTGTAGATGTTCACCAAGCTATTCGATACCTGTTGTACACTGCAACATATGCTACCCCACATGAGCGAATGTTTGATCTTCCCAGGTGATCTTCAAATGGTTCTTCAATTCCTTCCTGGCTTTTAAATCCTGGCACTGTTCTCCTTTATAGATTTGACCCTCAATCTAAATTCGATCCTTTGGTAGAGCAGGTATCACTCTTAGAAGGGAATTCATATTATGCTTGTATTCTATATCCTGATGCACGAGATGGTACAATGTCAACCAAAAAATTTTGCTCCCTACGGTGAAAAATATCAGAACTCCGAAGATAATGAGGAGATTTGCACACCTTCTGAGTTCTGAGTCTTCTGGCGAGGATCCAGGTTGCAATACTGATATCTTTCAATTGTCTGAAACGTCTGTAATTGAACAACAAGCCGCACATATCACGAATAATCCAAACACAAATGCTAAAAACACGGTCAGGAAGAGTGTGAGATCGCGGAAGCCCTCTGTCTTTCTGAAGTATTACATCCAGTCTTAAAGGAAAGGAGCATGTTATAATATTTACTATAGTACCATGGGAACCGAAACATGCTCGGTGATATTTGATCCCAGTGAGACAGAGCCTTTATGTCAGATTAGAAATTTTATTTTATAAGAACCTTGTCCTGACATTAACGAACACAACAACAAAGTAATTATTTAACTTGGCGCACTCATTCTCAAGTGATGGCGTGACCAAGGGAAAAACGTATTAATTTCTATAAACTGAGCTTTAATTTGCCTCTAATTAAAAATATCCATACAGATTAAAAGCGGCCTGCTGCCTAAATAAACAGACAGTTGTTTAAAATATTTTAAATTAGTCATCTGTGAAAATAATAACAAATAATTTTCTCCATACAAAAATCATGGTAAATTCAAAGTCCAGTGAGGCGAAACGTCCTAGGAGCTTGATTAAAGGCGAGGACCTTTTCTAGGGTTAGCAAAAATAAAAAGTTTCATCTCAATCGAATGAGTAGTCTAGGGGCGCATAAAGGATAAACAAACGAACAAAATCTAATTGTTATATATAAAGATGAAAAAACGCAAATTATTATATTATGGATTCTTAATTAAATAGATCCAAAGCAGCACAGATGATTGAATATATTTTATCAGGTGTCAGAACAATCATAAACAAATAAACATTAAATTGGTACGGTTTCTGTCTCCGAAATAATATGTCTTGATCACGGTATTATACATTTAAAAATTATAGTTATAGTAAAGAGAACAACTATTACAACAGATCGTTTTTATATTTTTTTAAAATTTCAAATTATGCTAATACAAAAGTGGTTCAGTTATATCATAATTTAATATTGGGGATCACACTTTGCAGAGGCGAAGGACTCAATATCCATGTATCGACTAGTGAAGGTTTCGAAGTTATTCTCAGCCATAGTGATGGGTCTTTTGTGAGAGATTTGACCCTTTCCAACCACGACCGTGAATGTACAGAGAAAGATACTTGCTACCAAACTCATTCTGACAACTGCAAAGACCTCTACAAAGCTCACATCGATTTTCCTAAGCAGCCTTCCACTAACGCGTATAAGATAATTAGAAGTCCAGGAATCGAACCAGTGGATAATTTGGATGACATAAAAGTTATAGCCAAATGACTACTTTATGATGTGAACTTTCAAACATCAGTCTTCACTCATGCCTTCAATAAAATAGTAAATTTAATAATATCGATTATAGTGAAGAGTTTTTGATATCAGACAACTAGTGAATATCACTGTCAAAAAACATTTACACTAACTGTTTTAGCACCACGTCTCAATCTGGCAGTGGTCAAAATGTGTCAAAAAGGCTACTATGACTACCTACACAAACAACCGAAAACTTTACTGGACATAAAATGTGCATAGTGAAAGTGATGAAACCCCACAACGTGTGAACAGTATTTATGATTACAGCAACATCAAACTTATTCTGCATTACTCCAAATTCTTTAAAACCAGGAAAGATAAATACACACAAACGATTGTTTTTTTACCAACGTCAAAGTGCAAGCTATTATGTACTTTAGCCCTTGTCGTGTTTCAGAAATAACGTTTTCACATACCGTAGAAGGTTGTACAAACCTTTTTGTGAACTCCCTTCCAACATTTACTCCGTGTAAATCTCACTTTAAAGAGCCTACAGTTCTTACCGTGTTGAGCTTCTAACATTTCAGAAATCTAAGGCTATTACTAATTTGAGTAAAGATGAATCAAAATAAGTAGAACAGTTTTAATAGATTAAGTTAATTTATTTTACAATCATAAAAATCAAAAGGGATAACACATTATTCAATTTTAGTTTAATTGACCATTGTTTTCAGATGTCACTGCACTTTTTATTATTATTCCGTGGACAAATAGAATTCTTGATTAAAACTTATCAGATTTATACTTCACCACCCTAAACATATTTAATATGAAAAATAGTACTAACAAAGAGATCATTCTGATGAACACGTAGAAAATCGTATTCGCTGGACTTTCTTCAAGGCATCTTCGAGCACTTAAGGTAACTGACCATCTTAAAAGACAGTCTTGTTTTGAAAATGAGAATAAATTAAGAAAATTTAACAAGTTCCAGTGAATGTTACAAAGAAACACTAGACAAACACAAACGATGATCAGAGTTTTAATCATAACTCTCAATGTGACAACAGTGTTCAAATACAATTTTCCGAAATTCCATAGTGAGAAGAGTCTTATAACCAAACAACCGAAGAAAAGTATCGATAAACCGTTGGATATATCTTGGTATTCGATAATTGTGTAAAAATTAAATATAGTGACCGGTTCAACTCGTTCAAAGCCAGATATATATGCTCTTGACACATATATATGTACCACAATGAATACAACAGTTAATATTCCAAGTAACATCAGAACAATTTGAAAGAAATTTTTAAATCTTGACGTGAATTTGTTTATACCGTATCGATGTAATGAAATGACTATTTGAATAAATAATGTGACGATATAAATGATATATGTACAACTATATAATAATTCCAGAAGACTAAGTGTAGTAGATTTTGCCTGTATCTTTGTCAGATAAAATCCAGTCGGCAGATGTTCTGCCACAAGTAAAACTTGAGTAAACATGCGGGCATTAACGTTGTAGAAAGTAAATGCACCAAAAATAACACGAGTGTACTGATCGACCCAGCGTCCATCTATCAGGCGGAGTAGAACCAGATTAGACTGATACCTCGTCATCCCTAGTTTGGCAACGTAACCTCCCTTGGGATATGTTGTGCCGGTAACGCTGTCTGAATAAGGCATTTCGGATTCTGAAGGAGTTTGAAATGTCCACGCTGAAGAGGAATCTGCAGACTTCCAATGGATTGTCGACCACTCGTAGTCATATTTGTCAGTGTCTTGCACGTTTTTGCTCCAAACGGGGATACACTCACGAATTGTGTCATTGAACATTTCATTGATGCTACAGTCAGTATTCGGGACCACTCGCAGCTGACGCAGCACCGGGAGGCCGATCAGTTGATGGGTACAGTCATCAGTCCAGGAGTCTTGCAGGTACGAGGGACTGAGACTGTACGCGTTGTACCATTTCGTCCGCTAAAATGTGTCCCGAGTTGACAAAAGTATCCAATAGATAATCCGAAAATTCGGTCCTGTTAGTAATGGCTGTGACATGTTTTATATGACTATTATAATTTGTCTGTATCATTGTCTTTATTTGACGGATAGCATAAACATAGTAGGTTCTCCAATTACATGTCAAAACCAAAATAGCAATCACGGAAGAAACGAATGACATATCGATTGATTTCCAAACAAGATTGTATCTCGCTCTTTTTCTCCTCATCTGAAACGCTGCCTCAGTGTTCATGGGGTGGTAAACGTGTTCTTTTTGTTTTTTGAGCACCTTATGATATTTATGCCACGGCATCTGTATGGAATATCCAGTTTTTATTTTGTAATTTGAAATTGGAACCAAATATACAAAGTGCGACGCTAGAATGACAGCCACTAGTACTATTTTGATCGGAACCAAGACAACAAAGTGATTTATCATTGCCACAAAGGTTTGACTCATCCAACTTTTGCTCTTAACTTCACCTATTTTAAAACCGTACAGAATGATAAAGTAAGAGCAAAGTATGATGGCAAGTAAAGTATTCATCCAAGCCAATGCATAATGTAAAGGCTTTCTGCTGATCACTTGAGAAGATCTCGATAGTACAACAGGTAGAACTGTCATTGGTCTGTAAACTGTGTATATCTTTTGAACAAATTTTTCATAAAAAGTCATATAGGATCGTTTCACTGGTTTCAGGTATATAGAATAAGCTTGTTTTTTGTCTTCAAGTGAAGGAATAAATTCATGTTTTTGATACATGCTAAAATCTTTATAGGTTTCTGGACTTTCAAGGCGGTAACTGAACTTGAATATTAGTTGACAAAATGATATAAAAAACATGTTTAAAAAGAAAATTTGACTCCCTTTAATCAGAGTCTTAGTTCCAACGGAGTAGTGAGGTTCATCGATGCCTTCGTATTTTTTGTCGTTTATTTTATAAAATGCTATGCCTATAAGACTGGCTGTCATAACAGTCGTCCATATGATTGCAACTTTGTCAAGCTTGGTCATTTTTATGTCACGATGTCGTGAAATTATACTTGCCAAAAGATGGCAGTGTGTTACTCCGTGAATTAGGTTTTCAAGAAATATCCTACCTAAGCTTCGAAATTCATCAGCTGTTGCAGGAAGAAAAACTGCTTCTGGAAACTGATTGTTACCTAGAGCGATCCATTCTTCAGCAAAAAACGTGTAAACTGCCATAGTGTCGATATCGTACAGAAGAATCTTATCACAAAACCAGTCGGGGGAAACCCCCTTGCTGTCATGCCAGATGTGAATATCAGTGATTGTTCCTAAAGGTGCGGATGTGGCAATCAAGAACTAATCGTCACCATTGTATCTTAAAACCCTCATCTCCTTCGCCTTAAGTATATGGGCGCGGCTCCTTCCCCTAGTTCCTGTTATCTGTATTCCTACGTTGGCGGTTGTACTGGCCAAGACTCTACATCCTGTAAATACTGCAATAATGTACAAATATTTGACGCCAGGGAAGTTGTCCTCCAAAACTATAACTTGTCTTGCTGACGATTGTTTTAGATCCTTGAAAAATCGCCAAAACACATATCATCAAAAAAAAACAACGAAATACTAGCCAAATAAAGAACGATGTACGGATTGTCTATAATTGTTAAAAGTAAGTCGAAGTCATTGAACGGGTCAACTTCATTTGAAGGAACTACGAAAACCCCGCTGAAGAAACTTAAGTGGTTGCAGCGACAATGTATGTTCGACTTACTGGTTTGGCCTCCGACCGAGCAGAAGCTGGTCACCCAAGTATGTTGAGATCGAGTTAGACACGTATTGCAAAAAAAATCTACCGTGAAATTAACAGTTTTTCCCGAAGCCATATTTGGACCGGGTATCACTCCTATGTACATAAACTGACTTTCATCACAAGTTTCATAAGGAACCTCATATATAGGTAAAGATGAGTTAATTACTATTGTCGAGTTCATCACAAGTTCATCATAGGGAGGCCGTAATCCCTGTTGAATCATGACTCGCAGTTCGTCAGTGGTATCGTTGAATATAAACTGAACAAACATCTTACACCTTTGAGGCACATCTATTCTAACTACAGTGACAGCATTGTCCAGATCTTCTTGGTTGACAAAGTTCAGATCGAGTTGAGTAGATGAGAGTGATATTGTTCTGTGTTCATATTCTGTTTAAACGTCTAGATATAAATCAAACTGATGTGGCAGGATAGTTGTTGGTACCATACTGGCCTGATGTCCATCGGGCCGCTCTACTTTACTGAACAATTCTACACTTACCAAATTCGTTGATAAACTACCAGTTACTAGTAGATGTACAGAAGAAAGATCGACTGTTATAGTTGTTGATTGAAGTGTTAAGGCATCTGTTATCTTTATCTCGTTTAATAAATCTTTGGAGAGTGTCAATGGAAATTTATTATTTTTGTTAATAAGGGCTCCGATTTTTGATTGAGAATCAGTCAAAACACTCAGTGAAGACAATGTTGAATTAGATTCTAGATAATAAGGTTTAAGGTATTTACTTTGCCTAAAGCTAACAGCATATATAATAGCATTCAATGCGTCTATGCAATTAAAGTCTATTTCTAAGATATCTTTGAACTTTGCAGGATTCATTTTATTAATTTCATTTACAGATAATACAATGCTGTTTTTTACTCTTAAAAATGACTCAATTATATCAATTAATACCGTTGCAATATCATCTAGTATTAGTCTATTGATATATGGAATACTCCCTCGTAGTACATGACTTTTAAATAAATTACATAACATTTTAACATAACTCGTAAAGTGCTTTGATTCTGATGTCTGCAATTCAAAGTGCTCTTTAAACGAAACTGAAAGTAACATCACGTCTCTCAAAGTCAACAAACCATTTTTTAATTGGGAACAGTAAGTGTCTGTTGTGGTTTAATGAATAGTGTTTCCAGTATGTCGATACTATTGCTGAATATAACATTTTTATATTTATTAGCAGAACAAATATCAACTATTTTCGACAACCGTCTTATTGCTTCATTAAAGTCCCCTGAATGGGCAATTTGTTTAATTTCTGTAAAGTTTGATCCAATACCTAGGAGAATAGGAACGTCCTCTTTATTGAGATCTATCTCGTGAGTGGAAATGGCAGGGTAACCGTATAAGCTATAAATAAAAACTACCACAATTTCCCTAGTCAAATGTATGTCTATCAAAGTGCCAGCAAAATTTGAACCAAGCATTCTACCGTTAAAAGCTTCAACTGGTTCAAATTTGTTCTTGTTATAGTAATCGTACACCAAAACATCATCTTCATGAACAAACCCCGAGCAGCTTATAGTGAACAACGTTTTTGCCAAGTTTCCTCTCAATGGACTTACCGTACAAGACCCATTTTGAGGCTTATTGTCAACTTTAATATTAATACTAGCGTTTATAGTACCATAAGACACCACAAATTGGTATACTTTTCCAGGTTTCATGGAATTTGGGTGAATGCAGAGGAACTCTGAAGGGTAGCTGTCATCATAAATACTGTCCACACTTTGAGGAGTTTTAACACCTTCATTAAGCACACTGAATGACCAAATAAAGTTGCCTTTTATTTTAGTAGGCATAAATGGTTTGGCTTTTAACAACAGAACTTCTGTTGGAATTACTTTGTCCCGGCAATTAGCTATACAAGGTATATTTATACCAAATGCTAGGTCAGTTACTAAAATGTCTTGACTAGCGAATGCCGGATTGAGACCTGGGGCTGTAATAGTGAGTGTAAAAGAGTACGTTTTATCTACAGTGAGATCCCCTGGTAGAACCCGCATCCTGTTTCCCGATGATTGGACAATGTCGCTGCATTTGGGGCTGCAAGTCCACCAAAACCTTAGATGGTCCTGGTTTCCTATATAGTATATACATCCCCATGTGTAACACACCAGACATGTGAATTCTAGACTATTTCCAGACGAACTAGAAACGTGATATTCAACATGCAGGTAGCTTGTACCTTGAATCCCCCGGTAAAATTGCCAAAATATACAATTTTTAATTTTAAAACCACTAATTGTGATCTTGAAAATTGGATATTTTAACATTGGGCTCAGATAAAAACAACAAAATCGTAACAGCTGTAAAAAAATATCCAGTAAACTGTCAAAGCAACTTTCACATGGTAGAGTATAAACAAATTATAGAACTATTGAAAAATGAAAACATCTAGAGTGGATTTAACCATAATGAATCTAAATAGTATACTATATAAATACCCCCGTCGAAGCAAACCTGCGTACTCAGCAAATTTCCAATGCATAATATATGTCTTAATACCATATAAAGTCACATACCTAGTTTAATAGAAATATATTCACATATAAGCGATATTTACAATTTTAATTATTCTTCAAAAGAGTAACATTGGTGATGAGTACGTAGGTTTGCTGAAACAAGGAACACAAACAATTGTTTTTTATGCAAATATAAATAGTATTTAACTAGGTGAAGCCACATACCAAGTTTCATCAATATTCAATCATAAGTAAGCACTATACAACATTTTAATTATTCTCAATAAGAATAACATGGTAGCTGAGTAAGCAGGATTGCTGCAACAAGGTTCTAAAAAATGGGTTTTTATGCAAATATCAATATAACTCAACAAGGTGAACCACATACCAAGTTTTATTAATTTATGTTCATAATTAAGGGAGTCATTACATTTTAGCGAATTTTCCCTATAGGGAGGAAGCTATTACCGTAGTCGGCATGGTAAGACCTAGGCCTGGGACCATGATAACTTTTCGTTTTGAGGTCCCCAGACCCCAAAAACACCATTCGTTCAAAACTGTATATATATATATATATATATATATATATAGTGTGTGTGTGTGTGTGTGTGTGTGTGTGTGTGTGTGTGTGTGTCCGTGAGCACGATAACTCTCGTAAAAATTATCCGATTTTGATGAAATTGGGTATAAACGTGTAAAGCAGCATTTATGACTTTAAGGTCGAAAACCAGCCAGATCGCTCTATCCGAAGGGGGGGGTTTTGTTTTTGTTGGGGGGGTTTTGTACCCCAAAAATGGGTTTTTTGAATTTTTTATGTATAATTTTGGAAATAGTCAAATTTTAGTTTTTACCATTGGATTTAGCTTAAAAAAGCACACAATTTGGTGTTTTGATCATTTCTCTACGTCAATTGGTTACCGAGATATTGAAAGTGCTAAACACAGTACGTTATCTAATGTTATTCTTATGGAGGAAAAGAAAATTTTTATATCTCTCTTATTTATGAACGTATACTGACGAAACTTGGTATACGGCTTCATCTCGTTGTGGACCATTGATATTTGCTCAAAAAATAATTTTTTGCCAAAGGATCCCGTAGCAGCTAGCCTACGTACTCAGGCCTATGTTATTCTTATTGAGAATAATTAAAATGTCATAAATCGTTTATTTATGAATGTATACTGATGAAACTTGGTATGTGGCTTTATGTGGTATTAAGATACATATAAATGCATTGGAAATTCGCTGAGTACGCAGGTTTGCTGCTACGGGGGTATTACTTATTCTCCATAAGAATAACATGCGGGCTGAGTACGCAGGTTCGGTGCTACGGGGATTATCAACAAAAAATAAATTGTTTGTGCAAATATCTATATACCAGTACTAGGTGACGCCACATGCCAGGTTTCATCAATATACATTCATTAATAATGGAGATATCAAATTTTATTTATTCTCCATAAGAATAACATTGGACAACGTACTGTGTTTAGCACTTTGAATATCTCTGCAATGGTTGGACGTAGAATCACAATTTAAACACCAAAATGATTGTTTTGTGGAGCTGAGTTGATTGGTAAAAACAAATGTGAATTTTGCATTAAAATTATCTTACGAAAACCTAATTACCTTTTTCCCATAAGATTAACAATGGAGAATTTATGAGCAGGTTTTTTTGGATTTTCTCCGCAACCACTTAACCTAGCTTAATAATTCAAAATACCATATTATTTGTTTTTTTAAGCTCTATTTGAGTTTTTAAGCTCATGGTCCAAACCAAAAGTAAGGTTTTAAAAATTTTAGGGTAAAAAAAGAAAAAAAACCGATTTTTGGAAAATTTAAAACCCCCATAAACCCCCCTTCCCATAGTCCGATTTTTCTGGTTTTCGAACTTAAAGTCATAAATGTCACTGTACACATTTGAGCCAAATTTCATAAAAATCGGGCGTTTTTTACTCAATATATCGCATTCACGGACACACACAGACACACACACACACACACACACACACACACACACACACACACACACACACACACACACACACACACACACACACACACACACATATATATATATATATAAATTTGAACGAATAGTGTTTTAGTCATCTGGGGACCTCCAAAAAAAAGTTGTCATGGTCTCGGGCTTAAGTCTTACCATGAGACCTACGGTAATAGCTTCTTCCCTATAGGGGAAATTCGCTAAAAATACTTGAAGGGTCATTGGCCAATAATAACTGGAGCGACTCCAAGCGGGGGCAGCGAGCAAACCGAGTCTACTTATATAAAGCTAGACGGGTTCACTCTCTCACTCACTCACTCACTGACTCACTGAGGCACTTACCGTAATCGAACCTTCCTCGACACCGTACTTGAATTAAAGCTCTTGACGAGAAACTCCCAGAAAAATTACCAAAAGTTAACATTTTTGAGTTTTGGGGGCATTTTTGGGGTGGGGAAACTTCCACTTTTCCAATTTTTCCACTTTGAGCACGTTTTGTACGGAAACGGTACGAGATGGCAAAACAAGTTACATACAAAAGTTGTAGAAAATATAATTTCCAAATAACGATTTTTCGGCAGATTTAAGATCCGATCATCCGTTTAGCCGCTATTTATCGGAGGAGAAGTAATTTTGAGTGTTTTGGCCCATTTAAATGTGTACAGTTTTGGAAAGCCGTTTAATGAAAGCACACTATCTTTGGCTAATACCACATGTTTGTATCAGCTGATTTAAAAAAAACCGCCCGTGTAGCCGATACTAATTTGCTGACATGAGGTTTATATAAATCAGCTGTTGCAAAACAAGGTGAACACATTATGGCCTACACGGGAGGTCCAATATCGCGAATATCGTTTGTTAGGATATTGGAAAATGTAATCAACCGGTTGTTTGTTCTATAGAATGAATTTAGCCCAGTAGCCCAGTGGATATCTTGTCAGATGATTCAAGATCATGTGGACACGTGTTTGAATCCTACTTTTGATGCTTATTTTTTGTGGCTGCAATTTATTTCTGTTTAATTTGACTTTTTTGTTTTTACAAATTCATTTATTTGTAATTTTGTTGCACAACGAACAGCCAATATACATCGCTCTGCGGGGTTAGGTTAGGTTAGGTTACTATAATTTTGTCGTGAACTCAAATCCAATTTGTTGTTTTTTTACACGTAAATCCATTTGTAGAACTCCAATTTAACATTGTAACCACAACTTTTTATATATATCTGATTGACTTTGATTGAGTGAGAACTTTATTTTTCGCTTTTATTCACCTTGAAACAACCATCGTAGTCGTTCATTCAGCGAATTTAGAATGCATATATATGTCTTAATAACACTTAAAGCCACTTATAAAGATCCCTACAAAATATATTCACAAACAAGCGATATATAAAATAATAATTAATCTCCTTATGAATAACATTGGGGATGAGTACGCAGGTTTGCTGCAACAAGGAACCCAAAAAAATGGGGTTCATGCAAATATCAATAGAATTCAACTAAGTGAAGTCACATACCAAGTTCCCCATATTCATTATTCATTCATAAATAAGCGATATATAAGATTTTAACTATCCTCCATAAGAATAACAAAGGGGCTGAGTACTGTACGTTGCACGAGTGAAGAACGAACGGGACAGATGCGCGGTACCAAAGGAGTCTAGTGCGCATGCGCCGCCAGACGGCAACACGGCGCCCGGGCTCAGTCAGCTGACAGTTCTCAGTAGATGCAAGTCTATAAGTGGCGTCCCAAAAACATTAAATCACCGTCAATTCATTTTCAATGTTAGTTCAGTTCAGTATAGTATAGAATAGTTTAGTACGTTTGTATATTATTATGAAGTAGACATAGATATACCGCCCGGCACGGTGGCGTGGCGCGCGGGTAACAATACAAGCTGTCAAATGTATGCAGCCAGGCTAGTAGCGCGCAGCCTTCCACTCCCACTCCCAATCTCTTCCCCCTCTTCATCAATCCCTCCTCAACCCATGCGCGGGCTGGTTTTAGCCAATTTCCCCTATAGGGAAGAAGCTAATAACGTAGTCGGCATGGTAAGACCTAGGCCCGGGACCGTGATAAATTTTCGTTTTGAGGTCCCCAGACCCCAAAACCAATAAGAAAGCTATTGAAACTGCGTTTGAAACTGTATATATATATATATATATGGTCTCGGACTTAAGTCTTACCATGAGACCTCCAGTAATAGCTTCTTCACTATAGGGGAAATTCGCTAAAAGAAGTGTATGCTATTACTTACTGAGGCTGTTATCACTCTTAGAAGGGAATTAATATTATAATTGTATTCTTGTATTATGCTTGTATATCCTGATGGACGAGATGGTACAATCTCAACCAACAAATCTTGCTCCCTCCGGTGACAAATATCAGAACTCCGAAGATAATGAGGAGATTTGCACAACTTCTGAGTCTTCTTGCGAGGATCCAGGTTGCAATACTGATATCTCTCATTTGTCTGAAACGTCTGTAATTGAACAACAAGCCGCACATATCACGAATAATCCAAACACAAATCCTAAAAACATAGTCAGGAAGAGTGTGAGATCGCGGAAGCCCTCTGTCTTTCTGAAGTATTATATCCAGTCTTAATGGAAGGGTGCATGTTATAATATTTAATATAGTACCATGGGAACCGAAACATGCTCGGTGATATTTGATCCCAGTGAGACAGAGCCCTTATGTCGGATTAGAAATTTTCTTTTATAAGAACCTTTGTCCTGACATTAACGAACACAACAACCAAATAATTATTCAACTTGGTGCACTCATTCTCAAGTGATGGCGTGCCCAAGGGAAACAGGAATTAATTTATATAAACTAAGATTTAATTTGCCTCCACTTAAAAATATCTATACAATTTAAATGCGGCATGCTACCTAAATAAACGGACAGTTGTTTACAATATTTTAAATTAGTCATCTGTGAAAATAATAACAAATCATTTTCTCCATACAAAAATCATGGTAAATTCAAAGTCCAGTGGGGCGAAACGTCCTAGAACCTTGATTAAAGGCGAGGACCTTTTCTAGGGCTAGCCAAAATAAAAAGTTTCATCGCAATCGGATGAGTAGTTTAGGGGCGCATAAAGGATAAACAGACGAACAAAATCTAATTGTGATATATAAAGATGAAAAAACGCAAATTATTATATTATGGATTCTTAATTTAACAGATGAAAAGCAGCACAGATGATTGAATATATTTTATCAGGTGTCAAAACAATCATAAACAAATAAACATTAAATTGGTACGGTTTCTGTCTCCGAAATAATACGTCTTGATAACGGTATTATACATTTACAAATTATAGTTATAGTAAAGACAACAACTATTACAGCAGATCGTTTTTACATTTTTTTAAACTTCAAATTATGCTAATACAAAAGTGGTTCAGTATATCATATTTTAATATTGTGGACCACACTTTGCAGAGGCGAATGACTCAATATCCATGTATCGACTATTGAAGGTTTCGAAGTTATTCTCAGCCATAGTGATGGGTCTTTTGTGAGATTTGACCCCTTACAACCACGACCGTGAATGTAAAGAGAAAGATACTTGCTACCAAACTCATTCTGACAACTGCAAAGACCTCTACAAAGCTCACTTCGATTTTCCTAAGCAGCCTTCCACTAACGCGTATAAGATAATTAGAAGTCCAGGAATCGAACCGGTGGATAATTTGGATGACATAAAAGTTATAGCCAAATGACTACTTTATGATGTGAACTTTCAAACATCAGTCTTCACTCATACCTTCAATATAATAGTAAATTTAATAATATCGATTATAGTGAAGAGTTTTTGATTCCAGACAACTAGGGAATATCACTGTCAAAAAAGGTTTACACTAACTGTTTTAGCACCACGTCTCAATCTGGCAGTGGTCAAAATGTGTCAAAAAGGCTACTATGACTACCTACACAAACAACCGGAAATTTTACTGGACATAAAATGTGCATAGTGAAAGTGATGAAACCCCACAAAGTGTGATCAGTATTTATGATTACAGCAACATCAAACTTATTCTGCATTACTCCAAATTCTTTAAAACCAGGAAAGATAAATACACACAAACGATTGTTTTTTTACCAACGTCAAAGTGCAAGCTATTTTGTACTTTAGCCCTTGTCGTGTTTCAGAAATAACGTTTTCACATACCGTAGAAGGTTGTACAAACCTTTTTGTGAACTCCCCTCCAACATTTACTCCGTGTAAATCTCACTTTAAAGAGCCTACAGTTCTTACCGTGTTGAGCTTCTCACTAACATTTCAGAAATCTAAGGCTATTACTAATTTGAGTAAAGATGAATCAAAATAAGTAGAACAGTTTTAATAGATTAAGTTAATTTATTTTACAATCATAAAAATCAAAAGGGACAACACATTATTCAGGTTTAGTTTAATTGACCATTGTTTTCAGATGTCACTGCACTTTTTATTATTATTCCGTGGACAAATAGAATTCTTGATTAAAACTTATCAGATTTATACTTTACCACCCTAAACATATTTAATATGAAAAATAGTACTAACAAAGAGATCATTCTGATGAACACGTAGAAAATCGTATTCGATGGACTTTCTTCAAGGCATCTTCGAGCACTTAAAGTAACTGACCATCTTAAAAGACAGTCTTGTTTTGAAAATGAGAATAAATTAAGAAAATTTAACAAGTTCCAGTGAATGTTACAAAGAAACACTAGACAAACACAAACGATGATCAGAGTTGTAATCATAACTCTCAATGTGACAACAGTGTTCAAATACAATTTTCCGAAATTCCATAGTGTCAAGAGTCTTATAACCAAACAACCGAAGAAAAGTATAGATAAACCGTTAGATATATCTTGGTATCTGATGATTGTATAAAAATTAAATATCGTGCCCGCTTTATCTAGTTGAAAGCCCGATATGTATGCACTTGACACATATATATGTACCACAGTGAATATAACAGTTAATATTCCAAATAACATCAGAACAATTTGAAACTCATTTTTAAAACTTGACATAAATCTTTTTATACTGTAATGATGTAATTCAATAAATGTTCGAATGAATAATGCGATGACATAAAATATATATGTACAACTATATAATAATTCCAGAAGAGTAAGTGTAGTAGATTTGGCCTGTATCTTTGTCAGATAGAATCCAGTCGGCAGATGTTCTGCCACCAGTAAAACTTGAGTAAACATGCGGGCATTAACGTTGTATAAAGTAAATGCACCAAAAATAACAGGAGTGTACTGATTGACCCAGCGTCCGTCTATCAGGCGGAGTAGAACCAGATTAGACTGATACCTCGTCATCCCTAGTTTGGCAACGTAACCTCCCTTGGGATAGGTTTTGCCGGTAACGCTGTCCGAATAAGGCATTTCAGATTCTGAAGGCGTTTGAAATGTCCACGCTGAAGAGGAATCTGCAGACTTCCAAAGGATTGTCGACCACTCGTAGTCATATTTGTCAGTGTCTTGCACGTTTTTGCTCCAAACGGGGATACACTCACGAATTGTGTCATTGAACATTTTATTGATGCTACAGTCAGTATTCGGGACCACTCGAAGCTGACGCAGCACCGGGAGGCCGATCAGTTGATGGGTACAGTCATCAGTCCAGGAGACTACGTCTTGCAGGTACGAGGGACTGAGACTGTACGCGTTGTACCATTTCGTCCGCTAAAATGTGTCCCGAGTTGACAAAAGTATCCAATAGATAATCCGAAAATTCGGTCCAGTTAGTAATGGCTGTGACATTTCTTATTTGACCATTATAATTTGTCTGTATCATTGTCTTTATTTGACGGTTAGCATAAAAGTAGTAGGTTCTCCAAGTACATGTCAAAACCAAAATAATAATCACAGAAGAAACGAATGACATGTCGATTGATTTCCAAACAAGATTGTATCTCGCTCTTTTTATCCTCATCTGAAACGCTGACTCAGTGTTCACGGGGTGGTAAACGTGTTCTTTTCGTTTTTCAAGCACCTCATGATATTTATGCTGTGGCATCCCTATGGAATATCCAGTTTTTATTTTGTAATTTGAAATAGGAACTAAATATACAAAGTGCGACGCTAGAATGATAGCCACTAGTACTATTTTGATCGGAACCAAGACAACAAAGTGATTTATCATTGCCACAACTGTGTGACTCATCCAACTTTTGCTCTTAACTTCTCCCATTTTAAAACCGTACAGAATGATAAAGTAAGAGCAAATTATGATAGCAAGTAAAGTAGTCATCCAAGCCAATGCATAATGTATAGGCTTTCTTCTGATCACTTGAGAAGATCTCGATAGTACAACAGGTAGAACTGTCATTGGTCTGTAAACTTTGTATATATTTTGAACAAATATTTCATAAAAAGTCATATGAGAACGTTTCACTGGTTTCAGGTATATGGAATAAGCTTGTTTTTCTTCTAAAGAACTAATGGATTTGTTCTTTTCGTAAGTGCTAAAATCTTTATAGGTTTCTGGACTGTCAAGGCGGTAACTGAACTTGAATATTAGTTGAAAAAAAGAGATGAAAAATATGTTTAAAAAGAAAACCTGACTCCCTTTAATAAGAGTTTTAGTTCCAACGGAGTAGTGAGCTTCATCAATGCCCTCGTATTTGTTGTCGCTTATTTTATAAAATCCTATGCCGATAAGACTGGCTGTCAAAACAATCACCCATATGATTGCAACTTTGTTAAGCTTGGTCATTTTTATGTCACGATGTCGTGAAAGTATACTTGCCAAAAGATGACAGTGTGTTACGCCATGAATTAGGTTTTCAAGAAATATTCTACCTAAGCTTCTAAATTCATCAACTGTTGCAGGAAGCAAAACTGCTTCTGGAAATTGATCGTTACCTAAAGCGATCCATTCTTCAGCAAAAAACGTGTAAACAGTCATAGTGTCGATATCGTACAGAAGAATCTTTTCACAAAACCAGTCGGGGTAAACCCCATTGCTGTCATGCCAGATGTGAATATCAGTGATAGTTCCTAAAGGTACGGATGTGCCAATCAAGAACCAATCGTCGGCATTGTATCTTAAAACCCTCTTCTCCTTTGCCTTAAGTATATGGGCGTGGCTCCTTCCCCTAGTTCCTCTGATCTGTATTCCTACGTTGGCGGTTGTACTGGCCAAGAATCTACATCCTGTAAATACTGCAATGATGTACAAATATTTGTCGCCAGGGAAGTTGTCCTCCAAAACTATAACTTGCCTCGCTGACGATTGTTTTAGGTCCTTGAAAATCGCCAATACACATAGCATCAAAAAAGCCAACGATACACTAGCCACATAAAGAGCGATGTACGGATTGTCTGTAATTGTTAGGAGTAAGTCGAAGTCATTGAATGGGTCTACTTCATTTGGAGGAACTACGAAAACCCCGCTGAAGAAACTTAAGTGGTTGCAGCGACAGTGTATGTTCGACTTACTGGTTTGGCCTCCGACCGAGCAGAAGTTGGTCACCCAAGTATGTTGAGATCGAGTTAGACATGTGTTGCAAAAAAAATCTACAGTGAAATCGACGGTTTTTCCCGCAGCTATATTTGGACCGGGTATCACTCCTATGTACATAAACTGACTTTCGTCACTAATTTCATAAGGAACCTCGTAGATAGGGAAGGATGAGTTAATTACTCTCGTCGAGATCATCACAAGTTCATCATAGGGAGGCCGTAATCCCTGTTGAATCATGACTCGCAGTTCGTCAGTGGTATCGTTGAATATAAACTGAACAAACATCTTACATCTTTGAGGCACATCTATTCTAACTACAGTGACAGCATTGTCCAGATCTTCTTGGTTGACAAAGTTCAGATCCAGTTGAGTAGATGAGAGTGACATCGTTCCGTGTTCATATTCTGTTTTAACGTCTAGATATAAATCAAACTGATGCGGCAGAATGTTTATTGGTACCATACTGGCCTCATGTCCATCGGCTTGCTCTACTTTACTGAACAATTCTACACTCACCAAATTCGTTGATAAACTACCAGTTACTAGTAGATGTACAGAAGAAGGATCGACTGATATAGTTGTTGAATGAACTGTTAAGGTATCTGCTATCCTTAACTGATTTAATAAATCTTTTGGGAGTGTCAATGGAAATTTATTATTTTGGTTAACATGGGCTCCAACTTGTAATTGAGAATCAGTCAAAACACTCATTGAAGACAATGTTGAATTAGATTCTAGATAATAAGGTTTAAGGTATTTACTCTGCCTAAAGCTAACAGCATATATAATATCATTCAATGCGTCTATGCAATTAAAGTCTATTTCTAAGATATCTTTGAACTTTTCAGGATTCATTTTATTAATTTCATTTACAGATAATACAATGCTGCTTTTTATTCTTAAAAATGACTCAATTATGTCAATTAATACCGTTGCTATATCCTCTAGTATTAGTCTATTGATATATGGAATGCTCCCTCGTAGTACATGATTTTTAAATAAATTACATAACATTTTAACATAACTCGTAAAGTGCTTTGATTCTGATGGCTGCAATTCAAAGTGTTCTTTAAACGAAACTGAAAGTAACATCACGTCTCTCAAAGTCAACAAACCATTTTTTAATTGGGAAACAGTAAGTGTCTGTTGTGTTTTAATGAATAGTGTTTCTAGTATGTCGATACTATTGCTGAATATAACATTTTTATTTTTAGTAGCAGAACAAATATCAGCTATTTTCGACAACCGTCTTATTGCTTCATTAAAGTCCCCTGAATGGGCAATTTGTTTAATTTCTGTAAAGTTTGATTCAATACCTAGGAAAATAGGAACGTCCTCTTTATTGAGATCTATCTCGTGAGTGGAAATGGCAGGGTAACCGTATAAGCTATAAATAAAAACTACCACAATTTCCCTAGTCAAACGTACGTCTATCAAAGTGCCAGCAAAATTTGAACCAAGCATTCTACCGTTAAAAGCTTCAACTGGTTCAAATTTGTACTTGTTATAGTAATCGTACACCAAAATATCATCTTCATGAACAAACCCCGAGCAGCTTATAGTGAACAACGTTTTTGCCAAGTTTCCTCTCAATGGACTTACCGTACAAGACCCATTTTGAGGCGTATTGTCAACTTTAATATTAATACTAGCGTTTATAGGACCATAAGACACCGTAAATTCGTATACTTTTCCAGGTTTCAAGGCATTTGGTTGAATACAGAGTAAATCTGAAGGGTAGCTGTCATCATAAATACTGTTCACACTTTGTGATGTTTTTTCACCTTCATTAAGCACACAGAATGACCAACTAAAGTTGCCTTTTATTTTAGTAGGAATAGACGGTTCGGCCTGTAGCAACAGAACTTCTGTTGGAATCACTTTTTTCCGGCAGTTAGCAATACAGTGTATATTTATACCAAATGCTCGGTCAGTTACTAAAATTTCTTGACTAGCAGATGCCGGATTGAGACCTTTGGCTGTAATAGTGAGTGTAAAAGTGTACGTTTTATCTACATTGAGATCCCCTGGTAGAACCCGCATCCTGTTTCCTGATGATTGGACAATTTCACTGCATTTGGGGCTGCAAGTCCACCAAAAACTGAGATGGTCCTGGTTTCCTGAAGGTTCATTAGGATCATGGGACTTTTCTCCTGATATGAAAATTCCCTCCCCTTTTCCTACTAACTTTTTATTTCCACCTTCCAAGTATGCGACTAAAGGTTGATTATGAACTTCAAAATAGCAATCTACGAAGTTGGATGTAGTATTTTGTTTTACATTCGTCGCTTTCAACCTCAGTTTATAATTACTGGCTTTCAGCGAAAACGGGGGGATAATCCAAGCTATTGGCCCTTCTACACCTGTTAACGACTTGATATGTGACTTTACTGGTGGTTGTGATTCTGAGTCTATTGGCATCGAATAGACTTTCCATTCTAACCTGGTGGTAGGGTTATAGATTGTACCATCCCACGAGATTGAAACGGAGCGAAAGTATGCTTTAGAATCTTTTGAGAATTTGGAACAATCCCTTATTTGAATATCTGGAACCAAAGAATCAATATTGTAACCTATATTATTAAAGTTTACCATCATTTGGAACGTGTGTGTAAAGACTGTTGTTTGAAAGTTCTTTGCTGTAAAATTTATGTCAGCCAAATAAGCCACAGCTTCTATTCCTGGACTTGCAATTAACTTATACACGTCAGTGGAAGGCTGTTTGTAAGGAAAATCCAAATAAGCTATGTAGAAATCTTTGCAGTCATTAGGTATAGTTTGGTAGCAAATCTCTTGATATTTACACTCATGTTCGTCCTTGAAAGGTCGTATATCCCTCAAAAAGGGATCCTTGGAACATGACCCAAAACGATGGTTAATAATAATTTCGAAACCTTCACTAGTTGATACATGGATATTGAGTCCTTCACCGCTGTACATTGTGGTCACAAATAGTGGTATATTTATTCCTCCTGTGGAAATACTATTTTTTGTAACCTGGCCAAAATATATCCCGAACCCAGTTGCTAAAACCGATTTTAAAGCTTTTGGGATTTCATATTGACAAAATTCACCGTAAAATTTGTTTGTATCACAGAAACATCTAGCTATTTGGTACCCAAATCCATCAAGACACTGGCCATTATTTTGACATACCTTTTCAGCCTTGCAAAACGATTTGCTGTGACAAGTGTTGTCTTCATTATAAGTAAAATTTTTAAATGGATAATAACATGTACTAGTCTTATTTACTTGGATACAGTAACCGCACCAACCACACTCTTTACTTCCAGTACAACTCATTGAACTGCCACCGATTGAAAATAGTACAACTAGAAAAACCAGAATAAAAATCATTTTGTATTAATCACAAGAGACTTCGATTTAATGTTTATTTGTTTATGATTGTTTTGACACCTGATAAAATTCCTCTATCATCTGGAACTATTTTTGGTCCGTAAACTATCCAAAAAACCTTCCGGAAAAACGTGTGACTTCCACTGGGCCGATTTACACGCGGGTGGTGTCAAATGAAAGGAACTAACCCCTATATCTGCACATTTTACCTTAAATGTTGGTATTCGGTCGATAAATATTTAAAAACAAACGAGATTGAAAGTTTTCTTATGGAAATTTAACGTGGTGTAAAATTTCAACTCTGCAATTCTTTGATCAGTTGATTTGAGGTTTCCAATGTACTGTTTTACATGCAGTTTGTTTTAACTTAAAGCTCAATTTCTCTATATTTGCAAAATCTACTTACATTTTTGAAATAATTTAGGCCTAATTCAGAATATAAAATACCCCCGTAGCAGCAAACATGCATACTCAGGGAATTTCCAATGGATATATAAATGTCTTAATACTACATAAAGCCACTTACCAAGTTTTATAAAAATGTATTCACAAATAAGCGATATATACAATTTTAATTATTCTCCATAAGAATAAAATTGGGGCTGTGTACGCAGGTTTGCTGCAACAAGGAATACCAAAAACGGGTTTTTATGCTTATATCAATGTAACTCAACTAGTTGAAGTCGTATACCAGTTTTTATTTATTTATGACCATAATTAAGGGAGACAGATCATTAATTATTCTCATTAAGATTAACATGGGGGCTGAGTACGCAGGTTTGCTGCTACGGGAGCTTTTGGCAAAAAATATTTTTGAGCAAATATCAAAAAATCACAACGAGATGAAGCTGTATACCAAGTTTCGTCAGTATACGTTCATAAAGAAGCGAGATATAAAAATTGTCTTTTCCTCCATAAGAATAACATTAGACAACGTACTGTATTTAGCACTTTCAATATCTCGGTTACCAATTGACGTAGAGAAATGATCAAAATACCAAATTGTGTATTTTTTTAAGCTGAATCCAATGGTGAAAAATAAAATTTGACTATTTTACAAATCACATGTAAAAAGTAAAAAAAAAACATTTTTGGGTTACAAAACCCCCCAAAATACCCCTTTGGATAGAACGATGGGCTGGTTTTTGAACTTAAAGTTATAAATGTTGCCAAACACGTTTATACCAAGTTTCATCTATATCAGATCATTTTTACGAGAGTTATCGTGCTCACGGACACACACACACACACACACACACACATACACACACACACACACACACACACACACACACACACACACACACACACACACACACACACACACACACACACACATATATATATATATATTTATATATATACATACTCGCTTTGCTCGCTGGGGGCTCCGCCCCCGGGTCGCTGTTTGGCCACAGTTTAGTGAAAATTGGACCAAATTCTATTTATGACCTACATTTTACAAAAATTCCAAGATTTTGATTAATTTTAGGGGTTTGACCTATCAAATGCCTGTTGCTGGGTACTAATTGGCATGGAGACGTATGGTATGGATTTATGTTTAAATCTGAAGCTTTCATGTATTACCTAATAAGTGCTTGGAAAAACAAATAATAAATACCCCCGTAGCAGCAAACCTGCGTACTTAGCGAATTTCCAATGCATATATATTTATCTTAATACCACATAAAGCTACATACCAAGTTTCATCAATATACATTCATAAATAAACAATACATGACATTTTAATTATTCTCTATAAGAATAAGATGGCGGCTGAGTATGCAGGTTTGCTGAAGCAAGGAACACAAAAAACGGGGTTTTATGCTAATATCAATATAACTCAACTAGGTGAAGTCACATACCAAATTTCATTAATTTATTTTCATAATTAAGGGAGATAACACGTTACTTATTCTCCATAAGAATAACATGGGGCTGAGTACGCAGGTTTGCTGCTATGGGAGCCTTTGGCCAAAAATTGTTTTTTTGAGCAAATATCAATGGTCCACAACCAGATGAAGCTGTATACCAAGTTTCGTCAGTATATGCTCATAAATAAGCGAGATATAAAATTTTTATTTTCCTCCGTAAGAATAACATTAGACAACGTACTGTGTTTAGCACTTTCAATATCTCGGTAACCAATTGACGTAGAGAAATGATCAAAATACCAAATTGTGTGTTTTTTTAAGCTGAATCCAATAGAAAAAATTAAAATTTGACTATTTCCAAAATTATATGTAAAAAATTCAAAAAACCCGTTTTTGGGGTACAAGACCCCCCAATACCCCTTTGGATAGAGCGATCTGGCTGGTTTTCGAACTTAAATGTTGCTTTACACGTTTATTCAAAATTTCATCAAAATCGGATAATTTTTACGAGAGTTGTCGTGCTCACGGACACACACACACACACACACACACATATATATATATATATATATATATATGTATATATATATACAGTTTCGAACGAATGGTGTTTTTGGGGTCTGGGGACCTCAAAACGAAAAGTTATCATGGTCCCGGGCCTAGGTCTTACCATGCCAACTACGGTATAATAGCTTCTTCACTATAGGGTAAATTCGCTAAAACCTACCCAGATTTGTAATGTGGCTTTTATAAAGCGTCTTTTGGACCTCATAAGGAATACAACCACCATTAACAACCTGAAATTCTCTAACCATGGAAACTAAAAGCCTTCTGCAACAAATATAGCTTGATTTATAAGGGAGTCCTTGTGTACCCGTCCTTCGTACGGGTTGTATATAAATGGTAGGTTAACTAAAAAAAATTATCAACCCACATCATTTTACAATATTAAAATTACATTTTACACTTTTAAAGTAGAATTAAATTAAAGTTAACGAAATATACTATGGCAGATAGTTCGGGTACTGTT
This sequence comes from Allygus modestus, assembly GCA_963675035.1. Taxonomy (NCBI): domain Eukaryota; kingdom Metazoa; phylum Arthropoda; class Insecta; order Hemiptera; family Cicadellidae; genus Allygus; species Allygus modestus. Next base: position 15,574,111 of record OY776116.1, read on the forward strand.
GCCAAGTCGAGGAACTCTGTCGGGTAGTGAACGGTGTGGTTTTTGCGACTCCAAATCGGTACACGTAACACTTTGGATTTGCTTTTAGAAATAAAAGAACTCAAGTACAAACAAATATTAACCCTGTTTAATTTAACACTTTAAATACTTTGATACATTTAATCTTTACATTCCAATAAATTAATAGTAATGTAACGAAACATTAAGCTTTAAAAATATTGACAAACCACTTTTAAAATCACCATTTTTGCCAGGTCCTGTTTTCATTATAATTGTAAATAAACAATTTAAACTTGGAAAATCATATGTTTTAAAAACATATGACTACTTGATTTTATTTAAATAAATGTAAATCAATATATATGAAACAGTTCTAACAGTGGTCATGGTTAAATGAACGGTGTTAAATATTGTACATGTTTGTTCCTCCCTTTGGAGTAGACCTACATTTGCGTTGATCTCCGTTGCTTGTTCACCGGTGGACGTGAGGATGGCACAAACACAGAGCCAGGCACTTTCCAGATTAAACTGTTTATGAACCTCGGTGTAACAAACTGTCAATCAGTAAATCCTGTGATTCATCGATTGTGCCGAGTGAAGGATAGATGTTTCTGAGACTTTGTTTTTCAATGTCCCAATCTCAACTTTTATAAGGGCATAAGAAAACTGCTCAACCCCTTAATCTTTTCCAAGATACATTTTCATATTTACTGTTAAGTTCAGACGCTCAGTGGTCGGCTACATAAAATATATTTTTAAAGAGGCGTAGACTCGTCCACTCATGCACACTTACGACAAAGGGTCTGTGTAAAATCTGCAGAGAACAACACCGTGACTCCCCATGATGTTGTTTCTTATTCCCTTTAAGGCATCAAATTTCAACTCTCCTGGTTGAGAAGTTGGTGTGTTATGACTAACACGCTTATATTAAAGGCCAGTGGCCCAGAGTCCTTGAGTATATTTGTATCTGGAGTAGGTAAATGTCTGCGCTGAGCTATCAGCTACATTCCTACCGAATTTCAGATCCATCAGTCCAAGAGTATGTGCAAAATTGTTAAAATATTGTATTTTTAAATTCCGGGGGGTGAAGCCCTTAAACAGAAGCCCTTAAACATTTTCGTAACAGGAATGGGCTTGCGTTTTGTTCTGATGAATTAGTTATGTTCCTACCGAAATTTAAAATACAAAGGTCCAATAAATACTAATACTCATAAAATTGCTATAAAAGTAAATTAGCGAAGAGACCTATAGGACTTTTTTTAATGTATTCTTATTGTGAATCTGCAGCATAAGGGGAACCTCCATCCAAAATGTTATCTTCAATAGACATTGTCGTTTCTTAGATAAAGTGATCACTATGTCAGTGAGTGCATGAGTCTGACAAATATAGATTTAGATCATATATCTACTCTTTATACTTATGTTATTTATTACCAATCTTCACTCAACGTTTTAAAATAGAACTACAACACCTTTTTATAGAATAACTATGTCATCATCTGGTTCAATATAAATAAATGCTTTGTCCATAAGAATAGCATAGGATCTTTAAAACCCTATGGGGCAGTGTCCTAAGGTAATTAAAACAATCCAATTAGCCTAAAACCTTCTAACGTACATATAGAACATAACAAAAAGTTGCTTAAAAAAAGGTAACCCGTTTTCCTGTGAAAAGCGAACAAAACATGACCAAAACCGCACAAAAACACGTTTTTGGGCGGCCGCCATTATTTCGTTAAAAGGCGTATGTCAGTTTAATGTGCCCTAAAACCTTCTCACGCATATATAGAACAAAGAAACAAAGTTTCATTAATGTCAGTGCACCCGTTTTCCCGTGAAAAGCAAACAAAAACCCGTCCTTGAGCGTTACCGACAGACAGACAGACAGACAGACAGACAGACAGACAGACAGACAGACATAAATTGAGATAAAACTTGTTTTGGTTTCCCTAAGGTGTAAAATGTGAAAATATGTAAAATTTCATAATTCCAAGCAATGTACAGACAAAACTCTAATTTTATTTTTATAGATTAACTATACGATGTATTGAAATAAATATATATACATATACTTGACGTACTCGTTCTTCGCACAGGGGTTTTCTCTACCCGTTCTTTAGTCAATGCAATCTGCATTTTAGTTAGCTTGAAACAGCTGATCTTGCTTCTGCTCCTGCTCTTTAAGCTGTCAAATGTAATTATCCACAGCTGTTCGCATTACAGTTTCTGAATGTTTACTTTCTTCTGAAATGTAAACATTGAAACTTAAGACGTTCATGGGGCGTAGCCCGAGGGGATTTTAAGGAAGTGAATAGGCCTATGTGTTAATTGCATGGGTTAAAGATCTACCTATGTGTAAAGTTTCAGCCCAGTCGGTTCAGTAGTTTTTGTGTTCACCCGGAACATCAGACAGACAGACAGACAGACAGACAGAAACCACCTCTGCTTTATAATATTATAGATATAGATATTACCCTAGGCTGAGTTAAACATAAATAACCCCGTCACAGCAAACCTGCTAGTTCAGCGAATTTCCAATACATGTATATGTTTCTCACTACCACGTAAAGCCACTCACCAAGTTTCATAAAAATACATTAATAAACAAGTGATATATAGCATCTTTATATATAATTCTGAGTTTGGCAAATCGCAGGACAATGGTAGAGTCAAATTAAAGGTCTTGATCTCAGGGACTCGGGAAAAATAGCAGTTTCTCTAAAAAGTTGCCAGCAAACGACAAATAACGTAAAACATTCCCCATAAGAAAAGCATGGGGATTTAAAAACGTCTGCTTTGTTTACATTAAAACATGTGATTATGTGTCTACTTTGTTTACGAACTGACATGTGTTCCTACTTGGAGCAAGGTTAGGGGCTATGGCCCCTTCAAGCCGCTAGTTTTATTTATTCTCCATAAGAATAACATTGAAGGGTGAGTACGCAGGTTTGCTGTAACAAGAAAGATAATAAATTTTTAAATACAATTATTAATAAAACTTAACCAGATGAAGCCACATACCAAGTTTTATTCATTTATGTTCAAGGGAGATATAAAACGCTACTACAGGGACGATCGGGAAAAAATATTTTTTGTGCAAATATAAATATAACAGCACTAGGTGAGGCCACATTCGAAGTTTCATAAATATTCATTCATAAATAATCAAGATAAAATTTTAATTATTCTCCATAAGGATGACATTGGACAACGTATGTACTGTGTTTAGCACTTTGAATACCTCTGCAACGGAAGGATGTAGAATCACAATTTAAACACCAAAATGATTGTTTTTTTAGAGTTGAATCGATTTGTAAAAGCAAATGTGAAGTTTACAGTGAAATTAACTGAGAGAAAGCTAAAAACCTTTTTCCCATAAAATTAAGATGGAGATTTCATTAACAAGTTTTTTGGATTTTCTCCGCAACCACATTAACCTAGGTTAATGATTAAAAATACCATATTATTTGTTTTTTTAAGCTTTATAAAATGTTCAAACCCAAAATTGAGTGTTTTTTAAATTTTAGGATGAAAAATTGAAAAAACCGATTATTGGAAAATGTTTAAGAAACCCCATAAACCCCCCTTCCAATGGTTCAATCTTTCTGGTTTTCCAACATAAAGTCATAAATGTTTCCTTACATGTTTGTGCCAAATTTCATCGAAATCGGATGTTTTTTACTCAAGTTATCGGGTTAACAGACACACACACACACACACACACACAAACAAACACACACACAAGTAGTGTGGGTTTGTAGGTTTTGCGCCGGAAGTGACGTCACATCCGGTGAGTGACCGGATGCGCTGAGTCATGAAAGACGTCATCTGAGGCTGAGCCAGTGACGTAGGCGGTTTTGTGACGAAATGAGTAAAAGTTCAAAGTTCAAGGTCACGGTGAAGTTTTTTTAAAAAAATCTACCTCGCACTCGTAAAATCCGATTGTGATTCGATAGTTTTAATTCGATAAAATATCGAATGAAAACAATCGAATGAAGCAATCGAATGAAACGAGTGCGAGGTAGTACTAATACAAATATTACTTTATTTTATTAACAATAATTCATATTACAAATATTACTTTATTTACAATAATTCATGTTTACAATAGTTCCCCGTTGTTGGTTGTCATCGATGTTGTTGATCCGGACGAGTTGCGGCCATCACTTCGCTTTCTGAAGAAAGACGGTAGATACTTCGCCACCTATCTGTTCTGTTAGGTGTTTGCATTTCATTGCTGTCAGGTGGAAATAATAGCTGACGGCAATGAAATAGAAACATCTATCAGATCTTGAGTGAAATGATATTTTGTGAAGAGCGTCTCGGAAAGCTCGATGTTCACCGGTCGAGAGCCGGAGGTGTACTGACTATTTGCTAGCTAGCGTTTTGGTATCAAACAAAATGGTGGGGGTAAAAGTGTAGTAGAACGAAGCAGATGGTGGACGACAGATGGGTAGCGGCAGGTGGCAGGCGGCAGGTGGCAAGTGTGCGGCAGATGGTAGTCCCCCACTACACCAGTCCCCCCACTACACCAGTCTCCCCACCAAGTTTTACATCGCACAATAACTCGTTTACATGTGTTAGTTAGGGTTTAGCTCTTAGACTGACAAGACCTTACCTCCGTAACTAAAAACTTCAATAATGTTTGCGCTTCAACGCTGTATAAGTATAACAGCTACTATGATCTAAACCGGTGCATGTATTCATATGGTTCTTTTTGCGTAGCAAACAACTGGCTAAAAGTGTTTCAACCTCGATTATTCTTCGACGAAACCGCTCATTGTCCACTAAAAGTGTAGACCTTCTGTCTTCATTGTCAGGGAAGTAGAAAGTAGTGTCAAGAGGACTACTGAAGGCCACCTTCCTCATGTTCCTGTAAAACTGCGACATTTTTCAGACCCTCTAGGTAGATGTTCATCCGTCAAGAGCTAGAAGAATAATGATGTAGCGTTATCGTGTATGATAGACACCTAACCCCCACCACAACGTTACCTTGTCCTTCAAACCATCGTTTTTACGCTACAGATGCTATAGTGTTGGTTAGATTTAAATTTAGATTGCACCTTCTTGTTTGTCTTGTCAAGCCGCGTAATTGAAGTACCCACATGTTATACTTTAAACCAAAAACAAAGAAGTTATTTAGGTTTGTCCTTGAAAATAGTTGTTTTTAGCTATTACTGCTTTACCCTTGGTCGGATTTGAATTCTGTTTGCACCAACTTGTTCGTCCGATCAATCCGCGTAATTTGAGTACCCACTTGGCATATTTTAATCCATAAATAAAGACATTATTTAGATTTGTCCTTCAAAATAGTTGTTTGTTGCTATAACTGCTATACCCTTGGTCGGATCTGAATTCTGTTTGCGCCAACTTGTTCGTCTGATCAATCCGCGTAATTTGAGTACCCACATGACATACTTTGCACAAACTTTGTAACCCCCCCCCCCAACATGGGTCATGTTCAAGGTCAAGGTCAAGTTCAAGGACCTTGGGACTTAGAAATTTTCACAAAGTGGACTGTACACAAACCGGAGACTAACAAAATCTCCTGCCTATGTACAGGCCAAGTCCCTAACTTGAAATGCTTAGGGTGGTCCTGAAAAGGACCGTTTGTGGAGGGAGGGTGGGATGGTAAGGGATTTTACTTTACAGTCCACTTTACTCTACTCTCTTCTTTTACCAAGGACAAGGTCTGTTTGTATGACACTTCTGGTGGTGCCGGAATTGATCGTGGCAATTCCACCTCAAAGAAAACTTCACCGGCAGTTAAGTAGTAGGTGCTTCCGTTCTTCAGCACCGCTCTGTACGGGAAGTTTCTTCTCAAATGTTTGAATTTTGTTTTGGTAACTGCAATGGGAGATACCAATTCGTCTTCCGTCAAGGTCTTCATCTTCTGCAACACGTCCAGATGATCCCGTGTGGCAGAGTGTCGTTCCGTTGTTGATGAAGAAGTCGAACCAGAAGAACCTTGTTTGTAGTAAAGAGGGTGGTTTTTAAAATCCCTCTTTAGCCTCATTCTGAGGGAAGAAGGTTGTTTAAATCCGCTTGTCTTTGGAGCTGTCTTCTTCAAGGATTCCTTAATCCTTTTCAGTTTCTCGTTGGTTATCGGCGAAGTCATTTTGTAAGAAGAGAGAGAGAGCGAGAGCTGTGAAGTGTACCAGTCAATGGTTGAAGCTGGAATGAGGTGGCGGAAGGAGTAAATCGAGTCGCAAGGTAAAACCTTGCCCTATCCATATATGGTTAGAAAGCTGAGACAGGTTCTAGAACCGGTCCCCCCCCCCTCTCAAGGTCTCTCCCCCCCCTTTGGGTCATGTTCAAGGTCCCCCCCCCAAGGTCCCCCCCCACCCCTTTTTTTGGGTCATGTTCAAGGTCACCCCCCCCCTGACGTCACGGGGCGGAGTCACCTCCCACCACTGACCGCCGCCTTTATAAGCGGAGCAGTCCGCGGTCTCTTCGCAGTAGCTTGCCGCCCTTTACTGACCAACGTCCGACTGGGTTGCATTCTGCTGCAGCGTAGGTCTGTTAAGTGTGCGTTGGGCCCGACGCGCAATTAACAGATCCGCGCCCTTGCATGTGTTTGTTAGTTTGTTATGCATGGTAGATTGTTAGATTAACGCTTGTAGTTTGCTAGTAAATGTAGTTAGTGTTTGTAATTAATGTTTGTGTTGGTGTTGGTGTTTGAAGTGTTTTATTTACTAATATGTGCCTTCCCTACAGCTCCCTTTTCTTATGGATATTGATCCAAACTGGGTAAAGTGTCCCTATTTTTATCCGTGGGGTTTAACTTGTAAATATAAAATCGGTCCTTGTAATCCTACCTTGGTCGAAACTTGGGTTCGCAGTAGATTGGCGCCCGTTACTGACCCACGTCCGACTGGGTTCCAGTGTGCTGTTGACCTTTGTACAACCGACCTTGGTTTGATCCTTGAAAAATAACTTGTAAATATAAAATCGGTCCTTGTAATTCTACCTTGGTCAAAACTTGGGTTCGCAGTAGATTGGCGCCCGTTACTGACCCACGTCCGACTGGGTTCCAGTTTGCTGTTGACCTTTGTACAACCGACCTTGGTTGATCTTTGAAAAATAAACTTTAACTTTAACTGTTCAATTTGTTTAAATATTTGCGGGTAAAGTCTTTATTTTTGTTTCAAAGTAACATGTTTCTCCTCCTTTCCTAACCCCTGACAAATAGGTTCGGCCCTGAAAACCGGACTTGTCAATACGGCCATGTAAACCGGTTGACATTACCTTTCTTAGCCTGAGAAACTGTTGTGATTTTTTCTTTTTTGGGTTTTTCTTTATTTTTCGTTATTAAAATCATTGCTTGTAATTCCCTGTCCCCTAATACAGAGCGGGGAATAGAGCACCAATTTGTGCTCTATTCCCCGCTTTGGCAACAAGTTCAGATGACCTTGACCCACTGACAGGACTTATAAACTTTTGTCTGGTCACATATAGAAAGATTAATATTTTAAACCATAGCATATCTCCATCCCCCCCCCTTCCACTTATATTGGGTATAAAAGAGGCTTCCCATCACTGGTAAGATCATTCTGCTGCTTGTGCTTGCTCACACTCAGAACTATGGAGTCACACCCGATATCACTGCCGACTTCTGCATCACCCTCGACTTCTGCATCACCCTCGACTTCTGCATCACCCTCGACTTCGGCTGCTGGTTCAATTCTTCGTCAGGCTCTTTTAATGGCCCTGATCATCCCTGAAAAGACAACTTCACCACCCATCATGGATCGTTCAACATCTCGCTCACGTTCAACTTCTCCTTCACCATCATCCTCAAGATCAAGGTCTTCGTCGAGCTCCTCCTCGTCATCCACCTCGAGATCAAGGCCTTCGTCGAGCTCCTCCTCCTCATCATCTACCTCGAGATCAAGGTCTTCTTCGAGCTCCTCCTTATCACCCACCTCAAGATCAAGCTCCACCTCAAGCTCTAAAATATTTACAAGACCCCCAATTGAAATTCCACCTTCCACTAGTTCAACCAGACCTTCAGTAATTTGCACAAATATTCAATCTCCTTCAGAGAAATTCAATCAATTAAAGTCATTGCATAGGAGGTGCATACGTCCTGCACAACTATGTAATTATGTGTTCAAAAAAGGTGCAAAGAAAGGCGAACGCTGTGCAAAACAGTGTACTTTAAATGAAGAACTGTGCAATCTTCATTTAAAAAATACCGCTTCTCCTTCTTCACCACATCCGACAGTGAAACCAGCTAAGACTCGGATTAATAGGCTAGCTAAAAACAAACAATACGTCTTTGTAAAAATAATGGGATTCCTGAAGGTCATGTTAAAATGTGGAGACCGTCTTTACATTTTAAGATTACCTAAAGGCATGCGTCATCCCAAAAACCCTACGAAAAAGCACTATCTAATCCGAGGCGATTCAGGAACCACTGTGTGGAGAAAATTGTAAAAAAAAAAAAAAAAAAAAAAAAAAAAAAAAACATTCTTTCCAAATTAAATAAAGTTTTTTCCAAATTAAAAAAAAAGTGTGGACAACCTATTTCCAATTTGTAGCATATGCTGCAGAGTGTAAATAGGTTGTCCACACCTTTTCTTACAATGTTACAACGACCTTGACCTAGATAACGGACTTAGATATTTTACACTAAGTCAAAGATAAAACTTAAAAGGAAAAAAAGGAGAAATATTATACTGGAGGGGGAAATGTTTTATATACTGCAACAGCGTGGTAAAAATCATCATATCGCTATGGAAGCTGTAGGTGTAAACACTTGGCTTGTTCCTTCTGAGCTTGCTTTGTCAGAAGCATTTCTCACTATCCTTGCTTTTGAGTATCGAGGGATTAACTTAAAAGTAGAGATGGAGCTTAGGCCGTTACACAGAAATGATGTGTATTGTGTTTTGATGATATGGCAATCACCTTCCAACATGGAAATTTTCCATTTTATCAAATCATTGTACAATGAATGTTGTGTAAAACGGATAACTATAACCCTTGTTTGATCTTAGAGCTATCTTGCGTTTCTTAAAAAGTAAAATAGCAAAGGTAAATCCTTTGCTATTTTACAAAACAGTTTACTTGACCTTGACCCAGTTAACGAACTTGGAATATATCAATGTGCACTTTATATCGTCGCGACAATAGTGTAATTGTCAGCCCCCCCCCTCCCTTTACCTCCCACCACGGATCGTCGGCTATAAAAGCGGGGGCTGACCGCAGAGGTCTCACAGTCTCAGGCTGACAGCCTAGCTAGCTGTTCGCCTTAGCTGTCTGTAATAGCATCTTTAGTATATAGGTGGTACCCCTGTATACTAAAGATTCTACCTTAGCATATTAGTATGTTATGCATGTTAGTTTGTTAGATTATAGCTTGTAGTTTGCTGCTAGAAAATGTAGTTAGTGTTGGTGTTTGTAATTATTTGTGGTGTTGGTCTTTGAAGTGTTTTATTTACTAATGAAATATGTACTTTTCTTTCACGCTTTAAAACTGATCTTGGTCAAAACTTTGGTTCGCAGTTGCCTGGCGCCCGTTACTGACCAACGTCCGACTGGGTTTCAGGATGTTGTTGACCTTTGTAAAACCGACCTTGTTTGGTATGTCCTTTTCTTACACGCTATAACTAACCTTGGTCAAAACTTTGGTTCACAGTTGCCTGACGCCCGTTACTGACCAACATCCGACTGGGTTTCAGGATGCTGTTGACCTTTGTAAAACCGACCTTGGTTGGTCTTTGTAAAATTAACTTTAACTGATCAGTATGTTTCTCATCCTTTTCCTAACCCCTTACAAAAAGGTATGGCACGAAAACCGACCTTTGTCAATACGGCCATGCAAACCGGTTGACATTACCCATCTTACCCTCGAGAAACTTTTGCAAATACTCCCTGCAAACTATCTGTAACTTCCTTTTGTTTGGATAAATTAATAAAAGGTTCTGTTATCAGGTTTATTGCCTATAACTGTGACCTTTCTTCAAAATTCACTTCCCTAATACAGAGCGGGGAATAGAGCAGTTTGTGGTCCAAGTGAGAATCACTTACTGCTCTATTCCCCGTTTTGGCAACATGTTCAGATGACCTTGACCCACTTCGGGACTTAGAAAATCTTTGTTTGGTAAGATATTGGAAAATGTATTTATTTCTTGCGGTCAAAGTGAAACCGCTTACTGCTCTATTCCCCGTTTTGGCAATATGTTTAAGTGACCGTGACCCACTGACGAGACTTGGAAAAAATTTGCGGATAGTAATTGTTAAATAACATATCCTTTCCCTATCACTTACACCCCCCACCATCTAAATCCCTTGACTTTAATAGTGGGGGTAAACATATATAAGGCGTACAGCTTTAGAGTATAGTTATTCAGCTATGAATAGCCCAGCAGAGTTGATGCAGCCTACAACATCGACGCAGCCTACAACATCGATGCAGCCTACAACAAATAACAAGGAAAAGAATGATGAGGCAAGAAGAAGGAATGCTAGAGAAAGAGGAAGGATTAAAAAAATAAATCAAACATATAAGTTATTACAATCAAAATTACCGTTTATGGATAAAAAAAGTTCAAGGCATGCCATTTTGATACAGGCGATAAAATACATTAATGCGTTAGAAACGTTGTTAGAAGGTGCATCACTTCAACAAGATCTTCCTGAAGACCTTCTAGCATTCGTAATTGACTAAAGATGTTTTGGAAATACTGAACGGGGGGAAAACAGAACGGGGAATAGATCAGTTTGCGGTCAAAGTGAGAATCGCTTACTGCTCTATTCCCCGTTCTGGTAATAAGTTAAAACGACCTTGACCTACTTACAGGACTTAAACATCCTTGTTTCATAAACATTGTTACATATATTTGATAAAATAATACCCATTTCTTATCACTAGTTACCCCCACCACTTAAATCGGGGAATATAAAAAGAGATTTCTCATCAGTGCTTATCTCATTCTGCTACTTGTGTTAGCACTAGAATATATAGCAGCTATGTCACCAAAGGATAATATATTTCCTTCTGCAAAATCAATCGTAGGAATTATAAAACATATTGTGATTGAAAGTGAGGATGAAAATGAAGACGAATTGGAAGATTTTGAATTATTAAGTGATATGGATGCAATGGAAGATTTTGAATTATTAAGTGATATGGACAGTGATGATCTTGAAGCAGGATATATGGAACAAATTGAACCGTTAAGTGACGGGGAATCTGAAACCTATAGAATCTATCAGCATCTTCTCTGTTCTGAAGAAATACATGATGAAACTCCAACCACTAGTAGTAGTAGTTTGGATGGGTTATTTTTAGATAGTGCACGAGGGGTATATCATATTCGTCGACGACTATTTCTTTCCGATGCTTCTGATACAACTGATTCCGATTCATCAAATGAGTCTGATTAAGTGTTGTCTTTTTCTTGTCAACTGACAAACTTTAAATACAGAGCGGGGAATAGATCAGTTTGTAGTCAAAGTGAGAACTACTTACTGCTCTATTCCCCGTTTTGGTAATATCGTTGTATAACCTTGACCCAGTTACAAGACAGAAAATATTTACCAGCTTTCAATTTTTTTTTTTTTTGCTTTTTTTTTTTGTTTAGAAAAAGTGGGGGTAACTTATAAATTTAATGGTGGGGGAACGTCTATTTAATGTCGATGCAACAGTGTATATTTATCATATCGGCATGATGAACCCACCAGGAAACTCCGTTTGCTACAGCTTTCCCCTCATCGATATCGATGATGTGATAAAACTTACATCAATAACAAAACGGTTTGAACTCGAAAGGCGACTCATAAAAGTCGACGTAATTCCACAAGATCTTCGTTCGGCAATGTTGACTATTGAATATGTTAAAGATGAATCTACAACTGAAGATCCCTATTGTTTTATGAAATTTTTAGTTGATCGAGATGCAATGTGTACAATCCAACTTCACATCCGAGTTTAAAATTTATCAAATGTTCCTGTTGGATAAAATTGTCTTAGTTAAATACAGAGCGGGGAATAGATCAGTTTGTGGTTTAATATGAAATCATTTACTGCTCTATTCCCCGTTTTGGCAAATTTGTTCAATGGCCTTGACCTAAATACAGAAATTTGTAGCCTCCAGCTACAATAGTAAATATAAAATGCAAAAAAAAAAAAAAAAATAGTAAACTTAACGTAATACGTACCCCCACCACTTTTGCTAGGGTATAAATAGAGGGTCATTTGCAGTGTTGTTCATTATTGCCTTGACCCTTGTGGAGATCGCACCTACATTATGCATCGCTGCGATATTTGCAAGTCTTCATTTAAGGATGAATTTATTTTAATGATTCATAAAGAACTAAAACATAACAAAAACCAAGATGAAGAATATGAAGAAGAAGAATTGAAAGAAATAGATCAAATGTTAGCTCAACACCAAAATTCCAGACCTAGTGTTATTCAATATGCACCATCAACATCGACTTCTACCTCTGCTCTGTCTACACTTCACCGTCCTTCAACATCATCATCTGCATCGACTTCTACGCCTGCTCTGTCTACACTTCATCATCCTTCAACATCATCAGCTGCATTGACTTCTACGCATGCTCTGTCTACACTTCACTGTCCTTCAGCACCAACAGCAGTAAATGTAGAACTACATGCCCGAGCACTTCCGGGTAATGTAGTAACCCACTTCAAAATTGACAATGCAAAATTACAACTCAAAGAGTTTTTAAATAACGCAAAAGGATTGGTAAGCAACACTTTGCAAAATGAATTAAAAAGATTAAATTTTATCAAATTTGGACTATTAATAGATGCTTTATTTACAAACATTCAAAATGAAACTTCACCGAGAGGGTTTTTAACAAAAAACCGAACTATTATGTTTTCGTCAGATATTGATTCAATCGTATCTGAATGTTTTGAAGAGCTAACGACAAAAATACAAGAACATGAAGGAAGAGGCTCTGGATGGAGTTTGTTAAGCATCACAGGGCTAGACTTAAGAGTACACAAACACGGCTATGGAATTCGAGGAAGTAGCTACATCCCTCTACCAACAAAGATTAGAAATACCTTATCCTGCGTCAACGTACAAAATCAAGATACTGAGTGTTTTAAATATGCTATGTTGGCCAAATATGTAACAATTCATCCGGAAAGACCAAGTCACTATTATGAAGAAGTACAACATAGATATAATTTTCAAGGGATGACTTACCCTGTTGATATAACAGACGTTTCAAAATTTGAAAAACAAAATCCTTCAGCTTCTGTCAACCTATTTGGATTGGATTCGTCAAACAATGTGTACCCCTTGCGTATAACACCAAATGAGCGCAGAGATCATACGGATTTGCTATTAATCACTAAAGGGGACATATCCCACTATGTCTACATTAAAAAGTTTGAAGCTCTTGTTTCTAAACAATTATCTAAACATGAAGAAAAGAAAACAATTTGTAAAAGATGTTTTTGTCATGTAAACAAAGAATTAAGAAGAGGAGGTTCAGAATGGTTAGTAGAACATCAAAGGTTATGTAGTGGAAACTATGAAGTAAGAATTAAATTGCCGCATCCTAGCAGAGCGCAGATAAAATTCGACAAAGTAATACAACAATACCGTGTACCTGTTGCTGTATACGCTGATTTTGAAGCGTCTTTACTTCCACTCGAACATCAAGAAGAGAACGTAACAAGAAGGAGCAAATACCAGCAGCACACACCGAACAGCTATTGTTTAATAGTAAAGTCCACGCTTTCTGAAGATCATCTTTGTAAATACGAACTGTCGTCTACGCCGAAAATTTATCGTGGTGAAGAAGCAGCTCGACACTTCGTTGATGACTTATATATCATAGCTGGGAAAGTTGAAGAAATGTACAGAAATGTGGTACCGATGATTCCTATGAATGAAGATGAAATTCAACAACACGATTCAGCAACAACATGTTATCTGTGTACTAACACCTTTACACCGGATAATGTTAAAGTGCGAGACCATGATCATCTTACAGGAGCTTACAGAGGTGCAGCCTGTAACTCTTGTAACTTAAACTACAAACTTCCAAATTTTATTCCCGTTGTTTTACATAATCTTAGTGGATACGACTCTCACTTTATAATCCCGGAATTAGGGAGGGATAATGGAGCAATAGATGTCTTGGCAACAACCATGGAAAAATTTATTAGCTTTTCTAAAAAGATCGGTAATATAAAACTTAGATTCATTGATTCCTATAGATTTATGCCTTTCAGCCTTATGAAATTATCAGAAAATTTAAGAAGAGAAGATTTGATCGAAACAAGCAAAATTGTACCAAACAGTAAAATGGATTTGGTTCTTCGAAAAGGAGTATTCCCATATGATTACATAGATGGACTGCATAGATTTGATGAAACATCACTACCTCCACCAGAACACTTCAAAAACAAACTTAATGATTTGGAAATATCACTTGAGGACTATCAACATGCACGTCGAGTATGGAACGAGTTAGATATGAAGACCTTAGGAGATTACTCGGACTTTTATGTCAAATTAGATGTAACTCTTCTTTGTGATGTAATGGAAGAATTCCGAAACACCTGTTTTGCTGCATACGGTTTAGACCCTCTACATTCGTATACTTCACCAGGATTAGCTTGGCAAGCCATGTTAAAAGAAACAAAATGCAAGCTCCAACTTTTAACAGACATTGACATGGTTTTAATGGTTGAAGCTGGAGTAAGAGGCGGATTGACCCAAAGTGTTACCAGACATGTCAAAGCCAACAACAAATACCTTCCCGATTACGATGAAACCAAACCGTCAACCTATTTAGGATATTTCGATGCAAATAACCTGTACGGATGGGCAATGTCAAACCCACTTCCTTTTGATAACTTTAAATGGATTAATCCCGACTCTATTGGAGATATTTTACAAATTCCGAAACATGGTGACACTGGATATATTTTGGACTGCGATTTTGAATACCCAGAAAATTTACATGATCTTCATTATGACCTACCACTTCTTGCTAAAACAGAAATTTCACCAATTGGAAAACACCCCAAATTAATGATGACATTAAATAATAAACAACGCTACGTGGCTCACTTTTGGGTGGTTCAACAAGCTATCGAATTAGGACTACGTTTAACAAAAATTAATAGAGTTTTGGAATTTTCTCAATCATGCTGGTTGAAACCCTACATTGATTCAAATACCATTAGAAGAGCAGCAGCTACATCAGACTTTCAAAAAGATTTCTTTAAATTAATGAATAATGCGATATTTGGAAAAACATTGGAAAACAAAAGAAGACATAAAAATGTTAAACTTGTTACCGACGCAAAAAAATTACAGAAACTAGTACAGCAGCCAAATTTTGGAACATCGATAATTATTAATGAAAAACTTGTAGCAGTGTCCATGAAGAAGACGAGTGTGAAGATGGATCGTCCTTTGTATATAGGCATGTCAATCTTGGACATCTCAAAAACACACATGTACGATTTTCACTACAACAAAATGGTGGCGTTCTACGGAAGAGAAAATATATCTATTACATATATGGACACTGACGCTTTTATATATCGCATAGTAACATTGGACATGTATAAAGATTTACGTACATTTATTTACAAGAACGACTTTGATTTCTCCGATTATCCAAAAGATCATCCAAACTACGACAATGACAGACACAAAAAAGTACTAGGCAAATTCAAGGATGAGGCTAATGGTGTTCTACTTGAAGAGATTGTTGCACTGATGTCTAAACTATATTCTTTGAAACTCTATAATGAAAAAGAAGAAGAAGAAGAAAAGAAGAATAGCTATATTAAGAAAGCTAAAGGTGTAAAGAGTTTATATTTAAAGAAGAAAGTGCATTTTGAACACTACAAGCAATGCTTATTTGAGGATAACATCATTACAGCTAAATTCAACACCATCAGAAGTTTTAACCATCAGCTGTACAGCGTGACTGAAGTTAAAAAGGCGCTATCCTGTAATGACGACAAAAGACAAACCCTTCCAGACAACATCCACACTTTACCATTCGGTCACTATTCCCTCAGCCCTATTGACTAATAACCCTTTCATCGTCCTAGATCCTCTATCCTTTTCCTTTCCGTAAAAAAAGGGGAAACACAGCAATGTTAAGCTGTGTTTCCCCTTTTTTTACACAAGTTTTGAATGACCTTGAACTATATGTATATATATAAGCAGATTTATACAAAAGAATATTTAATACCATATCAGCTGCCTTCGTGAAACCATCATGTCAGACCTGAAGGAGAAGATTATTAATGAACTACACAAACCTGCAAGAATAAAGTTTCCAAGAAGAAATACTGTTATAAAAGGGATAAATGATCTATATCAAGCGGATTTAATTGAAATGCGACCGCATAGCAGAATAAACAAAGGATTTAAATATATACTCACAATTATTAATTGTTTTACAAAAGTTGCAGACGCTTTGCCTTTAAAGGACAAGACTGGTAAAAGCGTAACAGAAGCCATGGAAATAGCCATAAAAAGAGATAAAAACAAAATTAAACATTTACAAACTGATGATGGAACAGAATACTTTAATACAAACTTTGCACAGTTAATGAATAAATATAAAATAAATCATTATTCTACAAATTCAGAGAAAAAAGCAGCTATTGTAGAAAGATTCAATAGAACCTTAAAAGGAGCACTGTATAAACAATTTTCAAAAAGAGGTTCTTACGTATGGTATGATGTTTTACCACAATTAATAAATGATTATAACAACAGGTTTCATAGAACTATCGGTATGAAACCTAACAAAGTAAATAGAAGAAATGCAAAAGATGTATTAAAACGCATAAAGAAAAATACAAAGCCTAAAGTAGAAAAAATGCAGCCAAGAAAATTTAATGTAAGTGATAAAGTACGGATTAGTAAATATAAGGGAGTGTTTACCAAGAAATACCTTCCCAATTGGACGAATGAAGTTTTTACAGTGTATAAAGTGCAACCGACTGTACCTGAAACGTATATCTTAAAAGATAACAAAGGAGATTTGTTACAAGGTGCTTTTTATGGACATGAAATGTTAAAGTCAACAGTAGGTGATGTATATCTTGTTGAAAAAGTGTTACAAAGGAAAAAGGACGCAGTTAAAGTGCGGTGGTTAGGGTTTAACAAAACTGAGGATTCATGGATACCTATAAAGGACTTGGTTTAATGCAAGCAACTCATTTCATCGTTAACCTTTGAGCAGGATGGAGATTATTCACCATAAAGATCGATTCAATATTAATAACATAGATGATTTAACTGTGGATAACGTTAAAATCAACAATGGTAAACACGGTAGTTTACTTCCAAACACTGTTCGATGTATAGTAAGTGGCCCCTCAAACTGTGGAAAGACCAATGTTGTCTTTAATTTGATCACTAATCCGCAGGGATTAAGGTTTAGTAACCTATATATTTTTTCAAAGTCTCTACATCAACCAAAGTATCAATTGCTGGATAAAATCCTATCTGATGTGTCTGATGTTAATTTTTACAAATTTAACGCTAGTGATAGCATTATGCAACCAAACGAAGCAAAACCGTATTCTGTATTTATATTTGACGATGTATCTTGTGAAAATCAGGATACTATTAGAAACTACTTTGCCATGGGAAGACATAATAACATCGACAGCATATATATAGGACAAACTTATAGCAAAATCCCAAAACAACTTATCAGAGATAATGCAAATCATACCAAAAAACACAAAGTGTTGTCGGTGTGCCAAGTCCTAAAATGATATGATATCAAAATTTATTCCAAGTCAAAGATAGCAACTTTGATCTGCCATTGTTTGTCATCACAAATTACTTAAATATGCTAAAATAACAATGCTCGGAAGATTGTTGATTATTTTCTATCTGTTCTTGGCCAGCAGATAATACATGTTTATAATTCTTAATTATAATTGTTAATTATACTTTATTTAGATTTTTAAATTTCAAAATAAAGATTTGGCATCAGTGAAGCTGCTGGCCAAGAACAGATAGAAAATAATCAACAATCTTCCGAGCATTGTTATTTTAGCATATTTAAGTAATTTGTGATGACAAACAATGGCAGATCAAAGTTGCTATCTTTGACTTGGAATAAATTTTGATATCATATCATTTTAGGACTTGGCACACCGACAACACTTTGTGTTTTTTGGTATGATATCATTTGTTTTTTATATAATTGTTTATTGTAAAGTGTTATGAATGAGATTTAAAATTTATAATAAAACAAAATATATACCATGGATAAATAGTAATATAATATAATGAACAGTAACTAAGATTAATTTACATTAATTTTTCCTATATAGTTTTTAGATTTTTCAGCGATTTTTTTGAAATATTATAATATATACATTTTTTGCACCATATGGCCATTTCTTGACGTTCACTTGCTCATCATTTGCTTCTATCCACTTATATTTGTTTTGAATGTAAGCTATGTAATGCCCTGATACTGTACTGTTTCCTAAATGGAATACCGCATTTTTTAATTTGTACAGAATTCCATTAATTTTGATTTTTGTATTTTGTAGACCGGGTATTATTAGACTTGTAATTTTACTATCATGTGTTTGCCAAAGTTGTAGTTGAAAAATTATGAAGTTATTTGTAACGGAGATGGATGTTTTTTGAATGTAGTGACCATTTTGACAAGTTGTGCATGTAGAGTCAGCAATAGGGAACCAGGCATTAAATTGACTGTTGAGTAGCTCATCAAAACTGGCTTTTCTTTTAAGATGATTAGGAATGAAAATTTGGTATATAAAATTATTGTCGTAGCTGGTTGTGCTGTGGTTGCAGTTTGAACATTTCGTGGTTAATTCTATTGAGTGCCTGAATTGAAATTCCAGGGGTTGATGATTAGATATAAGGCAATTTAAAAATTCTGCACAGTCTTGTTGTTCATTTGTATTAAATGGTGGTCCCAGTTGATTTCTAATATCTATAGAATTTAAAATCTGTTCGTTTCTTTGGTAGGATATTACCATTTCTTTTAGTAGAGAATTATTGCCGTAATTTTTTATTGACGTCACGATTGGTGGGCAGTTCAAAATACATTGTAAAATTGCATTTGCATAGCATGACACGCCATCAACATTTTTGAAACCGGGACTTCGCAGTTCGTCTATATTGTTAGTAATGTCTTGAACGGCTCCAAGCTTATTATTATGAATCTGCCAGATTTGATCAGGGATTTTTTCTTGAGATTTAATTCCAATTTGTAATGGTTTTAATTCTGGTCGGTACTCAATCCTTAGCCTATTATATTCGGCTATAGCTGATGCTTGTGCCTTAACATTTTGAGGGTCAAAGTTTAGAATTAATAGACCAGTGAGTGAAGTCACGCGAGATAATGCTACGTATGTTTGGCCACATGAAAATACTGAATTACCAGCATCAACAATACAACTGTTGAGCGTTAATCCCTGACTTTTGTGGATTGTAATTGCATATGCTACTGCAATAGGAAACTGCTTTCGAAAAACGAATGCCCCAGGAATTACTTCAAATTTTGTGGACGATCTTTGAATTTCAACATCTCTCTCTTTAAAAGTTATAATAATGGTTTCAATTGTATCGTGATCATCTTTAGTAAAGTCTTTTACAATCCCCACTGAACCATTAACAAGACCATGACTTACATCTATATTTCGTAAAAACATTACTTTACAATTCTTCTTTACAAGAATTTCTTTTTCTAAACCAGCAGTTCTTGAACTGTCATTATTAAGTGCTGTAAGTTTCTTGGTGACTCTCATTTTTAATTTGTCGGGACAGTCCAAAGAATCTAGAGCATCAAGCTTGACTTCATCTGTTTTAATGTTTTCAAGTAAAATGTCATTTATTGTTTTGCATTGGCTTCTTGTTGCACATAAAGTGACCGTTTCTGGTGGCATTTGTAAAATTATATTAGCTAGTTCATTTAACTTTCCCGTATTACTAGGTGCATTTAAAACGATTTTTCTGGTATTTAGTACATCAATATCACTGTTTACGACAGTACCAATTCGTATCCTGGATAAAATAGCAGCATAGTTCTCGTCTTCCTTTTGCCTCATATTAATAATAAGCTCATCATAAGTAAACAGTTCCTGCCACAAGTTTATGCTAATGGCTGAACGAATAAACTTTTCACACTGCTGGGGACAAAGATGAACAAAGGGAGAATCTTCCATAACAGGGGGAAGTTGTAAGAGATCGCCGAACAAAAGTATGTTAATTTTTCCAAACCAACCATCATCCATGTCTGCAGTGTTGAAGATCTCGCACAATCTATGATTTATATACATTAATAATATATTGGAAATCATGGATGTTTCGTCTATTATCAAAAGAACAACATCTTTCATGTTTTGCCTTATTATTTTGATAATATCGTCTGACAAGGGCTTGTAGACTGGCACTTTTCCATGTTCGACTGGGAGCTGTAAAATCCGATGAATAGTCATACCATTAATGTTGTAAGCTGCAATGCCAGTAGGAGCTGTCACAACTACATTCTTATTCAGTTAATATTTCACCCAATGTCTAATAACTTGTATCAGGAATGATTTACCTGTCCCTCCTACCCCAGATACAAAATGACGTAATGGTTTAAAACTCGAATTGTTTACAAAGTTCTTTAACTGACAAGTTACTTCATTAAAAACTCTTAGCTGGTCATTATTAAGTTTTTTCACAGATGAATCAATATCCATACTGATTTCATCAGTGGCTACTTTCAGCTCATCCATAATGGTTTCTATGTCACCTATATTTGGTTGATGAACTTGTCGAGATGTTTCCTCGTGCTCCTGGGGGTTATTCAAAATGTTTTTAACCATTGTCTCCAATTCTTCTTGGTTGGTTTTTAAGGCTTGAATCCTGTTATGGTGTTCTATAGCTCCAGGCATTCGGTCTTTGTAACTAAGAAAAGCGGAAGCATAACACTCGTCAGACATCTTTAGGTCTGCAGTTGACCTCCATGGTTTAAAAAGCAAAAGCATTTGAGACAACTCATAAACATTCAACAATAATCACTCATTCATTTCACGCAATATGATATAGCATAAATAGAATAATTAAAGTTTCAAGCATATAGGCCTATCAAATATTTTGTCACATATGTTTTCCCCTTTAGTTAAATGTTATTATTTTGCTTATTTTAGTTATTTATTTCATTATCACCCCTCAGAAAATTTAAATTTTAAATAATTATTCATTATTTTGTGATGTAATAAAATATTTAAAGTCATATTTCATAATTTAAGCCTACATGTACAAAATTACCTCATAATTAACTTAATATAATATAACTAAATTCAAAATTGATCTCAAACTTTCCCCCAGCTGAAGTGTTTTGTGACTAATGTATTTTGGTTCCAAGATTATTGGAAAATTGTGTTTTGAAAGTGATCATGTGAACCCCATAGCATCATCTGGAGTTTTCTGAAGAAAGAAGAGGTCTGCTGATAAAAAAATGGCTGGTGTTAGATGCTTTGATTGAGCATTGTCTCATTCAAATAAATTTCCCCTTTTAAAAAGTTTTTTTCTGTAACCTGCGAAACTCAGAGCAACCCTTATTTAGCCCATCAAGATTCGTGAAGAGCAGACTCTTGAGTGAAGAAATTGTCTGTGTGGTGAGATCTTTCCATTTTTTTAAACTACCTATCTGGAACCACTTACAACCTATATAGCAACTTACAATCCCTAGGACTTTAAACAAAAAAAAAAAAATCAATTCCTCTTTATCAACGATTTGTTTAATCAAAATTTAATACAAGTTCTCAACCTAAGTTAATCAAGAAGATACTTTATTTATTTGGACAAAAATAACTTCAAAAACTTAACTAGGCCCTCAGCCTAAATTTCAAGAAGAAGCTGCCATTTTGAACTTTAAATTATACACCTCAAGATCCCATAACCATAATTATAGATCAATAGTAAATTTTTATCGAATAGTTTAAATTCACATAAATTGGACCTTTTTTTAAATTTCTAATGATTTTTATTCATATGAAACAAAGTTATTCTGACCTTTAAGCTTCAGCACGATCACCCCGACCCTGTATTATAAATGACTCATGTTATAAATTACCATATTTATGAAGTATAGCTGTGTATAATACTTTGGACTTTGATATCATCTAAATTGAAGATTACATTCTTATAATTTTATTTTCTCTCCCCAACATTGTACATCTATTGTAACCCTTATTCATTTAACCATAATTTGTCTGCAATCTATAAATGTAAAATAATGAATAAATGTCCACCATTACTTTGTTAATTGTATTTATGAGTTTTCATTTTAATTTAGATAAAACAGCTGTTAGGCCTAAATAGTAAACCTGTGAATTTAGTCATCTAATCAAGGATCAAGTTACGAATAGTTGAAAGGGAATTATTACTGTATTTACAATAAACTCTTAGTCGAACAGTCGATTGTTATTAACCAAAAATTATTCAAGAGAGCTGTAATAGTGTTAGTTTTTGTTTCAATGGCGCCCAATTCGTGAGGCTTAAAGTAATCAGAATAACTTTGATGAGGTAATTTTAACTAGAAATAGTATAGATTTAACCTATATTTGTTTACCTACCTTGTTAAGCTAAGTTATCCACCATGTCTGAAGGTTATAATTTACGTCCCAACCCCAAACCATCTGCAAAGAACTTAGAAAATAACCCAAATGTTAGGTCCCTACGACGAGCAAATGTAACGTTAGAATCTCAAAGTGTAGGCGGTGAAAGTGAACTTAACCTTAAATCTGACAACACAACACCCATACCACATATCGAACATTCATCAACCAATGATACTTCGGACAATAGCTCCCACGACAGTTTTGCGTTATTTAATGAGCCCCTAAGTGACGATGAAACCCCAAATGATTTTGTGATGTTAATAACACGAGTAGGCCCTTTAACAGCAGACAGTACTGACATTAGCAAAAACGTAAACATCTCGGATTCGGCTGACTCACACATTCGCTCAGATCCCTCTCTCCCAGCAACTAGCGCTGCACAACACGTAACGGTGGACAACGGAACTACCGACAACACAACACCTACACTTGAATCGCCCATTTCCACGGCTGCCTCGGAACACGGAACGTCTCAAAACAGACAAAATAACGACCTATTACGACAAATTGCTGCGCTTTTAGAAATTAACAGTGCGTCCCTTGAGGCTAAAATAGAAAATAACAACGCATCGCTAAAATCTGCCCTTGAAATCAAAATAGAAACTAACAGTGCCTTATTTAAATCTGAACTAAAATCACATTGTGAATCCCTCAAAACGGAATTAAAATCTGAAATAATCCACATCTTTGAAGACCAAATTAAAAATTTACGCCACAATCAAGAAACTGTTCAAACAGAATTAACACAGATCCGTGACACTCAACAAGAACATACTAACAAGCTCAAGAAAATTAAACAAGAAATCGAAACTAAGTTTGAAAACTGTGAAACTGAAATTCGACAACACTTAATTCTCGATTTAACTAAACAAGAAAAATCCCTAACAGAACAAATTAATCAGAAAACATGTAAAATCGAAAATCAACTCACATCTAAATTACAAGAACACTGCCATACCAGCACCCACATCAAACAAATTCAAAATGAAAACATAAAACACATTAATCACAGCGTTCAATCCCAAACAAATAAAGTACAAGAAGCACTAATGCCTAACATAAAAGCAAACCAGGCCCTAATTAATGAGAACACATCTAAACTTCATGAATTAAATCAATCAATACAAACTCATGAATCAAAGATCGAAGATTTAGAACACCGTATCAGCACACATCATGCCACATACCCGTCAAACATTTATATTACTTGCAATGGGAACTCTGGCCTTGTACCGGACATGACATTACCTAAATTTCATGGTAGATCACACAACCCGAAAGAATATTTAGCTAAACTAAGAAAATATTATGACCGAGGATCGCTACAACTCCCACCCCAACAAAGTAAACACGAGTATCTAATCGATCTAATTGGTAACAGCTTAGAACAACACGCTTCACGTTGGTTTTGCCTTATCAAGGACGACATTAAGTCTTGGGAGGATTTTCAAATCGCGTTCGAAAATAAGTATTGGAATCGGGAAGTTCAGAAACACATTAGGCAACGCCTTGAAAGTGAAAAATACCGACCTAATGGGACACTGACTCGTTCAGAATATTTTATCGAACGTGTTATTACTTTACAATCCTTCACACCCTCACTAAGCGAAGAAGAAATAGTCACATGTCTCGCGGAACATTTCAATGATCTTATACAAGATGCTCGTAGAGTTCAGAACATAACCACAATCGGTGATTTTGCGGAGTTACTCCAACGAGAAGACCTGAGGAAACCAAAAGAAAATTCCCATCAAAATGTCCCAAACTCGTCAAACCGAGATAAACGACACTTTAGCCGTGATAATTCACAAAACTATGACCACCGTAACAATCACCAGCACCAAGGATCTAACTCATACAATCCGAGACACAATTTCGACTATCGGGCATACCAACCAGGAAATAACCCACACCAATACCACAACAACTCCGGAAACCAAAACTCATACACAAATAATAGATCAACTAACCAACAACAACAATATAACCACAACCAAAACAACAATTACAGGAACGAAAGAAACAGCCCACCATTCCCTAATAAGAATTACCCCCATAATAACCCTAATTCAGCAGAGAAAAAATATCCGACTCGAGATCAGGCTCAAGTGTGTAGCACACTCGCAGAGCGCAGCATGCCTTTAAGTCAATATCTGCCAGACCAATCAAAACCATCTTTAAACCCGTAAGCACTGGACTTACTCAGAGGCCTTCTTTTAATGATGTAAATAGTGATTTAAATTCAGTATTTTCAGTGCTACCTACGAATCTCGGATGTCAAAGGCCTAACCAAAACGGCATTAATAATCATATGAATCAGAATAATAATAAGAGTAATAACAAAAACATTTCCCCACCATTAACAAATGAATTAATTGTTAGTAATATTTATTGTGATCATGAATTTTTATTATCTGAGGAAACTGAAACTACCCCAAATCAAGAAGAGAAGCAATTCATAGCATGCCCAGAAATTCCCATCCAAATTAATCAAATACATTTAAAAGCTTTAGTTGACACAGGATCCAACGTATCATGTATGTCAGAGCAATGGTATATGGAAAATCAAATCAAAATAGGTAAACATGAACAATTGCCAGTAACTAACACATATATCAAGACAGCCACCAATGATAAATCACGAAGAGTATCACACATAGTAATGATTCCTCTAACTATACAAGACTACACTACTCATGTTCAAATTTTATTAATACCGAATTTAATTAGACCTCTAATACTCGGAACAGATGTGCTTAGCGAATGGGAAATGGTTATGGACTTTAATAATGAACAAATTAAATTAAACATTAATAACAATAATGTCATATTGAAGTTCGGCAAGGTAAACGAAGTTGGAATTTTATGTTATTTAATAACTAATAATGGCCATAGGCAAAATAATAATCATGATAATATAAATAATAGTAATCAATACGGGTCTACCAATAGTATAAATCGAGTGGTTAGTGAGATTTCTCCAAACATGGCAATGGAATCCAATAATAATGGTATTATCCATGATGAACAGAAGCAACAATTAAGTGATTTATTGTTAAAATTCAACAATTTACTTTCTAATAAACCTGGCTTGTGTAATGTATATCAACATTCTCTGAGAACCCACAAAATTGTAAATGCAATACATGTCCTGTCCGCCTCATCACATCAACAGTTTAGACGACCGGCATACTTTCGGCCCATTCCACGTTTCGTCTATGAAAAGATACATACAACCTTTGAACCCCTGAGGACATCCACATCATCGATTAACATTACATCATTAAAAGAACCGACTTCAGTAACATCATCACATCAGTGTACATACTCCATAGTAAGTTTTAATCCCTTGTAAAACATTCTCCATAAAATAAATAAATATATGAATTCTACCCTTAAATAAACTGCTAGATAAACTTTTAAGTGAATTTTAATATTCAGTGATATTAGACGATAGGAGGGGATAAAGTGACTGTGAAAATTGTACAGCAAGGTGTCACGCATGAACACTTTTTCCTCTTTTCTCAGTGCAGTGCCGCGAATTTTGAACAGTGCAAAACATTTCGGACCCCAACCATCACAAATATAAATGACCAATATTCCCTTACTTATTCAATATGTGTTGTCTTAATTAATTATTTACTTGTGTTCTCTTCCCATGTTTTGTTATGTTTAATTCTATGTTTCATTCCATGTGTTTGTATTCATTTAGATTTAATTAAATATTCATATATTTGTGTTTCATGTTTATTCACTGTCATACCGAAATAATGATTTTCATTCATTCCATCATTATTTCTGAGGGGATATTGAGACAACTCATAAACATTCAACAATAATCACTCATTCATTTCACGCAATATGATATAGCATAAATAGAATAATTAAAGTTTCAAGCATATAGGCCTATCAAATATTTTGTCACATATGTTTTCCCCTTTAGTTAAATGTTATTATTTTGCTTATTTTAGTTATTTATTTCATTATCACCCCTCAGAAAATTTAAATTTTAAATAATTATTCATTATTTTGTGATGTAATAAAATATTTAAAGTCATATTTCATAATTTAAGCCTACATGTACAAAATTACCTCATAATTAACTTAATATAATATAACTAAATTCAAAATTGATCTCAAACTTTCCCCCAGCTGAAGTGTTTTGTGACTAATGTATTTTGGTTCCAAGATTATTGGAAAATTGTGTTTTGAAAGTGATCATGTGAACCCCATAGCATCATCTGGAGTTTTCTGAAGAAAGAAGAGGTCTGCTGATAAAAAAATGGCTGGTGTTAGATGCTTTGATTGAGCATTGTCTCATTCAAATAAATTTCCCCTTTTAAAAAGTTTTTTTCTGTAACCTGCGAAACTCAGAGCAACCCTTATTTAGCCCATCAAGATTCGTGAAGAGCAGACTCTTGAGTGAAGAAATTGTCTGTGTGGTGAGATCTTTCCATTTTTTTAAACTACCTATCTGGAACCACTTACAACCTATATAGCAACTTACAATCCCTAGGACTTTAAACAAAAAAAAAAAAATCAATTCCTCTTTATCAACGATTTGTTTAATCAAAATTTAATACAAGTTCTCAACCTAAGTTAATCAAGAAGATACTTTATTTATTTGGACAAAAATAACTTCAAAAACTTAACTAGGCCCTCAGCCTAAATTTCAAGAAGAAGCTGCCATTTTGAACTTTAAATTATACACCTCAAGATCCCATAACCATAATTATAGATCAATAGTAAATTTTTATCGAATAGTTTAAATTCACATAAATTGGACCTTTTTTTAAATTTCTAATGATTTTTATTCATATGAAACAAAGTTATTCTGACCTTTAAGCTTCAGCACGATCACCCCGACCCTGTATTATAAATGACTCATGTTATAAATTACCATATTTATGAAGTATAGCTGTGTATAATACTTTGGACTTTGATATCATCTAAATTGAAGATTACATTCTTATAATTTTATTTTCTCTCCCCAACATTGTACATCTATTGTAACCCTTATTCATTTAACCATAATTTGTCTGCAATCTATAAATGTAAAATAATGAATAAATGTCCACCATTACTTTGTTAATTGTATTTATGAGTTTTCATTTTAATTTAGATAAAACAGCTGTTAGGCCTAAATAGTAAACCTGTGAATTTAGTCATCTAATCAAGGATCAAGTTACGAATAGTTGAAAGGGAATTATTACTGTATTTACAATAAACTCTTAGTCGAACAGTCGATTGTTATTAACCAAAAATTATTCAAGAGAGCTGTAATAGTGTTAGTTTTTGTTTCACATTCCATAAAAGTATTTTTCTGGTTCTTGCATGGGACTATAAATCCTATGTTTTACAAGGCATTCATTTTTCCTTTGTTTAATGAATCCCACTCCATCATACGTGTAGAATATACCTGATTTAGGTTGAACTTTGACAATATCATATTTACTTGTAAAATCAAATAAACATGTGTCTTCTAATTCAGTAGGTCTGGATGGATAGTGAGTATCTAACATGGAAGGACAGAATATGTCAGTAGAATCATTATTAAGTGATTCAAGTTCTGTTTTGGTTTTCAGTTTACGGTTTCTCACCATTCCAACATCTACCCACTTGATTATGGTACCAGGGTCAGTTCCAAACAAAGGAAGGCTTAATAAAGTGTCACTAGCTTCTAGAGAACCACATTCGCGATTATTTAAACTTCGCAAAGCAATATTCCACAGTTTCTGCTGCAGTGATTTAGTGCTATTAACACTGTGAAAAATATCTTGGTCGTTCGATTTTTCAGCTTTTGTCTGATATTTTGTAACATATGAAGACAAAGCACAAGATTTTTCACCGATGAATTGAATATCTACATTACCGTTCCATGCCATGAGTACAGATGGGTTGTAATCGTTAATCATGGTTTCAGATGTCTTTCTTGGTAAGTCATACAGTCTCTTATTCGACAAAGTACGTTTTCCAGCTATTGAATAGGCGACGTCATTTAGTACAAGTTTTTCTGTAATAGTTCTTGGAAAACCGAATCGACAACGTCTAGTGAATCCCTTTTTGGTCTTTTTGGTTCTCATACAGTATGAATTGTGCCTGTGAGTTTGATAGTTTTCTATTCGCTCTGCCAGGGTAGGAAACTTAGTTTTGTCAAATTGTTTACATGAAATGTAGGTAGAAATAAAATCTGAAATATCCTCACTGGTTGATTTTCCAATCACCGGAGCATCTTCTACCCACAATAATAAGTGAAAGTGTTGCAGACCTCTAGTTTGATACTCTCTTCTCCATGCGTAATGAATTACTCTTCCTAAAGGACAATCCTCTGATGAAATAAAATCTAGCATTGCTTTGAATTGTATGTCGATAAAACGTGAAGCAGATACAGGATCCATAGCCACAAGTGATGAAATAGATTTCTTACCTTCAATGTCTGGATTCACTTTTATAATGTATTCCGCAAGGTCATCCCAATTATATTCACTTGGACTAAGCGTAAGAAAGAATGTTACTGGACCGTACCACATGATCATACATGTTAGGTCTGATCTTGGTTTCATCCAATATTGATAAGTATTCCGTAATCGAGCAAATATAGTTGTCAAGTTTCTTTCAAGCTCGTCATTCTTTAGAAGTTCTAGACATTTTGAGGAACTAAGTTTTTCGTTGCAGTTAACAATGTTAAGTTTATGGTAAATTCCAGCACGTAAAGCCCGTATGTTGGAATCGTGTAATAAAAAAAACAGATATTGTTTGTTATTTCTGTACTGTGGGTGACTGGACATAAGACGTGACTTTATGAACTCTGTAGGTTTGATACTTTTAGGTCGATTTGAAAACTGACCATTTATACCACGTGAAAACAGATCTGGAAAACATTTAACATCAAGTTCATGATCTCCATAAGGTACACACACGTCTTCTATTTTTAACATCTGATATAGTTCAGTTGAAGTTTTATTTATTCTGCCTTCGTTTAATGTGTGAATCGTGTACTGGTCATAAAAACAATCATCGGGATTTTTTTGTGTTAACATTGCATTTCCAACAGATTCTCTCAATACATTTTTTTCTAGTGGGATTTCTCTTTCATCCTCTAATTGTTTTCCATGTTCAATATTATCAAAACTATTCGTTTCGCCACAATCTTCAACTTCTACCATATTATCACCAGCGGTTTCTATATCCTTCTTGGCACAAGTTAAGTCTATATCTTGATAAAGAGGGTTATTATCTTTTAACCAGGTTAATGCGTTATAAACTTTATCAACACTGACCATTGACTGCCATATCTTTTTTTGTTTAGTCGGTAAACCTCTGATCAAAACAAAAAGTTCCTGGTTTGGTATGATGGCGTCACTTGGATGTGGAAGTTTGTTTAATGTTTGCTGAGTAGGAAGAGGTAAGTGGAAAGTACGACCTATTACCTTTTCTGCCATTGAGGTATTGGGTCGATATTTCTTAGATACTGCATTCATACGAACCACAACTTGAAATGCTTTCGCCCTTTGAATAATCATTTTCTCAAAATCATTCAGTACTTTTATACAATCAGGAACTTCACTGTGCATATGATTTAGAACACAGGTTGCAGGTAATTCATTGTTTCTAAATTTTCCGAGACAATAACAACATATATCTTTACTTAGAATACCTTTAAACGATGTTTCTGCAATCAAGTTTTCCCATATAGAGTTCGTTATTGGTTTCTTTATCCTATCAATGTTGACTACATCTGTCTTTAAACACAATCTTTCGCATGAGATGCACGGTATGGACGGGGTATTACGTGATCTGTCTCGATGTTTTTTAAACGCTTTGGGAAACCTTTCAGTGATTTCATCTTCATTCTTGTAACCTTCTACGTGAACTTCAAACTCTTTTCCAGAACACTTCATCTTTGCTTCAACATTCTTGAGCATTTCAATATCAGCATTTAATAATGACGTATTCAACTCGTTAAGTTCTGTGACCACTTTCTTGATTACATATAGAAGATGTAGTAGCCGCCGTATTAACGGGAAATGTGGAGCAAGCCTCCTCAGAAATAGGAATGTTGAAGGACAGTTAGATTCACCATACAAGTGACCTCGTTTATCTGACGTTTTGTTACAAGAACAAACATCGAGTGAGAATATTAATTCTTGATAACAGATTAATGGTGTTTTAGATATACTGTCTAGTAAAAGTCGAAATCTTTCCAATTCACGCTCATCATTTATTTTGCACATGTTAGGGTTGCATTTCCATTTTAATATGGGTTCCTTGTAATTTGATAAGGGAAACAAGTTCATTACTGTGCCACTGACATTTATCTCTAAGGGCTCTTGATGTGAGGTGGACAACGTGTTGTATGATGTGTCATAGAAATAAGGTTCAGAGAAGACTGTATGTTCTGAATGACCCAATAGAGATACAAAATTATCTTTTTCTGAATTATTATTTTTGATTGATTCATTCCAGGATGACAGGACAGTATCTGTTTTCTTTTTAATTCCTTTAATAGTTTTTTTTAATAAATGTACTTTTTCACTTCTATAAACATTGCACCATTTTAGGATTGTCCGAACATCATCACTTGCTTCTTCAATAGTTTTGCCTGGATTTATTTTTTGTAAAGCCTCAGACAGTTTGACACTTATCTCTTTTTCAAAAGAATTATTTAAGACTGTACTATTGTATGCTACCTTCTCAGAGGATCTAATAGATGGAAGTTTTTTACGTTTTTTATGACGACGTCTCCGAAACGCTGGTAGGCCTATTCTATTTATACGATTTACTGATATATTTCCTTTTTTTCTTTGACAGTAAGGAGATTTTCGTATCTTGGTTGAAACGTTAGTTTTAACATTTTTTACCTGGGTCCTCTTTTTACCTTTCAAAGGATAACTATCCTTTTTATTACTTTCTTGAGTTTTAAAAGCGTTGATAGTTCTTTTGCATACTAAATTATTTTGGTTTGGTTCAATGTTTGCATTGTTACTGTAACTAATCCTCCTCTTCTTTTTTGGTGGAATGGGATGTTCATTGTAAAAGCTCTCATGTCCCGATTGTCTTTTTTTAATACTCTGTTCTTTATTTACTTCTTTGTTTTTACCTTCGATCTTTGCTCTCTTTTTGCAGATTTCATTGTTCCGATTTTCAGAATACCTTCGTTTTCTGTTCTGTTTTAAAGATCTTGCGTTTTTATTATAATACTTTTTACACAGTTGTCTTCTTTAATAAACTTTAGAGACCATCAGCTTTCAATCCAATATTTTTCTTAAAAATCGTTGTTTTGGAAATAAAATATGAACCTGTTGTTTATAGAATTTATAATTAGTATTAAATCCTAAATCATACATTTTAAAACAATAAATATTTAACCCTAGCCGTGGCCAACCGGCACGCGGAGCTCCTTTCACGTGTCGCCTGAAATGGCCACCAGCACGCGGAGCTCGTACGGGTCGAAATTTTTGTAACGGTAAAAAAATAATTAAAAGTCAACTCAGAAGTGAACAATATTTATACCATTCGAAAGATCACATTCTAAACTTTCATTTTATTACATAAATGAACCGTTTACAAGTTGTATAACAGTGTCACGACGATTATAATTACTATGAAATTTTGCCGCTACGCCATTCTTGCAGTCGACGCTCGGAAAATGTAAAAACACGACTACTTTGGAATTACCCTGCTCGGGTAATTTTTGTCTTAGGATGTTGCGGGTGGTACCACTGCATAGCCAAAGAATTTAGTTTCACTGTGGTATTGATTTTTAGAACGAAATATTGATTGCACAACAGTTACGATTTTATAAACACAGCTGTTTTCTGAATTCGTAACAAATGGCCAACCGGCATGCGGAGCCCCTATGGAAAATGCGAATTACATCCAGTGCAAGTTATAAATACTAGTCATATAATATTTCATTTTGAAGAGGAAGAAATTTAGCTTTTGACATTGGCAGCCCTGCGCATCGCCTTTTCCTGCTGCTGTCTTGCAGCAGAAGGAAATGAGTCACTCATCTGACATTTGCTGCGCAGAAGTCAGCCATTTCGCGATTCTATCGGCGTCCTTAGTGAGTTTGCGCTCGCGTGTATCCGCGAATTATTGCTAAATCCGTTATTATTTCGGAGTGTTAGTGTTGGTGAAGTGTGTGTGTGTATATAACAGTAATCTTTATGCATTTTATTATGCATAAATATTACTGAAGTGTGTGAAATAGTGTTTCTAAAAAGTCGTGTTTTTCTTTTGTCTTGAATGTTCAAGTGTGATATAAACCAACAGGATAACATAATAATGGGAAGGGGGTGAGTAATTATATTTATTTTTATTACTTTTACAATTGTAAGGTAGGATGTATTTCATTATTGAGTAGGCCTAATATAAAAAATAATAATTTTGTAATTTTTCCTACATGGTTACCGCAATTTTCAAATTTTGCGGTTTTCCGTATATACTTACATAATACTTACAAATAAAATTCTTTCCCCAACATATTATACATTTCTATGTAGGGCATTGAATGTCCTACTAAATGTATATATAGTATTTGGAGGAATAAATTTCTAAAAAAAGTTATATACTAAATACCGTAGAATCTTTTTTTTTCCGAATACGCTAAAATTTTCAATATTCATCTAATCATAAGTGATAACAATTTTTTACCATAAACTTTATGACTTTTTTACATTCCCTATTTCATTAGCTTTACAAATATATACATATTATTATTAGCATATACATATTTACATTACCTTTTTACAGTACTAACTAACACTGTACAAATTTCACATTTTGCGGTTTTCCGTATATACTTACATAATACCTACAAATAAAATTTTTTCCCCAACATATTATACATTTCTATGTAGGGAATTGAATTGTCTACAAAATGTATATAATGAATTTTCCATAAAAAATCGGACAAAAAAGTTTTACCGAGGCTGCTTTTGAAATTTCAAAAATAAATTTCAATTTTTTTATATTTTTTTTACTTCGCTGAAAAAATTATCTCTTAGATCTTTTTTATTTGACTATTACATGATGCCCCTGTTCTTTCTGAACAAAATGAATATGTGGTTGGCTATGTTTAGTTCTCATTTCAAATTTATACGAATTTTCAAAAAAAGGTCTGCAAAATCGCCAAAATTGGTTGGCCATTCTACAGTTTTTGGGTGGCCACTGCTAGGGTTAAAATCAAATAATTTGTATTAAAGTGCAATAAACTATATATTTGATTTCTAAGGGAAAATAAATGCAAACAGAAAATAGCAATCTTCTAAATAATAGAATATTATTGAATATTAATCCAAATGATCAAATAATGAATTGATTACACAAGAGGTGTTAACTTTTAATAATGTAAACTATGGTTTTGTTGTCAGAAAATGTTTGCGACTTCTTGTGAACATACCCAATTCCTTTGAAAAAATTAATGTAAGTTTCAAATTCTAAGATTATGATGTCAACATATTTAAAATAAACCTTATGTAAATTAAATCATTATTACTTACACATTTTAACAAGTACAAGTTACTTGTATCCATAATTTAATTATACATTTGATGGAGTTTTTGTTTTTAAAAGTACACAGCAGTATCAAAGAAAACAACAGATCATAACATCTGATTTTATCTCCAAATTGCATTCTCTACTGGAAATAGTACAAATAAATAAATTTACTAAAAATCTGTTTATTAAAAACCAAGCAAAATTTGGTGACAAGACTATAGGCGACATTATTATGTATTAAATGTTCGTTTGTATGTTATTTGATAAACCTTAACGACTAGATGTGACTTTAGTGGTTTTGGAAAAAGTACTGCTTAGGTCTTAGCCCCCTAAGCTCTCAAAGTTACAATGTTAAAATTATGGCAAAGCTAACAAAAAATTAAATTGAACATATAACAGCTGTTGATACTGACAAAACACAGTAAAGAAGCAAGAATACCTTTTTAAGGTAACATCTAGAACGGACTTTTAAATTTCAAATGTGCTTATGGAGTTATTTTATTTGGTGAGAATATTTATATATATAGAACTAACTACGGCATCGAAAAAAAAATTGAGATGCCATTCAAGTATATTTTTTATTTCAATAATGAACACATGTTTATACCTTTTAAGTATGTTTAGATATAATCTTTATAACAGCTGTTTGGTGAAACTAACTTATATAACTAACTAATATACTAATCCGACTTTGATTTATGTATTTATATTTCATATTATGTTAATTGCATATTATGTTATATTCGATGTATTATTGTATATATACCTTAAACGAGCTAAACAATTTTTCTTACCTCTATATCTTTTTGTTTAGTTAAATTCACTCAATGATTTAATTTGAATTTACGAAGTGACTGCGTACACGTCCAATGTAAGGGCAAATTCACTTCGCTACCGCTTAGGTTAGGTTGGGTTAGGTTACGTTACGTTATGTTACGTTAGGTTAGGATAGGTTAAATTACGTTAGGTTAGGTTAGGAGGTTTTCTGGCTCTCAATTTGTTTTAAAAATCACAGGAAAAGTAACGTACGGTGCTTAATTTGGAACGGACGTGAACAGTAGCGGCTCACGTCGGACGTGTATGTAGCCACTGCCTTGAATTTACAAGTGCCAGCTGATCAGATAGTTGTTTTGGAAAACATGCGATACTTGGACTTTTGTTAACGTAGTAAATGTAAACAAAGCAGACGTCAAATTTAGTAACAGTTTTAAAAGTAGAATTTAATATCATTTGTTTTAAAATATTGCGTTTACAAACTTATAATTTAGTGTCAAAAGTGTAATATGTGAGTAAAAACAGAAGTCTGTGCGAAATTTCGTTCAAGTTTGATGATAAATAAAGTTGTTAGGCTTAATGAACAAAATGAAGTGGACAATTTGTGAAAAGTGCCAAAACTACAAGATTTAGGCTACTTTTATACGTTAATATCTCGCTTCTCAGACCTTTCTTAAACCAACTGTTGTGATTTTTCGTGTTGAGTGAAAGGGTTTAGCATATAAATGCACTGCCAGATTCACTTAAGGCTGTAATACGCTATTTTGAGAAGTGAAAAATCGTCTCATTCTGCTTCGTGTTAGTATAGCACGGGTCGTGTGGTGGACTTGGCGACGTGACACGACCGTGCCACTAGATATTCTAATTGTATTCAAACAAGATGATACTAACCTAAAACATATATATAACGATCATGTGAATGCGGATATGCCATTTGAAAAGTTTAAAGAGCTTTGCGGAAAAGCATGGGCGGAAAATTATGGATTTTTGGTTATTATGAAAGATCAAGCTATAAAAGATGGTCGTTATAGAATAGGTTTTGATAAATTCGTTTTAATACACTGATTAGCGGTATTACTGTACAAGTCGTCAAGGTGTGAAGATGGTTAACCAGGAAAAGCTATTAAAGGAAATAAAATCACTTAGTGATTCTATTAGACAAAAAAACCGAGCTTTAAAATCAGGTATAAATGAAAGAGAGCAATTTTTAGAAACAACATTCAAACCTGTTACTGAACCTTTAAAGCGATTAGCACAAAATATGGAAAAACCTTCAATTCGCTTCGAAGGAGACAAAATGCTACCAATTTCCAAATATGAAGAAGAATTTCAGAATGATGAAAGTTCTGACCAGTTACAAACATCTGAAGAAAGCGACGAGTATGAAGAAAGCGGAGATATAGGAGATTTAAGGGAAAAGAACATTGCAGGAGATACAAGTACAGAAGATACAAGTGCGGAAGATACAAGAGCAGAAGAAGAGGATATCAACCCATCCAACTTAAGCAAATTAGGCACAGATATTATGTTTAAAGGAACACTTGGAAGAAAATATACATTAAAAATGTTACATGGCACACATGCTAATCGAAATTATCATACATATGGAGCTAGAATAGAGGATAAAGGATTAATGATTGGAGATAGAAAGTTAGATATAAACGAAAATGATGATATAGTTATTGGTGATAAGAAATATAAAGGTACAACAGGTTTGTTTGAACTCATCTTTAAAAATAATCCTGGTAAATATACTAAAAAGGATTTACAATTGTTTAAAAATATACTAGAGTATACAAATGCACATAGAAAAAAATATTCCAAAGACCTACCTATTCATAGAAACAGGTCAATAAAATACACAAACATTATATCTAGTCTTTTCCCCTCGAAATCAAATAAAGCTCCAATTAAAAGAAGAGCTTTATCTTCTGCTGAATTAAATGTTTTGCATAAAAAAAGAAAAACAACTGATCCTACTACATCTGGAAGGGGATTATTAAAAAATTTGTATAAAACCAATATAATATATTACAACGATATAAATAAGTTAGTTGATCGAATGAGGTTATTACATGAAGCTATGGAAGCCGGGCACACTGGTTTAGAAAACGAATGGGTAGCTTTGGTTGATGAACTGCGAAAACGAGAAATAATTGTTCAGTAGACGTATATATATATATATATATATATATATATATATATATATATATATAGTAAGAACCTAAACGATAGCGATTCAGTTACATCATGAGTGTGGACAAGTTTGGACGGTATTCCGAGTTTGGAGTAAAATCTGGATATAGTGAAAAAAGAGCTGGGTTTCCGTTAACACCTGATGGTAATTATAATTTTGAAGGAAAAGTAATTCAAAATGTTGGTGATCCGCTTTTGTCTTCTGATGCGGTTACGGTACAATACATGGATAAAAGAACCCCGATTGTACACGAAGACCATTGGGGATTTTCCGGTAAAAGGTTAAGCAATATAAAACATCCCATTTATGATGGTGAAGCAGTAAATTTAGCGACTTTAAAATTGTTAACGATTTACAAAAAGAATGAAACTGATACAAGCTATGATGTAAAAAAATTAAAATTGTCAAATGTAGGTGATTGTGAGCAGGATGGAGACGCTGTAAATAAGAAAATATTTGATATAGTACACAAGAAATGGACTACAGAATATGAAAAACATATGGAAAGGTTTGGTGCAGCTTTATTTAATTATATGCATCGGGCTTCAGGAAGAGCTGTAGCTTCAGATGTTGACAGCCACAATTATTTAGACTGGAAAAAGATACACAATCCAGAAAAACCTAATCAATTAGATAAACCGTCTGAGCCTTCTAAAGTCAAGACATTAGGAAAGGGGGATAAAGTGAATGTGATTAATGAACCAACAGAAAACGATGAAGATTATATAAGAGAAAAAAGAATTTAAATACCCATGATAAGGGATAAAGCATCAGTTATATTCGAGAGATGATACAGAGAGGATGATGGAATCCAATATTACTGCGTGGAGTTTAATATCTCAAGAGCCGAGATTTCCCCAAGGAGTGCTGACAGATGGTTTTGTTCAACGGTTTGATAGATATATGGATTGGGAACAACTTTCCATACACTACCTCTTCACAATGACTATGTTAAGAATTTATTTTCACAGAGTTAACTGGATTCATATTTTACAAAGACAACAGTTTTCAGAAAACTTCCTTGTAGAGATGACATCAAATTTTAATAACTGTTGGGAAGTAATAAGTAAATATCAAAATCCCTCTGAAAATTACATTGACAATTTTAAAGATAAACTAGACTGGAATGTGTTATTTAATTACCAACGATTAAGTGGCAAGTTTCTAAGGGAACATGACAACTATTTAGATTTTATTCATTTTACCGAAAACAACGATACCATCACCAGCGGAGAAACATTTGAAACATCTTCAATTACACCTTATTTCTATTTTTACTACTTTTATTTATTATGTCTACATTTAATTAATTAATCCATTTCTATATAATAAATGGATTTTAAACAGTATATATAATACAAGAAGCCAAGACTAATATTACATTCATTGTAAAACATTTATAGAGTGCACCTACTGATTGTAAGTTTGGCTATAAATAGTCATGCCGAGGGCTAAACGCATCAGTCATAATCGAGAGAGATTACAGAGAGGAAGGGGAATAGCATCAACAGCATTTTCTCTATTAAGTAAACCGGTTGGAGCTATAGTTAACAAGGCGATTGATTTATTACCTGTGGAATTACATTTACCTGGAGGATATCAATATTGTGGTCCTGGAACCAAATTAGAGAAACGGCTTGCTAGAGGAGATCCTGGAATAAATAAGCTTGATCAGGCTTGTAAACAGCACGATATAGCGTATTCCAAATTTGGTGATACAAAAAATAGATCAATAGCAGATAGAGCACTTTCTGAGAAAGCTTGGCAAAGAGTAAAATCTAGTGACGCGAGTATTGGTGAAAAAGCAGCGTCTTTAGCAGTAACAGCAGCAATGAAAGCAAAAACTACGTTTGGAGGAGGAAAGAGAAGAAGGCGTGGGAAAAGACCCGCTAAGAAACAAGGAGGTAATATCAGAAGAAAACGTCGATCTACTAGTGGTAAAAAGAAACCAACAATATGGTCAATGATAAAAAAGGGAGGAGGACTATACCTAAGACCGTATCGTGTGTATTAAATAAGAAAGAGCAATTAATAATTAAAAACAAAGAATTAACCAATGAAGAACTGATTACATATGCTTCTTGTTTGAAAATCCCATTTTTTAGAGGAGTATTTATGAAAGATGAATTACCGGTTAAAATGTGGAAAAATGAGACTGGTATAGTAAATTTGGATAATAGTGAAGGATTAGGCACTCATTGGGTGTGTTACAAGAAACTTGGTGAAACGATTTATTATTTCGACAGTTTTGGAAACCTTCCACCACCGAAAGAACTTCAACAATACTTTCGTGCGGCAGAAAATGTTTTTTACAATTATACAAGAAAACAACCTGATGATACATCCATTTGCGGTCATTTATGTTTAGACTTTTTAGCTAAAAGTGTTAGTCAACTTTAAGATGTCTTCGTATACAGTGTCATTAACCGGTAACTCATGTACTTTGCGCAGTATTCTGTTTCCAGCGCTACGTTTGCAAAAAGGAAGACTATGGGAAGCCGCATTATTGGATTTAACAACATATAACTCTATTCCAAACGTTAGTGAAGGAATTAATAACAAAATACATTATTACAAGACAAAAGATAATAAAGGAAAATATTCAGCTTTGGAAGAATTCAGTTTACCAACAGGAGCTTATGAAATTGATAATATAAATGAAGTTATACAAAAACATATGGGAAAAGAAAATATAACGATAAAAGGCAAAAACAATACAATGAAAGCCGAAATTACTTCTAAGTATTATATTGATTTTGGCCAAGAACGTTCAATTGGTAGTTTATTGGGGTTTTCTAA
Source organism: Allygus modestus (assembly GCA_963675035.1). Taxonomy (NCBI): domain Eukaryota; kingdom Metazoa; phylum Arthropoda; class Insecta; order Hemiptera; family Cicadellidae; genus Allygus; species Allygus modestus. Next base: position 15,614,022 of record OY776116.1, read on the forward strand.
GGAAACAAAGGTATTAGAACCTAATACAACTCATTCTGGGAATAGAACTGTGACGATCATCAAAGTAAACAGCATAGACATTACATGTAACATTATACAAGGATCCTACAGAGATGGAGAAAATCGGCATATATTACACACATTCTACCCATCAGTCGCACCGGGTTTCAAGATAGTAGAAAAGCCTCAAAACCTTGTGTACCTACCGTTAAACACCAGTTTCATTTCAGACATCGTGCTGAACATAGTGGATCAAGACGGAAACCTTATTGACTTTCGAGGAGAAGCTATTACTGTAAGAATACATATAAAATCATCCGCTTAGATAATGGGGTTATCATTTAAAAAGAGAGAGCCAACCAGCAAAGAGGTCAGTAGCTCATCAGCTGTAGAAGGATTAACAAGTGACAACATTCGTTTTCTAGAAGAAATTGGATTAAAGGTCATTAACAATGGATATACTGGATATAGCGCAGGGCCCAACATTCGACGAGACCTTATGGGAAAAGGAATATCACACGCACAACCCTTACGCTTCGTCCAAATTAAACAATAACGATGAAATTAGGATTCCTATACAACAACAAGACATTTATACTCTTCCATGCGAAAGTTATTTATATATTGAAGGAAAAGTAACAAAAGCTGACGGTACTGTTGGAACCACTGTTCCGTTCATAAATAATCCTATGGCATTTTTGTTTGACGAGATTAGATATGAAATTTCAGGAGTTACAGTCGATTCAACAAAAAAGGTTGGGATTTCCAGTACATTAAAAGGATTAGCGTCTTTAACACCAAATGAGAAGAATCTGTTAGCTGTTGCAGGATGGGTTGCACCAGACAAAAGTATAATTACTCCTGACGCTTCGGGAAACTTTGATTTTTACGTACCTTTAAGATTACTTTTAGGATTTGCTGAAGATTACAGAAGAATAATAATAAATGTAAAACAAGAACTAGTTTTATTAAGGTCATCAAACGATAATGATATTATTAAAGCATCTGCTGGAACAACTGAAGCCAATTTAGACTGGAAACTAACATTAGACAAGATTGTTTGGAGAGTACCACATGTGCGACTAAATGATGAACACAGGATTACATTATTAAGAAAGTTAAAATCAGATCGAGACATTGTAATGCCATTCAGAAGCTGGGAGTTTCATGAATACCCCGTTTTACCTTCAACACAACGGCATACATGGACTGTAAAAACTTCTACTCATTTGGAAAAAGCGAGATATGTAATCTTTGGATTACAAACAAAGAAAAAAAGTATATTAACTGAAAATGCTGGTGAATTTGACCATTGTAAATTAACAAACTGTAAAGTGTTCCTGAATTCACAATTCTTTCCCTACGACAACTTTAATATCTCTTTTGATAAAAAAAGGTACAGTGTTTTATACGATATGTACGCTAGGTTCCAAAATTCATATTACGGCAAAACAAACACACCTCTACTATCTCCCGTACAGTTTGAATCGAAAGCTCCGATTGTTGTAATTGATTGCTCCAAACAAAACGAATCTGTAAAATCGTCTAGTGTTGATATAAAGATAGAAATGGAATTTCAAGAAAACGTACCTGCAAATACATCTGCGTATTGTTTAATTTTGCACGATAAAATTGTTACATACACACCGTTGACTGGTATCGTAAAGACGGTATTGTAAAACGTTGTACCACCACCGGCACCGCCACTGTCGCTAACCTATAAATAGCGGAGCAACAATGCAGGTCTTCAGTTGATCGTCTATCGTCGCATGGGCAACATCTTCTACAAAATGAGTTCTCCATCTGTTGTACAAGGTGATGCAGAAATAGCACCGTTATTGGAACGTGATAATACCAGCGAAGCAGAAATTATCAAGGAAATAACTGCATTTTTAAAGTTTGGTAAAAGAGATAGAGAGGAGGAAAGTAATGCAGACCCATCAAAGGTAGTACCAAAAAGGAAGAAGAAAGTTGAAGAAAATATTCCTCCTCACATTTTAACTGAAGTTTTTTTGCGAATCTTTTACCCCATCTCAGCATGCATCAGTAAAAGTGTATCAGTTGGATTGATGAAATCATTGGATTATTCCCCTACAGTAATACTACACCACGGAACAAAAAAGGTTTTATTTTCGCAAAATGCTTGGGAGTCATTTTTGAAACATGTGCATTTAATAGAATGTTATTTAACTAACAGTTTGTGTGGAAGGAAAACACATATTCGACTTTTGGATTGTGACAATGAAATTGATATTGTTAAACATCGCGGACAACTACAAGTGCGAATTAGAGACTTGACTCAACATGAAAATAAGATTCTACTATCACGTGAAGAATTCTACGTTTTAAACTACGCAACGGAACCTATTACAAGGTACATGAGACAGTTGGTATTTGCAAACGCTATTATTAAAGAATATTTGGTCGATACCTTAGAAAAACAACCTGATAGCACCATCGTGTACGGACCTGTGGATACATCTATTTTTAATAGAATACCTCATGAAGTTTGCATGTGGAGAAAGTTAAAGGATTTTGAACCACTTGTAGAAATCGCTACAGAAGCTACAGAAGAAACAACACAGGAAGAAGAAACGAAGAAACAAGAAGAAGAAGAAAACGAAACACAAGAAGAAGAAGTTAAAAAAGACTAAAGTTTGACTTAGTAAAGAAGAACACACGTGGGGTAGGCCTATTGGGGACGGTGCCCACGTTAAATATACACCAACGCGCCTGCAACTGTACGGCCTGGTATTTAACCTACCGTGGTGTGGAAAACAGTTTAGTTGATCGTTAGGTGTCATGATGAGCGGAGGGGATGAAGAAGTGAGTGTAAAGCCTTGTGTAATAGAATTTCAAGCATTTCGAAATAATGATGATAGGTTTATTATCAAGGAATTAGTAATTTTAGACTTGCTTACATTTGTAGTTTACCCATTCACGTTTGAAGCTCCTTTTTCTTTTAACAACCTTAACGCCAAAGCAAAAAGTACAAACAAATGGATAACAAACTACTTTCATCACATACATTGGTATGAAGGGTTTATAAGCTACAGTAATCTGCACAGTAGTATGTTTAACTTTTGCAAACAATATTCACATATATACACAAGAGGATTAGAAAAAAAGAACTGGATAAAAAAGTACACGCACGGTGATGTTTTCGATATAACTATCGGTAAGGACTTTAACATTAATCTCGGTAATATTTGTGTTGCTGCAAAAGATCCTAAACACGGACAATCAAACTGCGCATTGCACAACGCATATCGTTTGGCTGCTTACTTGGAACAAACGCAGAAATGTGGTGGGGGTAGCGAAGAACCGGAATGTGGTGGGGGTAGCGGGGCCTATAAATACGAGGAGCCAACACCGCTCCGGCACGAGTATTATTCGAGACTCCGAAGAGGCAACATCACAGAAGACATCGCAACCACCACTGACGAAGATGGCATCACAACAGTTTCTACAAACACTGGTTGATCAATTCAACACTTATTCAAAATCCGACCTTCTGCTAACTAAAAAGTGTTCAGAATTAAAAGAACAAAAACACTACATTATTCATAACATCAAGAAAGTGGAAACCACACATGGAGAAGCAATTCTAGTTTCATTGAGCGAAGGACCTTTCACTCCAGGAGATGAGCCGAAGTTTCAAGTATTTCTTCCAAAACGATTTGTTCAACTGCTACAAAATGAAGATTTGCGAGATATTCAACCGGGGACGTTGTATTTGGTATCACACGGTGTAAGCGGCAACAACTCTACGGAACTCACTCTGCACCTCACGCATCCTTGTACATAATGTCTCTGTTTGTATTTTTTTGTTTGTATTTCTAGTCATCAATATTAGACTTAAGCTTATTGTATTGTAAGATGTTTGTTTAATAAAGAAAATATAAAAAGAAAAAAGAAATAAAACAGCAACACAGCAGTATATTATTTTATATACTGCTGTGTTGCTTTTTTTTAAATTTCAAATGGATGACCTTGAACTTTCATTCAGGGTTAACTTATGAAGAGGTATAAAAGAGAGGGAGCAGTGAAGTTAGTCTCAGTCTTGTCTAACACACGCTGCAGCTAACATGTCGGTGCCACCTATGAACAATTTATTTTTCGATAACAATTTGAAGACATATTGTTGCGAGTTACAATGTTTTAAAATACCAGGCGATCAAGTTGACGGGAAAGCTTGTCGTAAGTGCAAGTGTTTCAGCTATTGCATATGTAGATGTAAAACGTATCAAATTAACCGACAAGATAAAATACAAGAATTACGCCGAAGGATTGCATTACTGTGGCGGCGAATGTAGTAGCAACCATCTGCCTCGCACCACCTGCCGCCTGCCATCTGCTGTCCGCCATCTTCTCCGCCCCACCACACTTTTACCCCCACCATTTCGTTTCATACCAGAACGCTAGCTAGCGAATAGTCAGTACACCTCCGGCTCTCGACTGGTGAACATCGAGTGCTCTTCACAAACGTAAAACATTATATTAAAATGTCCATTAAAATTAGGTGTATTCATTATGACTCTATTCATCTTGCGACTTACCAAGACCTCGAGGTGTTTAGTGAAGAGTTAAGACTTCTTATTGCGTCCGGTTATGATTTATCTTTGGAACTTTACGCATCAAAAAACAACATGGACTCTGCGCAGGGAACGAAGTATCTACCGTCTTTCTTTAGAAAGCAAAGTGATGGCCGCAACTCGTCCGGATCAACAACATCGATGACAACCAACAACGGGGAACTATTGTAAACATGAATTATTGTAAATAAAGTAATATTTGTAATATGAATTATTGTTAATAAAATAAAGTAATATTTGTATTAGTACTACCTCGCACTCGTTTCATTCGATTGCTTCATTCGATTGTTTTCATTCGATATTTTATCGAATTAAAACTATCGAATCACAATCGGATTTTACGAGTGCGAGGTAGATTTTTTTTAAAAAACTTCACCGTGACCTTGAACTTTGAACTTTTACTCATTTCGTCACAAAACCGCCTACGTCACTGGCTCAGCCTCAGATGACGTCTTTCATGACTCAGCGCATCCGGTCACTCACCGGATGTGACGTCACTTCCGGCGCAAAACCTACAAACCCACACTACTCACACACACACACACACACACACACACATACACACACACACACACACACACACACGCACACACACACACACACACACACACACAAATGTTTGGGGTAGAAAACCCCCCAAAACCCCTCTTCGGATTGTGCGATTCGTCTGGTTTTCGAACTCATTCAAATAAATGGTACTTTACACATTTGTACCAAATTTCATTAAGATCTGACCTTTTTTACGAGAGTTATCGTGCTTACGGACACATATATGTATATATATATATATATATAAATACTTATATAAAAATTTGAACGAATAGTGTTTTTGGCATCTGGGGACCTCAAAACTAAAAGTTATCATGGTGTCGGGCTTGTCTTACCAAGAGACCTACGGTAATAGGTTTTTCCCTATAGGGGAAATTCACCAAAAATATACCAGAAAAACACGAATAAATCTACAAAACTCAAATACTTTTATTTTGTTAGGTTGTTTAAGATATTTAACCTGGGCGTGTGACTGTTGCTAAATACTAATTGTAATGTAGGAATACTGTGTGCCAAATATTAGGCCTCCAAGTTTTATATTAGAGCGACAAACCATTAAAAACCACGAAAGTAGGGGGCATTGGGGCATTCAAAACCAGCACAGGCGTGTGAGGAGCAAGTGAGGAGCAAGTGAGGAGCCCCCCCCCCCCCGGGGTGACGTCAGCCACCCCCCCCCCGGTGACGTCAGCCCCCCCCCCCGGGTGACGTCAGCCCCCCCCCGTGACGTCAGCCCCCCCCCGGGTGACGTCAGCCCCCCCCGGTGACGTCAGCCCCCCCCCGTGACGTCAGCCCCCCCCCGGCCGCCAACGGCACTTTTCGTGACGACCTTGAAAATGAGGAAAAACTTTCGAAAATTAATAACTAACCTGTTTATCCACCGATTCCCACGGGACTTTTTCCAGAGTGTAGGCCTATCCTCAAGGAAGCGAATGACGTAAGAACCCCATAGATCCACCATTAAACAAGGCCGCTATTAATTTAAAACCGCGTTTTCCTTATGGGATCTCAGCTGTTTACCAACCGATTTTGACGAAACCTCACCACATGTCGGGCCGTGACCTAAGAAAACCATCGCTTAAATAAAATTGAAAATCTACTGTTAAACGGGCCCGCTATTAATTTTCAAACGCGTTTTCCTCATGGGATCTCGGCTGTTTGCCAACCGAATTTGATGTGACTTCGTTACACGTTGTATGCCGGCTTGACTAAACCAAACTGCGAGCGGCTCCGCGATGTCACGCGTCGAGGCACGTGCTAGGGCCTACGTGACTGTCCCAGCCTGTTTACTCATCAGCGGCTTTCAAGACCCCTCCGTTCTAGAAGGTTCCGGCAAGTGCGTCGCATGAGGCCTCCTCCTGACTGGAGTGCTATGTATGAGCATGTCACGTGTCGAGGCGCGTGCCAGGGCCTACGTGACTGTCCCAGCCTGTTTACTCATCAGCGGTTCCGGGAACTGTTTGCCGCTTACATTCCACTGCGAAGCTCCTCCGGAGTGTGATGGAAAGTTCCACGGCGTCATCAACCGGTCTATTTAAGTGCGCTACTTTCCCAAGCTACTTCAGTATCTAGTGTCAACTCGTCCTGTGAGGAGCTAGGTGTTTTCGCTACGAGTATTTGTGTGACTGTGCAGAGCCTTGTCTTTGGATATCTTAAAATGTAAGTAACATGTAATTTACTTTTTCATCAATCAGTTTTCGATGCCCTAAAACCTAATTAGTTAACATTAATATTTCATCTTTTACATATCCCAGTACACGGGGTCTTGTTGTTTCCTTTCAGATGGAGATGAGTGGAATTGTAATGACCTTGAAACAGTCGTGTTTTATAACGATTAAAATTAATAAGCCGAACTTAAAAAGCAAAATAGATTCACTACCACTCTTTTTTATTTTAAAAAGTTTGAGTAAAATAAAAGTAGTTTTTTTGTTTTGTTTTTACTTTTCAATCGAAATGTTGAGGGCAACTGCGCCTTTGTGACGGATGGAGAGTACAGATACCCAATGTTGCAGATGGCTGTTCATCTGTGTGAGGTTTGCGGGCGCAGTTTCGGGGTTGCAAGAAACCTGACCCGCCACGTAGCATCTGCCCACAACGATCGCCATTACGATTGTCACGTCTGCGGCAGACGCTTCGGGCGAAGCGACAACTTGCGACGCCACCTCGCTGCAGTTCATCCTCCCACTCCTCACGACCAAGCGCCAGGTACAGTTTTAGTTTAAATAAGAAGCCGCCAGTAGATTTATTAAGTATGCTGTTTCCTGGTGTCCTCACCCATGACGTCACGACAAGCCCGTGGACTTTGATAACTAATGACTTGTTTTTATGAGAGAGTAAACGGCCCTGACTGGGTAAACTGACAATTAAGACGTGAAAACAGACTCGAGAGGTAAACAAGAGGTTGCCAGCCCTCTGCATGTTCCTCACCGCCATCTCCTCATCCTTGTATTTAACAGGCTTGCGTAACTGGCGATTGAGATGAGGAAACAAGAGGTCGCTAGTCCACTGTATAGTTCCTCATCCTTGTGTTTATAGGGTAACTAATAGGACTTGTTTTCCTGTTCGCAGGCCATCCGTGCCCGTTGTGCTCCGTCGCCCTGGCGGGTCCCGAGGATCTTCGCCACCATATGGAAGCGGTCCACGGTGCGAGCCCGTCTGCTTCAACTTCCTCCTCCTCCTCTGCAACGCCACCCTTCAGAGACCCACGACCCGAGTGCGACGCGTGCGGGCGGCGATTCTCCCGCGGGGACCTGCTCCGGCGTCACGTGCAGCTGGTGCACGCCAACGAGGTCCGCTGTCCCGATTGCGGCGCCCTTTTCCACAGGGCCGCTTTTCTCCAGCGGCACATGGAGAGCGCCCACCGCGGCATGAGGTTTGCGTGCGCCTACTGCTACCGAGGCTTCACCCGGCGCTACAACCGGGACCGGCACGAGGCCCACAACTGCCCCGTCGTGAGGAACCTCGTTGTGGACGAGATGCCGCGCCTGCCCGTCCTGTCACCCGAGCCCCGACCCAGCCGCGAGCCCCAGCCCGGACCCAGCCGCGAGCCCCAGCCCGGACCCAGCCGCGAGCCCCAGCCCGGACCCAGCCGCGAGCCCCAGCCCGGACCAAGCACGGCACCCGACGGGATGGTGGGTGGTGGCGGACTACCCACGTTCCGCCCCATCCAACGGGCGTTCCGCGGTCGCCTCCTGACCTTCGGCCTGTCCCGGCCCGTGGAGGACTTCTTGGCCGTGGAGGACGCGCTGGTGCTGCTGTTCGACAGCGTCCTGGAACTGCTGGCCGACGTCAGGACCCGACACCCGAACATCAAGGTGAACATGTTCCTAGAGTGCGAATTCGCCAACGTTCACGGAGCCACCTGTCTGCGGGCCTTCAAGACAAAGAACGTGCCTCTCACCGCCGCGTCCAACTTGGAGGACTTCCTATCGGCTTCCTTCCACAAGCTGGAGGAAGAGAAGGAGCAGTGCCTGCTAGTGGGCAGCGGGTGGAGCTATCTCCGAATACGCGACCTGGAGATCCGCGTCAACCTCTACACCCCGTTGGGAGAACGCGGAGCCCGGTTCGTCCAGCTTCCCAGGACCATCTGCGAGACGCGTGCCGTTATCAACGTGCAAAACGTCGATGACATGTGCTTCGCGTATGCCGTCCTGGCCAAGTTCGTCGCGCAACACCCGGAGAGGCTCGCATCGTACACACCGGACGTCATGGCACGCTACGACTGGGTCGGCCTACGCTTCCCCGTGGCTGTGAAGGATATCAAGGTCTTTGAGAGGAAGAACGCCATCAGCGTCAACGTGTATGGGATCGAGCGCGCCATGGTGGGGAGACGCCCCGACGGATCGCCAAAGTTCCAGGACCGCGTGTTCCCGCTGAAGATCTGCAAGCGGGAGTTGGAGGATCACCGGGACCTGCTGTACGTGACCACCGGTGGGGACAGTCACTACGCCTACATCGCGAACGTCAGCAGGCTGGTGCGACCTCAGCTGACGTCCCACCACGGCGCTATCCACGTGTGTAAGCGATGCTTCGCTTACTTCGACAACCGGCCCAACAAGCTGCAACTGTCCGGTGCCGAGCGTCTGGAGGAGCACATGCGATACTGCACCGCCAAGGCTCCCCTTCGCCTGGACTTGTCGAAGAAGCAGCAGATCCGCTTCGCCCACCCCGAGTACACTAGGCGGGAGAGGTTCTGCATCTACGCGGACTTTGAGTGTGCTCTGCAGCCCGTCGCTGTTGACCCAGCGGAAGCGCCGCCCGGCACGAGGCCCCTGCAACTGCCCCTGTACGTCCCGTACGCCTTCGCCTACCAGATCGTGGACTCGCTCGGCCTGGAGGAGTTTGAGCCCCGCGTCTACTTCGGGGCTGACGCGTCCAAGGTCTTCATGGAGAGGTTGAAGATGGACGTGCTGGCGCTGTGGGAGTTCCTATTCAGCATGAGAGCTCTGCACCCTTCTCTGACCCGGCAGGAGATGGACGAGTACCTGGCGGCGACTCACTGCTACCTCTGCGGGAAGGAGTTCACGGACCAGGACGTCAAGGTGCGGGACCACAATCACGCCCCGCCCTACGAGTTCCGAGGAGCCGCTCATCGCTCGTGCAACCTCAGGTACCGGGAGCAGCGACACATCAACTGCTACTTCCACAACCTGTCCAACTACGACGCCCACTTCGTAGTGCGCGAGCTAGCCATCGACCCCGGCGACGTGGACGTGTTGGCCCACACGGAGGAGCGGTACATCGCTTTTACCAAGCGATTCCACTTTGGTCAGCCCGGGGACAACCAACGACAGAGCAGTTTCGCGGTGCGCTTCCTGGACACCTACAGGTTCCTGTCCATGAGCCTGGCCAACCTGGCGGCGGGACTTCCCACGGACAGGATGCGCGAGACGAGGAAGCGCTTCCCCGACGACCGGCTGTTCGACCTGGTGCGTAGGAAGGGCGTGTTCCCCTACGACTTCGTTACGTCCTACGACACGTTGTACAGGACCAGGGGGTTGCCGCCCAAGGAGGCGTTCAGGAACTCCATGACCCTGGAGGACATCAAGGACGAGGAGTACGAGAACGCCCTCAACGTGTGGCGAGCCTTTGAGTGTCACAACCTCAAGGACTATGCCGACAAGTACCTGCGGTGCGACATCGCCCTGCTCACCGATGTCTTTGAGCAGTTCCGCGACACCTCGCTGGCAGAGTACGGGCTGGACCCCGCCCACTATTACACCCTACCGTCCTACGCCTGGGACGTAATGCTCAAGACCTGCGGTGTGGAGCTGGACACGCTGCAGGACTTTGACATGTACCTGTTCGTGGAGCAGGGGATCCGGGGAGGCATCTCTCAGGCCATCACCCGCTACGCCAAGGCCAACCACGACAGGTGCCCGGACTACCGCCCGGACGAGCCCACGCGCTTCCTCCTGTACCTGGACGCAAACAACCTGTACGGCTGGGCCATGTCCCAGTGCCTGCCGACCGGAGACTTCGAGTGGCTCAGCCGTGAGGAAATACAGGCGTTGGACATTGCGGCGCTGGACGCAGAGGCTGATCGAGGCTACATCTTGGAGGTGGACCTCCACTACCCCGCGCGCCTACACGACCTGCACAAGGACCTTCCCTACTGCTGCGAGACGAAGCGCCCGCCGATAGGGAAGTTCCCCAAACTGTTGACGACCCTGGACGACAAGATGCACTACATCTGTCACTACAGGGTCTTGCAGCAGGCGCTGCAAAACGGATTGGAGCTGGTCGCGGTGCATCGGGCGATCTCCTTTCGCCAGTCGCGGTGGTTGGAACCGTACATCCTGATGAACACGGAGCTGCGGAAGAGGGCCAGGACGAAGTTCGAACAGGACTTCTTCAAGCTCATGAACAACGCAGTCTTCGGCAAGACCATCGAGAATGTACGGAAGCGCCTCAACGTGAAGCTGGTGTGCACCCCGGAGAGGTTTTCCAAGTACGTCGCCAGATCCAACTTCCTGGACCGGACGTACTACACGGAGGACGTGGCCCTGGTGCATCTGTCCAAGGTCAACATCGTGTTGGACAAGCCCGTCTACGTAGGCATGACAGTCCTGGAGCTGAGCAAGTGGCTCATGTACGAGTTCCTGCGCAAGATGAAGGAGCGCTACGGTGACCGCCTCACCGTGGACTACATGGACACTGACAGCTTCGTCTTTGACATCGTGTCCCAGGACGTCTACGCAGAGATGAAGGAACACCTGGACGACTTCGACACCAGCGGCTATCCGAGGTCTCACCCCTGCTACAACCCCGTCAACGCCAAGGTCATCGGAAAGTTTAAGGACGAGTGTAACGGCCTGTCCTTATACGAGTACCTCGGCCTGCGGTCCAAGCTGTACTTTATGGACATCGAGGACGCGGCGACAGGCGGCAGCAAGGCTCTCAAGCGAGCCAAGGGGGTGGCGAAGGGCGTTGTCAAGAACGTCCTCACCCCCGACGACTACAGAGAGTGCCTGTTTGACGGGGTCCGGAAACACACCACCAACGTCCGGTTCCAGTCCCACTTGCACCGGGTCTACACCGTGGAAGTGGACAAGCTGAGCCTCAGCCCGACCGACGACAAGCGGTGCGTCCTCCCCGACGGCATCCACACTCTGCCGTGGGGACACAAGGACGTCCCGCCGCTACCGCCAGCCAGGAGAGGAGGAGATCGACCGCAGCAGATGGAGGTGGACGGTGAGGAGGAGGAGGGACAGCGCCAGGACGAAGACGAGGAAGAAGAGGAATTCCCCGTCTAGTCGTATATATTAGTTATAAGAGAAAAAATTGTAAATAGTATTTGTAAGAAAATATAATAGCTTTATGTACAGCATGAACCCGAGTTGTTTATTTCCTCCCTTTGCTCACTCAAAAGTCACAAGCCGTTAGGCTCGGAAAGGCGTTATGGGCCGTTTGGCCCGAGCCGTGCAGCTTAAAAAGCCCCCGCCAACCGGGAGCGATTGGCGGCGCGTGTCGGGGACGGCCCTGAAGGAGTTGCCCAGGAAGGAGTTGCTAAGTGGTTTGCTGACGCTCAAGGTTGCACCCTCGAATTACTCAGCGGTTTGCTGATGTCCGAGGGGTCTCGTGACGCGCCCTCTTTGGCGACCTTCACTGCCGCTTGGCGGGGGCTCAGCCAGTGACACGCGCCGCTGGTATATAAACCTGAGGTCCAGCCCCGCTGCCTCAGTTTTGCTAATTTTTTAAAATTTAGTAAGGAGAATGGAGAAATGAAAACACAAGCTTTATCATTATGAGGCATGTATTGTACAGTAATAAGGTTACATACACATACTACAAAAACCTTACAAATTAGTTTTAAGCGAATATGGAGTGGAAGAGTCTGCGGACCAGAGCGTCGTTGGCGGCGGGAGCGGCAGGGTCGAAGAGCTGGACGTAGTCGCTGAGTGACGTGCGGAGAACAGCCCGGCAGTACAGGTAAGTGAGGCAGTAGTAGCTGCAAACAGAAGTATCGTAGCCCTGGAGCCGATACCTGTTGTAGACATAGTGGCGGTGATGAGGATTTTGCCTCAGGAACATTTGAAAGTCGGCCTGGTATGGCGGCCTTCCGTAGCTGTCCAGGTACTCGAGTCTGTCCTCTTCCGAGCAGTAAAACGCCACCCAGTGTTCGCCTCCCTCGGTGTGTGCTACCGTGTTGGACACGATGGCGGTGAGAGGCTTGACCGGCACGTCCGGTAGTTGGTCAGAGGCGTAGACCGCAACGTTCCTCAGTCCGGGGATCTTCGCCAGGCATTCTCTGATCTGGACGGTATTCATCGTGGGCGGAAGCAGCACAGGCAGCTCGAGGTGGACGAGTCCAGTGTGTCGTTAGCCACGAGCCAGTCCCGCAATACTATGCAGTTATGAAGGGCGCAACGGTTGTGGGAGCTCTTATGGTGGCGACAGCGCAGGGTCCGGTAGGTGGGCGGACCGTTGAGCGACCCACAGCCCAGATCCTCCATGTCCTGAGCGGTGGTGGCGGCGGGCTCGGTTATGAGGTGGCGTTGTACAAAGTCCCTCTTCTGCGATCCTTTGACGTAGACCAGGGGACGGTGGATGAGGCAGGAGCGCAGCTTGTCCAGCAGGGCGACGTACGCGATGTCCCCCTGGTCCCACTCCAAGCCGTGGCAGTGGCGAGTGACCCAGACGCTCTCGCGCTGTTTCTTGGAAGTCAGGAGGTCCTTACTGAAGGGCGGGCGGGCGATGTGATGTAGGAGCAGCGTGCCGGTAGTCACGTCCACCACGCAAACCTCTTTCAGTAGAAAGTCATTATCACTGTCTTTAAAACACTGCATATCCATCACCACGCTTCCGTGATGACAGCGCGCTGGCGGTGGCTCGTTGTAGATCGGTGGCGGCACGTCCATCCCGTACGGCTGACTGAACTCGACTGAGCGCTGGCGGGAGCGCGCCTAGCGGGTTAACCTTGGGTGCGCGCGCCGCCATCACCTAACGGTCCGCGCACGGTGACCTTGAGCGCGCGGCAACTCGTTTACCCGCCAAAACCTAACGGTCCGCGCGCGGTGACCTTGAGCGCGCGGCAACTCGTTTACCCGCCAAAGTCGACTGTGACGTTGCGATGACGGTCCACCTCCACGACGTTGTCCAACTCGGCGTACACTATGCAGTTGAACGCCTCCGCCAAGGCTTCGGAGAACCCAATCTCTATGCGCAGGTTACCGTTGCGCACCAGGTTCCAGTGGCTGGATTGAGAGGCCGCCATATCGGGTGTCAGATCAAACGCCATCAGGCAATATCCGTAGGGGTATTCGTTGCGACTGACTTCGTTACCACAGTCTGAGAAATTGATGCCGGTGCCAGTGTACAGCGTGTGGTAGGCGAGCACGCACAACTCCTGACCGAACGTGTAATCCGGTTGAAGCGGCTTACATGGCACTTGCTCACCGTCTATGTACAGCGCGAAGAAGTTCACGTGGCTGTGGGTGAAGTTGAACGGGTTCTTCTTGTAGTCCCCGTTGAACGCCTGATTGCTGACCAGGCCAACTATAACGCGTTTCGGCAGTTGACCCAGAAACACACTGTCCAGAGTCTTGCTGCTGATACCGGAGGGTAGTGTGAAGGATTTGACTTCCACGCGCGTAATGGGATATTTGGCTGTGCCCGACTCCAGCGTCCTGCTGTGAGCCAACAGCACGCTCGGGTTGATCTTACAGCGGCGCATAAACAGGTTGACTTCGGCGATGTCCACTTTGTAGTCTGTCACGGTTTTGGACATGATGGAGAATGAGTTCTTTGACCTGATCAGGCGAAAGCGCATCTCCACGCCGTTTAACATGAACTTCTCCTGGTTGCACAGGTCGATGTGCAGATGTCCGACCATGTCCGCGTACCGGCTGCCCTTGACAAACTCCCTCCGGTTCTTGAGCCCGGCATTATCCTCCTCAGTATTGTCCATGTACCCAGCATAGTCCTCGTAGAACAACTCCGCGGTGAGGTGCGATGTCTTGGCATCACCGCCATAGGACAACAGGTTCTCCAGGTAGGCGCGATAGGCGTACGTGTTGTTCTGAGGAGACACCAGTTTGTTGTTCAGGTACAGGTCCACTTGACTGAACAGCGAGTGCAGCCAGTTGTTAATCGGACCCACCTCTTTTATCGCTTGATCACCCGTTACAGCGCCTCCGTTAGCCGTTCTAATGGTAGCCTTCACATGCAGTAGCGTCTGTGACAGATCCGTGTACTCGTCCCCGTGACCCGGAACTATGAACTCCACGGGCGAGTCGTCTGTCAGGGAGGAGATGGGCTTGTACTGCACCCATTTACCGCTCTCTATACTGGTCTGCGTAGGCGGTAGCGAGAACAGGTCCAACTCGGTCTTGACACACTCGCACGACTTCTGATGTAGAAACGCCATTATCCAAAAATGTCCTTCACGGTACTCTCACTCTTCTTGCTTCTCCTCTTCTTAGCGACACGTTTTGCGGGCTTCCTCTTGGGCGCAGCGCTCTTCTTCCTCGCTCCGAGGAGTTTCGCCAGAGACTGAGGAGTAACCTGCTGTACACGCCTCCTCTTATAGGCGCCACCACCGCTCAGCACGCGATCCAGTTTTTCATCGGCCTTACGTTTCAGCGACCCGGTAAACTCTCTGAGCCGGGTGTTGGCCGCGACTCGGGGGTCGGCTGTGCCCGCTGCCACGTCGCCCAAGAAGCCCACACCGGACCTCAGCGCCTCCTTGCCCAGCGTCGATGCGCCGGATCTGATCAAAGGGACCACTGTACGCATCAGCCCGCCTAGGAAACTGCCGATGCCGTGTCCGCGTTGGAAAGCGGCTCCTCTGAATACGGAGGATACGCCATGGCCCGCCTGCTGGTGGCGGTAATACGCCAGATAGGGATCGCTCGGATTCATTGCCGCTGCCTCTCTTTCCTGAAATGAAGCTTCATGCACGTAGTCCCGAAGTGGAATGGCAAGTGTCGCCCTTGGTTGTCCCTTAAATCGATTTCCACGCTCTCGAATGAGGTTTTAATCACCGGCACGTAGTGCGGGTCTATTATATACACTGTCGTGTTGGCACCGTACGTGTAATTCCTGATGTCGATGTTGAGGATCTTCAGTAGTGGCACCACAGCGTCGCCCACCAGTTGGGGTTCCACCAGGTCGCAATACACGTACATGTGTGATGGCAGACCGGCGAAGAGGTTAGCCGGCCTCACGGACCTGTGACGCTTGACGATATCCGTATCCACCTCGTAGCCAAACTGTAGCGCCAAACTGGGGCTCAGTTTGAGGCTCTGAACGGCTGAAGACGTCGACATCAATTCCACCCTGGAGGACCTCTCGTCATACGAGAAGGTGCACAGGTTACTCTTCATTTGAGGGTGGTTGTTGATTGCGTGCACGAGTTCCTCGGTACTACTGTAATTGCCTGGCTCCACTTTGATTAACAACTTGTCCACCACGGCCAACCCGCCTTTCGAGTCTCTCATTCCCAGCACTAGTTTGATGTAGGTTCCCTCACCGACGGTCAGAAAAGAGAAGGGGTAGTGCGCCTCCGCCAGAGCGACCTCCCACTCGCCGTCTGACAGATCAACGGTCGAGGGTAGATGGGTCGTGTAGTTTGTCACCATGTTGTTGGGATAGTACTTCATTGAACTGTTACTGGGCAACGTCAGGTAAAACTGGTCGTGCCTCGTCATCGCAGCTGTTGCACGTCCGCTGCGGGTACCCACGAGTTGAAGTCCTCTCCGTAACCGGCCCACTTGACTAGGTAGCGCTTACTGGAGCCTCGCCTCTCGGTGTCCAGTATTTTATCTATTTGATACAGGCGGTCCGGGGCGATCGTCACCTTTTGCATCTCGTGCTCGTAGAAGCGCCCTTCCAGCGGCGTCCCGTTCAGGTCGCGCAACACATACAATGGCAGAGGATGCGACCCGTATACGTGGTCCACCACGAACAGCTCCTTACTCCAATTGGTCTCGTAACCTTTGGCGAACGTACCCTTCTCCTTGGCTATCCGCACCGTGTCGCCCGGCTCGAACCTGGGCTTGTGTCGCCGGATCGCCTTTCCATACATGTGACGCCAAACCTTGTACACCGTTTTTCCATCGCCGCTGTCCGCGTCCACGGGTCGTAGGCCACCACCCAGGCTCCTGTGCGGACTGCGGTTGTAGGCGTCCACAAGCCTGTCCAACACGTCCACGTAGCGATACGTGTTCTTGTAGGTCAGGTAGCGCCACATGCGGGTCTTGAGCGTGCGGTTGACTCGCTCCACCACCGCCGCCTTCACGTCGGGGTTCTGCGTGGTGAAGTAGTTGACACCGTGACTCTTGAACACTCGCTTGGTCGCGGCCCCGGTGAACTCCGTCCCCTTGTCGGTCTGTAGGCAGCGAGGAGTCGCCTCAGCGAATATTCCCTCGAACGCAGCAGCCACCTCAGGCCCGCTTTTCCTCTTCAGTGGTACCGCGAACAGCCGCTTACTGAATACGTCTATCACAGTCAGCAGGTAGTTGACTCCGTTGTTGTACCGGCTCAGGCCGCGCATGTCGTTCAGGTCCGCCTGCCACAGCTCCCGGGGCCCGAACACGGCGTAGCGGTTGCGGGGAAACCGCTTGCGCGCAGGCTTGTGCAACGTGTAGGTGTCCTGGGCGCGCAGCCAGTCGGCTACCCGACGTTTCGGTAGGCGCGCGGCTCTGGCCAGGGCGGCCACCCCGCCGAGGGAACCGGGCTGGCTCGGGTCGTAGTACAACTTCTCCATTACGGTGTGAACGGCTCCCAGTTGTCCAATGACGATTCCCGGTCGGGTTCCTCGGTTATTATCCTTCTTCGGGCCGCTGGGGGTCGCGGTCTCAGGCGGTCCAGTATCGGCGTCAACCTCGGTGAGAGGGGTGTCGATGAGGCTGTCGTCGTGTCTCCCCAGGGGCTCGATGCCGAGTCCAGTCCCACGCCTAAGTAACGCAACGCCGTGGGATTGCTCACATATTCTTTGGGCACGTTCATGTCCTTCAAGGCGGCCATCACTTGATGCCAGCCGGTAGGCAATCGGTCCGCCCTTCGCGCTCTCACTATGCTGTGCGCGATGTCCACTATATTGGAATCGGGGATCTTCACCTTGTTCACGTACACCGCCCCACTGGCGTCCCAGGCGATGGGGCTGCCTTGACGGGTCATGAATCGCAACAAGTTGCGCGCCACCGACCTGTAGATTTTTGAGAACGATTCCACAATGTCCTCCTCCGCCGAGGCGCTAGACTCGCGCTTCATCTGACTCGGACCCCCTGCCGCTTCCTCCTCCTCCCTCTCCTCACCCTCGATGATTGACAGACCTATGGGTTGACGTTTAGCCGCGGAAAAGTGCAGGAACCGCTGTAACACCTGCTGATATTGTTTCCATTTCTCCGTATCGTCCAGCCGCTTGTCGCTCAATATGCGATGCATCTCAGCGTCCAGGCTGGCTGGCTTATTGGCGCTACCTGCTCCTCCTCTTGGTTCTGGTCCCGACCCTGGTCCCGGTCCTTCTCGCAATCTCTCGATGAGCTCCTGCGGTACAACCACCATTTTCCTAGCGTACTCCATGTCCGATTAGCTTCTGCGCTAGAACGGGCAGAACAGCGTTCAACAGTAGAGGTAGGAGGATCCCTCCGCCCCGTTGAACGAGGTAGTGTCGCTTCTTGGCCCAGCCCTCGCCGCGTTTCACCAGCCGTCTGAGCGCCTGTTTGTGTTTGCTCAATTTGCGTTTGAGGCAGGGAGAAAGCGGTACGTTTCCGCGTAGCACGTTATACGCGCACTCGCACAATGACTTGATGCGACTCTTGTCGCACGCTTTTAACAGGGCCTTGCGTTCTTTGGGCGTAGCGTGTATTAGGGCCCTCAGCAGCGCCGCGTCCTTCTTCACGCGGTGTGACATGATGACTGACGCTGGCGCGCGCTCGGCCTATTTATCACTTCTTCTTGGGCAGGTACACGTAGTTCACCGGATCATCTGGGAAAATGGTTGAACGTACGCGCATCTCTTCAGGCGTGGACTGTTTCAAGTCTATGAGCAGGTAGGCGTGCGGATCACGCGTGGCGTCCGCGTAAGCCTCCTCCACGAATTTGGGGTTTTCCGGGTATACTTGGCGAGCCAAGTGTTTGATCTGAGCGCGATCCCTGGGATTCTTGAAGCACACTATGTAGTGGGCGTTCAGTGATATGTCGCGCTGGCCCCTGCCCTGGTGAAACAGGTTTTGCGTGATGAAGAACACGCTCATGTTGCGGTGGTGCGAGCCCTTGGTGAACAGGTCCGCCACGCCGGAGCCAGCCTCGCGCATCATGTCATCGACGATAACCAGGGCGGGCTCGCTACCGTCATAGTCGTCCAGGTCTGGCAGGCCGGCTACGTAGCGCACGGCAGAGTCCACACGGCTCTTGCCACCGCCACCACCGCTGCCATAGTGCCAAGTGATGCGGGCGAACCGCGTATCGCACATGCGGTCGGCGTGCTCTATGAAGCGAGCCACGAAGTGTGACTTGCCGCTGCCAGAGGGCCCAGCCACGATGGCGGTGAACGGGTGTTTCCACCTCAAGTCCATGGCGTCTACTGACTGCCATGCACCGCTACCTCGGCTCTTGTAACTAAAGGTTCTTTTTCTTGATTCTTTTTATTTATTTTTATTTTTTAATATTGAAGGAAATAAGGGAATAGGAAATACCATTTATTTATACAAATTCCAGGAAAGGAAGTTTGCTGCCAGGAGGGCCGCTCCTCTTTACAAGGCTCGTCCTCGGCCCCACGCCAACGTTGTACTGGGAGATGGCGTTGTCGTCCAGGACCGTGAGGTACCGCCGGGGCATGTAAATCCGGATCGGGTCATCGCCGACGAGACCCTCCAAGGTGGCCATCACTGCCTCACCGTACGGTGTGTCCACCCGCTCGAATGAGCGGATCGGGTACACCGCGTTGTCCCGCAGATCTGCGATGCGAGTGTAACCCGCGGCCTTGCAGCTGTTGAGGGCTGTCCTGAGGTCCATCTTCTGGTCCGTGTTGAGCATGGCGCAGCGGCTGGATGCAGAATGACTGGCTCTCGCCACCAAGTAGCCTTTTATTGGCGGTGTCTACGTGCCGACTCGCGCGTATCAACATCATGATGACATAGTTAATCGCTCAATTCCAGGAAGGGTGATGTAATGGAAAGCTTTACTGCGTAAACAAGTGGATTGTTCTAGAAGCGTCTCGGTTATCAACTGCTTAGTGGAAGTTTCCACGCTCAATTCCAGGAAGGCTGACGTAATGGAAAGCTTTACTGCGTAAACAAGTGGATTGTTCTAGAAGCATCTCGGTTATTAACTGCTTAGTGGAATTTTCCACGCTCTCTCGTTTATTGGGTAGCGCGCTTGGAGTGTGCGCTCCTCTTGGTTTTCCCTGAGATGATGCAATCGGTCTTTCGCCAGGTGGGTAGAGGAGTAGCGGTCCTAGTGATCCCGTCGTATCTTGTCTCTCCCGTCTCGCTATTTGCCAACCATAGGTTTTGTAATCTGGATAGCAGGTCCTCTAGACATATGCAGATTTCATCGTTTCGCTCCTCGTCCAAGTACAAGCCGCAACTGAACGTGGGGCGACCTCCTTTGAACACATTCATCTTCAACAGTACATTACCGCTGTTGGTAGGGTTCTTCACAGTGTACTGATATCCGCCAGCGGACCAGCACAGTGTCGGGGAATCGATAGGCACTTCCTTCCTCTTTACAGTCCACCCATCGAGCTTTTTCTTCTTTGACGCACATCCCTGCTGAACTGGTGGTGCGTTGGCGTTCTCATCGTTCATTGCGTTCAGCTCCTCTAGGAAGGAGCGGATCGTTTGGTCCACTTCGGCTGCACTGACTCCGTTTCCGTTCATGGTGACGTCTCGAACAACACTGAGGTCGCGCGCGCGGCTCTGCCTCGGTTTTATACCCAGGTTGCACGCTTCAGCGAACCTTCTAGAAGCTTCCAGAAACGTGAGAGGTGGTCTTTCGCTAACGGGGAGCACTCCAGTCAGGAGGAGGTCTCATGCGACGCACTTGCCGGAACCTTCTAGAACGGAGGGGTCTTGAAAGCCGCTGATGAGTAAACAGGCTGGGACAGTCACGTAGGCCCTAGCACGCGCCTCGACACGTGACTCCACGGAGCCGCTTGCAGTTTGGTTTAGTCAAGCCGGCATACAACGTGTAACGAAGTCACATCAAATTCGGTCGACAAACAGCCGAGATCCCATGAGGAAAACGCGTTTGAAAATTAATAGCGGGCCCGTTTAACAGTGGATTTTCAATTTTCTTTAAGCGATGGTTTTCTTAGGTCACGGCCCGACATGTGGTGAGGTTTCGTCAAAATCGGTTGGTAAACAGCTGAGATCCCATAAGGAAAACGCGGTTTTAAATTAATAGCGGCCTTGTTTAATGGTGGATCTATGGGGTTCTTACGTCATTCGCTTCCTTGAGGATAGGCCTACACTCTGGAAAAAGTCCCGTGGGAATCGGTGGATAAACAGGTTAGTTATTAATTTTCGAAAGTTTTTCCTCATTTTCAAGGTCGTCACGAAAAGTGCCGTTGGCGGTCGGGGGGGGGGCTGACGTCACCCGGGGGGGGGCTGACGTCACGGGGGGGGGCTGACGTCACCGGGGGGGGGGCTGACGTCACCCGGGGGGGGGCTGACGTCACCCCGGGGGGGGGGGGCTCCTCACTTGCTCCTCACTTGCTCCTCACACGCCTGTGCTGGTTTTGAATGCCCCAATGCCCCCTACTCACGAATAAATCTTGGAAAATAGTTACAAATTTAAAATCTAGCGCTACCTAAGGGTGAAGAGGGTAAGATACGGCAAAAGGTCACAGGACGAAAGTTGTAGTTCGTCTAAAATCCGTGGCACGCGGTAGTCTTCGGTTTTTGATAGGACAACTCCTTCGACCTGTAAAGCTAAAATAAGAAAACACTACATTTTGATTTTATTTATTTTCAATCATCGATTTTTTTGTGATAGTTAAAACTAAAAATAGTTGGAGTTGGTGGAAAAAGGTGCAAGGCAAAATGAATGCCACAAACTAGACCTCTCTATGTATATTTAATCGCATGTTACGGCCAACCAAAAATGTACTGATTTTGTTAGTTAAACTGCTAAGATTCGCCTCCTTACAAGAAATCAGGTACAAAGTGGGGAAATCCAACTTTCCCTTGAACAGACCTTTGAACAAAGACCATATAAAGTTCAAAAAAGTCATTTTAAACCCTTCTTTATTTTTTCCAAGGACCAAAAGTCCTTGAAGTCATTCGCCAAAAGTTAACAAAATTAATACATTTTTGGCTGGCCCTAACATTAGATTAAATCAACATAGAAAGGCCTAATTTGAGGCATTTATTTTGTTTTGCATCTTCTTTAAAATGAAATGCCACTAGTTTAAAAAAATAAAAACTACTCCCAACAACCCCTATTTAGGGGTGAGGGTTGAAACCCTTAACCACGTAAAAATACTTTGACTTATGCTAGTAACTTTTACCAAAGATCGTTTGAAAATTTACAGTCGTTCAAAAATTAAGAGGGGGGACCTTTATGGGACACCCAGTATATATATTATATAGATATATATAAATTTGAACGAGTAGGTTTTTTGGCATCTGGGGACCTCAAAACAACAAAAGTTAGGTGTGGTTATGAGACCTACAGTAATAGCTTCTTCCCTATGGGGGAAATTCGCTAAAAGAAGTGTATACCATTACTGAGGCTGTTCGGTTTTGGAAACATTTCCTCTTAGACAGACATTTTTGCCTCAATCTCTAATCAATCCATAATTTATATTTGACTAGCTGTTCCCGCAGGCTTAGCCCCGCAAATAATTTATAAAAACTGTGACAGTTGTGTGTGCTGCATTCTGTGGTTAGCCCGTGGAGCTACTACGAATCAAGATCAGCTGTTTGTATTATCATAAGCTAAAACAAAAATGAATGTCCATAAGAAATACATGGGAATTTTGTCGGGATCTCTGGCGGAGCCCTAAGGTTACACCAGGATAAAAACCATTTAGTTTTCCTATTTTATACCTAAAGAATCAGTGTACAAAATGTCAGCTCTCTACCTACATGGGAAGGTGGAGAATTAGTGATGAGTGATTCACTCAATCAGCCAGGGCTTTGCCTTTTATGGATTGGATATAGATATGAAGCTTAAGAGCAAAATCAAGAATCAGAAGATCACGAGGTGGGGATTATCTTCACTTGCTATTCTTATGACATTGTGTATTATCCAGGAAGACGCCACAAGGGGCCATTTCCCTCTAGTTCTTAGAATAATTATATGATAACTGTCATTGGCAAGTATTCGTGTTTTCCATTTGTTTTATCTTGTCGGAATACTTCTGCTTTCTCTATAATCAAATAACTTCAACAATTGTTTGGAATATTTGGTGCCCATTCATTTATTCATTGTGATCGTGGCTTGGAATTAGAATCTCAAAAACTAAAAATATGGCCCTCAGGATTTGGCGTTGTGACGAGCAGGACAATTCCTTAATCCAAGGGGAGATTGACATATCGAACGTTTTGATGGGATATTATGAAAGACTATCCAACTTGCCTTTCAAGATCGTGGATTACCTACCACTCGAAGGGAAAAGGTTATTGTAGATGTTCACCAAGCTATTCGATCCCTGTTGTACACTGCAACATATGCTACCCCACATGAGCGAATGTTTGATCTTCCCAGGTGATCTTCAAATGGTTCTTCAATTCCTTCCTGGCTTTTAAATCCCGGCACTGTTCTCCTTTATCGATTTGACCCTCAATCTAAATTCGATCCTTTGGTAGAGCAGGTATCACTCTTAGAAGGGAATTCATATTATGCTTGTATTCTATATCCTGATGCACGAGATGGTACAATGTCAACCAAAAAATTTTGCTCCCTCCGGTGAAAAATATCAGAACTCCGAAGATAATGAGGAGATTTGCACACCTTCTGAGTCTTCTGGCGAGGATCCAGGTTGCAATACTGATATCTTTCACTTGTCTGAAACGTCTGTAATTGAACAACAAGCCGCATATATCACGAATAATCCAAACACAAATCCTAAAAACACAGTCAGGAAGAGTGTGAGATCGCGGAAGCCCTCTGTCTTTCTGAAGTATTACATCCAGTCTTAATGGAAAGGAGCATGTTATAGTATTTACTATAGTACCATGGGAACCGAAACATGTCAATAGTCAATAGTCAAATATCTTTATTCATTCAGAAGTACAGTGTACAACATTTGAACAGTGTCAATATATTACAAGTGATACAATACATTCAAGCCTTTCTAAACATAGATATATATCTTTTACTCTTAGCATGGAAGAGTGAGGTGGAAAAATTCATCCAGTGTGTAAATGGCTGCATCTATCAAATACTCCTTCAGTTGTTTTTTAAATTTTGTGTGATTTTTTTCATTCAAAATATGTTGCGGTATCTTTTTCAAAAATTTGCCTCCCGCATACGATGGCCTTTTCTCATAAAATTGTAATCTATGGTGACTACAAACGGCCTCATTCTTTTTCCTTGTATCATATTGATGAATGGGATGAACAGAAACATTATTTGCCAATTTATTTCTTGCTACTAAAATTGAGTCAAAAATATATTGCCCATATACAGTAAGTATTTTTAACTGTTTAAAATATTCTCTAGCCGAATCATTATGTTTTAGTTTAAGGATTATTCTTATAGCTTTCTTCTGCAATTTTAATATCCTATCGAGATTTTCTTTTTTTGTTGCACCATATAGGCAAATTCCAAAAGAAATATGAGAGTGAATATGTGCAAAATAAATATTCTTGAGGGTTATTAAATTGCAATGAAAGGACATTTTTGAAAGAGCATAGATTCCAGAATTTATTTTGGTCAGTACTTTACTTACATGCTCATTCCAATTTAAGTGTTGATCTATTGTTAGTCCTAAAAAATTTGTACTTTCTTTCTGTAAAATGAAATTAGAGTCATACATTATCACTGTTTCATTACCACTTTTATTTTGTGCTGTTTTAAATGTAACAAAATTTGTTTTTTCATGGTTTAGTATTACATTTTGATTTAATAAATAATTGCCTAAATTCCCAAGTTCTATGAAAGCTGTCAATTCCGTTTGTTCAAGAGTTGGGGATGATATCATTAAACTAGAATCATCAGCATAAAGGCACAGTTTACTGCTCGGTTTACATGTCAGTGTGTTATCTATGTCCTTCAAATAGCATAAGAATAGCAAAGGCCCCAAAATAGACCCTTGCGGAACGCCAAATTTTATTGTTTCTATTTTTGATGCAGCTTTAATAATTTTATTGTTTGATACATAACTGATTTCAACAAATTGTGTTCTATTGGTCAGGTAAGAATCAAACCATTTTAATGAATTTTTGGAGACCCCTAGAGATGATAATTTTTGTAACAGTATAGGATATTTCACACTATCAAAAGCCATGGTTAAGTCCATGAATATTCCTGTTGTATTTTTACCTCGGTGATATTTGATCCCAGTGAGACAGAGCCCTTATGTCAGATTAGAAATTTTATTTTATAAGAACCTTGTCCTGACATTAACGAACACAACAACAAAGTAATTATTATACTTGGTGCACTCTTTCTCAAGTGATGGCGTAACCAAGGGAAAAAGGAATTAATTTATATAAACTTAGATTTAATTTGCCTCTAATTAAAAATATCCATACACTTTAAAAGCGGCATGTTACCTAAATAAACGGACAGTTGTTTACAATATTTTAAATTAGTCATCTGCGAAAATAATAACAAATCATTTTCTTCATAAAAAATCATGGTAAATTCAAAGTCCAGTGAGGTGAAACGTCCTAGGAGCTTGATTAAAGGCGAGGACCTTTTCTAGGGTTAGCAAAAATAAAAAGTTTCATCTCAATCGGATGAGTAGTATAGGGGCGCATAAAGGATAAACAGACGAACAAAATCTAATTTTTATATATAAAGATTGAAAAAAAAACTCAAATGATTATATCATGGATTCTTAATTTGACAGATCCAAAACAGCACAGATGATTGAATATATTTTACCAGGTGTCAAAACAATCATAAACATATAAACATTAAATTGGTACGGTTTCTGTCTCCGAAATAATACGTCTTGATCACGGTATTATACATTTACAAATTATAGTTATAGTAAAGAGAACAACTATTACAACAGATCGTTTTTATATTTTTTTAAAATTTCAAATTATTCTAATACAAAAGTGGTTCAGTTATATCATAATTTAATATTGGGGACAACACTTTGCAGAGGCGAAGGACTCAGTATCCATGTATCGACTAGTGAAGGTTTCGAAGTTATTCTCAGCCATAGTGATGGGTCTTTTGTGAGAGATTTGACCCTTTCCAACCACGACCGTGAATGTAAAGAGAAAGATACTTGCTACCAAACTCATTCTGACAACTGCAAAGACCTGTACAAAGCTCACTTCGATTTTCCTAAGCAGCCTTCCACTAACGCGTATAAGATAATTAGAAGTCCAGGAATCGAACCAGTGGATAATTTGGATGACATAGAAGTTATAGCAAGAACTTTCAAACAACAGTCTTCACTCATACCTTCAATATAATAGTAAATTTAATAATATCGATTATAGTGAAGAGTTTTTGATTCTAGACAACTAGGGAATATCACTGTCAAAAAACGTTTACACTAACTGTTTCAGCACCAAGTCTCAATCTGGCAGTGGTCAAAATGTGTCAAAAAGGCTACACAAACAACCGGAAACTTTACTGGACAATAAATGTGCATAGTGAAAGTGATGAAACCCCACAAAGTGTGATCAGTATTTATGATTACAGCAACATCAAACTTATTCTGCATTACTCCAAATTCTTTAAAACCAGGAAAGATAAATACACACAAACGATTGTTTTTTTACCAACGTCAAAGTGCAAGCTATTATGTACTTTAGCCCTTGTCGTGTTTCAGAAATAACGTTTTCACATACCGTAGAAGGTTGTACAAACCTTTTTGTGAACTCCCCTCCAACATTTACTCCGTGTAAATCTCACTTTAAAGAGCCTACAGTTCTTACCGTGTTGAGCTTCTCACTAACATTTCAGAAATCTAAGGCTATTACTAATTTGAGTAAAGATGAATCAAAATAAGTAGAACAGTTTTAATAGATTAAGTTAATTTATTTTACAATCATAAAAATCAAAAGGGACAACACATTATTCAGGTTTAGTTTAATTGACCATTGTTTTCAGATGTCACTGCACTTTTTATTATTATTCCGTGGACAAATAGAATTCTTGATTAAAACTTATCAGATTTATACTTTACCACCCTAAACATATTTAATATGAAAAATAGTACTAACAAAGAGATCATTCTGATGAACACGTAGAAAATCGTATTCGATGGACTTTCTTCAAGGCATCTTCGAGCACTTAAAGTAACTGACCATCTTAAAAGACAGTCTTGTTTTGAAAATGAGAATAAATTAAGAAAATTTAACAAGTTCCAGTGAATGTTACAAAGAAACACTAGACAAACACAAACGATGATCAGAGTTTTAATCATAACTCTCAATGTGACAACAGTGTTCAAATACAATTTTCCGAAATTCCATAGTGAGAAGAGTCTTATAACCAAACAACCGAAGAAAAGTATCGATAAACCGTTGGATATATCTTGGTATTCGATAATTGTGTAAAAATTAAATATAGTGACCGGTTCAACTCGTTCAAAGCCAGATATATATGCTCTTGACACATATATATGTACCACAATGAATACAACAGATAATATTCCAAGTAACATCAGAACAATTTGAAAGAAATTTTTAAATCTTGACGTGAATTTGTTTATACCGTATCGATGTAATGAAATGACTATTTGAATGAATAATGTGACGATATAAATGATATATGTACAACTATATAATAATTCCAGAAGACATAAGTGTAGTAGATTTTGCTTGTATCTTTGTCAGATAAAATCCAGTCGGCAGATGTTCTGCCACCAGTAAAACTTGAGTAAACATGCGGGCATTAACGTTGTAGAAAGTAAATGCACCAAAAATAACACGAGTGTACTGATCGACCCAGCGTCCGTCTATCAGGCGGAGTAGAACCAGATTAGACTGATACCTCGTCATCCCTAGTTTGGCCACGTAACCTCCCTTGGGATAGGTTGTGCCGGTAACGCTGTCCGAATAAGGCATTTCAGATTCTGAAGGCGTTTGAAATGTCCACGCTGAAGAGGAATCTGCAGACTTCCAAAGGATTGTCGACCACTCGTAGTCATATTTGTCAGTGTCTTGCACGTTTTTGCTCCAAACGGGGATACACTCACGAATTTTGGCATTGAACATTTTATTGATGCTACAGTCAGTATTCGGGACCACTCGAAGCTGACGCAGCATCGGGAGGCCAATCAGTTGATGGGTACAGTCATCAGTCCAGGAGACTACGTCTTGCAGGTACGAGGGACTGAGACTGTACGCGTTGTACCATATCTTCCGGTAAAATGTGTTAGAGTTGACAAAAGTATCCAATAGATAATCCGAAAACTCGGTCCTGTTAGTAATGGCTCTGACATTTCTTATATGACTATTATAATTTGTCTGTATCATTCCTTTATTTGACGGTTAGCATAAAAGTAGTAATTTCTCCAAGTACATGTCAAAACCAAAATAATAATCACATAATAAACGAATGACATATCGATTGGTTTCCAAACAAGATTGTATCTCGCTCTTTTTATCCTCATCTGAAACGCTGCCTCAGTGTTCATGGGGTGGTAAACGTGTTCTTTTCGTTTTTCGAGCACCTCATGATATTTGTGCCGCGGCATCCGTATGGAATATCCAGTTTTTATTTTGTAATTTGAAATTGGAACTAAATATACAAAGTGCGACGCTAGAATGATAGCCACTAGTACTATTTTCATCGGAACCAAGACAACAAAGTGATTTATCATTGCCACAACTGTTTGACTCATCCAACTTTTGCTCTTAACTTCTCCCATTTTTAAACCGTACAGAATGATAAAGTAAGAGCAAAGTATGATAGCAAGTATAGTAGTCATCCAAGCCAATGCATAATGTAAAGGCTTTCTGCTGATCACTTGTGAAGATCTCGATAGTACAACAGGCAAAACTGTCATTGGTCTGTAAACTTTGTATATTTTTTGAACAAATTTTTCATAAAAAGTCATATAGGATCGTTTCACTGGTTTCAGGTATATAGAATAAGCTTGTTTTTCGTCTTCAAGTGAAGGAATAAATTCCTGTTTTTGATACATGCTATAATCTTTATAGGTTTCTGGACTTTCAAATCGGTAACTGAACTTGAATATTAGTTGACAAAATGATATAAAAAACATGTTTAAAAAGAAAATTTGACTCCCTTTAATCAGAGTCTTAGTTCCAACGGAGTAGTGAGGTTCATCAACGCCTTCGTATTTTTTGTCGTTTATTTTATAAAATGCTATGCCTATAAGACTGGCTGTCATAACAGTCGTCCATATGATTGCAACTTTGTCAAGCTTGGTCATTTTTATGTCACGATGTCGTGAAAGTATACTTGCCAAAAGATGGCAGTGTGTTACTCTGTGTCTTAGGTTTTCAAGAAATATCCTACCTAAGCTTCGAAATTCATCAGCTGTTGCAGGAAGAAAAACTGCTTCTGGAAACTGATTGTTACCTAGAGCGATCCATTCTTCAGCAAAAAACGTGTAAACTGTCATAGTGTCGATATCGTACAGAAGAATCTTATCACAAAACCAGTCGGGGGAAACCCCCTTGCTGTCATGCCAGATGTGAATATCAGTGATTGTTCCTAAAGGTACGGGTGTGGCAATCAAGAACCAATCGTCACCATTGTATCTTAAAACCCTCTTCTCCTTCGCCTTCAGTATATGGGCGCGGCTCCTTCCCCTAGTTCCTGTTATCTGTATTCCTACGTTGGCGGTTGTACTGGCCAAGAATCTACATCCTGTAAATACTGCAATGATGTACAAATATTTGTCGCCAGGGAAGTTGTCCTCCAAAACTATAACTTGCCTCGCTGACGATTGTTTTAGGTCCTTGAAAATTGCCAATACACATAGCAGCAAAAAAAACAACGAAACACTAGCCAAATAAAGAACGATGTACGGATTGTCTATAATTGTTAAAAGTAAGTCGAAGTCATTGAACGGGTCAACTTCATTTGGAGGAACTACGAAAACCCCGCTGAAGAAACTTAAGTGGTTGCAGCGACAATGTATGTTCGACTTACTGGTTTGGCCTCCGACCGAGCAGAAGCTGGTCACCCAAGTATGTTGAGATCGAGTTAGACACGTATTGCAAAAAAAATCTACCGTGAAATTAACAGTTTTTCCCGAAGCTATATTTGGACCGGGTATCACTCCTATGTACATAAACTGACTTTCATCACTAATTTCATAAGGAACCTCATATATAGGGAAAGATGAGTTAATTACTCTTGTCGAGTTCACAAGTTCATTATAGGGAGGCCGTAATCCCTGTTGAATCATGACTCGCAGTTCGTCAGTGGTATCGTTGAATACAAACTGAACAAACATCTTACACCTTTGAGGCACATCTATTCTAACTACAGTGACAGCATTGTCCAGATCTTCTCGTTTGACAAAGTTCAGATCGAGTTGAGTAGATGAGAGTGACATCGTTCCGTGTTCATATTCTGTTTTAACGTCTAGATATAAATCAAACTGATGCGGCAGAATGTTTATTGGTACCATACTGGCCTCATGTCCATCGGCCCGCTCTACTTTACTGAACAATTCTACACTTACCAAATTCGTTGATAAACTACCAGTTACTAGTAGATGTACAGAAGAAGGATCGTCTGTTATAGTTGTTGATTGAAGTGTTAAGCTATCTGCTATCTTTATCTGGTTTAATAAATCTTTGGAGAGTGTCAATGGAAATTTATTATTTTTGTTAATAAGGGCTCCGATTTTTGATTGAGAATCAGTCAAAACACTCAGTGATGACAAAGTTGAATTAGATTCTAGATAATAAGGTTTAAGGTATTTACTCTGCCTAAAGCTAACAGCATATATAATATCATTCAATGCGTCTATGCAATTAAAGTCTATTTCTAAGATATCTTTGAACTTTTCAGGATTCATTTTATTAATTTCATTTACAGATAATACAATGCTGTTTTTTATTCTTAAAAATGACTCAATTATATCAATTAATACCGTTGCTATATCCTCTAGTATTAGTCTATTGATATATGGAATACTCCTTCGTATTACATGACTTTGAAATAAATTACATAACATTTTAACATAGCTCGTAAAGTGCTTTGATTCTGATGGCTGCAATTCAAAGTGCTCTTTAAACGAAACTGAAAGTAACATCACGTCTCTCAAAGTCAACAAACCATTTTTTAATTGGGATACCGTAAGTGTCTGTTGTGGTTTAATGAATAGTGTTTCCAGTATGTCGATACTATTGCTGAATATAACATTTTTATTTTTAGTAATAGAACAAATATCAGCTATTTTCGACAACCGTCTTATTGCTTCATTAAAGTCCCCTGAATGGGCAATTTGTTTAATTTCTGTAAAGTTTGATTCAATACCTAGGAGAATAGGAACGTCCTCTTTATTGAGATCTATCTCGTGAGTGGAAATGGCAGGGTAACCGTATAAGCTATAAATAAAAACTACCACAATTTCCCTTGTCAAACGTACGTCTATCAAAGTGCCAGCAAAATTTGAACCAAGCATTCTACCGTTAAAAGCTTCAACTGGTTCAAATTTGTTCTTGTTATAGTAATCGTACACCAAAATATCATCTTCATGAACAAACCCCGAGCAGCTTATAGTGAACAACGTTTTTGCCAAGTTTCCTCTTAATGGACTTACCGTACAAGACCCATTTTGAGGCTTATTGTCAACTTTTATATTAATACTAGCGTTTATAGGACCATAAGACACCACAAATTGGTATACTTTTCCAGGTTTCAAGGCATTTGGTTGAATACAGAGTAAATCTGAAGGGTAGCTGTCATCATAAATACTGTTCACACTTTGTGATGTTTTTTCACCTTCATTAAGCACACAGAATGACCAACTAAAGTTGCCTTTTATTTTAGTAGGAATAGACGGTTTGGCCTGTAGCAACAGAACTTCTGTTGGAATCACCTTTTTCCGGCAGTTAGCAATACAGTGTATATTTATACCAAATGCTAGGTCAGTTACTAAAATGTCTTGACTAGCGAATGCCGGATTGAGACCTGGGGCTGTAATAGTGAGTGTAAAAGAGTACGTTTTATCTACAGTGAGATCCCCTGGTAGAACCCGCATCCTGTTTCCTGATGATTGGACAATGTCGCTGCATTTGGGTCTGCAAGTCCACCAAAACCTTAGATGGTCCTGGTTTCTTAAAGGTTCATTAGGATCATGGGAATTTTCACCTGATATGAAAATTCCCTCCCCTTTTCCTACTAATCTTTTATTCCCACCTTCCAAGTGTGCGACTAAAGGTTGATTATGAACATTAAAATAGCAATCTACGAAGTTGGATGTAGTTTTTGCTTTTACATTCGTCGCTTTCAACCTCAGTTTATAATAACTGGCTTCCAACGAAAATGGGGGGATAGTCCAAGCTGTAGGCCCTTCAAGAGCTGTTGACGACTTGATATGTGACTTTACTGGTGGTTGCGATTCTGAGTCTATTGGCATCGAATAGACTGTCCATTCTAACCTGGTGGTAGGGTTATAGATTGTACCATCCCACGAGATTGCAACGGAGCGAAAGTATGTTTTAGAATCGTTTGAGAATTTGGAACAATCCCTTATTTGAATATCTGGAACCGAAGAATCAATATTATAACCTATATTATTAAAGTTTACCATCATTTGGAACGTGTGTGTAAAGACTGTTGTTTGAAAGTTCTTTGCTGTAACATTTATGTCAGCCAAATAAGCCAAAGCTTCTTGTCCTGGACTTGCAATTACCTTATACACTTTAGTGGAAGGCTGCTTGTACGGAAAATCCAAATAAGCCATGAAGAAATCGTTGCAGTCATTAGGTATAGTTTGGTAGCAAATCCCTTGCTCTCTACACTCATATTCGAGTTTGAAAGGTATTATATCCTTCGTAAATAGCGCTAGGGCTTCGGAACATGAACCTTTACTATGGTTGAGAATAACTTCGAAACCTTCACTAGTTGATACATGGATATTTAGTCCTTCACCGCTGTACATTGCGGTCACAAATAGTAGGATATTTGTTCCACCTGCGGAAAAAGTATATTTTGCAACTTGGCCAAAATATATCCCGAACCCAGTTGCTAAAATCGATTTTAAACCTTTTGGGATTTCAAATTGACAAAATTCACCGTAAAATTTGTTTGTATCACAGAAACATCTAGCTATTTGGTACCCAAATCCATCAAGACACTGGCCGTTATTTTGACACACCTTTTCAGTCTTACAAAACGATTTGCTGTGACAATTGTTGTCTTCATTATAAGTAAAACTTTTAAATGGATAATAACATGAACTAGTCTTATTTTCTTGGTGACAGAAGCCACACCAACCACACTCTTCACTTCCAGTATAACTCATTGAACTGCCACCGATTGAAAATAGTACAACTATAAAAACCAGAATAACAATCATTTTGTATTATTTAAAAGAGACTTAGATTTAATGTTTATTTGTTTATGATTGTTTTGACACTTGATACAAATTCCTCTATCATCTGGAACTTTTTTTCCGTAAACTATACTATCTATATATTAATACGCTAGGGGTATTTTCTTCACAGTCATAACTCGAAAACGGATTGACGGATTTTAACTTTTGAGGTGTCAATTAAAGGTATTTTCACGTAGATTTGTCAATACGTCTCATAAAGTGAAAAAGGGCATCACTTAAATACAGAAAAGGGCTGAACTATCGGGACAGTGCCGCAATCTGACGGTGGAAGTATAAACTACGTGTTGATTGAAAGTATGTTATCCGAATTTTTCCCAGTTGTTATCATCCGTTTTAATATCAGATGTTTTGTTATGTATGTTTACAACTGAAGTAACCTTTCCGTTTAGGTACATACTACTTGCTCGGATTCGAGCAAAAGGGCAACTAGTAATATTTTATTGTTTGCCAAGATCGACCGCCTTTCGTCGTTTCAAGAACAATGTTTCCATCATAACATAACAACTTTTTAGGCCACTGAGGTGAAGCCCTAAGTTTGGAAAACTTATCTATTCTAAATTAGTAACGTTGGAACGTCTAGGAGCAGGTTTGAGGGACCGTTGACTTAGCCTTTTGACCGTTGATCTGGCCTTTTAGATATCGCATTTTTCTATAAGTATAACATGCCCAGTTTCAAGGCCTTCAATAAAACAAGGATTTTGTTGTATTTACTAAAAATAATATATTCTAAGTTATAGGAAACAGTGGACATAGGCAATAGTTGCCTGTGCTTCTACTGAGTTGCTTATAAAATATAACAAATGACCGTATATTTGAATGGAATAAAAATAAAGTCAATACAGGCCTACATGAGTTGAAAATTTAGTTGCTATTTTATTTTGAATTGAGAGAAAAATTATTAAGAAAATGATTTATCTTATGAAGAAAGTATTTTCCAACATGCTTCATTATCAGTTCCGATTAAATTGAAATTCAATATTTGTGTTGCTGTAGTAGAAAGGAATTATAACGGGTTTTTATAAATGGATTTTATTCAATACTATAAGATATAACATAATTACAAAGATATAACAAATTAAACGGCATAAGCAAGATGCATTCCGATAACAGTCTTGCGGCAAACATTCTTACACATTAAAACTTCAAGTAAACCAGTTTGGTAGTTCAATCACATTTTTCTGTTTATAAACTCGCTGTTGTCAAGGAGGTTGACAGCCGAATAATTTGGATGTTATTCAGGTTTTCTTTGGTAAATATGGCTCTACCGTGTGATTCATTCTTTTACAGTAGGAATTTTGAGATCTTTATGAATGGTATTATTTGAAAATAACCAGGGAGCACGATCAATGTTTCTAAATGTTTTTACTGGAATCGTTGTTAAATTTAATTATTAGATTGGCTTGCTATTCTCTACAGCTGTATCCCATTTGGCCATAGTTATTTGTGGTTTTCTACAGTGTAATTGCCTCAGAATGATGCTTTAGATAACACTACAAATGAACCAATTAAGTTTTATGACCCTCCATCATTGACCATAGATACTAAAGTATCACAATTTACAGACTTCTCGGCGAAATTGATAAATCCAGTCACACGTTTAATCAGTCAAGGGTACCAGACTAAACATTGATCTTCGTGGAATCCCTGAGCGACTGGCGGGAACTGTTGATCACCAAACACGAGGGAAATTAGTCTCTAGCGTAATAACAGAATTACTTCACAATAAGCCAAATTGCTTATTGGGCTTTTTGGCGTGATGTACCTATTTTTACAGCAAACAAATACGTTATTGCTGGATTACGAAAACCCCAGCTTTAGCTGCTAGGCACGTCTTCCAGCAAATTATATAGCAGGAAAGGAAAGGGTGGGATGGGACAGGCAGCCAAATTTACCTTTCAGAGGGCCAACTCCCGTGCTCCTGTGACAGCTGCGATCAGGATCAAACAGGCGGACCCCGCTCAGCCCTCCAACTAGCCAACTCAACTGACAGGGTATCCATGTACAACAGCCAGGGACCAAATTCTCAGGTTGGGGACCAAACCTGGAGTTTTCGTCCCCATCTGCTGCAAATGGAGGAACCAAAGGTGAATGGGAAGCTCGTCATAATAGACAGCCAAAAAGATTTACCACATGTAATGACAATTTAATTTGCTATACCTAATGTCAGCCTCAAAACTGGTATAGACCAGTTTTAAGGTCGTCATGGGGTAAAAAAATATGTAAAATTTGCAATATATTTCGAATACACCAGGCTGCCATCCTTAGGAAGGGATATCCATGCTCAGAAACAGGAGGGAAAATATTAACCCTCTAAAATATAAACTCATACAAGTACTTTATAAAGCTGTTTGTGTCCTGCGAATTAAAACGTGGTTGTAACGGTTTTTAAACAGCCGAAGTTCTTTCGTAAACACCCAGTATTTGAGTTAGTTACAACTTAGGAGCATCAGCATGCAATAATGTTATCAAACTGAAACAACTACTCGGTCAAGCGTCACATCATATTGTGCGAAGTTCTGTTTTAATTTGTTGATCGCTAGCGACGATAATTTGTCAAATTTGATGTACATTGGTAGGTGAAATGTAAAGGAAATTAATTTTTATCTAAGGAGAAATGGTAAATTTACATTTGTATTGTTTTGCAAACATTAAGTAACCTACCGACAGACTCAATCTAGAGATGAAATCATAAATATAGCTTGTTTAATACAGTTGCTCGATTTGCTCTAACTGCTGAACCTGCTGATGAGCAAAGTGGTTAAAGTCAATGAGTCTTTTTAATATAGCTTTAAGATTGACTCTTGTGACCTGTTAGGACCAGTGGAAATTATAAAGCAGTAGCGTCTCGCCCGGCCAATATCGGGGCAGCTTTGACCGAACATAACCATAGCAACCAAATAAAAAATGTGTCCTACGGTGTCAGAAGTGGGGCCTTGGTCAGATTGATCTTTGTTTACTGGTAACCATTTGAGGCGTCCGCTTCAAATCATTAAAGGTTTATTTTTATTCGCTCATGGAAATGTAACCATTTAAATGTGCAAATACCAGTTAAAATTTAAACATTGTTTGTTTTGAATCCGATCCTTCGAAGTTTTATTAAAAGTTCAGAAGTATTTATTGTGTATTTCCAAATGGTTTGGCAAGCTGAGAAAAGTGATTCCATAATATCGCCGTATGTATTGTCGTCTCCGGTTGCATGTTAATCTAGCAACATCGCATCATAGCAAAACGTTGATCTAGCTATCGCTTCCGATAGCTTTGTCACTTTTTTGGGCACTACAGTCAATCATAAAGCTACTTAACTTAAATAGGACATATTTTTCATCACACTGCCGTAAGTAGATATTTTCGATATCAGCTGTGAGTACCGAAAATACAATTTTCCCCCACTTACTATGTAAAGTCGAATTTTACTGCTTGTAAAGAACGAGTAAAGTGCTACTTTGTCTCCCGAGGAAGACAAAAAGTACTTTGACTCCCGTGGGTGACAAAGTAAACCCAAAAAAATAACATTGAATATCTGGCTTCACAGTGCAATGGAAAACTGGCAACGCTGTAGCATAACGGAATCGGAACAGCTGATTGATACTTCATTTCGCTCCAGCTGCAATTAACGTTCCTAGTTCCGAGGTTAGTTAATACACATTACACAACCAAAATGAACAGCGATTGTGAATACTTATAGATACTAGTATGTGTTCTCGTTCTTCGCACGGACAACAGCAGTAACAAAAAAATGTATCAGCTGTTGGAAACTAAATACCTTTAGGTGTGTTTAAACTCACCCCTTCTTGATTAGACGCGAGGACCTTTTCTAGGGTTAGCCAAAATACAAAGTTTCATCGCAATCGGATGAGTAGTTTAGGAGCGCATAAAGGATAAACAGACGAACAAAATCTGATTTATATATATAAAGATTGAAAAAAACGCAAATGATTATATTATGGATTCTTAATTTAATAGATCCAAAACAGCACAGATGATTGAATATATTTGATCAGATGTCAAAACAATCATAAACATATAAACATTAAATTAGTACGGTTTCTGTCTCCGAAATAATATGTCTTAATCACGGTATTATACATTTACAAATTATAGTTATAGTAAAGACAACAACTATTACAGCAGTTCGTTTTTATATTTTTTTAAACTTCAAATTATGCTAGTACAAAAGTGGTTCAGTATATCATATTTTAATATTGGGGACCACACTTTAGAGAGGAGAAGGACTCAATATCCATGTATCGACTAGTGAAGGTTTCGAAGTTATTCTCAGCCATAGTGATGGGTCTTTTGTGAGAGATTTGACCCCTTACAACCACGACCGTGAATGTAAAGAGAAAGATACTTGCTACCAAACTCATTCTGGCAACTGCAAAGACCTCTACAAAGCTCACCTTGATTTTCCTAAGCAGCCTTCCACTAACACGTATAAGATATTTAGAAGTCCAGGAATCGAACCAGTGGATAATTTGGATGACATAAAAGTTATAGCAAGAACTTTCAAACATCAGTCTTCACTCATACCTTCAATATAATAGTAAATTTAATAATATCGATTATAGTGAAGAGTTTTTGATTCCAGACAACTAGGGAATATCACTGTCAAAAAAAAGGTTTACACTAACTGTTTTAGCACCACGTCTCAATCTGGCAGTAGTCAAAATGTGTCAAAAAGGCTACACAAACAACCGGAAACTTTACTGGACATAAAATGTGCATAGTGAAAGTGATGAAACCCCACAAAGTGTGAACAGTATTTATGATTCCAGCAACATCAAACTTACTCCGCATTACTCCAAATTCTTTAAAACCAGGAAAGATAAATACACACAAACGATTGTTTTTTTACCAACGTCAAAGTGCAAGCTATTATGTACTTTAGCCCTTTCGTGTTTCAGAAATAACGTTTTCACATACCGTAGAAGGTTGTACAAACCTTTTTGTGAACTCCCCTCCAACATCTACTCCGTGTAAATCTCACTTTAAAGAGCCTACAGTTCTTACCGTGTTGAGCTTCTCACTAACATTTCAGAAATCTAAGGCTATTATAAATTTAAGTAAAGACGAATCAAAATAAGTAGAACCGGAAACAGTTTTAATAGATTAAGTTCATTTATTTTACAATCACAAAAATCGAAAGGGACAAAACATTATTCAATTTTCGTTTGATTGGCCATTGTTTTCAGATGTCACTGCACTTTTTATTATTATTCCGTGGACAAATAGAATTCTTGATTAAAACTTATCAGATTTATACTTCACCATCCTAAACATATTTAATATGAACAATGTACTAACAAAGAGATCATTCTGATGAACACGTAGAAAATCGTATTCGCTGGAATTTCTTCAAGGCATCTTCGAGCACTTAAGGTAACTGACCATCTTAAAAGACAGTCTTGTTTTGAAAATGATAATAAATTAAGAAAATTTAACAAGTTCCAGTGAATTTTACAAAGAAACACTAGACAAACACAAACGATGATCAGAGTTGTAATCATAACTCTCAATGTGACAACAGTGTTCAAATACAATTTTCCGAAATTCCATAGTGAGAAGAGTCTTATAACCAAACAACCGAAGAAAAGTATCGATAAACCGTTGGATATATCTTGGTATTCGATAATTGTGTAAAAATGAAATATAGTGACCGGTTCAACTCGTTCAAAGCCAGATATATATGCTCTTGACACATATATATGTACCACAATGAATAGAACAGTTAATATTCCAAGTAACATCAGAACAATTTGAAAGAAATTTTTAAATCTTGACGTGAATTTGTTTAAACCGTATCGGTGTAATGAAATGAATATTTGAATGAATAATGCGACGATATAAATGATATATGTACAACTATATAATAATTCCAGAAGACTAAGTGTAGTGGATTTTGCCTGTATCTTTGTCAGATAAAATCCAGTCGGCAGATGTTCTGCCACCAGTAAAACTTGAGTAAACATGCGGGCATTAACGTTGTAGAAAGTAAATGCACCAAAAATAACAGGAGTGTACTGATTGACCCAGCGTCCGTCTATCAGGCGGAGTAGAACCAGATTAGACTGATACCTCGTCATCCCTAGTTTGGCAACGTAACCTCCCTTGGGATAGGTTGTGCCGGTAACGCTGTCTGAATAAGGCATTTCGGATTCTGAAGGAGTTTGAAATGCCCACGCTGAAGAGGAATCTGTAGACTTCCAATGGATTGTCGACCACTCGTAGTCATATTTGTCAGTGTCTTGCACGTTTTTGCTCCAAACGGGGATACACTCACGAATTGTGTCATTGAACATTTCATTGATGCTACAGTCAGTATTCGGGACCACTCGAAGCTGACGCAGCATCGGGAGGCCGATCAGTTGATGGGTACAGTCATCAGTCCAGGAGTCTTGCAGGTACGAGGGACTGAGACTGTACGCGTTGTACCATTTCGTCCGCTAAAATGTGTCCCGAGTTGACAAAAGTATCCAATAGATAATCCGAAAATTCGCTCCTGTTAGTAATGGCTGTGACATGTTTTATATGACTATTATAATTTGTCTGTATCGTTGTCTTTATTTGACGGATAGCATAAACATAGTAGGTTCTCCAAGTACATCTCAAAACCAAAATAACAATCACGGAAGAAACGAATGACATATCGATTGATTTCCAAACAAGATTGTATCTCGCTCTTGTTCTCCTCATCTGAAACGCTGCCTCAGTGTTCATGGGGTGGTAAACGTGTTCTTTTTGTTTTTTGAGCACCTCATGATATTTATGCCACGGCATCTGTATGGAATATCCAGTTTTTATTTTGTAATTTGAAGTTGGAACTAAATATACAAAGTGCGACGCTAGAATGACAGCCACTAGTACTATTTTGATCTGAACCAAGACAACAAAGTGATTTATCATTGCCACAAAGGTTTGACTCATCCAACTTTTGCTCTTAACTTCACCTATTTTTAAACCGTACAGAATGATAAAGTAAGAGCAAAGTATAATGGCAAGTAAAGTATTCATCCAAGCCAATGTATAATGTATAGGCTTTCTGCTGATCACTTGAGAAGATATCGATAGTACAACAGGCAGAACTGTCACTGGTTTGTAAACTTTGTTTATTTTTTGAACACATTTTTCATAAAAAGTCATATAAATTGTTTTACTGGTTTCAGGTATATGGAATAAGCTTGTTTTTTGTCTTCAAGTGACCTAATGGATTTCTGCTTTTGGTACATGCTATAATCTTAATAGGTTTCTGAACTTTCAAGGCGGTAACTGAACTTGAAAATTATTTGAAAAAAAAAATAAAAAATAAATTAAAAAAGAAAATTTGACTCCCTTTAATGAGAGTCCTGAGGTTCCAACGGAGTACTGAGGTTCATCAATGCCTTCGTATTCTTTGTCGCTTATTTTATAAAATGCTATGCCGATAAGACTGGCTGCCATGACAATCGCCCATATGATTGCAACTTTGTCAAGCTTGGTCATTTTTATGCCACGATGTCGTGAAAGTATACTTGCCATAAGATGGCAGTGTGTTACTCCGTGTCTTAGGTTTGAAGAAATATCCTACCTAAGCTTCGAAATCCATCAGCTGTTGCAGGAAGAAAAGCTGCTTCTGGAAACTGATTGTTACCTAGAGCGATCCATTCTTCAGCAAAAAACGTGTAAACTGTCATAGTGTCGATATCGTACAGAAGAATCTTATCACAAAACCAGTCTGGGTAAACCCCCTTGCTGTCATGCCAGATGTGAATATCAGTGATTGTTCTTAAAGGTGCGGATGTGCCAATCAAGAACCAATCGTCGCCATTGTATCTTAAAACCCTCTTCTCCTTCGCCTTAAGTATATGGGCGTGGCTCCTTCCCCTAGTTCCTCTGATCTGTATTCCTACGTTGGCGGTTGTACTGGCCAAGAATCTACATCCTGTAAATACTGCAATGATGTACAAATATTTGTCGCCAGGCAAGTTGTCCTCCAAAACTATAACTTGCCTCGCTGACGATTGTTTTAGGTCCTTGAAAATCGCCAATACATATAGCATCAAAAAACCAACGAAACACTAGCCACATAAAGAACGATGTACGGATTGTCTATAATTGTTAAAAGTAAGTCGAAGTCATTGAATGGGTCTACTTCATTTGGAGGAACTACGAAAACCCCGCTGAAGAAACTTAAGTGGTTGCAGCGACAATGTATGTTCGACTTACTGGTTTGGCCTCCGACCGAGCAGAAGTTGGTCACCCAAGTATGTTGAGATCGAGTTAGACACGTATTGCAAAAAAATCTACCGTGAAATTAACAGTTTTTCCTGAAGCCATATTTGGACCGGGTATCACTCCTATGTACATAAACTGACTTTCGTCACTAATTTCATAAGGAACCTCATATATAGGGAAGGATGAGTTAATTACTCTTGTCGAGTTCATCACAAGTTCATCATAGGGAGGCCGTAATCCCTGTTGAATCATGACTCGCAGTTCGTATGTGGTATCGTTGAATACAAACTGAACAAACATCTTACACCTTTGAGGCACATCTATTCTAACTACAGTGACAGCATTGTCCAGATCTTCTTGGTCGACAAAGTTCAGATCCAGTTGAGTAGATGAGAGTGATATTATTCCGTGTTCATATTCTGTTTTAATATCTAGATATAAATCAAACTGATATGGCAGGATAGTTATTGGTACCATACTGGCCTCATGTCAATAGGCCTGCTCTACTTTACTGAACAATTCTACAGTTACCAAATTCGTTGATAAACTACCAGTTACTAGTAGATGTACAGAAGAAGGATCGACTGTTATAGTTGTTGATTGTACTGTTAAGCTGTCTGTTATCTTTACCTGGTTTAATAAATATTTTGAGAGTGCAAATGGAAATTTATTATTTTTTTAATAAGGGCTCCGAGTTTTGATTAAGAATTAGTCAAAACACTTAGTGAAGACTATGTTGAATTAGATTCTAGATAATAAGTTTCAAGGCACTCTGTCTGAAGCTAACAGCATATATAATATCATTCAATGCGTCTATGAAACTAACGTCTATTTCTAAGATGTCTTTAAACTTATCAGGATTAATTTTTTTAATTTCATTTATAGATAACACAATGTTGTTTTTTATCCTAAAAAATTACTCTATTATATCAATTAATACTGTTGCTATATCCTCCAGTATTAGTCTATTGATGTATGGAATGCTCCCTCGTAGTACATGACCTTTAAATAAATTACATAACATTTTAACATAACTCGTGAAGTGCTTTGTTTCTGATGGCTGCAATTTAACGTGTCCTTTAAACGAAACTGAAAGTAATAACACGTCTCTTAAAGTCAACAAACCACTTTTTAGTTGGGAAACAGTAAGTGTCTGTTGTGGTAATGAATAGTGTTTCCAGTATGTCGATACTATAGCCGAATATAACATTTTTATATTTATTAGCAGAACAAATATCAACTATTTTCGACAACCGTCTTATTGCTTCATTAAAGTCCCCTGAATGGGCAATTTGTTTAATTTCGGTAAAGTTTGATTCAATACCTAGGAGAATAGGAACGTCCTCTTTATTGAGATCTATCTCGTGATTGAAAATGACAGGGTAACCGTATAAGCTATAAATAAAAACTACCACAATTTCCCTAGTCAAATGTATGTCTATCAAAGTGCCAGCAAAATCAGAACCTAGCATTCTACCGTTAAAAGCTTCAACTGGTTCAAATTTGTACTTGTTATAGTAATCGTACACCAAAATATCATCTTCATGAACAAACCCCGAGCAGCTTATAGTGAACAACGTTTTTGCCAAGTTTCCTCTCAATGGACTTACCGTACAAGACCCATTTTGATGCTTATTGCCAACTTTTATATTAATACTAGCTAACAATCCCAGCTGTTAGGTTCTACATGGAGTCTGACCAAATTCAGTCTGGACCATCATGTAAACAGTTTCAAGTGGTTGTTAAAACGCCAGTTAAAAAACGACGGTTAGCTGGGATTATAAATAATGATTTGAATGATAAAACAACAAGTGTCATTGTCCACGTTTTAACATTCGTATATAATAAATAATATAACAAATAAACAATAGGTCTATTAATATAATATAATATAACATATCTATAAATTTGTCTTAATACTTTGGGTTTACAGCCATCCATGTACGGTCGAACAATGCCGAACGCCGACGATTCCTTTGATCTTCGCCAGAAAACAGACACAAATTTGCGTCAGGGCAAAAACCAACATAGGTGGGGTAACATTCGTGTGATTGTTCGCGTAGTTTATAATGCTCACCCGCGTATATGACGGCATGGCGGGCTTTACACAAAGCAGGTGGTTTTCGCGCGATTGCTGTGGAAAACTATTTGACTGACTAAAGCATCTGCCGAGGTGTTCAAATTCAAATAAAATCAATAAATCAATCGCTTATTTACAACCTCCAATAGAAAATTAGATTACGGTACTTTAGGATAGATAATTTGTATCGAACTTAAAACACAATAACTGGACCACAGAATACAGAAGCATTAAGTACAAATGTATTAATTCGTAACGTAATATTAATGTGTCTGGGGAGGAGACAATAATGACCTTGGACATTTTATAACAATAAAGTCAGCTCTAATTATTTTACGAAATACGGGTACCATTCAATCCAATTTTCATAAAAATTAAGATTCATTAAATCTGACAATACTTGTTGATGATGGTGGTACATTGGTCATTCAGCCTGCTTACTGGACCGGGCCCGGCATCGGAAGCGGAGTCACACGCCGTGATTGCCGTGGTGTACCATCGGGTGTACCCCTACGCAATCTGATGGTTTCTTTGGGTACTAGATCAATATGTTAACTATACAGAATCATTGATACGAAATTACAGTTGTAGTTTTATCAAACAAGCCAGCTGAAAAAGAAAAACCAATAAGGGTTCTGCAAACATCTGTTTCTGAGAAATCCCCTAAATGTTAGCTTGCACAAACTGGCAACATTGCAAAATCCCCCACCCGCCTAATTTGACGCTCCTATTTGCATGCAGTTTTAATAAAGGTTGTACAAGTTAAAATACACGAACCTAAACACAGCAGTTTTTTTTATTATGAGCGATCAGCTGTTAATTTAAACACACATTATATATATTACAACACTAGCAACCGTCCGTCGTACTGTACCCGGTTTCACCTGGGAATGTATTTATTGAACTCGCTGAGGGCTGCGCTCCCAGACCCCCGCTTGGGGTCGCACCAGTTTTTATTGTAACTCAATGTCCCTTCAAGTATTTTTTATACAGAATACTATTTTGATTCATTTGGGATGTAGCTACGTTATATGGCATCTTTATTTATGGCATCTAGTCCTATCATTTTTTTATACTCTACCATGTGAAAGTTACATTGACAGTTTACTCAATATTTTCACAGCTGTAATGATTTCTTTCGTCTTAATTTGAAACTCCGTAAGCCCAATGTAAAAATTTCCAATATTCAAGATTAAAATTAGAGCTTTTAAAATTTAAATCTTTAAATTTTGGCGATTTTCTCGGGGGTTTATAGCTACACGAATGCAAAATTTCACGTTTCTATCTCGCCTGAAAGTGGTCTAGAATTCGTATACGTGAATGAGTGAGTGAGTGAGTTACACATTGGTTAGTATAGTAATTTAGATGGATTAGATATTTTAGAAGATCAGATTTGATAGATTAGAATAAAACCACACTG
Organism: Allygus modestus; assembly: GCA_963675035.1. Taxonomy (NCBI): domain Eukaryota; kingdom Metazoa; phylum Arthropoda; class Insecta; order Hemiptera; family Cicadellidae; genus Allygus; species Allygus modestus. Next base: position 15,659,009 of record OY776116.1, read on the forward strand.
TGGTGTGTGCTGCATCCCGTGAAACCACTACGATTCATGAGCAGCTGTTTGAAATTTCATCAGCTTAAACCAAAGTAAATGTCCATAAGAATAACACTGGATTGGAACTTTGACTCCCCGTGGGGTGTAGCCCTATGGAAATATCTTAAATTCCTTCCTTAGTGGTTACCAACCTTTTGGAAAGAGTATACGTGCCAAATTTTGTGGTTGTAGGTGAAGAGGTTTGGCCAGGGGTATTATCGGTTTTTCGTATTTATATACAAGGTGTTTCAGAATTCGTGTCGGATACTTTAGGGTATTGTTCCTGGATGCTTAGTAAGCTCATAAATAATAAGCATTTTTTAAATATGTGTAAGTGACTGTCGGTCTGTCTGTATGTGTTTTAAAGAAAATAATTTTTAATTTCAAGTGTGTTTAATATAAAGCTTTGAAACTCTGTATATGGGTTTTAATTATCAATGTACATAAGTGGAATTTTTTTCAAAATTTTAACTTTTGAAAATTCAAAATGGCGGCAACTTTAAATTTTCAAACTCAAATCTCTTAAAAATGGTTTATTTAAAAAAAATTAACAAATACAACTTTCTTTTTTAAATTTTATTCTACATAATTACAGATAACTTTCGTTCCAATCGGTTGATAAATAACAAAGTTATTCCTACTTGTGTGATTAATTACAACTACTATTAGAACAATTGCTCTAATAGTAGTTGTAATTAATCACACAAGTGGGAATAACTTTGTTATTTATCAACCTATTGGAGTGAAAGTTATCTGTAATTATGTAGAATAAAATTTAAAGAAGAAAGTTGTTTTTGTTATTTTTTGTAAAATAAACCATTTTTAAGATATTTGAGTTTGAAAATTTAAAGTTTCCGCCATATTGAAATTTGAAAAAATCAAATTTTGAAAAAAATTCCACTTATGCACATTGATAATAAGAACCCGTACACAAAGTTTCAAAGCTTTATCTTAATTATACTTTAATTTTAAAATTATTTTCTTTAAAACACATACAAACAGACCGACAGCCACTTACGCATATTTAAACAAAACGCTTATTATTTATGAGCTTACTAAACATCCAGGAACAATACCCTAAAGTATCCGACACGAATTCTGAAACACCCTGTATATATATTAAACTTTTCCAGGAACCTCTGAGGAGGCTGTCTGCAATTGGTTCCACCCACCATTTCCTCTAATGTAAGTTCTACGTAAGAAAATCTTAGGAAAATATTCGTTTTTCTTTCAACCAATTCTTGAATAGCATTAATCAAATAATACCCCCGTTGCAGCAAACCTGCATACTCAGCGAATTTCCAATGAATATATAACATAACACATTAAAACACTTAACAGGATTCATAAGAAATGTATTTACAAACGAACGATATTTAAAATATTAATTATTCTCTATAAGAATAACATTGGGGATGATTACGCAGGTTTGCTGCAACAAGGCACACAAAATAATGGGGTTTTATGCAAATATCAATAGAACTCATCTTAGTGAAGTCACATACCAAGTTTCATCCATATACATTCATAAATAAGCAATATATAACATTTTAAGTATTTTCCATAAGAATAACATGGGAACCGAGTACCTAGGTTTGCTGCTACGGGAACCATAGGTGAAAAATTTTTTTTGTGCAAACAACAATAAACCACAACCAGATCAAGCCATACACGAAATTTCGCCAGTTTAGGTTCATAAATAAGCGAGATATACAAATTTTCTTTTTCTCCATAAGAATAACATTAGACAACGTACTGTGTTTAGCACTTTCAATATCTTGGTAACCAATTGACGTAGAGCAATGATCGAAATACCAAATTGTTTGTTTTTTAAGCTCAACCTAATGGTATAAATTAAAATTTGATTTAAATTTAAATTACCTGTGAAAACCCCAAAAAACCCATTTTTGGGGTACAAAAACCCCAAAAAATCCCCCTTCGGATGGTGCGATTCATCTGGTTTTCGAACTCGTTCAAATAAATGGTACTTTACACATTTGTACCAAATTTCATTAAGATCGGACCTTTTTTACGAGAGTTATCGTGCTTACGGACACATATATAAATTTATATATATATATATATATACATATATAAAAATTTGAACGAATGGTGTTTTTGGTATCTGGGGACCTCAAAATGAAAAGTTATCATGGTCTCGGGCTTAAGTCTTACCATGAGACCTACGGTAATAGCTTCTTCCCTATAGGGGAAATTCGCTAAAAACCACTATGTGATCCTGTTCTCCGCACGGGAATCTAGCAGGCAAAGGAGTCAGGGTTTAAATGCTTATTTACATTATAATAAGCTGACTAACTAAATAAAATATAACTCCACAAGATTAACATTGGAATTTTGAAAGCCTAAGGGGCAAAGCTATGAAGGTGGAGGTTTTTCAAACTCCCAAAAGGCACTATAGAGCAAGAGTCATTCATCAATCCCAAACATCTATCCAAAATAGTACTTTTAGAAATCAAAAACCGCCAAAAAAAAATCAAGTAATCAGCAATTTTGTTTTTATTTGAAACTAAATCAGGCGATCGAGTAGGGCTCCGCACGTCCCACCCCAAGGCAGCATCCTCACCTCCCTGGACTTGAAGGTGAAGGCCGGTGAGTCAGCACCTGTGCCTCTTGAAGTCGTGATCTCAAAGTACAATAAGTAACTGAGTTGTCAAGGCTACAAAGTCTATTGTATCCTTCACTACCATTCTCAGGTCGAAAGTGTCGGTAGGTGTGAGTTGAAGACACGATTGAGTTGTTTTCCAAGTATTCAAGTATTAGTTCCCCGGTCACATCCGAAGATGCCGAAGTGCGAGCGAAAGTCCCTCATTCTTTCACGTGCTCGCTCGTCATTAGTTCTTGTCTGTAAAATAGACTCGTGGCAAACTTTTGTTTTAGTAATCCATGTTCCATTAAGGCATTTGAGATCCAACCAGTCTATTCATCCATATATATGATGTATATATATATATATATATATATATATATATATATATATATATATATATATATATATATATATATATATATTATTAATTTAAATATTATATAAATATTTATTAATTTTTATAAAGGGTGATTCCGAACTCTCTACCGAAACTTCAGGATCTTGTTCCTGGGATCAAAATAAAAACAGATAAAAGTAATATAGGGACTTGTTCGTTCCGTTACCGGTCTGTGTATCTGTTTTTATTTGTTTTTAGTCAATACATAATAACGAACCACTTGAGGTACTGACTTCGAACTTGACGTCTGTGTTATACCTGTTTAGTCATAAGTTGGTAATAAATTTGACGATTCTATCTTTAACCGTTTCAAAATGGCAGCCATTTAAATATTTAAAAGCTTAATATCGTGAAAACGGCAACGGGTTTATTCGTTTTAACTAGATATAAAAATATGCTATAAATGTTTTAAAGATAACCCATTGCTAGCTATTAAAATTTGTATGAGTGAAATTGTGCAAATTCTGTGTTAATGATCGAAAGTACGTTTTGTTTCGAAAAATGTAGTTTACTCTGCCATGAGTTAAGTTGTCTCTATAATATTTGTTTGATAAAAATTTCAAATTACTTATCGTCTAGATAAATATTTCAAATATTCGCCGTATTCAAGATATTATAAGATTTTAAATATTTATGGTAATGAAATTAATATAAAATACATAGCAACATGACTTAAAAATGGGCAACGGAGCGAAATATACCCTACGTTTATTTAACATGTTTTATTTATTTCGAACACAGTAATAAGTTCCTGTAGTTTCGGTAGAGAGTTCTGACAATAATAGAGTGTCTATATCTATAATACGCTAAGGCGATTATCTATCTATCTATATAAATAAATCACAATCCCTTTTTTTGACGTGACTCCATAACTCGAGAACGAGTGCACCAAATTGGACGATTATTTTTTTGTTGTGTTCCTTAATGCCAGGGGAAGGTTTGTATGAAAGACAATTTTTAATCCACCCAACCATTATTTAGTAATTTGACTTTAAAAATTGTAAAAAATGCCTTTAAATTAACATTGGTGGAAAATGCTTTTATTAAACTGTGAGATACAAAAGAGATAATTTCCAATTACAAAGAAACTATCATGATTAAATATCAATCAAATACATTTCGTGAAACATAACGTACTTAGTATATAGTGAAAGGTTTTTCCCAAATGAGAAAAAGGGTTTATATTTATAATTCGTGAACAAATAAATCATTAATACAAGAATTTGAGGGACAACGTTCTCCTGTAGACTTATCCCAAACCATTAACAATTTATCCCCTAGATGGCAGCATCTGATATTTGAAAATTTCCAATGCCATTTGGTTTGATCATATGTAATCAATACTAAGATTTAAATGAGTTAAAAAACATGTGTTTATTTGTTTACATTTTGGTTTTTATTTTGTCAAGGATTTAGAAATTGTAATTAGTTCAAAGCTTTTTTAATAACCAAGTTAAAAAGTGTTATAATTTGAGCTGGAATCTTTTCATTTAACTGTGCTATAATGTGAACCAGAATCTTTATATAACTTTTTTGTGGCATCAATTTGGAAAATCCATGCTTTTCACATGGCCAACTCTATGTCGCCTGTTCCCGTGTCGGAAACCCATCAAACTTATTTATTTATGCGCCAAAAAACAAGACTAACAATGTTGTATACCAAAAAGCATTACAATAAACGATATTCACATTAAAGACAACGTCTGTCGGGTCATCTAGTTGTTAGTATAACTCCTCAGTTTTTCTGCGCCAATTTTGATAGTTGAAGTCTTCAATAAATTGCCTCAATCTGAAGTTGTGATTTTCAATATTCGATATCCCCATTCTGAGGGACACAGTTAGCTCACAAATTTCGTTTTTTGCCAAGGATTACATGGAAATAAATTTTAATTCATTTGCGCTCTTAAACAGCTGTATTTAAAACTAATCACAGGTTTACAGAATAAACATACTAATTGATATCCCGTTCTCCGCACGAGGATCTAGCAGGCATAGAGTTTTAAAAGCGTATTTACATTGTAATCAGCTGACTAACTAAATAAGATTAACATTGGAACTTTGAAAGCCTATGGGGTGAAGCTCTGAGGCTGGAGGTTTTTCAAAACCTCAAAAGACACATCTAGCCACTAGTTTTCATTTAAAAACAAAATTTCAATACACTGTTTTTCAACATTAGGTCATTGTTAGAAGAGTGTCTTGATATTAGTATATAGTAATATACTTTCTTCTTACTTTATATGTAAGAACATGGGTTGATAAACATTGAAATATGACTCAAATCTAATATCTAAAAATAAATGTTTGTACGTCCGTTCGTCTGTTCGTCTGTCCGTTTGTATTTTATGCGCTACCATACCGTTCATCCGATTGCTTTGAAATTTTGCATAGTAACACAAGTTAACCCTGGGAAGATTATAGGCCATTAACCGAAGTCCTAAGACATTAGGGCTATGCCCCACTGGACTTCAAAGTTTCAACCTTAATCTTATGGAATAAAAATTTATTTTGACATTATCAGATGATATCTATAACTTAAAATATTGTAAACAGCTGTTTATCATTATGGAATAAAAAACCTACTTGAATGGCAACTCTCATAATGGAAATAAAAAATTACTTGAATGGCAACTCAGACTCTTTTCTCCGATAGGGGGGGGAACGTAGCGAACGAGCTCATATTGAAAATGAACGAGTATTTGACATAAAACAAATTCAATGCCTCCTCTGCGGCAGCAACGCGCCGGGTACCAGTTAGTTTGTTAATAAATTAACATATGTTTTATGCAGTTTCAGTCCGCAAAAATCAATATTGCTTTCAGATTGCAATTTTTTTTATATTTTAAAGAACTGTCATTCTGTTTGTTTACATTTCTACATAAACTGAGTATCTATTGCAAATTTATATAATTAACATGATCAAATACATAAAGGAATCCGGAATGAATAGTAATCTATATTATTTTATAAAACAAATCATGAACAAAATTCCCCATAATTTTATTGATTTATTCCGTGATCTAAAAGAACAGTAACCAGACTAAAAGGTTAATAGGGCTTTCCCCTACAATCGGTTGCAGCGTCAATGTTGATTTCACGCCTCGACAGACCGGAAATGTGAGCTTTAGCTACCGGATATGCAGGTTGCACGCCAGCACGGAATGTTAACAGGAGGGGTTCAATTTTCTACAACTTCCGCCATCGTGTGAACCAAGGCTCTTGATTGGTTCCTGATTACGAATTAAGTGTAAATTCCTGTCGTTCAAAACAAGTAATTATATTTCAAACAAATTCTTCATCCTCAAGTCAATGATTCAGTTGAACATAATTTGTTCCTTTAATTGATAAACTTAATATATCGTTTATAGTGCTCGTTTCAAAATTAGGGATTTGCTTCATCTATCTTGAGCTAAGTAGTGTAAATGTTTTGAAGTATCTCGATCACAGAACTTAGACTACACAATATCAAACTATTGAAAAATACCTTTGACGTGAGTGTGAATTAAAACAAATTAAGGATGGGTAATTAGAGTAGATTGAAGAGGTAGATAGGAGGTAGTTGGAAGAGCATACAGGACGATTATTTCTAGAGTTTAAAGACTGTAATATTATAACTTAGCGGTTGAGATTTTATAAACAGTAGCTAATCAGTAGAGTCGTATATCTTCTATGTTATTAAAAGAATTTCTTGATTTTTGTCCGGCGATTTTAGACCCCTAAAAATATGTATAAAAAAAATGTGTAAAAAATAAAATATGTATAAAATATGTATTTTATATACATATTTTGTATAAATCGAAAGTTCTTAACCTCTAGATGTGCCTTTCGGTGTTTAAAAAGAATTCCAACTTCAGGGCTTCGTCTCATTGGCTCTTAATTCCTTTGTTATAACTGTATAATCCTATGCTCTAATATGAGTAAGGTTTGCTTGCTTGCTTGCTTGCGACACTGATCTCAAAAACGGCTCCATCGATTTCCTTCAAATGTTCGAAATAACTGATTTCTGGGATAAAAATAAGTTCTAGACAGGCCTCACCCCAGGAAAAATCAAATAATGTAAAAAAACTAAAATGAAAAGTTAAAAAATTAACATTGGGCTTATGGAGTTTCAAATCAAAACAAAAGAATTGCAACAGCTGGTCATAATCAACCAGGGAACTGTCAAACTAATTCTCATGTTGTATATGATTATTAACATGTGGTTTCCTGAGAGCTGAGATTAAAAGATTTGAGTGAAGATTAAATATATAGAGTAGTAAAATAAATCAAAGGGACATTGAGCTATAAATAACAACTGGAGTGACCTTAAAAAAGTAGAAAAGAGGCAAATGAGTTATACAAATCTGATTATCAGTAGGGGGAAGCGGTGAAATATTACTCCAAGTCATCTAAACAAACTGACTGGCCTTCCCCCGAGCAAAGCTCGGCCCCCAGGTACTATTAATCCTATGGAGTTATATTTTATTTAATCAAACAGCTGATTATAATTTAAACAGTTCAAAACATCTGTCCCTGTGCCTGTGAGATTCCCGTGCGTAGAACGGAGCACCTGCTAGCACGGTAACTATTTTTTCTAGTTACCGTGCCTGCTAGTAATATCCTTACAATACGACGCGATGTGTTGACTATAAAAATACTTGCCATATTTATTTAAAATAATTAATTACACCAGGGAGCCCTTTCGCAATAATATTTTATCTGTTTTAATCTGTTTTTTGTCTTTTTTTAATATTTTTTCTGTTTCTGAGAAACTCACCTACAATTCGAAGAAATTATATGACTATAAACAACAGCTATTATAACTCACAGTTACTATAAAGTTAACATTTAGTTTAAAGCAAAAGGGCCCTTCTTCCAGGAATTTGAACGGCATTTACCTGAACTGATGCAAACGCAAAGCACTCTTAAAACGGCGGATATTGTCTATATAATGTTTGGTATCTTGGTCATTCCTCTCAATTAACTGCCTTAGCTCATCGCAAATATCAATAGGCTCCAAGCTGACCTTCCCTTTGTGACAACAAATACACGATCTGTCACGGACCTCACCTAAATAAAGCTTAGCTGAACAACACACACACACACACACACACACACACACACACACACACACATTCTCCATCACCCCAACACTATGTATATGAATTTGATTGTCTTCTGGAAATAACCTCGCACAACAGTAGGATACCTGAAGTTTTTCTTCACGTATTCTTGCCCTAACATCATCTTTAAGTCACTGCAAGTATATAGGTAGTACAATGTCCCTCTGCTGTTCCATCAGTCTTTGTCTCTCGGTAGTTCTCTGTTCTTGCCGAAGGTTACGCATGTTTTCCCTAATCTCGCCTACTCGGTTTTCTCTTTGCCTTCTTCTTCTTTCTGTTTCAGGGTTCAAAACTCGTCTCCGAGGCATACCGAATAATGCAATATTAATACACTTTTACCTTTCAAAGGTTACTTCGTAGCTGAAAAAAAAACATTAAACATTCAAGAAAAACACCATCAAATAAAAATAAAAATAATATAAATGTTTGTTTCAGACAAATTTTAGATAAATAAAAATACTAATTTATAATATGTCAATTATACCTTATTTATATTATCTATACCTTAAAGAGTGATTTACCTACCTCAATTAACCCACAATTATTATCAATAAAAAGTTGCCTATTTAAAAATTAATTTTCAAAAAGGCCGGGTCACACTAGGCTGGTTACCAGCGCTAGATACTAGCAGCTAGGAAAATCAAAATAAACAAATAAATACAAATATTTTGAGCTACTAGCTGTGCAAGCTATTGTCAATATTTACTTTACGTCTCGAATCAAACAAAAAAGTACAATCCCTGGAGTTAATTTAAACCAACAAAATTGCATGACACCGCCATTTTGTGCTGAGGAAAATTAACTAGTACGTATATATGACAGTGTTGCTGTTTCGCCTGGCTTGTAAGGCTCAAAGTGGTACCTATTTAATTCCGCTAATCCCATTTTTTGGAAGTAGATGTGTTTGGACTATGTAAAACTATAAAATTCAACCTGCTGCCTAGCTCCAGACGACAAATCATGGTTCCAAGCCTAAATAAATTTAACATTCAACCTTCAGTAATAACATTTTTCACCAAACAAACATTTTATTAATGGGTAATTTGAGTTATTGGCGATCATTAGTCTTTAAAAAAAATGTTATTCATGCCTAATATTAAACGCCTTAACAATATTATTCTAATATCATACAACGATCATTAAATAAAATCAAATGTTACATATTTAGAAGTAATTTTTAAGAGTGAAGGTGAAAAATCTAATTTGTTGGCTTATCTAGAAAATTGGAATTGTCCAAATGTATTAAAACCACTAGCAAATCTAGAGGATAAGGTCTTAGCTATGATTTGTTTACAACACTGTTTAAATGTTGATGAGGTACATAAGCCAAAACACCAGATAATTATTAATTTGCCACTACTAACAACCAGCTTAGTGAGACCACTCAAACCTCTCTGTTTTCCTAGAACTAACAACATGTGTTATGGTCAGACTATCTTTTTTCCTGCTCTTACTAGCAGCTAACAACGAGCAGCTGGTAACCAGCGTAGTGTGACCCGGCCTTAAGCTGTTTCATCTCTTTACAGTTACAGTTACAGACTATCTTTTTCCTGTTCTTACTAGCAGCTAACAACGAGCAGCTGGTAACCAGCTTAGTGTGACCCGGCCTTAAGCTGTTTCTTCTCTTTACAGTTACAGACGCAGCTGGTATCCAGCGTAGTGTGACCCGGCCTTAAGCTGTTTCTTCTCTTGTTTACAGTTACAGACGCAGCTGGTAACCAGCGTAGTGTGACCCGGCCTTAAGCTGTTTCTTCTCTTGTTTACAGTTACAGACGCAGCTGGTATCCAGCGTAGTGTGACCCGGCCTTAAGCTGTTTCTTCTCTTGTTTACAGTTACAGACGCAGCTGGTAACCAGCGTAGTGTGACCCGGCCTTAAGCTGTTTCTTCTCTTGTTTACAGTTACAGACGCAGCTGGTAACCAGCGTAGTGTGACCCGGCCTTAAGCTGTTACATCTCTTGTTTACAGTTACAGACGCAGCTGGTAACCAGCGTAGTGTGACCCGGCCTTAAGCTGTTACATCTCTTGTTTACAGTTACAGACGCAGCTGGTAACCAGCGTAGTGTGACCCGGCCTTAAGCTGTTACATCTCTTGTTTACAGTTACAGACGCAGCTGGTAACCAGCGTAGTGTGACCCGGCCTTAAGCTGTTACATCTCTTGTTTACAGTTACAGACGCAGCTGGTAACCAGCGTAGTGTGACCCGGCCTTAAGCTGTTTCATCTCTTTACAGTTACAGTTACAGACTATCTTTTTCCTGTTCTTACTAGCAGCTAACAACGAGCAGCTGGTAACCAGCTTAGTGTGACCCGGCCTTAAGCTGTTTCTTCTCTTGTTTACAGTTACAGACGCAGCTGGTAACCAGCGTAGTGTGACCCGGCCTTAAGCTGTTACATCTCTTGTTTACAGTTACAGACGCAGCTGGTAACCAGCGTAGTGTGACCCGGCCTTAAGCTGTTTCTTCTCTTGTTTACAGTTACAGACGCAGCTGGTAACCAGCGTAGTGTGACCCGGCCTTAAGCTGTTACATCTCTTGTTTACAGTTACAGACGCAGCTGGTAACCAGCGTAGTGTGACCCGGCCTTAAGCTGTTTCTTCTCTTGTTTACAGTTACAGACGCAGCTGGTAACCAGCGTAGTGTGACCCGGCCTTAAGCTGTTACATCTCTTGTTTACAGTTACAGACGCAGCTGGTAACCAGCGTAGTGTGACCCGGCCTTAAGCTGTTACATCTCTTGTTTACAGTTACAGACGCAGCTGGTAACCAGCGTAGTGTGACCCGGCCTTAAGCTGTTTCATCTCTTTACAGTTACAGTTACAGACTATCTTTTTCCTGTTCTTACTAGCAGCTAACAACGAGCAGCTGGTAACCAGCTTAGTGTGACCCGGCCTTAAGCTGTTTCTTCTCTTGTTTACAGTTACAGACGCAGCTGGTAACCAGCGTAGTGTGACCCGGCCTTAAGCTGTTACATCTCTTGTTTACAGTTACAGACGCAGCTGGTAACCAGCGTAGTGTGACCCGGCCTTAAGCTGTTTCTTCTCTTGTTTACAGTTACAGACGCAGCTGGTAACCAGCGTAGTGTGACCCGGCCTTAAGCTGTTACATCTCTTGTTTACAGTTACAGACGCAGCTGGTAACCAGCGTAGTGTGACCCGGCCTTAAGCTGTTTCTTCTCTTGTTTACAGTTACAGACGCAGCTGGTAACCAGCGTAGTGTGACCCGGCCTTAAGCTGTTTCATCTCTTTACAGTTACAGTTACAGACTATCTTTTTCCTGTTCTTACTAGCAGCTAACAACGAGCAGCTGGTAACCAGCTTAGTGTGACCCGGCCTTAAGCTGTTTCTTCTCTTTACAGTTACAGACGCAGCTGGTAACCAGCTTAGTGTGACCCGGCCTTAAGCTGTTTCTTCTCTTTACAGTTACAGACGCAGCTGGTAACCAGCTTAGTGTGACCCGGCCTTAAGCTGTTTCTTCTCTTTACAGTTACAGACGCAGCTGGTAACCAGCGTAGTGTGACCCGGCCTTAAGCTGTTTCATCTCTTTACAGTTACAGTTACAGACTATCTTTTTCCTGTTCTTACTAGCAGCTAACAACGAGCAGCTGGTAACCAGCTTAGTGTGACCCGGCCTTAAGCTGTTTCTTCTCTTTACAGTTACAGACGCAGCTGGTAACCAGCTTAGTGTGACCCGGCCTTAAGCTGTTTCTTCTCTTTACAGTTACAGACGCAGCTGGTAACCAGCTTAGTGTGACCCGGCCTTAAGCTGTTTCTTCTCTTTACAGTTACAGACGCAGCTGGTAACCAGCGTAGTGTGACCCGGCCTTAAGCTGTTACATCTCTTGTTTACAGTTACAGACGCAGCTGGTAACCAGCGTAGTGTGGCCCGGCCTTAAGCTGTTTCTTCTCTTTACAGTTACAGTTACAGACGATCTATTTTTGTTTACAATCTGACTTTGGTTAAAAATTCATTTTAAGGTAATAAGCTGTTAAATTACAATTCACATTTAAAACCGTTAGTACCGGGGGGGCCGAGCTTTGCTCGGGGAAGGCCAGTTAGTTTGTTTAGATGACTTGGAGTAATATATCACCACTTCCCCCTACTGATAATCAAATTTGTAAACTCATTTGCCTCTTTTCTACATTTTTAAGGTCCCTCCAGTTGTTACTTATAGCTCAATGTCCCTTTGATTTATTTTACTATTCTATATGTAATATTCACTCAAATATTTTAATCTCTGCTCCCAGGAAACCACATGTTAATAATCATAAACAACATGAGTATTACTTTGATAGTTCCCTGGTTGATTATTAACAGCTGTTACAATTCTTTTGTTTTGATTTGAAACTCCATAAGGCCAATGTTAATTCGTTTAACTTTTCTTTTTAGTTTTTTTACATTATTTGATTTTTCCTGGGGATAAGGCCTGTCTAGAACTTATTTTTATCCCAGAAATTAGTTATTTCAAACATTTGAAGGAAATCGTTGGAGCCGTTTTTTAGATCAGTGTCGCAAGCAAGCAAGCGAGCAAGCAAGCAAGCAAGCAAACCTTAATCATATTAGAGTATAGGATAATGCAAGTTGGTCAGCACTGGACCTTTGAAAGCGCCCTCTAGAAATAAATCAAAGGCTAGGGAGGCGAAGCCCTAAACGAAATGACTTTTTTAATTACCATTCGCCGGTGCGCTAGTTCACAAGCTTTAAAATGACACCTCAATCGTAAAAAATCGGTTAAGTAGGACGGGTGAAAATGGATTTAACAGAGAAAACCCTTATAGTATTAAGCATATAGAGAAAATTAGTGACAGCCTTATTGAAAAGTATTTTACAAAGCGAACGCCGCCCCTGCAACATATACAGAGCCACGACCGCAGATAATTATCGTAAAAATATTCCAAGATCCATATAAAATATACTTCGTAAAGGTCTGCACAGTCAATATCTTTAAGCTTTTCTAGCTAACCTCATAAAAACAGCTGTAAGGTCACATGATCACCAATCCAATCTGCAGTATTGTGGAAACACGATAGTTATCGTACGCGTACCATAATTTTCATCGTCATTGTAATTAAAATAAACACTGTTTAACTGCTTACATACTTTGATCAGCTTTTATTTATCAACAAGTGCGTTTATGGACATATTAAATTCAGTCGGCTGGTCTAAAACATGTGCGAATTGCTGGATTTGGTTTTCATGACGGATGAGAGTTATAACCTGATATTCTATTGTTTACAAAACAAACGTTGTTTTGACATTTGGTGGCGCCCCTTAAGTATCCATAGAGAAATAACAGGGCTATTGACATCAGCATTATTGTTTACTCTGAGGTCAAGGAACGAAACTAAATGTATGGGATATCACCACTTAAAGGGTTATGTGTACACTATAGATTGTGTCAATTAATACCATAATAATTGCAACATATGAGACAAAATATTACCTTCTTCTTCGGTTCAGCCTGAATCGACTTCGGTAATTGCAATATATGCGGTGCATCGTTGAAAGATATTGTGATTTTCTCTAAGTCAGCTGATTCCCTTTGTCTGTTCTTAGATACACAATATACGTGTTTTAATAATCAGCTGGTTAGAGAAAGTTAAAAAAGTGATCAAATAGGTTTTAAAAAGTTCTTTCTTTTTATTCTAAATTAAATTATTTAAAAAATGTAAGTAGATTGTGCAAATATAGAGATTGATCTTTCGTTTAAAACAAACTACGTGTAAAACAGTTCAGTGGAAACCTCAAGTGAACTGACCAAAGGAGTGCAAAGTTTAAATTTTACGCCTTGTTAAATTGCCATAGTACAACTTTTAATCTCGTTTTTTAAATATTTATCGACCAGATACCAACATGTAAGGTAAAATTTGCAAATATAGGGCTTATTTCCTTTCATTTGACACCATCCGCGTGTAAATTGGTCCAGTGGGAAGTCTCACACGTTCTTCCGGAAGATTTTTAATTTTGTGTTTTAATATATAGGATTTTTATTTTTATTTAAAGTATTATAATAATTTTCTTAAATATTTTCTTTAGTAGCATGATACGTGTTGTTACAAATAAACAGGATAGGAATACGTCTTACAACCTTACAAAGTATATTTACACTTATACAATACGGTAAAATATACACAAAATATGTATCCTGCTCATTTTCTTAGTAAAATTACAGATACGCATATTTTTGCATAAAACACAAATGCGTTACTATTCATCTCTTTCACACCCTGAAACTTTCTTCTATTTACTAGGTTTAATAACAGTAGATTCTCTCTAAAAATTAATCCTATCCTTCTAATACGAGCAATGTCTGTGTGTCTGTTTGTTTTCATAATCTATCTCGTAATCCAGAGGAAGGATTTTGCTTAAACTTTGGAATTAGGGGCTTTTGGAGCAAGAAATTCGATTTGGAAAAACCTCAACCCCGGTAAAAAGCATATTTTCTTGAACAACTTTTGAAAATTGGAAATTGCTAACATTGGAAAATGGAGTTTCAAATAAAAACAAAAGAATCGTAACAGCTGTGAATAAATAACCAGTGTCAACTGCCAAAGTAACACCTACACAAGGTAAAGTATAAACAAATAATTTGTTGAAAACGGTAAAAAGAATGATTGAATAAAGATTGAATATAGAGTGGACGTCTTTTTTACTCACGAAACGAATCAAACCGGTACTAGTTAGTTGATAAGATCAGCATTAAATCCCTAACGTGGGGTCTCTCGGGTTTCTCCTCCTAAAGATAGAAAGAGCTAATCCATGAGTCATCCTAGTTAATTTGAACTCATTAAACTCTTGTTTATTAATAGCAAGCGACACCCTGGTACAGCCCAGTTTGTTTAGTTACGTCATGAAAGCTAATTTAACATTCTAGAGGTGTCCAGTTGACTTTACATAACCTATATAGAGCAGCGCCCTTGACGCCCGCGCGGCCGGCCATTGTGCCGACTCGATCCTTATCTGTCCCTATCTCAATGATTCAAGGATCAAATAATCATAATTTGTATTAGTGGGTTGATGTTGGATGTAGTCGGGATTAATTTTATAGGCATACATTCGTATTATATTGTTTCTAGGGCAAGGCCACCTTCCGTCAATCCGTGCGTTGATATCTCTCTAGTTTTCTGCATAACAGTAATTTAACATGTCAGTTTTTCACACTTCCTATTATCTTTCCTCATGCGGTTTGTTTTGTGAGGATTTTAATTTGCTGTGCACACAATTCGTAGGGCGAACTGATTTTGGTCTCATAACCATGATTAAACATAACTAGCAAACCATATGTTTGTATCTTTAATCCCAGCTGTTCTGCTTCTTTTGTTTTGATTTGCTGTCCAATGTTATTTAAATGGGCCAAAACCATACTTTGAGGGCTTCCCAAGGGTTTCTGGTTCCACGCACTGACTTGAGACCCCCAAAAGGCACATCTATACGTTAAGGGCTTTCAAACGACACGTAAACCATCAAAATCGACCCAGTAGTTTGGCCATAATCTTCTGCACAAAAATCGCCTTATTCTTTTAATATACTGATGATATGATATATGCTTTATTTAAATACACAGACAACCAGTGTTTTATTATAATTATGAACAACGTCATCAAAAGAGAATTGATAATCTTAAAATTAAATATTTTTGTATAGGTTTGTTATAAATATGTTTATAGGTACTTTTTTGTATATAGTTCTCTTATTACAGTTCTTAATAGAAGCAACCCTTCAAGTAGTTTAAGTTGTGTTAAAAATTTAACAAATAAAACTCTATAAGTTAATTAATTTATATTATATTACCTATAAACTATTTGGATATTTTTAGTATATTTCCTCGCATTTTAAAATGTCTTTCTGTTTATAACAACTCTTGAAATTATGAACAACCCTTTCTTCGGGAAAAATGTTTCAGGTGATTTGTTGCAATAACATTAGAGATTTGAAATTGTTAAGTGAGTGGGTAATGAGACTCATAACGAAACGCTAATTGAAAAATTGCCTCATTTCATAAACTTTGATAATATACGTCAGTTTGAGTATGAATTATTCTGAGGAAGGGAGTTATAATATTTTCTATTTTCCAACCTGCTAACCTAATTAACGAGCTATTAATAATGCTAGAGTTAACTGATGTTGGACAATTAGAAATACACTGAAACTAGGCCTAAAGCACAGTCCAAATGCATGCACCTTTCAATCTTAAAAATATGCACAATATCGTGCAGTTTAAAGTTTGCATGTCAGTTTGCGTCATATCTTCGACTCACACTTCCGTCACCAGACACCCCGAGTGTTTGCTATGCTAATAGGCTTCGCCAGCCAATCAGCACCTCGCTGTGAGTGACCGTGTTTAATTGATTGTTTATGAGCGGTTATCTCTGTCATAACGACTTCCCCGCAGTGGCGAGGCATTGCAGACCAGCGGTCTTCTGTTATCACTAGAGCCATTATCACTAGGCTGGTATTGCAAAGTGTTCGTAATAATTATCCCTCTGAGTGTTTCCAATTGAATGTACAACAAACTGAGATAATGTTATAAAGCTGAAAGTTTGTGTTTGTTCATTTGTTTGTGGCTCAATCACGCTCCAATTACTGAACCGATTGAGCTGATATTTAGTAGGAAGATAGCTAATGTCCTAAAGTAATATATAGTCCTATTCACGTTTTAAAATTTCATGTTTTTTTAGGGCTTTGCCCCGGTGGCCTCTAAACTTCCCATGTTAATGTGATGGGTACTAACATTTTCTGGATCTGATGATAACTAAAATAGGTGTTCTGTATTTGAGATTGTTAACAAGATTTTGAGTTTATGAATTTGTTTATAATTTAATTTACACTTTTGTTGCACGATTAACCACGAAGGTATCTGTATCATAATAATGCTGGGGAAACTTAAATCAAATTTGTCTCAAAGTTCGAAAAAGTCCTATTTAATAAAGTGGATAGAAGTCAGGAAACTTAAATACGGATGAAAATTAGAAGGTTTCAACAAGCTCGCAGCACTCAGAGCAGAAGAAACCCCAGAAGAACAGCAACTATAACGTAAAGAATAAGTTCAGTGGCAGGCCAGTTTGAGAGCAACTGAAATGACACTATGGCAGAACAAACATGCATGGTATCTACAGAAACTGTTGAGGAAGGTGAAGCTCGCAGCCGAGCGATTGCTGTAACCCATCGGCGGCAAACACTTACCATAATTATATGAGGGGCGTCTTTGAAATTGATGTCTTGGAATACGACGCAACTCTTAGTCAGTTATACATCATCACCAACAATCTATATTATTAAAATAATGTATTGATTTTTTCAGCGATTTTTGGCCCTTACAGCTATTATTTTAAATATATATTAGATATCAGTCGAAAGCTCTTACCCTCTAGATGTGCCTTTGGGGGTTTGAAAAAACAACCGCGTTCAGGACTTCGCCCCACAAGCCTTCAAAGTTACAATTTTAATCTTAGGCTGTAGTTATATTTTATTTAGGTAGTCAGCGAATCAATGTAAACTTTTCAAAACATAAGGCTTTACGTATGCTAGATATCCGAGCGTAGAACGGGGCATCAGCTAGTTAATTTTAAACAAACACTCTACTGACGTTTGCATACAACAATATAACACCAATTGAATCTCGAGAACAACCGACGCTCCAAATGTCAAGTTGTCAAATCTAAGGTGGGACGATCTGGAAGATTATCGGTGGTGCAAGAGTCTCATCATACGTGTAATGCTGACCCACTTAGGCCGACCACACCCTCCGTCCTACAGCAACTAGCTTCCGCGACCTCGGCTGAGGTCGTCACGTGACCTCCAGTCGACACTGACCTCAGCCTCGGTTTGAGGCACCTCTCTGCTTACACTTCCTTCCGGCCTGGACCGCAGACGGTGATGTGTGAAGCGTGAGTGACAACTTTGCCTTGTCTTATTGGATCACGGTGGCGATGGGAAGTAGTGTGAAACAAGTTGGTTGTAACGTTAGGCCAAAACCATATACTCTTTGCTAACTAGGAAAGGCTATTCGAAATTGGTTGGCGGCTTTATGTGAGGGGTTAGGCCAGTTCAACATTGGTTATCCTCGTACGAGTGAGGGGGAGGGGAACTCAACAATCGTAAATAAAAATCATTGTCCTATGACCCCTCATTCTAAAAGTCTTAGTAGACTAGAAAAATATCGCAATGAAAACTAAAAATTTGACCACACAAAAAACAATTTCGCACGTAGCACGCTGACGTGAGGGAAGTGAATTTCCACATAAAAATCTATAAAAACTCAAAATCAGTTAAAAACATACATTTATTCCAATTTTTATTCAAATCTTAAAATATTGATTTTTTGGCTGTTCTGATGCTCCTGGTTCTCTATACCTGCAATGCTGGGAATACGATTTTGCGCATTATAAAGTTAGGAGAAGGTCCAGTCAGGCTTTAAAGTAGGCGTGAGGTTGTTGGGGATGATAAAAGTACACCAACAACTGAATAATCTTTTCTCATGCAAAACCCTAATAAAACAACGTACTGTGTTTAGTTGATACACATTTTCTTTAATAACTCGGTAAATACTTATGCTAGAATGACGAAAAAGGGCTTAAAAGTTTCACCACACTAATCGTTAATTTCACATCCAAGGCTTTTCTGACCCTTTTTGGGTCCAAAAACTGTAAATTTGAAAGATTAATCGCCCAAAAAGGGGTTTAGAGTTTTCCGATTGTTTTGCCCAACGAACTTGTCCAACATATTATAGAAAGCATCGTCCCTACCAAATTTGAAGTAAATCTGACCAAAAATGCGACCACTAGGGTGCATAAAAACATACATATATATGTGTGTATGTCTATATATATATATATATATATATATATATATATATATATATATATATATATATATATATATATATATATATATATATATAATTTTGAACGAACCCCCAAAACGTGTTCAGGGGGTCACGTTCGGAACTTATATGGTGGTCCCGGGCTTAAGTTTCACCGTGCGTGTCATGCTAATAGTTCACTTTCCATAGAAAATTCACTAAAAATCTCAGAATCCAAATTGCTGCAATCTCCTTCAGTAATCCTTTTTGCAACAACCTATGCTATAAGAGTATAAAATCTTTTTATATTTTAGGGTTGAAGGGAAATTTAAACTTTTAAATTATATCTTTGCATAATTTACAAAGTTGCAATACATATAATTACATATTACATTATTTCAAAGTTAAATCAAGATTTGAAAAAGATTGATTCAATTTTGTTTCCGACAAAAAAATAGCATAGTTGTAGAGAGCACATTTTTCTATTTTAGACGGTAATTCTGGAATGCTTATAATTAAATGGGAAATCCAGATTGGATCGTGTTATCGTGACAAAATCACAACATTTTCCATATCAAAAGCTCATTAGGATTCCTGCATTTCTGAAAACTCAGTAAGTTACCAATACTTCCCTCAGGGTTTCAACCCATTGTCCTTAAAGTTTATTTTTTATCTATGTTTGTTTTATCTGGGTGTTTTTGTTTGGTCAAGTGATTATATAATAATGTCAGTGTTAGTCCAAAAGGATCTAAAGTTTCCTCACAGAATGCAGCACAAACAATTTTTTTTCGCTTTTCGTGACTTTTCATGTTTAATTTATAACTGGGATCGTCAGGACAGTCATGAATCACAATAAGACTAGGTGTACGCTCATTCTTCCCGTAAGAGGATGAACGAAGACTGAATTTTTAAAGATATGTAGGCAGGTACTGGATTGGTAACACTCTTCTGTTATCCGTTTTAACTCCACAACAGCAAGAACAGATAATTAATAAACCAAACATTTTACTAATGGAATGGTAACACCATTCCCATATCCGTTTTAACTCCACAACGGCAAGAACAGATAATTTAGGACTAATGTAAATAAAAAATAGTACTGACTACTGGAGTGGTAACACCCTTCTCATATCCGTTTTAACACGACAGTACCTGGGGGCCCAGCTTTGCTCGGGGGAGGGCCAATCAGTCAGTTTAGATGACTTGGAGTAATATTTCATCACTTTCCCCTACTGATAATCAGATTTGTGTAACTCAATTGCCTCTTTTCTACATTTTTAAGGTTCCTCCAGTTGCTATTTATAGCTCAATGTCCTTTTCATTTATTTTACTACTCTATATATATAATCTTCACTCAAATCTTTTAATCTCTGTTCTCAGGAAACCACATGTTAATAATCATAAAAAACATGAGTATTTAAAAAAAACAACCTTTGACAGTTCCCTGGTTGATTATGAACAGCTGATAAAATTCTTTTGTGTTGATTTAAAACTCCATAAGCCCAATGTTAATTTTTTTAACTTTTCATTTTATTTTTTTTACATTATTTGATTTTTCCTGGGGATGAGACCTGTCTAGAACTTATTTTTATCCCAGAAATTAGTTATTTTGAACATTTGAAGGAAATCGTTGGAGCCGTTTTTGAGATTAGTGTCGCAAGCAAGCAAACATACAAGCAAACCTTACTCATATTAGAGTATATGATACCTGGGGGCCGAACTTTGCTCGGGGGAAGGCCAGTCAGTTTGTCTGGACTTGTCAGATGACTTGGAGCTTATTTCACCACTTCCCCCTACTGATAATCAGATTTGTATAACTCATTTGCCTCTTTTCTACATTTTTAAGGTCACTCCAGTTGTTATTTATAGCTCAATATCCCTTTGATTTATTTTACTACTCTATGTATGTAATCTTCTCTCAAATCTTTTAATCTCTGCTCTCAGGAAACCACATGTTAATAATCATAAACAACATGAGTTCCATGTGGTTCCATAAAATCAGATAATAAATCCTTTGAATGAAGATTACATGTAGAGTGGTCATATCCAGAATGACTCAAAGGTGCATTATAATAACAACTGTTGTGACCTCAAAAATGCTCGTTAGTAGGGTACATGGTGAAAAACAACTCCAAGTCATAAACAAGATTGACCTTTCCCTAGCAAAGCTCAGTCCCAGGTAGTACTTAAACTATATGAGTATAACTTTGAGAGTTCGCTGAAAGATTTTGAACAGCTGTTATGACTCTTTTGCTTTTATTTTAATCTCCAAAAGCCCAATGTGATTTTTTCAATTTTCCATAGCGGCTTTTTACATTATTTGATTTTTTTGGGGGATGGGACATGTCTAGAACTTATTTTTAACCCAGATATCAGGTTTTACAACACAAGTAGTTGGAAGGACACATTAGTTATTTTTTAAGAAAATCGTTGGAGCCGTTTTTGAGATAAGAGTTGCAAGCAATCAACCAAGCAAGAGAGCATGCAAACCTTACTCATATTATAGTGTAGGATAGGATTGAGTCAAAATAATTCAACATTTGTATTGATTGACTATAACATATTTTTACTCTTAGGCACATAGAATGTACACGAGACAGGGACAATGATTCTGGATTCTAGCATGTTTGAAGTTCTGCATACAGACGGCCAGGGCTGAATTTAGGTCTGTACAGGCTCTGGTCTACACCCTAAATGCAAGTGCGGGCCCTTACCAGCCCGGCCAACTTTCCTGTTTGATTTATATAATATAACCTACGCTTATATCATGTTCTACAGATGACGTTGTGCATTTACTTAAATTTCAAATTGCTAAAATCCGTATTGCTGCCTAGTGTATATTAACGTTGTCATGGCAAGATATTATTAAGTGATTTTCATTATCTAAATACATAAAACAAAGTCGGGATTGTATGTTAGTTATTTAGTTTCATCAAACAGCTGTTATAAGGATGATATCTAAACATACTTGAAAAGAATATAAACATATGTTTATTATAGACATAATAAATCTATTTGAATAGCAACTCATTTTCAATACCGAAGCAAGCTCTATATAAACATAGGCAAGTGAGCGTAGCTAACGAGCTCATCTTGAAAAAGAACGAGAATCTTTGACATAAAACAAATTCAGTGACAATAGGACAGAATAATGTCTGTCTGACCAGCTAGTAGTACTCAACCCGTACGCTGACCCGAACTCCCGAACGCTTATCCAAGGATCATCTTTCCTCCATAAATTTAACAAGGCAACTTTTAAAGCCAGCGAGGCGGAGCTCTAAGGTTGGGGTTAAAAGAAAATAACAACAATTTTTTGTATAATTGAAAATTTGCTATAATTACTAAAAAAGGTGTAAATAATAACAAAGAAAATTGTCCTGTGCGGTGGAGGTCTATGGTTGAGTAGGACGGCGTATCAAACGTGGGGACATCTTTCAGGAGATGCTGCTTTAACAAAATAAATCCAACGAATCATACGTTAAAATTAAACGTTGGGAGTGATAGTAAAGGCAGAGCCCTGAGGTAAGAACAAAGAGGTATCCATAATATTTTGGTACCCAACAACGTAGTATATAGGTCTGGAGCAGTTTTGAGGAGCCGCTTTCGAAATCTTTGGATTTTTTATTTGGTGGTTTATATTAGGTTTCTAATCAAATATACCACCTGACTTTTTAGAAAAATTTGGGTTCAGAAATTACAGGACTTAAGAGATCCCAAACTTCAGTTTTTTTACCTTTCTTAGTACCATAAACTTTAAATATTTTTAGCAGGTTTCAACAGTTTTATCTCATTGCCATAAAAAGCTCTAAAAGATTAAAAATTAGTACTCCAATCCACACACGGTTAAATTAGTATTTCGTTAGTAGGCTATTCGGCTAATGGTTGTGGAGAATATTTCAATTTCCATTCAGCAGTAAACTAAGGATATTGTCCGATGTTATTCTTATAAGAAATAACAAACATATATCTCTTGTATACTTATTAATTTTATTAAAACTTGGTGTGTTAGCATTGACCAATAGAGAATATTCGTCCCAGGACAACCTTAAAACTGGTCTATACCAGTTTGGATGCTGACATTGGGTACAGCAAATGAAATTGTCATTACATATGAAGTTTTTTGGATGTCCATTATGACAAACTTCCCTTTCACTTTTGGTCCCTCCACTTGCAGCGGCTCGGGGCGGAAACTTAGGGGTTCGTCCCCAACCTGAGAATGTATGGTCCCTGGCTGTTGTACATGGATACCCCATCCGTTGAGTTGGCCAGTTGGAGGGCAGAGCGGGTCCACATTGAGCCTGATCACAGCTGTCACAAGGCACGGGAGTTGGTACTCTGAAAGGCCAATTTGGCTGCCTGTCCCATCCCACCCTTTCCTTTCCTGCTATATCCTAACCTTCTGGTAACCTGCGCAAAATTCCCGCTTATGGAAAACGTGCCTATAGCAGCTATGCTGGGGTTTCCTAATCTAGCAACAATGAATAGAGAATATGCGGAATACGTTTCCGTCCAACCCTGGAGGGTGAGGTGGAGCAATTAACCTCTTAAAACCACTGTGTGTACCTAGCAAATTAGATTAAACTGATTGCGTTTATTTGGTCACATGTCCTAGCTCCTGTTCACGCTTTTTTAAGACTCGGGCAATGACTAATATATTTTTGGTACCTTATGGTTTTCGACGTGTTTTAAATATATAACCTGAGAGAAAAGTTGCCAATAATTATTAGACCTATTAATTTCCAGCTCCAAAATCAGGGAGTTAAACATACAGAAACATACTTGTTTTAAACCCATTTAATGTAAAAAAAGGTATTCAATTATTTATTTATATAGCAGTATCTTATAAAATTCATACCTTAAATTTAAAAATGTTTACATCATTAATATATGTTAGTTTGAATTTAAATACACAAGCTACTGAAATCGCAGCACGAGAGATTTAAAAGCAAAATCCAACATCTACATTAATGACAATTTTTCAAGAGGGCAATCTGTCTACATCGTAATTAGTTGAACAATGTAGACGGTTGGGATTACGGAGTTTTGGACATCTTGATTGTTTATGAAAATCAATATTAACCACAGAAAATGCAAACAAATATAAACTGTAACCAGACTATTTTACTGACCGGTAGATTACAAAACTTTAATCCCATGTCATTAGGTGACAGTGAGGCTTATTTGGTACATTACATGTAATAAAGATAGTTTGCACGTATGATAGTTTAGTAAGTCTGCCATCAAGTAATTTGTTCACAATGTAAAGAAAGTACTATAGGTCGACAACACGCTTGATTATCAATCACAGTCAGTCGTGTTACAGAGTTATACTGTCCCAGTAATTCAAAAATTCCAAAACCTATTGTATTAATTTATCATCACTAGTCCAAACACTTAGCTTTTACTTCGAAGTTTTCCAGTAAAAAATAAACTGATAATAAATCTAAATATATACAAGCATTGTTTCAAACACGACAAAACACTATTAATTTACATAACACTCTCATTTTAAACTATTTCGAAATAAAAAAAATTGATGGAACAAAACATAACCAAATCCATAGTTTTGGTTATGTTTACATTTGAGTAATTTATAAACAAATATGCAGTGTTTCCACTCTACGGTAAAAATATGCCACGCACTGATACAAAAAATCCCACTTTATCCCAGACTCTCCCTTATAGTATCCCTCGTCATATCCCACACTTTCCCACTGTTTTGTTAAACATTGCAACACAATTAATGTTAAATATTATAAGATTATTGAATAATGTATTAGTACAATATTTATACCGTTAGATAGAGCTTATTTAGATCTACTAATTACCTATAGGTATTTTACATTTTAGTACCTCAAAGGATTTTGAGCAATGCGACATAGGTTAAATGATACGGTGAATTAACTAAATTAAATAATTTATTTACGTGAGAGGTACTAATATTTTTAATGGTAGTACTAAAGAGTACGAAGTAGGTACTAAATAATGGCAAATAGTTTGCTTGTTAATTCCAACATGGCTCGGCCAGCGAAATTGACATGATTCAGTGTTCGTTCTGTGACGTTTATAAAATCATAATAGGTGCGGACAGCGAGGTTAAAAATGGGAAACCCCGCAACTGCCAGTACGGCGAGAAAATCCACTAGAAGTGCTACTGCTAAGGTGCTCTGGTCGTAAGTTGTAAGCAAACTATCAGACGTAATGCCGATTTCAAAAAAATCCCACTTTATCCCACAATCCCATTTTATCCCACAAGCAGTCAAAATATCCCATATAGGGGATAAAAATCCCTCAAGTGAAACACAGACAAATCCCAGCTGACATTTTAAAGACAACCATAGTCAATAGCTTACTACGAAAACCAATTCAACTACTGAATATCAAACACTAAAATTAGTTTTAATAATTATTAATAATCCAAAATAAAATACAAATGCTGTGTTAAAACATCCCTTTGGTATCCCAAATGACTCATTCAAAATTTCATTAAGAAATGTTTTACAGTTATTTAGTATTTCGATAATACACCCACACACACACACACACGCACACACACACACCCACACACGGCCACTGAAACTTCTTCATCAATACAGTGATTCACTTCGTTCATCAATAATATTTTTTCTGTGGTACGACCTTTTCCCTTTGGGTCAACTTTATTTTTTAACTAAGACCTTCAAAGTATAAGATTTATAACCATTTTCTCTATTTGAAATCGTTATTGTTTCCCACCCCACCCCTCCTCCTGCAGGTTAAAGATGGAATACTGGCCTTAGTTAATGTAGTCTCTCATGACTTAAGAGGTTGCTGCAAACAAATTTTGAATATCTTAAGAGTCTTCATCACCGGAAGTTGCCAGACGCCATCTTTGAGTTTTGTTCCATAAGGCCAATGTTAACTTTGTGCCTAAATTACTCCTCACCTGATCATCACATACAATTCATTTCGGTGTCAAATTAAAGGTTTTGTCGTCCTCTAGGGAAATACAATGTCGAATTCCTTAATTTGGGTATGATAATTTCATAATAAATACTTTAATTTTGAACTGAAACATTGTACATGTTCACATTAATTAGTAACAAAATCCAAATTAGACTATTGTATTTCCCTAGAGGACGACGAAACCTTTAATTTGACACCAAAATTATTTGTTTGTGACGATCAGGTGAGGAGTAACGGAGGCACAAAATAACACAAAATTGGCCTTATGGAACAAAACACCAAGATGACGTCCGGCAACTTCCGGTGATGAAGACTCTTAAATAGCAAAAAGTTAAGAAATCGGGGTGGATCTAACTTTCAAGCCACTAGCAGACCCTATGGGGCTCTAGTCACGTATTTCGCGGTTCTACCCAGCGAGCACAGAATGAACAGAATGAACAGAATTTATTCTGTGCTCGCTGGTTCTACCTGCTTCTCCCATAAGACTAATGTTAACTTTCAAAATTTGAAATTGAATTTAATGCTGCCCCTCCTTTAACCGATAACTTTAAATAGTTTATATAGCCTCAATTTAATGATCAAAAAGATCCTAGCGATTTCAGTGAGCAAAATGTTGATATCACCAATAGTCAATCCATGACAAAAATCGCAAATCTATTACACGAATTCCCTACGGAATTTCTTGTGTACAGCAAAACTCTGTTATTTATGAACCGATTTTGATGATTGAGGTGTCAAATTAAAGGAGTTTCTCTAGAAGTAGAAGTCGTGGATTAATTTTTGTCTCCCTCAGTTCAATATGCTTTGCCCCATTGGACTTTAAAGTTTCCATGTTATTCTTATGGGCAATAGGTTTAATGGATCAGAAACAGATGTAGTTGCAGTAGGAATTTAAATCAGCTGTTCTTTCCTGAATTCTTTGTACGAAGCACAGGTAATCAGCTAGTATCGAATATTTTTTGATGTTTTTAACCATTATTATTTGATATATTACAGTTCTGTTCACTAAATTCGTTAGGTATTTTGTTGCTATATAAAATTGGTGAGCACTTTTTCGTCTACAACATTTAGAGGTTGTGACGTCACGACCAGAACCACCGAATCATCAACCGATTGTTTGTTTGTTTTATCGAATGAACTTTCAACTACGATTGTTATTGTTTTGTGGTGGAAAAGCATAAATGGTGATTCGATTAAAATTCAAGCAGATATAAGTTAAATCAAAAGTTGTGGATACAGTGTTAAATTGGATCTAAAAATTGATGTACGTGAACAAACAACTAGGTTGCAGTTCACGACAAAATTATAGTAACCTAACTTAACCTAACTCCGCAGAGCGCTGTATGGTGGCTGTTAAATGGATCTAAAAATGGATGTACGTGAACAAACAACTAGGTTGCAGTTCACGACAAAATTATAGTAACCTAACTTAACCTAACTCCGCAGAGCGCTGTATGGTGGCTGTTCGTTGTGCAACATAATTACAAATAAAGGGATTAGTATAAGTAGATAAAAGTCAAACCTAAAAAAGTTAACAAAAAAAGTGAGATTTAACCCCGAACAAATTAAAGTAATCTTTAAAACACATTTCAGATTTCAAAAAGTAAACATCAAAAGTAAAATTTGAACACGGGACCGCACGATCGTGGATCTGACGCCGTATCCACTGGGCTACCGAGGCCTGCCGCCTTAGCCGAAAGTTTCAATACATCAGGCAGTGAGCAACGATTCATTCGATAAAACAATCGGTTGGTCGGTTGATGATTCGGTGGTTCTGGTCGTTCCGTTTCATATTGTCGTGACGTCACAACCTCTAAATGTTGTAGACGAAAAAGTGATCACCTATAAGGGTGGAGCCATAAATTAATAATTTTCATAATCCGTTGAGGCAATAGGGATTTGAACGTCAACATTGATATTATGAGAGAAGTTAGAAAAAAAGGGAAGGAGCCCCCTCACATTTAACACATTTAACTAACAGTTGTTTTATTTTTATTTTTTAGATAGCGCTTATTTGTTCAACACCCTACTACAAATTATATTTGGAGTAAAATGAAAAGGTGAGATCGATTTGGAACACTAATGTAATTTAGAGTTTCAAGCTTCTACTATTATTTATTACCAATGGAAATTTTACCATCTCATGGAAAATTAAATGTTAATATTAATTGAAACTATGAACCAAAAGTATACAAACCAGGCCATCCCTGTTGGCAGCCAAGGTACATTAGTACAACTCTTCCCCTCTCAGACCCTTATTAAAAATAAAATAAAAATATAAACTAGGCATACTAACATTGACATCAATCTACATTTAATAAAATTGGCTTTACATTAAATACAACGATTCTAATACAAATTTGGAAATTAAAATATCCATCAAATTCAAACAATAAATATAAAAAAAATTAAATTGTATGTTTGAAATATTTAAAAAGTAAAATTAACTTTAATAAAATTGGAATAAAAATTGTTAACACATTACCTGATGATTGGAAGAATAAGTGAACAAAGCTTTAAAAATAAGGCTAAGAATATTTTATTAAATCACTACCCCTATTTAACTGATGACTGTTTTAAAAATAATGTTTGGGCTCAGAAAAAAATTAATTATAAATGTGGTAATGTGTCTAAATTTATTGTTTGATTTGATATTGCCAATTAATAGTTTAAATTCTAAAGACAATGATGTTTTTTATTTATTTATATCGAGTTATCAGATCCCCAACCTCGCATCCAGGGGTGTTCCCAAGCGAAGTGGGGGGGCGGTGGGTGGGGAAATGACATTGATATCATCTCTTCGCTCCTCTCTCTCTCTCTCTCTCTCTCTCTCTTAGTCACCGCGGGTTGTCTGTGTTTTTGTCCTAGACGATTTCTAGCTGAAACACGATATTTCCCTTTCCTAGTTCGCGGAAGTGATCAGATTTTTTCCGGTTGTATTAATAAAACTGGATCATAATTATAATTGACATACAAGGATAAGTTTATTTTAAAGTGCAGTCGAGCTGAATCTGACTAATTGTCACTCTCTACTAAGCCACTCCATACTTAGTTACTCCACAACATAGTCACTACCTGTTCCATCCGGATCATAGTCACTACTTATTTCATCCTCAACAAAAACACTACTTAGCCAATCCCTACTCAGTCACTCCACAACATGGTCACTACTTATTTCATCCGTAACATAGTTACTACTTAGCCTATCCATACTCAGTCACTCCACAACATGGTCACTACTTATTTCATCCGTAACATAGTTACTACTTAGCCAATCCATACTCAGTCACTCCACAACATGGTCACTACTTATTTCATCCGTAACATAGTTACTACTTAGCCTATCCATACTCAGTCACTCCACAACATGGTCACTACTTATTTCATCCGTAACATAGTTACTACTTAGCCAATCCATACTCAGTCACTCCACAACATGGGTGCTACTTATTTCATCCGCAACATAGTTACTACTTAGCCTATCCATACTCAGTCACTCCACAACATGGTCACTACTTATTTCATCCGTAACATAGTTACTACTTAGCCAATCCATACTCAGTCACTCCACAACATGGGTGCTACTTATTTCATCCGCAACATAGTTACTACTTAGCCTATCCATACTCAGTCACTCCACAACATGGTCACTACTTATTTCATCCGTAACATAGTTACTACTTAGCCAATCCCTACTCAGTCACTCCACAACATGGTCACTACTTATTTCATCCGTAACATAGTTACTACTTAGCCTATCCATACTCAGTCACTCCACAACATGGTCACTACTTATTTCATCCGTAACATAGTTACTACTTAGCCTATCCATACTCAGTCACTCCACAACATGGTCACTACTTATTTCATCCGTAACATAGTTACTACTTAGCCAATCCATACTCAGTCACTCCACAACATGGGTGCTACTTATTTCATCCGCAACATAGTTACTACTTAGCCTATCCATACTCAGTCACTCCACAACATGGTCACTACTTATTTCATCCGCAACATAGTTACTACTTAGCCTATCCATACTCAGTCACTCCACAACATGGTCACTACTTATTTCATCCGTAACATAGTTACTACTTAGCCAATCCATACTCAGTCACTCCACAACATGGGTGCTACTTATTTCAGCCGCAACATAGTTACTACTTAGCCAATCCATACTCAGTCACTCCACAACATGGGTGCTACTTATTTCATCCGCAACATAGTCACTAGTTAGCCAATCCCTACTCAGTCACTCCACAACATGGGTGCTACTTATTTCATCCGCAACATAGTTACTACTTAGCCTATCCATACTCAGTCACTCCACAACATGGTCACTACTTATTTCATCCGTAACATAGTTACTACTTAGCCAATCCATACTCAGTCACTCCACAACATGGGTGCTACTTATTTCATCCGCAACATAGTTACTACTTAGCCTATCCATACTCAGTCACTCCACAACATGGTCACTACTTATTTCATCCGTAACATAGTTACTACTTAGCCAATCCATACTCAGTCACTCCACAACATGGGTGCTACTTATTTCATCCGCAACATAGTTACTACTTAGCCAATCCATACTCAGTCACTCCACAACATGGGTGCTACTTATTTCATCCGCAACATAGTCACTACTTAGCCAATCCATACTCAGTCACTCCACAACATAGTCGCTACTTACCCACTCCCAACTTATCACTCACTATCTTACTTGCTCACTCCCAGCGTACTTAAAGGCTTCATTAAAATGACAACATATAGAGTTACGAAAATTAAACTATTTTTAAGCTCAGTTAACCTTTCAAAATCATTAGTTAGAGTACATATTTACAATTATTATTGAATATACTAATTATTTTCAGGTCTTGTAAATTAGCACCAAGATTTTGGCTTCGGGATAGTTTAGTTATTTACATTGATGTTCAAATATTCAGTTTTTAGACTAAAAAAGTAAAAAAAAATGAACCGGATGCATGCATGTAGCTTGGTATAGTTTTATCATTCTTGTCGTTCTCAGTATAGTACTCCCACACCTACTTTTACTCCTGACTGAACCTCCTACTACCCACATAGAGCACAACATTAGTATCATATCATTGCAGATAAATATAACCACGATCTGGTTTTATAAATGCCTATTATGCGTAAAAAGATGAGTGATTTTAACCAACAGTAACTTGACATTAGCTACACTATTTTCATCACACTTTACAATATAATTGTTGGTAAAGACAAAAATTATACTTAGCGAGTAAAAACCCATTTCTTAGACGGATTGAATAACATGTTGATATCCAACTCCTAGACATCAAAGCGTATCCTGCGTTCTCAAACGTCTGTTATGTCGCCAGATCTAGGAAGCAGGAAAACGCACGGTGAACGCAATCAGTAAAATTAACGTACATGCAGAAAACGAAAGTCAGTAGCGAGTAGCGTAGTTGGAGTCTGGGGGCACCGCGACCCGGTATCCTCCGTTGCCCAATGTTGCTTGTGTTGTTGCCGTGTCCTCCCACGCGTGGCGGGCTGCAAGCGTGACTGCCCCGGTGTATGGTGTTTAGAGATGTGCCATATTACATACTTACGGTATTAGTCACTACCAAATAATCTGCGGAAAATTATAAGTTTCAAAATCCTAATATTATTGTTTAAGTTTTATATTAGGGATGTTTAAGTACTCGTAGAGTGTGTACCAGTACTAAAGAATTCAAGTATTTCGGCCCACTATTTCAATACTCGACTAAAAATTTGTTTAAATTCTTGAATGTTCGAGCGAGTATTTCCTGCCGATCTCTTGTGGATCGTAACCGATTCCGAACTGCCAAACTTATTCATTGGCACTTATTCGCCTAAGGTGTATTCATTGGCAGTACGGCCGAAAATACGACCGAACCAATGTTTCCTTACAACTGGCTACATCCAAATACCTTATTTACGTGCTTGGTTTTAGCCGGGTTCTGCGACTAGTGTTCAATAATCATACACTTAGGAACATTCTAGTTATATTCTATCTAGTTTATCTTCGAACATGTTGGATTAAGAATCGGTGCCATAACAGAATAATGGTC
The DNA here is from genome assembly GCA_963675035.1 of Allygus modestus. Taxonomy (NCBI): domain Eukaryota; kingdom Metazoa; phylum Arthropoda; class Insecta; order Hemiptera; family Cicadellidae; genus Allygus; species Allygus modestus. The sequence goes on from OY776116.1 coordinate 15,690,953, forward strand.
GCTGGGGATGAAAGCCGACCGGAGGGGATACTAACTAAAGTAGCAACCGGCAACGTTAATAACAACCAGCAATTGGCAATTAACCAAAACCAGCAACGAGCAAACAACTAGCAACCAGAAAATATAAACCGGAAATCAACAAAAAATTATCAACCAACAACAAGCAATTAGCAGCAAAAACATCACTTAGCAAAATATACCCTCAACCAACAACTATATAGCAACCATCAATCAGGAACTACATCAACCTTAAATCAGCTACAAACCATCATCAACCAGCGAACATCAATTAGCATGAATCTACCCTCAACAAACATCTATACAGCAACCAGCACCCAGCCTACCGCGGTCTACATGGTTGATAGCCATGGTTGCGTCAAGGTAACGGAGGCAACAGAGTTATGAAACGCAGAATCTCCCATCGCATCACAGAAGCGAGAAATGAGTTGTCGATCCGAGGGAGATAACGTTGATGGTCTGACGGTGATGACATGACCGCCGCACGCCGGCACTAGACCACAGTTCAGTTGTGGGAGGGTTCCACCTTTTCACACTGGTGCTAAAGCTTTTTTAACTGATTCCATTTAAGAATATGAATGTACTGGTGAGAAAACTGCACGGTTAATTTTGCGAAAACGATCAAAACGCTTGACACTCGAATTACAAACACCATTTCCCCCACAACTGCAATTTTGGATGCCAGAAACATATAAATATTCATTTGCATCTCTTTTTTAGCGAATTTCCCCTATAGGGAAGAAGCTATTACCGTAGTCGGCATGGTAAGACCTAGGCCCGGGACCATGATAACTTTTCGTTTTGAGGTCCCCAGACCCCAAAAAACACCATTCGTTCAAAACTGTATATATATATATATATATATATATGTGTGTGTGTGTGTGTGTGTGTGTGTGTGTGTGTGTGTGTGTGTGTGTGTGTGTGTGTGTGTGTGTGTGTGTGTGTGTGTGTGTGTGTGTGTGTGTGTGTATGTGTGTGTGTGTGTGTGTCCGTGAGCACGATAACTCTCGTAAAAATTATCCGATTTTGATGAAATTTGGTATAAACGTGTAAAACAACATTTATGACTTTAAGTTCGAAAACCAGCCAGATTGCTTTATCCGAAGGGGTATTTTGGGGGGATTTTGTACCCCAAAAATGAGTTTTTTGAATTCTTTACACATAATTTTGGAAATAGTCAAATTTTAGTTTTTACTATTGGATTCAGCTTTAAAAAACACACAATTTGGTATTTTGATCATTTCTCTATGTCAATTGGTTACCAAGATATTGAAAGTGCTAAACACAGTACGTTGTCTAATGTTATTATTATGGAGGAAAATAAAAATTTTATATCTCGCTTATTTATGAACGAATACTGACGAAACTTGGTATACGGCTTCATCTGGTTGTGGACCATTGATATTTGCTAAAAAAAAACAATTTTTTGCAAAAAGGCTCCTGTAGCAGCAAACCTGCATACTCAGCCCCATGTTATTCTTATGGAGAATAAGTAACGTGTTATCTCCCTTAATTATGAAAATAAATTAATGAAATTTGGTATGTGGCTTTACCTAAATGAGTTATATTGATATTTGTATAAATCCCCATTTTTTGTTTTCCTTCCTTCAGCAAACCTGCATACTCAGCCGCCATGTTATTCTTATGGAGAATAATTAAAATGTCATAAATCGTTTATTTATGAATGTATATTGATGAAACTTGGTATGTGGCTTTATGTGGTATTAAGACATATATTATGCATTGGAAATTCGCTGAGTACGCAGGTTTGCTACGACGGGGGTATTATTTTTAAGTCATGAAGTAATAACCATTGAGTCAACTAACTTGGTGCAAAGCAACAATCAGCTGTTTATTTAGCTTCAGCGAGTGAACAAGTAAGTCACAGGAATACTTTTTCGCCCGCTAAACAGAAAACAGTTGTTTTACGATGTGTTTTTGCATAGAAAATAAGCACTTTTGGCGCGGTTGTACAAGAAAAACATTTACACTCTAAATGGGATTTGACAAATGCAAGTTAATTCTGCTAATACTATTTATTTTATTTTTGTATTAAGGTTTTTGTCTTAAGTCGTTGTAGTTTGATAAAGCTCATTTTAGTACATTTATAAGGACTTGTAGATGCAACACAGTTTTAAAAAACTAAAAAAGCAAAATCATAAGTTTATAGGTAATATTTTATTCTTTCATATTATGCTTTAACCTTAATTAAAGGGTTTATGTATCGGATGTAAAGAGAGATACTGCAAACCCTTTCCTAGGGGTGGACCGGAGCCTTAAATGAAATTACTAAAAGTATCCCAAACGACGTTTTTACTAAAAATATTTAAAATACCCCCATAGCAGCAAACCTGCATACTCAGCGAATTTCCAATGCATATTAATTTATCTTAATACCACATAAAGCCACATACCAAGTTTCATCAATATACATTCATCAATAAACGATTTATGACATTTTAATTATTCTCCATAAGAATAACATGGCGGCTGAGTATGCAGGTTTGCTGAAATAAGGAACACTAAAAATGGGCTTTTATACAAATATCAATATAACTCAACTAGGTAAAGCCACGTACCAAGTTCTATTAATTTATGTTCATAATTAAAGGAGATAACACGTTAATTATTCTCCATAAGAATAACATGGGGCTGAGTATGCAGGTTTGCTGCTACGGGAACTATCGGGCAAAAAATAGGTTTTTGTGCAAATATCAAAAGACCACAATGAAATGAAGCAATATACCAAGTTTCGTCAGGATAAGTTGATAAATAAGCGAGATATACAATTTTTCTTATCCTCCATAAGAATAACATTGGACAACGTACTGTGTTTAGCACTTTCAATATCTCAGTAACCAATTGACGTAGAGCAATGATTAAAACATCAAATTGTGCGTCTTTTTAAGCTGATTCAAATGGGAAAAAATAAAATTTTACTTTTTCAAAAATTGTATGTAAAAAACTCAAAAAACCCATTTTTGGGGTACAAAATCCCCCTAAAATACCCCTTCGGATAGGTCGATCCGTCTGGTTTTCGAACTTAAAGTCATAAATGCTGCTTTACACGTTTGTACCAAATTTCATCAAAATCGGATTTTTTACGAGAGTTATCGCACCCACGGACACACACACACACACATATATATATATATATATATATATATATATATATATATATATATATATAGACCGGGACCATGATAACTTTTCGTTTTGAGGTCTCCAGACCCCAAAAACACCATTCGTTCGAAACTGTATAGGCTATATATATATATATATATATATAGATATATATATACAGCTTCGAACGAATAGTGTTTTTGGGGTCTGGGGACCTCAAAACGAAAAGTTATCATGGTCCCGGGCCTAGGTCTTACCATGCCGACTACGGTAATAGCTTCTTCCCTATAGGGGAAATTCGCTAAAATCAAAAAAGTCCTAATAGAATATTTTCGACAAGATTTTCGATTTTAGATACATCTCTCCGAATCCATACATCAGCAGGAGTTGAATCAATGCGATTCAGAATCAGCGAGATAGCCCGATCGACACCAGTGGTCGGTTAGGTGTCAGGGCCTCGGCGACGACCTTGTACCTTCGTATAAGTGCCAGTTGCCCGCCGACCTCCGAACAATCACCGACCATCCAGCGCGCCGTGTTACAGTGCCTACACCTCCACCTGTCGGTGCCTACTACAGTGCCTACAGTGCCTACCAGTACCTACAGTACCTACAGTACCTACCTGTTCCTACAGTGTCTATCAGTGCTTCATAGTAAGTTCCAGTGCAGTGCGACTGTGTTGTGTGTTTTACCCAACGAGTTGTGTAGGTAGGTTAAACAATACTGTTATCCATGTGTATTTGGGAAGTGAGTGTCCGCTAAGCTGATATTCAACCGATTTGCAAAAGTAATTTTTAAATTATAAGTATCAGGTACGTCGTCAAGTGGTTAAACTATCATTGGGGCTTCGTCCTATTGTCACTCAAAGTTCCTAAGTTATGAGGAAGGTAATTTGTTATGAAACAATTACTTAATCATATTGCATTGACTGAGAGAGTTCGTTAAGTTGAAATTGCAGAACAAATATACGTCGACTGCATTATTTACGGGTGTTCATGTTAACGTCAACGCAGATTTTCTATTTGTTGTTGTTGTTTTTTTTTTAAGAGGTCGGATCTTAAATTTTTATATTGTATCCAGCAGTTTAAGGATTGACTATACACCTGAACTCGTTAATATATACACAATATATACACATATATACACAATATATACACAATATATACACAATATATACTCAATATATACACAATATATACACATATATGCACAATATATACACAATATATACACAATATATACACATATATACACAATATATACACATATATACACAAACGTTTTAACGCAGTTCTGACCCCTTAACCAGCAAAGTCTTTATTTCGAAAATTGCAACCACTCAGATATTGGTTGAAAGGCCTTTAAAACTGAACAGCAACTTTTGGCTTGGAATAATATTTGATTTAAATACTTAAATGATTATTTTAAAAATAGCTTACAAGATATTTAGCATACAAAACTCCAATGGGCACCATTTTGAAAAAGGTAAAAGCTGTAAACGTCAAGATAATTAATAAATAGGCCTTAAGCAATTATAACACACGTGCCAAGTTTTAAGTCCGTACTCCAAGTGATTCCTAAGATATGATACGTTAAGTCGGGGCTCTAGTCCTCTGCTTCTAGCTGCTCCCCCCATAAGGCCAACGTTTTCAAATCCCATCACACGCCAATGGAATATCATAAATCGTTGAGTTATGGTTCATTTTAAAGAGCAAATAAATACCTAACGATTTCATTAAGCAGAATACCGATATCACTCACTACCGACAGTACACCCATAACAAAATCGTGAATATTGAATATTTTGGGATTTTTTAACGATTATTATTTGCGATATCGAACATTTTCACTGATATCGCTGGGTATTCCTTTTCTCTTTAAAATCACCCGTAAATCAATGAAATAGGATAATCCGTCGAGGAGGGCTTTAAAAGTTAACATTGCCCTAAGAGGAAAGCAGGTAGAAACAACAAATGTTTCGTGACTGGAGCCCCTCCCCTCTTTAAAAAACTTCATAAGACGCACAGACGGGAAACACATTTAGGGTAAATCAACTAGGACGTTAACATCCTTAACTGTGCAATAGTCTGTCCGGCATGGAGAGAGTCCGCACCCGTCAACATGCTACACAGGTCCGGTCTGTCTGGCGAACCCGTCCCCGCCGACTCAGAACCACTTTCTACCACTCCCGGCAATGGTATTGTTTATCGCCACCTCTTCCCACAAACAGGCGCCCCCGACCGCCGAACTCCGTTTCCAGTTAAGGGATTTCCATACAGTTTTAGGTATATTTCGATGTCTCGTGGGATAATGTGGTATATATTGGACGACCGCCATTTTTATATAACCTTCGCGTCGTAAAATTTGTATTTTTTGCTAAATTTAATGCTAATTTTTATCTGTGTAACATTTTTAATAAACCTTAAATCTATATTATTAAAATAATTTATCGATTTTTCGGCAATTTTTGCCTTTTAAAACTATTATTTTAAATACTTATTTGGTATCAGTAAAAATCTCTTACCTTCTAATGTGCCTTTTAGGGGTTTGAAAAACATCCACGTTTAGGGTTTCGCCCCACAGGCCTTCAAAGTTCCAATGTAAATCTTTTGGAGTTATATTTTATGTAGGTAGTCAGCTGATCAATGTAAATTTCTCAAAACACATAGCTCTCTGTCTGCTAGATTCCCGAGCGTAGAACGGGACATCAGCTAGTCTTAAATGAGAAATATCCAACAAAAACACATAAAATATACTGCGTATAAACCAATAGGAAATGTAATATATTTTCTGTATTATGTTATATTATTTATTGTATTTATTATTTATTGTTATTTATTATATTATATTATCCATATTTATCTATGCTAATAATTTTTTTTATTTAAAACCAAAGAATATTAGGAAATTCAACAAAACACAACTAATATTAGGTATAACACACTTTTTTCGAATCTCAAAGGTAAATGAGAGATATTTGATAGCACATGGAGGGATAACTAAGTATGTGGGATATTTTTACTGAGTATGTGGGATCTTTTTACTAAGTATGTGGATCTTTTTACTAAGTATGTGGGATCTTTTTACTGAGTATGTGGGATCTTTTACTAAGTATGTGGGATCTTTCAACTGAGTATGTGGGATCTTTTACTAAGTATGTGGGATCTTTTTACTGAGTATGTGGGATCTTTTACTAAGTATGTGGAATCTTTTAACTGAGTATGTGGGATCTTTTTAATAAGTATGTGGGATCTTTTTACCACGGAGTGGAAACAATGCCAGAGTCTCTTCTTGGTGACAACTTGCAGTTTGGTCCAGAACTGAATTCAGTTTACCAGTCTACGAAATTTATCCGAAACGAGAATGAAAGTTACTACGTGTTTCGAATCACCAGTAACTTGCAGACACTACGTAATAAGAGGTGTCCACGACTTCCATGAAATTGTATGACCATTCCATCGTGGAAGTCATTAGTAGTTTTTAAAACCAGCAAATATCTTTGTGTCCAAATTTTACTTGGTAGAGCTGAAAGGTAGTTTACACTTAAACCTGGTTTAACAGCTTAACTATAAATGTATCTTTCTGGTGCGATCCCTTAGATCACTGCAAATTGAATTTGGAAGAGCTTTGTTGACCATAAATATAATAAAGTACCTTCATATTTACCACCACTGTGGACTTCCCGGACTTGGAGTGACATGATTCATCTGTTGTTTTTATCGATTGAATGTGTTTTAACGTACTTGACCGCTCAGTGGTGGTTAAGGTTCAGTCACGATACATTTTGCCATTCTACCTGCTTCCCCTATAAGGCCAGTGTTAACTCACAAATCCATCCCTCCCCAGTCACTATACATTTTGCCATTCTACCTGCTTCCCCTATAAGGCCAGTGTTAACTCACAAACCCATCTCTCCCCAGTCACGATACATTTTTCCATTCTACCTGCTTCTCCTATAAGGCCAGTGTTAACTCACAAACCCATCCCTCCCCAGTCACGATACTTTTTGCCATTCTACCTGCTTCCCTTATAAGGCCAGTGTTAACTCACAAACCCATCTCTCCCCAGTCACGAAACATTTTGCCATTCTACCTGCTTCTCCTATAAGGCCAGTGTTAACTCACAAACCCATATCTCCCCAGTCACGATACATTTTTCCATTCTACCTGCTTCTCCTATAAGGCCAGTGTTAACTCACAAATCCATCCCTCCCCAGTCACGATACATTTTGTTATTCTACCTGCTTCTCCTATAAGGCCAGTGTTAACTCACAAACCCATCTCTCCCCAGTCACGATACATTTTGCCATTCTACCTGCTTCTCCTATAAGGCCAGTGTTAACTCACAAACCCATATCTCCCCAGTCACGATACATTTTTCCATTCTACCTGCTTCTCCTATAAGGCCAGTGTTAACTCACAAACCCATCCCTCCCCAGTCACGATACATTTTGTTATTCTACCTGCTTCTCCTATAAGGCCAGTGTTAACTCACAAACCCATCTCTCCCCAGTCACGATACATTTTGCCATTCTACTTGCTTCTCCTATAAGGCCAGTGTTAACTCACAAACCCATCTCTCCCCAGTCACGATACATTTTGCCATTCTACCTGCTTCCCCTATAAGGCCAGTGTTAACTCACAAAACCATCCCTCCCCAGTCACGATACATTTTGCCATTCTACCTGCTTCCCTTATAAGGCCAGTGTTAACTCACAAACCCATCCCTCCCCAGTCACGATACATTTTGTTATTCTACCTGCTTCCCCTATAAGGCCAGTGTTAACTCACAAACCCATCTCTCCCCAGTCACGATACATTATGCCATTCTACCTGCTTCCCCTATAAGGCCAGTGTTAACTCACAAACCCATCTCTCCCCAGTCACGAAACATTTTGCCATTCTACCTGCTTCTCCTATAAGGCCAGTGTTAACTCACAAACCCATATCTCCCCAGTCACGATACATTTTTCCATTCTACCTGCTTCTCCTATAAGGCCAGTGTTAACTCACAAACCCATCCCTCCCCAGTCACGATACATTTTGTTATTCTACCTGCTTCTCCTATAAGGCCAGTGTTAACTCACAAACCCATCTCTCCCCAGTCACGATACATTATTCCATTCTACCTGCTTCTCCTATAAGGCCAGTGTTAACTCACAAACCCATATCTCCCCAGTCACGATACATTTTTCCATTCTACCTGCTTCCCCTATAAGGCCAGTGTTAACTCACAAACCCATCCTTCCCCAGTCACGATACATTTTGCCATTCTACCTGCTTCTCCTATAAGGCCAGTGTTAACTCACAAACCCATATCTCCCCAGTCACGATACATTTTTCCATTCTACCTGCTTCCCCTATAAGGCCAGTGTTAACTCACAAACCCATCCTTCCCCAGTCACGATACATTTTGCCATTCTACCTGCTTCTCCTATAAGGCCAGTGTTAACTGACAAACCCATCCCTCCCCAGTCACGATACATTTTGCCATTCTACCTGCTTCCCCTATAAGGCTAGTGTTAACTCACAAACCCATCCCTCCCCAGTCATTATACATTTTGCCATTCTACCTGCTTCTCCTATAAGGCCAGTGTTAACTCACAAACCCATCTCTCCCCAGTCACGATACATTTTGCCATTCTACCTGCTTCCCCTATAAGTCCAGTGTTAACTCACAAAACCATCCCTCCCCAGTCACGATACATTTTGCCATTCTACCTGCTTCCCTTATAAGGCCAGTGTTAACTCACAAACCCATCCCTCCCAAGTCACGATACATTTTGCCATTCTACCTGCTTCCCCTATAAGGCCAGTGTTAACTCACAAACCCATCCCTCCCCAGTCACTATACATTTTGCCATTCTACCTGCTTCTCCTATAAGGCCAGTGTTAACTCACAAACCCATCTCTCCCCAGTCACGATACATTTTGCCATTCTAACTGTTTCTCCTATAAGGCAAGTGTTAACTCACAAACCCATCCCTCCCCAGTCACGATACATTTTGCCATTCTACCTGCTTCCCTTATAAGGCCAGTGTTAACTCACAAACCCATCCCTCCCCAGTCACGATACATTTTGCCATTCTACCTGCTTCCCCTATAAGGCCAGTGTTAACTCACAAACCCATCTCTCCCCAGTCACTATACATTTTGCCATTCTACCTGCTTCCCCTATAAGGCCAGTGTTAACTCACAAACCCATCCTTCCCCAGTCACGATACATTTTGCCATTCTACCTGCTTCCCCTATAAGGCCAGTGTTAACTCACAAACCCATCCTTCCCCAGTCACGATACATTTTGCCATTCTACCTGCTTCCCCAATAAGGCCAGTGTTAACTCACAAACCCATCCCTCCCCAGTCACGATACATTTTGACATTCTACCTGCTTCCCCTATAAGGCCAGTGTTAACTCACAAATCCATCCCTCCCCAACGAATTACACAACCCTTGATCTATGCCTCATTTTAAAAAGCTAGATAATATTAAGATATTTCAATGAGAAAAATTTCGTTACTACAAATAATAATTGTTCAATAAATTTCAGATTGATTCAATATATTCGGGTTATTTATGGATGAACAATGGTGATATCAAAATTCTGACGAGTGATATCACTAGTTATTTTTCCCCTATAAAATGAACCATAAATTAACAATTTCAGATTATTTTGGGATTTGAAAATTAAAACGTTGGTCTTATGGGTGAATCAGGTGGCTGGAGCCCCATCTTGATGTTTGGTTGTATTTGTCTGCATATTCGTAAAGTAATACTCATTTTTCAATCAGCACAATCCTGGTACAATATCAGATTTCAGAGAGGAAAACAATAGTCTACAGCTAATCAAAGCTAAGCATTTCTATAAAGTTCTAGCTGTTACCCGGCAGACGTTGTCATGCCTTTGACTATTACCAACTAAAACCAATATCACCAAGATCACCTGTTCAAGTAAAACTGTCATTAGCGTTTATGTGAACAACAATATCTTTCCATAAGGTTTACATGGTAACCCAATTGAGTTAGGACGAAATGGATGGCTTAAAAACCTTCTCCGTGAAATTGTACATATATAAATACCAAGTTTCATGGTAAACGGTCCAACGGTATCCGAGTCCATAAACTTCAAATATATATACAAACGAACAAACCAACATCTTTTTTTATAAATATAGAAATATCCAACCAGTCACATTATGATGTAAATATAAAGTTTTTTACGCAAAAACTCTGGATTGCTTGGGTAAAAAACTTCGGGGGTTTAAAAGTAAGATTTAGGTGCATGCTAAATTTAAAGTTGATAGCTCATATAAGAGGTCAAGAATTTGTATTCCTGAGTGAGGGAATTAGTCAGTCACACGTCAGGCAGTATGTAAGCCTGAGCTATATTAGGATTGATGTTTCCTATCAATATTAAATCATTGGCGTCTTATCCTTAGTGCTTTTATAATAGTAAAGACGTCGATAATCAGCAGATCTCGATTCGGAAATCAACATATTTAAAAAAATTCCTGCTTTTTGTTCACTCACTTCCGATTTTGATGATTCTTTTTTACTTTCTCCCCCTATACATAGTATATGGAGAAAGTATTGTTTTCGTAAAAATTTTCGAATTTGAGTTGTTAGTGGAAATATTCGTTTTGGTGCTCCCTGAACCCAAAAAAGTGGGTTTTACGTGATGTCTGTCTGTGTGTGTGTGTGTGTGTGTGTGTGTGTGTGTGTGTGTGTGTGTGTGTGTGTGTGTGCGTGTGTGTGTGTGTGTCTGTGTGGACGTGTACAGAGCTAGAGCCCTAACTTATGGGCCGATTTTTATGAAATTTGGTATGTAGGTACTAATCCACGATATATCTAGGCGTTTTTTTTCATTTTTTTGGATTTTTGATTTTTAAGGGTAATTATCCCCCAAAAACCGCCAAAAAACATGACAAATCCAAATTTCTCAAAAACGGCTCTAACGATTTTGATTAAACTTTCGTGGTTTGTAGAACTTTAGGTTTGCAACAAAATGACACCACCCGCATTTCTTGAAAAATTCGGGTTCAGAAATTACAGGACTTAAAACATCCAAAAATCAATTTTTTGGATTTTTTATAAAAAATCATAAATGTTAAAAAAGATTACTATTCACCATTAAAAAGAGCTCAAAAAACTAAATAAATTAGTATTTTAAATTACTATTCTACGATTGCTAGTTACGGAGAAAATTGAAATTTTCATTTAGCGGTAAACACAGTACGTTGTCTAATGTTATTCTTATGGGGAATACAAATATAACTATTTCTCTCTTATTTACTGATCAATTTCATTAAAATTTGATATGCAGGTCAAGTTAGCATTGACCAACAGATGATGTTCGAAATGTGTTGCTATTTAACCCTGGGGGGGCAAGGGGGCATTTCCCCTCTCAAAACCACTGTGTGTACCAACGGACTCTATAGTGCCTCCCAAAGAGGGATTTGGGTGTATATTTCTAAAAACAACTATTTTAGACAATTTTCTGTACATTTATCTATACTTCATATTCTATATTTAGTAAATAACAAATATTTTGGCATTAAAGTTTGGCTAAAAGGGAGAAAGTATGTGTCAGTTTCCTGATACCGTTTATTTATTTAAAAGATAATTTCATGTTCTAAGTCATTGTTGACTCTGAATTTTTATTTAGGCCCCAGGGCTTTGCCCCACGGGACTTCCAAGTTCCCATGTTATTCATTTAGAGGAGAGTTTTATTTGGTTTATGTCACATGTGTTTTTTCTTAGTTCAATAAACAGCTGTTGTAAGGATTATATCCGCAAATTTTTGCGGAGGAGCAGCTCGTATTTTATAATTCTATTTCTTCCAGTTGATTTTATCCTTGGATGCAATTTATAAGTGTGACAGACAAAACCTTTGTATTTGTATTATAACCCCAACGGCATTTGTATATAGAACGCACAAACGCTTTTAGTGAAAGAGGTCAAAACCCCTCAAGTTTGCATGGGTTCCCCGGGATCAGAACCCGTGACCCCGTGAACCGAAGTCCAAGACGCTAACAGTTGGGCTGGCGGGATGCCCTTTTAAACACGACGCACGCTCAACCAAAACTAACGGAGATTGCTTGATGGCCAGCTAGCAAACAATCGGTTACCGAAAAAAATTCTCCCTCCATTGTTGATGCACTGCTCTCACAAAGCCAACTAAGAAACTGTCAATGAAACGTAATGGTGTTTAACGATTGGCCGTAATAAAATCTTGCAATAAAAATAAACTAGCTGTCCTGTTGCTCGAATCCGAGCAAGTTTGTACCCAACGAAAGGTTTCTTCAGTTGTAAACAAACATATCAAAACATCTGAAATTAAAACGGATGATAACAACGTACTTTCAATCAACACGCAATTTAGACTTCTGTCGTCAGATAGCGCCACTGTTTCGTTCACACCGCCTGGCGCAGGTATTTCGTTCGCGTCTACCAGTTAAAGTTCGTCGGCCTCCTCCTCTTGGCCGTCCTGGTCGACGTCTTATAGTCTCCATTATGTCGAACGTTTTTTTGGTTATGTTTTGATTTTGTGCAAATAAAAACTGGTGTTTTGTTGCCAGCTGTACGTTCAATAACCATTTTTCAGGGTCAGATTTTATTTGTTTCCTTAAATAAACAGCTGATTTATCGATCGTTGGTTTGTAACTGCATATTATGTCTATGGGGAAAATAGCGACTTTGACCCCATATTTTCCCATGTCCACGGTGACTTTTATAATTTTTTTTTAATTGATGGCAAAACTACATGCTAAGACCTTTCTAACGACACCTTGGACATGGTGATCGGTAGCACCACCGCTCCAAAACAATTATGACAAAAATATGCCTAGCGTATTAAAAATATAGATCACACAAATTTAGTCAATGGCATGTAAGGGAGGATTGTGGTGGTAACGTTCCCCTCGCCACACTGATTACTGGTAGGTCATTAAGTCATCTCCATACGTAAAGTTTCCGAGTTGAGTAGATGTGGTGTTACTATCTTCTAGCACATAAGTGGGAAGTATTATACTATAGTGTTGAGCGATCCCGGTGTTAGATGAAGTTAAGAATGCCAAATGTGATTAAAACCACAATAAACCCAGGACCTTGATGTACTGTGAACGTGATCCGAACGTTTTGTGTGTAAGCAGTATAAAATATATCTAACGGAATTCCCTGGACGATTTAAATAAATTGAATTGATCGCCCTGAGTTGAAAGATGGGTCTTCAGATTATAAATCGATATTGAGAGGACACACAACAAATTTTAATTCCCACAATTCCATCAGTAGTAATTACAACCACATCGTGATACTCGTGTAAAAGTGGGAGCTATATTTCCCTGTTTATTCCTGTTTCTCGATCAAGGCCAATGTTAACTTTCAGAGCTCGTCCCTCCTCAACGGATCATCCCAAGTCGATAACTTACGGTTCATTTTATAGAGTCAAACCATTAGCGATTTCAGTGAGCAGATTTTGATAATAAAATAATAATTGTTTGATCAAGTTAGAAAATATTACATTTTTGGGATTTTTGATGTGTTCACTGTATTGTATCTAACTTTTGCTCATTGAAATTGCAAGGTATATTTTTGATCTATAAAATGAGTCATAAATCAACAATTTTGGACTGTATCCGTTGAGGAGGGACTGACTTGGAAAGTTATTGGTCTTCTAGAAGAAGCAGCTAGAAACGTCAAATATCTAGAGCCCACTCTTAAAATTCGTGTTCAAATTTTGAAAAAGTGTCCATCGTTAAGTTTCACGTAAAACTGAGTTTATACTGTTCATCACAACTCTTACCCCAGTTGCTGTTACTGGATCGCAGCACAAGCACGACGATGTTAGAGGTCAGGTGTCGAACCATCACGAGCTCCTCCTCCTCCTCCTCCTCCCCGGGACTCTACAGGCTGCAGACTACGGCGGAATACAGGTCCTCGCACTTCCTGCACTGACGCAAGCGATGCTCTCTAGTCCGGCCTCAAGGACGAAACCGGCTAAATAACTGTGTCGAAACAGGCGACCGTGTCGTCTTGCGACACTCTGATGGGACGTGCTTTCCTCTTTCCTCCTTTGCAGACGTTTTGGTCGGTCGGGTTGTAGAATGGGTTGGGTAGGTTTTGTGTAGATTCGGGTTTTGTTATATTCGGGTTCATTTACTGAGGAAAAATCAGGGAAAATATTTTCCTGAAAGTTAAAATGTTACACAGTGCCGGGGAGACGGAGCCAGGCTCGGTGATATTTGATTAGTTTCGTGGGTGAAAAATATGTATATATGCAATCTTTATTCAATAGTTCTACCCACTGTTTTCAATAAATCACGTGTTGATACTTTACCTTGTTCAGTGCGGTGAGCACTTTTTCGCCTACAAAATTTAGAGGTTGTTTGGTCGATATCGAACAATTTTACCAACCGGTTGTTTTATCGATTGGGAAGGCAATAATGATGTCACGACAAGATGAAACGGACCGACCAGAACCACCCAATCATCAACCGATTGTTAGTTTGTTTTATCGAATGAACTTTCAACTACGATTGTTATTGTTTTGTGGTGGAAAAGCATAAATGGTGATTCGATTAAAATTCAAGCAGATATAAGTTAAATCAAAAGTTGTGGATACAGTGTTAAATTGGATCTAAAAATGGATTTACGTGAACAAACAACTAGGTTGCAGTTCACGACAAAATTATAGTAACCTAACTCCGCAGAGCGCTGTATGGTGGCTGTTCGTTGTGCAACATAATTACAAATAAAGGGATTAGTATAAGTAAATAAAAGTCAAACCTAAAAAAGTTAACAAAAAAGTGAGATTTAACCCCGAACAAATTAAAGTAATCTTTAAAAAACATTTCAGATTTCAAAAAGTAAACATCAATAGTGGGATTTGAACACGGAACCGCACGATCGTGGATCTGACTCAGTGTACACTGGGCTACCGAGGCCTGCCGCGCTAGCCGAAAGTTACAATACATCAGGCAGTGAGCAACGATTCATTCGATAAAAAACAATCGGTTGGTCGGTTGATGATTCGGTGGTTCTGGTCGTTCCGTTTCATATTGTCGTGACGTCATTATCGCCTTCCCAATCTATAAAACAACCGGTTGGTAAAATTGTTCGATATCGACCAAACAACCTCTAAATTTTGTAGACGAAAAAGTGCTCACCGTTTAGTGCTACTTTGGCAGTTTACTGGTTATTTATTCACATATGTCATGATTATTTGGTTTTTATTTGAAACTCCATAAGCCTAATGTTAACATTTCTAACTTTCAAATGTTAGTTTTAACAAAATATGATTTTCCTGGTGTTGAGGTTTTCACCAATCGGCTCTTTAGGTCCAAAAGCCTCAATTCCAAAGTTTAAGCAAAATACTTCCACTTGATTCCAAGATAAATTTTACAAACAATCGAACTGACATTGCTCGTATTAGAGTACTTGAAAGGAAATCGTGTTAGGGATGTTCACCATCGCTCTCACTCTACCTCCCCTATATGCCGTGGACCCTGACAGTAGCAGGCTCTATGATTATCTACCAATCTTAACTTTTAATATAAAAAGCTGCTGGTTGATGTTTCAACGCACTGGAATTTAATTACCTACTGAGAGCCAATATCTGTATTAATAACCTTCCCTGGAGAATTAAGTTTTACCTTTACTTCCACAATCGTACCTCTAAACCTTGAGGTTTATACGACACTCAGTTAACGGCCTTGCTCTCTGTATTTCTCGTGAATCACAGATTGTGACAAAACTTCTAAATCCCCTAAATAAAGCGAGGTTAGCCAAACAAACTAGCCAAAATAAGACAGACATAAATAATGTAATAGCTACTGTTTCGATCGAGCAAAACATTTTAAAATAAATCTAACAGCATTACACCGCTTGAGAAAGTTAGAAATACCTGCTGCAATCTTAGAAATGTTTAGCTCAAATGTGTTCTCGAAGGAAACTAATTATTATATAGGGCGTTTAATAACGTTCTTTCCAACAAGCCAACACGGAGATACCTTTGATCTTATCATTCTAAAGTTATGTTATCTGTCGAGACAAAAACATATTTTCACCCGTGAATGGAGCATGCACAACTGGTTTAAAAAAAGAAGTGGATTAGCCTATAACAAAACCTCCTTAGCCTATATTTAATTTACCTAACCTTGCTTTACATAACCGTAGCCTAGATACTCAATGATTAGTCCAAAATAACAATTACATCATAGTTAAATTTATTCAAGAAAACAATTTAAAATAGTGAACAAAATTACAGTTAGGGCCTATTGAATTATAGCTACAAAATTATTTTTACAAATATCTGCTCCGACTCTCAAATGTAAGATATGATGACTCTTAATCTCAAGGGCGGTTCTTTGCCATGGCACGTAAAAAAATCATAATTATCAAAATTTGAAATAGCCTTAAATAAAATATCTAATAAAACAAAATTGAGTTTCCTTTTTTTTTAGCGGCAGCTACCAAACAAAGAGCTTTGCTGAGACGGATTTAACTTAGTATTTCTTCATGTTGAAATCTAATTTTCAAAAGTCTTTTACCTTGTTTCAAAAGTTCTCTTGTTTAAGTTGGAAAATTTAGATAAATACAATTAAACTAAAGATAGTTTGCAAATAATTTAGATTACAATTTAAAAGATTCAAAAGGATTAAAATATGATTATTTGGTTCACTATATGTCTCTCTTCTTCAGCTTCCCATTTCACCACCCCTTTAGATTTGAATTTCTCTCACTTCCTTTTCACACAAGAATAACCACTGCACACTAGATCTTATTCACTGCTATCACTTTTTCCATACTTGTCATACTATATGTAAACCATTTGGTAGCTGTTAATATCACGTTAATAGTAAAATAAAATCAATAAAAAAAACACTATTTAATTTTAATATATGTTACATTTCATATAACAAATTTATCAAGTTGTGAGAGAAAATATTCACTTACAGAGTTTATATGCCTAATATAACTACAATTGTTATTTTCTTGCCTTTACATTAAGTAACCTCAAAATTATGATTTCTTTTATACTATTAATTAAGATTCAAAAGTATTATACAAATCATATACATTATAAAAATACTTAGAGAAGTGACAAAAATGTGCTACAATATAACAATATCATACCTCTATGGCCTCTTTATGTTTTACATCTTATCCTCACTCTATTGCCTTCTGATTGGCTCTGGCTGTCAGTTCAGTTTTGAGAAAACATTTCACTTATAACAGTCCCTAACCTTACATAATATTTTAGCATTTTCATATCAAGCTTTAAATAAATAGGCCAATCTGTACCATTTGGGTTATTAACTTCTTCCCTACATATTAGAAACTGTTTTTATACTACACTGTCTTTTTAGTTTGTTGGAAATATAATTTGGCTAGTATGAAAGGCTAAATTTGGTTCTGACAGATTGATTAGATGGGTAGTCCTAGCTTGTTATGAAATACTTAATGATATGTAGGCTTAATGTTTCTTTAACAACAATACATTTACATAAATTCTAAGGTTAGCTCCCCTAAACTGTTTAACATTTTGAAAAGAATAATCTTAGGTAGGTACAATTTAAGTTAGGGCCTAAGTTTAGAAGCAGGTTTGTACATAGATTTTACATAAAGTTGTTTCAAATGTGTAGGCTAATTAGAAGTAAATACTTAAAACTATTTAGGCTATGTATGTACTGTTATAATGCCCCCTCATTTATTTGTAAAAGGAGTTTACGAATTGCACAAATAAATGATTAAACTGGTTGGAAAACTAGGTCATATCAATCTATACAGTAGTTCTTGCTGTAGGCTAATGTTTCATTTGTAACTATAACTCTATTTACACTAAACATGTATGGAAAGTAAAACATAATGGTAATAAACATTTTATGAAAACATTACTAAATAAATCTTAACTAACTTATTTACAAAATCTTGAAATAAACACTGCATAGGCTATGTCCTACCTACTGCTGTTGTTAGGGTCAAATACCTTGTAGGCCTAGTCTTTCTTTTAAATGTTCACTTATACTGACTTCAATAATCCTTCATTCACTGGTGAATGTCTTTACAGTTTGCATTTAAATCCACTTTCACTTAAATAAGCGTCCTTTTATCTTTTAAACTAAAACTTTGGCAACTTTTGTTACACATATAGGCTCATCTAACTCTACTTAAACATGATTGACTTACTAAACTAAACTAACTATTTACAATGTTCTGAATCTTTTAAGACTTGAAATATTGTAGGGTCCCTTCATACATAGGCTAAATTTATTATATAGGCTATTAAATTTTATTACACAGACTGAATTTATCTGAATTTATATCTTTGTATCCATACAGCAAGTTTATTTAAATTTTCCCCTCTATCAGAACTTAACTAAATTATTACTTCCATTTTTTAATCTATTAAATTGTAATTTATTATGCCGTCTTCTTCCTTGTCTTCTTGATTTCGATTACATTGCTTCCAACTCACATCTTCTCCTCCGAACAGCTGGCATTCCAATCCTAATTTATTAATCTTCTCAAACTTAACTTTGTTTATTTTAGGATTATTATTATTCTGGCTTTGCCTATCGCTCTGCGATTCATTACTATTTATATTTATTTCTTGCACACTGGCACTATTATTATTTGCACTAATATTACTCATATTAACTTTATCATTATTAATTATTATTATCTCTTCTTTAAAATTTAAATCAATACCTAACGCTTTCAAAGCATCCACTCCTTAAATAACTTCTTGTATGAGAGACGGAATAATCAAATACTGTAGTTCCTTTTCACAATTAAGTACACAGCTTTTTATTAAAATTGTCTTTCTAATTCTTTGGACTTTTGGCCCGTTGCTGTGATTATATTCATGTTTGTAATAGGGAAAGTTTCATAGGGTTGTAAATTTATTCTATTTAATTCAAACCAGTCTTCGTTTAAACTATTTACGGTTGAACCCGTGTCGATTAATGCAGTTGCTTCTACATTATTTAACTTAATTTTAATTTCAGGGCAAGATATTCTTTTAATATTTTCAGTTTCGCAATTTTCTTCATTTAAAAGCCAATCTTTGTCACAGAATATGTTTGAAATTAGATTATTGAACGTAGCTTGATTATTTATCAAATTAGTATTATTTTCGGGATTATTATCATAATTACGTGCCAAAGGATTTAATAATTACTTAATGAAGGTTTTTCAATATTTACAAATCCCGATTCTGTGGAACCTTCGGCGCTTACAGGTTTCCCTGTGTCGGACTCCCCCTCTGAACTTGTCCTTGAGGTCTACTGTCGTGTTCTCTGTTAGGTGGTCTATTATTATTTGTAGGTCCCTCGGAGTGATTCCTATTGTCTGTAAATCTTGGGTTATTATTCCAATTTTGATTTTGCCGATTGTTGTTTTGACGATTGAATTCAGGCCTTCTGTTATCGAAATACTGGTCATTATTATAATGTCTTCTCCTTGGTGAGTTTCTCCTGTCATGTCTCTCGTCCTGTCGATCGCTCCACATTCTGTCGTTCCTTTGGTGGTCTCCTTGGTTTCTGTAACGCAGTTGGCTGTTTTTCTCGTCTAGGTCTTCCCTGGCTAAAAGTTTTTCAAAACCTCTGATAGTACACACGTTCTGTACTCTCCTGGCATCTTGTACACGATCGCTGAATTGTTCGCTCAGAAATTCGACAATTTCTTGTTCCTGCATTTGTGGAGTCATGTTCTTTAGAGTAAGTACCCTATCAATAAAGTACTCGGTTCTAGTGAGTTTTCCCCCAGGTCTATATTTTTCGAGTTCCAATCTACGTTTAATTCCCCGTTGTATGTCAGTGTTCCAATACTTCTCTAAAATAGCCTTTTCGAAATCGTCCAATGTCTTTATGTCAAATTTAATGACTTGCCACCATCTTGCAGCACTATCTTCTAATACGTTTTCTAGAATGTCTTCAAACCTAACTTGATCTTTGCCTCTTCGGTTTTCCAATTTTTCGATGTGCCGTCGAAATCGATTGATAAATTCTACTGGGTTTCTTTCTCGTCCATTGAATTTTAAGTTAGGGTCGTTTGTTTCAGTTCCCTGGCATGTAATGTAAATTTCTTTACTGCCCCCTAAGTTTGGATTTTGTGAATTCCTTTCAACCTTTTCTAACTTTTCTTTAATGTGGTTCGTGTCCTCTTTTAAGTTCTGAATGTCATCTGTCGTCTTAGTAATACCTTCCCTAATTTCTCTTAGATCGTGATTTATGTTTGTGAATTTCGCCTCAGTGAATTCTTTAAATTTGTTATGATCGGAAATAGATTTTTGGTTTTCCTTTTTGCATGTTCGTACTTCTTCATGTAAATCCTTTGTAAGTGTTTGACATATGTTTATACTTTCTTGAACACATTCTTCCTTGGTATTGTTGTAAATTTCCCGTTGCCTAGCCTCAAGTTCACCAATCTTTTGGTCAATAGTCTGGATTATTTTTTCATTGTTTGTTTCAATTTGTGCAACCATTTCCTGGTGTAGTTCTTGCGTGATGTTCGTTATTTTTGTTTGAATTTCGGCTAGCTCTAATTTTTGTGTTTCGAGTGTGCCTAAAATTTGATCTTGGGTTTGGTTTAGTTTTTGTTCCAAATTTTGTTGGTTTTGTTGGTTTTGTTCAAATTTTTGTTCAATTTTCTGTTCCATCTGTTGTAGGAATTTTAATATGTTCCCCAAGTCTGAGTCGGTTTTATGTGATGTTGTTGGTGTTTGTGGTGTAGTATTAGGGTTTTCTGGGTAGTCTCCTCTGTCAAGTCCTGTATCGTGTGGGTGTTCTTCTGTTTCGGATGTGTGTTTTAGTTCTGTATTTTCGATCACAGTTGTGTTATCTGTAGTGTCATCTTTTCCTACATATAATTTTTCTACGCCTAACCCATCCACGTTCCTATCTCCGCTCCTTTCACTAATTTGTGACCTAGTCCTAGCTTTTTCTGTTTTCTTTGGGTTTTCTCGCAGGTTATATTGTTTTTCTTTCTTATCAGCCATATTTTAATGTAAAATTGGTAAATAATCAAAATAATCAGTAGTTCAATTTAGGCCTAAACTTATTCTTAGATTAATGAAGCTTATTATTTCCCTAACTTGTCTTATTATACACAACTTATGCTAATACTACTCTTAACTTAATGCTGAACCACAAATTAATAGCCTACTCCAATGATTATTTTCTCTCTTAATTAAGTTACTATTTTTATCTGCCTTGGCAAATCCCCTTCACAATGTGTTATGAAATAATTAAATTTAGTTTAATAATATAGTATTAGTTAAAATACTATTCTGTTCTAGGCTACTGTCCCTAAATTTTGTGCCACGCGTTGGAGCGCCAAATATAACAAAACCTCCTTAGCCTATATTTAATTTACCTAACCTTGCTTTACATAACCGTAGCCTAGATACTCAATGATTAGTCCAAAATAACAATTACATCATAGTTAAATTTATTCAAGAAAACAATTTAAAATAGTGAACAAAATTACAGTTAGGGCCTATTGAATTATAGCTACAAAATTATTTTTACAAATATCTGCTCCGACTCTCAAATGTAAGATATGATGACTCTTAATCTCAAGGGCGGTTCTTTGCCATGGCACGTAAAAAAATCATAATTATCAAAATTTGAAATAGCCTTAAATAAAATATCTAATAAAACAAAATTGAGTTTCCTTTTTTTTTTTAGCGGCAGCTACCAAACAAAGAGCTTTGCTGAGACGGATTTAACTTAGTATTTCTTCATGTTGAAATCTAATTTTCAAAAGTCTTTTACCTTGTTTCAAAAGTTCTCTTGTTTAAGTTGGAAAATTTAGATAAATACAATTAAACTAAAGATAGTTTGCAAATAATTTAGATTACAATTTAAAAGATTCAAAAGGATTAAAATATGATTATTTGGTTCACTATATGTCTCTCTTCTTCAGCTTCCCATTTCACCACCCCTTTAGATTTGAATTTCTCTCACTTCCTTTTCACACAAGAATAACCACTGCACACTAGATCTTATTCACTGCTATCACTTTTTCCATACTTGTCATACTATATGTAAACCATTTGGTAGCTGTTAATATCACGTTAATAGTAAAATAAAATCAATAAAAAAAACACTATTTAATTTTAATATATGTTACATTTCATATAACAAATTTATCAAGTTGTGAGAGAAAATATTCACTTACAGAGTTTATATGCCTAATATAACTACAATTGTTATTTTCTTGCCTTTACATTAAGTAACCTCAAAATTATGATTTCTTTTATACTATTAATTAAGATTCAAAAGTATTATACAAATCATATACATTATAAAAATACTTAGAGAAGTGACAAAAATGTGCTACAATATAACAATATCATACCTCTATGGCCTCTTTATGTTTTACATCTTATCCTCACTCTATTGCCTTCTGATTGGCTCTGGCTGTCAGTTCAGTTTTGAGAAAACATTTCACTTATAACAGTCCCTAACCTTACATAATATTTTAGCATTTTCATATCAAGCTTTAAATAAATAGGCCAATCTGTACCATTTGGGTTATTAACTTCTTCCCTACATATTAGAAACTGTTTTTATACTACACTGTCTTTTTAGTTTGTTGGAAATATAATTTGGCTAGTATGAAAGGCTAAATTTGGTTCTGACAGATTGATTAGATGGGTAGTCCTAGCTTGTTATGAAATACTTAATGATATGTAGGCTTAATGTTTCTTTAACAACAATACATTTACATAAATTCTAAGGTTAGCTCCCCTAAACTGTTTAACATTTTGAAAAGAATAATCTTAGGTAGGTACAATTTAAGTTAGGGCCTAAGTTTAGAAGCAGGTTTGTACATAGATTTTACATAAAGTTGTTTCAAATGTGTAGGCTAATTAGAAGTAAATACTTAAAACTATTTAGGCTATGTATGTACTGTTATAAGCCCAACGAAGCAATTAATAAGGTTTAAAATTAGTACGGATTGCAACTTGGAGAATTGAGAGAGAGTGTTTCCTTCCTCAGAGTCCTTTCTATTGTTCTTCCTAGATAAGTATACCTACTTAAGGCTATTCTCAATATTGTAAATGTTAACTCAACCTTGTCTGTTGCAGAGATGATCCAGCTGGTGATGACGTCAGCGCTGCTGGCCGCTGTGTCAGCGTTCCCTCAGCAGTTCTTCGCCCCGGCCGAGCTAGCCATCAGCATCCAGCCGCCACCACTGCAGCAGCAGCAGTTCCAGCAGCATCAGCCGCAGCAGATGTTCGCGCGGCAGCAGCAGCAGCAAGCGTTTCCTCAGCAGAACTACGCGCACCCCGCGGTCGTCGCGAACGCCCAGAGGGAGGCCCAGTTGCCCGCGCACCTCCTCAACCCCTTCTACAAGAACCAGAGGATCGCGTCGGCGCTGGCGAAGGAGAGTTGGTTCACGCCGGGAGAGAACCTGGTCGTCGATCGGGAGGCGGAGAAGATCCCCAGGCAGAGGATATACACCGTGCTGAAGAACGCCGGCTTCGTCAACCGCAGATGAGCTTGAGCACACGACTAAGTGGTTCCAAAAAGTCGCAGCATATCGATCGCGGATATAGTTCAATTAGTTAGAGCTGTCCATCACGTGGTTCAAACATGTCGCAGCATGTCGATCACGTGGTTAAAACATGTCGATCAAGTGGTTCAAACCTGTTGCAGCATGTCTGCCCTAGGCTCGGTCACTGTGCGAGGACACCCTCGTAACTCTTGACAGTTGAGTGGCGGTCGAGTGATGAGAAACCAAAAACTAAAACTATTTAGTGTCTCCGTGGAGAATGTTGTGTGAAAATGTGTTATTCGTTTAGTTTCGCGTGTAAATATACAATTTGTGTTAATATGTATGATTAAACCGTTTATTTTTAGACTATCATTTATTTATCATTACCCTGTGACGATGAAACTATACAATTCTATCTTAAAATGTGATTCCCTTTGCCTTTGCCAGGACCTCCAAGAGGGGGGGGGCAACCGGGGCAGTTTCCCCAAACCCCCGAATTCCAGGGGCCCCAGACGGCCTCCGGCTAAAAGGGAAATCCCGAAAGAAAAATAGAGGCGGTCTCTGGGGCAAAAATAATTGTGTTTTCTGGCACGTTTCGCCCTGAGTATGAGAGCGAGAGAGAGAGCCGATGTGAGGGTGGCATCCCTCTCACCTACACTGACATAAATAATGTCAGTCACCTTAAATTTTGATGTGAGGATTCTGTAGTACCTCAAAAACAGAGATTTGGGTGGATGTTTTTGAAAACAACTTGTTTACAAGATTTTCAGTACATTCGACCGTGCTTTGTATTCTATATTTAGTAAATAATACCCCCGTCGCAGCAAACCTGCATACTCAGCGAATTTCCAATTAATATATAACATAACACATTAAAACACTGAACAGGATTCATAAAAAATGTATTCAAAAACAAGCGATTATTAAAATATTGATTATTCTCCATAAGAATAACATTGGGGATGAGTACGCAGGTTTGCTGCAGCAAGGAACACAAAATAATGGGTTTTTATGCAAATATCAATAGAACTCATCTTAGTGAAGTCACATACCAAGTTTCATCTACATACATTCATAAATAAGCGATATATCACATTTTAAGTATTTTCCATAAGAATAACATGGGGACCAAGTACCTAGGTTTGCTGCTACAGGAAACATTGGCGAAAAATTGTTTTTTGTGCAAACAACAATAAACCACAACCAGATCAAGCCATATACCAAATTTCGCCATTTAATGTTCATAAATAAGCGAGATATACAATTTTTATTTTTCTCCATAAGAATAACATTAGACAACGTACTGTGTTTAGCACTTTCAATATCTCGCTAACCAATTGACGTAGAGCAATGATAAAAATACCAAATTGTTTGTTTTTTAAGCTGAATTCAATGGTATAAATTAAAATTTGATTAAAATTAAAATTACATGTGAAAACCCCAAAAAACACATTTTTTGGTACAAAACCCCCCAAAAACCCCCCTTCGGATAGTGCGATTCATCTGGTTTTCGAACTCGTTCAAATAAATGGTACTTTACACATTTGCACCAAATTTCATTAAGATCGGACCTTTTTTACGAGAGTTATCGTGCTTACGGACACACACATATATATATATATATATATATATATATATATATATATATATATACAAATTTGAACGAATGGTGTTTTTGGCATCTGGGGACCTCAAAATGAAAAGTTATCATGGTCTCGGGCTTAAGTCTTACCATGAGACCTACGGTAATAGCTTCTTCCCTATAGGGGAAATTCGCTAAAAAGTAATTTATTCATTAAAGTTGGGCTAAAAGGGAGAAAATATATGTGTCAGTTTCCTGATACCGTTTATTTGTAATAGAGATGATGTTGACTGTTCCCCTACACTCAGTTTTAAAGCTGACTTGATAGTTTGTACATAGCGTTCCACCAATCCACTTGTGTCTGGATGTCCAGGAGATGAACATTTCTGAATTATGTAGTTTCATTAAAATTGTTGAAATTCACTGCTTGTAAATATGGATGCGTTGTCAGAAACTAGGACTGTTGAAACTTTTCTTTGGAACTGTCAAATGGTTCAAAGTTTGAAACCAAAAGAATATTGTTCCTAGACTGTAACATACCTTGAAATGCTGTTGTGATAGTTTGTAAAATTTCCTGAAATTGATTAGGATCCATCTTAAAATAAATTGACTTATTTTACCTTTGAAAATCGTCGCCAATTAAAATATCCTTGATTGTTTGAGTCATAAAGATAAATAATAATTGAAAGGTATAACCATTATAATTGTACAAATTTCTATAAAGGAGTGAATGTATACAAACAATAATAATATTTTAAACACATTATTTACATTGTAAACAGTTCCACAGAATAAAAGATATGACAATATCAGCAAAATGGTTTGTATAAACAGTAGTTTTGCCAATTCTTTGAAGGAAATGTATCAAACCAGAATTTTTGTTATACAAAAAATCGGACTTTTTTAAATCCCCATCCAATTTCAAAAATAAAAAAAAGTTATGTTAGATGTGTCAAGCGATTTCGAGTCGTAAGCCCAAGAGCAATGCCACACGATTCGCTAAAATATTAAGTTTTAAGTTGACAAAATTAACAGTTTCTATTGATTGCGTTTCCGTAGTAATAAAATACATTTCAATAAACTTTAACACAGTCAACATTATAAAAAACTCGAACAACAATAATTTAAGTGATGAGTTTTTTAAATAAACAAAGATAAACTGTAAGGAAGAAATATTAAAGTCTGACAATTTAAATTTTTATCTAGACTTATAAAATACTAGAAAAACTGTCAAAATGTTTAAAAAAATATTCGTCTACTGGTTGACAAATCTTAAATCAAAATCTTCAAACTTCAAAACAGCAGGAGGGTGTACTGTCATGAAGAGAACTCCGAATGTTCGTAGCGATCAGGCTGTCACGTAAGTAATTTATTTTTTAACTTTCCGCAGACATCCAAATCTTTTCTGTATCAAAATGTTAGTTACTCAGTGAAATCGCTAGGTATAGTTTTCTTTGCCCCGCAAATAATTTAGTCTATAAAACTATGACAGTTGTGTGCTGCATTCTGTGGTTAGCCCGTGGAACTACTACGAATCAAGATCAGCTGTTTGTATTTTTATTAGCTCAAACAAAAATAAAAGTCCATAAGAAATACATTGGGAACTTTGTCAGGATCTCTGGCGGAGCCCTAAGGTCAGGATGAAAACCATTTAGTTTTCCTATTTTATGCCTAAAGAATCAGTGTACAAAATTTCAGCTCTCTACCTACATGGGAAGGTGGAGAATTAGTGATGAGTGAGTGAGTCAGTCAGTCAGCCAGGGCTTTGCCTTTTATAGATATAAGATAAAAAGCCGGAATCAACGATTTCGGACAATCCGCTGAGGAGAGACGAGGTTTGAAAGTTAACATTGGTATTATGGGCGAATCACGTATAATCATATGCTGGAGTCCCATTAACTCCAATATACGTTTTTCATTCTGCTACCACGTTCAATAAACGATGACGTAATCGAAACACTACGCTTTCAATTAACAGAGTGTATACCGCGTCGACTTTTTCTCAGTAATCCATAACATTTTCTGGTCCAAGTTGCCTCCCGCTTACCGCGCATGCGCTGTGTCTACGCAACTGCGCGTTGTATAACGCCGGTGACCAGTTCGCGGTGAAAGGCGCGGCGGGCGCCACCAGCACCAGCTACTTGCGCGCGGTCGCCAATTTGCAGCCAATATTTACTTCCGAGTGGTGACGTCACACGGCCCCATTCCTGGCAAGGCCGCGGAGAAACTGAGGAATGCTACTTTCGCAACCGGCGGCCAATTTGAGCCTCCTCACTCCTCGCCCCGAGGTCATCCCATCGTCGGCCTGGCGTCGCGCGCTGCATGGCAAGGTAGACAGGCAGTGACATTGAGAGAATACAATTTTAAATACCCCCGTCGCAGCAAACCTGCATACTCAGCGAATTTCCAATGAAGATATAAATGTCTTAATACTACATAAAGCCACTTACCAAGTTTCATAACAATATATTCACAAATAAGCTATATATACAATTTTAATTAATCTCCATAAGAATAACATTGGGGCTGAGTACGCAGGTTTGCTGCAACAAGGAACACAAAAAATGGGGTTTTATGCTAATGTCAATATAACTCAACTAGGTGAAGTCGTATACCAGTTTTTATTCATTTATGTTCATAATTAAGGGAGACAGAGCATTTAATTATTATCCATAAGAATAACATGGGGGCTGAGTACGCAGGTTTGCTGCTACGGGAGAATTATGCAAAAACAATTTTTTGGAGCAAATATCAATAGACCTCAACGAGATGAAGCTGTATACCAAGTTTCGTCAGTATACGTTCATAAATAAGCGAGATAAAAAAAATTTTCTTTTCCTCCATAAGAATAACATTAGACAACGTACTGTGTTTAGCACTTTCAAAATCTCGGTAACCAATTGACGTAGAGGAATGATCGAAATACCAAATTGTGTGTTTTTTAAGCTGAATCAAATGGTCAATACTAAAATTTGACTTTTTCAAAAATTGTATGTAAAAATTCAAAAAACCCATTTTTGGGGTACAAAACCCCCCCAAAATACCCCTTCGGATAGGTCGATCTGTCTGGTTTTCGAACTAAAGTCATAAATGCTGTTTTACATATTTATACCAAATTTCGTCAAAATCGGATCATTTTTACGAGAGTTATCGTGCTCACGGACACACACATATATATATACAGTATCGAACGAATGGTGTTTTTGGGGTCTGGGGACCTCAAAACGAAAAGTTATCATGGTCCCGGGCGTAGGTCTTACCATGCCGACTACGGTAATAGCTTCTTCCCTATAGGGGAAATTCGCTAAAACGATCCCGCAGACGTCATTGATTATTGTTTGGTGATTTGAGTCTTCTAAAGCTGTCAGTTTACAAAATAGTTGGTATCAATCAAAATCAATCTCTTGATTACTATGGATGTGACGTTTGTGTTTTGAAAAACATTTACTTTAGGGTTTTTAGGGGATAACCCTTCAAAATTAATAATTTAAAAGGAACAAAAGAATGGAGGTACGGTAGATTTGCACTGTAGTGTTTTATAGTTTGATGTGACCACAGTTTTAAACATCGGAGGACATGTATTCATGCAAGCAGAAAGAAAAATATACAGACGTCACCTCAAAAACACTTTTTTTGTTTGGGAGGACCAAATCAATATTTCCACCAAGTAAAATGAAAAATACTGAAATATAATTTATCCCTATGTTACGGGGGGGGGGGGGGGGGGTAAAAAGTCATTCAATCCTCCTACCAATTATAAAATCGAAGCGATGGTACGATAAAAGAAAATGAACCGACAGATACCCTAGCAAGAAACACTTGGGCAGAAGAGTATGTAGAGTGATGAATAGTCACGCATTATTCAATTTCACAGGATACGAAATACGAATACCACCAAGAGGATTCGATAGTTCGGGATTCCTGTGGTTTTCAAGACGCAACTCACCACAAGTATAATATAGCATGTCGGGATATGTCTAGAGGAAAGTTACCCTTGAGAAGGCCCTCGTTCATTATACACAGACAAACTTGAAAAAATAAAATAATTTAATTGAGGGGAACATAAAGATCAATGTAAATTAATTGATCCTGAACTCTAAAATGAGCATTGCTATCTTGCTTGCTTTCCTGCAGTTATGATCCCAAAATCAGCAAGAGTAATTTAAAATTGTTATCATAAGCAAATTCTCTGTTTAAAACAAATATGTTCTACACAGGTCTCATTCCCAGAAAAAATTTAAGTTAGCAAGATAAAAAACTTAAAAACCTAATATTTAAATTATTTTTTATTTTTAGCGAATTTCCCCTATAAGGAAGAAGCTATTACCGTAGGTCTCATGGTAAGACTTAAGCCCGAGACCATGATAACTTTTCATTTTGAGGTCCCCAGATGCCAAAAACACCATTCGTTCAAATTTTTATATATGTATATATATATATATATATATATATATATATATATATATATATTTATATATATATATGTGTCCGTAAGCACGATAACTCTCGTAAAAAAGGTCCGATCTTAATGAAATTTGGTACAAATGTGTTTAGTACCATTTATTTGAACGAGTTCGAAAACCAGATGAATCGCACCATCCGAAGGGGGTTTTTTGGGGGGTTTTGTACCCCAAAAATGTGTTTTTTGGGGTTTTCACATGTAATTTTAATTTAAATCAAATTTTAATTTATACCATTGAATTCAGCTTAAAAAACAAACAATTTGGTATTTTTATCATTGCTCTACGTCAATTGGTTAGCGAGATATTGAAAGTGCTAAACACAGTACGTTGTCTAATGTTATTCTTATGGAGAAAAAGAAAAATTGTATATCTCGCTTATTTATGAACGTAAACTGGCAAAATTTGGTATATGGCTTTATTTGGTTGTGGTTTATTGTTGTTTGCACAAAAAACAATTTTTCGCCTATGGTTCCTGTAGCAGCAAACCTAGGTACTTAGTCCCCATGTTATTCTTATGGAAAATACTTAAAATGTTATATATCAGTTATTTATGAATGTATATGGATGAAACTTGGTATGTGACTTTAGTTAGATGAGTTCTAATGATATTTGCATAAAAACCCATTTTTTTGTGTTCCTTGTTGCAGCAAACCTGCGTACTCATCCCCAATGTTATTCTTATAGAGAATAATTAATATTTTTAACATCGCTTGTTTGTGAATATATTTCTTATGAATCCCGTTAAGTGTTAATGTGTTATGTTATATATCCATTGGAAATTCGCTGAGTATGCAGGTTTGCTGCGACGGGGGTATTGTTATAATTTTATTTAACTTTACAATCTGTTCTTAACTAGTTTGAACAATGAGTAAATAATTTGTGAGATATAATACAGAAAATAACATTAAAACTTGAGCGAGTTGCTAACCACTGTTAGCGCTAACAAAAATCACTAAACAAATCTGAAAGGCTAGTCCAAGATTGTCAGACCTTCTGTCAGAGCTTTCAGGTCGCACTAGTGCCTCTGCCATTACCTATCGACTACTTAAGTAGTCGGGACCAACGGCTTGACGTGCCTCCCAAAGCAGGGCTGGCGAGAGTAGGTAGTATTCTCGCCGGCCCTGTTCCAAAGCACGGTGGCAGTCTGAATTTCAAAAGTCAGATAGATTTCACCGGGAATTGAACCCGGGTCTTTTGGGTGGAAGGCCAGAACTCAACCCACTCAGTTATGACTGCCACAGTGGGAGACATACTTAGTGGGGGAGATACTATACAGAGATAGCACTTCTCGCCTTTGAAACGGCAGCAGGACTTAACTTAAGTACCAAACTATCGTATCAGGGTATTAGTGTAACAGATTTCTGTGGAACCGGAATGGAATCTGCACAGACCTCAATGGACCTAACCACTACAAAAAGTGCAAGATAACCCTTAAGGTTTATATTAAACTAGTGTTTCAGCAAACATGGTTATCACATAGAATGTTGTACATTTACAAACCTTTTGGTGGAATTCAACAACATCAAATCCATGTAAGAACTTAAATGGTAGAACTGCATGTGTAAAACTTTATTGGGTCTAAGGTTCTCACAATGTTGAGCTTCTCAATTACATTCCTAAAATCTAATTTTATTCCTAACAAGTAAAGACAGACGGTTTTAAGTATAAACAATTTTATAGCTTGAGGACATTTCTTTTACGACCATACAAATGATGAGGGTCGACATGTTACATTCTGGTTAGGTTTTTTATTGTTTTTGTCTCGTCTTGCCTTTTATTTCCTCTCGACGTAGCAAAATATCCATTTTCATTCCAAGGACGAATAGTATTCCTTATTAAAACTTATCAGATTTATGTTTCACTATCCTGAACACAGTAAACATTAAAAATAGTACTAATAAAGAGATCATTCTGATGAACACGTAGAAAATTGTATTCACTGGATTCTTGTCAAGGCATCTCCGAGCACTTAAGGTAACTGACCATCTTAAAAGGCAATCTTGTTTTGAATATGTGAATAAATTAAGAAAACTTAACAAGTTCCAATGAATGGTACAAAGAAACCCCAGACAAACACAAACTATGATCAGAGTTGTAATCATAACTCTCAATGTGACAAAAGTGTTCAAATACAATTTTACAAAAGTCCATAGTGAGAAGAGTCTTATAACCAAACAACCGAAGAAAAGTATAAACAAACCGTTAGATATATCTTGGTATCTGATGATTGTATAAAAATTAAATATCGTGCCCGCTTTATCTAGTTGAAAACCCGATATGTATGCACTTGACAAATAGATGGGCGTGTGGCAACTCAGGTTTTTGGAATACAGATTGTGTATAAAAGTGCCGAATCCTTTCCAAATATATGATAACTCATTATTTTCCAAAACTGATTTTTAATTTATTTTACTTGAAAATTTCTAACTCTCTAAGTTCTAGTTTCTGAACAGTTGTAACACATTTTGGGTAAAATTTGTTTGGAACAATAAAAAGCAGCCCTGGTTATTTTATATAATCCTTTATACACTTTTATATAATCCTTTATACACAATGTTGAATATTTATTATCAGGCTGTGGGTCCTCAACAAATAATCATGTGTTATGATAGAAATGTTTACATGTAGGAATTTATAATGGCTTTATGGTGGAAACCGTATTGGTGTTAAATAAAGTATTCCACTGTGTATATCATGATTGCGTACTGATTTCACGTATTTTATGACTGGTTATGGGCCCAGCCCATTATAAAGCAGATTGGTTATTCGGTATTAGGTCTGCTCCGCTCCCATCTATCTATAATATTATAAAGAAGAGGTGGTTTCTGTCTGTCTGTCTGTCTGTCTGATGTTCCGGGTGAACGGAAAAACTACTTAACCGACTGGGCTGAAACTTTACACAAAGGTAGATCTTGAACCCATGCAACATTCACTTCCTTAAAATCCCCTCGGGCTACGCCCCGTGAACGTTCTAAGTTTCAATGTTTACATTTCATAAGAAAGTAAACATTCAGAAACTGTAATGCGAACAGCTGAGGGCACTTACATTTGACAGCTTAAAGAGCAGAAGCAAGAACAACAGCTGTTTCAAGCTAAATAAAATGAAATTTGCATTGACTATAGAATAGGTAAGGAAATCCCCTGTGCGAAGAACGTGTACATCAAGTATATATATATATATATATATTTATTTCAATATACCGTATAATTAATCTATATAAATAAAATTAGAGTTTTGTCTGTACATTGCTTGGAATTATGAAATTCTTGCATATTTTCACGTTTTACACCCTAGGGAAACCAAAACCAATCTTATCTCAATTTATGTCTGTCTGTCTGCCGGTAACGCTCGAGGACGGGGTTTTGTTCGCTTTTCACTGGAAAACAGGTGCAGTGACATTAATGAAACTTTGTTTCATTGATCTATATATGCGTGAGAAGGTTTTAGGGCACTATAAACTGGCATACGCCTTTTTAAAAAATAATGGCGGCCGCTCAAAAACGTGATTTTGTGCGGTTTTGGTCATGTTTTGTTCGCTTTTCACAGGAAAAAGGGTGCACCGATTTTTATGCAACTTTTTATATGTTCTATATGTGCATTAGAAGGTTTTAGGCTAATTGGATTGTTTTAAATTACCTTAGGACACTGCCCCATAGGGTTTTAAAGATCCTATGCTATTCTTATGGACAAAGCATTTATTTATATTGAACCAGATGATGGCATAGTTATTCTATAAATAGGTCTTTTAGTTCTTTTTTAAAACGTTGGGTGAAGATTGGTAATAAACAACATAAGTGGATATATGATCTAAATCTATATTTGTCAGACTCATGCACTCACTGACATAGTGATCACTTTATCTAAGCAACGACAATGTCTATTGAAGATAAAATTTTGGATGGTGGTTCCCCTTATGCTGCAGTATCACAATAAGAATACGTTTAAAAAAGTCCTATAGGGTTCTTCGCTAATTTACTTTTATGGCAATTGTATGAGTATTAGTACTTTCTGGACCTTTGTAAGTTACATTTCGGTAGGAACATAACTAATTCATCAGAAAAAACGCAGCCTATTCCTGTTATGAAAATGTTTAAGGGCTTCGCCCCCCGGAATTTCAAAATACAATATTTTAACAATCTTGCACATACTCTTGGACTGATGGATCTGAAATTCTGTAGGAATGTATAGCTGATAGCTCAGTGCAGACATTTACCTACTCCAGATACAAATATACTCAAGGACTCTGGCCCAATGGACTTTTATATAAGCGCATTAGTCATTACACACCAACTACTCAACCAGTAGAGCTGAAATTTTATGCCTTAAAGGAAATAAGAAACAACATCATGGGGAGTCATGGTGTTGTTCTCTGGAGATCTCACACAGACCCTTTGTCGTAAGTGAGATATGAGTGGACGAGTCTACGCCTCTCTAAAAATATATTTTATATAGCCGACCACTGAGCGTCTGAACTTAACAGTAAAATGAAAATGTATTTTTGAGAAGATTAAGGGGTTGATCAGTTTTCTTATGCGCTTTTAAAAGTTGAGATTGGGACATTGAAAAATAAATTAAGGTCTCAGAAACGTCTATCCTTCACTCGGCACTATCGATGAATCACAGGATTTATTGATTGACAGTTTGTTACACTGAGGTTCATAAACAGTTTAATCTGGAAAGTGCCTGGCTCTGTGGTTGTGCCATCCTCACGTCCACCAATGAACAAGCAACGGAGATCAACACAAATGTAGGTCTATTCCAAAGGGAGGAACGAACATATACAATATTTAATACCGTTCATTTAACCATGACCACTGTTAGAACTGTTCGTATATATTTATTTACATTTATTTAAATAAAATCAAGTAGTCATATGTTTTTAAAGTTTAATGTTTTGTTACATTACTATTAATTCATTGGAATGTAAAGATTAATGTATCAAAGTATTTAAAATGTTAAATTAAACAGGGTTAATATTTTGTTGTACTTGAGTTATTTTATTTCTAAAATCGAATCCAAAGTGTTAGTGTACCGATTTTGAGTAGCAAAAACCACACCGTTCACTACCCGACAGAGTTCCTCGACTTGGCAACAGTACCCGAACTATCTGCCATAGTATATTTCGTTAATTTTAATTTATTTCTAATTTAAAAGTGTAAAATGTAATTTTAATATTGTAAAATTATGTGGGTTGTTAATATTTTTAGTTAATCTGCCATTTATAAACAATCCGTACGAAGGACGGGTACATCAGCTAGTAATATTATAAAGAAGAGGTGGTTTCTGTCTGTCTGTCTGTCTGTCTTTCTGTCTGTCTGTCTGATGTTCCGGGTGAACGCAAAAACTACTGAACCGACTGGGCTGAAACTTTACACAAAGGTAGATCTTGAACCCATGCAACACATAGGCCTATTCCCTTCCTTAAAATTCGCTCGGGCTACGCCCCGTGAACGTCCTAAGTTTCAATGTTTACATTTCAGAATAAAGTAAACATTCAGGAACTGTAATGCGAACAGTTGTGGATACTTCGTTTTGACAGGCTAAAGATCAGAAGCAAGAACAGCTGTTTCAAGCTATCTAAAATGCAAATTGCATTGACTAAAGAACGGGTAAAGAAAACACCTGTGCGAAGAACGGGTAAATCAGCTAGTGGATCAATAAATCAAGCAACCAATCAAATCCCTTCTTCACAAATTATATGTTTGTCAGTTGAATATCTTGTAACTTGTGAAGAGACGATTTGATTGATTACCATGGGAGCAGAGTTGACAGAGGGGCAAATGGCGTTCGACCATGTAGGCTGCACTTTTACCCCAGTCGAGAGATCTAGATATATTAACCTCGTTGGTCGTAATTTCCTAAGAACAGTGACTAGAACCAGTACAACCGTTGAACGAGTATCACAATAGAGAGGACATATCCAAGAGGAGTCAAAGCCCAATCAAACAAGTACTACCTGAAGAAACCTCGAGTTATATTAACAATTGAAGTGTCCCAGAAGTGCAGAAAACAGGAATACCCCCGTCGCAGCAAACCTGCGTACTCAGCGAATTTCCAATGAATATATATGTTTCTCACTACCACATAAAGGCACTTACCAAGTTTTATAAAAATAAATTAATAACTAAATGATCTATAGCATTTTATTTATTCTCCATAAGAATAACATAGGACTTAGTATGCAGGTTTGCTGCAACAAGGAGCACAAAATATGTGTTTTTATGCAATTATCAATTTAACTCAACCAGGTGAAGCTACATACTAAGTTTTATTAATTTATGTTAATAATTAAGGGAGATATAAAACTTTACTTATTCTCCATAAGAATAACATTAGGGCTGAGTATGCAGGTTAGCTGCTACGGGGACAACCAACAAAATATTTGTTTTTTGTTCAAATATCAATATACCAGTACAACATGAAGCCACATACCAAGTTTCATCAATATACATTCATAAATAATCGAGATATCAAATTTTATTTATTCTCCATAAGGATGACATTGGACAACGTACTGTGTTTAGTACTTTGAATATCTCTGCAACGGTTGGACGTAGAATAAAAATTTAAACACCAAAATGATTGTTTTGTGGAGCTGAAGTGATTGGTAAAAGCAAATGTGAAGTTTAAAGTAAAACTAAATGAGGAAAATCCAAAAACCTTTTTCCCATAAGATTAACATGGGAGATTTTATGAGCATGTTTTTTTGGATTTTTTCCGCAACCACTTAACCTAGGTTAATAATTCAAAATACCATATTATTTTTTTTTAAGCTCTATAACATGGTCAAAACCAAAATTAACTGTTTCAAAAATTTTAGGGTGAAAAATGCAAAAAACTGATTTTTGGACAATTTAAAACCCCCATAAACCCCCCTTCCCATAGTCCGATTTTTCTGGTTTTCGAACTTAAAGTCATAAATGTCACTTTACACATTTGAGCCAAATTTCATCAAAATCGGATGTTTTTTACTCAAGTTATCGCATTCACGGACACATATATAGATATATATATATATATGTATATATATATATATATATATATATATATACATATATATAAATTTGAACGAATAGTGTTTTAGTCATCTTGGGACCTTAAAAAAAAAATTTGTCATGGTCTCGGGCTTAAGTCTTACCATGAGACCTACGGTAATAGCTTCTTCCCTATAGGGGAAATTCGCTAAAATTGGGCAAAGCACATCTAATGGTCGTCATGAAACGGTAGTGGTTAAAACTATTTCAGGCCTATTTAACTACCTGGCCTTCTCCGATCAAAGCTCGGTCCCCGAGGTACTTGCTTTATGTACGAGAGTGGTATCGTGCCGTTGCTTGCGTCACCTCAACATGAGCCTCACGAGGAGCACGTGCCTCGCCCGGTCGTGTGCCAGGACTCGGTAGTGCTCGGGAGAAACCGTCCACAACCACCGGTGTGTCGGCGGGAATAGGCACTACGTAAGGGAGCTTTACTAGGTTTTACCCCTAAAATACACACCTTCAGAAGAATTATAACCATTTCGGGTATGGGCATTTCGGGTTTGTTGTTTGGAAAGCAGCAAAATACTCTTTTCCGAGCAATGTCTGTTTGTTTGAAAAAATTATCTCGGAATTCAGCGAAACGAAAAATTTGGAATTAGGGGCTTTAAGACATGAAAA
Organism: Allygus modestus; assembly: GCA_963675035.1. Taxonomy (NCBI): domain Eukaryota; kingdom Metazoa; phylum Arthropoda; class Insecta; order Hemiptera; family Cicadellidae; genus Allygus; species Allygus modestus. The sequence goes on from OY776116.1 coordinate 15,728,301, forward strand.
GTCCATTCGTAAACACCTCAACCCCAGGAAAATTCATATTTTGTTAAAAATCTCATTTGAAATATCGAAGTTTTAACATTGGGGTTATGGAGTTTCGAATTAAAACAACAGAATCATAGCAGGTGTTAATAAATTAACCAGTGAACTGTCAAAGCAGCACTTAAACAAGGTAAAGTATCAACAAATTATTTCATGGAAAAAACTAGAACAATTGAATAAGGATTGGATTTAGAGTGGACATCGGTCTTTCCGGTATTTGCCGTTAACAACAATAGGCAAATAGTTTTAAATTCGGCTATTACATGCACAATATTACTATTGTCAACTCATTACTATAGGATTAAATTGCTCAAACTAGTATAATCTGATCTCATATTAGCAAATAGATAGCCTACATTGAAATCTGTGCAATTTAAAAATTATTTTAATGTTATTGAGATAACAGAGAATTACCTAGTTGTTATTACAAATACTTAAAGCTAGATATACACTTAAAATGCAAAACAATTAAGACCGACCTTTCCTTTATTTGTATCTATGAAATAAAATTACTGTCACCCATGAGATGTATGGGTTTCTCAACCAAAGGAAACTTAATTTTAACGTGCAAATATTTCTCATAGGAGGCGCTCCACAGTATTTGCCCTATGACAGGAGAGTTCGAATATAAAAGTCATCTTTTATGCTCCAGTTTTGGGGGGAAAACTGAACGTAAAATCAGAACGTAGTATTCAACAATAAGGTGTGTTCCAATTTACGTGTGTTCCAATTTACGCACGCCTAATCGCTTACGCCAGGACACCGTAGCTGATGGCGCAAGAAACAGTTTGGGGGCAACAGCGTATTGTCACGTGATAACTTCACAAATTTTGATTGAGTACCTGGGAGCCAAGCTTTGCTTGGGGAAAGTCAGTCAGTTTGTTTAGATGTATTTTTCACCACGTCCCCCTACTGATGAGCAGATTTGCTAAGCTCATTTGCATGTTTTCTGCATGTTTAAGGTCACTCCAGTTGTTATTATAGCTCAAAGTCCCCTTGATTCATTTTGCATTTGACCACTCTGTATGTAATCTGTATTCCATTTTTTAGTCACTGCTCTCAGAAAAGCACATCCTATATATATTATCCTATACTCTTATATGAGTAAAGTTTGCTTGCTTGCATGCTTGCCCGCGACTGTGCTTGCTTGCTTGTAACTCTAATCTCAAAAACGGCACCAACAATTTACTTCAAATGTTGGAAATAACTCATTTCTGGGATAAAATTAAGTTCTAGGCAGGTCTCATCATAATACGTAACGCATTTCTTCGTCATTTCAGACTCCCCCTCAACCATGTAACGCTCCATAACGCTTGACCAAACCCCCTCACCCCCTATGTGTTACGTAACTCAATCGCAGTAGGCTTTAAAATAGCTTAAACATCGTTTCATTAGCAATTTGAAGGAATTCAATGAATCTTTAAACCTTAAATGACTTTCTATGAACAACATTTTTTAATAACTTATTTCAAAGCAAAATGTATAAAACAAACAAGACTGTTACTAATAATATAAACAATAAAATAAACTATCTCAGCTAAAACGTAAAAAATGTAATTTATAATTAATAAAAATATAAAACAACTTAAAAAAACTAAATATGTGGGTGGCATTGCGCAATACTGTATCAATCACATTACACTCTAAAACAACACAAAACATAGGTGTAAAGCAATACAGAACTTACTCAAAACCCGTTAAGTAATTATTTTTGGTTAAACTGTTATTAAAAAAGTATAAAGGAAGTATTTTTTATATAACTAACTGTAACGTTGATTTAGTCATCAATTTGATTATTTTAAATTTTGAAAGATTTATAACAGTATAAAATTTTATATCTATTTAATAGATACGAGGGTGCGCGAGCTCTTAGGGTTAATATATGTAAGTTACGTAACGTTGATCCAAACCCCCTCCTCCCCCACATAACGTAGCATAACGCTACTCCATACCCCCTCCCTCCCCCTCAAGTGCGTTACGTAGTATGTGTATGGTCCCTTGACCAAATTCTGGTTAAATACTCTTCTTGGTAAGTTTTTTTTATAGCAAATATTTTTTCATAAAATCTTTCCGTTTAAAAATGGCGGCCTTTAAAAGTTGCTTAACACTAATATCTAAAAATATATAAATCGTACAAACAACTTTCTAGGATATAAAAGTTAGAAACTGTAATTTTAAATCCATATCTGCTTTACTATTGAAAATCGGGTTTAAATTAACTGATCTATGACTGAAAAAACGGACCACACGGCTAAACTTTGCTATAGTTTTGATTAGTTAGATGGCAAACTTAGCCATGTGTTTCGTTTTTCAGTCATAGCTCAGTTAATTGAAACCCGATTTTCAATGTTAAAGCAGATATGGATTTGCAATTACATGTTCTAACTTTTTTTTATTTTAGAAATATTTTTGTAAAATTTCTAGTTTTTTAGGTATTTGAGGTTAAAAATTTTCAATGACCGCCATTTGTAAACGGAAAGATTTTATGAAAAAAATTTGTCCTCAAAAAGAACCTACCAAGAAGGGTATTTAAAACCAAAATTTGATTGAATTTGGTCAAGCCGTTTTTTAAATATAAATTTTGTAGTAAAAATCACATCCAGAGACAGACAGAGACGGTAAACGAAAAGAAATAGACCCCCGGTTATATGATGATTTTCGTTCCTTTTGACATAAGGAAAAATATCCCGAAGTTAGCAACATTAATTTGGAAACACTCTCTATAGAGTGGTATGCTTCGAAATAGTTCAAAAGGACATTGAGCTATAAATAACAACTGGAGTGACCTTAACAATGCAGAAAAGAGGCAAATGAGCTATAAATATAAGATAATCAGTTAGAGGAAGTAGTGAAATATTACTCCCAGTCATCTAAACAAACTGACTGGCCATACCCGAGCAAAGCTCGGTCCCCCAGTTACTATGAGTATTACTGTAACAGGTTACTGATTGATTATAAATAGCTGATATGATTCTTTTATTTTGATTTTAACTTTTCTTATTCGCTTTTTACTTTCTCCCCTTATACATAGTATATGGAGAAAGTATTGTTTTCGTCAACATTTTCGAATTTGAGTTGTTAGTGGCAATATTCGTTTTGGTGTTACCTGAATCAAAACAGGTGATTTTTACGTGATGTCTGTGTGTCTGTCTGTCTGTCTGTCTGTCTGTCTGTCTGTCTGTCTGTCTACCTGTCTGTGTGGATGTGTACAGAGCTAGAGCCCTAACCAATGGTCCGAATTTTATGAAATTTTGTATGTAGGTACTAATGCACGATATTTCCAGGCATTTTTTCATTTTTTGGAATTTTTTATTTATAAGGGTAATTATCCCCCAAAAATCGCCAAAAAACATTAAAAATCAAGATTTCTGAAAAACGGCTCTAACAATTTTGATTAAACTTTAGTCGTTTGTAGAAGTTTAGTTTTCCAACAAAATTACACTACCCGCATTTCTGTAAAAATTCGGGTTCCGAAATTACAAGACTTAAAATATCAAAAATTCAGTTTTTTGGATTTTTCATAAAAAACATAAATATAAAAAATCACTATTTACCATTAAAAAGAACTCAAAAACTAAATAATTTAGTATTTTGAATTACTATTCTACGATTGCTGGTTGAGGAGAAAATTTATATTTTCATTTTGTGGTAAACGCAGTACGTTGTTCAATGTTACCCTTATGGGGAATACAACAATTACTATTTCTCTCTTATTTATTGATCAATTTCGTTCAAACTTGATATGCTTGTCAAGTTAGCATTGACCAACAGAGGAAATTCAAAATATTTTGCCCCTTAATAACCCGGGGGGGGGGGGGGTTAGGGGAATTTCCCCTCTTGTGTGTAGCAATGGATTCTGTAGTGCCTCCAAAATAGGGATTCGGTTGGATGTTTTTGAAAACAACTTGTTTACAAGATTTTAAGTACATTCGAACGTGTTTTGTATTTTATATTTAGTAAATAAAAAGTAATTTATTCATTAAAGTTGGGCTAAAAGGGAGAAAGTATGTGTCAGTTTCCTGATACCGTTTATTTATATTACTTGATTTTCCTGGGGATGATATAGAACTTATTTTCATCCCAGAAATGAGTTTTTTCAACATTTTAATAAAATCGTTGAAGCCGTTTTTGAGTTCAGAGTTGGAAGCAACCAATCAAACAAGCAAGAAACCCTTACTTATGGAGTATAGGATAGGATAAAATACTATACGATAATGTTTAAAACATCTTGCGATTATTGTAAGTTATCTGATTAATTTTCAATGAAGCTCGTTGATTTCTTTCCGAATTGTACTATTTCCGTTTAGTTACGAAACCTCTGATGCAGGAGAAATATAGTTTGTTGATAGCGAACGAGCTTTGGTCAGCGAGAAGTACAGCAGCGAGGTAATATTAAGTTTTGTTTAATAATTTATTAGTTTCGATGGAAACTGTAAACATTTAGGAAAAATACAGTTAAACTTGATCAATATAGTCCATAGCAAAGAGATGCACGAAAACTCTGTATAATTTTAGATGGAATGCATATTTCAGTTTGATAGAAGTAAACAAATACGAATTTATTTAAGTTGGTTCCAGACATCGGTTCCTGAAATTCTACAATGTTGTCTGTCAATACTATTACTATTACAGTACTCTAAGGTAAGGTATGTAGGTTTGAAATAACACCTTCTAACATCTTAAATCACTAAGACTATAAAATCTCGTTTTTAAAGCTAAAAATAAAACAACGTCATTGACTTGGCGTTAGTCTTTTAGTATTTATTTAAAAGACTAACCCAACTTTTGTGACATTTCCAATTTTCCATTCAATTATTACCTCCAACCATCCAATTTTTCTGCTCACAAATATCGGATTATTATTATCTTGATAAGATGATGATGATGATTTAACTGTATATGAAATGGTAATCCCAAAAGAACACCATATCAAGCAACTGGAATGGCTTAATTGTTAGTTTTAAAACAAACTAACAATTCCTGAGAACATTAGCTTCCTGAATATTGTATTTTCACAACTGCCTGAGGACTCTTGTCAATAACAAACATGTCTTGGGTCATAGGTCACCACCGCTTGGCAGAAACGACCCTAAATACGGGGCGGGAAGAGATGATCGTCAGTGCAATGAGGAAGAGCAGGAAGTCACGAAGTGGTAGACTAGACTCACGACGATAGCCGAGGAAAGTGTCGCTCAGCTTCAATAGCTAAGTTAGGGGATAAAACCATACACCACGTTATTAGTGAATTTCCTTTGGAAAAGTGAACTATTAGCGTGACTCGCACGGTGAGACTTAAGCCTGGGACCACCCTAGAAGTTCCTAACGTGACCCCCTAAACACGTTTTGAGGGGTCGCTAAAAACTTTATATATACATATGTGTGTTCCCATTCTAGCGGTCGAAATTTCTCAAGTTTGGTAGGGACACTCCTTTCTACAATCAGTTGGACAAGTTCGTGGGGCAAAACAATCGGAAAACTCTAACCGCCTTTTTGGGGATTTTAAGTTTTCTAATTTTGAGTTTTTGGGCCCAAAAATGGTCAGAAAAGCCCCGAATGTAAAACTAATGCATGAGAAAAGATGGAAACTAATGAGGCGAAACTTTTAAGCCATCTCTCATCATTCTAGCATAAGTGTTTACCAAGTTATTAAAGACAATGACCTATTAGCCAATGAACTATTAGACAATAATTCTTTAATTAATTAGTTAATATTTCTGGTCGTTGTAATTATAGTTTTATCAACCCCAATACCCCCATACCAACTTTTTATCCTGACTATACCTCCTCCTAACCTTATAGTGTACACCACTGCCATCCTAATAGTAAATTTAAATATAACTAGGAGCATAAAAACAGCCAAAAATAAAATTTTCCAATTTTTCAAAAAAATGTTATCAGTGTTGTTTTAACCCCTTTATTAGATTTGTCTAAAGGTTTTTAATGCGGAAATTCACTTCCCTCACGTCAGCGTGCTGCGAGCGAACTCGTTATTGGTAAAAGTTAATGATTTGCAAAATATCTATTGAGATCATGCATTCAGGAAGTCTGGAAAACACAGGGTTGTTATAAAATGACTCAATGCTACTCTAGGGTTATGTCGACATGTTTATACATTTATACCACCACTTTTGGAGGACATCTATTTCTTAGTTGAGGTGCTTAGTGTATTCTTATTTTTAATGATTTCAAAAATCTATGTCCCCTATTGAAACCGTGAATCCAAAAAGTCTGAAAAGACAGGATTGTACAAGGTTGTTATCACATATTTCTATAAGTCGTGATTTACCTTGATGAAGTGCTTAGTCGATGACCCTCCATCCCCCTGGTGGGGGGAGAGAGATTAAGCAATGTTACAACGTGCTAAACTCTAACGTAGAAGAATAAAGCTAAGAACAAAATGTCAAAGAATAATGATATTGCCTGCGAGAAACAAACTTATGTAATCTCTGGTTTAAAGGATTAAAGTTTTATGCTGAAACTAAAACAAATTCAAATTTTAAAACTAGTATAAAGGTTTTTCATGAAAAAATAAAATATTGGAAAGTGAACTAAAATTTAGTTTCAGTATCGATGAAGTATTGACAATTATCACAATATTCTGCCACATTTTACATCGGAGTTTTCGCTAAGAGCATTTATAACATCGTATATACACCAAGGCGTTTTGTTACATAACTCCTACGTCATTCCAAATTTAATGATTGAGGTATCAAAATGTTTGCCTTGAATTGTAGTTTTGCATAATTTTTCATTTTTCAATACATTTTTTCAACCTGAAGGGCATGGGACGTCCTCAAAAGCCAATTTCTGAACATAAGATTAACGTGGTAAATAGCTTTAGCAGAATTGCAGCTGCTAATATATTAAGGACAATATATTGGGAAAATATATGTTGCAAGCGAAGAATATACATATATATATATATATATATATATATATATATATATATATATATATATATATATATAATTATGTTTATGTTTTGTTTATGATTGTGTTAACATAATACATTCCAACTTCACAGAGATGTAAAAAATATTAGTGTTAAAGACATAGACATTACATTCGATAAGTAAATTATACACAGCTGCTCGTCGTGATTTACTCTGATCCCTGACTCTCCACGCCCCTGGTGGGGATGAGAGACTCTCCCCCAGTGCTGCCAATCCGGTTTGGGTCTTTTACCCACTGTCCCTGACAAAATTACCCCCCATTACCCACCGCACCGTCCCAGAAAAAAATAACCACCATTACCCACCACTTGGTTAACTTACAAATACAGTACGCAACATTATGCATGTTTGTATTGATATTTGCGCAGGTATAGTAACATTATTATTAATAATTAATTTAGGCCAAACAAACTAAAACTATTTTTATCATTCATCGTGATATTAAAAGAATAAGGCGATTTTTGTGCAGAAGATTATAGCCAAACTACTGGGTCGATTTTGATGATTTACGTGTCGTTTGAAAGCCCTTAACGTCTGGATGTGCCTTTTGGGGGTCTCAAGTCAGTGCGTGGAACCAGAAACCCTTGGAAAACCCTCAAAGTACGGTTTTGGCCCATTTAAATAACATTGCACAGCAAATCAAAACAAAAGAAGCAGAACAGCTGGTATTAAAGATACAAACATATGGTTTGCTAGTTATTTATTATTTTGCTAAGTATCAATTTAGAAAGCAATTAATTATTGGTAGGCCTAGGGATTACTATGGAAGTTATTAGCAATGGACAAATTCAACCGAAATTAAGTTTTAGATGTATATTAAATCATAGCAACATTACACCAGAGCAATATTGAATCAAAGCTATGGAGTCACTCACTCCACGACTCCACTAACTCCTGAAAACGAAAACAAAGAGCTCACGTCCATAGAGTAAGATAGCATTAAACATAGCTCTAAAAAATACAACCGAACGTCCAACAATGTTAACTAGTAGTATCATTGTAGTAGAGGTATTTCACCAAACTACAAATAAATTTTCAGATCGTTGGCATGATCCAAAAAGGCCAAATAAAATTAAAGTTTATCAAAATAAAACTTGATCAGGTCGTTAGAGTAAATTACCCACAATTACCCACTTTCAGCGATTACCCACTATTTTACCCAAGGCCCTTAGAATTACCCACGCTTTGGCAACCCTCCAAAACATGATTGACTTCTAACGTAGAGGAATAAATCTCTGAGCAAAATGTAAAAGAATAATGGAATTGCTTGTGAGAATCAAAATTATTTAATCTCAATCCAGTTGTAGGATTGAAGTTGTATACAGAAACTTAAACAAATTAATATTTTAAAATTAATAAAAAGGTTTTTTATGAATAAAAAATAAAATATTTGAAAGGGAAGTAAAATTTAGTTGCAATATTGTAAGTAATGACAATCACGACAATGTTCTGCCGAATTTTACATCGGATAAGAGTTTGAGTATTTCGCTAAAAACGGCTTATAAAAATATACTTGACTGCTTTGATAAGAATTAACACACCCCGTCACAGCAATCCTGCGTACTCAATTAATTCTCAATGCAAATATATGCCCCACCAATACATAAACTAGAACTTATCGCATAAAATAGTTGTTTCCAACATTTGAAGGAAATCGTTGCAGCAGTTTTTGAGACTAGAGTTACAAGCAACAAGGTTCAATATTTTAAACCTTAACTCATTTAGGATTTATTCTATGTTGTAACTATGTGTTATCGTTTACTTACTAAACCTCTGGTGTAGAGGGAGATGTCCAATTGCACCGGTGGTCAGGGATCAGCCCCAAACTGATGTGTCCAGTTGCACCGGAGCGCCTTTTGGGGGGTGTTCCAATTGCACCGGCTGTCAATCTAAATTAAGACGATTTTTTTTATTCAACTAAGTATAAGACTAAAGGTTAAAATATAGAGGTTGTAGAAATAACTATTACATAAAAGAAAGTGCCAACCAGACCGGATGCCCAGTACAGTAGGTTAGGTTAGGTTAGGTTAGGTTAGGTTAGGTTAGAGTAAAGGTATAGCCTCATTCCTGGTAAAATTTATTTTGCAATGTAAAGATGTTAGTGTTGCCACGGACAAACACAAAATTAAACATTAATTACATAGTTACCATATTTATTAGCTAGAACTTGCTGTGGTCTACCATTAGTATGTGGCAAGGAACCATCGGCAAGTGATTGATAAAATATTCCATTACGAAATTGTTAAACACTTATAAACCTAGTTACAAATACATAAGAAAGCATGCCACTATGTTTGAAGATAAATGTAGTGGGGTGGGGAAGGGAGAAAGCCGGCCCTGCGGTCGAAGGAATTTGCAGCGGGGATAAGTGAGGTGGGTAGATTTTGACCACCGGTGCAATTAGACACTTTTCGGACGGAGGAATATTTTGACCCTTGCAAATTCCTTTGACCGCCGGTGCAATTGGATATCAGCCGGTGTAGACGAAAGATGAATTGGTTGATAGCGAACGATCTTCGGAAAGCGAGAATTACGACAAGGGCGAGGTAATATTTGAATATTAGGTTGAATAATTTATTCGTTTCGATGGAAACACTTAGGAAAAATGCAGTTACAACTTGATCAATATATAGATGGAATGCATATTTCAGTTTGATAGATGTTAAAAATATATTAATTTATTTAAGTTAGTTCCTGACACCGGCATCTGAAATTCAACAATGTTGTCTGCCATACCTTTACGAGAGACCGTACTCTAAGGTAAGAAATATAGATTATGAAATAATTCCTTCTGATATTTTAAATCACTAAGACTATTATATTTTGTTTTCAAAGCTAAAAAAACGCCATTGACTTGGAGTTAAATATATTTATTAAATACCCCCGTAGCAGCAAACCTGCATACTCAGCGAATTTCCAATGTATATTAATTTATCTTAATACCACATAAAGCCACATACCAAGTTTCATCAATATACATTCATAAATAAACGATTTATGACATTTTAATTATTCTCCATAAGAATAACATGGCAGCTGAGTATGCAGGTTTGCTGAAATAAGGAACACGAAAAATGGGCTTTTATACAAATATCAATATAACTCAACTAAGGTAAAGCCACATACCAAGTTCTATTAATTTATGTTCATAATTAAAGGAGATAACACGTTAATTATTCTCCATAAGAATAATATGGGGCTGAGTATGCAGGTTTGCTGCTACGGGAACTATTGGGAAAAAATGGGTTTTTGTGCAAATATCAATAGACCACAATGAAATGAAGCAATATACCAAGTTTCGTCAGGATAAGTTGATAAATAAGCGAGATATACAGTTTTTCTTATCCTCCATAAGAATAACATTGGACAACGTACTGTGTTTAGCACTTTCTATATCTCAGTAACTAATTGACGTAGAGCAATGATTAAAACATAAAATTGTGTGTCTTTTTAAGCTGATTCCAATGGGAAAAATAAAATTTTACTTTTTCAAAAATTGTATGTAAAAAACTCAAAAAACCCATTTTTGGGGTAAATACCCCTTCGGATAGCTCGATCCGTCTGGTTTTCGAACTTTAAGTCATAAATGCTGCTTTACACGTTTGTACCAAATTTCATCAAAATCGGACCTTTTTTTACGAGAGTTATCGCGCCCACGGACACACACACACACACACACACACACACATATATATATATATATATATATTATATATATATATATACAGTTTCGAATGAATGGTGTTTTTGGGATCTGGGGACCTCAAAACGAAAAGTTATCATGGTCCCGGGCCTAGGTCTTACCATGCCGACTACGGTAATAGCTTCTTCCCTATAGGGGAAATTCGCTAAAAGACTAATCCAATTTTTGTTACATTTCCAATTAATTATATATCTCCAAATATCAAATTTTCCGCTCACAAAATTCGATTATTATTTTAATAAGATAATGATAGAAATTTATATGAACTGGTAATCCCAAAAGGACACCACATCAAGCAACTGGAATCGTTTGTTAGTTTAAAACAAATTAATAATTCCTGAGATCGTTAGCTTCCTGAATATTGTATTTTCACAATTGCCTGAGGACCCTTGTTAGTATAACAAACACATAGGTCTCGAGTCATAGATCACAGGGTCACCACCGCTTGGCAGAAACGACTCCAAATACGGGAGGCAGTCGGGAAGAGATGATCGTCGGTGCAATGAGGAAGCGCAGGAAGTCACGAAGTGGTAGACTCACGATAGCCGAGGAAGGCGTGGCTCAACTTTGGATGGTGAATACTATGGGATAAAACCATAAACCACCTTATTATTAGTAAAACCTATTGATTTTAAACAACAAAGTATATACGTCAACTATTGATACCGTGCATCCAAATGTCTGGAAAAGACAGGATTGTTATAAAATCACTCAATGCGATTTACGGTTGTGTTGACACTTTGATTCATGAAACCAACGAGGTTAATATATTTTGAGATATCTCGGTAAAATAGTACAGCTTACATGGATGACTACCATTTTGTCCCTCTGTCAACTTTGGTCCCATTGCAACCAACATGGTAATCAATAAAATCATCTCAACACAACTTATAAACAACATTTAACTTCTGATAAGAGGATTTGATTGGTTACCTGAGAAAATGATTTAACTGCCTTATACCATCGCTTCTGGAGGTCTTCTAGTTTCACAGGACTTGAATTAATGTTCTAAAAATGTCCTCTTTGAGGATATCTCCCTATCTATATAGGCTAGTGCAGTTAAATATATCAAAAACCCAACGATGTTAAGAGTCTTCATCACCGGAAGTTGCCGGACGCCATCTTGGTGTTTGGTTCCATAAGGCCAATGTTAACTTTGTGCCTCCGTTACTCCTCACCTGATTGTCACAAACAATTAGTTTTGGCAAAGATTACACATGCTACGCAAAATAGATATTGCAGCCAAGCCATTTTTTTGATATCAATTTCCATGCGAGGACTAGCGAATGTTTTGACAACCGCTAAGACTTCATTGCCGACATGGATCAGCTGTTATATATTTACGTATTGGTTAGTTGTTGTTTATTTTGTTATGGTTAACCTTGACTTGTGTTTGTTTACTTATGTAAGTAACTAGAGGTTTAGAATTAAATATGGATTAGCAAGAGTGAAGAACGTTTGTAGTGAATTATAATTGTATTATGTTGTGTATTTTTTCTTGAACAATGCCAGGTATTAAGACGTGATCTTTTATTGGTTGTCTGTCTACACGCATTAACAGTCCAAGTTTGAGATTTTTCAAATTTCCTTTGAAAAATAAGAGTGTATGAGATAAATGGGTAACAACAAACAGCAAACGAAACACTGAAAGGCCTTCCTGACTATGCTTTACATTCACGTTTAGTCAAGGTCAAATGTTTTGTCGCAACCAAACCCTCCCCACCCCCTTGCCTTGCTTCCTTATCTGTTGTTTTTATTCACGTAATCCATAAATAGAACTAACTCCTGTCAATTCTCCTTTCGTGTTAGTTGAGAGCAAAGACTTAAAACTACTGGACCGCTCGCGCCCGTGGTGAAGCGAACCAAATTTCGGTCCGGCCGCGTTCGAGGTCGCGCGCAAATGGTGGGCTACCGCGGCAGCGCTTAGCATGGGGGATATAGGGAAAAACACGACGCGCGCTCACTTGAATTGAATTTGCAGCCAGGGAACATTTTTTATGGTTGAATGGCCTTCTGATCCGTATTCCTGAATAGTTTCTAGAATTTTTAATACCGAAAGTAACTATATTCGACCAGGGTTAGTTGCGTAAAAATAACAGAAAGTTGGGAGTTTTGTAAAATAATCTCCTCGATGGCTGATTCTTTCATATTTCCAGTCACATAAATTTATGTACGATCTACTAGGCTTTAGGTGTTGTTCAATAATGATGTTTGGAAGTTTTTGGTACTGGAATGAATTTTTTATGAGCAGTAATATCGTTCTTTGGACTAGTGAAACTTTGAATTTTAGCATTTAAACTTCGACGTTAGCCAAAAGTTGTAGATTGTATGAAAGTTAATTGGCCTATATCATAAAATTTTGTTGATGAATGAATACCAAGACAAATACTTTTTAACAGCAAATGTATTCTTAATAAACATTAATTACCAACATGGTTCGTTCACCCGTCCACGTCTAGTAGTAAGAACGATTACATAATGTTGCATTAATACAACATTTCGCTATTAAATAACAACAAATTATCTTCAGTGTATGATAACAATTGATTATGATTTATTTAAGAGACGATACAAGTACAGTATAATAATAATGGGGTATAGTATAAATGTATCCGTAGAATTAGTCAGTTTTAAGAGTATTTTAGAAGGCATAAATGAAATGATTTTTCTCAAAATTAATTTTTATTTACTGATTAACTGTTACATTACACATTACAGTTGCATTGTAGAATGTTGTAAGATTACTTAGCAAAATACGACTAAAACAAAAGTCGTATAACTATGTATTTTATAAAAAAACTAGGCCATGTTGTAACACAGCATCACTGAGTTGAATTTAACAGCGCGGCACGGCGCGTGGCACGTCTTGGATAAAGCGCGGCGAAAAGTTTCGGCATCTTTCAAAACGAATTGTAGGCATACCAACAACTTTACCGAAAAATGTTTGAAATAAAGGTTTTAGAGAAACTAATTATCTACAACTTTCCCGCTGGAAGTTTGTTTCTAACCTAAAAATAAAAAACTTCCTCGCTGAGTAACTTTTTCATGTCCCTCTTTAATAACACGTAAGAGTTTTTAATTATTAAAAATATTAAAACACGGTAAAATAAAACAATATTTATATTTTCGGATTCCGTAGTTCACGTAAACAAAGAATATATAAATTTCATTACGATTCAAACATGGCAGTGAAGTCCAGGAGCGTGTAAACGACAGCGCGTTCAACGCCAGAAACAGCTCTGAGCACACAGTGGCCCACCATTTCTGTTCCGCACAGACCTACGCGGACCGTTTTTAGCTCACTTAGCGATCTCTCCAGTAGTTTTACCTCGATGGTTGAGAGTTATTTTGGTCTGGAAAGGAAGTGATTAGTTGTCGGTAGGAGTCTTATTTCGACCACTTATTTTGTTAAATGTTGTTTAGATTGTCATTCGATATTTGTACAACATTACAAATTATAATGCTTATTTCCAATACGAGCATTTACTGATAGTGAAAAACCGAAACCGACATTTTACCTGGTTCTCGGTTGACCTCTTTCGGTTCTCGGTTTCAGTTTTGTTGTAAAAAACCGGTAAAACCGACAACTGACTTAAGAACCGACACAAGGACACATCCCTAATGCTCACATTGGAAAAGCACTTTTAATGAACTCAGCGTATATTTTTTGTTAATAGGCTCATGCTGGTTTTTATTGAAAACTAACATGTGCCCAGATGTTGTACATATCACACTCTCTGCTATAGAAAATAAGTGCGCTAAGGGAAGAAAACTCACTGCTTTAAAAGCAAGGGATGAAAAACCCTGTTGACTGTTAAATTACACAAAACTAAAAATGTTGAAAGATTAACATTATTCGTTCATATTGTTTTGAAGGCAAAGTATAGTTCAAAATTATTATTTATTCACACAATAATAAATTGATAACCACGATTCATTTGAAGACAAATAAAAAACTAGCTTTACTTTAGCCAAAACACGGCCATCAACAACGTTTACATCTCTCTGATCATTTCAGGAACGTTGCTGGATATCTAGTGTACGTCCTCAATAAAAAATTTTCCTTGCCAACGGTGCCGCTCGGAGCTAATGCAATACATGCGGTTTGATGAACCGAATGAGCTGAGAATGAACTAAAGATGATATGAGTTACCTAACCGCGCCCTCCTCCCTTATGGTTCAAGTCACTGACCTAATTTTGACCTTGTTTCAACAAAACTTTGACATTATTAAAAGTAGACATGAAGTAATGAATACTCTTGTGGATATTGCTAGGTCAAAAATAACTCAATTAGCCAGTGAATGGTTAGCAGTTGACCAACCATGCAGTCCTCATCGTGAGTTCATAATAAGATATTGCATGAAACTAAAAATCCAGAAACAAACTTTGTGGTTAACAAAAGTGATGAGAATTCCGAAATCAGAAAAGTCAACAACATCACAAAAAGTCTCGAATTTTCAAAACTTGTAAGATTGTTATATTGTAAAATTGTTAAGGGTTCTCTAAATATACGTTAACATTCAATGCAGAAAAATTATTATAACGTTGTAAGCTTATATCACTAATGTTTGAAGATTTTTATTCACACATGTTTACATCAATAAAACCTTTTCTATACTGTGCTGGTGCTCCTTTAGCTTAACTGAGGCACTTTTATTTTAAAATAAGTAATAGTAATTGTAGTAATACCCCCGTCGCAGCAAACCTGCGTACTCAGCGAATTTCCAATGCAAAATATAAGTCTTAATACCACATAAAGCCGCATACCAAGTTTCATAAAAATATATTCAAAAATAAGCGATATATCAAATTTGAATTATTCTCTATAACAATAACATTGGGATGAGTACGGGTTTGCTGCTACAAAAAACAACAAATATAGGGGTTCTTGTAAATATCAATATTACTCAACTAGGTGAAGCCACATACCAAGTTTCATCAATATAAGTTCATAAATAAGCGACATATGCCATTTTGATTATTCTCCATAAGAATAACATGGGAGATGAGTACGCAGGTTTGCTGCAATAAGGAACACAAAAAATGGGTTTTTATGCAAAAATCAATGGAACTCAACTAGGTGAACAAACATTCCAAGTTTTATTAATTTATGTTCATAACTAAAGGATACATTACATTTTACTTATTCTCCATAAGAATAACATGGGGGCTGAGGACGCAGGTTTGCTGCTACGGGAATTATTGGTAAAAATCGGGTTTTTTGTGAAAATAACAATAGACCACAACCAGATGAAACCATATACCAAGTTTTGTTAGAATACGTTCATAAATAAGCGAGCTATAATTTTTCTCTTATTCTCCATAAGAATAGCATTGGACAACGTACTGTGTTTAGCACTTTCAATTTCTGTAACCATTTGACGTAGAGCAATGGTCAAAACACCAAATTGTGCGTCTTTTTAAGCTGATTCCAATGGAGGAAACTAAAATTTGACTATTTCCAAAATTATATGTAGAAAACTCAAAAAACCCATTTTTGGGGTACAAAACCCCCCCAAAATACCCCTTCGGATAGTCCGATCTGTCTGGTTTTCGAACTTAAAGTCATAAATGCTGCTTTACACGCTTATACCAAATTTCGTCAAAATCGGATTATTTTTACGAGAGTTATCGCACCCACGGACATTATATATATATATATATATATATATATATATATATATATATACAGTTTCGAACGAATGGTGTTTTTGGGGTCTGGGGACCTCAAAACGAAAAGTTATCATGGTCCCGGGCCTAGGTCTTACCATGCCGACTACGGTAATAGCTTCTTCCCTATAGGGGAAATTCGCTAAAAAGATAAATTTACGGTACATTAATGACAGCTCTGCACTTTCAAACTTGAAATACGACGACGGCGACGGGCCGGCCAGCGCGGTGCAGTAGTTGCGTACAGTTGAGTTAATCCCGAGCACGACCGAACATTACCGTACTCACCCGAACTTGAATAGGTAATGCAGATCGAGACTTGACACAGCGCCTCTGTTGAGGGACCACCCAACTACGTGAAGGTGGCCCCATCCAAAAACGACTTGGCACAAAATTGCCGTAAGGTGCAATATCTATTTTGCGTAGCATGTGTAATCTTTGGTTTTGGTGTCAAATTAAAGGTTTCGTCGTCCTCTAGGGAAATACAATAGTCGAATTTGAATTTTCTTACAAATTAATGAGAACATGTACAGTGTTTCAGTTCAAAATTAAACTAATTATTATGAAACTATGATACCCAAATCAAGGAATTCGACATTTTATTTCCCTAGAGGACGACGAAACCTTTAATTTGACACCAAAATGAATTGTGTGTGACGATCAGGTGAGGAATAACGGAGGCACAAAGTTAACATTATCCTTATGGAACAAAACTCCAAGATGGCGTCTAGCAACCTTCGGTAATGAAGACTCTTAATAGAGGTCTCGACTGGGGTAAAAAAAAGAAACCTACTTGCTACCACCACTTTGCTCAGCTAACCAATCAAAGCCTTCTCTTCTCAAGTTATATGTTAGCCAGCTGCCAAACATGTAACTTGTGAAGAGAGGATTTGATTGGTTGCCATGGGACCAGAGTGGACAGAGGGGAAAAATTGTGACGATGTAGGCTACACTGTTTCACCCCAGACGAAACCTCTACGAAGAATGACAGGTTTGCAATAGCGCATACAACGCGGCTGAGGAGAATGTACTAGTACTGAACTTGGGGGCGGAACTAAAAATACCCCCCAATTAACATGGAGTGTCCCTACTTAAAGCGTTATGTATGCATTGCCTAAAATCATAGAACGAAAGACAATAAATTATTGTAATGATATAAATCGTCGCTTGCTGCTCGTCGTGACTTACTTTGTTGAAGTGTTTGATTAATCACCCTCTAAGCCCCAGGAGGGGATGAGAGAGCTTAAGAAAATATTCAAATGACGAATTTTTAAATTGTGTTAAATGAATGAAGATCAGAAGAAAGTGTCAATGAATAATAGTATTGCTTGCGAACAACAAACTCATTTAATCTGAATCTAGTTGAAGAATTGAAGTTTTATACTGAAACTTAAAACAAATTAATATTTTAAAATTAATACAAAGGTTGTCCATGAAAAATAAAATAAAATATTTGAAAGGTAATTAAATTTTATTACAACATTAATTAAGTAATGACAATCATGACAATGTTCTGTCGCATTTCACATCGGATGTGAGTTTAATTATTTCGCTAAGAGAGGGCGCATATTTATAAATATATACTTTATTGCTCTGATAAGAATTATTATATCCCGCCACAGCAATCCTGTTTTCTCAACTTATTTCCAATGACAATATACACCTCACCAACATATATAACAGATTACCCAGTTTCATAAAAACATGTTGAAGATTAGCAAGATGTAATATTTTATTTATCCTCTATAAGAATAGCTATTGAATAAGCACTGAATTACGTAGGTTTGCTGTAATTACGATGACAGAATATGGGCGTTTAATGCAAATATAAATAGACCACAACCACAAGAAGGCATATACTAAGTGTCATCAAAATATATTCACAAATAAGGGATAACTAGGATTTGAATTATTCCCCTTAAGAATAACATGGAATAGCACAAAGTCCATGTTTATATATGTACGTTTAATGCTGCTGAGGTATTTTATACAAATCAATATTCTCCACAAGAGTATAACATTGGACAACGTATAGTGTTAAGCCATTTCAATATATACCCCCGTCGCAGCAAACCTGCATACTCAGCGAATTTCCAATGAATATATAACATAACACATTAAAAAACTTAACAGGATTCATAAGAAATGTATTCACAAACACATTAAAAAACTTAACAGGATTCATAAGAAATGTATTCACAAACAAGCGATATTTAAAATATTAATTATTCTCCATAAGAATAACATTGGGGATGAGTACGCAGGTTTGCTGCAACAAGGCACACAAAATTATGGGTTTTTATGCAAATATCAATAGAAGTCATCTTAGTGAAGTCACATACCAAGTTTCATCCATATACATTCATAAATAAGCGATATATAACATTTTAAACATTTTCCATAAGAATAACATGGGGACCAAGTACCTAGGTTTGCTGCTACAGGAGCCATAAGCGAAAAAATGTTTTTTTTGTGCTAACAACAATAAACCACAACCAGATCAAGCCATATACCAAATTTCGCCAGTTTATGTTCATAAATAAACGAGATATGCAATTTTTCTTTTTCTCCATAAGAATAACATTAGACAACGTACTGTGTTTAGCACTTTCAATATCTCGGTAACCAATTGACGTAGAGCAATGATCAAAATACCAAATTGTTTGTTTTTTTAAGCTGAATTCAATGGTATAAAATAAAATTTGATTTAAATTAAAATTACATGTGAAAACCCCAAAAAACACATTTTTGGGGTACAAAACCCCCCAAAAACCCCCCTTTGGATGGTGCGATTCATCTGGTTTTCGAACTTGTTCAAATAAATGGTACTTTACACATTTGTACCAAATTTCATTAAGATCGGACCTTTTTTACGAGAGTTATCGTGCTTACGGACACATATATATATATATAAATATATATATAAATATATAAATATATATATATATATACATATATAAAAATTTGAACGAATGGTGTTTTTGGCATCTGGGGACCTCAAAATGAAAAGTTATCATGGTCTCGGGCTTAAGTCTTACCATGAGACCTACGGTAATAGCTTCTTCCCTATAGGGGAAATTCGCTAATAGGAAACCAATTGACGTAAAGCAATTATCAAAAAAACAATTTTTTTAAGCTAAAATCAATATACGAAATAGTGATTACTTAATAATTATATGTGAAAACAAAAACTTGTATATAAAATCCCCCTTAGGATGGTGCAATCCGTCTGGTTTTCGTACTCATTCAAATAAATGCTACTTTACACTTCTGTACCAAATTTCATTGGACCTTTTTTATCGTACCTATACAAATTTAACGGATATTGTTTTCAACATCTGGGGCCTCAAAACTAAATTTATCATGGTATCGGGCTAATATCTTACCCAACCATCCCAACGGCAATAGCTTCTCCCCTATAAGGGAAATTTGCTAATAACAGACTTAGCATTTGTGTATACACTGCAGCGATCACATAATACCAAACCATTTGATCACTGGGTAAAGGCGGTCCCACACTTCTCGCCAACACCCTGAATACTCGGCCGAACATTCTCCCGAATGTTCACTGAACATTCCGTCCCGTCTGTTCCCGTATGTATTCAAAAGTTTGTGCAGCTCCCACATTTCTCGCGAATACTTCTAACATTCGTAGTTCGGCCGAATGTTCGGGCGTGTTCGCGTGAAGTGTGGGACCGCCTTTAGTGACAGTAAGGTCATGCGTAGGTTTAAAGAAGCAAAGCGCAGGGTTTTATCTTACTGTTTCAGATGTTTGTTAAATTTGTATCATAAATACCAGTATCGTGTACATTGACTCTGCACTAATGAATACGAAGATATACCTTCAGAGGAAGGCCGAATGAAATTCGGAAATCAACACTGGGGTTAAGTCGCCCTCCCTATTGGCTCCAAAGAAGTGACTGGTCAACGAAGTGGTTAGAATGCTCGCTTCATATCTGAAGTTGACCAGGTCGATCCTGAGAAAAATCTGAAAATGTTTTGAAAATTCTATAATTATACCCTGTGTTTGGGTATAATTCATGATTTTCTATGAGCATGTCGACCTTAGATGGTAACAAGACTAGGGGTTGGACTGTTCCCTTTCACAACGAAAAGCAAATGTCAATGACGTAAATATACACAAGCAAAACAGTGGACTGCTTGCTGGAGCAGGCTTGAAGACTCTACGATCAACTAACTCAGTAAGGGAAGTAAAGGGAATTGACATCCAAACGAGGGGTCAAGTAGCAGAGAAAACCTTACTCTTGAAATCCAATGGGGCGGATGAAAGAAAGCTAAATCAAGGTTTGTCAAGAGGACATCAACTCTCATCAACTAACTTTGGAAAGTATTATTTGTATGTTTGAGTTTCTACTAGTTATTGTGTTTTTTAGCGAATTTCCCCTATAGGGAAGAAGCTATTACCGTAGGTCTCATGGTAAGACTTAAGCCCGAGACCATGATAACTTTTCGTTTTGAGGTCCCCAGATGCCAAAAACACCATTCGTTCAAATTTGTATATATGTGTATATATATATATATATATATATATATATATATATATATATTTGTGTGTCCGTAAGCACGATAACTCTCGTAAAAAACGTCCGATCTTAATAAAATTTGGTACAAATATGTAAAGTACCATTTATTTGAACGAGTTCGAAAACCAGACAAATCGCACCATCCGAAGGGGGGTTTTGGGGGGCTTTTGTACCCCAAAAATGGGTTTTTGGGGGTTTTCACATGTAATTTTTATTTAAATCAAATTTTAATTCATACCATTGAATTAAGCTTAAAAAACAAACAATTTGGTATTTTGATCATTGCTCTACGTCAATTGGTTACTGAGATATTACAAATGCTAAACACAGTACGTTGTCTAATGTTATTCTTATGGAGAAAAAGACAAATTTTATATCTCGGTTATTTATGAACATAAACTGACGAAACTTGGTATATCGCTTCATCTGGTTGTGGTTTGTTGATGTTTGAACAAAAAAAAATGATGTTTCGCCTATGGTTCCCGAAGCAGCAAACCTAGGTACTCGGTCCCCATGTTATTCTTATGGAGAATAATAAAAATGTTATATATCGCTTATTTATGAATGTACATGGATGAAACTTGGTATGTGACTTGACTTAGATGAGTTCTATTGATATTTGTATAAAAATCCATTATTTTTTGTTCCTTTTTGCAGCAAACCTGCGTACTCATCCCTAATGTTATTCTTATGGAGAATAATGAATATTTTAAATATCGCTTATTTATGATTATATTGTTTATGAATTCTGGTAAGAAGCTTAATGTAATATTAAAACATATATATTCATTAGAAATTCGCTGAGTACGCAGGTTTGCTGCGCCGGAGGTATTTTTTTCAATGGTTTTGTATTCCTTTTCTTTGGCTTTTATGTAAATTAACGGATGCCACCGTTCAGTTTCGTCTGCACGCTAGCTCGAGGCGCAGTGTCACGTGACAATCCAGCTGATCTTCTCGTGATGTTGGCGGGAAAGTCGCGACATCGTGAGGAGCTCGGTGTCGTCTGCTCTTGTCTCGTTCGACCGCTTTTCTACTTCTGTATTGGCGTACAAGAAACTAGGTGGAAGCCGGAACTGGTGCTGGTGTCTTCCTTAAATGAATTATAATTAGAAGTTAGTATATTGAAATTGTTAAAATATATAATGTGTTAAGTTTGCATTTTTAACTCATGTATAAAAAGATAAACGTAGGTATATGGTTAATCTTAAACTGTAAATTGTAAGACATGGATGTATGGGTAAAATATTTCTATAAGTTTTGAAGTTAATGAACAATTAAAATGTTATTTGAGTACTTTGTAATTGCTGAATACATATTCAATCTTCAGCATCCGTCAAGATTTCTGGTTGACCTAAGATTTTCTGGTCACGATTGTCAGTCGGTTCAAAACTCAATGTAGATTTGTTTAAAGGTTTGGTTTTCTACATCGTTAATTGAAGACCTCGTTCAATACTCGTTTGAATGCAAAGACCCAAAGATCTCCTTGCTTCGTGGGACAAAATAATATTTTAACTGTATTCCAATAAAATGTAAACTATTTTTATCGTATATTCAGATTGCAGATATTGTATTTTTTATATTTTTTTTGCAACTGGATTATTGAAAAATAATTAACGGTTCACGCCAATAACCGTAAGTCAAACCAAGTTAGATTTATCTGACAGCCAAATAATACCCAGCCATTTCTAAATTACCTTGAGATCAGTAGTGACAACGCTAGTACTGTATAGTGAAATACCTAAAATGGCTCTTTCATAAAATAGTTATCTAAAGTTTATATTTAGATTAATTCTATATCTAAATAAAATGTATATTTCTCACTCACGAACCTGATTCCTTACGTCTTTGCATTTGAATGTTAGAAATTTAAATTTAATCAGTTAACAAATTTAAATCTCCTAGCAACGTAAACTTAACAATAATAATACATTATTTAAAAAACTATAAGTCGGAATTCCGTTATCCCCGAAGAGATTTCGCACAAAAAGTGCAATTCTGAACAAACTGAAAATGTAAACAGCACAGAGTCTGCAGTAAGAGTGAATATCCCTACCAGACGTTATTTGACACTTGGAACGGCGATGTGCCATTGTTTCCAAAATATAAAAGAATGGTAGTGTGAGGAAATTCGTACTGTTGAAAAATGGATTACATGATTCTTTAATATTTCAAATTTCAATACATGTGTTTCTTTTGCATAGTGTTTAATAATGTACACAATGTACAGTATATCGTTGAGAAAATGTATAATAATTCGAAAAAATCGTTTAATTAGGCTACAAATAATTTTGTTCTATATCATTTCAAACGTTTCCGAAGTAAGTAGTATTTTATACGTATTCTAATCGGGGGACAAGGGAAATTAGGATGAAGAAAATTCTTTTCCCCATGTATAAAATTACTACGAAGTTCCGTACATTTTTGGAGCGCCACGAAGGACTGGGGAGTTTCTTGTTTTGTCAGTAAGGATGACAGCGGCGGCATTCTTCGCTCTGAAATGGTAGTCCTGCCGGGACGGTACGATCCAGTTTTGTGACATATTCATGTTTTAATTATTCTAAGACATTTTGAACATTCAGGGCTCCAACAATAAGGGCTTCTCATTCAAAAACCATAATACTTCCGGCAGAGTTGGCATAGCGGAAATTTGGTAAAAATTATTTCATAATGATATTTATTACAGAGATTATTATATCGATAATACAAAAATTATAAATTTCTTTAAAATATTTTGGTAGTTTTGAAAGTTTTAGCGAATTTCCCCTATAGGGAAGAAGCTATTACCGTAGTCGGCATGGCAAGACCTAGGCCCGGGACCATGATAACTTTTCGTTTTGAGGTCCCCAGATGCCAAAAACACCATTCGTTCGACACTGTATATATATACGTATATATATATATATATATATATATGTGTGTGTGTGTGTGTGTGTGTGTCCGTGAGCACGATAACTCTCGTAAAATTCATCCGATTTTGATGAAATTTAGTATAAACGTGTAAAGCAGAATTTATGACTTTAGTTCGAAAACCAGACAGATCGACCTATCCGAAGGGGTATTTTGGGGGGTTTTGTGTCCCAAAAATGGGTTTTTTGAGCTTTTTACATATAATTGTTGAAAAAGTCAAATTTTTTTTTCCCATTGGAATCAGCTTAGAAAGACGAACAATTTGGTGTTTTGATCATTGCTCTACGTCAAATGGTTACAGAGATATTGAAAGTGCTAAACACAGTACGTTGTCCAATGTTATTCTTATGGAGAATAAGATAAATTGTATATCTCGCTTATTTATGATTTTTTCCTGATGAAATTTGGTATATTGCTTCATACCATTGTGGTCTATTGATATTTGCACTAAAAAACATTTTTCGGCCGATAGTTCCCGTAGCAGCAAACCTGCGTACTCAGCCCCATGTTAATCTTATGGAGAATAAGTAACGTGTTATCTCCCTTAATTATGAACATAAATTAATAAAATTTGGTATGTGGCTTTATCTACTTGAGTTATATTGATATTTGTATAAAACCCCATTTTTTGTTCCTTGCTTCAGCAAACCTGCATACTCAGCCGCCATGTTATTCTTATGGAGAATAATTAAAATGTCATGAATCGTTTATTTATGAATGTATATTGATGAAACGTTATATGTGGCTTTATGTGGTATTAAGATACATATATATATATATATATATATATATATATATATATATATATATATATGCATTGGAAATTAGCTGAGTACGCAGGTTTGCTGCTACGGGGGTATTTATAAAAATACAAGTCGCAAAAGGGTCCGGTTTCACCAAGAAATACAACTTTTGAATGTGCCGCATTCTGTGAACAAACTTTTGAACTATTTCGAATAAGAAACATCCGTTTATGCTATCATCTGGTCGAATAAATTTAATGCCCAGAAGAATTACATGATAACTATAGACTTAATGACACCCCATACAATAGTATTCATTCACTGAGTGTAAACTATTAGCTGGTTACATATAAGCTGGCACTTAAAGCACGATTTAAGTTATGACAAATTTGGCATTGGAAAATTAATTTGTAAGAAAGATTTATAGTATTTCTTTAGGCAGTGTAAAAGTTTAAGAACATGTGTTCATAAAAATTTTGTATTTTGTTTCTTGGCTTAAAAGTAAGAAGAGCGCCAAGTGCCAGTATCAAAACACTCTCCAGCGCTCCAAATGTAAGAAAAAGTGGCTGCATTTTTCCCATAAGACCTTCTTAGTGTTTGTGTGATCATTGACACAACCAACGTAAGACGTCCTAATGTAAAACGAATATGCATTAAATATGAGTGTAGAATGGGTGAGATGCCTTGTATAGCTTTGGTACTGACTAAAGGCGGCCCCACACCACCACACTTCTCGCGAACATGCCTGAATATTCGGCCGAACATTCACCCGAACATTCACTGAACATTCCGTCCCGTATGTTCCCGAATGTATTCAAAACTTCGTGCAGCTCCCACACTGCTCGCGAATACTCCGAACACTCGGAGTTCGGCCGAACGTTCGGGCGTGTTCGCGAGAAATATGGGACCGTCTTAAGACCCGTGATTCTTTAGCCAAGATTAATAATCAATAGGCCAATGACATCTGGGAGTTGGATTCAGGTTTAATCTTCACACAATTTTTCAATTTTTCTCCTGATCGATCTGGCGAACCTCATATTGAGCCTCGACTGTTATAACCACTCTACCCAGACAAGGAGAGCAATTATCCCATTACCTTCCACATGACGAAGTGACTATTACTCACACATGTGTCGTCTCCCGCTGTACCACACGCTCACGGCTCACGCGGCTCGTGCGGTCGTGCGGTCGTGCGGTGCGTGCCCCCAGGCCGGTATAAAGCTGCGGCGTCGCATCCCCGCGACAAACATGTGTGTGAAGCTCCTGATTGCAGTGTTCACCATCAGTCTCATCTGCCTCAGCAATGTAAGTACAGTACTCTACTTCACTGTTGTATAATATTTACATATTCATTATTAACTTTCAAACAAAAGATATTTGTCTCAATTGTATATGCAACCGTGTATGTTGTGTTTGTTAAAAAACTGCTTCAAAAGATTAAAGAGTGGGCTTCAACCACGACACATTTAGCGTTTCTACCTGCTTCCCCTACAAGGCCAATGTTAACTTTCAAAGCCCGCCCCTCCTCAACGGATTATCTGATATTGTTAATTTATGGCTTACTTTAACGAGCAAAATAAACACCTAGTGATTTCAGTGAGAAATATTTCGATATCACAAATAATAATCGTCCTCTATCATTAAACGAGTTCGCACGCAGCACGCTGACGTGAGGGAAGTGAATTTCCACATAAAAACTTGTAAAACTCAAAATCAGTGTAAAAACATACATGTTTTCCAATTTGTATTGATATCTGAAAACATTGATTTTTTGGCTGTTCTGATGCTCCTGGTTTCATTTACCTGCAAAGCTGGGAATACAATTTTGCGCATTATAATGTTAGGAGAAGGTCCAGGCAGGCTTGAAAGTAGGCGTGAGTTGCTGGGGATGATAAAAGTACTCTAACAAAGGAATTACAGGCTTTTCTAGTGTAAAACCCCCATAAGACAACGTACTGTGTTTAGTCGAAACACATTTTCTTTAATAACTCGGTAAATATTTATGCTAGAATGACGAGAGAGGGCTTAAAACTTTCGCCTCACTAATTCCCATCTTTTTACATGCATTAATTTTGCATCCGAGGCTTTTCTGAACCTTTTTGGGCCCAAAAACTCGAAATTTGAAAGATTAATCCCAAAAAAAGGGGTTTAGAGTTTTCCGATTGTTTTGCCCAACGAACTTGTCCAACTGATTACAGAAAGGAACGTCCCTACCAAATTTGAAGTAAATCGGACAAAAAATGTGACCTCTAGAGTGCAAACACACACACACACACATATATATATATATATATATATATATATATATATATATATATATATGTCTATATATGTGTGTATATATATATATATATATATGTCTATATATATATAATTTTGAACGACCCCCCCCAAAACGTGTTCAGGGGGTCACGTTAGGAACTTCTATGGTGGTCCTGGGCTTAAGTTTCACCGTGCGGGTCATGCTAATAGTTCACTTTCCAAAGGAAATTCACTAAAAAATGTTTTTCTCTATGAAATAATTCATAAATTGACAATTTTGGGTAATCCGTTGAGATGGTGCGACATTTAAATGTTAACATTGGTATTACGGGAGAAGTAGACGACTGGAGCCCCCTCTTTGGTATATATGTATTATTTTTCCGAAAAGAAGGCAAGATATGAATTTTAATGAGGTCCGATTAATTATCCCATCTTTCCCATTATACGTCTGTGGATTAGTTACACATTTGCATGACAAGTTTCATAAAAATCGGTCCATCGTCTTTGAGTCTGCACTCGTCTAGACAAACAGACAATTAAACATAATCAAACAATCAGGCAATTTATACAACACTGCGGAACTACTTTTTCGGGTTCAAGGAGCGTCAAAACAAATATTTCCTCCGATATCTCACATTATAATGTTTTAAAGAAAATAGCTTTTTACTTTGTTGAGTGAGTTGGGAGAAAAAGCAGTTAACTGAACAAAAAACCTTATATAGGGAATTAACAAGTAAGATAGGCTTAAATCATATGTAAATTTTGAAAACACATAGAAGTATTAAAAAATACAAAAATACCGTGTTAACTTATTTCGGTCGTTTATTCAAATTTAAATTGTATATATTCAGCCGGTTATGTGTTTTACAAATAATATAATTAATTGTCCAGTAGGCCTATTTAATAATGCCACATTATTTCAAAGACATTTATCTACATATTTAAAAAATTCCTGATTTTTGTTCACTCACTTCCTGAAGTTAACACTTAACCGTTTTCATTGATTCTTTTTTATTTAAAAGATAATTTCAAGTTTTAAGTCTCTGTCTAGCCAGATTTTCGATTTAGGCCCCAGGGCTCTGCCCCACGGGACTTCCAGGTTTCAATGTTATTCATATGGAGGAGAGTTTTGTTTGGTTTATGTCACATGTGTTTTTTCTTAATTCAATTAACAGTTGTTATAAGGATTATATCAGCAAATTTTTTGCGAGGGAGCAGCTCGTTTATCTATGATTATGATATAATAACATATGTTGTGTAGTTTAAGTCGTATTTTAAATAATTTCAAAATTAGACGACTGCCTACTTCATTGTCTGAAAATTCTTATTTTTTAAATAAATAAAACTAACAAAAATCAACTCGTAATCTACACTATCGACTCTGTTGACTGCGTGAAGTTATATTCGTGTCTGTTTAAAAAATAGCTCAGTGTATCAATATAGAATGTCACGGAAAACAGATAATCTGCTTTAAATTAAATGGGAGAAATTGGAATTATATGAAATTATATGAATTTTGAAGATAACATTAAGAAGGTCAGGTCTTAAACTCGGCCAAAAGTTTCACCAATTCGATGTAGTTTTTCACTTAAACGAGGGATAGCGCGCGAAAGAATTAGTAGTTGATCCATTGCAAGAAAAAATGAACTCAAATGGAGTTACAGTATAATAACGAACCGCTAACGCTATCTTTTGTTTGATACAGAACATTATAACATTGTCTCGAGCGGTTCAAGTGGCAGAAAAATGAGCTGAATTTTTAACATTAGACATGACCTTCTAAGTGTTCGTGTATTTATTGCATTCATAGACGTTCTCCGATTGAATTGTTGCGCGGCCGCGGTATCAACAACGTTCTTCCCGCAACACCCAGTAAACGTAGTTTGACAACTCGTCGTTAGAGGCCAGCAGCGTCGCATCATCAAATTAAGCAGCGAATCTTCACTTTTAAATCTTTTATCATTAATTATTCAACCCTCTATTTTATTTAAACTATATTTCAGTTCTTTTATCAGTATTTTTTACACGTAAATATTTCTTTTTTAACAGGTTTTTCATTATTTCTAGTATTTTTCAAGACGTTTTAAAACAGCCTCTATACGGTGGAACTGTTTCTCATGCTGTTGGATATATACGCCAGTGTTGCCGGCATGTTCTTGGGAGTGTGTGTTCTGATGGCACAACCAGGCATCGATCGCTGGATGTATGTCATGCTCGCGGATCTGCTAGAGTAGTGTTGTCAGCGTTCTAGCAGCTCGATACGACTCTCGATGCCTTGCGCTCGGTCGAGTTGCGTCCGTAGCTGTTCGAATAGCTTAATTTCTCAAATTCACGGCTTTGTTGAGCTTAATTCAGTCACTCCTATGTTAAGGCACTTGCAGAAGTGGGTTTGCCATGTTTTTTGTCCTTGCAGAAATGGGTTTGTCGTCGTTATGATTTTTATGATTCAGGCACTTGCAGAAGCAGTTTTGTAATGTTTTTTTGAAAATTGATAAAATATTTAACTTCTTTTATTAACCCTCTAGGTGTCACATCAAAAAACCTGAAATGTCACGCCATTTTTTTAACTTTTGCAGAATTTTATATAAAATGCTATAAAAAATAAAATTTTGATATATTGGTAAACAAGTATACATTTTCTTAGAGAGCAGAAAATGGGCTATCTTTTAAAATAAAATTTGTTGGCCTAAATGTATGGTATAACAGTCCGGCTTGGGTTCAAATCTAAACAACCCCAAAAAAAAAATTATTTTTTATGTTACGAGACCCGTAGAATATATTTAGACAGCCATAATCAAAAATCCAAGATATACATTTTGTTCAAAATTTAATAAGGAAAAAGAAAATATACATATATACATATGTATATATTATATATGTATATATATAGATATATATATAATACACAACAACGTAACCTCACATTACAGCATTCCTATTGAAAACATAACTAAACAGCTGATTAAAAACAGCTGCAAAATTATTAGTTCGCAAAAGGGCGAACATTATTAGTTGTCATGAAGCCCAGATGTTGCCGATCACTTTGGTATAATGGATGGTTCGAAACGACCGATCGTCAACGAGATATACACGCTAAACTGGATGTCTGCAAAGTCGACTGAAATCAGTCGATTGACACTCGAGCGTCAAAAATAGTCGACTGAAATCAGTCGATTGACACTTAGAGGGTTAAGATGGTTGAGATGAAAGATATATTTTTTGTTTTACGTATGGTATTCTACACCAAATTCAGTCACTTTAAACATTTTCTGTAAAATATTACTGTACTTATTGGTAAGTCATAATTTTCAATTGGATGGTATACATTATTAATACCATAAACTCGCTTAGCTACTTACCAACAAGAACCAACACTGATTTACTAGGAGTACGATCAAATATGCGTAATGGGATGACCGAACTCAGAAGTGGTAGATGTTACTGCTGTAAACGCAGAATTTTCATCCCAAAATATTAAATAAATAGTCTTGATCCTGGGACCTCAGTATTTTGGTTAATTTTAAGTCTTGGTTAGTAAATCGTTTTTAAATTATATATTAGGGTTGCAAATTATTCAACAAAACATATAACACAGGAAGTTGTGTATGCAGTTAGGTGTGCCTCTATTTTTAAATTGGATATTACTTGAGTACGCTGGTTTCCTAATACGGGGGTATTTATATATCATAACTGACAAAAGAACACATCTGGTAGAAGTAAATACGAAATAAATGGCTGTTGCAATCTAGCGGATAAACTATTAACTAACTCACATTACTCACATTATAGGAGAACGTTATCTTTATTTGTAAACACTTGTATTATTTTTTAACCTAAATATTTTAAAAACCATTGATAAATTGAATTAACTCATGTTAAACGGAGAGTACTATAATTATTTAATCATAAAACATAT
The DNA here is from genome assembly GCA_963675035.1 of Allygus modestus. Classification (NCBI taxonomy): domain Eukaryota; kingdom Metazoa; phylum Arthropoda; class Insecta; order Hemiptera; family Cicadellidae; genus Allygus; species Allygus modestus. Next base: position 15,759,039 of record OY776116.1, read on the forward strand.
AATAATATGATAATTTGTAAGTAGTTTTCGTCAATACAAAACAATATTTTATTAGCATCTCACACTTTAAGGTAATTTTTGTCCAATGCTTTACCTAATGAACATTTTACAACTTTTAAAAGTTAATTATTATAAAACGGTTAAGCGAATGTGATCCATTTTTGAACTGGAAGCGTAAAGTGTACTGGAAAACAGTTGTGTAAAATTTGAAAATGATCAGTGCAGCGTTTTCACTTTATTGCATTACGAACACATGCACCTACACACTGACAGACAACGAATCATTGTCTCTGCTAATACATAGATTCCTGTCTCTGCTAATACTTAGATTCCTTTAATTCGTTCAGTCATCAATTAACAGTGTTGGATCCAAGCTTCATCTGTACACTGTCACATACATTAATGGTTTTGATACATCAATTGTTTTATTTGTAAAATTGTTTCTTCATGTAGTAAAAGATCAAATACATATTTTTCAGTGATAAGGCAAGTGTGTAAGTAATGTATATTAACATTTTCTGATTTTTGTTCAGTATATAGTTCAAAATAAATGTATTTTTAGCAGATTGTTATCTTTTTAGTGTGGCTTGGGTAAATTTTGATTAATTGAGAATTCGGAATAAATCAGTCAATCAAAACTGTACTCATCCAAAGTACAAAGTACACTTTGAATGGCATCAAATACATAAGTTACAATCACAAGTACAATATCAAAATTTTGTAAGTCTACATCTGACACCGTCAACATCGACTTAACTTTCACTACACTTGTCTCTATAGCCAATAATAAACAGTAGTTTCAATTACATTACTAATATCACAATTTGTATTACTCTTTATCACAAACCAACACTTTTTTTGTAAAATTGTCAAGCTACTTTTTGCTTATAGGTAAGTTCTTCATTAATTTTAGCAACTCATTCCCACACAGAATCAATTCGCTCAAGTGGGAATTATTATTTCATTTAAAAATTAACGTTAAATATCTATTTAAGCTAAACAAACTTAACTTGAATTTGAATTCAAACTCAAAACCTTGTGGTAAACCTTATTTGTATAATAAAAAGTACAGTGATAAACCTATATCATATTTTGTAATTCTTTTTTTACTTAAACAACTTTTTCCTTAGTTTGACTTTTTTCAAGAAAATGTCAAATGAGTATTGGTCTCACCAGGCACTTCAGTATTGTAATTTTATATTGAGGATATTAAAATGTCTTTCCTTTTTTATGGAACACGGGAGATAATTAAAACACTAAATTCCTTCACATAATGGCCTCCTGGGTCACAGCTCCAACCCGTGACAGGGAAAAGCGGGATCATCACAACCTTGTGATAGGGACCACAACCTCGTGATAGAATTGATAGAACCTCGTGAACAGTGATAGGAATTGATGTTTTCTCTATGATTTATGATTGATAATTGGTAAAACTTAAATATGTTTTAATAAAAGTAGGTATTTCCTTTCTTGATTTTGAATTAAACCAATTCCAGGCGCAGTCGTCAGTAGATTACCATGAGGACAGTGAGTCTGTGAGAGCGAGTGAGAGGGAGCTACAGCAGCAGCCTGTGGGAGAGACAGAGAGGGAACTACATCAACAGGAGCGGCTGAGGTTGGCGGCTTTAGAGGCCGAATTGAGGGAGGAGCTCAAGGTGGCCCAGTACGGTATGTGCTTTGATCCGTCTGATGCTTAGTTAATGGAGATACCTATAATAATTATACTTAACTGTACGACTAAATCTTGAATTCCATGACTGATTTTAATAATTAGTGTGTTAAAGACTTATAATTACAGAAAAATATAAAATACTTCACTCACTGAATCACTGTGTGAGACGTCGACGCAACTTGGACGTATTTTATGACGTAGGGGGTATGACTTCGTATTCATATGAATGAATGATGAGTGCAGAATTGGTGAGATGCCTTGTAGCCTTGTTACTGACTATGACCGACTGATTCTGTAGCCAGGATAAGTCATTAATAGCCCAATTAGCAATGACATGGGCGGATTTACGGGGGTGCTAGGGGGTGCTGCGCCACACCCTCCAATTTTTTTTTCAGATAAAAGAAAGACTTATTGCCATGAAATATGTTTCACTCTCACAAAATGATATTAATTTTTCCCAAATCATTCTTGATTCTTAAAGAAATATGGAAATTTCAGCTACTTAGGTTTGTCAGTCATTTGATGGAGCATCCGTAATGTCATACGTATTAACAATGGAAATAGAACACCTCGTACCCTCTGGGATTATTTTACCTCAAAAGATTACAACCTAATTCCGCCCATGCCAATAACAGCTAGATCCAGCATTGATTATACATCCTACGGAATCAATGGATCCAGTCTCAAACCTTCATAACATTTTCTCAGGATTTTGCTTAGGATCGATCTGGTGAACTTCAGAATAACAGAAGAGGCCATACACATATTACGTAACATACTTAAGGGGGGGAGGGGGTATGGCGTAGTGTTATGTGGGGGAGGAGGGGGGTTAGGATCAACGTTACGTAACTCACTCAAATTAACCCTAAGAGCTGGCACATTCCCATATCTATTGATACTGTTATAAATCGTTCAGCATTAAAAAATAATCAAAGTTACAGTTTGTTATATAAAAAATACTTCCGTCATACTATTTTAATATCAGTTAAACTAAAAAAATACATAACGTGATTTGAGTAAGTTGTGTATTGCTTTAAATTTATGTTTTGTGTTGTTTTAGAGTGTAAAATCATGACTTGATACAGTGTTGCGCAATGCCACCCACATTATCAGTTTTTTCAGTTGTTTTGTTTTTTATTAGTTATAAATTTAATTTGTTACGTTTTTGCTGAGACAGTTGTTGTTGTCGTTGTTGTTGTCATTGGCAGATTAGGAAACCCCAGCTTTGCTGCTAGTTACCTCTTCCACAAGCGGGAATATTGCGAAGGTTACCGGAAAGATAGGATATAGCAGGAAAGGAAAGGGTGGGAAGGGACGGCAGCCAAGTCGACCCTTCAGAGGGCCAACTCCCATGCCCCTGTGACAGCTGGGATGAGGCTCTCAACAGGGGACCCTCATTTTGCCCTCCAACAGGTCAACTGAATTGACAGGGTATCCATGTACAATAGCCAGGGACCATTCATTCTCAGGTTGGCAGGAGGGACCAAACCCGGAGACTCTGTCCCTAGCCGCTGCAAATGGAGGAACCAAAGGTGAAAGGGAAGTTAGTCATAATGGACAAGCAGCCAAAAGACTTGCCATATGTAATGACAACTTTATTTGCTGTACCCAATGTCAGCCTCAAAACTGGTATAGACCAGTCTTAAGGTAGTCCTGGGACTGCTGAGACAGTTTATTTTGTTGTTGTTTATATTATTCGCAACAGTCTGATTTGTTTGTATACATTTTTCTATTAAATGACGTATTTAAATAATGTTGTTAAAAGAAAGTCGTTTAAAGTTTAATGATTCATTGAAATCTATATACCAAATTGCTAATAAAACAATGTTTAAAAGGTTTAAGCTGTTAGCCTACTATGATTGAGTTACGTAACACATTGGTGGTGGGGGGGTATGGCCAAGCGTTATAGTGTGTTACATGGGGAAGGGGGTGGGTCTGAAATGACGAAAAAATGTGTTACGTAATATGTGTATGGCCCCCAACCAGTTCACAGAGCTAACTACCACATAAATGGCAGATGCTTTTCTAACAGTTAGTTCGGTCATTGGACACTCATTTGAGCAAAGTGGTACTAGGTCGCCCAGAGGGGGTGCATTCGGGTACAATTCCACACTTCCCATTCAACCCGTTGCCATCCCTCTCGGCAACCCAAGTTCTTCCCCATCCCACCTATTCCTCCCCTATTGACAACCCGACTCGTGCCACTGCCACAGGAGTGCAATCTTCTCCCAATCAGCCTTCTGTAATGTCTAATAGTTTTTTATGCTTTAATGATGCAGATTGACAAATAATTATACAAAAGTTGTACATTATGTATTTACAGCCAACAACGAGGAGGATGGTCTAGGAGCCATCCCCGGCCAGCCAGGCCAGGACTACCCGGTGTTCACCTCAGTCCCTCGGACCTCCTTCAACTGTGCAGACAAGCTGCTGCCCGGGTACTACGCGGACATCCAGGCCCGCTGTCAGGTCGGGCAACGGCACTTGTTACATGACAAAGATATTTCAGATCTATATCTATAGTATGCTAAGACGATTTTGAGAAGAACTCCTCTGTTATTTCTGCACGGAATTTGATGGTAGCAGGGCCGCCAAGAGGGGGGTGGGAAACCGGGGCACTTTACCCCAAGCCCTCGCATCTCAGGGGCTCTAGGGGGCCCCTGCCAAAAGCAAAAATTACCAATTTATTAAATGGAGGGCTCTGGAGGCCCCCCATTGAATTTTAACCCCAGACTCCCCCCCTTTTTTATTATACTAATTCCCTATGGAATTTCTTGTGTACAGCAAAACTCTTTTATTTATGAACCGAATTTGATGATTGAGGTATGAAATTAAAGGGATTTCTCTACAGAAGTCATGGAATAACTTTTGTCTCCCTCAGTTCAATGTGCCCCATTGGACTTTAAAGTTTCCATTTATTCTTATAAGCAATATGTTAATATGTTTAATAGATCAGAAACAGATTTAGTTTCAGCAACAATTTCAATCAGCTGTTCATTCCTGAATTATTTGTGCGAAGCACGGGTAGTCAGCTAATATTTATAAAAATGTTACTGTATAATGTGAAAAATCATTAAATCTCTATCAAGTCTGCCGCTCATCCAATTGAAATACTCATAATTCACATATGTCAGTGATTTAACTATCTATTCCCAAGAGCGCTTCGTTCACCTACTTCCAGTTTTAAAATCAAATAGATAGTTCAGCTTATCGAGATACACAATTATGTTTCAATCTACTTAAATTTTACCCTTTATTTATATGCCCTTGAGAGGGGTTCAATCAAAAAACTAAGATCCTCAGATTTTCTTTCCATTACCTTTCTTTCGAGTATGTAGTTGACTGGTGTAAGATTTGTAGTTCTCTCAAAAGGTCCTGGTGCAGTTTAACTTTCTGCAGTATATCCCACACATTAATAAACAAGCAGGTTTTTTTAAAGAGCAAGTTCTAAGGTACCACTGAACCGACCTATATGCTTGATGTTATAATTTAAAGAGGTGAAAATGTACATTATTCAAATGTCCTTACGATTTACATTTATCTTTGGGACTCTCTCTCTCAGGTCTTAACCCATTGGCTCAAAACCCCGAGTGTACTCGTGGCCGCCGTAAGTAGCCCGGACGTGCAACCCTGAGTATACTCGGGATTGTAAGTTTTTATTTTTTTATATTTATTTTGTATGCATATACCCATACTTAGGGAAACTTAGTCAAATTTCAGAAAAATATGATTTTGGAAAATATGTTATATCTAGGTCAAATGTAAATGTATCAATAATTTTTTTTTATTTTCATGTAAAAAATATAAATAACCTGCAAGTAAGTAATAGTTGTTGGGCTAAAACATTATTTTTTTGTTTTTTACATGTAAGCTCCTTTTAAAATTTTTTTTATAAACTATATATAATATTTACCATACATAAATGCTATCAAAAGTATTTTCTTCTTGTAGATAATTTATTTATCTAAAGATTAGTGGAAAAATTAAGTAAATTGAGCAATAATTGTTGCTATAGTGACAGTTTTAGTAAAAGTCTACATTTATGTAATTTTTCTTAGGAAAGTGAACGGTTTGCCAGGTAAGCCAGTGGGTTAACAACTTCAATGAAAACATTAATGAATTATATCAATTAATTGAATCGTACATTCACCAGCAGTTGATACATTAACAAATGCAACACAGTAGCAAGACTAGATGTTGCAGACATTATATTAATTGTGACTTCAGGAATGCATAATACATTTTGAGAGGTGACATAAATTCAGAAGCATGAGAAGAACATTTGCTCCAGTTCAAGAAGCAGGTCCAACTAACAGATGCCAAGTATAGTCCCACAGAGTAGGGTTGTTATAAAAGTAAGGGGTGCACTACAAACTTAAAATACCTTATATTACACTTATAGACCTGTTGTTCATAATAATTAGTTATCCTGTTAGCTAAATTAATTTGGTATACAATTTTCTTCATTATTCAGTAAAATTCCACTTTTTTAAAAGCAATGACACTAAAGGTCCTTGTGCTTGACAGGTCTTCCACATTTGTGATGTGTCTGGGGCGAAACACTCGTTCCTGTGTCCGAGAGGCAGTTTGTTCAACCAGAAGTACCTGGTGTGCGACTGGTGGTACACGTCAGAGTGCGACCCAGCTGATGGGCTGCTGTACCAACACGACTTCAACCGGCTCGACCACAGTAAAGAGCCCGACTTCCTACCAAACAACCAGTACTACTCTAATGCAGAAGAAAGCTATATTCTGTTACAGTCCGATATTTTTGATCATGCTGAAACAGGGGTTCCTAATCGTGAAAAGTATGAAAGTTCTAAAGATGTCAGTAAAAGTAATGATCATGTTAGGACGAATGGTGAGGATAACAATAGTAAAGATAAAGATATCGTTATGGGAAATAGTACTAAACCTGAAATTATAGCAAAGTCCACTCGAAGGAAACAGTCCCAGGAAAAGGATCGTAGCAGAGATTATTTTTAAAGGAACTGTCTGCATCTGTAATTTTTGCTGATACTAAATAATGTATAACCCGTTTTCAAATCAAATCAAATTTATTTCCAAATAAAAACAAATACAACATCATGTACACAAACAATATTGCGGAAAACAAAATTCTCACATAGGGCCATCGGCCTGTGCGTGAGAACGAGCTCTGCCTCAAATTCAGTGCACTTAAAAAATAACAAAAAACATCGTATTATTGCTAAAACAATTACATTTACTTTTTGTTTTTATATTTAGTTTGCTGACATAAACTAGTGATTGTCACAACTGTAACTATGATTTCAGTTAATAAGATTTCAAATAAATTATCTTCCAAGTGGTTTAGTATTCTCCTGTTTAAATTCTCAGAAAACAGTATTTTTAGGAAAGAAAATTCATAACTATCCAATACTCAAAACTATTTCAACTGGAAACCTGTACTGTAATAAAATAATATTTTGTTGATCCTAATGCTGGATTGGTACCAGTTAGTAGCAGCAAATTTTAAGGAAAAAACTACTTTCAAAAGTGATCATGAGTTAAGTGAACACGTAAGAAGAGTGAAATATATTACTTTCTCCCCCTATACATAGTATATGGAGAAAGTATTGTTTTCGTAAAAATTTTCGAATTTGAGTTGTTAGTGGAAATATTCGTTTTGGTGCTCCCTGAACCCAAAAAAGTGGTTTTTACGTGATGTCTGTCTGTGTGTGTGTGTGTGTGTGTGTCCGTGTGTGTGTGTGTGTGTCTGTGTGGATGTGTACAGAGCTAGAGCCCTAACCAATAGGCCGATTTTTATGAAATTTGGTATGTAGGTACTAATCCACGATATCTCCAGGCGTTTTTTTCATTTTTTGGAATTTTTGATTTTTAAGGGTAATTATCCCCCAAAAACCGCCAAAAAACATGAAAAATCCAAATTTCTCAAAAACGGCTCTAACGATTTTGATTAAACTTTAGTCGTTTGTAGAACTTTAGCCCTCCAACAAAATGACACCACCCGCATTTCTGTAAAAATGCGGGTTCAGAAATTACAAGACTTAAAACATCAAAAATTCAGTTTTTTGGATTTTTCATAAAAAGACATAAATGTAAACAAATATTACTATTCACCATTAAAAAGAGCTCAAAAAAATAAATAATTTAGTATTTTTAATTACTATTCTACGATAGCTGGTTTCGGAGAAAATTGAAATTTTCATTTTGCGGTAAACGCAGTACGTTGTCCAATGTTATTCTTATGGGGAATACAAAAATTATTATTTCTCTCTTATTTACTGATAAATTTCATTCAAACTTGATATGCTTGTCAATTTAGCATTGACCAACAGAGGAAATTCGAAATATGTTGTCCCTTAATAACCCTGGGGGGGGAATAGGGGGCATTTCCCCTCTTAAAACCACGAGTGTATCAATGGATTCTGTAGTGCCTCCAAAGCAGGGATTTGGGTGGATGTTTTTTAAAACAACTTGTTTACAAGATTTTCTGTACATTCGACCGTGCTTTGTATTCTATATTTAGTAAATAAAAAGCAATTTATTCGTTAAAGTTGGGCTAAAAGGGAGAAAGTATGTGTCAGTTTCCTGATACCGTTTATTTTTAGTTGTAATTCTAACTGTCTAAAATAAGGAGATTTTGTAATAATTTGTACAGACAAGGGTATGAAATAACAAATGTATTTACTTGCATAATTTATTTATTAAAACAACGAAGATTTGCAGAAGAACTCCAATTTATCAAACTAAGTTGAGAATTAAGCTGATTTTGATATGCACAAATTATCTTAATAAGATTTGTTAGGAAATTATACAAATTAATCATCCAAAACTTTTAAAAGCCTCCACCTTGTATATTCTTAGTGTTAAAATAAGATTTTCCAAACATGTATAAATAATTGTTATGGGAACTTGGACCAACATATTTAACTATCTTCGTTGTCCGGTCCTTTGTAATAATTCAATCCAAGTAACTGGAGTTCTCCCTCACTGTTAGAATGTTTCTACAATTGTTTGTCCTTAAAACTCTAATAAACTTAATCTTAGAAATTTCACTTATTGTTTTTTTTTATGTGAAACTTGCTCTTCTACATGTATATAATAAATTAAACAGCAAAGTTAGATATTTATAAGTTTTTTTTATATTTTATAACCCTAATCTTCAATTGCCATTTTTTTTTAAATTGTAAAATCAGATAAAAATTGCACTAATTATGTTATTTAGTTTAATTCAGTTTTTGTTTGGTTCTGGTAAAGTTAATTTGAAAAAGAGGATAAATATGGAAGAACTATCAAAGGTTCCAACATTTTTTTAGGGAGGGCTTCAATTAATTTGATCAAATCTTATCCTCTTTTATTCTTTAACTAGCTGATAGACACAGGCTTCGCCCCGCAAATGATTTATAAAAAATATTACAGTTGTGTGTGCTGCATCCTGTGGTTAGCCCGTGGAACTACTACGAATCAAGATCAGCTGTTTGTATTTTAATCAGCTCAAACAAAATTGAATGGCCATAAGGAATAGTCCACCACCATGAGTGGAGTCAGTCAGTCAGTCAGCCAGGGCTTTGCCTTTTAGCGAATTTCCCCTATAGGGAAGAAGCTAATACCGTAGGTCTCATGGTAAGACTTAAGCCCGAGACCATGATAACTTTTCATTTTGAGGTCCCCAGATGCCAAAAACACCATTCGTTCAAATTTTTATATATGTATATATATATATATATATATTTATATATATATATATATATATTTATATATATATATATATGTGTCCGTAAGCACGATAACTCTCGTAAAAAGGGTCTGATCTTAATGAAATTTGGTACAAATGTGTAAAGTACCATTTATTTGAACGAGTTCGAAAACCAGATGAATCGCACCATCCGAAGGGGGTTTTTTGGGGGGTTTTGTACCCCAAAAATGTGTTTTTTGGGGTTTTCACATGTAATTTTAATTTAAATCAAATTTTAATTTATACCATTAAATTCAGCTTAAAAAAACAAACAATTTGGTATTTTGATCATTGCTCTACGTCAATTGGTTACCGAGATATTGAAAGTGCTAAACACAGTAGTACGTTGTCTAATGTTATTCTTATGGAGAAAAATAAAAATTGTATATCTCGCTTATTTATGAACGTAAACTGGCAAAATTTGGTATATGGCTTTATTTGGTTGTGGTCTATTGATATTTGCACAAAAATCCATTTTTTGACCGATAGTTTATGTAGCAGCAAACCTGCATACTCAGCCCCATGTTATTCTTATGGAGAATAATTAACGTGTTATCTCCTTTAATTATGAACATAAATTAATAGAACTTGGTATGTGGCTTTACCTAGTTGAGTTATAATGATATTTGTATAAAAGCCCATTTTTAGTGTTCCTTATTTCAGCAAACCTGCATACTCAGCCGCCATGTTATTCTTATGGAGAATAATTAAAATGTCATAAATCGTTTATTTATGAATGTATATTGATGAAACTTGGTATGTGGCTTTATGTGGTATTAAGATAAATTAATATGCACTGGAAATTCGCTGAGTATGCAGGTTTGCTGCTACGGGGGTATTATATAATACTAGCTGTTCCCGCAGGCTTCACCCCGCAAATAATTTATAAAAACTATGACAGTTGTATGCAGTGGTGGATCCAGCCAGGGGGCGCGGGGGGCGCATGTCCCCCCTTGGACTCAGAAAATGTTTAATTAATAGGTAATAGAGTGACGTTGTCTGTCGCTGTACTAGTTTTTGTTTTAAATATTTGCAAATTAAATTATTTGCACCAACACGTCTTACCTAATGGGCGATGCTCTACAAAATGGAGCCTCCCCTATAACGGGGGTCACTACGAATAGTTTTAACATTACAATTATCATAGAATGTGTAGGCCAAGATAGTGAGCCCCATTGGTAGGACGGTAAGGAAGCAAGTCGCAATAGAACGATACGTCCTTTGTCTATGTGTGTTAAGTAACTTACTGCATCCAAAATGTTGTAAGATAAACAGTTGCCGATCGATACATAAAATTATGGAGTCACTGAGCTCCTAAAATGTGACAAACACAACTTACTAGCAGTGTTGCTGTTGTTGGCATAATTACGCCAAATTGGCGGATTTATTAGGTCTTGGGTTATTTTTTGGCGGGTTACGTTTCTTGGCGGATTTTACCGAAATACATTGGGGATTTTTTTTTTTGGGGTGTTTCAGAAATTTGTGATTTATGCTGTGTTTTCAACTATATCTGCCTGATTTGGGCTCTGTGGGCAATAAACGTGGCATCTCCTTCATTTGTGGCATCTGTACTGAACGAATCAAACAAATATATTGGCCAGAAATCCTACAAACATATTTTTGTTCAATTACACTATGTCCATTAGTCACTATGTACTAAGTTATTTGTTATCCATGGGAATCCGTTCCGTTCGTCGCGCCGTCATCGCCGTCGTGGGGTGGCGTTCCACTTATTGCTTGTATGTTTGTTTTGTTCGTTTATGCAATAGTTAGTTCGTTTGTTGTTTTGATGATTTACTCATTTTCTTGGTCTTATGTGATCGTCTTAAGAAAGGGTGTGCTAAAAAGTTAAACAATAATGTTCATGGAAACAATGCAGTAGTTTCAAAATTAGCACAATAATACAAAAATTGCTGGCATTGTTGGGTGTTATCCAATGAGGTAAATCTATTTAGAGCTCTCGTCAGGGATGAAAAAGTGAAGCCTTCAAGCTGATCACAATTTTCCTCAGGTAACCATCAATCAAATACTCTTTTCACAAGCTCTGTGTTAGTCAGCTGACAAACATACAACTAGTGAAGGGAGGATTTTATTGGTAACCATGGGAGCAGAGGGGCAAGATGGTGTGGTCCTCATATAGGCTTTACTTTTTTACCGCAGAAGAGAGCTCTAATGGATATAGAAGGTTCGTTGGTGTTATCTTTCATCAGTTTTCAATTCATCACACTCAATTTATACCATTTTATGTTCAGTTGTTTTTTTACAGTAGATAATATAGAGTTTAGGCACACACGCTTGGTGATGCATTTATGATGATAGAATCGCTAAAACGCTAAAACATTTCTTTTATAAACAATGACAGATAAGGTTTGATCAGCACATTTATTTTGTCACCTATAATAAATATACTTTGACTATAATCAGCTCTTAATGACGCTAGAGGATAAAATAGGTAATATAGATTAATCAACTTTGGGGGATTTTTGGCGGATTTTCAGCAAGCCTGGGGTTAAATGGGGATTTTTTTTATAAATCTGCCTTTGCGGATTCTTGGCGGATTTTCATGTCCAGATGGGTGTAAAATGGGGGATTTTTATCCCGGCGTTGGAATAATTCACTAATATCAGAGTGGCAACACTGCTTACAATCTGTAAGGTAAAGGCACCACAGCACCGGCCTAGAGACTTGGGCCGAGCATCCCTAAGGTAACGCACCACAGCACCGGACTATTGCCTTTGGCTGCCCTAGGGGAACACACCGCAGGACCGGCCTAGGGGCTTGGGCCGAGCATCCCTAAGGTAACGCACCACAGCACCGGACTATTGCCTTTGGCTGCCCTAGGGGAACACACCGCAGGACTGACCTAGGGGCTTGGGCCGAGCATCCCTTAGGTAACGCACCATAGCACCAGACTATTGCCTTTGGCTGCCCTAGGGGAACACACCGCCACACCGCAGGACCGGCCTAGGGGCTTGGGCCGAGCATCCCTAAGGTAACGCACCACAGCACCAGACTATTGACTTTGGCTGCCCTAGGGGAACACACCGCAGGACCGGCCTAGGGGCTTGGGCCGAGCATCCCTTAGGTAACGCACCACAGCACCAGCCTATTGCCTTAGGCTACATTCTACCCCGTGCCATGTCATCCATTAGGCTGCCCTAGTGGCACACACCGCAGCACCGGCCTTGCAGTCTTCCTCAATAATATTCTTCTTTTCTGAAACCTTTGCGTTCTACCTTAGCCTTTTTATGCGCATCGGTTTAGCCTTGAGTAGTGCGAGTGAGTGAATAATTTGGTATAAAATGTTTGTTTTTCTAGGTAGTAGTTGTATAAAATGTTTATATTTATGTACCTACAGTTTATTGTATCAGTGGAATACGTAAATATTACACATTTTATTATGAAATAAGTGTTACAATGTGATGTTTTATTTGTTAGCATCATGAGTAAATTGAATTTAGCGAGTACAAACAACTACCTCCCGTTGCTGCGGGACTTTATCGTTCAGTGAGAAAACCAAAATTCTCAAGTGCGCCCTCCCCCTCAACAAATGCCTAAATCTGCCCCTGGTTGTGTGTGCTGCATTCTGTGGTTAGCCCGTGGAACTACTATGAATGAAGATAAGCTGTTTGTATTTTCATTACCTCAAACAAAAATGAATGTCCATAAGAAATACATGGGAACTTTGTCGGGATCTCTAGTGGAGCCCTAACGTCAGATCAGGATGAAAACCATTTAGTTTTCCTATTTTATGCCTAAAGAATCAGTGTACAAAATTTCAGCTCTCTACCTACATGGAAAGGTGGAGAATTAGTGATGAGTGAGTCAGTCAGCCAGGGCTTTGCCTTTTATAGATGTAGATGATATCAGATGTGTTTATAGTATTTAAGAAATCATTGTAGACATTTACTATCAATGAAAGATAAAAATTAAGAATAACATTTCTGAATGCATTATTTGATTGATGAAGGAATATTGCTACATGGGTTCCAAGTGTACTCCAACTCCGTCAGGTGCTCAGGTCACTCAAGGTCACTCGAGGTCGTATCTCTTGATGGCGTTGCCCTTCTCTATGTTGGCTGCTACGGTGATGTCAATCACGTTGTTGCCGAGGAAGAAGTCGCTAGTGACGATGTTGGCCCGTGGCCACCACCGATCCCTGAGCCACTCCGTGAGCCGAGGGTTCACCTCAGCTGCCATTGTTCGTAGACTGAAACGTATAAAATATTAGAATATATTCATCAATATTTGTTTTTACTTACAAACATGTTATCTTAAGAGACCACAAGCAACTTTGAGCAAGAACCAAAGTTTAAATTTATTAACCATCATTATTCACTATCGTTCATTAAACAATGTTGTCGTTGAACTGTGTATTATTTGTTCACATGACATGAAGTTCTCGGCCAAATTACAATTACTTTGGTAATAAACATCATGTTTATGTGTTGTTGAAGGGATGGATTCAGAGATCTAAAGATGCAGAGATCCTCACACATCTACCAAAGCTTATTGTGTGTCCTTAGTACGTTAGTTGGGTAGACGAATACCCGTACCCTTTATGAGATCCAGGATTTTACTCCCACTACTAATGTCCCAATCATCACCTGGTTGCTTGCATCAAATAGAGCCCTTCTCCTTGGCCCGAGTCTCTCACAATCCAGTGTGATGTGCTTAGCAGTCTCCTCAGATTGATTGCAAAGCCTACACTTTTACTCTCATTTGTAAGTTTAACAGTGTAAAAATATTTCCTGAAGTAGCCGTGTCTAGTTATCAAAGTGATTACCTGTTTAACCCGACCTCTGCCGCCTCTGCCCAACTTCACCAACCAGTTAGTGAAGTGAGCACTAGTGTCTGTTAGCGGCTTTTTGTAAATTTCACCCCTCCCCACCTTCTCATGTACCCCACCTGGTGGTTGGCTTGAACAGCAGGTCCATCTGCCCCGGGGTGAGCTGCGCTATAGCCGCCTACAGTCTGCACCGGGACTCTGTCTCACTACGACCCTCCCCTCATTTCCCCCCCACCCTCTCATGTACCCCCCTGGTGGTTGGCTGGAACAGCAGGTCCATCTGCCCCGGGGTGAGCTGCGCCATAGCCACCCACAGTCAGCGCCGGGACTCTGACTCACTTCGGATCTCCCCTCATGTTCTTCCCTCCCCACCCTCTCATGTGCCCCACCTGGTGGTTGGCTTGAACAGCAGGTCCATCTGCCCCGGGGTGAGCTGCGCCATGGCCGCCCACAGTCTGCGCCGGGACTCTGTCTCGTTCATGCAGCACTCGAGGAACTCCTCCAGCCCCTCTACTTTCTGCTGGTTTCCCCACATCTGCATCACTGGCGGCCACAGCCACGGGTGCTCTGGAACACAAACCAGAATTAGCTCATTGAAAACACGGAAAAGTATTACAAGCCTTATTACACTGCTGTTATTGACACGATTGATTTGGTTAAATTTCATCTCGTACTAGTCGTCTGATGTAATGAATTCGGTCTAACACATGTGTGTTATTGAAGAATGAGAAACACGTACATTTTTTACAGGCTAAAAACAGCTAGATACCAGATAAAAAAAATCAAATTCCCCACATAGGAGAACAAATTACCCACTTTGACATAAATTATGATTAACAGTATAAAATCCTTAAAACATCCAATTTTATTGTTTAAAAGTATGAATTGTCTGTTGCCGTAAAACTTTAAAACTTAAATTTAACTTTTATAGAATTTCCCTCATAATTTGAGGCTTTTCTAGATTCTTCCTGAGCAAAATAATAAACATTTTGTGAATGAGGTTCAAATTAATTAATTCAGCAGCTGCCATTTTTCATTCGGATGATAAATATTAATGCTTCCCCCTGTAAGACCATGGTTTTCCATTCCCTACCAAAACAAAATTTGTGTAACCTGGCACAAAACAAAACACATTTTCAAACTGTGAGTCAATACGATCAGTAAACCAAAGCTTTTTATAAAAAACTGCTTTCTTGAATGGATTTAATTAAAAATAGTCAACAAAACTCCAACTCACTTTTTGCCACCTCGTTGTCCCCGTACGCAATGATCAGCTGTTTCTCCTGCTGCCACAGAGTATCGAGCGTGGGCCAAGTCCCGGTGTACTCTATGGCGACATCTCGCAGCTCCCTCTCCAACAACTCCACCAGTCGGTTGTGTCGCGCATGCCTCCCGGAGAAGCCCACAGGGAACCGGTGGAAGTCGACGATCACAATCTCCCCCCTCGCCCTTTGCAGGAACTGCTTCAACTCTCGTAGGATTGGAACCAGAGGACGCACTTTGATCAAGTCATGGTTAACCCAGAAACTGTGAATTTAAGTTGAAAATTGTTAAAGTCAAATAGACTGTTTCTTTTCTTGTTGTAAGCCACCGAATCATTTTAGTAAATAAAACTGGTTTAAATACCTGTACTGTCTAAGTGATCCTAGTATCCTCAAAGGGCTACTGCAGTTTCCACTCTTCTAATATGATTGAGTCTTCATCAGGCGAGGCGTTAAGATTAATTCTCGTTCATGTAATTACTTTTTTTTTTATCATTATTGAAACGACAAATGTACATAAAACACGGATACATATTTGGCCAAAACTGGTAAAATGAATTGATAGTGCGGCAGCGGCACGACGCGTGCGAAGGACGCGTCTCGAGTCGAGTCTAGATCAATCTTGATGCATTGCCTGATGAAGGCTCAATTATATTAGAAGAGTCGAAACTGCAGAAGCCCTTTAAGGATACTAGGATCACGTTGATAGTACTAATAATAAACTGTTTCTTAGTTATATTCAAAGTTAGGTGTCTAAGTTACATGCTAAACCTGAGCCTTATGGTTTTCACTATGTAACATCAATCAAAATTATGGTTTAAAATCATTAAGAAAAGACAGATACACTCTTAAGATATTTTAATGCAATGAGTTTGAATGAATTATGTAATTTTATTGTTTTCTGGGAACAATTTCTTTTTTGACAGTGTTTAATAATTCCAGAGTGATAAAGTAAAATGAGAGGATTACAACTAGAGAATCTCCTAACCGCAAATAAAATATCTACTACCTTGGGGTAACATCTGCATTCGAGTTGACCACTCCTGCAAGATAGACACTGTGTAGTTTGTTGATATAGCGTGTGACAAGTGAAAGTCTAGCTTATCACTTAATATAACAAGTTAAGATTTTCAGTGTAGAGAGGTGGGAATGAGATAGAAAAATACTGTCTTCCATCGAACATTTGCTCCCGATACATTGCCAAACGCCCTCAACCGCCAGTTAAAAATTGTATTTAAAGATAGTTATTTCATACCATGTGTTGGGAATAAAAACTAAGGTAAAAATTTAATTTATTGGCAGACTATCCAATAAATTAAATTGTTTCATAATAAATATATTAAATATTGTTTTCTATTCAAGCACTGGAGTGGAAGCTTGAAGTAAGGGGTTCTTCAGTACGATATATAGCAGAGTGGGGAACTCTTCACTTATGCTGGTACCTTACATGAGAGATATATGCAAAAAAATGCACATGTTCATGTGGCAGGTTGTAGGAAATGACCGAACTATAAGTCAGTAATGTAAATTTAGTTGGACTCCTAGTTTGATAGTTAATTTGCAATTTAATTCAAACTGTATGTAGTTTATACTAAATATAACATGAAATAGGCCACAAGTAAAAAATGCCTTACGTTTATTACATTCAAATGTTGTGCAAGTTATATGAGTCATGTTGTTGTATTGATAGCGAATGAATACTTTTATGAAGAACACATAAAGTCATAAGCGTAATTTCAGTATTTTGATTGAAGGGGCAAACATAGTCGTGATCGTGATTATTGTGACTTTTCATATTTTATAATATGTCCTCCAAATTATGGGGGGGGGCATTACTGCACCCCCAAGCCACCCCGAATTACGCCTATGAACAAAGTGGAGGCAATTTTAAATCCAAAATCTAAATGAAATATTGAAACAATATTCAATTACATTGTTGACAACAAATAAATACCTTTTCTCAAGATCAATATGCTCAGATTTGTTGTGTTTCACAGGATAGATGCCAACTCGCAGGTCGATATACCTAGAACAAAAATTTGTCAAATTTACCTACAATGAGTTTTGGATTTTCTATTGAATAAATTAATTAATTAATAAATCTTTGTTTGCCATTTGACAATATAACATGTATCAGCAATGTCATTATTACAGCAACAGCTATAGTCAGTAATTTATACAATACAATACAAATACAATATAACTTATGTCTAAAAGTCAACATTGCTTTCAACAAATAATTTAAATTATAAAAAGGATTTTGCAGAAGCCAGGCATAAAACTTATTTTTGAAAATCTTAGAGCAATATTTACTGCTGAAATTGATTAATTTGTTATACACTTTAAGGGACATGAGGATATGACTGTTTTGCGATTCACTCAACCTGTGAATATCTACCAAGGCTTTATCTTTGTTTCTATTACTGTATTCATGTTCAGGAAGTCTTAGTAGCTATGGATTATTTAATATATATGTGAGCAGTTCAAATAAATAGAGATTTATTACGGTTTGAATTTTTGATTGAATAAAAAGTGGCTTACAATGATCCAAGAGGTCAGAGTTTGTTATTATTCGGATGGCTTTCTTTTACAGTAACAAAATTTCATGCACTCTCAATGAAAATGAAGTTATTCATTTTCCTACAATGTAAATGAAGTTATTTAAATTGGTAGCATTTCAAATAAATGCATAAGTGAATACTTTCAAATCAATTTATAAAAAAAATTTTCTATGAGGAATTCCAAAAAAGAAAAAAGTTGTGAAACTTGAGAAACTTTCTAAAAGTATTTAATTTCTTGTCAAAAATTCCTTACAGTGTTTACTTAGTATTTATTTACAAACTTAATCAATGACAGAAATGTGAGTGCGGGTGTGGCTGTAGTATTCAAACAATAGTTGAAACCCTCAGCCTCTGATGACCGCATTAGTCTATACAGTAGACGTTCGCTAATCCGGCATGTTCGGGACTTTGTCAGTGCCGGATTACCGAAAATACCGGATTACTGAGCGCTGTCTAAATATAAAAACAGACAAAGAATCACAAAGGGCGCTGGGTTTGTTTTTGTGTTTTTTCGTTAATGCGAGAATAGTGGTTAATGCTAAATACCCCCGTAGCAGGAAACCTGCGTACTCAGCGAATTTCCAATGTATATACATGTGTCTTAACACCACATAAAGCCACATACCAAGACTCATCAATATACATTCATAAATAAACGATTTATGACATTTTAATTATTCTCCATAAGAATAACATGGCGGCTGAGTATGCAGGTTTGCTGAAGCAAGGAACACAAAAAATGGGGTTTTATAAAAATATCAATATAACTCATGTAGATAAAGCCACATACCAAATTTTATTAATTTAAGTTCATAATTAAGGGAGATAACACGTTACTTATTCTCCATAAGAATAACATGGGGCTGAGTACGCAGGTTTTCTGCTACGGGAACTATCGGCCGAAAAATGTTTTTTAGTGCAAATATCAATAGAACACAACGACATGAAGCAATATACCAAGTTTCATCAGGAAAAGTTCATAAATAAGCGAGATATACAATTTATCTTATTCTCCATAAGAATAACATTGGACAACGTACTGTGTTTAGCACTTTCAATATCTCTGTAACCATTTGACGTAGAGCAATGATCAAAACACCAAATTGTGCGTCTTTCTAAGCTAATTCTAATAGAAAATACTAAAATTTGACTTTTTCAAAAATTATATGTAAAAAGCTCAAAAAACCCATTTTTGGGGTACAAAAGTCCCCAAAAATACCCCTTCGGATAGGCTGATCTGTCTGGTTTTCGAATTTAAAGTCATAAATGCTGTTTTACACGTTTGTACCAAATTTCATCAAAATCGGACGTTTTTTACGAGAGTTATCGCACCCACGGACACACACACACACATATATATATATATATATACAGTTTCGAACGAATGGTGTTTTTGGCATCTGGGGACCTCAAAACGAAAAGTTATCATGGTCCCGGGCCTAGGTCTTACCATGCCGACTACGTAATAGCTTCTTCCCTATAGGGGAAATTCGCTAAAATAGAGAGTCAAAAGGAAATAATTGGTTAATGGCCATTATTCCATGTTTTATTGTGATTTCTCTGATTTCAGTAGTGATGGAAAATGTTAAATACAAAACATCATTTCAACCAGAAAATAGATTCCACAGAAAATAGATCCAGTATGCAAAAAAAAATTGTTTAGAACCCTTAGACCGATGCCGGATTATTGAAAGTGCCGGACCAACCAATGCCAGATTAGCGAGCTTTTACTGTATCTAGCACATCAAAAACAAGAATATTAAAGTTATGATGTAATAACTTGAAAAATGTAAGGTATCAGGGTCTTTATCAATTTACTATCGTTTGAATCTTATTCCTTAAACTTGTAACTTGTAAACTAGTATTTTTATGAAACAGGACCCGATGTCTGGTTTTTGCAGCTAATATTTTTCCAAACTAATATGGAAGCAACTAATATTTTTCCACAACTAATATGGGAGCAACTAATATTTTTCCGCAACTAATATATTAACAAATAATATTTTTCCACAACTAACATGGGAGCAACTACTATTTTTCAGCAACTAATATTGTAAGATATCTAATATCCCCCCCGACTGTCCCTTCGTTGCTCCATTACCTGACTCCGTAGACCAGCTGACTCCACACGTCCTGGTCCTGGGTGAGGACGTATCTCGCCAGGGTGTCCTTGAGGCTCAGTGTCTCCCCTCGCTTGTAGCAAGCCGAGTTGTGGGTCCCGGGCCACACTAGCGACGTCAGCAACAGCCCTCCGATAGACAGACTACACACAACTTTCATTAATTAATACTTTTTGAAATATCTGGTTATGGGATTGGTGAATTCACTATTTTTAATGGTGTACTTACAGCCTGAAGCAGTCCTACATGCGGTCAAAAGTGTGATGCGTTCGCTGATTACGGCATCATCAGACGCACACTACACAAAACTAATTGTCATTACACATTTCAATCACCTTCCGGTTCGTCAAACACATAAAGTTACATTGGATATGTATGACACATAATTAAATACGACAAAACATTAAAATTTTGAGCTCCCAATTTTAATATGATTGTCGTTTTTAATTAATATCCAAAAAAATGTATATATTTTAAATCATGTCGTTCACACATGTCCAATGTAACTTTATGTGTTTCACGAACCGCAAGGTGATTACAATGTGTAATAACAATTAGTTTTGTGTACTGTGCATCTGATTAATCCGTAATCGGCAAAACGTGTCTTGCTTTAAAACAAAATATTGAGGTTTGACTTATCAAGGTGATCTTCCACAGACTTTCGACTAACTGAGGGTCAAGGTAATGCAATCGATGAGTCATGGAAGAATAAAATCCTGATATAATTTTACATTTTGTACTCGTACACAGTGTAGGCCTATCGTAAACTAATCACACCATAATAATAGTAATTAAAAATGAGAAATATATTTTTATAATTAAAAATGTCTAAACAAATTCCGGTAATGATCTTAACAGCTACTTAGGTGAACGTACTAGAGGATAACCCTAGTTTTCCGTGAACATGACGTAGCATAGGAAAGTAAACAATGACTTACAGTTCGGCAATTTAGTGACGTTTAGAGGTAAAGAGGTACAACGACTGTACAGCTTTGAATTATAGAGGTTTCCAAGCTAAAACGTTCAGTTATAGAGGTGCAGCGGTAGGCCAAGAACTTTGAACTATCAAGATGTTCCGCAATAACCCCTTGAGTAAAATAGCATTGTACTAAGAGGGCAAGTTACAGGGGAATGTCAAAACTTTGATTTATCAAGGAATTTGATTATTGAGGTTCAAGTTATTGAGGTTCTACTGTACAAGTAAATCCAGTTGCTCAAATATTTTTCTTCCAGAATTAGTTTATATGTTTATATTGTGATATTATTCCAGAAGTTTGCTTGAAAAGCTGTTTCTTCTATACTATGTTTTGTTAGAATCGAGACCTTTTAAAAGTTCAATTAAATTTATTGCTACTCTTCCATTAACTGTGGAACTGGGGAACGCAACGAGGTTAATATATCTAGAAATCTCGTCTTGTGTAAAAAATTGTTAAACCAGGAATAATTTTACTTTTAGCGAATTTCCCCTATAGGGAAGAAACTATTACCGTAGGTCTCATGGTAAGACTTAAGCCCGAGACCATGATAACTTTTCATTTTGAGGTCCCCGGATGCCAAAAACACCATTCGTTCAAATTTATATATATGTCTATATATATATATATATATATACATATATATATGTATATATATATTTATATATATATATGTGTCCGTAAGCACGATAACTCTCGTAAAAAAGGTCCGATCTTAATGAAATTTGGTACAAATGTGTAAAGCACCATTTATTTGAACGAGTTCGAAAACCAGATGAATCACACCATCCAAAGGGGGGGTTTTGGGGGGGTTTTGAACCCCAAAAATGTTTTTTTTTGGGGGTTTCCACATGTAATTTTGATTTAAATCAAATTTAAATTTTTACCATTTAATTCAGCATAAAAAAACAAAAAATTTGATATTTTCATCATTGCTCTACGTCAATTGGTTCCTGAGATATTGAAAGTGCAAAACACAGTACGTTGTCTAATGTTATTCTTATGGAGAAAAAAGAAAAATTGTATATCTCGCTTATTTATGAACATAAAATGACAAAATTTGGTATATGGCTTCATCTGGTTGGGGTTTATCATTGTTTGCACAAAATACAAAATTTTCACGTATGGTTCCCATAGCAGCAAACCTAGGTAATCGGTCCCCATGTTATTCTTATGGAGAATAATTAAAATGTTATATATCACTTACTTATAAATGTATATGAATGAAACTTGGTATGTGACTTTACTTAGATGAGTTCTAATGATATATGCATAAAAACCCATTATTTTTATGTTCCTTGTTGCAGCAAACCTGCGTACTCATCCCCAATGTTATTCTTATGGAGAATAATTAATATTTTTAATATTGCTTGTTTGTGAATATATTTCTTATGAATCCCGTTAAGTGTTAATGTGTTATGTTATATATTCATTGGAAATTCGCTGAGTATGCAGGTTTGCTGCGACGGGGGTATTTTATTGTGTTTCAAAACAGTAACAAAATCAAGCTTCTTTGCTTGTTTAGCTGTGACATTTTCATTTAATATTGTTAGAGGATAACGGACCAAACCTCTCAGTCGTAGGGGTGCTCTGAGAATCGAACAGATGATCTTTTGCACCAAATCCAAGACGCTAACCGTTAGGCTAGCAAGGCACTTAATACAATAATTATTAAATTATTTTTAGTTTTAATGAAAATTTATCTAAAATCATTCATCGACATGAAAACTGTGGAGACAAATTTCAAAACATACCTGTTGTCAGACATCCACGTTGGCCGGATCTTGAGACACTCTACCTGTTCCAGAGAGCCGTTCCTGTAGGAGCCGATCCAGAACCCGAGGCACTGATCACCCGGGGGAGGCTCCTCGTCAGCAGGGGCACCCAGCTCCCAGGGGCCGAGGTGGGGCCGACCTAGACTGGCGGAGGTCTGGTACAGGCCATCTGGATGGTCCTCCGTACGAACCCGCACAACTGGCGACAGTAGGGACAGTCGGGGGGATATTAGATAACTTACGATATTAGGTGCTGAAAAATAGTAGTTGCTCCCATAATAGTTGTGGAAAAATATTATTTGTTAACATAATAGTTGCGGAAAAATATTAGTTGCTCCCATATTAGTTGTGGAAGAATATTAGTTGCTTCCTTATTAGTTTGGAAAAATATTAGTTGTGAAAAAATATTAGTTGCAAAAACCTAACATCGATATTAGGTTTTATACTAACCTCTAGCCTGACTAATGTGTCAAGGCAGCGTGGAATATTAAAAACACCATGGATTAGGTTAAGTGATGCTTGTTTCAGATATGTTATTGCATTTATTACCTGTTTTAACTAAACTAAGGGAGTATATCAGATTAGATAATATGAAGCAGGCAGCAATTTTGTATCATCTAGAAATTATATTTAAGGAAAACAGATGTCGAAAGATAAAGAGATAGTAGTGAAGCATCTTAAATAGAGTTATTATTAGTGAATTTCCTTTGGAAAGTGAACTATTAGCATGACCCGCACGGTGAAACTTAAGCCTGGGACCACCATAGAAGTTCCTAACGTGACCCCCTGAACACGTTTTGGGGGGTCGTTCAAAATTTTATACATATATATATGTGTATGCACTCTAGCGGTGACATTTTTTGTCCGATTTACTTCAAATTTGGTAGGGACGTTCCTTTCTATAATCTGTTGGACAAGTTCGTTGGGCAAAACAATCGGAAAACTCTAAACCCATTTTTTGGGGATTAATCTTTCAAATTTCGAGTTTTTGGGCCCAAAAAGGGTCAGAAAAGCCTCAGATGTAAAATTAATGCATGTAAAAATATGGGAATTAGAGAGGGGAAAGTTTTAAGCCCTCTCTCGTCATTCTAGCATAAATATTTACCGAGTTATTAAAGAAAATGTGTATCGGCTAAACACAGTACGTTGTCTTATGGGGGTTTTACACTAGAAAAGCTTGTTATTCCTTTGTTAAAGTACTTTTATTATCCCCAGCAACCTCACGCCTACTTTCAAGCCTGTCTGGACCTTCTCCTAACCTTATAATGCGTAAAATTGTATTCCCAGCTTTGCAATTAAATTAAACCAGGAGTATCAGAACAGCCAAAAAATCAACGTTTTCAGATTTCAATAAAAATTGGACAAATGTATGTTTTTACACTGATTTTGAGTTTTAAAAGTTTTTATGTGGAAATTCACTTCCCTCACGTCAGCGTGCTGCGTGCGAACTCGTTTGTAGGTTATCAGCACTTTTGGAAATTTAATATGAAAAAGCTAATCGTAATTTATTTGGCCATCCCTAATCGGTAGGGGAGAGAATGAGGGTTTAGACCAGAGGCCCCTGGCTTTTTAGATTGAGAGCAGAATTTGGAGCCAGATTTTCCAAAAATGACACTATTTTAAACTACGTTGAGCTTTAATTTTACTGCAAGCTTGAAAGTTACCTGGTAAAAGAATCTTGGAATTAAACTTTAAAATATTTTTAAACTTATCAAAAGTGTAAGATTAAAATACGCTAATAATGATAATACAAGGTACTAATAATTTTCAGTCCATTATTTGAAAAGTCAGGAATTTTATAGGATTTTATAGTTTTATGGAATCATAATACATGGAAAAAATAATTATGGCTGAAATAAGTACATGAATTCTCAAGATAAAAGGTAGAAAGTACTGACGAAGTAATGAAGAATGAGGAAACCGTGTCTAAAGCCAATCATTTCACAAATGGATAATGATGCTGAGATGATGATTGAGCAATTTAACAGTCAGTTCTCACTTTTTGAACTTGACCTTTATAAATCACTCTTGGAACCCCCTCTGAGGACTGAACCATGGTTTTACAAGTTGGCGCAGAAAGTTTAAGATCAAAGTATTTTAAGAATCCATACTTTCCATACTGTTTGACAGTGACAGTGACTAATATTTAACCATATGCACCTTATTTTTGATTCTTTTTATCTGTTTAATGATTTTGTTTGTACTAGTGATGTGTCAAAACCAAAACTTGAATCTCAAAACCACCAAAACTTTGGAAAAGTTTCGGTTTCGAGATTCGATCGGTGAGTTTCAAGAATCAAAACTCGAAACTGCTGAGATTTTTTGTGTCTTTATTGTTGTTTTTTTAACAAAAATCACGCCCGTGTTTCGATCAATGATGCAAAGGTCAAAAGCCTACTGTCATCGGTCGTCTACCTTCACCTTTTTTGGATTATTGATTTTTTATTTCTGAAAGATCAACTCTAACCAAAATATAAAATTAGTTTTAATTAATTTTTCTGGATTTATTTTTCATAACCATACCCAGGCAAGTAAATAGGGTTTCGCGATTTGAGTTTAGAGATTCGAGATTCGATTTTGTAAGTTTAGGTTTCGGTTTCGAGATTTGAAATTTCTGGTTTTGACCATCACTAGTTTGTACTTATTTTATTGTAAAAATGTCATGCTGTCAAAATAACTAAAGGGGAATTATTCTATGGCAATGGACTCGGTACCAAAAGTTAATTGTTTGGGAGTCAAATTACCTACATATTTAAAAAAAATTCCTGCTTCTGTTCACCCACTTCCTGAAGTTAATAATTAACCAATTTTGTTGATCCTTTTTTTATTTAAAAGCTAATTTTAAGTTCTAAGTCACTGTTGAGCCAGAATTTCAATTTAGACCCAGGGCTCTACCCCACGGGACTTTCAAGTTCCCATGTTATTCATATGGAGGAGAGTTTTATTTGGTTTGTCACATGTGTTTTTTCTTGATTCAATAAACAGCTGTTATAAGGATTATATTAGCAAATTTTTGCGGGGGATCAGCTCGTTACATTTAATTATACTAGCTTTTCCCAACAGGTAAAAAATCACCTGTTCACCTGAACAGGTAAAATCAAATGATGGTTCACCTGATCTCAGTCAAATCAAATGATGGTTCACCTGATCTCAGTCAAATCAAATGATGGTTCACCTGATCTCAGTCAAATCAAATGATGGTTCACTTGATCTCAGTCAAATCAAATGATGGTTCACCTGATCTCAGCCAAATCAAATGATGGTTCACCTGATCTCAGTCAAATCAAATGATGGTTCACCTGATCTCAGTCAAATCAAATGATGGTTCACCTGTTCTCAGTCAAATCAAATGATGGTTCACCTGATCTCAGTCAAATCAAATGATGGTTCACCTGATCTCAGACAAATCAAATGATGGTTCACCTGATCTCAGCCAAATCAAATGATGGTTCACCTGATCTCAGCTACATCAAATGATGGTTCACCTGATCTCAGCCAAATCAAATGATGGTTCACCTGATCTCAGTCAAATCAAATGATGGTTCACCTGATCTCAGTCAAATCAAATGATGGTTCACCTGATCTCAGTCAAATCAAATGATGGTTCACCTGATCTCAGTCAAATCAAATGATGGTTCACCTGATCTCAGTCAAATCAAATTTCACAGCTGATCAAACACCATGAAATTCAAAACATTGAAGAAATCTTGAAAAATTGCCAAAATTTGAGAAATCTAGCGCTACCTAAGGGCCAAGGGGTTGAAATTTGGCAAAAGTCATTGGACAAAGATGTAGATCTTCTTAAATACATGACATATAGTGGTCTCCGTTTTTCTATAGGACCATTCGTTTGGCCGCTAGAGGTACACACACATACATAAAGTACTACATTACAAATAATAAATTATTGCTGAAAGGTCCAAAAAAATGCCATCTTGAGATTTTTTGATGGGGTTACAAATATAAATTGTTAGTTTAGACAACTTTACTAGGGGGTTTCTAGATGCAAGCTACATTTGTTCACGTTCTTAGCTAATCTATGAGCGGTATAGAATTTGTATACCTGAGTCAGTGAATGAGTGAGTTACAAATCCTATACTTATTTAGATAAGATTGTATCTTGGAGTTATTTGATTTGGAATAACCAGTTATGAGCAACACAAAACAATCAACTAATGTTCTCTATTATGAAATACAAATGAAGTACAAGACAATTAAATTGGTTATTTCTTGATAAAGTTGATGACTTTCTAGTTGCCCACTGACCTGGAGACACGCTCAGGTTGAGTGATGGGTCGCTTGTGAAGAGTGCCACCTCCTCCACATCCTCTGCCCAGTTGAGTTGCAGCTCCCGGTCTATCAGAGACGCTCCGTGGATGGGGGTGCGGTACAGCGACGAGACAGTCAGCCATACAGGCTCCAGCTCTAGGCTCTGCAAACCTGGAGTTGGGTGTTTTCAGAGTTATTTCAATATTGACAATTTTCAATGTTCAAATCCGCCAATGGAACTTGTAAAAATATGATAACTAACCAAAAACAACCCTTCCAAAACTTTGGGAAATGGCCAAGGAAAACATATGTTAACTCTTAACTGGCTAGATATAAGAGTCAACCCCAAGGGCAGTTCTAGTACACTTTTTACATTACCTATTACGTTTGTGTTTCATTAAAGTGTACTTATTTTGCCAATATTTTACAAGATAGTGAAGATGTCAGAGGATCACAAGTGGTTAAGGTTGGCTCCTCTGGCCAGTGGCAGTGACCGGCCACCTTTCAGTTTGACCGTTGGCTGTCTGTGTGTTTCGAGAGATGTACTTTTCCCGCCTCATTTCTTATAATTATAATAAATCGTAAAAACAGTTGAAGTGCAGAAAAGGATAACTTTGTTCTCTAAAGTGGCATAAAAATGTGCCATTATGACACGGTGATCTCGGAATAACCATACTTTTGGGAACAAAGGAATTGAGACCTTGCTGATTAGTATTGGAGACAATTTGGAATGCAAGCAGCGGTTTTAAAAACTATCAAAAAATTAAACAAAACAATCTGCTTTAGGAATTTTAAGAGAAAGTTTATACAAAATAAGTGTTGCATATAATTATACAGAGGGCTCATCCAAAATAAAATTCCTAAAACCGCCCCTGGTCGACCCTATATGTACTTTGATTTAACCTCTATAACAAAATGTTGTCCAATGTTAAGATTTATGAATTTAGGTTTTTGACGTGTATCTTATTATTAAAACCCTAATTTTTGATTGCATGTAATCAAATCGGAAACCAACTGTACCCAGTTAAAGGTATCAAAGCAAATATTCCCAATCAAAGGTATTTGTCCCTTGGATGTGTGTTTGGGGGTTATACAAATACAAGTATATTAGTGGTAAAGATTCATAATTGTTACGTCAATAAATTAATAGTTAAATCCAACTAAATGATGAATACAATACTTTAGGCGACCTTGTACTAATTTAACATAACGATCCAACTAATTGCTTGTATACAGCCAAGTTATTTTATACATTTTACTAGATACTTGTTTATTCCCCTATTGCAACATGTTATACAAGAAAGGTACATACCAGCGAGCCTGGTTAGCCAGACGAGGGACCATGCGACAAGCTCCATGGCGAAGGACTGATGTAAACAATTGGTTCAACTCCCTATTTCCTCCAGGGGCTATGCCATGATCAACTGTAATTGCTACCTACCTACAAGCACTTCCCCCTCCCTCACTGTTAAAAGCCAGACTAAATCTGAATCTAGCTTTAAATTTACAAGGAGTACGCTCAAATATTCGCATAATGGGATGACCGAACTCAGAAATGGTTGATGAAAGTTTCTGCTGTTAACGTAAGTTATAACCAAAATATCATCACAACATATTAAATAAAGTAGCTGGGGGCTGAGATTTGCTCGGGGGAAGGCCAGTCAGAGTGTTTAGATGACTTGGAGTAATATTTCACCACTTACCCCTGCTGATAATCAGATTTGTATAACTCATTTGCCTCTTTTCTAAATTTTTTAGGTCACTCCAGTTGTTATTTATGGCTCAATGTCCCTTTGATTTGTTTCTATGTATGTAATCTTCACTCAAATCTTTTAATCTCTGCTCTCAGGAAACCACATGTTAATAATCATAAACAACATGAGTACTACTTTGACAGTTCCCTGGTTGATTATGAACAGCTGTTACAATTCTTTTGTTTTGATTTTAAACTCCATAAGCCCAATGTTAATTTTTGGAACTTTTCATTTTAGTTTTTTTACATTATACGATTTTTCCTGGGGGTGAGGCCTGTCTAGAACTTATTTTTATCCCAGAAATTAGTTATTTTGAACATTTGAAGGAAATCGCTGGAGCCGTTTTTGAGATCAGTGTCGCAAGCAAGCAAGCAATCATACAAGCAAACCTTACTCATATTAGAGTATAAGGATATAAATTGCCTTAACTTTTACCTTCACATTTTATCATCAGCATAACAAATAACCCCTCCTATTTTTGTTTTATTGAATCGTGTATTTGTGTCTTTAATCATGGTTTTTTATACTCATATTCAAATTGCACTTTAGAAAGAATAATGGCTATCTTCATCATAGTTTAGTACCTGGGGGGCCGAGCTTTGCTCGGGGAAGGCCAGTCAGTTTTCTTAGATGACTTGGAGTATATTTCACCACTTCCCCCTACTGATAATCAGATTTGTATAACTCATTTGCCTCTTTTCTACATGTTTAAGGTCACTCCAGTTGTTATTTATAGCTCAATGTCCCTTTGATTTATTTTACTACTCTATATATATGTAATCTTAACTCAAATCTTTTAATCTCTGCTCTCAGGAAACCACATGTTAATAATCATAAACAACATGAGTACTACTTTGACAGTTCCCTGGTTGATTATGAACAGCTGTTACAATTCTTTTGTTTTGATTTTAAACTCCATAAGCCCAATGTTAATTTTTGGAACTTTTCATTTTAGTTTTTTTACATTATACGATTTTTCCTGGGGATGAGGCCTGTCTAGAACTTATTTTTATCCCAGAAATTAGTTATTTTGAACATTTGAAGGAAATCGCTGGAGCCGTTTTTGAGATCAGTGTCGCAAGCAAGCAAGCAATCATACAAGCAAACCTTACTCATATTAGAGTATAAGGATATAAATTGCCTTAACTTTTACCATCACATTTTATCATCAGCATAACAAATAACCCCTCCTATTTTTGTTTTGTTGAATCGTGTATTTGTGTCTTTAATCATGGTTTTAGCGAATTTCCCCTATAGGGAAGAAGCTATTACCGTAGGTCTCATGGAAAGGCTTAAGCCCGAGACCATGATAACTTTTCATTTTGAGGTCCCCAGATGCCAAAAACACCATTCGTTCAAATTTTTATGTATACATATATATATGTATGTATATATATATACATATATATATATACATTTATATATATATATATATATTTATATATATATATTTATATATATCTATATATATATATGTGTCCGTAAGCACGATAACTCTCGTAAAAAAGGTCCGATATTAATGAAATTTGGTACAAATGTGTAAAGTACCATTTATTTGAACGAGTTCGAAAACCAGATGAATCGCACCATCCGAAGGGGGTTTTTGGGGGGTTTTGTACCCCAAAAATGTGTTTTTTGGGGTTTTCACATGTAATTTTAACTTCAATCAAATTTTAATTTATACCATTGAATTTGGCTTAAAAAAACAAACAATTTGGTATTTTGATCATTGCTCTAAGTCAATTGGTTACCGAGATATTGAAAGTGCTAAACACAGTACGTTGTCTAATGTTATTCTTATGGAGAAAAAGAAAAATTGTATATCTCGCTTATTTATGAACATAAACTGGCGAAATTTGATATATGGCTTGATCTGGTTGTGGTTTATTGTTGTTTGCACAAAAAAACAATTTTTCGCCTATGGTTCCTGTAGCAGCAAACCTAGGTACTTGTTCCCCATGTTATTCTAATGGAAAGTACTTAAAATATTATATATCGCTTATTTATGAATGTATATGGATGAAACTTGGTATGTGACTTCACTAAGATGAGTTCTATTGATATTTGCATAAAAACCCATTATTTTGTGTGCCTTGTTGCAGCAAACCTGCGTACTCATCCCTAATGTTATTCTTATGGAGAATAATTAATATTTTAAATATCGCTTGTTTGTGAATACATTTCTTATGAATCCTGTTAAGTGTTTTAATGTGTTATGTTATATATTCATTGGAAATTCGCTGAGTATGCAGGTTTGCTGCGACGGGGGTATTTTATACTCATATTCAAATTGCACTTTAGAAAGAATAATGGCTATCTTCATCATAGTTTATAAAAAGCTTCTGATTGTTCATATTTACACAAAACTATACAAACTGCCTAAACTGCAACAACAACAAAGACTACAATTCCAGATGTGAACTGCTATAATGCCGCTTTGTCGTAATAATTTCCATGACCCAGGATTAAACAAAGGAACAAATCTGTCTTTAGTTATAAATTCAGTAATAAAACACAATTATTACTGCAACATTAAAGGAAACAAATAGAAAACTTAAATAGAGAATATAGAATACTTAAATCTGCATTTAAATTACAAATGATTTTTCTGCCACTTTTATACAGTAGTATTATAAACTCTATTTCCAGTCAGCATATAATTTGTGTTGCTTATTGCCTGCCAATTTCAATTATAGAAACCTAATTTTAATTAAGATTGTCTGCTTTGTTTGTCACGCTAACGTAAAATGTACTGGAAAACAGTTGTGTAAAATCTGAAAACGATACGTGAACCCGTTTTCATGTTATTGTGTTCCGAACACACTCACCACATGACCACATACTGATGGACAACATATCATTGTCTCTGCTAATACATAGATTCCTTCACTTCGTTCTGTCATCAATAACATTTCCATAATAAGCTTATAAGATGGATGTATTGTCCATAGACATCGTTTTAAAAATTATTATAGACAAATTTATTACAAACTAGCTGCTACGTCTGTGCTTCCCAACGTAGTGAAAATTCTGGGTAGAAAAATTGTGAACAAAGCAATGACAGTCTGTGCAGTTAGATAATAATCTTTACAACAGCTGGTTATTTAAATTAAATTAATTTTTTTAAACACAAGTAAACAAAATCAAAATCTTTATGTTAATGACATGGGGTCTTGAAAATCCTGTGGGGCAGAGCCCTGAGGATTTTTCTAAACGGCAAAAGGATATGACACTCCTGGGTACATAGACTATATTTGTGCAAAACTTCAGCATAATTGATCCAGTGGTTTTGGCGTGATAGAACAATAGACAGACAGACAGACACCCCTTATTTTTATAATAGTAGTGAAGATTGTTAATCAACTTTTTTATATCATGGTATGTGTTGTTATATATTTACATCCCATGTACAGGTTGTTATAATGTTTTGATAGAAAATTTAGAATTGTGATTTTGAAAGTGAAGTAGTTTTTAAAACAACTTTTTTATCACTATACGTGTTATCTTGGGGTTATGTAAGTACTCTAGGTATTTAAAAGTTTTAAACCTATAAATTACAAATTACAAATTAATGTGCTTTTACTACATTCAGCACTTGTCACTACCTCAAGATCTGCAATTTTATATTTTACTACTGCCTTATGATTCAGCAAAAAATTACATGATCATTTACACTTAGTTCTGTAATAAAGGCCAGATAAACTTGCTAAAAATACTACTGTTACCTAAGGCTTTACAAAAAACATCAAAAAATGGTTAGCAAAATTGTGTCTGTGTCCATACAATCAGTATGGCTGTAATATTTTTAAGGACAACATTTATTGGAGATCTCACTTAGATAAAATATTACTCTATTTTGTTTCCAAATAAAATGTCTTCCATTCTGAAGGGATCTAAAGTTTGTTTGATATGAAGGCAGTATGGAGATTAACTTTAAAATGCATTTTAAAAACAGCCAGGGGCAGATCCAGAGGTCATTTTTGGGGGTGCTGTCACCGAAAATTACCCCTCCCCCTCCCCCTGGGTGGTCTCTGGCACCCCCATTATTTTGTTTTTAACTATATGAAATTATACAACGAATGAAAGTAAGTTAATATAATATATCAATAACCTTGTTCTCAAGAAAAAAACAATCATAACTTTATAAACAATCTAAACAAAAATTAACTTTAGTTCTACTGCGCCCGACCGTAAATAAAAATAATAAATATTTAGGCATTACACTCTTTTCTATGTCATGTTTAGGCGTCTAAGAACCAGTAAAATGCCTAAATGAACAATTTATTTTAGTAGTCACCCACGCGAAAAACTATTTACAAAACGTATTTTAAATCTGCGATACTGAATGAACTATGCTACGCGAAGATACAATGAAGAATGAGGCTGACAACCAAGGTCAACGACTCGAAAAATGAAAATGTCGCACCACATATTTACAAAATAAAATTGTTGACATATGAGCTTCCGTTTGCACGCAATTTAATCTCTGTTTCCTCTTATTTCATTACATATAATTCTAGGCACTTTTTTGCTTCTAGCCTAGCCACTGGATATTTATTGCCTAGCAACGGATTACGCGGTTTTACACAAAAATCAAACCTAACCTGTAAACAAAACACAGCTGACAGCAAACTACGGTAGGCAGGCGAAATCCAGTAACAAATAATCACCGTATAAATTGTAGCAACCTTTCCTGTTTGTAGCTAAAATCGACCTCCAAAATCATGTTCGAAACGCTGAATTTTCGCTCTGTCACTGGCAAAACTACAAAAACTTTGCGATACTTGGGAATATCTATGTTTTTGTAGGACGCTTTTAGGTGAAAGACGTGGATGATCTAAGTAATGTGTTATATACTAAAATGGAAGTTTAAAATTTCATCTGTCTAATGGTATGTATTTTATTCCATTTATCGAACTATTAGGTGCAATAGTTTGAATTTTAATGTAAAAATGTAGACGGGAGCGGCAAAATTTTACTCTCGGAACCGGAAAACGGGGTTTCGAGGGGCTTTTGCTACTTACATTTTCATTCGGATTTATTCAAACTTTCATTGTATGCCTGAATAATAAAATAAAACACAATAATTCTTAGGTTGGGGGGTACCACCCCACCGGCCCCCCCTTGGATCTGCCCCTGAAAACAGGTGATCACGAAATACATAGTTTTACATCATTAACAAAGTTCAGAGCTGAATATAAATATAGAAATCACTGAATTGATAACGCATTCTTTATAGCTAACACTTTTGATACGATTCAAGGTGGAACAATTGTTCTTGATTTCGAGCAAGAGATCCACTAAAAGTAATTTTAGAAGTAACAGGTAAAGAATATTACAAACTTTTTTGTGTTGCACACTTTATTTTCTTAATGTGTTTTAGACATATTAAAAGATTTCATAAATATTTATACAGCTAATTCTAAAGAGGTAGGTAAGTTACTGCAGTACGAACGTCCAGTTCGATAGATGGAAAACCAAGAGGGATTAATAAATAAATAGAAGACGAATAACCTCCTTAATGAATAATACTGACTTCCGACTTACACTCTAAGAAATTTGTACTTAACAGTGAGGTTTAGTAGTATTAAAATGAGTAAGAATAAGAATCAAGTTGAAAATGGAACACAGTTGTCACGTAACCATGTTGTTTAAAATAGTAAACATATCACTAAAATCATCTGACTCGTGATGAGGTAAAATGTTTTATGGAATAACATTTCAACAAAGTTACTTTATTTTGTTTTTCTTTATTAACGGGCTGATCAAAAGACTAATTCAGTGTCATAAATGTACAGTAGAAGAATAAATCAATTCATATAAAAAATTTAATCATAAAATAAAACAAAAACTATTTGGAAAAATGGTTTTCTTTATTCTTTTAAAAATATTTAATAAATATCTGGAGATGGGTTCATTTAATTAAGTTTTAAATACCCAAATATTCCAACTCCTGAGTTGATTATGATTATTGGAATTCTATTGTAACTTTAATTTTAATATGTGCCAAACCAGAAAACTCTATTTAGTAGGCCTTTTTAAAAATACCATGATGGACAACTGTAATTGATTAAAAAAGTATATTGATGGGTTAGAAAATGAGTCAACAACTTGAATTTTAATACTCTCTGAAGCTCTCCTAGCCTTGAAAGTGACTTCATGTTTTCATCAGTTTTCATTAACCCAATGTGAGAAAAACTCTACAAACATATGTTACAAAAACACATGTTCTACATATATGAATATCAGTACGGACCATATGGATTCCATATGTTTAAGTCAATCAATAATGGTCTATTTCTTAACTTTAAAAATAATTAAGTCATAAAACATACATAACGAACAGCTTATTAATACTATTTACAATGTAACAAACCAATGTGTAAAACAAAAATTAAATATACAATCAACACTTACAAGACTACAAAGACTAAACGTAAAATTAATATCCTTCCTTTGGTATAATATTGCTCAACCTAGGGCACCAATATTAATTTACAGCAAATTAAAAGAATGTCTGGTAAGGTTTATTTAATCCCTAAAACTATGTCTTAGTCACTATTGCATTCTAAATGCTTCTGAATCAAAAAATTCACAATATTTACAAGAAAACTATCACATTTACAAAAACCGAGTTTATTATTTATAAAAATAATATTTTTCAAAATAAAGATTTTTAACATGTTTCAAACATTAACACGTTGCGTGCGGAGGACGTTAATTAACATCTTCTAATGAACATTGAAACATGTGATTTTCATGTTTAAACATGTTTGTCAGCATTGAACGTGTCAAAGGTGAAAGATAACTCTTTAAATCAAATATAACAAGTTCTCATATATGAAACTGTACCAAAATGTATGTACACAAGATGACGATTTTTGGGTAAAAATGTAATGTTTAAAATTCTGCTGCTTTATCGAGTTAAGTGTACATAGTAATGGAAAATTATCAATAGGGAAGGAAAATAAACAAGATATCTTACGAGGGGACCGAGAAGTTTTTCAAACAATTGAATTTGTGCCATTTCACACTAATTCTTAACAAATTTCAGAAATGGCGTTACTAATGTCTATAAATTTGTTGTGTGTTTCCACCAATCTTGGTCTTTATTGAGGAATTCCATTTAAGAATCACTTTGCGACAATGCATATGTCAGTTCTGTGAATTTGAATAAGTATAATACAGTTGACCAGGTTTTTTAATGTGGCTTTTTTAATTTGGTTCCTTAAAAAATCCGCAAATGATATAGTTACAAAGAAATTTGTCATATATATTTAATTTTTTATATATTTCTCGACACTCAAATTATTTGGAAACATAAAACAAATGGTATTAAATATGTGAACATTTGAACTCTTTTTTGTAAATAACTTTGACAAAGCTTATCATTCAATGAACGAAATAACCCATGGTACTTTGATATAGAACTATTCACATAGAGAATGTTCAGTTGGCTTGTTGGGTGAGCAGATTAAGAAGTTCCTCTGGATCCATGTTGTTAAGGGTGTTGATGTCGATTCCCAAGGCATTAGCGACACTCATCATGTCCAAGCCGAAGGATTTCAACAACTCTAGGAAGTCCATTTCCTCTCC
This sequence comes from Allygus modestus, assembly GCA_963675035.1. Lineage (NCBI taxonomy): Eukaryota > Metazoa > Arthropoda > Insecta > Hemiptera > Cicadellidae > Allygus > Allygus modestus. The sequence continues at coordinate 15,795,531 of OY776116.1, forward strand.
TGTGTAAAAATTGTAAGTGGTGAGACAGGGTGGGAATGATATATTTGTATCTTAGAAACTACAGAATCAGTTATTTCAAATGAAATAGATCTGAATAGTAAAATGTAGTAATTTAATTTTATAGAAGCATAAAAATCACAACACTATCAACAATACAACATCCAATATACCGTAGCTAAAAAACAATTTCTGCTGTACTATTTTGTTATTAGTGAATTTCCTTTGGAAAGAGAAATATTAGCATGACCCGCACGGTGAAACTTAAGCCCGGGACCACCATAGAAGTTCCTAACGTGACCCCCTGAACACGTTTTGCGGGGTCGTTCAAAATTTTATATATATATATATATGTGTGTTTGCACTCTAGCGGTTGTATTTTTTGTCCGATTTACTTCAAATTTGGTAGGGACGTTCCTTTCTGTAATCAGTTGGACAAGTTCGTTGGGCAAAACAATCGGAAAACTCTAAACCCCTTTTTTGGGGGATTAATCTTTCAAGTTTCGAGTTTTTGGGCCCAAAAAGGGTCAGAAAGGCTCCATATGTAAAATCAATGCATGTTAAAAAAATGGGAATTAGTGAGGCGAAAGTTTTAAGCCCTATCTCGTCATTCTAGCATAAATATTTACCGAGTTATTAAAGAAAATGTGTATCGACTAAAGACAGTACGTTGTCTTAAGGGGGTTTTATACTAGAAAAGCCTGTTATTCCTTTGTTAGAGTACTTTTATCATCCCCAGCAACCTCACGCCTACTTTTAAGCCTGTCTGGACCTTCTCTTACCTTATAATGCGCAAAATTGTATTCCCAGCTTTGCAATTAAATGAAACCAGGAGTATCAGAACAGCCAAAAATCAATGTTTTCAGATTTCAATAAGAATTGGACTAATGTATGTTTTTACACAGATTTTGAGTTTTAAAAGTTTGTATGTGGAAATTCACTTCCCTCACGTCAGCGTACTGCGTGCGAACTCATTTCAAATGAAATAGATCTGAATAGTAAAATGTAGTAATTTAATTTTATAGAAGCATAAAAATCACAACTCTATCAACAATACAACATCCAGTATACCGTAGCTAAAAAACAATTTCTGCTGTACTATTTTGTTATTTTTTAAATCTCTCTGTTGATTACCATTGCGTGATCCATTGTCCATTGTGTGATCTTGAAATGGTATTAAAATCTGACCTGATGATTTATTGATGTTGATACCAGCTCAGATGACTGAACTACCAGAGGGAGCGTATTACAGATTAATGAAATGATATAACAACTAGCTGTCCTGTTGCTCGAATCCGAGCAAGTTTGTACCCAAAGAAAAGTTTCTTCAGTTGTAAACAAACATATCAAAACACCTGAAATTAAAACGGATGATAACAATGTACTTTCAATCAACACGTAATTTAGACTTCTGTCGTCAGATAGCGCCACTGTTTCGTTCACACCGCCTGGCGCAGGTATTTCGTTCGCGTCTACCAGTTAAAGTTCATCGGCCTCCTCCTCTTGGCCGTCCTGGTCGACGTCTTATAGTCTCCATTATGTCGAACTTTTTTTGGTTATGTTTTGATTTTGTGCAAATAAAGACTGGTGTTTTGTTGCCAGCTGTACGTTCAATAACCATTTTTCAGGGTCAGATTTTATTTGTTTAACCACTTCCTTAAATAAACAGCTGATTTCTCGATCGTTGGTTTGTAACTGCATATTATGTCTATGGGGAAAATCGCGACTTTGACCCCATATTTTCCCATGTCCACGGTGACTTTTATAAATTTTTTTAATTGATGGCAAAACTACATGCTAAGACCTTTCTAACGACCACCGCTCCAAAACAATTATGACAAAAATATGCCTAGCGTATTAAAAATATAGATGGCAAAACTACATGCTAAGACCTTTCTAACGACACTTGGACATGGTGATCGGTAGCACCACCGCTCCAAAACAATCATGACAAAAATATGCCTAGCGTATTAAAAATATAGATGATTAGGCTCTGGCTGTTAGGTTTATCCTTGGAAAATCCTATACTCTAATATGAGTAAGGTTTGCTTGCTTGCTTGCTTGCGACACTGATCTCAAAAACGGGTTTAACGATTTCCTTCAAATATTCGAAATAACTAATTTCTGGGATAAAAATAAGTTCTAGACAGGCCTCATCCCAGGAAAAATCAAATAATGTAAAAAACTAAAATAAAAAGTTAACAAAATTAACATTGGGCTTATGGAGTTTCAAATCAAAACAAAAGAATTGTAACAGCTGTTCATAATCAACCAGGGAACTGTCAAATTAATACACATATTGTTTATGATTATTAACATGTGGTTTCCTGAGAGCAGTGATTAAAAGATTTGAGTGAAGATTAGTTATATAGAGTAGTAAAATAAATTAAAGGGACATTGAGCTATAAATAACAACTGGAGTGACCTTAAAATTGTAGAAAAGAGGCAAATGAGTTGTAAAAATCCAATTATCAGTAGGGGGAAGTGGTGAAATATTACTCCAAGTCATCTAAACATACCGACTGGCCTTCCCCCGAGCAAAGCTCGGCCCCCAGGTACTATTCATTAATTGAGATAAACATTTTATAGTAAATAAAATTTGAAATAAAGTAAATATTTTATTTTTTACTCACTGTGTATTACGTCCTTGTCATTATAAATAATGAATTGCTTTTAGTTATAAAGAATTACAAATAAATACAAGTTATAAAAACACAGTGTACAATCATTGTTGTTTACAAATTTTCTTGGAGCCAAAAATTATGTCGAGACAAAAAAAGCAAAAAACATACCTGTGAAGGGATTTCGCAATTTTGGGCACGAGTGATTGCACTGCGGCCAGGAACATCGTTCGATGAGCCGATGTTGGCAGGCCTGTTCTCTCGGCACTGCTGTGGACCTCTGTGAGCGCATGCGGTTGCCCTTCCTCTCTGAAACCAACAGGATGTTAAGAGAAGAGGACTATGGAAGTCAGATCACTCTTTGAGGAATATTGTATAGTCACCGGAGAGAAATGAGATAGTCAATGATGTGAAAGGAAGGGGCTTACCTCACATAAACCAGGAGGTATTTTGTAAGAAATTGATGCAGTTCAGATATTTGCTGTTAACATTTTTTAAATTTATTTACATAACTTCAAGAATTGTAATGGCGTCAATATAGGGTTAAAACAACAGTTTACAGTCAATTCGTCAGTAAAAGGAGCCTTTCCATCGTAGAATGTCACCCAGGTAGTAGAAGGGATTTTTCTTCCCCTCCCACTAATTTGCATAAAGAACTAAAATGATACTCACATTACAATTCAACAAAATATATTCAGCCTTTGTAGGCTTTTCCTGCACTGTAATTTTTGAAAGCATTCCTAAGTAATAAAGTTATAGGTTAATTTTATCTCCGGATTGTACTATGCTTATTCCCTGAAATATGATCGTTTCATGCCTTCAACTGTCGCGAATGACTATAAGAAAAATGGGTGTGTACATAATTTTTCATTGGGCTACTATTTTTTGAACGACAAGACACCAATTCTTGATCTACACATCTGAACGCATACACTACACCTTAGGTCTGTTTGGATATCAGGGAACCTCATGGTCTAAAGCAGACCTTTCAATACTAATGAATTAATTGAATAGCAACTGTAATAGTGTGAACCGAATGGTCACAAGGAAAATTTTAAAGATAAACCATTCGGAATAATCTTGATCAGTATTCCCCTACATTATTTGAATTGTCTAATTTTTCATAATTTAATGATAGTAAATTTAGAATATGGAACAGTTTAACCAACTTGTTAGCCAATATTTGTTATGAAACAACCACACAAGTACCCCCCCTCCCACCACAAATAAATCTATAATTAGTTAATCATAATTATGGTACTTTCCCAACGAAGAGGAAATGTTAACACCTAAGACTACCTGCCCGGACCACGTACCTTGTTTAACCTCCCTTTTACTGTGCACACACAGCCTGGCTGGGCCCAGCCACTGGGCACAGCCTGGCCCAGCTGGTACCCTAATGAGGGTGTTTCATGGCAACTCTGTTAACCTTTAATGCGAGAGGTGACCCTAACAAATCAATCCTTCCTTTATCAAGAGTAGAACACCTTAGAAGATCAGAAAACAAGGATTTGTACCACCATTTTAAATTATTAAAACTGTCAAAAGGTATTGAGAAAGACAACAATTAACCATCACCAGTTTCCGGTTTTCAGAGTGCTGGTACCGTAGTGTTTTATCATCAAAAATGATAACTGAAGCTTGATTACCCACATGATTGTAGCTAAGAATCTCAAAACTGCTCACCTTTACGCTTCTTTCCTCTGTTCTTGTTTCTATTTTTCCTGCGTCGGCGTTTTCGTTGTGTTGCCTGAGGTCCGGCCGATCTGGTCAGGTTTCTGGCAGACTTGCTGATATAGAGGGGAGAGTCAGACAGCATGCTGACTGAGCTGAGACCATTTAACAACAGGTCTTAGTTAGTAACAAGGCAACACAAAAAGCATCTCACTCATTCTACACTCATCATTCATTCATATTCGCCTTAAAATACACCATAATCCTAGTTGTGTTGGCGTCTTATACAGGGTGGTTAAGAGATTAGCGTAGGTTCTTAAATAAATTGTAGCATAACGAATTCCATAAAATTTGTTTTAAAGAATACAATATATTTACAAGGTTTTTTATAATGTAGGCAGATGAGGATAGTTATTTTACATTAGATCAAATTGCTACTCAATTTAATAATGTTATTTGCTAAGTTAACTCATTTTATACCAGCATATATTTACCATATTTTTGTTACTGTTATTAGTAACTACGCTACTATGCTACTATGCTACTATGCTACTATGCTACTGTTATGTTGATCAGCTGAGCTCTAGCTCTGGTTATAGGTCTCCAGATTTCTAATCAGCCCGACAACTTCAGATAATTGTGGGAATACTTCAAATACTAAGTAAATAATAAAATCTGTATCTATAAAAATGAATGAATGAACTCCTAAACCACTCAACCACAGTTATTTGCATTGCGTGAATGCTATTTACAAAAGCAGAAAACTTCTGAAAATATTTATCATACAAATTTAAACCTTAGACAATCATAATATCATCACTCAATTGAGTTTACAGATTTGGCTAGAATATCGAGGCTTCTAATCAGAAAAATTTTCAAAAATAATTTCCAAGCTAGGGACTCTCTCACCTGTCCTTCTTCCGGAAGGATATGTCGGGGAACTGTATCTGCAGCTCCCAGCATCGCAGAGCTTGAGGCAGCGTCACGTCATCGATCCGCAGCACTCTCCAGTCGCGCTTGGTCAGCACTGAGTGTGATATGCATGACGGGGCAAACACTGACCTAGCCGCGGAGAGTCTTGTTAAAAATATATCATCTTACATACTATAGTTTCTAAGATACCTTATAAGTAAAGAGTTACATTTCTTATCGCTCTGATAATGGAACGATAACAACAAATTAGCAATATTTCTGTAGCGTTCTTCTGGAATATTTGATTTCCAAATTAATTTAAAATTAAATACTTACCTTTAAAGCTATTTCATAAACTTTCCGCTATCTTAATTTCCTAAGGAATTTTCTCAGTCAGGTATGCCAAGTCTTTATTCCATGACTGATTTTGAAGATTAGCGTGTCATCTAGAGATTTTCCTCTACATTCGAGAGATTGAACAAGTCTTTTTCACGCAACAGCTCATCATCTGATTATTTATATGATACACCACACAACAGTACTCAGTGAGTAAAGCACATGAGAAATAAAGAACTCAAAATATCTCCCTTGAGATATTTGTATAATGTTAGCTAGCTTATAACTACTGAAATAGCAAGACAGACTCAATTAATCATAAGATGGACGACTTTTTTTGTTTTGAGCAACAGGCCCACTAGTTCAATATAGTAAGTTATTTGCTAAATCCATATAAACTATATACAGTTAAAAAAGTTAATTCAAAAATGTACTGACGTGACATTCTGGAAAGTGTTTCTAAGGCTGTCGCCCATCTTGTGGATGTAGTCCCACTGTTGCTTGGTGACAGGGGTGCCAACGTTGTCAGCCGTCATCTGGGCCTCGTCAAACAACCATTGGAACACAAACAGAGGAGCTGGAAACAGTCATACCAATTGAGTAAAATTGAAGAACATTGTATTTGATGTAGTCTCAAAAAGGATAAAAAATAGTTGAATAACTAATAGATTTTGCAGTTAGAAAATAAGTGAAGAATGGTCTCATAGCTAAGGAGCTGCTAAGTTGTATGATACAGCTATATCAGCCTTGCATTTATTCCATGAGCCCAATAGTATTGACAAAATAACTTCTTGACTTTTCCTCGGAGATTCTAGGCCTCTAAAATTGAAGTACCATGAACTAGATACAGCCACTTCAGGAAACATGTGCAGACAGTCCAGCTCCTTGAAGGAGTTGCCGTCTGTCGGCTATGTGGGCAGTTCGATGAAACTGGCTTGTACATCATATTTGAATGTGAGGCACTTAGAGCAAGGAGGAGAAGGCTATTTGGAACCTCCAAAGTAGATTAATCAAAATTGTCAAACTACTACTTGACCTCATTAGAGGCTTGAGTTTAGGTAGACAAGACTTGGGCACTGGAGCAGCACGAAGCCAAAAGGCTGACATGGGCACACAATTATTAGGAGCTGGGCCGCAGCTCCCCCCTGAATCTAATCTAATATGTATTGTCCAAACACAGAAAATATTCCCAAATCAGTAAAATAGCATGTTTTACATCACTAGTATGCCACTTGTACCACTCACTAGTCAGAGTGTGGTAGAGCCTGTAGCCGAAGTAGCACCTCCACGGTTCCTGGCTGTAGAACTCCTTGCACCTGCTGGGCACCTGGCCGTCCCACAGGAGGATGCCTCTCTTGAGGGCGTCCACGGGGGCTAAGCCCTCGCCGTCACGGGTGTATGGAGGACGGTCCAGGAACCACCCAGAGTCTGACACTCCCCGGAGAGCGATGTGCTTGTGGCTGCGGAGGGCTGCCTTGACAGGATCCAAGTTGAGCATGACACCCATCCCTCCAGCACTGCCAAGGGGCAAAGTGGAATTAGTGGTTGTTTCATAAGACGAATAATAACCATAATAATACTATCCCTAGCACATAATTGTGTATGGTATTGAATGTGTGATGTGAATTAATGCAATTTAACTTTGCAGGGCCACTACTCTTTACCCCAGGCCCCCAAATTTCAGGAGCCCTAGTAGCCCCGGCCAAAATAAAATATCACCAGAATAAAAAATAGGGAACTCTAGGATCCCCCTGAGTTTTTTTTCTAGGCCCTCACATCTTGTAGTAGCCCTGTAACTTTGTTTCTGAACATTTGTTGAAACATTTTATAAATTATGTCAAATGAGGGCATTTTTGTGTTTGTGTCTTATGATTATATTGCACAATCACTAGAACGATTATATTTAGCAAATGTAATAATTATTGTATTACTTTTACAAAAATAGCTCTCTTCTTTCAAATTGCCATCATCAAATAATAGGCGTAATTTGGGGAGTGCAAGTGGGTAAAGCCAGTGGCGGATTTAAGCAATTGCCGCCTAAGGGCTATTAGGAAATTTGCCGCCCTCCCCCCCCCCCCCCCGCTATATAATCTTTGTCCTTTTCGCCGCCCAGATTTACCCACATGTTATATATATCTTGTTTGGTTATTTTGTGGTAGTATCTAAAGAAGTTACGAATTAACTGAATGAATAAGTTTAAGAAATTTCTTTTGTTTCCTAGTTGAAAAATCCAGTAAAATAATGTATAATTGACATGATTCACATTAACACAGTTTAATATTCAATATAACCTACTCCAATGACAATCAGCCCTAGAGACAAATGTTGGTGTTAAAAGCAGTAAAGCAGTGCTAGTGCTACTTTTAATAACAAGAAAATCCTTCAACAAAGTCCTAAAAATCCCTTCTTATACTTAATAAAAACATTAATTTTTACACCAACGCATTGACTACTGAAAATTATAATAAATAACCTATAAATAAGATATGATGACAATGTAGCGTTCGGACCATTAGCCTCAAAATTCGGACTATTTTAATCCTGAATTAGCGCTTTTAGATACAGTTTTTCAGTCATTTTTTAATTTATACTTTTATACAAAGAATTTTTTATGTTTTAGACGATCAAAATATAAAATTAATTGATGTTGGCCTAATCTTCATAAAACTCTACACATTTTCAAACACTTCTTCTAGTTTCACCTCCATGATGTTGTAGATCCAATGAATTAAAATATAATACTACAGGAGTCACTACTCTCTGACAAATAACCTTCATAAAGCGTGCCGTCATATTTGGTATTTTGCCCTGTTGAGGTGTCAACTTGTTGGTGGGACGGTGTCATTCGACGTACAAGGCGGCTTGTTTTCAACACTATTTCCAAAGCTATAATAAAAGGGTGTTTTAATTTAACTCAAATCATAACTTTGCTTTGAGATAAACAATAAAATTACGTATAAAATATGTCTTAAGATTATAAAGTTAAGTTTACCATCATGATTTGCCTAAAATGCGGCACGATATTAAAGACTTCAATTATCACGGTTTTTCAATTAATGAAATGGGAGATTTTGACACCGTCCCACCCAAAAAATATATATAGAGGTCTCGCCTGGAGTAAAACACTGCAGCCTACATGCTGACCACCATTTTGACCCTCTGTCAACTATGCTCCCATGGCAACAACCAATCAAATCCTTTCCTTACAAATTATGTTTTCAAGTACAACTGTACAAGTTATGTATTCTTTATTTGTCTTTGGTCAGATGTTTTGTTTAAAAAAATATCCTCCAGAATGAACGATTATGTGTGGTAGCCTTTGGTGGTAAGTATAAGACGGCCAGTGTTGCCACTTTTAGAGTAATTACTCTTTTTAGGGTAATTTTACTGGTCTTAGGGTAACTTTATGGTAATGGAGTTTTTAGGGTAATTTTAGGGTAAAATCTAGAGACCCTTATAATTTAAATTTAGATGTTGTGGCAATGTAAAATGTTTTTTTCAGGAATTAAAACATTTACATAAAGTGCTGGGTAAATTAAAAGTACTATAAAATACATATAACTTGCATGTACATCGTATATCCTATTGAGTATTAGACTAGAGATGCTTGTAATCACAAAGGACACAAAGTTTAATTTTTGAACAGATAAAATTGAGGCACATTATGTTATGTGTCCAAAATTGGGCATAATATAATAATATAAAATACCCTAAACAGTAAAAATATATCGGGTTAATTTGGTTAAATATAGGTTGTTAGATTTACAGCACTGTTGTAGAAATTATTTTGACTGAAGATTGTGTCCATTTTTACACATATTTGTATGAAGGAGCTAAATTGTATTTTATACCTGTGAAATCCCCATAGTGAGCCCATCGGTGAGCCACGTGAGCGCACATACAAACATTACAACAAGGCATAGCATGTGTAAATTTGTGTGATGTAGTGTTGTATTGCAATGAAACCTATTGATCTAATCAAATAGTAATAAGATGACAAACCTTATTATAAAAAATAACATTAACACATTTGTACAACTGAAATAAGTTTATAAAACAACAAAGTACTAAGTACTCCCAGTCCCGACAACTTTTAATGACATTTATCAGCAAGTTTCTATTATCAGTGACACCAGCACATTAAGTATAGATAGCACTGAATAAAAATATTACAACAGATTATTTATTTGAATTTTTTAATACATATTTCGTTTTATGTATAATATAGTACCAAAGACGAGTAATAAATGCTATGCTACCTTACTTTGTATGCCTTAATCATGTTTTAAAACCAATCTCGAGTGTATTTTAAGCGTTTATAGAAGAAAATCAACTCTTAGTGTAATTTTAGGGTAATTTACAAAAGGTTTAGGGTAATTTAGGGTAATTTCACCACACGTTTAGGGTAAAATTTCATCTACCTGGTGGCAACACTGAAGACGGCTGAAATAACTTTCTTTGTCACCTTGAGTTTGAAAATGAAACGACAATATCATTGTAGTCTAAATTTTGTTATTGTCATCTCAAATTCGATTGTTGCAATATTTCTCATCCGTGTGCCTTGGTCATTATTGATATTGTGTAACAAATAATTGTAATGCTATGCGAATGTATAGGTAAACTTGGAAGTCCGTGAGTTGGACCATAGATTAAGAATACCACAAGGAGTATGTTTAATCTATGGTTGGACGTAGGACGTAGTCATAGTGGCGCAGTGCCTGATGTAGTTCGTGGCTTGCCGCCCTTTCTCTGTAGCGTAATCGTGTTGTCGCTAGTACGGATGAATGACAAATGAATTATGACTGCTTTGAGGAACTGCAGTGTGAGGGTTACATTCCATTACATACATTAGTCTCAGTAGTTTTAGTCTAAGTACCTTTACATTTAAAAGGGCGGCACACCGTCATTTTAATCAGTTTTTGTCAAAATGTTCCCCGTTTCAACATTTATTTTCTAAACAACTTATTAATTTTCTGTAAATTTGCCGCCCCTAAAAACTTTCCGCCCTGGGCTACAGCCCCTATAGCCCCCCCCTAAATCCGCCACTGGGTAAAGCTGTCCACCCCCAACAATTTGGAGAGCATAATCATGTGAAAAGTCAGAATAATTGAAATTTGCCTCCAAATCTAAATACTTAAATTACACTTAAGCTTGTAACTAATCAAATTTACTCACTCCAATGTGTGGATGTGTTTTATGTATATAAGCAGTGATGGTATAAAGCTATTTACTAACTTTTATACTGTTAACAATTAAGTCCAAGTTTTATCTATATCTTTAACACTTAAGTAATTTTTGTCTTGTCTAAATTCTGCTCCCTGAAATCACAAGGTATTTTGCTCTTTAAAATGAGCCATAAATAAACTACTTTGAATAATCAGTTGAGGTCGGGATTTTAAATTATCATTGGCATTATGGGAGGCTGGAGACCCTTAATATATACGGTGGCCAGTGGTCTTAATATTACATATGAATATACCACTTGTTCCAGTGTGCTGTATTTTATTTCTTTATTTCTTTCACCAACCTGCTCCCGGCCAGCAGCAGTGAGGAGGCTGACTCCATGCCCCGCGAGAGCAGATCTCTGATGACCTGCTGCACGATGACGGCTCCCATGAAGCTGAACTGAGAGTCCCCGGAGGAAGCGCGGCGCTGTCCGCTCCACACGTCGCTCGAGCAGTAGGGGACAAACCTGCGGAGTCATCCAGTATTTAGTATACCAATTGTTTCTTTAGATAAAGTAAATAATAGTAAAACCTCTTATGCCAGAGTCAATGAACCCGGTGTTTAAAAAGTCTGGAAATACCACAATAGTTTTAAAAACAAATAAACATGCAACAATATTAACTAAAGGGTTACCGGTATACCCTTACTGAAGTCACTGACTCCTTAATACATTTAACGTTCATATTCCGCAATGTGGGGATGACCTGTGGTGGAAATCTTTAAAATCTTAAACTTACGTGTCGGTAAGTTTATATTCATTTTAACCCATTGGCTCACAACCCCGAGTATACTCGTGGCCGCCGAAAGTAGCCCAGACGTGCAACCCCAAGTATACTCGGGATAGCACTTTTTATAAAAAAAAAAAAATTTATTTTTAAATTTTTTCTTTTTTGTTTCTTTCTTGTTTTAACTTGTTTTCATTTTTTGTTTGTATGTATTTTTTATACATATGCCCATCCTTGGGGAAACTTAGTTAAATTTAGGAAAAATATGATTTTGGAAAATATGTTATATCTAGGTCAAATATAAATGTATCACTAACATTTTTTATTTTCACGTAAAAAAATAAATAACCCACAAGTACATAATAGTTGTTGGGCTGAAACATTATTTTTTTGTTTTTTACATGTAACTCCTTTTAAAATTAATGTTTTTTATAAACTATATATATATATATATATATATATATATATATAATATTTACCATACATAAATGCTGTAAAAAGTATCTTCTTCTTGTAGATAATTTATTTCTCTAAAGATTAGTGCAAAAATTAAGTAAATTGAGCAATAATTGTTGCTATAGTGACAGTTTTAGTAAAAGTCTACATTTATGTCATTTTTCTTAGGAAACTGAACGAACGGTTCGTCAGGTGGCAAATTTCAGGTAAGCCAATGGGTTAAAGTCTTTCTTAGTGAAATACATTTCCACAAACCTAATTTCAAATGGACAATCGGGTCGAAAATCGCAGACGGTCAAATATTCTATTTAAATGCTGTTAGCGCAATTGTGTGTGTTTATAATCAATCACACTTTAAAATTTTGCTGACAGCCTTTAAATTAAAAGTTTGACTGGCTGTAAATTTTTTTACTCAGTCGTCTATTGTAGGTCGGGTTTGCAACAATCTGTTTTACTAAGAAAAAGCTTTGTAGAAATCAACCTGTGATTACCTTTAAAGTTTTATATTTGCATGTGCATTCATAAAGAAATAAATTTTCTATTCTGGCGTTTCTACACTTTTAAACACCAGGAAAGATATTTTGTAAGATACTAAATAGTTGTATAGTGAATTATAAATATTCCATATTGTATACTTCTGTAATCCATGAATATGATTTGTTTGTGTTTTACTTACACGTGGTTAGCATTCCACCAGTATGGGTTTTCCTCTGGATTCGGTGACAATAAACCTCCTACTGGAAAAAAACGAGATAAAGGTAAGGATATCACGAATAACATCAACAAGTACAAATTTAAAGAAATGCCAATTAAAATAAATAAGCAATTAATCAGATACTATGGTTTAAAACTATTTGCATTGTTATTTTCATTTTTTAACCTGTTCAAAGTTTGATTTCATAAGTTCAGACATTGCAATAGTTTTGATTATTTTGCATTATAAGATTTTCCCCATACGGGAACTTGCCGGTTACTCTAAATAGTTACATGCTGAATCATCCTTGCTATTGTTTAAAGGAATTTAATGTGCAATTAATGTGTGTGTGTTTAATGTGTGCTAAAGACATTTCTTAAATGTCACCATTTTGACACAACTAGGGAATCCAATCCCGGACGATATTTTCAATCCCGGGATTACAGGATTGGAAAGAACAATCCCGGGAGCCCGGGACCAATCCCGGGATTGGCAGTAATTTACAAAAAGCCTGGAAAAAATATGTGATTAATTGTACTTTTGTTTATGTTGACAATAATTATAGTAAATACCATTTTTTTTTTATATTGAAAATACAAAACAATTATTAAAATATCACAAATGATCAAAGGTGAAAGATCAAAATCTGTATTACACTATTAGTACTATTACGTTTAGTATCACATTGGGTAGGGCTTCGGGTATGCAATAAACTAATAAAGCAACTCAAGATTGGGTTTTTAACGCTATGATATGTATTTAAATTGACAGAAAAACTCTTTCAAAAAGTATCCATGAACAAATATTTCTACCTAAAAAGTAGAAGTAGAAGTACATTTTTTTAATGTAGCTGCAGCTGCAGATGAATGTTATTAATTTATTACTAAGACAAGTTATGAATAAATCCTACTTGATAAAACAAAACAGAAACAAAACTATCCTTTCAATAAACACAGTACTTGCATAATAAAATCATGTAACAATTAGTAAACGATCTAAATTAATTAATTAATTAACTAATTAATCGAGTAAATATTACTTTAAAAAAAATTCCAATGTTATTTTAATGAATTTACTTATTGTTGTATTGGAGCAAAACAAACTTCATTTGTTCTTAATAAAAATAAAAAAGATCAACTATCATAAAAAAGGCATAATTATCTGACAAACATCACTCACCCTATTCAGGTAAAATCTGATTGTTTCAAGTGACTGTAGGAAATTAGATTAAAATATAAACCTATAGTTAATAAGAAAAAAATTATCAAATCAATAAATTTTTATTTATAACTTTATTAAAGTGGTTTATAGTGATTTATTGCAGTTACGTCAGTTAGAAACATCACCTCTATTGCTGAGATAATTTAGCAATCCCGAAAATCTCGGATTCAGGGTTTGAATCCCGGGATGGAAGAAACCGTAAAATTGGGCGGGATGATTAGATTCCCTAGACACGACCTAAATGTAATTGTTTAATTACTCAATAAATAATCTATGTAATAAAGCACCCTCAGATTGTCGATCTTCGGCTGTGATATGTACAAGACATCCGTCAACTCAACACTGACCTACCATTTCTGGTGGCGGGCCACTGCTTGGAAGACATGAGGTGATTCATCCGGTGCCAGCGGTTGTGGCAGCTCCTCTGGTCGTAGCAGTACCACCCTCCTGCAAACACCGGTCAGAAGATTATCTCTTGTAGGTTTTTCCAAAAAATTAAGAAAGTATGAAATTTTATTACATGCATAAATTGGGAGCTCTGAAAAGGGACGCAGTTGTCACACAAGTAATTTTGAGAGCATGTGTGAAAAATCGAAAAGTCACAATAATTACAATCGCAATCATTTTGCTCCCCCCCCCTTCTCTCTCAATCGAAATACTCAATTTATGCTCATGTGTGTTATACTGCGCAAAGCCATTGTTGATCAGACTGATTTGTTATTATCGCAAATTGGTTAGTCGACTAGAAAAAATATATAGTTTTTCCATTTATTCACTATTTTAATTTTGTTTTACAAATTATTGGATACAATCTTGGTGTCTAAGAAATTACGTTATGTACTATAACAGGAACTTTTCAATTTTATTTTAGGAGAGGCTCTAGTCTTCTAATTCTTCCTGCTTTTCCCATTAGACCAATTATAACTTTCAAAGCCTCCTCAAACAAATTTTTCTTTTTATAGTTCTTTTTAAAGTGAAAAATACCTAGCGATTTCAGTGAGCAGTATTTTGATATCATAATATTTAAAATATTTTGCACTTCATAGCAAAATCATAAAGATTGAATATTTTGGAATTCTTTTGAACCGTTATTATTTGTGATAGCAACATTTTGCTCACAGAAATCGTTAGATTTTTTTTGCTCTTTGAAAGGAGCCAGAAATCAATGATATTGGATAATCTGTTGAGGAGGGATGGGCTCTGAAAGTTAGCATTATCATTATGGGAGAAGCGGATAGAAATGCAAAAATTTTTGTGACTGGAGCCCCCTTTAAAAAAAATTGAAATACTCAAAGCAAGATATTTAACATTAGATATCATTACAAAATTAGTAAAGTAATGTAGACATCTTAATACAAACCTTCTAAGAATACAATCCATCTTCTACTTCCGTGTGAATGCCTTATATAAAACCTGTAAAGGAAAATATAATGAAAGGAACCTGAGAATTATACAATATTCCGTGAGGTAAAAGTGCAAAATACAAAGGCACAATAACAATACATTTTAATAATTATATATTAAATAACTCATAATAATAGATTATGACTTCAACAAATACTATGGAAATTTACCAAGCATGATACATAAAATATATTTTCCTACAAATGCGCCTAAAGTGCTTCTTTACAAACTAAAAACACATAGGAAACCCAATGTTTAGTGAGCTCTGTTTAGTGAGCGAAAAAGTATTTTTCTATTGCTTGCCTAACTTTTCTGCTCATTGAAGTAATAAACAGCTGATTGATGCTTTGGAGCAGGCTAAATGACTCCATGTTTATAACCTCTATCTTATGAATTCAGCCAAAATAGATAAAAGTGAATTTTTAAATGTTGGGTTTATCCTAAATTGCGATTTTAGGAAAATTGTGTTTGTAATTGGAGAGTAAAAGCTTTTGGGAAATTACCGCTCTCCTACTGTCACATGCTCATTTTTTTCTCAAGTTTTCACTTAGTTATCTCTCAAGCGATCTTAATACATCAATAACTATTTTACCCTTAAGCCCTCAAAGCAGGTTAGGGAAAAGGTAACCTTGACAAGGTAGCCTTCCCAGGGTGTGTGACCAGAAACATGAGAGCAGCCTGCACAGTTTTTGATCAAGGTTCTGTCTTCTGTCCACACACCCTATGAAAGGCTACCTTGTCAAGGTTACCTTCATCCTAACCTGCAGGCTCACCCAGAGGGGGGGGGGGGGCAAGGGGGGCAATTACCCAGGGGCCCGGACTTTTTGGGGGCCCGGAAAGGGTGGTTGATTTAAAAAAATACAATAGAGCATTCTTTTAGTTATAAGCGAGGCCCAAAGAAGTATAAGAAAAAATCAGACTATGGCCTTTTGCGTACAACTATATATTGAACCTTATACATTGGAATTGGGAGGGGCAAGGGTGCCCATACTTTCATTTGCCCAGGGGCCCGAAATTTCTCTGGGCGGGCCTGCTAACCTGCATCGTGTAAATGTGCTTTAGATTTAGTTTAATACTGTTTGTTTTGTCAGAAAATTGAACTCTTTATACGATTGCCTGTGGGAAAAAGCTAACTTAACTGTAACGGAATGTTGGGGTACTAACCCCGCGGGCGATCCGTCGTTGCACACTGCGTCTCCCGTCATGTTGACCCGATGGAGGGCCTTGGGCTCGGACAACCCACAGCAGTTCGCCAGAACCTGAGGGCAGCGGGAGAGAGTGACAGACTATTTGATTTAAGTTGTATCTAGAATTGTTAAGAGTAGTTTGCACAATTAAGCTAGTAGTAAATGATTAACACGCTAGGTGTTTTCATTAACTTGCTAGTCCATACATTAATTTGCTCTTATTAATTTTGTTTGAGTTTTTAACTAATTAACTACAGCATATTATGCCTGATAAAATGCAAAAGTACATGTAATTTTCATTTCTTTATTTTTTATTTCAACCCAAACAATGAAAGGGAAAGTTTACATGTCTGTGGGGTATCTCTACAAGTTCTTAATTTGACTGTATTTATAAGTTTAAAATATTAATTTTTAGTTCATTTTGTTGATCTGACATACAGCGTGGCCCGAAAGTAGGTATGCAGTTACATATATTTATATTTAACTAGCTGGTACCCGGCGCGTTGCTGCCGCAGAAGAGGCATTGAATCTGTTTTATGTCAAATACTCGTTCATTTTCAATATGAGCTCGTTCGCTTCGCTCACTCGCCTATCGAAAAAAGAATTAGAGTTGCCATTCAAGTAGTCTTTTTATTTCCATTATGAGAGTTGCCAGTCAAGTAGGTTTTTTATTTCCATAACAATAAACAGCTGTTTACAATATTTTAAGTTATAGATATCATCTGATAAAATCAAAAGAAATTTTTCTTCTATAAGATTAACGTTGAAACTTTGAAGTCCAGTGTGACACAGCCCTAATGGCCTATAACCTTCCCAGGGTTAACCTGTGTTACTATGCAAAATTCCAAAGCAGTTGGATGAACGGTATGGCAGCGCATAAAATACAAACGGACAAACATTGATTTTTATAAATTAGATTACGTATACATTTACATATGTGATATCGTGGGTGCTCAAAATGTCCACCTTCGGCATTGATGCATTCATGCAACCTGTTCCTGACACTCACACTCTCTTACACAGCAACACAAATTCTAACTGTATATGTAATTCAATATAAATGTATATAATTGTAAACCTAATTTTGGGCCACTCTGTAGATTAATAGCAGAAAATGTCATCATTTGTTAGTTGTATAGTTCATGTTATTAATGTATTAGGGGATGGTATCTCTCCTGTAAGGGATGGTTGCACTTCTCTACAGGATGATAGCTCTTATCTAGAGGATGGTAATCCTTCTCTATAATTCTCTAGAAAACGGGTTACTGTCCGATAACCCTCATCTCGGGGATGATTCAGTTGGTCCTGTCGCTGACCTTAAAATCTCAGTGAAAAACCATTGAGGGAGGGGCTACCCTTGAATAGAGTAGTTATTAGCAGTCTCTCAACCAAGAAGAGACAGGGCAGAACCTTAAAATGTTACTCTCCTTCCTCGAGATAGGCTCTGCCAATACTGCTAGCACAACAGTCATAGCTTTTCAGGATAAATCAAAACCTACAGTCTCAAATTCTTCAAAAATGGACTAACCTTGAGCATCTCTGTTTGCTGGGGGGCATCCACCAAGTTGACCGATTGGGAGTGGATCACAGTGACTCCTGCCAGAAGTCCCGTCAAGGCACATAACACTGCCTGCAACTGTAAATAAAGTGTGAGGTGTGAGGCCGGGGGCGCGTAATAGAGAGCAGGAACAGCAAAATAGATGGAAGAACGTGCTTGTATTAACAATAAGCATTGTGACAAGCAATTAGCTATGAGCCTATTCGCATGTCTCATCAACACAGGTTAGACTTACTTTAAGCTATAACCAGAGATAACGCTATGGGAGAATAGAGATAGCACTATGGGAGAATAGAGATAACACTATGGGAGAATAGAGATAACACTATTAGGGGTGGGCATAAGTGTGATGAGTATTTAGATTGGGGAAAAATGATCGTGTTTGTAATATTGTGACTTAAAAGTATTAATGTAATATGAACTTCAAGTCATTGGCGAGGGTAACTGCCCCCATTTGCACTCCCCAAATTACGCCTGTGGGTGGGAAGTTCATGAACCATCGTAAAAAAATAGCACTGGGTTGAAAACATTCCAAAGTATATGCCTGAAATTAATTTAATTAAAGCACAAATGTTCTTACGTTATTTTCTCTTCTTGTTACTTATTTACTTATGATTCTAAATTACTAACTCTTAATTAATTATCTGCTCAGATGTGCTCGGGAAATGTGGATATAAAAGTGACGTTATCTGATCTGTGGGCAATGGCTACCATGTGCTTAGCCTAGCTTGTCTTCACAATAATGAGTGTTACTACCTACAAAATTCACTAGGCTATTTAAATATAGCTCACAAATGCTCTTACTTGACTTATCAATAAATATATTTCTACCTATGGTCTTCTTTGGTTTATTGTAGTGAGTAGAATGTGCTTTGTAATTAATCTGGATATCAACAGAATGTAGGTGTACAATTTTCTAAAACGTCTTTTAACTATTTGAATGAAATACAAAGTACAGAGGAACAATATAATATTTATTTATCTAGTAATAACAATTGTGTTTTAAAAAGTTATCAATCAAAGGGATTTACAAATAATCTACAATTCAGGGGAAAGTTACAGTGAATGGCCTAGGCTAGAAGATGGATGGCAATAATACATGTAGGCTTAAGACTAAAATGTTCATATTTTGATTCTAAATGGGGTTCCTTTACATATGAGGGCTCTTTTTCTCAGGGGGGAAGTATCTTGCTGACTTGAATAACGTTGAAATTATAGGTGAAAGAATATTTAGTCCAATTAGGCTTATGTTGTTTATAAATTGCAACAATGATAAATTTTGGTGTTGTCCAAAAGGAAAGTCCAATGGTTTTCACTGAATTTACTGATGATTAAAATACTCAAATTAAATTTAGAAAAGATAGTTCAATGGTCAATAATATATACTCTTGATATTAATTTAACTTTCAGAACATTAGACTTGTTCTATTTAATGTCTGTATTCTTTCAAGTCCCTAATAGAATACACAATGGAAGTGGTTTACCATTCAGCTTACAATGTTCTTCGCTCAATACCAATTTTTGGGGATAAAACAAAGAAAAGGGAGTGAATTTAAAATGGTATTATACTGAGCAATGAGTCCCTAATAAATGAGCACTAAGCAATTCAAAACTTAGGCCATACTGGGTGAATTTAAATAAGAACTGTGTCCTGCACAGATTTTAGGTCTTAACACTATGGCATCTGGAACAAGAAGAAAGATCTAGCAGAGATGAGGTCTGGAAGCCTGGTCCATTGTTGAAAGCACATGGTACACACAATTGTTAACACTGGTCACTGTAATTTAGATTCCTTAAGGACTATTTTTGAAAAGTATATTATATTAAATTTTAATTCTATTGCAATCCTCTCACATAAATTATATCTAAAATATTATTATTAGCAACATATTAAATTAAGTGAGTAGGCTATTAGATGTGGATAGGCTGTGAATAATTATTGGTGATTAATTAATGAAATACATATTATTTTACAATTGCACAGATAAATAAACATTAAATACATAGAGGGGAATGGTTTTCTGAGGAGTTGTGGTAAGGATGATTATCATTGGGCATGAACATAGGTTAATTAATACAAATAACACATTTAGGGGAAATTAATTAATTAGCACATTGATAGGGAAACTTAAATATAAAATAGCACATAATAGGAAAATTATCACTAAATAATGAATGGATGACATGTAATACTATAATGTTTTAGATTAACTCTTACAGTTTCTTTTTACAATTCACTAATTATTATATCTGAGATAAAATTTAAAATTACACTTCCCATAAATGTAGTCATAATCATAATCTGGGAAGTCTGAGCAGAGACTAACTCAGCATGTTCTTCTTGTCTTAGAGTGGAAGTAAAACATCGCAATACATTAAACTTAATATGCTTCACAAGTATAATCATTAATTCTTCTATCAGATATTCTTAGGAGTCACCTTAAGTATGGTACATTTAAAATGAGGTACAGAGTTTTTTATATAAAATTTCCATTCCATTTTATGAGTTTCTGCTGGTATTTGGTTTTAAAGGCCAATAAAAATCTCGGGAAATGACACAGATTCTTCCTGTGACTTGAGAGTACAAGATGTAAAACTCGTCAGGAATGTTGTTGAGATAAAAACAAAGCAATAAAAGTCACACAACATTTACCAAGCAACATATAAAATTGTTGCCTTGCAAATAACACTAAAGTTAAGGTACATGTCAAATAAAATTACATGAAAAGTACTTGGTGAACAAGTTACTAATATAAACACTGCTTGTTTGCTAAACACTTTTTTTATTTCATTTAACAGAAACATATTTAAAAATAAACATAAATTAACAATATTTGTGGAATGTTTTGACACTTTGTAGGTGAAGCCTGTATTTAAGTTTCAATAATTATTATTGAATTTCCTATGGAAAGTGAACTATTAGCATGACCCGCACGGTGAAACTTAAGCCCGGGACCACCATGGAAGTTCCTAACGTGACCCCCTGAACACGTTTTGGGGGGTCGTTCAAAATTTTATACTTATGTGTGTTTGCACTCTAGCGGTCACATTTTTTGTCCGATTTACTTCAAATTTGGTAAGGACGTTACTTTCTACAATCAGTTGGACTAGTTCGTTGGGCAAAACAATCCGAAAACTCTAAACCCCTTTTTTGGGGATTTATCTTTCAAATTTCGAAAAGCCCTGGATGCATTGCAATGCATTTAAGAAGATGGGAATTAATGAGGTGAAACTTTTAAGCACTCTCTTGTTATTCTTATGAATATTTACCAAGCTATTAATGAAAAAGTGTATCGACGAAATACAGAATGTTGTCTTATGGGGGTTTTGTATTAGAAAAGCCTGTTATTCATTTGTTGGTATACTTTTATTATCCCCAGAAACCTCCCACCTACTTTCAAGCCTGACTGGACCTTCTCCTAACCTTGTACCGGTAATGCACAAAATTGTATTCCCAGCATTGCAGGTAAATGAAACCAGGAGCATCAGAACAGCCAAAAAATCAATGTTTCCAGATTACAATAAAAATTTAAATAAATGTATGTTTTTACAATGGTTTTGATTTTTTAAAGTTTGTCATGTGGAAATTCACTTCCCTCACGTCAGCGTGCTGCATGCGAACTCGATTACAATCTATTAAGACCTTTTTGAAGGGCTGTAACTGGGTTTAAAGCAAAGTGGAAATATACAAAACTCCTTGACAATTCATTTCATGTCCAAGTCTGGAACCTATAACTGCGGTAAGTCATTAAAAGAACCTTTTAGGGAGTTTTATTTTTAGCATATTTTTTAGAAACATTAGAATTCCTAAATATTTTATTGTTTAGCCTATTCTGTCACTAACGGTTAAAATTTATACTATTACTACAGCTTAAACTGTGTTATTTTATTTTTCTATCAAATGTTTTATTTTTCCTTTTAAATAGATTATATGTTTTATTTTTTTCGTTTAACATAATGTAATATGGATGAAATAAAATGGTCATATTTTCAGATCACTTAGGAGAGATTCATGAATAATTTTTTTTCTTGAGATATTTCTTTAGACAATGGCAAGAGCTGTATCTTTCCTATAAGATTGTTGCATACAAAGATATATAAGATTAACATATATCAAAACCAATAAAGGACCTAATACTAATCATTGTGAAAAGCTGCATTTTATAATATCATTATTACTTGTATTTTTTCTTACTTTTACCTTTTGATTTCTTTAAAATAAATAAATAGGTAGCCACTGGTGGAGCATATCTCTTACACCACAAAACCAAAGTTTGTTTAGTAAGATAAAATTATCAACAGAGTCAAAAGCTACTGTTACGGTATGTTAAAGAACAATGCTGATGCACACAAATTGTCTCTGTGTAAAGCACCGTTACTATATAACCATAAAGATTAAAAGCACATCTTTAGTTGGTAAATTTTCTCTAAAACCAAATTGTTTTTCACTAAAAAAGTTTATGCTGTTTAAAAATTATATACAGATCTTTTTTGGCAAACTTTTCACATTTTTTGGGGGAAAATCTACACTAGTGATATTGGACTATAGCAAGTAAATATAGATCTATCACCCTTTTAAATATTGGAATTACTAAACCATGTTTTAGAGTTTAGGTAAATTCACCAGACAGAAGGCCAAAATTGTAAAGGTCAGTTATTAATCGTACTAAGAGAGATTTTATTTAGAGTTATAGAATGTTCTTGTATTGTATCTGGATGAGGAGCTTTGTTTACTTTTAACTCTGAAATCCTATATAATAATGGCGTGTAGTGGCAACGTGTAACTACCAATTCTGGGTAAACTAATGAACTTAGAGTGGCCAGGTTGGTGTTAATAGATATCCCTTAGCCCAAGGATGATGAAAAAATACGATATCATACATTTATTTAGTTATAGGTTTGTAATTGGCAAAAAACACAGTTTTATCATAGTTTATTTGCCATAGTTGGCCATAGTTTATTTGCAAGCATTTTGTTTACCGAGCCATGTGTTCCCTACTTTGCATCCAAATTCAAGACGACAGCTGAGTAAAGTTAAGAGTCTTCATCACCGGAAGTTGCCGGACGCCATCTTGTCGTTTTGCTCCATAAGCCCAATGTTAACTTTGTGCCTCCATTACTCCTCACCTGATCGTCACAAACAATTAATTTTGGTGTCAAATTGAAGGTTTCGTCGTCCTCTAGGGAAATACAATAGTCGAATTTGGATTTTGTTACAAATTAATGAGAACATGTACAGTGTTTCAGTTCAAAATTAAACTATTTATTATGCAAATATGGTTCCCAAATTAAAAAATTCGATATTGTATTTCCCTAGAGGACGGCGAAACCTTTAATTTGACACCAAAATGAATTGTATGTGACGATCAGGTGAGGAGAAATTGGAGGCACAAAGTTAACATTGGCCTTATGGAGCAAAACTTCAAGATAGCGTGTAGCAACTTCCGGTGATGAAGACTCTTAAGGTTGTTTTTGTAAACAAAGCAGACAACAATTCCTAACTAATTTTAGATTTTTGGATTGAAATTTACAAGCAGTAAGGAACACAATTCCATTCTGAATGGGAATAGAGTTTAAAATACTGCATCAAAGTGTCATCAAAGATCAATTCAGATTTATGTATTCTATATTTACTATTTATATTTCAGTTTTTGTTTACTTTTACTCTTGCGGCAAAATTTGGTTTTATCACTGTTAATGGAACCAGAAGTAGATGATTTTCCTTTGATAAATCTTGGGTCTCAGAAAATATGACAGTCGGGTGGCGTTCTAGCGGTTCACTGCAGGAATTGTAGTTTTTTAGGTAATTTTTAGTTTTGTGTAAAACTGAATTGGCTTTTAGCGAATTTCCCCTATAGGGAAGAAGCTATTACCGTAGGTTTCATGGTGAGACTTAAGAGTCTTCATCACCGGAAGTTGCTACACGCTATCTTGAAGTTTTGCTCCATAAGGCCAATGTTAACTTTGTGCCTCCATTACTCCTCACCTGATCGTCACATACAATTCATTTTGGTGTCAAATTAAAGGTTTCGCCGTCCTCTAGGGAAATACAATATCGAATTTTTTAATTTGGGAACCATATTTGCATAATAAATAGTTTAATTTTGAACTGAAACACTGTACATGTTCTCATTAATTTGTAACAAAATCCAAATTCGACTATTGTATTTCCCTAGAGGACGACGAAACCTTCAATTTGACACCAAAATTAATTGTTTGTGACGATCAGGTGAGGAGTAATGGAGGCACAAAGTTAACATTGGGCTTATGGAGCAAAACGACAAGATGGCGTCCGGCAACTTCCGGTGATGAAGACTCTTAAGCCCGAGACCATGATAACTTTTTGTTTTGAGGTCCCCAGAAGCCAAAAACACTATTCGTTCAAATTTATATATATGTATATATATATATATATATATATATATATATATGTGTGTCCGTGAATGCGATAACTTGAGTAAAAAAGTCCGATTTCGATGAAATTTGGCTCAAATGTGTAAAGTGACATTCATGACTTTAAGTTCGAAAACCAGAAAAATCGGACCATGGGAAGGGGGGTTTTAAATTTTCGAAAAATCATTTTTTTGCATTTTTCACCCTAAACTTTTTAAAACACTTAATTTTGGTTTTGACCATGTTGTAGAGCTTAAAAAAACAAATAATATAGTATTTTGAATTATTAACCTAGGTTAAGTGGTTGCGGAAAAAATCCAAAAAACCTGCTCATAAAATCTCCCAGTTAATCTTATGGGAAAAAGGTTTTTGGCTTTTCCTCAGTTAATTTTACTTTAATACTAACATTTGCTTTTACCAATCACTTCAGCTCCACAAAACAATCATTTTGGTGTTTATATTGTGATTCTACGTTCAACCGTTGCAGAGATATTCAAAGTGCTAATCACAGTACGTTGTCCAATGTTATCCTTATGGAGAATAAATAAAATTTGATATCTCGATTATTTATGAATGTATATTGATGAAACTTGGTATGTGGCTTCATGTTATACTGGTATATTGATATTTGCAAAAAAATAAATTTGTTGTTGATTGTCCCCGTAGCAGCTAACCTGCATACTCAGCCCTAAGTTATTCTTATGGAGAATATGTAAAGTTTTATATCTCCCTTAATTATGAACATAAATTAATAAAACTTGGTAATGTAGCTTCACCTGGTTCAGTTATATTAATAATTTCATGAAAACTCATTTCTTATCTTCCTCATTGCAGCAAACCTGCGTACTAAGTCCTAATGTTATTCTTATGGAGAATAAATAAAATGTTATAAATGACTTATTTATAAATGTATTTTTGTGAAACTTGGTAAGTGGCTTTATGTAGGAGTGAGAAGCAATGCATTGAAAATTCGCTGAGTACGCAGGTTTGCTGCGACGGGGGTATTTTTAAACACGATAGCCATTATACTCCCTAAAGTAGTATAGCGATTTGTTGTAGTATAGCGTTTCGGGCTAAGTATGTTGATTATAGTTGTAAGTGTAACATCATTATTATCGTGCACACTATTTTTAAAAAGTTAAGCCAGTGGGGTTTCCTTGAGCATAGGCTAACTTTGGGGGGTGCAAGGGAGGCAGTTGCCCTATCCCCTAATAATTTGGTATGATATGTTATTGCAATGTATGAAAAGGCACAATAATCACAATTACGATCCTTTACCCCCTCCCCACAAATTTAAATATTCAAATTATGCTAATGTCCTCGAGTGTAAGGAAACGTCACAGCAACTCTCAATCGACTGAATATTTCGTGCGGATTTCCAAAGCCAATGACGACGGCCGTTGCCGCGGCACACAACACAACCATCACCGTGCCGTGTAGTGGTAGTGGCAGTGGTACCGCTGCCGCACGGCTACAGCTGCGGCTACAGCTACACGGCTGCGGCTGTACGGCAGGCCGCGCACTCTAGCGCCGCAGGCGGCGGCTCCTCAAAGCTCCGATAACACGCCGCTCTCTGATCTGCATGCTAAACAAATTGACGCCGACCGGAGCCTACTTACCGCTGATTTATGTGGCCCACAACATTATGCAACGGCTGATTGTGTTCCTCTATTGTACCACGGGCTCTGCCTTTAAATTTGCCGCCTATATTGCGGCCTCCTCCGCCCGCGCCGCGCACCGCGCCGATCTTTACAATTTAATGGCCGTCCGCACTTTATAATTTGGGTATGTTTATTGCCATATGTTTAATTTTGAAATTGGCCGCCGGAAACCGGTGGTTACTGTTAACGAGCTTGTTTATTTGGCGGGAAATCGCTCCTGAGATTTCAAACGAGCCGCCCGATGTACTCTGTGTCGGGGAGCGAGCATGACTCAGAGCCAGGCTTGGAGGTTATCGGTACGTTGTACGATTTCGTTCATTTTTTAACTGTTTTTGCTGTCATTTAAAAGTAGCAAACTGATTATTTTGCTCGTTTTTTTATATTTGCTCAGTTGTTTTTACACCTCTAAAGTTTATTTTATGAGGTTGAATGTTCTGAATGAAAAATGAAAAATTAAAAACAACGGTAGATAACCTTTCCTTGAAAACCACGTAGACAAAAAATGTAAAGTAAGTATATTGCTCAAATTTACACCTACTCTAATTGAAACAAAATATGTTACAACCACGAATAAATTATGTTATTTCATTATTTCAGTTTTATTTTAAGAATTATTTTGCGAATGTTAATAAAACAGTGGCCGTAATCATATTAATTCTTAGACACCCCAACAAATAATTGAACTAAATTAATGATCCAATAAAATAATAAATCGTTTTGAAATAGTTTTGTACAATATAATTCATGCTTTCATCCTCTTCTATAGGATCATAAAACAATCGATTTTACCGAAGACAAGTCGCTTTCCTGAAATCCGATGTTTTCTCAAACGTCAGCCACACAAGAGATGTTTAGCGTCGGGAGACTAATCGTGCGACATCCGACTTCTGGGTAAGGATGGGAGGTCTGTTTACACAGGCCTTTGTCCGGCCGACACCTCGTAGAGTAAATCACCGGTAGCGGACCGCGTCCTCTGCCGCCACTTCCCCGAACACCGGAGTCCAAGTGGCCGCGCTCAGCGGGGGCGCGAACTACTGATTAATGGCTTGACGGCTTGACTCCGTCTGTTCCCCGAGGATGGTTGGATCCGCCCAGCAGGGTGGCATGGGTCGCTGTTGATGGAACTCTTCCAGCTGAGTGCGTAAAGTTTCAAGTCTTCGGTGCCATTTGGGTAAAGGAATTGGGAAAGGAACCTTCACAGAGTTCTCATAATGTTTTGAAAACTGTATTTATATGAAAATACACCAGTTTGTTTTAGGCTGACTGACTTGAGTTGACCTGTTTCTATACAAAAATACGGCTTCATCGAATTCAACGTGAGGTTAAAAGTTCGAGAAGGTTTTTCTCAAATTGTCTCAACCATGGGATTGGAAGGAAATAGCAATCGCTACAAAGTCAAATTTGTACACTAACTTCCTCTTTCAAAAACAGTTCATAGTTTGTTAGTTTAAACTAATTTAATCAACACCCATGATGTTATTGCATCCGTACAGTAAAGAACTATTTTGATTTAGAAAACTGCTGTGATAATGCTGTAAACAGTTTGATTTTCCTCGTCTTTACCGCTGTTACCAGACAACCGTCGAGATCTCTTCCGTCTGTTGTAGTTTTAATAAATGCTTTTGGAAAAACAATTAGTGTAGCCCTTTATCACTAATCACAAATTCTGCAAAGCTTATGAATGCGCATAGACGTTGCAGAACTTTCTGAATATATGTCATAACCACTGTCAGAGGAACATTTCCAACGATAGCTCCAACTTCGACGAGCAGTGTAACAGTAAAATTGATAACAAATCAAATAAAGTCTTCCATGTTAACTGCATTGGGTATATTCCTTCAAACTGGCGTTAACATAGGTTCAAATAGATAAAACACAATGCAAAACATGTGCTGTAGTTAAAAAAGGGACCTTCCTCCCGCCCGATGTAAGGGTCGTAGAGCCAATTATAACGATAAGGTTATTGTTGTAAGCTTTCATGTCGTTCAGAACGTAAAGTGATTTGAATCTTGAATGATTACGGGATCCCACAAAAACAATGCCAATCCAGCATAGTGTTACTGCTGTGTGAGGTTTAGCTGTTGTAGCTATAGCGTCACTGCAGTGTGCAGTTGTAGCTGTAGCTGTGGTGACACCACAGGTTGCTTCGGTAGCTGTTTTAACACCGCGGCGTACTGATTAAGATGTTGCTGTAGTGTCACCGCGGCGTGCTTCTGTAGCTTAAGCTAAAGTGTCACCGTAGCGTGCTGCTGTAGCTGTGTTGTGGTATCTCCGTTGCGTGCGCTGTAGCTGTAGCTGTAGTGTCACCGCGGTGTGCTCCTGTAGATATTGCTACAGTGTCACCACGGCGTGCTGTTGTAGCTGTAGTGTCACCACGGCGTGCTTCTCTACTGAAGCTAAAGTGTCACCGTAGCGTGCTGCTGTAGCTGTGCTGTGGTGTCTCCGTGGCGTGCGCTGTAGCTGTAGCTGTAGTGTCACCGCGGTGTGCTCCTGTAGATATTGCTACAGTGTCACCACGGCGCGGCGTGCTGTTGTAGCTGTAGTGTCACCACGGAGTGCTGATGTAGCTGTAGCTGTAATGACACCACGGCGTGCTGCTGTAGCTGCATACAACGTGATAATCATTGTTATATGCCTTTTGTAAATTTGTATATGTATATGCTAGTTTGTAATGTGTGTAATTTGAGAAATAAATGCTTTCTTTCTTTCTTTCTTTCTGTAGCTGTAGTGTCACCGCGGCGTGCTGATGTAGCTGTATCTGTAATGTCACCGCGGCGTGCTGCTGTAGCTGTAGCTGTAGTGTCACTGTGAAGTGCTGCTGTAGCTGTAGTGTCATCGTGGAGTGCTGCTGTAGCTGTAGCTGTAGTGTCACCGCGGCGTGCTACTGTAGCTGTAGTGACACCGTGGAGTGATGCTGTAGCTGTAGCTGTAGCGTCATCGTGGAGTGCTGCTGTAGCTGTAGCTGTAGTGTCACCGCGGCGTGCTACTGTAGCTGTAGCTGTAGTGTCACCGTGGAGTGCTGCTGTAGCTGTAGCTGTAGCGTCACCGCGGAGTGCTGCTGTAGCTGTAGCTGTAATGACACCGCGGCGTGTTGCTGTAGCTGTAGCTGTAGTGTCTCCGCGGCGTGCTACTGAAACTGTAGCTGTAGTGACACCGCGGAGTGCTGATGTAGCTGTAGCTGTAGTGTCACCGTGGCGTGCTGCTGTAGCTGTAGTGTCACCGTGGCATGCTGCAGTAGCTGTAGCTATAGTGTCGCCGCGGAGTGCTACTGTAGCTTTAGCTGTAGTGTCACCGCGGAGTGCTGATGTAGCTGTAGCTGTAGTATCACCACGGCGTGCGGCCTACTTCTGCCGCTCCAAGGCCGACGTGCGGCCAGGCTTTCATTACAGCTTAATTGTTCCATAATTGTGACTCGTGTCACCAGCCACGCATTTTACATAAAGCCCGATGACAGGCGCCAGACTGTCCCCTAAATAATTGCGGAAGATTCCTCGACGTTATTAAAAAATGCGCGAAATCTTTACCAGAAAACGCGTTTGCGTGAGTTCAATCATCAGTTATTACTGTAATAAAATATAATAATAATTTAAAGGATCAGCCATGATTAACGTACGAATGCTTGCTATCAACCAGATCCATTAGTGGTGGTAATAACCACCTTTACAAGACAGCTTATTGTTTTAGTATTTAGTAACAGAATCCTCTAATGTAATAGATCAATGTGTGAATGCAAAATGGATCTTAGAATCCTGCGTAAGGAGTTTGCTTTAACTGTACAAATAAGGGTTTAAGGGTCTCAGAAATCGATTGGAAAAATCCTTAATCCCACCAAATTTTAAATTTTGCTGGAAATCTAATTTTAAAATTAATTTTAATGTTTTTATGGAGGTTCAAATTTAATAAAGTAATCATAACATCTGATAAAAACGACCAGTGAGTTGGAAATTAACTCTCACTTGGTATATTATCTATTTGTTACTTTCCTCCACGCAAAGCTTGGTCCCAGGTACTAAGAAATAATTGTTTTTAAAGACATATAAAATGCCTACCTAAGGAAATTTGATTAAGTAAAATACCCCCGTCGCAGCAAACCTGCGGACTCAGCGAATTTCCAATGCATAATATTTGTCTGAATTCCATATAAAGCCGCAAACCAAGTTTCATAAAAATATATTCACATATAAGCAATTTTAATTATTCTCCATAAGAATAACATTGGTAATGAGTATGTAGGTTTGCTGAAACAAGGAACAGAAACAATTGGTTTTTATGCAAATATAAATAGAATTTAACTAGGCGAAGCCACATACTAAGTTTCATCGATATTCAATCATAAACAAGCGATATATGACATTATAGTTATTTTCCATAAGAATAACATGGGGGCTGAGAAAGCAGGTTTGCTGCAACAAGGAACAGAAAAGTGGGTTTTTATATAATTATCAATATAACTCAACCAAGTCAAGCTACATACCAAGTTTTATTAATTTATGTTCATAATTAAGGGAGTCAGTACATTTTACTTATTCTCCATAAGAATAACATGGGGGCTGAGTACGCAGGTTTGCTGCTACGGGAATAATCAACAAAAAATCAATTTTTTGTGCAAATATCAATATACCAGTACTACTTGAAGCCACATACCAAGTTTCATCAACATACATTCATAAATAATCGAGATATCAAATTTTATTTATTCTCCATAAGGATAACATTGGACAACGTACTGTGTTTAGCACTTAGAATATCTCTGCAACGGTTGGGCGTAGAATCACAATTTAAACACCAAAATGATTGTTTTGTGGAACTGAACAGATTGGTAAAAGTAAATGTGAAGTTTACATTAAAATAAACTGAGGAAAAGCCAAAAACCTTTTTCCCATAAGATTAACTGGGAGATTTTATGAGCAGGTTCTTTTGGATTTTCTCCGCAACCACTTAACCTAGGTTAATAATTCAAAATACTAAATTATTTGTTTTTTTAAGCTCTATAACATGGTCAAAACCAAAATTATTTTTTTTTTTTATTTTAGGGTGAAAAATGCAAAAAACTGATTTTTGGAAAATTTAAAACCCCCATAAACCCCCCTTCCCATGGTCCGATTTTTCTGGTTTTCGAACTTAAAGTCATGAATGTCATTTTACACATTTGAGCCAAATTTCATCAAAATCGGACATTATTTACTCAAGTTATCGTGTTAACGGACACACATATATATATATATATATATATATATATATATATATATATATATATATATATATATATACATATATATAAATTTGAACGAATAGTGTTTTTGGCATCTGGGGACCTCAAAACAAAAAGTTATCATGGTCTCGGGCTTAAGTCTTCCCATGAGACCTACGGTAATAGCTTCTTCCCTATAGGGGAAATTCGCTAAAACGAGAAAAAAATAAAGATAATCATATCCTTCTTTACCATACAAATACATAGTTTACAGTTGAGTAGAGTAAAAATTTTAGAGTTGGAGATTTAAAAAGTTAGCACTATAAAACTTACTCTAAATATGTCGTTCAGAAAAGCTTATACAGTAAAATTGAAAACATAATTTGAGACCATAAAATTGTAATTTGTATCATATAGGTGTGAAATATGAAGCACACCATAAAATGTTTCATGTATCTATTAATCTTTATTGTTACAATCTTTTAATGTAAGTACACTCTTATACTCTTTCAGTTAAGTAGAAGATTTACTGTTGTGATTTAAAAATCAAAATCACCCTGTGATGAAAACATCCATTTTGAAACGATCAGTCTACTATTCGGAGACGACTTGGTGGCCAGATAGTAAACAAAGGGTTGAGGGGAGAGGGGAAAGTTACCCCATCCACTGTTCATTGACAAAGGCAACCAATAAACATTAATGAAAGGTATAGGTGCAGGGTTGCCAAAGCGTGGGTAATTACCCACTTGGTGGGTAATTCTAAGGGCTGTGGGGAAAATGGTGGGTAATCGCTGAAAGTGGGTAATTTATTCTAACGACCTGATCAAGTTTTATTGTGAAAAACTTTAATTTTATTTGGCCTTTTTGGGTCATGCAAACTATCTGAAAATTTATTTTTAGTTTGGTGATACACCTCTACTACAGTAATACTACTAGTTAACATTGTTGGACGTTCGGTTGTATTTTTGTTAGAGCTATGTTTGATGCTATCTTGCTCTTTGGACGTGTAACTTAGTTTTGGTTTCGGATGAATTTGCCCATTGCTAAAGGCGGTCGCACTCTTCTAGCGAACACGCCCGAACATTCGGAGTATTCGCGAGAAGTGGGGGAGCTGCACGAACTTTTGAATATTTGGGGGAAAGGCGGTCCCACACTTCTCGCGAACACGTCCGAACATTTGGCTGAACTCCGAATGTTTGGAGTATTCGCGAGAAGTGTGGGAGCTACACGAAATTTTGGATACATGCGGGAACATACGGGACGGAATGTTCGGCCGAATGTTCAGGCCTGTTCGCGATGAAGTGTGGGACCGCCTTAATAATTTCCAGAGTAATCCCTAGGCCTACCAATAATTAATTGCTTTCTAAATTGATACTTAGCCTTTAAAAATAATGAATAGTAATATTAGTTTTAGTTTGTTTGGCCTCAATTAATTATTAATAATTATTATTAGTTTAATACTTGCGTAAATATCAATATAAAAGTGCAAAATTTTGCGTATTTGTAGGTTAAACCAAGTGGTGGGTAATGTTGTGTAATTTTTTCAGGGACGGTGGGTAATTTTTTCAGGGACAGTTTGTAAAAGGCCCAAACCGGATTGGTAACACTATATACGTGTTAACGACTAGCTGTGGTAACATCTTGCAAATAAAAACGAGTTTGCACGCAGCACGCTGACGTTAGGGAAGTGGATTTCTTCATTAAAAACTTTTAAAAATCAAATAAAGGGTTTAAACAGAGATTTGTGTAATTTTTAGCAAAATGGAAAATATTAGATATTTTGGCTGTTCTGATACACCTGTTTCTATTTAAATACAGTACTGGGATGGCAATGTTGTGCATTATAACATGGAGGAGGTACCATCAGGATCAAAGGTCGGTATGGGGGTATTAGGAGTGATAAAACTACTTCAAGAAATAAAAAACAGCCTTTTCAATGTAAAGTCCCCATAAGATAACGTACTGTGTTTACTCTATTTACATTTTCTTTAATAACTCGGTAAATATTTGTGCTATAATGATAAGGAAGGGCTTCATATTTCCGCCTTGTTACCTCCTGTTATTTAATGTGCATTTATTTTACATTCGAGGCTTTTATGGCCCTTTTAGGGCCCAAAAACTCAACATTAAAAATTAAAAATACCAAAAAAGGGGGTTGGAGTTTTCCGATTGTTTTGCCCAACGAACTTGTCCAACAGATTATGAAAACGAATGTCCCTACCAAATTTGAAGCAAATCGCACAAAAATGCGACCCCTAGAGTGCAAATATATATATATATATATATATAATAATATGATTGAATAATATATAATTTTGAACGACCCCCCCAAAACGAGTTCAGGGGGTCACGTTAGGAACTTCTATGGTGGTCCCGGGCTTAAGTTTCACCGTGCGGGTCATGCTAATAGTTCACTTTTCCAAAGGAAATTCACTAACAAAACTGTCCAATGACTTGAGTGAGGAAGGATTGTTGTGGGGGTAACTTCACCCCCACCCCTTTATTTACACGCTAACCAAGAAGCCATCTCCTCACAGTAACAGTACTTCACAAATGTTCAACTTGGAGCAGTCGCACACTGATTTAAATATCTCTCTCAGTTTTTAGGTGGTGTTGTAAGGTTTTTAAATGTTGAGGAATCTTTTTGATTTAACCAGCATTTGTTCGGACCCTCAAGCATTACAGGCTAATGGCCCTTAAATTATTTTGTGTTATTATCTTCGTTAGGATAATTTTTTCGGTATGACCTTGAAACATTGTACAATCGATTTCGCTCTAATTATATTTGTTTCGACTGCTTTGCTGCCAGATTTGCGGAGATATCAAAGACGTAATACAGTGGAACCTCAGGGGAATGTAACACATTCGATTTATTGAGGTTTCACTGTACTACAAGAATCATTTTTGGGATCTTTACAGAGCGGGTAACTCTGTTTCTCATAATCATTGAAAATAAATCACTTTTCAATTACATCACTTATCTTTAACGCATCACTTACCTGTGTACACATTGTGTACCGGAGTTAAAGAATTAGTCAACTTAACTAGAGTTGAAGTACCACAGCATACCCACAAGGTACTGACTTTGTATTACAGCTAATGACAATCAGGAACGAACTTAATCGCGTTACTGTTTCTGATCTTCAAGGTGGTCGCTAATTCTTTACAACCCTGAATATTTCCACGTCTCCCGCTAATCCGAGCCATAGTGAACGACGGTATCAAAGTGTACTACCCCTGCTGGAAACATGGGTATGTGGGGCAGAGCGGCCGATGTTTTCCAAATGGGCCGTGGAGTTCCAGTTAAGGTGCTCGCCGGTGCTTCACCTTCTCTTTGATCTTGCCGCTGAAAAGAGAAGAAAGAGCGCCGAGCGTAATCACCCCCCCCCTGGCAGCTGCCCTCCCCCTCCCCCTCCCCTCAGCACGTAAATAATATCAACTGGAATAATAAGTAAAACAATAATCACCTCTGAGATGAGGTTTGTTTACACTGTTGTGTCGCTTCCTTCCGTGGCCTCCTCACTTCGCGCGTCCAGGTAGGGATGAAAGTTTGTATTAATATTTTTTTAAGATTTTTTCTAATTCGTTGGAAAATAGAGGTACTAAATACGTTTAACCTTATTCATTCCTTAAGGTGTTTTTGTTTATGGTATACTTATATTACAGGCATTTTTTACGTTTCGGAATATATCGGTCTAAGCCCTGATCTTCACTATACTAACGCCGACGCATCTATATGGCCAAGGAGAATCATATAAAGCCAAAACGTCCCAGGGCCTTTGGAGAAAACCATAAGTCACCCATGGACCATATAATTGAATTTAAGGTTATGGTGAGCAAATAGTAGGGGAAATATTAGTTTTGAGGAACAGCCTCTTATCTCTGAAGGACATAAATTAAAGAGTCAAGTTAAAACATATTTTAAAAATATCGGATTTTGATCAGCGGTGTGGTTCGATTTGGGAAAAACCTAGTGTGAATAAATATTTTGAGTTGGATGAGTGATACGCCTTGTGTAACCTTGTTACTCACTAAGACCGACTGACTCCTTAGCCAGACTCATTAATTAATAATCCAAAGACCAATGACAGCCGCCATCCATGAAAACCACCACTGACCACTGGACCACCACTACCGCAAAAAATGAAAGTGGGGGTGGCACTAACCACTTTCACTACCATAAAATTATTTAGATTTTGCTCAGAATCTATCCAGCGAACCTAACATTGTAAAGCGAGTGCTCTTCACCCATATTATTGTTACTATCTAAGGTCAACAAGTTAAAAAAAACATTAATTGTTAGCCCAATTACAAATTAAAGTCCAGGGTTGGGTCTTTTCAAAATGTTCTGATTATTTTACCCAGGTTCGACCTTGCGAACCATAGATTTTAAGAGGAAACAACTCTAAACTCGGTATTAAAATGTCAAATGCAGAGAGGATACATTTGACATTTATATCATACGAAATGTTGTTGTATACATTATATTAATGTCCAACTTCGAGATAGTACAAATTGTAAATCGGACCAATGGTAATCTCAAAGGAACTATCAAAACAATTAAATTAAGCTTAATAAATTAGTATTATTTGGAAATTATAAACAACAAATCATAGGACTAGCTACGCTAGGAAGAGGAGGGAGAGTTTATAATTTAAAATATTGTAACATATTTTATACTAGTACAAAGAACAGGAACGGCAACTCTCGTTGTCGCCGCGCCGGTCCTGTAAAGAAGGTAAATCTGGAAGAAATTCGTCCAGTAAAATTCCAGAATATTTTATATCTGCGGTTATTGTTGTTAAGTTTTAACTATTTGTTATATCAAAGTTCTGCTTACTGAAAGCGCTAGGTGTTTTGTCCCTTTTTAATGAGCCATTAAACAACTATTTCAAATAATTAGTTCAGGAGTAATTGATATCAAAGTTAACATCAGCCAAGGGAGAAGTAATTACGGGATGTAATAAAAGACGTCTTACAACACTTAAGATATATTTACACTTATACTGATTCACATACAGACGGTAAACATATATAAAAGATGGTACTAGGCTATCGATTTCGACCAGTCACACCCAGTCATCATCAGGCCAATGAGAGAACTGACAAAGTTCTCAGAAAGACAAATAGACAAAGAGATTTTATCAGTTCTCTCATTGGCCTGATGATGACTGGTATGACTGGTCGAAATCGATAGCCTAGTACCATCTTTTATATATGTTTACCGTCTGTATGTGAATCAGTATAAGTGTAAATATATCTTAAGTGTTGTAAGACGTCTTTTATTACATCCCGTAAGTAATAACAACACGTAATATGCTAATAAAAAAATTGTTTAGAAGTAATTAGAAACGCAAAATGTTACGTGACTGGAGCCTCCTCTTAACGCGTTTTTTTCTATTGCGTTTTATCAGGGGGTACAGCACAGCAGGCTCGCGCCCATGGCACCGCGCTGCGCAAGCGTGCACGGAACGTGGCTTTTTGCCGGTCGAGTAAGACGACACCCGTCACATTCCCCGCTGATT
Organism: Allygus modestus; assembly: GCA_963675035.1. Taxonomy (NCBI): domain Eukaryota; kingdom Metazoa; phylum Arthropoda; class Insecta; order Hemiptera; family Cicadellidae; genus Allygus; species Allygus modestus. The sequence goes on from OY776116.1 coordinate 15,832,312, forward strand.
GTTGCAGCAGCTGATAGCAGCCAGTCAGCTGATAACGCAGCGACAATCAGCTGACTCGGTGGACAAGTACAGGAATAGGAGACGTCTTGATAACCAGTTAGTAAATAGAGAAGTGGGGGTTGTCGTTTATTGACAAAACCAACTGAGAACCTGTCAATGAAATGTAAGTGTTTTACTATAAGCTGTGATAAAAATAAATTGCGCTTCGTCGAATGGAATTGAGAAAGGATTATAGTGGGGATAGGTTCCCCCCGCCCTTCTTAGTAAACTGGCTATAAAGCTAATAAGCTACTTATGTTTATGTGCTACTCAGGACTAACAAAAATAATCTCTCCTCCCATCACATAAAAAAATATAATTGGAAGTTTTACATGTAGTAAATTATTAAACGTCAATTCTTCAGGAAAAATGGGTTATAAAATTAGCATCAAAGCTTATATTGTTACATCCTAAAGGGGTTTCACGACCTTTCCCTAACAAATATCAAAATTAATTAATACGAAATTAATTAAATAAAATTAATTAATACTTTGGAATTAATTAATATGAAATTAATTAATACCAAAGGAACAAAATGTACGAAAATTAATTTAGGCAATAATTTCAATTAAATTAGGTCTCTAACGACCTAATTTAATTTCAACTAATATTCCTTATTAGGGATTTTTATCGTAGTATATTTTGCCTATTGAAGAATAATTAATTACAACCAAGGTTTATAGATATGCAAAATTATATAATATACACATGAATTTACTTTTGATATTTTACAAATCAATTATAATTTAAAGTTTTTAGTTTTTTATTACTAGCTAAACTTGATTAAAATACAGTGAACACTTGTCCGCTGTGTCAAACTGATGACAAGAAGCTTCTGAACAATAGTCAGTGATTAACTCTGCCGGGTTCGTTCAGAGACAACGTAATTAATTTTTAGAATGATTTTATTGCTAGATAAAGAGTGATATTTTGATTACATTTACGTTTGGGAAAGACTCAATAGTGAATAATTGTTACCTTTTTCTATTAAACTTGAAATGATAATGATAATTAAATAAGTAATCAACAATAGATTTCCAATGTGTGTTTAAATAATGTGTATGTTAATAAAACCTTTAATATAAATGAAAATGAAAATTAGGATTTGTTTAAAGGCTGAATATCAAAAATAAACTAATGAAAAACTGTTTAAAAACTATTTGTTATCGGACCTAATCAAAACCTAACGGTTTTACAAACAACGTTAAAGTTATTTCTACATATTTGTTTTCAACAAGACAGGGTCGTTTTTAGGACCTCTGAGATACAGATTTTAAAATGAGGCCGCCTGCATCAAAATAAATATTAAAAGAATAAAGTTATAGGTGTATACTCCTTAATATTAATCTAAACATTCAGGTGTGCAATAAACAGATAAAATATAAATATATAATAATGTTTTAAATCCTATGCCCCCTTTTACTGTATGGTGTTGGAATGTACAAATGAAGGAGGATTAGGATATAGGTTCTCCTGAATTTTTTAAACAGGAATTTGCAGATATCTTCTTAATATTCCCCCTTTACAATGTATTTCATTAGTGGACATAGTTATAATGATTAACCCGATATTTTTTGCGATAATATTAATAATAAATATGGGCCTAGATTTAATATGTTTTCTTTTAATTTTCTCAAATACTTGATGAGTTAGTTTTATCGGGTTCAGAAGTAAAAATTGCAAAACTTAATCAATACAGTATTTTTAAATTTATTTTGAAAAAAATAATGTGGTAGTATGGGGATAATTTGGAAAGACTTGTGGGTGATTATAACTCATTTGGGGTAGTTTTGAGCCTAGTGTGGGTAATTGGGGAAATTATAGTATTGACAACAATGTTTTCAACGCCTGTACTATAGTAGATTTTACATTTAATAGCACCATTGATTATACAGGATGTATAACCAATGATAGCACACTCCTATATGAGGGGGCTGAGGGGGTAGGGGCGAAGGGGGCGATCGCCCCCTTCCTGAAGCTTCTAACAAATATTTGTATTCTAAGTGTTCTCACTTATTAAACTTTTACTGACGAAACTGCACTTAATATTTATGCATTGTACAAGTTAATACTTTTAAAACATAAACATATGAAAAGAACTATCGTCGTTTACAGCCGATATTTGTCTTTTAAGTCGTTTTTGGCCGATGGTACGAGGACTGATCGTCGTTTACCACAGATACAAACGAGTTCGCACGCAGCACGCTGACGTGAGGGAAGTGAATTTCCAAAAAAAACTTTTAAAACTCAAAATATGTGTAAAAATAAACATTTGTCCAGTTTTTATTGAAATCTGAAAACATTGATTTTTTGGCTGTTCTGATACTCCTGGTTTCATTTACTTGCAAAGCTGGGAATACAATTTTGCGCATTATAAGGTTAGGAGAAGCTCCAGACAGGCTTTAAAGTAGGCGTGAGGTTGCTGGGGATAATAAAAGTACTCTAACAAAGGAATAACAGGCTTTTCTAGTGTAAAAAACCCCATAAGACAACGTACTGTGTTTAGCCGATACACATTTTCTTTAATAACTCGGTAAATGTTTATGCTAGAATGACGAGAGAGGGCTTAAAACTTTTGCCTCTCTAATTTCCATCTTTTTAAATGCATTAATTTTACATCTGGGGCTTTTCTGACCCTTTTTGGGCCCAAAAACCCGACATTTGAAAGATTAATCCCCAAAAAATGGGTTTAGAGTTTTCCGATTGTTTTGCACAACGAACTTGTCCAATAGATTATAGAAAGGAACGTCCCTACCAAATTTGAAGTAAATCGGATAAAAAATGCGACCGCTAGAGTGCATACACATATATATATATATAAAATTTTGAACGACCCCCCAAAACGTGTTCAGGGGGTCACGTTCGGAACTTCTATGGTGGTCCCGGGCTTAAGTTTCACCGTGCGGGTCATGCTAATAGTTCACTTTCCAAAGGAAATTCACTAATAAATCGTGCCTGCTGGTCAGCTTTGGCCGATACTACGCGGTCCGGCTGTCATTTGCGGCAAATATTACGCGGTCCAGTCGTCGTTTCCCGATAATATTTTGTTTCTGGATGACCTCACAATGTTTACGGTGATTTCTAAGTGATACAAGCAGGATTGGTGGATCCGGAACCGACTCATCCCTTCACTTAATGTTCAGTCTAAACTCGCCTTGTTATACGGAGGAAGAGGGGGTTAACACATGCACCTCCCCCCCTGATCCATAGCTGGATCTGCCACTGTTCCAATGCCCATAATATGGTCTGTCAACTAAGGAATATAGTTGGTACTATGTCATATATTAGGAATTCTCGTTAAGAAAATATAAACCAAATAAGAAGACAATATTTTGTGTTTTATTAAAAAAATATACAACAATTCTTTAACGATTTCATGATCAAGTTACAGCAATTTTTGTATATTTATTTATTAATGGATTTTCTTAAAGTGTTTTTATTGTTTGTATCAACTTTCATTTATCTTTTTTTGAAAATAAATGTTGTTTTATAGTGGTTTTAAATTACCTTTCCGTCACCAGTTCGAAGTTTTTGTAGTTCCATACAACCTCAGGTTTCGACGCGGTTGCGTCATGTTCATGTAGTGCAGGTCAATTGTTTTCAAGCTAAAACTGCATTTCGGTCTAGAAGATGTCGTAAAAAAACTTTGACGACGACGTCTTCTAGACCGAAATGCAGTTTTAGCTTGAAAACAATTGATCTGCACCACACATGAACATGACGCAACCGCGTCGAAACCTGAGGTTGTAGGAAACTAAAAAAAACTTCGAACTGGTGACGCAAGGGTCATTTAAAACCACTATAATGGTTATGCCAGTTCAGGGGCAATAAAAACAAAATGAGTAAAAAAATGTTGTTTTATACACCTGATTAAGGCAAAGAAAAATATAATGTTGTAATAGATTTTTGAGAAGTAGTTTTTATAATATAGAATGTCTATATATCATAAAATATTCAAAATCTTAAAATAATAAAAAAAATCTGTTATTTAGTTTAAATTGCCCGTTTATAGGTTCATATGAAAGTCTCGAACAAAAAATCGCAATGACATACGAATATTTACACCATGTTAAATGCGATGACATAATTTTAATTCTTGTTTTTAACTATTTAACGAAATGGGGGATAAAATATATCTAAAACTGCGAGTACATTGGTCCTGGGGAAGCCTCATACATGCTCAAAATTTGAATCAAAGGTATAAACTATCTTAATAATAAATACGTGCTAATCCAGTTGCTCGAATTCGATCACTTATTTTTGTTTTCTGATTACCCAGATAATATACAGTCCTTTACGTTTATGTTGTGATGTAACAAAAAAGGAGGTCTTGCTTCTGTACTGTTGCTTGCTGGTATCAACGGCTGTTAAATGACCAATTATATTTATTTATATTCTACCATTCGATTAACATAGGAACTTTGTAAGCCTATTGGGCGGAGCCTAAGGTGGATGTTTTTCAGACCCCCAAAAGGCACATCTAGAGTGTAAGAGCTTTTCATTGATACCAAAAATGTATAGAAAATAATTTAAGAGACTACAAATCGCTTAGTAAAATCAAGAAATTCTTTTAATAATAATAACTGCTGACCCGTTCTCCAGACGGGTATCTAGTAGGCAGAAAGTCAGGCGTTTTAAAAGTTGATTTACGTTTTAATCAACTGTCTAACTAAATAAAATATAACTCCATACGATTAACATTAGAACTCTGAAAGGGGTGGAGCCCTGAAAATAGAGGGTTTTCAAACCGTTAAAAGGCACATATACGGAGTAAGAACTTTTCATTTATACCAAACATTATACAAAATAATAGTTTTAGGGGTCAAAACCCACCGAAAAACAACCAATAAATTATATTAATAATATAGATATATAGACTAGTCGGTGGTTGCTCTCCACACGAGTATCTCGCAGGCATACAACCCCAGGGAATCTCTCAGATACATAGCAACATGTTTTGAAACATTTACATTATAATCAGCTGACTCTCTAAGTAAAATAACTCTATAAGATTAACATTTAAAGGGCATGGGGTGGAGTCTGAAGGTGGGTGTTTTTCAAACCCCCAAAGGCACATTTAGAGATTAGAGTTTTTGTCCAAACACGTATATAAAATCATTTAAGAAGATGAAAATCGCTTGACAAAAATCAATACATTATTTTATTAATAAAAACGTAGTATGTTTACGTACCGTCATGGCAGAGAGGAGATGACAGAGGGTGACACATCCAGCACGTGCGAGTGCGCGGCACTTACTACGCGACTACGCCAGGACAGCACGGCGCGGCGCGCGGGAGACCTGAGTGGTGGGGCGGACTGGTGCCGGTGGCGCGGGGGCTTATACAAAATACTATAAACCTATACGTACTATCAGGGTGTACTAAAATATATTATTAAAAGAATTTCTTGATTTTCATTCGGTGACTTTCGACCCTTAAAACTGTTATTTAAAATACATATTTGGTATAAGTCGAAAGCTCTCGCCTCTTTAAAAAATAGATGTGCTTTTGGGGGATTCAAAAACATCCACGTTCAGGGTTCTTAGCCTTCAAAGTGTCAATGTTAATCTTATGGAGTTATATTTTTTATTTAGGTAGTCAGCTGATCAATGTAAACTTTTCAAAACATATGGATGAATGGCATGCATGAATGGCATGGCAAGGACGTGGTCTGCTACATTCCCGAGCGTAGAACGGGGCATCAGCTAGTTAATATTGTTTGTGTTATTACTTAAAATGAGTAATATTACCGATAATTATTTTAAAGATTTGGTATTAGAGATAGAGAATATTAGGAGAAAATTCAGAGGGTGACTTTTAGTTTACTAAGCACAAATAAACTTAATATTTTCATTAACTATTGCATAACTATTTCTACAATATTATTTTTTATGGAACAAATATTTAAAGGGAGCTCTCAAGTCACGTAACATTCGCTTTTCTACCTGATTTTTTCTTAGGTGAATGATAACTTTCAAAGCCCATCCCTCCCCAACGGATTTTCCGAAATCATGATTCATTGCAATGATCAAAAATATACCTAGCGATTTCAGTGTATATAATTTCACAAATAGTTAACCCATAAAAATAGTAAATATTGAACTTTTTATAATTTGATGGAACGGTTATTGTTTGTGATATTATATTATTTGGGTTTAAGAAGAGTTACATTTAAGACATTATAGCATGTAGATAATTGCCTTGCATTTGTCTTAGTTTATTTGAACCATTTTCTACATGAAAAAAGAATGTGGAGCTAACAGATGAAATGATTTGTAATTCAGGAGCTGTATTTACATCAAGAAACCAAAAAAATGTTTGGGAATACTTGCGTGGCCAATCAGTCGCACTACAACTCATTCCAAGAGTTTATTCTGCCACTCAATCATGTCCAAAATAAAAACAACGAGCAAATCCAGTTGCTCGAATTCGAGCAAATCCAGTTACTCTAATTCGAGTAAATATTTGTATTTTATGACTACTTAGCTCATACTATTTATCCCTATTACTTGAAATTGTGGCGTCATTCCAGAAGTTAAACTTGAAACAGCTGTTCTTGCTTCTTTACTGTGTTTTGTTAGTTTTATTAACAAGTTCTGTTAAATGTCCAATTAAATGTATTTCTTTTCTTCCTTAAGATTAACATTGGAACTTTTAAAGCCCAGGGGCAGAGTCCTGAAGGTGGACGTTTTCCAAACCACCAAAAGGTACATCTAGACGTTAAAGGCTTTAAAATAACAGATACACCATGATTCAAGACCTAATAGTTTCACCTTTAGCGTGCTCGAAAAAATCGGATGGCCAATATTATAAATATATCTTTTAAAACAAGCGAATCCAGTTGCTCGAATTCGAGCAAATATCCCCCTAGGGATTTTCCAGCTCGGATGTGATTATAGTTCCCTTGAACTAGCTGTTCTTCCTTCTGTAATGTCTTTTGTTATTATAACAACAGCTACTGTCAAATGTCCAATTAAATGGATTTCTATCCTTCCATAAGATAACATTGGAACTTTAAAAGCCGAGGGGGCAGAGCCCTGAAGGTGGATGTTTCCCAAACACCCAAAAGGCACTTCTAGACGCTAAGGGGTTTAATTTAACACATAAACCATGATTTAAGACATAGTAGTTTCGCCAGTAGCCTATACTCACACTAATTTTCTTATTATTTTAATAAGAGTACCTGGGGGCCGAGCTTTGCTCGGGGGAAGGCCAGTCAGTTTGTTTAGATGACTTGGAGTAATATTTCACCACTTCCCCCTACTGATAATCAGATTTGTATAACTCATTTGCCTCTTTTCTACATTTTTAAGGTCACTCCAGTTGTTATTTAACCAATGCACCTTTAATTTATTTTACTACTCTATTTATGTAATATTCATTAAAATCTTTTAATCTCTGCTCTCAGGAAACCACATGTTATAATCATATACAACATGAGTATTACTTTGACAGTTCCCTGGTTGATTATGAACAGCTGTTATAATTGTTTTGATTTGAAACTCCATAAGCCCAATGTTAATTTTTTTAACTTTTCATTTTAGTTTTTTACATTATTTGATTTTTCCTGGGGATGAGGCCTGTCTAGAACTTATTTTTATCCCAGAAATTAGTTATTTCGAACATTTGAAGGGAATCGTTGGAGCCGTTTTTGAGATCCGTGTCGCAAGCAAGCAAGCAAGCAAACCTTACTCATATTAGAGTATAGGATGATGATGATTAGCACAGGCAAATAGAAATCGTTAATAACTATAAATATTGGGAAAATATATAGTTTCACTAATTTAAACGCCCTTTTTGAATCCAATATTTATGAGTCTATGAGTCAACGATTTTATAGTTCATTTATATATATTGTAAATCATCTAGCTGTACCAAATAAAACAAATACCCCCGTAGCAGCAAACCTGCATACTCAGCGAATTTACAATGCATATTAATTTATCTTAATACCACATAAAGCCACATACCAAGTTTCATCAATATACATTCATAAATAAACGATTTATGACATTTCAATTATTCTCTATAAAAATAACATGCAGGTTTGCTGAAATAAGGAATACTAAAAATGGGCTTTTATACAAATATCAATATAACTCAACTAGGTAAAGCCACATTTCTATTAATTTATGTTCATAATTAAAGGAGATAACACGTTAATTATTCTCTATAAGAATAACATGGGGCTGAGTATGCAGAGTATGCAGGTTTGTTGCTACGGGAACTATCGGGCAAAAACCGGTTTTTTGTGCAAATATCAATAGACCACAATGAAATAAAGCAATATACCAAGTTTCGTCAGGATAAGTCGATAAATAAGCGAGATATACAATTTTTCTTATCCTCCATAAGAATAACATTGGACAACGTACTGTGTTTAGCACTTTCAATATCTCATTAACCAATTGACGTAGAGCAATGATTAAAACATCAAATTGTGCGTCTTTTTAAGCTGATTCCAATGGGAAAAAATAAAAGTTTACTTTTTCAAAAATTGTATGTAAAAAACTCAAAAAACCCATTTTTGGGGTACAAAACCCCCCCAAAATACCCCTTCGGATAGGTCGACCCGTCTGGTTTTCGAACTTAAAGTCATAAATGCTGCTTTACACGTTTGTACCAAATTTCATCAAAATCGGACCTTTTTTACGAGAGTTATCGCACCCACGGACACACACACACACACATATATATATATATATATATATATATATATATATATATATATATATATATATATACCGCACACACCATTAGTTCGAAACTGTATATATATATATATATATATATATATACAGTTTCGAACTAATGGTGTTTTTGGGGTCTGGGGACCTCAAAACGAAAAGTTATCATGGTCCCGGGCCTAGGTCTTACCATGCCGACCACGGTAATAGCTTCTTCCCTATAGGGGAAATTCGCTAATAAAAAACAGAAATAACCTTAATTGCATTCAATTCCTACATAAATGTCAATATTCCTACATAACTTGGGCTTAATATTGTTAACCACTGGAAACTTATTAGTTTCGTAAGAAGAGAGAAACTATTTCATCATAATATATATTAATTTATTCAGTAGCCTGGATCAACCTACGCTCCTGGGGACTCGCCAAGCTGGCTCACATTTTAAAACATTGGCTTGGATTTACATGGTGTCTGTACGTTCCCTAACTTAAAATGTTTGTTGCTTGGGTCAAAATAAGAACAAAGGTCAATACATGGGTAAACAACGGACAAACATGGGTTTGCATGGGTTTACTTGGGTAAACATGGGTCTTACAACGCTTAGTTTTCCGTCTGTATCTATCTATGTGTTTTCCATAATTAATCTATCTTAATAACCTCTTAGGATGTAAACTTAAAACTTAGTACTCGTATCAGTTTGTACTTTGTACTATTTCAAAATGGCGGTTATTTTTTGTTTCAAAAGTTGAATACCTCGAAAACTGAATTTCACAAAATATTCACAAAACACAACAAATTCACGCAATTCTATCTTTTAAAAGATAGTGTGAAGATTATTAAGACTAATAACTAATAACTAATTTATTACAATTTTCTTAAATAATTACTTGTTAATTTTGTGTTATTATATTTCCAAAATTAACATGTAGTTAAAAACCGTGTGGGTTTTTAATAAGTACAGAATATCTTAGGAACCTCTTGAGGTAGTGGCTCGAAACTTGGCACGGGTATCATATTAGTTAAAGGCTAATTTGGCGTTGAATTTGACATTTATAGCTTTAGAAATGACGGCCATTAAAATTGTTAAAACTTAAAGCTTAATACCTTCAAAAGGGCCAGTTTTTGAACACTTTATACAGTTTTACAAAACTATATATACAATATTTATAAGCCGAAAAAATCGGATGAATAAGATTCCACTACTCATAGCTAAATTAAACGAAAGAACACAACCATTATATTTACTTTTTATCAAAGGTAATTAAAGCTTGAAGAAACTTGTTAACTCATAAATATAAATTTATTATAAAATAAAAAGACTTAGGCGAAACGTGAGTTGAAACTGATAAATACTATAATATTTTGATAAACCTCCTTATTTAATAAGTAAAAATAAAGCTGTAGGAATTAATTTGGGGGTCTAAGCATGTTTCTGAACTTGTTTTCATATTAATGAAGTCACAAATCTTCTAACATGTTTCTTATATGTAAGGATGTTATATTTTAGTAAATTTTAGGGAAGGTCAGACCAAGTGTGTTTTTTACAAGCGATTTGACCAATAAACTTACAAAGAAACTATATATCAAAATGAAAAATTCATTACAAAATCTTCAGTGTGGAACCTTAAAGTACGAGCAAAGCCATCAATGACTCATCACTAAATCTCCAACTCCGATATGCTGAAGAGGTGAAATTTGGTACACTGAATCTTTAGATCTAAAGTAGAAAATATTAAGATTATGGGCGTTTGTGCTGATTAAAACTTTACCCTAGGTTCTTTAAAGTGGCGATTTTTTTTATCTGAGCTGATGATACAACATAGCCTTCGTTCATGATTCAAAACTATTCAAAAGGTTATCACAGAATGCGGCACACCATTATTTTATTCCCCGAGTGAAGCCGTGGTGCATATATATGCATTGGAACTTCGCTAACTACGCAGGTTTGCTGCGACAAGGGTGTTTTCTTTTAGGATAGATTGTGAGCGGCAAAGAGTGTTTAGTTCCACCTTCTTTCAAATTTAGATCACAATCATAACCTTCATCATCTAAGTACCTGGGGGCCAAGCTTTGCTCGTAGGAAATTATGGATACTTTACTACGTGAGTGTTACTTTATCAATTCACTGGCTGTTTTTCGAACTGCTGTTATGGTTTGAAACTCTGTAAGACCAATATTAAAATTTTCAATGAGTTTTTAAGCAAAATTTTATTTTTCAGTTTAGGATTTTATTAATCTATTATGAGGCCCAAGAGCCCTATTTTCACAAATTTTCATCAAAGCCCTTCCACGAAAATCCAGAATTTATTTTTAACGTATACAGTAATCGTATTGTATAGGATAAGGCAGAAATAAAGAGTTTTCATTTTCATGTCTATGTCCTGATAACATTTCATTTTTTATAAAAAAAAACTGTAAACTACGCCCCATTTAACTCATGACGATGGAATCTCTCTCCAACGTAAATACATAGGAATTAACTTTGTTATAAAATTCATTATTCAAGTACAGGAAGAGATACGATATTAATTCTCCCTAACCAAGATTTGTCGCAGTAAATTTAATATTAGTTACATTTAAAAACTGAAGCTTATCCTCAGTTACGTATACTCTAACACGAGCAATGACTGCAAGCAAAATGGATCTTGAAATTCTGAAATGATTTTGCTTAAACTTGAAATAATAGACTTTGTGGGTCTCAATAACTAATTGAAAAATCCTTAACCACAGGAAAAATCCAATTTTGTAGAAACAATTTACAAATCAATTGTAAATTTAAAAAATATAATTTAGGAGTTTAAAAACATTACCAAACAAAATCATAGCTGAAAAACAACCAGTTTTCTGTTAAGTATATTACCAATACTTGGCTTCCTCTGAGCAAAGCTTGGTCCCCATGTGCATTAGCAGAACTCCCAACGAAGAGTTTCACAAGCTACAACGCTCCACCGGCGTCGCGAGTAGTTTAAAAACATTACCAAACAAAATCACAGGTGATCAAAAACAACCAGTTAGCTGACTTTCTTCCGAGCAAAGCTCGGTCCCCAAGTTCTTTAACATAACTCCCACCGAAGAGTTCCACAAGCTACAATGCTCCACCGGCGCGGCGTCGCGGGTGACCATGACACTACAGCGAACCTCCAACAGGTGGCCAAAAGTAGAAAAGGACCGACGGCCGGGATGCGAGCAATGAATTACCCAAATCCCTTCTTCTGTGAGCAATTAAGATTATTGTCATCTGTTAGAGGGGTGGGGGGCGATTGGAAACGCCGAGGGGAGGGGGCGGCAGGTGGGGCTCGGCGGCGAGATCAAAGAGAGCCCCTTGTTTACATAATAGGCGGGCAGCGCTCACAGCGAGGGGGAATAATTACATTCGGCGATATCACACGGGCCTACACACGCGCCCGCACTCGCACACACTAGCACGAGCGCGCGCCGACACTTAATCACAGTTTAATTGCTCGCCTTCATTACACGAATATACGCGAGTGACAAATTAGATAAGCAATTCACTTGGCGCCCGATGACGCTCGTCAACGTGGGATTATATCGTTGTTGCTGAGAGCTGCCAACATTTAGTGTAAAATTGCAGCTACAGAGGATGGGAATGTTTAATTTATAGTTTTCACTAACTGTCGTCGATAAATCGATAGCAGGATAGGCATCCTAAACATCCTAATCCAATTTACTTGTAAAATGGATCTGTTATGAATGTTTCATACTACTAAATGTTATTTTATTTACCTATTTAATATGCACTTTCAATATTTTACTGACGTAATCAGGTTTCAATTTGCACACAGGCGTCGCGCGTCGGTCAGTAATAAGAAATAAAAGTCAACCTTTAAAGTGAACTGCACCGAATTTATTTTAAGGTTAATAACAACATTTAGAACAAAGCTGTCTTTATTTTTTATTAATAAAGTGTCAACAATGTTCAATTCAACGAATTTTGCGATCATGTTACAGCCCGTGACCAAATTAATACTTAAATATTTGGTTCTTACAAATTCTTGCAAGGTTCCTAGGGTTATAATACGTGTTTCTTGCCCATGTGAGAGAACATTGCTCTTCGCTTCAATATACTGATTCTGCTTGGCTGTATGCAGGTATTATTACCATTGTTATCAGGTCTAGTAGGTGAAGTTTCAGTTCTAATAGGTGAAGTTTCAGGTCTAGTAGGTGAAGTTTCAGTTCTAGTAGGTGAAGTTTCAGGTCTAGTAGGTGAAGTTTCAGGTCTAGTAGGTGAAGTTTCAGTTCTAATAGGTGAAGTTTCAGGTCTAGTAGGTGAAGTTTCAGGTCTAGTAGGTGAAGTTTCAGGTCTAGTAGGTGAAGTTCTACTGCTTGCAGATCAATGTTGTTTTTAAACTACGTAGAGCTAGTGTTACCAGATATTTTTGAGGCCAACCCAGGACGGTTGGAGGTACGGTAGATCAACATATCCCCAGTCGATCAATAATGAAGCAAAATAACAGCCTACTAAAAGTAAACTGTAAATCTTAATATATAAAATTCAAATACCACTGACTGACCTATCACGAAAACTCCATAACTGTAAGGCATACAGAGTTGAAATTTACATATAGTTTAGCAAGAACAGATATTACTGTTCAATTATCATGCTAATAAAATTATTGCTGGAAAACAATGAAATATGCATAGTAGGTTAAGAAGTGAGTTGTAAATTCAGAAGTGCGAGGAGGAAATTTACGATGAAGGGTTCCACCGCCAATTAAAATTAAATTTGCCACTAAATAGTTTTAACATAAAAACGTGCAAGATTGGTATTTCAGAGTTTTAAACAATAATAGATATTATGAACAAATTCTGGTGTTTTTTTGTGGGGTTCTGAAGAGATAGAAAAAAATTCTACTTATTCGCGTAAGCATGGTTCAGGTCGATGAGTCAGCAAGTTGACGGAAAGGGGAGGTGGTTGAGAGAGTAGTTAGTGGGAGGAGGGGTTGAAGATGAGAATCAAACGCTCTTACTAATTTATTTGTGTCTTTTCGGTTCTGAAAAACATCCACCCTCAAGGATCCGCTCCCTTGGACTTTTTCCAATTTTAATGTTACGGAGTTACTTGGGTAGTTTTCGTACATTTTTCAAAACATTAGGCTCCATGCCTGCGAGATCCTCATGCGAAGAACGGGTCATCGGGTAGTTCAATTCTCCGGACAGTAAATCCGAAGAATTTACTTCCGTATGGTACAGAGCACAAAAGAAGGCTATTATAGGAGTTATTTTTGTGCTCAAAATATATTGAATCATGCAACACCGTATTGCGACGGATAATATTTCAATATTTCCAACCACTTACTTCTTTGAACCCCTAATTGTTTTTAAAAGGAACACCAAATGCTTTCAGTATCACCAACTACCTCATCCGTACAGTTTACGGCTTCGACTGCATAACCCTCTCCCCACCACAAAACAGGTTTTAACCAATAAATCGTTTCATCTTGCTTCAACCTTTTTAATCCCCTGCATTTTTTAAGGCAGAATTAAGAGTCTTCATCACCGGAAGTTGCCGGACGCCATCTTGGTATTTTGTTCCATAAGGCCAATGTTAACTTTGTGCCTCCGTTACTCCTCACCTGATCGTCACAAACAATTAATTTTGGTGTCAAATTAAAGGTTTCGTCGTCCTCTAGGGAAATACAATAGTCGAATTTGGATTTTGAAACTAATTAATGAGAACATGTACAATGTTTCAGTTCAAAATTAAACTATTTATTATGAAATTATGATACCCAAATTAAAGAATTCGACATTGTATTTCCCTAGAGGACGACTAAACCTTTAATTTGACACCAAATTTAATTTTATGTGATGATCAGGTGAGGAGTAATGTAGGCACCAAGTTAACATTGGCCTTATGGAACAAAACTCAAAGATGACGTCTGGCAACTTCCGGTGATGAAGACTCTTAAGAATATTTTCAAGCGGGATCTGAATGCCTTTTCAATTTATAAAGAATATTACAGTGTCAGATAATTTTAGGTTGTAAAACTGTACTAATCGTACTTTCCTGCATTCCTTAACTAAAATAGTTTTTTGTTTATTTATTGTGTGACGTTTTCTAAAGAGCGTTAAACTAATTAATCAGTTCACTGTTTAAGCTGCCGGCGCAATTAGGGTGTACTTTAAGGTGAATATGAATGAATGTTGGGTGAGATGACTCGAGTAGCCTTGTTACTGACTAAGACCGACTGATTCTTTAGCCAGGATCATTAAATAATAGCCCAATAACCAGTGGCAGCTGGATCCAGTTTCGAACCTTCGCAAAGTTCTTTCAGGATTTTCCTGAGGACCGATCTAACTTCAGATTATGCACACTGCTACCCGACCAATTTAGCAATAAACGATTTGGATCGAATTCAATATCACCTTTCCTTGCTCAGCAATAAACTAAGTCCTGACGACGCCTCGACTGACGGAAGGCGGAAGCTGCCCCACTCTATGCTAATGCGCCGCGGGAGAGCCTATGATCTGATTAGGTGGCAGTAATTGTCGAATTACGCGGCGAAGTTCAAAGCCGCGCCGCCACGAGTTACCGCCCCAGTCGCCGGTAAAGTCCTATCGGTAACAGGCTAAAGGCACGGAGCCGCCGCCATTACACGAAATATAGCCGACACACGTGCCGCACAATTTGAATAGAGTTTTCTAATGTCACAGCTCCGATGTGCGCCTCCTTTTTTGGACCGCCACGTCTGAGATGGGAGATAGGCCTCGGCGTCCCACAGGACTATTAGCCTGGTGCCTTTGTCGTGCGCGTGGGGGAGCCGACAGTCCTTGTCTCCTGGCTCGTAATTTAACCCCTTTCCACTTTCTTTGTTTTCCTATAAACCCTCCTCTGTTTCCAGGAACTGTCGGATGCTTGGCTTTTGACATGAGTTTAGTTGCAGGAGTTGATCAAGATTCAGAGTATGTTTCGTGATCACTGAGGAAAATGATACTAGGAAACAACCGCTCAATTGAGGAGCTACTTCGGATCCGCTTGTTTCTTGAAAATTATCCAAAATATTATTGTAAAAAAGGGGGCTCCGGTCACGTAACATTTCGCGTTTCTACCCGCTTCTCCCATAAGGTTGGGGTAAGGTTTAATTTCAAAGAGGATGTTTCAAAGAGGTCCAAGTGGATTCAGGTCCAAAATTATTTATCAGCTATTTAGTTCCAAAATGAATAGAATCACCAGTGCTGTTTGGTCCAAAACTCCATAATTATTTAAATATGCAGTGAATTAAGATTTTAAATGAGAAATATTATTTATAATTTTTGATTTGACTGTAATTTTGGACACAACGACACAGAATGTCTTTTGGACCTAAATCCACTGCCTATTTAAAATCATTGAGGGGTTCTGGACCTAACGCTCCTGGTGTTTTATTAATTTTGGAACTAAAAACTGATAATTAATTTTGGACCTAAATCCACTTGGACCTAAAGCAACGCACCGCTTTCAAAGCCCGACTGTCGGTCAACGGGTTATCCGAAGTCGTTGATCTGTGGCTAATTTCAAAGCGCAAAATAATACCTAGCAGTTTCAGTGAACAGAGTTCTGATATTTCAAACGGTTAATCCACAACAAAAATCGTAAATATTGATTATTTTGGCATTTTATCAAACTATTATTGTTTGTGATGTTACAATTAGTCTACTCACTGAAATCACTAGGTATTTAGGTATTTAGAAAGTGAACTAAATCACTTTCTTAGGTATTTATTTGCTCTATATAATTAGTTATTCATCATCAATTTTGTATAATCCGTTGAGGAGGATGTAATTTGAAACTTAAAAACTGTCTTGCGATATGGCAGAACCAGGTAGAAACAGAGGACTGGGGCCCCCTCCTGAATACAAATTTAAACGAGTTCGCACGCAGCACGCTGACGTGAGGGAAGTGAATTCTCACATAACAACTTGTAAAACTCAAAATCAGTGTAAAATCATACATTTAGTCCAATTTTTATTGAAATCTGAAAACATTGATTTTTTGGCTGTTCTGATGCTCCTGGTTTCATTTACCTGCAAAGCTGGGAATACAATTTTGCACATTATAAGATTAGGAGAAGGTCCAGACAGGCTTGAAAGTAGGCGTGAAGTTGCTGGGGATGATAAAAGTACTCTAACGAAGGAATAACAGGCTTTTCTAGTGTAAAACCCCCATAAGACAACGTACTGTGTTTAGTCTATACACATTTTCTTTAAGAGTCTTCATCACCGGAAGTTGCCAGACGTCATCTTTGAGTTTTGTTCCATAAGGCCAATGTTAACTTGGTGCCTACATTACTCCTCACCTGATCATCACATAAAATTAAATTTGGTGTCAAATTAAAGGTTTAGTCGTCCTCTAGGGAAATACAATGTCGAATTCTTTAATTTGGGTATCATAATTTCATAATAAATAGTTTAATTTTGAACTGAAACATTGTACATGTTCTCATTAATTAGTTTCAAAATCCAAATTCGACTATTGTATTTCCCTAGAGGACGACGAAACCTTTAATTTGACACCAAAATTAATTGTTTGTGACGATCAGGTGAGGAGTAACGGAGGCACAAAGTTAACATTGGCCTTATGGAACAAAATACCAAGATGGCGTCCGGCAACTTCCGGTGATGAAGACTCTTAATAACTCGGTAAATATTTATGCTAGAATGTCGAGAGAGGGTTTAAAACTTTCGCCTCTCAAATTCCCATCTTTTTATATGCATTAATTTTAGAAACAATTCCTGTGGTTTGAACACACAAGATTAGGGCTGGCCAATATGCCTGAACTTAATCATTTTTGTAGTTTTACCACGGTAAGTAAGAGAATCTAGAGTATTTCGAAAAAAATCTCATTAACTATGCACCTCTAGTTAGACTGATGGTGAAAGAATTTGGGGTAGAGGGAGTGTTAGCTACTCTCCCCCTCGCGGAGCAAAAGAGGTGTTTCCAGCAGCCCCGATTTCTACCTGCTCTTCCCACGGAGCAAAGGATGTGTTTTGAAATTACCCTAAACCGCGGAGCAAAAGACGTGCAGCCAAATCGTCCCTGGAACTTTTGGGATAACCAAAAGTCTGACGCCCATGAACATAAACCCATATACTAACATGAATAGTCTCGGAGAGGATGTTGGACGAAAATATATATTTTAATCAACCCCTGATACAGTAATGCCAAAAACTGAATAAACACGTCAAGTGAAAACACATTTTTTGATATTATAATTTGATCAGCAATGTTATTTGATTTGACTATCCTATACTCCTATACTCTAAGCTATACTCTAATATGAGTAAGGTTTGCTTGCTTGCTTGCGACACTGATCTCAAAAACGGCTCCAACAATCCCTTTCAAATGTTCGAAATAACTAATATCTGGGATAAAAATAAGTTATAGACAGGCCTCATCCCCAGGAAAAATCAAATAATGTAAAAAATAAAAAACAAAAAGTTAACAAAATTAACTTCATAAGTGCTGGTCGCGGCTTATGGAGTTTCAAATCAAAACGAAAGAATTGTAACAGCTGTTTATAATCAACCAGGGAACTGTCAAAGTAATACTTATGTTGTTTATGATTATTAACATGTGGTTTCCTGAGAGCAGAGATTAAAAGATTTGAGTGAAGATTGCATATATAGATTAGTAAAATAAATCAAAGGGACATTGAGCTATAAATAACAACTGGAGTGACCTTAAAAATGCAGGAAAGAGGCAAATGAGCTATAAAAATATGGTAATCAGTTGGGGGAAGTGGTGAAATATTACTCCCAATCATCTAAACAAACTGACTGGCCTTCCTCGAGCAAAGCTCGGCCCCCAGGTACTGTTATTTAATTTGACTATAATAATACCTGATCAGGTGAATGAGAGAAGCTTAGTTTATGTAGACCTCCAATGTTTAAGCTTAGTGTTTGTAACATAACGCATTCTCCTAAAATTCTTACCGGGATATTGCAGTACTACAAGACGGGGGGGTCTACTTCGTAGGACCAATCCACAGTTCTAAGACTCCAGAGCCGTGCTGTTGTTCGGCGGCGTTATCACAACCACAGGAAGCCGTTATCAGTGATGGTAATCTTTATTGAACCCCACTACTCCATGGTCTCCTTGGTTTTGCGATATCAAGCCCGCATTTCCGCCCCTCGTCTCCTTTGACCCAGTCGGCTCCTTTGCCTACTGATGAAATCCTTGAAGGCTCTACGTTTTACGCAGTACGATCAATTGGATTTATGGGTATCCGAGTATTTTGAGAGAGGTTTTGGTAAATTACGAGACGTCCTTTCATGTTGATTTAAAAAGGACTTAATTGGAGGCTCCAGTTGTAGCATTTCGCGGTTCTACCTGCTTCTGCTCCTACCCAGACCAATGTGAACGTTCAAAGCCCGTCCCTCCTAAACTGATTATTAGAAATAGTTGAAGTCCTGGCGATAACAAAAATTTAACCCAAAATAAACCACATATATTAAATATTTTAGAATTGTATTGAACGATTATTGTTTTAGCGAATTTCCCCTATAGGAAAGAAGCTATTACCGTAGTCGGCATGGTAAGACCTAGGCCAGGGACCATGATAACTTTTCGTTTTGAGGTCCCCAGACCTCAAAAACACCATTCGTTCGAAACTGTATATATATATATATATATATATATATATGTGTGTGTGTCCGTGGGTGCGATAACTCTCGTAAAAAAGGTCCAATTTTTATGAAATTTGGTATAAACGTGTAAAGCAACATTTATGACTTTAAGTTCGAAAACCAGCCAGATCACTCTATCCGAAGGGGTATTTTGGGGAGGTTTTGTACCCCAAAAATGGGTTTTTCGAATTTTTTACATATCATTTTGGAAATAGTCAAATTTTAGTTTTTCCCATTGGATTCAGCTTAAAAAACACACAAGTTGGTATTTTTATAATTTCTCTACGTCAATTGGTTACCGAGATATTGAAAGTGCTAAACACAGTACGTTGTCCAATGTTATTCTTATGGAGAATAAGAAAAAAATTATAGCTCGCTTATTTATGAACGTATTATAACAAAACTTGGCATATGGTTTCATCTGGTTGTGGTCTATTGTTATTTTCACAAAAAACCCGATTTTTACCAATAATTCCCGTAGCAGCAAACCTGCGTCCTCAGTCCCCATGTTATTCTTATGGAGAATAAGTAACATGTAATGTATCCCTTAATTATGAACATAAATTAATAAAACTTGGAATGTTGGTTCACCTAGTTGAGTTCTATTGATATTTGTATAAAACCCCATTTTTTTGTTCGTTATTGCAGCAAACCTGCGTGCTCATCTCCCATGTTATTCTTATGGAGAATAATCAAAATGGCATACATCGTTTATTTATGGATTTATATTGATGAAACTTGGTATGTGGCTTCACCTAGTTGAGTAATATTGATATTTACAAGAAACCCTATATTTGTTGTTTTTTTGTAGCAGCAAACCTGCGCACTCATCTCCAATGTTATTGTTATGGAGAATAATTCAAATTTGACACATCGCTTATTTTTTAATATATTTTTATGAAACTTGGTATGCGGCTTTATTTGGTATTAAGACTTATATTTTGCATTGGAAATTCGCTGAGTACGCAGGTTTGCTGCGACGGGGGTATTTTATTTTAGTATCTGAATCACTTTTCTAACGATCAAAAAGGATAAATTACCTGGTTGTCGAGTGATTCTATGAAATCCAGTTATCGGATAAGGATCGTTTCGGGAACAAGTTCCCTTTCCCTTCCCTAGGGAAATACAATAGTCGAATTTGGATTTTGAAACTAATTAATGAGAACATGTACAATGTTTCAGTTCAAAATTAAACTATTTATTATGAAATTATGATACCCAAATTAAAGAATTCGACATTGTATTTCCCTAGAGGACGACTAAACCTTTAATTTGACACCAAATTTAATTTTATGTGATGATCAGGTGAGGAGTAATGTAGGCACCAAGTTAACATTGGCCTTATGGAACAAAACTCAAAGATGACGTCTGGCAACTTCCGGTGATGAAGACTCTTAAGAATATTTTCAAGCGGGATCTGAATGCCTTTTCAATTTATAAAGAATATTACAGTGTCAGATAATTTTAGGTTGTAAAACTGTACTAATCGTACTTTCCTGCATTCCTTAACTAAAATAGTTTTTTGTTTATTTATTGTGTGACGTTTTCTAAAGAGCGTTAAACTAATTAATCAGTTCACTGTTTAAGCTGCCGGCGCAATTAGGGTGTACTTTAAGGTGAATATGAATGAATGTTGGGTGAGATGACTCGAGTAGCCTTGTTACTGACTAAGACCGACTGATTCTTTAGCCAGGATCATTAAATAATAGCCCAATAACCAGTGGCAGCTGGATCCAGTTTCGAACCTTCGCAAAGTTCTTTCAGGATTTTCCTGAGGACCGATCTAACTTCAGATTATGCACACTGCTACCCGACCAATTTAGCAATAAACGATTTGGATCGAATTCAATATCACCTTTCCTTGCTCAGCAATAAACTAAGTCCTGACGACGCCTCGACTGACGGAAGGCGGAAGCTGCCCCACTCTATGCTAATGCGCCGCGGGAGAGCCTATGATCTGATTAGGTGGCAGTAATTGTCGAATTACGCGGCGAAGTTCAAAGCCGCGCCGCCACGAGTTACCGCCCCAGTCGCCGGTAAAGTCCTATCGGTAACAGGCTAAAGGCACGGAGCCGCCGCCATTACACGAAATATAGCCGACACACGCGCCGCACAATTTGAATAGAGTTTTCTAATGTCACAGCTCCGATGTGCGCCTCCTTTTTTGGACCGCCACGTCTGAGATGGGAGATAGGCCTCGGCGTCCCACAGGACTATTAGCCTGGTGCCTTTGTCGTGCGCGTGGGGGAGCCGACAGTCCTTGTCTCCTGGCTCGTAATTTAACCCCTTTCCACTTTCTTTGTTTTCCTATAAACCCTCCTCTGTTTCCAGGAACTGTCGGATGCTTGGCTTTTGACATGAGTTTAGTTGCAGGAGTTGATCAAGATTCAGAGTATGTTTCGTGATCACTGAGGAAAATGATACTAGGAAACAACCGCTCAATTGAGGAGCTACTTCGGATCCGCTTGTTTCTTGAAAATTATCCAAAATATTATTGTAAAAAAGGGGGCTCCGGTCACGTAACATTTCGCGTTTCTACCCGCTTCTCCCATAAGGTTGGGGTAAGGTTTAATTTCAAAGAGGATGTTTCAAAGAGGTCCAAGTGGATTCAGGTCCAAAATTATTTATCAGCTATTTAGTTCCAAAATGAATAGAATCACCAGTGCTGTTTGGTCCAAAACTCCATAATTATTTAAATATGCAGTGAATTAAGATTTTAAATGAGAAATATTATTTATAATTTTTGATTTGACTGTAATTTTGGACACAACGACACAGAATGTCTTTTGGACCTAAATCCACTGCCTATTTAAAATCATTGAGGGGTTCTGGACCTAACGCTCCTGGTGTTTTATTAATTTTGGAACTAAAAACTGATAATTAATTTTGGACCTAAATCCACTTGGACCTAAAGCAACGCACCGCTTTCAAAGCCCGACTGTCGGTCAACGGGTTATCCGAAGTCGTTGATCTGTGGCTAATTTCAAAGCGCAAAATAATACCTAGCAGTTTCAGTGAACAGAGTTCTGATATTTCAAACGGTTAATCCACAACAAAAATCGTAAATATTGATTATTTTGGCATTTTATCAAACTATTATTGTTTGTGATGTTACAATTAGTCTACTCACTGAAATCACTAGGTATTTAGGTATTTAGAAAGTGAACTAAATCACTTTCTTAGGTATTTATTTGCTCTATATAATTAGTTATTCATCATCAATTTTGTATAATCCGTTGAGGAGGATGTAATTTGAAACTTAAAAACTGTCTTGCGATATGGCAGAACCAGGTAGAAACAGAGGACTGGGGCCCCCTCCTGAATACAAATTTAAACGAGTTCGCACGCAGCACGCTGACGTGAGGGAAGTGAATTCTCACATAACAACTTGTAAAACTCAAAATCAGTGTAAAATCATACATTTAGTCCAATTTTTATTGAAATCTGAAAACATTGATTTTTTGGCTGTTCTGATGCTCCTGGTTTCATTTACCTGCAAAGCTGGGAATACAATTTTGCACATTATAAGATTAGGAGAAGGTCCAGACAGGCTTGAAAGTAGGCGTGAAGTTGCTGGGGATGATAAAAGTACTCTAACGAAGGAATAACAGGCTTTTCTAGTGTAAAACCCCCATAAGACAACGTACTGTGTTTAGTCTATACACATTTTCTTTAAGAGTCTTCATCACCGGAAGTTGCCAGACGTCATCTTTGAGTTTTGTTCCATAAGGCCAATGTTAACTTGGTGCCTACATTACTCCTCACCTGATCATCACATAAAATTAAATTTGGTGTCAAATTAAAGGTTTAGTCGTCCTCTAGGGAAATACAATGTCGAATTCTTTAATTTGGGTATCATAATTTCATAATAAATAGTTTAATTTTGAACTGAAACATTGTACATGTTCTCATTAATTAGTTTCAAAATCCAAATTCGACTATTGTATTTCCCTAGAGGACGACGAAACCTTTAATTTGACACCAAAATTAATTGTTTGTGACGATCAGGTGAGGAGTAACGGAGGCACAAAGTTAACATTGGCCTTATGGAACAAAATACCAAGATGGCGTCCGGCAACTTCCGGTGATGAAGACTCTTAATAACTCGGTAAATATTTATGCTAGAATGTCGAGAGAGGGTTTAAAACTTTCGCCTCTCAAATTCCCATCTTTTTATATGCATTAATTTTAGAAACAATTCCTGTGGTTTGAACACACAAGATTAGGGCTGGCCAATATGCCTGAACTTAATCATTTTTGTAGTTTTACCACGGTAAGTAAGAGAATCTAGAGTATTTCGAAAAAAATCTCATTAACTATGCACCTCTAGTTAGACTGATGGTGAAAGAATTTGGGGTAGAGGGAGTGTTAGCTACTCTCCCCCTCGCGGAGCAAAAGAGGTGTTTCCAGCAGCCCCGATTTCTACCTGCTCTTCCCACGGAGCAAAGGATGTGTTTTGAAATTACCCTAAACCGCGGAGCAAAAGACGTGCAGCCAAATCGTCCCTGGAACTTTTGGGATAACCAAAAGTCTGACGCCCATGAACATAAACCCATATACTAACATGAATAGTCTCGGAGAGGATGTTGGACGAAAATATATATTTTAATCAACCCCTGATACAGTAATGCCAAAAACTGAATAAACACGTCAAGTGAAAACACATTTTTTGATATTATAATTTGATCAGCAATGTTATTGGATTTGACTATCCTATACTCCTATACTCTAAGCTATACTCTAATATGAGTAAGGTTTGCTTGCTTGCTTGCGACACTGATCTCAAAAACGGCTCCAACAATCCCTTTCAAATGTTCGAAATAACTAATATCTGGGATAAAAATAAGTTATAGACAGGCCTCATCCCCAGGAAAAATCAAATAATGTAAAAAATAAAAAACAAAAAGTTAACAAAATTAACTTCATAAGTGCTGGTCGCGGCTTATGGAGTTTCAAATCAAAACGAAAGAATTGTAACAGCTGTTTATAATCAACCAGGGAACTGTCAAAGTAATACTTATGTTGTTTATGATTATTAACATGTGGTTTCCTGAGAGCAGAGATTAAAAGATTTGAGTGAAGATTGCATATATAGATTAGTAAAATAAATCAAAGGGACATTGAGCTATAAATAACAACTGGAGTGACCTTAAAAATGCAGGAAAGAGGCAAATGAGCTATAAAAATATGGTAATCAGTTGGGGGAAGTGGTGAAATATTACTCCCAATCATCTAAACAAACTGACTGGCCTTCCTCGAGCAAAGCTCGGCCCCCAGGTACTGTTATTTAATTTGACTATAATAATACCTGATCAGGTGAATGAGAGAAGCTTAGTTTATGTAGACCTCCAATGTTTAAGCTTAGTGTTTGTAACATAACGCATTCTCCTAAAATTCTTACCGGGATATTGCAGTACTACAAGACGGGGGGGTCTACTTCGTAGGACCAATCCACAGTTCTAAGACTCCAGAGCCGTGCTGTTGTTCGGCGGCGTTATCACAACCACAGGAAGCCGTTATCAGTGATGGTAATCTTTATTGAACCCCACTACTCCATGGTCTCCTTGGTTTTGCGATATCAAGCCCGCATTTCCGCCCCTCGTCTCCTTTGACCCAGTCGGCTCCTTTGCCTACTGATGAAATCCTTGAAGGCTCTACGTTTTACGCAGTACGATCAATTGGATTTATGGGTATCCGAGTATTTTGAGAGAGGTTTTGGTAAATTACGAGACGTCCTTTCATGTTGATTTAAAAAGGACTTAATTGGAGGCTCCAGTTGTAGCATTTCGCGGTTCTACCTGCTTCTGCTCCTACCCAGACCAATGTGAACGTTCAAAGCCCGTCCCTCCTAAACTGATTATTAGAAATAGTTGAAGTCCTGGCGATAACAAAAATTTAACCCAAAATAAACCACATATATTAAATATTTTAGAATTGTATTGAACGATTATTGTTTTAGCGAATTTCCCCTATAGGAAAGAAGCTATTACCGTAGTCGGCATGGTAAGACCTAGGCCAGGGACCATGATAACTTTTCGTTTTGAGGTCCCCAGACCTCAAAAACACCATTCGTTCGAAACTGTATATATATATATATATATATATATATATGTGTGTGTGTCCGTGGGTGCGATAACTCTCGTAAAAAAGGTCCAATTTTTATGAAATTTGGTATAAACGTGTAAAGCAACATTTATGACTTTAAGTTCGAAAACCAGCCAGATCACTCTATCCGAAGGGGTATTTTGGGGAGGTTTTGTACCCCAAAAATGGGTTTTTCGAATTTTTTACATATCATTTTGGAAATAGTCAAATTTTAGTTTTTCCCATTGGATTCAGCTTAAAAAACACACAAGTTGGTATTTTTATAATTTCTCTACGTCAATTGGTTACCGAGATATTGAAAGTGCTAAACACAGTACGTTGTCCAATGTTATTCTTATGGAGAATAAGAAAAAAATTATAGCTCGCTTATTTATGAACGTATTATAACAAAACTTGGCATATGGTTTCATCTGGTTGTGGTCTATTGTTATTTTCACAAAAAACCCGATTTTTACCAATAATTCCCGTAGCAGCAAACCTGCGTCCTCAGTCCCCATGTTATTCTTATGGAGAATAAGTAACATGTAATGTATCCCTTAATTATGAACATAAATTAATAAAACTTGGAATGTTGGTTCACCTAGTTGAGTTCTATTGATATTTGTATAAAACCCCATTTTTTTGTTCGTTATTGCAGCAAACCTGCGTGCTCATCTCCCATGTTATTCTTATGGAGAATAATCAAAATGGCATACATCGTTTATTTATGGATTTATATTGATGAAACTTGGTATGTGGCTTCACCTAGTTGAGTAATATTGATATTTACAAGAAACCCTATATTTGTTGTTTTTTTGTAGCAGCAAACCTGCGCACTCATCTCCAATGTTATTGTTATGGAGAATAATTCAAATTTGACACATCGCTTATTTTTTAATATATTTTTATGAAACTTGGTATGCGGCTTTATTTGGTATTAAGACTTATATTTTGCATTGGAAATTCGCTGAGTACGCAGGTTTGCTGCGACGGGGGTATTTTATTTTAGTATCTGAATCACTTTTCTAACGATCAAAAAGGATAAATTACCTGGTTGTCGAGTGATTCTATGAAATCCAGTTATCGGATAAGGATCGTTTCGGGAACAAGTTCCCTTTCCCTTCCCTAGGGAAATACAATAGTCGAATTTGGATTTTGAAACTAATTAATGAGAACATGTACAATGTTTCAGTTCAAAATTAAACTATTTATTATGAAATTATGATACCCAAATTAAAGAATTCGACATTGTATTTCCCTAGAGGACGACTAAACCTTTAATTTGACACCAAATTTAATTTTATGTGATGATCAGGTGAGGAGTAATGTAGGCACCAAGTTAACATTGGCCTTATGGAACAAAACTCAAAGATGACGTCTGGCAACTTCCGGTGATGAAGACTCTTAAGAATATTTTCAAGCGGGATCTGAATGCCTTTTCAATTTATAAAGAATATTACAGTGTCAGATAATTTTAGGTTGTAAAACTGTACTAATCGTACTTTCCTGCATTCCTTAACTAAAATAGTTTTTTGTTTATTTATTGTGTGACGTTTTCTAAAGAGCGTTAAACTAATTAATCAGTTCACTGTTTAAGCTGCCGGCGCAATTAGGGTGTACTTTAAGGTGAATATGAATGAATGTTGGGTGAGATGACTCGAGTAGCCTTGTTACTGACTAAGACCGACTGATTCTTTAGCCAGGATCATTAAATAATAGCCCAATAACCAGTGGCAGCTGGATCCAGTTTCGAACCTTCGCAAAGTTCTTTCAGGATTTTCCTGAGGACCGATCTAACTTCAGATTATGCACACTGCTACCCGACCAATTTAGCAATAAACGATTTGGATCGAATTCAATATCACCTTTCCTTGCTCAGCAATAAACTAAGTCCTGACGACGCCTCGACTGACGGAAGGCGGAAG
Organism: Allygus modestus; assembly: GCA_963675035.1. NCBI lineage: Eukaryota > Metazoa > Arthropoda > Insecta > Hemiptera > Cicadellidae > Allygus > Allygus modestus. The sequence goes on from OY776116.1 coordinate 15,859,673, forward strand.
CTGCCCCACTCTATGCTAATGCGCCGCGGGAGAGCCTATGATCTGATTAGGTGGCAGTAATTGTCGAATTACGCGGCGAAGTTCAAAGCCGCGCCGCCACGAGTTACCGCCCCAGTCGCCGGTAAAGTCCTATCGGTAACAGGCTAAAGGCACGGAGCCGCCGCCATTACACGAAATATAGCCGACACACGCGCCGCACAATTTGAATAGAGTTTTCTAATGTCACAGCTCCGATGTGCGCCTCCTTTTTTGGACCGCCACGTCTGAGATGGGAGATAGGCCTCGGCGTCCCACAGGACTATTAGCCTGGTGCCTTTGTCGTGCGCGTGGGGGAGCCGACAGTCCTTGTCTCCTGGCTCGTAATTTAACCCCTTTCCACTTTCTTTGTTTTCCTATAAACCCTCCTCTGTTTCCAGGAACTGTCGGATGCTTGGCTTTTGACATGAGTTTAGTTGCAGGAGTTGATCAAGATTCAGAGTATGTTTCGTGATCACTGAGGAAAATGATACTAGGAAACAACCGCTCAATTGAGGAGCTACTTCGGATCCGCTTGTTTCTTGAAAATTATCCAAAATATTATTGTAAAAAAGGGGGCTCCGGTCACGTAACATTTCGCGTTTCTACCCGCTTCTCCCATAAGGTTGGGGTAAGGTTTAATTTCAAAGAGGATGTTTCAAAGAGGTCCAAGTGGATTCAGGTCCAAAATTATTTATCAGCTATTTAGTTCCAAAATGAATAGAATCACCAGTGCTGTTTGGTCCAAAACTCCATAATTATTTAAATATGCAGTGAATTAAGATTTTAAATGAGAAATATTATTTATAATTTTTGATTTGACTGTAATTTTGGACACAACGACACAGAATGTCTTTTGGACCTAAATCCACTGCCTATTTAAAATCATTGAGGGGTTCTGGACCTAACGCTCCTGGTGTTTTATTAATTTTGGAACTAAAAACTGATAATTAATTTTGGACCTAAATCCACTTGGACCTAAAGCAACGCACCGCTTTCAAAGCCCGACTGTCGGTCAACGGGTTATCCGAAGTCGTTGATCTGTGGCTAATTTCAAAGCGCAAAATAATACCTAGCAGTTTCAGTGAACAGAGTTCTGATATTTCAAACGGTTAATCCACAACAAAAATCGTAAATATTGATTATTTTGGCATTTTATCAAACTATTATTGTTTGTGATGTTACAATTAGTCTACTCACTGAAATCACTAGGTATTTAGGTATTTAGAAAGTGAACTAAATCACTTTCTTAGGTATTTATTTGCTCTATATAATTAGTTATTCATCATCAATTTTGTATAATCCGTTGAGGAGGATGTAATTTGAAACTTAAAAACTGTCTTGCGATATGGCAGAACCAGGTAGAAACAGAGGACTGGGGCCCCCTCCTGAATACAAATTTAAACGAGTTCGCACGCAGCACGCTGACGTGAGGGAAGTGAATTCTCACATAACAACTTGTAAAACTCAAAATCAGTGTAAAATCATACATTTAGTCCAATTTTTATTGAAATCTGAAAACATTGATTTTTTGGCTGTTCTGATGCTCCTGGTTTCATTTACCTGCAAAGCTGGGAATACAATTTTGCACATTATAAGATTAGGAGAAGGTCCAGACAGGCTTGAAAGTAGGCGTGAAGTTGCTGGGGATGATAAAAGTACTCTAACGAAGGAATAACAGGCTTTTCTAGTGTAAAACCCCCATAAGACAACGTACTGTGTTTAGTCTATACACATTTTCTTTAAGAGTCTTCATCACCGGAAGTTGCCAGACGTCATCTTTGAGTTTTGTTCCATAAGGCCAATGTTAACTTGGTGCCTACATTACTCCTCACCTGATCATCACATAAAATTAAATTTGGTGTCAAATTAAAGGTTTAGTCGTCCTCTAGGGAAATACAATGTCGAATTCTTTAATTTGGGTATCATAATTTCATAATAAATAGTTTAATTTTGAACTGAAACATTGTACATGTTCTCATTAATTAGTTTCAAAATCCAAATTCGACTATTGTATTTCCCTAGAGGACGACGAAACCTTTAATTTGACACCAAAATTAATTGTTTGTGACGATCAGGTGAGGAGTAACGGAGGCACAAAGTTAACATTGGCCTTATGGAACAAAATACCAAGATGGCGTCCGGCAACTTCCGGTGATGAAGACTCTTAATAACTCGGTAAATATTTATGCTAGAATGTCGAGAGAGGGTTTAAAACTTTCGCCTCTCAAATTCCCATCTTTTTATATGCATTAATTTTAGAAACAATTCCTGTGGTTTGAACACACAAGATTAGGGCTGGCCAATATGCCTGAACTTAATCATTTTTGTAGTTTTACCACGGTAAGTAAGAGAATCTAGAGTATTTCGAAAAAAATCTCATTAACTATGCACCTCTAGTTAGACTGATGGTGAAAGAATTTGGGGTAGAGGGAGTGTTAGCTACTCTCCCCCTCGCGGAGCAAAAGAGGTGTTTCCAGCAGCCCCGATTTCTACCTGCTCTTCCCACGGAGCAAAGGATGTGTTTTGAAATTACCCTAAACCGCGGAGCAAAAGACGTGCAGCCAAATCGTCCCTGGAACTTTTGGGATAACCAAAAGTCTGACGCCCATGAACATAAACCCATATACTAACATGAATAGTCTCGGAGAGGATGTTGGACGAAAATATATATTTTAATCAACCCCTGATACAGTAATGCCAAAAACTGAATAAACACGTCAAGTGAAAACACATTTTTTGATATTATAATTTGATCAGCAATGTTATTGGATTTGACTATCCTATACTCCTATACTCTAAGCTATACTCTAATATGAGTAAGGTTTGCTTGCTTGCTTGCGACACTGATCTCAAAAACGGCTCCAACAATCCCTTTCAAATGTTCGAAATAACTAATATCTGGGATAAAAATAAGTTATAGACAGGCCTCATCCCCAGGAAAAATCAAATAATGTAAAAAATAAAAAACAAAAAGTTAACAAAATTAACTTCATAAGTGCTGGTCGCGGCTTATGGAGTTTCAAATCAAAACGAAAGAATTGTAACAGCTGTTTATAATCAACCAGGGAACTGTCAAAGTAATACTTATGTTGTTTATGATTATTAACATGTGGTTTCCTGAGAGCAGAGATTAAAAGATTTGAGTGAAGATTGCATATATAGATTAGTAAAATAAATCAAAGGGACATTGAGCTATAAATAACAACTGGAGTGACCTTAAAAATGCAGGAAAGAGGCAAATGAGCTATAAAAATATGGTAATCAGTTGGGGGAAGTGGTGAAATATTACTCCCAATCATCTAAACAAACTGACTGGCCTTCCTCGAGCAAAGCTCGGCCCCCAGGTACTGTTATTTAATTTGACTATAATAATACCTGATCAGGTGAATGAGAGAAGCTTAGTTTATGTAGACCTCCAATGTTTAAGCTTAGTGTTTGTAACATAACGCATTCTCCTAAAATTCTTACCGGGATATTGCAGTACTACAAGACGGGGGGGTCTACTTCGTAGGACCAATCCACAGTTCTAAGACTCCAGAGCCGTGCTGTTGTTCGGCGGCGTTATCACAACCACAGGAAGCCGTTATCAGTGATGGTAATCTTTATTGAACCCCACTACTCCATGGTCTCCTTGGTTTTGCGATATCAAGCCCGCATTTCCGCCCCTCGTCTCCTTTGACCCAGTCGGCTCCTTTGCCTACTGATGAAATCCTTGAAGGCTCTACGTTTTACGCAGTACGATCAATTGGATTTATGGGTATCCGAGTATTTTGAGAGAGGTTTTGGTAAATTACGAGACGTCCTTTCATGTTGATTTAAAAAGGACTTAATTGGAGGCTCCAGTTGTAGCATTTCGCGGTTCTACCTGCTTCTGCTCCTACCCAGACCAATGTGAACGTTCAAAGCCCGTCCCTCCTAAACTGATTATTAGAAATAGTTGAAGTCCTGGCGATAACAAAAATTTAACCCAAAATAAACCACATATATTAAATATTTTAGAATTGTATTGAACGATTATTGTTTTAGCGAATTTCCCCTATAGGAAAGAAGCTATTACCGTAGTCGGCATGGTAAGACCTAGGCCAGGGACCATGATAACTTTTCGTTTTGAGGTCCCCAGACCTCAAAAACACCATTCGTTCGAAACTGTATATATATATATATATATATATATATATGTGTGTGTGTCCGTGGGTGCGATAACTCTCGTAAAAAAGGTCCAATTTTTATGAAATTTGGTATAAACGTGTAAAGCAACATTTATGACTTTAAGTTCGAAAACCAGCCAGATCACTCTATCCGAAGGGGTATTTTGGGGAGGTTTTGTACCCCAAAAATGGGTTTTTCGAATTTTTTACATATCATTTTGGAAATAGTCAAATTTTAGTTTTTCCCATTGGATTCAGCTTAAAAAACACACAAGTTGGTATTTTTATAATTTCTCTACGTCAATTGGTTACCGAGATATTGAAAGTGCTAAACACAGTACGTTGTCCAATGTTATTCTTATGGAGAATAAGAAAAAAATTATAGCTCGCTTATTTATGAACGTATTATAACAAAACTTGGCATATGGTTTCATCTGGTTGTGGTCTATTGTTATTTTCACAAAAAACCCGATTTTTACCAATAATTCCCGTAGCAGCAAACCTGCGTCCTCAGTCCCCATGTTATTCTTATGGAGAATAAGTAACATGTAATGTATCCCTTAATTATGAACATAAATTAATAAAACTTGGAATGTTGGTTCACCTAGTTGAGTTCTATTGATATTTGTATAAAACCCCATTTTTTTGTTCGTTATTGCAGCAAACCTGCGTGCTCATCTCCCATGTTATTCTTATGGAGAATAATCAAAATGGCATACATCGTTTATTTATGGATTTATATTGATGAAACTTGGTATGTGGCTTCACCTAGTTGAGTAATATTGATATTTACAAGAAACCCTATATTTGTTGTTTTTTTGTAGCAGCAAACCTGCGCACTCATCTCCAATGTTATTGTTATGGAGAATAATTCAAATTTGACACATCGCTTATTTTTTAATATATTTTTATGAAACTTGGTATGCGGCTTTATTTGGTATTAAGACTTATATTTTGCATTGGAAATTCGCTGAGTACGCAGGTTTGCTGCGACGGGGGTATTTTATTTTAGTATCTGAATCACTTTTCTAACGATCAAAAAGGATAAATTACCTGGTTGTCGAGTGATTCTATGAAATCCAGTTATCGGATAAGGATCGTTTCGGGAACAAGTTCCCTTTCCCTTCCCTAGGGAAATACAATAGTCGAATTTGGATTTTGAAACTAATTAATGAGAACATGTACAATGTTTCAGTTCAAAATTAAACTATTTATTATGAAATTATGATACCCAAATTAAAGAATTCGACATTGTATTTCCCTAGAGGACGACTAAACCTTTAATTTGACACCAAATTTAATTTTATGTGATGATCAGGTGAGGAGTAATGTAGGCACCAAGTTAACATTGGCCTTATGGAACAAAACTCAAAGATGACGTCTGGCAACTTCCGGTGATGAAGACTCTTAAGAATATTTTCAAGCGGGATCTGAATGCCTTTTCAATTTATAAAGAATATTACAGTGTCAGATAATTTTAGGTTGTAAAACTGTACTAATCGTACTTTCCTGCATTCCTTAACTAAAATAGTTTTTTGTTTATTTATTGTGTGACGTTTTCTAAAGAGCGTTAAACTAATTAATCAGTTCACTGTTTAAGCTGCCGGCGCAATTAGGGTGTACTTTAAGGTGAATATGAATGAATGTTGGGTGAGATGACTCGAGTAGCCTTGTTACTGACTAAGACCGACTGATTCTTTAGCCAGGATCATTAAATAATAGCCCAATAACCAGTGGCAGCTGGATCCAGTTTCGAACCTTCGCAAAGTTCTTTCAGGATTTTCCTGAGGACCGATCTAACTTCAGATTATGCACACTGCTACCCGACCAATTTAGCAATAAACGATTTGGATCGAATTCAATATCACCTTTCCTTGCTCAGCAATAAACTAAGTCCTGACGACGCCTCGACTGACGGAAGGCGGAAGCTGCCCCACTCTATGCTAATGCGCCGCGGGAGAGCCTATGATCTGATTAGGTGGCAGTAATTGTCGAATTACGCGGCGAAGTTCAAAGCCGCGCCGCCACGAGTTACCGCCCCAGTCGCCGGTAAAGTCCTATCGGTAACAGGCTAAAGGCACGGAGCCGCCGCCATTACACGAAATATAGCCGACACACGCGCCGCACAATTTGAATAGAGTTTTCTAATGTCACAGCTCCGATGTGCGCCTCCTTTTTTGGACCGCCACGTCTGAGATGGGAGATAGGCCTCGGCGTCCCACAGGACTATTAGCCTGGTGCCTTTGTCGTGCGCGTGGGGGAGCCGACAGTCCTTGTCTCCTGGCTCGTAATTTAACCCCTTTCCACTTTCTTTGTTTTCCTATAAACCCTCCTCTGTTTCCAGGAACTGTCGGATGCTTGGCTTTTGACATGAGTTTAGTTGCAGGAGTTGATCAAGATTCAGAGTATGTTTCGTGATCACTGAGGAAAATGATACTAGGAAACAACCGCTCAATTGAGGAGCTACTTCGGATCCGCTTGTTTCTTGAAAATTATCCAAAATATTATTGTAAAAAAGGGGGCTCCGGTCACGTAACATTTCGCGTTTCTACCCGCTTCTCCCATAAGGTTGGGGTAAGGTTTAATTTCAAAGAGGATGTTTCAAAGAGGTCCAAGTGGATTCAGGTCCAAAATTATTTATCAGCTATTTAGTTCCAAAATGAATAGAATCACCAGTGCTGTTTGGTCCAAAACTCCATAATTATTTAAATATGCAGTGAATTAAGATTTTAAATGAGAAATATTATTTATAATTTTTGATTTGACTGTAATTTTGGACACAACGACACAGAATGTCTTTTGGACCTAAATCCACTGCCTATTTAAAATCATTGAGGGGTTCTGGACCTAACGCTCCTGGTGTTTTATTAATTTTGGAACTAAAAACTGATAATTAATTTTGGACCTAAATCCACTTGGACCTAAAGCAACGCACCGCTTTCAAAGCCCGACTGTCGGTCAACGGGTTATCCGAAGTCGTTGATCTGTGGCTAATTTCAAAGCGCAAAATAATACCTAGCAGTTTCAGTGAACAGAGTTCTGATATTTCAAACGGTTAATCCACAACAAAAATCGTAAATATTGATTATTTTGGCATTTTATCAAACTATTATTGTTTGTGATGTTACAATTAGTCTACTCACTGAAATCACTAGGTATTTAGGTATTTAGAAAGTGAACTAAATCACTTTCTTAGGTATTTATTTGCTCTATATAATTAGTTATTCATCATCAATTTTGTATAATCCGTTGAGGAGGATGTAATTTGAAACTTAAAAACTGTCTTGCGATATGGCAGAACCAGGTAGAAACAGAGGACTGGGGCCCCCTCCTGAATACAAATTTAAACGAGTTCGCACGCAGCACGCTGACGTGAGGGAAGTGAATTCTCACATAACAACTTGTAAAACTCAAAATCAGTGTAAAATCATACATTTAGTCCAATTTTTATTGAAATCTGAAAACATTGATTTTTTGGCTGTTCTGATGCTCCTGGTTTCATTTACCTGCAAAGCTGGGAATACAATTTTGCACATTATAAGATTAGGAGAAGGTCCAGACAGGCTTGAAAGTAGGCGTGAAGTTGCTGGGGATGATAAAAGTACTCTAACGAAGGAATAACAGGCTTTTCTAGTGTAAAACCCCCATAAGACAACGTACTGTGTTTAGTCTATACACATTTTCTTTAAGAGTCTTCATCACCGGAAGTTGCCAGACGTCATCTTTGAGTTTTGTTCCATAAGGCCAATGTTAACTTGGTGCCTACATTACTCCTCACCTGATCATCACATAAAATTAAATTTGGTGTCAAATTAAAGGTTTAGTCGTCCTCTAGGGAAATACAATGTCGAATTCTTTAATTTGGGTATCATAATTTCATAATAAATAGTTTAATTTTGAACTGAAACATTGTACATGTTCTCATTAATTAGTTTCAAAATCCAAATTCGACTATTGTATTTCCCTAGAGGACGACGAAACCTTTAATTTGACACCAAAATTAATTGTTTGTGACGATCAGGTGAGGAGTAACGGAGGCACAAAGTTAACATTGGCCTTATGGAACAAAATACCAAGATGGCGTCCGGCAACTTCCGGTGATGAAGACTCTTAATAACTCGGTAAATATTTATGCTAGAATGTCGAGAGAGGGTTTAAAACTTTCGCCTCTCAAATTCCCATCTTTTTATATGCATTAATTTTAGAAACAATTCCTGTGGTTTGAACACACAAGATTAGGGCTGGCCAATATGCCTGAACTTAATCATTTTTGTAGTTTTACCACGGTAAGTAAGAGAATCTAGAGTATTTCGAAAAAAATCTCATTAACTATGCACCTCTAGTTAGACTGATGGTGAAAGAATTTGGGGTAGAGGGAGTGTTAGCTACTCTCCCCCTCGCGGAGCAAAAGAGGTGTTTCCAGCAGCCCCGATTTCTACCTGCTCTTCCCACGGAGCAAAGGATGTGTTTTGAAATTACCCTAAACCGCGGAGCAAAAGACGTGCAGCCAAATCGTCCCTGGAACTTTTGGGATAACCAAAAGTCTGACGCCCATGAACATAAACCCATATACTAACATGAATAGTCTCGGAGAGGATGTTGGACGAAAATATATATTTTAATCAACCCCTGATACAGTAATGCCAAAAACTGAATAAACACGTCAAGTGAAAACACATTTTTTGATATTATAATTTGATCAGCAATGTTATTGGATTTGACTATCCTATACTCCTATACTCTAAGCTATACTCTAATATGAGTAAGGTTTGCTTGCTTGCTTGCGACACTGATCTCAAAAACGGCTCCAACAATCCCTTTCAAATGTTCGAAATAACTAATATCTGGGATAAAAATAAGTTATAGACAGGCCTCATCCCCAGGAAAAATCAAATAATGTAAAAAATAAAAAACAAAAAGTTAACAAAATTAACTTCATAAGTGCTGGTCGCGGCTTATGGAGTTTCAAATCAAAACGAAAGAATTGTAACAGCTGTTTATAATCAACCAGGGAACTGTCAAAGTAATACTTATGTTGTTTATGATTATTAACATGTGGTTTCCTGAGAGCAGAGATTAAAAGATTTGAGTGAAGATTGCATATATAGATTAGTAAAATAAATCAAAGGGACATTGAGCTATAAATAACAACTGGAGTGACCTTAAAAATGCAGGAAAGAGGCAAATGAGCTATAAAAATATGGTAATCAGTTGGGGGAAGTGGTGAAATATTACTCCCAATCATCTAAACAAACTGACTGGCCTTCCTCGAGCAAAGCTCGGCCCCCAGGTACTGTTATTTAATTTGACTATAATAATACCTGATCAGGTGAATGAGAGAAGCTTAGTTTATGTAGACCTCCAATGTTTAAGCTTAGTGTTTGTAACATAACGCATTCTCCTAAAATTCTTACCGGGATATTGCAGTACTACAAGACGGGGGGGTCTACTTCGTAGGACCAATCCACAGTTCTAAGACTCCAGAGCCGTGCTGTTGTTCGGCGGCGTTATCACAACCACAGGAAGCCGTTATCAGTGATGGTAATCTTTATTGAACCCCACTACTCCATGGTCTCCTTGGTTTTGCGATATCAAGCCCGCATTTCCGCCCCTCGTCTCCTTTGACCCAGTCGGCTCCTTTGCCTACTGATGAAATCCTTGAAGGCTCTACGTTTTACGCAGTACGATCAATTGGATTTATGGGTATCCGAGTATTTTGAGAGAGGTTTTGGTAAATTACGAGACGTCCTTTCATGTTGATTTAAAAAGGACTTAATTGGAGGCTCCAGTTGTAGCATTTCGCGGTTCTACCTGCTTCTGCTCCTACCCAGACCAATGTGAACGTTCAAAGCCCGTCCCTCCTAAACTGATTATTAGAAATAGTTGAAGTCCTGGCGATAACAAAAATTTAACCCAAAATAAACCACATATATTAAATATTTTAGAATTGTATTGAACGATTATTGTTTTAGCGAATTTCCCCTATAGGAAAGAAGCTATTACCGTAGTCGGCATGGTAAGACCTAGGCCAGGGACCATGATAACTTTTCGTTTTGAGGTCCCCAGACCTCAAAAACACCATTCGTTCGAAACTGTATATATATATATATATATATATATATATATATATGTGTGTGTGTCCGTGGGTGCGATAACTCTCGTAAAAAAGGTCCAATTTTTATGAAATTTGGTATAAACGTGTAAAGCAACATTTATGACTTTAAGTTCGAAAACCAGCCAGATCACTCTATCCGAAGGGGTATTTTGGGGAGGTTTTGTACCCCAAAAATGGGTTTTTCGAATTTTTTACATATCATTTTGGAAATAGTCAAATTTTAGTTTTTCCCATTGGATTCAGCTTAAAAAACACACAAGTTGGTATTTTTATAATTTCTCTACGTCAATTGGTTACCGAGATATTGAAAGTGCTAAACACAGTACGTTGTCCAATGTTATTCTTATGGAGAATAAGAAAAAAATTATAGCTCGCTTATTTATGAACGTATTATAACAAAACTTGGCATATGGTTTCATCTGGTTGTGGTCTATTGTTATTTTCACAAAAAACCCGATTTTTACCAATAATTCCCGTAGCAGCAAACCTGCGTCCTCAGTCCCCATGTTATTCTTATGGAGAATAAGTAACATGTAATGTATCCCTTAATTATGAACATAAATTAATAAAACTTGGAATGTTGGTTCACCTAGTTGAGTTCTATTGATATTTGTATAAAACCCCATTTTTTTGTTCGTTATTGCAGCAAACCTGCGTGCTCATCTCCCATGTTATTCTTATGGAGAATAATCAAAATGGCATACATCGTTTATTTATGGATTTATATTGATGAAACTTGGTATGTGGCTTCACCTAGTTGAGTAATATTGATATTTACAAGAAACCCTATATTTGTTGTTTTTTTGTAGCAGCAAACCTGCGCACTCATCTCCAATGTTATTGTTATGGAGAATAATTCAAATTTGACACATCGCTTATTTTTTAATATATTTTTATGAAACTTGGTATGCGGCTTTATTTGGTATTAAGACTTATATTTTGCATTGGAAATTCGCTGAGTACGCAGGTTTGCTGCGACGGGGGTATTTTATTTTAGTATCTGAATCACTTTTCTAACGATCAAAAAGGATAAATTACCTGGTTGTCGAGTGATTCTATGAAATCCAGTTATCGGATAAGGATCGTTTCGGGAACAAGTTCCCTTCTTCACATCCAACAGAACATCAAACTTTACTCATTACGAGGTCGTCAAAACAGTAAAAAGACAGAAACGCGTACTTTTAAACAAACAAACATTTACTTTTAAAAACGAAACTGTGGTCACAGACGCGCACTCGGTAGACATGTCCGGAATATAATTGAAGGATGTCCTGTTGGATCTGAAGAAGGGAACTTGTCCCCGAAACGATCGTTATCCGATAACTGGATTTCATAGAATCGCTCGACAACTAGGTAATTTAACCTTTTTAATTGCTGAAATTGCTGGGTATTTTTTTGCTCTATAAAATTAGCTATAAATCAACAATTTCGTATAATCAGTTGAGGAGGGGCGGGATTTAAAAGTTAACATTGGTCTTATGGGGGAAGCAGGTAGACACAGAGGACTGGGGCTCCCTCTTAAATGGTTGCTGTTGGAATAGAAGTTATAGTTACAGTATCCCGTATGGCTAAATATTGCACATGTCAGTGATACCAATATCCAACTCAGGGTTGTGAAAACAACAGCAGTAGTGGTACTTTAACAGCAAATCCACTTCCCTGGCTTCCAAGTACTGTGCAACATCCTACCCCCTCCCACCACGGATATGGCGTAAATAAACTCTTAAGTGTATAAAAATATTTTGTTGGCCTTAAATTTACCCGTCTATCAAGAGGGCAATCGTTTACCCGCCTCGCGTTCCCGGAAATAACCTTTGAACTTTAATCTCCACCTTAATTAAAACAACATTTTTCCTGAATCAGTTTATGATGAATATTGGGAAGAATTTGACGGCTGAACCACATCTTAGGTGGTTTGAATCTCCTGAGCACGAGAGGACCGTCCTTAACAGAGTTCGCATGAATGCGGGTAAATGTATAACTACCCCCGTCGCAGCAAACCTGCGTACTTAGCGAATTTCCAATGCATAATATATGTCTTAATATCACATAAAGCCACATACCAAGTTCCATACAAATATATTCAAATATAAGTAATTTTAATTTATGTTCATAATTAAGGGAGTCATTACATTTTACTTATTCTCCATAAGAATAACATGGGGCTGAGTGCGCAGGTTTGCTGCTACGGGAATAATCAACAAAAATCAATTTTTTGTGCAAATATCAATATATCAGAACTACGTGAAGCCACATACCAAGTTTCATCAATATACATTCATAAATAATCGAGATATCAAATTTTATTTATTCTCCATAAGGATAACATTGGACAACGTACTGTATTTAGCACTTTGAATATCTCTGCAACGGTTGAGCGTAGAATCACAATTTAAACACCAAAATGATTGTTTTGTTGAACTGAACAGATTGGTAAAAGCAAATGTGAAATTTACATTAAAATAAACTGAGGAAAAGCAAAAAACCTTTTTCACATAAGATTAACATGGGAGATTTTATGAGTAGGTTTTTTGGATTTTCACCGCAACCACTTAACCTAGGTTAATAATTCAAAATACCATATTATTTGTTTTTTAAGCTCTATAACAAGGTCAAAACCAAAATTAAGTTTTTTTAAATTTTTAGGGTGAAAAATGCAAAAAACTGATTTTTGTAAAATTTTAAACCCCCCTAAACCCCCCTTCCCATGGTCCGATTTTTCTGGTTTTTGAACTTAAAGTCATGAATGTCATTTTACACATTTGAGCCAAATTTCATCGAAATCGGACGTTTTTTACTCAAGTTATCGCATTCACGGACACACACACACACACACACACACACACACACACACACACACACACACACACACACACACACACACACACACACACATATATATATATATATATATATATATATATATATTAGCTATAACCATATATGTATTTATATATATATATATACATATATATAAATTTGAACGAATAGGCATCTGGGGACCTCAAAACAAAAAGTTATCATGGCCTCGGGTTTAAGTCTTACCATGAGACCTACGGTAATAGCTTCTTCCCTATAGGGGAAATTCGCTAAAACTACTAGAAATCCCTGTGGGGAAGGTTCTTAGAATCCAGTGATTGTGAGTGCGGCCACAGAGAAGAAATAAATTTATTTCTTCTTTCTTAGAATTCTTACTTCTGTGGTGCGGCTATGAACAACATAGTAAACCATTGCCCACTGCAAGCTTTTTCGGGAGTAGAGGTAGATCTCTATAATGTCAGTAGGCTCTTAAATGATAGAATCAATTGGACTTGGAAATTGTAGATTCTTCACGATTTATGATTTTAATGAGTAACAAAACATTTTCGTTTTCAATGAAGAAATTGTTTAAATTGCTCTGAAGAGTAATATTTAAATTATTCATAGTTTGGCCAGGTTTCTGCTAAGGAACCTTCCAGTAAATATATAAATATTTAACAGCATTCAGTGAACAACATTTCGATAGCACTAATAATAATCGTTCAATAAAAGTCCAAAATGTTCAATATTTACGATTTTCTATGGGTGAAATGATTGGGATATGGGAAATTCTGCTCACTAAAATCTCTATGTACTTGTTTTCTCTTTAATGAACCATAAATCTTCGATTTAGGATAACCCGTTGATGGGCTTGGAAAGTTATCAATGGTCTTGTGGGAGAAACTACTAGTCGCAGAGACTGGAGACCCCTCTTAGTGATTCAAGAATGCAGATATTTGATCCGATTATGATTTTGATTTCTATTTCTCCAAACTCAGGGGATTCAATAAACCGAAACTCAGATTCAGTTTGGTGGCGCGGCGTCGGTGGTGGGGCGCGGAGCGGCGGAAGCTCCAACCAGCGCCCATTAGACGACACGCTCTCCTGATGAGTGAAAGATCAAAGGCGCCGCCGCTGCCGCTGTCAGTGCGAAATTGTTTGGTAGAAAGCCCGCCGGTGGTCCCCGTTTATCTAACGCTAGGGCTTAGGATAGGACCGAGAGTGTTTGGTGTTTACTCGCGCAAACGCTTTCCAAAGAAAATTTATTCCCAAAGAGTCAGAGCGACCGGTGACCGACTAAACCGCGGTGCTGCAGGCAGGTAGACGGTAGCCGGGAACATAAGTCTCCCGTAACGACCTGCCCTACCCGCGGCCCTTTTGACCCTCGATAAACCCTGATTTATTTTCGGTATTTCAGCACTGTTTATGTTGGGCGCCCCGACCCTTTTAGAAAAAATTTCTGACTTATTACTTCATGAAAACTGGCCCGGAACATCCTCTAACGACTTCTTAGAACCCTTTTATTTCAAGGGGTACAACTTTGAAGATGTTGGTTGATTTTAAAATAAATTACAGAGTGAATTAAAAGTAATTGTCTAATTGATTATGTAAGATTATGAAAAATTAAATTAACGTACTACGTCGTACAATCGAGTTATAAACTTAAAAAGTGTGGATCTTGGCATATGTTAGTAGATATAGAGTATTTAGTATTCGTAAATTGTAATCATGAATTACTTTAAGATAAATAATCATCCAAATTAAAGTGCTTAATGCAATTAGTAGGTATTATAGTCAATGGTATGACGGAGGTTAGTCTGGATGCCGTGTCGGAAGAGGGCGACTGTTGTGAGAAGCAAGTAGAGGAATCGGAAGGAGTATCATGCCGAGTAGGAAGCAGAGGAGTCGGAAGGAGGAGTATCATGCCGTGCCGGTAGCACGGGCAACTGTTATGCGTAGCAAGTATAGGCGTCGGTAGGAGGGTCATGCCGTGCCGGTAGATCGGGTGACTGCTGTGAGTAGCAAGTAGAGGAGCCGGTAGGAGGGTGATGCCGCGCCGGTAGATCGGTGACTGCTGTGAGTAGCAAGTAGAGGAGTCGGTAGGAGGGTCATGCCGTGCCGGTAGATCGGGCGACTGCTGTGAGTAGCAAGTAGAGGAGCCGGTAGGAGGGTCATGCCGCGCCGGTAGATCGGGCGACTGCTGTGAGTAGCAAGTAGAGGAGCCGGTAGGAGGGTCATGCCGCGCCGGTAGATCGGGTGACTGCTGTGAGTAGCAAGTAAGGAGCCGGTAGGAGGGTCATGCCGTGCCGGTAGATCGGGCGACTGCTGTGAGTAGCAAGTAGAGGAGCCGGTAGGAGGGTCATGCCGCGCCGGTAGATCGGGCGACTGCTGTGAGTAGCAAGTAGAGGAGCCGGTAGGAGGGTCATGCCGTGCCGGTAGATCGGGCGACTGCTGTGAGTAGCAAGTAGAGGAGCCGGTAGGAGGGTATGCCGCGCCGGTAGATCGGGCGACTGCTGTGAGTAGCAAGTAGAGGAGCCGGTAGGAGAGTCATGCCGCGCCGGTAGATCGGGCGACTGCTGTGAGTGGCAAGTAGAGGAGCCGGTAGGAGGGTCATGCCGTGCCGGTAGATCGGGCGACTGCTGTGAGTAGCAAGTAGAGGAGCCGGTAGGAGGGTCATGCCGCGCCGGTAGATCGGGCGACTGCTGTGAGTAGCAAGTAGAGGAGCCGGTAGGAGGGTCATGCCGTGCCGGTAGATCGGGCGACTGCTGTGAGTAGCAAGTAGAGGAGCCGGTAGGAGGGTGATGCCGCGCCGGTAGATCGGGCGACTGCTGTGAGTAGCAAGTAGAGGAGCCGGTAGGAGGGTATGCCGCGCCGGTAGATCGGCCGACAGCTGTGAGTACTGTAGCAAGTAGAGGAGCCGGTAGGAGCGTCATGCCGTGCCGGTAGATCGGGCGACTGCTGTGAGTACTGTAGCAAGTAGAGGAGCCGGTAGGAGGGTCATGCCGTGCCGGTAGATCGGGCGACGGATGTGAGTAGCAAGTAGAGGAGCCGGTAGGAGGGTCATGCCGTGCCGGTAGATCGGGCGAATGATGTGAGTAGCAAGTACAGGCGTCGGTAGGAGGGTCATGCCGTGCCGGTAGATTGGGCGACTGCTGTGAGTAGCAAGTAGAGGAGCTGGTAGGAGGGTCATGCCGTGCCGGTAGATCGGGCGACTGATGTGAGTAGCAAGTAGAGGAGCCGATAGGAGGGTCATGCCGTGCCGGTAGATCGGGTGACTGCTGTGAGTAGCAAGTAGAGGAGCCGGTAGGAGGTCATGCCGTGCCGGTAGATCGGGCGACTGCTGTGAGTAGCAAGTAGAGGCGTCGGTAGGAGGGTCATGCCGTGCCGGTAGATCGGGCGACTGCTGTGAGTAGCAAGTAGAGGCGTCGGTAGGAGGGTCATGCCGTGCCGGTAGATCGGGCGACTGCTGTGAGTAGGAAGTAGAGGAGCCGGTAGGAGGGTCATGCCGTGCCGGTAGATCGGGCGATTGCTGTGAGTAGCAAGTAGAGGAGCCGGTAGGAGGGTCATGCCGCGCCGGTAGATTGGGCGACTGCTGTGAGTAGCAAGTACAGGAGCCGGTAGGAGGGTCATGCCGCGCCGGTAGATCGGGCGACTGCTGTGAGTAGCAAGTAGAGGAGCCGGTAGGAGGGTCATGCCGTGCCGGTAGATCGGGCGACTGCTGTGAGTAGCAAGTAGAGGAGCCGGTAGGAGGGTCATGCCGTGCCGGTAGATCGGGCGACTGCTGTGAGTAGCAAGTAGAGGAGCCGGTAGGAGGGTCATGCCGTGCCGGTAGATCGGGCGACTGCTGTGAGTAGCAAGTAGAGGAGCCGGTAGGAGGGTCATGCCGTGCCGGTAGATCGGGCGACTGCTGTGAGTAGCAAGTAGAGGAGCCGGTAGGAGGGTCATGCCGTGCCGGTAGATCAGGCGACTGCTGTGAGTAGCAAGTAGAGGCGTCGGTAGGAGGGTCATGCCGTGCCGGTAGATCGGGCGATATTCCAGTAGATTTATCCGCTGTCACCAGCTCATTAGTGAGCCACACGAATACCTTGTTTTAGGACATCTTCAAACGAGCGCCGACACTATTTCTATTACCCGGTATTTACGAAACGTATAAAATTATAATTTTTCCCGGGTAATTTGGAGAGGCACTCGACGCGGCGCGGCGCCGGCCGGGAATGAATCATCGGCATAATTCCCCGCCATAAGTCACCTGCGTCGCTTCGAAATTAATCGCGGGACGCGGCGGTCCCGTACGGGGTTTCGATATATCTGGCGGTGTCGCGGGCCGCTTTCAACTCGCCGCCCGTTTTGTTCGCCGTCGTTTCCTTCCTCTTTGTTTTTACCCTAGCCTGTTATCGCGTCTTTTCATCGTCTTTACTCTAAAGAGGATTGTATTGAGCTGGTGGCGGCTCACACCGCTGCTTTGTCCGCTGCCGCCCTCGGCCGTGGTTACGACACCTCACACCACCACCGCCACCTTCACACCTCCTTCGACAATGAAGGCGTATCGCTGAGGAATGCCGAGGAATTCAATGGACACCAGTTTTGGCCATTCTATTACTCTATTGTTTGAATAAAAACTAAACATCCTAAGCTCGAGCTGATTTGGTCGTATGGACAATATTGTAACGAATTTTTTTAAGCAATTTACTATATATGTGTTATAATTAAGTATAAATTTAATATTTTGAAATATTCCCGTTATTTATTTAGTTGATTTCCTAAATAAAAACGTTTGAATTGTAGAAGGTCTTTTCTTACAAACATTATTGAACTAAACGTTTTGGAAAGGTCGTAGAGCACATATTTAAGACTTTAAACGAAAGATAATTGTTATAATGCTAATAACCGAAACTCAGTGACAATCATATCCTATATCCTATACTATACGTAATACGAGTAAGTTTTGCTCGCTTGGCTGTTTGGTGGTTGTTTGCAACTCTGATCTGAAAAAATGGGCATACTCGTTTTGTGCACAGTCGTCAAGACAAGAATCTGTCAAATCCATTAGCCGTTTTGCGCACACGGTCAGTGCATACTGCACTAATGGCCCCGACTGCATATTACCAGGTCATGAATCATTACAATCATGTTAGTTATTAATGTACAAGCAAAACAACTTTTTTTAATATTATTAAGTGATGGGAAAATTGAAACTTTTCTAACACAACTAAAGGCTACTGTTTATTGCAAGTGGTGAAAATCGTACATAGAAAATCTAGATTGAAAATATTTAAGAAATACTGAACATAGTTTGTTTTGCTTAGTGGTACTTTTGCATTGTGTTGAGAAGGTAGTGATGAGAGTGGCACGCCTCCAAAATACGTTTGCAGATTTTTTAAATATTTGGTTTTAAAAACTGTATAAATTAAGATATATCAACGTTAAATGCAAAATTCTACTGGCATAGACAAGCAAAAACAGATATAAATTAAGATACATACACCCAAACCGCATTATTTTAAATTCGGGAACTCACCTATCACTGAAACCAGACAAATACCCAAAACAACCCGTGATAATGGTGGCAAAGGAATTTGTAGATTTACTAAGAAGAATGCGGCTGTTAGGATCAACAGCCGTAGGCTTTCATTAGGAGTATTTCTTCTTTGAGAGCATCTAAAGCACATTAATACTTGAATCTAGATCATCCTAAACGTGGTACTACATTCTTGATACATACTCAACATTCTGCATACTCAACACATATTATTGAAAGTAAGTAAAGGATTAGTAGGGTGAAGGGGTTAGTTCTAGCCCGATGAAAAGTGACCGTGTGCGCAAACCGACTCACTCACCGAGGGCCATAAAACTGACCCTCGTCAAAACCTGAACGTGTGCGCAAACCGACTCACTCACCGAGGGCCATAAAACTGACCCTCGACAAAACCTGACCGTGTGCGCAAACCGACTCACTCACCGAGGGCCATAAAACTGACCCTCGTCAAAACCTGAACGTGTGCGCAAACCGACTCACTCACCGAGGGCCATAAAACTGACCCTCGTCAAAACCTGAACGTGTGCGCAAACCGACTCACTCACCGAGGGCCATAAAACTGACCCTCGTCAAAACCTGAACGTGTGCGCAAACCGACTCACTCACCGAGGGCCATAAAACTGACCCTCGTCAAAACCTGACCGTGTGCGCAAACCGACTCACTCACCGAGGGCCATAAAACTGCAAACCGACTCACTCACCGAGGGCCATAAAACTGACCCTCGTCAAAACCTGACCGTGTGCGCAAACCGACTCACTCACCGAGGGCCATAAAACTGACCCTCGTCAAAACCTGAACGTGTGCGCAAACCGACTCACTCACCGAGGGCCATAAAACTGACCCTCGTCAAAACCTGAACGTGTGCGCAAACCGACTCACTCACCGAGGGCCATTAAACTGACCCTCGTCAAAACCTGACCGTGTGCGCAAACCGACTCACTCACCGAGGGCCATACAACTGATCCTCGTCAAAACCTGAACGTGTGCACAAACCGACTCACTCACCGAGGGCCATAAAACTGACCCTCGTCAAAACCTGACCGTGTGCGCAAACTGACTCACTCACCGAGGGCCATACAACTGACCCTCGTCAAAACCTGAACGTGTGCACAAACCGACTCACTCACCGAGGGCCATAAAACTGACCCTCGTCAAAACCTGACCGTGTGCGCAAACCGACTCACTCACCGAGGGCCATAAAACTGACCCTCGTCAAAACCTGAACGTGTGCGCAAACCGACTCACTCACCGAGGGCCATAAAACTGACCCTCGTCAAAACCTGACCGTGTGCGCAAACCGACTCACTCACCGAGGGCCATAAAACTGCAAACCGACTCACTCACCGAGGGCCATAAAACTGACCCTCGTCAAAACCTGACCGTGTGCGCAAACCGACTCACTCACCGAGGGCCATAAAACTGACCCTCGTCAAAACCTGAACGTGTGCGCAAACCGACTCACTCACCGAGGGCTATAAAACTGACCCTCGTCAAAACCTGACCGTGTGCGCAAACCGACTCACTCACCGAGGGCCATAAAACTGCAAACCGACTCACTCACCGAGGGCCATAAAACTGACCCTCGTCAAAACCTGAACGTGTGCGCAAACCGACTCACTCACCGAGGGCCATAAAACTGACCCTCGTCAAAACCTGAACGTGTGCGCAAACCGACTCACTCACCGAGGGCCATAAAACTGACCCTCGTCAAAACCTGAACGTGTGCGCAAACCGACTCACTCACCGAGGGCCATAAAACTGACCCTCGTCAAAACCTGACCGTGTGCGCAAACCGACTCACTCACCGAGGGCCATAAAACTGACCCTCGTCAAAACCTGAACGTGTGCGCAAACCGACTCACTCACCGAGGGCCATAAAACTGACCCTCGTCAAAACCTGAACGTGTGCGCAAACCGACTCACTCACCGAGGGCCATAAAACTGACCCTTGTCAAAACCTGAACGTGTGCGCAAACCGACTCACTTACCGAGGGCCATAAAACTGACCCTCGTCAAAACCTGAACGTGTGCGCAAACCGACTCACTCACCGAGGGCCATAAAACTGACCCTCGTCAAAACCTGAACGTGTGCGCAAACCGACTCACTCACCGAGGGCCATAAAACTGACCCTCGTCAAAACCTGAACGTGTGCGCAAACCGACTCACTCACCGAGGGCCATAAAACTGAACCTCGTCAAAACCTGACCGTGTGCGCAAACCGACTCACTCACCGAGGGCCATAAAACTGCAAACCGACTCACTCACCGAGGGCCATAAAACTGACCCTCGTCAAAACCTGACCGTGTGCGCAAACCGACTCACTCACCGAGGGCCATAAACCTGACCCTCGTCAAAACCTGAACGTGTGCGCAAACCGACTCACTCACCGAGGGCCATAAAACTGACCCTCGTCAAAACCTGAACGTGTGCGCAAACCGACTCACTCACCGAGGGCCATAAAACTGACCCTCGTCAAAACCTGACCGTGTGCGCAAACCGACTCACTCACCGAGGGCCATACAACTGACCCTCGTCAAAACCTGAACGTGTGCACAAACCGACTCACTCACCGAGGGCCATAAAACTGACCCTCGTCAAAACCTGACCGTGTGCGCAAACTGACTCACTCACCGAGGGCCATACAACTGACCCTCGTCAAAACCTGAACGTGTGCACAAACCGACTCACTCACCGAGGGCCATAAAACTGACCCTCGTCAAAACCTGACCGTGTGCGCAAACCGACTCACTCACCGAGGGCCATAAAACTGACCCTCGTCAAAACCTGAACGTGTGCGCAAACCGACTCACTCACCGAGGGCCATAAAACTGACCCTTGTCAAAACCTGAACGTGTGCGCAAACCGACTCACTCACCGAGGGCCATAAAACTGACCCTCGTCAAAACCTGAACGTGTGCGCAAACCGACTAACTCACCGAGGGCCATAAAACTGACCCTCGTCAAAACCTGACCGTGTGCGCAAACCGACTCACTCACCGAGGGCCATAAAACTGCAAACCGACTCTCTCACCGAGGGCCATAAAACTGACCCTCGTCAAAACCTGACCGTGTGCGCAAACCGACTCACTCACCGAGGGCCATAAAACTGACCCTCGTCAAAACCTGAACGTGTGCGCAAACCGACTCACTCACCGAGGGCCATAAAACTGACCCTCGTCAAAACCTGAACGTGTGCGCAAACCGACTCACTCACCGAGGGCCATAAAACTGACCCTCGTCAAAACCTGACCGTGTGCGCAAACCGACTCACTCACCGAGGGCCATACAACTGACCCTCGTCAAAACCTGAACGTGTGCACAAACCGACTCACTCACCGAGGGCCATAAAACTGACCCTCGTCAAAACCTGACCGTGTGCGCAAACTGACTCACTCACCGAGGGCCATACAACTGACCCTCGTCAAAACCTGAACGTGTGCACAAACCGACTCACTCACCGAGGGCCATAAAACTGACCCTCGTCAAAACCTGACCGTGTGCGCAAACCGACTCACTCACCGAGGGCCATAAAACTGACCCTCGTCAAAACCTGACCGTGTGCGCAAACCGACTCACTCACCGAGGGCCATAAAAGTTACCCTCGTCAAAACCTGAACGTGTGCGCAAACCGACTCACTCACCGAGGGCCATAAAACTGACCCTCGTCAAAACCTGACCGTGTGCGCAAACCGACTCACTCACCGAGGGCCATAAAACTGCAAACCGACTCACTCACCGAGGGCCATAAAACTGACCCTCGTCAAAACCTGACCGTGTGCGCAAACCGACTCACTCACCGAGGGCCATAAAACTGACCCTCGTCAAAACCTGAACGTGTGCGCAAACCGACTCACTCACCGAGGTTTATAAAACTGACCCTCGTCAAAACCTGACCGTGTGCGCAAACCGACTCACTCACCGAGGGCCATAAAACTGCAAACCGACTCACTCACCGAGGGCCATAAAACTGACCCTCGTCAAAACCTGAACGTGTGCGCAAACCGACTCACTCACCGAGGGCCATAAAACTGACCCTCGTCAAAACCTGAACGTGTGCGCAAACCGACTCACTCACCGAGGGCCATAAAACTGACCCTCGTCAAAACCTGAACGTGTGCGCAAACCGACTCACTCACCGAGGGCCATAAAACTGACCCTCGTCAAAACCTGAACGTGTGCGCAAACCGACTCACTCACCGAGGGCCATAAAACTGACCCTCGTCAAAACCTGACCGTGTGCGCAAACCGACTCACTCACCGAGGGCCATAAAACTGACCCTCGTCAAAACCTGAACGTGTGCGCAAACCGACTCACTCACCGAGGGCCATAAAACTGACCCTCGTCAAAACCTGAACGTGTGCGCAAACCGACTCACTCACCGAGGGCCATAAAACTGACCCTTGTCAAAACCTGAACGTGTGCGCAAACCGACTCACTTACCGAGGGCCATAAAACTGACCCTCGTCAAAACCTGAACGTGTGCGCAAACCGACTCACTCACCGAGGGCCATAAAACTGACCCTCGTCAAAACCTGAACGTGTGCGCAAACCGACTCACTCACCGAGGGCCATAAAACTGACCCTCGTCAAAACCTGAACGTGTGCGCAAACCGACTCACTCACCGAGGGCCATAAAACTGAACCTCGTCAAAACCTGACCGTGTGCGCAAACCGACTCACTCACCGAGGGCCATAAAACTGCAAACCGACTCACTCACCGAGGGCCATAAAACTGACCCTCGTCAAAACCTGACCGTGTGCGCAAACCGACTCACTCACCGAGGGCCATAAACCTGACCCTCGTCAAAACCTGACCGTGTGCGCAAACCGACTCACTCACCGAGGGCCATAAAACTGACCCTCGTCAAAACCTGAACGTGTGCGCAAACCGACTCACTCACCGAGGGCTATAAAACTGACCCTCGTCAAAACCTGACCGTGTGCGCAAACCGACTCACTCACCGAGGGCCATACAACTGACCCTCGTCAAAACCTGAACGTGTGCACAAACCGACTCACTCACCGAGGGCCATAAAACTGACCCTCGTCAAAACCTGACCGTGTGCGCAAACTGACTCACTCACCGAGGGCCATACAACTGACCCTCGTCAAAACCTGAACGTGTGCACAAACCGACTCACTCACCGAGGGCCATAAAACTGACCCTCGTCAAAACCTGACCGTGTGCGCAAACCGACTCACTCACCGAGGGCCATAAAACTGACCCTCGTCAAAACCTGAACGTGTGCGCAAACCGACTCACTCACCGAGGGCCATAAAACTGACCATTGTCAAAACCTGAACGTGTGCGCAAACCGACTCACTCACCGAGGGCCATAAAACTGACCCTCGTCAAAACCTGAACGTGTGCGCAAACCGACTAACTCACCGAGGGCCATAAAACTGACCCTCGTCAAAACCTGACCGTGTGCGCAAACCGACTCACTCACCGAGGGCCATAAAACTGCAAACCGACTCTCTCACCGAGGGCCATAAAACTGACCCTCGTCAAAACCTGACCGTGTGCGCAAACCGACTCACTCACCGAGGGCCATAAAACTGACCCTCGTCAAAACCTGAACGTGTGCGCAAACCGACTCACTCACCGAGGGCCATAAAACTGACCCTCGTCAAAACCTGAACGTGTGCGCAAACCGACTCACTCACCGAGGGCCATAAAACTGACCCTCGTCAAAACCTGACCGTGTGCGCAAACTGACTCACTCACCGAGGGCCATACAACTGACCCTCGTCAAAACCTGAACGTGTTCACAAACCGACTCACTCACCGAGGGCCATAAAACTGACCCTCGTCAAAACCTGACCGTGTGCGCAAACCGACTCACTCACCGAGGGCCATAAAACTGACCCTCGTCAAAACCTGACCGTGTGCGCAAACCGACTCACTCACCGAGGGCCATAAAAGTTACCCTCGTCAAAACCTGAACGTGTGCGCAAACCGACTCACTCACCGAGGGCCATAAAACTGACCCTCGTCAAAACCTGAACGTGTGCGCAAACCGACTCACTCACCGAGGGCCATAAAACTGACCCTCGTCAAAAACCTGACCGCTGTACGCAAATTGGGTATCCCCGAAAAAACTGCTCCAAAGATATATTTCAAATGCTGGAATTAAGTTATTTCTGAATCAAAAATTGTGTGTTGTAGACAGTTTCCCAGGAAAAATATAATTAAGTAGAAAACCGAATTTGAAAGTTAAACAAAATTAACATTGGATTTATGGAGTTTAAAATCAAAATCGAAATAACCATAAAAGCTGCTTATCATCAATCAGTGAACTGTCAAATTAATACTCATATGTAAAGTATTAACATGGGGTTTCCTGAGAACAGGGACTAAAATCATTGAATTAAGATTACATATAGTGGTCATATCCAAAATGAGCCTAATGTGCATTTAATCAAAATACTATCTGAGGGACATTAATCTATAATAGCAACTGGAGAGACCATAAAACATACAGAAAAGAAGCAAATGAACCTAGGAAATATATTCGTCAGTAGGAGGACGTGATGAAAAATTACTCCAAATGATCTAAATAAACTGTCTGACCTTCCCCGAGCAAAGTTTGGTCCCCCAGGAACTTTATAATTAACGAAACAACGGCCATTTTTATCGATCATGAAGTTGTTCATGATAAGTGTTAAGTTTGAAGAACCCACTTCTCAAACTTTTTCTCCTTGAGTAATTGAACATAAAATGAGGGGAATCCTAGTCTATGTGGTGGATTAAATTACGATAATGGTTTAAAATGAATCAGTTTGTGATAAAAACAAGAAGATAATCCATAGACACAAATAAGAATATGCCTTAGTATTTAAACCGAAAGCAACACTAACATTGGGTTTACTGTATAGCTTTTCGAATCTCTCTAAAGCGGCGAAGGCCCATCGGCTTTTTGGTGCCAGGGTCACAATAATGTCGCCGCCTGTCCGTGCCGAAACTGCCGCGTAATGAACTTCGCATCTAAAATACATTAACGTAGACCCAAATATTTCTAGCAAAAACTCGGGATGACTCGGCGACTCCCGGCGGCGGGAGGCGCGCCTAGCTCGTTTCCGAAATAGCGGGAGAGTTTGAGTTTCAAATTAGTCGGAAATAGTCAATAGTCGGTGAAAAAATATATTCCAGGAACCTATTGGTAAATTAGGTTTCTTTTAGTGGAATCTTCGTTCCAAAAATACCTAAAAGTTTTCTTAATTTTATTTTCAATGGATGCCTCCAAGTTCGAAAACTCATGTATAGACAATGAATTATTAGAGTAAATTGTGTGGCATGTTTTATGTCTTTTTACACAATTGCATAAACTATAATTCAAATTCACAATTTTTTTATTCACGCAAAAAAGCACACAACAATTTACATTAATGAGAAAATTTACATTTTACAAATATGAAAATAGTTCCAAACAGAAAACAAACTCAAACAAACCACTTTTGAGTATACCTAAAACTCAAACAAAACATTATTTTTAATTATTTAATTAGTTTGATTGCGATAAAAATTGCACATCTGCAAAATCTGGCTTTGCCACTAATTATGTTGTAGATTATTATATGCTGAGTGAATTAGGGTTGCAGAATATCCTCATTCCTTGGAATAATTGATGTATTGTATAACCTGTGACACGTTACCTATCTAGCTCCTTACCTATTTCTTACAAACTAGGGGCTTAAAGGGGCCATAGCCCCTAACCCTGCTCCAATACTCTGCAATATCTATTTTTTTGAACTCTTTATATGCCGAGGAAAATAAAAAAATATCAATAGAAACACATGTCAGTTCGTAAATAAAGTAGTCACGTAATTACATGTTTTATTGTAAACAAAGCAGACTTTTTTTTAAATTTCCATGGTTTTCATATGGGGGATGTTTTACGTTATTTATTGTTTGCTGATACATTTTTAGAAATACCGCTATTTTTCCCGAGTCCTTGGGATCAAGACCTTTAATTTAAGCCGTCTCCCATCGTCCTGCGGTTTTCCAAACTCGCACAATTTTGATTTAAAAATTTCAGAATTATATATAAATATGTTAATATCACAAATATAATAATCGTTCGGTTAAATTCCAAATTATCATTATTTACGAATATTGTGTGTTATTTGCGATTTCAAATTCTGCTCGATAAAATCGTTAGGTATTTTGTTGCTCTTTAAAATGAACTATGTACAGTATAATTTAACTATTTCGAGTAGTCGGTTGAGGAGGAACGGAATTTGAAAGTTAACATTGGCCATACGGGAGAAGCAGGGAAAAACGCGAAATGTTACGTGGTTGGAGCCCCCTCTTAAAATTGCGCTACATCATACTACATCATCTACATCATGACCTGATTCATCGTAGTCTATATATTTAATTCCGTAAGCGAATCGGTCCCCACGAAATATCTCTAGATAGGAAGAAGTTAGTTAGATTATGAAGATTCATTTTAAAGCTTGAGGGCCAAGGAGGGTGGGAAAAATATCAGAAATGTCAAAAACTACGTGGGCTACGCCCCACTGGACTTCAAAGATCCAATGATTTTCTTATGGAAATATCAATACAGTGTTTTTATTAATAAGCAAAATGAACTAATGATCAGCTGTGATTATCCACTTACACAAAAACCACATGTTAGGGGCTATAGCCCCTGTAAGCCACTAGTAACATATATTTCTATAACACAAATCCGTTAAACATTTCAAATGTTTAGGAAGCGCTAATTCAGAGATAAATGTGTTGAGTCGCTCACAAAATTGTGCTAGTGCCTTCAATACTGGGTTCCGCATCACGCTGTACACTTGTGTTGAAAAGTTGCCAACTGATTTGAAGGAAACGATTTGAAATTTGATAAGCTGTTTTTTTTATTCAACGCCAAAAGCTTTTTGTTAAGAGCACGCGAATTCTTGGAAAATCAGTTCAAACCATAACATCTGATGTATTTAACTTCTTCAAAACATTTGTCACAGTGTATTTTCAGTTATAAAACAGGAATGTGCATTGTATTTGCATTAACTTTATCTTATGTATTATTATTGAAATTAAAACTATATTGCAGTAGTAGTTGATAATGGGACAAAGCCACAAGTCACACATTGCCCTTCCACATTCTGGCAATATTGACACCTGTATCAGTAAACAAGATCGGGAATTGTCCTTCTTCACCAACTTATAAAACAAGTGTGCAAAGCCAAGGTTCTAACCACAGCGTAATACTATGGTGTGATTTATCCTCACTTAATCTCCGCAGTGCAGGTATGGGATGTGAGATCCCAGTGAATTGACATTGGTGTCCATCAGAGGATAATAGGATCCATAGACGATAAGGGAATTTAAACCTTTATTAGTAAATTAATCAGTGATTCAGAAGATTGATCTCACTCAAAATACAGTGATTTGCAAGATAAAACCACTTAAAGAAGACACATTTAGCCTCTCCGAGCTGAATAATTATTTTGAATGTAACTTTTTAGTTTTGCTAAATGTTTTGGTCGGAAATTTCTTTCAACTACGGTATTTAGTTTTGTTTACCCAAATTACGGTAAGTACTTCATTTTGACAAATTGAGTTACATACCTCCGTCAGCTGTCCAAAATGATGTAAACAGTTTTTCATGTTTCGACACTACACTAAAAGTAGTTTTTGGACTGCTGACGGAGAACACTGCAGTCATAATACTGCAGTTCAAGGGGCTATAATGTGATGAATTTCAAATTACTTCATTTTATGCATATCCATTAAGACCTAAAATATTTGAATTGTCAAACTAGGTTTATGTTACTAAAAGCATGCTAGAATATTTACTGTAACTGTTCATGTAATATGCATTTCATTACACATATGTGCCCCACTTTATCTGTGAAAGGATATGAATTATTAAACCAAAAGGGGTGTGGTACACCATTTGATGTTAGGTGATCCGTATAGTTATTCTCTGTTATAATTATTCTCCGTTCACCAAATACCTCTTCTATACATTTAGTGCATTAACACTGTGCGCTGACCAACAATAATGTAATGTAACAATACACTAGTGATGTGTCAAAACCAAAACTCAAATCTCAAAACCACCTAAACTTTGGAAAAGTTTCGGTTTCGAGATTCGATCGGCGAGTTTCGAGAATCAAAACTCAAAACTGCCGAGATTTTTTGTGTCATTGTTTTTTTAACAGAAATCACGCCCGAGTGTTGATTAATAATGTGAAGGTCAAAAGCCTACTGTCATCGGTCGTCTACCTTCACCTTTTGTGGATTATTGATTTTTTATTTGTGAAAGAACAACTCTAACCAAAGTTTATAATAAAGCTACAAATCACTAGTAGTTCACTAGTAGTTCTGAAACTAATATTTTTCTAGGATACTTTGAGAATGGCAGTAAGTTAACTGGTTTATTTGGAGTGACTGGATTTATTTTTTATAACCATAACCAGGCAAGTAAATAGGATTTTGGAATTTGACTTTCGAGTTTCGAGATTCGATTTTTTAAGTTTTGGTTTCGGTTTCGAGATTTGAAATTTCTGGTTTTGACCATCACTTCAATGCACATGTATAAACATGCTCATTTTTAGAATTTGACGTGTGCTTATGTTTGGTCTGGAATAGTATTCAACATTATAAGCTTCAGTTGAGAGTTGAGATGAGCTTGAGTTGTTCGGTCAATATACATAGACTTCATATGATCTGAAAAAAAGCTTAAAGATGGAACAAATATCATCAGCTAAAGACCAAGGACACAAAATTTGTACTGTAAGTGAACTAACAATAAAATTATTTCAGATGGAGGAATTAATCAAAGAGCTGTCATCAAGAGCACAAATAACTGAAGTAACTTTAGCCGCTATATCAACAAACCATACAGAGCTTTCCAATAAAGTGCCTCCATTACTAGCCAAGTCATCTCTGGATGGAAAATCTCTCAGTTCTAGCCAAGGCAGTTTCCCACAATCGTACTTGAGAGACATGATGACGTAACTAAGCATTCCAGGGATGAAGTTTATTGGAGAAAAAGGCCGGTCCTGGTTACACTCCTGCTTGGGGATCTTTATCCATATCGTTGCTTTACTGGTCAGCTTTGTTCTCATCAAGGATGAAGACGACAACTGGAACAATTCTCCTGTAGTTAAAACAATCCCAAACAACTTAACCTATGTGAATGAAATCCCATTCCCTGTAGTCACAGTGTGTTCTCCTGGTTTCGTTAAAAATGGGTATGATTCGCTGGAAGTATAGAAAAATGCTTGTCGTGTAACAACACTTCTGATTATCATTGTGCATTAAACAAAATGTGTTCTTATGAAGAGAGAGCTGCAGTAGCCATAGCTTCTCTGTTATGTGAGACCGACATCACATCTCTGTAGGAGATGGTTGTTCTACTTGTAAACAATTCCATAAGAGGCAAAGAGTTTTCAATGCACTCAAAAATACCCCCGTCGCAGCAAACCTGAATTTCCAATGGAGATATAAATGTCTTAATACTACATCAAGCCACTTATCAAGTTTCATAAAAATATATTCACAAATAAGCAATATATACAATTTTAATTATTCTCTATAAGAATAACATTGGGGCTGAGTACGCAGGTTTGCTGCAACAAGGAACACAAAAAATGGGTTTTTATGCTAATATCAATATAACTGAAGTAGGTGAAGTCATATACCAGTTTTTATTAATTTATGTTCATAATTAAGGGAGACATAGCATTTAATTATTATCCATAGGAATAACATGAGGATGAGTACGCAGGTTTGCTGCTACATGACCCTTTGGCAAAAAATTATTTTTTTGAGCAAATATCAATAGAACACAACCAGATGAAGCCATATACCAAGTTTCATCATTATACGTTCATAAATAAGCGAGATATACAATTTTTCTTTTCCTCTATAAGAATAACATTAGACAACGTACTGTGTTTAGCACTTTCAATATCTCGGTAACCAATTGACGTAGAGAAATGATCAAAATACCAAATTGTGTGTTTTTTTAAGCTAAATCCAAAGGTGAAAATTAAAATTTGAATATTTCAAAAATTATATGTGAAAAATTCAAAAAACCCATTTTTGGGATACAAAACCCCCCCAAAATACCCCTTTGGGTAGAGCGATCTGGCTGGTTTTCGAACTTAAAGTCATAAATGTTGCTTTACATGTTTATAACAAATTTCATCAAAATCGGATCATTTTTACGAGAGTTATCGTGCTCACGGACACATATATATATACAGTTTTGAACGAATGGTGTTTTTGGGGTCTGGGGACCTCAAAACGAAAAGTTATCATGGTCCCGGGCCTAGGTCTTACCATGCCGACTACGGTAATAACTTCTTCCCTATAGGGGAAATTCGCTAAAAGTATTTCCTCAATGTAACATGGTTATGTTTCAAGATCGAGAAATAAATGGTTTTAATGTGTACCAATATGTTTCTTGGAACATTATTGGTTGTAAAATAAACCTATATCTTAATAATTTCATATCAAGTTTTGGTATGTGCTTTACAATAAATGGTTTGACAGAGAAAGATATTTTCAGGGAAAACACAGTCATTTCTTCTAAGGAAAACACGGGGAGTTCTTCTAATGACATGTTAGATGATTTTGAAACTCAAGCTTTTTATTCCCTTTATAAAGGCAAAGACTTTACGTTAGAAAACATGATTAATTTCAACGGAAACTATGAGACTATACCAGCGTATATTTCTGAAAACCATCAAATCGTTTTTTCTATTCTGGGTAGTCCTAGCGATAGACTCCATGACGAGACTGCCACATTTTGTGGGGTAAAAGGAAATCTTAATGATGCTTATTTTTCAGTTCACACCCCAATTGAAGTTCCTTTTATATTTAATAACGATTTTGAGCTAAATTATGGGGAGGCAAGAGAAATACGAATAATTCCAGAAATGGTAATAACTGAGAAAGACCTGGAGAGCTACAATCCAATGGAGAGAGGTTGTTTCTATTCATATGAAAGAAAGTTGGCCATGTTCAAACATTACAGTGAAAAGAACTGTAAGACAGAGTGCGCAGCCAACTGTACTCTACAACACTGCGATTGTGTCCCGTACTACTTACCTCGGCATAACAGTTCGGTCCGTGTTTGCTTCACTGATTGTATCCAGTCCCTAGAATGTGACCGTAAAGCTTGCATTTGTCTACCGGATTGTTATTCATTATCTTACAACTTTGAAATTGTAAAGCAAACCGGAAATACAAAACAAATAGCATTAGTAAAAATGAGTTATAAAAGAAGTGGTTTCTACGCAACCATCCGAGTCAGCCTCACCAACCTGGCGCAGTTCGTGGCTTACTGTCTCGGGATTGTTGGGGTGTTCAACGGCTTCAGCTTCGTAGTGATCTTTGAGATATTGTACTTTTTTACTTTTAGACTTTGGAATTCTTTAAACTCATACTTTAAGTAAACATCTACTGTATAGAAAGCATGCGGTGTGAAAGTCCAGATTATATTAGAATCTGAGATATCTGTTTCATAATATATTGCACATTTATTACATCGACCTAGTATGAGGTAATTTTGGGCCAAGTTGTTTTAGAATCCCTGAAAAATAAAGTTTTGTAAAACTGCCTTAAATGTAACATTTGTAATCCTGGCCATCGGTCATTGATCCTTACAAGTATGTTTAAGTATATATTGGGATCCTCCTTCCTAGGAATCAGTTTTCAGACCTGTTTCTGTGTAGATCTGCACAAGTTGTGCTCCTGATTTTTTAGTGATTTATCTAGTTTAATGCAAATATGGTGAATTGTAATTTGTACTAGGATGCACAGTTAGCATTACTGAGTGGAGCGGTGTGTTTTGTTTATTTAAATCAGCAAGGGTAACCCAGGTATTTACAATTTAAAATAAATTATTTGAAAGAAAATCATGAAATAATTTTGGGCAAGCTGATAAGAAGGGTACTGATAAGGAAAGGTCCCTTGAACTTTGGATTCTCTATCTCTCTCTCACCTGCTCCAGTTTGACTCAACTCTTATCTGCTCATCTGTCTGACCTTCGGAAGCTCCTACTTCCTTGTTTATGTTTACATGGACCTATATGTTTTGTTTATATTTGAAGATGTTTTGACTGTTTATTGCTCTTGAAATAGAATCAAAATCTTTTTGCTTCATAAGTGTTTTATGCAGATTGCAAATTATTTATTTATTGTTTATTGGTAATTATATAAACAATAATAATTTTTTATATTGATGATTAATTAAAACATGAGTGTGGAGGCAAACAGTAAACTGCCAAAAGGTTGGAAAAGAGAAGAAGTTGTCAGAAAAAAAGGTCTAAGTAAAGGAAAAGTAGATGTATATATAAGATCCCCTCGCGGCAAAATCTTTAGATCGAAAAAAGAATTATCTAAATATATAGAAGAAAAAATTTGGCTTGGAAGATAGAAGACTTTAATTTTTCTGGGAAGATATCTCAGGAAATTAGTATTGTTAGCACAAACGAATGCACAAGCCATGACTCACTTAATTTAGGCCCTACCACAATAAATAATAATATGAACATGGAGAGTAATTGTTCCGACAGTAGCTTAAGTTCTCTATATGATCAGTCTGATTTATCTAATCACTTGGGGGTAATATCAAGTGATTCCAGATTAGAATTTAGTCAAAATAGTACCCCTGACTCTGATGGAAGTAGCTTATTGCCTGTTACAGATAGTCCCCTGACAAACATAGGTGATATTCCAAGCTTATCAAATAAAAATATAAATGACGATATTTCAGACTATGTTATTGATTTGACACAACAGGAGACAAATATTAAGACACAGATTGAATTTCCTTCAGCTGACAACTTGATAAGACCATCCACAAACATGTGTGAAAATACACTTACAGTTTCTGCTTCAGAAACTGCTGTACAGGTCTCATGCACAGTCACCCAGACAGAAACTGAAGGTGCAAAAATGTTGTTAGTCTCTGATGAGCTTCTCAATGTTAAATGGCTCACTGACTTAACTTTGCAACCTTATTTCCAAATGTTGAATGATAGGTTTTTGGAGAAAAAATTAAGCATTATTTTGAACCCTCTTATTGTACATATGATTAAAAATACTGAGGATTTTAATGCTGTGCTGGATCCACACAATGTTAAGGAAAAGAATTACATAATTATGCCGATTAACGACTCTATGAACCTAACACGGGTTAGTGGCTCCCACTGGAGCACACTGATATATGTTAGGTCTGAGCATAAATACATATATTTTGACTCCTCAGCAACCTACAATAGAAGCTCCGCTCTTCAGATTGCAAACAAACTGTCCATTTACCTTAATGGGACTGCAGCGGTGAACTTTGTTGAACTTGATGGACCACAGCAACAAAATGGCAGTGATTGTGGAGTTTTTATGTGCTGGACAGTGGAGTCTCTGGTCCATGATATTATTACCACAGGTTTGATAAATACAGACTTTATTACAAATAAAACACTCTCACAGTCTGACATAATCAAGATGCGTTCTCTTCTCGCCTATGTAGTTTTTAACTTAGACAGAATTAATGATGAAACCATCACCTCACTGATGTTGGTGAAGCAGGGTAAAAATGCATCAAATGAGGGAAAGCAAGTCATGAGGGGCGCAAAGGTCGGCGTAGAACCAAATTTAAATCATATCCATCCAAATCTCACATCCGAAAACCAGAACACAAAAAAGGAAGAGTGGTTCACGGTTAAAGAAACTAAAAAGGGACGAAAAGGAGCAAAAGAAATATGCATGCATGAAAACAGTCCTTTAGAAAATCGCAACAGATACAGTGCGCTGCAGCAGTTGGAGTGTTCGGATAATACAAAAAGTGATATTATAAAAACAACCAATTTTCAAAGAAACGGAAAATGGAAGGATAATAGAACTTTAATGAATAGTGGCAGCCAAGACCAATCTTCTGATCAAGTCAGCTTTAATAAACCAAAACTGTATGTGGTGGGAGACAGCCATGCTTATGACATGACCTCTATATTGACGCCAATATTCCCTGAATATACCGTTACCACATTTTGCTACCCTGGAGCTTACATGATTTTTATGGTTGAACAGCTGTTAGAGCGGGCTAAAAACCTGAAACAGAATGACTTGGTTATTTTAATTGGCGGGACCAATGACACTAATTCCCATCGTTTCAATCAAGCTTTAACAAAGCTGTGTAAATTCGTTAAGACTTGTGGTGCAGAACTTATACTAACTGAGCTGCCTTAGTCTACAACCAAGCTATGAATGATGACAAGTTGTTGGATATAGGGAACTGCAACTCATGCCTCTGGCGCTGGTCCTTGCACAACAATGTTAAGTTTATTATGTTTAGTCATATACTTAACCACAACCTCCATTATGCCAAAAGTGGGATGCATCTAAACAAAAAAGGAAAATTCGTTATTGGTAAATGCTTACGATCTTGGATCAAAAAACCACAGATGGGAAAAACCAAAGAAGAAAACAGTTCAAGAATTCCTTTGTCAAAGAAGGATTCTGGCTTCTTAGACAAGCGAACAGTCAGACAAAAAAACATCTCAAGTGCAATGTCATCAACATTGGACTCAACACACCCACCCACTCAGTCCCAGGAGTTCACATCCACGCCTAGCCTCAAGGAAGCAAACCCAGCTGCAACTATCTCAAGTACCTATGTCAGTGTATTTGAATTGGATATGAATGTGGTGATAAGCAAATACAAAAGTGATAAGGAGGTTGCGTTTGCTCACTCCATCTCTGCAGACCTCAGCTGTCCAAGAAACATGAGCGCTGGTGTGGCTGTAACTTTTAGGAAAGTCTTTGGAAGACCTCGAGTCAAGGACTGCCTTAATAATTACCTGGCTTATCAGAGGATACAAGAAGGGGCCAGCATTTATAGTCTGATCACAAAGCCGGTTTATAATGGCAAACCTACACTCTTGGACTATGATTCTGCTTTTTTGCATTTAACTGAAGATTTCAAAACAAAAGGATTTAAAAAATTGGTTTGTTCTGCTATGGGCTGCGTTAGGGACCAAATCACAATTAATCATTTCATTAAAAACCTATACAAATTTCAAAAGGAAACACAGGCTACTGTTGAAATAATAACCTTCTATCAAAAATCAAAACGAATACTATGGAACGGTATGGATTACCGATACTTTGTGAAACGCCTCCGTAAAATAATTGAAGAACAAAATCTGCAACAAACATCGCAATTGTTGGGTCTCTGAACCTCTCAGCATTGTCTGCAGCCACAGATCCAGTAACATCTGACAGAACGTGGACACCAGGGACCATGGCGCCTTTGGACCCAGCTAGTCAACCATGCTCTACCACACTCCTTCTTCAGAGCCTGCTACAACCGATGACGGCAACAACCCAGAGTCAAGCCCGGAGCAGTGAAGTGGTTAGTGTGAGCGAAGGTGCTGAGAGTGAGAGTGATTTTGTGTATAAGGAGTCAGATGTGATCTCACATAGCCATAGATTAGATGGTTCACTTTTTTTAGAAAATCTAAACTCTTGGCCACCTCTAATAAAAGTGATGTAAATAGCTTCTCCATTCCACCAAAAAACAATAAAAATTCAAGTTGTAATAAACAATATAATGTTAAAATCTTTCATCAAAATATACAACATTTCATGTCAAGAAAATTAGCTTTGGAAATAGTGCTTGATGAGGTGAAACCAGATTTAATTGTGCTGAGTGAGCACAAATTAAACCATGATGAGTTAAAATTTGTCACAGTAAATAATTACTCTGTCATAACTAGTTATTGTCGCCGGTCAAGTGGAGGTGGAGGAGTTATGATTTTAAGTAAGCTGTCAGGGCCATTACAAGTAAAAGAAATTAATATCCCTGAAATTAGCAATTTATGTGCAGAAAAAGAGTTTGAATGTTGTAGCGTTGCCTGCAGAGCTTATAAATTATATTTTGTTTTGGTTGGTTTATACAGAACTCCAGGTACAAGTTATGATACTCCCTTTTTAAACAAGCTAGATGTAGCTTTAAGTTTCTTAAATGTGAAGTATAAAAACATATTACTAGCGGGGGACATCAACATAGATGTTTTACAAATTTATAAAAGAAATTATCTCACCTTTTGCAATATTTTAACTCAGCATAACATGAAGTTCCTGGTAAATTTCCCCACCAGAGTAACATTAGAGTCTGGCAGTGCTATAGATAACATGATCACTAATTTTCCCAATAACAATTTATCAATAGAAGGATTAATAACTGAATTAAGTGACCACGATGCACAGCTTCTGCGGATAAATGGTTTAAATAAAAACACATCTTATAATAATAAATGTATAACCCAGGCTTTTATGAAATTTACTAAAGGAAATATAATGACTTTTAAAAATATGTTGTGTGATGAAAAATGGTTAGAGGTATATAATGCTAATGTAGAGGCCAGGTATGATGTTTTTCATAACATATTAATATATTATTTTGACACATGCTTTCCAGTAGTTAAAAGTAGAGTAAACTTGACAAGTAAAAAGTGGATAACTTCAGATTTGATAAAGGAAAAGAATGAAATTTTAAGTTTAAGTAATACTGTTAGACTAACAAAAAATAAAGCTTTAAAAAAGTATTGAAACAAAGGAAAAAATGTCATGATAAAAAAATGTATTCCACAAAAAGAGAGTTTACTGAGAAATCTATAAAAAAATCTGATAATGTTAGTAAATGTACCTGGAGATTAATTAATAAGGAGATTAAGAATGACTGTCCTTTTATATGTGATAATATTAAATTAGTTTGTAATGGTACTGAATATGTTAAACCAGAAACTGTATGTGAATTGTTTAATAATTACTTTGTTAATGCTGTCGATAATTTAGTATTACCTAACCTGTCACCTAATGGGGAAACTGTTAATACTGAGGAAAATAGACAAAACAAAAAATTTTATTCCAAGCCAGTAACTGAGGATGACCTGATGAAAATTATTTCTTCGCTAAATAATAAATACTCAGTAGGTTATGATGGAATACCAGTGCCAGTTTTGAAACAAGCCCAAAATATGTTGTTAAAACCACTAGTTCATGTAATTAATTCTTCGCTTATTTCAGGAATATTCCCAGATAAACTGAAAATATCAAAAATTGTAACAGTTCATAAAAAAGGAATTAAAACAGACCCTGCAAATTATCGCCCTTTGTCTATTTTACCAGCCATATCTAAAATCTTTGAACGTGTTATGTACTTACAGTTGGCTGATTTCCTTGAAAAGAATAACTTTTTTGACAATGAACAACATGGGTTTAGGGTTGGTAGATCTGTGATAACTGCTGGTATTGACTTTGTTGAAACCATAGTTGATGCTATTGATAGGGGAGATAGTGCTACTGGTATTTTTATGGATCTTACTAGAGCCTTTGATAGCGTATCGCATATAATCTTACTAAAATCCTTAAAAAACCTTGGAATTGTGGGAGTTCCATTAAATTGGTTTGAATCTTATGTTTCTAACAGACAGCAGTATGTGGAATTAAGGTATGTTACCAAACAAAATCAAATTCGTTATACAAAATCTTCACTATCGACATTGAGGCATGGAGTGCCACAGGGGTCAATTTTAGGACCTATTCTTTTCCTCTGTTACCTGAAAGGTTTGCCGTCCATTATACCTGGTAATCAGAGTAAAATGTGTCTTTATGCAGATGATTCCAACTTAATAGTTACAGGTAAAACAGTAGACGAAGTGGAAATATTAGCTAATAATGACCTTTGTTTAATTAATAAATATTTCTCAGGTAAAAACTTGTTACTAAATTCTGATAAGACAAACACTATATCATTTCACACAATTCAGCGCAGAATAAAACCAAGGCCAAATATCACTATAAAAAATCATAAAATCTCTCAGTCTAAAAAAACAAAATTTTTGGGATTGGTATTGGATGAAAACTTAACTTGGAACAACCATATAGGAATGCTGCATAAAAAGATTTCTTCGGGGTTATATGCTCTCACAGCTATGTCCAGATATTGCACAATAGAAAAACTGAAAATGATTTATTATGCGCATGTTCACTCACACATTTCTTTTGGAATTGTTTTGTATGGTGCAACAAGTAACAAAAATTTATCAAGTATCTTAAAATTGCAAAAAAAAGCAGTGAGAATAATTATGAATTTGAAAAAGAGGGATTCGGTAAAAGAAGTCTTTTCAAGTTTGGGAATACTGACAATTTACAGCTTGTACATCCTTGAGACAATCATGTTTGTAAGGTGCAATGGTGACAGGTTAACTAGTTTAGGGTCAAGCCATAGTTATAATACACGAAATAGAAACCTGTTAGTCATTCAAAAGCATTCTACAGAATTATATTTTAAAAAGCCAAGCTCTGCAGGTATAAAATTCATAAAACATGTCCCCAAAAATCTTCTTTCAATAAAAGATAATTCTAAGTTTAGGAAGCACTTAAAAAATTACTTAACAGAAAAAGCAATATATTCATTTAACGAGTTTACTGAGGTTTTTTAAGTTATTTTGTTGTTTGTTGTAATAGATTTAAGATTTACGTAGTAGATATCATAAATCCTACGTATTATGACGCCATTCTACATTTGTATGACTTGTACTTGACAATTTGTACAAATTTTATGAATAAAGTGAATTTGAATTGAATTGAATTGAATTGAATTGAATAGGACACCTTATAACAGAACTCATCAATAAAAATTAAAGGAAAAAAAAAGTTCATCAATAATGTATTTTATATTATCCAACAAAATGTTTTAAAAAAGGGAACAAACCAATATTCGGCGTTTCATTTTCTAAATTGACTCAAGAAATTAGAACCAAAAATACTTTTACTACATCCACATTCCTTCAGAAGAGTGTAAAAAAATTAAGAGTATTATTTATAGATTTCCTGTTAAACAATGGACCAATCCCGACTTGTTTATACTCGTCATTAGACTCATTATTACTCACTGAATTTATACATTTATATCAATGTAATTTTTTTAATAACTGACATTGTGATCATTGTGAACATACTTCTATTTGTAAACTACAATTTTAACTTGAAATAAAGCCATTTTAACCTTTCCATTATCTTCCATTTATGGAATGAATGAACGGCTTCAGCAGAATGAATGAATGAATAAATACAACTTTAAGAACTCGTCAGCTCGTCTAAAAAGGTATAAATTATTCATTTATATTACATTTCAGCAGTTATTTTACTTTCATAAATCAAAACTGTCTAACTAATAGTGTCTCAAAAATCACTCGAATGTACAGGCCAGACAGGTTTCATGTGACCGGTGGGTCTAGGATGCGACGGTAGAGTGGTGGGCATAGGCGGAATTCGGGGGTGGCAAGGGGGGCAGTTGTCCCCCAATAATTTGGAGGAAATATTATTGTAATTTATGAAAAATCACAACGATCAAGATCACGAGCATTTTCGCCCCTCCAATCAAAATACTGAAATTACGCTTATGGTGGTGGGGGGACCATCCGGGCCAGTGTGTTTTGAGCCGCGGCCGTGGCAACTTCCATAAGCGTTAGTTGCTGGTTACTCACTTCCCCTCTGCCGCAGCGCAGCGATGCGCGCCCCACCAATCCAGTTGCTCCAAACTCACCTCTCACGTGATCCTGACGGCCTGTACTCGTAGTTTGATAAAAGGGCATATTTAAGATAAATTGTAAAACATTAATTTAGTGCAAATATTGAAGATTATAGGGGAGTAGGAGGGCTAAAAAAGCAAAAACTAATGACATAATTTATATAAGGTCCCTTCAAAACTAATATAAAAACCTATTTAATTTAAGAAGGAAGCAAGTGATGTAAGAATCCAGGGATCTGCCAGTTTCATAGGATACAAAAAATTATAAGCAACATACACAATTTTACATTTTATTTTGAACAGTAAAACGCATATTGTTAAGAAATAGTTTGTACTAAAAACTAAAATTTACATTAATGACACAGAACCTTACAATTACTCTAAAAAATTAACAAAACTATTTAACAATCCATAAAACAGTGAAGACATTAATTATGTTAAAAGAGCTTAAATAAATAAACAATGAGGAGTTTTACTTAAAATTAAAATATAAAAATAATACTAATATGTATTTCTTAAGGTGAAAACTTATGTTTGTTTCTTCCATAATATGTTTTAAAAGTTGTACGCAACAATTCATGGGTTTAGAAAGGAAAGTGATTTGGTAACATTATAAATATTGTATCCACAATAAATGTTTTTATTACTTTTTACATAGTATGCTATATTACAGTTATAACAAAATTTTACCACCTAATATATAATAATCATTTCACAATAGTGGAATCTGAATTCATTAAAGTTTATAAACTACATCCATACTAGCAATGTTATAACCGGTATCAGGTAAATTCATATTAAGTTATGTATGTTGTACCCTTATATAAATTAACTTTCAAATTAATTTAATTTGTTATCGTATTTGTCAAAACTAACAGGTCAAAGTTTTGATATA
Source organism: Allygus modestus (assembly GCA_963675035.1). NCBI lineage: Eukaryota > Metazoa > Arthropoda > Insecta > Hemiptera > Cicadellidae > Allygus > Allygus modestus. The sequence continues at coordinate 15,900,752 of OY776116.1, forward strand.
TTTTTAACAGAATTACAATTTTAATTAGTATTTATTATTTACCATTTTTTAGTTAGCATATTTAGCAATAACTTCCCTCGAGGCTTTAGAAGATTTTCCTAACCTCTATATTTGAAAATATACAAGTAATATGAGCATCAAGCAGTTAGAGGCATCTACCTAGGATGACGTCCCGTTATATCAAGTTTCCAAGAGCGTTCTGTCAGTTTTGAAATTTTATGTTTTTTTATAAATAAAAATTGACAGATTTCCGGACTATAGGCGTGCGCACGGTAGCCACAACGAGGGCTTGAGGGGGGCGCCAAAATTGATGAAGAAGTAAATGTTTAGATTAAGGTATTTTCAAAAAAATAAGTTTAATGTAAGAAATAAGTACAAAATAATATGTACTGTTTTGCTTAAATAGTAAGAAATACTGGGACTGGGAGTATTATTGTAACACAGTTAGGTAGTATTTACAATTGCAAATTCAATTCATATCAACGTCCAAAACAAGAACTGTCATCTTACCTCTCCCGTGATGATCGACAGATTTCTTGGAAACCTCGTTGTAAACCAAGTGCTGGGTGTAAGTAGAATACCAATACCAATACCCCTTCGCCGTCCTTTTATTCAGGAAAAGTAAATGACATAATGGTTTAAATTTGGAGTATATATAGAAATAGTATTTTAATATCACTGTTTATTTTTACTTTACTTTTCACTTTGAGCGCAATGGGAAAATGAATACAAATATCAATATAAATAATAATTTCATCGCTATCATCAGTTAGATTTAGTACACCCAAGTATATTTTTTCTGAGAAAATATCAATTCTGTGATGATATCTTTTTGTATTTTATTTTATTTTTTAAGTGCTTGGTACCATTGATTAATACATCCTACAGATTCCGTAGGATGTATAATCAATGGTGGTACTATACTTCAGTTGATTGCTAATTGTTATATTGTTTTAAAAACCTTTAAGATACACTCGTTTACCGAGAAATCGGAGTGACGTGCAAGCGCCCGGCCTGAGCGTAATCTAGATTTTTTGTTTAATATAATACAAAACCTGTAACATTATAATATTTTATAAACTAAATACACCAGTGCAGATTTAATATTGCATCGAATAAGGGTTAGCACATAGGTATTTGTGTCAAGGAGCAGTCAACTATTAGATTACCTACAATAATTGACATATTCTATTATTTGGCAGATAAATAAGTTCTTAGAGCAGCTAGATGGGGGAGCGCATTTTTAGAATCCGGCACCCACGCTGACCGGACTCTGCGCATGCCTATTGTCCAGACACTTACCTTCAATTTTCCTTTCCTTGCCAGACAGGCAAAATGAGTAAAAAAATTGTCGTCTGGAACATCATGGGTCAATGGTGCAGTTTGGCCCCGTAGGACTACTGATCGTACTTTTATTCTAGTTTGGCCCGATAGAAATACAGTAAAACCTCGATCAACCGTCACTCTTTTAACCAACACTCTTTTATCCGACGCCCTTCTTTGAGAATTTTACGAGAGTGCCTGAGCGTCTGTACGAGCTATTATGTTATTTCTAACAACATAAATACTTATCTACTGGGAAGAATTGTCCTTTTGTAGGCAGTTATATTTTCATTTCTTTCCCAGTCTATATTTTTACTTTAGTTATTATAAATTACACGGTACAAGTTTGTATAGTGATGTTTCTATTATCCGTCTATTCAGTTATCCATCACAGTCCCGGTAAGGTGACGGCTATTAGAGGTTCCACTGTATAGCCATCCAGCAATTAGTTCAAAATGCACCTTTTTTCTCCAGTTAACACCACAATGTTTCTACTCATGGTAAGTCCTACTTTCCCGGGAGGTCCAGGTCAGGCGTCCAGTCAGTGATGCGCGCTGGGGTCCTCTGGTGCGACTTGTTGTTGGGGAACATATCCAGCTGCAGGAAGGAGCCCTGGAGACTGTCCTTGGGGGACCCCGATGGCATGAGCCGCACTGGCTTGGTCGTCCCGTGGCATCTGATGGCGAACTTGAGCTCCAGCATGAACGCCTCCCATGGGGATATCTGGTAGACATCAGAAATGTTACATCATCACCAATGTGTAAAGGTTAAGAGTGAGCTCCCGTCTTGAAACGTTTAGCATTTATACCTGCTTCTTCCAAAAAGTCAATGTTATCTTAAAGCCCGTTCATCCTTAACCGGTTATCCGATATTGTTGATAGGGTCCATTTTAAACACCAAAATGTTGCTATCTATATCTATAACTATGAAAAACCAATCATCCCCCAGGAAACCGATCACACCTACAACCACAAAATTTGACACCTATATAATCTTTCCATATTGTAGGTACAGTAAAACCTCGATAGTTCGACACTTTGTGGACTAAAGGGGTGTCGAACTATCAAAATTTCAAACTATAGGGAGTATATGGAACATTTTAACACAGGGAGTATTATGAGCAATAAATAATAGCGTACCTATCACGAAAGAATCAAAAATGTGTTTAATTCCTGCAGCTTCTCGAGCAAACTGACTTGACCTACTTACTGGGATGGGTGGGGTGGGGATGGGTGGATAGGACGAGGTAGGGGGTAGGAAGAATAAGTTATTTATAGAAAAGGCGGTAGCGCACGTTCGCAAAAGCAATAAGCGGGCTCCCATCACTGACCGGCGAACCCGTCCAGGACACAATTGGTCGCCGCTACTGTCATGTCATGTCGTCACGGCCCGTGTCGAAGTATACAGACTGTCGAACTATCGAGTTTCGAACTAACGAAGTTCTACTGTAACCACTAAGAAAGATTTTATCAAATTCCCATAGGATCTGCCCCATGGGGAGTCAAAGTACCAATCCAATGTTATTCATATGGACATTCACTCTGGTTTGAGCTGATGAAAATTCAAACTGCTGATCATGATTTGTAGTAGTTCCACGGGTTAACCACAGAATGCAGCACACACCAGGTTTTATTCCCGGGTAAAACCAGGTACGATGGCAGCTAGTCACAAATAATAATCATTCAATAAAATTCCAAAGTTTTCAATATTTACGGGTGAACTCTTAGTAACATAAAAATTCTGTATACTTAAATCACTAGGTATTTTTGCTATATAAAATTAGCCATAAAACCAAAATTTCGGATTATTCATTGAGAGGGGACGGTATTTGAAAGTTAGCGTTATGGGAAAAACAGGCGGAAGGAGGTGACTGAAACCCCCTTATTAAGAAAAAACTACAAACATTTCATTATGTTTTTAATCAAACTAGCAAATCCAGCTGCTCGAATTCGAGCAGTTTAAATTGTGATGAAATTCCAGAAGTTAGCTTAAAACAGCTGATCATGCTTTTGTACTGTGTTTTGTTACCTTCAACAGTTGTCAAATTCTCAAATTTAATGATTACTGTCCTTACATAAGATTTAAATTGCAACTTTCGAAGGGCTGTGGAGCGTAGCTCCAAGAACAAAGGTGAATGCTGAGGAAATTTGGTAAATCTACACAATATCCTAATTTTACAAATAAATCTTGCAAATCGGTCCAATAGTCACTGAGAAGATAGTGTTTCAACTTTATCTTACTATATAGGATAGTAGAATAAATATTACCTTTTCGTTAACAGCGACCTTTCGCACGTTCCAGAGGAACTCCATAATGGCCACGATGAAGGACAGAGCGCAGCCACCAAGCAGCACAATGAACACTCCACCCACGTTCTCCATGTCAAACTCATTGCTGGGTGTCGACGATGACAGGAATTTCTGTAAAAGAACACTGAGGTTGAGTTATCAAGAGTTTTGAGCAGGCTCCAGTCCTTTGTTTCTACCTGCTTTTCCATTAAGTCCAATATTAGTGAATTTCCTATGGAAAGTGAACTATTAGCATGACCCGCACGGTGAAACTTAAGCCCGGGACCACCATAGAAGTTCCTAACGTGACCCCCTGAACACGTTTTGGGGGGTCGTTCAAAATTTTATATATATATATATATATATATGTGTATGCACACTAGCGGTCACATTTTTTGTCCGATCTACTTCAAATTTGGTAGGGACGTTCCTTTCTATAATCTGTTGGACAAGTTCGTTGGATAAAACAATCGGAAAACTCTAAACCCCTTTTTTGGGGATTAAACTTTCAAATTTTGAGTTTTTCTCAAAAAGGGTCAGAAAAGCCCCAGATGTGAAATTAACACATGTCAAAAGATGGACATTACTGTGGCGGAACTTTTAAGCCCTCTCTCGTCATTCTAGCATAAATATTTACCGAGTTATTAAAGAAAATGTGTATCGACGAAACACAGTACGTTGTCTTATGGGGGTTTTACATTAGAAAAGCCAAATATTCATTTGTTGGTGTACTTTTATCATCCCCAACAACCTCACGCCTACTTTAAAGCCTGACTAGACCTTCTCCTAACCTAATAATGCGCAAATTTGTATTACCAGCATTGCAGGTAAATAGAACCAGAAGCATCAGAACAGCCAAAAAATGAATATTTTCAGATTTGAATAAAAATTGGAATAAATGTATGTTTTTAACTGATTTTGAGTTTTTATAGTTTTTTATATGGAAATTCACTTCCCTCACGTCAGCGTGCTGCGTGCGAACTCGTTAACTTTCAAATCCTGTCCCTCTCCTCCAATGGATTATCCAAAATTGTTGATTATGTGGCTTAATTTATAGAGCAAAAAGTACCTAGCAATTTTAGAGAGCAGAAAATTGTTGCTTGACTTGGTATATAAGTGCCTTGGTATCTAATTATTTGGGCCATCACTAAAACTGCTAAGCCTCTCACCAGCCATTGTTAGCTCTCAAATATAGCAGGGTAAATAGAATTGAGTGTGTCAAAAAAGTTTAAACCCTGGAGTAATAAATCCACTTTAAGACCTAAGTTTACCTAAAAGAAAGAAATGGCGCTTTCAATATTGTTTTCTAAGAAAAGATAAATCCTCACTCCCCCCCAAAATTGTCATGTCCAATGAGAATATGTGTAGCATATTCAGATTCAAAGTAATTCATTTCTCGGGAAGCTGAATGACACAATCCAACCTTATTGGATTTGCAGAACAAATATCATCTAGTGAAGGGTAACGAAGCGTTTGAAGTGTCTCATAATCTGAGACTCCCACAAGATCAATCCTTCATAAACTCATAACAACTTTTTGAAGATTTGAAAGTGATCAGTTGCGATTTGTCACTGGGCTATTAGTTAATGATGATACATTCTAAGGAACGATCGACCATAATTATTAGTAACAAGACAAGGATTTGGACCATTCCCATCAAAACATTAAAAAATAACGCTGGTATTTACAGTCACAAACGAGTGTGAATGAGAACCAAAAGAGTATCAAATACCAAGAATCTTTGTACCTTATATAAACCTGTGAATTACTTCATATTGTAATGCCACCGCAATAATCCGGGTTGTTAAATATAAACTTTAAACAAACAAAAACGGGTTTTAATAACCAAATAACCTTTTTGAGTGCTAACATCACCAATCCGGCCAGTATGAATACTCCTTTCAATATGGTTCTGAATGAAACTACAACATATTAATACAGAAAGATTTCAGTGTCATCAACACTATTAACTGATCTCATGACCATAAGTGATTTCTTCATTCTAATATTTGCAAACAACTTTTTCATACATACTATTTTTGCTTTACATTACTATAATGACTTATGATACAAGGCGAGCCACAAATTCTCACTTCACAGTTGGTGTTGTTTGGTTTCCAAGCCTCCCACCAATGCTTCTTCAGCTCTCTCAGTTTTCCAGATTCTTGGAGTTTCAGAACAGACCCACTGATTGCCGTGCGATACGGCGAGTCTGAAAGTGAGAGCACCATCTTAATGGAGATTGGAAATTAAAAATGTTATTCAAATCTATAAAACACAATCTATACTCTGATTCACGTCCACCGTGCAGTACAGGTTTTATGGAAGATGGCCATTTACTACCTGAGCTGAGTACATTGTTGGTGTTGTTATGTGGGTTGCATCAACTGTCTTCGCGATCTCGTGAAGGCGCTCAAGTAAATGTTTTCTGGACAGCTAATACAACTTGAATTGCCATTTGAAATGCATTGCTTATGGGTGCAACGTTATACTGCATAGTGAACGTGTCACGGAGTATAGGAGCAACATTAATGTTAAAGAAAGTGGCTTAATAGGTTTATTTCCTAGATATATATATACTAGTAGGGGCTATATTCCTTAATATTTGGTCTGTGTATGTGTATATTCTATTTACTGTTTACATGCTGAGGAAAATAAATCAATATGAAAGTACTAATGAAAGTTGGTACATAAATAGTTCAAAAACTTAAATCACATTATAATTAATTACAGATGATCATTAACTCATTTTAAAGTTTTTACAAAGGTTTTTGTACTTTAAGGATATTTTTAAGGGAACATAAGGGCAAACATAAAAAATCAAGCTCCATTGGGTTCTTCCCCAAAGAATTTTCTCTGAATGTTCAAAGTTTCAGCCTTCAAGGTTGTACAACAGCTTTAGAAACTTGCGCAAAGACTCAGATTTACCATTTTTTCCTTACCCAATTATGTATTAGGATTACAAAATAGATTACTGGAGTGTAAACGAGAGCAACACCCATTAAAAAAAATCAATGGCAATTATTGTGATTATTTTCTGTTACCAATAAATGAACAACGATTAAATCATTTAGTCCTAAATTACACTGCTCGTAATTCAAGAATATATTAAAAACAAGATTTTCGTTTAGAACACTATACAGGGCGTAAATCACAGCTTATATGGTTCACCAAAATTTTTCTCCTTCTGGAGTTAGTAGAGTTGTTATAAAACTTTGATTTAGCAGACTTTTTAATTTCAAAGAAGAAGTATTTAACCAAGCATTGGCTCACAAGCCAATAATAAACTTCCTTTGGTTGGCCAGTGGCTTTCAAACTTTCTACTGAGGACTTTATAGTTGAGGCAGGGAATAAACTCTTTTTAACATGATCAGTGATGACTGATAGCTCGAGTTGGATGAGAGACTTGAAATGGGAACTTTTTTACCTTCAACTTCAACACGAAGTACAACCCAACTAAATTCTTGTCAACCAAATCCTCACATTTCTCACTGACCTGAAGGCATCGCTATGCCATAGCCCTTGGAGTCCAGAGTGCTGCCTATCTGCATGAGGTCGCAGTACTGTTCCATCTGGAACTCTATGGTGGTAGACTCCATGAAGAAGGCGTAACCTCTGTTCTTAGCCTTCCTCACTCGGTCCACTCCCTCGTTGTTGTCCTTGACAAACACTGACGGAGTCGATGACTGCATCACGCTCCACATCTTCTGGTACAAGCTGTCGTTACTGTCCTGAAATTTGGTATTGAACACTTGTAATTATCAGGATTTAATGATTTAATTTTTGGTTGTAATACTATTTCGTAGTTATGTTTATACTGTTACCATTTTTATATTATCAAGCTATATGTATTCACCATTTTTAAAATGTGGTTAAATTTGCTAGGGGTTGAAGTGGTTAGGGTGCACGCTTCATAATCTGAAGTTCGCCAGATAGATCCTGAGCAAAATCAAAAAATTTGGTGTAGGTTCAAAATTGATTACAGCTGCCATTGGTCATTGGGCCATTGATTAATGATCCTGGCTACAGAATCAGTCGGGCCTAATAACAAGGCATTCCACCCATTCTACACTCATCATTCATTCATATTCACTTTAAAATAGGTACCGGTACACCATAGTTGGGACGGCATATTATACAGTGATTAAGGGGGACTCCAGTCTCTTATTCTACCTGCTTCTCCCATCAGACCAATGTTAAATTTCATATCCTGTCCATCAACAAAAACTTTTTCGAAATTGTTGATTTGTGGCTAGTTTTAAAGGGCAAAAAAATACCTAGCGATTTCAATATAGCAGAATTTCAATATCACAAATAACAATCGTTCAATAAAATTACAAAGTATTCAATATTTTGCAAGAGTTGGTAACAGTGGTTTGGCTCACCCTGAAGAAGTTAGCGCTGGATCCGCCCGACATGACTCCATACTTGACCTTGTTCTGGTTGGCCAGGTCCTCAGCACTGTCTATGGAGTCGTCCATCTTCTGCTGGGTAATGAAGGCAGCCAGGTTGGCCGTGTAGGACGAGATCATGATGAGTGTGAAGAACCACCACATCCCCGCCACTATCCGCGTGGACACGGCTCTGCCACACACACGTGATTAGGCGAGCTCTTACGATAGACAAATGTTCATGTTTTCTTATACTTTAATTTGTCAATGCGAGTGACATTTTTGTTAAGAGTGCATTACAAATCATGGGAAAGCGATCCAAACCCTTCAAATTTCTGTGGACATCTCAGGATTTGAACCTGTGACCCCTTGAACCGATGTTCAAGAGGATAATCCCGTTGGATGCGAGATGCCAAACATTCTACTCGGAGATTGCTTGATGGCCAGCTGGTAAGCGAATGAGGGGAAGTTACCCCCTCCATGATCCTTTCTTACTTATGCCAAAGGACAAAGTGACTTCATTTGTTAGTGAATTTCCTTTGGAAAGTGAACTATTAGCAATACCCGCACGGTGAAACTTAAGCCCGGGACCACCATACAAGTTCCTAACGTGACCCCCTGAACATGTTTTGGGGGGTCGTTCAAAATTATTTATATATATATATATATATATATATATATATATATATATATGTATAGACACATATATATATATGTGTTTGCACTCTAGCGGTCACATTTTTTGTCCGATTTACTTCAAATTTGGTAGGGACGTTCCTTTCTGTAATCAGCTGGACAAGTTCGTTGGGCAAAACAATCAGAAAACTCTAAACCCCTTTTTTGGGGGATTAATCTTTCAAATTTTGAGGTTTTGGGCCCAAAAAGGTTCATAAAAGCTCCAGATGTAAGAAAAATACATGTAAAAAGATGGGAATTAGAGAGGCAAAAGTTTTAAGCCCTCTCTCGTCATTCTAACATAATTATTTACCGAGTTATTAAAGAAAATGTGTATCGACTAAAGACAGTACGTTGTCTTATGGGGGTTTTACACTAGAAAAGCCTGTTACTCCTTTGTTAGAGTACTTTTATCATCCCCAGCAACCTCATGCCTACTTTCAAGCCTGTCTGGACCTTCTCCTAACCTTATAATGCGCAAAATTGTATTCCCAGCTTTGCAAGTAAATGAAACCAGGAGTATCAGAACAGCCAAAAAATCAATGTTTTCAGATTTCAATAAAAATTGGACAAATGTATGTTTTTACACTTATTTTGAGTTTTACAAGTTTTTATGTGGAAATTCACTTCCCTCACATCAGCGTGCTGCGTGCGAACTCGTTTTTTATTTCAAGGTTTTACCACAGCTGATTATTAAACACCATTCCATTTCATTGATAAATTCTTGATAGGCTTTGTCAAAAGACATTGCATGAAACAGTGCAATAAATCTTTATTTTTTGCAGGCCCAAACCCCAAATAAACAAATAAAATTTGATATTTACAAAAATACTGAAGTATTTCAGACCTCTTTTGTACTTGCAGTGTCAATATAAAGTTCATATATAGTTCATCTAATAACTGTGGTGATCTAAAGACAATGAGTTGTTACAGAATGCTAGTCACATGGTCAACAGACAGTGGCAATGGTTGTGTGAACCAGAATCAGGCCAGGCTGTCTGTGAAGACATTGAACAATTGTACTTTCGGTGCCGGTAATAACGTTTGTACCTAAGGGTGGTTTAATCCTTATAGAGGTAGGGATATCCAAAATAATCCTTAGAAAAGGAGTTTCTTCGGCATTAGTATTTCTCTCAACATGAGAAAACATTCTTAGTACCCCAGGGATAGCCAGGATAATTAATTCAAAATGTTCTAGTTTGATAGCCTACAGTTTTCTAAACATGTTTGATCACTTAAATTTAAAATTTCTTAAAAAATAAATAAATATTACTTAACAAACTTACTTCAGTCAGGTTTTTTGCATGCATTTTAAAAACATGCTTTAATTAGTAAAAAACTAAAAAACGATACATTTTTCAAAGAACAACATGCAGATAATGTTTTAACAGTTTATTTTACATAGATCACTCATATATAGGGGAACTTCATTCCATACAACATTGGAATTGGGTTTTGAAATATGAATAAAATACTTACATTCAATTGAAGTGGTACTGATTGACTGAATGTTTAAATAATTGCTCTGATAAATGCAACAAAAACAAATAATTGATTATTTTATTTTCTAACTTACACCTAGTTCAATTCTTTATCAATTTCAAAATATAACAATGGTAGTTTTTATTGTAAACACAAATATTATGCAAACAAGACAAATGTTTAACACTATAACTTTTATTGTTTCACTTCAACTATTTAAAAGACAGTCTAGAACAGTAAAAATAATTAATATGTACTTTAAATGTTTGCATGGTTCTATTCACAACTGCATGTTTTAACTTTTCATTGCAAGATAGTGACCCTCTTCCACTATGTGTAACAAAATAAAATTTATAATTTTTTCTTCTAGGTTCTAGTGATTAACTATATCTCTATTAGGTAAAATATTTTATTTTAGTTCCCAAAAAGGCTAAAATACATCACAATTAAATAAATTATGTACTTTTATTTGGACCTAAATCCAAAATTATTTCATTTTAGCAAAAAATATAAATTCTACACACTGATGTGTCAAGATAATTTTCCAAAAATTAATTATTACTCAAAAATAAAAAATAATTGTTTTAACATTTTTTTAGTTAAATGCTGAAATTTAGCTAGTAAGCTTAAAAACTACTTTACTTAAAACTTGTTTGAGATAAAAATCAATGCTCTTTTTAGAAATTTATCTTGAGGTCATTAAATTATTTACTATTTACAATTTTAAAAAATATATTTAATCAGCTATTCAAAAATTTTCTAAAAGGGTTTTCTTTAATTTTTAGTCAGATTTTTACTATTAGCGAGTTTATTAATGATTAAAGTAACACATTTTTAGAATGAGTGGCTATCTACCTCTAATCTACAGGCGGCTACGTAATCAAATATCTTACTGGGGGGCAATGTCCGATCCCTGCTGCATGAGCGACCCGCAGTTGTGCCATATTAAATTGTTCATTGTCAAAGTGTTTTCTAGGAATTCGGGACTCTCCTTGCAGGGGTGGGGGTTTTTCCACTCTGAAGGTGTGATCCTGCGAACAGTTATTGTTAGGAAGGTGTCTTTCAGAGTTGAGCTGCCAGATAGTCATGAAAGAAGGTTCAAAGGTTTCGATACACGTTAGAACATTGTTAACAGGATTGGCAAAAGAGTCAAAGGAAATACTGACAATGTTGTATATTGTGTGGCTATTAGTCAATTTACAGGACATTTTTCATAAATCGATGTTGTGTATTGATCCCGGCTAGTTCAAGTAGAAAAAGATAATTATTTTTGAATTGAAATTTTACAAGTACAACAATGAACAATATAGTTTCAAAAATAAATTTAAATTGAGATTTTTTCAATTTAAATTTTAATACAAGCTCCATTCGGATAAAATTGTATTCATTTAGTTAGATTAATGTTTATTATAACAAAGTGTAAAGATGAAAGTAATTTGTTGACCTCCTCAGCAGTTAAAAAAAGCATTTTACTGCGAAATAAAACTGGAATTAAACGAGCAAACGTCATAAGGAATTATATACAAGGGTGTTGTACTGTACAGCAGTGAACGGAAGCAGATAGATGCCATGCAATGGGACAAGCGAACATGCATGCACCACCTCTCACATCCTTACTTGGGCAACAGGTCACAGCCCTGCGTGGTCAGAGAACCAATGGAAAACCATAAGCAATTGGTTAGATCGAAAGTAAGTTCCAATTCTTCAGGGTCGGAGTTGCAGGGGTGGGGGTTCTCCCACTGATAAGGGGAACACCTGCAACATGCTGATAAGTTGTTGTCTGCTACCTCCCTACCAGGCTTGCCAACATCAAAACAAGTATTCAACTACACTCGTTCCTAAGGGGATTAACATGTGAACCTCCACATAATAAATGTTAACAAACACATTTTATATTTGTACTGTGTACCTACCTAAATATTAAACATATCTGATTAAACTGAAGAAATGTATGACTGTTTTGTTGTGGTTTTAGAATTAAATTTTGAGATAACCTATTTTAAATGGCCACATGTCTGGGAAGTTGGAATTTTGCCTAACCTACCTATCTTTATCACTAAGCCCTGCAAACGTTAGAAAACCCTTTTTCCCCACCTACTATGTAAAGTCAAATTTTACTCCTTGTAATGAACGTGTAAAGTGCTACTTTGTCTCCCGAGGGAGACCAAAAGTACTTTGACTACCGTGGGAGACAAAATAAACCCATAAGAATAACATTGAAAATCTGGCAACACAGTTCAGTGGAAAACTGGCAACGCTGTAGCTGTAATGGAATCGGATCAGCTGACTGATATTTCGTTCACTTCAATTAACGTTCCAAGTTCCGAGGTTAGTTATTAAGCATTAAACAACCAAAATGGACAGCGATTGTGAATGTGAATACTTAAGGATACTTGTGGATTTTTGGGTGTGGGAAGAATGTTGTGTGTATTATGGGAGTAAAGTACAATGTCTCCCTAAGGAAAATTGTCGCCCTCGCCTACGGCATCGGGCGCCAACCATTTCCCTCAGGGAGACAAAGTTGCACTTTACTCCCTTCATAAACAAAAAACTATTGTTCTGTCCCATTACCAAGTTTTAACAAGTTTTGTTCTCTCACCAATTGCTTTGACGTATTCTTCAAGCTGATCATAACCAGCACTATTGTCACTAACTAATAATTTGTCATTATCTATAATACAATCAGCAAGATGTGTGTTATTTAAATTCATTCACCACTCATTTTGTAAAGCGTTTGTTTACGCAGTGATTAGGGCAAAAACCTTTAGATTTATATTATTTATAATCATGTAAGTGTTACTAATCCAATAATTAAAATCGCAATTGGAAACTATACAAGAAGCTGGAATCAAGCTATTTTCTCTATCATACTTTTTATGTTAAGAAAACAGCGCATTTGTAGATGCAACGCTTCGTAAGAGTATTCCTGTAGTGGTTAGCAATAAGGACTTGTCAAAGTAGGCTGGGATAATCTCTTATCCAGCAAATAGTTTTAAGCAATTAATTTCCAGTTTTATCTCAACAATTAAGTTTTAGTTTCAGTAGTAGGTTTCTTAACTAAACAGATTTATACAATAATTTGATATATACAAAACTAAACACAAGGTTTATTGTGTAAACATAAGTGAATTTAACTTTTAAATGGTTAACACAAAGTATATTAAAATAATAAAACATCAATCAGTTGGATCTGAGGGCTGCAGGTCTGATATCTCTTTTATCTTTTATCAGTCTTAAATATATAGGATGGATAAAAGAGAAGAACATACAACTGTCTTTTATAACATTTACATTTCTTGACAAATATATGTCATTGATGATTAAGTTACAACTTAGAAATTCAAACTTATACAACTAAAGACAACTAGTAATAATGTGTAGGCAACCCGTTTAGTTGCATTATCACAATTACTTTTATTTTAAAATTATAGAGCCAAATTTAACAAGTCCCTACTATATTGTAAGTTTTCTAAGTTTAGTAAACAACTTAAATTTTAAAACACAAGTCTACTTGATTATATATAAAAAATAATCTACTAAAATTAAATATAACTAAGTTAAAAAGTAGTTAATATGCTCATCAAAAGATTATGAAGTTTCAAAGAAAATTCAAATTGTTAATTGAAATTAAGTTTTTAGATTAAAAACTCACAGCATTAAATAAAATGCACAAAACTATAGTATATTTGAAAGCAATACTAGAATAAGGAATAATCTTGGAGTTTAATCTAGAGCATGTCCAGGAAGGAAGTACAGTTCTGAAAAATATTACATCAAGAGTCACATCATCTTTGATTTTTCTCCTTTGGGAACAAACTCATCAAGCAAAACTCTTTTCCTACTGAACATAGTGCATTTCTGAAATAATTGTTTTTAGTTTTTGCTCTTTAGGTGATATTTTTACTTCCACCCTATTGATTGTTCTTTTGACGTGGCAAAACCAAGCTTTGGTACCTGTTACTATTTGGTTTCTAATACCGCTATCTCATCACTTCAGTCACTTCAAGAAATGACAAGTCACTAGGTCCTAAGTGATCATCAGTAACAATTTCATGGAAAACTGATACTGTGAAAATTCATCAGTGAGTGCTAGAACTGTAAACCGTATGTTTTCAAAAATTTTCTCATCTACGTTCCCAACCAAATCATCAGTCACTAAAGGAGGCTACTTTGTTATGGACAGTAAAAAAATTATGGTGACATTTTACTTTCTGCCTACCCACTTTTGCACTATATACAAACCCTCATTGCAATTGCATCATAAATCTGTATAACCTGGCAATGAATTTCAGCTGGCTTTCCATTCCATCATTTCAAAAACTGTATAATAGAAAAAAATCCCTCAGTCAGAAGGATCTTTCATTTGTAACACATACGTAAGGATGATTGTAAGAAATAGAACACACAAGACAATTTGAATGAAACATCACTGGAAGAGGTGATGAATCATCAAATCTAGTGTGCAGAGTAGAGTGACAAGAATGGTGCAGCAATGGCATTAGAAGAAACCAGTACTTACCTTCCAGACATGTCAGGTTAAACAGTTTTACGTAAGAAATATTTATCTTTTCCAAGGTCATCCAGCAGAAGAAATAAACATGGACAATGGTCCAACCTCCAGTATGAAAATTGTTCAACCAATATCATTTGAGTTTGGAAAAAATGTTTCTTTATCAAAATACTAGTTAATGGAAGCTTTGGCACACTAATCTAAGCTGTAATGACCTTGAGAGGATGTACAGCAGGAGGGAGATTCCGAGGTAGGCGGTTGCCATGGTGATCCAAACGTTGAAGGCAAGGGGTGACAGGAAGGAGAACAGCTCCACATCTTGCTTCTCTGGCTTCTTGTACAGGATACTTATACCTGAACAAACAGCCGCACAACACTGTGAAATAGGTCTGTGATGGTGCAAACAGCAATAGACATGGATGGAGGAATTCTGCATTGCAATTTGTTGCAATAGTGGTGCTCGATTGTAAATTACATCAAAGGCACGCTTGCGAGTAGCATGCTGGAATAATCAGCCGCTACAGTGTTCAGAAAATTTACACTTACAAACCCATGAAACTGCTTCATTTCCTGGTTACCCTCCTGGATTCCTGTTGCTCTTCTTTTTAGTTTTTTTACGATATACATCTTCTGATCATGTAGCCATTTTGGTGAGCATGTAGCAATTTTATAATTAAGATTAATATAAATACTTTGTCATGGGAATCTGAGAAGTATATTACCTAATTATGAGTGCAGGTTAATAATGTGAATAACAATTTAATGTTTAATTATACTGAGGTTCGTTTAATTTAGAACTTTGTAAGGTTTGAGTCCGAAATGAATGCACAGCAGGGACTTTGGAGCACTGGTTCTGGTGCTCTGACGTTATTGAAAAAACATTTTTCAGTCAAATTTAACATCAAATAAATATTTAAAATAAGCTATACGAATTTTAGTATATACCTAAAGTCATGAAGGGCATTGTGAAATCCACAGCGCTCCTGCGGTCAAAGGTAATGGTCAGATCACAAATGGCCAAATCTGCCCTCTGTAACAAAAAATTTCATACAAGTTACTGTTCCAATATTTCCTTATTTTGAGATAAGATCACAGAAAACTATTATTCCCTACAGAAGGGGCTCGTTGCCATGTTAACAGCAGTTGCACGAAAAACAGTTAGTTTGGTCATCGGCTGCTTAGAATGCTATTTCACCCTCTCTCCCCTTACGGCGACTTGACTCATAGCACTGCCATCGAAGTGCAACGTTTCTCCTAACTTATCACAGATCTGCAGTACCTTATAGTTTGTTTTTTTTGAATAACGAACAAAGGAGTAATGCTCAATAACTGTGATTTTACCGAATGCACTACTCTACATAGCCCTGAATAATTTCTTCACATAAAAAAAAAAAAATATAAAAAAAAACCCCAAACGTTGGTTGTTTTATTTGTTATGTAAAATATATTTTGATCATAAAAAGCTCACAGCTAACCTCACTATCTTAAGATTCAAATAAACCTACATTCCCTTAGCCAAACAGTTTCACTACCTTCTCTCTGAGTTCACGGATGAGGCCGTTCCATTGTTTAGTCTCCTTGTTGAACGAGCCATATTGGCCATCAGGCACCAGCTCAAAGCGGTACTTGAAGCCCAAATCCTTGGCGATGGCGTCTATCAGGGCCATGGAGTAGCCCTCGTACCTGGCATTGCCAACCTTGTTCTCCCAGTCTGGTGCGTACTCAAGGTACGGTCGACCCTGTAAAAACATTCAGGCATACGTTGTTATTGCTGGATTTGGAAATGCAGCTAAGCTGCTAGGCACGACTTCCACAAGAGGGAATTTTGCGCAGGTTACCAGAAGGATAGGATATAGCAGGAAAGGAAAGGGCGGGATGGGACAGGCAGCCAAATTTACCTTTCAGAGGGCCAACTTCTGTGCTCCTGTGACAGCTGTGATCAGGCACATACAGGCGGACTCCCTCTGCCCTCCAACTGGCCAACTCAACTGATAGGGTATCCATGCACAACAGCCAGGGATAATTAAAGTAATCTTGAACGCTTGGGAATTAAGGGCACATCAAGAGCATGGTTTATAAGCTAACTGGAGGAAAGAAGTCAAATAGTTGAAATAAAGCTCACTATCAAGAGGATAACATCTTTACCTTTTCCCAAACAACAGAGGTGTTCCTCAAGTATCTGTTCTAGGGCCAGTACTGTTTATTCTGCAAACCATAGATATATTACAGTATCCTAGGGAGCATTGCTTAACTGTGTATCAACTCACAATATTTTTACTTTGAAACTACTCATAATCAATTTTATATCTACAATGCTACTGTTTCTCACAATTCTCGAGGAGACGACGAACTCCTTGGTGGTGATACTCTGCACAATGTCGCCGTACATCTGACTGACGGTTCTCGTGTAGTTGATGCCATGCTCCGGGTCCCAGCTGCCGATCTTCTTAAAACCCTCCTTGGCCAGTTCAATTATCTCCAAACGGAAGAATATTCTGTGGCCGGTTTCCTTATCAAAAGTCATCGGGCCGGTCATTCCATCATACTCCATCTGAAAATGTTAAGATAATTATGATAACTTGATTGACTAATTTATTGCTTTTATGGTCACAGATCATAAATCTCACACCTTGTGATTTAGAATGTTCCTTTATCAAAAATATGCAGGATTATGATACTACCCTTACCTTACCCTTGGTAGGATACACAATTTGGAGATTTCTCATTAATCTGTACACAACTACACAACATTTGTGAATTATAGTCTCACAATCCCGACACTCAATATCTTGACACTCCAGTTGACATAACCCTTATTGCAGGCGATGGTGATGGGTAGCTGACAAAACTGTTTTATGAATAAAATATTGTTAGGCTGAAAACCTCCTGAAAATATCAACAATTCAAACTTCTAGCTGAATGAAGGGAATATCAAGGTGAGCTTCAAACCCCCAGCAATACATTAAGTCTTACATTTTAGAGCATTCAAGCATCAGTTAGTCAAACAATGATTAACTAACGAGTCTGCAAAGATAAAAACCCACATTTTTTTCAAACTGTCCATTGCATTGTTCTAACTAAACACTTTTAAAACAGTTAAAATAACTATGTTTGAATACATTTAAACAAACTGCTCCCTCATTTCAACGCTGTGATGATGCTTTTCTGTTGTTTTAGGCTTAATTAGTGTGTTCTGTGTTTTTATTGTATTTAGATCATCCAAACAATGTCATCACCTGAACAATACCATTGACTATATATACTGAAGTCATAGTCAATGTCAATACCTTGAACAAGACCTATTATCACCTGGATTCAATAAGTTACTAGTTGACTATCTACTGCACATTTATTTACATGCTTCATGAAGTTGATGATCCCGTATCCGTGGGGCCACTTGCGGCCAGAATGACAGTCCAGGGCCTCCGGAACAACTCGCTCCCCGGACTTGTCGAGCGCGAGAGAGAACAGCTTCACAGCATCAAACATGAGCGCTGACTCTATCTGCCTTCCAACAAACAAAACTGTATTGTCAAGTGGAATCACTCGACACACAATATTGTACTTTCGTTGTAAAATTAGCAAACATTTATCTTGTATTGATTTAGACATAAACAAAACTTCTGAATTGGCAAACACAGTTTACAGTTACCTGGCACTGTAATGGCATGGAGAGCATTTTTAAAACCATAATAGATCATGCTCTATGCCAATGCTCTATTACTGCTTTGGAAAAACCAAAGTCCCAAAATCATAGGGTTAATTGGGGAGGGGGCAGCTTCCCTTCACCCCCCCCTGAATATTTTTTTAATTATGATTAATTCTGCCCCCTCAATCAAAATACTTAAATTACAGTGACCATAATTAAGATTAAATCTGCCAATATTTAAACATTAACACAATTCTCTAACAATTCCACTAATAAAAAGCAACCTGCTGAATTTAACAATGCAAATAATTATTTGCAACACAAATATTACATTAGTATGTGAACATGAAAACCGATGAAATGGAACAAAAATCAAACCAAACTCTACAGTGAAGTAAATTATATACAGTACTCAGATGTTTTTCTACCTTAAGATCTGCGACAGTGAAGTTGAAAGTCTGGTGCTTGCGGTGGGCCTCATATTCCCAGTCATGCAGGGTTGTCATCACGGCAGGAGCGGTCGGGTCAATCAGCCTCAGCGCTGTTATGTTGGTACGGTCGTTCTTAAAATCTCCGTAGTCTACTGTGTGGGCATCCTGCAAAAGTAGTCTATATCTATAAATATGAAAAACCGATCATCCCCGAGGCCAAACCTCTATTAGGTCTCCGCCCTACGGGGAGTCAAAGTTTCAATCCAGTGTTATTCTTATGGACATTCACTTAGGTGAAAATTCAGCTGATCATGATTCGTAGTAGTTCCACAGGTTAACCATAGGATGCAGCACACCCCACAGGTTTTATTGCAAGGTCAAACCGGGTACGATGGCAGCTAGTTAGGCATAAGTCAGTGTTTTGAGTTGGTTTAGCGAATTTCCCCTATAGGGAAGAAGCTATTACCGTAGTCGACATGGTAAGACCTAGGCCCGGGACCATGATAACTTTTCGTTTTGAGGTCCCCAGACCCCAAAAACACCATTCGTTCGAAACTGTAGGGATATATATATATATATATACATGTGTCCGTGAGCACGATAACTCTCGTAAAAATTATCCGATTTTGATGAAACTTGGTATAAACGTGTAAAGCAACATTTATGACTTTAAGTTCGGAAACCAGCCAGATCGCTTTATCCGAAGGGGTATTTTTGGGGGGTTTTGTACCCCAATAATGGGTTTTTTGAATTTGTTACATATAATTTTGGAAATAGTCAAATTTTAGTTTTTGCCATTGTATTCAGCTTAAAAAACACACAATTTGGTATTTTGATCATTCTTCTATGTCAATTGGTTACCGAAATATTGAAAGTGCTAAACACAGTACGTTGTCCAATGTTATTCTTATGGAGGAAAAGAAAAATTTTATATCTCGCTTATTTATGAACGTGCACTGATGAAACTTAGTACAAGGCTTCATCTAGTTGTGGTGCATTGGTATTTGCTCCAAAAAAATTTTTATCAAATGCTCTTGTAGCAGTAAACCTGCGTATTCAGCCCCATGCTATTCTTATGGATAATAATTAAATGATGTGTCTCCTTTAATAATGAACATAAATGAATACAAACTGGTATACGACTTCACCTAGTTGAGTTATATTGATATTAGCATAAAAATCCATTTTTTGTGTTCCTTGATGTAGCAAACCTGCGTACTCAGCCCCAATGTTATTCTTATGTAGAATAATTAAAATTGTATACATTGATTATTTGTGAATATATTTTTATGAAACTTGGTAAGTGACTTTATGTAGTATTGACATTTTTATCTCCATTGGAAATTCGCTGAGTATGCAGGTTTGCTGCAACGGGGGTATTTTACTAGACACATGATCAAGAAAACGAAATACAAGGGTCATTTTTCATCAAACTCCGATAGGCCATAAATAAAAGACAAGTGTTTATACAAAAATAATGTTATCACCAAAAGAGAGGTAAATTTTTATATGCTTACTTTTCGACACAGTCACCAAAACGGTTGAAGCATTTGTGGTACCTTTGTACCAGCTTTTCAATACCCTCTTCAAAGAATGTTGTCGCCAATGAATTGTAGTGTGTCATGACATTGTCTGCATGATCGCACAGCGCAAACATTGGACAAGCAGTGGGCAGGTAATGTTTACATGATGGAACAGCACATCCCCCACCAAACACTCAGTGACTTCCAGAATCTGATATGGATGTAAAGGTGGCCAAACTGATGTGCATATGAGGGGGTCAAGACGCAAATCTGTCGCTATAGAAAACTTTGTTCAACGAGTTGATAAAGCGGTTAGAGAAAACGGTAGGTAAACTCTAAGTGGCTCATCCATGCAATTTCCTTAAATTTCAAGGTCATCTCTATACTCTATCATTACTGTTCTAAGTTATCGTTCCTAATGACTTTTCAACACTATAACATGAATTTCTTTGATCATAAGAAACTATCTCACTATAAATATATTTCAAGAGGTTAACCACAGAATGAAGCAAACAGCACACACACATGACTGTTGTGTTCCCTAGTTGAAGCCAAATACTGCTTCAACTAGTAGTTACATGTTTGATAAGTTATAAACATTTGGGATTTCAAGTTTCAATATTTCAAGGATAACATACCCTTCTCCTCCAGTAAAGTGTCAAAATGGAGGAAGTCTAATGTTTAAGTTTTACCTTCGCCAGAGACTCTACATCTGATTTTGATCAAACTTTTGATTATTTCATACCGCATTGTGCAAAAATGTTTACTGATAAAATAATAATCATCTCATCTACGTGTCAAAACTCACCAGGGATGTGATGATGATGCTCAGGTATTCTCCCATCAGCTTAACTTCGTTGGCCTGTGTCAATATTGTCATTATTTTTTCAGTCGGGCAGTCCAATACGATGTGCGATTCACCCGCAGTTTTGATTTCCTTGAGCAAAGGCCTGAAAATTTTCAAAAGTTGTAAATAGCAAGAGTAACTAGTTGTAGTTCTAGAATAACTTTTTATGTATTCTTCAAGAAGTGCTGGAACTGATAGAATTTATGAGACCAGCTTTTAAAATCAATGAAAACCCTTTTATGTGTGCTTATAACTGTTGAAGAGCCATTTATGCTGGTAAAATATTAGCTGGGTCTATTGAGGAGGAATATATTGCCTCAAGAAGAAGTTTGTTTGCTTCTGTATACTTTGCAGTGAAAGTTCATGTAAAAACCTTAAAACAAATGCAATCAACTATTTGCAACAATCTACAGAATTAATTCAAATTTAAGGAAAGTCTATATTACTAAATAGAAGAATACATAATTCCTACTACATCATCTTCAAACACAAACTTTTCCTATTTTTACACATAAGGAGGGTATACCTCGGAGTGTGACATACCCTCATGGACCTTTACCGTACCTGTAATCATCGTCCTCAGTGGGCAGTTGTCGCACAGTAAAGGATAGCCCTCCAAGTGTGACATACCCTCATGGACCTTTACCGTACCTGTAATCATCGTCCTCAGTGGGCAGTTGTCGCACAGTAAACGATAGCCCTCCAAGTGTGACATACCCTCATGGACCTTTACCGTACCTGTAATCATCGTCCTCAATGGGCAGTTGTCGCACAGTAAAGGATAGCCCTCCAAGTGTGACATACCCTCATGGACCTTTACCGTACCTGTAATCATCGTCCTCAGTGGGCAGTTGTCGCACAGTAAACGATAGCCCTCCAAGTGTGACATACCCTCATGGACCTTTACCGTACCTGTAATCATCGTCCTCAGTGGGCAGTTGTCGCACAGTAAAGGATAGCCCTCCAAGTGTGACATACCCTCATGGACATTACCGTACCTGTAATCATCGTCCTCAGTGGGCAGTTGTCGCACAGTAAAGGATAGCCCTCCAAGTGTGACATACCCTCATGGACCTTTACCGTACCTGTAATGATCGTCCTCAGTGGGCAGTTGTCGCACATTAAAGGATAGCCCTCCAAGTGTGACATACCCTCATGGACCTTTACCGTACCTGTAATGATCGTCCTCAGTGGGCAGTTGTCGCACATTAAAAGATAGCCCTCCAAGTGTGACATACCCTCATGGACCTTTACCGTACCTGTAATCATCGTCCTCAGTGGGCAGTTGTCGCACAGTGAATGGAGGGTAGCCTTCTGAGTGTGACATACCCACATGGACCTTTGCTATACCTGTAATCATCGTCCTCAGTGGGCAGTTGTCGCACAGTGAAGGGAGGGTAGCCCTCTGAGTGTGACATACCCTCATAGACCTTTACCATACCTGTAATCATCTTCCTCAGTGGGCAGTTTTCACACAGTGAAGGGAGGGTTGCCCTCTGAGTATGACATACCCTCATAGACCTTTACCGTACCTGTAATCATCTTCCTCAGTGGGCAGTTGTCGCACAGTAAAGGGTAGCCCTCTGAGTGTGACATACCCTCATGGACCTTTACCATACCTGTAATCATCGTCCTCAGTGGGCAGTTGTCACACAGTGAAGGGAGGGTAGCCCTCTGAGTGTGACATACCCTTATAGACCTTTACCATACCTGTAATCATCTTCATCAGTGGGCCGTTGTCACACAGTGAAGGGAAGGTAGCCCTCTGAGTGTGATATACCCTAATAGACCTTTACTATACCTGTAATCATCGTCCTCAGTGGGCAGTTGTCGCACAGTGAAGGGAGGGTAGCCTTCTGAGTGTGACATACCGTCATGGACCTTTACCATACCTGTAATCATCGTCCACAGTGGGCAGTTGTCACACAGTGAAGGGAGGGTAGCCCTCTGAGTGTGACATACCGTCATGGACCTTAACCATTCCTGTAATCATCGTCCTCAGTGGGCAGTTGTCGCACAGTAAAGGGTAGCCCTCTGAGTGTGACATACCCTCTTGGACCTTTACCATACCTGTAATCATCGTCCGCAGTGGGCAGTTGTCACACAGTGAAGGGAAGGTAGCCCTCTGAGTGTGACATACCCTCTTGGACCTTTACCATACCTGTAATCATCGTCCTCAGTGGGCAGTTGTCACACAGTGAAGGGAAGGTAGCCCTCTGAGTGTGACATACCCTAATAGACCTTTACTATACCTGTAATCATCGTCCTCAGTGGGCAGTTGTCGCACAGTGAAGGGAGGGTAACCCTCTGAGTGTGACATACCGTCATGGACCTTAACCATTCCTGTAATCATCGTCCTCAGTGGGCAGTTGTCGCACAGTAAAGGGTAGCCCTCTGAGTGTGACATACCCTCTTGGACCTTTACCATACCTGTAATCATCTTCATCAGTGGGCCGTTGTCACACAGTGAAGGGAAGGTAGCCCTCTGAGTGTGACATACCCTAATAGACCTTTACTATACCTGTAATCATCGTCCTCAGTGGGCAGTTGTCGCACAGTGAAGGGAGGGTAACCCTCTGAGTGTGACATACCGTCATGGACCTTAACCATTCCTGTAATCATCGTCCTCAGTGGGCAGTTGTCGCACAGTAAAGGGTAGCCCTCTGAGTGTGACATACCCTCTTGGACCTTTACCATACCTGTAATCATCTTCATCAGTGGGCCGTTGTCACACAGTGAAGGGAAGGTAGCCCTCTGAGTGTGACATACCCTAATAGACCTTTACTATACCTGTAATCATCGTCCTCAGTGGGCAGTTGTCACACAGTGAAGGGAGGGTAGCCTTCTGAGTGTGACATACCCTCATGGACCTTTACCATACCTGTAATCATCGTCCTCAGTGGGCAGTTGTCGCACAGTGAAGGGAGGGTAACCCTCTGAGTGTGACATACCGTCATGGACCTTAACCATTCCTGTAATCATTGCCCTCAGTGGGCAGTTGTCACACAGTGAAGGGAGGGTAGCCCTCTGAGTGTGACATACCCTCATGGTCCTTTACCATACCTGTAATCATCGTCCTCAGTGGGCAGTTGTCGCACAGTGAAGGGAGGGAAACCCTCTGAGTGTGACAGACCTTCGTGGGCCTTGAACACCTCTTGCAGACGGATCAGACTGTCGTAATCTTCATACAGGATTGTGTATGACTTCCAGTCCATGTCTTGGATTGCATTAATCAAAGCCTAAACAAATTTCCTTATTAGTATTTATGTCTTACTCAAGTATAAGAATTTTAATTTCAGTTTTTTCTCATATTTTAAATTTGAAATTTAATTAGTTTTTCAAAATTTTTTACCTCTTTAAAGAGTTTTAATTCAAGAATATTTCTTGTTTAGATGGAGTTGCTTTACAATTATAAAACTGTAAATTTAGTGAGTCATGATATTTTAACATTTTGATCCACCAAATAAATTCTGCTTAGCCGTCTACAACAGGGGTCTCCAATCCATGGCCCGCAGTCCACATCCGGCCCGCCAACAGTTATTAACCGGCCCGCGGTTAGCCCACTATGTATAGCGCATATATGTTTAGCCCAATATATAATATTGAATATATTATTGACTAATTTATTCAATAATTGTATTGAATACAAATAAATAATTGTATTCAATATTCACAGTTTCACCGTAAACCACTGGTAAGGGTCTCGTTTCAGTCATTTACGATCCCTCCTGTTTGTAAACTTAGATATGTTCCTCGTTTGTATAAAGGAGCTGTTGACAGAAGAAATGTGTACATGTACAATTGTGGCTGCGTGCAGGGGAGTAGGGACAAGGTAGGAAGCACTCAACAAGGGTTTATTATTACTAGTTTAAGAACTTTAATTCTTTTTTTAAACAATGTTTCAAAATATTTCTGATTTAGCAACTACGATTTATTTTAGACAAGTGTAACATACTGATCCTTGAAAACACATTTAAATCAGTAAAAACTTTATCCAAAATTACTTTAAATGAAACAAAAAATGTAACAAAGTTAAAACGAGTTCGCACGCAGCACGCTGACGTGAGGGAAGTGAATTTCCACAAAAAAACTTTTAAAACTCAAAATCTGTGTAAAATCATACATTTATTCCAATTTTTATTGAATTCTGAAAACATTGATTTTTTGGCTGTTTTTGGCTCCTGGTTTCATTTACCTGCAAAGCTGGGAATACAATTTTGCACATTATAATGTTAGGAGAAGGTCCAGGCAGGTTTGAAAGTAGGCGTAAGTTGCTGGGAATGATAAAAGTACTCTAACAAAGGAATAACAGGCTTTTCTAGTGTAAAACCCCCATAAGACAACGTACGGTGTTTAGTCAATACACATTTTCTTTAACAACTCTGTAAATATTTATGCTAGAATGATGAGAGAGGGCTTAAAACTTTTGCCTCACTAATTCACATCTTTTTACATGCATTAATTTGACATCTGGGGCTTTTCTGGCCCTTTTTGGGCCCAAAAACCCGAAATTTGAAAGATTAATCCCCAAAAAAGGGCTTTAGAGTTTTCCGATTGTTTTGCCCAATGAACTTGTCCAACTGATTACAGAAAAGATCGTCCCTACCAATTTTGAAGTTAATCGGATGAAAAATGAGACCGCTAGAGTGCAAACACACACACACACATATATATATATATATATATATATATACACACATATATATATGTCTATATATATATATATATATATACATATATATATAAAATTTTGAACGATCCCCCAAAACGTGTTCAGGGGGTCACGTTAGGAACTTCTATGGTGGTCCCGGGCTTAAGTTTCACCGTGAAGGTCATGCTAATAGTTCACTTTCCAAAGGAAATTCACTAATAAAGGAAACATCAAAGCAAAAAATCTGCTTCAATAGCCTTAAAACTCACTATTTAACATCTACATTTTTCAAAATTTCCGGGGAGGACCCCGGACCCCCTCTATCTTTAGAACCCTCCCCCCCGGATGTTGTCGGCCCGCTTGACCTCCAAAGATGTATCATCTGGCCCTTATGGTATATAGGTTGGAAACCCCTGGTTCACAGTAAAGATTTACAATGGCATACTTGTAATAGTTGTGGGAGCAAAGAATTAATGCAAGATATAATATCTACAGATTGAAATAAATACATGATTATAACTATGAACAAGAGTTTCATAATTGCTGGTGGTATAATGTCGCTGACAGTTTAATTGGGTGTTAACTTGGGTCAGTTTACACTTGACCAAGGCTCACTCATTGAGGTTGTGTAGTTTTAAACACTAGAAGCGATAGGTAAAGTCCAAATAAATAAAAAAATAAACTTACTAGTGACTTTGTTCTTAGGACCCTGCCATCATTGAATCAAATATCCGAGAGGAATAATTATCTATAAATGTAATAATAGAACAAGCATTGAAAACGTTACAGATTATATTCCTACTTCACTAGGAGTGTTAGATAAATGTTAGAGTTTCTTTCTATCCGTGGAGTTTCACCATACAAAATTGTCTGGTACACGAATGATATTGATTCTTTTTTAAAGTCTCTCTTAAATTATTCCAGTGTTTTAACAATCTAAAGCGTACACACAAATAGTAGGAAAACATATTGTTACCATGGCGAGCAGCTTGGAGTCAGGGTAGAGGTTGATGACACAGCCAGCAGGCTTGTTGGAGATGTCCCATCGCAGATCGATGTGAGGAACCTCCATGTTATCACAGATGGATCTCACGATTCCTGTCGTGCCCACGGACTGAGGTCCGAAAATCGCTCCGACTCCCTCTTCTAGTAGACTGCACACTATGGCACATACGACACAGCTGTGCTTATTGTGTTTTGACATGATTGCTATGAGGTAACAGATTAGATTTGCAAAAGTCAAGATACCCTTAGAGATTCTGCAAGTCAGTAAAGGTAGTTTTGTTTGTATAAATGATGTTAGGGTCATGTAAAGAGGTCTGAAAATCTATCTTTTAGCGAATTTCCCCTATAGGGAAGAATTAGCGAATTTTCCCTATAGGGAAGAAGCTATTACCGTAGGTAAGACTTAAGCCCGAGACCATGATAACTTTTCATTTTGAGGTCCCCAGATGCCAAAAACACCATTCGTTCAAATTTGTATATATGTATATATATATATATATATATATATATATATATATATATATATATATATATATATGTGTCCGTAAGCACGATAACTCTCGTAAAAAAGCTTCGATCTTAATAAAATTTGGTACAAATGTGTAAAGTACCATTTATTTGAACGAGTTCAAAAACCAGACGAATCGCATCATCCGAAGGGGGGTTTTTGGGGGGTTTTGTACCCCAAAAATGGGTTTTTTGGGGTTTTCACATGTAATTTTTATTTTAATCAAATTGCAATTTTTACCTATTTTACCTATTACCAATTTTTTGCCTATGGTTCCCGTTGCAGCAAACCTAGGTACTCGGTCCCCATGTTATTCTTATGGAAAATATTTAAAATGTTATATATCGCTTATTTATGAATGTATATGGATGAAACTTGGTATGTAACTTCACTTAGATAAGTTCTATTGATAGTTGCATAAAAACCCATTATTTTGTCTTCCTTGTTGCAGCAAACCTGCGTACTCATCCCCAATATTGTTCTTATATAGAATAATTAATATTTTAAATATCGCTTGTTTGTGAATATATTTCTTATGAATTCTGTTAAGTGGCTTAATGTGTTATGTTATATATTCATTGGAAATTCGCTGAGTATGCAGGTTTGCTGCGACGGGGGTATTATTTATATATCAGTCTATACCTACTGCAATAACATAGAAAGACATGGATTACACCAACATCAGGGCTGTTCGAAAGAGTGGGAAATCGGGGAAAATTTCCTCTTGCACCACATTATAGTGTGCCAGGAGCCACATTTTAGATACAAATCTTGGACAAATTTGTGTCAGTAATTTAAATCAGGTTGAATTTGAATACCCGTACCTATGTAATTATTTTTAAGTACAAGGTAAACCATTCAAAGTAATAACTATGGACCACGGATAACTTGTTCTTGTTCATTGCATGTGACTCGTACAAATCATATGCTTGTGTGTGCTTGCATATAACTTTGACATCCCCTACTTCTACAGCTAATCCAGGAGTATTCACTAACTGTAACTTAACTCACAACTTTCTGCGCTTGAGTTGTTGTGTAGACAATTTATCTCAATATATTATAGTTATTATAGTTGGATTGTTAGGTTTAAGAAAGGTTTAAATTCGCTGGCAATCTCTTGTCTAAAAATTGAGGAAGTCTAAAGCTCAAAAAATAAAAAAATCGTTGAAAAAACACTTAAAATCCCTGGTTTACTAAATTAGAAAAATCAGAGTAAATATTTGTTATACTACTGAGATGGTTCTTAAGGGGATTAATTTGAAAAATAAAATAAATGTCTTCAGTTTTGTATCAGTACTTACTAACTATACTTTTAAACTATTTGTGACAAATTTAGTTTATTAAGGTTATTACGATGATTTGAAGGAATATTCTTTAAA
The DNA here is from genome assembly GCA_963675035.1 of Allygus modestus. Taxonomy (NCBI): domain Eukaryota; kingdom Metazoa; phylum Arthropoda; class Insecta; order Hemiptera; family Cicadellidae; genus Allygus; species Allygus modestus. Next base: position 15,929,414 of record OY776116.1, read on the forward strand.
CTATTTGTGACAAATTTAGTTTATTAAGGTTATTACGATGATTTGAAGGAATATTCTTGTATTAGTTATGTAGAGACAAAAAAGAGCTTCCATCATTTTTTATATAAAAAGTAATAGTATGTGGCCGTTTTTCCAACTAATTGTTTATTTTCCCTTAAAAAACATTAAGTTACTTAGAACATTTTTAATTTTTAATTATGATAAAATGTGGGGTTGGGAGTTGGCTGATTGGGAAGTACACTATAGAAATATTTAACAATCACCATTTTAATTTAAAGTTTTGAACTAAATATTACATTGGGTAGAAAATTGAGATGTACTTATATTTTTAATTCCAGTCACAATTCGAAAGCTCTCTTTTAATATTTGTCAAGTCTAAGTCTTGCTATAAGGATTTGTGAATTTTAAACTCAAATTTTAGCATAAAAACCTGTATTTTAATTAGATAACGATTCATTGTTAAAGGTTCTTCCACGATTAACAACACCTATTTCAAAATTTACAGATAAAAATATCACAATATTTTTTTAATTTCAGGCAACGGCAATGTTGATACAAATTTAGTTGCCTTATAGTTAAAGACTCGAAATTACTTATTATATCAATAAAAACGAGTTCGCACGCAGCACGCTGACGTGAGGGAAGTGAATTTCCACATAAAAAACTTTTAACTCAAAATCAGTGTAAAAACATACATTTGTCCAATTTTTATTGAAATCTGAAAAACATTGATTTTTTGGCTGTTCTGATACTCCTGGTTTCATTTACTTGCAGAGCTGGGATTACAATTTTGCGGATTATAAGGTTAGGAGAAGGTCCAGGCAGGCTTGAAAGTAGGCGTGAGGTTGCTAGGGACGATAAAAGTACTCTAACAAAGTAATAACAGGCTTTTTTAGTGTAAAATCCCCATAAGACAACGTACTGTGTTTAGTCGAAACACATTTTCTTTAATAACTCGGTAAATATTTATGCTAGAATTATGAGAGAGGGCTTAAAACTTTCGCCTCACTAATTCCCATCTTTTTACATGCATTAATTTTACATCCGGGGCTTTTCTGACCCTTTTTGGGCCCAAAAACTCGAAATTTGAAATATTAATCCCCAAAAAGAGGGTTTAGAGTTTTCCGATTATTTTGCCCAACGAACTTGTCCAACTGATTACAGAAAGGAACGTCCCTATCAAATTTGAAGTTAACCGGACAAAAAATGCGACCGCTAGAGTGCATACACATATATATATATATATATACATATGTCTATATATATATATATATATAAAATTTTGAACGACCCCACAAAATGTGTTCAGGGGGTCACTTTAGGAACTTCTATGGTGGTCCCGGGCTTAAGTTTCACCGTGCGGGTCATGCTAATAGTTCACTTTCCAAAGGAAATTCACTAAAAACTGTTTGAGCTTCTTTCCAAAATCTATTATGTGTTTTTAGTAAAGGTAGCTTAAAGTTATTCTCTTGGGTCTCAACGAGGTTCCTGCGCTCAAAAGTTGGGAATGTCGACTGAACCGAGACTTGAGTTCCTTGTTATCACATAACTTGGCAGGCGGTAAATTCTAAACATTCTGTCAACTATCTGGCAAAGTTTGACACTTGGGTGCTTTGTGCAGGCATGTTCCGTAGGCACTACTCCCGTTCATATGGTGTTTCAAGGTTTATTCCTCGGTGCAGTGTACAACTTTGTTATACGTCGTTTAGTCACATTACTACTTTGTTATACTTCCAACTTGTTAATGTGCTGTTCCTTTACGACTGCCAACTGTTATAATTGTTTTGTAAATTAAAGCCAAAAACCACAAGGTGTAAAATAAAATTATGTCATGACCTTTTTAACATGTAACTATTAAAAAAACTTGTAGAAAGTTAAAATGTTTGTAAAAAATTGTTTATAGAAAAATAAATGAAGTTGCTGATTGTTTTTGAGTACTATTGTAGTATTATTCGTAAGTACCTTTTTATGAAATAGTGAAGCTGTATTAGTTTATAAATTCCTGTTTTATTCATAGAGACAATAAAAAGGAGGCAGATTTAAGAGGATAATTTGAGTAGAGTATTGTTTATTTTTTGTTCTAAGATGTGTAGATTATTTTATTTTTATTTTGACAACAAAATCAGTGAATAGGAAAATGTGTGCATATTGGAAATACTTTGTATCACGTTAAATTGGAGAAAATAAATCATTCTTATTCTTATTCTATTCTAGCATAACTTCAATCTGTTCTGTTATGGGTAAATATTTTAAATGCCGAAATATACAAAGAATTTCAGTGAAATATTTCAACCTTTTTTATATGGGTATCTACAATTTAGCACTTTTTTTACTGTTGATGAATTTACTGAGACATTTTTTGCTGAAAGTATACGGCCAAGTAATAATTTGAAACAGGTTAACCCTGTGAAATTGACACCAACAAATTTATAGATATATTTTAGATTGATGGTTTGGCATACTTGTATAAAATTTTATATTGTTATTTATTTGAAAAACACAAAAACACTACTTCTGAATGTCTCGATTGACACAGCTGGACTTAAACATTTCACAATCATTTCTAAAATAGTTTGCAGTAAACAAGTTATTGATTTTTACTTATTCGTTGTTTTGCCATCAGAACTGATGCAGTGAATTGAAAAAGGTTGCATACCTCAGTCTTCAATTCAAGATGTAAATCACATCGACTTACTCAAGTTTTAGCGAATTTCCCCTATAGGGAAGAAGCTATTACCATAGGTCTCATGGTAAGACTTAAGACCGAGACCATGATAACTTTTTGTTTTGAGGTCCCCAGATGCCAAAAACACTATTCGTTCAAATTTTTATATATATATATATATATATATATATATATATATATATATATATATATGTGTGTCCGTTACCGCGATAACTTGAATAAAAAACGTCCGATTTCGATGAAATTTGGCTCAAATGTGTAAAGTGACATTCATGACTTTAAGATTGAAAACCAGAAATATCGGACCACGGGAAGGGGGGTTTATGGGGGTTTTAAATTTTCCAAAAATCAGTTTTTTGCATTTTTCACCCTAAAATTGTTTAAAAACTTAATTTTGGTTTTGACCATGTTATAGAGCTTAAAAAAACAAATAATATGGTATTTTGAATTATTAACCTAGGTTAAGTGGCTGCGGAGAAAATCCAAAAAAACCTGCTCATAAAATATCCCATGTTAATCTTATGGGAAAAAGGTTTTTGGCTTTTCCTCAGTTCATTTCTATGTAAACTTCACATTTGCTTTTACCAATCAGTTTAGCTCTACAAAACAATCATTTTGGTGTTTAAATTGTGATTCTACGTCCAACCGTTGCCATGATATTCAAAGTGCTAAACACAGTATGTTGGCCAATGTTATCCTTATGGAGAATATTTAAAATTGATATCTCGATTATTTATGAACGTATATTGATGAAACTTGGTAGGTGGCTTCACCTAGTACTGGTATATTGATATTTCCACAAAAAATTGATTTTTTGTTGATTATCCTCTTAGCAGCAAACCTGCATTCTCATCCCTAATGTTATTCTTATGGAGAATACGGAAAGCTTTATATCTCCCTTAATTATGAACATAAATCATTAAAACTTGGTATATAGCTTTACCTGGTTGAGTTATATTGATAATTGCAAAAAACCCACATTTTTATCTTCCTCGTTGCAGCAAACCTGCGTTCTCAGCCCTAATGTTATTCTTATAGAGAATAAATAAAATGCTATATATCACTTACTTATTTAAGTATTTTTATGAAACTTGGTAAGTGGCTTTATGTGGTAGTAAGAAATATATTCATTCATAGGAAATTCGCTGAGTACGCAGGTTTGCTGCGACGGGGGTATTTTTTACCATAGATGTTATTTTAAAAATATTCTGGACAAGAAAATTCTTCTCATTAGTTGTCAAAGTGAATAAGATCAAACAAAGTACATTGTACATTTTAAGATAAAAATCGCACACAAATACCGGCAGTAAATTGATATCCAGCTTCCGTATTCAACCCCCGCTTTCGACATCTATATGTATATGTGCCAAGAGGAAACTACAAGTTACTCTATATGAACAATGCATATAAAGTAAACATATAGAGATTAATTTTGTGGATATAATACTGTCCATTATATGCACAAATCTTGAATTAATTGAGCAATATACAGGGTGTCCCACAAGAATATGGCACAAATTCAGAATTTGGTAGACCTCGTCAAAAGTATAAATAAACTTTTATTCTAAATGTCTTTCTTTTCCATCTGTCTGTCTGTATTTGATTTTTTATCACAGCATATCTTAGGAACTGCTTGAGGTACTGACTCAAAACTTGGCACTTTTATTAAACTAGTTCAGGGCTAATTTGGTATATCATTTGGCGTTTTTAGCATTAATAGTTTAAAAATGGTTGTCATATCAATTTAAGTTTAATATCATGAAATCGGTAAATTTTCTAGGAATTGATCTACATTAAAAATTTGTTAACTTTAAGAAAAAAATATATGGTTTGCTTTTTGAAACGGTTAAAAGCTAGAAACACTAAATTCAATTTCAAATTAGCCCTAGACGATATAGTATATTACATATGCCACGATTCAAGTCAATACATCGAATTGTTCCTAAGATATGCTGTATTGTTTAAAAAATCACATAAAAAAATACAGACGAAAAACAAAACATTTAACAAAAAATGTTTATAAGATAATTGTTTCTTCTTTTGATGAGTTTTAGCAAACCTTTCATTTGTGTATACTCCCGCTGGACACCCTGTATATTAAAAATATGTTTGCATTTTATTAATAAACAATATTCATACAAATCGTAGGAAATATTGTTAATGGCCTAGTTGGAGATATGGTAAGTGCTAGGTTTTTATCACTGTATTTCTATATGGAGTAGGTTTAGGTGTTAGGTGTTTAGGTGTTTAGGGGTTAGGTGTTAAAGCCTAGTAGGTCAATACAAAGTTAATCCCCTGACTGTGCTAACCATGGTCCAGAGTAGAGCTCTGGAGGCTGGAGACATGCCAAGAGTGCCAGTGTCACTCCCTGTAACCCACTTATCCCCCTGTTTATGTGGTTCTCTGTTTAATTAATTATGTGTACACATATAAGACCTTCTATGTGTAATGACATAAAAGTCTCTTTCTCTATTAAGTTTTGTTTCTGAAACCATAGTAAAATACGCATAGTTGGTATTGATACGCTCTCATGTGAATGGAAATAATTATTTTACAAGTCAGTTATAGTATTGACCAAGGTACTTAGCATTTCAATATTTCACTACTTAACAATACTTTCAATTTTTTTATTATGATCATTGTAAAAATGTATCTTGGTTAATTACTCGGACCTATACGATTAAAATAAAATTATCACTAGGATAAATATTGTGAATAAATAATATTTACCTTGAGTGTGACATTAGTTTTGAAACTCCCAATATTTGATTCATGTCACAATTGCAACTCCTAGGATATCACTTTATTAAACTCAAAACGCAATAAACTAACTGCAGGGGGCCCAAATACATAGGGGTAATTCGGGAGTTGCAAAGGGGGGCAGTTGTCCCCCCCAATAATTTGGAGAAAACGTTACTGCAATAAACAACGAGTTCGCACGCAGCACGCTGACGTGAGGGAGGTGAATTTCCACATAAAAACTTGTAAAACTCAAAATCAGTGTAAAAACATCCATTTGTTCAATTTTTACTGAAATCTGAAAACATTTTTTTTTGGCTGTTCTGATACCCCTGGTTTCATTTACTTGCAAAGCTGGGAATACATTTTTACGCCTTATAAGGGTAGGAGAAGGTCCAGACAGGCTTGAAAGTAGGCGTGAGGTTGCTGGGGATAATAAAAGTACTCTAACAAAGGAATAACAGGCTTTTCTAGTGTAAAACCCCCCATAAGACAACGTACTGTGTTTACCCGATACACATTTTCTTTAATAACTCGGTAAATATTTAAGCTAGAATGACGAGAGAGGGCTTAAAACTTTCGTCTTTCTAATTCCCATCTTTTAACATGCATTAAATTTACATCTGGGGCTTTTCTGACCCTTTTTGGGCCTAAAAACTCAAAATTTGAAAGATTAATCCCCAAAAAATGGGTTTACAGTTTTCCGATTGTTTTGCCCAACGAACTTGTCCAACAGGTTATAGAAAGGAACGTCCCTACCAAATTTGAAGTAAATCGGACAAAAAATGCGACCGCTAGAGTGCATACACACACACATATATATATATATATATATATATATATATATATATATATATATATATATATATATATATATACAATTTTGAACGACCCCCCAAAAATGTGTTCAGGGGGTCACGTTAGGAACTTCTATGGTGGTCCCGGGCTTAAGTTTCACCGTGCGGGTCATGCTAATAGTTCACTTTCCAAAGGAAATTCACTAAAAATATACCTCTCTGCCGTCACGAACATGTGATGACGTTCCTCTCTGCCGTCAAGACATGTGTTATATTACCTCTCTATGATCAAGACACGTTTTGCCGTTACCTCTCTTGCTGGTGTTGAAGCTGTCAAAGTGCGAGAAGTACTCGACCCGCGGCACCAGCGTCGTGTGCGGAATCACCTGGTTGTCCATGTTGACGGCCTCGATGGCGCTGTGGAACGCAAACTCCTGCTGCGTCTGCTCTGGGTGGAACAGCCCCACTGCGGGACAAACAAAACATCCGCAGTTTAGCCAGGAGTACCTGGGGGACCGAGCTTTGCTCGGAGAAGATGAAATTCAAATCATGTAGGGGTGTCGAAGGTCAAGATTATTCTGAATGGTTTAACTTTAAACTTTGCTGGTGGCCATTTGGTTCAAACTACTACACTTGCTATTCAATTCATGAATTAGTACTTGGGGGGGTGAGCTTTTTTCTGGGAAGATCAGTCATTTCGTTTGTACAACTTGGAGTAATCTATTTTCAAAATCCCCCTACTAACGAGCAGATTTGGTTAGCACACTTGCATCTTTACTGCATGTTTACAGTCACTTTAAGTTTTATTTAAACCTAATGTCCTTTTAGGTTTTCATTTTTTAAATATATATTTAATTCATTCTAGTTAAGAACATTCTATATACATCTTCATTCAATTGATTTAGTCACTGATCTCGGGAAACCACAGACTTGTTAATACTTAAACTACTTTGACCAACAAAAGTTAAATATGCCTCGTTTTTCGAGAGTACGTCTTTCTTCACAGAAAATCTTAGTCTGCAACAAAAATGGAGAGTAGCAAGTCTGAATTTTAAAGCAGCTAGAACTCGTTACGATTTTATAAGTTTAGTAAACTCGAGGTAGTTTATTAATGTTAGTTTCCATATAGGCTAAAAGGAAAAATAATTTCTCTACCTGCTTCTGAAGGTGCCTTGTACGGATACTGAAATTCTTTATGGACCTTCAGGCAGAAAAATCACTTAAGGTTTGAGAGGTTTCAGGTCCCCTTCATCATAGAACCACACAACCAGGAAACATTAAATACCCCGTAGCAGCAAACCTGCATACTCAGCGAATTTCCGATGCATATATATGTTTCTTAATACCACATAAAGCCACATACCAAGTTTCATCAATAATTCATAACCAAACGATTTATGACATTTTAATTATTCTCCATAAGCATAAGCATGGTTTATACATGGCGGCTGAGTATGGAGGTTTGCTGAAGCAAGGAACACAAAAAATGGGGTTTTATACAAATATCAATATAACTCATGTAGGTAAAGCCACATACCAAATTTCATTAATTTATTTTCATAATTAAGGGAGATAACACGTTACTTATTCTCCATAAGAATAACATGGGGCTGGGTACGCAGGTTTGCTGCTACAGGAGCCTTTGGTAAAAAATTGTTTTTTTGTTCAGATATCAATGGTCCACAACCAGATGAAGCCGTATACCAAGTTTCGTCAGTATACGTTCATAAAGAAGCGAAATATGAAATTTTTCTTTTCCTCCATAAGAATAACATTAGACAACGTACTGTGTTTAGCACTTTCAATATCTCGGTAACCAATTGACGTAGAGAAATGATCAAAATACCAAATTGTGTGTTTTTTTAAGCTGAATCTAATGGGAAAACTAAAATTTGACTATTTCTAAAATTATATGTAAAAAATTCGAAAAACCCATTTTTGGGGTACAAAACCCCCCCAAAATACCCCTTCGGATAGAGCGATCTGGCTGGTTTTCGATCTTAAAGTCATAAATGTTGCTTTACACGTTTATACCAAATTTCATAAAAATCGGATAATTTTTACGAGAGTTATCGTGCTCACGGACACATATATATATATACAGTTTCGAATGAATGGTGTTTTTGGGGTCTGGGGACCTCAAAACGAAAAGTTATCATGGTCCCGGGCCTAGGTCTTACCATGCCGACCACGGTAATAGCTTCTTCCCTATAGAGGAAATTCGCTAAAAAATTACTAATAAACTATGTATTTTAAGCAAACAAAATTTAATGAAACAGTTAAAGACAAAAAGTCATGATAGTACTATGGAACAGTTATTATTATTATTATTAGTTATAGACTAGAATTACAAAAATTACCATTACATATTTACCCAATAAGTGTAAATGGAAATCTGATAGTCTGAATGATATTAATAGTGTATTTGTTTGGAATAACATTATATTAAAAAGTAGTGTATAACAACAAAACATTTGGGTGGAATTATTTAGTTTATGTTTCCAGTTGTGGGTTTGCAATAATTGTGATCCTCTCACAGCCACCCACATGCCCGAATGTGGGTTTTGACTGCTCCACAAAGTCTGCCCTAAATATTCAATCTCCCACCTATCTGCTATGCTCGCTTTAATGTGTTGTGAAATTTCCGCAATGTGTACTGACCTGAATGTTTTTATCTTAAAAATGAGCGCTTTGCATTGTAACAGTGACGACTGGGCTTGAATGATTCTTACAAGGTGAAATATAGTACATTAGTTATAAATTATCTAGTTCTTATAGATACTTACTGAAAGGACTAAATACCCCCGTAGCAGCAAACCTGCATACTCAGCGAATTTCCAATGCATAATTTATGTGTTAATACCACATAAAGCCAAGTTTCATAAAAATATATTCACAAATAAGCGATATATACGATTTTAATTATTCCCCATAAGAATAACACTGGGGATGAGTACGTAGGTTTGCTGAAACAAGGAACGTAAACAATTAGTGTTTATGCAAATATAAATATAATTCAACTAGGTTAAGCCACATACCAAGTTTCATCAACATTCATTCATAAATAAGCGATATAGTACCTGGGGGGCCGAGCTTTGCTCGGGGGAAGGCCATTCAGTTTTTTAGATGACTTGGAGTAATATTTCACCACTTCCCCTACTGATAATCAGATTTGTACAACTCATTTGCCTCTTTTCTACATTGTTAAGGTCACTCCAGTAGTTATTTATAGCTCAATGTCCCTTTGTTTTATTTTACTACTCTATTTATGTAATCTTCACTCAAATCTTTTAATCTCTACTCTCAGGAAACCACATGTTAATAACCATATACAACATGAGTATTACTTTGGCAGTTCCCTGGTTGATTATGAACAGCTGTTACAATACTTTTGTTTTGATTTGAAACTCCATAAACCCAATGTTAATTTTTTTAACTTTTCATTTTAGTTTTTTACATTATTTGATTTTTCCTGGGGATGAGGCCTGTCTAGAACTTATTTTTATCCCAGAAATGAGTTATTTCAAACATTTGAAGGAAATCGTTGGAGCCATTTTTGAGATCAGTGTCGCAAGCAAGCAAGCAAGCAAACCTTACTCATATTACAGTATAGGATAACATTTTAATTATTCTCTATAAGAATAAGATGGGGGCTGAGTAAGCAGGTTTTCTGCAATGAGGAACACAAAATATGGGTTTTCATTCAAATATCAATATAACTCAACTAGGTGAAGTCACATACCAAGTTTTATTAATTTATTTTCATAATTAAGGGAGACATTACATTTTACTTTTTCTCCTTATGGGGGCTGAGTACGCAGGTTTGCTGCTACAAGAATAATCGGTAAAAATAAATTTTTTGTGGAAATAACAATAGACCACAACCAGATGAAGCCGTATACCAAGTTTCGTTAGTATACGTCCATAAATAAGTAAGATATAATTTTTTTCTTATTCTCCATAAGAATAACATTGGACAACGTACTGTGTTTAGCACTTTTGATATCTCTGTAACCAACTGACGTAGAAGAATGATCAAAACAGCAAATTGTGTGTTTTTAAAGCTGAATCTAATGGTGAAAACTAAAATTTGACTTTTTTAAATATTACGTGTAAAAACTTCAAAAATTCCATTTTTGGGGTACAAAACCCCCCAAAATACCACTTCGGATGGGCCGATCTGTCTGGTTTTCGAACTTTAGGTCATAAATGCTGCTTTACACGTTTACACCAAATTTAATCAAAATCGGACTTTTTTACGAGAGTTATCGCACACACAGACACAAATTTATATAAATATATACAGTTTCGAACGAATGGTGTATTTTGGGTCTGGGATCTCAAAACGAAAAGTTGTCATGGTCCTGGGACTAGGTCTTACCATGCTGACCACAGTAATAGCTTCTTCCCTATAGGGGAAATTCGCTAAAACTAATGAAACATCACTCTAATTATTCCTCTGGCTTATTCATTCACTCTTTTAAGACCCGTTGTTAACTGATATGCTTTTACTATTCTGTTCTAGCACCACTACCACTCTAAAAGTAGGTTACCTATTTCCAACTTAGCATTAATTATTCTAAATTACTTTATAATGTAACAAAATATATTTTAACTGTTGGCTTGAAGGGGTTATAGCCTCTAACCTTACTCCAATACTCGGCCTTATCTGAATACTCTTTCCACGTTGAGAAAATAATACCCCCGTAGCAGCAAACCTGCATACTCAGCGAATTTCCAATGCATATTAATTTATCTTAATACCACATAAAGCCACATACCAAGTTTCATCAATATACATTCATAAATAAACGATTTATGACATTTTAATTATTCTCCATAAGAATAACATGGCGGCTGAGTATGCAGGTTTGCTGAAATAAGGAACACTAAAAATGGGCTTTTATACAAATATCATTATAACTCAACTAGGTAAAGCCACATACCAAGTTCTATTAATTTATGTTCATAATTAAAGGAGATAACACGTTAATTATTCTCCATAAGAATAACATGGGGCTGAGTATGCAGGTTTGCTGCTACGGGAACTATCGGGCAAAAAATGGATTTTTGTGCAAATATCAATAGACCACAACCAAATAAAGCCATATACCAAATTTTGCCAGTTTACGTTCATAAATAAGCGAGATATACAATTTTTCTTTTTCTCCATAAGGATAACATTAGACAACGTACTGTGTTTAGCACTTTCAATATCTCGGTAACCAATTGACGTAGAGCAATGATCAAAATACAAAATTGTTTGTTTTTTTAAGCTGAATTTAATGGTATGAATTAAAATTTGATTTAAATTAAAATTACATGTGAAAACCCCAAAAAACACATTTTTTGGGTACAAAACCCCCCAAAAACCCCCCTTCGGATGGTGCGATTCATCTGGTTTTCGAACTCGTTCAAATAAATGGTACTTTACACATTTGTACCAAATTTCATTAAGATCGGACCTTTTTTACGAGAGTTATCGTGCTTACGGACACATATATATATAAATATATATATATATATATAAATAAATATATATATATATACATATATAAAAATTTGAACGAATGGTGTTTTTGGCATCTGGGGACCTCAAAATGAAAAGTTATCATGGTCTCGGGCTTAAGTCTTACTATGAGACCTACGGTAATAGCTTCTTCCCTATAGGGGAAATTCGCTAAAACGATATACAAGGTGTACATAAAGTCCCGCACGGGTTTAATATTTTTTGAATGATAAGAGATAAATCAATAAGATTTGGTACATCAACACTACACCTAAAAATCTACTTTTTGAAGGAACTATCAGTTTTCTGTCATATCATGGGGACGTCCCGCAAGGAGTCAGAAGGAAATTTTAAATAGGAGCATAGGTCAATATGCACATCACTTTAAAGGGCTTATCTAGCAGAGTTTAATGCCGCAAACTGCACTAAAAAAGGTTGATCCAGTAAAAATTGGCGGCTGTTCAAAGGTTTTACTTGGTTACATTTTATTAGTAGCCACAACCCCATTAAAGCAAAACTGCAACTAAATGAATACTGCAGCTAAATACTACATTATGCCTGTCAATACAGAAGTGAATTATGACGTTATTTATCCTCAAGGGTTACAAATTTGGTCAAAATCTATTGATAACGGGGAAAAACTGATAACAGTAACTATTAGAAAGATCTTATCATTTTTTAATAAAACCTTTGAACAGCCGCCATTTTTTACTGGATCAACCTTTTTTAGTGCGGTTTGTGGCATTCAACTCTGCTAGATAAGCCCTTTAATGTGATGTGCATATTGACCTATGCTCCTATTAAAGATTTCTTTCTGACTCCTTGCGGGACGTCCCCATGATATTACAGAAAACTGATAGTTTCTTCAAAAAGTAGATTTTTAGGTGTAGTGTTGATGTACCAAATCTTAATGATTTATCTGTTATCGTTCAGAAAATATTAAACCCGTGCGGGACTTTATGTACACCTTGTATGTAGGAACACATGTCATTTCAAACAAAGTAGACACTTAATCACATTTTAATTTTTTTAATGCGTTGTGTTGTTTAATGTCAAAGCTGACGTTTTTAAATCCCCATGCTATATCTTATAGGGGATGTTATACGTTATTTCTCATTTTCTGGTAGCTTATTGGAAAAAACTGCTATTTTTCCCAAGTCCCTGGGATCGAGACCTTTAATTTGAGTCGTCTCCCATCATCCTGCAATTTGCTAAACTACCACAATTTTGACTTAAAAATTTTGCTTACAGAATTATATACAAAGTTATTACAATTTTACAAAATTATTGTGGATAGTAAAGTCAAATTCTATTATAGGGACATTTGGAATGGTGTTCTTTCTTGGGTTGAATTGCATCAGTAAACATTAAACATAATTTTATCTTTTGTAGTTATAATTTGTATTGATTAATTATTAATATGTTCAAGCAGGTTACAAAGCATGTCTAAGTTATTAAAAAAGTTATTAATTTATGTAAACTATCCAACCAATAAAGATATTTTTTATTTTTAAAAAGTTGTCCGAGATTGATTGAAGTTTATACAAACCAGACTTTTTCATAAATCAATTGCGACTAGACATTGGCTCGGGTTTCAGCTATCGAACATTGCCAATCTACATTCCCCGACACTGCACAAAGCAGACAGATCTACATCCCTCCAATATGTCACTGAGACCCTTTTATACACAAACATCTGTTTTGAAACTAAACATTTGTACTTGGTAGCTTAAATGTACATTTAGGTAGCCAACAAACAAGATAAAACGACAAACAAATGGCATACTGCACTCCGTGGATTTAGGAGAGACAGGGGTTTATTTGTTCAAGGCTTTACTTTTTGTTATTCTTGGTTCTAAAATATTTATTCCCTGAATGTCGTCATGTTGTCATTACTGCACACAGATAATGGCTAAAGGAGAAGTTGTTTTTAAAAGCTAAGTTCAATAAATCCATATGGCATATTGGAAGTTTTCGTATACATAGCATTTTATTTTAATTATACTTACTAATACATACATACATAAGATAAAAATGTGTTTAAAATGGGAGGAAAGACTATTTATTATATCCTGTATTCTTATAAAGGTTTTATCATCTGTGTACTATTTTTTATTAGTACAAATTACTTTGCCATTTTTTATAAATTATATATTTCATTTTATGAACATAAATTTATAAATTTAGAATAAGACAAGAAGGAGTGTAGTACTTGTAGATTGGGGGGGGGGGGGTCACGGGTATATCCTCTGCACCTGCTGTGAAGTGTTGTCAGTGTAATGATCAGGGTCTATGAATGTTGAGAGGGTTGAGGTAGGGTTAATAAGTCTGCCCTTACCACTCTTCAATGATCCCCCATCGAGAGAGAGCAGGGTGGGGGTGGGGGAGGGGGTGTACAGCCAGGAAAATACCCGGGGTTTATGTTACAACTTTGTTTACTACTTGAAAAAGGATTTTAGTGTGTTTTGTATAAACATTTGTTGAATATTTTGCTAAGATAAAAACATAATTTGTACAAAATTACAAATAAGTACAGGCTTTGCTTGCGAAACTTCAACACTAACCTGACCAGCACTATAAAACCTTTGTTTACATTTTACTATATGACTCCCTTTTCAGTAACTGTGAAACATTTTAATTACAGCTAGTAATTCTATAAATTATATTCTCCCTTAAGATTTGCATTGGAACTTACATGGCTCATGCGGTGGAGCCCTAACATTGAATATGGGTATCAGGGGCGTAACTGCCGGGCACGCAGGGCCCGCGGGCCTAAGGGGCCTGAAAATCGAAGTGGCGGGGCCCGCGGGCCGATGTAAAAGCTCTGGTGGGCCCGCATAATGGGACAAAATTACCTATATATTTAATTCCGTTAGCGAATCGGTCCCCATGAAATATTTCGAGCTAGGAAGAAGTTAAGTTAGGTTTTGATGATTCATTTTGAAGCTTGAGAGCCAAGGACGGTGGGAAAAATATCGGAAATGTCAAAAATTACGTGGGCTACACCCTAGTGGACTTCAAGAATCCAACGATTTTCTTAGGGAAATATTACTACAGTGTTTTTATTAATAAGCAAAATGAACTAATAATCAGCTGTGATTATCCACTTACAACAAAAATATATGTTAGGGGCTATAGCCCCTGTAAGCTACTAGTTATATTTAATTTTCAAAACATTTCAAAATAGCAACAATGTTGTTAGTCAAACATTAAGAATTTATTTATTTTTAGCCTAGTAATAGATCCTTTATTCGTTGTGACACACTTTAAAACTGAAATATAGTTTATTATTTGAATTTTCCTCAATTCTAATTACTTTAAAATGAGCTATTTTAACAAATATTTCATCATTTTGCATAACAATTTCAAAACGGTTGTTAGTAGTGTCAGTAAAGTTTTTGAACTGAGTTTTTGAAGGTGAATCAGCAATGGATACTGATAAATGATAAATCGGGGGCTCATGTTAAGATCCTTTTCAAAACCTTAAGGTACAACCGTAAACGCTATAGCGGCCATTTCACTACAAACTGATTATAAATCACTCCAAATACCTTTTCCATATTTGGACAGGAACAGAAGGAACGAATTGCAGTTTGTGATTTGGACGTCTGTCTTCATATTTTGACTCGACAATTGTCGGCTTAATCTGTAGGTATTTTATGCTACATTGACATGATGAAACTACATTATAGCTAGCCTGGGTGTTATTAACCCACTAAAATTATACACTGCTGGAGGCTGGAACTGACTGAAGTTATTTATTTGGAGGTTAGGAAACGTCTGGGTCATGCAACCTTATCCCAGAATCTAGAATAATGGATAGGGATAGGGTGAAACTGTACGATTATGATAAATGGGAGGGGGGCCCAAAAAATCAGTTACGCCACTGGTGGGTATTTTCAGATCTATATGTTAATGTGATATGTAAGCTATGTTTGTTTACGATGGAAGTTTTGCGTGATGGAAGTTTAAACATCCGTCCATCCATACATTCATCCAAACTTTCACATTTATAATATTAGTAGGATTTATACATGTATAAAAACACAAAAATCGTTAGATGTTTTAACCATTATTTATTTAACATTTTTATCTTGTTTTATTTATCTTCCACTTCATTACTAATTATTTTAAAATATTTACTCCGTTTAGGAGCTTTTCAGCATAGTATAATTTACCAGGATTATTTGAGTTGATATAAATACTCTTCCCATACCTCTAATCTAAACTTTGACTGAACTTAAATATCGTAAAGGCCGGTAAGAGTTTTTTACTCTCGGAGAGTTTGTGAGGGTAAAATGTCACGTGTAAACGCCGAGAATCAGCTGTTGCCAGTTTTCGAGAGTGGCAGAAACTCTCAGAGAGTCGCCTTGCGAGTTTATTCTTGTCGTGTATATGGGATCAGCTGTTGCATCACAACAAATCACCCACATTGTAAACACTTCTGCGAGTAGCGTCTGAGAGTAAGAGAGTAAAAAACTCTCACGCGTATACCGGCGTTTTAGAATTATTCATACTTGTGTTACTAACTAGTAGAAAAAAACACAATAAAAATCTATTATGTTATATAATTAATTATTAATTGTAAAAACATTTATTAAAATAATGTTTTACTATTTTTTACTACCAACTTCTTATAATAATTAACAAATTACTGTGCAAAAGTTTCATTTTAAATGTTTATTTCACAGCGCAGTTCATTTAATATTTACTTTATAATACATTAATTAATTATTTAAGTTTTTAATTTATAAAAATTTTATGATTTTGTTTCGTGAATTGTGTACTCTAGCACCTCTAACACAATTCTCTGCCTCTTCACTTTTCACTATAAGGTAATTTTAGAGGAAAAACATTTATCTTATTACGTTTTAATACACTAGGTTATGTTTTAAATCTTGCTCTCGATTTAAACAAGAGATTCAACAGATTTAATCAAAATCCAAAATTTCTAATTTTAAATCTCCTGGAAAATAGCACAGACGAAACCAAAATATTGGACATCGGACGATTTGCGTGTCTAATAATGTCAGACTGGGGAGACCGCCAAATAAAAATAGCAAATGCACGCTCCACGCTTCTCCTACAGATGGCTCGGTAAACAAACTAATTCACAACTAAATTCTGTGGGGAAACGCTGTTTCTGCCCATGTGTATGAATAATTAAAAACTCGTAATTAATTAAAATAAAGTATTAAAACATTAAGGACGAGCTTCATAACACACTAAGTATGCACAACAATTGTTATTGGTAGGCCCATTGTTAGAACGTAGCCTATGGGAATGTGTTACGATAATGTATGTTTGAAGTATTATATTGATCTGTATTATTTAAGTATTTAGCGTTTAAGGCCTTTTAATGATTTTATGGAGTGTGATAGTTTTCAACTGTTTTCCTGGTAGGAAAGCACATGAGTATTTAGAGATTACTAAGCAAACGCAAACACCATGTTAATTAATATTTTCCTGCATGATGGAATTAAATTGTTTTTCTTTCATAAGCTACCCGTGAGATTGTACAATCGTAAGTAATACTGAGAATTCATAAATATGATTATAATTATTTAAAAACATCAAATACATCACTGATTCGATGTTTTTAATTTTAAATTAATATAATTTATATCAGTTATAGTCTGATTATCAAAATAAAGTGACTGGCAGAGCGGCCGTGTGGCGACCGAACATTCTATTTCATAACCTCGTGGAAACGTAAAACACATTATTATGAATTTCCTATAAACGTTATTTAAATATTCTGTTAAACGCGTTTATAGAAAATTGTTCAAACATTTTTCATCTTATTCCGATGACTTTAAATTTAGAGTTATGTTTTTAAAAAACAAGAATTACAATTTAAAATGTCTCAATTCGTGTTTTTTTTAATAACTATCAATAAGAAGATTAAAAAAAATCATCAGAATAAGATAACAAATATTTGAAAAATGTGCTATAAACGTACATTTTGAACTATTTAAATAACGTTTATTGGAAATTTCTAACCATGTGTTTTACGTTTCCACGAGGTTATGTAATAGAATGTTCGTTCGCCGCGCGGCCGCTCCTCCAGTCACTTTCTTTTGATAATCGGACTATAGAAGAGTGCTTTCAAGTCATAGAGACTAATAATAACGGATACTTAAATATTACGTATTATTACGTGTTTGTACGCGATTATATGGAAGGATGAGCAATCCCCAAATGTAAACAGTGATCGAAGTCTTGCAATGTGAACTTGACCTTCGTAGTGTTATTTGCTCGTCACATTTCGGATGAAGGGAGTAAAAGTATGGTAAAAGGCACGTTAGTTGGCACAAACAGAATAAACAAACTATTACCTTTTTGCGACCTCAAGCACAAAATCCAGTCTTGATGACATATTTTCCTATTTTCTTATGGTATTTTCAATGATCATCTGTTGTTGCAGTTGCAAATGCAATTGCAAATCGCGACAGTTTTAAAGGAATTAATTGCCACTTTATTACTTGCATTACAACTTTACCAATTTGTATTGCAGTTAAATGCATCCTTATAAATTATTTATCCGTGAAAATTTTCCCCCATTGATTTTTATAGTGGAATTTTTATTTTACTCGTACTTGTACTTGTTGTATGTTATTTTCTTAATCAAGAATACATTTGTTAGTTCATAAGTTTCGTTATTAGCGAATTTCCCCTATAGGAAAGAAGCTATTACCGTAGGTCTCATGGTAAGACTTAAGCCCGAGACTATGATAACTTTTCATTTTGAGGTCCCCAGATGCCAAAAACACCATTCGTTCAAATATTTATATAGTCTGTGGTTTATTGTTGTTTGCACAAAAAAAACAATTGTTCGCCTATGGTTCCTGTAGCAGCAAACCTAGGTACTTGGTCCCCATGTTATTCTTATGGAAAATATTTCAAATGTTATATATCACTTATTTATGAATGTATTTGGATGAAACTTGGTATGTGACTTCACTTCTATTGATATTTGCATAAAAACACATTATTTTGTGTGCCTTGTTGCAAACCTGCGTATTCATCCCCAATGTTATTCCTGTGGAGGATAATTAATATTTTAAATATCGCTTGTTTGTGAATATATTTATTATGAATCCTGTTAAGTGTTTTAATGTGTAATGTATTTGTATATTAATTGCACATTGTGTATTGTAATATGTAATATATATTCATCGGAAATTCGCTGAGTGTGCAGGTTTGCTGCGACGGGGGTATTTTCACATTTGATACCTATATTTAAAACACAAGCAGATTTTGCCTCACGCTGAGATCTCAGAAACCACTGGACCGAGTTTGATGATTGAAGTATCTATAAAAATAAACGCGTAAATTTGTAGAAAATAATTCAAATTTACATCGGCCCTCAGGACTTCGCCCCACAGACCTTCAAAGTTGCAATCTTAAACTTACGAAAGAACAGTAATCTTTGATATTGAGCATTTGACAGCTGTTGAAGGCAAAAAAAGCAACAAAAACACAGTGCAGAAGCAGGATCAGCTGTTCTAGAATAGCGTCACAATTTAAACTAACAGAATTGTATTTGCTCGAATTCGAGCAGCTGGATTTGCTGGATGTTGAATTTCACAAACAAGATAACGACAACTTCATTTGCAAACAACCATCTTACAGTGTAAGCAAATTTGTAAACAAGCGTCACATATGGTCCATGTTTGTGATGTGGCTAGTACACAGTGGTTTAAATGTTGTACATTCGTGTGCCAACTTACATGTCTCTTTTTTTACATTTTAAAGTACTCACCGATGGTGAAGTTGAAGTACTCCCGGCGGTGGTAACTTCCCCGCTGTTTCGCCAGGACGCCGGCGACCCCTAGGGCCAGCAGGGCGAGCACCCAGGCCCCCCGCATGTCGACGACTGCCGCTGTGTCCGTACTGTGGCAGAGAGAGGCTAACTTTAGCCCGGGCTCGACGCCAGCTGACGACGTCGCACCTCCCTGTGTTGTGTTGAGGTCTGTCGTTTACTCGAAGAGCGAAATTCCCACTTGTAAGGCGTTTTCTACGAAACTGCTATGTCAAGTTCAATTCTGTCTAATGAATTTACTAAAATGCAACATTAATTCGTTTTCGTGAAGATTTTGTAGTTTGTTAAGTTATTTTTAATGCTAGCGATAATACAAAAAGGTTTAATAAATAAATTGTTTTAGTTGTAATTTTTTTACACAGTCCTAGTAGTTGATTTCTGAATTTCAAATCCCAATCTATATTTTTAAAATTATTTTATAATACTAAAAGAATTTCTTGATTTTTTATTTGGCAATTTTAGGCGTTTACAACGATCCATTTTCGTACATGTTTAGTATAAATTGACAGTTCTTACCCTCAAGATGGCCTTTTATAGTAAAAAAATCTTCAGGACTCCGCTCCATGGGCTTTTAACGTTCCAATGTTATGGAGTTATATTTTAGTTAGTAAAACGTTGATTGTACCTGTAAACATTTCAAAAAGTCAGACTCCATGGCTACTAAATCCCTGTGCGGACAACGGGACATCAGCTAGTATACCTTCATATTACCAAAATGTAACAATTAAAAATATAATTTACTTTTTACAATTAAATTCCGTGCAAAGCGTTCCGAAAGTAATAATGTATCTTACCAGATACATCCAGGATATAGATGAAAAACATTAGTACTAAAACAGTTAAGTGGAATACAATTTATGCTGGGCCATCATTTCCGGTGGAGATGGTAACGACAGCGCAAGATGGCTCACTTCCGGTCCGCACCGATCATTTTCTGTCAAGTTGCACTTTCCTCTAAAATCACCGAGGAAAATTCGTGTAGATATTTCGTCGGAGTCGCGTTCGATGTAATCAAGAAACCGAATGTTTGGGCTTTGTACGAGAAACTACTTAAAGATTGGAGTTTTGTGGAGAGGTACACAAACTTTAGTCACAATCGAGATAAATTGTTAAATTATAACAAAAATTATAAGTAAAAACCTTTTAATACTCAAACAATAAATATCAAAGATCACATATTAGCTTGTTCCGTAACTATACGCCATCTGATTGTGAACATTTTAAGTAAGTTTTTTAAGTGTTTCATTTTAATTTTGATCGAAGGGTGTATTTATTTACAGAGGAGGGGTGTTTATTAGTGAATTTCCTATGGAAAGTGAACTATTAGCATGACCCGCACGGTGAAACTTAAGCCCGGGACCACCATAGAAGTTCCTAACGTGACCCCCTGAACACGTTTTGGGGGGTCGTTCAAAATTTTATATATATATATATATATATATATATATATATATATATGTGTGTATGCAATCTAGCGGTCGCATTTTTTGTCCGATTTACTTAAAATTTCGTAGGGACGTTCCTTTCTATAATCAGTTGGACAAGTTCGTTGGGTAAAACAATCGGAAAACTCTAAATTCTTTTTTGGGGATTATTCTTTCAAATTTCGAGTTTTTGGGCCCAAAAAGGGTCAGAAAAGCCCCGAATTTGAAATTAACGAATGAAAAACGGTGGGAATTAGTGTGGCAAAACTTTTAAGCCCTCTCTCGTCATTCTAGCATACATATTTACCGAGTTATTAAAGAAAATGTGTATTGGCCAAACACAGTACGTTGTCTTATGGGGGTTTTACTTTAGAAAAGCCTGTTATTCATTTGTTAGTGTACTTTTATCATCCCCAACAACCTCACGCCTACTTTAAAGCCTGACTGGACCTTCTCCTAACCTTATAATGCGCAAAACTGTATTCCCAGCATTGCAGGTAAATATAACCAGGAGCATCAGAACAGCCAAAAAATCAATATTTTCAGATTTGAATAAAAATTGGAATAATTGTATTTTTTTAACTGATTTTGAGTTTTTATTGTTTTTTATGTGGAAATTCACTTCCCTCATGTCAGCGTGCTGCGTGCGAACTCGTTTGTTTCTGTTGTGATCCACAGCTGTGAGTAGAGCCTACTCGGAGACTGCTTGACCTGACATGGCGTTTTGAGATGGCGAGGGAGGATTTGAATATCGTTTTGAGTAATATAACTTGGTACATTGAGTTCAATCTTTTAAGTGTATTAGTTCTGAAATTTCCTGATTAGCTTAGCATTCGTAACTCTTAACTAAGCACATTTTCATAATTTGATTTAACATATTACAAATAAATACAACACATTTCAGTAGGACTTGTTAACTTTTTGTTGACAAGTAAGACTTTTGACATTTTCAAAAAATTTGAATTTTATGGTATTTTGACAGCATTCTTATTCTTTCTTCTTCGTATTCTCTTCAGCTTCTACTATGAGATTTTTTGAGATTATCATCTAACTTTTAGAATATTTTGTTACATTCCGCAGCCTAATATGATGTATTATAATTTTTGATCAAATTATGATTATTATTTGATAGGATACTTAGTTATTGGTAGTAACGTTTCACTATTTCCAGAGCCACTTTAAGGTCAAGACGGCTGACCCGTCATAGACTTCAAGAACCCGTGGGAGTTTGGGAGACCCCCCCATTGTTTCTGTTTTAAAAGCTCTTCACCCCTCCTAACCCCTGGTCCGGATATTCTTACGTCCCAGCTATTTTGATAACTTATAGATACTTTGTGTAACCTTAAAATATTTCACTTGGTCTAAAATAAATATCGAATACTTTAAAATAGTAAATAGTAAACAAATTAATAAATCAGATCATAAAACCGAAGCTAATTTTTCGTTCCTAGAATTATTTTTAAAATGATTGAGTTAATTAACTCTGAGCCAGACATATCTTCCTCCCCCGAAATAACGCGTTTTCCCCCAGAGTAACGCTACATCATACCTCCTCCCCCATTGAGTGCGTTATGTAATGTGTATGTTTATCCCACTAATAAAAATACTACAGTTGATTCAACAATATGTTAATGTTGCCTAATGTTAATAAAGCTATGGTTGCCTTTGTTTGTGTCTCTGCAAAATTGACGTAATGTACTATCCGCTTTAGGCAAGAATGTCTTAACATTGTATTAACAGTAGATTAGTGTTGATTAATAAAAGTAATACATACTTTAAATTGTGTTGCAGTTACTTTATTAATGCAAACGACTACTGCAACAATACCTATTGTTTTAGCGAATTTCCCCTATAGGGAAGAAGCTATTTTAGACAACGTACTGTGTTTAGTCGAAACACATTTTCTTTAATAACTCGGTAAATATTAATGCCAGAATAATGAGAGAGGGCTTAAAACTTTTGCCTCACTAATTCCCATCTTTTTACATGCATTAATTTTACATCCGGGGCTTTTCTGACCCTTTTTGGGCCCAAAAACTCGAAATTTGAAAGATTAATCCCCCAAAAAAGGGTTTAGAGTTTTCCGATTGTTTTGCCCAACGAACTTGTCTAACTGATTAGAGAAAGGAACGTCCCTACCAAATTTGAAGTTAATCGGACAAAAAATGTGACCGCTAGAGTGCATACACACATATATATATATATATATATATATATATATATATATATGGATGGGATGGGATATATATATATATATGTATATATACATACACATATATATGTGTCTATACATATATATATATATATATAAATTTGAACGACCCCCCAAAACGTGTTCAGGGGGTCACGTTAGGAACTTCTATGGTGGTCCCGGGCTTAAGTTTCACCGTGCGGGTCATGCTAATAGTTCACTTTCCAAAGGAAATTCACTAAAATAAAGACTAACATAATTTGTGAAAAGAGGATTTGGGATTTGAGATTGTTTTTTGCCATGGGAGCATAGTTGACAGAGGGTAAAAATGGTGGTCAGCATGTAGGCTGCAGTTTTTTACTCCATACGAGACCTCTATATATATTTTTTTGGGTGGGACGGTGTCAAAATCTCCCATTTCATTAAATGAAAAACTGTGATATTGGAAGTCTTTAATTAATATCTTGTCGCATTTTAGGCGAATCATTATGTTAAACTTAACTTTATAATCAAGACATATTTTATATTAAATTTTATACTAAGCAAAGGTATTAAAGTAAACCTTACTTTATCAAAATCAACAGTAGCTTACTGTTATTACAACATCCAGGAGATATAGTTGTATAGTAACCAAACAGTTGCTTTAGGCAACATTAATAATGTATTGTCAACAATACCGTTTTTAGTGCCCCCTAAGTTGTTTATCACATTTCAAAGTTGTGCGACTATTGTCCCCTTACCAGTTGTAGGTCGCCGCGATTGTTACTGTGCTCGGTTGTCGATTGTTGATCGTCGCGGAGCCGCCCACCAATCACACGGCATTACGCCGCCGCCGCCACATTTGTAACACCACCACTAACGCGAGTTATGGCCCGCGATTTGTCATTTAACTTGGAGAAAATGGGAAAACCGCGCTTGTACTGTAGCTCTCAACATCGACGTTGTAGGTTTCAATCTGCCGTAAATACACCATACTTTATTGCCTTTTACATGTTGACTTCAAATTATTAGTGAATTTCCTATGGAAAGTGAACTATTAGCATGACCCGCACGGTGAAACTTAAGCCCGGGACCACCATAGAAGTTCCTAACGTGACCCCCTGAACACGTTTTGGGGGGTCATTCAAAATTATATATATATATATAGATAGATAGACACATATATATATATATATATATATGTGTGTTTGCACTCTAGCGGTCGCAATTTTTGTCCGATTTACTTCAAATTTGGTAGGGACATTCCTTTCTGTAATCAGTTGGACAAGTTCGTTGGGCAAAACAATCGGAAAACTCTAAACCCCTTTTTTTGGGGATTAATCTTTCAAATTTCGAGTTTTTGGGCCCATAAATGGTCATAAAAGCCCCAGATGTAAAATAAATGCATGTAAAAAGATGGGAATTAGAGAAGCGAAAGTTTTAAGCTCTCTCTCGTCATTCTAGCATAAATATTTACCGAGTTATTAAAGAAAATGTGTATTGACTAAACACAGTACGTTGTCTTATGGGAGTTTTACACGAGAAAATCCTGTTATTCCTTTGTTAAGAGTACTTTTATCATCCCCAGCAACCTCACACCTACTTTCAAGCCTGTTTGGACCATCTCCTAACCTTATATTGGGCAAAATTGTATTCACAGCTTTGCAAGTAAATGAAACCAGGAGTATCAGAACAGTCAAAAAATCAATGTTTTCAGATTTCAATAAAATTTGGACAAATGTATGTTTTTACACTTATTTTGAGTTTTAAAAGTTTTTATTTGGAAATTCACTTCCCTCACGTCAGCGTGCTGCGTGCGAACTCGTTGTAGTTCGCACATTCATTATTTTGTATGTCAAATCCATAAATGAATTAAGATGAAACTTTTAGTTGATACATTTTATATAGGGTATCACCAAACACTTACTGTTTTAGTATGCGAAATAATCTATGAATAGAAAGCTGTTTTTTACAAATCCTCATGACAGAAATATCTTTTGCTTTCATTTAATTCATTTCAGGGGTATTGGGTTCAAATCTTAATACTGAAAAATGCGTTACTTTATCATTTAAATTGCATCCACATGTTTATTGTTTATTGTTTATTGTTGAATTGTTTACGATTTAGATGAGATAGTTTATTTTCTTATTTGAATTACTTAAGAAAATACCAATGTAAAGGTCACTTCTATTTTAAGATTTATCTCGAGCCCTATCACTATCGTTTTACTGTTTTTGAGCTTCGTTATTTAAGGTTTTGTCATAAAATAATATTTTTTGATTAATTTTGCAAACTTAATTGTTTGTTTATTATGATTTAGTTAGTTCCATAACATTAATTGTTTATAAGAAAATAAAAACAATATCTCATTAAAATACGATGTAAATATCTGAAACACGATGATTTTTACAAGATTCGATCTTTTTAAATATTATTGCCACGACCAACAATATTATTGATCGTTAAAGGGGGTGGTTAATTTCGTTGCTCTTTGTTACAAAATCACTCCAGTTTTTAGCGAATTTCCCCTATAGGGAAGAAGCTATTACCGTAGTCGGCATGGTAAGACCTAGGCCCGGGACCATGATAACTTTTCGTTTTGAGGTCCCCAGACCCCAAAAATACCATTCGTTCGAAACTGTATATATATATATATATATATATATATATATATATATATATATATATATATATATATGTGTCCGTGAGCACGATAACTCTCGTAAAAATTACCCGATTTTGATGAAATTTGGTATAAACGTGTAAAGCAACATTTATGACTTTAAGTTCGAAAACCAGCCAGATCGCTCTATCCGAAAGGGTATTTTGGGGGGGTTTTGTACCCCAAAAATGGGTTTTTTGAATTTTTTACATATAATTTTGGAAATAGTCAGATTTTATTTTTTCCCATTGGATTTAGCTTAAAAAAACACACAATTTGGTATTTTGATCATTTCTCTACGTCAATTGGTTACCGAGATATTGAAAGTGCTAAACACAGTACGTTGTCTAATGTTATTCTTATGGAGGAAAATAAAAATTTTATATCTCGCTTATTTATGAACATATACTGACGAAACTTGGTATACGGCTTTATCTGGTTGTGGACCATTGATATTTCCTCAAAAAAACAATTTTTTGACAAAGGCTCCCATAGCAGCAAACCTGCGTACTCAGCCCCATGTTATCCTTATAGAGAATAAGTAACGTGTTATCTCCCTTAATTATGAAAATAAATTAATGAAATTTGGTAAGTGACTTCACCTAGTTGAGTTATATTGATATAAGCATAAAACCCCATTTTTTTGTGTTCCTTGCTTCAGCAAACCTGCATACTCAGCCGCCATGTTATTCTTATGGAGAATAATTAAAATGTCATAAATTGTTTATTTATGAATGTATATTGATGAAACTTGGTATGTAGCTTTATGTGGCATTAAGATAAATATATATGCATTGGAAACTCGCTAAGTATGCAGGTTTGCTGCTACGGGGGTATTATTTTCTCCCAAGACTGAAATGCTGCTGATAAATACGACCTTTAAAATAATATGAAACACGGCAACCTCAGCATGCATCCACCCAACTAAGATACAGTTTGTTTATAACTGTTTACTGTAATTAAAAACCAATTACATTTAAATTTCCCTTTCTCCATACAAAGTGGTATAAATGAATCCGAGGCACAATACCCTGTAAAAACGGAATTAAATTAGAGGTGCTGTGATTACCATTGAGGGATTACGTCCGTAAGAGAGAGGGAGTGGGGTTGGAGAGGTGAGGGGAGGGGAGGGAGGCGATGGGAGAGATACGTCGGTCTGTTGCTCAGCGACGGTATCGAGCGGTGTGGCACAGCACGGCATCAGCGGCAGCGTGAGCGTGGAGTCGAGTGGCGCAGCATGCTGAGTCAACTGAACAATTAATTCGATGGTTAAATCGTAAATGGTTCATTCACAGCAATAAATAACCACAGTGACTGGCTTGGTTTTGACTGTATCTTTTACGTTACGGGGATCCGACACTGTCAAAAACGCCATCGAGAAATAATATACCGTATAAAGGTTTATCTATATCTATAAAAGAGGAAGTATGTAGCCTATGGACTCCGAAACCGCTCGACAGATTGTAATGAAACTTTAAGGCATTATTAAGCATTATTCAAGGATGGTTTGTGTGAAGTTTGGTGTAAATCTGTCCAAAGAGCTCCAACCCAGAGGGCATACAAGGGTGCAGTGTCAGGTTTTAGAAATTTAGTATTTACAAA
Organism: Allygus modestus; assembly: GCA_963675035.1. Classification (NCBI taxonomy): domain Eukaryota; kingdom Metazoa; phylum Arthropoda; class Insecta; order Hemiptera; family Cicadellidae; genus Allygus; species Allygus modestus. The sequence continues at coordinate 15,956,829 of OY776116.1, forward strand.
ATTAACAGCTGTCATTAACTAACATTAAAAAACTAGCAGCTGTAATTAAAAAAATTCAAAGTTTTGGGCGCAGCTACGCGCGCCGGGTAACTGCTAGTAGTAAATAAAGGTTAATCAAGTATAAAATGAAGTTTTTACAGTGTTTTCCAGTTTTTTATGTATTGTTGTAAACTCTTTTTGTTTATAAATCATTTGTAAAAAGTTATTTTTGTTTGTTTTCATACTGAATAAGTATACTTTTGGTGTATATTATCCATGGTGTAGCTCAACAAATAACATTATGAAGGGGATTTTCAACAGTTTCATGTAAAACATTAAGAGTTGCTGTACAAATGTTTTTACTGTGTTTACTACAGATTAAACAAAAGCCTTCAAAGTAATGTCAACATGATCTGGGAAAAATTGCGTTATAATAGGATACAATGGTTTATGTGATCAATAGTAATAAAGTTTCTTACTTCTTATTTATTTCTTATTTCTTACATATTTATTTTTTATTTTACTCTTATTTCTTATTATATTTTATTGTATTCTTATATTTGTATATATTTATATAGGCATCATAATTTGTATCAGGATTATATTTAGTGTGATTTCATATAATTCTTTTGGTATGAATGGTTAAATATTAAACTGATTTCACCTAAATCAGGCATTGCCGTTGAGACTATTTATTTCCTCAGCTATTTTGAACTAGCTTTTTTGCTTTGGTGCATCACTTTATGTAACTAAATGTACTGTACAATATATTGAGGAATTCGTTTTTCTTATTCTCATTTTTCTTAGATTGCAAATCATTAGCATGTGTTATTGCAGAAACCGTATGCTATTTTTAGTTGTTTTTTTCACTTATTAGTTATGTGCGCTTTACATTTGTTAAACACATAAAACAAGTAGCTCCCTTGATAGAAAAACATTGACATGCGATTAAAATTGTATATAATTGTTTGAGTCATCATTATAATTTGTCTTAGCAATATATAATGTTTAATAACTAGCGGCGCCGGCGTCCTGTCCTCACACGGGATATCGCAGACGTAAAGAGCCACAAGAACAATCAGACATCAAACCCATTGTTTATTAATTCTTGCTGTTTTATTTAGCTGTATTTAGCTATTTAGCTAAAAAGTGTAAAATGTATTTATTTTAGCAAATTTTCCCTATAGGGAAGAAGCTATTACCGTAGTCGGCATACTAAGACCTAGGCCCGGGACCATGATAACTTTTCGTTTTGAGGTCCCCAGACCCCAAAAACACCATTCGTTCGAAACTGTATATATATATATATACATTTTTTGTGCTTGAGAAAGAGAATATCTCGAAATATTGCAACAAAATGGTGTTAATTTCTTAAATGTATATGTGTGTCCGTGAGCACGATAACTCTCGTAAAAATGATCCGACTTCGATGAAATTTGGTATAAACGTGTAAAGCAACATTTATGACTTTAAGTTCGAAAACCAGCCAGATCGCTCTATCCGAAAAGGTATTTTGGGGGGTTTTGTACATCCAAAAAGGTTTTTTTTAATTTTTTCATATAATTTTTGAAATTTTCAAATTTTAGTTTTTACCATTGGATTCAGCTTAAAAAACACACAATTTGGTATTTTTATCATTCCTCTACGTCAATATTGGTTCCCGAGATATTGAAAGTGCTAAAGACAGTACGTTGTCTAATGTTATTCTTATGGAGGAAAAGAAAAATTTCATATTTCGCCTATTTATGAACGAATACTGACGAAACTTGGTATACGGCTTCATCTGGTTGTGGTCTATTGATATTTGCTCAAAATAATGATTGTTTGCCAAAGGCAGCAGCAACCTGCATACTCAGCCCCATGTTATTCTTATAGATAATAACTAAATTCGATGTCTCCCTTAATTATAAACATAAATTAATAAAAACTGGTATATGACTTCACCTAGTTGAGTTATATTGATATTAACATAAAACCTAATTTTTGTCCTTGATGCAGCAAACCTGCGTACTCAGCCCCAATTTTATTCTTATGGAGAATAATTAAAATTGTATATATCTCTTATTTGTGGATATATTTTTATTAAACTTGGTAAGTGTCTTTATGAAGTATTAAGACATTTATATCTCGTTTGGTAATTCGCTGAGTATGCAGGTTTGCTGCGACAGGGGTATTTTCAAATAAAACAGGTTTATCTTTTCTTCTTAAGACATAAAAACATTCAGTATGTGCATAAAATCCAAACAACACTATGACAGTCTGCAGGTAGGAATATTTCTAATAAAATTTGTTTATTTGCATTTATGCATGATTAAAATAGGTTCTTGATTTTTGTTCTGCGAATTTAGGCATCTAACCCATTACTTTTATTACATGTTTGGCATCAATCTAAAGCTCTTACCCTCAAGTTCCATGGACATTTTTAAAGTTCCGATTTTAATCTTGAAGAGGTATATTTTATGTAGTCAAGCAGCTAATTATAATGTAAATGTTTCAAAATATTAGACTCTATGCCTGCTAGGTCCTCATGCGGAGAAAAGGACATAAGATATAGTAACACTAATTAATATAAAACACATGTGAACCAAATAAAATATTATTTTTCCCATACGAATATGGAAACTTTGAAGGCCAGTGGAGAATATCGGCGAGAATGGCCATGGACTGGCGAGAATATCGGCTCTTCTGAAACATCTTGAGTAATATCCCTTTAATTTCACACATCAATTGTCAAAATCGGTCATGAAATAATAACTTGGCTGGCTGCAAAAAATTTGTTTAGGGAATTACGAAGAAAGATTCTAATGGTATAATGTTTGTATAGCCTTAAACTACTACCACAATATGCATTAATTGTGTGTAGCTTATGGTGTAGGGGCAATGTTAATGGTGTAGGGGTAGGGGGTAGGACCTGGGGTCACTTGATACTTCAAATAAATATGTGAGATGACTATTTGATTAATTATGAGAATTATTTGAATAATTACCTGCTTGATTATAAATATTTGTTGACTGATGCAAAAATAATCAATGAACTTTTATCTATATTTCATCTGTTATCATTTAATTTCCAAATTCCATCAGGGTTATTAGATAACTCTGAGCTGGATATGTAGATATTAATTTTCCCCGGAAAAGTCAAAGGAATTTTTGAATACTTAAGTAAATATGCAAAAATCTCGTTAAAATTTATGTAAAAGTAAAACAGTAGATATGAAGCTGAACACATGTATTATATCTGATAAGTACTACGTTAATATTATTGCAGTGGTAGCATTTAAAACAGTGAAACAAATAAAAATAAATTGTCTCAGTCCATTTCCAATAGACGCAATAAGAGCGTTGAACATTTCCGAAGCGTCACAGTTCCGCGCCGGAATGTCGTAGGAATGTTTCTGCTCATCGCAGAATCGACCCTTCATTCCTCAATTAATACTTTAAAATAGATCACAAGACATGGTTAAAAACACATATTTTCCAGGGGTGTTTTGCATTGTAATTGAAAATACCAAAAAGTTACATCATTCGTGATGTAATATTGTCATTGTGTGTACGTCCGTTTGAATATTTTATCAGTAATCATTAGTAACATGGGAAAAGGAATAAGTTCGAATTTTCAAGTAATTTCTAAACAAATAAAATTCTAGAAACACATACAAGGACTATAATTAAAATACTAATACTTACTGGTGCAAGTCAGATATAATTGTTTAGTAGTTGCGAGCACTGTTTTAACCAAAAGTTACAGTGGAACCGCTCCCAAAACGAGTTTGCACGCAGCACGCTGACGTGAGGGAAGTGAATTTCCACATAAAAACTTTTAAAACTCAAAATCAGTGTAAAAACATACATATGTCAAATTTTTATTGAAATCTGAAAACATTGATTTTTTGGCTGTTCTGATTCTCCTGGTTTCATTTACCTGCAATGCTGGGAATACAATTTTGTGCATTATAAGGTTAGGAGAAGGTCCAGTCAGGCTTTAAAGTAGGCGTGAGGTTGCTGGAAGTACACCAACAAATGAATAACAGGCTTTTCTAATGTAAAACCCCCATAAGACAACGTACTGCGTTTGGTCAATACACATTTTCTTTAACAACTCTGTAAATATTTATGCTAGAATGACGAGAGAGGGCTTAAAACTTTTGCCTCACTAATTCCCATCTTTTTACATGCATTAATTTGACATCTGGGGCTTTTCTGGCCCTTTTTGGGCCCAAAAACCCGAAATTTGAAAGATTAATCCCCGAAAAAGGGCTTTAGAGTTTTCCGATTGTTTTGGCCAACGAACTTGTCCAACTGATTACAAAAAAAACGTCCCTCCCAATTTTGAAGTTAATCGGATAAAAAATGCGACCGCTAGAGTGCAAACACACATATATATATACATATATATATATATATATAAAATTTTGAACGACCCCCCAAAACGTGTTCACGGGGTCACGTTAGGAACTTCTATGGTGGTCCCGGGCTTAAGTTTCACCGTGCGGGTCATGCTAATAGTTCACTTTCCAAAGGAAATTCACTAATGACCTCTCTCTATAGATGTTAACCTCCTTGGCTCAAACACATTTTTAAATATTGGAATTTGAACAGCTGTGTAATTTAAGTTGACTATAAAGCTGAATGATGAACAAGCAAAATTATTGGGAAAAGCTAGTTCTAGTAAGGTAATAAACACTGTTCAAACTAAAAAGAACTATCAATATTATATAGTGTGTAAAAATTGTCAAACCCTCTCTTATTTAGGATATAGCGCTCGTATATAGTGTGTGTGTGACTAAAGTTTATTTTAGTTTCTCGTCGTTCCAAAATCCTCTTTGATCCATTGTTTCCCCAATGCAGCCAGGCTCGGCGGTAAAGAGTGACTGTGCCGCGCATATTGACATTTGCAATTCCCGGTAAGAAGGAATATTTGAACACCTCCGCTCTCCGCCTCGCAACTCGCTGGGGTTTACACTTACGTTGCCTCTTGAGGCGTTTAATATCAGGAACACGAAGAACGTTCATGTTGAAGAGGTACGTCGAGGTTGTAAATTAAACAATCGTATTCTTGCGATTAGAAATTTTGAACTTTGTCTTTATACAGGTTGAACAAGGAGAAACATTGGAAGGCTGTGTACATTTTACTTGCTGTCTTGGTTACATATACAAGGATCGCCGGCTTTTAACCCCTTCATTAGTGAATTTCCTTTGGAAAGTGAACTATTAGCATGACCCGCACGGTGAAACTTAAGCCCGGGACCACCATAGAAGTTTCTAACGTGACCCCCTGAACACGTTTTGGGGGGTCGTTCAAAATTGTATATATATATGTGTGTGTGTGTGTGTGTGTGTGTGTGTGTGTGTGTGTGTTTGCACTCTAGCGGTCACAATTTTTGTCCGATTTACTTCAAATTCGGTAGAGACGTTCCTTTCTGTAATCAGTTGGACAAGTTCGTTGGACAAAAGAATCGGAAAACTCTAAACCCCTTTTTTGGGGATTATCTTTCAAATTTCGAGTTTTTGGGCCCAAAAATGGTCATAAGAGCACCAGATGTAAAATAAATGCATGTAAAAAGATGGAAATTAGAGAGGCGAAAGTTTTAAGCCCTCCCTCGTCATTCTAGCATAAATATTAACCGAGTCATTAAAGAAAATGTGTATCGACTAAACACAGTACGTTGTCTTATGGGGGTTTTACACTAGAAAAGCCTGTTATTCCTTTGTTAGAGTACTTTTATCATCCCCAGCAACCTCACGCCTACTTTCAAGCCTGTCTGGACCTTCTCCTAACTTTATAATGGGGAAAATTGTATTCCCAGCTTTGCCAGTAAATGAAACCAGGAGTATCAGAACAGCCAAAAAATCAATGTTTTCAGATTTCAATAAAAATTGGACAAATGTATGTTTTTACACTGATTGAGTTTTACAAGTTTTTATGTGGAAATTCACTTCCATCACGTCAGCGTGCTGCGTGCGAACTCGTTTTCTTTTAAGCGTTGTTATACATTTACATTTTACTTGAGGATATGCCTATTTATTGACCATATTTAAAATGTGTCCGTGAAAACCTTCACGTTAATGTCCCGCGTTTTTCTTTTCACTGAGTAACATGGTTTAAAATAATTAAAATAAAGAGATATTACGTAATTTGATACAAATATATATAAATAAGTATTGACATAAAGATACAAAAATAAGAGTGAGATTCATCGCTGCAAATATGGCTTGTTTACTTGTCGTATTTTTAGTATCGTAATTAAAAAACTAAGTAAATAGTTTACAATAGGAGTAGTATTTATTGTTTATATAAAAGGAGAATAGAAAACTTCCATTTTGCTTATATACACCTATGCAATCGGTTACCAAAATCAATAAAAACCCTAAATTGAAAAATTTTAAATCAACTAAGAGATTGGATTGCTTCAAAATGTCGTTATGGTTGGTGCTCTCTCTTTGAAAACCAAGGTAGGCGCTACCTTATATGCATGTTATTTTTGAAATATTGTCTAAACTTGTATCCATCTAATGTCATAGTTTAAGTTATATTTAATTATTTACTGGCAATGCGCATGCTTTTAATATGCACCTAGGGTAGTAAAAGCGTCATCACAGCGTGAGAGCGATGCTTGATAGCACGAGTGCGTTCAACGCCCGAAGGCGTTATGGCTCTTACTACCCGAGGCGCGTACACTATTTTATCGCCCCCTCCAGCCACAATATGACAACGTAAATAAAAACAAGTTCGCACGCAGCACGCTGACGTGAGGGAAGCTAATTTCCACATAAAAGCTTCTAAAACTCAAAATCAGTGTAAAAACATACATTTGTCCAATTTTTATTGAAATCCGAAAAAATTGATTTTTTGACTGTTCTGATACTCCTGTTTTCATTTACTTGCAAAACTGGGAATACAATTTTGCGCATTATAAGGTTAGGAGAAGGTCCAGACAGGTTTGAAAGTAGGCGTGTGGTTGCTGGGGATGATAAAAGTACTCTAACAAAGGAATAACAGGCTTTTCTATTAAAAACCCCCATAATAAAACGTACTGTGTTTAGTCGATAGACATTTTCTTTAATAACCCGATAAATATTTATGCTAGAATAACGAGAGAGGGCTTAAAACTTTCGCCTCTCTAATTCCCATCTTTTTACATGCATTGATTTTACAGCTGGGGCTTTTCTGACCTTTTTCTGAATTACAACCAACTGATTACAGAAAGGAACATCCCTACCAAATTTGAAGTAAATCGGACAAAAAATGCGACCGCTATAGTGCAAACACACACACACACACACACACACACACACACATATATATATATATATATATATATATATATAATTTTGAACGACCCCCCAAAACGTGTTCAGGGTGTCACGTTAGGAACTGCTATGTTGGTTCCGGGCTTAAGTTTCACCGTGCGGGTCATGCTAATAGTTCACTTTCCAACGGAAATTCACTATAAATAGTAGTTTTGTATAATTATTAAGGAGTTTTATTACGAACAAACAAGATTGGAAAAACAGTTGATGCTAATTGCATGCTGTGAAAACTTTGATTGTTGTAAACGCAACAGCTGATGCTATTGTAAAAGCTGATTGCCGGGAGTGTAATCGTAACGCTATGTGTCATCACCTCCCTAGGGAGTGTAATCGTAACGCTATGTGTCATCACCTCCCTAGGGAGTGTAATCGTAACGCTGTGTCATCACCTCCCTAGGGAGTGTAATCGTAACGCTGTGTCATCACCTCCCTAGGGAGTGTAATCGTAACGCTGTGTCATCACCTCCCTAAGGAGTGTAATCGTAACGCTGTGTCATCACCTCCCTAAGGAGTGTAATCGTAACGCTGTGTCATCACCTCCCTAGGGAGTGTAATCGTAACGCTGTGTCATCACCTCCCTAAGGAGTGTAATCGTAACGCTGTGTCATCACCTCCCTAAGGAGTGTAATCGTAACGCTGTGTCATCACCTCCCTAGGGAGTGTAATCGTAACGCTGTGTCATCACCTCCCTAGGTAGTGTAATCGTAACGCTGTGTCATCACCTCCCTAGGGAGTGTAATCGTAACGCTATGTCATCACCTCCCTAGGGAATGTAATAGTAACGCTATGTGTCATCACCTCCCTAGGGAATGTAATAGTAACGCTATGTGTCATCACCTCCCTAGGGAATGTAATCGTCACGCTATGAGTCAATATCTCCCCGGTCTGTAATAAAGCTCATTACTTACCTCTCAATATAGACACATTTAACATGTGGTATGCGATAAAATATGTTCATAATCAATAAAGAATTTCATTTCGTTATACAGTAAATAATGTTACCTGGACGGAGTTACCTTGTGCGATTAGGTCAGTTGTGTTATTATTTCCACACGAAACTCAATAAAACCTACGAAAAATACGAATGTTTATACTTACAAAACCAAGAACAACGTAAAAATAAAATGGAAACTTAATTTATTTTCGTAGATATGACCTTTCTAAACCCAAAAACATTCATAATATTTCGCAATTAACATATCAAAAATTTGCTAAAACCAGCTGATAAACACTATTTAAACAAATTGATCGTAAAATAGTACAGTAGTTTATAAATACGGATAGTTATTACGTTATTTTATTTTTTAATTTAGTCCAGTAAAAACTACTGTTCGATACCAATCAGAAAATTACTAGAAGGCTGAGCCACCTTTATCGGTTACGGCTTCCAATGGCAGTGGTTGGTGCAATCAGAGTTTCGATATCCAGATATCCACGCATCCACAGCCCGACCCATACCTTTTACTCCTTTTACTCCACAACATTTTAAATATTTTACCACAAAATAAAGCACTGTTTTATACTCAAGTCTATCACCCCATTCGCGTTCACAACACGCAAAATAACGAGTTCGCACGCAGCACACTGACGTGAGGGAAGTGAATTTCCACTTAAAAACTTTTAAAACTCAAAATCAGTGTAAGAACATACATTTATTCCAATTTTTATTAAAATCTGAAAACAGTGATTTTTTGGCTGTTCTGATGCTCCTGGTTTCATTTACCTGCAAAGCTGGGAATACAATTTTGCGCATTATAATGTTAGGAGAAGGTCCAGACAGGCTTGAAAGTAGGTGTGAGGTTGCTGGGGATGATAAAAGTACTTTAAAAAAGGAATAACAGGCTTTTCTAGTGTAAAACCCCCATAAGACAACGTACTGTGTTTAGTTGAAACACATTTTCTTTAATAACTCGGTAAATATGTATGCTAGAATAACAAGAGAGGGCTTAAAACTTTCGCTTCACTAATTCCCATCTTTTTACATGCATTGCTTTTACATACGGAGCTTTTCTGACCCTTTTTGGGCCCAAAAACTCGAAATTTGAAAGATTAATCCCCAAAAAAGGGTTTATAGTTTTCCGATTGTTTTGCTCAACGAACTTGCCCAATTGATTACAGAAAGGAACGTCCCTACCAGATTTGAAGTAAATCGGACAAAAAATGCGACCGCTAGAGTGCAAACAAACACACACACACACACACACATATATATATATATATATATATATATATATATATATATAGACTATATATATATACACACATATATATATATAATGTCTACACACACACATATATATATATATATATACATTAATATAATATATATAGACATATATGTAATATATATATATATATATATATATACAATTTTGAAAGACCCCCCAAAACGTGTTCAGGGGGTCACGTTAGGAACTTCTGTGGTGGTCCCGGGCTTAAGTTTCACCGTGCGGGTCATGCTAATAGTTCACTTTCCAAAGGAAATTCACTAATAAAACCTTTATAGTTAAAAAAACCTTTAACCTAAGTACATTCCAATATTTGATTTTATTCCTTTCAAAGTTTTATGAAACACTAGCTGTTACCCGCGACTTCGCTCGCGAACCTTCAATATCAACCTGGCCAACACTAATCTTTGATTACATTTTACCATACGAATTCCTTCATAGTAAATGTCACTAATCTTAACTAAGCTATGTCCATGCAACATTTTAGCTTAATCAGTCCAGTAGTTTTTGCGTGAAGTTCACCCATCCATCCAAACTTTTACAATTTATAGTATTAGCATTGACTATAAATAGTCAATGGTATAGTATGATTTTCAAGTCAACTTTTACTGATTCTATTTTCTATAATCAAATACATGTATGTGTTTCATTTATTTAATATGTTGTTGCATACACTAAATGAGACAAACAAATTTTAAGACGTTTAGGATCTGGAAACTGATCCCGTCTTTAGGTGAGAAGAATGCCCAGAACAAAAATTTGATAATGGTGGGATTTTTAAGTTCTAGATATTATCCTCACCTGAAAATGGGATCAGATTCCAGCTCCCGAAACGTCGTAAATAAGTTTTTTCTCATTTAGTGATGGAAAATTGCCGCAACAATTATCTAACTGACAACAACTCTTCATCACGAACAACGAATTCCAATCTAAGAATATATCCGTTATTCGAAGAACTTTCACCACAACCATTAGTTGGCTTTACTGATTGCCAACCCAGTAGGGGGTGGTTTAGAGAGTGGGGGATTAACCTGCCCTCAGCATTTACTGCAGGCGTTCGGCCAATAGCTCCAACTCAAACTCAAACCAATCATCTAAACCCACATGGATTGCTCTAGCTGTAGGTGTTATTAGGCGAGCTCACCACGTTGATGCAAAGTGCCTTCCGTTAGGTAGAATTATATGGACGAAGTTGAACAAATACTTTGCCCAAAACGCTTATTAGTGAATTTCCTTAGGAAAGTGAACTATTAGCATGACCCGCACGGTGAAACTTAAGCCCGGGACCACCATAGAAGTTCCTAACGTGACCCCCTGAACACGTTTTGGGGTGTCGTTCAAAATTATATATATATATCCAATACACACATATACACACATATATATGTGTGTATTTGTCCGATTAACTTCAAATTTGGTAGGGACGTTCCTTTCTGAAATCAGTTGGACAAGTTCGTTGGGCAAATGAATCGTAAAACTCCAATTCCCTTTTTTGGGGGTTAATTTTCCAAATTTAGAGTTTTTGGGCCTAAAAAGGGTCTAAAAAGCCCCAAATGTAAAATTAATGCATGTAAAAAGATGGGAATTAGTGAGACGAAAGTTTTAAGCCATCTTTCGTCATTCTAGCATAAATATTTACCGAGTTATTAAAGAAAATGTGTTTCGACTAAACACAGTACGTTGTCTTAATGGGGGTTTTACACTAGAAAATCCTGCTACTCCTTTGTTAGAGTACCTTTATCATCCCCAGCAACCTCACGCCTACTTTCAAGCCTGACTGGACCTTCTCCTAACATTATAATGCGCAAAATTGTATTCCCAGCTTTGCAGGTCAATGAAACCAGGAACATCAGAACAGCCAAAAAATCAATGTTTTCAGATTTTAATAAAAATTGGAATACAAGTATGTTTTTACACTAATTTTAAGTATTCAAAGTTTTTACGTGGAGATTCACTTCCCTCACGTCAGCGTGCTGCGTGCGAACTCGTTTTATTCTAAGGCTTACTTTGGAATGGTTGGTAAAGTATTAGCTGTAAGTAAATGCTGATCTACTTTTTTACTTTCTCCCCCTTATACATAGTATATGGAGAAAGTATTGTTTTCGTCAAAATTTTCGAATTTGAGTTGTTAGTGGAAATATTCGTTTTGGTGCTCCCTGAGCCCAAAAAAGTGATTTTTACGTGATTTCTGTGTGTCTGTCTGGCTACCTGTGTGTCTGTCTGTATGGATGTGTACATAGCTAGAGCCCTAATCAATGGTCCGATTTTTATGAAATTTTGTATGTAAGTACTAATCCACAATATATCCAGGCATTTTTCATTTTTTCGGATTTTTTATTTTTAAGGGTAATTATCCCCCAAAAACCGCCAAAAACATGAAAAATCAAGATAACTCAAAAACGGGTCTAACGATTTTGATTAAACTTTAGTCGTTTGTAGAACTTTAGTTTTTCAACAAAATGACAATGCCCGCATTTCTGTAAAAATTCGGGTTCAAAACTTACAAGACTTAAAATATCAAAAATTCGGTTTTTTGGATTTTTCATAAAAAAACATAACTATAAAAAATATTACTAATCACCGTTAAAAATAGCTCAAAAACTAAATAATTTAGTATTTTTAATTACTATTCTACGATTACTGGTTGCGGAAAAAATTTTAAATTTTCATTTTGCGGTAAACACAGTACGTTGTCCAATGTTATTCTTATGGGGAATACAAAAATTATCATTTCTCTCTTATTTATTTATCAATTTCGTTCTAACTTGATATGCTTGTCAAGTTAGCATTGACTAACAGAGGAAATTCAAAATATGTTGCCCCTTAATAACCCTGAGGGGGGAATAGGGGGCATTTCCCCTTTTAAAACCACGTGTGTAGCGATGGATTCTGTAGTGCCTCCTAAACAGGGATTTGGGTGGATATTTTTGAAAACAACTTGTTTACAAGATTTTCTGTACATTCGACCGTGCTTTGTATTCTATATTTAGTAAATAAAAAGTAATTTATTAATTAAAGTTGGGCTAAAAGGGGGAAAGTATGTGTCAGTTTCCTGATACCGTTTATTTTAGTAGGCATTCGCTATCGGCGTTTTGGTTATTTCTCTTAAACGAGAGGGATATGTTTGACTTGTTGAAATGTTGGTTAACCATTATACGAGCTGCTTACGAATTTGTTAGAAAAAAACATGGATACGGATAAAATATGTTTGGTTTAATTATACAAAATTATAATTTTCTGATCCAAAAAACTCAGGTTAATGAAGTTGCACATCTAGTTGCAATACTTGTCACCCTATTTGACTACATGCATTTCAAAATTAGCTTGAGATATGGTTTTACGTGTTCTGTCCAGTTCATGAGTAACTATTTTGAGTTAACTATTTTCTTCATATAACTACTCATGTCGAAATTGCAGTAATCCTCCCACGCCATTATAATGATCCCACGGAAACTGACGCACTACGATTTAAGTTGAGTCACAACTAATTTCTGGAATTTATGTCAGTTTACGTTCGTTATACTGGGGTTGAGACATGGACAATGTTATAAAGGTGAAATTCACTATTTAGAGGTTCTACATTAAACAATTTGTTTATGAGAAATTTATTTCGGCTGGGGTTATTCCAAATTTCTTACAATGTGGTTTTAAACATAGTTTATTCGTAATGTAGAGGTATCATTTTCATTGTGGATTATGAGTACGGTGGTTCAAGGGGATTAAACAAATTGTTACATCAAGGAATTCGTTATATTGAGGTTCGTTACGTCATTGTTTGACTGTACCTCCTCGACGTTAGGGCGTTGGTTGAGTTGTGGACTTCTCAGTTTGCCTCCTAGGACGTCGGATTTTACGATTTATGATTTTTTTAATTTTAGGGCTTGTTGAGAAGGCAGTTTATGTGCCACCTTTACCCAAACACTCCAAGAACTACAACATTGCATCAGCTGCAATGGAGTTAATAACAACTGACACGCTTGACCGATCGTGGGGGGAATTGTGTTACCAACTTGAGTCCTCGTGTAACTAATGGAGAACACATGGAGCACTGGTAACACTTCTAGGCCTATCTTGAGGTCTTCAGTTTTCATTTGATGTAGTTGTGACTTGTCTTTGTTGTAGTACAATGCATATTTATTCAAAATCGAGGTAATTATTTGGATTTACCCTTTATTATACACTGACATAAACATCTGCAAAGTATTCAGATGTAAAGTTAGTTATCAATCCTTACATAAAATATAAAGCACAATTTTTAATCTCCTCTAATCCTACTAAATTACAGTACAATTTCCTTTGAGTAACTTAATTATGTATGTTCTTGCGTGAGCGTGTTTGACATCATGATGTATACGGTATGTATATGTATGCGTTTGAACAGAACTTGGTTAACAGAACAACAATGGTTAAACTAGCTGCTTTATACAAAGCACATTCAGGTATTTAATCCAGGAAACCAACCCGTATTCCGAGCCTTGCCATTAGCGTATCATCGTATCAGGTCCTCATGGTGATGACCGACTCTCAAATACTCCCAAGTTCCGCACATTCCACACTTTTTTACTTATTGGAATGTTTCTCTCTTATCCTCGCCATTCAGTAGAAATATACTGGAAGTTTGTTCAAAATAAAATAAAAATCAGTGCTATTTAAACACAATTATGCTTGAATTAACATTTAGTTTAACTATCACGGCTCCCCTTAATGAGGTATATAAAATAAAATAAAGTGTATATGATTATTTTAAAAAATGTGTGGATTATGTATCTTTGTTGTTATTAATGGTTATGTTAGTAACACTCAAACTCGTTTGGTGTACGCCAATATATATAGAATAGGAAACAAGATTTACTTCCAACTTAATCTAGATTTACGAAAGAGTTGTTGAAGAAATGTACAAACATTTAAAGAAGGTGAGGATTAAAAACTTAAAAAAGTTTTTAGTTGATCTTTGCAGTTTCCTGAAATCGATGACGGTAAAGTGGATCACTTCCTCTCGGCGCCCTAGCTTGTAAGCGCATCTCAAATTCTGAACAGAGTTGACTTAAATTCTTCCAGCGAGATTTCCCAAGGCAATAACGCCTCATAACTACACTGGATTCACGGATTGGTCCCCTTCGTCCGTTCTAGACTCGAGGATTGGTCCCATAGGCATGTTCGAGACTCACGGATTGGTCCCATCCGTACGTTATAGACTCGCGTATTGGTCCCAAACGTACGTTCTAGACTCGAGGATTGGTCCCATAGGTACGTTCGAGACGCACGGATTGGTCCGTAACGTACGTTCTAGACTCACGGATCGATCCCATACGTACGTTCTATACTCGTGGATTGGTCCCATTAGTAACGTTCTAGACTCACGGGTTGCTCCGTTCTAGACTAACGGATTGGTCCCATACGTACGTTCTAGACTCGCGGATTGGTCCCATACGTACGTTCTAGACTCGCGGATTGGTCCATACGAACGTTCTAGACGGATTGGTCCCATACGTAAGTTCTAGACTCGCGTATTGGTCCGTAACGTACGTTCTAGACTCACGGATCGATCCCATACGTACGTTCTATACTCGCGGATTGGTCCCATTAGTTACGTTCTAGACTCACGGGTTGCTCCGTTCTAGACTCACGGATTGGTCCCATACGTAGGTTCCATACTCACGGATTGGTCCCATTAGTTACGTTCTAGACTCACGGGTTGCTCCGTTCTAGACTCACGGATTGGTCCCATACGTAAGTTCCATACTCGCGGATTGGTCCCATTAGTTACGTTCTAGACTCACGGGTTGCTCCGTTCTAGACTCACGGATTGATCCTATACGTAGGTTCTAGACTCACGGATCAGTCCCATAAGTACGTTCTAGACTCACAGATTGAACCTATAGTACGTTCTAGACTCACGGATCGGTCCCATACGTACGCTTTACACTCACGGGTTGCTCCGTTCTAGACTCACGGATTGATCCTATACGTACGTTCTAGACTCACGGATCAGTCCCATAAGTACGTTCTAGACTCACAGATTGAACCTATAGTACGTTCTAGACTCACGGATCGGTCCCATACGTACGCTTTGCACTCACGGGTTGCTCCGTTCTAGACTCACGGATCGGTCCCATACGAACGTTCTAGACTCGCGGATTGATCCCATAGTTAGTTCTACACTCACGTATTGGTCCCAAACGCACGTTCTACACTCACGGAAAGGTCTCGGTGAAAACATTCGAGGAACAATATTAGTTTCTTGATGTAACAGAAAAATTCAACATTGGTGTCATGCTAATAAACTAATCTTGAATATGAGTAAAACACAAAGTTTAGAAATACAATTTTTCAAATAGGTTTTTTCTTAATAACAATAAAAGTTCTATGTCATTTTTAGGAATTATGATAGATTCACAAATGAATTTGAAAGACCACTCATATCAGTGGAAAAATTAGCAGAGGATTGTAAGTTTTAAGAAGATTAAAAGGAAATGTAAATTTAGAAGTACATAATTTTAAATGCCTACCATGCCTATGTTCAGAGTTATATTGGCTATGGAACTTTAATCAAGGCAACGGACCAAATTACAAACTTATTTTTAAAATATAAAAAATCAGAATAGTTTGTGGTGTTAAACCAAAAACCGATTGCAGACCATTATTTAAAAGATTAGGCATACTAATAAGTATGCCTAATCTTTTGAAAAATGGTCTGAAATGGTTTTTTTTTGTTAACATTGGCATCAATCTACATTTTACAAAGTTTACTTTACACTGAAAGAAATCACTCTAAATTTTTACTAAATTCAGATATTCACCTACATCAAACAAGGAATCAAAATAAATTTCAAGTTGCATGTTTCAAATACTCAAAAAGCAAAAGGAATTTCAATGAAATGGAAATCAAAATTTTTAATAAATTACCAACTGATTGGAAAAATGTAAGTGAAAAAAGCTTTAAAAGGAAAATCAAGAATATTTTACTAAATAACTGCCCTTACGAAATTGATGAGTGTTTTAAGAACGATTATTGGACCCAGAAGAAATTAAAGTAAATAAATGTACTATAATGTTTCTAAATTTATTGTTCTGTTAACTATTGGCATGTATTATTTTTAATGCCTAACGACAGTAATGTTATTTATTTATTTATTTAAGGCTATAAATTAAATAAACGTGTCAAGTTAAAACATGTTTGTTTTAGCAAATTTTCCCTATAGGGAAGAAGCTATTACTGTAGTTGGCATGGTAAGACCTAGGCCCGGGACCATGATAACTTTTCGTTTTGAGGTCCCTAGACCCCAAAAACACCATTCGTTCGAAATATATATATCTATCTATCTATCTATATATATATTGGAAGTATATATATATATATTGTAGTATGTATATATTGGAGAATATATATTGGAAATAGTCAAATTTTAGTTTTTCCCATTGGTGTCAGCTTAAAAATCACACAATTGGTATTTTGATCATTTCTCTACGCCAATTGGTTACTACGCCAATTGGTTACCGAGATATTGAAAGTGCTAGAAACAGTACGTTGTCTAATGTTATTCTTATGGAGGAAAATACAAATTTTATATCTCGCTTATTTATGAACTTATACTGACGAAACTTGGTATACGGCTTCATCTGGTTGAGGACCATTGATATTTGCTCAAAAAAACTATTTTTTACCAAAGGCTCCCGTAGCAGCAAACATGCGTACTCAGCCCCATGTTATTCTTATGGAGAATAAGTAACGTGTTATCTCCCTTCATTATGAAAAAAATTAATGAAATTTGGAATGTGGCTTTACCTACATGAGTTATATTGATATTTGTATAAAACCCCATTTTTTGTGTCCCTTGCTTCAGCAAACCTGCATACTCAGCCGCCATGTTATTCTTATAGAGAATAATTAAAATGTCATAAATCGTTTATTTATGAATGTATATTGATGAAACTTGATATGTGGCTTTATGTGGTATTAAGATACATATATATGCATTGAAAATTCGCTGAGTACGCAGGTTTGCTGCTACGGGGGTATTTAAATCTCCATGCTTTTCTTATGGGGGATGTTTTACGTTATATCTCGATTGCTGGTAACTTTTTAGGAATACTGCTAATTTTCCCGAGTACCTGGGATAAAGACCTTTAATTTGAGCCGTCCCATCATTCTGCGATTTGCCAAACTCCTACAATTTTGACTTAAATTTCGTTTACAGAATTATATATAAAGACTTGGTATAAACGTGTAAGTTATGACTTTAAGTTCGAAAACCAGCCAGATCGCTCCATCCGAAGGGGCAATTGGGGGGGGGGTTTGTACCCTAAAAATGGGTTTTTTGAATTGTTGATACATAATTTTTGAAATCGTCAAATTTTAGTTTTTACCATTAGATTCAGCTTAAAAACACACACAATTTGCTATTTAGATCATTTCTCTACGTCAATTGGTTACCGAGATATTGGAAGTGCTAAACACAGTACGTTGACTAATGTTATTCTTATGGAGGAAAAGACAATTTTTACTTTCTCCCTCTATACATAGTATATGGAGAAAGTATTGTTTTCGTCAAAATTTTCGAATTTGAGTTGTTAGTGGAAATATTCGTTTTGGTGCTCCCTGAACCTAAAAAAGTGGTTTTTACGTGATGTCTGTCTGTGTGTGTGTGTGTGTGTGTGTGTGTGTGTGTGTGTGTGTGTGTGTGTGTGTGTGTGTGTGTGTGTGTGTGTGTGTGTCTGTGTGGATGTGTACAGAGCTAGAGCGCTAACCAATGGGCCGATTTTTATGAAATTTGGTATGTAGGTACTAATCCACGATATCTCCAGGCGTTTTTTTCATTTTTTTGAATTTTTGATTTTTAAGGGTAATTATCCCCCAAAAACCGCCAAAAAACATGAAAAATCAAAATTTCTCAAAAACGGCTCTAACGATTTTGATTAAACTTTAGTCGTTTGTAGAACTTTAGTTTTCCAAAAAAATTACACCACCCGCATACCTGTAAAAATTCGGGTTCAGAAATTACAGGACTTAAAACATCCAAAATTCAGTTTTTTGGATTTTTCATAAAAATACATAAATATAAAAAAATATTACTATTCACCATTAAAAAGAGCTCAAAAAACTAAATAATTTAGTATTTTGAATTAGTATTCTACGATTGCTGGTTTCGGAGAAAATTTAAATTTTCATTTAGCGGTAAACGCAGTACGTTGTCCAATGTTATTCTTATGGGGAATACAAAAATTACTATTTCTCTCTTATTTACTGATCAATTTCATCCAAACTTGATATGCTTGTCAATTTAGCATTGACCAACAGAGTTAATTCAAAATATGTTGCCCCTTAATATCCCTGGGGGCGAATAGGGGGCATTTCCCCTCTTAAAACCACGAGTGTAGCAATGGATCCTGTAGTGCCTCCAATGCAGGGATTTGGGTGGATGTTTTTTAAAACAAATTGTTTACAAGATTTTCTGTACATTCGACCGTGCTTTGTATTCTATATTTAGTAAATAAAAAGTAATTTATTCATTAAAGTTGGGCTAAAAGGGAGAAAGTATGTGTCAGTTTCCTGATACCGTTTATTTTATCTCACTTATTTATGAAAGTATACTGACGAAAATTGGTTTATGGCTTCATCTGTTAGTGGTCTGTTGATATTTGCTAAAAAACAATTTTTTGCCAAAGGCTTCCGTAGCAGCAAACCTGCGTACTCAGCCCCAATTTTATTGTTATGGAGAATAATAAAAGTTGTATATATCGCTTATTTATGAATATATTTTTATGAAACTTGGTAAGTGGCTTTATGTAGTATTAAGACATTTATATATTTATTGGAAATTCGCTGAGTATGCAGGTTTGCTGGGACGGGTGTATTAAATATTGTAATTTAAAAAAATCAGCGGTGTGATTTATTTTGGTTATAAAACCAAAATCAGGTGATCAATTGAAACTGTTGGTAAAAACTAGTTATTATAAAATTGATTACTTAGTTGATATTGTTGTAGATTATACAGTTGCAGTGTTAGTTGAGTGGATTTACCGGTAGTTACCTAACCCTTGAGGACATAGGGGTGGCACGGGGAGGGGAGGGTCAATTCCACCCCGGCACTCACTGCAGGGGTTGTAGGCTTCGTCAATTACCGTAACACGCCTACTAGGCTAGTTGTGGCGACGGTCTCTTAGGTGGCATGTTATCAGGGTGGCAGTTCGTTCCAGACTTGCCGTTTGTATTAGGCAGCTTATTTACAAATACCCCCGTCGCAGCAAACCTGCATACTCAGCGAATTTCCAATGGAGATATAAATGTCTTAATACTACATAAAGCCACTTACCAAGATTCATAAAAATATATTCACAAATAAGCGATATATACAATTTTAATTATTCTCCATAAGAATAACATTGGGGCTGAGTACGCAGGTTTGCTGCAACAAGGAACACAAAAAATTGTTTTTTATGCTAATATCAATATAACTCAACTAGGTGAAGTCGTATACCAGTTTTTAGCGAATTTCCCCTATAGGGAAGAAGCTATTACCGTAGTCGGCATGGTAAGACCTAGGCCCGGGACCATGATAACTTTTCGTTTTGAGGTCCCCAGACCCCAAAAACACCATTCGTTTGAAACTGTATATATATATATATATATATATCTATATATATATATATATATATATGTGTCCGTGAGCACGATAACTCTCGTAAAAATTATCCGATTTTGATGAAATTTGGTATAAACGTGTAAAGCAACATTTATGACTTTAAGTTCGAAAACCAGCCAGATCGCTCTATCCGAAGGGGTATTTTGGGGGGGTTTTGTACCCCAAAAATGGGTTTTTAGAATTTTTTACATATAATTTTGGAAATAGTCAAATTTTATTTTTTCCCATTGAATTCAGCTTAAAAAAACACACAATTTGGTATTTTGATAATTTCTCTACGTCAATTGGTTACCGAGATATTGAAAGTGCTAAACACAGTACGTTGTCTAATGTTATTCTTATGGAGAAAAATAAAAATTTGATATCTCGCTTATTTATGAACGTATACTGACGAAACTTGGTATATGGCTTCATCTGGTTGTGGACCATTGATATTTGCTCAAAAAGGCAATTTTTTACCCAAGGCTCCCGTAGCAGCAAACCTGCGTACTCAGCCCCATGTTATTCTTATGGAGAATAAGTACCGTGTTATCTGCCTTCATTATGAAAATAAATTAATGAAATTTGGTATGTGGCTTTACCTACATGAGTTATATTGATATTTGTATAAAACCCCATTTTTTGTGTTCCTTGCTTCAGCAAACCTGCATACTCAGCTGCCATGTTATTCTTATGGAGAATAATTAAAATGTCATAAATCGTTTATTTATGAATGTATATTGATGAAACTTGGTATGTGGCTTTATGTGGTATTAAGATACATATATATGCATTGGAAATTCGCTGAGTACGCAGGTTTGCTGCTACGGGGGTATTATTAATTTATGGTAATAATTAAGGGAGACAGAGCATTTAATTATTATCCATAAGAATAACATGGGGCCTGAGTACGCAGGTTTGCTGCTACGGGAGAATTATGCAAAAACAATTTTTTGGAGCAAATATCAATAGACCTCAACGAGATGAAGCTGTATACAAAGTTTCGTCAGTATACGTTCATAAATAAGCGAGATAAAAAAATTGTCTTTTCCTCCATAAGAATAACATTAGACAACGTACTGTGTTTAGCACTTTCAATATCTCGGTAACCAATTGACGTAGAGGAATGATCGAAATACCAAATTGTGTGTTTTTTTAAGCTGAATCGAATGGTCAAAACTACAATTTGACTTTTTCAAAAATTATGTGTAAAAAATTCAAAAAACCCATTTTTGGGGTACAAAACCCCCCCAAAATACCCCTTTGGATAGGTCGATCTGTCTGGTTTTCGAACTTAAAGTCATAAATGCTGCTTTACATGTTTATACCAAATTTCGTCAAAATCGGATAATTTTTGCGAGAGTTATCGTGCTCACGGACACACATATATATATATATATATATATATATATATATATATATATATATATATATATATAGATATATAGATATATATATATAGATAGATATATATATATATATACAGTATCGAACGAATGGTGTTTTTGGGGTCTGGGGACCTCAAAACGAAAAGTTATCATGGTCCCGGGCCTAGGTCTTACCATGCCGACTACGGTAATAGCTTCTTCCCTATAGGGGAAATTCGCTAAAAAGTGTGGTTTTGTACGAGTGTATTTTTATTTGACACGTCCTTTCACTACCTTTGTACACCTGCATGTTGTTGGATTCGTACAAAAATTAAGTTGTTTAATGACTGTAGTGAATTAATAAATATCACTGGGTTTCAACAAAAGGGAGAAACACAAAATTAGTATAAATCATATAATTTGTTTTCTTCTGCTCATACAGCCTGAAGTTGAGTAGTTATAAACTTATAAACGTTGTCAGTGATGGACGGTGAATCGAACCCGTGCTTTCCTGAAACTATTCAGTACAACATTGTCTAATTTTGTTTAACTCTAACTTTAAAAGCTGTTTTTTCAACAAGTTTATTTTAATTGAAGACAAGTAGTTAAATACCATAATTGTACAACATAATATAACTTTACAGCATTGTAATTATACAGGGTTTCCCGGAACTCTCTGGAAAATTTCATAAAAAATTGTTCCTTAGGTCGAGAAAAACATATTTCACAATATAAACATGGGTCTCCGGTGACTAGTTTTCCGTCTGTTAGTCTGTATGTGTTTTTTTACTTAAGAACACATTATATTCTTATAGTATTATATCTTAGGAAAATCTGAAGATATCGACTTCAAACCTGGTACATTTGTTACATCTAATAAGACCCATTTTGGTATGAAATATCAAGTTTCTACTTTTTACTATTTCAAAATGGAGGCCATTTTTGTTTTTCAAAGCTAAATACCTTAAAAACCGTAACATTTTTGAAAAAAACAGTAAGAATAAAAAAAGTCGTGACATTTTGTCCTTAAACTAATGATATGAAGATATTAACTATAGGATAATAAATAACTGAGTTGTTGTAATTTTTATAAGTTTAAACATGATTTTTTGTAATTTGATTCTTGCAGTTTTTTCATAAATTTTACGGTTTATAAGATATTTAGCTTTGAAAAAATGGCCGCCATTTTTAAATGGTACAAAGTAGAAACTTGATATTTCATACCTAAATGGGTCGTATTAAATGTAATACATGTATCAAGTTTGAATTCGATATCTTTAGAGGTTCTTCAGATATACCGTATTAAGTAGAAAACACATACAGACAGATAAACGGAAAACTAAGCGTTTTAGACATACCTTCATATGAACTTTTTATTTTTCTTTGTATGACGAATCATATCCCAAAATCCTGAAAGGTTTTATTTACACCCTGTATACAAAAATTTATACGAACAATAAACATTTTTAATTTTTATTTAAACACACACAAGTGTTTTTTTATTTGTTATTTGTATTTGTACCTTGCAGTGGAGAGAAAGTTTAACTGGTATGAACTTCCGGTATGCCAAGTGACGGAATCACAGGAAGGAACAAGAGCTTCACAACGAACACTTCATTATTTACGAAAAACTTTGTTCCAGCTTAATATTAATTTTGATTAAAATCACACTTTTATGGGAGAATTGCCCCTGAAGCAATTCCCCACAAAAATAGCCCCTATTTAGTCCATTTATATAATATTTTTATTATATTTGTCTGTGAAACTATAAATAAACTAAAGCATATGTAGTCTCAGCATAAATATGTTTTCTTCTAATTGTTTCTTTTTGAAATTTGGAAAATTATAAAGCTTTTAAGCTTTGTACTGCAGTGGCTTTTTAAGTTAAAGTTAGTCAAATTGGACTTGTTAGTGAATTTCCTATGGAAAGTGAACTATTAGCATGACCCGCACGGTGAAACTTAAGCCCGGGACCACCATAGAAGTTCCTAACGTGACCCCCTGAACACGTTTTGGGGGGTCGTTCAAAATTGTATATATATATATACATATATACAATTTACATATATATATATATATATATGTATATATATGTTTGCACTCTAGCGGTCACATTTTTTGTTCGATTTACTTCAAATTTGGTAGGGACGTTCTTTTCTATAATCAGTTGGACAAGGTCGTTGGGAAAAACAATCGGAAAACTCTAAACCCCTTTTTTGGCGATTAATATTTCAAATTTCGAGTTTTTGGGCCCAAAAAGGGTCGGAGAAGCCCCGGATGTAAAATTAATGCATGCAAAAAGATGGGAATTAATGAGGCGAAAGTTTTAAGCCCTCTCTCGTCATTCTATCATCAATATTTACGGAGTTATTAAAGTAAATGTGTATCGACTAAACACAGTACGTTGTCTTATGGGGGTTTTACATTAGAAAAGCCTGTTATTCACTTGTTGGTGTACTTTTCTCATCCCCAACAACCTCAAATCTACTTTCAAGCCTGACTGGATCCTCTCCTAACCTTATAATGTGCAAAATCGTATTCCCAGCATTGCAGGCAAATAAAACCAGGAGCATCAGAACCGCCAAAAAATCAATATTTTCAGATTTCAATAATAATTAGAATAAATGTTTGTTTTTACACTGATTTTTGAGTTTTAATAGTTTTTTATGTGGATATTCACTTCCCTCACGTCAGCGTGCTGCGTGCGAACTCGTTTAATTCCACCTGCAGATTGTTTAAACGTGTGTTTCTAAAGGATTGTCCAGATGTGGTGCTAATCCCTGCACGGAATGCATCTCTTAGTTTAGTTTTATTCCTAAAGTAAGGCCAGATTATTAAAATCAACGTCATCGTTGTTTTATCGTGTATTTTTATATTTGTTACTTCTGAAATAATTTTACTTTTTTTCTTAAACGCTTCGGAAGATGACGCAAGGAAGAGGGATATAGTTTCGGTATTTTTCAACAATTGTTATGTTTAGCTATTTAGTTTGAACTTTGAACATTTGATTTTGAAAAAAAATTCAACATACTCTCGGTTAACTTTGCCAACTCATAGATTATCTTAGTAAATACAAGCTTAAACCCCAATCCAATTAAATGCGGTAGCTTCCTTTCGCCACTTAAATGATTAACTTATTTGGAACGTTAAAGTCCGAAAGCATGAAAGCTCGAAGACCTTTTTGTTCATCAAATAATAAGCAGATGTTGTGTTCAAATGTTAGTTGAATTAACTATATTTATAATAATACCTAACTATTCTAACCCCAACAGATGTATTTATGAAATGTTTAACAGGACAAACAGGATAAAATAAAATAAATCTCACAACAATAAACAACATATTTACAATTCATATTTTACTTACATACAAAACGGTAAATAATACACAAAATATGGTACAAAGTGACTAATACAACCAGTTACACCAGTCATCATCAGGCCCAATCACAGAATGACCAAATATACGAAAAATTAACAATTACATATTAATAACAAAGACAACATGTTATGCATACTTCAAAGTAATTAAAGTTCTGGTAATTAACAGCTTCACGGTAGCTATTACATTAAAACCAACAAATTGCGGTGCCGACAATGCACCTTACCGGCGGCGCGGTGCATCGCATGCAGGGAGGGGAGTGGGCGGTGGGGGGTGGCGGCTTGTGTTAGGGAGGGTGGCGGGGGTGGGGTGGTTCCAAACATCCCCACGAGGGTCGCCAGTGTCGCGGTCCAGGACGGGAGGCTGGAGTCTGCATCGGCCAACCATCCCTTCAGCTCCGGGGGTGAGTTTCTTGCTAAATACACAAATATCATATGCTAACATTAAGTAAGTCCATAGCACTGAAGGTGATTGCTCTTCTTTGTGTACCGTTTCATTCCACCTTCCGCTAGGATTGCTTTTTATCAGGGTTTGATATTTACTGGAAACTTGAATTTACCTTATGATCTGCAATGATGGAGGAATGAAGGGGAAAATCGCAGTTGCTGGATGTGTCTTATTGTAACTGTATCGAAAGAGAATTTGTATTCTAGAGAATTTCACGATTTCAATATCAAAATCATGTAGACATAATTTGTTTATTTCGTCGTAGTGTTTTTACCTTAGTGTTATCTATTTTGCAACTGAAAGTCCATTCATCTCTTAAAACGTATTATAATTTTCTACCAAATTTCAAATGTAAAATTACATTTGTAAAAAGTATCCTCAGTATATTTGTAATAGGTATATTAAAAAATTAATTTCTACGGATTATTTAATTTGTTAATTATTAATTTTTGTTAGTAAAATTTATTTTGTAATATGTATTGATTATTAGACAGTAATATGCACTATTTTTCAAACTCCAGTAGACATAAAGTAAATTTATATTACAAATGCAGGCCTAATAAGGTAGACGATACAATATAAAATCGATGCTAAACAAAGAGGATTCAAAACTGCAGTGCAATAACACTTATGTTCAATGTAGTTGTTTCAACCCAGATTATCGTAAACGCGGGGATTATGCATTTCAAAGATTCAATTGATGCATGTAATGGTTTTAGTTTTATAATGCTCCATAAATGTAAGCGGTAAATGCATTTAAACGCTACTACATTAACTATGCAAAGGTTTTTCTTCATTGCGCCCTGCACAACAATCATACGACCTACTCATCGTGTATACGCATTTTTGTTCTAAACACTTTATTTTTTTTAACATAAGTATTGTAGTTTATTTGTACAAATTACTGACTATGCTCCAACGACTACAATTTATATTTAAACCAACGTTTTTTATACCTGCGTACAACAGCTTTAAAATTAGCATTGATTGTTTGTCTTCAAGTTTGTGTGAGGTAAAATAAATGTCAAAAAATATGTTTTACCTATTCAAATCAATTTATAATATTTAAATAATTTGTTTTAATACTCAAAAAACTATCCATCAGAACATAATGTAAAGATGTTTTCCGATCATCAAATACGTTAACCTTTCCACCATATTCTTAAGTCTCCTTCTTACCGTCTTAAAAATCAAAACTAAAGAATTTGTTACTATCCATTGAGAAAATATTAAAACCTGAACATTCGACAACCTTTTTTCCCAAAAATCATCTGTTAGCGAATTTCCCCTATAGGGAAGAAGCTATTACCGTAGGTCTCATGGTAAGACTTAAGCCCGAGACCATGATAACTTTTCATTTTGAGGTCCCCAGATGCCAAAAACACCATTCGTTCAAATTTATATATATATATATATATATATATATATATATATATGTGTGTGTGTGTGTGTGTGTGTCCGTAAGCACGATAACTCTCGTAAAAAAGGTCCGATCTTAATGAAATTTGGTACAAACGTGCAAAGTACCATTTATTTGAACGAGTTCGAAAACCAGATGAATCGCACCATCCGAAGGGGGGTTTAGGGGGGGTTTTGTATCCCAAAAATGGGTTTTTCGGGGTTTCCACATGTAATTTTTATTAAAATCAAATTTTAATTTTCACCATTGACTTCAGCATAAAAAACAAACAATTTGGTATCTTGATCATTGCTCTACGTCAATTGGTTACTGAGATATTGAAAGTGCTAAACACAGTACGTTGTCTAATGTTATTCTTATGGAGAAAAAGAAAAATTGTATATCTCGCTTATTTATGAACATAAACTGACGAAATTTGGTATATAGCTTCATCTGGTTGTGGTTTATTTTTGTTTGCACAAAAAATAATTTTTCACCTATGGTTCCCGTAGCAGCAAACCTAGGTACTCGGTCCCCATGTTACTCTTATGAAAAATAATTAAAGTGTTATATATCGCTTATTAATGAATGTATATGGATGAAACTTGGTATGTGACTTCACTTAGCTGAGTTCTATTGATATTTTTCATAAAACCCCATTATTTTGTGTTCCTTGTTGCAGCAAACCTGCGTACTCATCCGCAATGTTATTCTTATGGAGAATAATTAATATTTTAAATATCGCTTGTTTGTGAATATATTTCTTATGAATCCTGTTAAGTGGCTTAGTGTGTTATGTTATAATTCATTGGAAATTCTCTGAGTATGCAGGTTTGCTGCGACGGGGGTATTTTATAATTGCGTAAATCTTTTAACGCATTACCAACCAAACTGAAGATTCAATAACAAACTGGGATTCTGTTGTTACAGAGAGCTACAACAGTGCCCGTGAATTTATTGCTGACGGGCACTGAAAGAATTACGTTTGTGCCCTACATATCAAATATGAGCTTCTACATGTGTTTATTTCGAGTTGCATAACTTCCCATGTATTATTAGTAACTTAGTCAATGCATTACAATATTGCATTCTAGCGAAATAAATTACTTATTGACTTACTACTGCGTAACTTAAAATTAAAAGCTCCTTTACGCTTTTCTTATATATTATATTATGCTGATGGAAGGTTTTTTATTTTTAATAAGTTAGATTAGGTTAAAGCAAATATATATGTCGTGATTTTAAGTGTTGTAAGTATTTATTATAAGTATTAATACAAATATTGATGCTATTCTTTGTACTACCATGTGCATGTAAATGAATAAAGATATTTTACTATGACCATGACTAAGAGTAAATTGTAAGTACCACTTATATATGAGTTTTTTTTAACCCAAACAAAACAAAAAACTTATAGAAAAAAGGCATACAATTATAAAGGTTATTATTTAACCCATTGGACCTTCTAGATATTAAGGGATTGGGTTTTGATTTACCAACTGGCTCAAAGTGATCGCTTCTTAAGCTCATTTCTCATTCGTCCATCACTTCTCTTTGAGGATGGGTCTGACTTCACTCTTTCCCTTCAGGGGGGGGGGGGGGCTTCCATCAAAGAGTTAACTGCCACTCCAAATTATGTTGCTCCTGTTTTACACTAATTTATTGAAATGAATAAATTTTAAGATAATCGTGTTTTACAGTTTTTTGTTTGTTTTGTATGTGTGTTGCTTTTAGCGAATTTCCCCTATAGGGAAGAAGCTGTAGGTGGCATGGTAAGACTTAAGCCCGAGACCATGATAACTTTTTGTTTTGAGGTCCCCAGATTCCAAAAACACTATTAGTTCAAATATATATATATATATATATATATATATATATATATATATATGTGTGTGTGTGTGTGTGTGTGTGTGTGTGTGTGTGTGTGTGTGTGTGTGTGTGTGTCCGTTACCGCGATAACTCTTGAAAGAAGTGCCCGATTTTGATGAAATTTGGTACAAGTGTGGAGTGTAACATTTATGACTTTGAGTTTGAAAATCAGATGAATCGGTCTATGGGAAGGGGGTTTTATGGGGGTTTAAAATTTCCAAAAATCAGTTTTTTGAACATTTTACCCTAAAATTAAAAGAAAAAACACTAGATTTTGGTTATAGCCATTTTATAGAGCTTAAACAAATTTAGTATTTTGACTCATTAAGCTAGGTTTAGTGGTTCAGGAGAAAAGTAAAAAAATGGGTCCATAAAATTTCCCATGTTAATCTTATGGGAATACGGTTTTTAGATTTTCCTCAGATAATTTCACTAAAAACTCCACATTTCTTCCTACCACTCAGTTTAGTTCTACAAAACAATCATTTTGGCGTTTTAATTGTTGTTTTACGTCCAACCGTTGCAGTGACATTCAAGTGCTCAACACAGTACGTTGTCCAATGTTATCCATATGGAGAATAAATAAAATGTTATATTTCGATTATTTATGCATGTATATTGATGAAACTTGGTATGTGGCTTCAACTAGTTGTGGTATATTGATATTAGCAAAAAAAGTTTTTTTATTTTCCCCGGTAGCAGCAAATCTGCATACTTGGCCCCCATGTTATTCATATGGAGAATAAGTAAAGTTGTATATCTCCCTTAGTTGTGAACCTAAATTAATAAAACTT
Source organism: Allygus modestus (assembly GCA_963675035.1). Lineage (NCBI taxonomy): Eukaryota > Metazoa > Arthropoda > Insecta > Hemiptera > Cicadellidae > Allygus > Allygus modestus. The sequence goes on from OY776116.1 coordinate 15,986,226, forward strand.
GGTATGTAGCTTCACCTGGTTGAGTTATATTGATAATTGCAAAAAAACACATTTCTTATCTTTCTTGTTGCAGAAAACCTGCGTACTCAATTATAATGTTATTCTTATGGAGAATAAATCAAATGCTATATATCACTGTTATTAATGAATGTATTTTTGTGAAACTTGGTAAGTGGCTCTAGGTAGTAGTGATACCCATATATATGCGTTGGAAATTCGCTGAGTACGCAGGTTTGCTGCAACTGAGGTATTTTGTTTTGTTTTTATGGGGGGAGGGGGAGAGGAGGGGGAGTTGTGAGAGGAAGGAAAATGCAGCTGTGCACACACGTTAGCAAACTACAGGATAGTCTGTAGTTTGCGACTCCTACAATGCTTATAGCTATTAAAAACCTCTTCCGTTTAGGATCCTAGCCTAGGAGCGTTTGTAAGTTTGCTGCGACGGGGGTATTTTTACTATTGACCTCTGTAAGAACAAACCCCGTTTTAAACTTATGGTATTTAAGTTGCTGAAAAAGGTTGTTGTCGTGCTACTATATATTTACATACAACCCATTCCAAAATGTATGCGTAAAGATGAATTTAACTTATTGTTTCTACAGCATGAAGATACTAGTACCCCGTACTGATAACTGGCACACAAGTCAGAGACAAATAAGGTATCTTTGCTCATATTATTTATACTGCACACCTTAAATAGTTGTACTTTTTCACGACCTTTTGCAGAGACTGGTGTTGAAATAACACAGTACAATACAATACAATACAATACAATGCAATACAATGCAATACAATATAATACAATACAATACAACAAAATACAATAGATTACAATACTGTAGTAGTAACTAGGACTATGATTGTATGTGTTGTAATAGAACACAATTTAATATACCCCCATCGCCCTAACGTGTTATGTAAAAACACATCGTAAAACAGCTGTTTTATGTTTAGAGAGCGAAAAAAGTCGTTTTCCTACGTCTGCCCGAGAAAGCGGTTGTTTTCGCACTCGATATAAGTCGCAAAACAGGTGATTCCCGTATTCATTTTACTTTCGCACTCTCGATTTACTTTGAGTACTCCAGTGTTTCAACTTAAGAACACAAAAATAGTCAAAAACAGTATGCAGGTAACGTTGTTTATGCATGAATTATGTTGGCAACACTAGATAATAAACATCTGATCTACTGTTGTTGTTCCGGAACAACATAAACATAACCTGTATTTTGTTGAAGTTTAATTAAAGTGTGTTTACATAACAAAGTGTCCATAAATTGAGAGTAGGCCTAGTTATGTTACTATTACTTTAATCAGGTATAGTATATATTTAAGTTAATTTTTAATAGTGGCAGCCTTTTTCTAAAAAAAAACGAATAAATATAATTGGAACCATTTATTTTAACTGCATAAGAAATATATCATAAAGGCTATCATTAATATTATACATATCATACTGTATAACCAATATTTTCCAGACTATTCAATAACTCTGGTTTTTTTAATAACTATTAGTAGTTTGAGTTTTTGATTGTCCAATTTAAATTTTAGCCCTTTGACGATATACCATTAAATGATATATTTAAATTTATAGATTGTTTTGCATTTCAGCATTTGCGCTCTTCATTGTTTCAACTTATACTGTTTTATATTCTGTAAAACCGGTTTTAAACTGTACGAACTACTATCGTTGCGGTCAATTATATAAGCATAATACTTAACAATAGTGTTTTTATTTTTACTCAGACTAAAACTGTTGGTAAATTTAAATTGGTATGGTAAATTATATTTTAACCGACTGTAAATTCGGGAGAACTTTTAAGTTACCGCTTGTTCTTAATTTATTCAAAGGCAGTTTCGATGAGTTACCGCATTTAATATCCTAGCAGCTATTCAACTATAAATAGCATTAAACCGTACCAGGATCTTTACACCAGGTACATATCCTTGAATGAAAGATTGCTGTGAGGAAATCTGAGACCATCTATACCTAACTAAGTATATACCTACTGTATACCTACTGTATACCTACTGTTTACCTACTGTATACCTACTGTATACCTACTGTATACCTACTGTATACCTAATGTATACCTACTGTATACTTTCTGTGTACCTACTGTATACCTATTGTATACCTACTGTATACTTTCTGTGTACCTACTGTTTACCTACTGTATACCTACTGTATACCTAATGTATACCTACTGTATACCTACTGTATACTTTCTATGTACCTACTGTATACCTATTGTATACCTACTGTATACCTACTGTATACCTACTGTATACCTACTGTATACCTACTGTATACCATACACTACTGTAGAAGGTATACACTAGGTATACGTGTATACCTTCTGTGTACCTACTGTATACCTATTGTATACCTAATGTATACCTACTGTATACCTATTTTATACCTACTGTATACCTACTGTTTACCTACTGTATACCTACTGTATGCCTACTATATACCTAATGTATACCTAATGTATACCTAATGTATACCTTCTGTGTACCTACTGTATACCTATTGTATACCTACTGTATACCTACTGTATACCATACAGTACTGTAGAAGGTATACACTAGGTATACGTGTTTACCTTCTGTGTACCTACTGTATACCTACTATATACCTATTGTATTCCTACTGTATACCTACTGTATATTTTTTCAGCAGTCATACCTAATTTAGTTTTAAAACTGAAATCGGATGAAAGTGCAAAACTCTTGGGCGTAGGCGTAATTTAGGGGGGAGGGTGCAAGAGGAAGGAGGACTCATCTAATAATTTCGAGAGCATATTATTGTTACATGACAAGTTACAATAATCACGAACCTGATCATTTATTCTCCCAATATAAATACTCAAATTACGATTACGCTCTTGGTCCCAAGTATTTCTAAGGTCTTGATACTCAGTTTTTGAGCAACTAAAACATATTAAACTACAGACCTGATCAGAGAGTGTTAGAAGTGCTCGCCATTGAAACTTTTCCAGACAATCCGTGTAAGGGGCCGACTGGGTAAGTTCGTTGTGAGTTTTTCTCTTCCTAAACATGTTGGCCTTCTTCCAAATCCACTTTCAATAAAGTTTGCGAGTGAGACCCCCTATAGTGTCACTTCATGTTCGGCACTTCTCCGCTTCTCTGGCTTTTAAAAACGTAACCCAGAGTCTTCCAATTGAACCCTATTGAGGTTGATAACAAAAGCAAATTTGATTTTGGTTAAGTGATATTGGTACTTAAATATTAAAAACCACCTAATGGCGTAACTCCCAATCACTTTAATTGTCGTGACATCTTGGTTTTACACAACCCTAGACAATGCTCACATCTACCAACAAATCATAAATCGGCATAAAATGAAAATTTCTAACGCCGTACCTTTTGATAGGACCTTATATAATTTCAAACCTTATCGTATCTTTAACCCAAATCATGCAACTCTTTTTTCCATCGGCATAACCCTGTAACTCATTTGGGCCAACAGCGTAAATCCAAAATTGTCTTTCTGCAAACATAGTACATCCTTTGGACAACAAAATTTACTTTCTGAAAACCACATAACTTTAAAATGGTCAAGTTTAAGTATGTTTAATGTTGTTATGTAATCGCACAATAATACATTAGCATTACATATAAGTGCTTTTAAAATACAAATATACCCTTTTTAGTTTTCAGGTTGTTTACTTTGAAAATAAAATCTTGTTTTTGCCTCTCCTGAAAAAAATGTCCTAAAAGGTAATTACGTGGTTTTCTAATCAAGGTAACGCATTTGCTTCTTTTTTAATTCGCTTTCTTGCTAGCTGAATTCCCCTTCTTCATTAGCGTATCTATGGTATGTTATAGCAACGTTCACATGGTTGGAGGATTTAGTTAATCTGCCTATTGTATTGCATCTTGCACCTGTGGGGAATCCTGATTGAAGGAAATTATCATCACCTACGTTATTGTTTATAGCAGTAATTACATTTGTTTACTTTTAACTGTGTTTATTTTGTTATTATCAGTTGCATGTAATGCATCTCTCCACTGTACCTAACAAAATATGTTTTACTACTTTGGAATTTTAATAAGTTTTGTTTTCAATTACTGTTTTCTACGACGAAGTACAGTTAACTCAGTTTTGACTTCATTTCATTTTGAAGAAACGTGGGTGGAAATTAGAAATAGTTGCGATGTTTGTTAAGTGTTTGGGTATTTTGTTAAATCTTATGAAAAAAGGATTTGGATAGCTGATGCCTTAACTCAAGTAAAATGCCTGAAAGAAACCAACGATCAGTAGTAAGATGAAATCATTTGTCTGTATGTAAATTATGTTGTTCAACAAAACAACCTAATACATAATTTTTAAGTACAGTATTACCAAAGAAATTTGGATAGCAAAAACGACATTAAATTTTTACTCTTGATCTATCTATAATATTATAAAGAAGAGGTGGTTTCTGTCTGTCTGTCTGTCTGATGTTCCGGGTGAACGCAAAAACTACCGAACTGACTGAGCTGAAACTTTACACAAAGGTAGATATGAACCCATGCAACACATAGGCCTATTCACTTCCTTAAAATCCCCTCGGGCTACACCCCGTGAACGTCCTAAGTTTCAATTTTTACATTTCAGAAGAAAGTAAACATTCAGAAACTGTAATTCGAACAGCTGTGGATACTTCCTTTTGACAGCTTAAAGAGCAGAAGCAAGAACAGCTGTTTCAAGCGATCTAAAATGAAAATTGCATTGAATAAAGAACGGGTAAAGAAAACACCTGTGCGAAGAACGGGTGGATCAGCTAGTTGACAATAAACCAAACTGTTATTACATTCTGCAGTTTTAACTGCTCTAATATCCTGTCTCAAGAAATCCCAAAGTGAAAATACCCAAATGCGAGTGTTGAAAATTGTGAATGCAAAGTATTACACAAACCAAAATAATCAGAGCTGAAAGAGTAATATTGACTTGTTTTTAATGAAATGACTGAAATCATCCTTTTCGGTTAGTCAGATCGAAATATTGATGTTGATAATCGAATATTTAATAAAAACAAACACAAAATGTCAACTCGGTGGTTAAAGTTGTGGCGATAAAAGTGTCTTGTATTGTACACAGAACTGGGCTGGGGCCAAATGCGTTTTGGCAACGGAACAAACACACACACTGATAAAAAAATCACTTTTTAAGAAAGCCTACGACTTTCATTTCTGGTAATTTATATTTTATCAATGATCTATGTGGAGAAGGAAAATTAATGTGAATTTTATTAATGTTTTTCTATGGTGTTTACAACCCATACTTTTTTCTCTTTCTAAGTTGTAAAAATGGTTTGCAATTTTAGTAATTAACTCGCATTACTAAAAGCTCTATTAGGGCCTATGGACTGCAATAGGTATTGCATTTGGCGAAGGTTTGAAACTGGATCTAGCTGCCATTGGTCATTGGGTTATTAATTAGTGATCCTGGCAAAAGAATCGGTAATTAGTCAGTCTCAAGGCTACACAAGGCATCTCACCCATTCTACACTCATCATTCATTCATATTCGCCTTAAAATACGCCCTAGTTGCATCGGCGTCTTATAAAGCGATTTAGTCTTTCATCGACATAGGCTACTATAAATAATAATATACTAAACTAACATTTTTGCATGGAAACATTATTTTTACCAAATTTGTTTTAATTGATGACTACTGTTGTGGGATACACCAATCTTCCACAAAATATTACATAGGTATTAAAAATTGAGCAAAGATGCAAAATCGGCTGTAAAATTTAATTCACCCATAAATATTCATAAAAAGATATGGCAATCTTATGCTAGTATTGGGTTCCTGACTATGGCCTTTGGGCATCAATTTATCAAAACGATTATGATAACGAGTCTAGGGAATTTTTTGGCGCATCAATCGATGAAATTGGTTCATAAATAACGAATTATAGTTTAAAAAATTTCCTTGCGAGTAAACTGAAAATAAAATCCATTATTGTTGAAAAAGTATCAGTTTGACGTTTACCCTGACGTCACTTGAAAGTCGAATAAAATCTAATTCTCGACTGGTGGTCCAACGCAGTTAAAGAGCAATTACACACGACAAAGTTACATCGAGTATTGGTGACCCGCAACCCCCCCCCCCTCGACCTTCTATCACAAATTGACCCATTTTAACTGGGATTGTCTAAAGATCCCTAATAATGGAGGGTTTCGCAATACATTTTAAGGTTATTACACAAAACTTAATGCTGTTTTTACTTCGGATTATTATTTTAACATGTCTATAATCAACAGCTAAACAAGAGAAGAATCATGCTCCAAAAAGAGAAGAACCATCGAAGAGAGTCCGATAAATAACTATGAGTAAGAAACGAGATCGCACGCAGCACGCTGACGTGAGGGAAGTGAATTTCCGCATCAAAACCTTAAAAATATCAAATAAAGGGTTTAAACCAACACTAGTTACATTTTTTAAATTTAAAAATTTTATATTTGGCTGTTCTGATGCTCCTGGTTATATTATAATTCACTAATAAGATGCCAGTGCTGCACATTATAAAGTTATAAGGAGGTATAGACGGGATAACAAGTTGGGATAGGGGTATTGGGGGTGATAAAACGAGGGGTGACATAACGGTATGAAAAACTGGCTTTTCCAGTATAAAATCCCCATACAACATCGAACTGTATTTTGACAATTAATATTGCCCAAAAACTCAAAATTTGAAAACTTAAAATACCCAAAAAAGGGGGTTACAGTTTTCCGATTGTCTTGCCCAACGAACTTGCCCAACTGATTATTAAAAGGAATGTCTCTACCAAATTTGAAGTAAATCGGACAAAAATTGAGACCCCTAAAGTGCGAACACACACACATATGTGTGTGTGTGTGTGTGTGTGTGTGTGTGTGTGTGTGTGTGTGTGTGTACATAACGTTTTTAGAGACCCTTCAAAACATGTTCAGGGGGTCACGTTAGGAGCTTCTATGGTGGTCCCGGGCTTAAGTCTCACCGAGCGGGTCATGCTAATAGTTCACTTTTCCATAATAAATTCACTAAAAACGTTTCTCTTATTGTATTGTACTTTATAATTTTAGAGCTTTAACAGACTTTCCTTAAGTAGATATAATCACTGGTAATATGAAGAGAGGTAAACTGCTTAGCTTTCAAATTCAACATTTTCAAACTCTCGCTTCTCTTGATTTCAAGCGGTGTTTTATTTCATACTATTTTAAAAGGAGTTTCACTTTTCACGGCGTATGTAGAACCTATTTCTCTGTAAAATATAGAGCAATAATACATTTAACAGGGAGGACTATCCGAGGATCGGAACTCAATACTGTAACTTTATCGAACAAAGAGAAAAGTTTTAGAGTCTAGGAGTGATGGAAAGTGGAAAATTGTGGAAGAGATGCGATGGATTAGAGGGCCCTCATACGGCAATCATCTTCTTAAGTTTTGTATTGAACACAGGATCTACATGATCGATGGAAATTGTTAAGGATTACTAGAATTGCAAAAGTACTCTTAAGAGGTTCCTACAATCATCTTCTCCCCCATAAGACCAATGTTAACATTCAAATCCCGTTAATCATCAACGGTTTATCTAAAATTGTTTATTTATAGAGCAACCAAAATTCCTAGCGATTTCCAGAGATCAGAATTTTTATATCCCAAATAAACTGTTCCATCAAATTCTAGAACGTTCAGTATTTGTGGTTTTGTTATTGGTTACATGTTTGTTATATCACAATTCTGCGCACTGAAATTGCTAGGTGATTTTGGTTCTTAAAAATGAGCCATAAATCAACGATTTCGAATGGAACTTGAAAATTAACATCGGCCAAAGGAGAAGAAGGTATAAACTCGAAATGTTACGTGGTTGGAACCCCTTCTTAATAAAGAGCGTAAGGTCTTCATCGGCATATTATCTGTGCAGGTCACCCCGGCGCGGATCTTTAGTTTATTGTCGGTTGGGGGCGAATCAGGTCGCGATCTAAAGTCGTCCACACCTCGGTAGTGTAATAGCATGCTCGCTTCGTAATCCGAGGTTCGCCAGATCGATCCTGATCATAATCGCAAAATTTTGAGAAGGTTCAAACTGGACCCAGCTGTCAAGTGCAATTGGGCTGTGATGATTTCTAAGAACAGGTCGACCTTAGATAGTAACAAGACCAGGGTATTGAAAGGGGATGTGGTAAGACTCGATGAACGGTGTCATCTGTACGCGGCCCGACGTAGCTTCATTTTGTGGAGGCTCTATGAGTTTAAGGGGATACACCAGCATCAGGTATCTTTGACTCTTTTTTCAACGTAGAGCTCCATATCTCTTTCCAACCAATGAGTGGTCACCAAAACTCTGGGTCATCGCTGGCGCTGGTATCCTCTTAAAACATATTTTCTGATCTAAAGGGTTCTATATCTCTCGGTTCAGTACCATCGTAAAAGCCGGCCGGATCTTGTAACATCGGCCGTAAATGACGATCGCACCGTATAACATTGCGGCTGTAATTGACGATCGCACCACGTAATAACGGCTGTAAAGGCGACCGAACTATGCACCAACAACGAGATGACCGAACGACTTGATAGTTACTGTAATTAATAACAACTTGTGCTTTCGGCCATAAATGACGATCGCACCGCACTTTTTAAAGAAATAATGACGATCACGCCTCGCGCCGCTATCCACCGAAACTCGACGACCGGACCACGAAATATCGGCCGTAAATGACGATCGCACCACGTGATATAGACCGAAAATCACGATCGAATTACGTTATATCGGCCGTAAAGGACGAGTGCACCGCAGATGACCGTTTTGAGGATACTATATCCCGTCCCGAAATAATACGAGGTCAAATAAATCCCACCCAAAAACGGGATATTTTTTCCTAAAAACTTCCCGAAATTTCGGGATCCGTCTATCCCTAATAACGAGATAAGGAACTGATAAACTAAGAATGAAGCAGGTGTGGTGACGGGAAAGGGCGCGCGGATCTAAAATTCTCTTTCCCAAATTGATCATCGCACTTCCAGGATTACTTTTAAAAATTGCGCCCCTATGACACCGGCACCCCTTGGCTGACTGGCGCCCTAGGCTGCAGCCTAGTCAGCCTAATGGTTAATCAGACCCTGGGTGGATGAGATTGCTTACATTAATAATTCTTGGTGACCTCAATTTGTCTAGTTCGTATCACAAAAGAAAAAAAAAGAATTTATTATATTCAGAATTTAAAAAAAAACTAATAAATCCGTAAGAACAGTATTACCGAAATACTTACCGAAATAAAATTAATGTTCTCATTTTCACTCTTAATTCAACACTCGCAGTACAAACATTTATTTGCTTCTTCCATTTGCAGGTGGTGTTTTATTTCGCGCGAAGTTAAAAGAAGTTTCCCTTTCATTCCAAAAGGAGGTTTTGATCCTTCCAGAGGATCTTCTCTCGCTTTTTAATCAAGGAGGTTTTCGTCTTTTAAATAACTTATGAAAATTTATTTATAGCCAAGGCGAATATAATACAGAAACTGCAATGGGCAGCCTCTTTGTAGTCATATAACGATGTAAAATCCGATTGCAATTGAAAGTAAAAAATATTTTTTCAGGGAAGACTTGTAAACTTTTTTATCAACATCCAAATTACATTTCGCCATTTAAAACAGTACATTACAGTATTATATGTGTGTACGAGCGGCGGTGTTGGATTCTTGGATTATAACGAATTTTTTTACCACGATTTAGTCTTAGCCGTATCCGTATGATTTTATCCGTTAAATGAAAATTACTATTAGTTTTAAAAATCAATAAAGTAAGGGAATCTTTGTCCTGTAGCTGGCTAATCCATGACAAAAAGGTGTCAAGATGGCGGCTCTTTTTCCTTAATCTACTCTGCTCCCGAAATGTTTCAAAATGTCCACTAATCCTGGGTCTGAAAAAGTGTATATTTATTTTGGTTAACTCGTACACTTACTGTAACCGAGGTACAACGAGTAAAATGATCTTTTTAAAGTAATTTTCATAGAGTTAATTTACAAACCAATTTATTTATTAGTAATTTAAAATAATATCAAAACATTAACTTAAACAATAGCTTACATTGATTTGAAAATTATCCTAAGGAGCTTTATAATGGATAACAATCGGTCTGATAAAATAATATTGTTATAACTCGTAATAAAAGACTGTAAACTGTGTACTATACACTACACAAGATTGATACATTTACTCTATAATACTATTTACTTTATTTAATGGGTCACATTCTATTTCAGGAAGAACACAATTCTAGCCGTGCATACATATTATAGTATACTAATTAATGCTATAGGCATAATTTAGTTTTTTTTAATAGTTTAATTTGCTTACAACATCGAAATTTAATTAAAAAAATTGTTTTAATTGTTTAAAAAATAAACTGGTAATAATGCCAGGCGTCACGTTTCATTAGAGTATATTTTTATATATATTTTAATCAAACATTTATTAGGTATGGTATGTTTATATTTTGTACAAAAAGTGGACATACTAAATTGTCACTTTGCAATAAATTTTTGAGCTTAATAATGGTTCCTAGCTTTTAAATATTAAATATTTTTACACCAAATTGTAATTGTGTCGTCATTATTAATTGATAGTTGGCTAATCATGTTGTTGTTTATACAATATTCATATAAAACACGTTAAATATATAATTAAATAAAGAAATAATTAAAATGTTGTATCTTTTAAAAATGTAGTTTGAAGAACCTGTCTTTCTTTGCCTAATTTAGCTTCATAGCTTGAAAAACAAGTTCTGAATTTTTGAATTATTTGTCAAATAGTCAATAACTTTATCAGATATGCAAGATATATGGCTTTAAAATACAAAAAATATCGTATTAAATAATGTTTACAACAATCACCTTGCAGACGGTTGTGTCTAATTTTACAAATAAAAACCTTCCAGTTAAAATAAAATTCAACCCATCGCTATTCCGCTAATGAAGAAACCGGAACGAAGCCCGGTGCATGAGCCAGCTTCCGCCTGAATCAATAACTTCCGGTATTGAAATCTCTAATGAGAAAGTTCTGGCTCTCAATGAGCGGATACAGTGATACTCTTCAGCCTTTGGCGAAACAAAACCAGCAGCTGGAACGGTAATGTAAAACACTAGAATTCAAACATTCCAACACAAATATACTTCGGAATACAAACTTTATTCTATTCCTTTATTTCTTTTAATATTATAAAACTATTTCTTACCGGGCATCGATGCTACCAAGATATCTTGATAACAACCAACAACGTATTGGTGATATTCAACGTGCAGTAATGGTTTTTTCCCTCCATGGTTTTGTCGATGTACGGACGACGAAAACAACTACAGAACCATATGTCGTGTTGTATTATCCATCTAAATTAAAACCAGGTTGACCCTTTTCCGTTCAAACAGTAGGTAATAATCCTGCCACCTCGTATGACGTCATGATTCGGAATTTCAATATTCCATCTTCAGGTCTAACAAAACATCGGTAATTCATTCCAGATTTCGACATAAGGAAAAAATTTCAACATATAGTACAGATCTAAACGAGTTAAATTCGTCACACAATTTATCTATCCCTCCTTAATGCTAATCATACGGGTTAATCTATATATATATATTACCAATTTCGTAAAATATATTTGTAAAGAAAAATTATATCCGTTTGGTAAACCACCGAATGATGGAAAGTTCAAATTAAAGTTCCCCTTGGACTCGGGAAAAACAGTAGTTAAAAGGAGCTTTAGGTCAGCCAGAAGTAAAAACAAATCGTTACGTAAGAAAAGCAAGAAAACCAACTATAAACTGCTTTGTTCACTTAATATGTGATTTTAAACAAAATATTAGGGAATATAAGTTAACCCTTGCAATCCACTAATATGCTATTTTTTGACACTATCATAATTCTTAGTAAATTAAATAACATAATATACTACACAATTCGGTGAATAAATATATTTTGAAATATTATCAGATTATAATTATGAATAATAATACTAACAATAATAATATTAATTTGCCGAAATACAATTATAAATTGTGTAGGCTTTTACAAAAAATATCTTAAGTCTAAAAATACTTTAAAATGTATAATTTAGGAGTAAGAAGTACCTTAAACAAACTTAATTGGAGATGTTCTTGGATAAAAATATCATTTACAAGTATATTGTCACGGAGTTTTGAAATTTCTTGGAGCTTGAAAATGCAATTAGGCTTATTCGGAACAAGTCTTCTGCAAAAAGGATCAAATTAACAAGATTACCCGGATCGTTCCACCAGAGCGGACGCGAGCACGGGAAGGTTGTAAGTAACCTAATTAACAATGTTAGCTGGAAAATATAAAATATTTTTTTAAATGTATTCCTTGTTTCAATTATTTTTACTCGATACAAAATATAATCAATCTTGGAAGGCTATTTATTTTTAAACGAGTTGGCACGCAGCACGCTGACGTGAGGGAAGTGAATTCCACATAACAACTTTTAAAACTCAAAATTAGGGTAAAATCATACTTGTATTCCAATTTTTATTGAAATCTGAAAACATTGTATTTTGGCTGTTCTGATGCTCCTGGTTTCATTTACCTGCAAAGCTGGGAATACAATTTTCCGCATTATAATGTTAGGAGAAGGTCCAGTCAGGCTTGAAAGTAGGCGTGAGGATGCTGGGGATGATAAAAAATACTCTAACAAAGGAGTAGCAGGCTTTTCTAGTGTAAAACCCCCATAAGACAACGTACTGTTTAGTCTAAACACATTTTCTTTAATAACTCGGTAAATACTTATGCTAGAATGACGAGAGAGGTCTTAAAACTTTTTTTTCACTAATTCCCATCTTTTTACATGCATTAGTTTTACATTTGGGGCTTTTTAGACCCTTTTTGGGCCCAAAACTCGAAATTTGAAAGATTAATCCCCAAAAAAGGGGTTTGGAGTTTAACGATTGTTTTGCCCAACGAACTTGTCCAACTAATTACAGAAAGCAAATTCCCTACCAAATTTTAAGTTAATCGGACAAAAAATGTGACCACTAGAGTGCAAACACACACACACATATATATATAAAATTTTGAACGACCCCCCAAAACGTGTTCAGGGGGTTACATTAGTGGTCCCGGGCTTAAGTTAGTTTCAACCGTGCGGGTCATGGTAATAGTTCACTTTCCAAAGGAAATTCACTGATAACCGTTTCCGAAATGTGGATTTTACTTTAGTACCCTGAACACCTCCATGACACAATCCATGACAGAAAGTGTTTAGGGTTTAGGGGAATCTTCATCGTATCCTAGTAACTGTAGTAACTGTTTCTACTATTTTTTTAATTTTACTATATATGTGTTTATATCGTGTTTAGTCTAGTTCCAATATGTTATCCAATCTAAGAATTACAGCTAATACCAGTTAAAGAAACAAATGTATTTTTTCCTTTGCTATGTAGTGGATAAGTCGATGCACTGTTTGTTATGCTACCTTTTTCCATCGCGTCATAAAAAAAATAAGCCAAAATATGTCTACAGCTGACTTTTGTAGTTACCAAATACTTTAAATTTCCTTCGGTTTGAACAAAAATTAGTTTCCAAGTCTGTAGGAAATGTTAAATACTATGAAAAAGTTTTAAAAATGTATAAAATTGTATAACATTAAAAAAATAAGTTTAACTAGGCGAGGTTGAACATTTTCATATTCATATCTCAATCCAGGAAACAGGAATAAATCTCTAAATTTTTAATATTGAATTTCGATGATAATACACATTGGAATGAGACGTCATACCAGCTAACGATCAACATCTTCAATCCTTAATCCCTCCTAAGTCTGACCTCAGCACAAAATCCCTGAAATAAGAGGCAATTTCAACTAGCGCATCCTTCAGGCACTTAACGATTAATAGCCTCGATATAAACCTTTTAACTGTGAATATTTTCTATGCGACATTTATCATTTATTATTATCAACTATAATGATCGGTCAAGAGCTTTTAGAACATACTCAGAGGATTAAAATATATTCTTAGATTATAATAATAGTCCCCTTTAAAAGTATTTTAAGTAATTATTCTTGTATTCTACAGTTTAAAGTTACGTACACTTTTGTTATAGCCAATGTAGGATGGGAGAAACCCTGGAATATTTTTTTCATTAAATGGAATGTTATATTAGCAATATTTTTCTGCAAATTGATCCGAATGGGTTTTGCTTGAAGTTTACAAGAATTTTTGATTTAATAAGGAATCTCTGAAATCAACTGGCAAATCCTTAACCCTATGAAAATTTTTATTTTTTTATTTTGAAATAAGTATAAAAATTATAGCAGTTTATAATTATCAAAGTCGCTACTTCTTAATCATAGAGCGTTATTATAGTTCTTAAAATATAATCATTATTCCAGATTTAAATCATCTAAGGCGGGCCTATAAGACGGGCTCCACTCGCTCACCTAATTTCCGTTTTAAAATTGAATGTTTACTAAACAGCTGACTGGCTTAAAATATTTTAAAATGTGTTCTTTTCATTAAAGTAAGATGCTTATTGGAAACCCAGTAATAAATAGAAAAATTGGGTATAAATTAGAACTCAAAGTACTTCTGTTGCTGAGACTCTAATTCTGTAATTCTAAGTAGGTTGATTTTTGCTTTTTTTGGCTAGTGAAATTTGTCTATTTTAAAACGTATTTTTATTCTTATTTGACATTTTAAACTTAACAACGAATGTTGGCTCAACTCTGTTGCATATTACCTCAATAAACAAAAGTTAAATTGACCTAGATAACAATATCGTACAAATCCAAACACTATTAAACTTCACCAAGTGTTAGTTTTGATACTTGGTTAGTTAATGTAGAACTGTTAACGATGTGTAGAATCTAAGCTAAAGGAAATGGAATTAATTAACTATCCAATTCTAGGTCACGCAATTAAATGGTAATTGCATGTGGCGGTTTTACATCTAGTATTGAAACCGCCCCAGATCTACTCAACCCCTCATGATTTCCCACAATCCAAACGATTGCATTGTCTAACCGCCTCTTATTGCGGCTTATACCGATTGACCCACTCTAGCCGAGAACGTTTGGAGATCCGAAATAAAATAAAGGGACAATTTTATAAGGATAGATTTAATTTAGACAAATATTTTAACTAGTATTATGAGAAACAAGAATTATGAGACTAGTATTTTAACCAGATTATGAGAATATTTTTGTTAAGAAGAAATTGTTGCTAACAAAAGTGCATTGTTTTGTCTGGAAGATAATTTATCTATAATTACACAAATAATAAAAAATAACAACTTTTTATCCCAAATAAACAGAATTTTTTGTTCGGCGAAAAGATATTGGGTGTGGACATTATCAGGTGTATATTTTAATGAGATATGTAAGCTCTATTCATGCAAAATTTTAACTTAATTGGTCCAATAGTTTATGCGTGGTACTAAACGTATCCATACATCCAAACTTTCACATTTATAATATTAGTAGGATAAGATAAAAACCTTGAATTATAAATCGTATAGAAAACTGTGCAGCTTAAGACCGCAAATACGTTATATTCATTTGGGGTCATCTAGTTAGAAGATCGCTTAGCAGAAAGTAAATTTATCATTTTGGAAACCTTTCAAAACGAATAACTCTTTAAAAAGGTGACGCTTTCATTTTGTAAGTTATTAGAAGAATTCTCGTCCTTTAGCGTGAATGGAGGACGTTATCGATTCTGAGCCCGGTTGCGCTCGCAGTCCTTTAATCTTATTCCCACTAATTGGATCAAAATAACGGATATAAACCTCTTGATTTTCAGTTACATTTACCGTAATTTTCAATTTATGGTATTGAATCTAGTCTTGCCCGGAGCGAAGTATAAATAAATATTTTTAATGGCCATCTTGAAACGGATTTAGCTCAATTTGAAAAGTTGTAATTAGTTATGTCAAATTAAAAGTTTTAAGTTGAAAGCCTTTTGAGCTTAAAAATAACTGTTAAAATCACTAGCAGACCGACGGACTCATGTCTAGTCATTTTAGATACATGAGTTTTTATGTTTCTACGTAGCAAGGGAAAAATAGCTCGGATCCTTCCTATAACAAATTTGTAATAAATAAAAATGTATTAAAAGTAGATTATTTGTTATTCGTGATGTAGTTTATTCTGAATACCCGTGAGTGTACATTATTTTTATCTGAATCGATCTGGGCATAATCCCCAACTATCTAGGCTAATTTAAATTGAACTGCTTACTCTTTATATACAAAGAAAATACATCTAAGTCCTTTTAACTTTCATATTACATTAATACTTTTGTTTAAAAAAATAATTGGCTTGTCACTTTCATCAGTTGGCCTAAAGTTTCTAAATATAATTATGTATTTATATATAATATTATATTTAATAATTATAATAATAATTTTTATAGTAATTATATATATAATTATACAATAAAAATTATATAATAAAAATATAGTAATAACAAATAAAAAATAAAAATAAAGTAATTATTAATAATTATATAATTAATTATAGCAATTATAATAATAATAATATATACTAATTATTATTATCTATAATAATTTATATATTTATATATATATATTGTATATTTCTAAGTATAATATTAGTTGTCACTAATATAATTCGTTATTTTTCTGGATATGAATAATAAAACAGACAATTCTACCCTGTATTATTAGGATAAATCAAACTTGACACGCTTGGACGAGGGCCGTAATTGGCTTGCATTAGGGGTGCTAAACCAACCCCCTAGACTTTGTGTAGTTTGTACCTCTCTGAATGATAGTCAGAATTGAATAACTTAGTATTTGATTTTGTTATCTATTAACAAAATTATCTATTAATTTTGTTATCTCTACTTTGACTTTAAAATTATTTAATTTTTGTTAAAGTGTGTTAACAAACATAGCTATCATAGAAGTGTGTTAACTTCTATATATCCAATGTTCTAACGAATTTTTCGTCGTAAAATATAATAATACAATTTTATAATAATAAAATAATATTGCCTTTGGTATTGCGTGCGACGAGCCGTAGGTATGATGCAAACTGTGTATTACATGTCAACGGTTCTTTGGGTCTAAAGTTGACAAATTGCATAGTGTAAAAAACATAAAAATATCTGCAGAATATATTAAATTAAAGATTAAATTAACTGTAAATAAAATTACCATTTATTCCTTAAATTAAGCATTTTTCAGTGAGGAATTATTCTATTTTGTATGGTCCTAGTTTTATTAAATAGTCAGTAATAAGTCAAAGGATTCACTTGTATTTTCCATCAGAAAATAACGCGTGTTTTATGCTATTTAAATAAACCAAAGCGCTATAAAATAAAACATGATTTACAATAACAAAAAATAAACAACAGTTATACGTTAAATATTAGCGCTGTGTGGACACGTTTTACACTGACATGAGCACGATTCACGGGGAAACGAAAACACTATAAAAATGTTGGTCGTTTGAGTAAATAAATAAGTTTACAGTTTTAGATTTCCTTTTTTATCAAGAAATCAATGATTTGTAAGCGAATTTTTAAGTTTTATAAATCATGTTTCTGGAACTTTTGCTGTTAAACAAACTAAAGAATCATTCTGCTTGTCCCCGAAAAATGTGTTTCTTATAAAATATATATATATAATTCTGTAAGCGAAATTGTTAAGTCAAAATTGTGGGAGTTTGGCAAAACGCAGGATGATGGGACACGGCTCAAATTAAAGGTATCGATCCCAGGGACTCGGGAAAAATAGCAGTATCTCTAAAGTTACCAGCAAACGAGAAATAAAGTAAAACATCCCCCACAACAAAAGCATAGAAAGTTAAAAACGTCTGCTTTGTTTACACTAAACATGTGATTAAAAATATATTTTAACTGACGCATGTGTTCAAATCAGATTAGGCAGAGTATTGGAGTAAGGTTAGGGGCTATGACCCCTCCAAGCCACTAGTATTTCTCTAAACCTTATTGCACATATTGCATTGCAATTTTTTTGTAATTGTATTTTTTAAATGACTTAAACAGCCTGTGGAACTGTTTTCCTGTTAGTCAAAGACAGAAAGTGGCAGCAGTTATGAAAATTACAAATAATTAAAACCCTTTTTTTTAATTAAGTCTTTGGCTCTTTGGACTTTGAAGCGGAGTTCTAATGATGAATGTGAACTATGAAGCAATTCGCAAAATCTTAGCCTCCTTTAAATGACATTTCAAAGTAGAATTCTGTTTAGTATTTCGTTAGATATCGCCCTTACAATACAACCTAACTATGTTACAATGTGTTTTGAGGGCGCCCGTCTAGCACATTAAAGTGTTAGGGAATATGTTAACAGAGCTGGGAAAAAAGGAAATAACAAATTTTAAAGTTTAATAACCAAGTAAATTCCATCTGATAAATAGTCATCTATATTTAAATTGATTTTTGTACATATTTCAAATAAGTGGATCTACAATATTGGATGAAGAGATCTATAATATTTAGTTATTTAATTTTGAACTTTTCTCAAACTGTTTGTAACATTATGTAGGAATTAATTACTTACAATGTCACAATTTATGTGAATGACAACGTTCTGTACAACTTAAGAGTAAAGTTATTTTGATTGACTGATTGATGTATTACAACAAACTACCAGTTCAAGGTTTCGTAAAAGTCTTTATTCTGTTGTACATTGGAAAGGCGGTGAGGGTGGGAACGTCCGACTGGGCAAGCGAGAGACGTGGAAGTTTGGAGGGGGAGCAGTAGAGGGGAAGAGGGGAGGAGGGGTGGAAGTTAGGACAAATTACTGCAATCAAAAACTCTTCATCAAGCATCTGACACGACGGTGACGCATCGTTAGTCTAGCTCTTCATTTTACTAGGCTTTTAAAATTGTAATCCTTTCCTTGGACTTAACGAGAAGCCATTCTGGTAATCCGGATATCAATATAAAGTAAAAATAAATTTGCCAAATCTACATCTCGGCCTCTTTTAAATGAGATTTCAAAGTTAAAATAGTAGTTCCTTATATCTCGCCCTTATAAAATACCTCACTATGTATTTTGAGGACTCCTATCAGCACATTATAAGTAAAGGGTTAGGGAGTATGTTATCATATCATAAAGTAGTGGCGGAAAAGCCTTTTTGAAATATATATATATAAAACATATATATATATATATATATGTATATATATATGTATATAAATATATATATATATATATATATATATATATATATATATATATATATATATCATATAACATATCATAGGTATGTTATCATATCATAAAGTAGTGGGGGAAAAGCCTTATTGAAATATATATATATATATATATATTTTATTCATTTAGTTTCACGATAAATAGTTATAAAAATACTCAAAACCTCTGCCAATGAGGTGTCAATATAATTGGTATTGTTGAATTCCTAACCTAAACAACAGATGTCATAAACTGTTTATCATCATAGCTGTTTATAAACCACCATTTTTCCACCTTTTAGCTCTCAAATTTAGTTTAGAAACAAGAAACTATTAATAATGTATAACGAGTTCGCACGCAGCACGTTGACGTGAGGGGAGCAAATTTCTGCATCAACAATTTTTTAAATTCAAATAACATGTGCCATTTTTTATTTTTTATCTGTTCTGGTGCTCTTGGTTGCTGATAAATGTCTGCATTGTTGGGTTAGAAAAGTTGAGCATTACTATAGGAGGAAATCAAGTCAGAAGTGAAAGTATTGAGGGTGATAAAACTACACCAAGATATGAAAAACACCCTTTCCTAATTTAAAATCAAAATACAACGTACTATGTTAAGTCAATTTACATTTTCTTCAATAACTCAGTAAATCATTTGTGCTAGAACGATTAGGGAGGATTTTTCCCTACTCTATCGTTGTATATGCATTATTTTTACACACTGGGATCTGATTCAAAATTGTATCATTAAAAACCTCAACGAGGGGTTTGTTTTTCCTATTGTTTTGCCCAAGCACGTGTCCAACTTACTATAGGAAGGAATGCTCCCATAAAATTTAAAGTAAATCGGGCAAAAATGCGACCGCTACAGTGCAAACACATGCTATTTATTACTTTTTGCGACCCCCAAAACGTGTTCAGTGGGTCACGTTAGAAACTGTCACGGTGGTCCTGGGTAAGTTTCACTGCACGGGTCATGCTAATAGCTCACTTTTACATAGGAATTTTGCTACAAAAAAGCAAAAAATAATGTAGAAGTGACTCCAGTAGATCGCTAGGGTAATTGGACGCCCACGCAAATTGAATTCGTCGAGTGATTAAACAAGCTCTCTGCTCGGCCGTGAAACTCTAACAAGCGTTGTAATATGATACCGTATACTCTGATTGTCACACAGCCCAAACAATATGACCGCTCTTGTTTGACGCCGGTGTGATTGCAACAAATATTTTTTTAATCTGACAATAAAATATTTCAGATTTGTATTATGTTCACTAGTGAATACGATATACATACGAATTTCATGTAAATTGTCCAACAAAATACACAAAAATGTATGTTTGGACGTGTTATTCAAAAGCTTACTAAAATATATTAATCTAATCAAATAAAATCAAATCAAAATCATTTTATTGCCATTAGACTATATACATAGCATAGACAACAAGTCACAATTTGTTACATTGTGTAACATCTTAAAATAAAATCAATAACCAAACAGAAATAATAACTAAAAACATTTGAAATTAAATTACAAAAATTGTCATTGAAAAAATCAT
Source organism: Allygus modestus (assembly GCA_963675035.1). Taxonomy (NCBI): domain Eukaryota; kingdom Metazoa; phylum Arthropoda; class Insecta; order Hemiptera; family Cicadellidae; genus Allygus; species Allygus modestus. Next base: position 16,006,967 of record OY776116.1, read on the forward strand.
GGACACTGTAATATTCCTTATTATGATTATTTTTGTGATCATTGTAGTTTCATGTCTGCAGGAAGATGATGATTAGATGATTACCCGCAACAGGTTCAAATGTACACGGTTCTAATCCACCATCTACAGACAGATTAGAGGTGTTGACAACCCTAAGTACCAGCTGTACGAGGACATTCATCGTAACAATGACGACGGTTATGGTCCTGACGACGGAGCCCTTTGCTCCCAAGTTTATCTCTCTTTAGGTATTAGTTTGTTTATTTTTTTAAGATTTTCCAAGTTTCGAGACATTTTTACTGTCCTGTATTTGTGATTGTTACAGGTGTAATAATTATGGAGGTAATATTTATTCAGTACGGTACATGCCACGCTAAAAGACGTGTTAAGATTTTATAATATTACTAGTTATAATGTAATGACAAATATTAAATACTATAATGATTCCTTGGATAATATTTTATGTAAATTATTTATGGGTTTCTCTTAATTTGTATAAATATTTGGTTGGATTAGAAAAAATATATCGTTATTTTACTAATCTCTGTTATTTCAGAGTTTTGAACATTTTAATAAAATTATTTTGGATAATTTTGTTTAGGTTATTGGCCTAAATCTAACCCTTATAAATTGTAAAAATGTTAAGTATTACTTCTTATGAAAATTTTAGGTAACTTGTGGATTTGGTTGATTTATTTGGTAATTATTAGTGTAACCTATATATTATTCGTCTTCTATGTTTGAATGGATTTCGATCTTTTTGGACTCTCCCAATACAATTGTCTGATTGCGATATTGTATTTGTTCCCCTGGAGAACGTGTTTGTCCATACAATGTTTAAAATTAGTTTAAAAAACCTCGTTAAAAACGAATTATTTCAAACCACGATTAGCGAATTACACAGCAGCTAATACAATTCAAAATCAAGTCGGCAAATAAAACTCTTGAGGTGAGTAGTTATTGATGAAGTGTACTGATGTATAGACTCTTCAACTAAGCCTGATATAATTTACTATTTAATTGTTTAGTTAATACAATTTTTGAAGTGTCTTTGAATTTCTTGGAAAATGATGGTAATTTATTATCCAAATTTCCTGATTCGTATTGCATAGTAGCTTAAATGCAAATATTTGAATTTATTTCCCTCAACTGCCCTTCACCATAGGCTATCCGTTGAACTATAGACAACGAGGTACCGTAACGGTATTATAGCTACATGGGCAAGCCAGAGGTGACGGCTCATGATCCTACAGGAGTCGGCCGAGATCGGGATCGAACCGGCCACGTCTGACTTGCTAGTCAGGAACTTTATCTCTGAGCTACCGTATCCGGTAATACAATTATTAGAAGAATCATGTTTACATTGAAAACTCGAGTATCAAATAAATTCCTCATAGTAACCGGTTTTCACCCTGGATATAACAGATAGTGCTGCATTCTATGGTTAACCTTATAAACTGATTCGAATAAGTAACATCTGTTCATGTTATCATTTGAACAAATGAATTATATTGGTACATTGAAGAACGTGGGGCGGAGCCCTACGGTAAAAATGGAATCAAAACCTTTTACTGTTCCCATTTCAAACCTCTTCCCATCAATATCCTAAATGTCACTTCTCCACCGTTTGGGGAAGTTGGACACCCTTTTACGAAAACCCCAGGGCTTTCGATTTTATATATTACGAAGACAACAATAACAAGAAAACCTTGGAAGAATAGTTCAATTAATTAACAGTTATTAATAACAGTTTAAAATATAACAATTAAATAAATGAGCAATTTTCAAGGGTTAACTTAAAAAGTTTAATTTGTTAATTTGTGATTAATTTTACTGAATCTTTTGCTGAATAATTGTTTATAAAATAATTGATCGTGTGCTGACCTTACACTACAGTAACAAATGCTGTCCATCCCCTATTATTGGGGAGGCAGTGTAGGAGACGTGAGTGGTGGGGAGGGGTGGGGGTCAGTACAGGCTGGAAGGTATTGATAATTGATGGGGTGCTTCATATTTCAGGGATTGCCAATCTGCCCTCAAAGGTCGTTATCTGCTGCGCCTTGCTTTATCGGCGTTTAGTGGCTGAAGGTTTGAAAGAATTTATTCCATCCATGATTAGTCTTTTAAATCTTTCACCACTTTTATGAATCTGGATTCTCTTTAACCTCATGTTTTCAGCCTGTTAGTTTTATTGTTTGTCAACATCATGAAAATTGTGAACTAATTTGTTTGGTTTTTCGTAAAAGTGTATAGATCGAGTTGAAAATTGTCTAATGAAATTGATCCCTTACTCTTACAAATTTTTAACAGCAATTGGAGGTTGGGAAAAGTTGTATTTTCTGGCGAAGTAGGTTTACAATTTTGTTTTGGATTGTTGGATTAACACATTTAATACTGTTGTTAACAACAGCCAAACTCAACTTGTTTAAGTTTCCTTTCAACTGTCAATTCCATACGGAAACTCCTGTTATTGTTAATTTTTTTCTCCATTAATACCGTAAAAAGATTCCAATAGTTTACAAACTGAAGTTTGTTTTGAATTTTATCTATTTATAAGTAAAACTAGCTGTTACCCGCAGGCTTCGCCCCGCGAATTATTTATACAAACTATGATAGTTTTGTGTGCTGCATTCTGTGGTTAGCCTGTGGAACTACTACGAATCAAGATCAGCTGTTTGTATTTTCATCAGTTGAAACAAAAATGAATGTCCATGGGAACTTTGAACCCCCGTGGGGCATAGCCCTAAAGGATTTTTACAACTTTAATATGCCTATATGTTACTCAGGACTATCAAGTACCTCTCTGCAAAATTGCAGCTCAATCGGTCCAGTAGTTTTCACGTGATGGAACTTCAGAGTTACGCACAAACATCCATACTTTCACATTTATGATATATCAATATTCCAATTATTTTGTAATTTTATATATTTAAAACGTTAATTTTAAGTACTTGTAATCAAAAAAGATATTTGCAGTATTAAAGTGTGTTATCGAGATTAAACCATGCCATAAAACATATAAATATATCACATGTTTTTATCTGAATTAGTTTCCTTTAAATAAACATCTGTTTCAAGACATATTTCTTACAAACAACCTCTGTATTTTTTACCTTTTAAGTTTCTTCTGAATTGCAAAATGGGAGCTCTCCGTGGGTATAACGGGACATCGGCTAGTTTCATTTAATTTAATTATTTTGCGAATACCATTTTCATGTCGCATTGTAAAATTTATTTCAAATGAACATTTTTAAATATCACACTTAATCCCATCATTCGGAGTTATGACAATTGTTTGTTCCATTACGTTTTGTTAATTTATTTACAAAGTGGTTTTTTTCACTTATTTTTCACCAATTACAAAAGATCCACGAAGAACAGTGCATCTTTTAACGTCTGTGTTTATTAATTGCCGTAGGATATGTTTGCTAAATCAAAATTATCGATACTCTACTTCCTGACTCTGCCTTTAATGAGTTGAACTCATTACAACTCGGAGAGTAGCAAGATTTGTGTACTTTGCCAGTCAATATTGGTGTCTGCGAAGTTAACTTAGGTTAAACAAATTTTCTGCGAATTCAAGCGTAGAATTTCCATTACATAGATTTGTTGTTAATTATTAATTGTAATTAACAGGAAACATGAATGTTTTCTTTATGTTTCAGTTTTATAAAAACGTTTAAATACCCCCGTCGCAGCAAACTTGCGTACTCAGCGAATTTCCAATGCATAAATATGAGTATCACTACTACCTCGAGCCACTTACCAAGTTTCACAAAAATACATTCATTAATAAGTGATATATAGCATTTTATTTATTCTCTGTAAGAATAACATTATAATTGAGTATGCATGTTTGCTGCAACAAGGAAGATAAGAAATGTATTTTTTGCAATTATCAATATAACTCAACCAGGTGAAGCTTACCAAATTTTATTAATTTAGGTTCATAACTAAGGGAGATATAAAACTTTACTTATTCTCCATATGAATAACATGGGGGCCGAGTATGCAGGTTTGCTGCTACCGGGAAAAAATCAACAAAAACCATTTTTTTGTGGTAATATCAATATACCACAACTAGTTGAAGCCACATACCAAGTTTCATCAATATACATATATAAATAATCAAAATATAACATTTTATTTATTCTCCATAAGAATAACATTGGACAACGTACTGTGTTTAGCACTTTGAATATCACTGCAATGGTTGGACGTAAAACAACAATTAAATCACCAAAATGATTGTTTTGTAGAGCTAAACTGATTGGTAGACAGAAATGTGGAGTTTTCAGTGAAATTATCTGAGGAAAATCTAAAACTGTATTCCCATAAGATTAACATAAGAAATGTATGGACACATTTTTGTACCTTTCTCCACAACCACTAAACCTAGCTTAATGATTCAAAATACTAAATTGTTTGTTTTCTTTAGCTCTATAAAATGGCTATAACCAAAATCTAGTGTTTTTAAAATTTTAGTGTAAAAATTTCAAAAAACTTATTTTTGGAAAATTTTAAACCCCCATAAAACCCCCTTGTGCCAAATTTCATCAAAATCAGGCGCTTCTTTCAAAGGTTATCGCGGTAACAGACACATATATATATTAATTTGAACGAATAGTGTTTTTGGCATCTGGGGACCTCAAAAAAAAAGTAATCACGGTCTCGGGCTTAAGTCTTACCATGAGACCTACGGTAATAGCTTCTTCCCTATAGGGGAAATTCGCTAAAACCAGTTTTTTATGTTTTATATGCCAATGAAAATCAACACTTCATAACGTTTTTACATAACATTGTAAAGTTTATTGTTTAGACAGCTATAACTTTTTCATGCTAGATTCACGAAGACAACAAATCTCCATTACATAAAAATTTGTTTTCCATTTTAAGGTCAGCACATGATCAACTATTTTATAAACAATTATTCAGCAAAAGATTCAGTAAAATTTATCACAAATTAACAAATTAAACTTTTTAAGTTACCCTTTGAAAATTGCTTGTTTATTTAATTGTTATATTTTAAACTGTTATTCCTAAATTAATGGAACTATTTTTCTAAAGTTTTCTTATTGTTGTCTTCTTAATATATAAAATCGGAAGCCCTGGGGTTTTCATAAAAGGGTTTCTATCTTACCCAAATGCTGGAGAAGTGACATTTAGGATATTGATGGGAAGAGGGTTGAAATGGGAAGAGTAAAAGGTTTTGATTCCATTTTTACTTTTTGATATGTAAGTTTTTCTTCTTAATTTAATAAATTTCTAACAACTTGACATTAAAGCAACCGTATGATGAATGTTGCACAGAAATTTATCAATCTACCCAATATTAGGTACATAATATGATATTTTGTGTTTATAAAACTGTAGATGTAGAAAACTACTGCACATTTTGGTTCAAACCCTATTTAAATTTAACGGTAAGATTTGCAAGTTCATATTTTATTACTACTGAGACAGTTTTAGTTATTTTGTTTCCTTCTTTTTAAACTGTTATTTTCTTTGAGAACACGTACGAATGCTCTGCTGGGATTACTGTCCCAATGACAGTCCAGACCGACCGCACAGAATATTAAAAACCAGAAAACCTGCGTTGGCACTCCCTAGATGAGGAGTAGTGATTCCTCAACTCCTGATAGCTTAAAATAACTTAAAAGTATACATCACCACAGTAATTACTGATTGAATACAAATGTTTAATTTGTCAAAATTTAATTGAATTAAAATGTTGAATTGGAACGATTTGTATAGTTTTTCTACAATTTATTCACTATTCAGTTAACATAAGTCCTGATTTCTTCTTTCAAGCAAAATATTTCATTTTTAGGAATAATGTGAAAAAATTTTCCCACATCATTTAAGTTTTCAGAACTATTGAACCTGCCGGTCTTTGGGGCTTGTAGTTTGCTGAAACTTAGGCTGGAACTTTTAAATGTTGATCTATGAATTAAAAACAGCAACATTAAAAAAAATTTGATTTTGTATAGGGTATTTTTGATACTGAAAAGCCTTGTCAATTAAAGTTTGTTTTTATTGGAATTTTGATGTTTTAATTTCATTGTTGATAATTTAAAGTATTTTTAATAATGAATAGAGCTTGTATCACGATATACACTATTTTATATTATTTAACTATTATAGCAGCCAATTTTATAAAATAACCATATCACACAGCTAGTTGTCACAAAGCCCAAGTTCAGTTTTAAAGGCAAATTGCATCAATAGACTAACAAGTGCAAACAGTCGATTCGCCGGTAATTGGACGTTACACAAATTGAATTCGCCGAATAATCTAGCAAACACGCTGCCTAACCTGTGCAACTTTAATAAGCGCTGTACATTGGTGCGATTAACATTGATTGTAACAACTCGCTTCTTACAATTATTTTATGATGCGTTAATATGATTGTATTTACAAAATACCCCCGTCGCAGCAAACCTGCGTACCCAGCGAATTTCCAATGCATAATAATATCTTGATACCACATAAAGCTGGATAGTAAGTTTCATAAACATATATTCACAAATAAGCGATATATAACATTTTGATTTTTCTTTATAAGCATAACATTGGGAATAATTACGTAGGTTTGCTGCAACAAGGAACAAAAAATATGGGTTTTCATGCAAATATCAATATAAATCACCTAGGTAAAACCACATCCCAAGTTTCATCAATATACAATCATAAATAAGCGATATATAACATTTTGATTTTTCTTTATAAGAATAACATGGGGGATGAGTATGCAGGTTTGCTGCAATGAGGAACACAAAAAATTGTTGTTTTTATAAATATTAATATAACTCAACAATGTGAAGCCACATACCAGGTTTTATTAAATTATGTTAATAACTAAGGGAAACATTACATTTTACTTATTTTCTATAAGAATAACATGGGGCTGAGTACGCAGGTTTGCTGCTACGGGAATAATCGGTAAAAATTGCTGTTTTGTGCAAATAACATTAGACCACAACCAGATGAAGCTGTATACCAAGTTTCATTAGTATCCGTTCATAAATAAGCGAGATATAAAATTGTTCTTCTTCTCCATAAGAATTACATTGGACAACATACTGTGTTTTCTATGTAACCATCTGACGTAGAGAAATGATCAAGACACCAAATTGTGTGTTTTTTTAAGCTGAATCTAATTGTGAAAACTAAAATTATACTTTTTAAAATATTATATTAAAAACTTCAAAAAAATTTTTGGGATACAAAACCCCCCCCCAAAATACCACTTTGGATGGGGCGATCTGTCTGGTTTTTGAACTTAAATTCATAAATTATGCTTTACACGTTTGTACCAAATTTCATCCAAATCTGACCATTTTTACGAGAGTTATCACACCCACGGACACACACACACACATATATATATATATATATATATATACAGTTTCGATATATATATATATATATATACAGTTTCTATCTAATGGTGTTTTTGGAGTCTGGGGACCTCAAAACGAAAAGTTATCATGGTCCCGGGCCTAGGTCTTACCATGCCGACTACGGTAATAGCTCCTTCCCTATAGGGGAAATTCGCTAAAATGTAGTTTAGTAATTTCCCTCTAAATGTATAAAAAACATGGAAAATGAAGTATCTTAGATATTTGTATCAAGATTGGTTTACTTGATGATGAAATTGTTTTCTTCATTGATCTGCTGTCATTATTATATTGTTATAATAGTTTCCCTAGCATTTAGTGTATTCCTTCAAGGAAGGAAAATATAACAAATGTATAATAGGCTAATAGTACCTGGGGGGCCAAGCTTTGCTCGGGTAAAGGCCAGTCAGTTTGTTTAGATGACTTGGAGTAATATTTCACCACTTCCCCCTACTGATAATCAGATTTGTATAACTCATTTGGCTCTTTTCTACATTTTTAAGGTCACTCCAGTTGCTATTTATAGCTCAATGTCCCTTTGATTTATTTTACTACTCTATATATGTAATCTTCACTCAAATCTTTTAATCTCTACTCTCAGGAAACCACATGTTAATAATCATATACAACATGAGTATTACTTTGACAGTTCCTTGGTTGATTATGAACAGCTGTTACAATTCTTTTGTTTTGATTTGAAACTCCATAAGCCCAATGTTAATTTTTTTAACTTTTAATTTTAGTTTTTTTACATTATTTGATTTTTCCTGGGGATGAGGCCTGTCTAGAACTTATTTTTATCCCAGAAATTAGTTATTTCAAACATTTGAAGGAAATTGTTGGAGCCGTTTTTGAGATCCGTGTCGCAAGCAGCAAGCAAGCAAGCAAACCTTACTCATATTAGAGTATAGGATAGGATAGGAAAAATAACTTTTGCTATAACAATAATAAGTTTGTTTTACAGCTGCTATCAAAATAAGCCATACAATCAATAAAATAGTGAAAGGCTAAATTTCTGACAACAGATGTTTGCGCCAACAAATTGCATATACGCCATTTAACAACCATAACCAGTAACAATAGGTACCATATCAACTTTGGGTTGTTTCCAAGTCATCTAGAATTTTGTTTAGTTTGTCATTGGAGGTTTATGAGTCAAGACTTAAAAGTTAAGATTTTACTCCATGATTAGCAAATTAAGCCTAATATTTAAGTAAACTCTATTTCTATTTGTAGGGTGCCCCCAAATATAACTATGCAAAAGTGCAGAAAATTTAAAAATAAATGAAGATTAATCAGCGTATCACTTTAATCTCAGCTAAATTGGATAGAAATTAATTTCGCGTAAGTAACTACTTTCTATCCTGCTTCTTCATCTATTCCAATGTTCTCGATCGGTCATACTAGTAGAAAGTCATCATTGTTACTTGTAGAAAGAATGTGAGGGGGGAGGTCAGGATAGGGCTGAGTATTGATGAAGTCCTTCATATTTCAGAGATTGCCAATTTGCCACAACCTATCGCTTCCTGGTTGTCAAATCCGGAATTTGCTTTAATTATATTAAATGTAAAATAATTCAAATATTAATCCCGTTTATTTATTCATACTTATTAGTGAATTTCCTTTGGAAAGTGAACTATTAGCATGACCCGCACTATGAAACTTAAGCCTGGGACCACCATAGAAGTTCCTAACGTGACCCCCTGAACACGTTTTGGGGGGTCGTTCAAAATTTTATATATATATATATATGTGTATGCACTCTAGCGGTCACATTTTTTGTCCGATTTACTTCAAATTTGGTAGGGACGTTCCTTTCTATAATCTTTTGGAGAAGTTCGTTGGGCAAAACAATCGGAAAAATCTAAACCCATTTTTTGGGGATTAATCTTTCAAATTTCGAGTTTTTGGGCCCAAAAAGGGTCAGAAAAGCCCCAGATGTAAAGTTAATGCATGTAAAAAGATGGGAATTAGAGAGGGGAAAGTTTTAAGCCCTCTCTTGTCATTCTAGCATAAATATTTACTGAGTTATTAAAGAAAATGTGTATCGGCTAAACACAGTACGTTGTCTTATGGGGGTTTTACACTAGAAAAGCCTGTTATTCCTTTGTTAAAGTACTTTTATTATCCCCAGCAACCTCACGCCTGATTTCAAGCCTGTCTGGACCTTCTCCTAACTTTATAATGCGTAAAATTATATTCCCAGCTTTGCAAGTAAATGAAACCAGGAGTATCAGAACAGCCAAAAAATCAATGTTTTCAGATTTCAATAAAAATTGGACAAATGTATGTTTTTACACTGATTTTGAGTTTTAAATGTTTTTATGTGAAAATTCACGTCCCTCACGTCAGCGTGCTGCGTGCGAACTCGTTATTCTGATCATTTGGATTTTGTGATGGGGTCAAGACTGAATTTCATTAAATAATTATTACGTTATAAAAATAAAATATTATTAAAAAATCTCTGGGAAAATAAAAAAGTAGGATATATTAAAACAACCAAAGCCGGTAAGATATGTCAGATTATAAACTTACTTATAGTCAGTTAGGTTGGAAGTCCAAAGTGTATCCAAGTAGTAAAACCAAGGAGCTTAATTGGTCTAGAGTGTGAAAACAGAGACATAAATCTCAAATAAAATTGAATTGATCTACTTGAAATTAGAATGACCACAACAACGGAGTATTTGAAAACAATTTTGAGTATCATGGTTGGCATAAATGTTAGTTTCTTCTATTATCAGTTAAGAAAACTGGAAAGCTAGAAAAGATCAGTTCTTTTTTGTCCCACTTGCTACCTTTTTTCCGAGGATTCATCAGTTTTATCTTTCAAACTATATCATCGTACCTCTTTTAACACTAAAATGCTCAAACGTTAAGAATTATTTAATGACCAACATGCTCAATATTTTGAAACTTATGGATGTTATTTATAATTTTTCTAAAATAAACTAGAACACGTATTCTCACACCGTTGCATTTGGGTGACCGATTTCAACCCAAGTCACTGTCATGCCTTTGAAAACTATTGCTTTAAAGAGTTCGCAAAATAATCTAGAAAACAACTACATGTGCATTCATGATCAACAAGTACAAATGAAGTAATAAAATACGATCCCTTAAAAATGTTCAAATCATTTGGGTACTGGCGTTTTATAGCACCCGTTTGATCATACATTTAGCAATATTATGTTTGATATACACAATACCCCCGTAGCAGCAAACCTGCGTACTCAGCGAATTTCCAATGCATATATATGTATCTTACTACCACATAAAGCCATATACCAAGTTTCATCAATATACATTCATAAATAAACGATTTATGACATTTTAATTATTCTCCATAAGAATAACATGGCGGCTGAGTATGCAGGTTTGCTGAAGCAAGGAGCACAACAAACGGGGTTTTATACAAATATCAATATAACTCATGTAGGTAAAGCCACATACCAAATTTCATTAATTTATTTTCATAATGAAGGGAGATAACACGTTACTTATTCTCCATAAGAATAACATGGGGCTGAGTACGCAGGTTTTCTGCTACGGGAGCCATTGGTAAAAAATTGTTTTTTTGAGCAAATATCAATGGTCCACAACCAGATGAAGTCGTATACCAAGTTTCGTCAGTATACGTTCATAAATAAGCGAGATATAAAATTTTTCTTTTCCTCCATAAGAATAACATTAGACAACGTACTGTGTTTAGCACTTTCAATATCTCGGTAACCAATTGACGTAGAGAAATTATCAAAATACCAAATTGTGTGTTTTTTTAAGCTGAATCGAATGGGAAAAACTAAAATTTGACTATTTCCAAAATTACATGTAAAAGATTTTAAAAACCCATTTTTGGGGTACAAAACCCCCCCAAAATACCCCTTCGGATAGAGCGATCTGGCTGGTTTTCGAACTTAAAGTCATAAATGTTGCTTTACACGTTTATACCAAATTTCATCAAAATCGGATAATTCTTACGAGAGTTATCGTGCTCACGGACACATATATATATATATATATATATATACAGTTTCGAACGAATGGTGTTTTTGGGGTCTGGGGACCTCAAAACGAAAAGTTATCATGGTCCCGGGCCTAGGTCTTACCATGCCGACTACGGTAATAGCTTCTTCCCTATAGGGGAAATTCGCTAAAAATAAGCTCTTTGAATTTAATACGGGTTTAATGATTTCATTATAGCTCAGTTCGGTGAGCCAGTAGTTAGGTGGCTGTTTAATTTGCTACTGAGCTCAGCTTAGCTTAGCACATGATCGGTTTATATTATTGTATTATGTATTATTGTATTGTATTATGATTATTGTTATGATCGGTTTATATTGTGAGACTGTTCCAGGAATGCCTTTGTATGGATTTGCATCGATCTCGTATTATCAAACAAGCGTGATGTGTATAATCAAACTATTTGTAAAACTTCACTTTGAATTGAAACACACAAGATAAACTATTGTCGATCACGTCCATATTTGTGAAAAGAAACATTTATAAAATAACAATATCATCCTCCACTATATTACTGTTTTTATTTGTATTCAGTACACTTCAGTCAAGGTATGTTTCACTGCAAACATCAGGTAGCAAACAATTTAAACAGAACTATTACATATTATGGAAAAATGGAAGCATAGAAATTGGCATTTTAACAACTTACTCAACAACATAAATGTTTTAAAATTGAAAACTCTGAAATAGGACAAAGCATTAGGTCTCTTTTTAAAGGACAGAGGGCTAAAATAATTGTCCAGCCCCGCCTTAAGATTTGGAAAAAATCGGAAATATGAAAATATACATATTTTTATGAAACCTATTTCAATAATGTAACATGTATCAATCGTCGCTTGTTACACAACATTTCAATAATGTAACATGTATCAATCGTCGCTTGTTACACAACATTTCAATTTGAAGCGTAAACAAACATGGTTACATGGTTCTAGACTATCCGTTTACTGTATATTAATTTAAAAGAATTATAAATCGGAAGAAGTGTGAGTGGAGAAGTAGGTAATGTTTTGTGACGAAAACTACAAAAGTGAATTGGACACCACACTCATGATTGCATGCAGTGGTTTTGGCGTGGGCGGGTTCTACTTATGTAGATTGACATTATTAGTGAATTTCCTTTGGAAAGTGAACTATTAGCATGACCCGCACGGTGAAACTTAAGCCCGGGACCACCATAGAAGTTCCTAACGTGACCCCCTGAACACGTTTTGGGGGGTCGTTCAAAATTTTATATATATATGTATATATATATATATATATATATATGTATATATATATGTATATGCATATATACATATATATATATATATGTGTTTGCACTCTAGCGGTCGCATTTTTTGTCCGATTTACTTCAAATTTGGTAGGGACGTTCCTTTCTGTAATCAGTTGGACAAGTTCGTTGGGCAAAACAATCGGACAACTCTAAACCCCCTTTTTTGGGATTAATCTTTCAAATTTTGAGTTTTTGGGCCCAAAAAGGGTCAGAAAAGCCCCGTATGTAAAATAAATGCATGTAAAAAGATGGGAATTGGAGAGGCGAAAGTTTTAAGCCCTCTCCCGTCATTCTAGCATAAATATTTACCGAGTTATTAAAGAAAATGTGTATCGACCAAACACAGTACGTTGTCTTATGGGGATTTTACATTAGAAAAGCCTGTTATTCATTTGTTGGTGTACTATTATCATCCCCAACAACCTCACGCCTACTTTAAAGCCTGACTGGACCTTCTCCTAACCTTATAATGCGCAAAATTGTATTCCCAGCATTGCAGGTAAATAGAACCAGTAGCATCAGAACAGCCAAAAAATCAATGTTTTCAGATTTGAATAAAAGTTGGAATAATTGTATGTTTTTAACTGATTTTGAGTTTTTATAGTTTTTTAAATGGAAATTCACTTCCCTCACGTCAGCGTGCTGCGTGCGAACTCGTTATAATTAGTTTTTTTAACAAACCAAATGACAGAGTTTATGTTTTTAAAAAAAAAATTATTTTTGCAGACATTTTTCACAACTGATTGAGAAAAACATTTCGGGATTTGGAATCTTACCCCGCTTTCAGGTGGGAAAAGTATCTGGAACATTGCCGAAAAAATTGCTAAATTGTCTCGAACTAGTGGCACATTTGAGGAAAACTGGAAAACTTAAAGAAGAGCTAAAACAGATACTGTAACTGTAAAAGCAGAAACAAACTAAACTAAAAGAAACACACTTTCGCCTGAGCACCCTGCTGTACGGTTGTGCATTATTGTTGTCTCATTCGTGTCTGTATTTTGTGTTTCTTTTTCTTTTATTTTTGTATAGCTTTAACAGTTCACTGTTTTAGCTTTTCAGTGATTTTTCCAGCAATTGTTTCATTAATTTGATTCATTTTACTTTCTCCCCTTATACATAGTATCTGGAGAAAGTATTGTTTTCGTAAAAATTTTCGAATTTGAGTTGTTAGTGGAAATATTTGTTTTGGTGCTCCCTGAACCCAAAAAAGTGGTTTTTACGTGATGTCTGTCTGTGTGTGTGGATGTGTACAGAGCTAGAGCCTTAACCAATGGGCCGATTTTTATGAAATTTGGCATGTAGGTACTAATCCACGATACCTCCAGGTGTTTTTTTCATTTTTTTGAATTTTTGATTTTTAAGGGTAATTATCCCCCAAAAAACGCCAAAAAACATGAAAAATCCAAATTTCTCAAAAACGGCTCTAATGATTTTGATTAAACTTTAGTCGTTTGTAGAACTTTCGTTTTCCAACAAAATGGCACCACCCGCATTCCTGTAAAAATTCGGGTTCAGAAATTACAGGACTTAAAACATCAAACATTCAGTTTTTTGGATTTTTCATAAAAATACATAAATATAAAAAAATATTACTATTCACCATCAAAAAGAGCTCAAAAAACTAAATAATTTAGTATTTTGAATTACTATTCTACGATTGCTGGTTTCGGAGAAAATTGAAATTTTCATTTTGCGGTAAACACAGTACTTTGTCCAATGTTATTCTTATGGGGAATAAAAAATTACTATTTCTCTCTTATTTACTGATCAATTTCGTTCAAACTTGATATGCTTGTCAAGTTAGCATTGACCAACAGAGGAAATTCGAAATATGTTGCCCTTAATAACCCTTGGGGGGAATAGGGGGCATTTCCCCTCTTAAAACCACGAGTGTAGCAATGGATTCTGTAGTGCCTCCAAAGCAGGGATTTGGGTGGATGTTTTTTAAAACAACTTGTTTACAAGATTTTCTGTACCTGCTTTGTATTCTATATTTAGTAAATAAAAAGTAATTTATTCATTGAAGTTGGGCTAAAAGGGAGAAAGTATGTGTCAGTTTCTTGATACCGTTTATTTAAATATTCTTCTCACCTGAAGATAGGATCAGATTCCAGATCCAGAAACATCATGAAACGCCTTAGCCACTGTATTATGTCATGCATGAGAATATGTATCCAGAAGTACCAAACCGAAGAGATATTTCAGTGTTATAAAAACATTCATGAACTGTAAAACTGTGGTAAAACACAAAATCCCCTTTATTACCTCCAGCGGCAGCCTGCTATGGTTCATAGCAAGTGCTCACAACTCTTATATTTAATATCTCGCTTTTTCCATTACTCACAATAATATCAAGATTACAAGTACAGTATATTACTATGAGTAAATTTCATTAGTTCTCAACAGTTAGAAAATTGTTTCAATACAAACTACGATCTGCAATCTGACAATCATGTCTTCTGGAATGTTATATTTTATTAAGAAAGTTATTTGTACTTTTCAATTCCGATTGACTCGCGAAGTAATTGAAATTAAACACTTTGTCAAGTTCAAATTATGCTCGTTTTTTTCCGTGTTTTAAATCTAAACCTTTATTAGCTGCCAGTCGTAATTCAAGCTAGTACAAATCTTTAATTCACAATATTTTCAAGTAGAGTTAAACTGATAAAACGTTAATAGTTTTTACACTGTGACCTGCAGTTATAAAATGTAAGAGAAACCACTATAAATATAAGCCTTATTAAAACTAACGCTTTTGATATTCAACAATTAAATGTATATAATTTTGTTTACGAACCAGTAATTTATTTAGTAATTATATATTAATTACTAAATATTATTATATTATATTAATATATTAATATTAATATTAATATTATATATTAATATTAATATATTATATTGTATTATTATTATTATTAATTTATGTTTACGATAGTTTTATTCTGCTTTTTGTTATGTTTTTCTTTTAATTTTCTTTTAAATAAATTATTTCTATAGAAACAGCAAGCGTACTCGCGGTTGCGTCTTGACTACTCTCCCCCCTCCCGCCATATTAAAAAGAAGAGCTGGGAAACTTCCATTCACTGTCTCATAATGAAAGAAGTATTGATTTTACTTGAAGCCATCTCACCCTTTACTTACAAATACACAAGAGTTTTAAAGTGTACGACAGTTCAAACTTATATTTATAACTTCTGGAACATTCCGAAGCAATCTTGTCAAAGACTAATATATTTTTGTCAGTTCCTACAAATCTAAGTTCTTAAAAAAATTTAAATTATATTTAATCCATCTTACTCCTTATAGTAAAAGGAATTTCGAAACTATCACAATTTAAATATAAATTAGTTGACCCTATGTATATTTGAAGCAATGGTTTTGTTATGAGTATTGTATAAGTTTGTATAAGTCAGGGGACCGATGGTACTTGGTGACTCTTCATTCAGCAAATAAAACTCACAATTTTTTTTTCTCTCTGAAAATTAATACCTCTGCACATTAACACTATTTGTGTATTCGATTTTTTATTGTTAATAAATAAATTATGATCTTAAACTTTTGAACAATAACAATTTATTTTTATCTAAACTAAAAAATACCTGAATCAGGGTTAACAAACCGAAATATTGATTAGTTACCAGCACTGTAATTAAATTAATACACAACAACAGTGGTTATAAACAATAAATTCAAATTGTATGAAGTTCGTAAGTCCAATTTATGGACAGTCAAAGTACTGAGCAAAATAAATCAATCATTAATTATGTCACGCTTTAATTTTTTTTTCTTAGCTAGGGGTTGATATTTGTATTTTTGTTGTTGTGCAGCTTATTTTCAAAATACAAATTTGACATTAAAGATTAAAATTATAAAGTATTAAAATTACACTTTTTTATTTATGAATGTTTATTTAGTAATTACTATGTGGTTGTATTGTAATATTGCATTACTTGTGTTGGTATCTATCTGTATTACGTATATGTGTCTTGCAAGATATGGAAGTTACACATGCATAACGTGTAGCCCGAGGCAGCGAGGCAGCCACGGAGAATATTGCCCGGGGAAATCTCGGACCCGTTTGTTATTTTGATTTAGTGCTTGTCCTTAATACCACTTTCATTGGGTTTTCCCCAACTCATGTTCGTTCGACCTCATATATACATTGTCTGCTAACTTTTAGTACGGTACAAATAAATATGGAAAATTATAAATTGCAAGTTAAATTGTCATGTTAAATTGCAAGATAAATTTACCTGCCAACTTGAAGTATAAAATAATTTTATCTTGCAATTTAACATTACAACTTAACTCACATTTAACATGGCAATTTATCTTCTAATTTATAATGTTCCATATTTATTTGCAAAGTTACCAAAAGTTACAAACAATATTTGTATTTATTTCAGAGATTAAGTTTGTGATTTTGTCTGATGAAGGCCTTGCTGAAGAAAGACCTCACAAAAACATTGAAATTGTTACGTATTGGTAACTGTTATAATTTGAAATTAGTTATACTGCAGTGTGTTTGAATTGTACTATCTTAATATGTAAATCAAAGGAGCCGACGCAACTAGGACATATTTTAAGGCGAATATGAATGAATGGGTGTATAAGCAGTGTACAGGGTGAGTCAGACCACCCGTCCAGCATGTATAACGGGAGAACGGTTTGGTCTAAAGTCATCAAACAAAATTCTTCCCACTAAAACGCATATGGGCTATCTATTAGAAATATGTTCATCAACTTGCACTGTATTCTGTGGTCACATTCGTTTTATGTGTTATGTACAATTAACATGCATTTCATATGGGAAAACAATGTTTTTTGCTGATTGCAGAAAAACGAAAAGAGATACAAGGTTGGTGTAAATCATAAAGTTGCTAGGATTTATAAGACCTTTTCAATGGTACGCTTTTTGACATAAGCTACCATTTGACTTTTTTGAATTTTGGGCATATAGGCATTTTGAAAATAATTTTTTTTTTAAATATAGATTTTCTAAAAAAAAACCTGTCTTGTAGCATATCAGAGTAAAGCTGACTTTATCACGAGTAAGAAATTTAAGTCGGAAAAATTATATGAGTAGTGGTTTAGAAAATACAGGGTATTCCGTAAATGTCAATATTTTACACAAAAATGGCCACCATTTTGAAACGGATAAAGATAAGTGAATTCTGTTTTCGCCTAAATGTTTCTTTTAACGAGACCTTTAAAATTATGTATAATATGCCCTATGTTTACATAAGAACATTTTGAGATTCGAACCCGTGACCTTCAGTTTTGGAACATTCTGTACATAGATTTTGATGAAAATATTTTTAATAGATAGCCCATATGCGTTTTAGTGGGAAGAATTTTGTTTGACGACTTTAGACCAAACCGTTCTCCCGTTATACATGCTGGACGGGTGGTCTGACTCACCCTGTATAATGGGTGAGATGCCTTGTGTAGCTTTGATACTGACTAAGTCCGACTGATTATGTAGTCAGGATCATTAATTAATAGCCCAATGACCAATGGCAGCTGGAACTAGTATTGAACCTTCAAAAAATATTCTCAGGGTACAAATAGGGTATCAGGATTCTATTTATAACTAATAGCCATAACCATATACATACACATATAACCATATACATATAACCATTGAGCTCTCAAAAGTCCGTAGATGAACATAACATTTTCAATGGCCTGTAAATAACGTAACTGCACCTAGGGAGACATAAAACCTTCACAACAATGTTGTTGGACTGTTGGGCGATTTGAAGCAAATGAGACCCATGACAAAATGGAAACGTTTCGTTTCGATAAAGTTAAAACATCTCCCAGTGTCTTTTCACTTGTCACAGTTGTTGAAAGGAACGCACTCTGCATATGTAATTTGGAACATACAGTTACATCCTCTGTTCTTTGCAAACGTGTTTAATACAAAATATTGCCAGAAAAATATTAAGAAGTGTAAAAATCACCCATCCTGTACATCTTTAGGAATATAGTTTTATAATATAGTATGAGTTTTAGCTTTATATTACAACTAGCTATTATCCGCGGCTTCGCTCGCCAAACTTCAATATTAACTGACCAGTACTATCAATTATTTTTTTTCCTTTTAACCACATTTCTTCCTTTGCAATGACTGTCAACCATCTTATCTACAGCTAGTAATTTTATAAACAATATTCTCCCATAATATTTGCATTGCAACTTACACGGTCTGTGGGGTGGAGAGCTAAGGTTTGTTGTAGACATTTTCAGGTTTATATGTTAATGTGACATTTAAGTTATGTTCATGCAAAATATTAGCTTAAAAGGTCCAGTAGTTTTTGAGTGATGGAAGTCTAAACATCCATCTATCCATCCATACATTCATACATATACACATCCAAACTTTCACATTTATAATATAAGTAGGACTAGTAAAATTGCCAAAATTAGAGTTATATTAATTTTGAATGTGGTTAAACAAATTTAGAATCCTAAATAAATAATATTTAATTTATTATTTGGTGTGTCATTTTTATGACTAAAGAATAAAAGCAGAATGACTAGGCTGAATAAACTATATAAATATAGAAACATTAAATCTTAGTATTTATAATTTAAGTAATCATTCATGGTATTGAAATAAAATGGAATTTATTTTTGTATCCTAGCATTATTGATTTTTGTATGCCAAAGAATAAATTTGTAATTCTAATGCTGGTTGTCTACTGGTCACACAGATACAATTATGAGATTTATATGAGAATTTTGGTTGGGATCGCAACTTGAGATTATTGTAGGTTACACAGAACATATTATACTTCTTACAAATTGTTTATAATTTATTTATAATATGAACAAATGTTATTTTTATTAAAGGAAAATAATGAATAGTGCTTATAATTGAAGATTGGTCACAGATAGAGTCAGAGAGAAAACAATGAGGTCAAGTTCTTCATATCTGTGACACATAGTTCACCACAAACTCTTGTCAAAGCACTCCCAAGTGCTACCTCCCCCTCCCCCTCTAATCAAACTTTAACTGAACCATTTGCAAATGGGTTATTGGCAAATCGCCACAACAATTTTGAAATTAACAAATTGGAAACAGTGTTTTTCATGGATAGTGTTGATGTTTATTTTTATTTATCAACTAGCAAATTATTATTCTAATAAATCAAATTAGAATAATAACAACCTGTCGAAACGTAGCTAAAAATCTTGAAATTTGTTTACAACATTGTATGTCTTTTAGAAGTAAAGTTAACAAACTACTGTATGTCTCTCTATTTGTTACACATATATGTCAAATTTTTCTCAGCTTTTCATGTAAAAACTATATTACTACATTTTATAAAGCTTTTTCCCCATTGTTATGTTAAGCTCTTCCGTACCATCGTACATCATTAGGGTTCTTCCTCGTCGTCAGTAAAATTTTCTTAGTTAATGCTTTGGGAATAGTTAAATCAATCTGTTGAAAAAAGAACAATACTGTTTTGATTTGATCGGGTAGCACATCGAAAGTCACGTGCAAAAAATGGTCATTAGCTAATTAGCTAACTGAAACAAATCCAAAATAAAATGTTTACGAGTAAAACTGAATATAACCATAATTTAATAATAAAATCTATGTATAGTATGTTAATGTTTTGTGCACTGATGTTACAGAGTACCAGAAATTTGAGAACCTTGAGAAAATTGATGACCTTGTTAGATTATCTATTTTTGGGGTCAACTAGCATCATAGTTTATTTTTCGAAAGCGCAAACTTTAAATTTTTGTATTAGATATACAGTCGCAACGCATCCCTGGACGCTTTAACTTCAACCAATTTACATTAGAACCCTATAAGCTCATTCATGTTCTATAAAACACTTTTAAAACTGTCAATTAGTTTTGCGTAAAACTAAATTTTGTGTATTAACTATACAAAACATCTCAATTTTCAGTTGGCTCACATTTTGACAAATTTTTGCTTTGTAACAATCACGTCTCCAGTCGTAAACCCCACTCTGGGTCTGAGCTTTGACAGAGTCTCAGAATTTCGAAGCAATTCCATTTCCATACCAATCGCAATGTTTACAAGTACAATGGTATTTCCAAATAAAGTATTCATAGGAAGCAAGCTTACATTAGATCATCATTATGGCACATAATACAGTATATTAGAATTAAAGAATAGTAATTGAAATAGCAAAAAAGAAGTATGAGGTTTGTAATAACTAATAAATATATTAAAACCAATTTGTCAACGATAATTAGATTTTTACAATTAGTACTGGTACGAACCATGCAATTTATAGGTTTTAACTACTGTCTTGAAAGCCAGACTGTTTAATAAATTTGCCAGAAGATGTTATTTTACTGTTAGGCCGTATAACCTTAATTAAAGGTGTAAAACAGAATTATGTTACTGGAAATTTAGTATCTAATATAAAACAAATTATATATGACCTCTAATCGTAAGCCAGATTTGAGTTACAGTTTGAAAATGACATAGTGTTTCTGGGTTTGTGCCGGCTACCACAACAATACTTTTTTAAATAAAAATGTCTAGGCTTACGTCATAAGCTAAAAAATTATGTGTTCGTATCAACGTCACCTTATTTTATTTCAAAGATCTGACAGCCAACAGGTTTGCTTATTTTTTAACTTAACCTATTCTTTGTCGTTGTCGTTGTCAATTTTCATTTTATCCACCCAATAGATGTCACTCCTATTGGTTAAATAGGTAACAAAGTATTATTTCCAAGCACTTTCTAACCTAACCTTTATTTACATTTTTAATTATATCCGTTAATAATACAAAGTGTATTTAATGACTAAGGCTCTAACTAACATAATGTTTCTACAGTCATGATTATTTTTATTAATAATTATAATTTGTACTATGTGCCCTAATTAGAATATACTAGTAGAATGTGTGCCCGTTCTTCACACGGGTAGCAGCTGCAATAAAAACAAATGTATCAGCTGTTGGAAATTAAAAACCTTTAACCCATTGGCGTAGACATACGAGCAGGTCTCGTTCCTTACTTGTAATTTTATTAACGTGTGAATTGGAGTAAAAAATTGGTGTTTTTAAATGGATTAATGGCATATTTTAATTAAAATATTGTTTTATTTCAGTTTAGAGAGTCGCATTGGCACACACACAGTAGACATAAGTAAAAATTAGCAAAATCAGTGTTGACCATGTGCAAGTCTCAAAGAATTAACCGATCCCGTCAACTTCCAAGCAAGCCTGCCACCGTTTATTTTACTTGGGCCCTCCCACCAACGTTGCCACAGACCGGTTAACTCATTGAGAGTTGCACAACTGGTCAGTTTTGGTCGTGTGCGGGAATCGAACCCACGAACATCGTATCGCCACCTGGCCAAGGTGTTTCCACGACGTAGCCAACTCAGCTAACACGACCAAAGGCCTGGCGGCGATATTAAGGGTTTTCAGTCAGTCCGCGCCCCTAGCGGATAGAACCGTAGACGCCCGCGGTCATTAGTTACATATTTTGCTACTAGAGTGCAGCACCAATCAATTTCCGTTATAGGCTACTACAAATAGAATAAAATTACTACCTCAATGGGTTAAGTGTGTTTATAAACTCATCCCTTTTCTTTATTTTTGTGCCCTTAGGGAAAATTTTATTAAAAAACTAATATTCGTCCTCCAATTTGCTAACAGAGACCTTTCATTCAAGGATAGGGTTGAGGGTGGTAGACTTACATGGTTTTCTCAAAAGTTCCTGGGTAAACGAGGCTTTATATATTGATGATTTATTTATTATATTTAACCTTTGCTACTTAAAAAAAAGTTAAACTGAACAATTTAAATAATTTATTTAAATTATTTGTTTCCTGTAGACAAATAACGTATTTTCTAATATCAAGAAAGGAACTGAGTTTGATGTAAAAATATCAAACAAGCCCTGCTTAACTAAATTTAGTTGCATAGTACAGAATACCCTCTGTTGAATAACAATCTTAACTGTCAAAATTTTCAGAAGTTATAAGAAGTTCTGACCCGAAAACTGAAGTTATTTCCTGAAGAATTACCCAACTCAAAGGGCACCGGCGCTGCGCCAACAAGCAGACCTAACTCCACAACTTCCCTTTGTTTAATTGGCCCATTGACAAGACAACCACTACGGAAACTTCATATCAATCATCTGTATATCCACTACTACTTGTATTTTACGTTTACATTTAATTTTCTCACAATAAAATTTAGTTTCATTTTCCTTTTCTTATTTTTAATCAAGATAATTTTTTGCTAAGTATTTTCACCTAACAGATTTCCTACATAAACAAATCAATAGAAAATTCATCAAGAAACAAGAATGGAAAACTAATGACATAAATAATGACACGGCAATACCGTACAACAAAAAATCTTATGTATTATTTTATAATCTATATACAACAATCTATAACAATATTTTTAGTGAATTTCCTATGGAAAGTGAACTATTAGCATGACTCGCACGGTGAAACTTAGGCCTGGGACCACCATAGAAGTTCCTAACGTGACCCCCTGAACACGTTTTGGGGGTTCGTTCAAAATTTTATATATATATATGTGCAGGCACTCTAGCGGTCGCATTTTTTGTCCAATTTACTTCAAATTTTATAGGGACGTTCCTTTCTATAATCAGTTGGACTAGTTCGTTGGGCAAAACAATCGGAAAACTCTAAACCCCTTTTTTGGAGATCATCTTTCAAATTTTGAGTTTTTGGGCCCAAAAAGGGTCAGAAAAGACCCTGATGTGAAATTAACGAAAAATAAAAAGATGGGAATTAGTATGGCAAAACTTTTAAGCCCTCTCTCGTCATTCTAGCATATATATTTACCGAGTTATTAAAGGAAATGTGTATTGACCAAACACGGGACGTTGTCTTATGGGGGTTTTACATTAGAAAAGCCTGTTAATCATTTTTTAGTGTACTTTTATCATCCCCAACAACCTCACGCCTACTTTAAAGCCTGACTGGACCTTCTCCTAACCTTATAATGCGCAAAATTGTATTCCCAGCATTGCAGGTAAATAGAACCAGGAGTATCAGAACAGCCAAAAAATCAATATTTTCAGATTTGAATAAAAATTGGAATAATTGTATGTTTTTAACTGATTTTGAATTTTTATAGTTTTTTATGTGGAAATTCACTTCCCTCACGTCAGCGTGCTGCGTGCGAACTCGTTTATGTTTAAAATGTTCATTATTTTAACAATTTTTAATTTTTGTATGATATATTACATTATTGATATACACAGCAGGATCAGATAAGTCAGAATGAAACGAGTTCGCACGCAGCACGCTGACGTGAGGGAAGTGAATTTCCACGTAAAAACTTTTAAAACTCAAAATCAGTGGAAAACATACATTTATGCCAATTTTTATTTAAATCTGAAAAGCAGAGATTTTTTGGCTGTTCTGATGCTACTGGTTCCATTTACCTGCAAAGCTGGGAATACAATTTTGCGCATTATAATGTTAGGAGAAGATCCAGGCAGGCTTGAAAGTAGGCGTGAGGATGCTGGGGATGATAAAAGTCCTCTAACAAAGGAATAACAGGCTTTTCTAGTGTAAAACCCCCATAAGACAACGTACTGTGTTTAGCCGAACCACATTTTCTTTAATAACTCAGTAAATATGTATGCTAGAATGACGAGAAAGGGCTTAAAACTTTTGCCTCACTAATTCCCATTTTTTTACATGCATTCATTTTACATACAGGGCTTTTCTGACCCTTTTTGGGCCCAAAAACCCGAAATTTTAAAGATTAATCCCCAAAAAAGGGGTTTAGAGTTTTCCGATTGTTTTGCCCAAAGAACTTGTCCAACTGATTACAGAAAGAAACATTCCTACCAAATTTTAAGTAAATCGGACAAAAAATGTGACCGCTAGAGTGCAAACATATACATATATTTATATATATATATATGTCTATATATGTAATATATATATATATATATATATATATATATATATATATATACACACATATGTATATAAATATAAAATTTTGAACGACCCCCCAAAACGTGTTCAGGGGGTCACGTTAGGAACTTCTATGGTGGTCCGGGGCTTAAGTTTCACCGTGCTAATAGTTCACTTTCTAAAGGAAATTCACTAATAAAGATGTTAAGTTTGTTTGGTAGGCAGTAGCATCTGAATACGAGGCAATATTGTACACAATTGTGTCTTTATTCACAATGTACTTTTCTTTCAAATATGTACAGTGTTGAAGTTCACAAATAAACTATGATTTTTGTTAATTCAGCAGTGATTTATTTATAGTTGTTATTGATCGTTATCAGCAATTATGACTTTTGACATCTTTCTGCGAAAGCTAAAAGAACAAAACCCGCTACCTGTGAAACCACTCGGCGCGTAATCGTAACACGATCAATTCACAAGTGCAAACAGCAGATACGCGTTAATTGGACGTTTACACAAATTGAATTTATCGAGTAATCTCCAAAACACGCAGCTTTAAAATTTACAGCTTTAATTAGCATTGTAAATTGGTATCGTACACTCTGATTGTCACAGTGATTTAAATAACAGCTAAATTACAATGATTTGCTTAAAATTATTACATTTCTCAAATAAAAATAATTTTGGAGTATTAAACGTTTTATCTGCAGTAATTATTTATTTCACACATTCAATCGCATGGACTGTAACGCCTGGTCTAGTTATGACCAAATTGAAAATGCAAGTGCTGAATTGAAAAGGAAAACCTATTGACCTTTGTAATCCCTAGTTCACCCCAATTTTAGTTCTTCCTTCGCAAAACATGTATTACCATATTTCATAGTTTAAATTCATAAAAATATACTGTAAGAAGATGACTTTATTGCCAGCTAGTAAAAAATACGGTAAGGGGTAAGTTACTCACACTTCCTTATTTCATTGGACAGTAGTATATTTCATCACTTAGACCAAAAGTGATGCTTTTCTATCCGAGCTCAAGTTTAATGGCCGAGGCTGGTAAAAGAGCGAGAATCGAAAAGCCACTTTTGGTCCTAGTGATGAACTGTATTTTTCGTCACACTGCAAACAATATAATATAACAATTCCTCAAAAATAAATTTTGCTTCTTTGTTACCATTAAACGTGTTTTTCCATATTGATCTTATTGCTACTCTAAACTTACACAAACAGCTGTTACACAAGTTTTCATTGTTTACAAGTTGAATAATTCGTTAAATTCATATTAACAGCTGATGACCTTGACCGAAAAATGTCATCCAATGATGTTTTTAGTCCTAGGACGAAAAACAACATCAAAATTATACTTTTCAGTAGAGGTCATCAGCTGTTAATCCTAGGAGTAAAAAGAACATCTTTAGCATCCAAACACATGTTGAAAACAGTTGTTTTTGAATCAGTATGACAAAAAGTGGTTTTATTTGTTTTTACTGCAATATATTATCACAGCTGATCATTAAAACATCATCACATTTCATTGGTAGTTTCTTAGTTGTCTGTGTCAATAAACAGTGGAGGGGGAATCTTCCCCTAAACCCCTTGTTTATTATAGCAGGCAATCAATCAAGTCACCTCTGTATTGTAACTTTAATTTTTTGCAATCTTTATACCACACTGTTTCAACGATAACAAAATTGCATCCCAAAAACAAACAACAGTTTTTTGAGATACAATGTACGTAATATGTGTCAGTGAAATAATCCTAGAAATTGTTATAGAAATATTACCAACCATATTACCAGGAGGATGATAGAGTACATTAATGCCATAATCTTAATTTCAAAAGGAAATCATAGGCTTTTTTGCAGTTTTTATTAAATAAATGTTCAATGGCTGAATTATATTAATTGTTTTAATTATTATTAACAGGATAAATAAAATACGTCTTACAACACTATAAAGTATATTTACACTTATACTGTACTTGCATACATGACGGTAAAATATACACAAAAGATGGTACAAGGCGATCGATTTCAACCAGTTACACCGGTCATCATCAGGCTATTAATCCTGTTTAGTTGCAACAACACGTATCATGCTAATAAAGAAATTCATTATTAGTACCTGGGGGCCGAGCTTTGCTCGGGGTAAGGCCAGTCAGTTTGTTTAGATGACTTGGAGTAATATTTCACCACTTCCCCCTATTGATAATCAGATTTTTATTATTCATTTGCCTCTTTTCTACATTTGTAAGGTCCCTCCAGTTGTTATTTATAGCTCAATGTCCCTTTGATTTATTTTACTACTCTATATATGTAATCTTAACTAAAATATTTTAATCTCTGCTCTCAGGAAACCACATGTTAATAATCATAAACAACATGAGTATTACTTTGACAGTTCCCTGGTTGATTATGAACAGCTGTTACAATTCTTTTGTTTTGATTTGAAACTCCATAAGCCCAATGTTAATTTTTTAACTTTTCATTTTAGTTTTTCTACATTATTTGATTTTTCCTAGGGATGAGGCCTGTCTAGAACTTATTTGTATCCCAGAAATTAATTATTTCGAACATTTGAAGGAAATCGTTGGAGCCGTTTTTGAGATCCGTGTCGCAAGCAAGCAAACCTTACTCATATTAGAGTATAGGATTACCAAACCGTTTTAATTTTTACATGTAATCTCAGTTATTGATAACTAGCTGTTTCCGCAGGCTTCGCCCTGCAAATGATTTATAAAAACTAATACTGTTGTGTGTGCTGCATTCTGTGGTTAGCCCGTGGAACTACTACGAATCAAGATCAGCTGTTTGTATTTTCATCATCTCAAACAAAAATGAATGTCCATAAAGAATACATGGGAACTTTGTCGGGGTCTATGGCGGAGCCCTAAGGTCAGATCAGGATGAAAACCATTTAGTTTTCCTATTTTATGCCTAAGAATCAGTGTACAAAATTTCAGCTCTCTACCTACATGGGAAGGTGGTAGTGATGAGTGAGTGAGTGAGTCAGTCAGTCAGTCAATCAGTCAGTGAGTCAGCCAGGGCTTTGCTTTTTATAGTTATAGATTTTGGAGTAATCCATGTATAAATAAACTGATTTTCTCTAGTCATGTGATGGAAAATGGAATTTAATCCAAAAAAGTTGCATTAGATTGTGAGGTCGGAATATGGCTGGAAGTTATTAATGACTAGCGGCTTGAAGGGCCATAGCCCCTAACCTTGCTCGAAATACTCTGCTTCATCTTATATTTTACTCTTTACAAGCTGAGGAAAATAAAACAATACATGTAGGAACACATGTCAGTTCATAAACAAAGTAGACACGTACTCTCGAAATTTCGCAAAAGAAATTTGCTTGTATACTTTGAAAATAGGTGTTTTTGGGCCTCAGAAATAGACTGGCAAAACTCTTTACCTAAGAAAAATAAGTGTTGCTCGAAACTATTTTTTTAATACAAAACTTATCACTGGCCTTTTTCAGTTTCAAATTAAATCCAAATATTCATGTCAGCTGATCAAAAACAACCAGTGAGTTTTTAAGCAACACTCACTAAAAATGTATCAACATGTGATTTTCCTCTGGCAAAGCTCGACCCCCAGGTACTTATTATAAGCGGAACATCTCCACGTTGTGTGGTTATGTCGGGGGCGTGTTCACCCCACTTCACAGTGGTATATTGACATTACGATGTCCTCTCCTTATTTATATTCCCTCTAAAACTTCCCCCGTGATCTAAAATTCCCTCCGAAATCCTCCCCTGTAATCTACATCATGCTGCCATCTGATATTACAGAATTACTTTAGAATCATTATAAAATGACTTGACATTTTTGTAATCACAAGACATTGTAAGATTATGTAGCTACATTAAAATTGTTGGTAAAATAACCTTTAATCAAACCAAGCATTAAAATTTAAATGTGGACACTTAAAGGTTCATATGAAAGGTGGCCTTAAAGAGCATTGAAAACTGTCTTCTTCATTGTTTAATGTCAAAACACATAAACTATTTCACAGTTAGTGTTATGTGTAACAAATATTGATCTACTCTTTATAAATAAATTTACAGTAAATATAATTTTAAACCCCTTTGAAGATGAGCTAGCTATCAAATTCTCTAAAGTTATACAATGTATTCTATGTATTTATTTAAAATTTAGTATTTTCTCTATTTTTTGTGTACTGGGGTTTTTAAGGGATTATTATTAAATATAGTTAAAATGTGAGTTTGGAGGCTCTTTGAAAATAACAAATGAGAATTTAGAAACTCTGACCAGCAGTCGACAGAAACCTTAAATGATATATCTTGAATTTTTACCCCAGTTAAACTTTATATAGTTTTTATTTTAAGGTTTCAAAATGTTTAGCAATATCCTATTAAAAATTACAGTCAGAAAATTTCATAAATTATAAAAGTTACTTAGAAGAGCAAAAGGTTATACAGGCGAAACAAGTTTTAACTAAAATTTAGTCTCTCTCCTTATTTATACGGAGATAAATGCTTCAAATAAATTTATCGAAGCGGAATTTATGCTTTGAGTCAAACTTCGATCCTAGAGGCAATATGAATAAAATTTAATGTCATGTTACTGACCGAAATGACAAAGCCAAAATATCAGCCACTGATGGTGTATGATTGGTTGGCTTTCAACCTGTCAATCATCCGCACGCACTTTTCCCCTGAAACCGTCAATCTTATTTTCACCCCAATCAATCCAAACAAGTAATGGACCATAGTGTATGGCAGCTCGCAAATAATAACAGTCAAAAGCATTATGGCAGTGGCGGTGGTATTACTGTTAATGTCGCAGAAATTTCTTTCTTCAAAAAGTATTTGGTATTGTTGTTTTAATTTGTTCTCTTATTGAGCATAATCATAAAAATTAGGACAGGTAAAATTTGACTGCTTATTTATCTACTATGTATTTAAGATCAGAAAGTGTAAAAATATTAGTTATAATGTTGTACACCATAGTTATAATTTTCCTGGAGGATTTCTAGATTTTATTAATTTTACCATTTTTGTAAACTTAAATATGGGAATAGTAATACTACGAGCTATATTATATTCAAGCTTTCTACGAGCACTTATGAACTAATTATCAAAGTAATTTTATGTGTAAACTAAATAAGTTCTTCCTACTATGAATCCATACTATCAATTACCTTAAAGATTTACTCAAATTTATACTCTTCTGAATTGGAAAACACAGGCCTACTGTGCATTATTTTCTACTTTTTACATATTAAACAAAATTGTATACAAAGCAGTAAACTACTGCAAAACCCTCAAACAGATACCCACACCTTTCTTTTCTGTTTGGCTTTGCAATTATAAAGTCAGTCCATGATGGTTGTATTTAAATGACAGTGTGTCCCAAAAGGCAGAAATGCAATCATGAATAAACTATTCACCACTTTATTCAAATGATAAACACAATTCATAAACATTCATGGACTTAAATTACTCAATTGCCATCCCCTGCTCAATTATCAAGTCATCTGACTAGCTTTTACTTAGTTGTGTTAATTTAATTAAATGTGATTATTAAGAAGTATTTATAAACACAGTTTTAAATTCAGATTTTGTTTGCAGACTTTTGTGTGATGGTAACCACTCAGTAGTAAAATGTAAGAGTAAGTCCTATTTTAAACAATGTATCACAAATTTAACCTTAGTACAACATTTGTTTGCTTTGTAATATTAGTCTCACTATAGTTAATAATAATTTAATCTACACCGTTATGGAAGAATTTTAAGTCTGCTATAAAGCATTATTCTTAAATACTTCATTTTGTGTCTCTCTCCATCTCTCTTTTTTGTCTTTCTTTCATATTAAAAAATATTGTCAATAGAAATCTTGGGCACCAACTCACAGCGAGCATTGTCATCATCGTAACAATAGCGTGATCCTTCCATCGTAAAATAAGAATAGCGGAGACAAGCTGTGTTTGCAGTTTCAAAAAAGAGATGTATTCTTTTCCTGAACTCATTTACCCTTTTTTCTGTTGAGATTGCAGATTTCCCTTATTTTTCTGTTGAGACCGCAGAAAATACTTCTACGTAATTTTTGAATCCTAAGGAATAGTCATTTTTGTAATCAAGACATTACTTGGAACATTTCCGAAAACCTTTAAAAATTGTTGGTGTTGGAGGTTGATATAATTACTGCAATATTTTAATTATCGAAAACATTTCTATCAAACATGCTTGCTATTTACTACAGGTATCAATAATTATTGTAGTGACACATATTTTTATTTTATTTTACACAAATGATTTTTTCATTTTATGTATATAATTTCTCAAGAAGATAATGTTACTAAATGTGATATGTTACACATATGTGTTACACAAATGATTAAGAATTAATGACTAAGAATTTTTACCCACTAGAAGCATTTACACTTAAAATATATACTTGAGCAGTGAACACGTAAATACAAATCTGTACAACTCAATACAAATCAACAAAGAAAAAGTATATATATGTAAAAGGTTTAAATATTTAGAAACTGAAAAATATCATTGAACATATCCCGAAATAAAACAAAGAATTTAAAACTATTAAGCAGTAAAAAAATTGTTTAGAAATAAAGTAAAAATTGATGGAGAAGGATTAGTTTGATTAATCCTGCCAACTCCCCTCATGTGTACCGGGGTAGTTTATTTTTGACGTGGTGAGCGATCTACTATTTTTACTTCATTTACTCAAAAGAAAAATAGGAAATCTGATTTAATTGCAAGAAAAACTTTTGGTCATTAAATCATCTGTTTAAAAGTTCTATTAAATAATGCAGCCTAATTTTGGTTGATTTTATTTTAGTTTTAATGATAGAATTAAAACAGACCTCCAATTCCTCACCAGTGAATAATCAGTCTATTTAAAAAGTTAAATAAACCTTTATTTTAATGACTAAAAAACACCAAACAATTTTAAAATAATAAATAACTAGCTGCAATATCCGCTGATTTACCAAGGGATTACAGTCCTATAGGCCCATTCTGTGGTGAACCTTTTGAATCAGTTCGAACATCTGTTTAGGTAAAATGATCTTATTTAGTAACAGTAATAGTCCATAATATTAACATTGAAATACTGAAGAACATACATTTAGTTTTTAAATAAGTAAGATTATACTTTGTTTTTAAAAGAATACCACAAACAACGACACAAAATTCAAGTAGGTACAAGTATGATGAACAAAGCATAGAATCCTACAGGTAGTACATTGCCATTGCCATATCGTCAGCTACCACATCCTCATTTACGTGCCCGTAAAACACAACACCGCCTTCAAGATCTCATATATAACGCCCAATAACGCTCTTCCCTAAACTTTATTTGTTTATGTATAAAGGCTTTTTATATTTATTTTGAACTTGAATCATAAACTGTACGATGAATACAGATGATTTAGAATTATTTAGGATTCACAAAACATAATCACAAAACTACTTTCCTGTAAATTAATTCAATTCTTATTTGATAACCAAAATAATAATAACTATGATTATTAACTTACTTAGACTAAAACTACTTTCTTTTTATTACGTCAGCTTGATCAACAAATTTTAATTTACGACACTGATGTGTCGTTTATGATCCAAGAGAGCAAGTGTCTGTAGTTTTACTGCATCTACTGAGGATAAAATTCTAATGGGAAGACACATGAGCTTCTACAAAGTAACTACAAGATTGAAAGTGATTCTAGTTAATTTAATCTACTGACATTAAGCCTGAAAGCTCGCTCTAAAAACGTGTAATGGGGCACAAAAATGACACAACTTCTGTAAATTACCATTTTGTCTGATAACACGTTTTATGAAGGTGAAGGGAGCAATCCTTAAAATGGATTGGTTAACATTCCCTTGCTAATGAACTTTCTTGATGCACTTACTTAATTGTGCCTCTTTCTTTGCCTTAATAACAAGGTAAGGCACGATACTATATAAGAATTGGAAAAAGTCTTTGCAGGCATTGCAAGATAGTTTAATAGTGTTATGCCTGAGGCAAAGTTGACACAAATTTCAATGGTTTTTTACAGTCAAACTGATGAATTTGTTTAAAAATACAACGTCAAATATAAAGCTGAATGCCAATATTTAAACAAAATACTGCAGGAGAAATTACCATGTTTGTCAAACCTTATAAAAATAAATATAGCCTATATTTTTATTCAGCTTACAAATAATTTGGCTTATTTTTTATAATTTTGTAAAAACCTAATTTTTAAGTAGCAAAATGTTTAAATAACAATAACAGATTAAGAAACAATCTTAACTATCCACATATGTATTCAGGTTGCTAAGAAAGCATTCAGCTCACCATAAAATTACTTTCTTATAGAGGACGAATCCAATAAATATGTTCGTACTTGTACAATAGTCACACATAACACTAAATACATTAGTAGAGTAATACACTCATTTGGTAGACGACTTGTCAATATATAACTCTTTCTATTAACTCTTGTACAGTGTTATTTGCAAGTTATTAATAAACCATGTTTATTTCCCATTTCCTTGAGATCAAAATATCTTTCAATCTCCAGAATTGAAATCTTGGAGATTTGGTTCCACTCAGACCCGGAAATCGATCTCATCTAGTTTTAACGTCTTTAAATTAACTTTTCGAAACTAAAATGAACAAAACATTAAGCCGTACTAGTAACTTTTGAGAATCCCGGGTTCTCAGAAACCACACTGAATGAATTCTCTTTGAAAATTTAACAAAAATTATCAATAATTCGGTAAAACCTCTCCTTACGGCTTGAATTGAGTAAAGTGTTGGATTTTCAGTGAATTTCCTTTGGAAAGTGAACTATTAGCATAACCCGCACGGTGAATCTTAAGCCCGGAACCACCATAGAAGTTCCTAACGTGACCCCCTGAACACGTTTTGGGGGTCATTCAAAATGTTATATATATGTGTGTTTTCACTCTAGCGGTCACATTTTTTGTCCGATTTATTTAAAATTTGGTTGGGACGTTCCTTTCTGTAATCATTTGGACAAGTTTGTTGGACAAAACAATCGGAAAACTCTAAACCCCTTTTTTGGGGGGATTAATCTTTCAAATTTTGAGTTTTTGGACCCAAAAAGGGTCAGAAAAGCCCCAGATGTAAAATCAATGCATGTAAAAAGATGGAAATTAGAGAGGCAAAAGTTTTAAGCCCTCTCTCGTCATTCTAGCCTAAATATTTACCGAGTTATTAATGAAAATGTGTATCAACTAAACACAGTACGTTGTCTTATGGGGGTTTTATACTAGATAAGCCTGTTGTCAGCGTGCTGCGTGGGAACTCGTTTAAATTTTAAGTTGATCCATTGTGCTATTTAATATGTAACATTGGGAAGCAGAGTTTGAAGGCCTAGGTATTTTTTTATTTTGATATTCATTTAACTTTTAGCAGCATTCCATAGTCATAGTCATAATCATAGTCATGGTCATATTTATTTCTGAATAGATCCAATGGTAGTTCAATGGTCAAGCTTTTGAACTAACTGAAATTAATATTGAACATCTGTTTAAGTAAATGTCCATAAGATCAACATTGGACTTTGTTGGCCAGTGGGGTGGAGGCATACAGGATTTTCGAAGCTGGCATACCTATGTGTGCTTTAGGTGTGTTAGCGCTATCTTTTTACAACATTTTGGTTCAGTCGTTAGTCTGCGATTAATACAAAAACAAACAGATATTCAGATCTGCTATATTATGTATTAACTAGTAGCTTACAGGGGCTATAGCCCCTAACATATGGTTTTTGTGTAAGTGAGTTTTGTGTAATGATCACAACTGATCATTAGTTTATTTTGCTTATTAATAAAAACACTGTAGTGATATTTCCATTAGAAAATCATTGGATCTTTGAAGTCCAGTGGGGCATAGCCCAGGTAATTTTTGACATTTCTGATATTTTTCCCACCGTCCTTGGCCCTCAAACTTTAAAATGAATCGTCATAACCTAACTTAACTTCTTTCTAGCTCGAGGAATTTTGTGGGGACCGATTCGCTTACGGAATTAAATATATGAATAGGATTAAATACCGTTCAAGCTGAGAGTAAGGTTAAATCACAAAATCCTGAAGTTTATTAAATTATCTAGAATTTAACAAATTTATTTCAAAGTACCTACAGTACTGAATACAATAATCATTAAAAATAATGTAGTTTTCTTTCAAATTTAGAGTCAATTTCTCACCATCACTGTATTACCTAATCTCCCAACTAGTTCAAATCAAGCCTTAAAAATCACATTAATATTACAGTAATTAATAATTGTTAAACACGAGAACACACAGGGAAATAGGGGTTTGTTCTGGGTATGATTCTTGCAACTGGATCGGTCTGCATTTCCATTTCAAATTACAAACATTACCCTTGGTACAATTTGAAGCTACATGGTGAATGAATAATAATTATTAATTGCAGAAAAGTATAATTTTGTCTACGTAATCTTGAATTCTTGAGTTATTTTGTCGTTTGCTAATCTTTGTCTATAAATACAAATCTCAGAGTAATGTTTGAATTAGTTGTAATTGTTTGAAACTAAACAACAGTTATTAGTAATTTATCAATAAATTAATGTTCAATTATTAATAATGTTATAAGATATAATCTTACATCATTATTAATAATGACAAATTATGACAAATAATTAACAAATTATGTTCATTTGTTTGTGTAATTAATTTAGATTAAACTTAGTTGAAAAATTGCCAACAAGAAGAATTTGTAAACAAGGAATTTTGGTTCTATGTATTATATATAAAGACAAGTAAGAGGTTTGAATTCACCCTCCTTAGACAAGCTAGAAATTTGAAATTGTAAAGCTATCCTATAAATTACAGTTGTTATTAAACAAATTCTAGATAAATATATTGATTATTTTGGGGTTAAATGGGAAAAGTTAAACGTCAGTATTCTTTATCGTTTACTCAATGCTCGATTTTATTGCCAGTAAGATATGTGTGTTTACATAATCCAGCTCGTCATACAAAATAAATTGCATAGAACTAGTAATAAACAAAAATATTAACTACTCTTGTTTATTTGATACTACATGAACGTTCTTGCACTGGAAGAAGCATAGTTGACTTATCAGAACCAGAATATAATGAAGGATTACTGCAACATATCATGTGTAATGTAATATCACATGTGCACATTTGAAAGTACATCTCAAAACCAAAACAAATTTGAACAAAATCATCACTAAAAAATATAAGTCCTCGAGTATCACCAGTTCAGCAACCTTTTTCCAGCATTTTGTCATAAAAAAACCAACTAAAGAAACTGAACTGAAACAAGGCATAATATGTATTTTTTAACTTAACGATTATTCTTGCTATCCATTACATTAAACTTCAAGAATAAATACAAGGATACAAACACATATCCTGCTGCAGCGGGAGAGTGGCAGGATACTCGAATACTCCGGATATCCTCAGTGCTGAGGATATTTAATAGACCTGTTTGTTACTGTGATTTATTGTCTGACCTGAGTTCTCTAGGAGATCAGTTTTCTTCATTTTCAATCATACTTCACATCTCAAAAACTCTCTTGTAGATGAACTTTAAATCCTGCATTACTATGCTTTGTACTGCCTTTTTAACCTTATAAATTTTAATTATTTTGTTGTGTTTTCCAGTTTTAAGAACTTTCAAGTAATCTATTTGTTTACCACATTTGCCTTGGTTCTTGACGGTTTCAAATTGTTCCCGATGTATATTTTGCTGCGGGGTTGAAACATCTGCAGAGGAAATTTCTTACTGCATTAAAGTGATAAATTAGTAAATAATGTAGTAAGAAATTTCCCCTGAAGATGCTGCACCCTCCGAACAAATGAATTTCGGGAACAACTAAACTACAAAATTACTGAGGACAGCATAAAAATCAGTCTATAAACCAAAAAGGTTTTTGTTAAAAAAAGTTGTACAAGCATTGACATTCAATATACTCAAGAATTAAGCTACTAACTTTAAGGAAATATTTTAATCTTATCTTCAATGACAAAACTGTTCAGTCAAGCATTGAAGTGTAGGTTCAAGGTTTAGTCATGTAGAGTAAAATTCCAGTGAAATTGCTACCAATAAACATAGCATTACTCATAAATAAATAAAAATTGCATTGTCACTGAGCTACATAAACAAGCAATAGACAAATTCATATTTACATCTTTGGGAAATGTCAACATTTTCACAGTATTTGTGGACAAAATATTCATGAGTTTATTATTCTAAATTTCAACCCTGAATATTAGATATCTTTACTATGCATAATAACAAGTAGTATTCATGATATACACATTTATAAAGGTGGACGAAGTCCAGAGGACATTTTCCGTAGGTCGTTAAGCCTCAACAAGGGCAGCTTAGCTTAGCAGCTTGACAAGTTCAGATCCAGTAAATCTTAACCCTCGCATCCATATATCACAGTACTTTTATCACTTAAGTAAACAACTTTCAACATACTGCGTTGTTTTTATTCATCGCAAAAGTCACAATTTTTGTTATTTGTGTGAAATAGGTAGAACTGTATAAGGCACTGAGAGTGTGAAGTAAAAATGATACGATGTATAAATTTAACTTTATTTAATAAATAATCAAAACGGACAAATGGAAAAAATAATATAAAATAATAATATTTTCTATTGATTAAATTCTAACAGTCAACTAGTTTGATTTACCTACAGCTCCACCTACTAACTATTTAACTGGATAACTTAAAAAAGTTTATTTATTTTCCCTAATACATAAATTGTATATACTTCTTTCATTTAAAAACATAATTATTAAATTGGAATTTGAATTAATTCAATTCAGTTTTAAAGTAAAAAAGGGTACTTTATTCCTGGGGAAATGAAGTATGTAATCAGTGCAAATTAAAACTCTAAACTGACAACTTGTTCGAAAGATTGCAAGTTCTGAACGGAAAAGTTTACTTGCTGATCCTTATCCAACTAATAACGAGCTCAACTGAGCTCCCAACGTCAATAAACAGAGATTATTCCTCTAGAACTTCTTACATTCGATTAGCTCGTTGAATCTTGTATTTCTGGATTCATATGGATAAATACCTTTACATAATGAAGCCTGTATAAAAATACAATGTTTACAAATTTTCTTAGTACTGATTATTAAGGCAGAATGGATAGTTTGAATCTAACAAATATTTAAACATTATTGGCTGCTGTGTGTGGTAGAATATTAGGATTCTGGAATAGTCTTGCTACTCAGTAAAAGAATTTATAATATAGGCTAGGAACATTTAGATATTTATCGCCAAGAACGTACATAATACCTGTAAAATATCACTTAAATTTTCGTTTGTAATAAATTCCTCCCATTATATAATTACATACCGTACCGACTTTTATCACACATCAAACTGTATTTTAAGATAGACCAACGAAAATGTATGTAGTAAATAAAAAATTTGTAAAATAATATTGAAGCCTTGAAATTTTACACAGGTCTGGTGTTTAACAATTTTAAATCACACATATTACATTGTCATAGAGGGACTATTCACAGTTCACATAATGATGTGATTTTCCTAACAATACTGAGTGATATATATATACAACAAATTATGATAACGTGGCTCAATCCGTCGGGATTTTTTAAATTGTAAGTATTTTCTCCTATCACTTCATTATAATTCATTCCACTGGCCAGCAAGCTACCATATTTATATGTGAAGTGTGAGGAATAAAAGTGAAGGAGGGGAAGTGGGAACTAATGGAGGAGAAGTCAGAGGTGATGGCAAATTACAGCAATCAGGCTCTCTCTAGCAAGTATACAACATTACCAAGAGAAGAAACGGAGGTGATACCTAGTGGAGGAGAAGGCAGAGGTGATGTTAAATTACAGCAATCAGGCTCTCTCTAGCAAGTATACAACATTACCAAGAGAAGAAACGGAGGTGATACCTAGTGGAGGAGAAGGCAGAGGTGATGTTAAATTACAGCAATCAGGCTCTCTCTAGCAAGCATACAACATCACCAAGAGAACAAACGGAGGTGATACCTAGTGGAGGAGAAGGCAGAGGTGATGTTAAATTACAGCAATCAGGCTCTCTCTAGCAAGCATCCAACGTTATCAAGTGAAGGAGCTGAGGTGGTAGCTAGTGGAGGAGAAGGCAGAGGTGATGTTAAATTACAGCAATCAGGCTCTCTCTAGCAAGTATACAACATTACCAAGAGAAGAAACGGAGGTGATACCTAGTGGAGGAGAAG
This sequence comes from Allygus modestus, assembly GCA_963675035.1. Taxonomy (NCBI): domain Eukaryota; kingdom Metazoa; phylum Arthropoda; class Insecta; order Hemiptera; family Cicadellidae; genus Allygus; species Allygus modestus. Next base: position 16,045,831 of record OY776116.1, read on the forward strand.
GCAGAGGTGATGTTAAATTACAGCAATCAGGCTCTCTCTAGCAAGTATACAACATTACCAAGAGAAGAAACGGAGGTGATACCTAGTGGAGGAGAAGGCAGAGGTGATGTTAAATTACAGCAATCAGGCTCTCTCTAGCAAGTATACAACATTACCAAGAGAAGAAACGGAGGTGATACCTAGTGGAGGAGAAGGCAGAGGTGATGTTAAATTACAGCAATCAGGCTCTCTCTAGCAAGCATACAACATCACCAAGAGAACAAACGGAGGTGATACCTAGTGGAGGAGAAGGCAGAGGTGATGTTAAATTACAGCAATCAGGCTCTCTCTAGCAAGCATCCAACGTTATCAAGTGAAGGAGCTGAGGTGGTAGCTAGTGGAGGAGAAGGCAGAGGTGATGTTAAATTACAGCAATCAGGCTCTCTCTAGCAAGCTTCCGACGTCATCAAGTGAAGGAACGGAGGTGGTAGGTAGTGGAGGAGAAGGCAGAGGTGATGTTAAATTACAGCAATCAGGCTCTCTCTAGCAAGTATACAACGTTACCAAGAGAAGAAACGGAGGTGATACCTAGTGGAGGAGAAGGCAGAGGTGATGTTAAATTACAGCAATCAGGCTCTCTCTAGCAAGCATCCAACGTTACCAAGTGAAGAATTGGAGGTGGTAGCTAGTGGAGGAGAAGGCAGAGGTGATGTTAAATTACAGCAATCAGGCTCTCTCTAGCAAGCATCCAACGTTATCAAGTGAAGGCGCGGAGGTGGTAGCTAGTGGAGGAGAAGGCAGAGGTGATGTTAAATTGCAGCAATCAGGCTCTCTCTAGCAAGCTTCCAACGTTATCAAGTGAAGGAACGGAGGTGGTAGCTAGTGGAGGAGAAGGCAGAGGTGATGTTAAATTGCAGCAATCAGGCTCTCTCTAGCAAGCTTCCAACGTTATCAAGTGAAGGAACGGAGGTGGTAGGTAGTGGAGGAGAATACATGAAAGAAGTATATACAATTTATGTATTAGGGAAAATAAATAAACTTTTTTAAGTGATCCAGTTGAATAGTTAGTGACGATAGGTGGAGCTGTAGGTAAATAAAATAAGTTGATTGTTAGAATTTAATCGATAGAAAATATTATTATTTCATAAGCTTGTTAATATTTTCAAAACTGAATTACTGACAAATTGTGACTTAATTCTTGTTACTTTTTTTAAAAAGATTTGCATTTTTTTTATTTGATTTGATTTGCACAGATTTAGGTTGTAGCTAGTACTGCTCCCTATAGAGTAGTCCCTGCACAGATTTAGGTTGTAGCTAGTACTGCTCCCCATAGAGTAGTCCCTGCACAGATTTAGGTTGTAGCTAGTACTGCTCCCCATAGAGTAGTCCCTGCACAGATTTAGGTTGTAGCTAGTACTGCTCCCCATAGAGTAGTCCCTGCACAGATTTAGGTTGTAGCTAGTACTTCTCCCCATAGAGTAGTCCCTGCACAGATTTAGGTTGTAGCTAGTACTGCTCCCCATAGAGTAGTCCCTGCACAGATTTAGGAAGTAGCTAGTACTGCTCCCCATAGAGTAGTCCCTGCACAGATTTAGGTTGTAGCTAGTACTGCTCCCCATAGAGTAGTCCCTGCACAGATTTAGGTTGTAGCTAGTACTGCTCCCCATAGAGTAGTCCCTGCACAGATTTAGGTTGTAGCTAGTACTGCTCCCCATAGAGTAGTCCCTGCACAGATTTAGGTTGTAGCTAGTACTGCTCCCCATAGAGTAGTCCCTGCACAGATTTAGGTTGTAGCTAGTACTGCTCCCCATAGAGTAGTCCCTGCACAGATTTAGGTTGTAGCTAGTACTGCTCCCCATAGAGTAGTCCCTGCACAGATTTAGGTTGTAGCTAGTACTGCTCCCCATAGAGTAGTCCCTGCACAGATTTAGGTTGTAGCTAGTACTGCTCCCCATAGAGTAGTCCCTGGACAGATTTAGGTTGTAGCTAGTACTGCTCCCCATAGAGTAGTCCCTGCACAGATTTAGGTTGTAGCTAGTACTGCTCCCCATAGAGTAGTCCCTGCACAGATTTAGGTTGTAGCTAGTACTGCTCCCCATAGAGTAGTCCCTGCACAGATTTAGGTTGTAGCCAGTACTGCTCCCCATAGAGTAGTCCCTGCACAGATTTAGGTTGTAGCTAGTACTGCTCCCCATAGAGTAGACCCTGCACAGATTTAGGTTATAGCTAGTACTGCTCCCCATAGGAGGAGTCCCTGCACAAATTTAGGTTGTAGCTAGTACTGCTCCCCATAGAGTAGTCCCTGCACAGATTTAGGTTGTAGCCAGTACTGCTCCCCATAGAGTAGTCCCTGCACAGATTTAGGTTGTAGCTAGTACTGCTCCCCATAGAGTAGACCCTGCACAGATTTAGGTTATAGCTAGTACTGCTCCCCATAGGAGGAGTCCCTGCACAGATTTAGGTTGTAGCTAGTACTGCTCCCCATAGGAGGAGTCCCTGCACAGATTTAGGTTGTAGCTAGTACTGCTCCCCATAGAGTAGTCCCTGCACAGGCTCAAAGAAAATGCTTCTGGCACAGGAAACTTATACATATTTATTTATTTATTCACATAACATCTATTATAGGGAATTCACCTTAGACAGTGTTTTCCCATACTCAGTAACTTCCATATATAAAGTTTTATTAAATATAAAGGAAACCAAGAACTTGTCGGCATTTTAACACATTCCACATATGACCAGATTTTCCCACAAAACAACTAACTGGGAAAATATAAAGTTTTGTCATTTGGCGGAAATAGTCATATATGTATTAAGAGCATAAAGTAAGTCTTTTTCGCTTGAGGATAACTGTACCGGTTGATGCATAGTGGAGCATGGTATTTTTCCAAAAGCATGAAAGACACTTTATGCTCGAATTACATACTCAGTTTTGCTTACAACTACAATTTTGGATATAACACAACATAAAAAAATAATTTTCATCCATTTGTACTGAATCTATGAGATTGAGGTTACAAACACCGAGTCAGTAGGGTAGCTTAGTCCAGAGCAACAATCAATCAGCTGTTTATTACCGTCAGGGAGCGGAAAAATAAGTCGTAGCAAGTGAAAAGAACTTCTTCGCTCGCTAAACAGAAAATACCCCCGTCGCAGCAAACCTGCGTAATCAGCGAATTTCCAATGCATATATATGTGACTCACTACTAGATAGAGCTATTTACCAAGTTTCACAAAAATACATCCATAAATAAGTGATATATAGCATTTTATTTATTCTCCATAAGAATATCATTAGGGTTGAGGACGCAGGTTTGCTGCAACGAGGAAGATAAGTAATGTGTTTTTTTTGCAATTATCAATACAACTGAACCAGGTGAAGCTACATACCAAGTTCTCTTAATGTAGGTTCATAATTAAGAGAGATATACAACTTTACTTATTCTCCATATGAATAACATGGGGGCCAAGTATGCAGGTTTGCTGCTATGGGGACTATCAACAAAAAACTTGTTTTTGTGCTAATATCAATATACCACAATTATTTGAAGCCATACCAAGTTTCATCAATATACATTCATAAATAATCGAGATATAGAATTTTATTTATTCTCCATAAGGATAACATTGGACCAACATACTGTGTTTAGCACATTGAATATCTCTGCAACGGTTGGACGTAGAACAACGATTAAAACACCAAAATGTTTGTTTTGTTGAGCTAAATACATTAATAAATAGAAATGTGAAGTTTTTAGTAAAACTATCTGAGAAAAATTTCAAAACCTTTTCCCATAAGATTAACATGGGACACGTTTTTTGGGATTTTCTCCAACCTAGGTTAATGATTCAAAATACTAAATTATTTGTTTTTTTAAGGTCTATAAAATGGCTATAACCAAACAGTATGTGTTTTTAATATTTTGGGGTCAAATTTGCAAAAAACCGATTTTTGGAAAATTGTAAACCCCCTTAAAACCCCCTTCCCATAGTGCGATCGATCTGGTTTTCAAACTTAAAGTCATAAATGCTACTCTCCACATTTGTGCCAAATTTCATCAAAATCGGGTGTTTCTTTCATAAGTTATCGCGGTAACGGACACACACACACACACACACATATATATATATATATACATATATATAAATTTGAACGAATAGTGTTTTTGGCATCTGGGGACCTCAAAACGAAAAGTTATCATGGTCTCGGGCTTAAGTCTTACCATGCCACCTACGGTAATAGCTTCTTCCCTACAGGGAAAATTCGCTAACAGCTGTTTTACAATGAGTTTTTAGATCAGAAAGAAGCACTTTAGGCATCCAGGAAAAGATACATTTACTGAAATAATTATTGATCATAAACTGATTAAATAACTTCTCAAATTTTATTAAAATATACGCATAAATATAAGGAAGCTCAATAACGTTATTTATTTATTCTCTCTAAGATGGCCAATGTATAATTGTTGTTTGTTCAGTGGCTTTTGAATTGGCGTACAGATTGCGAGAATCATATGTTTGAGTTCCTCTGCTATGTAGTAGTTATAATGTATTCACTGGACCTGCAGAACCCGGGTCCTCTCCAAACATCAGTGTGGATTTGTATCAATACGCACTAATAACAGTAGTCGAGGATGGTTAATAAACATATAGTAGTTGTTTGTACTTCAACGCCATTTAATGAATATATATCTACTTTTTTAGGTTAGTACACATTCAAGGGGGAAAACAAATAATCAAATTAACATAATGTAATTCACCTGAGTATAAAATATAAAAAACAATATATTCCTTATAAAAATCATTGACATTATAAACTGATCTAAAAAATCAAATCATTAATCATTTGCTCATTTACTAATTGGTTGTTTTTCTTTTCTTTTAACATCAAGCAGCTTTAAGTAGATATGAAAACTAAAAATTACTGTACTAAAAGTTACTCAAATGTGAATAATATAAACTTGAAATAAAGCAGGTTTACATGTGCTCGCTGGTTTACACACCTTTCCGTCATCAATCCTTTTGTTTACTAGCAGATTACTTAGTCACCGTATCCTTCCGCGTGTTCATGTCCCGCTGTCTGGACTTGTCCTTGGCTGGCCAACCTAATAAATGTTTGTTTTAACCATACCCTTCTGTTTGTGTTGTGTTAGTGTGTTTAAATTGTAACTATGTGTTTACATTTTAATTTATCGATGCCAGATTTGATAATGGGGCATTAGTCCCGAAATTAGTAATCTGTTAGAAAACAAAAGGATTGACGACGGAAAGGTATGTAAACCTGCTTTAATTTGAGTAAAATTTCAATCCTAGAGGCAATATGAATAAAATAATAATACAAACTTTAATGGTCATATAATTAAAATTGTTAAACTAACTGGAAAGACTAAAAATTCTTGGTGTGTTAAGTTAATCTATTTTAGTAGTCCAATGGACACAGGAAACTAGCTAATAACTGCATTAAGTCCATCAAGTCGGTAATTATTAGAATAATCAATGAAAAATACCTTGACTGTTGATGATTATTTTGAATTACGACTTGCTATAAAAACCTCAGCTGCAAGAGAACCTTAGTGGTCCAAATGTAAAGCTAATGTTGGGACGCCCCCTCCAACACACAAAGTGAAAAGCATTTATCTTCCAAATAACACTTTTCCTCTAACAAAAACACAAACATTGTGATTCAGGAGCTCTATTGTCCCTACAGAGTTGTTTAACCTTTTATAAATTGCATGCATTTAATTATATAGCAAAATAATTATTTTCAGCTAAATACTGTGTGATGAAATGTGATGTGTGATCTAAAAAATAACCTACTGAAATGTATTGTAAAAAAAACTGTTTGGAGTATTTTTATAAATCATATTTTTGCTTCAAACTTCTAAAAATTGTATTTAAATTAAAACTTGCTGCTTGTTGGGGCCTTTCTCGCATAAATTAAAACACAGGATTATTAACATGCGATATTTACTCTACGTGCGTATTTTTACAAACCATCCTCACTCAAACCACCCCACTACTTCCAAGTATAAAATTTTTTGCATCTGTTAGTTTACTCCATATGATTTTAAAGTTCTTTGAATTCCAACATAAAATGTATAGTTTGTGTCGGGCTAGACTTTTATAAATTTAAATTAAAATAAAAAATTAAAACTCCAAATGGAAATTATGGCTTTGAAATTACCTTCTGCTCAAAATTGCCTTTCCTTCAAAAAAATTATGAAAATCTGTTGACTTTGGATTCAAAATCTTTGTGATAAAAAACACACCTTATTTCAATATATGGGATGATTTATTCTCTATAAATGGAATCTGCATGTTTTTATTTCGTCCCAGATAAACACAAATTAGGAAAAGCCAAGCTTTGCTGCCGTGCCCGGGTAATGAAAGGAAATTGCCGGACTAGTTTATTGGTAATCGGAACTGTAATTCGTGACTTTCCAGCGTGACATCACTTTAAACTATCAACTTTGTCTGTTGCTAAAAATTCAGCGTTTATTCTGATTTTATTACTTGTTTGCTTTAATTAAATTTTATCTTTGGTAAAAAATACAAACAATAATGTGTAACAAACTTCTCAAAGCTGTATAATTTTAGGATTGAGCCAGCTATGCGTGATCACCTTCAAACAATACCTGCCTTGTACATAATGAATTTATTTTGTTTATCCCATCCAGTATATCAAGATAAGTACCACCCCCACAGAAAACCTAGGTACTCAGCAAATTTCTAATGCAAATATGTTTACCTCTCCGACAGCTTACCAAGTTTCATCAAAATATGACGGATAAATTAGCGAGATATAACATTTTATTTATCATCCATGAGAATAACACTGAATAGATTACACAGGGTTTCTGTGATGAGGACAGCTAAAAGTGGGGTTTTCTTGCAAATATGAATAGACCACAACCACATGAAAGAACATTTACCGTGTTTCATCAAAATATAAATATGGAATTTTATTTATTCCCCATAGCAAAATTAACCATTATTTAACATTTTTCTTCTGACAAATTAATTTTCAAGTGTTACCAGATTACCAAAGAATAATTGTAATGCATTTATTTAAGACTAAATGTACATTCTTTCTTCCCTTAAGAGGAAAACAAAAATATATATATATATATATATATGAAGTTGGATCTGAAAACCTCAGATCTTAGGCTTAAGGCTCAGTTTTACCCTGCCGAAAATCGCAATGTAAAGGTTTACAGACTTACACCCTTTACAGCGGTCACATATAAACAATGTGATTAAAGTTAAGGTGTCATGTTAAAGAGGTTAAAATTATCTACTCTTACCTTTTTTTACTTTTTTCATTTTTGAACTAAGCCACATTCATGCAAGCCCTTTTAAACGTATAACACAACTTATTCAGGCCAAAAAAACTAATGAAAGCATGATGATTTTAAAATTCTAAATACCACTGTCGCAGCAAACCTGCATACTCAGCGAATTTCTAATGAATATATAATATAACACATTAAAACACTTAACAGGATTCTTAATAAATATATTCACAAAGAAGCGATATTTAAAATATTAATTATTCTCTATAAGAATAACATTGCGGATGAGTATGCAGGTTTGCTGCAACAAGGCACACAAAATAATGGGGTTTTATGCAAATATCAATAGAACTCATCTTAGTGAAGTCACATACCAAGTTTCATCCATATACATTCATAAATAAGCGATATATAACATTTTAAGTATTTTCCATAAGAATAACATGGGGACCAAGTACCTAGGTTTACTGCTACAGGAACCATAGGCGAAAAATTATCTTTTGTGCAAACAACAATAAACCCACAACCAGATGAAGCCATGTACCAAATTTCGTCAGTTTATATCCATAAATAAGCAAGATATAAATTTGTTCTTTTTCTCCATAAGAATAACATTGGACAACGTACTGTGTTTAGCACTTTCAATATCTCAGTAACCAATTAACGTAGAGCCAAATCAAAATACCAAATTGTTTTTTTTTAAGCTGAATTCATGGTATAAATTAAAGTTTTATTTAAATAAAAATTACATGTGAAAACACCAAAAAACACATTTTTGGGGTACAAAACCCCCTAAAAACTCCCCGTCGGATGGTGTGATTCATCTGGTTTTTGAACTCGTTCAATTAAATGGTACTTTACACATTTGTACCAAATTTCATTAAGATCGGACCTTTTTTACGAGAGTTATCGTGCTTACGGACATATATATATATACATATATACATATATACAAATTTGAACGATTGGTGTTTTTGGCATCTGGGGACCTCAAAATTAAAAGTTATCATGGTCTCGGGCTTGATGAGACCTACGGTAATAGCTTCTTCCCTATAGGGGAAATTCGCTAAAAAACTGGAAAAGTAGTGTCTATTTTCTTTTTTCCAATTCTGTTTAGCTTGTTTTTACAACACATATGCTGTAACTTATTCTTACCATCTACTTCCACATGGCAATGCAGATTTTTCTTTAAAATAAACAACAGGAGTCTTACATTAATTTTCAATAGTTATAGTAAACACATACTTTGCCCCACTCTCAGTGTTACAAGTAACATTTCTATATTAGTTTTAGCGAATTTCCCCTATAGGGAATAAGCTATTACCGTAGGTCTCATGGTAAGACTTAAGCCCGAGACCATGATAACTTTTCATTTTGAGGTCTCCAGATCAAATTTGAGGCCAAAAACACCATTCGTTCAAATTTTTATATATGTATATATATATATATATGTGTCCGTAAGCACGATAACTCTCGTAAAAAAGGTCTGATCTTAATGAAATTTGGTACAAATGTGTAAAGCACCATTTATTTGAACGAGTTCGAAAACCAGGCGAATCGCACCATCCAAAAGGGGGTTTTTTGTGGGGTTTTGTACCCCAAAAATGGGTTTTTTGGGGTTTCCACATGTAATTTTGATTTAAATCAAATTTTAATTTTTACCATTTAATTCAGCATAAAAAACAAACAATTTGGTATCTTGATCATTGCTCTACGTCAATTGGTTCCTGAGATATTGAAAGTGCTAAACACAGTACGTTGTCTATAGTTATTCTTATGGAGAAAAAGAAAAATTGTATATCTCGCTTATTTATGAACATAAACTGACCAAATTTGGTATATTGCTTCATCTGGTTGGGGTTTATCGTTGTTTGCACTAAATACAAAATTTTCACATATGGTTCCCGTAGCAGCAAACCTAGGTAATCGGTCCCCATGTTATTCTTATGGAGAATAATTAAAATGTTATATATCGCTTACTTATAAATGTATATGAATGAAACTTGGTATGTGACTTTACTTAGATTAGTTCTAATGATATTTGCATTAAAACCTATTATTTTTTGTTCCTTATTGCAGCAAACCTGCGTACTCATCCCCAATGTTATTCTTATGGAGAATAATTAATATTTTAAATATCACATGTTTGTGAATATATTTCTTATGAATCCTGTTAAGTGTTAATGTGTTATGTTATATATTCATTGGAAATTCGCTGAGGATGCAGGTTTGCTGCGACGGGAGTATTTTCTATATAAATTCACCTTGTGACATTCATTAATGCTGTTATAGAAGTTTTATTAAAAGGGCGGTTCCTAGTTCAATATTAGGAAATCCAAACATAACTAATGCCGATCCTAAAATTAACAAACTAAATTATCTAACAGTAGCAGTAAAATAGGTTGAAAGACAAATTCAAACATTTGCAATAAAGCAAAAATATGTTCCAGTTTCGTCTGTTATGGATGCCGGGAGAAACACACTTGGCATATGTAATGCGGGAGACAAATTTACAACCTCTTCTTGAATAAACTTCTCATGTGTTATTTAACAAAATATTGCGGACATTTGCGATCACTGTTTAAGAAAAACTAGTTTCATGATGTTTCGGGTTTGAAATCGAACGTCTTCAGGTGAGAACAATAATAAAGAACACTCTGAGTGTTCCTCCCACATAGAATTAAGAATCCACTCTTATAAGTTTTGATTTCCACAACATTTTAAAACTTGTTTTTCTTAAACAGTGCGAAGATAAATATCCATAATAATTTCTTAAATAACATAAACTCACCATCACAACAATTAATTTTAAACTTCCCATGTATTTGATTGCCAGTCTTACCATATAGTATTTATTCAACATTTACTACATGTATTGCTATTATAAATAAAAATATAAAATAACTATATTTGCAGATCAATATGACATTGGATCCCTGAGTTTTATGAACCATGTGAACATAAGCGTAATTAATTTCTGTATTTTTATTGGAGGGGCAAACATGGTCGTAATCATCATTATTGTGACTTTTCGTAAATAACAATAATATTTTCTTCAAATTATTGGGGGGCAAGGCCCTTACCACCCCCGAATTATGCCTATGCATGGATGTGAACAGTTAGTTGCCTAATAAAGTATTGTTCTAATTGTTTTATTCAGATAATATGACTGATTAGTTAACCCTAACTATACCACTTTATGGATAGTGTAGCTTACCAATTCATCTTCAGTGTGTGGGACTCCTAAAATGAGACAAGGTTGTGTTGTAAGGTAAATCAGTTTTATTTCTAAACTGAACTAACAGGCTACCAATTAATTCAGAATCCAACAACCAAATATTCTTCTTTCTCCCTGATAGGAATAATAAACTAATTCGTTTTAACAAAGTATAATCTATAATTCTTTCAATCTTAATTAAGATCTCATTCTGGAGTCGATACAATCCCGGCTCATTTCCTTGTTTTTTTTAATTTTTCTTATTGAAATAGATAATATTTCCTCGAACAAATTAAATTTACTTTAAACCCTCAACGGCCTCAACAACTTTGCACTTTGTCCCCTTGCCAATTTACTTAACTTTAGATTCTCAAAAGCCAGATTTTAAATAACTCTAACTTGTCAGGGCTTAACCCCACAAGTTGACCAATATCGTTTGTTACTCATCCGACTAGAATTCTAGAGCCTCACTGACCTGATACAAAACAAAACCCCAGAGCCTCACTGACCTGATACAAAACAAAACCCCAGAGCCTCACTGACCTGATACAAAACAAAACCCCAGAGCCTCACTGACCTGATACAAAATAAAACCCCAGAGCCTCACTGACCTGATACAAAACAAAACCCCAGAGCCTCACTGACCTGATACAAAACAAAACCCCAGAGCCTCACTGACCTGATACAAAACAAAACCCCAGAGCCTCACTGACCTGATACAAAACAAAACCCCAGAGCCTCACTGACCTGATACAAAACAAAACCCCAGAGCCTCACTGACCTGATACAAAACAAAACCCCAGAGCCTCACTGACCTGATACAAAACAAAACCCCTATTTAAATTACTGCATTCTCCCGAGTGTGAAGCACTCACTGTTTACATAAACACTTCCAGCACACGTCCTACTCCTCTCAACAGCTACAGTTTAAAGAGCTACCTACTTCAGTTCCTACACTCATTTAATAAGTTATCACCATATATTTAAAACACCCCCGTCGCAGCAAACCTGCATACTCAGCGAATTTCCAATGAATATACATGTCTTAATAACACATTAAGCCTCTTACCAGGATTCATAAGAAATGTATTCATAAATAAGCAATATTTAAAATATTCATTATTTTCTATAAGAATAACATTAGACATGAGTACGCAGGTTTGCTGCAACAAGGAACACAAAATGATGGGTTGTTATTCAAATAGCAATAGAACTCATCTAAGTGAAGTCACATACCAATTTTCATCCATATACATTCATAAATAAGCGATAAATAACATTTTATTATTCTCCATAAGAATAACATGGGGACCGAGTATCTAGATTTGCTGCTACGGGAACCATAGGCAAAAATTTTTTTTTTTTGTACATACAACAACAAACCACAACCAGATGAAGCAATAAACCAAGTTTTGTCAGTTTATGTTCATAAATAACCGAGATATAAAATTTGTCTTTTTCTCCATAAGAATAACATTGGACAACGTACTGTGTTTAGCATTTTCAATATCTCTGTAACCAATTGATGTAGAGCAATGATCAAAATACCAAATTTATTGTTTTTAAGCTGAATTCAATGGTATAAATTAAAATTTTATTTAGATAACAATTCCATGTAAAAACCCCAAAAAACCCATTTTTGGGGTACAAAACCCCCCATAAACCCCCCTTCGGATGGTGTGATTTGTCTGGTTTTCGAACTTGTTCAAATAAATGGTACTTTACATATTTGTACCAAATTTCATTAAGATCGGATCTTTTTTACGAGAGTTATCGTGCTTACATATACACACACACACACACACACACACACACACACACACACACACACACACACACACACACACACACACACACACACACACACACACACATATATATATATATATATATATATACATATATACATATACAAAATTTGAAAAAATGGTGTTTTTGGCATCTGGGGACCTCAAAACGAAAAGTATGGTCTCAGGCTTAAGTCTTCCCATGATACCTACGGTAATAGCTTTTTCCCTATAGGGGAAATTCGCTAAAACATAACAGTATCTAAATATTACATTACAATGTTAATTATTCTTATCGACAAATAAATATAAGTAACAAAACCACTCATGTTTGTATTAGTTTTCTGGGTCAGAAATTTAATTTAGTGTTTTGTTCTTCCAAGCTTACTGTTTCCAAGTTTGTCTTCATTCTTGTTCCAACTGCGACACACTTATTTTTTAGTGAATTCGTACTTTGAATATTGATCAGAAGAAAAACGGCAAGATGAAGTAAGAGAGTGGCGGCCCATTAGAGAGTAACCTCATTGCTGCGGATATTTCATAATCCCATTTGTTACTACGATTCACTGGCAACGCTTGAGTTTTCTGAAAAATACAGTTTTTTCCTTGAGGTATTCTCTTTCAAAAAAACTCACAACTTTACTTAATCTGAGTAATTTGAAGATATTCCTGATTAACTCTTGAAACAAATATGATTCTGAGTCAAAACAATTATAAAACTGCAAGTTTGTTTAAGAGAATTTCTTTGTTAATTTCTTAACAGATTTTAATAATTGAGATATACTTAAGTAAGTTAATAAGTTCAAAGTAATTATTTATTTTACAATTTTTACAGCCTGTGTTGACACTGTTAGTAAAACCTTCTTTTTTAATTAAAATTTAATCTAAAAATCTCAACAAAATTTTAATATTGTTCCACGAGATCCAATAAGTAAACCTATAACCTCCACAATAGAACATTACTAAAGCGTTTAATATACTAAAACATTTACAAACAGCAAAAGCATATTTTACAAATAGAATATTATAATTACAAACGGGCTTGAACTCCAGCTCAAAATGATATTAATTAAAAACACTCTGATTTTCTACAAATCGTCATACAACGCGACATAAAATTAATGCATGAATTTGAGGTTAAATGCCTATGTAATTGAGTGGGATTTTTAAGGCCTTACTATACTGTTTATACTACACACCAGTATTTTTAGTGAATTTCCTTAGGAAAGTGAACTATTAGCATGACCCGCACGGTGAAACTTAAGCCCGGGACTACCATAGAAGTTCCTAACGGGACCCCCTGAACACGTTTTGGAGGTGTTAAAAATGTGTTATATATATATATGTTATATATGTTTTATATATATCTGTTTTATTTTTATATATATATATATATATATGTGTGTGTGTGTTTGCACTCTAGCGGTCACATTTTTTGTCCGATTTACTTCAAAAACCCTTTTTTGGGGATTAATCTTCCACATTTTGAGTTTTTGGGCCCAAAAAGGGTCAGGAAAGCCCTGCATGTAAAATTAGTTCATGTAAAAAGATAGGAATTAGTGAGGCGAAAGTTTTAAGCCCTTTCTCGTCATTCTAGCATAAATATTTACAGAGTTATTAAAGAAAATGTTTATCGACTAAACACAGTACGTTGTCTTATGGGAGTTTTACATTAGAAAAGCCTGATATTCATTTGTAGGTGTACTTTTCTCATCCCCAGCAACCTCACGTCTACTTACAAGCCTGACTGGACTGGATCCTCTTCTAGCCTTATAATGCGCAAAATTGTATTCCCAGCATTGCAGGTAAATAAAACCAGGAGCATCAGAACAGCCATAAAATCAATGTTTTCAAATTTCAATAACAATTGGAATAAATGTTTGTTTTTACACTGATTCTGAGTTTTAACATTTGTTCTGTGGAAATTCACTTCCCTCACGTCAGCGTGCTGCGTGCGAACTCGTTTTATTATTTAACAACACCGACCTATTCAATTTAATTTTACATAGTTCATTACCATTCATTCCTGCTCTAACCTCTCACTCTTATAACAGTTTTAGATGGAAAATAGCAATTCAACCAAGAATATAAGGTTTCAAAAAACAATAGTAGCAGTATCTGTGATGGACCATAACAGTAAAGTCAGTATGAGCAATAACATATTTATATCGCAAGAGCAGAAGAAATATCATCGATATAATAGTTATGGTCTGGAATTAAATCTTTATGTTGAGTACATTATGTGAGTACATTTGAATTTAATGTTCGGATTTGATGTTAGTTTTATTACCTGAGAGTATTTGGCTACAATCACTACAACCATTATTGTCAGATGTTATCAAGATATCACAATCAACCCTTACTGTGAAGAATTTATAATACACTAGCTGTTACCCGCAGGCTTGGCCCCGCAAGTGATTTATAAAAACTGTAACAGTTGTGTGTGCTGCATTCTGTGGTTAGCCCTTGGAACTACTACAAATCAGATCAGCTGTTTGTATTGTCATCAGGTCAAACAAAAATGAGTGGCCATAAGGAATACATGGTAACTTTGTCGGGGTCTCTGGTGGAGCCCTAAGGTCGGATGAGGATTAAAACCATTTAGTTTTCCTATTTTGTGCCTAAAGAATCAGTGTACAAAATTTCAACTCTCTAGGTAAATGGTAAGTAGGAGAATTTGTGATGAGTGAGTCAGTCAGTGAGTGAGGGCTTTGCCTTTTACAGGTATAGATAATCTATACATGAATCTTGAACAGTGTTTTTTTCCAGATGTGGCCATTGGTTCTGTTGGGGTTTTTGCCTCTACTGGGAGCTCTGCCTGATGTCATAAGAATAGGTGAGTGGTCATAAATAATGGTTTATTGGTAGGAGGAAAGTTCTAAAGAGTGTCATATTTTCATTATACAAATTGCTAATGTCCAGAGTGTCTCGCTTAAGAGGCTTCATTCATTTTAAAACAGAGTGCAGCACTTAAAATCCACCCAGGTTTTTGAAACTTGTTGTTTTGCAAACACCAAGACCACTTTACTTTATTAGTGAATTTCCTATGGAAAAGTGAACTATTAGCATGACCCACACGGTGAAACTTAAGCCCGGGACCACCATAGAAGTTCTTAATGTGACCCCCAGGACACGTTTTAGGGGGTCGTTCAAAATTATATATGTATATAAAAACACAGACCCACACACAGACCCCCAGGTTAGGGGGTGTTTTAGCGAATTTCCCCTATAGGGAAGAAGCTATTACCGTAGTCGGCATGGTAAGACCTAGGCCCGGGATCATGATAACTTTTCGTTTTGAGGTCCCCAGACCCCAAAAACACCATTCGTTCGAAACTGTATATATATATATATATATATATGTGTCCGTGAGCACGATAACTCTCGTAAAAATTATCCGATTTTTATGAAATTTGGTATAAACATGTAAAGCAACATTTATGACTTTAAGTTCGAAAACCAGCCAGATCGCTCTATCCGAAGGGGTATTTTGGGGGGGGTTTGTACCCCAAAAATGGGTTTTTAGAATTTTTTACATATAATTTTGGAAAAAGTCAAATTTTATTTTTTCCCATTGGATTCAGCTTAAAAAAACACACAATTTGGTATTTTGATCATTTCTCTACGTCAATTGGTTACCGAGATATCGAAAGTGCTAAACACAGTACGTTGTCTAATGTTATTCTTATGGAGGAAAATAAAAAATTTATATCTCGCTTATTTATGAACGTATACTGACGAAACTTGGTATACGGCTTCATCTGGTTGTGGACCATTGATATTTGCTCAAAAAAATATTTTTTTACCCAAGTAGCAGCAAACCTGCGTACTCAGCCCCATGTTATTCTTATGGAGAATAAGTAACGTGTTATCTGCCTTCATTATGAAAATAAATTAATGAAATTTGGTATGTGGCTTTACCTATATGAGTTATATTGATATTTGTATAAAACCCCATTTTTTGTGTTCCTTACTTCAGCAAACCTGCATACTCAGCTGCCATGTTATTCTTATGGAGAATAATTAAATTGACATAAATCGTTTATTTATGAATGTATATTGATGAAACTTGGTATGTGGCTTTATTTGGTATTAAGATACATATATATGCATTGGAAATTCGCTGAGTATGCAGGTTTGCTGCTACGGGGGTATTTTGTATATAATTTGTGTATTATATATGTATATGTGTGTATGCACTCTAGCAGTCACATTTTTTGTCCGATTTACTTCAAATTTGGTAGGGATGTTCCTTTCTATAATCAGTTGGACAAGTTCGTTGGGCAAAACAATCGGAAAACTCTAACCCCCTTTTTTGGGGTTTATTCTTTCAAATTTCGGGGTTTTTACATTAGAAAAGCATGTTATTCATTTGTTGGTGTATTTGTATCATCCCCAGCAACCTCGCGCCTTCTTTCAAGCCTGACTGGACCTTCTCCTAACCTTATAATGTGCAAAGTTTTATTCCTAGCATTGCAGGTAAATGAAACCAGGAGCATCAGAACAGAAAAAAATCAATGTTTTCAGATTTCAATAAAATTGGAATAAATGTATGTTTTTACACTGGGTTTGAGTTTTAAAAGTTGTTTATGTGGAAATTCACTTCCCTCACGTCAGCGAGCTGCATGCGAACCCGTTATTAGTACTTTATTTATCAACACTTACTTTATGAACCATCACCAACTAGTTCAAGTACTTTCGAATATAGTGAGAATTTCTAATGAATTAAGTAATAAGTTGTTACATGCTCTTGAATTAATCTCTATTATATATTATATATTCACATTTAAATTTAATTTGTCAATTACAGTAATGCAGAGCGAGTGTTGCTGGGCCCAAAAACACTCGTGGATCTCTGATTTAGTTGTGGGTTGCTTGAAAGAAGAATCTGATTGCAAGAAACTATTTTATTCAAATCTGAGCAAAGACATTACAACAAATACATAATTAAATTAGAGCCGGAAAATAGTATTTTAAATTAATGTAATATAGATCACCTTAGAGGTTATGGCTTTGGTCGATTTCTGGCCTTTTTAGTTTTAATATTTTTTTGTATTTTGTATTTAAAATAATCAAAAGCAGTTCTCAAGTTAAGTATCAAAATGTGGTAATCAGGAATTCCTAGTTAATCAAATGGCGGTTTATTAAAACAAGCGAGTGGTCGGGAATAAATAATAATGTATTAGTCCTCCTAACTAAGCCTCCTGACCTCCGACACACTCTATCCTCCTATATCTTTTTACCACCAATTTAAATTATGCATTCATATGATTCATGATTAACTTATTTATAATATGAAGTGGTTCCTGATCTGAGCTCTGAACTGCTGCTTAATTAATTTTACTCTTTTTTTTTTGAAATCAACCAAACAGTAACACTCTGTTCTATGAATACTAAATTTCCTAGAATTTTGTATTATACTTAATTTCCAGCTCTTACAATTATTTTAGCTTAGAGACAATTGATTTGAGTTTAAATATTTTCCAAAAGTTTTCTTGCTTAATACAAATTAATTCTTGTACAGGGAAAAATATCTTTAAGTTAAATTATGACAAATAGAGAGTTGCTATAAATAATTTGTGAATACGATATTACATCAAATAATTAACAAAGATAAATGAATTTAAACTTAACAATTATTAAACTTTGACCAGTACCAGTTATGACATGTGCCCTATGAAATATGACCAAGTATGTAAAACTAATAAATATTACTCACATGAACATTGTAGAAAATTACATACACAAAACGCTCACAATATTAATACACTGTAACACTACTATGCACTTAATATTAATAATACCAGTTGTTTAATTTATTCCCCGTAAAACGACAAGAATGGCAGTGTTAAAACCTGCTCTTAGCACGTGTAATTTAGAAAAAAGTTTTATTAATTAAATAATACGAATGTGATTGTACCGCGAATTTCGGCCTTTTCTTTAAAACAATTCGCGAAATAGAAAACGTATGGGGTGCACCCCGTTAACAAATCGACGAACTTTTGGAATTGGCAAATAAACGCGGTATTGAATTTAGAAAAAGGTTTTTGATGATGTTACACCGAATAGTTCCGGGCTAAGAGAACGAGAAGCCGCCGTCGTCCAGTTTTATGAGCGAGGCGGGTCACGTGACTGCATTGTTGTCAGTTACTCCTGTACGCGGTAGTGCCTTCTAGATGTTTCTGATATGGCGGCAAGTTTGAGTTTGAACTTGTAACAATTTTCCCCCCCTCCAAAAGAATTTTTAATTTTTGTCTAACCTAACTTGGGATAAAGAGAGAGAAAACAATTTTACACAAAAATTAAAAATTACTAAAGTTAACAGAAACAATACTTATAAAGATAAACATAACAATATAGTATCATTAGTGAGAGAGATGGTGGACTCTTACGGCTACATTCCCTGTAAGTTCCACTTCGGTCATAGACTCATCCCTAACACTTGGTGAAACTAAACTGTTCAGAGCTACACAAGGTTCCAGTTTGTTGCACTGCACTACACATGTAATTTTATCCTGAATACTGTCCATGATTATGATGAAGGCTTTTCTGTTTAACTGAATTCCATCTGTCCTACCATTATAATAGAAATGTTCAATTAAATAGTTCATGTTGTGACCAGTGAAAATTGTATCTAAATCCAAAATAAAAATGTGAGACTGTGTTTCGTTTGGAGACAGAGAGAGAGGTGTGACTTCCGACATCGTTGGTGCCAATGAGCAGAACACAGGTTGGTTGTAGTTCGGCAGCGTGTTTTCGCACCTCGGTGACGATGTGTCTCGTAGTCGCCCCTGGTATGGTGATGTGTTTGGCGGCGGCTAGTTTCCACTGTTTCACTGCTCTGTGTAGATGGGAGTCTCCCACACAAGAAAACCTGTCATATGGATTTACAAAAAGGAAATAGATCTTAAAAAAAATTAAATCAATAAGTCACAACAATTTATTCTGAAGTAAAGAGAGAAAAAGGTATATATATATATATATTTCAGACTGGAGGAAAAAATTTCTTTATTTGATCAACATTAACTATCTGCTTTTGTGTCTGATCATTGTCCAAAGTTATTTCAACATTAACCGGTGAAGTGAGTTTAGTTACAGTATAAGGTCCCCTCCATTTGTGACAAAGTTTTGCTGTTATTTTCTTATCTTTATTACTGAGGGAATGCCTATACAAAACAACCTTATCACCAACAACAAAATTAGATGGAGTTCGATTCCTGTCATACCGTAACTTCGTTCTATTGTGCGCCTTTGTGAGATTCTGAAAAACATTGTCTAAACTCGGTTTGTTATTATGTCCTGTCTCTAAATTCCAAAGAAATTGCAATGGGTGTGTAAGTTCTCTACCTAAGAAAACGCTTGCGGGGGTGAACTTTGTTGCTTCATGTTTTGCGGAATTAAAAGCAAGCATTAAATATGGTAAATAAATGTCCCATGACTTATGATTCTGATTATGAAAAATTCTCAATGCAGTAACTAGGTTTCTATTAACTCGCTCAGCAACATTTGATTGAGGTCTATATGTTGAAGTTGTTACATGCTTAATTCCTAAACCAAAAAGAAATGAAAAAAAATTCTGCGATGTGAAGACGGAGGCATTATCTGTAATTAGGCGCTGTGGAATACCATGCTGTGCAAAAATGTTATTTCGTAAAATATTTATTGCGGAATCTGATGTCTGTTTTCTAACTGGGTATAAAAAGCAGAATTTCGAAAAATTGTCTACCAAAACAAAGATTGATTCATTTCCTCGTTGTGTTCGTTGTAGCGGACCAACAAAATCACAAAACCATTGCTCGTTACAATTTGTCGGTATATGAGAACTTAATTGACCGATTTTCTGGTTTTGCGCCGGTTTTGAGAGTTGACATTGTTCACATGACCTAACAAAATTCCTAATAAATTGTGTCATGCCTTTCCAAATAAATTGCTTCTGAATGTGATTCATAGTTTTGGCTATGCCCGCATGTGCAAACATAGGATTCTCATGAAAATATTTAACAATAAAAGTGTGCATGGACTCTGGAACTACTATTTTGCTTTTTCTGCCCTGTTTACCAAAATACAAAATATTATTGCGTAATGAGTGGTTCTTGACTGGAATTTTATTTCTCAAATCTGAAATAATTAAACTTAAACTCGGGTCTTGTGCCTGTTTCTCCCTAATTGAGGTAAATAGTTCTGGAAAACATTGCAGAGTGCAACATGTAGAATCCTCGATGATTTTAACGGTATTATCCGTATCATCCTTGAAGACTCTACATAAAGCATCTGCGACTACATTTAATTTACCCCTAATATTTTCTATTTCAAAATCAAACTCTGAAAGACGTAACACCCACCTATCAAATTGAGCTGTATGTTTACCCTTATTTTTCAAAATGTACATCACGGCAGAATTATCGGTTTGTAGTGTAAACTTCTTGTTTAAATATGGCCTAAATTTCTCAACTCCATATAAACATGCTAAAAATTCCTTCTTATGCATTGGGTATTTACGTTCTGTTTCACTTAATGTTCTGGATGCAAAATGAACCGGTAAAAGATTATCTCCCTCTTTCATTTGTAGAACTGCTGAAATCGCATTGTCACATGCGTCACAGGTGACAACAAAATTTCCATTAAAATCTGGCAATGTTAGTTGAGTTGACGAAACAAGGGAATTTTTTAATTCATCAAAGGCTTTCTGGTGTGTGGCTGTCCACTGAAATTTAACGTTCTTCTTCCTTAAGTTATTTAGTGGCAAGGCTATCTTGGAAAAATCCTTAATAAAGCGTGAATAAAAGTTTACACATCCTAAAAATCGCTGAAGTTGTTTTAAATTACGGGGTCTGGGATATTTCAAAATTGGTTCAATTCTATCGGGGTCCAGTGAAAGTGTTCTGTTCGAAATGATGTGCCCTAAATATTTTATGGAGGTATGGCCTATCCTAATTTTTTCCGGATTTATTGTGACATTGTATTCCTTAAACTTATCTAAAACCTGTAAAATGTGTTGCTTGTGATCTTCCCAATTGTCGCTATAAATTAAACAATCATCCAAAAAATTGAAGACAAACTTAAATTTAAAATCGCCCAAAATTTCATCCATAACTCTAGTAAGTGCTTGGGATCCGATTTTCAGGCCCTGTGGTACTGTGTCAAATTCGAATAAACCATACGGAGTGCAAAATGCTGTATACTGTCTTGATTGTGAATCTAATGGGATTTGAAAGAAGGCATTATTCATATCTAATGATGTGAAATACTTGGCTTTACTCAAAAACTCAAAGGCTGAATTTAAAGTAGGTAGGGGGTGAGCGTCATATGAAATATATTCATTTATCTTCCTGTAATTGCAAACTAATCTGAATTTATTTTTGTCCGCTTTTGCGACTAAAAAGGCTGGAGCACAGTGCATACTAGTTGACTTCCTAATTACATTATTTCTGAGCAACTCATCAGTAATATTTCTCATAGCATTCATCTTATCTGGAGGGACGGGGTAGTGTGGGGAGCATATAGGCTTATCTACCAAACAGCTGATGTGATAAGGAGAGACGCGGGCCTGCCCTATCCTCTCTGTTATGACCGAGGCGTATTCTTGCAATATTCTCTGTAAAAATTCCTCTGTTTCCTGTGAATGAATTTTATTTGCGTCGGAAAGTTCTAATAAAAAATTACTATCAGGCTGCTGTTGCTTCACAAAAATGTCACTCATTTGGATCTTACTGTCATTATTGAATTTAAAGTTAATAGTGTTACTAGAAAAGTCTAAATTCATTTGGGATTTCTGCATAAAATTTACACCTAAAATGATGGGAAACGGAAGTGAATTAACTATAAAAAAATCAAATGTCCATGAAAAATTGCCTATTTTGAAATGAAGCTTAACTAATTTCCTAACCATGGTGCTTTGCTGATTAATAGATTTAATCAACATCTTAGTTTTAATAACTTCCTTAATACTCGGTGATGATTTAATGCTTTGAAAAAATTTATTATCTATTAAACAACTTGTTGAACCAGTATCTATAAGTGCTTTCTGTGATGTATTGTATGGAATAAAAAACTTTACTGTCGGTAATCTCAAGGAAAAATCTAATGGAACTACAGAAATGGAGGTGTTCGTTTGTGACAATTTAATTACCTCCTCATTAAATTGCCTCGTGCATTTCCCTGCCTACAAAATCGTGCGATGTGCCCCTGCTTCCCACATGTAAAACATTTAACCTGTGATTTTTGTTCAAAAAATCGGTGAGTGATGGGGTTAGGTACAGTTGCTTGTTGAAGTGGGGGAAAGGTACTGAAATAATGATTGTCCGCCTGGACTGACGCATTTACTGCATTCGCTAAATGTTTTAATTCCCAAATTGTCTTGGGTTTCTCACAAAATGAAAAACTATTGCGCATGCGTGGATTAATATTCGAGAGAATTACATCAATTAAATATTCGTCTGGAAAATTGCACTGGAGTGCTACGGCTGAGGAAGTAACATCATTGATAAATGCTACAAAGGTTTCTTGGGGCCATTGTAATCTTTTAACAAACTTGTTTACTACTCGCTCTAACTGTAATCCTGGAAAAAAGGCTGTCAAGATTGAAAAGTGTAAATTATCCCATGTAAGATTCAATTCTAACCCATGTGACCAAATTTCAAAAAGATGTGCTTGCGTCTGAGGCAAAATTAATTTAATTACTTCATTGTGACCAACCCGAACAATCTGAAAAATCGTGTTTACTTGTTTCAAAAACTGAATAAGATGTGACTCATTCTCCCCTGAACAAGGTTGTAGTTTCCGAACTAATTCGATTACAACGGTGCGATCAGTCGTTGAGAGCGTGCTAAAATCCTGACCTGTTTGGTCACGCGTGCAAAAAGTGTCGGTTGCGCAATCCTGTCTTGGCGTGTATCGAACATGTGTGGAGTCTACCCGTGGTTCAAAATTCTCGGGCAATAATTTTGCATCACGTAACCTATTTTCCAAGCTGACATGCGCACCTGAATGGGAATGCGGTAAATCTAAATTATTGTTCGCCTGAGGGGCCTGCTCTACCTGTATCACAACTGGAGCGGATCTATCCGAACCTTGAACTCCTAGATAACGTGATTGAACCCTTGCCGCCCTATCTCTTGCTGTTGTGACATATTGACGTCCATAAAACATTTTTTTAATCAATATCTAAATCTAACAAAATATGAATAATTTTCACAGTAATATAACAAAAATATCAATAATAATTAATTGGTCATATTTCGCCACAATTGCAACCCACAAATCAGTGTCTGCCTGCTACCACTTGTTACATGCTCTTGAATTAATCTCTATTATATATTATATATTCACATTTAAATTTAATTTGTCAATTACAGTAATGCAGAGCGAGTGTTGCTGGGCCCAAAAACACTCGTGGATCTCTGATTTAGTTGTGGGTTGCTTGAAAGAAGAATCTGATTGCAAGAAACTATTTTATTCAAATCTGAGCAAAGACATTACAACAAATACATAATTAAATTAGAGCCGGAAAATAGTATTTTAAATTAATGTAATATAGATCACCTTAGAGGTTATGGCTTTGGTCGATTTCTGGCCTTTTTAGTTTTAATATTTTTTTGTATTTTGTATTTAAAATAATCAAAAGCAGTTCTCAAGTTAAGTATCAAAATGTGGTAATCAGGAATTCCTAGTTAATCAAATGGCGGTTTATTAAAACAAGCGAGTGGTCGGGAATAAATAATAATGTATTAGTCCTCCTAACTAAGCCTCCTGACCTCCGACACACTCTATCCTCCTATATCTTTTTACCACCAATTTAAATTATGCATTCATATGATTCATGATTAACTTATTTATAATATGAAGTGGTTCCTGATCTGAGCTCTGAACTGCTGCTTAATTAATTTTACTCTTTTTTTTTTGAAATCAACCAAACAGTAACACTCTGTTCTATGAATACTAAATTTCCTAGAATTTTGTATTATACTTAATTTCCAGCTCTTACAATTATTTTAGCTTAGAGACAATTGATTTGAGTTTAAATATTTTCCAAAAGTTTTCTTGCTTAATACAAATTAATTCTTGTACAGGGAAAAATATCTTTAAGTTAAATTATGACAAATAGAGAGTTGCTATAAATAATTTGTGAATACGATATTACATCAAATAATTAACAAAGATAAATGAATTTAAACTTAACAATTATTAAACTTTGACCAGTACCAGTTATGACATGTGCCCTATGAAATATGACCAAGTATGTAAAACTAATAAATATTACTCACATGAACATTGTAGAAAATTACATACACAAAACGCTCACAATATTAATACACTGTAACACTACTATGCACTTAATATTAATAATACCAGTTGTTTAATTTATTCCCCGTAAAACGACAAGAATGGCAGTGTTAAAACCTGCTCTTAGCACGTGTAATTTAGAAAAAAGTTTTATTAATTAAATAATACGAATGTGATTGTACCGCGAATTTCGGCCTTTTCTTTAAAACAATTCGCGAAATAGAAAACGTATGGGGTGCACCCCGTTAACAAATCGACGAACTTTTGGAATTGGCAAATAAACGCGGTATTGAATTTAGAAAAAGGTTTTTGATGATGTTACACCGAATAGTTCCGGGCTAAGAGAACGAGAAGCCGCCGTCGTCCAGTTTTATGAGCGAGGCGGGTCACGTGACTGCATTGTTGTCAGTTACTCCTGTACGCGGTAGTGCCTTCTAGATGTTTCTGATATGGCGGCAAGTTTGAGTTTGAACTTGTAACAAAGTAATAAAGTATATTTTTAATTCCTCATCCTCCTCAAAATTTCTAATAATAATAATAACTCCTTTATTCAAGTGATTCTCATTCAATATGAGGCTAGATTACTGCACTATTCTGTAACTTATCCTATCCTGTCCTATCCTATACTCTAATATGAGTAAGGTTTGCTTGCTTGCTTGCTTGCGACACTGATCTCAAAAACGGCTCCAACGATTTCCTTCAAATGTTTGAAATAACTAATTTCTTTGATAAAAATAAGTTCTAGACAGGCCTCATCCCCAGGAAAAATCAAATAATATAAAAAAACTAAAATGAAAAAGTTAACAAAATTAACATTGGGCTTATGGAGTTTCAAATCAAAACAAAAGAATTTTAACAGCTGTTCATAATCAACCAGGAATCTGTCAAAATAATACTCATGTTGTTTATGATTATTAACATGTGGTTTCCTGAGAGCAGAGATTAAAAGGTTTGAGTGAAGATTACATATATATAGAGTATTAAAATAAATCAAAGGGACATTAAGCTATAAATAATAACTGGAGGGACCTTAAAAATGTAGAAAAAAGGCAAATGAGTTATACAAATCTAATTATCAGTAGGGGGAAGTGGTGAAATATTACTCCAAGTCATCTAAACAAACTGACTGGCCTTCCCCCAGGTAATAATCATCTATACCTATAAAAGTTTGAAATAAAATAAAGTCATGGTACATGAAACTGATAACAATTAATACGATTAAAAAGTTTAAATTTCCTGGTTGTCGAGTGGTTGTATGAAATCCAGTTATCAGATAACGATCGTTTCACAGAATCACTCGACGACTAGGTAATTTAACCTTTTTAATTGTTAGAAAAGTGATTCAGAGATTACAATTAAAAATGAAAAAATTAATAATTTAGAGTTACTTTTAGCGAATTTCCCCTATAGGGAAGATGCTATTACTGTAGGCATGGTAAGACTTAAGCCCGAGACCATGATAACTTTTGGTTTTGAGGTCCCCAGATACCAAAAACACTATTCGTTCAAATTTGTACATATATATATATATATATATGTGTGTGTGTGTGTGTGTGTGTGTGTGTGTGTGTGTGTGTGTGTGTGTCCGTTACCTCAATAACTTTTGAAAAAACGCCCGATTTTGATGAAATTTGGCTGAAATGTAGAGAGTTACATTTATGACGTTAAGTTTGAAAACCAGACCGATTGGACTATGGGAAGGGGGTTTTAAATTTTACAAAAATCAGTTTTGTGAATTTTTTACCCTAAAATTTTAAAAACACTCAATTTTGGCTATAGCCATTTTATAGAGCTTAAAAAATCAAATAATTTAGTATTCTGAATCATTAATCTAGGTTAAGTGGTTGTGGATAAAAGTCAAAAAACGCATTCATAAAATTCCCTATATGTTAATCTTATGGGAAAAAGGTTTTTAGATTTTCCTCCTCAAATAATTTGTTGAAAAACTTCACATTTCTTTTTACCAATAAGTTTAGCTCTACAAAACAATCATTTTGCTGTTTTAATTTTTGTTCTAAGTTATATATTTTTTCCTGAAAGTAAATATCATATGAATTGTTCAATAGCTACAGAACTAGGAGGGTTTTATTGTTGGCGTTGCAGAAATATTAAAAGTGCTAAACACAGTACTTTGTCCAATGTTATCCTTAAAGAGAATCAATAAAATGTTATATCTTGATTATTTATGAATATATGGTGATGAAACTTGGTATGTGGCTTCAACTATTAGTGGTATATTGACATTTGCACAAAAAAAGTTTTTGTTGATTTTTCTCCTAGCAGCAAACCTGCATATAAACTCGGCTCCCATGTTATTCATATGGAGAATAAGTAAAGTTTTATATCTCCCTTAGTTATGAACCTAAATTAATAAAACTTGGTATGTATAGAGTTAGTTCGATAATTGCAAAAAACACATTTTTATATTCCTTGTTGCAGCAAACCTGCGTACTCAGCCCTAACGTTATTCTTATGGAGAATAAATAAAATGCTATATATCACTTATTTAAGAATGTATTTTTGTGAAACTAGGTAAGTGGCTCTATGTAGGCCTAGTATTGAGACACATACATATGCATTGGAAATTCGCTGAGTACGCAGGTTCGCTGCGACGGGGGTATTTTCTTATTTAGATCATTTGTCAGGAACCCTATACTTTTTCAAGACTAATTTTTCTTAAATTTCTTTTCAGTAACTGGAATTTCCATAAATTTTAGTTTAATAATACAGTAATTAACAGACAAGAATTATCCATGCCATATGCCAGCAGTTTGCATGTTAAAACACCGGTTTTCAGTAAGCTGAACTTGTCATTGTAGATGGTGCAGAAGTGTGTTGACAACTAGATAAGTGAGAATCGCCCTTTAAATTATCATTTTGATAGCTTTGGATTGTTTGTTCATTTCCCGCATTTATAGCGGTGAAAGTAATCTTCAGAATGGTGGCTCAATGTTTGTTTTGTTGAGGTATTAAGGGAGAAGTGGCTACCTACAAAAAACACCTTTGAGAAATAAGATACAAAAGATCTTATAATCTTATAATATATCTTATACAATCTTATAAGATTTATAATATCTTATAAATATCTTATAATTGTTTTATAAGATACAAAATTTAAGTTGTTTATAAGTAGTTTCAATCAACAATAAGCTTTTTAATTTATAAATAATTGTCAAACTATTTGTTTTTTTAGGCGTAAAAGAAGATAAATATTACTATTTTTCTTTTGGTTTATTTTATTTATAATGTTATATATAGTTTTTTTTTTTAAGATTCGTTTTACAACAGCGATTATGTACACTCAGAGTGCCGTACCAAGGGAGTCTTATTCAGGTTTGGAGTACAATAAGCCCTTCAGAGAGCAATTAACATGGCCCGAGGTGGAAGGGAGGGCCCACTGAGGGTAGGACATTGTTATGCAGCCCGCAGCATCCCTTGACTTCACATATTAGCTCTCTGCTTCCTTTACACAGTTAACCAGATAATTAACAGCCTATAGTACACTCTGCATATAAATGTCTTCATTTCTTGTGATAAACGCAACCAGTAAAGTATTAAGGTTACTCATACAACCTGTCTGCTCGTCAAGTACAACCTGTCTACTCGTCATACTTATGCGTTTTAAGTAAGCATTACCTTTAATGAATCACCCTGTTAACTTATATTTGAACAATTAAGTTTAAAAAAGTTGGTTTAGAAAGTTACGTAAATTTAATAGTAATTATTCACAGCTCAGGTAATAAAGAACAAGAATAAATTAACTCATTTGTAATTTGAATGAAATCTATACCATTAAAAGAAATTCTTGATTGTCGTTTGGTGATTTTTTACCTCTAAAACTATTATTTTATATACATATGTTTGGTATCGATGAAAAACTCTTATTCTGTAATGTGGCTCCACCTCCTCTTGAAAAACCTCCACCTCCAGAGTTTCGCCCCATAGGCTTTCAAATTTTCAATGTTAATCTTATGGAGTTATATTTTATTTAGTTAGACAGCTGATTAAAACGTAAATACAGTACATTTTTGTAATATCTCGCTCTATACCTGGTTCTATACCCTGTGCGGAGAACGGGTCATCAGGTAGTTTGATGTTAGGGAAATTCATTAGAGGAAAATGTAAATTCAAACTGTATAAGATACAAAAATTGAACTATTAGCAGAAACCAGTAAAAACAACCAAGCTGCATCATTCAGTGGATGTCAATAACTACTATACACTACTATACATTTTTTGTCACATTGCAAAATCTATACTTATTTAATAGGCAAGCAGGTTTTTTGTGTCAATCACTCCTCCTAAACTACTAAACCGATTTTCATATTTTTGGTGTCATTGGAAAGAGCCTAACATGAAGTTGTGCAGGAATTTTTTTAATAGAGAAATAATTTGTGAGTGAGGCCGTAGGGTCCCTTAAAGTTGAGTTTTTTCCCAGAAGCTTAACATTGGGAAATAACTAGAAGTTTTAAGCAATCAGCTGGATAGAGTAAACACAGTTAATCAGCAGGCCATGTTGGCTTTGGAACGTTAACACAATATTTATACGGGAATGTCAGTATAATATTACGTTGTGATCGCGAGCAAAGCCACGACAGGCTACTAGTTTGATGTAATGTATCACTAACAATATGAGATGAAAAATCTGAGGGTTCCAGTTAAAAGCTCAACAAAGTGGCGATTAAAAATAAAATATCGGCAATATAAGTTACCATCATTATAAAAAGTGATTTATCAGACAAGTGAAATATTGATCCAGTTTACTTCCTTTGTCGATCGTCTATTTACTTCAACTATTTCCTTTCGAAGGATCATTTTTCTTACAAGCTTTTTAAGTTAGTGCATTAGTCAATCAATCTTTATTACACATATTGTTTGATCATGAGACAAAATATATAAACTGATTGATAGTCAAAAGAGAATCGAATAAGTTAGAAAATCTACATATATATATTCAATACTACAATACTGTATTAGATATTCAAGATCTAGTAGAATAAAGTGGGTTCATCAGGCAGGTACCTGTGTTCGTCTACCTGGTACGAGATCTAATCACAGAGACGATATGCTAACACCTGGAGCTTGACTTACCTGAATAATCCTATTGATCTGATCAGCTCAATCCAACGCACAACAAACGCCTCCTAGTTCTGTAGCTATTGAATAATACACATGATTTTTACTTTCAGGAAAAAATATAAACAGCACAACTGACCTATAATCTGTTTATAGTAATTATTTTGTACGTGACATTTTACTATAAAACTAATATTTCCCTCAAATTTTGATATCAAGACCTTTCTTTGAAGAAGCTTTTTGGATGTCAGAAATTTGGTTTATATGGAACACTATATGGAAAACTAGCCCTGTAGTACCCAGATTCACCTGGGAAAAGTGCAGTTGTGTGTGCTGCATTTTGTGTTTAACATGATAAACTTCTTCAAAAACGTAACATCTGTTTTATGCTATCATCTGGTCCAATAAATTTAATTTCCACCAGAATAACATTGGAACTTAGACGAACCGTAGGGCAGAGCCCTGCAATAAAATTGGAGTCAAAACCATTCATTTTCCTATATTGGACCTAAAGAATCAGTGTACCAAATTGCATTTTTTCTTGTCAGTTTTCTTCTTATGGATTTTCATTGTAGTAACTATGGTATCTTTCCCTCACAGACCAAAAACAAGTACTGTATACATATTAGGGAAGTAGCTTAATTGAATTGAACCATTGAAGAATAAGTTGACGCTCTGTATAGCAAATAAACAGAAACACATGAATGATCAGTGGATGGAAGCAGTGTAACGGTCCACACACACACACACACACACACACACACACACACACAACGAATCTGATTGATACTACAAACTATTGCCACATTTAATGTCATTTTCTTTTTTAGGGTAATTTCACTGACCCAAGGGGAAGTTTTAGGGTAGAAGAGTTTGTATGCGGTTTAGGGGTAAATTTAAAGCCTTTTTAAGGAATAGTTATAGCTCAGAGAGAAGAACTGGCCTTGCAAGTCAGACGTGATCAAGAGAAGGTTCAATCCAGACCGGCTGATAAAATTTTTCATGAGCAGTCACCACTGGTTTGCTCACATGACTAATGCCATCACAGTCTTTTAGATCACCACACATATTAACTCATGGCTAGGGGTCTCAATCCTGGACCAAAATTCCATTCCCAGTATTATTGAAAACCCAGTATTATAAAAATCTAGAATATGGAACAATTTTTACTCATAATTATAATAAATTACACTAAGTTCTTACAAACTTGACACTCCGGGAAACTCTATGCTTTTCTGTACAATTTATTTTACAACAACTTTTTGTTTTTAATGCATCTCTGGTTGGAAGTCGGAAATTTCGTTGTTGCCGCACCTTATGTGCCTTCGATGTTGATCCTACGACACACATCTCCAATTCATATAAAGCTCTCTCCTTCTGTAATATTTCCTTAGATAAACTACAAATAAGTCCACATTGTACTGAGTTTGCGTTGCAACTGATAATATTGTGACTCAGGCTCAGTAAGACTAAAATAAATCCAACACAAATAAAGTCAACCGTGGGAAAGAAGCACACTAGAAGTTCGGAGCGATAAGAAAAATATTCTGCACTCCAGGCATCATTATTAAAGTACGGATGCTATGCAGGAAACTTTATACTTTAGCAAATAAGTTGTCAATGTTGTCATTGTTAAACATTGTTGTCATTGTTAAACATTGTTGTCATTGTTAAACTATTCAACTGAGTTGAGTAGTTCTCATCGTTCGTCGAACAATAAGTGTAGTTTACAAATTTGGATATTAGGGTTTTGAATTGTTTGTAAAAACGTGTTTTAAAATTTTCAGTAGTAGTTAAACATCATCACACATCTTCAAAAACCATAAAAATAATGATATCTGACTATCCCGATAATCCTGGGATTGAAGGGAAAAAAATCTTGGGATTTGGAAGTACTCAAAATTGACCGGGATCTTCGGATCCCAAATCCCAGGATTGAGAACTACTCCCAAATCCCAAATCCTAGGATTGAGAACAAATCCCAAATCCTACTCATGGCAACTGGCACAGCTGAGGGGTTTTTTAAACTGAAGCAAGTTTCCGTTCCAGGAGGTCTGTTCCACCCAGCTGATGACAAGCAGGAGACGGCCTTTCGTTACGCGGTGGAGAGGATCAACACAGACAACACCATCCTGCCCCGCTCCCGGCTCTCGGCTCAGGTGGAGAAGATCTCACCACAAGACAGCTTCCACGCATCAAAAAGAGGTGGGGGGATTTTCCTTGCAGTTTTAAAACTGATTTTAGAATTATTTTGAAATAGTTTTGTTACGTGGTAGAACGTTTCTTTCCGTTTGTTTCACTGTCAATAAAAAACAGTTAAGAGTGCTGATGATCAAAAGATAATATTTAACTTGAATGCTACTATTTTAAGTTAAAATTAGACTTGGGATGATATAGCATTTTTTACTCTACCATTAAACAACACTTTTCTGCTACTTTATTTTTGTATTAAAATTAGTTTGATCGTTATAAGAATGTGATTTACAATAAGAATGATTGGTAGGGAATCAAGTTTTGTTTATGCTTCTTACCAGCAACTCTTTGAATATTGCCATAAAAAAAGGGTTTGATAAATCTGGTTTCTCGGTGAGATTAACATCTTGTTGTTTTTACTCAATGCTTTATCTATTCTCAAAATTATTTTATTCAATCTACTTACGTGATTCAGTTAAGTTTTCTCTTTTTACATTTGAATTTGTTTATCTTATTTCCAAAATATTCCTCTGTAATATATGTAGTTACTTATTAATTCACATTTGGGCATCAAAAACTGAGTTTCCATTGTAAATCTTATTTGCATATTGCCCTTCTTATATCCCTTAGCTGCTAAATAAAAGTGAGAGCATTTTTTAAGTGGCAGCAGTTAAAAGTCTAATAAATAGAATACCCCCATCGCAGCAAACCTGCATACTCAGCGAATTTCCAATGAATTAAAACATAACACATTAAGCCACTTAACATGATTCATAAGAAATATATTCACAAACAAGCGATATTTAAAATATTAATTATTCTCCATAAGAATAACATTGGGGAAGAGTACACAGGTTTGCTGCAACAAGGAACACAAAATAATGGGGTTTTATGCAAAATATCAAAGGAACTCAGCTAAGTGAGTCACATACCAAGTTTCATCCATATACATTCATAAATAAGCGATATATAACAATTTAATTATTTTCCATAAGGGTAACATGGGGACCGAGTACCTAGGTTTGCTGCTACGGGAACCATAGGTGAAAAATTGTTTTTTTGTGCAAACAACAATAAACCACAACCAGATGAAGCTATATACCAAATTTCGTCAGTTTATGTTCATAAATAAGCGAGATATACAATTTTTCTTTTTCTCCATAAGAATAACATTAGACAACGTACTGTGTTTAGCACTTTCAATATCTCAGTCACCAATTGACGTAGAGCAATGATCAAGATACCAAATTGTTTGTTTTTTTATGCTGAATTCAATGGTGAAAATTAAAATTTGATTTTAATAAAAATTACATGTGGAAACCCCGAAAAACCCATTTTTGGGGTACAAAACCCCCCCAAAACCCCCCTTCAGATGGTGTGATTCGTCTGGTTTTCGAACTCGTTCAAATAAATGGTACTTTACACGTTTGTACCAAATTTCATTAAGATCGGACCTTTTTTACGAGAGTTATCGTGCTTACGGACATATATATACATATATAAAAATTTAAACGAATGGTGTTTTTGGCATCTGGGGACCTCAAAATGAAAAGTTACCATGGTCTCGGGCTTAAGTCTTACCATGAGACCTACGGTAATAGCTTCTTTCCTATAGGGGAAATTCGCTAAAAGGCACATTGCTAGTTTTCTTAATGCATTTCATGTTAAGACTATTCACTAAAGTACCCAGACTCTCTTGGTAATACAACAGTTGCATGCTGCATTCTATGGTTAACCTAATAAACTATTTTGAATAAGTAACATTTGTTTATGCAATAAATATACAACACTGAGAAAGTGAATTGTTAAAAATTCAGACCCGTTTTACGACGCTTGAGCATTGTAGATGTTCTGCACTCAAACAAAAGACAGCTTTAGAATGCTTGTATATGGATCAGCTGCTCTCTCTTGTTTGACTGCAGAACTATCTTCCACTGGTAAAATATTTGTCTGAATTTTGCACATAAGTCCTGGCCTTCTTATTGTTTGTGTATTCATTGGTTTATGTCATAAACTGATAAATAAATTGAATTTCTATAAGGATGACACTGGAGGTGAAACTAGAAAATCTTGAGGATAAAGTGTGTCCAACCATTATGATGGACCATAAAATTCTGAAAGAAGTTGACTGTACCAAGTTTCTAGGACTTTTTATTGATAGAGGACTTACTTGGACAGACCATTTAAATATTCTGTGTTCAAAGGTGTCTTCAAACATTTTTGTTTTGCGAGAATTATCAAAATACTGCCAAAAAAATATGCTGCTTATAGCGTATTATGGTTTAAAATATCCATATTTGTCGTACGGTATTACTCTTTGGGGTAGCTGTAGCGAAAAGGAATTTAAAAGACTTTTCATCCTTCAAAAAAAGTCTATACGAATAATTGGCAGTTTAACATTCAAAGAGACTTGCAAAACTACTTTTAGGGATTTTGAATTGTTAAGCCTGTCTTCATATATTTCAAACAATATTATATTCCAAATTTAAATGTGAACAAATTTTAGGAAAGGATATTCATAATTATGATACTAGCAATTCTAATGTCTCACGGCCACAACAAAGTCGACTAAATCATTTTTCCAATCTTCCATCACAAGCAGGTATGAGGTTTTTAAATAAATTACCTAAATGTATAACATTTGAAAAAAAACTCAAATAAATTTTAAAAAGAACTGAAACAATTTTTAATACAAAAAGCATTTTATCATGTATCTGAATACATGGACCATTCTTTACTATGAAATTATTAATAATATATATATATATATATATATATATATATATATATATATATATATATATAAAACCTGATTGAAATTAATATTCAATTGGTATTCTAAAAGCTCTGACATTTCTAAGACTATATTCTTGTTCTTTTATTTTTTATAATATTTATATTAGTTATTTATTAATTGTATTAGTATTACTAATATAGTTTAACAATTTATAGATTTCTGTTTTTTTTCAACATTGATACACAACATTTGTGGTTGTTATTTCAATAAAGTATAGTTATTATTTATTATTGTTAGTATTAAACCGTTCAGTTTTACTATAGACCAAAGAATCAAGAGTACCAAATTTTAATTTCCAGCATACCAGGAAGTTGGAGAAGTTTTTTATAAATTATCCAGGGCTATTTTTTTATATACAAAAAAATAGTGGAGTAACCTGTCTACCAATCAAGGATTACTGAACTGCAATCTTTAATAAAATAATATTTAAAAAAAAACTATTGTAAAGCAAGAAACTTGAATTCTTTGTTGACCTCTTTGTATTTCTTAAAGAAATTAGGTACGAATAAATAACTGAGTCTATGTCGTACTAAGATACAACAGACAAACTGCAGTAATAAACTTTGCCTTCATCTTTGCCTTAATTGTTATCAATTTTATAACATAATGTTTTTTCTTCATGTGCCTTTATTCCTTACGCTCATATTCAATCATTATTTTCTATAAAATATCACGGTATATTAATTCCAATTAAGCTGATTCCGTTCTGAGGAACTTACCATTCAATTTAAAAATGATTTAAGATCATATTTTTAAGCTAAATTTTAAAAACTTTTCTTATTTGTTTAAACTAACTGACCCAAGAATAGTACAGTAAAAAACGAGAGATAAGAAGGGAAGTAACATAATCCACCTTAATAAAACTTCAACAATCACTGAACCACAAAAACAACCCCTCAACTCCCCCCTCCCTTAACTTCTCCCACCCTCATAGCAGCCTCTGTATTTCTGCGTATGAGGTAATGAATCTTCCGTCCATGGCACCGTGCTTTTAAGCCCGTCTAGAAATTACTTAACGGTAAAATGTTTTATATCACACAAATGTAAATCCTTAAAGCTTTTAATATTTCAACTCATAAAAAGAACGTAATATTAAAGATAACACTTCCACCAAAGGAGATGGTGTTCTTTTATAATATTTTTAGGACTGAAATTACAATAAATTTTAAACAAAAACCCCATGGAAGATCTCTTGATGGTTAAAAGTTTCCGGGCTTACTCGACCTTTAACACAATAGGTCGCCCCCTGTTTTAGCAAATTTCCCCTATAGGGAAGAAGCTATTACCGTAGGTCTCATGGTAAGACTTAAGCCCGAGACCATGATAACTTTTCATTTTGAGGTCCCCAGATGCCAAAAACACCATTCGTTCAAATTGTTATATATGTATATATATATATATATATATATATATATATATATACCTACATGGGCTCTTTGCCCATGTAGGTAAAGAGCTGAAATTCCTAGCTGAAATACAGCAAACCTAGGTACTTGGTCCCCATGTTATTCTTATGGAAAATGTTTAAAATGTTATATATCGCTTATTTATGAATGTATATGGATGAAACTTGGTATGTGACTTCACTAAGATGACTTCTATTGATATTTGCATAAAACCCCATTTTGTGTGCCTTGTTGCAGCAAACCTGCGTACTCATCCCCAATGTTATTCTTATGGAGAATAATTAATATTTTAAATATCGCTTGTTTGTGAATACATTTCTTATGAATCCTGTTAAGTTTTTTAATGTGTTATGTTATATATTCATTGGAAATTCGCTGAGTATGCAGGTTTGCTGCAACGGGAGTATTATATAATGCAAGTTTTCATATCATAATTGTGCCAAATCTTTAAGTATTGATCTTATCCAGAAATTACTTAAAAACCCCTCATCTTATATCTATAAAAGGCAAAGCCCTGGCTGACTGACTGACTCACTCATCACTAATTCTCCACCTTCCCATGTAGGTAAAGAGCTGAAATTTTGTACACTGATTCTTCAGGCATAAAATAGGAAAACTAAATGGTTTTCATCCTAATCTGACCTTAGGGCTTCATCAGAGACCGCGACAAAGTTCCTATGTATTTCTTATGGACATTCATTCAATTTTGTTTGAGCTGATGAAAATACATACAGCTGATCTTGATTCGTAGTAGTTCCACGGGCTAACCACAGAATGCAGCACACACACCTGTAATAGTTTTTATAAATCATTTGCGGGGCGAAGCCTGCGGCTATCAGCTAGTATCATTATATTTGTATGAAAATTATTTTCTATGAATTATTTTTAATTTCTTTTCAAGCATATACGCTTATAATCGAGGCAACTATACAACACCTTTTATTCAATCTTGATAGAGATTAAAATCCCAAAATTTATAGTTTTGCTCTTAATGCGAACTTGCTTTTATTGGGAACGTTTCATAACCTCCAGGTACAGAACGTCAAGGTCCTCTTTTATTTAAACTTAGTAATTTGGCTGTTTCAAATCGTCAAGGTACATAACGCCAAGGTTCTGATTTACAATGTTTTTAATTTCGCTGTTTCAGAAAGTCAAGGTACAAAATGTACAGGTTCTATAAATTCATTAGATGTAAAACCACTAGTTTCAAAACATAAAGTTTCACAACGTCCAGATCAGTAACTCGCTCGCTTTCAGTCCACTTGGAGGCAAATAAAATAAAAGCAGCCGAGAACGGTTTTTAGGTTGCCTGTATTTTACGTGAAAACAGATGTTTTTACAAGCAATTTGAAAGGAGTGGATCCGGATTTGGAGTTGAGTGGAATCACATTCAGCGTTTACAGTTATAACAAATTCTACTTTGACGTTCTGTATCTTTACGTTTTGATACACCTCCGTTTTAAATTGTTTTATAATAATACCTTTAAGTTTTGAAACTGGAGGTTTTGAAAAAAGTCTTATTTTATATTTAAAAAACTGAGACTTGACGTTATGTACCTTTACGTTCTGAAACCACGCATTATTTTAAATAGGACCTTTACGTTCTGTACCTTTACGTTGTGAAACCACGCATTATTTTAAATAGGACCTTTACGTTCTGTACCTTTACGTTGTGAAACCACGCATTATTTTAAATAAATGAATGAATGAATGAATGAATTTATTCCAGAAAAACAAGAACAATAATAGTAACAAATACAAAATCGTACAGCACATATATATAATAAACAAAACACACACAAAATATATATATATATATATATATATATATATAAATAACATTATTAAGTTTTTTGTTATTTTTTAATAAAAGAAAACTTTGAGCTAAGAAAAATTATAAAATAACCTTTATTGATATAAACAAATGCATTTACGGTCTTAGGAATAAGCTGACATAGGCGCTAAGGCCTGTGCGTCTGCTCTGAGTTGTGTCCAAAAAGTAAAAATTACCAAATGATAATTGAAATGAAGTAAGGAAAAACAAAATATAGCAAAACAAAACAAAACAAAAAAGCTGGCAGCAGCTGAAAATGTCCATGCATGATGGCGAGGGGCAGGGGTAGGGGCTTGTGGAGGGGGGGGGTGGGTAGATTAGTGGTGAAGTGGTGAAGGGCGGCAAGGGTACAAGGGTCAGTTCAGTGCCGCCTGTAATCTGCTGCAATAATAGACTCGGCCACGTCTATTCCCAACCTGAGCAACCATTCATTAACACGTCTTTTGAATATATTTATGGAAGGGGAATTAAATAAATCCAGGTCTTGAAAATGATTACATAAATTACGGTACACGACATGAGAAATGAAAAATGCGTTAGTTGTAGAAAATGTTTTATAAATTTGTAACGAAGCAATTCCAACTCTAGATGCATACCTGGTGTTATGTGAGTGAGAAATTTGAATAAAAAGATCGTTGTGATTCTTAAAAATATGAATTAAAACGTTTTTTATAAAAAGTTGTCTGATAGTTAAAACGGAAGTTTCTCGAAACAGTGCGTCAGTCGGGTATCGTTTACATTTTCCAAAACCTATTTTTAAAATAAACTTTTGCGTAATACTCAGTGGTTCCAGAATACTTTTAAAACATCCACCCCAGACTAGAATCCCAAACGATAAGAGCGATTGTACATATGCATAGTAAACCATTTTTATTTCATGATCATTGAGAAAGTGATTTAACTGTCTAAAGGCAAAAATGAATTTCCTAATTTTAGCGTTTACAAATTGTATATGACTCGACCACTTAAGACGTTTATCAAAAAATACACCTAAATATTTATATGACTCAACCCTTTCAATTGATTCACAAGAACAAATTAGGTTATTATAATTCCCGCAAGTATGTATTATAAGATCCTGCAAACTATAGTCTGACATTTTACTAAGGGAGATGGGCATGAACTTAGTTTTTGAAGTATTTAAAGAGAGGATATTTTGGTCAAGCCACCTTTTCGTTACCATGAGGTCGTGCATAGCTTTATCACGTACCTCGGGCCAAGTCTTCCCTTTGAGGAAAATTAAACTGTCATCCGCAAATAAAAAAAGCTTACCAAAAAGGATCAGTTTTGAAATATTATTTATGTAAATTAAAAATAAAACAGGCCCGAGAGTACTGCCTTGGACCACACCGTAATCTACAGGCTTGATGTCACTGTTTGTATTGAAAATTGAAACAAACTGCGATCTATTTGAAAGATAACTTTTGAACCATGCAAGGGCATTGCCCTTAACACCTATTGCCTCTAATTTATAAAAAAGTTTAGAGCGATCTACTGAATCAAAAGCTTTTTTTAAATCTAAAAAAATTAAAATTGGACGTTCGTTACCAGAAATTGCATAATTTAAGTCCCTATTAATGTCAAACAATGCATCTGAAATATTTTTATCCGAACGAAACCCGTACTGACAATTAGTTAAAATGTTGTTTGCCTGAAGGTATGAGACTAATTGATCTTTAACTATTTTCTCAATGACTTTAGGGAAAACGCTCAAAAGAGATATCGGTCTAAAATTGTTCATGTTAGACATTTCGTTTGATTTGTATAGAGGAAAGATTTTGACTAGTTTAAAACAGTCAGGGAATGTGCCAGATGCAATGCTCAGGTTAATTATGTGCAATAATGGTTTACAAATCAAAGGGAAGTTAGTTTTGAGAACTTCGGCCGAAATACCATCGCAGCCAGGCGCAGACCCACCACGTAAGCTGTGAACGTAGCGTTTGAGTTCAGTTTCAGTTACAGTTCTAAGCGAAAAAGAAGAGTTTTGTGTAAAGTCACTGTCATTCACAACTGGGTCCCCATTCGCATCGATAGCACTCGCTAGGTTAGCACCTACAGAAGAGAAAAACGTATTAAAATCATTAGCTACTCTTTTACAATCGTCTAGGACCTTTACGTTCTGTACCTTTACGTTGTGAAACCACGTATTATTTTAAATAGGACCTTTACGTTCTGTACCTTTACGTTGTGAAACCACGTATTATTTTAAATAGGACCTTTACGTTCTGTACCTTTACGTTTGAAACCACGTATTATTTTAAATAGGACCTTTACGTTCTGTACCTTTACGTTGTGAAACCACGTATTATTTTAAATAGGACCTTTACGTTGTGAAACCACGTATTATTTTAAATAGGACCTTTACGTTCTGTACCTTTACGTTGTGAAACCACGTATTATTTTAAATAGGACCTTTACGTTCTGTACCTTTACGTTGTGAAACCACGTATTATTTTAAATAGGACCTTTACGTTCTGTACCTTTACGTTGTGAAACGGACCCCTTTTATTTACCTCAAGGGTATATATGTTAATTTTTTAAGAAATTTTGCTTTTTTTGTGTCAACCCAGCTCGTTTTTAATATGTTACATTTGACTTATTTTTTGTATTTAAAGCTTTCTTATGGACTGCAACATTTTTTTCATGACTGACTATTTTTAATTCTCCAAACAGCCATCACCCTAATACCTACAGGACATAAGAATCAAAATACCCCCGTCGCAACAAACCTGCGGACTCAGCGAATTTCCAATGCATAATATTTGTCTGAATTCCACATAAAGCCGCAAACCAAGTTTCATAAAAATATATTCAAATATAAGCGATTTTAATTATTCTCCATAAGAATAACATTGGTAATGAGTATGTAGGTTTGCTGAAACAAGGAACAGAAACAATTGGTTTTTATGCAAATATAAATAGAATTTAACTAGGCGAAGCCACATACTAAGTTTCATCGATATTCAATCATAAATAAGCGATATATGACATTCTAGTTATTCTCTATAAGAATAACATGGGAGCTGAGAAAGCAGGTTTGCTGCAACAAGGAACAGAAAAATGGGTTTTTATATAATTATCAATATAACTCAACTAGGTGAACCAACATACCAAGTTTTATTAATTTATGTTCATAATTAAGGGAGTCCGTACATTTTACTTATTCTCCATAAGAATAACATGGGGGCTGAGTACGGAGGTTTGCTGCTACGGGAATAATCAACAAAAAATCAATTTTTTGTGCAAATATCAATATACCAGTACTACTTGAAGCCACATACCAAGTTTCATCAACATACATTAATAAATAATCGAGATATCAAATTTTATTTATTCTCCATAAGGATAACATTGGACAACGTACTGTGTTTAGCACTTCGAATATCTTTGCAACGGTTGGGCGTAGAATCACAATTTAAACACCAAAATGATTGTTTTGTGGAACTGAATAGATTGGTAAAAGCAAATGTGAAGTTTACATTAAAATAAACTGAGGAAAAGCCAAAAACCTTTTTCCCATAAGGTTAACATGGGAGATTTTATGAGCAGGTTTTTTTGGATTTTCTCCGCAACCACTTAACTTAGGTTAATAATTCAAAATACTAAATTATTTGCTTTTTAAGCTCTATAACATGGTCAAAACCAAAATTAAGTTTTTTAAAAATTTTAGGGTGAAAAATTCAAAAAACTGATTTTTGGAAAATTTAAAACCCCCCTTCCCATGGTCCGATTTTTCTGGTTTTCGAACTTAAAGTCATGAATGTCATTTTACACATTTGAGCTAAATTTCACAAAAATCGGACGTTTTGTTACTCAAGTTATCGTGTTAACGGACACATATATAGATATATATATATATAAATAGATATATATATGTATATATATATATATATATATACATATATATAAATTTGAACGAATAGTGTTTTTGGCATCTGGGGACCTCAAAACAAAAAGTTATCATGGTCTTGGGCTTAAGTCTTACTATGAGACCTACGGTAATAGCTTCTTCCCTATAGAGGAAATTCGCTAATAGACTTGATCAAATTGTCTAAGGCTCATTAATTTTTCTTTAGATTAAAAGAAGGAACAAGGTCTTGCT
The DNA here is from genome assembly GCA_963675035.1 of Allygus modestus. Classification (NCBI taxonomy): domain Eukaryota; kingdom Metazoa; phylum Arthropoda; class Insecta; order Hemiptera; family Cicadellidae; genus Allygus; species Allygus modestus. The sequence continues at coordinate 16,087,796 of OY776116.1, forward strand.
CAGAACAAAAATCTGTGATTTGAAAATTTTTATAGATTTTTTCCCCCTAACTAGTTGTTTAGTTTATTTCTTACAAATAAAAATTAGTATAAGTTTACTTATAGAAAATCTGAGTAATAGTATCATTAATTACGTTGTAATTATGTTTAATATTTGTTAAGTACAATACTTGCAATATTATCAATAATTTTGAGTTCATCCTTAGTTTAATATTCAATTTTACCCAACGATCGGGGTTCAATTGCATATGACTTAAACCTATTAAACATATATCTATATTAAAGTAAGCCCTTTGAAAAGTCCTCAAACCATATAAATAAGCTGTCTCATTAATTAATTAAAATGGGTTTATTGACAGGGCAATCAAATAATTAATTATTTATTTACGAGAAATTACTAACAAACCCAACAAACAATTAAGAGTTTCGAGGAGTAAACACGTTTACAATTACAACGAGACGATGACTGAGCAGTGATGGAGGGTTGATACCACTGGTAAATGTTGGGGAGGATTTTGTGGCGCTTTAATTAATTCATGAGCAACAAATTTATGGTTACAACGGTGCTGAAACTTCATTTTAAAATACTCTGCAATATTTCATTTGCCTTCTCGCTGTTTCAGGTGATTATGTGTACCATCGTTTTTGTTGGTGAAATTTGTTTTGAGTTATTTCCTCCTGTTTCTGTTTCATTTTAGCAGTAATGAAATTCAAATATTTACTAACCTCGAAAGAAAGTTCAATTAGTAACGTTTATTTACGTCTTTGTTTCATTTACCCTACTAAACAAATGTATTCTTTGTTTAGATATTTCAATTTTTCACAAATGTAATAATTATTTTTCAAACTAGATCTTGATTGTAAGCTGCTTAGTTGAATTTTACATTTTACTTGTCTCATCCACTAAGCCCTATTGGAGGCAACAATGACTAATGAAATCACGGCCATGTAAAAATATTACTATTTCTGTTGAGGATAGCAAACGTGTTCAAAACTAACAAGACAACAAACAGAATAAAACAAATTGTGATTTTTTTAGGCTTGTTTTACTAGGCGAGGTTAGGACTGTAGAGTATCTTTGCCACCCATCCTGGCAAGGTTTGGCCTTCTTTGGAAAATCCTGGCATTTGCCTAACTGAGAGAGAAACTCTTCAAATTTAACTCAAAATGGCCGTTCGGGTTTTGATTCTAAATGTAAAGCGGAAGCATTACCACTTTGCTATCTCACTCAGTTCATGTAACCGTGTTTGTTTAATCCCTGAGAAATAAGCTTGTAAAAGGGCAAAATTATACACCTCCAAGTACAAATTAATTCCATTTAAATGACATGGGCTCCTATTTTGTTCATCTTCCCCATAACTGAGTTGCAAATACGAGATTTTAAAGTCATTTTACAGTTTAAGTTGTCTTGATGCCAATATTTAAATAAAACACACTTTAAAAGGGACGGATTTTTTTTCTTTATCAAACAACTCTTTTCTCATCAGATAATGCCAGAAGCATCAAAGTTTGTATTTTAAATAATCTTTTAGCTCACTATAAAAAGTAAAAACCTGCGTGATGGTTATTTAATCTGATCTTCTCGACTGCGTAGTGTGCCACCTGCTGCGGAGCGGGGTGGCAGCCATCTTCGGTCCGCAGAGTGGTCAGACGGCCAGCCATGTCCAGAGCATCTGCGACACCATGGAGATCCCCCATCTGGAGACCCGCTGGGACTATCGGTTGCGGCGGGAGAGCTGCCTCGTCAACCTCTACCCCCACCCCACCACACTGTCCAAGGTAGGTCACCAACGTTATAACAGCACGCTATTGTGGGGAAGAATATAAGATATAGTAACATTTATTTTTTGAGAGTGTTAAACAGTGTATTGGAATTTACAACAAAATTAATGTTTATGGGGGACATTATTTATCTAGAAGGGAAGCTGGGTCCTATATATGCCTTTATTTCTGGTCAGGTACGGCCCTTTTGGTAACCATTTTGTCAATTGCCTAAGTGCCTAAAGTGAGATGTGTAACGCAGTGTGTGAGCTGTCTCAGAAGGTAAACAATTCTATACAACCTTGGTGTGATAAAGGCAATATGATACCCCCAGGATAAATTATTATCTATGTGTACACCTAGGAATTTAACTAGGAATTTTTAGGAATTTTTTGATGAATCAGAAATAATATTTGAAAACTGAGCTTGCGGCAGGGGTATTAAACTGAAAAAAATTGATTGTGTTTTAGTGTGATTTAAGAGAAACCAGTTAGATGCGACAAGGAGGGTATTTTGTTTTACTTTTACTTTACTTTTTATGCATTGAGCCCATGCTTAATTTCAGTGTTTATGTGAGAAAATAAGGCACGTAAAATATTTAATTTTGTATTTATTTTTTATTTTTTGTATACACATAGGTTGTCTGAGACAATTGTGTTTATTATATCTCGATAATTTCTGTTCGCTTACTTTACTTTATGTTATTTTAATTTAAGTGATGGAACCTCATAACAGGCATTGCCTTAAGAGGCCCTATTGTTTTCTCATTATTTTATTTTTATTTTGATGTCAGCCTGACAAGTAAAATGGACATTATTATTTATTTAAGTTACAAACAAGCTGCGTAATTAAAAATAAAGTTACAACTATCTATTTTCGTTATGTATTATGAGAAAATAAAAATATTCTATTCTATTCTATTCTATTCTACTTCTTCAAGGCAAATAAATACACTATTTGCACTAAAAAAGGATTATCATCTGCAAAAATAATTTATTGTAGTTGATGGGTAATTAAGATCACAGTAAAGTGCTCTGAATAATGTCTCAGTCAGCTGTGATTCGCTAGGTTATATAGCACTATAACAAAATTGTTGTGAAACTCATGTGTTATTCTACATGTATGGTGGATGATAGATATAACTTTGCCCAATATAATCGTTGATACAGCCTGCATATTCACTTTATTTTAGTTTGTACAGGTTAAAGCAGCTGAAAGGCTTAACAGGACACTTTTAGGGATCAGAAACTTGTAGATAGTATTCCACTTTTTTGGTAGATCATTCCATGAACCACCAGACACAAATTATCATACTTTTCCTTAACTAGAGTAGACCGCATGAAAATGGTCCGATGGTTAGCTGCCCATATGATTCCCCCCTCACCCCCTCTCACCCAACACTGTTGCCATACGAATTTCACAAACAATGATTCAGTCTGTTTGTTTTGTTTTATGTTGTGTACGATAGGAATGGATTTAAAAACACAAAACAGATAACCTTTACCATATGTTTTATTATACAAGAGCGATTTGGCAACAATGTATTAACTTCCATCGGACTACTTTGGTGCTACTTACTCTAACTAAAATTATCTTCATGATTAAATCAAGTCTTTTGGGTTTGGACAAAATATTAATTTTCAAATGCTATAAATCAAACCTAACTAAAATTCTTATTAAAGAATTGTTGTAGCTGAGTAAGAATGTTTGTTAACTTATTTTATAATTGTATAATTAATAATTCTCATATAATCATCATAAATGGTTTTAACATTTTACCACTGATTTATTTTTCGAGTGAGCAATATCCTAATACGCTGAGATCTCAGGAACTACTGGACCGATTTTTATGATTGAAGTATCTATGGAAAGGTATCAATGCGTAGGTTGGCAGAAAATTATTAAAATTGACATCGGTCTCAGGGCTTCGCCCCACAAGCCTTCAAAGTTGCAATGTTAATCTCATGGAACAGTAATCATTGAAATTGAGCATTTGACAGCTGTTGAAGGTACACAGTGTGTTGAAAACACAGTAGAAAAACAAGTAGGCTGTTTTAAGCTTCTGGAATGGCATCACCATTTAAATAAACATAACCATTCAAATTCAAGCAGCTGGCTGTAAAACAAACACGGTTTACTGTTCATTTGCGAGATGACATTTCTGGTGTGCCGCAGGCGTATGTGGACCTAGTGCAGGCGTGGGGGTGGAAGTCCTTCACCATCATCTATGAGAACAACGAGGGCCTCGTGAGGCTCCAAGAGCTGCTGAAGGCCCACGGACCCTCGGAGTTCCCGATAGCTGTGCGGCAGCTGGGCGAGGGCACTGACTACAGGTGATGTGATGAGTTACTACCCTGGCAAGACAGCGATGTGTACAGTAAACAGATAAAACCAATCATAACAATCATGAAATAAAGACTTTTTGAATTGAATAGTGTTTAAGAAGAACATGCAAGCTTCATCACTCTGAATCTAGTAGGAGACAGGAGAATCAGTTAGTATATTTCCTGAAGACGATGCACTTCTGTAGGGCAAGATCACCTAATCACTTTAAAAGACACCAACTCAACTAGGGCGTATTTTAATGCAATTATGAATGAATTATGAGTGTAAATTGGTAAGATGCCTTTTTATGTAGCCTAGTGTTGTGTAGTTTTTGTGTTGCCGACTGATTCTTTAGTCAGGATCATTAATTAATAGCCCAATGACCAATAGCAGCTGGATCCAGTATCGAACCTTCACAAAATTTTCTCAGGATTTTTCTCAGGATAGAAATGGGGAACTTCAGATTATGAAGCGAGCAGCTAACCACTGATACTAAATAGATTTTCCAATGTGAACCAAAAGCCAGCTAAATAGCAATCCTGATTCATTGAGGAATAAAAGCCATTTTTTATAAGAGGTGTCAACCTCTTTTTGCTTTCTGTTGCCCATCTATGTATTCTACAGGTGTGCGTGGTACATATCCAGCAAAGCCAGGAGAGAGCCGTTACCAGTGGTGTAGTGGAGCATCATTACACACTGGTTTTTCACAATTTAATATCACAATAATTAGTTATTCTAACAGTTTAAACAATCTCATTTAGCGTTCCACGCTGGAAAATTTACAACTATACCCCTGGCCGTTACAGTACAAATTGTACAATAATGGCAAAATTGACTAGCCTGAACTGGGATTTGAACACATGACGCCGCTGCCATGGTATTGGAGTGCATCGCTTTTTCTTCTATGCCCTAGACTCACAACACTCCTGAAATCAGTTAGCACCTGAAATCATATTTATAACTATGAACTTAGCTGAAATCGGGTTAGCTAAAACTCAAGGCCATTTTTCAACTAATCAAATTAATTTTTTCCACAGGCCATTGTTGAAACAGATCAAGAACTCAGCTGAGTCTCACATAGTTCTTGACTGTTCGACGGAGAAAATCTACAATGTTCTCAAACAAGCCCAGCAGATAGGCATGATGAGCGATTACCACAGCTACCTGATTACGTCTTTGGTGAGTCATACGAAACCCTAAGTTTGATTTCAATTTAATTTTCTTTAGTTATTTCAGACAGGCTCAGTAAATTTAATATTTTGGAGACAATTGATTTAAATCTATCGAACCAAGTATTTTACTTCAATTTAACAAAAGTTATAAATTAAAGTAACAAACGTAATTAAACGTAATTAAAGTATCTTAAAGTAACTTTTCATATCTTTTTGTAGGTAAGTAACTTTTCATATCTTTATCATACAAACAAAGTGAATCATTTTACCGGAGGATAGTGGTTCACTGTCCTGAGTGAGAGGGTATGTTAGAAATAATGTCAATGCAGCAGCACAGGTCTTCTCCATGTTTTGCGCATAGTGGTTTTTTGGTGATATTGTATTCTAATAAGAACAAATTCTAATACTATACGTGAACAAATCATCATTTATTCATATTTACCTGAAGGATTGAATGTTGACTCAAAATTAAGCAGGTTTACTTAGGTGTTCATCGTCAATCTGTTGTTTAACTAGCATATGATTAGTTCCGGAACCTGCTAGAACAAACTCATTGTTAGTTTTGGACTTTTAAGCTCCATAGACTAAGGATTAGAAATTAATTTGCCTTATGACATTCAAAATACTTGTAATATTTTAATTAATTTTAAATTTTTAAAAGCTCCATCGACTAAGGATTAGATATTAAACTGCCATATATATGACATTCAAAGTACTTGTAATATCATCATCTTGTTAAGAAAAAAACGAGGCAATTTTTGTGAACGGGCTACTGGCGAAACTATTAGATTTAAAATCACGGTTGGTGTGTTATTTGAAAGCCCTTGGCGTCTCGATGTGCCTTTTGGGGGTTTGGAAGACGTCCACCTTCAGGGGTCTGCTCCCTGGGTTTTCAAAGTTCCAATGTTAATCTTATGGGAAGAATATAAATTAATGTAATTGAAAATTTAACAGTAGCTGTTGATACTAACAAACAGTATAGAAGCAAGTCTAGCTGTTTTAAGAAAACTTCTGGAATGGCATCTTAATGTGAACTAATGAGACAGTATATGAGCTGGATAATCCCAAAATGAAAAAGTATTTGCTCAAATTCGAGCTGCTGGATTTGCTAGTCTTGCTAGTTCTTGGCGTATACTTACGAACTGGACTCGTTCGAACTTGTCATTTTTTTAACCTATGAATTGGAATGGAAAATTGGTGTTTTTAAATGGATCAATGGTGTATTTTAATTAACATATTGTTTTCTTTCAGTTTAAAGAGTCACATTGGCACACACACAGTAGACATAAGTAAAAAGTAGCAACATCAGTGTTGACCATGTGCAACTCACAAAGAATGAACCGATCCCGACAACTTCCAAGCAAGCCTGCCACCGTTTGTTTTACTTGGGCCCTCCCATTAACATTGCCACAGACCGGTTAACTCATTGAGAGTTTCACAGCTGGTCAGTTTTGGTCGTGTGCGGGAATCGAACCCACGAAGTTCGTATCAACACCTGGCCAACGTGTCTCCACGACTTAGCCAACTCAGCTACCACGACCAGTGGCCTAGCGGCGTTATTTAGGTCTTTAGTTAGTCCACGCCCCTAGCGGAGAGAACCATATTTGCCCACAGTCATTAGTTGCAGATTTCGCTACTAGAGTGCAGCACCAATCAAATTCCGTTGTAGGCCATTGTGAATAGAATATAATTACTACCTCAATGGGTTGATTAATTTGAAGATTAGATATGGATGTTGTTTTATGAATACAGTTGACTAGTTTGTGTTTTTCACAGGACCTCCACAGTGTGGACCTGGAGGAGTTCAAATACGGAGGTACCAACATCACGGCTCTGAGACTGGTCGACCCAGAGAAGCCCGAGCTGCAGAAGGTCGTGAGGGACTGGAGTGCAGGCGAGAGGCGGAAGGGCGAACCTCACCACGTGGCGGTCAGTACCACTGCAGCACACCGCGCAAACAACTGTCGTACCAACATAATGAAATGATCGCACCTTATATAGATAAAAATATAATACCAGTCATTTCATTAGCATATAAATCTGACATTCGTGTCCCTCTCATTTTCCATTGGTTGAAAAGATTTATTTGGTTTTGTTTTCTTAACTTTTGTTGTCCAGGGCCGTACACAGGGGGGGGCCAGGGGGGGACAACAGCCCCGGCCCGAGCTCGGGCCAGTGTCCTATTTAGGACACTATGTTGTCTAAAAAAAGTCACCAACTTGGATCCGGACGGCAACAAGGGCCGCTCAGCGGCCCGTGAAAGCTGAGTACAACCCTGTTGTTGTGTCCACAAGATAAAGTGAACATGTGGGCAGTAATTTTAGTTGATTTTATTGTAAATCACAGTTGACAAAAGTAAACACAAATCTTGAAGTGGCCATGTGTTTTATATCGTACAATTAAATAATTATAATGAAGTCACTATGTCAGGGTTATTTTAATGCAACTTTTACTGTGAAAGTGTCTCAGGACATATTCAAGACATTTTGTAAAAAAACGTCAACAGAATTCACCCGTTTGACAGATCATTAAAATTATTTGTTTTGTTTTGATATTTCATAAATTTTGCCACATAGCATTTCACTTAGTAGCTCTGGAGGGGTGAGGCTTAAGGGGGGAGTCCACACATACTAGGCTGTAGTGGGGGAACACTTCCCCTCCTCTGCTATCACCCCTACATGCGCAAAATATTTTCGTGCAGGACACTTATTCTTCAGGTCAACTTAAATTACTTGTGTATATTCGATTCTCTATTAATTGTATTTATTCTGATTTGTATTTATATGCTTTTGAATCTTTTGTTTCATGTGCTGTTTCTGGGTGACCAGAATCTTACATTTATTAAGGTAAAATTATTATTACTTTTTCTATTTTATTAAAAACAGTTCTTCCGTGTAAGTTTAGTTTGTACGAGATTAAATATAAACAAACAAAAAACTACAAATTTATGTAGACTTATTAGTGAATTTCCTTTGGAAAGTGAACTATTACCATGACCTGCACGGTGAAACTTAAGCCCGGGACCACCATAGAAGTTCCTAACGTGACCCCCTGAACACGTTTTGGGGGGTCGTTCAAAATTTTATATATATATATATATGTGTGTATATATATATATATATATATACATATATATATATATATATATATATATATATATATATATATATATATATATATATATATATGTGTATGCACTCTAGCGGTCGCATTTTTTGTCCGATTTACTTAAAATTTGGTAGGGACGTTCCTTTCTATAATCTGTTGGACAAGTTCGTTGGGCAAAACAATCGGAAAACTCTAACCCCTTTTTTTGGGGATTAATCTTTCAAATTTTGAGTTTTTGGGCACAAAAAGGGTCATAAAAGCCCCAGATGTAAAATCAATGCATGTAAAAAGATGGGAATTAGAGAGGCGAAAGTTTTAAGCCCACTCTCGTCATTATAGCATAAATATTTACCATGTTATTAAAGAAAATGTGTATCGACCAAACACAGTACGTTGCCTTATGGGGGTTTTACTTCAGAAAAGCCTGTTATTCATTTGTTGATGTACTTTTATCATCCCCAACAATCTCACGCCTACTTTAAAGCCTGACTGGACCTTCTCCTAACCTTATAATGTGCAAAATTGTATTCCCAGCATTGCAGGTAAATAGAACCAGGAGTATCAGGACAGCCAAAAAATCAATATTTTCAGATTTGAATAAAAATTGGAATAATTGTATGATTTTAACTGATTTTGAGTTTTTATAGTTTTTTATGTGGAAATTCACTTCCCTCACGTCAGCGTGCTGCGTGCGAACTCGTTTTAATTCAACGCTGTAGACCTAAGTTTTTAATAAATATTGTTTGGAACCCATCAGAAACTCAAGCATTGCAGAATTTTTTCCAAACGGTGTAAACTTTTTAATTAAAATCAAACCTAGTCGTTGCACCTAAAACTATGTTATTACTATTTATGTAAGTATTGGTGTTCTTGTTAAAAAGAAAGACATGCGTAATATTAAAATTTGAAAAAATGCATTTTAAATTGCATTTTTATTTTTATTTTTTTTGTTTATTTTTTTGTAGACATTACACACCTCACTTGAACTGACAATTGGTTGGTTTTCTAAAATTTTACAAGTTCACGTCAAAACATAAAACATTACACGACACAAAAACAAAGCTAAAACATCGAACACTTTCAAATGTGACATTTAAACATAATTTTCATCAAACAGAAAACTTTTTGCACGTGTTAAATATTTCTAAATTTAGCAGTGAGATTGAAAAAATGAATAGTGTAAATTTAAGTGTTTCCCTCGCAGACGGAGACTGCGCTAATGTATGACGCAGTGCATCTGTTCGCCAAAGCTCTGCACGACCTCGACAGTTCCCAGCGCATCGACATCAAGCCGCTGAGCTGTGATGCCGTTGACACGTGGCCTCACGGATACAGCCTCATCAACTACATGAAGATCGTGAGTAGGCACTGGGGATTTGCAACTATTGATATACCTAATTGGTTATTTCATGGATAAATTAATTATTTGGAGGGTTATGATTCCTGAATGTACTTAAATAAGAAGTTTCATTCTGACAGACTTATTAATTTTTGTGAGCACTTTTAACAAAATTAAAGTCTTTAGTCAAGCACATAGACTCTGGACTATTATTATAGTATGGTTTTCTTAACGATGGGTGGCACGAGGGGAGAGAGCTTGTGGTGGGGAGGATGGGTCCAACTGATCGCATTATTCCAATGTCGTAGTGCAGCGGCCGAGTCAGTATGGACAGTTGACATATCTATAACGAAATGTGTGTGCAAATACAATTGATAGATATCTTCATTATAATCAGGAGCAGTAAAGATGATAGTTGGGCTCCAGCCAATGATAAGGCCCCCACACTGTTACTGTTGCCATTTTGCCGTAGAAAAATACCACTTGAGTGTTATGGCGTCCAGCTGGTGAGCAGTTTGGCAATGCATAGCCCTGCAAGCCATGCCCTCAACTGACAACTCTCCTGCTTGTGGGAATAGTAAGGTTTAAAGTTTTGAAATCTAAAGCTAGATATGAATATTTTAAGTTGATCTGTTAATCTGACATATTTATATCAGTTCGCCATATTTGTAAACAGTATTATAAGTCAACACAATAGCTTAAGAAAAAATCTAAAACTTACATAATAATTGTATGTACTATGTATACATCAACACGTTTGCTACCGACTCCAAATTTGGACTTTCAATATAGACCGACGTCACGTATTTGTGACGCTCCGGTTTTCGCGATGGACTGACTTGCTATTGAGTGATGGATGAAGAAGGTAAAACGCGAAAAGTAAGGAAGAGGGTAGATGTCATGCATGACTTTAGATGAAATTTATCGTGTGATAGACGATGATTTTAGTGAGGGGACTTAATTTAGTTCTGAATAAACATAAGTTTTTTAACTGAATAGTGTTTATTTATTTTCTTACCAATACAATTTGATAAAATATATTTTATCTATGAGTCACACATGTGTTACAGTCGGTCAGCAGTACAATTCATATATATTTTGATCAGTAGAACAATGCTATATAGACCGACGTCACATATATGTGACACAAAATAAAAATCTATGAAAATGTACAATTGTTGTTTATAAATGAGTCAGATGTTGTTTATTGGTATTTTGAACCATAATAACAGTTGAAACTTACATCAAAAATTTGGTATGGAGGTATGTTTTTTTTGCATCGGTCTATTCTGGAAGTATATCATTTACAGTTGGTACGTTATGAACACCCATGTGTCACACATATGTGACGCTCAGTAGCGAACGTGATAAAATTTTAGAGTATCAAAGATAAAATGGGGTGAATTAAATTTTTGAGTCTGAAGGAAAACCATCAAATACTTACTCTGAATCATCTTGTGGAAATGGGGACACCTCGAGTGGTACTGTGTCAGTGTTCACCCATGCGATAGTGTCAAAATTACACTTAAGTACAGTCTCGTTCAGAACCACTTCAAAACCTAATGAGACGATTGGTAAGATATCACATCATTCAGCTACCACTTATTATGCGGCCCCTTAGAAGAAAAATCCTACAACACTCTTTACAAAAGTCCGAGAGGTAATGCGGCGACGGCAGACGTAATGGGCCTAGCCGTACCTATCAAGTTGTCGTTAGTTCTGAAACTGACTGTACTTGACTGAAACGGTCTTTTGCTTGATTGCACTTTGACTTGACCACCTTACCAATTGAGTTACTCCCATGAAAATAATTTCCAAACAGCGAGGTAAATCTATCCAACCACATGTCTGATGAATTACTTACAAAGCTCTGTGGTCCAGGTGGAGATGAGGGGTCTGACGGGGGTGATCAAGTTCGACAACCAAGGCTTCCGCTCCAACTTTGTGCTGGACATCGTGGAGTTGACCAAGGAGGGGTTGATCAAGATCGGGACCTGGAACTCCACGGAGGGCGTCAACTTCACCCGGACCTACGGCGAGGTCTACACGCAGATTGTGGAGAGCCTGCAGAACAAGACGTTCATCGTCACGACCATACTTGTAAGTAGTATTGGCCTCAGAGTGGTTTCTCAACTTTAAATTAAATTATAAAGCCAAAAATTGTAATATATTTATAATTTTATCAGTTTTCTAGGTCATAACAAAAGATTGTTTAACTGTTGAAGAATAATATAAACAAGAAAAACAAGAAACTGAAAATCTATTTCAAAGAAATAAACATCAAATTTCTATTTTTTTATGAACAAGTTATGAGTTTTTTATCAGTCAAAAAATAATTTTATATCGACACATAGTGTAAATTGACTTCGCTCTCTGCATCTGTCCGTTTATCCGTTAACTCCTCCTAAACCACTCATCCGATTTTGATTAAACTTTACATGGTTATTGAGGTTAACCCTAGGAAGGTTTATAGCCACTGGACTTCAAAGTTACCATTCTTACGGAATTGAGATTTGTTATGATTTTCACAGACGACTAATATAAAATATTGTAATCAGTTGCTAATTCACTGATTTTAAATCATTAATTTTTTTAACTGATCGTGCGAAGCTGGGCTGGGTCGCTAGTGTTACATAAAATTAAGTTTGACAGGGTTTTTCCCCCAAACCACCTTTACAGTGAAGGTAAAGGGTTTACCTTTATGGTCGATTTGTCTCAACAACCCATTAACAAGATGATTTACATCAAATCCATACTATTGACTGTTAAAGGTGGTGTCTCTGTCATCATGTATATTCCGAAGAAAATGCCAAAATTTCCTGAACCGACTGAGCTACAATTTTGCATAAAAGTAGTTAATGTATTTATGGCTTCCGAATAGGCTTGTAGTGAATTTCCTATGGAAAGTGAACTATTAGCATGACCCACACGGTGAAACTTAAGCCCTGGACCAACACAGAAGTTCCTAGGTTGACCCCCTGAACACGTTTTGGGGTGTCGTTCAAAATTATATATATATATGTGTGTGTGTGTATGCACTCTAGCGGTCACATTTTTTGTCTGATTTACTCCAAATTTGGTAGGGACGTTCCTTTATATAATCAGTTGGATAAGTTCGTTGGGCAAAACAATCGGAAAACTCTAAACCCCTTTTTTGGGGATTATTCTTTAAAATTTAGAGTTTTTGGGCCCAAAAAGGAGAAAAGCCCCGGACGTAAAACTAATGCATGTATTAAGATGGGAATTAGTGAAGCGAAAGTTTTAAGCCCTCTCTCGTCATTCTAGCATCAATATTTACCGAGTTATTAAAGAAAATGTATATCGGCTAAACACAGTACGTTGTCTTGTGGGGTTTTTAGATTAGAAAAGCATGTTATTCATTATTCGGTGTATTTGTTTCATCTACAGCAACCTCGCGCCTACTTTTAAACCTGACTGTACCTTCTCCTAACTTTATAATGTGCAAAATTGTATTCCTAACATTGCAGGTAAATTAAACCAGGAGCATCAGAACAGCCAAAAAAAATCAATGTTTTCAGATTTCAATGAAATTGGCATAAATTTATGTTTTTACACTGGGTTTGAGTTTTAAAAGTTTTGTATATGGAAATTCACTTCCCTCACGTCAGCGTGCTGCATGCAAACTCGTTCACATTTCAAAAATCCCTTAAGTCTCCACCCTACAGCTACTCAAAGTAACAATGTTATTGTTATGGACATTTACATTTATTTGATCAAATGATTATGTAATTCAAACACAATTTTCCAGTAGAAATAGTTAACCACAGAATCCAGCACACACAACTATGTAGCATTCCCCAGGTAAAGCTGGGAACTGCAGGTAGTAAATTTAAAAGAGCCTTTGCCTTGTTTATTATTTTAATCAGTTATTAGTGAACAAGTCACTTATAATAAGAACTCAGAATAAGCAAGTGAGTTTGTTTAGTATACATCCCTGGTCCTTTGATTTCCAGAGCTCACCTTACTGCATGCGAAAGGACTCGAGTGAGAAACTCACCGGCAACGCTCAGTTTGAGGGATATTCTCTGGACCTGATTCACGAGATTTCCAAAATCCTGGGCTTCAACTACACATTCCGGCTGGTGCCGGACGGGAAATATGGGAGTCTGAACCGGGAGACCAAGGAGTGGGATGGCATGATGAAGGAGTTGCTGGATCAGGTGAGTTATTGTGATTTATACATTCTAGAGGTCATCACTTACATCCATGTAAGTCACCAGAAGAAATGGGGACAAGTATATACATACATAACTACAACACACGGAATGCAACCAATCACTGTCTTCATGGATACAGCTCTAGAGCAATGGAAAAGAGACCAAGTAGCTACTTGGGAGCCAAAGTGTGGAACAAGATGCCAGAGGACCTGACAAGAAGTGAAAAACAACAGTTCTCAACGACTGAAATAATGGCTCCAATAAGACAGATTACACATTGGCAGAATCCTTTCACTGGAGGGAAGAAGAAACATGATATTCAGTAAATTGTATTTAAATTTTAAGTTCATGTGATACTATTCATAATCTTGAAGATTGCAAAAAATATATAAAATCTTGAAGGATTGAAAATAATGATTCTGATTCGGATTCTCTGCTTCAGAAATCAGAATCAGAAACTCATTATTATGACTTCTTAAAGAAAAATGTACTGCGTCATCTGTTTCTTTCATGTAGTAGAAGTTTATAATACTAGTTGCAGTATGAAGAACATACAAAAAATTGTAATCAATTTAAAAGCATAGTTAAATAATTCTGTTCAAAAGTTATTTTTCTCTTGAAGACATCATCTGCAACGTCACAAAACAGTTTTTAAAGACAAATCAGATATTATAATTTAAATATGTTTTGAAAACTTTTTTCAGTTAATCAGAATGTTTTTCCTTTCTGTACAGAATAACAGCACAACAGTTTCACACTCTATGAATCTTCCCGGAATAACTCTGGGATCATTATCAGGTCTAGTATTACAAACACAAATAAGTTTAATTACAACAAACAATAATGGGGATGATAATGAGTATAATTTTACTAAATTCACTCAAATCTTCTACTAACCAAAATAATGTTTTTTTCCCCCAGAGAGCAGATCTAGCGATTGCTGACCTGACGATAACATACGACAGAGAGCAAGCCGTTGACTTCACCATGCCTTTCATGAATCTTGGTAAGCTGCAAACAAGTTCTATTTGTAATCATTCTTTAAAGGGTGATGTTTTTGTGAAATCATAGCTTTGTGTTTTATGACAGTTAATCATAGCTCCTCATATACCGGGTGTCCCATAAAGGCCCCCAAAGAGGATAAAAAATCAAATGAATGTAGCAAACTAGATCTCTCTATGTTTAGTTAATCTAATTTTATGACCAGCAAAAGATGTATTAATTTTGTTATTTAAACTGCTAAGATTTGTTTCCTTACCAGAAATCAGGTACAAAGTGGGCAAATCCAACTTTCCCTTGATCAGACCTTTGAACAAAGACCATTTAAAGTGCAAGAAAGTAATTTTAAAACGTTTATTTTTGTCAAGGACTCCACTCACCTCTTGGCAAAAATAAAGAAGATGAAATTACTTTCTTGCACTTTAAAAGGTCTTTGTTCAAAGGTCTGATCAAGGGAAAGTTGGATTTTCCCACTCTGTATCTGATTTCTGGTAAGGAGGTGAATCTAGGCAGTTTAAATAACAAAATTAATGCATCTTCTACTGGCCATTACATTAGATTAAACAAACATAGAGAGGTCTAGTTTGCGGCATTCATTTGATTTTTTATCCTCTTTAAAATTATATGTAACTTGTTAGGGGTTGCTATTTAAAAATAAAAACTCCTCAGCAACTCCTATTTAGGGATGAGGGTTGAAACCCTTAACAACTTAAAAAAATACTTTGACTTATGCTAGTAACATTTACCAAATATTCTTTGAAAATGTACAGTCATTCAAAAATTAAGAGGGGGAGGGACCTTTATGGCTTACAGGCGTTCAAATAGCACAAATAGCTTTTAAAAAACAGAGTAAAAAGATTTGCCAATATATTTCCAATGATGAGTTTTTTTTTTCTTAATTTAAACTGAATAATACATTTATTATGTAAAATTGTTATGACTTGTTTCTAATTTAATGCATTGTATTTTTTATCACACCTGTTTAGTTCATGTACTATATGAAGTGTGTAATAACTTATTGTAGTTTATGCCATTAAAAGTGTACTTTTAATGTTTTTTGTACTTTAATGGATAAAGTTTTGATTAATGACCCTAACTAAAGAATCAGTCGACCTTAGTCAGTAACAAGACTACACATTTACACAAGGCATCTAACCTATTTTACACCCATCATTCATTCATATTCTCATTAAAATACACCTAAGTTGTGTCATTGTCTTACGTAGTGGTTAAGGTATTAAGTAATTGATTGATTGAATCCTTTCCAGGTATCAGCATCCTCTACCGAAAGCCCATCAAGCAGCCCCCGAACCTGTTCTCGTTCCTGTCCCCGCTGTCACTGGACGTCTGGATATACATGGCCACTGCCTACCTCGGCGTCTCTGTACTACTCTTCATTCTCGCCAGGTGAAAGAATCACAACCATCCAGTAATGATGGTTACCCAAACCCATGATCAGCACCAAAACCGTGGTTGCATGTGTGATGATCATTGTTTTTAACGTCTTGTTGGATTGACGTTATTATCTATTTATAGATTTCCAAAACCAGAAAAAACAATCAGTATAAACCACGCCTTTTTAGAAAAGGATATTTTTTAAAGGAAACACTTTAATAACACTAGCTTCCTGACTCCAGTTTGGCAACCCCTCAGCAGAGACAATATACAGGACACAAACACGAATTGGGTCAGAGATAAAAACTGGTATACATTCAGAAATTACTAGAATCATGTAGGACTAACGACTCTGAGGACAGGAATTCTCGTCGGTTATTACAGTTTGGGAAAACTAGGTCTTATGTCTCTAACATATTCGGCTAACCAACGTTAGTTTTACATCCCCATTCCAAAATCCCATTTAGACCCTTACTTTAAAACAGGAGTAATTGTCAGAGTGATTGGGTGTATATGGTTAGTCGTATTGATAATATAATTTTTACTTGTCTATAAGATAATTGGCTAATCGTATCCTTTGTTGTAGAATATTTCATTGAGAAAGATGTTAATTGAATTCTGTTATCATTATATGTGTTATTAACTTAAAATGTCAGAGTGTCCCAAAAACTGAACAACTTGGGAATACCATCTGTAATGTATGGACATATTTTTAGATAATTTAAAATATGACTAATAATTGTACTACAGTACTAATAAAGTTTATTTTCATGTTATTTTAAGATCAGTTGATTCCTTTGTGTTTGCTTTCATTTTTATACTTCAAAACATAATCTATAAGGTAAAAAAGCAGTTGCTATGAACTAAAATGACCCGATAGACAGGTTCCTCCAGTCCCCGGATCTCACAAAACATGGTTTATTTTTATCTGGGGCAAAGACCAAGTTAATAAGTCCAAAGACTCCAAAATTCTAGAATTAAGATTAATTTATGAATAACACCCTTCAGAAGTACTAATGATGAAATGCACCTTATGGTAGTGTGGCCAGAAAAAAAAAAACTGATTGAAAATCATTTTTCAACTATAGGAACAATTTTAAAGTTCCCTACCAGCAATAACACTTTAAAATGCAGTTGTCACTCTTAACTAAGTAAGTTTTTGTGTTATTAAAGTATGTACACTCCAACAATATAGGTCTGATTGTATGATACATTCTTTTAGTTTACTCTGAACTCTTATTCAAACTAAATAAGTTAAATATTTTCATTTCCAAAAATCAGTCAACCTGGTGTTCCCCATCTCAATTAATCCGAACATCAATCCAGCAATACCCGGAGAAGATCTTGAGCAAAATTATGTGGGTGAAGTCAAAGTATCTTCACCTCCAATGCTCCAATGTCAGCCCAGTTTTGAGGCTGACATTGGGTACAGCAAATGAAGTTGTCATTACATATGGTAAGTTTTTTGGCTGTCCATTATGACAAGCTTCCCTTTCACCTTTGGTCCCTCCATTTGCAGCAGTTGGAGACGGAAACTCAGGGTTTGGTCCCCAACCTGAGAATGTTGTCCCTGACTGTTGTACATGTCAGTTGAGTTGGCCAGTTGGAGGGCAGAGCGGGTCCGCCTGATTGAGCCTGATCACAGCTGTCACAGAAGCTCAGGAGTTGGCCAGTTGGCCCTCTGAAAGGTCAATTTGGCTGCCTGACCGATCCCACCCCTTCCTTTCCTGCTAGATCCTATCCTTCCGGTAACCTGTGCAACCCGCTTGTGGAAGACGTGCCTAGCAGCTAATGCTGGGGTTTCCTAATCCAGCAATAACAACTAACAACAACAGCTCAGTGCAATGTTTATTCTAGGTTTACACCCTACGAATGGCAGAACCCTCACCCCTGCAATCCCAATCCGGACCACCTGGAGAACCACTTTAGTCTCCCCAACTGCCTCTGGTTTGCCATTGGCTCACTGATGCAGCAGAGCTGTGACTTTTTGCCCAAGTAAGCAAAAAACTCACAAGCGCCACCCCGATCTCTGCTGAGCCACAGTTAACAGTACGGAAAGGAGAAGTCTTTTAACAGAGTGGTAATTTGAGAGAAAACAGCACCAAAACCGTGGTTAGAGGCATCTGCACCAAATTTGTTGATCGGTATCATCGAGCCACAATTTATTTGCCACTTGTTTTGATGTTCTCTGTTGTTTTGATACTGCCAAACTTTAAAAAGTTAAAAACTGTATCTGAATTCTTAACTGTTTCATACTGTTTGCAACGTGGCTAGCAGAGACAGGGCTGGGAGTGTTGTCGTAGAGTCGAGTAGTGATTTGTGCATGTCTGTGGTTGTGCAGGTTCAGTCCGTATGAATGGGACAACCCGCACCCGTGCAATGACCAACCCGATGTTTTGGAAAACCAATTCTCCCTCCTCAACTCTCTCTGGTTCACGATCGGTTCGCTCATGCAGCAAGGCTCGGATATTGCTCCCAAGTGAGTCGATAAATGTTAAGGTAAATTTAGCAGAACAATGCAGTAGTGAAAATACAGTAGTTCAATTAATATACATATTTTAAAATCTTATAGTATGGATATTTTAATTACTCTATTTGAACTTGGAATTCAAATTTGTCTTCTATTATATAATTTTTTCGCATGTGATTAAAAGACTAATTGCAATTTTAAGAAAGTGAAAATGATTAGCGTACATCAACTGTCCTTTGGTTAAGTTCCTTACAATATTCCTTGTTAATACGAACAACGCAATGCAAAAGACCCTTTCCAAACAGTAGTTTTTTATGATGGGGAACTGATTAAATAATCAAGTAAGTATAGTTCAAAAAAAGCATGCTGCTTTTACATGTTTCAAATTTATACGCATGTTGATGTGTGGTAGTGTTTGGCTAATTAATTATAACTTAGAAAGAACACTAATCATAGACTACAATATGAATTTTTATCATTTTTATAGTTCGTTCATCACTAGTCCTAACTATAATGGTTCCACAGATAGAAAATTCAGTTCAAATAATACATAAATATTGAAAAACAAAAAAATAAAAAATGTCTTGTGTCAAATTGTGTTTGTTATAATGATTTGAATACATCGTGTAAATTATGTACTGTGCATTGTGAACCTTTTATAGAAAAAATACATTGATCCAACATACATTTTTAACAAAATATTAATAATTATGGAATTTTAAAAACTTGTATTTTTTTTTGTAACACCAACAATTAAGAACGAGATAGTAAACTTGATGAAATATATAATCAATTAATTAATAAAAAAATAAAAAATAAAAAATACAAAATCAGCCAAGATGAATATATAAACTGTAAAAAGTATATATCCTATTGCAGCTATTTGTTAGTTTATTGAGAAAAAAATAATGTTCGGTATAATTACAAGCACTATTTAGAAAAACTTTGTTCTGAAATGTGTTACTTAAATATATCCTTCAATATTTTTTTTACAAATCAAAATTCTTAATTTGCACATTTACTACCTTTTTAATTCAAAATTTAATAAAATTTCCCACATTTATTATTGGTTTGTCCAGTAATCATAAGAATTATTAACTTTAACAGAATTAAAGGATTTAATGTTTTTGACTCCAACATTAGAATAGGGTTTGATTTAATTTTAAACTTAATTGCAAAATTTTGTACTTTAAATTTGTTTTCAAATCTATAGAAATCACTAATTAAAGCACCCACTTAAAGCCATATGAATAATGTCCATTATTTTGCAATATTTCTAACTGTAAAATCCTCTATTATTATGTTTTTTTAAAGGATTAACACCTTTTTCAAACCACTAAAGTTTGTCCATTGATGTGTAGGGCCATGCAGTGTAGTCGATAATTTCGCTGGCGTCACCCTCCGTCGAACTGAACTCACTGACACTAATAGTGACAGACTTAAAACAGCTGAAGATACCGATGTGGCGAAAGCATGCTTCTGCGACCATCAGTGTTAGTGAGTGCAGATTGACGTAGGAAAATTCCAGTGCAGTCACTAAAGTTTACCATTTTCACTTAACTCCTTTTAGGAACTAGTCTTCTGTATAGTACAAATAATATCACCTCACTTAATTAGTGTTTGAACTGGATATCTCATGATTCTTAACTCCGCCATTGTCGCAGAGCCGTGTCCACCCGTATGGTGGCGGGTATGTGGTGGTTCTTCACGCTGATCATGATCTCCTCCTACACGGCCAATCTGGCTGCCTTCCTCACCGTCGAGAGGATGGACTCGCCCATCGAGAGTGCTGAGGACTTGGCCAAACAGACCAAGATCAAGTACGGGGCCCTGAGAGGAGGCTCTACAGCGGCGTTCTTCAGGGTAAGTTTGTACGAGTACGATGGATTTGTTACAGTTCGGATAGAAAATCTGATAAAGCCATCCTTCAAAAATTTGTATTGCAACAGCAGTCTAAATTATAACTGTAACAAAATCTATAACATAAAAAAATCCTTTAAACGTAGAAATTTGTTTGTATCACACACAACACTAACCCATAAGATGAAAAACAGGTTCAAGGATTTAGTGAACGATTAATAAAAAGAATGCTCTTGCATAAATACAGAAATCATAGCTGGATAAATACAATTTCTATGCAATTTCTTGAATCGTTTTTCATACTATAAAATACCAATGACCCAAAACTCTATTATTTAAATTTTGAAGACTTTTTCGTGAAAACACACCGGTTGTCTAGGATCAATCAAGATATCAGACAAGGACATATTAATATTAAAACTTCCACTCCACAAAAGTTGAGGAACAAATTAATATAATGTACGAGTGAGGTCGCACAATGTTACTGATTGTGCTTCACATTCAGGAGATCCCAGCTTCAAATCCTGGACCAACCATTCTGAGTTGAATTTTTAGTTTCTCCTTTTACTTAGGCAGATGCCTAGGATCCTCAAAGGGCTGGCCCTGCCAGGTTAGGAGGTAGAAATGATTCTGTTGTCATAACCTTACCTGGAAAACAAGTCCCTAAACGAATTAAACTTTTTTGAAATACTTGTATTTTTTATGTTAAACAGTACTGACTTTAACATAGTTCATTCCATTAATTTATAAGTTAATTACATTCACAAACATTTCAGTATTTTAATCCAACTGGTATCTTTCACTCAACTAAACAAAGAGGATATATAATAGTACCTGCGTGAAGGACTTAAAGAGACTTTGCCCCTACAAATATTTAATCGTTTCAGGACTCAAACTTCTCGACTTACCAGCGCATGTGGTCGTTCATGGAGTCAGCTCGTCCGAGCGTGTTCACCTCGTCAAATCTCGAGGGAGTGGAACGAGTCATCAAGGGGAAGGGCAGCTACGCCTTCCTCATGGAGTCTACCAGCATCGAGTACGTGATAGAGAGGAACTGCGACCTGACCCAGGTGGGAGGCCTGTTGGACTCCAAGGGCTATGGGATCGCCATGCCGCCCAGTGAGTAGTTCTCGTGTGTTATTATTTTGTAGGTTAAGAATGTAAATAAACGTTGGCGCTGGACAATATTTTGAAAGGTGAACTGTGAAATCCAAGGTAATGTAGTGAAGGTCATGTCAACTTCCAGATCCTAATATTTAATACAAAAGCAGATATTGTGTCATACTGATATCTCAGGAACCCAAGGTAATGTAGTGAAGGTCATGTCAACTTCCAGATCCTAATATTTAATACAAAAGCAGATATTGTGTCATACTGATATCTCAGGAACCCAAGGTAATGTAGTGAAGGTCATGTCAACTTCCAGATCCTAATATTTAATACAAAAGCAGATATTGTGTCACGCTGATATCTCAGGAACCCAAGGTAATGTAGTGAAGGTCATGTCAACTTCCAGATCCTAATATTTAATACAAAAGCAGATTTTGTGTCACGCTGATATCTCAGGAACCACTGGACCGATTTTTATGATTGAAGAATCTAAGGAAAGTTCTCAATACAAGCACAAAACTTAAAATTAAAAGTTTGACTGCAGGCTGTTACTAGTTTTGTGTTACACACTCCTGGGATCAGAGATTCCGAAACGGAGGAGAATTATACTTTCGTTGCCTATCAATAAAATAGTTGCAGTTTTTACAGTTATCAACCAAACACAGAACATTTCAACAAGCAATTTTCATACGACAAACATAATTAATGTTGTTCAAATACAGTCTGGATTTATGAGTTTTTTCCTATATTTGGGCCTGTTAAAAAGTGTCATTAGGTTATATTTTGCACATAAAAGGGCAGCAACAGCAGCATCAACAGGTTTTCCCACTTCGCCACAGTCTACATGGACTCACCAATGTGGGGGGGGGGGGCAGTACTGATCTGTATTACGTAGTTGGTCCATTCCTGTCGCACAACGTATCCAAAAAGGTTGCTTTTCAAGTGGTCCAACTAAAGTAATGTTCTGCTATGGAATAAAAACCAATCACACCAACAAAAAAAACCTAGGTACCCTTACTAACATAAGAACATGAACAAATGCACAATTTAATTCACAAACTTAATTATGCAGTTATGTGAGATGTGTGTTCCTTTTGCAGTATTCTCTGCATGGGTATTGCCAACTACTTACTCTTTTCAACAGCTTCATTAAAATATACTAGTTGTCCTGTTGCTCGAATCCGAGCAAATCTGTAGCCAACGAAAGGTTACTTCAGTTGTGAACAAACGTAAAAAAAAATCTTATATAAAAACGGATGATAACAATGTTCTTTACGCCGTCGTGATAACAACGTAGTTTAGACTTCCGCCATCGCATAGCGCCAATGTTCCGAAAATTCAGCCCTTTACACTGTATTTAGGTGATGCCCTTTCTTAAAATTCTGAGGTGTATTGGCAGATCTACATAAAATACCTTTAATTTGACACCTAAACGTTAAAATCCGTCTAGCTGTTATCGAGTTATGACTGTGAAGAAAAACCCCCTTGCGTATTAATATATAGATTATTCTCAACAACTTTGCTACATGTTTCAATGTTTCTTTTTCCGTCCAATGTAACTGTTGATGGTAGTTTTATTTTTATTTGCATTATTTGCCTTTTAGATTCACCATACAGAACTGCAATCAGTGGGGCAATACTGAAACTGCAAGAGGAAGGAAAACTACACATTTTAAAAACTCGCTGGTGGAAAGAAAAACGAGGTGGTGGATCATGCAGGGTAAGTAGGTTTACTTTAAAATTATGGAATATGCTAATAATTAATAATTAAATCAGTTTTTCTTTTTGTTCTTTACTAAATAGCGTAATCATTTGTATATTAAAAGAGTGGTACAATTGGAGTGTCCTACCATAAGAAACACCATAAGTTGATGAGTCATTCGTATAACCCTCAAGGGGTCTGAGACCAGAAGCATGTAGCATCTCTCTCATGTCCTGAATTCTTGCCATAGCAAAAGATTGAGTACAGTTTAACGGCTCACCCCTGGCTTTGCTAGAGATGTTCCACGCACAGTCAGTCACTAGACTGATACACAGTGCAGTACATAGTGGCCACAGCTAACTACCCAAGTTGACACCTGTATCAGGCACCTCACTAGCCTGTTTCAGCTTTCAACTATCCAGACCACTAGTACTTCATATTAGTTTCAGCCTCCATTCAACAAACGAAAAGCTTGAGACATCCTATATATTAATACTGTATGCGGTTGAAACGCTAAATCCTATATTAATACTGTACACGGTTGGAACGCTACGTTCTCAGTGACTATTGGACCGATATAAAGGATTTATGATTCAAATTAAAGGGGATAATGCGTATATTTGCTGAATTTCCTCAGAATTCACGTTCGTTCTACGGGCTACGCACAAAGCCCTTTCAATGTTGCAATGTTAATCTTATGGTTGAACATTAATCATTGAAATTAAGCATTTGACAACAAATTTGCTAAAGGTAACAAAACATAAATCAGAAGCAAGATAAGCTGGTTTAAGCTAACTTCTGGAATGACATCACAATTTAAACTGCTCAAATTCGAGCAGCTGGATTTGCTAAATCTTGTTGTTTTAAACTTTTTCAGTTATTTCGTAAAACAAGCATTATTGTTTGAAAATCGCTGATTAAAAACCATGTTAGCAAATTTCCTAGGGAAAGTGAGCTATTAGCATGACCGAAACTTAAGCCCGAGCCCACAATAGAAGTTCCTAACATGACCCTCTGAAAACGATTTGGGGGGTCGATTTCAAAATTTTGTTTTTGCACTTTAGTGGCCACATTTTTGTCCAATTTACTTCAAACTCAGTAGGGGTATCCTATAAACAGTTGGACGAGTTCATTGTGCAAAACAATCAGAAAACTCCAACCCGCTCTTTTGGGGATTTTAATTTTTCAAATTTGGAGGTTTTTGTGCAAAAACTGAGCAGAAAAGCCCCAGATTAAAGTCAAAACTTATAACACGATAGAATGTAAAAAGCCAACAATTTATAGCCCCCCCTCAACATTCTAGTACAAATCTTTACTTAGTTATTAAAGAAAATGTAAATTGACTATACACAGTACGTTGTCTTATGGGGGTTTTATATTGGAAAAGGCTGTTTTTCTTTCTTAATGTACACCAACTTTTGATCCTGACGGAACGTCCTCCTAACCTTATAATGCGTCCTCCATCCCAATATTGCATTTAAATAGAACCAGGAGCAACTGCAAAAGAAATGCACAATTGTTTGTTTGAACGTGGTATTTAATTTTTTTAGTTTTAACGCAGAAATCCGCTTCCCCCATGTCAGTGAACTGTATGCAAACTTGTTTATTTGCCTGTTGCAGGATGACACGACCAAGAGCAGCAGTGCGGCCAACGAACTGGGCCTGGCCAACGTGGGAGGGGTGTTCGTCGTGCTGATGGGGGGGATGGGCGTCGCGTGCGTCATCGCCGTCTGCGAGTTTGTCTGGAAGTCGCGCAAGGTCGCAGTGGAGGAGCGGGTGAGCAGTCCCCTTACTTGACCCCTAACCCCCGACCTCGGGGATACTCCCAACTAACTTGCGAGCTTGTAAGGCGAGTCTGGGGTTATAGTTGTTTTAAGAGCGTTTTGTACATTTTAGCTAAAGTGTTCTGTTTTACATTTTAGACTCATCCCACCCCCAAAAGCTGTAGGTAGTTTGGACCTGAAGGTCTGACTCCTAAGGAGCTGTTGTACATTACAAGGGAGGAGTTTAGATCCCCTCTTTCATTTCACCCCCGTATATATTAGGAGCCTTGTATCAAAAGTGTTAGTATATGATACTCCTTAATTCCTCAGAAAATAAATTGTGACTTTTTAAATAGTAAATGAACACTTTGAATTTACCTCTAACGTAAATTTTTAAGGGGTAACCAAATTTTAAAGTGGTGTTATATTTTATCCATACAAATATTAGTATTAATTTCTTAATTGATTAGGTTTTATTACTATGAGGACAAATAATTAAATTTTCATCAATAAACAACAATGATGCAATGACGACTAATTTTAATTTTCCACATCTTGTAAATATTTGTATATTATAAAAACAAAAATAACTTTTAAAATAAATGTTTTACAATCGTAAATTTTATTGTCTTTATAATTATTAAGATATTCGCTGTAAATACTTGTAAATACTGTAAAACATCCATTTCTAATGTCATTATTGTTAAGTCGATATGTTTAATATTTAATGTTAAATAGGTACTTGAACTGTCAAGTAAATATGTTTATTTACATTTTTATATCATTGCAAAATATAAAAAGTTGTAATTTATATTCATTGCATTTTTATATATTTTACGACCAAGCTCAATAGACAATAATAATTTGCTTGTGGTGAATTTTAAACAGTTAAGTATAGCAAATGAAACTTTTATGTTGAACATTTAGTATTCAATGGTGATGCAGTTTGTACTACAAACATAAACAACGATGCTTACATGATTGTTTATATTTTTAAAGATTGGTCAAAATCCAGTACTTTTTATATATTACAACCACAACAATCATAATAAATATATTTATTCCTTCAAATTTCTTTCACATAGATAGAATTTGGGAAAAATAATATATTAATTTATTACCTCTAAGTCAAGATTGATCTCAAGTTGGTTGAATATATTGCTCAAATATTCAGTGCTCAGTTAGTTTTTCTCTGTGATGATTTGATATTATATTATATTTAATTTTAACATGTTGGCTACTGAAGGTCCGGAATTCGGGTCGCCGAGAGTTCCCAGCAGACCAAACCTAATACACAAAACACTCACCAGAGACCAAGTCATTGTGACCAATTGTAACCCAGAGACCGAAATTCTTTTTCCGTATTTTTATATGTTTTGAAGTAGAAT
Organism: Allygus modestus; assembly: GCA_963675035.1. Classification (NCBI taxonomy): domain Eukaryota; kingdom Metazoa; phylum Arthropoda; class Insecta; order Hemiptera; family Cicadellidae; genus Allygus; species Allygus modestus. The sequence goes on from OY776116.1 coordinate 16,114,365, forward strand.
AATATGTTTTATTTACTCATAAAAGTAGCAATAAAATATTATTTCAGTGCTATTTTAGCATTTCTATTGCGTCATATATGTGTGACGTCGGTCTATAGTAAAATTGTATATGATATTTTTTGCGATAGACCAACAAACGTCGGCCCAAAAAAAAAAACGCACAAACGTCAAACGACAAACGTCAGTGTTTGTGTCGTCGTTTGTGTCTCACAAACGTGACGTGAGCTTTCAAACTTTGGATGACTGGAAAATAAAATAAAAGACCTTTTTTTACATTTATTTTATTGAGAAAAAACAGAAATCTGTTTTAAAACAAAATTATAAAATTTATATCAGGCAACCAAATATGGATGGCCAACTTTAAAAATCTGTAAAAAAAATTAAGGTCGTACCCCGAGACCGAGCGACACGCATACGTGTCACACATTCCTATAGACCGATATACAGGCTTCAGATCGATATAGTGTACCGTACAGACGTGGCAATTCATTTAACTGAACGGTGACATGTTTAAGTGTCGTCGGTCCACTGAATTTGGCCTGAGGAACACGTATATGTGACACTGGTCTGTTTTAAGGTTTTTTTTACATTTCGTCACATATACGTGACAATTGGTAGTCAACATGTTAAATCAAGTAAAGAAATTATGTTATTTTATTTCTTAGAGGTTTTGTTAACATATTATTTTAATACTGCAATCCTAACATCAGGGAGTAAATTATTGAATACTTTCTAATATTTTTAACTATGATATATTTGTCTGCCTACCAGAGCAGTTAAAATTTGTGGGCATTTAATCAGTTTTCTTCCATAAGGAACAGATATAAATATCATTATATACCGTGTATATTAATCAAAATAAGCGAGAAATAAAATAAAATAACTAGTTATTAAGCACAGTATACTTATATGGTATTAATATACTTTTATGTTAGTGCAAGTGGCTCACAGTGAAAACTACTATTGCTGGGTTTTCAGTGTCACATTCAATTTATCCCTCTAATATTATTGAAACAAGAGAATAATTTGAAGACAACAAATTTGGCTTCACGTGAATGTCTCCCAACTACAGTTCAACCCCTTGAAACCAATCCTCTTGCGACCGACAATCAGGACGGACAAAAAAAGATCGATTCAAATGGATCTTAATAAACAAATATTTTAATGCAATTTGTTAATAAAACCCTACACAGGAATAACTAAAAGTATACAGAAAAGGTGAATAATACTCATTAATTGACAACTTCGATCTCCTTTCTCCACAGTTATACGCGACTGTAGGGTAAGTTAAAGAAAAAACATACTTTAAAAACCACACTTATGGTTTTATTTATGTACTAGCTGTTATTAGCCTGTCAAAAATGAGGGGCTTAAAACTAATGAAATATTGTTCATTATTAATTAAATAAATTTGGTGCCTTCAAAATTTGTCTTTAAAAATCTGAATTTAAACACTAATTTTGATGCATGTATTCCGCGACTCAAAGTTTAAAGTTGATATTGTAACAAAGTCCTAACATATTGCATACTTAAATATTCATTAAAATATGTTGAAACTCCAGGCGCAATTGGTATTAATATATAAAATCTTAATATGTAAAGAACCGTTAATTTCCAAAAAATTGTCGAGTACAGGAACGGAAATTAGGCAATTCATGGAAAAGGGTGGTTAAACTAAACTGAAGTCAAATCTGGGGCGGTTAAAGTGAGCTCTACCTTTAGTTGGGCAGGGCCCGCTCAAACGAGGCGGTTAAGGGGGTCGGTTACAAGGGGGCCTTTGGTAGAAATAAATAATCACTGGGGCAAGAGTTGGCTTATAAAATTAAGAATAAATTACTATCATTGTTTATTGTTAGTATAATTATTTTGATAAGTTATGTGAAATACATATTTATAAGAATGAAGACTGTGTGAGTGTATTTCGGCTTTTGTTTGTGCCGACTGGAAATTTACCAGGAGGTAAGAACACCGTCTCCTACATACCTAGTAGACATAGTCCTTAGAAGTCGTTCTTTTAGAATTTTCATGGTTGTCAAATTTTAATAAGAGTGAACTTTTCAAATGTTACATAAAAATTGTGATTAATTTTACATTTATTACTACTGATTTTATAGAAAAATGTCAGTATTTATTGTTATTCTCTAGCCTGAGATGAGAAATTTTTGTTTATAAATAAATTTTCCTATGGTGACTTTATTAATACATTCTATCAAGTAACGAAAAACATTTATTTTAAATCTGACTTTTTAAGAGTTTTGTCATTCGCAGCATGCAGTAGGATAGGACTGATAAGAAAATCAAGCAAATTAAAAATTTATAATAATTAAGATTGTCAGCATTGTGTTTACAAAATATAAAAAAATCAAGGGACAGTCAGAATAAAGTTTATTTTGGAAGTTAAAATATATATTGCAAGTTAATCTTGCATGGTTTAAAGTTAACATATGTCTCGCAAGCATGACAAAGGAATTGATTTATAACTACAATATTATATATTAACTAGATTTTTTAAACTTTGAAATTAACAGAAAATCACCAAATCTGCCATGCTTCACTGCACATTTGTTGTAATCAGAAAATAGGAATTGTATTGCACTTTTCTTATAAACAAATAAATAGGTATTAAATTTGAAATATAATTTTCTTTGTCCTCGTTATGTCATTTGTTTTGCTTTAGAACTATCCGCTAAAATGTTACAATAACATAATATTTATAGGATATTTATACCAATTAAAGTTTTATCATTCTCTTTGGAGGGAAATACAAATCACGGCTACGAACGTAAAATCGTCTTAATGGCAAACATTGTAGAATGCTGTCTTGATGGCAAACATTGTAGAATGCTGTCTTGATGGCAAACATTGTAGAATGTTGTCTTGATGGCAAACATTGTACAATGTTGTCTTGATGGCAAACATTGTAGAATGTTGTCTTGATGGCAAACATTGTAGAATGTTGTCTTGATGGGAAACATTGTAGAATGTTGTCTTGATGGCAAACATTGTAGAATGCTGTCTTGATGGCAAACATTGTAGAATGTTGTTTTGATGGCAAACATTGTAGAATGCTGTCTTGATGGCAAACATTGTAGAATGTTGTCTTGATGGCAAACATTGTAGAATGCTGTCTTGATGGCAAACATTGTAGAATGTTGTCTTGATGGCAAACATTGTAGAATGTTGTCTTTATGGCAAACATTGTAGAATGTGTTCTTATTCATAATTTGCCTCCTCGGAGAGCTTCCACTTTTCAAAGAGGGTCCTTGATGTACCTACTTGCTATCAAAATAAACCGCTACTGTATTGGGAGTTAAACCTGAGAAAAATCGGGATCAGCTAGTTCACTAAACCCCATCATATGATATCTTATAGTAATGGTGAACAACTTTTGTGATTAGCTATATGTCAGAGTTTTAATCAATAAAACTTTTAATTTATGTTTTGCTTATACAAATAAATTTGTGGGGTTGAGGGTAAAAGGAATTTTTCTCCATGAAAAAACTATTTATTACTTATTCCTTTTATTTATTTTTTAAATATTTTTCACAATGAAACAAGCAGAGTTTTAAAATATATTTTTATAATTATAATATTTGTAAATAAAAGCATAAATTAAGCATAAAAAGATAGCTGTTAGCAATATAACTTAATTTTATACTTTTGCCTGTTTTTACACAACCACTTGCACTTTTAGCACATAGTTTTCACAAAAATATCTCTTTAGTGTGTGTCTTGCAATATATTCAAAGTTTTAAGGCACCCATTTAATTTAATCTGTTCCCATAAATGTATCTTAAGTGTATACCTACTTTATTGTTATTTGTTCATGAGGTATTTTATAATGGGTAAATTTGCAACTAAGGAGGGTAAAAATCATTCAACAATTTGTGTTTTGTCACATTAAGTTATCACTGCCTTCGTAGAAATAATATGGAAATATTTCCCTTTGTATGACAGCCATTTTACTGAAATCCTTTAAGCTATTGACAAAGGTAATCACTCAAAATTATATACATTCTTATATGACAAGCTTCAGCAATACATAGGTGCTGAAGTATTGTCATAAATTGAAGTGTTTCTGACCTGTTTGTTTTAAATACTTATTTGATTAAAACTATATCATTATTTATTTTATAACAATAATGTTTAGCATCGTTACTGTTATTAAAAAACACAGCATCCTTATTTTTTGTTTTTTAACATGCTTAAGTGTTTTAAGACAACCATTTGAATTTAACTGAAATTGGAAAACAATAGTTTAACTATTTCAATATTTTAATTATCATCATCCAAGAACTTAAAGAAAAGAATTATCAATCAACATAATGTTTTCACAGTGATCAGTGATGGAAAATGTCTACGATAATTTCTTAAATAGCATACACTCCCCATCATGAATAATGAATTTTAAACAACATAATGTAAGTAAAATTTAAGTTTGTACAGGAACATGTGCGGACGGTTCACTTGTGAAGAGAACCAAAGTACAATACTTAAAAATCAAGAAAATGGGTTTATTTGAGAAATTACATATTTATTGATATAGTAAATGTTAAATTGCATTAATGCAGTATTTTTATGTTACAGACTTCTTTATGCTCTGAAATGGCTACTGAGCTCAGATACGCGTTCTGTTGCCACGGCTCCACTCGCCCCGCTCGTAAGAAGCCCCCGCTCGGGCCCCCTGCCGCCGAGCCCCCCCGGTTCATGCCCCTCGGCCCCTACCCCCAGTACGGCTTCATCAGCAAGGAACCCCTCGCCTGAGGGTTGCCTTCCGGCAGTGCGCCTATGCAGGAGTACTCCTTCTAAAGTTGTCAAGAATGGTCGAGCCAAGATAAATAGCAAATGGTCAAGAAACTTTTAAAAATACTCTCTCCCAATCCCTAAAGAAACTTCTTTTTCATTCCCAACGGTCTTCTTCTGAACAAAAAAGAAAAGCTCTGACTCAACTTGTTGTATCGGTCTACCAACTATGATAGTGGACAAGAGAGTTGACAGTTGAGGGCGTGGCTTGCAGGGCTATCAACCAAAACCAGCCAATAGTAGACGTGCTGCATTACCAAAATTCCACACCAGCTGATTGGAATAACATTAGAGTGATATTTGTCTATGGCAAAATGGCAACAGTGACAGCGTACAACCATGCTACTGGCTGCAGCCCAACCGTCAACTCTCTTGTCTGCTATTATAAGAATGAGTAAGTACTGATTGCAGCTAAGGAATTCTCTTTTCTGAAAAAATAGCCCCCCCCCCCCACCTGTTCAAAGTAACTATTGTGTTTTCCAACTCCTGTCCATTTGCCGTTTTGACCTAGTGGCTGGCTCCCATTGAAACCCATGATACTGTATAACCTCTGTATTAGTACAGAGTGTACATTGGAATGCACGTGATAAGCTGGGATCAAAGATTATTCGACTTTTATAGCACACTGTCTGCCACTTCTTCCATAAGTGTATATAGTGTTTTGTACAAGTAAAAACCAGTAATAATAATTATTACAAATGATGGAAATTTGTTATCTGTCAACAGTATTATTTTTCTTTATTTTCATTATTTTTCTTTATTTTCTTTATAGTTACGAGGTAACATTGTAACTCGTGGTAACCAATGTGGTTATTTTAGCCGTTTTTGGATGAGTTTTCGTTTGGCTGTAGAAATATTTTGAGTTTAGTAAGTTATTTCCCAATAGCTAAACGCAAAACTGCATCATCTGGTTTACCATATGCAAAACAACATTTTTTCCAATTTTAAAGAATACCATTTTACCCCTATTTCCAACACCCTTGAAGACAGATAATAATATATCCAGCTATACTGAGTTCATTCACTTTTTGTTCAAGATTCGAGTGTCATATAATGAAATATGACAATGCCAAAAAACAGTATTATTAGAATGTAAGTATTTACCAACATTTTGGTGATGATAGATATATGATATTTTTAAATGATCTCTCTTTATAAATGTAGGTGAAAACACCTTTTTGTTACACTATTGTATATTTAATTACTTGTAAATCGTGAATTTCGTCATTGAATCGTGAAAGTAGTAGGTCTAATCTTTTTTTACTGCCGGAAGCAAGATTATTTTATTGAATCAGAGTAATACCTAAACTTATGAATACTTCTAGACATACATAAAAATGAACCTCATAACAACAATTTATATTTTTAATAACAATAAAAAATTAAATAATTATAACAGTGCTTGAATAATAAAGAAGATATATACTTTATATATGTGATTTTCAGCCAAGAATATTGATTAAGTATTTGATTTTCAGCCAAGAATATTAGTTGAGTATTTCTACAACTTTCCTTTCTTTAAGAGTATAATTTACCAAAACCCAAGGTTTACTTAAAAAACATTCATATACTTCAAAATTATTTCACCAAATAAACGTGAAAACATTCTTATTTCAGTGCTACACAAAATCCAGATTGGCAATCACAAACTAAAATGTAAAATTTTATATTTATTAACACGTAAATAACAATAATGTTCAGAAATTTTTTACTCTTAAAAAACTCATTTTAAAACAGTCAAAAAGGTTCATTTTTATAACAAGTCAAGGTAAACTTCTTAGTGTGTTGTTATATTTAAATAATGGTTTTACTAACTTTATAAGTATGTGTACATAGAATTTTTCACCTTTCATACAGCATAAAGCTTAGTTGTGAACTGTCCAAAGATTTATATACACTTTTTATAATGATGATAACACCTGTAAATAATGTAAATAATTCAATTAAAGCAATTTATGTTTATTGCAGAGTTATTTTATTCACCTACAACATTTATTATTGTTGTGTTAGAAAATATGTATGGAACATATTTGAAAAAGAAAAGCGAGACCATTCACTGAACTTGGTGATGTTTTTGCTGGGCATTCTCAATATTTTTCTGCTGAACAAATGAAAAACAGTTTATTAAACTTGTGGTGTTTACCTGATTGTTTACCTGATGTCAACCTCAACCTAAAACTAGACCTCAGAACCTAAGTACGAAATTTAAGAAATTTGGTTAAATGACGTAAAAGACTATATATTTGTTGAATCATTATTTGTTTTTAAAATCATAAATTATACAAATGGCAGGATTTATAGGTTACTAAGATGTTCAGACTGCCGAAAATTTCTCAAATCAATTTAATTTTTCCCATACTAGACTAAGAACTATGCTAATTTATTTTTCGTCATACTGCTTCAAAAACAGCTGTTTTCAACACATGCATTGAGATGCTAAAGTTGTTATTTTTACTCCTAGGATCAACAGCTGATGACCTCGACCGAAAAGTTTCATTTTGATGATGGTTTTCGTCCTAGGACTAAAAACATCATTGGACGGCACTTTTTGGTCTAGGTCTAGGTTGAACAAATTTCTCAACTTGTCAACAATGAAAACTTGTGTAGCAGCTGTTTGTTCAGAGTAGCAATAAGATCAATATGGAAGCAAACTTGTTATGGTAAAAGAGTAAACAAAATTGATTTTTTTTAGAAATTGTTATATTAATATTGTTTGCAGTATGATGAAAAATATAGTTCATCACTAGGACCAAAAGTGGCTTTTCAATCCTAGCTCATTTTCCAGCCTCAGCTCTGTATCTGCCTTTAAACTTGAGATCGGATCGAAAAGCATCACTTTTGGTCCTAATGATGAAATATACTATTTCACAACTCTTAAAAATTTAAAGGGCTGAAATCAACGATTTTCTCTATACTGAGGTTGAGCCTTGGCGTAATTCACTGCAGGAAAACACTTCTGATTCTCTCTTTTTATCTGTTCTTCCTCCTTCTTGTTGGTTCATCGACCTGAGTATCTATCCTTAGCGACTAGAAGCACTGATCACTCCTATAGTATGACCAATGAATACGCAAACACTAAGGACAGGTCTTATGGGCAAAATGCAGCTAAAAGTTTCACCATTTTTCTGTAGTTCTGCACTTCAATGAGAGATCACGTGCACTTCAATGAGAGATCATGTGCACTTCAATGAGAGATCACGTGCACTTCAATGAGAGATCACGTGCACTTCAATGAGAGATCACGTGCACTTCAATGAGAGATAGTGTGCAAGATACAAGAGCCAAGAGCCGAGCTAGCAGAGCAGCTGATGCTAACGCTATATTTTGTTTGAGTGCAGAACTTAGACTACACTGCTTCAATCGTAGGGGTGGGCGAGTACTCGAGTTTTCGAGTCCCTGTCGAGTATTTTCTAATACTCGAAGACCGAGCGAGTATTAGAGACTACTCGAAAATTTGAGTCAAGTAGTTGACTACTCCCGCTGTTTACCCTAAATAGTTGGAAAATGCGTACTTACCCCCGCCGTTTACCGACGTTTATGCCGCTAACCAATGTTTAACAAAATATGTGACTGAAATGAAGAGAAATAATCTTAAAATGTATTTTTAGCTCATGTGAAAGGAGACATTGACAGGTAGGTTATTTATGGATACCTGTGAGTTAAGATAAGTAAGAGAAGGGCACAGGGAGTGTTTGGGTCGGGGTCAAAAAATCACTTTCTTGTTAAAATGTTCTGGTTTTGATAAACTAACCCGAAATTTTTGTATGAATATATATTTGTAATACTTGTCTTTTGTTTGTTATAGTTGTTGAAAACAGTATAGCCTATAAATATATTTTTTCATTTAAATCATTATTAATTTATGGTAAAATAAAGGTTAAAATAAAATAATAACATTAATAATTCAATAAAATGTTATGTTTATAGTTAAAGTTTAATTTCAATACACAAAAATTAGTTTTTTACTTTTTAAAGAACTACTCGACTCGACTCGATACTCGAGTAGTTTGGTTCAATACTCAACTCGATTTAAAAAAACACTGATCGCTCACCCCTACTTCATGTCAAACAAAGTTCAACAATATACCTGATCTTATTAGTGTTTATTTAATCATTGATACGTCATAAATGATAAAGTACAAGTCAAATTTGGCCATACGTTTAATAACAGCCAGGGCCGGCACAAATACTTAACTATCTAGTGAAAGGTCACATTCACTGCTCCCCCCCTGGCCACGCCTTGCACAATCGAAACACCAAGTCAACACAAACTGATTAATGTCGTAACCAACGTACACCTCCAAGTATTCCTCCCTGTTCTTAAAATCTGTGTTCCTAAACAAATGTTGTGCTACTCCATCAAAGTAAAATCTGTACAAAAATCATGCAACTGGTTTTGACATTTTATAATACAGAAGGGACAAATATATTTCTTTACTAGTTTGGAAAAGTATGAAATAAAGATCAACAACACATTTCATTTGTTTTGGCAGTTTATTTAATTAACTCGTAAAACTAAATCATAACAATAGTAATTTAAAAATAAATTTGGCTTTGGCAAATAAATAAGTATACTACTGGTGCCTAACATGTTTATACTAGTATAAAAATATAAGGCCGTTCACTTAATCATACACTTTATATTACTGTTACAAAAATAAGAAGAAATAGTAATAACAACATAAAAAGAATATGGTTTATGTATATATTTAGATTTTTAAACATATGTGTAATCATTTTCAAGGCCTGGATTTATTTAATGCCTCTTCCATAAAAATATATTCAAAAGACGTGTTAATGAATGGTTGCTCAGGTTGGGTATAGACGAGGCCGAGTCTATTATCGCAGCAGATTACAGGTGGCCCTAAACTGACCCATGTACTGTGGCTGCCCTTCAACACTCCCCCCCTCCTCAGCCCCTCACCATCATGCATGGAAAATTTCAGCTGCTGCCAGCATTCTCATTCTCACATAATTCATATTCATTTTTGTTTTGTTTTTTCCTATTTAATTGACATCTCATAGTTTTTATTATATTTTGTTTTAGCCTTGATATGTTTACTACATATCAATTATTTAGTCATTTTTATTTTTGACACAACTCAAGAGTCGATGCACAGGCCTCAGCGCCCTTGTCAGCTTATTGCTAAGGCCATAACTAAACTTTGTTTATATCATTAAAGGTTCTTTTATAATTTTTCAAAAGCATAAATTTATTTTATTAATAAAAAACAATTTAACTTACTTAAATAAAATTGGATGTATATATATATTTTTATTTTTTTAAATTTATAAATGTAGGACGATTTTGTATTTTTTTTTCTTGAATACATTTTTCATTTATTCATTCATTCATATTTGGTGGGTAAATCTGGTGTTAGTAAAATTGAATGTAATTTTTGTGAAAACATGTAAACTGGACAAACAACAAGAATGTTGAAAACAAGCTTTAAAGAACATGTGAACCCCTTCAAATTTAACTGGACCTTATAAGCAGTAATACGAATATTTTTTTAGATTTTTTTACTTAATTTTGTTTACTCTTTTGTTAAGAAATAATTAATGACAACATTAATTTATAAAAATACAAAATATAATTTTTTTTCTTTCGTAAAACAAATTTTATAGCGTTTTAACATTACTAAGGGTGTTTAATAAATTGGTGGATACATACTATATTAGGTGGTAAACTGAAATATGTTAGGCGGATATATCTGCTTTCTGTCCGCTAGCTACAAAACGTTAGAAGTTATATAATCCCACCTGTAATCTGGGTAATCTGGGAAAGAGTCAAAGTTTTCAGTCAAACAAACTTTAGTGTAGTGAAAATTGATAACTGTAAATGACAGATTCAGATGTTTAAGACAACTAAAAAATAAATAATGAAAAACATTAATAATACTATTGAAAACAATCGATAAGACACAGAGTAATGGAGTTTGGGATTCATAGAACAAAGAAAATAATCACTTTTAATAAAACTAAATTTGCATTATGTTGACAAAAACTGTAGGTACTTTATAAAAATCCAAAACCTCTATCAGCTTTTCTGTGTTGAGTTTGTACAGTTTCTCATCCTAATACGGCAAACACTAAATCTGTTTCACGCTGGATCCTCATCCAGTTGAGTTGTGTATATTTCTAAGCACCCATCACAGGAAAATAAAGTAGTCACAATCAAATCTGACTTGAAACTGCTAAAACCTCCAGTGCCATGACAAATATTTGGGAACAAATACACCAAGTTTTTGTTAAGTCAGCATTGGTAACTAAAAGTAATGGTAAAATAGTTATCCTAAAGCTATTCAAACTCTTCAAAAATGTTTAATGAAATGAGGCACACGAAAATTAATCTTTACACGAATAAAATTGTAAGCGGAATTGTAATATCCATGTAAGTGTTCTTTTAACAATTACCAAATTAATAATTTACCAAAGAAAAAAATATTTGTTTGTATTTGAAAATTAAACAAATAAACCATTTATCTGGCAGAGTGTAATTTAGTTTGAGTAAAATTATGTTTTTAGAGCTTACACTACATGATTCGGAACAAAATTAATTATCTTCCACAAATTTCACCACATTGTATTAACACTATGCTTGATAATACTTTAGCACATACAGTTTCTTTCTACAGTACACCCTTGATTAACCGAGCCCCGATCATCTAAGACTCTGTTTCATACAAGGTGGTTATGCAATTATATATAGTTATTTTCAGCCTGAACATAAGATATAAGATTCCACTCTTTTAAAGTTTAAATCAATGACTACTCTTTAACATTTGTTAATTGGATTAAAAACACTGAGTAACTTGGTATAAAAATAAGAATGTAATGAGTTATTATAAAATTGCACTCAGCTAAACTCTAGATTTAGGTCCATTTCTTTACATTGCTTCAGTCGTCTGCAGACTGCCTGGCTGCAGCCACGAAAAACGAACATGAATTAGTGATGGGAGTACCGAATACAGAATCGAATACGTATTCGAATACACAAAGAGTATTCATATATTCAGATACAATTCAATGTATTAGAATACTTTTGACATGCTTACTTTCGTTGTGTCTAGGATGTAAGTTTTCCTTTTTCATTTCTTTTTTTGCTTTCACAGGCTGGACAAATTATTGTCATGTAGCTACATTTGCTGAGTGGAGAGCACTTTTACACCTACGCTGACGTGCGGTTATCGCTAATATCGTTTGATACAATATCGAACAATTTTATCAACCGATTGTTTGTTTGTTTTATCGAATGAATTTATAATCATTGCTCACTGCTTTTGATGAATTGTAACTTTCAGTATAATTGCCAAGCCTCGGAGGCTCAGTGGATATGATGTTAGATCCACGATCGGGCGGACCCGTGTTCAAATCTCACATTTGATGTTTACATTTTGAGATCTGAAATTTTCTTTTTAATTTTGCTTTAATTTGTTTGGTGTTAAATCTTACTTTTATTGTTTACTTTTCCAGGTATTAAATTCCTGTTAATTTTACTTTAATTTATTTATACTAATTCATTTATTTGTAATTATGTTTCACAACAAACAAGCTACTATACAGCGCTTTGTGGAGTTAGGTTAGGTTAGGTTACTATATTTTGTCGTGAACTGCAACCTAGTTGTTTGTTATTTTTTTCACGCAAATCCATTTGTTGATCCAATTTAAAATTGTATCCACAACTTTTTATTTAACTTATATCTGCTTGACTTTGAATCAAATCACCATTTTTTATGCTTTTCCACCACAAAACAACTATGTAATCGAAAGTTCATTCGATAACACGAACAAGCAACCGGGTGGTAAAGTTTTTCTATAACCGCACGTCAGTGTAGGCGAAAAAGTATCTTTACTTTTATTTTCAGGCTGTATGTTTGTTAATTGTGTTTAGGTCCCATACGCATTTGATTAGTTACCCATACGCACAAATACAAGTTATTATCAGGTTTTGCGAGAACAAAAAAATATGTATTGGATAATAAAGAAAGTATAACAAATATTAACCATTAAGAGAATAGATACAACTATATGAATACACGGAAATTAACTGTACATTGTAGTACTATATAAAACAAGACAACGCCTCCAAAAGACAGAATAAGAAACCATTTGTTACTTGGCCTATTTTAACATCCATACCGAATGGTTAAATGCACTTTTAGTGCTTTTGGGTACTTCTAGAGTTAAATAAAACCACAAACCTTGAAGTAGCAATTAATTAACCTAGCAATATCAATAATTGATTATATAGTAGAATTATTTAAATAGATTTTTAAAGAGAAAAACTTTAGGCCACATTACAATAAGAAAATAACTCAAATTACAAAATACTTTGATATAAAATACATCTTTACACGATTTTCTTTATTACCCTACTTTACGTTTTTTTCTCAAAACTACTCTTTTAACTTCAAATCTAACGCTTAAAGAATATCTAAGACTTAAACTTTGTTTGTTTGGGAATTTACTAGTCCATATTTCCTTTCAAAAACAATATATTATTTGGTTTGTATTCGAATACAAGTGTTTGAATACTTATTCAGATACTTGGGTGTATTCAAATGTACTGCACTCGAATACTTAAAAGTATTCGATTCTCCCATCACTAACATTAATAATGTTCCGATATCAACTAATGAAACATATTGTTGCAAAGAAGCAGGAGAAAATTAATTTACATTTAGTACTTTAAATAAGTATAATTAAGTTGGTTTTCATTGAGTTATTGTTTTCAAAAAGCTTAGTTTAATAACTGTTATAGGCTTAAGGAACTATTAATTTGACGATACACAAATAATAAGATAACGTAAGTACAAAGTAAAATTAGTGTTATTGAATGTTTTTTATTCATAAAAAATAGACGAATATACTTAATTCTTGAAGTTTTGATGATGAAAATGTTTCAAATTCATTTACTTGTTTCAAAAGCTGTACTTATAAATAGCCACATAATGCATGCTGCCTCTGAAATTCCCCAGATTTTCTGTATCCAAGGAAGCCTAGGTCTCACTGACCTGGAATAATCAAGAATGTACTGTGTTACAAACTTAGGAGGAAAGTTGTGTCGAGGTGAAAAATTGTCTACGATGTAATCTATAATACTTAATGTAAGTGTACAAATATTTCTGGCTCTGTACTGCTTAACTTACAACTACCATACAGATCATTATGAATACTTTACATCTTATCGTTTGAAATGCTTACCCTTGTGCTAGTGACGCTGAACTCAAATCAGCCTCAAGGTACTTTGGCAATGGCAGTAATGGTGGATTGAAATACTAATAAAGAATCTTTACAAAATATTCCTATCTTCCACCTGGTAACTCCATCAGGGCAGCCAGAAGGGGGAGGGCGGGGCACTTTGTCCCAGGCCCCGAATTCCAAGGGCCCCCAACCAAAATAAAAAATTATCACGATAGTAAAATAGGGGTCTCTTGGTCCTGCAAGAATTGTTGACCCAGGCACCCGATCGCCTCATGGCTGCCCTGAACTCTATCTCTCAGAAATAGACTAAACTTAATTGGTGCATAATAAATAACAAATGAATATTAAGTAAGTTGATAAATACGTAAGATATACAATTTTCTTATCCTCCATAAGGATAACATTGGAGAACGTACTGTGTTTAGCACTTTCAATATCTCTGTAACCAATTCACGTAGAGCAATGATCAAAACACCAAATTTTTGGGGTTTTTTAAGCTTAATTTAATCGTGAAAACTAAAATTGCATTTACTAAAACATTATACGTAAAAATCTCAAAAAACTAATTTTTGGGGTACAAAACCCCCATAAAATACCCCTTGAGGTTCGATCTGGCTGGTTTTCGAACTTAAAGTCATAAATGTTTCTTTACATGTTTGTACCAAATTTCATAAAAATTGGAACATTTTCACGAGAGTTATCGCACCCATGGACACATATATATAGTTTTGAATGAATGGTGTTTTTGGTATCTGGGAACCTCAAAACGAAAAGTTATCATGGTCCACCTAGGTCTTACCATGCCGACTACGGTAATAGCTTCTTCCCTATAGGGGAAATTCGCTAAAACATACAATATTTGATCGCTTAGGCAAAACAGTAAGCTATAAATTATTATGAAAAAGGGCTATTGCTAAAGAATTGAAAAACGTCTTATTTTTCTTTAGATGTAGTAATAAAAATTAATAAAAGTAAAATTTAAAATAAGTATAAATAATTCACACAATTCTAGAGTACAGGTCGTTACCCAATTAAAACTTAAACAATGCCAGTAGCATTCAAATAAACACACACAAAAAAGCTCCCAAAACCCTGTACTTGGTTATGGATTAATAAGTTATCGACTTATTAACTCTGAATATAATCTTCAAACCATTACATCAAACCTGCGAAAACTGATTCTGCTGAAATCGTTTAAAGGTCAAACTTACCTGTTTTAAAACCGATTTTGCTTTTGAAAAGATAATCACGCTTACCCGTTTAAAAATCTACTGTAACCAACAACGCAATCAGCAACCTACAATTACAACTTATACATGGGCTACCTCGTGACCGACAGCTCGCTAAACACACTACAGACGCTGAGGTAGAAATAGTAGACGGACAGTTTGAGCAGTGCCCAGTGTTGCGAGGCGACGGTTGACCACCGCCCCACAGTCGAGGTGCAGAGGCGCAAGTGCTCCCCGTACACGCTGCGGACGCAACACCGCGACATCACCAGGAATGAACTCATCCTGCATGCACAATAGGTATGATGCAAATATCCTGACCTGACAATCCTTTTAGAAGTAATAACGTTAAATTTGGTTTACTTTGATTGGATTGGCATTTTTGACTCGGTCTGGGATCAGGTTGGTGACATGTTCTAATAAGACCTTTAAAATGAGGTATGATTTCATCTGTGCTTGTATTTGAGATTTTTGAGACTTCCTCCACATGATGTTCCCCCATAGAGAAACAGTGCAAATAATCTAACAAAAAATCGGTAACTAGAATAACATCATAACTCTAGAATTTCAGAGTACAAAATATCCAGCTGCTTCTAGACCTTTAGGTCACCCCGTATGCATAGACTTTTTGAGAACAGACACACTTGTAGAAAAATTATTTCTAATTAGAATGCCACCCTCCAAAACACAGATAAAGCTACAATTGCATGTAGGTTGATAACTGAAGATTTTTAATATTCCTCCACAAAATTAGGGGTGCGAGTACTCAAAACTTCGAGTTTTCGGCCGAGTATTTTAATACTCGAACTCGACTCGAAGTTTTGAAAACTACTCGAAAGTTCGAGCGAGTATTTCCTGCCAATTTCAGGACGATCACTAACGATTGCGACCGGCCAAAATGCGTAGTAACGGCCGCGAAAGGCAATCGCATCACTTGAAATCGGCCGAAAATTACGACCGCAAACGACTGTGACCGGCCAAAACGCGTAGGAACGGCCACAAAAGGCAATCGCATCACTTAAAATCGGCCGAAAATTATGACCGCGAACGACTGTGACCGGCCAAAACGCGTAGTAATGGCTGCAAAAGGCGATCGCATCACGTAAAATTGGCCGAAAATGACGATCGCAAACGATTGCGACCGGTCAAAACGCTTAGTAATGGCCGCAAAAGGCGATCGCATCAAGTAAAATCGGCCTGAAATGACCGCGTAATTTCGGCTGTGACTAACGATTTCGTCTTTTAATATTGATTATAAGAGATGTCTGGACCAGGTGAAATTGGCCAAATGACAACCGGGCCCTGTTTCATCAGCCGGAAACGAATGTCAAAGCGTGTTTTGTTTGTCAATACGTAATCCAGTTTAATTGTACTGGCCAAAACTTTGTATTGCTACTCAAGTATTAGTTAGAAACCATGTTTAGATTATCAAATCGAGGTTGGTATCTAAATCCCGTTACACTATTTTAAACTACCAACTGATGACAAATACTCGCTCGAAAATACTCAAAACTTGAAAATAATTGGCACTACTCGACTCGACTCGACTCGATTAAAAAAATCACTACTCGCACACCCCTACACTAAGTATAAAAATAAACAATTTTTTTTGCATTACAAGATAATAGAAGACATTAACCAACCGAGCTAATTGAATCATACTTACAGAATACAAATAAGACAATAAAAAATTATAAGGATCAAATAATGATTTGTTAGCCAATTTTATCCTTGGATAAAAATTATCCTGCTTAAATTTTGTATCTAAAAAATATGATTATTTTCAAAGCTTACCTCGATTGAGTCTCCAATGTATACTCAATGCCTCTTAATAGATCATTGGTCTTCAGTATGAGCAGCATCTGTCGATTAACTCGGGCCAGAATCTCTGTTATTAACGGCAGAAAATTTGGAATTTCTTTTTGAAACATTTCTTTCTGAAAAAGAAAATAGGTTACTAAATAATTACATATATATTTCGACACATATCAAATTACGTTTATGTTTATGTGTTGTTGAAGGAATGTGTTCCGAGATCCTCACACGTCAATCGAAGCTTTATTGTGTGTCCCTACCTTAGTTGGGTAAACTAATACCTTTTACAAGATCCAGGAGTTTTTTCCCAATACTATCGGCCCCTTCATCACATGGCTGCTTGCAACCAAACAGAGCCCTTCTTCTTGCCCAGAGTCTCTTGCAGTCTAGTGTGATGTGCTTGGCAGTCTTTTCAGACCGACTGCAAAGTCTACACTCCTGACTGAAAGTCCAAAAGTGTGGAGATGTTTCCTGAAGTGGCCGTGTCCAGTTATCACCTGCTTAACCCAACCTCAAAAACCAGTTAGTGAAGTGAGCGCTAGTGCCTCCTAGCATCTTTTTGCAAAGTGCTTGTCCAGAAAAACCCTTTGTCATATATTTATTTGCATGTGAAAATCACACAGTAAAATATGTATCAAGAGAAGAATGAGTATCTTTCATCACAAAACCAGGCCATAATGAAAGAAACCCAAAATGGTGCAGCATAGTATAAGCCTGTACTAACCTCTCGGAAAGTGAACTTGGTCTTGTTGATTCCCGACTGCACAGAGTCCCACGTGCGGCCCGAGACCATACAGACGAACAGCGCGTAGAACTCTCCGATCCCGAGCTTGTCGCAGTGCTGCTTCATCAGCCCCTGGTCCTTGTTGAGAATACTGAGCCACAGTTTGGAATACTCCCACCGGAAGTCATCTGATAGTGTCTGCGAACACATAGTGTATATCCTTGTATTGCGAAGTGAACTAATTTTTGTATTTATTTTCAATCACCACATTACATTAAATAATCTTGACAGTTCAAGATTCTTAATATTCATTCCCTAGAGTAGAATTGTTTGACTGAGATGAACTGTGATGTTCCATGATTTTGTTTAGGCTCATGAATTTCAACTGTACCTGACCATGTCTATTACATGTAATATGTTTAACACGTAAGCTGCAGCGCGGTCGCTTTCGACCGGTCCAGGATGCGCGCGGACTCTGTCGAAAGCTGCCTCCACTTCTCTTGAAACTAAACCAGTCAGTGTGAGCCCAGCACCGGCTAGAGGCAGGTGATTCATTGCCCGCGTGTAGCTCAGAATGGGAGCACAGAATTGGAACAGTCAGGACCTCCCGCAGCGCTGTCCTCGGACAGTAAAAATGTTTGGCGGGGAGCTGGTGCTGTCCCCCCACTCCACAGCTGCGAGTACTACACCAGGGAGCCACGCCCTCGTTCCCACTCCATACATAACAACAGCAATTCTGCCAACTGACATAAACATCAGAACTGTCGTATACTCCCAAAATACGACAATTTCAAACCACAAATCTTGTAATTTCCAGAATCTTATATAGTAATTCGCTAAGGCGATTTTTGTTAGGAGAACTCCTCCATTATTTCTGAACCGATTTTAACGATTCAGGTACCTAAGATATTCCTTTAAAATATAATTTTAAAAAAACAATAATCTGTATTCATCAAAAATCACAATAATTTAAACTAGCAGATGTCCCGTTCTCCGCACAGGAATTTAGCAGGTATAGAGCCAGACGTTTGTATTAACATTTGTTTATTTGCCTGTCTATTTATAAGCCAGATTTTTTCCACGTTTCACCAAAAAAAAGACTGTACTGAATTAAATAAAACATTTTCGAGTGGGGGAGGAAACGTTTAGGCTAACAAATTAAACAGCGTGCTGCGGCGGTTAGGTTACTACAATTTCCATACCCAAAACGATTGTTTCTGAGGGTCCCATAATTTTATGCTGGTGCTGGATGCTGGAAGTTGGCAAACTGCTGTTGTTATGTTTGGAGTGGGAGCGAGGGCGTGGCTCCCTGGTGTACTCGCGGCTGCGGGGTGGGGGACAGCGCCAGTTCCCCTCCAAACATTTTTACTGCGCGAGGACGGCGCTGCAGGAGGTGACTGTTCCAATTCTATCGTCTCCTCAGAATGGGAGCTTTATTTTGGTGTAAGTTGGTAGTAAATTTCCCCTAATATCCCACCCGTCATGGGACTTCCCCGCATTCGTTTTCGTCCCACTTCGTCCCTCTATATGGGAACCCTGGTTGACTACTGCTATCTGGATTCTGCTGCTACCTGTTGGCGTTTTGTAGAACTACATCTAGTCGTGCTGTAACGCAGTACAGCACCGTACAGTGTTTTTGTCATTCGTTAGCCGGGAATTCAAAATCTGACCGCGCCTATCGGAACAGTTGCTGCGTGGCGAGAACATGCCCCTGGGCATACCCCGCAGCGAATGTGTTAATGACAATAAATTAATCTTATTCTTAATGTATCCTGTGTATATTCTAATGGGCCTGCCAATCCATTAAGCTCAAGCCTCAGGCTACGGTTTTGCAGCCTCACTATAAATATAACTTATAATCTTATATTTATAACTACCTTAGCTCGCTTTGGGCTCTGCCCTCAGACCCCCACTTGGGGTCGCTCCTATTATAACTCAATGACCTTCCAAGTATTTTTTATATAGTATACTATTTTGATTCATTGGGGATATATATAACAGTGTTGCTTCTTCTAGTACTACCTTGTAATACCTTGTAAAGTAGGCTTAGTTTATTTATTGACTATTGGCTCTGTGAGTTATTATATCCCAAGACATTGTCAATACTTTATAAGTATTTTGGCAAATATACTTAATTTGATTTGATTTGATATCCATTCTAGATTTTATCTTTATTCAATGGTCCTGTAATTTTTTCTTACTCTAACACATTGACAGTTTACTAGATATTTTTCTACAGCTGTTATGACTCTTTTGTTTTGATTCGAAACACCATAAGCCAGATGTTAAAATTTAAATTTTCAAGGTTAGAGGTTTAAAAATTGTAAATTGGAACTTTTTACAACTATCCTGGAAGTTTCTACGTAAAAGCTACCTGCATGCAAAATGTCACGTTTCTACCTCATCTAGAAGTGGTCTAAAATTTGTACCTGAGTGAGTGAGTGAGTTACACTTGGGCTGTATAGTGATTTATATTGGAATATTGGTAGGTGTTTACACTAAGCCTGACATCAAATGTTTACCGCGTACAGTCCGTGGTCCAACAATACGAGGTTGGTCTTCCCGGACGGCCCACGAGCCACGAGGATATTCCCGGGGTGAGGGTCACTGTGGACGAACCCCTCGATAAAGATCATCTGACTGTACAACTGGCCCAGCTTGTCAGACACCTGCAACGGAACATTCTAACTTATTGCTCTGAAAAATAATAAAATCTTGCTTTATTTAAACAATTTAGTTACTGGATATTATATCTTAAAACTTGGTAATTGTAATATTACTTCGACAATTAATGGTTAACCCTAGGAGTGGCCAATGGCCGAGATTCGGCCCTATTTTGTGCAGCCTACTGTGGCAGGGGCCGAGAATCGGCCATTCGGGACCGAAAATGTTGTAACGTAAAAAAACCACTAATAATCAACTCAAAAGTGAGTAATATATATATGATTCGAAAGATAATATTCTGAACTTTCATTTTATTACATAAACAAACCCTGTAGCAGCTATACAACAATGTCACGACGATTAGAAATCAAATGAATTTTTGGCGCGATGCGATTCTAGCAGCCGATGCTAAGAAAATGTCAAAACACTACTTTTTTGAAATTACCCAGCTCGGGTAATTTTTGTCGTGGGAAGTTGCGGTTGGTACCAATGCACTGCTAAAGAGATGCGCTTTATTTTGGTATTGATGTTTTGAACGAAATATTGATTAGACAGAACATATGATTTTTTGAAAACAGGTGTTTTCTAGTTTGTTGTACAATGGCAGATGGCCGAAAAAGGGCCATCAGGAAAATCGGATTTATATCTAGTGTAAGTTATATTTACTAGTCAAATAATATGTTATTTTGAAGAGGAAGAAATGTAGAGTAATTTAGTTTTGCCGTTGGCAGCACTGTTTTATTCTGAAAATCATCACCAAGGAATAGTTTCATTACGTTACATTTTTGCCTAATCGGCAACTGCGCAGCTGTTTGCTGTTTACGAAGTCTCAGTTAGTTTGTTTGGCTCGCTCCAAACTGTATTGTATTTGGTATCATTGTAAACAGCAGATTTCAGGCTTTCTTCTTATTGTCTATTGTCTATATCTGTCTCGATGTGTTGTGTTTTTGTTGACAACATGACATGACATTTGAAATATGCAATGTTGAAGTCCCAATCCAAAATGGCGCGCTATGTTTGACCGCTGTCAGTTGTGTAAGATTGTTTTAGTTATTTATTTAGCCAAATTTACGCAAAAATGGATTGTAGTGACATTCGGGGTGCTCTTGAATAAAGTATTAGTGACGTTGATGACGATTTAGAGGGTAATATAGGCAGTGATATTGAGATGATCGACTTTTCTGATGTTGCGTCGTAGGCCTAGGCTAATTGGATTATTTACCTGGTAGTGGTGAGTTATATATTTATATGTATACTCCTATGTATTCTATGTATAACATGTTATATATTTCTATGTAGGGAATTGAATGTACTACAACATGATTATATTGCTTTGGGGGCAAAATATTAGACAAAAAGTTATATACTAAATACTGTGAAATATTTTTTTCCAAATACACAAAAATAGCAAAACATTCTTTTATTTACATTTATTTATAAGTGATAACAATTTTTTACCATAAACTTTATGACTTTTTAGGATACCTTACTTCCTTAGCTTTACAAATATGTATATATTATATATTAGTATATACATATATTACATGACTTATTTACAACACAACCTAACGCCGTACAGTTTACATATATTTCGGGTTTCCGTTTATAATTATATTGCACCCCTAAAACTTACAAAACAAATTATTTCCATACCATGTTATATATTTCTAAGTAGGGAATTAGATTGTTTACAAAATGTATATAATGAATTTTCCATAAAAAATCAGTAGAAAAAATTTCACCGAGGCTACTTTTGAAATTTCAAAAATAAAATTCTAATTGTTTTTCTTCTTTTCACTTTACTGAAAAAATTACCCTTCTAGATGTTTATCATTTTAGTATTTCTAAATTGCCCTGTTCTTCCTGATCAAAATGAATATAAGGTTGGCTAGGTTTACTTCTACGGTTGAATTTATACGAATTTTCAAAAAAATGTCTGCAAAATCGACAAATTTAGCCTGCCATTCCACACTTTAGCATTGGGCCACTCCTAGGGTTAAAAATACAGATCACACGTTAACACTGAGCTGGGTTGGATATTCTTGTCACTCGGCTTCTTGGAGTTCAGTTTAGGTGGGTGATTTGAAAGGCAGTTTGAAATATCTTTAATATGTACCTCCGACATGCACTGAGATGACACAGGCTTTCTTTAGGTGTTTGGTTTTTAGGTGAATACCAAAGCGTAATTTGGGTATTTTTATTGAGGAATGATTGTGATCATTATTTAGCATTACTTTTTATGCAACACAATAATATGTTCAACAACTTATTGAAGAGAAAACTGCCCCCCTTTCCACTCCCGATATGAATACGTATGAATCCTTACATACCGAGTACCGGTACCTATAACAGCGGGCAAGAGAGTTGTCAGTTGAGGACATGGCTTGCAGGGCTACCAACCGAGATCAGCCAATAGCAGATGTGCTGCACTGCCAAAACTACACAACAGCTGTTCGGAATAACATTTGAGTGAAATTCTTCTATGGCAAAATGGTAAGAGTGACAGCATACAACCATGCTATTGGCTTTTGCCCAACTGTCAACTCTGTTGTCCGCTATTATACATGAAGGTGGTATGCATGTGTTATATTCAATTCACAGACAATACAGTCAACTCCCGATTATCCCGGGGTAATGACTGGTTGGAGGGTCAAGGATAACCCAAAACCATGGTTAAAACAAAAGGATTCAATAAATTGAATATTACGAGTATAATAAATGTTTATCAACATTTTTATACTACAATCTTGTGTTTTAATGTTATTTAAGATATATTTGTGTAGATTAAATACCTTTTAAAATCTTTAAATTGTGATAACATCTACAAACAATCAGGATAATAATAGTTAATACTAGCAATGGTTGATAGCAGTAAATACTATCCAAAACGCAGAATGATATTTAATAGGTTAAACATCTCTACACACCAAACTCTCTAAACTACACCGAACAGTATCCACACTGGGGAAAAAACCCAATGAGGGTAAATAACAGCGGAAAGGGTGATTGTTTTGAGATGTTTCTATTTTTAGACTCCGCGTCTGACCGTCCGTCTGTCTGTCCGTCCGCCTATCTGTCCATCCGTCCGTCCGTCCGTCCGTCCGTCGCTGAGGGTGAACAGCGGCGGGAAGGGTGATTTTTTTGAGATGTTTCTATTTTTAGACGTCCGCCCGACCGTCCGTGCAGTGTCAAGGTCATCGCTTCCCATCACGCGCCCACGGCTCATTAGCGAAATGACAGACTCTCGTGGTTACTAAATTGTTTGTATAGTATTTATTCTGACAAAGTAAATTAAATACGATTCTGGAGATAATTTAGCAAAATAAATTGTTATTATTGCTCTATTTATTTTTAGAAGGGGATAAATAAAAATAATAAAAATAAACCTTTCGTGACCCCGGTTAAACCGCAACCCGATTAACCCGCTCCCAGATAATCGGGAGTTGAATCTACATTAATTAAGCCTAAATCTGCAATAGCATAACGTAAACCAAATATAACAGAAAGATATGACTTAGGAGTGACACGGATCAAAAAAATTTTAGTTTGAGACTAACTAAAACAAATTAACCATACAATCGTCCAAGGTTGTTGCAGCAACCAAGAAATAATTGCAAGGCATGATCGTTACAGAGTATGATTTGAGGTAGTTTATTTATGAAGTAAATAATTTGGTTGGCCTTGCTATCAAAGGAACTCAGGTCGCTGTCAGGCTCATGGTTGAAAAGAATAGTTTTGGAGATCAGAGAGAATTTGAGTTGTTTCACAATAAATATATGATTTATGTAAATACAAATTATTTATATGTGATTTGCAATTGCCAGATACCTCGAAAGGGTTGATTTTTTTAGCCTTAATGTATTCCAGGTCATTGACTTGAGCCCCTTCCACATACTCCATGGTCAGGACTCGCCTTGTGCTCAGCTCAGAGTACAAGCGGGGAATCTGAAAAACATAAATAATATTTTAACACATATCATAAATAATATTTTAAGGAAAGTTTTTTGGGTAAGACTCACCACTACCACCAGTGGTCATCCCCCGAAGGCAAGAGCGTGATTCACCTTCCCCCCCCCTGCAAACTAATAAACCGAAAACCATATGTCCAGAGATCTTAAACAAAAACTGCATTTTATTGCAATGCATTAGTTTAATTTAAAACTGTAAATAGCTTCTGACTAGCTAACTAACTTATAACTGCTGACTAGCTTTACACGGAAAACTAAAAAGTGATTGGCTATTACATAAAGTAATGATGAAGGGAAATACAATAATAATGTAGGGATACGTAAATTTTAATAATTACCTGTTGTTTTCACACATTAAAAAGTTCAGACGGCAACAACAAATTACTAGTCGATGCTCAATAATGTAGCATGAAAGAGAGACCTAACCTTTGTCACCTTTTTTTGCAAATACCACATTTTCTAATTTAAAAGATGGGACTACTCTGAGCCAACGAGAGCCTTCCTACCCATCTGGCTGTAAGAGTCATAAATTGATGAAGCTGAAGGAAGATGCCTGTGTGAAAGGTACAGTGGAGTCTCTATAACTTGAAACAATGTAAATTTGGACTTGGATCCTGTCAAGTTTGGTAAATGTAGAATTTCCTGAAGTTACAGTATATTAAATCATATTTAATCAATTTAATCATATGCTATTATGAAACAAAAAAAACCCACAAACCTTACACTGAAGTATTTACAAATACGAGACAGTCAAGGAAATGCCAAATTTTCCTAACGACCAAAACAACCTAAGCTTGAGTACAGTAGAGTGCCACATGCGGGTGAGGTACAGTGAATGCCGGCGCATTAGATATGAATGACAAAATGGAGGTGCCAAGTTTTCCAGACTGTTAAGTTTGGGAGGCTTTACTGTACCCAAATAAAGCACGAATTTACAACATTGAAATGTGTACAATGTATCTAATTACAATGTATATTAATGCTATGTAATTGTTTTAATGTTCTGAATTGAAAAGGGATACCTTAGTAAAGGGATTTAGCTCATAGCAGTCTTTAAAGTTTTAGCTGTGGTCAGATGCATGACAGTAATTCAGGTTTTCTATTTTTTTTTGTACCACTAAATAAAAACAACGACCAGTCATATGAGCTCGCAAGGCGATTGATGAATGACTAACTTAATCTTTGAGAGAATTTGGCAATTAATAAATTAAATAGTTGATGACACAAATTGATCTACTAAGTATCGAGAAACCACTGGTAATAAAGCTGGTTTTGAGTTCACTGGTAATACATATAATTTTGAAAACTGAACACTGAGGTGTATGTTAAGCTCTATATTTATTTGATTGTTCTCGAGTGGCATATTTGGGTAAACTAGTATTGGTGAATGATTATAAGCTTCAGCCACAACCGACCTAAGGTCCTTTGCCACCCTAGATGGATATTAGTGATATAGAGTATGCTGTATAGAAATTACATATATACAATTATTATTTTACAGACATTTTTATATTATCACCTTAAGCCATGAAAAATGAGAAAACATTTGTCTGACTTTCTCCATGTTTTTTGCTTCCTCTCTGAAGTCCAGTTCAAGTGGAATGTTCTTTTTGGTTTCATCCACCAACCATTGGAACTTGAAAGCCGGGAAAATCCAGGAAACAATTTTTACCAGTACCTGAAATGACAATCATTCAAATTTAATCCCAGCAGTGGAATGAATGGAATCATTTACTTAACTAAAATACTTTTAAATTAACATTTGTTATCTAACTAAACAGTTTATAAAGATTTTTTGCAGCTGTCACTGGCCAGAACTTCTGGGTTGACTTTGTCATATATTTACAGGACTAAAACTAATTTTCCCCAGGGGTGAAACAAAACAAATTTAATAAAATACTATTTCTCGATAATTTAACTACGATAACAGGCCTCAGGTACAGATATCTCTACCATCGACTATACGCCTGTTAACAAAAGGAGGCGGGACTCCCCACTTAGTTCCGACAGCACTGGATAGAAATCACCACCATTGCACGCACAGCGGACGTATCTCTGGCCCACTCAGCTCGGCCGTAGCGGGTTTTTTAAATCTTATTTTGCTAATAAAACAACTTTTTTGTTTCAACTGTTTTACTTTCCTCGCAACTCATAAGTTTTAATACACGTTTTAACGAGGGCCGTGAAGGTTGTAATAACAAGGTTGTGTGAAATAAAATTGCTGTCAACGTCATAGCTGCTTTTAACCAGTGTCAATCAAGCGTGCTCTGTCTATTCCTCTGCCCCTGCAATGCTAAGTAGTTTGCGTAATGCCTACTAGGAGGAAGAACATGCTATAGACTCCTGTTACCATCCGCAGCCAATAGAATGTACTGCTTTCTTTAAAACAGAACCTAGCATTGGGTTTCCTGTCTAATACAGGAGGATAGTCAATGTCTCTGCATGCTAATCAATCTGTATCTGACTTCTGCTTGCCACGGTCGTGACCCGTCACCTCCATGGTCTTCATGTCCACGTGTGAGTTGCCCTGCACGTACGGGTGCTGCACCTTCACCGCCACTACGCTGCCGTCCCTCAGCGTGGCATGGTGAACCTACTACAGGAGGATAGTCAATGTCTCTGCATGCTGATCAATCTGTATCTGACTTCTGCTTGCCACAGTCGTGACCCGTTACCTCCATGGTCTTCATGTCCACGCGTGAGTTGCCCTGCACGTACGGGTGCTGCACCTTCACTGCCACTACGCTGCCGTCCCTCAGCGTGGCACGGTGAACCTGAGCCAGCGACGCGGCTCCCAGCGGCTCCGGCTCTATCCGCTCAAACAACTCTTCTGGCTGCGACAAAGGAAACATACGTGGCTGAGTTAAGGAGTTTTTGGGTGAAAAAATTGGGGATCAAAATATTATAACAAAACCAGATTTTTAATCTTTCTGTCTCTGTGGAAAATTCTGTGGAAAGCTTTTAACCTGTACCAAAAGTAACTATTTTCGGTATCAGCTGGGTAGACTGAAAGTGATACTTTTCTAATCTATATTCAGAAAAACAGCTGGAGACTTTTCCCGCTGAAATCAGCTGTTCTTATAAATTTATTAACAGTATAAACCAACGAGGTTAAATATATCTAGAGGTCTTGTCTGGGGTAAAAAAGTGAAGCCTACGTGATCGACCGGCATTTTCCTCAGGTAACCAACCAAATCCTCTCTTCAGAAGTCAAATGTCAGCTGACTGTCATATAGCTTGTGAATAGAGGATTCGAATAGTTACCATGTTGGTTGCTAAGGGAGCTGAGTTGACGGAGGGGAAATGATGGTCGACCATGTAGGCTGCACTTTTTTACATAAGACAAGACCTATATAGATGTATTTAACCTTATTGGTATAACAGTAAATGCAATGCATGCATTCTAAATCAGCTGTTCTTGTTGTTATTGCTGGATTAGGAAACCCCAGCATTAGCTGCTAGGCACGTCTTCCACAAGCGGGAATTTTGCGCAGGTTACCGGAAGGATAGGATATAGCAGGAAAGGAAAGGGTGGGATGGGTCAGGCAGCCAAATTGACCTTTCAGAGAACCAACTCCCGTACTCCTGAGACAGCTGTGATCAGGCTCAAACAGGCGGATCCGCTCTGCCCTCCAACTGGCCAACTCAACTGACAGGGTATCAATGTACAACAGTCAGGGACCATACATTCTCAAGTTGGGGAGCAAACCCGGAGTTTCCGTCCCCAGCCGTTGCAAATGGAGGGACCAAAGGTGAAAGGGAAGTTTGTCATAATGTACAGCCAAAAGACTTACCGTATATAATGACAACTTCATTTTCTATACCCAATGTCAGCCTCAAAACTGGTATAGACCAGTTTTAAGGTTGTCCTGGGACATCAGCTGCTCTTATTAATCTGGTTAGCAGATAAATGTAAAAACAATATAAACACTACTGTTGTCATCATGTTGTGAGAAATATGCGGCAAACTTGATAAAAATGTATAAAAAAGTTTGACCAGCATTATTATTTACAGTGTAGTGAAAAATATCGTTCATAACTCGCACCTAAAGCCTAACATGAAAACACGATCGGGTACCGAAAAATATCGTTCATAACTCGCACCTAAAGCCTAACATGAAAACACGATCGCGTACCGAAAAAGATCACTTTGGCACTAGTGATGAAATATACTATTCTGCTATTAATTTCTTATCAACTTAACTTTTTCTATATAAATGACTATTTCTTTGGTGGGGTAAGTTTGTTTATTTTTTAGTTATTTGGGCAACACCCACCTTAATATTCAAATGCTGCTTGCATCCTTAGTCAGTCTTTAAACAAACGCATCACAAATTGGACCTACATATTACGCCCTGATGTTTTGCGTGAACAAAACAACAAAGCGCCTCTTCAGAGGAATTTTATAGTCCCCTACGATGTTTGGCGAACAGTTGCTTCGAGCATCTTACCGCGACTCAACGGTGCAACTCCTTGCCAAACACCGTAGGCGACTATTGAATTCCCTGAAAAGGCGCGTTGTTTTCTTGTTCGCGCGGGATGTAGTGTGTAGACTTGATTTGTGATTTTTGTTTTAAGATTGATTAAGAAACTACGCTGCATTTGAGTATTGAGGTGGGTATTGCCCAAATAAGTATAAAATAATTATAGACCCTAAAACGATTTTTGATCACACTGTGCTGAAAGTAGCTGTTTTCGATATCAAAGGACTGAATGTGATACATTTCCACCCTAGTTCCACAAAAACAGCTGGTGATTTTTTTTGTACTGTAATTAGTTATTCTGACACCAATAGCAGTAGCATCATGTTTTGCATCAATGCTAGTGATACATTCTAAATCAGCTGATCTTATTCATTTAGTTATCAGTATAAATTTGGATACAATGTGTGCATTCAAATTCAGCTGTTCTTATTAATGTAATTATTAGATTAAGGTAAACACAATGCAAACACAATTGTTGTCATTATGTTGTGAGAAATATTACTCAGCAAACCTGATAAAAAATTTTTAAAAAAAGATGTTTCATTATTTATAGTGTGATGACAAAAATATTGTTAATAACTCGTACCTAAAGTGTTTTTCCAGTACAAGATTGAATTTCCGCACTCGGGTCTCGCATAGTACGGAAAACACAATCGCGTACCCGAAAAGACCACTTGGGCACTAGTAATGAAATATACTATTGTTCAGCAGTGAACGTGTCGTCAGTGGATGGTTATATCAGTGCTTGTACGTCGCATAGTTACATGGGTTCCGAGGTCCTCGCGCAGCACCCGGCGCACTGCGGCCAGTGACGACGTCGGCGCGTGGCTGTGCAGCACCTTCATCACAGTCACATACTCCGGCGGCACTAGGTAGTCTAGCGCGCCGATGTGCTGCCCCACCTTCACATAAACGCCCTTGTTGGCTCGGCACAGCTCCAGTAGTGCCTCCGCAGCCTCCGTGTGAACCTACGGAACAACGGAGTAACAGTTGATTAGTTTATAATATGGAAAAGTGAACTGGCATGACCTGCACGGTGAGACTTAAGCCCGAGACCATCATAGTTCCTAACGTGATCCCATGAACAAGTTTTAGGGTGTCGTTAAAAATGTTACATGTATATATATATATACATATACTGTATATATATATATATATATATATAATATATACAAATCCAGCTACTCGAATTTGAGCTGTTTAAATTGTGAAGCTATTTCAGAAGTTAAAACAGCTGATCTTGCTTCTGTACAGTGTTTTGTTGATGAGCACTTTTTCGCCTACGCTGAGATGAGGTTATCGTTTTGATATCGAAAAATTTAACTAACCGGTTGCTTGTTTGTGTTAATTTATTTATTTATTTATTTACATTATCTTATACGCCCTTACATGCAATGTTTGCCTGGGCAATAGACTTGTCATATTCATATTTATATTTGAGATTACTTTTCTATTCTATCTCTAAAATAATGAGGTAACACATCATGAAATTGATACAAGCTGTAATCTAGGATGTAAAATTAGCAGCCAGCGATGTAAACTACCCATACAGATTTCATGTGATCAGGTAGTCTGACAATTGCAGTCAAGATACTCAGAGACGCTATAGAAACAGTTCTGAAATAAAAATTCAGTAGCAAACTTTTAAAACTTTTTGAAACAGGTCTCATTTTTAATGCGGTTGGGGCAGTTATTGTAAAGTTTTAAGCAGAAGTATGATGGAGATTTTTCTAGGAAAGTTTTTTTATGGATAGGATACTGTAATTAGGCAGAATTTCTAGTGGAGTATTGGTTAAAATGATTCCTTCCATAAAGTGTTTGAGAGTTGGATGTAACGAATAAAAGACACTGAAGGATAAACAACGAAGGAAGCGGAAGAATATGAAGCTTCCTAAAGTGCAGTTTACATTTTTCTCTTGGTCCCAAACCAGAGATCACTCTGATGACTCTTGTTTGCATCTAAAAACTCTGAGAGCCTCTGTGGAGTCTCCCCAAAATATGAGACCATGGAAGATGAGGGAGTGAAAGTAAGCAAAGTATACCTGTCTCAGGACCTCAAATTCCACAGATTGAGTTAATGACAGCAACGCACAAAAAGCTTTACTAAGCCGAGGGAGTAATGAATTGACATGTTGATACCAGGAAAGGCTAGAGCCAATTTCTAGGTCCAGGAAATTGGCACAAACTACAGAGAGTTGAAGTGAGAAGGTAAGTAAGATGAGTCGGATTGAGGAGTTTTACTGTAATTTAGATGGAAATTGATAAACTGTGTTTGTGTGGGGTTTAATTTTAGACCATTTATATCACACCATGTATTAATTTTATCCAGCTTTCAATCAAAGTTTGTGAAAGCTCAATCTTGTTAAGGTTAGAATCTACAATGGAGATATCATCCGCATACATCAAATTCAAAGATGCTAAGTCAGGAAGATCATTACAATATACCAGAAAAAGAAGAGGTCCCAGTATTGAGCCCTGTGGGGCACCAGAAACTACTTTGTGGTAGCCACTCTGAGCTTCCAAATTCACCACGACCTTCTGTCCTCTGCCTATCAGGAAAGACTGCAACCATCCAAGTGCAGTGCCTGCCACTCCATAGTATTTCAGCTTCTCAATGAGGATATTGATATTGACAGAGTCGAACACCCTGGATAGGTCACATAAAGCACCAACAGTGAACTGTGACTGTGTAATGAACTTTCAATTACGATTGTTGTTTTGTGGTGGAAAAGCGTAAATGGTGATTCGATTCAAAGTCAAGCAGACATAAGTTAAATTAAAAGTTGTCGATACAATGTTAAATTTGATCTACAAATGGATTTGCGTGAACAAAATAACAAACAACTAGGTTGCAGTTCACGACAAAATTATAGAAACCTAACCTAACTCCGCAGAGCGCTGTATGGTGGCTATTCGTTGTGCAACATAATTACAAATAAAGGGATTAGTATAAATAAACAAAAGTAAAATGAAACAGAAATGTTAGACCTAAAAAAGTAAACAACAGAAGTGAGATTTAACCTTGAACAAATTAAAGTCAACTTAAAAAAAACTAAGATTTCAAAAAATAAACATCAAAAGTGAGATTTGAACACGGGACTGCAGGATCGTGGCTCTGACGTCGTATCCACTGGGCTACCGAAGCCTGCCGATTAACCAGAAAGTTACAATTCATCAGGCAGTGAGCAACGATTATAAATTCATTCGTTAAAACAAACAAACAATTGGTTTATGAAATTATTCGATATCGTAACAAACGATAACCTCATCACAGCGAAGGTGAAAAAGTGCTCACCTGTTTTGTTACCTTCAACAGCTTACCATAAGATGTTGATTTCAATGATTACTATTCTTCCATAAGATTAAATTTTGAAGGGCTGTGGACGCAGTCCTGAGCACAAACGTGAATTCTGAGGAAATTTGGCAGATCTACGCTTTATACCCTTTAATTTGACACATAAACCTTTTAAATCGGTTCAGTAGTCATTGAGAACTTAGCGTTTCAACCATGTATTAATATATAGGATATAAATATGTGTTTGCACTCTAGCGGTCAGTTTTTTTTCGATTTACTTCAAATTTGGTAGGAACATTTCCTTCTACAATCAGTTGGACAAGTTTATTGGGCAAAACAATTGAAAAACTCAAACACCCTATTTTGGGAATTTTAAGTTTTCAAATGTTGAGTTTGTTGGGCCAAAACAGTCAGAAAAGCCCTGGATTTATAATTAACGTAAAAAGACGGAGATTAGTAAGCAAAACTTGCAAACCCTCCTTCATCATTCTAACACAAATATTTACCAAGTTATTAAAGAAAATATATATTGACTAGAAATACATTACCGTACCAACGTTGCCTTATGGGTATTTTAAATTAGTAAAGACTGTTATTCATATGTTGGTGTAGTTTTTATCATACCCGGTATCCCCACGCCTACTTTTAATCCTGACTGGACCTTCTCCTAACCTTATAATGTGCACATTGTTTTCCCAGCATTGGAGGTAAATAGAACCAGGGACATCAGAACAGCCAAAAAATTAAATAGGCCTATTTTCATATTTTCATAAAAATTGGAATAAATGTATGTTTTAACACTTATTTTGATTTTTAAAGTCCTTTATGTGTAAATTCACTTCCCTCACATCAACGTGCTGTGAGCAAACTCGTATACATTTTTGGTGGTATCCATGGACTCTTACAAATACAGTAAACTCTTCATAATCCAAATATACCGGATTGGTTTGGTTGGTTTACCAAGTATACCAATTGTTGGATTACCGAGAGTACCATTAAAACAATGCTAAATAGCCTATTTTATGAGGATAAACGGTAAACTCATCTAAACACAGGCAAAATGTTTAAACTGAGTAGATTCAAACTCACACGTTTAATAATATTGTTAAAACATAAGAAATAAAATAAAAATCTATATAAAATTAAGTAGGTACCGTAATAGAAAAATATATATTCTGTATTACTGGTCTGTAATATAGAATTTACATAGAATTATTCTGTAATTTACATTTACAGAATAATACCCCCCATAATTTATATAGATTCTTTTCTTTAAATTTAGTAGAACTTTTGTGTTTGTTTATACATTTAGTTCCTTTATTATTTATTGCCTTATAAACCAATTTGTCATTAAAAGATGTCCCCGCCCACATCTGGCTGAGTCCATAGCACACACTCATGGGACTTAACACAGGCATGGACTTGTCGGATTACTAGACGTGCGAGCTAAGCAAATGTTGGACTATCAAGATTGTACTAGGTATTGAGGATATTTTGTCCAGCATTAAGTAAGGCAATATTTGTCTGAAGCGCCAATAAGAGACCAGGTAGAGAACACTGATTTTATCGTGCTTTGCCTACCTTGCTTACCAGGTACAACACCTTGAATGGAATAGTCTACACTGACAAAAGTGTCGCAACACCTGAACTAATGCTAAAATCTTAACAAGTTAAACCTAGTTTTTCTCAGTATTATTATATAAATAAAAAACCAAAACCTTTTCACAGTTAAAGCCATTAATTAGGATAACCATTTCAGAGTGTCAATCGTAAAACATAAAACATAAAACAATTATAAAATTCAACAATTACGTCTTGATCCAAGCAGTGCTAAGTCAAAGAAGAAGGTAAATTCCTAGACTTGATTGAGTCATTAATCTTATTCTTAACATTTTTGTAGATCTCGTACGGTACTTAGAACAAACATTGCCAAAACATCTTATCCAATGTATTGTTTTGTAGGACTTCAGAAATTCAAATTATGAATTAAATCTAATATAAATTTACTCTACTAAACAACTTCAGAACATAAAAATTAAAATTATCATAATTAGCTGAATTGCCAGCCCTCATCTCGAGGAGTCCTTTAATTTAACATGTTTTTCAGATATAGGCTGGAAACAATTCATTTCAGGTACGGTAGCTAAATTTAATTTTAATCCTATTTTTTCACACCGACGCCAATTTACTACACAAAAGTAAATATGGTCAGAAAGGGTAATCAACAGTTATAAAAACAAAAATAAATGTATTATGGCTTTAAATAACAAATCCTCACCTTCGATCGTTGTATTGCAAACTCTTCTGAATTTTGGTCCAAATTGCGGCCATACAAATCTAACTTATATTTTAAACCTATCTTGAAGACCTGAAAACAAAAATTAAATAAGTCTAACAATAAGTAGATTATATCAATTAATGTTTAGTAATCTGACAAATGTAAATGAAAATGATATCAAATCTAAATTTAAAACAGTAATGTTAAAATACTGTACAAATGATCAAATATGGAAAATTCGCCAACCAAATTTGAAGAGCAAGTTTTGGCGGATGATAAATTCAGATTTTTTCAGTGTGATGTAAAAAGTTTGTATTACCATTAAAAATAGCCATACAGCCATACAGTTTTCAATACAAACTTACCATTTATACTCTATTTCAAAGTGCCACATTATAAAGTGGCTACTCCAATACAGGTTCATTGAAAAAGAATTACACGATTTAAATTAACAACTACTGCAGATAATTAAATGGTCTTTGCTTTAAAATGTCTGTAAAAAAGTTTTCATAACTTGGTAAGTTTTTATGTGGGCTCCGTTTGTTGCTCTTCAAACATCTAATCCAAAGCTAACTTCTTTGACATTTGTTTTCTCTATACTCGATGCTTTAAAATAAATCCCCACAAAAATTCTAAAGGCAAAGGTTTCAACTCCTAGAGAGAGCTCCTCTGCTAATCCAACTATTTTAAAAATTTGTTGCGATTTTGATGCACCTACTATGCGATTGTCTTTATAACGGTGCTCAAACTGAAACATACTAACTTAAGGTATTAAAAAAAATTGTGAATCTCTCTGCAGATTTTAGAGCAAAACCCATTTAACCATCTATAATGGTTTTTAAATGACAATTATTCAAAGGCTTTCTTTTCCGAGCACCCTATTATTTTACTCACTGTAATAGCTGATCTCCCAAGACGAACAACTCCTATAGAATTTACATCATATTGGTTCGCATGAAGAGACATAGAACCACCGATCAAAACGCTTCCTGTTAAACCATATCTCAGTATTCGTTGAAGAGGCCACATCTCTGAAATCAAGTTAGAAATAAATTAAACTTCCAAAAATATAAAAAATAACTCATTAAACATTTTCTCAAGGTTATATTTTAGGTGCCGTGATACCAAAACCAGGGTTTAGACCATTTCCTATCAAAGCATTAAAAATGCCGCATTGGCATTGAAACACACACAGAATAAAGCAACAAATCTGGGCATTTATGGATGGTAGAGGCTAAACTAGTGAAATTGTAAAACTAAGTTACCAACATTAAATATTGAATACATAAGTATTAAAATTATCAATTTTTGTCTGAACTAGCAGTTACATTTGTCTATAAAGTATTAACTTACCTTTGAATAGGGAGTTTATGACCAGGGAACTAGTCTATAGCCTATTATACTGATTAGGCTCCTGCTACTCTTCTAGATAATGATGATTAGGTTAAGATGTCGGGCATTAATTTATTAAAATCAGAAAAGGTATTTAAGCAAATAAAGATAATTAGGACCTTAGCGAAATCCTCATGAAAGCTCAATATGGTAAGTTGCACCAGATAAGAATCTATTTATCTTCTCAATTGTTGCAATATCCCATATTTTTTACTTATAACAAAACCATAAAGTGTATGCCGAACTGAACACATTAGGCTCATGATTCCATTCAGAAATAGATTTACTTCACTGAAAACTTACATAATATAAAATACACAATCAAGAGCTAATGGTATTTTAGGTTATACTTTTACTATTTACTGACTGACGTTACTGTTTTGGTATTTGAATCAGAATTACAGCAGACGATTAGTCAGCTGAAGGTCAGCTGATAGTTGGATCAGTAGCATAGAGTATTATTATTAATATGAATTGGGATACAAAGTTTGTCCTAATCCTAAAATATTATCAAACGTGTTAGGCCTTTTTCATAACCGTGGCACTTTGGCCCAGTCCCCAAAATTCCAGGGACCATACGGGGCCTCCAACCAAAAAAATATTACCAATTTTTTGTAAAATAGGGGTCTCTACGGGTATACATGTAATTTTTGCCCCAGACCTTCAATCGCCTCATGTCGGCCGTGTGCATACTTCTGTGTTAAGGAAAACATTAGAATAATAGTTAACGTTTAATACCAGCACTGTATTTAGGAGCTGTGGGCCCCTAGGCACAGCCGGTGGTGCAGGCCCTTACCACTTCTGTCAGCAAACTGGCGACTTTTTTTTCTTGTTTGAGGCTTTTGTATGTGGGGTTCATGTGGTGCGGGCCCCCTTTGTTTTGCCAGCTCCTAGGCACGCGCCTATGTAGCCCAAATCAAGAATCATGTATTATGCTTAAATAAAGTTTTTAGTCAATAACAAGGCTACATAAGGGGATCTCACAAATAATACCTCATAATTCAGTTAGAGTCTTAAAATACAAACGATTTTCTGTCAACAGCGTCTCATTTTGAGCCGTTTTTAGGATTTGCAGGCCCCTAGCCTAGGTGCGGGCTTGCTTGCCACTCACCGCCCAGGTCGACGATTTTTTTAAGTAAGTGGTTATAGATTTTAGTATGTTCTTTATTTTAGTGGTTTTCGTGGGGTGTGGGCCCTTAGGCGCGCTCTTATAAGTAGTCTATGCTTAAATTCGGCACTATCGATTGAGTGAAATAATATATGAACAATAATTGTAATTACATTACCGGTGCTCACACAGCAAGTATACTTTACCACCAATATCACCCATTCAGAGATTCAAAGTAAATCAGGCTATTCTAAGAGAATAAGAAATATATATTGCGGCACCAACATACCCATCATAGCAAACTCCCTCCGCCACTCTTAATCGAGAAATTGTTTACTCTGGTCCATTGAAAACCTACTTTGCAGTTTGATGGTTCCATAGTCACTGGAAGTTTCTCCCATAAAGTCAATAATAACTTTCAAAGCCCGTCCTTCCTCAATGGATTAGCCAAAATTAATGTTCATTTATGGTTCATTTTAAAAACAAAGAAAATACCAAGCGATTTCAGTGAGAGCAGAATATCATTATCACATTAAACAAATAGTTCACCCATAAAAAATCGTAAAAATTGAATATTTTAAAATTATACCTATTGAACAACTATTATTCAAAGAAACATTATGAGGTATTAATAGTTTGTAGAGAAATGATTTTTTTTTTTAGCTGTTGGGGTGTGTTTTGTCGAAGTTGTTATATCAACATTTTACTCATGAAATCCATAGCTAGGTGTATATTATCTGCTCAGTCATAAATCAACGATTTCAGATAATCCGTTGAGGAGGGACATGGGCTTTGAAAGTTAACATTGGCCTTATGGGGAAAGCAGATAGAAATGCCAAGTTTCGGGACCGGAGTTCCCTCTTAAATGATGTAAACTCTTCGCCCAAACCAATTTGGACTGAAGGAATATTGCAAAATAAAATTTTAAGATTTAAAAACTGTTTAATACGGTTTTGAAATGATCCTCAGAAATTATTTTATGTTAGACAACGATTTTTCTATTTGCCTACACAATTTATAACTTTATTTTTGGAAAATATATAATGGTATATTATTATTATTTAAAACATTTTAATATTATATTTTTTGAGTACTTAATGGTACAGTACTATATTTTTTAGTGTTTTAAAACTATTTAGAATAGTTTTTAATAGGTATTTAGCATGTAACAGTTGTTTTAAGATAATTACCTTTAAAAATAAAAAAATTAATCTCGAGAAACCGTGGCTTAGAACATGAATCAATTTGGTCAAAATCAGTCCATTGGCGAAGTCTCTATGACTATGCACATCCCTACAAACATATAGACAGACTGAAAAACCTCACTTAAAAAACCACTTTTTGGGTTCAAAATTTCTACCGATAACTCAAAATCGAAAATGTTGACAAAAACAATATACTTACTCTCTGAACAAAGCTGCAATAATGAAAGAGAAAATTATTTGAAAAAATCAAAAAACGCTCACTATGAAAATGTGACTGAAAAAAATACATGTCATAAAAAAGTGCAAAATGTGACATAAATAAACGGTATCAGGAAACTGACACATACTTTCTCCCTTTTAGCCCAACTTTAATGAATAAATTACTTTTTACTTACTAAATTTAGAATACAAAGCACGGTCGGATGTACAGAAAATCTTGTAAACAAGTTGTTTTAAAAAGCATCCACCCAAATCCCTGCTTTGGAGGCACTACAGAATCCATTGCTACACTCGTGGTTTTAAGAGGAGAAATGACCCCTATTCCCCCCCCCCCCAGGGTTATTAAGGGGCAACATATTTTTAATTTCCTCTGTTGGTCAATGCTAAATTGACAAGCATATCAAGTTTGGATGAAATTTATCAGTAAATAAGAGATAAATAGTAATTTTTGTATTCCCCATAAGAATAACATTGGACAACGTACTGCGTTTACCACAAAATGAAAATTTCAATTTTCTCCGAAACCAGCAATCGTAGAATAGTAATTCAAAATACTAAATTATTTCGTTTTTTTAGCTCTTTTTAATGGTGAATAGTATTTTTTTTTATATTCATGTCTTTTTATGAAAAAATCCAAAAAACTGAATTTTTCATGTTTTAAGTCCTGTAATTTCTGAACCCGAATTTTTACAGGAATGCAGGTAGTGTCATTTCGTTGGAAAACTAAAGTTCTACAAACGACTAAAGTTTAATCAAAATCGTTAGAGCCGTTTTTGAGAAACTTGATTTTTCATGTTTTTTGGCAGTTTTTGGGGGATAATTACCCTTAAAAATCTAAAATTCAAAAAAATGAAAAAAACACCTGGAGATATCGTGGATTAGTACCTACATACCAAATTTCATCAAAATCGGCCCATTGGTTAGGGCTCTAGCTCTGTACACATCCACACAGACACACACACACGGACACACACACACACACACACACACACACACACACACACACACACAGACAGACATCACGTAAAAACCACTTTTTTGGGTTCAGGGAGCACCAAAACGAATATTTCCACTAACAACTCAAATTCGAAAATTTTGACGAAAACAATACTTTCTCCATATACTATGTATAGAGGGAGAAAGTAAAAAAACTAACTGTCCTAACATAAAATACCCCCGTCGCAGCAAACCTGCATACTCAGCGAATTTCCAATGCAGATATAAATTTCTTAATACTACATAAAGCCACTTACCAAGTTTCATAAAAATATATTCACAAATAAGCGATATATACAATTTTAATTATTCTCCATAAGAATAACATTGGGGCTGAGTACGCAGGTTTGCTGCAACAAGGAACACAAAAAATGGGATTTTATGCTAATGTCAATATAACTCAACTAGGTGAAGTCGTATACCAGTTTTTATTCATTTATGTTCATAATTAAGGGAGACAGAGCATTTAATTATTATCCATAAGAATAACATGGGGGCTGAGTACGCAGGTTTGCTGCTACGGGAGAATTATGCAAAAACAATTTTTTGGAGCAAATATCAATAGACCTCAACGAGATGAAGCTGTATACCAAGTTTCGTCAGTATACGTTCATAAATAAGCGAGATAAAAAAAAATTCTTTTCCTCCATAAGAATAACATTAGACAACGTACTGTGTTTAGCACTTTCAATATCTCGGTAACCAATTGATGTAGAGGAATGATCGAAATACCAAATTGTGTGTTTTTTTAAGCTGAATCGAATGGTCAAAACTAAAATTTGACTTTTTCAAAAATTATATGTAAAAAACCCATTTTTGGGGTACAAAACCTCCCCAAAATACCCCTTTGGATAGGTCGATCTGTCTGGTTTTCGAACTTAAAGTCATAAATGCTGCTTTAAATATTTATACCAAATTTCATCAAAATCGGATCATTTTTACGAGAGTTATCGTGCTCACGGACACATATATATATATATATATATATATATATATATATATATATATATATAGATATATATATATATATACAGTATCGAAC
Organism: Allygus modestus; assembly: GCA_963675035.1. NCBI lineage: Eukaryota > Metazoa > Arthropoda > Insecta > Hemiptera > Cicadellidae > Allygus > Allygus modestus. The sequence goes on from OY776116.1 coordinate 16,154,794, forward strand.
GAATGGTGTTTTTGGGGTCTGGGGACCTCAAAACGAAAAGTTATCATGGTCCCGGGCCTAGGTCTTACCATGCCGACTACGGTAATAGCTTCTTCCCTATAGGGGAAATTCGCTAAAACATCAATATATCGTTGTATTCTGATAGTCAGGGGAGAGAAATTACACATAAAATAAAAGAAGTTAGCGGGGGAAAAGTTAACGTCGTTAGCACAGTGATGCCAAATGCACGACTCATTCAAGTGGTTGATGCAGCATTGTCTGCAAACAGTTATAATGATGCCATATCACACTATTGGATGTCACAAATGATACATTAAATGGTGATTTAACATCAATATATAGATATCTAGAAAATAAAATAATCAACCTGAGTATGAAAACAACAGTACTACTTATTACTACTGTGCCTAGGAGATATGATTTAAATCATAAAGACCAAACTCATGACAGTGTGACACTTCTTAACACGTTCACTGCTGAAAAGTCGTAACAAGGCGACCCTAAACTGCTGAAATTTGTTTTCAATAACTTACCTTAAAATGACGTTAGGACACCGGAAACAGCATCGGGAACATGACGGACATCAGTTTTCCGGCGTAGCTGTGACGTCATTTCCGTGACTCCGATCGGAGTCCTCAGCACTTGGTGCCGGTTCTTAGAATTTAGGAACGCATTTAGAGTCGAAAATATGCTCAAAATACATGATATTTTATGAGAAAAACATGCAAAACCCTAATACACTAGTATAACTACAATATTACTTATTTTGATATAATAAAAACAACTGAAATAGTTTTTGAACACTATTTACATCCCCACCCACCGCCCTTCTTTAGCTTTTACTGAACTTCCATATGGTATTTATATTATATTTTTTATATATTATATTATATATTTATTATATTTTTATATTTATATTATATTTATATATTTTTTCCATATGGTAGCCGTCCGCCAGGGGCGCTAGTGGCGGGAACTGAGAACGAACGCTACCGAAATAAAGTATAGGATCAGCACAACATGCTGACATAGTTTAGTTGATCCCCAATAAATGCGGAGGTCACAGTAGACCAACTTGTATAACACTGCACCGTGACTCCGACCGGAGTCGTACGCACGCTATGCCAGTACGGCATGACTCCGATCGGAGACGTCAGCAGCGAACGTGTTAACAATTACATAAGAGAGTTGGTGGCTCAAATTAAGTCTGTACATTTAGTTGACTTGGACTATCTGAAGAGATTCCACTTCAGTAAGCAAGGGCTTCATCTAAATAAAAATGGAAAATTGAAGGTTAGCTACTTGGTTCTTAGCGGCTTAGATCACTTATGTAATGGAAAAGAATTTGTCAAAACTATAAGGAATAAAAAACACAAAGAAACAATTCAGTAAACGAATCCTGTAAGAACAATATGTCTATAATTAATAAAGGCAAAACTAATAGAGACATAACAATAACAGAGGCAGAAATGGGACAAGTAATTAATAAGTATTGCTGTAATGAAAAGGTATCATTCGCCCACTGTATCTCAGCAGACTTTGGTAGCAGCAGACACATGAGCGAAGGAGTGGCAGTTGTGTTTAGAGATAAATTTGGTAGACCCTCATTAGCAAACTGTTCAACTCCGAGATTAGCATTCCAACAAATTACTGGAGGTGCTGGAATATACAGTTTAATAACAAAATACCCCCGTCGCAGCAAACCTGCGTACTCAGCGAATTTCCAATGCATAATAATATCTTAATACAACATAAAGCTGGATAGTTTCATAAACATATATTCACAAATAAGCGATATATACAATTTGAATTATTCTCCAAAAGCATAACATTGGGAATGAGTACGTAGGTTTGCTGCAACAAGGAACACAAAATATGGGTTTTCATGCAAATCCTATACTCTACATGAGTAAGGTTTGCTTGCTTGCTTGCGACACGGATCTCAAAAACGGCTCCAACGATTTCCTTCAAATGTTCGAAATAACTAATTTCTGGGATAAAAATAAGTTCTAGACAGGCCTCATCCCCAGGAAAAATCAAATTATGTAAAAAAACTAAAATGAAAAGTTAAAAAAATTAACATTGGGCTTATGGAGTTTCAAATCAAAATAAAAGAATTGTAACAGCTGTTCATAAGCAACCAGGGAACTGTCAAAGGGACTCCCAGCAACAACTGAATGATGACATCTTGCCAATGGATGAAAATCACCCAACGACAAAGGCAGCCCATCACATTGTTAGTCCACCAGCACCACCTGTGACAAGTCCAAGACGCAGTATTGTGAGTGCAGTGATAAAGTAGAGCAAAAGTGGAGTGATCATATAGTCGGCAGTGTTATTTTTGAAAATAATGTGAACGATGTAGTAAATCAGATATCCAACACCCTTTAAACTCTATACTAACAGGTCCTCTAAAAAATACTTAGTAAATCAAGCTGCATTCAACTCAAAATATGTTAAACAAAATTGCTATAGTAATAATTCTTCTCGGCCAACAGACAACACTCAAAATAGCCTTGTAGTTTTCTACCAAAATGTCCAACACTTGCCATCTCGTTTGGTCTTATTAAGAATACATGTTGATGATATTAGACCGGATATCTTAGCAATCTCTGAACATAAATTAAAAGAAAATGAGATTGACTTTGTCAACATAGGCTACCAAATTTTAAAAAATCTTCATATTTCACCAGATCTTTACACACCGGAGGTGGCGTCTTAATTGTGAGGAATAACATTAAGAGTAAAATAATCTCAATCCCAGCTATTGACAACTTAATTACAGAAAAAGAATTTGAGTGTTGCCTGTCAAAAATTAGTGTTGGGGATTTTTCTTTCATATTAGTTTGCTTGTACAGATTGCCGAAAAGATGTTTATTGGATTCATTCCTTCATAAATTTGAAATTTTGTGCAATACTGTAACCCAAAAGTATGAAAATGTGATTTTTACTGTAGATATAAACATTAATGTCCTTGATAAAGATTCTTCTTATTTTAAATTTAGAAGTATTCTGAAAATGTTTAGCTTAAAATATTTGGTAAACTTTCCTACAAGGGTTACAAATACATCACAAACTACTGTAGATAATGTTATAACAAATATCACTAAAAAGGAATTGAAAGTAACAGGTCTATTACGTTGATGATGATTTCCACCAACTTTAAACAAAAGAACCTCATACGAATAACCAAGTGCCAAGTGGATGATTGCGAACTTTTTTACATTTTGTTCTCCACTTTTATAACAACACGTTTACCTTTTATATTGTACACATTGTAAAATGTTTATACAATAAAGATCTGTATCTGTATCTGTATAGTATCTGACCATGATGGTCAGACATTGGAAATTACTAATGATGGCTATGATTGTACTGTACAATTTAAATACCCCCGTCGCAGCAAACCTGCATACTCAGCGAATTTCCAATGGAGATATAAATGTCTTAATACTACATAAAGCCACTTACCAAGTTTCATAAAAATATATTCACAAATAAGCGATATATATACAATTTTAATTATTCTCCATAAGAATAACATTGGGGCTGAGTACGCAGGTTTGCTGCAACAAGGAACACAAAAAATGGGTTTTTATGCTAATATCAATATAACTCAACTAGGTTAAGTCGTATACCAGTTTTTATTCATTTATGTTCATAATTAAGGGAGACAGAGCATTTAATTAATATCCATAAGAATAACATGGGGGCTGAGTATGCAGGTTTGCTGCTACGGGAGAATTATGCAAAAACAATTTTTTGGAGCAAATATCAATAGACCTCAATGAGATGAAGCTGTATACCAAGTTCCGTCAGTATACGTTCATAAATAAGCGAGATAAAAAAAATTTCTTTTCCTCCATAAGAATAACATTAGACAACGTACTGTGTTTAGCACTTTCAATATCTCGGTAACCAATTGACGTAGAGGAATGATCGAAATACCAAATTGTGTGTTTTTTTAAGCTGAATCGAATGGTGAAAACTAAAATTTGACTTTTTAAAAAATTATATGTAAAAGATTCAAAAAACCCATTTTTGGGGTACAAAACCCCCCCAAAATACCCCTTCGGATAGGTCGATCTGTCTGGTTTTCGATCTTAAAGTCATAAATGCTGCTTTACATGTTTATACCAAATTTCATCAAAATCGGATCATTTTTACGAGAGTTATCGTGCTCACGGACACATATATATATATATATATATATACATATATATATATATATATATATAGATATATATATATATATACAGTATCGAACGAATGGTGTTTTTGGGGTCTGCGGACCTCAAAACGAAAAGTTATCATGGTCCCGGGCCTAGGTCTTACCATGCCGACTACGGTAATAGCTTCTTCCCTATAGGGGAAATTCGCTAATTCCCTATAGGGGAAATTCGCTAAAAGTATAGTAGAAAATTTTATGATGGAAATACAAAACTTTTTTAAGAGATTTGGGCAATGAGTCTTAGGCTGACCTATTTAATGCACATGTTGACCAGAAATATGATGTATTTATATGTATATTTTTGTATATTTTCAATGTAAATTTTCCCAAGTTGTATGTCTTATGTAATGGAAATTATAATAAACTGACTGGATTAATAATGAAATGTATTTACTAAAAAATTAAATAATTAATCTTGAGATATCCTGCCGAGTTCCTGAAAGATGACGATTTAAAGTTAAAAATCAAGTATAAGAAAATACCCCCGTTGCAGCAAACCTGCATACTCAGCGAATTTCCAATGCATAATATATGTCTTAATACCACATAAGGCCGCATCCCCCCCCCCAAGTTTCATAAAAATATATTCACATATATAAGCGATTTTAATTATTCTCTATACGAATAACATTGGTAATGAGTACGTAGGTTTGCTCAAATAAGGAACACAAACAATTGGTTTTTATGCAAATATAAATAGAATTTAACTAGGCGAAGCCACATACCAAGTTTCATCAATATTCAATCATAAATAAGCGCTATATAACATTTTAGTGATTCTCCATCAGAATAACATGGGGGTAAGCAGGTTTGCTGCAACAAGGAACAAATACCCCCGTCGCAGCAAACCTGCTTACTCAGCGAATTTCCAATGGAGATATGAATGTCTTAATAAAGCCAAAGTTGGGATAAACGACTGCCAGATCTCAACTAACTAATCTGAAACAGTCCCATCATATAAAAACCATCCGAACAATGGGATACCACAAGAGGGGGAGGGGGATGTGGATCTTACAGGAAGCCAGGGGCTCAACACACCCATCTAGCCGGTGCGGACTCAGCACGCCCATGCATGCACCCGGGGAAAGGTTTGGAGGGAATGCCAGGGGCTCAACACGCCCATCCAGCTTCCCACGGGCTCAACACGCCCATCCAGCTTCCCACGGGCTCAACACGCCCATCCAGCGTCCCACGGGCTCAACACGCCCATCCAGCTTCCCACGGGCTCAACACGCCCATCCAGCGTCCCACGGGCTCAACACGCCCATCCAGCTTCCCACAGGCTCAACACGCCCATCCAGCTTCCCACGGGCTCAACACGCCCATCCAGCATCCCACGGGCTCAACACGCCCATCCAGCTTCCCACGGGCTCAACACGCCCATCCAGCTTCCCACGGACTCAACACGCCCATCCAGCATCCCACGGGCTCAACACGCCCATCCAGCTTCCCACGGGCTCAACACGCCCATCCAGCTTCCCACGGGCTCAACACGCCCATCCAGCGTCCCACGGGCTCAACACGCCCATCCAGCTTCCCACGGGCTCAACACGCCCATCCAGCTTCCCACGGGCTCAACACGCCCATCCAGCTTCCCAAGGGCTCAACACGCCCATCCAGCGTCCCATGGGATCATCACGCCCATTCAGCTTCCCACGGGCTCAACACGCCCATCCAGCTTTCCACGGGCTCAACACGCCCATCCAGCTTCCCACGGGCTCAACACGCCCATCCAGCATCCCACGGGCTCAACACGCCCATCCAGCTTCCCACGGGCTCAACACGCCCATCCAGCATCCCACGGGCTCAACACGCCCATCCAGCTTCCCACGGGCTCAACACGCCCATCCAAACCATTGGGAGCTCAACACACCCATCTGGTGGGTCGGGGCTGCTAGGGCCCAACTGACTGATCTGCCCAGAGTGTCCTTATAAGCCCAGGGTTTTGACCCCAAATGGTGGGGTAAGGTACCCAGTACCAGGCCTGGGTACTGAGCGCCTTCCCCAATACATTTTCCTGAGGTAAATTACCTGGGGACAAAGTACTGGGGACAATGACCTGGGGGATTTCTTTAAGGGAAATCTATCTGTTACTCTTCTTACCAGAGTTAGCTATTTTACTTCACTTGATGTCCAACTGGAGGTTTCTTAAAGACGAAACATTATTACCTTTGTCGACTGAAAAAGTACTTTTACTCATGTAAATACTCTCCCATAAACACTTCATTACATAACCTATCAACACCTACTGTATAACAAAACCCTGATGGTCTCACAGACTGAGTCTCAAATTTAAATTTGTTTTGGTAACACTGGTGATAGAAAACTGCCCTTTCCCAGTCAACTTAGTACCGTCTAGTCACCTTCCATACTTTTTGGTATTAAACGGTCTGTGAGGGTTTTAGTTTGGTGTAAGACCCCTCATTATTGACAGTATTGGTAACGCATTGGTCTGTGAGACTGGGGGTTTTGGTTTGGTGTAAGACCCCTCATTATTGACAGTATTGGTAAGGGATTGTTCTGTGAGACTGTGGGTTTTGGTTTGGTGTAAGACCCCTCATTATTGACTGTATTGGTAACGGATTGTTCTGTGAGACTGTGGGTTTTGGTTTGGCGTAAGACCCCTCATTATTGACAGTATTGGTAACGGATTGTTATGTGAGACTGTGGGTTTTGGTTTGGTGTAAGACCCATCATTATTGACAGTATTGGTAACGGATTGGTCTGTGAGACCGTGGGTTTTGGTTTCGTGTAAGACCCCTCATTATTGACAGTATTGGTAACGGATTGGTCTGTGAGACTGGGGGTTTTGGTTTGGTGTAAGACCCCTCATTATTGACAGTATTGGTAACGGATTGTTCTGTGAGACTGTGGGTTTTGGTTTGGTGTAAGACCCCTCATTATTGACAGTATTGGTAACGGATTGTTCTGTGAGACTGTGGGTTTTGGTTTGGCGTAAGACCCCTCATTATTGACAGTATTGGTAACGGATTGTACTGTGAGACCGTGGGTTTTGGTTTGGCGTAAGACCCCTCATTATTGACAGTATTGGTAACGGATTGGTCTGTGAGACGTGGGTTTTGGTTTGGTGTAAGACCCCTCATTATTATCAGTATTGGTAATGGATTGGTCTGTGAGACTGGGGGTTTTGGTTTGGTGTAAGACCCCTCATTATTGACAGTATTGGTAACGCATTGGTCTGTGAGACTGGGGGTTTTGGTTTGGTGTAAGACCCCTCATTATTGACAGTATTGGTAACGGATTGTTCTGTGAGACTGTGGGTTTTGGTTTGGTGTAAGACCCCTCATTATTGACCGTATTGGTAACGGATTGGTCTGTGAGACCTGGGTTTATATTATTTAATTATTAATTGTATTAGTATAACTATGAAGTTTAAAAAATTTCTAAATTTATGTTTTTTTCAATATTGATACACAACATTTGTAGTTGTTATTTCAATAAAGTATTGTTATTATTATTAATGTGATATCAATGTGAAATATATGAAAACAATGTTTTAGTGGTTAAACAGTTTTTTTTAGAGCAGCTGGGATGGTAATTTCAATCAGTCATATGTGGCCAACATATGGTATATTTTAGAATGGGCTAACAATGAAAGAGTTTCATAGAGGATTTCAGTTGGTTACAAAGAAAGTGTTTCAGTTTAGGTGTTAAACTATGCAAGACCCAAATAACAAATACCCCCGTCGCAGCAAACCTGTACACTCAGCGAATTTCCAACGGAGATATAAATGTCTTAATACTACATAAAGCCACTTACCAAGTTTCATAAAAATATATTCACAAATAAGCGATATATACCATTTTAATTATTCTCCATAAGAATAACATTGGAGACGAGTATGCAGGTTTGCTGCAACAAGGAATACAAAGAATGGGTTTTTATGCTAATGTCAATATAACTCAACTAGGTGAAGTCATATACCAGTTTGTATTAATTTATATTCATAATTAAGGGAGACAGAGCATTTAATTAGTCTTAGTAGGAATAACATGGGGGCTGAGTACGCAGGTTTGCTGCTATGGGAGCCTTTGGCAAAATATATTTTTTTTTTAGCAAAATATCAATAGACCTAAACGAGATGAAGCTGTATACCAAGTTTCATCAGTATACGTTCATAAATAAGCGAGATATAAAATTTATTCTTTTCCTCCATAAGAATAACATTAGACAACGTTCTGTGTTTGGTACTTTCAATATCTCGGTAACCAATTGACGTAGAGGAATGATCAAAATACCAAATTGTGTGTTTTTTAAGCTGAATCCAATGGTGAAAACTAATATTTGACTATTTCAAAAATTATACGTAAACAAATTCAAAAAACCCCCCAAAATAACCCTTCGGATAGAGCGATCTGGCTGGTTTTCGAACTTAAAGTCATAAGTTGGTTACTTTTCACGTTTATACCAAGTTTCATCAAAATCGGATCATTTTTACGAGAGTTATCGTGCTCACGGACACACACATATATATATATATATACAGTTTTGAACGAATGGTGTTTTTGGGGTCTGGGGACCTCAAAATGAAAATTTATCATAGTCCCGGGCCTAGGTCTTACCATGCTGACTACTGCAATAGCTTCTTCCCTATAGGGTAAATTCGCTAAAAGGTTCATGTGAAGGAGCTGGGCTAAATAATGCTATCATCTATATAATCTGTCAGAGAAATTTGGGAGAGGAATTGTGGACATTTGGTAAATCCCAGGATGGTAGGAGTTGGGTAATGTTTAAAGGCATTGGCCCAAGGGACTATGGGCAGATTTAGGTGGTGTACTTTTGGGGGTTGAAACAATATCGGGGGAGACTGGGGATGGAATTGCTCCCTGTAAATTCACCCGTGCAAGGGTCTTGGAAAAAATAGTAGCTTTTTTGATCAATCATAATTTGCACCCATAAAAATTCATGGGGATTGTAAAACTTCTGTTTTGTTTACTTTTTCACACCTAGAACGCTAATTATTGTGAAATTCATTTAAACAAACGGGAAATCTGCTGTACAAAATTTGAAGGTGTTATTGTGCCAAAAACCCCCATCATGTAACTTTGTTACAATTCTTATGTGTGTCAAAATTCACAAAATGTTCAGAAATACCTTAGGGCCCAAAATGTATATGCAGGCCTAGTAGTTGTCGTAGGTCCCGGCTATAAGGTGACAAGCCTATCATTCAATGCGGAAGGAAGCTAACGTCCCATCTGTGCCACTGTGACTACCACAAGGTATGGTTACTCAAAGGTATCGAATTGTGTATGGTTTGCGTTACATGAACAATGAACTGAAACTATTGATGAACTTTTGGGCTCCGGCCAATAATAAAACACCTCCCTGTCACTGTTGCCATTTTGTCATAGAAAACATATACTCGAGTGTTATACTGTTCAGTTATTATGCAGTTTGGCAATGCAGCAGGTCTAATATTGGCTGGTCTTGGTTGACAGCCCTGTAAACCATATCCTTAACTGTCTACTCCCCTGCTCATAGGAATAGATGGACAGTTATAATGATGGTTGCTTTTTTCTAATGAACAGTTATTGGTTGGCCAGGACGAACGATAAGTCTACAGTTTCTCTTCGTCATGTTGGGTATCCATCTTCATCTTCAGCAGAAGGCCATTGAAACATTTTGTTTAAACTTTATATCAATGCCAGTGAAACTATATCTTGAAGGCTTTGATTAAAACAAACTCTATTGCTCACACTCTGAATCATATTAGCACAATTTCTAACATTTTTAGTATTTTTTATATCTATATTTACCAACAACATGCCAGAGCATTAGATTTTGATATAATTAATTTATTATAAACTATAACATATACTTAACCCTTTCAGTGCTATGGACCGATATATCGTCTTTTGAATCTGTTATCAATAATCACTGTTACTGCTTCATAAGCGATTGTACCATTAGGCGCTCAGTCTGCAGTTTGAGTCTGACTTGTGGTGAAACCTGGTAGACACTAACTGAACTACCTCGTCCAGCGCCTTAGTCTCTATAATACCACCTGGTCCACTGCAGCTGCTAGTCTAATCAGTGGCTGTGCGGTCTAAGGCGTTACCTTCCCGGCCGGGGGTAACACTTGGATCGAGGGTTTGAATCCCGTCACAGTCGGTGGTTTTTATGTGCAATTCATGGAGAGTTCACCTGTCTGTGGCAGAGTTGAAGGGGAGGGCGGACCTTAAGCAAACGGTGGACGGCTCGGGTCCAAGCTGACGGGATGGGTGGATTCTTTGTGAGTTGCACATCTGATCAGGCGTTTTGCTACTTTTTATCTATCCTTTACTGTGTGTGTCCAGCGGAAGCACGTTTTTATTAATTTTAACTGTTCAGGCGTTCAATATATTTAAAAAATCAACAAAACATCACGGATTCAACTACTCCTTTCAGAAGCTTAGTATTCAAAGGGTTAATTAGGATTAAATTTACAATAATGTTTAAACTCTTCTTGATCAATCTTCTATATCTTTATAATTTGTTTTATTATTCCTGTAAAAACGCTTCAAGGTTATAAAATGGATTTTCTATAAATACATCTTGAGCATTTTTTCCAATTACATCATGTTTGTGTATTTTCTAGTATTTTTTGGATTTTTTCTCAAAAATTTATTTCCCATATAAGTAGTATTTTCATAAAAATTTCTTTGTCATGCCTTTCAATATTTATTTTGATTCTAGTATTATATTTTTGATCAATTTTATATTTTCTGCTGAATGTTAAGTTACCATAATTACTTCAAAAATTGCAGTTAAAATAATTACCTTTAAAAATATTACCAACTAAATATGGTCAATATGGATTTTCAATTACAGTAGTGATTGCTTGTTTCTTATTGATATATTTGTAAAACTTTGTTGACATTTACCAGTTTCTGAATTAATTATATCCCAAATAGGTCTTGCAACATTGTAGTAAATACTGTACATAACCTTTTACATGCAAGAACTATCATGAGGATTTCACTTAGTGCATCCACAATGATAATTTATAACCAAATAGTCCTTAACTTTTTGAAGGATTATAAAATAGTACCTGGGGGGCCGAGCTTTGCTCGGGGGAAGGCCAGCCAGTTTGTTTAGATGACTTGGAGTAATATTTCACCACTTCCCCCTACTAATAATCAGATTTGTATGACTCATTTGCCTCTTTTCTACATTTTTAAGGTCACTCCACTTTTTATTTATTGCTCAATGTCCCTTTGATTTATTTTACTACTCTATTTATGTAATATACCTGGGGGGCCGAGCTTTGCTCGGGGGAAGGCCAGTCAGTTTGTTCAGATGTCTCGGAGTAATATTTCACCACTTCCCCTTACTGATAATCAGATTTGTATTATTCATTTGCCTCTTTTCTACATTTTTAAGGTCCCTCCAGTTGTTATTTATAGCTCAATGTCCCTTTGATTTATTTTACTACTCTATATTTGTAATCTTAACTCAAATCTTTTAATCTCTCCTCTCAGAAAACCACATGTTAATAATCATAAACAACATGAGTATTACTTTGACAGTTCTCTGGTTGATTATGAACAGCTGTTACAATTCTTTTGTTTTGATTTGAAACTCCATAAGCCCAATGTTAATTTTTTTAACTTTTCATTTTAGTTTTTTTACATTATTTGATTTTTCCGAGGGATGAGGCCTGTCTAGAACGTATTTTTATCCCAGAAATTAGTTATTTCAAACATTTTAAGGAAATCGTTGGAGCCATTTTTGAGACCCGTGTCGCAAGCAAGCAAGCAAGCGCGCAAGCAAGCAAGCAAACCTTACTCATATTAGAGTATAGGATAGGATAACAATCTCCTGAAATGAGACAATTTCTATTGAATTTAAACTAACATGCTGTATATAACAACATATGATTTTATCTAAATCATGTGTGTTAATGTTTATGTTGTCAGTTACTGTGAATTATAATGTTTTTTTTGGTTTAAATAAAGTTTATCGACTTTATACTTTTTGGTTAATTTTAATTGGTTATGCTGCCCAGTAAAGCTCTGTTCTTTAATTAAACATAGATGAAAGTACAGATTCAAAAGCTAGATGGAGCTCAGTCTTGGCGTCAATGGAAAAGGCAAATGGAATTGATGTTGAAGCATCATGGGGTCTTGGACATTGCGAAGGGCCAACGAACTATGCCTGTGATGGTTGACCTTGCTGATGGAGCTGAAGCTGATGAAAAAGCACGAATTGAACAAGTTCACAATGTGGAGGTAAGTTCTTATGAGAAAGATGATTCTCTAGCCCAAGTACTAAAGGTAAGTGCTGTAGATGATGCACATGTTGAATTGACAGCAACATGCAGCTCAGCAAAGGAAATTTGGCAGAAGTTGCTTAGTGTATATGAACAGTCTTCTAGTCAAAGGTTAGACAGGACCTTGGAACAGTTTTTCTCAGCCAAGGTAACTGATGATGATGAGGAGTTGGTTCAGTATATTTCTCGTTTGCAATTAACATTTAGGGAAGTAAATGAGGAGTTGCAAAAGCACAATGCGAATTTCCCCTATAGGGAAGAAGCTATTACCGTAGTCGAGACCGTAGGTAAGACCTAGGCCCGAGACCATGATAACTTTTCGTTTTGAGGTCCCCAGACCCCAAAAACACCATTCGTTCGAAACTGTGTGTGTGTATATGTATATATATATATATATATATATTTATTTATTTATATATATGTATATATATATATATATATATATATATATATATCTGTCCGTGAGCACGATAACTCTCGTAAAAATTATCCGATTTTGATGAAACTTGGTATAAACGTGAAAAGCAACATTTATGACTTTAGTTTCGAAAACCAGCCAGATCGCTCTATCCGAAGGGGTATTTTGGGGGGGTTTTGTACCCCAAAAATGGGTTGTTTTGAATTTTTTAGATCTAATTTTTGAAATAGTCAAATTTTAGTTTTCACCATTCGATTCAGCTTCAAAAAACACACAATTTGGTATCTCGATCATTCCTCTATGTCAATTAGTTACCGAGATATTGAAAGTGCTAAACACAGTACGTTGTCTAATGTTATTCTTATGGAGGAAAAGAAAATATTTATATCTCACTTATTTATGAACGTATACTGACGAAACTTGGTATACAGCTTCATCTCGTTGTAGTCCATTGATATTTGCTCAAAAAAAAATTTTTGCCAAATTTTCCCGTAGCAGCAAACCTGCGTCCTCAGCCCCATGTTATTCTTATGGAGAATAATTAAACGCTCTGTCTCCCTTAATTATGAACATAAATGAATAACAACTGGTATACGACTTCACCTAGTTGAGTTATATTGATATTAGCATAAAAACCAATTTTTTGTGTTCCTTATTGCAGCAAACCTGCGTACTCAGCCCCAATGTTATTCTTATGGAGAATAATTAAAATTGTATATATCGCTTATTTGTGAATATATTTTTATGAAACTTGGTAAGTGGCTTTATGTAGTATGAAGACATTTATATCTCCATTGGAAATTCGCTGAGTATGCAGGTTTGCTGCGACGGGGGTATTTTTACTTACTTTTTAGACCATCACTTTCCAATGATTACCAAACAATATTATACATTTTGCATTTTGCAGTGTTGCCAGAGGGTGGTTATCTACATTTGCTAGTATAATAACACATTTGACCTCAATTAATCATTTGATTCCCTTACAGCAATTTCCTCTTTTACGATAGCAACTTTAAACTAAATTTGTATATGTCAAAATACATTTTCTATTGGATGATTTTGTTAGATTTGAAAATTGTATATGATTTCTCAACAAGAGTGATTCTTTCTTAGTGATCTTCAGCAATTTATTTTGAAGGCGCAGACCTTCAAACAACTTTAAAGATTGGCACGGTGAATTTTGACGCTATTTGGTCTGCACTTCGTGCTTGAAAGTAGCGAGTAAGCTTGATCTCATGAGGATGTTGGAGTCACAGGAACTGCTGATCAGGTGCAAGTTGAAAGTCGAAACTTATAAACAAATATTGCGGTGATGTAAACAATACTGAATTAAAGAGCTAATAAATTCCGACTAGGGTCCGGCTTGGATTTTCATCCTAAATTAAACACCCCGAGGAATACCTATGCCCCGGAAGGAGGGACTTTTCTGTAAATGCGTAGTTGAGCGCAGGCTAACCCCAGTGTAAACCTTACTGTAATCTGCGCTCGCCCCCACGTCACTAAAAACTTGATTTTGTATCAACTTACTGTCAATATTTGACCAAGTTTTTTACACGGTTCATATGAAACTTTATACAATATTTTACTTTTAATGTATTTTTTCCCCGAGTCTTATAACAAAAATGCTGGACAGTTAATAACATGTATTTTTTATGTATTTCGAAATTTGTTTAGTAAAAAAATACAAAAACAAATTTGCCTTTAAAGGGTCTTTAGTTTGAGGTTTTGAATAATATTCGTGCTTTCCATTTACCATTGGTTTTTGGGAAGACTAAATTCAACATTTCCAAAGTCCTCTCAACTCATGATAAAACAGTCAGCAGATGGGAATAGGACCGTTTCATATGAACTCGTGTTTCAGATTTTAATAGTATAATGTCTTGAAAATAACTCGAGATTTTGTTTACAGAGGCCCTCTTTTTTAAGTACGATGTCGTCGTATGTTGGTATTGGGTGGAGCGTGGCGGTGGGCGTTGTGATCCTGGGTGGTGTCACATACATAATATACAAGGGGTTTTCAGGGACTGTTAAGGAATTTAGGGAAGCGCCAGTACAGACAGAGCTAGTACGTAGAATTGCTACCAGGGAAACAGGGACTCAAACCAGATCAGGTAGTATTTTTAGACGTATGTTCCTCCGGTATAGGGAAACGGAATCTGGCGAAGCTCCGCGAGTCCAAATTGCCCCCATTCAAAATTTGGAAATTTTCGAAATCGATTTTAGTAGGACAACCATCGATAAGGCAGTATCCACCCACGAAGAGAAGGGCACCCAAACAGATTTTCCCGCGCCTATTCATTCTGCTATTCCCCGCCTCCCAATCTGGCATTATATCCGTTAGTGCGTGAGTGGATCCACAAGATCATTTCATTTCAGTTCATTCCCATTTCATTTTGCTTCACTTCATTGCACTTCATTTCATTTCATGTCATTACATTAGAATGTAGGGTTAGGCGCGGTAATGTTGCTAGGGTGGGGACACGAAACAACTACATAGCACTGGCCACATTCAGGAGCGTCAATTCAAGACGACCAACGCCTGCCAAGACGTTTGTTCTCAGTGTCAGGGTGTGGCGGCATTGTAGAGGTGTCTCCCCCCCCCTCCGAGAGCCTTGCTACACTGAGTCTTGAAAAATGTAAGTATAATTATAGTAAAGTTATCGATTAGCCATTACATTTGTGATAATTATGTTGTAAGAAACCTTTATTTAAACTGTGAACTGAACTGCAGTACGTAACATATATCCATTATAACTTGACTAGCTAAATGATTATTTTAATATTAATTTGATTTATAATAAATAACTGTTAAGCGCTCTAATTTGTCAATTTTTATGACTCAATTTTACTCTTTCTGGGTGGCAGTTCACATTTCTTTCTTTATCCTTCCCATAAAAATCCAGCCCAAACAATTACAAAATAATATAAGCTATCTTACATTGAATGTTTTAAAGACAACTTTTTCTTGAAATAATAGGGACAAATTATTATGTTTTGCCTTTTCTTCGAACTTGGGGACGAGATCATTCCACATATTAAATGTAATTTTATAAAACAATATTTATTTATATATCAACGAGAATCAGGTTATTAGTAAAGAGATGTCAAGCATATTTATGGATCTTAGACATTTTTTAAGAGTTATAAGTCTATAATTTTTTTTAAGAGTTATATAGTTTTTAAGAGTCTCGGAAGAAAATGTTAATTAAACGGATATTTATTTTGTACAGTTTGATAAACTTCTTGCCTGCTCAACTTGTGGTGAGATCGTTCAGTTCTTTGCCAAGTCCTGCATGAAGTCCTGCACGGAAAGAAAGGTAACCGTCTTTACGCATTTGTTTTTCTACCTTGCGATGTATTAAAAGCCAGTTTTTAAAGTGTTAAATCTACGGAAAAAATTGATTGTTATTCATACGGATATTTAAAATTGTACAGGGTAATGAACTTCTGGCAAGACCTTCCAGTTTTTTGCCAAGTCATTCAATAAATTTATCAAGATATTAACAAGAAAGCAGAAAGAAGAAACAAAGGTAACATTCTTTACATATTTGTTAATGTTCCTTCCAATGTATTAAAAGCCATTCTCTCAGGGGCGGCCCGTCAGTTTTTCAGCGCCCGTGCAAAGACCAAATTTGCCGCCCCCCGCCCCTCACCATCAACCAAAACCTCCCTACTCCCATAGTTCTGAGATATACTGTCACTTGCGCGCCTCGCTCCCTCGCTTGTTGTTGCTTTCGCGATGT
Source organism: Allygus modestus (assembly GCA_963675035.1). Taxonomy (NCBI): domain Eukaryota; kingdom Metazoa; phylum Arthropoda; class Insecta; order Hemiptera; family Cicadellidae; genus Allygus; species Allygus modestus. The sequence continues at coordinate 16,171,459 of OY776116.1, forward strand.
TTCTGGTTCCGTGCTATGCTGATCACCTGAAATGACAAGCTATGTCATAAATTTCCATCAAATATTGCCTTTCAACACATTCAGATAAGAGACTTGTGTAGGTCTAAACCTTTATTTCATATATTATCGTCCTGGAAATGTATCCCGTTTCCGATCTTCCGCGCCACTAAACTTTTGTCATAAAAAACTCAAAACTTCAAATACGGTAATTAAAAAATCTAAATTTTTAAAACAACAAATGTGCACACTTGTAGTCAACGTATTGCAATACACTGTGTATCATAAAACAATTACGTGTTTCTTTAAGAAAAATAATAATTAAAACAATCCCTTAAAACTGAGTAGGAACGGTAAAGTACATACTGATAACAGTACATCTGTTCTGAGCGTGGGAAAGATTTTGTCCAGAGTAACCAAAGCAATAATCAAAACGCTGATCAAAACCGACCGCGCTTCTGATGGTTCTTGGAATCTGTGAGGCTCCAGTTTGCGATGGAGACAGCAAAGTTTGTTGTTAGAGTTATTTTGTTTTTGAAAAACCTAATGTTTTCTGAACATAATTTGTTTATTGATTCTAATGTATAACACGTTTTTCAGTTATACGGACTAACTTCGAGAATTTAATCTTTAAGGTTTTGTGTAGCTGTAAAGCTTATTTTAAATTTTGTATACTCTGTGATATATAGAATTTTATCTTCTAAAAGTGTTTGGATAAATTCAGTTTAATACCAATTACTCTAAAAACTCAAGTTGGGTCCACACATTTATTTTTCGTTATTACTATACTGTGATAAACTGTCGCAACTTATTTAAAGTATTGCCAATTTGTAAGAAATACAGATGATTCGTCAATTAACCACGACCAGAGCTCAAATAATCTTAATCTGTAATAAGGAGAAGTTTATGTTCAATTCTTACATTTCCTACTCCATCTCCAATACTCCGAAATGACTCAGTTAATAAATAAGAACTTAGTTGAAATGGTTACTAAACAGACGGAACGATAAACTAACTTTCAAAGTAAGCTAAACGAGTGGACCTTACAAGTAACGATGTAAGGGGGCGCCAAAATTTGAGGAGGGTGCATCATATTTCCCCCTTATTTCATGTAATACTAAACTCAAATAGATAAAATCCCTATTCAATTCTCTCCAGTCTCCAAACCATATCTTTCCTCATCTATAGGAACTAGTTTAAAACAATCGACGTGGGCGGATTAAAACAATTAGTTGCATTTAATTGTGTTACTTTATATTTTAACATTGCAAATTTCCTGCATCGTATTGCGAGTTTTATTCAAACTCTCAATAGCAATCAGAATGCCCTGAAGTTGTCACAAGCCGAGAGAGGTCAAAACAACTGCTCGTTTTGGAAGGGGAACAGAAGTTGTATTATCTGATATATAAATTTAATGTTTAAGTATGATGAAGGTACAAAACATGGTGAATTCTCATAAATTTCCATCAAATATTGCCTTTCAACAACTTATAATTCTAATTTACAACAATTTACAAAATCAGTTTGGTTTTTATATATTTACAAAATACTTTATGTTAGCGCTACGGCCTATGCCGCCCACCCCGCACCAGGTGGCGTACCGATGGGGGGGGGCGTGGGGCACGGTCCGTCCCAGGCCCCTCTTTGGCATAGGCCCCTAAATTTTGAAAAAAAAAATGTTCGAAAGTCTGAGCGAGTATTTCCCGCCGATCTCCGGAGAATCGCTAGCGATCTACTGTCGTATTTTCGGCTGTTATTACGAAGTAAGGTCGTCATTTTTGGACAGTATTTTGTTTTCCGTCGACTTTTATAGCCGATATTACGCAGCAAAGACGTTAATTCCAGATTATATCATCTGTAACGTCTTCAATTACGGCCGATAAAACGTGGTTCGTTCGCCATTTACACAATTAGGTTGTTTTTTATGTCCGATTCATGTGTAATATATAATGTTATGTCTCGTAATATTCGGCCGATTTTACAAGGTCCGATCGTCTTTGGCGGCCGTTTACTATGTGATTTGGCAGGTCACGATCGTTCGAAGATTGGTGGGAAATACTCGCTCGAACTTTGGAGTATTTTTCAAAACTTTGAGTTCATTTGACTATTTAAATAGTCAAATTTTGAGTACTCGCACGCCTCTAATACATCGTATACATCTATATGAAAAGGCCTTCCTCTTCAACCCCTAATGTACATATAGGCCCCTAAAAAAAAAAAAAAAAAAAAAAAAAAAACATCCGCCGCCCTAGGCCCCCAACTACGACAGTACGCCGCCGATCCCACGACCCGTTATGAGCGCCGAGCGCCGCCCCCCAAAAGCGCCGCGCCCCGCGCGCCCCGTGCTGGAGCACGGCTCGCACTGCCCTAGAGCCGGTACTGCATTCTCTAATCTCTTAAAACTGTTGCACTTAAGTGATTATTAATTTTTAAAAATCTTTGAGAACCATAGGATGTCAACCATTTTACAGCTTCTAGTTTTGTCCCATATATTTATATATGATTTATACTTCTTAAGAACAATGCTAAACGAAAAATATTTACTATTTATAATAAAATGAGTACAGGCGTTTTCTTAAAATAAATATTTGTCAAGACAACATTTTTGAGAAATTAACTGGGAAATATATTATGAATTAAATCTTTCTAACTTGGGGAAGAGTAAAGATCACAAATCTTCAATAAAAAACAACAATTTATACCTCAACAACAATAAACGTTTTAGTGATGATGGATACCAAGCACATGTCGATATTGATACTAGTGACTTGCTAAAGCATAATTATAAAATCAAGTATATTTTTTTTATTTATTGTTTACAGTTGCTGTTGTTGTTTTTTGTTTTGTTTATTTTACAGTTTGATCAAGTTCAATAGATATTAATATTATTTTTAATAGGTAAACAAAAACCTATAATATGTTTGATGTCCTCTACCACTGTGCAATAAGTAATAAGTTATCGATTAGCCATTACATTTGTGATAATTGTGTAGTGAAACACTTTATGTAAACCGTGAACTGAACTTCAGTACGTAAGATATTTCCATTATAAATTGATCAGCTTAATGATTATTTCCTTACTTCTTTTATTTAGAATAAATAATTGTTAAGTGCTATAATTTGTCCATTTTTATGACTCAATTTTTCTCTTTCTTGGTGGTGGTTCATATTTCTTTCTACATCCTTCCCATAAAAATCTAGCCCAAACAACCACGAAATAATATAAGCTATCTTAGATTGAATGTTTATAAAGTCAACGTTTTCTTGAAATAATAGAGGACAACATATCATGTTTTGGCTTTTCTTCTAACTTGGAGACGAGACCATTCCACATATTAAATGCAATTTTATAAAAACATATTTAATTACATATTTATAAAAATAACGTTTTTAGTAAAGAAATGTTCACCATATTCATGGATGTTAGACATTTTTTAAGTGTTAAAGTCTCGGAAGAAAATGTTAATCAAACGGATATTTATTATTTTACAGTTTGATCAAGATATTGGTCAACCCTGCTCAACCTGCGGTGCGATCTTCCAGTTCTTTGCCAAGTCGTGCAATCAGAAATTTAAAAATTAAAAAGGTAACAGTTATTACAGTATTTTCTATTGATAACAATAATCAGCTGTATATAGAGACTTTTTCCCATAAAGAAATCCTATAGACAGTGCCTAGTTCACAGAATACCTAGACAAGTATAATCATAGCCTACAAGTCAATTTTGTAAATCCTTTTTTAGTATTAGGTAATCAATTTTTTTAGATATTAAGGATAATTCCCAACAAGTATATTTTACAAAGAAGTAATAACCTTTAGATAATAAGCATTATATTAATCGATGTACTCACAGAATTATGTTAATCCAAATCATCCATTGGCCTATCTCAGGATACAAAATTTAATAACCATGACAAGGTTAAATGTTACAAATTGGTTCCGGTACGTTTATTTATTTTTATACCAGAACAAAAGAATTTTGTAATAGGATATAAGTAACCCATGTCATTTGTAAATAATATCGTAGAAAGATTTAAATTCATTATGTACGACTATTTTTCACAACGGAAATAACCTTTCTAACACTGCACCTTTCTGAGAAGATTAGCACTATTTCGAACTATATAACCATAATGATTGGAATTTAAGAGTAAGTAGGACACTTCTCCTATTCATTTTAACTATAAGATTTACACACAAATGTAATTGAAAACGAAATAAATGTAAATAGGTAAACATACAACACCATTCTCTTGATCCACGGAAGCCATCTTGTTGAACGAATGTCGTCCGTCACTTACCACACAGCCGGTCCATTTAGTGCCGACACCTAGTGGATAAACTCTGAACTACTACCGTATAAATTTCCACACAGCACATTGTATCCTACCGCTATTTTTAAGATATTATTTTACATTTTTAAATTCAAGTGTACATTATAATGAAAAGTAAATATTTTAACAATTGAACTAAAATTAATTGTAAACTTATGGTATAGGAGAAATAACCTAAATATGTGAAGAAATTAAGTGTTTGACCAAATATTGTAAATATTGTGAAACTTGTGTGATTTCCCTAAACAGCTGTTTTTTGACATGGTCATTGTAGAAATGCAATTATGAGTATTTTAAGTTGAATTTAATATATTTTAGTAACTATTTCGATTCTTAATCATATTTTCTAGTTTTGAAGACCTAAATTCCTGTTTTTCCAAATTCAATTATGTAGAGAATGATTTTATAAATTCAGTGAAGTGTACAACCAATTAAAAGTGTAGTTTTCAGCTGATAGCCAATAAAAAAATTAGACAGATCCTGGATTATTGGCAAGCGATGCTATTGGATGATTGGCTTTCTTCTACAATTTGAACCAAGAAGTGAAGTAGTTGCCTTTGGAAAGTCTTAGGGCAAGGAGCATGTCGCTCTAACCCAGAAATTAGAAGAAGAGAATTTTGTCCAGTTTTATTTATTTAGTGCGGTTTAACAAATGTAATAAAAGTTTCCCCCAGCTGTATTAGCCCACCTGAATCTTTTTTTATCTTTTTATCGTTTTTCCTAGGCAATCAACAGGACTTTGGGTGAGATCACTTCATCTTTTCAGAACTAACCTTTTCAGCTCCATTTAGAAGAACTTTATTGTTTTTAATAGGAACTTTTGGACTCATCTAAACTACTAATTAATTATTTTATTAACTATTTTAATTCAAGAAAGGAAAAGTGTAATACAATCTCAGCAATTTTCGAAAAGCCTTTGAACATTGTTCTTTTTAAAATTTAGTATCTCTACATAATATTTTGCATTGAATATTTTAATTTAATCATTTATGATAACTTTTGTTAACAAGCCAGAAGCATTTGAACCCATGAATATAAATTACCCCGAGTTATAGAGACATTCTGAACATTTTTTTTGTGAATACTATTTTTATATGTTTTGTAACTGATGTATAGTTTTTCATAAGTGAGTAAATTGATTTTCTTTGTTCATTGTAACTAACAGCTGTTTCTTTATTTCTCTCATAGAAATATTTAAATTCAAAAAATAAAATTATAATAAATAAATAATACAGTCTTTACAAATTTGTTATCGATTCTTTTAATTTATTGGAAGCCATTCTCTACCATCAGTAATTCTTATTAAAAAAAGGATTTATTAAAAAATATTTGTTATTGTACTCCTTAGCTTCACTATCCTGCATACAACTCTTAGGATAACAAGTAAGTTATAAGATAAAGTCAATGGATGATAGACATTGTATACTTCAAATCTTTTTAAGTATGCGGGATGTTGGATACAGTGCTTATGACAGATTTATACTTCATAAGAACCAATGTTAAACACAACAAACAATATCATTATGATTAGAAAATGATTTATATTAACTTTAAATTGATTTCTTTTTAATAAATCATTTTATTGCTATATTAAGAGAAAATATATAATATTTTGGCTTTTGTCTTAACATGGGGAAGATATTTCATCAGAAACTGAAATCAAACAAATATAAACGTTTATTTACATATCAGCGAAAATACAGTTTTTTTGTGAAGAGATGTCAAGCACAAAATAAAATTAATACTAGTTGCTTGTACAGTCTATAGCCTTACTATTAAGACTAATGTATACCTATATTAATACTAGTAATCATTAGTTACTTTTTTGGTTTTGAATTTGTTTCTACTTTAAGGATTTTGTAAAGGTTAAAACATGGCAAAACTAACCATGTTTTTGGTGCTCCTGTCTACTTGTTTATGACTGTTCCAAGATTTGATCTTTTAGCTCGTTCAATACCTTTAGAAACAAGCGCCAAAACAGAAAATTACTATTTTGTTCAGAATTTTATATTAAGCAATTAGATATTTAAATTGTCACGGTTAAGAATGTTAAGCCGGCCCGTTCAAAATATGACCATTTACTTTTTATATGAGTTCTCCCTTTGTGAATGTTCCCCAAAACATTAGGTAAATAGTCAGTTATAGAAGTTTCTGTCAAATAAAGTGTAAATCCTTTTATGTCATACTCCAGAAAATCCCGTCATGGTTATGGTCCGGTAACGATAAATATTTTATAAAATTATTACCTCAGTAAGGAATGTTGGTTTTCTTGCTCAAATGTCACATTTAATAAGAAATATATTTATTTTAATCTTCATAGGGTTTTAGAAGGGGATATAAAATAAATTGCAGTTACAGTGATGGACTTCTAAACAAACTTACTAATACAAGTTTATATAGATTCAGCTAAAATTTGTTTTTGGGAGTTATTTTATATATACGTTTTGAACATCATTTATGGATAAAAAGCAATGATTATTCCTTATGTACACTGAAAGATTACTCATTAATAACAACTTTTGGACCCGACCTTTTTTTTACACATAATCTGAGTATACTTCAGAGGAAATTGAGATATGCAGGTATTAAATATTTTATGCCAGCATACAATTAATGATTTAGTTATCTCCAAAAATAAAAAATGGCATTCTTAATATCTAAAACAATTTATTCATTGGGAGAATTTGTTTTGCTGCAATAATGGGAAATGAATAGAGGTGTTACGTCTTAAATTTGCTAATTATATGATGTCATTCTGAACTGTTCATGTGCCGACTTACATGAACAAAGTGTTTGACTTTAACGAGGTATTTAAAGTTCCGTAAGATATAGATCGATAGAAGAACGTTCAAAAGTGTTGAAGTCGCAGAGATTTTCAAATGCAAGTTATATTCATACGTGTATTAAAACGTTCAAAAGTGTTGAAGTCGCAGTGATTTTCAAATACAAGTTGTATTCATACGTGTATTAAAACGTTCAAAAGTGTTGAAGTCGCAGTGATTTTCAAATACAAGTTGTATTCATACGTGTATTTGCCCACCTATGTATGACAAGATTTATTAGGATTTTTCTTGATGACAATATAATTCAACGATATGTATATATGACGCTAATAATATGATGTATTAATGTGGCATGCTATTGATATTGACTGTGTTGAAATTGTTGTACAGGATGACCTCCTTCAAGATGATACAAACTACTAATGGATCGTCAGTAGATCATCAAATTCAGATGATAAGTCAAAATCATCTCGGTGTGTATCCAGTCAGAGATGGCACCATAAATCACGGTGACAAAAAAGAAGCAAATTTCTTTACTCAAATCTCATGTAATAAAATGTCAAGAAACTCAATATCTTACATTATTTTTAACTGGTCTGTTAGACTAGTACGTGTATACAGAATATCTAAGCTAATATAGATTACTAGTGGCTTCAAGGGGCCAAAGCCCCTAACCTTTCTCCAATACTCTGCATCATACGATTTTCATGCTTAGGAAAATAGTACATTTTAATTAGGATTACATGTTTTAATGTAAACAAAGCAGACGTTTTTAAATTCCCATGATTTTCATATGGGGGATGTTTTACTTTACTTCTCGTTTGCTGGTAACTTTTTAGAACTACTGCTATATTTCCCTAGGCCCTGGGATCGAGACTATTCGAGACCATTAGTTTGGGCCATCTCCCATCATCCTGGATTTGCCAAACCTCCACAATTTTGACTTAAACATTTCACTTACAGAATTATATATAAAGATATAATTTGATAAGATAAAAAGTAAAAATTCTTTTATCGATCCTAACGATTTGTCGATGTTAACCAATTCTACTGGATCAGTGGGAGTTAGAAATCAAAATATTAGATCATGGAGTCTTATTGAACTACTATGGTGAGGTGGAAGGTGCGGTTACAACAGCGAGGAATGGCACGCGGCCTAAACACTACCTTTGAAGTGATTCCAATCTTTCAATATTAGTAGTTTATGGGTGCTTTAATTTGGGTTAATTGAATACAGCTTAAGTCTATAGGCATATTTTACTTTAGTAGAAATTTAGGGCAGGTTTTAAGCTTTCAATACCTAAACATTATAGCACAGATAAAGTCTGTGATTACAGTTAGGCTTATAGTACTACAGTATGAGAACATGCATGAATACAACTGTATGTTTGTACCCCCAAAGATCATGACCTAGATCCGCCCATGGCTTGCTCACCGATTTTGTTAGATGTTTTATGTACATATACTTCGGCATTAGTTGCATGAGAAGTTTCATGGCAATATGTCCTAGTTTAAAGGCCTCTTAAGTTAGGAGAGTAATTTAGAGCTGAAAGCTGTAACCCAATTAGCTTTGACCCCAATAAAAGTGAAAAAGACGGTGCAACATTGTTGCACAACTAAGTATAACGATGAGTTTTACTTTACAAAACAATTAACATTTAATGATTTTTAACTGGCAGTTAACTAATGGAATTTACGAACTCTCTTAAATATATATTTATCCGGAACACTTCAACTTCCAGTGCTGATATTGGCCTCACCCTCCACGACAATACACCCATCGAGCTTTCACCTAAGAAGTTTTCCATGAGACAAAAATTGAATTTTCCCCAGAGGCTCTGAACACATAAGAGCGCAACGCCTAAGAGATTTTATTCAGGTTCATTAAACAAATAAATAAAAAAACTGCCTTCCTTTCAGTCACTGTTTCAAATCACCTCTGTGGAAGCTTCTTCAGTTTGTACAAAACTGTAATTTTAAGGGCTGTAGAAAGTAGAAAGATTTACAGACTGTTACACTAATATTTAACTCAGAAAGATACATCTTCAGGTTTAATGCTATTATGTCAAACAAATGTTCGAAATATTCACAAGGGAGGTTATCTGTAAGAGGTTCAAGATACTGATTTACTAATAAAGGCTGATGATATACAGGGTGTCACAAAAATGCGTAGCGCGCTATGCAGAACCGGATTCTACATACAAAAACAAGTCGAAAATGTAAAGTAACATTTTTGCGATTTCGGATTAGTTTAGTTGTAATCCGCCATTTTGTATTTTTTTGAAAATAATTAATAATTCAAAAACCCTTCCAGATATTTCTTTGAAACTTGGTATAAACTTTAAGTTTCTGGTTTTTAACATTTTCCAAAAACAATTTTTATTTAACTTATCAAATTTCAAAATGGCGGCCATTTAAATATTTCAAAGTCAAATTCCATGAAAAATAGCAACTAAAACAAAATTTTACAAGACATAAAATTTAAAGCACTTTGTAATCCAAATCTAATGACATTTTTACTATAAAAATCGGTTAGTAAATAAAAAAGTTATGGTAATTTTTTTATAATAAATTTCAAAATGGCGGCCATATACAAATTTCAAAGTCAAATTCCTGGAAAACTAGCTACTAAAACAAAATTTTACAAGACATAAAATTTAAAGGACTTGGTCAAATGCACTAAGGAATTTGACTTTGAAAATTTTATATGGCCGCCATTTTGAAATTTATTATCAAAAATTGCCATAACCTTTTTGTTTACTAACCGATTTTTACTGTAAAAATGTCATTGGATTTTGATTACAAAGTGCTTTAAATTGCATGTCTTGTAAAATTTTGTTTCAGTTGCTAGTTTTCATGGAATTTGACTTTGAAATATTTAAATGGCCGCCATTTTGAAATTTGATAAGTTAAATAAAAATTACTTTTGGAAAATGTTAAAAACCAGAAACTTAATGTTCATACCAAGTTTCAAAAAAATATCTCGAAGGGTTTTTGAATTATTATTTTCAAAAAAATACAAAATGGCGGATTACGCCTAAACTAAACCGAAATCGAACAAATTTTACTCTACATTTTCAACTTGTTTTTGTATTTAGAATATCGTTCTGTATAGCGCGCTACACATTTTTGTGACACCCTGTATGTATCAACTGTGTTAGCAGCAGAAACATAACAAAGTAAAATGATTAATTATCAAATTTTGAATCACTTCTTTTTCTTACACACATTTTTTTAAAGGTTGGTAGCCTCTTTTTGCCTTAATTTGCCCGCCCACATAAGCTACAACTCTGTGCATGGAACGTATCCAGCAAAGCAAGGAGTGAGCCGTTACCTACAGTATGAGTTAATTGGTATTGATAAAATTGACTTACCAGGACTGGAATTTGAAACCACGGAAGGCCCGCTGCCATGGTTTCAAAGTTTGTTGCTTTTCCCACTATGCCAATGACTACCACTGCTTTTACATGACAACTTTTATTTAATTTCATTTCAATTTTGGGGGGAAAATGTCTATACTTCATTAAAAAGACGTCTAAACCATCAAAATCTAAATTTTAAACACTAAATTCAAAGTTTATTTATATAAATGGCATATTTTTTAAAGAAACAGATGTATAATCTACCATCTTCTAGCTTTAAAAGTTAAACATACATTTTTTACTTCTCACTCATAAAATGCATCAACGCTTTATTTTGTGGATATGGGCACTTGTTCTCTGAATTACTGAATGAATACAAATTTCTGTCTTATGTATGAAGCTGGGAAAAAATTCTAGATCAGTCTCTTTTTAAAAATGTGTTTTTAATAAATAAATTCACACAAAAAATATAAACAATAGAAAAGTTATATAGTCAAGTTTAAACTTAACAATACAAACTATTAACACTTTTTTGCATAAGTTTTTTAAAACTTATATTCGAGTAACTTGTTTGTAACAATAATTTTCATTATTTTCACAATTAATTATACCCAACAATGTTTGATACAATAAAACAAAACACTTAACTTTAGTTGTACAGACAATTTTTGTTTTAAAAAGTTTTGTTTGATATTTACAAATTTGTGAGCAAATACTGTTGCAAAAAATTTTCTTTGGAGCTTAAATGCAATCTAAAGTAACACAATACACGGAATGAAAACTAAAATGTGGATCCAGAAAACTGATTAAATCAACAAATTGAAATAAAAGAAACAGTAGAACAAGACAAATATAAAAGAGTACTATGTTTATTAGAATGTATAATCAAAATGTATATTATTTATCTCCAATAACACATTCATCACCGCTGTATACTGGAACACATCCAAGCTTTAAATGCTTTGATTTCATTTGGTCAAAGTGATTATTAAAAAACATAAATAACTAGAAAAATTACCAAATCTAATATTTTAATGATTAAATCATTAAAACCCAAGACAATTTGAATATTTAAGGGTGAAGCTAATAATTTCATTACTAAATGCTTAACAGTCAGGGTTGTAACACTAGTTAACTAACTTTTAACTTAAACAAAAATAAAAAACATTACAAAGTTACTGAATGATGAACAAATATCTCAGTGCACAAAGCAGTGTAAATCGTGTCACCTAGTTTTATTATGAAGTAAAACAATGTGACATTATATGTGAACCTACATTTCATAAACGAGATTTCATTTTCAGTTGCTTAATCCAAACTTTAAAAGTTAAAATGCATTTTCCAATGACTCCGAAGTATTGAATCCTTTCTTAAAGGCACAAATCATTCATAACCATTCAATATTATCAACTGTAACATTAAACAACTTTATAAAATACGTATTTTATAACTTTGCATATTAACTCGATAAATATTATTTTTATTAGCTAACATTTGGTTATAATATTCACAAAATCAACAATATATTTGTTGAAATCGATAGGAACTGAACATATTAACCTTATAAATAAACAGCTAAAACAGAAAATTCATTTAATTCATAAATTATAACAGGTTATGAACACCAATTTTAGGTTATTAACTTTTCTAAAATAATTGGTCCAACATAAACTGAATGATGGCCAAAAGTTTGTTTACAACTATATTGGCCAACAAATTAATTTAAAATTATAAATTAATTGTTAATTCATTTATTCAAAATTGTCTTAAAATAGTCAAGTTTAACTATTTAATAATTGCTATTAAATTTAAATAAATAATTTAATCGAACAATTGCAACCGATCTACAACTTTTTCCTAACCTAAAAACTACAAATACAAGCATTTAGTTCAAATTGCTTTAATCATGACTTAATTTCCACAAAGATTTCAAACACTATTAAGATAACTATACATTTAAATATTCTGAAGGTGCCAAGGAAGGGATTTATCTATGTATTATCTAATTTCAAAACCTAAAAACAAGACTCATAAACTAAATATTGTTATCAAAGTGTAAAGTACTTTTGTTTAACCTCAGATTCAAATCAATAGTAGAAACATAACACTACACTATTATTCACTGAATGATTTAAAAGCTTGGTAGAATTGTGTTTACAGTTTACAATCACTATATACAAGTGTGGTTTGATAACCACAATTATTATTTTTTTCCATCCTTCTATGAGTTTGACATGTCTATGACATTCTATGACATTTTTTGCCAAAAGAGATATTTTCCATTTTAGCCTTACTTTGTCATTCACCTGTACTATTCCTATTGCTAAAGGTATGATGGCACAGTAAAATATAAACAGAACCAATACAAATTATCAGGTAGGAACTAAGATCAAACACATGATCCTCAGCCAAGTATTCTCGGCCCACATCTCAAGGACAAACTTTTCACACAATCTTACAAACAGAAAACCAAAGAATTTGTTAAAAAAACTTCCTAAACTAAAATAATACGAGATTCATAAAACTTTACAGCCTATTAAAAATACTTCTGAAAAAATAAAACATCCTTACGACTACTCTGAATAAATACAAGGCACTGATGACTGACTATCTGCAGATCTCTTTGCCGTTTGTGTTGATATGTAGAAGAGCGTTGAATTCCGTTGTCTCAGGAACTTCTTCAGTCTTATTCTTGGATTCGTCTTTTTGGTTTTCTATAACATTAAAGTAGTGTTAACCCATTAGCTCACAACCCGAGTATACTCGTGGCCGCCGTAAGTAGCCCGGACTTGCAACCCCAAGTATACTCGAGATTGCATGTTTTTTTATATTTTTTTATATATTTTTGTTGTTGTTTTCATTTGTTGTTATTTTTTGTTTGTATGTATTTTGTATGCATATGCCCATACTTGGGGAAACTTCGGAAAAATATAATTTTGGAAAATATGTTATATCTAGGTCAAATGTAAATGTATCACTAAAATTTGTTATTTTCATTTAAAAAAATAAATAACCTACAAGAAAATAATAGTGGTTGGGCTGAAACATTATTTTTTTGTTACAAACTATATTAATATACATATGATATATATATATAATATTTACCATACATAAATGCTGTCAAAAGTATTTTCTTCTTGCAGATAATTTATTTCTCTAAATATTAGTGCAAAAATTAAGTAAATTGAACAATAATTGTTGCTATAGTGACAGCTTTAGTAAAAGTCCACATCTATATACTTTTTCTTAGGAAACTGAACGGTTTGTCAGATGGCAAATTTCAGGTACGCCCAATGGGTTAAAAAAAAAAATCAAGCTACTAATATATTATGTTTAGTCCTTCAATCACTGGTTATAAAAAAACTGACACAAACCTAATACCAAGAAGTATTATTATCTCCTAAGATAGAAAACCACTTCCTCTAATTACAAAAGAGAACAGAATTATTGCTATAATAACAATGATAGTAATCTTTGTTAGTTTATATTTTTTATTTCTTTCTTTTTTAAAATCAACGTAAACATTTTCACTTTACATTATTACAATTAGTTTGTTTTTAACCAAAGCAAAACATGGAGGACAGATTAAATTAATCAGTAAAGAAACATTTGGTTTTCTGTAAGAACATTTTGCTATCTTTCTGTTTATTTAGAAAAACTAAGTCTAATTTTAAGAGCTTAAATAAAAAAGCTTCAACTTACCAAAAAGAAGAGAAGAGTGATGAAAGTGAAAAGAAGATTTATAAAACCATGCAAAGGAAAACAAAGGAGACCAACACCAAAACATACAGGATAAAACCTTGAAAAGTGAACAAGTGAGGATTTTTGGCAAAGCGGTGCATGAAAACAAAACTTATTCCTTATATTTAAAGACACAGAAATCGGCTTGGTTTATGGTCAGAAATCCTTCTTTACTTTATTTCTCACAAAAGATTTTTTGTCAGTACACTCGCCATATACATATACTTTTAAACCAATACAGGAGCTATTATTTTGAAGATTACCTTCAAAATAAATAAATGAATGAAATAAATAAATGTAAAAAAACACAATGATTTAAAACAAAAAAAATGTAATGGGTAATCCCAATTAGGGATGGGCCAATCCCAGAATTCCTCAATTTTGATTCTAAAATAAGGCTTTGATTCTCGATTCTGGGTTTGATACCAATTCCAGGACAGATTTATGTACGGGTAGAAAAAAATAGAGCACATAAATTAATGGTGATTTTTAAGAATATTATGCATAAATTTTAACTACTTTTATGTAGGGGTGTGCGAGTAGTGATTTTTTTAATCAAGTCGAGTCGAGTTGAGTAGTGCTAATTATTTTTGAGTTTCGAGTATTTTCGAGCGAGTATTTGCCATCAATTGGTAGTTTAAAATAGTGTAATGGGATTTGGATATCACCCTAGATTTGATAATCTAAACATGGTTTCTAACTAATACATGAGTAGCAATACAAAGTTTTAGCCAGTACAATCAAACTGGATTACGTATTGACTAACAAAACAAGGTTTGATATTCGTTTCCAGCCGATGAAACAGGAACCTGTTGTCATTTGGCCAATTTCACCTGGTCCAGACATCACTTATAATCAATATTAAATAACGAAATCGTTAGTCACGGCCGAAATCGCGTGATCCGATCGTCATTTTCGGCCGATTTTACGTGATGCGATCGCCTTTTACGGCCGTTACTACGCGTTTTGGTCGGTCACAGACGTTCACAGTCATCATTTTTGGCCGATTTTACGTGATAGCCTTTTGCGGCCATTACTGCGCGTTTTGGCCGGTCGCAATCGTTCGCGGTCGTCATTTCGGCCAATTTTACGTGATACGATTGCCTTTTGTGGCCGTTAATACGCGTTTTGGCCGGTCGCAATCGTTCGCGGTCGTCATTTTCGGCCGATTTTACGTGATGCGATCGCCTTTTACGGCCGTTACTACGCGTTTTGGCCGGTCGCAATCGTTCGCGGTCGTCATTTTCGGCCTATTTTACGTGATGCGATCGCCTTTTGCGGCCGTTACTACGCGTTATGGCCGCTTGCAATCGTTAGCGATCGTTCGGTAATCGGCGGGAAATACTCGCTCGAAATTTCGAGTAGTTTTCAAAACTTCGAGTCGAGTTTGAGTATTAAAATACTCGGCCGAAAACTCAAAGTTTCGAGTACTCGCACACCCCTACTTTTATGTAAGAATCGGTATTGAACCCAACGACACAAAGAACTGAGTATCGAAGGTATCGAGGAATTGAGAATTGGAAAAGCCCATCCCTAATCCCAATAAATACACAAACACTAAGAAAGTCAGGTCTAATGTTAAAAATTCAGACACTTTTTTACATTTGGAGCATTGTAGATGAAGTTCTGCACTCAAACAAAAGATAGCGCTGGCGGTGTGTGCATCATCAGCTGCTGTCTCTCTCACACGCCATCTCTCGTTTAAGTGTAGAAGTACATCAAACTGGTGAAACTTTAAGCAGAATTTTGCCCATAAGACCATTTTACCTTCAAGAGCTGAATTTCACCTTCAAGAGTATTCATTGGTGATTCTCATTTATTTGTCAACGTAATGATCAGCATCTTACAGCAACAAGTTCCACAACTCAAAACAGATGTTTCAGTATGTAAACTGTACATGTGCTAGAAGTATATATACAAATCTTAATGTCTACAGAGAGTTAAGGAAGTTAAGGAGTTAATTGGCATGAATTAAAGTATGGTGTGCCTCAGGGTTCAATATTGGGACCTCTAATTTTTTTGCTATATATAAATGATTTGCCTCTTAGTGTATCTCCAAAATTGGTTCTTTATGCGGATGACACTTCAGCAATTTTGAAGGCAAACTCAAATCAGGATATTAAAATTATTTTTCAACATGCTATAGCAGAGCTTCAAAATTGGTTTTCAGCAAATGGTTTGTTGCTTAACAATTCCAAGACGCAAATTGTTAAATTTCAAACTGCTCAAAGCAGAGAAACCTTTGAACAAAATATTTCTTTTCTAGGCAACTCTTTCTCAGTAAATAACTCAGTTAACTTTTTAGGAGTGGAGGTTGATTATCAATTAAACTGGAAGGCCAATATTAGTAAATTAATTAAAAAACTAAATTCAATCTGTTTTCAAATGATTATTTTACGAGAAGTTGTTGAGACTCAGACAAAGCTGATGTTGTATTATGGGCTTTTCTTTCCAATCATAAGTTACGGGATTGAATTTTGGGGAATCTCAAGTCACTCAAAATTAGTTTTTAAAATGCAAAAAAAATACATCAGAATTATGACATTCTCATCAAAAAGGAAATCTTGTAAACCTTTTTTTAAAGAATTCAGCATTATGACAGTACCCTCATTATATATTTACAGGTGTCTAATTTTTGTTAAAAATAATCTGCAGAACTTAAAAGAAACACAACATGAACATAATTATAATACTAAATTTTGCAATGATTTCCAGTACCCAAGACACCGTTTGAAACTATTTCAAAAAACTCCTCAGTACATGGGGAGGAAGTTGTTTAATAAATTACCAGGCAACTTAAAGAGTATAATACATGAAAATAGATTTAGAACTGAATTAAAAAAATTGCTTCTACAAAACATATACTACTCAGTGGATGAATTTTTGGGGGGGTGAATGAATTTTATTTGCTAGAGTTCATTATAATTATTTGGAAAATGTTGTAATAATTTACTTATTGTTAGAGTTTAGTATTATAAATTTGACAATGTTAAATGTTCTGTGCTGGCCTTGCTAGCTGTAAAAGAATGTTACTTATAACAATAAAGATATTCTTATTCTTAAGGAGCATTGAAGGTCATGCTACTCGTGTTGCGCGATAAGAAAGTCAGCAACATCCAAAGCAATTTCATCATAGATTTTCTTTCTAGTGCTTAATCAACACTTTCGCAACATTTAATATTGTTGCAGCAATAGGATTGCCTAATTTATAATAATTGTTTCATCTTAAGTTTATGCAAGTCTAAGTTGATATGTGGTATTAAATTGCACATTGCATCTACAAGTGTGGAGTTGCGGATTGCTCAATGATTTTGTAGTTTTTCAGCGTGCAGTATTGAAGGTTGTTGTGTTAGGTTCAATCCGACATACGCTGTCACACGGTGACCAAACCCTGCTACCCTCTTCCCCCTGGCAAGTACAGTTCCACTCTATGATATTACAAATTAATATTCCATACATTATTTAATTTAATGGAAATCGGTTAAATTACCAAGCTATGTGCACGTGTGGCGATATTATACCGTATGATTATAATAAACATCCAAATAGGAATTTGTCAGTTCATTGTCTGATTTAAAACTTTTTTAATCGTTACTTTGGATCTTTAAAAACCAACTCTTTAAAACCCAAGTCTAACTTACTAAGTCCGATTCTACTAATTTTAGGATAAACATATTTTAAATCCTCGTTTTCATGTTTAACCCTAGGACTGCCATTGGCCGATTACTCGGACATTGCATGTGTGCACCTAATGTCCTTTGGCCGATTACTCGGACATTGCATGTGTGCACCTAATGTCCTTTGGCCGATACTCGGACAATTGGGTCATTTTTTGTTTACCTGCTTATAATGAATTGAAGATGACCTGTAAACGTAATAATATTGGTACCATTTTAAAGAGGAGATTCTGAACTTTCACTTTCATATATAAACGAACCTTGTAGCAGTAACGGATCGATACAATTGCTATTACAATTCGAACAAAATTTAGAGTGCGGAACATTTTTGACTCGCGAGCGGCGAGATCTCGAAAAACACTTGTTCATATCTTTCTATATACATATATATATATATATATATATATATATATATATATATATATATATATATATATTCTTTTTCAGAAATATATTTACTATAAATGTATGTACCATTTATCATCCTATTATGTTAAATTACAAAAATTATTTATAGCTTCGAAAAACTAATTTTGGCTTTTGGTAAATTTTGTTTTTAAACTCATATAAAGTCATAAAAACAGTTATTACTTTGTACAAAAGTGCATTATTTCCAATAATTTTATTGTTACCTTTAGTAATATAACAGTTTTAGTACATTACTTTTATACTTTTGGTTTTTTTTATATATATACATATATGTACAGCGCAAGTTTTTTGATTTTTTCCGGTTTTCGTATTTATTTCCGTAATTCGGGTAAATTTTTGTATGGAAATAAATCAAACATATTTCCACGTAGGGAAATAAATTGCCTACATTTTGTTTATCTTCGATTGTCTGTAAAAAAATTAGTGTAAAAATGCTAGGACTCTACTTTTGAAAATTATTTAACAAATTTTATAAAATTTAAGTTGTTCACATTTTGCAAAAAAATTACTGACAGGGATCCGTTTTATTTTTATTTTATTCAGAATCTACTTCTTTTTTGGAAAAAAACGAGTATACATATGACTAAGTTATCAACAGTAGTTTAGGCACTGTGAATTTTTTTAAAACCTCTGCAAAATGGCAAAAATGGCTAGGGCACCGAGCAATTTAGCATAAATCAGGCAAAGGCAGTCCTAGGGTTAATTGGGAGTAAAAAATAAACTGATCCATCACAATCTAGTAAATTTATTAAAAACTAGTGTCATTGGTAAAGGTAATTGAGGGTCATTCATAAAATGCATAAGGTGATTTTAGCACTGAAAACTGAATGGTCCTGATATATTCCATGGTAAAAATTATTACAATAAAATGTTCTTAACATGACAACTCCATGTATGAGATAATACAAGATTTTGTAGTACCTTATGCAGTCTATGGATAAGTCCTTATTACACTCTACTTCTTATGGGTTACATACAAATAAACTATTTAATACTGACAAACTTACCACATTAATATTATACTATACTCACGAACATTTGAAACACACACCATAACCACTACAGTCAGGAGCAGATTAGTGGTTGTCAAATAGCAAATGCAATAAAAGTAAGAAATGCCGACACAATGTGGTGTTACATGTTTGTAAATAATGAATTCAAAATACGTATCCAAGCAAATTCTTTAGGCGGGAACAAATTTGAGATTTTAAAAATTAAGATTTTACAAACAAACTAATTGGTGAAAACAATGAAAACAAATGTATTTCATTCAGTGATAATGAATAGAAAATACTGTTAAATTTGTTTGACTACTTGTTATTTTTTTAAATATAAAATTGATTTGACAAAATCACTGGAAACTAATCATTGTATCAATATTTCTCACTGATTATTGGTCAAAATACACCGAAACACAAAATAGAACAATCAAATCACTATTTTAAAATGAATGATCTACTTGAATGAAAAAAGATCATTCATTTTGATAATGAAATTCGTACAACTTTGAATTAACATGATAAAACAATATCAAGTTCTACGTCAAATATAAATTAATACATTAAAACAAACTTCAGAATAGATCTAACAATGTGCACTAAAACTCAAAACTACAATAACTTACAGTATCTAGAATAATTATAAGGTAACAACATAAACAAGATGCACAGTAGATCAGTGATGTCAGCTGTCAGCGGTGCCCACCAGCTGTTTCTAACAAAACAAAGCTTCCATCTGTCAAAACTAGACTATTGGGTGTTGTTGTTTTGACTTTGACGTGTCCATTATAATTCTGTGTTGATCTTGAATGTAAAAAAAATGTAAACAATGTGACGTCACTGGTGCCCAACCAACAGCAGTCGGGTTTCAAAGCTGTGCATGATACCTACCGTATAATTATTCTAGATACTGTGCAATAACTTAAAAGTAACAAAAGCAAAGCACAAGTCAATAAAGTCATAAAATAAAAAAATAAATGCACAAAGTGAATAAGCATCATGGAGGCATGCTTGTGCGAGATCCAAGCAAAGGCTGGCTGTCGGTCTTACCATCGTCGGTGGGCGAATGTCTTTGGTTGGGAACGTAGTGGACGAGACACAAAACGAACGCGCAGACGATCGGTGGAACCCCCGCCAGTAGGAACGGCAGCGTGTATGACTTGGTCTGGTCGTAGATCCAGCCTGCGGCAACAGTCAGGAGCAGATTAGTGGTTGTCAAATAGCAAATGCAATAAAAGTAAGAAATGCCGACACAATGTGGTGTTATAATTACACGCTAACATTTGTTGTTGCTTCTGTACACTACGTGGTGAAAAGCATGACTAAAATGAATAAAAGAGATTTTTGAACTTTAATACATGAGTGAAGTTTCACTATTTTCACGAGATATAACTCTTTTTAATAATGTTCATTTAACTTATCTCCCAAAAGATTACCCATCACTACCAACAACGGCGACTTACCCGCGATGGGAGGGCCGACGGTGAGCGGGATGCTGCAGAAGCCGAGCAGGAAGCCGATGGCCTGGCCGGCGCCCTCGTGGCCCACCAAGTCGAAGGCGATCGGCCCCAGCAGGCTGATGAAGCAGCCGTCGAACAGCCCCATGCCGAGCGCGATGAGCTGCAGCAGCAGGAAGCTGGACGTCACCGTCATCAGCATCGTCAGCACGCCGATCGACAGGAACGACACCTGACAATCAAATCAACATTTCAGCAAATCAAAGTCACATTATCATCGACTGAATTTGTTGTCTATGCAACGAGACTTGTCGCATACGTCATCGACTGAAGACTTTGTTCTATAGAGTTTTGTAATTTTGTGAGCATATATTGGGTGTTTCTTTTAGATTAGCAATATTTATGAAAAGTATTTCGATACTCGAGTCGTCAAACTATGTGACAGTTATAAATAGTAAACCAAGCATAAAGCTTGAAACAAAACAAGAGGTGCTTCTAAAACCTTTTTGTTTCTATTTTGTTGCTAAAAGGGTAGGTTATTTGTAGTTGTTTTTATTTTACTAAGCCAATTACTAATTGGCTACTATTTGTATAATGAATAAATAAACATGATCTTTAATCACGAGTAAATTTTAGTTACACGTCCGTTTTACAATTTGACTTAATTCTAAAACTTAACTAGACATCATATTGAATTATACGTATAGGAAAATAATCAAATTGGGTTTAATAACTTTGAACTGAATACAAAATCAGTTTTTAATTCATTTTGAAAAATGGTTAATACCAGGAAGTTATAAACCTTTAAAATTGTTGTAAGGCAATGTTTTCAGCTGATTAGGAAGCGTGTAATACTAAGCCAGTCCAAAATAGGATTAATCTCTTTCCACCTGCTTTAAGATTGTCTTTTAAATATATAGGTGCAACAGAGACAACGATTTGTGAGCAATATTTGCAATTTCACTCATGGGGTAAAAAATATGCAGGTATAATTGACATACACTAGCGATGGGTTAAGCATTTGTTTGAATTATAGAAAAACTGTAGTATAACCATGAGTGATTATCAACACAGAAATTTTTCACTTTCTGCATGTAAATCTGATTGTTTAAAAAGATCTAGTTTACAAAGCTTACAAACTGTACCTGCTGCAAGAATACCCTGTTGACTCTACGGTTGTCGGCGATTCGGCCAAACACGAGGCGTCCTGTGCCCGATGCGATGCCGATGCAAAACACCAGCGACTTTCCGTCCCCAGTTGGAAACCTATCCTCCACAAACTTCACCTTTACACACAAAACAAACTTATGTCAAACAATTATTTGTGAACATTTTATTTACCTTAATATTTTGACCCTTTTTCTGTCCTGAAGAAGAGTAAATTGTATACACTTAGGTAACTGAAATTGTTAGCAAATTATTTACCAGCATTTCAACAAAAAAGTTTGTTATTTTCAAAACTGTAAAAGACTATTATTCTACATGTGTGTTGTTGTTTTTTTAACTACCAAAAGAACCAACAAATCATAATACAAAAATATTAAGTAGTTTTACAGCTATTGCAACATAATCTGAGTAGGCATTTAAAGCACTTAGAAACTGTTAATAATTTTACGAAACATTAATTAGATTATAAACCAAATTACGTACCCATGCCCTAAGTATGAGAGACATGCCACTTACAAAAATAAACCAAAACAAACTACCTGATCACAATCTAAAAAAAGTAGGGCCTCTACTAGGCCTATTTTTGAGGTTTCATCTTTAAATAAATTAAAATAACAACGCAAGACATTTTCTAAATTTAAAGAACCGAGAAGCCCCTGATAATGCTAGGACTAATAAAAAAGGAACTCATTATCAACTCAAGTATTTCTTAAAACACAAACCATGTGGACGTAAGGTACGAAGTAGCCGAAGAGGGCCACAGGGATGGTGAGAGCCCAGATGACGTACTTGCGCTGCGACCAGATGTTGGTGTTGACTAGAGTCTTGAGCGGAGCATCGCACGGCTCCCGGGGGCTCGGCCCCAGCGGCTTGTACAGCAACGCACTGCCCATTATCAGGCACATCAGCATCGCTAGCACCCTGACAACACAGGCAATCGTTACCCTAGGGACTTGAGCGGAGCGTCGCGCGGCTCCCAGGGGCTCGGCCCCAGCGTCTTGTACAGCAACGCACTGCTCATGATCAGGCACATCAGCATCGCTAGCACCCTGACAACACAAGACGATCGTTACTCTAGAGACTTGAGCGAAGTGTCGCGCGGCTCCCGGGGGCTCGGCCCCAGCGGCTTGTACAGCAACGCACTGCTCATGATCAGGCACATCAGCATCGCTGGCACCCTGACAACACAAAGGCGATCGTTACTCTAGAGACTTGAGTAGAGCGTCGCACAGCTCCCGGGGTCTCGGCCCCAGCGGCTTGTACAGCAACGCACTGCTCATGATCAGGCACATCAGCATCGCTAGCACCCTGACAACACAAAGGCGATCGTTACTCTAGAGGATTGAGTGGAGCGTCGCACAGCTCCCGGGGGCTCGGCCCCAGCGGCTTGTACAGCAACGCACTGCTCATGATCAGGCACATCAACATCGCTAGCACCCTGACAACACAAAGGCGATCGTTACTCTAGAGACTTGAGTGGAACGTTGCACAGCTCCCGGGGGCTCGGCCCCAGCGGCTTGTACAGCAACGCACTGCTCATGATCAGGCACATCAGCATCGCTAGCACCCTGACAACACAAAGGCGATCGTTACTCTAGAGACTTGAGTGGAGCGTTGCACAGCTCCCGGGGGCTCGGCCCCAGCGGCTTGTACAGCAACGCACTGCTCATGATCAGGCACATCAGCATCGCTAGCACCCTGACAACAGGCAATCGTTACCCTAGGGACTTGAGCGGAGCGTCGCGCGGCTCCCGGGGGCTCGGCCCTAGCGGCTTGTACAGCAACGCACTGCTCATGATCAGGCACATCAGCATCGCTAGCACCCTGACAACACACAGACGATCGTTACTCTAGAGACTTGAGCGAAGTGTCGTGCGGCTCCCGGGGGCTCGGCCCCAGCGGCTTGTACAGCAACGCACTGCTCATGATCAGGCACATCAGCATCGCTAGCACCCTGACAACACACAGACGATCGTTACTCTAGAGACTTGAGCGGAGTGTCGCGCGGCTCCTGGGGGCTCGACCCCAGCGGCTTGTACAGCAATGCACTGCCCATGATCAGGCACATCAGCATCGCCAGCACCCTTACAACACACAGGCGATCGTTATTCTAGAGACTTGAGTGGAACATCGCACAGCTCCCGGGGGCTCGGCCCCAGCGGCTTGTACAGCAATGCACTGCCCATGATCAGGCACATCAGCATCGCCAGCACCCTTACAACACACAGGCGATCGTTACTCTAGAGACTTGAGTGGAACATCGCACAGATTCCGGGGGCTCGGCCCCAGCGGCTTGTACAGCAACGCACTACCCATGATCAGGCACATCAGCATCGCTAGCACCCTGCCAACACAAAGGCGATTGTTACTCTTCGAGACTAGAGTGGAGCGTCGCATGGCTCCAAGACCACACTATATTCCAGGCCGGAGTCACCCCCTCTACTCGTGGCCGCTATGTCACAGCGGCGGATCCTCTTGAGCGATGCAAATACATGGGTTTAAAAAGCTTTTGATGACCCGCGCTTAAACAATCTACCCTGCTCGCCACATTTTTCAAGTAATGCATAAGTATTTTATATCACTGTAATCTGCATAAATTGGTAATCACAATGTAGTAACTTTTGTGGACGATATTATAACCTACTCACAGCCACAGCACGTTATTTCAAATGATAGCCTGCTTTTAATACTGATTTACTGTCTTTGGCGTAAATACAGTTGATTTATGTTTTTTGTGCTATATTGTATTATTTATGTATGTGTGTGCGTGTGAATACCTTAAAGACATTCATACATAAGAAATTAAAAATTAAATTTGAGCGTTTAAGAAGTTAACCAGTTTATTTACTGATCGGGCAGTTCTGTGAATTTAATTAATGGATTTGAAGTGTTTATTTGCATACTACAAATTGTATATAGATCCTACATCGTAGGTGTAGTCAATAATTAGTCAATTATTTTAACAAAAAACATCAATAACGCATCTCCTAAAAAATATAACATTGTCCGCATCCGTACCTGAAAGATGCCTGACGCTCTAAAACTTGTTGTTCTCTCTCAGAGCTTCCTGTAGTGCTTCATTCTCACAGTCACCGTTCTTTTTATACATATATAAATATATATATACATATATATACATGTATAACACATATCTTAAACAATTTATTTAATTAAATATTTTTTTATATACACATAATTATGTGGTTAAATGGCTGTCTGCCCAAATACACCAAGATGTTCTCGATAAATTAATTTCAATAAAAGTAATGTTTATATTTTGTAGAGAAAAGTATACACAATTATATAGCATTTTACTTTCTACATGGGATTCAAAGGTTGAATAATTGTTAGTTCAACATGAAACAACATAATATCTAAAGACTTGAGTGGAGAGAGGCACGGGTCGCGGGGGCTCGGCCTCAGCGGTTGTTATTCTTATAACGTAACCTTACCCTTTAGTTCAATCTTACAACTAAAAGCTTACATGATCAGCACTATATTTCTGCCTTTCCAATATTTTTTGCAAGAGGAAAGAAGATCTCTGGAATCTGGCCTACACAAAAAGTAGAAGGTTCTTCCGTATGGTCACTACGCAATCGCTTTAGGCCATTGTTACCATTTGGTAAGCGCCTGATAACACGACATACCACACAAACATTCAGCTGTTAGTGGGCCGACGAGGGGTCTTCTTTCCTCTCGCCGACAACAAGCTTGTAGGACAGTTTTTACACTACCTGAGGCAAAAATCCAGGCCGAATCGTTTCAACAGCAGATCGATCAGGTAGGGCATTGCCATTGTGAAAACAGAACTGCCGGCGGTGACGAAGCCATTGACCAGTCCCATGTAGCGGTGAAAGTAGTGGCCAAGGATGACCAGGGAGGGGGTGTAAGCCAGGGAGGCTCCCACCCCGAACACTACGCCGTAGGTCAGATACAGCAGGTACACCTGGGACAGAGAGAAAAGATAAACTTTCGGATAATGCAGAAAATTTGCCGGGTGCAAAGCAATCTGGATAAAAGCCTTCCCTGGGGAAAAGTTCTACGAGCCACGCATGACCCAAACGGTCAAGTTGAATATATATATACGGAAATTACAGTTTAAAATATTGTATTTCCTGTAGTTATTTAATGGTTAAAATAGCTTGTTAACGGCAAGATCTCTGCATTAGTAAAATATTACTTAATTCATCTACTAGCCTGCTCAATTGGACTTTGTCAATACTTATTTTGGGATTTAAGAGTTATTTAATCTTTGTCACCCAAAGATTAAAAAAGTTTAACTAATCTTAAATGTTGTGAAAAAAATAATAAAATTTGAATTTAAAGAAATTGTCAATTAAGTAGTACTTTTTATTTTCTATTTATTTGGACTTCCCATCGTTTCTAGTGTTTAAAACTACACTAAGTTTTGTGAGGTACGGAAACTCGTCCCGTCATCAAGTGCACCCACTTACCTACATCTAAATATCAAGTACTTACACCTAACTAACCTACACTTTTTTATTATTGATTTTTCCTTACATTTTGATTCACACAGGACATAATTATTTTCTTTAGTAAGTTTTATTTTAAGTTTTTCTAATTTTTTGATTTTTTGCCTGGTTCCGGGTCCTTAAGTAACTTAAAATAAAATTTACTAAAGAAAATAATCATGTCATGTGTGTAAATTAAAAGGTAAGTAAAAAATCAATAAAAAAAACAAATGTAGGTTAGTTATAGGTGTAAGTACTTGATATTTAGATGTAAGTAGGGTTCACTTGATAATAGGAGTTTCCTTACCTCCTTAATGTTTTAAACACTATAAGCAATAGTATTCCTCAATCCTTAGTAATAAATTTGAATCAACGCTATTATCAGTTTAAAAAATAAGTAGTATTATCACATATTAATTGAAAAATTTATTTTTTCTCATCTCGCACGCACCCTGGACTGCCTTCACGAGCAACCACACCACTGCTTAGTCACACGCCGCTGGTTAGGAATTTCCGATCTTACCGTTGTTAATTGCTTAAAAATTAGGCGTTCTAAAACAGTTTACACCTAACACCCTCACAGCTGCCTGAGCCTGTTAGCACAGCTGTGCTGAAATGTTAATCAATGTGGACTGTGTGTACATTACCAGACAGTTCTGAAAGGGGCATTTCTAATGGCACCTTTGAGGCAGGATTGAAGGGATGAGTAACATATCTTCAAGGTTAAGTGGGGGGATTTAGTTTATGTTATGTAAAACGAAAGTAAATTTAGAGCAAAGAGAATTTGTAAAATAACTAATACTCCAGCAAAAAATACAAACTTTTGTGAGAAAAACAATTGATTTAATTGGAATTGTTCTTGTTTCTATTTACCTATAAATATATATATATAAAAAACCACAAGAGGGTCACAATCCCTCAAAATTGTCATAGTGTGAAAAATTATAAAATTTCCTTAATTTTGTTAGAGCTAAAAGAAAAGCTTAAGTTTTTCCAATAGAACAATTAACTGTAGGTTGTGTTTCTAATCAGTGGCGTGAAGACATGTGTGCCTACGGTTTTCCCAAAAGTTCCTGGGCCCGGTAGGCTTTAGATGATGGCTGACTGTAAATGAAATGTAATAAGATGGATGTGATTTGCATGCTGTGATTTAGTAAAACAGTTGACAACCATCTAACAATCAATTATATTTCAGAAGAAAACTGGCAACAAAAAACTGGTAATCAACTTTTGTTTTCTGTTTCTCTTTTTAAAACTATAAGTAGGTTATATTATAACTTAAAATGGATTTCTCTTACAGAGGATCCTCAAGAAATAGCAATGATCAGTTGAGGGGCATTCAACTGGGCTGACTACAACAATTAACCTTAGCCTCACAGCCAATCAGGCGGTAATTAAACCATATGAATTAAATTGGTTAATGAATTTCGAGATCTCGAATGATTGGTGACGTAATTTCTGGTACCTCGAAGTATCTTAACATTTCAACCAGGGCAAATAATATTTAGAACAAGCGTGGTAGGATTAGATGATTTTTAACATCACATAACCAACCCAGGTAAATTATAATTAGTACAAGGCTGGTAGGATTAGGTGATTTTTAACATCACTTAATCAACCCGGGCAAATGATAATTAGTACAAAGCTGGTAGGATTAGGTGATTTTTAACATCACATAACCAACCTGGGCAAATGATAATTAGTACAAGGCTGGTAGGATTAGGTGATTTTTAACATCACTTAATCAACCCGGGCAAATGATAATTAGTACAAAGCTGGTAGGATTAGGTGATTTTTAACATCACATAACCAACCTGGGCAAATGATAATTAGTACAAGGCTGGTAGGATTAGGTGATTTTTAACATCACATAACTAACCCGGGGAAATGATAATTAGTACAAGGCTGGTAGGATTAGGTGATTTTTAACATCACATAACCAACCCGGGCAAATGATAATTAGTACAAGGCTGGTAGGATTAGGTGATTTTTAACATCACATAATCAACCCGGGCAAATGATAATTAGTACAAGGCTGGTAGGATTAGGTGATTTTTAACAACACATTACCAACCCGGGCAAATGATAATTAGTACAAAGTTGGTAGGATTAGGTGATTTTCAACATCACATAACCAACCCGGGCAAATGATAATTAGCACAAGGCTGGTAGGATTAGGTGATTTTTAACATCACATAATCAACCCGGGCAAACGATAATTAGTACAAAGCTTGTAGGATTATGTGATTTTTAACAACACATTACCAACCCGGGCAAATGATAATTAGTACAAAGTTGGTAGGATTAGGTGATTTTTTACATCACATAACCAACCCGGGCAAATGATAATTAGTACAAGGCTGGTAGGATTAGGTGATTTTTAACATCACATAACTAACCCGGGCAAATGATAATTAGTACAAGCTGGTAGGATTAGGTGATTTTTAACATCACATAATCAACCCGGGCAAATGATAATTAGTACAAGGCTGGTAGGATTAGGTGATTTTTAACATCACATAACTAACCCGGGCAAATGATAGTTAGTACAAGCTGGTAGGATTAGGTGATTTTTAATATCACATAATCAACCCGGGCAAATGATAATTAGTACAAGGCTGGTAGGATTAGGTGATTTTTAACATCACATAACCAACCCGGGCAAATGATAATTAGTACAAGCTGGTAGGATTAGGTGATTTTTAACATCACATAATCAACCCGGGCAAATGATAATTAGTACAAGGCTGGTAGGATTAGGTGATTTTTAACATCACATAACTAACCCGGGCAAATGATAATTAGTACAAGCTGGTAGGATTAGGTGATTTTTAACATCACATAATCAACCCGGGCAAATGATAATTAGTACAAGGCTGGTAGGATTAGGTGATTTTTAACATCACATAACTAACCCGGGCAAATGATAATTAGTACAAGCTGGTAGGATTAGGTGATTTTTAACATCACATAATCAACCCGGGCAAATGATAATTAGTACAAGGCTGGTAGGATTAGGTGATTTTTAACATCACATAACCAACCCGGGCAAATGATAATTAGTACAAGGGTGGTAGGATTAGGTGATTTTTAACATCACATAACCAACCCGGGCAAATGATAATTAGTACAAGGGTGGTAGGATTAGGTGATTTTTAACATCACATAACCAACCCGGGCAAATGATAATTAGTACAAGGCTGGTAGGATTAGGTGATTTTTAACATCACATAATCAACCCGGGCAAATGATAATTAGTACAAGGCTGGTAGGATTAGGTGATTTTTAACATCACATAACCAACCCGGGCAAATGATAATTAGTACAAGGCTGGTTGGTAGGATTAGGTGATTTTTAACATCACATAACCAACCCGGGCAAATGATAATTAGTACAAGGCTGGTAGGATTATGTGATTTTTAACATCACATATGCAAATAATGTGTGATAAATTATATTATGTTGATGATAGTATTTGATGTATTTTTTATGACATGTATATTGGGGGGATGTTTATTTAGTTCCAAGTGGATTTAACTCCAAAATTATATTTCAGTTCTTTAGTTCCAAAATGAATAATACCTCCGTAGCAGCAAACCTGCGTACTCAGCGAATTTCCAATGCATATATATGTATATTAATACCACATAAAGCCACATACCAAGTTTCATCAATATAAATTCATTAATAAACGATTTATGGCATTTTAATTATTCTCCATAAGAATAACATGGCAGCTGAGTATGCAGGTTTGCTGAAGCAAGGAACACAAAAAATGGGGTTTTATACAAATATCAATACAACTCATGTAGGTAAAGCCACATACCAAATTTCATTAATTTATTTTCATAATGAAGGCAGATAACACATTACTTATTCTCCATAAGAATAACATGGGGCTGAGTACGCAGGTTTGCTGCTACGGGAGCCTTGGGTAAAAAATTGTCTTTTTGAGCAAATATCAATGGTCCACAACCAGATGAAGCCGTATACCAAGTTTCGTCAGTATACGTTGATAAACAGGCGAGATATAAAATTTTTCTTTTCCTCCATAAGAATAACATTAGACAACGTACTGTGTTTAGCACTTTCAATATCTCGGTAACCAATTGACGTAGAGAAATGATCAAAACACCAAATTGTGTGTTTTTTTAAGCTGAATCCAATGGAGAAAACTAAAATTTGAATATTTCAAAAATTATATGTGAAAAATTCAAAAAACCCATTTTTGGGGTACAAAACCCCCCCAAAATACCCGTTCGGGTAGAGCGATCTGGCTGGTTTTCGAACTTAAAGTCATAAATGTTGCTTTACACGTTTATACCAAATTTCATCAAAATCGGATCATTTTTACGAGAGTTATCGTGCTCACGGACACATATATATATATATATATATATATATATATATATATACAGTATCGAACGAATGGTGTTTTTGGGGTCTGGGGACCTCAAAACGAAAAGTTATCATGGTCCCGGGTCTAGGTCTTACCATGCCGACTACGGTAATAGCTTCTTCCCTATAGGGGAAATTCGCTAAAATCACTAGTGGCGTTATTTCCAAAATTCAATAATGATCTAAAATAGGGAGTGGATTTAGTTCCAAACGTCGTTGTGTCCAAAAGTACAGTCAATATAGAAATTAGCAATATTTTGTTTAGTTTTAGACAGAACGCGACTGGAGAAAACACTAGAAAACTACTTTTCAAAATAGTAGCTCTAGTTCCAAAAGCGGCCGAGTGGATTAAACTCCAAAAGTACAGCCGCATAGAATTAATGTAGACCTCGCAGTCGTCTAAGTGGGCATCGATACTGCACGGCTGACCCCTGCGCTTGTATATTTCGTAGCAAATAAAGAATGAGCTATGGAAATAACATTTAGAAGAAAACTCCAAAAATCAATAGCATATTTTTACTATAAAAATTGGGGATTGAGGATTTTGCTAGAACTTCCGTTGAATTAAAAATGTGTATTAATATGACCTTGCTCCAGAAATATTTCTATGGTGGTGTATACATAGCAATTAGCTGGTTAGAAAATTTGTCTTAACCTATATAAATAGTGTAAAATATGTCAACTAGCTTCAAATGCAACAAATTTTGTTTTTCTAATCATCACTCTGCGTTAGACTCTCGGTCTAGGTATTAAGAATAACCCTGAAAGATAAGGGGTAAAGCTTTTAATGCTCATTTCTTATCATTTTATTATGAACATCTAGGCTTACCATCTATTATTATCCTAGGCGAAACATTATTGTGGTTACATGGGTTAAGCGACTTATTGTAGAAAGCCTAACATTCAAAGCCAGACATTGACGTTATTATAAACATGTTCCAGTAACATTCTAATAGCTTGCATTTTTGTATGTTAAAAGTCAATTGCACTTAACGGAAAAATAACAGTGTTTTAAAAATAACTAGGTGATTGAGGATTATGCTTATGTCTAGTCACTTACCTTCACCTCCAGTGTCACCGCCGCGCCGCCGAGACTTCTACCTTTGTACAACCTCTTTCTAAATCATTACAATTAATACTCAAACGTACTCTTGTGAAGTGATACCGGGCGATTAAAAATACTGATTTAACCACTATTCATAGTAAATTATTCAAATTATAATAGGGATTGGAGGCTATTCACATGCATGGGAGTTAATTTTGTTCAAAACTGTTATGAAATTATCCCGATTACCGTTTCCATTTTAAACATGCAAGTGCCTCCATGACCACTAAGACTTCTTTAACTGCCATAAACAGTGAAGGACAGCCGTCCATAAGTCGGTAGGCTTCAGCCACCTGGCTAGGCACCACACGAAAATACCGAGATAGACCATCAGATAAGGAGGAAATGCAAATACACATCATAGAACTATTCTACTAAAATTATCAGCGTCGCGTCGTGCCGTTTGCACACAAAACATACACGAAGGAGGGATACTTTTATTCATATTTAAACACAAGTATGTCCTCTTTCACATTTTTGTGAAATTATTATTTTCTCGTATTTTGGGTTTGAAACCTATAATAATATAGCTTTGATGCTATCTCAGCAACAAGAGCTGGTATAGGGCAGAGGCGATGCGTAACGGTAGGGAGTTATTTGTCTCGCGCCGCCTGATCCAGTCAGCCTATATAAACTGAAATTCGCAAACATGATATAATTTATTTTGTCTTCAGCTCTTCTTCTTGATTTTATTTTCCACGCCTTCTTTAGTTGCTCTGCAATATACATGCGCAGGGGTCAGCCATGCAGTATAGTCGCCCGCTTAGACAACTGCGAGGTCTACATTAATTTTAGGCGGCTGTACTTTTGGAGTTTAATCCACTCGGCTGCTTTTGGAACTAGAGCTACTAATTTTAAAAGTAGTTTTCAAGTGTTATCTCCATTCTCGTTCTGTCTAAAACAAACAAAATTTTGCTAATTTCTATATTGACTGTACTTTTGGACACTACGACGTTTGGAACTAAATCCACTCCCTATTTTAAATCTTTAATGCGTTTTGGAACTAACGCCACTGGTGATTTTATTCATTTTGGAACTAAAGAACTGAAATATAATTTTGGAGTTAAATCCACTTGGAACTAACGCAACGCACCCATATTGGGTTATTAGTCTTGTTCCTATAAAGATATAACTTACACTGGTCTTATCAAAAAGGTTTAAGAAAAAAACATATTCTACTTACACTGTGAGTACAAAAAGAAGATAAAAACATCCCTCCAGTTGCCAACAACCCTCCGATGAAGGTTGTTAATCGAATCCCGATCTTGTCCGTCAGAATACCAGCGATCGGCGAAAGGAAAAACGTAGTTCCAATCGTCAGAGAGCCAACAAGAGCTGAAAAATGTAAGTCGTTACCATAACTTGAATTACTTAAAGTAAAAGCCATATTTTAAATAAAAAACAACAATTTATGCTAATAAAAACTTACATTTATATTACTATGTAAAAAAGATGAATATGTTAGATGTCAACATTTAATGCAATAGAGAAGTTGAAATCTGTGTTACATTGAATTTCAAAATCAAAATATCTTTCCAACCAACATGACCTACAAGTATTTTAAGGGGGTGTTCACGAGTTCTAGGCAGAGCTAATAAGTTTTTGTACATTCCTTATAATAATTCAAATAACAATATTATATTTAAATCACATGACCTTGTTTTGTTTGAATTTTGCAAGAAACCAACTTTACTATGGAAAAACTTGTATATTGTTATCCTGTGAAATTTGGTAACTAATTTGAACAATCATTTACCATTAGGGCACTGTGATTTAGTCTATGAAAGTTCCTATGTAATAACCTACTGGTTTTATAAATCATTGTCCGTGATTAAATTTCAGTCCATTCAATTTAATAGTTGAATTTAGAAACATAAATTTGTTATATTTTAAGGAGTTAAAATAAAATCCTTGCTTGAGCTGGGCTTAAAACTTATGTGAAATACAAACCACAGCATAATTTCTGTATAACTGTATAGAAATCTATAAAAAATTAAATAAGATAAAATCAAAATCGGACATTTTAAGGTGCTATCTCCACTTGATTAACAAACAATAACATCACTGAAAAGACCACATTTGTACCAGTTTTCATAAAGTTGACTGTTACAAGATTATAAACTTAAAGTATAAAAGAAAAGGACAACTATTGTAAATTATCATGTTTCTACCCGTACTGGTTTAGACAAATGTTATAGTATAAACTTTACTGCATATAAAAACATGGTAAAGGTAGATCTCATTATATCATGGTTCACACTTTTATTTGGTTAATGATTTCTCTGACCCAAAAAGTTAATTTTCCCTGACTCTCGACTCAGGATGCACACTTTATTTACAATAGGTAAATTTAAGAACATTATTTTTCTATCGGCCTCCACCTTCCCCATATCTTTCCAACGCTCTTCTATTTATTAGTGAATTTCCTATGGAAAGAAAACTATTAGCATGACCCGCACGGTGAAACTTAAGCCCGGGACCACCATAGAAGTTCCTAATGTGACCCTCTGAAAACGTTTTGTGGGTCATTCAAAATGTTATATATAAATATATAGTGTGTTTGCACTCTAGCGGTCACATTTTTTGTCTGAATTACTTCAAATTTGGTAGGGATGCTCCTTTCTATAATCAGTTGAACAAGTTTGTTGGACAAAACAATCAGAAAACTCTAAACCCCTTTTTAGGGGATTAATCTTTCAAATTTCGAGTTTTTGGGTCCAAAAAGGGTCAGTAAAGCCCTGGATGTAACATTAATGCATGTGAAAAGATGGGAATTAGTGAGGCGAAAGTTTTAAATCTTCTCTCGTCATTCTAGCATAAATATTTACCGAGTTATTAAAGAAAATGTGTATCGACTAAACACAGTACGTTGTCTTATAGGGGTTTTACATTAGAAAAGCCTGTTATTAATTTGTTGGTGTTCTTTTATCATCCCCAGCAACCTCACGCCTAACTGAACCCTCTCCTAACCTTATAATGTGCAAAATTGTATTCCCAACGTTGCAGGTAAATGAAACCAGGAGCATAAGAACAGCCAAAAAATCAATGTTTTCAAATTTCAATAAAAATTGGAATAAATGTTTGTTTTAACACTGACTTTGAGTTTTTTAAGTTTTTATATGGAAATTCACTTCACTCACGTCAGCGTGCTGCGTGCGAACTCGTTTTATTATTTTAATGTTTACAGTTTGTTGTTGTCGAGTACATATGTTACTTTACCTTTTTCACTTCCTCTATGTTGTACCATGATTTAGCAAAAGTATAACTGGAATTAATGTGTTCACAGTACTGCATTGCATTTAGAATTAAACTAAAAACTTTCCCTGACTTGTATAAAATATCAATAATTTTCCTTGACTTTCGGCATTTTTCCAAATCTCTTTAGTATTTCCGTGGCTCAGAAAAACAGATGTCAATGAACTTTGCATATAAATCTCAATTATTGACCTGCCTTATTTTGGTGATAGGTCTGTTATCAGTTGACCCTCAAATGTTTTGGGTCAAAAGTCACTGGGCCAGGAGTAATGAATTTAATTCAAACAGAATTTATTTTGTTCATATTACACCTTGATAAACCACAGAAACAAGGAATTTTATTTCTGAGGCAGTACGGTAGTCCATTTATGGTGATTTTCACAGCCTGTGAGAAACTACTGTACTCGGTGTTAATTTTAGACAGGTCATTACAGATTTGATTTGAGTAGGGCAAATCTTCTCAGAGTGATGTAGTAAAAGACAAAGTATTTTTAATGAGTAAAAGGGATTATATAAAAAAGCCCTTCAATGAAAACGGTCCCCACTCCGCAGGGTGCGAGTAGTGGCGCACTCACCCGGGGATGGGATGGCACCATTGCACCGCGCCAGGTGTCTAGCCAATGAGGCGTCAAATAAAAACGTCTAATGATTTTTTTGTCTGTTTCATATGTACTGCCTCCGTTGATGATGGAGTTCCGTGCTGACCACGAGCCAAATGGAAGGAGGAACATTGGTTAAAAACAAATCGGGAGACCCCCTGGTTTCTTACAACGCTAAGTACAATTAGGTTAAGAAAGGGAAACGGTGGAGGGATCAATCTTGTAACCCAGGTGAGAACCCCAAAAGTTCCTCCATTCCAGGAGTGTGTGGACGGTGCGGAGCTAGCATCAGGTAATGTAATGCATTAAGGTAACACAGTACCGTCTACGCCGCCCATGTTAAATTTACCATTTTTAGGCACACATAACATCTTTAAAAATTATCCTAGCAACATGATATTTTTATACATTGTTTAACACACCTTTTTCAACAATACTATGAATCAGTTTTGTTCTAAGGCTAAAAATATTTATTTTATATATTTTTTTTAAACATAAATATAGTGTTTTTTAATAAACAAAAACTTATAACTTGGGATGTATCTAAAATTTATTAATTTCCATTCATTTTATTATTTGTTACTATACACAGATGGTACGCAAAAAATTGCATTGAAATCGGTTCATAAATGTGTCTAAAAAGTGTACCAGAAGGCGAAAAAACACAGTTTTCGGTAAATCGCAAAAAAGCCTTAGCCTAGGGTGTCTATATGAGATAAAACTTATATTTCTATACCTTTAAAAGAGGCCAGCACCATAACTAGGTCCATCTTCATCTCCTTCATTTTCAAGCCTTCTTTTAACAGTTTTCTTGGCTTTCCTTGCCCTTTTTTCTATTTCTAAGAAAGCCCTATCGGCTTCGCGCACACGCTTGTTGTCGCACTTTTTTAGGCCTAAAACACTATTTCCTCCTGCTCTGCCACATAGATCTTGTAAAACCATCACTTTAGCTAGGACCCCTTCATTGTATGAAATAACACTGTCAAGAACTCCTATTTTCAATGTAGTAGCATTGACAAAATTGTTTTTAGGAAGTCTCGTCCACACTATATTATTGAACGCTTCGTTGAGGTTTTGAGTTTTTCCATGCAAGCATCTTTTTAACAAATCAGGGCTGCACAGGTCTGTATATACTGGCTTTATTACAGCCATTATTGCAGCAGGAATGGAGTTAGTATGCTCTGGGCAAGGTAAACCGTGAGCGGCAGCCCGATTATACCTACACCACGAGTCGCCGCCAAGTGGACACAATCCGTGCTGAGGGTCAGCGTCTGTTGAACCTTTGTGGAAGAATGTTGCCCAACATGCATTCTTCATATCTTCTAGAGTTTTACTTGACCTGATGGCCTTGCCATAATACTCTTGTAAGTTATTAATAACTGAGTCTGTCAACCTACCTTTTCCGGATAATTTTTTGCCGTCCGAAAGAAGTTGTTTCCTATATACTTTGCGCAGATCTCTCAGACAAGTTCCCATTCTCTTCTCAACATGATTGACACATTCTAATTTTGCTATTTTAACTTCCCCATATGGTTTCAACGCAGACACAGAATCAAAAGATTTACAGTCACCATCGCCTAAGAATTGCACGTAACGAGC
The DNA here is from genome assembly GCA_963675035.1 of Allygus modestus. NCBI lineage: Eukaryota > Metazoa > Arthropoda > Insecta > Hemiptera > Cicadellidae > Allygus > Allygus modestus. The sequence goes on from OY776116.1 coordinate 16,208,832, forward strand.
AGGCACTGGAGGTTTTTGAGACCTTAGAAAAATGTTTGTAACACCAGCGACCTCCATTGCTCCGCTGGATCCTGTATAATTTGCCAAACAATTAGGGTGTTCTTTTTTGTTGTTGATCTTACATGTAGGGCAGTATTTACTTAAACACTCAACATCAATCACTTTACCTATATCTAGGCTAGTAGCGGTTACTACTCCGTTCAGCGAGGTGTGGCCTCGCTTCTGCCACGTCCCATCCATTGCAACCGTAATGTCGCTGTTGCCATCATTTGTATTTATTGCGTCTCTTTTAGCATTTGTCATTGACTCAGTACTTACATTTTCAAGAGATTTCAAAAGTACTTGGTTGTATTTGTAGAACCTAGAAGGCGGAGGAGGAAGGTTCATTACAGAACACAATGTCTCTGCGGCAGCCTGACCTTTACCTATACTTCTGAGTCCATACACAAGACGAAGGTTGTTTTCAAAATGTTTACTTTCAGTTCTCTTAGAAGACATAAATGATATTTTACTAGAGCACATAGTACAATAGAGTACCATATTAGAAACTATTCCTTGCCTTTTAGTTGTATCTTCATGAATTTTGACACTTCCTACCGCTAAACAACTTCGACAAGATACAAAATTACATATTTGTTCGGAAAGGATTTCAATATCAACAATTATGTTTCCTTCTGTATTCTCACTTTTAACATAGTTACAGTCTGAACCTACCATTCCTATGTACTTCAATTTTTTCTTTGAAGAACTTTTCTCTGGACTAGGGCTTGGGCTTAGCCTAGGCCTAGAGCTGAGCTCATTCTCCTCAGTTGTTTCAATTGATACATTATTTATTGTAGGTTTAGGCCTAGTATGGATATTTCCACTAAACTTCTTTTTGCCAAATGTCTTGATTCTTGGCATTATCACAAACACTTTTTACACTACACTAAGAAAGAGTAATTCTAAAAACTACAACATATAGTTAGCGAACTTTCACAACACTTTCAGCAGACAGCTATTGTTTTGTTATTTGTTTATTGTTAGCAGAACTAGAACTATTTTGAAGTAGCAACATATGCTTGCAGACAGACAAAAAGAAAACAGTGTAGCCAACTGTTCCAAAACTAAGTTTGTATAGGGTAACTACAATGTATAATAATATGCTGAAATACTAATGATCGCTTTGCTGTGAATTGACGTGCGCGGGTGCGAAAAAGAGTGTGTAAGCGTTTATAAAAAAGCAGATTGTTATGGTGAATATAATTATTTTTATTAAGTGTTTGGTATCTAATTATTTGTCAAGAGTTGTATAATAATTTCATGCATTAAAAAAAAATTGTAAAAAAAACATTTTTTCGGTACTGTGTTACCTTAAGGTAATGAACGGTAACAATTTTCAATGGTTTTTTTTATTTCAGTTGTAACCCCTCCTTCCTATTCCACAGGTGTTTGAAGCTTCTAGGTTTCAACCAGCAAAGCAGCTCCCTTTCCCATGATACAGTAGCTGGGTTCGCCCAGGGATCAATATCAACAAGCCCTTCAATGAAAACTTATCTATTAAAATTAAAAGATAATTAAATAGCCTAGCTAATTATCACTTAGAGATCGCAATGTATTTTTTTCACAAAGACAATGCTATTCGACTCTGGTTTAAGAATCTCATTTAGAAAATGTTTAACATTTAACCTTTTTATTTAAAATATTAATAACTAGCTGTTACCCGCAGGCTTCGCCCCGCAAATGATTTATAAAAACTATGACAGTTGTGTGTTCTGCATTCTGCGGTTAGCCCGTGGAACTACTACGAATCAAGATCAGCTGTTTGTATTTTCATCAATTCAAACAAAAATGAATGTCCATAAGGAATACATGGGAACTTTGAACACCGGCGGGGTAAAGCCCTATGGGATATTCGCAACTATAATATGACTCTGTTACTCAGGACTATCAACTACCTCTCTGTCAATTTCAGCTCAATCAGTCTAGTGTTAGAGCATGATTGAACTACAAATATCTAAACATACAAACAAACTTATATACTTTCACATTTATAATATTATTAAGATTATTAAACTGATTAAAATCAAGAAACGAGTTCGCACGCAGCACGCTGACGTGAGGGAAGTGAATTTCCACATAAAAACTTGTAAAACTCAAAATAAGTGTAAAAACATACATTTGTCCAATTTTTATTGAAATCTGAAAACACTGATTTTTGTGGCTGTTCTGATACTCCTGGTTCTATTTACCTGCAATGCTGGGAATACAATTTTGCGCATTATAAGGTTAGGAGAAGGTCCAGTCAGGCTTTACAGTAGGCGTGAGTTTGTTGGGGATGATAAAAGTACACCAAAAAATGATTAACAGGCTTTCCTAAGGTAAAACCCCCATAAGACAACGTACTGTGTTTGGTCAATACACATTTCTTTTAATAACTCGGTAAATATATATGCTAGAATGACGAGAGAGAGCTTAAAACTTTCGCCTCTCTAATTTCCATCTTCTTACATGCATTGATCTTACATCTGGGGCTTTTCTGACCCTTTTTGAGCCCAAAAACTCAAAATTTGAAAGATTAATCCCCAAAAAAAGAGGTTTAGAGTTTTTCGATTGTTTTGCCCAACGAACTTGTCCAACTGATTACAGAAAGGAACATCCCTACCAAATTTGAAGTAAATCGGACAAAAAATGTGACCGCTAGAGTGCAAACACACATATATATATAGATGTCTTGTATGCAAACAAATTGAAGAATCGTCAACCTTTAGTAGCAGCTCAACATCAAAAATATACAAAATACCAGGCAATTTATCCTGTGACTCAAAAAATATTGTATACCAAATAAAATGTAAGAAATGCCCTAAAGATTGTATTGGCTCGACAACAAACACACTAAGAGTAAGGATGACGGGTCACCGGTTTGCATACAAGCATCAGGATGAGACCAAACCCCTAGTGACACACGGAAAGAAACACGGTGACAGTTTCGAAAATACATATCAAGTCAAGCCAATTAGACAAATCACGAAAAAGTTCAGTGTGTCGTCACTTAGAAGTCTCGAACAGGCATGCCAACTAGTGACCGAATCAAAGTGCCCAAAAGGCCTAAACATTCGTTAAACATAAAGAAGAAGTCACACAAAGCTCTAATTGTTTAATATATATACAAATTTACAAATTTTCTGTTTTAAAAACATATGATTTCTGATAAGATTTACAACACATGATACTCAGTTAGTTGTTATCAAATATGTAGGTTATTTAATTTTGTATCAAGTTCTGAAGATGGTGTAAACCGAAATATAAACTGTTTTGTAGATAATTTTGGATTTATGTGATTTTATATCTACATATATATATATATATATATATATATATATATATATATATATATATATATATGTATGTCTATATATATATATATAAGATTTTGAACAACACCCAAAAACGTGTTCAGGGGGTCACGTTAGGAACTTCTATGGTGGTCCCGGGCTTAAGTTTCACCAAGCAGGTCATGCTAATAGTTCACTTTCCAAAGGAAATTCACTAATTAATTAAATAAATATCAGGGAGTCAAAAAGTAATTTTACAGAAATGGTAAATCATTTATTTCACCTGTAACTTAACAATTTGGCAATCTGATGAATTTATGGGGTTAAAAACTGCATTACATTGTAAATTGTATTACATTACACAATTGTTATCTACCAGATTGCAAATCATAAGAATTCTACTGCATAGGAATCCCTTCTATAACAATAAAGTGTGACTTGATCTTTCACCTTTATTATTTAAAACATTACTTCAATTTTAGCAAATTTCTCCTAAAGGGAAGAAGCTCCCTGCCGTAGTCGGCATGGTAAGACCTAGGCCCGTGACCATGATAACTTTTCGTTTTGAGGTCCCCAGATGCCAAAAACACCATCCGTTCAAAAGGTGCGATAACTCTTGTAAAAATGGTTTGATTTTGATTAAATTTGGTAGAAACTTGTAAAGCAACATTTATGACTTTAAGTTTGAAAACCAGCCAGATCGCTTCATCCAAAGGGGTATTTTGGGGGGTTTTGTACCCCAAATAATTTTTTGAATTTTTTACATATAATATTTTAGTAAATCAAATTTTCCTTTTTACCATTGAATTAAACTTAAAAAACAAACAATTTGGTGTTTTGATCATTGCTCTACGTTAATTGGTTACAGAGATATTGAAAGTGCTAAACACAGTACGTTGTCCAATGTTATTCTTATAGAGTATAAGAAAAATTGTATATCTCGCTTATTTATCAATTTATCCTGACAAAAGTTGGTATATTGCTTCATATAGTTGTCGTCTATTGATATTTGCACAAAAAACAATGTTTTTTCCGATAGTTCCCGTAGCAGCAAACCTGCATAGTCAGCCCCATGTTATTCTTATGGAGAATGAGTAAAATGTTATCTCCGTTAATTATAAACATAAATTAATACAACTTGGTATGTGGCTTTACCTAGTTGAGTTATGTTGATAGTTGTATAAAAACCAATTTTTTGTATTCCTTGTCTCAGCAAACCTGCATACTCAGCCGCCTTGTTATTCTTATAGAGAAGAATTAAAATGTCATACAGTAGAAATCCAATTATCCGAACCCCAATTATCCGAATATCCAATTATCCGAATCGATTTTGAGTGAAATAATAGAAATATAAAAATCAAGAAAATAACAGCGGGAGCGCGTGTAGCGATAATGCGCCGTGAGAGCTAAAATAAAAGCCTGCGCTGTTACCTTCCGGACGATATTTTCGCAGGGAACAATGACACATACCCCCTTCCCGCCCTGCTCATCATCAGTCGCTACTGTTCTTTCACCGAGATTATCGTTCGAAATGAGTACAAAACGTAAACATGTTGTCCTTTCGCTAAGTGATAAACTCACTTTGCTCGAGATGTTCAAGTGAAATAACCAACATTGAACAGTGAAATACGTACAGTATGTAGGCCTATTGAAAAGAGCAGCTATATATACTGTATTCAATTTAACTCCTGTAATTTAATTTTTATGACGTATATTCTTGATACAGTTCGCTCACTTTCTGTTCACTTCATTTATAATAACTCTGTCGATAAAATTCTGATTGTTTATGTATGGTGATGTTTTTTGCTTAATTCCCGAGGTATACCTGATTATCCGAATTTCTGCATATCCGAATTGGCCCGATCCCCAATTAATTTGGTTAATTGGAGTTCTACTGTAAATCGTTTATTTATGAATGTATATTGATGAAACTTGGCATGTGGCTTTATGTGGTATTAAGATACATAAATATGCATTGGAAATTCGCTAAGTACGCAGGTTTGCTGCACGGGGGTATTTTCTATGATGATCACACACAAATTTAGAAACAAGCTATTTGCACAGCCATTTTTCACTAATAAAACAATAATTTTGTTTAAAATTTGTTATCGGTGGAAAGCTTTTTATTGTGTAGATGTATATTTTATGGGTATAGATATCATTAAGTCTTATAGCTCTGATCTGTAGTCTTTCAAAGTTCCAAAGTTAGAATCAATTATAATTATTTATCCAATCAGCTAAAAGCAAGAAGTCTTAAATCTGGCCTCCATACAGTGATTGGTCTCTGGACTGAAAGCAGCCTGTGAATTTATTTTATTCTTTAAAATTAATTTTCTAAATTTCACATTGCTGAGCTAAAAACTTATTACTGATGTAATCATTTCATTAATCAGATTGTGATAAGGAATTAATATACTTTATCAGTGGCCTCCATCTGAACGAAATGTTGGCATTGAACCTTCATTAACTGATTGATTGGAGAGAACTGCGACTATTTCAACCTCTGTATTGACCGAGTCTAGAGATCTCCGCAGCAATTAGACACCTAACTTCAAAATTAGTACATAAAACCGGTGCTTAAAATAAACACTTACGCACCAGAGGATGTTCAAAACATTTTTACGGACTACCCAAAGAGTTTAAATGTATTCCAAATATCAAAAGATTCAAATCAAACTTTAGCTTTAGTTTTACATGTTGAGTTGTACATCATACTACAGGCCTTTATTTGTGGAATAAATTTGTTAAATATCTAGATAGTCTATGAGCAGCTTTTGCATTAAAACCCGATTCATTTTCACAGTAAGAATGTGTATTATAAACTATCCCACTCCAATACCTGTACTCTTTAAAACCCCTTTCATAAACTTATTGTTACTATTTTGAGTTAGTATAACTTGTTGCTGTAAGAATGCGCTACCAGTACATTAAAGGCCACTCTTGCTCTTTCCAAGATATAACAAGAGTTACTGTATTTTTGAAACTCATAATAGCGATGGATTTGAATTTATGATTTATTTGGACTTTACCTATCGCTTCTAGTGTTTAAAACTACACTACGTTTCGGGAGGTAAGGAAACTCCTCCCGTTATCAAGTGAACCCTACTTACATCTAAATATCAAGTTCTTACACCTAAGTAACCTACATTTTTTTGGATTTTCTTAATCTTTTTTTTATTTTAATTACACTAACACAAAAATAAGAAATACATATAAACAAAATCAAATACGGCAAACACGGGAAACCTCACTCTCACGTCCACTCACCATCAGACCGCACACTCGACTAGTGGCTAGGAGTAGTGGAAGGGAGAGAGCCGTGTTTGCCGTCAGCTTGGGGGCAACGATGCAGAACAGGTAATGTATTGTTAGTTTTCCATTTGTTCGTATATATAAATATTGTGTTAGTGTATTGTATTTGATTTTTTCTATATTTATTTGTTATTTTTGTGTTAGTGTAGTTAAAATTCAAAAGAAAAAGATTAAGAAAATCCAAAAAAATGTAGGTTAGTTAGGTGTAAGAACTTGATATTTAGATGTAAGTAGGGTTCACTTGATAACGGGAGGAGTTTCCTTACCTCCCGAAACGTAGTGTAGTTTTAAACACTAGAAGCGATAGGTAAAGTCTAAATAAATCATAAAATAAGAGTTACTATAACCAAATCTTATACTCTAATATGAGTAAGGTTTGAGTATGTGTGTCCCCGTGCTTGCTTGCGACACTGATCTCAATAACGGCACCAATGATTTCCTTAAAATGTTGGAAATAACTAATTTCTGGGATAAAAATAAGTTCTAGACAGGTCTCATCTCCAGGGAAAATCAAATAATGTAAAAAACCGAAAATGAAAAGTTAAAAAAATTAACATTGGGCTTATGGAGTTTCAAATCAAACCAAAAGAATTGTAACAGCTGTTTATAATCAATCAATGAACTGTCAAAGTAATAATCATGTTGTTTATGATTATTAACAAGTGGTTTCCTTAGAGCAGAGATTAAAATATTTGAGTGAAGATTAAATATATAGAGTATTAAAACAAATCAAAGGGACACTGACCTATAAATAACAACTGGAGTGACCTTAAAAATATAGAAAAGAGGCAAATGAGTTATAAAAATCGATTGTCGGTAGGGGGAAATGGTGAAATATTACTCCAAGTCATCTAAACAATCTGACTGGCCTTCCCCCAGGTACTGATATTTAAATGGGACAATTTTCAATTTGAGAGTTTCTGTTGCCTTTGAGTACAGAGCATGATAGTGCCCCCCCCAAAAAAAATTCATGTTAAGGGGTTTAAAACAACATATCATTGATTATCAAACATAAAGTATAAAACATAAACATAAACTATCCTCTGCTGGAAACTAGTGTAATGTTCTCTTTGATATTTGTTAATTAATAGCAAAAACTGAAAACAAAACTGATTTGTCACCTCACTAGGCGAATGCCACTAGATTTTTGAATACAAGCAAATGTTTAGGATTGATAAAAAAATTATTTTAAACTAAACGTATTACACAAGTCCAATTAATCTGCACAAACAGTTTAAGACAAAATTACGATTAGGACTCATACTTGCAGCAATAACTTTCTAAGGCAATTTTTCAGTTTGCTCAACCCATCATGTAAATTTTTTAGCATAATTTAAATAATATACGTAATGTTAGGATTGAATTAATTATTGACAGAATTAGGGGAAGCTTAATATTTCATCCGAGCAACACAAAAACAACCCACATGTTATTTATTTGTGGTCGGAAACATGGTGTTTGCCTTGTCTGTAAAATGATAGTTTGACAAAAATATTTGGTGACAAAGTATTGACAGAATTAGGGGAAGGTTAATATTTCATCCGAGCAACACAAAAACAACCCACATGTTATTTATTTGTGGTCGGAAAGATGGTATTTGCCTTGTCTGTAAAATGATAGTTTGACAAAAATATGTGGTGACAAAGTCTATCAGAGTCGAACCCTGCCACTTTCAATTCTGCAGTTCTAGGTCCCTGAGAAAATCTAAACCGTGGGCAGGTGGGTGAATTTACCATTCGTAGACCTTGTCACAACCCCTTGTTAGAGGTATGTTAAAGGTATGCAATTGTCTACTGTTTTTCATTATGTATATGACTGACTCTATTCTATGTACCATGTGCATATGTCAAATAAAGAAATATTGATTTGATTTTATTTGAAAAGATATTCACACCTGAGGATGGTATTCAGATCCTGAAATGTCATGAAGTTTCTCTTACAGTAAACTTCTTAAACAACAGCATCAGAATAACTCAATGGCATAGCTCGGGACAACAGAGAAAGAAGAGAAAGAAGGGACTTTGTTTGACTAACAGTGGTTTTTAAGTATAGTTTGCTTGTGTTGGAGAACTTTAAATATAGATTATAACATTTAAAACAGTTTTATTAAAACTATAAGTATACTTTGGCCAAATGATAACTTCAGCATATTTTCTGCAAGGAAAACGTCTGTTACTGTTGAAACTGAATAATACAGAACATAAATAATGGGTTGCCACTTATTGAGATGGGTGGTCACTTCTAAGAGATCCAATGCAGATGAAAATCTTTCAGTTAAGAGCACAGAAGAGTTGAAAACTATTTTCAAACATACTCAAATAATCAATTGATTTTTCAAGTTATTATTTAAGAAATTATTGAGGACATTTGCCATCTCTGATATGAAAAATGATGAGAAAAACTAGTTTAACAAGGTGTTGGGATCCGGAATCTGATGAGAAGAATCCCTAGAACATAAACAAAGTTACGTCACAATCCAGACAATGCTAGAGAAAATATAATAAACAGAGAACTGTAAAATCGGTCAAAATAAAATGGTTTTTATTTTTTATTTTAAAGCTTTTACTACAGTTACCTATCTGTTTTAGCTTTGTTGTTTGTTTTCCCAGCTCTGCCTGGATTGTGTCACAAATTTTGTTATGTTCTAGGTATTCTTCTTAAATGAAGACTGGATCAGATTCCAGAGCCAGTATACGGTACGTACAGTTTTGAAACAATTTTTTCCGTTAAAAAAGATTAGATCAACTTAAGATATCTGGAGATAATCACACTTATAACACTAGCGGTGTCGAGGGGAATTCAATGAGCCCGCAATACGCAATTTACAATTATTTAGGAAAAAACCTAAATTTGCCGGGTCAGTGTTTTATGATAAAATTCCTCACAAAATTAAATCTGAACAAAATTTTGTTAAATTTAAGAAAAAAATATCTCATCAGCAAAGCTACTCTTTTGATGAGTTTTAGAGTATATAAAATAATTTTATATTTATAATGTAAAAACAGTGTTAAACAGTCATGAGTAATCCATCATGCATGAATAATACTGATTTGGATACAAATTATTGTCTTGATCTCTGTAAAATATTTATTATTTATTTCAATCTTTAAAAGATTAAGTTGTTTTTATTTTATAAGTTTATATATAATTGTGAACCAAACCTGTGACACTATTCATCTGCATTCTTATGTTACGTTACGAATAAAGATATTTTTTTAAATTAAATTAAATCCCAAAATTCTGTGAAACCTTTTTTATCATTCAGTGATGGCAAATGGATGTAGAAATAACATAAACTCACCAACACCAACAAAAAATTTTAAACAAAGAATTTATTTTTTTAATTGGTAAAAGTTTAGTCTGTAGTTAGACTTCCCCGCAAAAATTTCTCTCTCAATCTCCCTCCTTTAATAAATAGCCCCGTAGCAGCAAACCTGCACACTCAGCGAATTTCCAATGCATATTAATTTATCTTAATACCACATAAAGCCACATACCAAGTTTTATCAATAGCCATTCATAAATAATCGATTTATGACATTTTAATTATTCTCCATAAGAATAACATGGCGGCTGAGTATGCAGGTTTGCTGAAAATAAGGAACACTAGAAATGGGCTTTTATACAAATATCAATATAACTCAACTACGTAAAGCCACATACCAAGTTCTATTAATTTACATTCATAATTAAAGGAGATAACACGTTACTTATTCCATAATAAGAATAACATGGGGCTGAGTATGCAGGTTTGCTGCTACGGGAACTATCGGCCAAAAAATGGGTTTTTGTGCAAATATCAATAGACTGCAATTAAATGAAGCAATATACCAAGTTTCGTCAGGATAAGTTGATAAAATTTTACTTTTTCAAAAATTGTATGTAATAAACTCAAAAAAAACATTTTTGGGGTACAAAACCCTCCCAAAATACCCCTTCGGATAGGTCGATCTGTCTGGTTTTCGAACTAAGTCAAAAATGCTGCTTCACACGTTTGTACCAAATTTCATCAAAATCGGACCTTTTTTACGAGAGTTATCGCACCCACGGACACACACACACACACACACACACATATATATATATATACAGTTTCGAACGAATGGTGTTTTTGGGGTCTGGGAACCTCAATACGAAAAGTTATCATGGTCCCGGGCCTAGGTATTACTATGCCGACTACGGTAATAGCTTCTTCCCTATAGGGGAAATTCGCTAAAACGTATTTTTAATAACATTCTCAAGCTTCCAGTACTTAAAATGCCCAAGTCTCCTGCCAAAACTTCGTAACAATAAACAATATTTATTTATTAATCCCTCATTGTCCCGTAGACCTGTATCATAGGCGAGGGACCTGCCAATACCCCTTCCATTGATTCCAATAGGTAGGAAGGTATAGTTAGGATAAAGGGGGTTCATGTATTGAGATATTTTTGTACACACTGCTCTTATACTGAGTTACTGAGATATTGAATAACTTTTACTCATTAAAAATGTTTTCACTTTTCTTAAAGCTTTGAATGATTCATTTTCATTATTGATTTGATTTCAGCTTGAAATTTAGAACAATTTTATTTTGGTCCTACATAATTGGCATGTTTTTACTATTAGGGGTTAAACTGTAAATAAGTTGATTTGTTTCTAATTCTTGTGTTGTAATTGGTGGTTAATTGAATTTGTAAATTTCGCATACACAATGAATTTATACAGAAATGGATTTTTTGCTAAATTTATAAACGTGTCTATGCAATCTTCAGATGGTAAGCCCACTCAAAAATGTAACAGCACTCTTGTAGCTTAAAGATTAAATCTAAATCATTTAGATTTTGTTCTGAAATATAAAATTATTTTGTTCTGAAAAATTACCCTATCAGATTATGCAGTAACATGGTTTACACTTTTATTTGGTTATTGATTTCCCTGATTTTCCCTGACAAAAATGATAATTTTTCCTGACTTTCTCTAGCCAAAAATTTAATTTTCCTTGGCTCGCGACTCGGAATTCAAACTTGCTATAGACCTCCACCTTTCCCAAATCCATCCACACTCTCCTGTTTATTTTTTTAATATTATTTAATGTTTACAGTTAGTTGTTGTCCAATACATTAATTGCCTTACTAGTTATGGTTCACTCCCTCTTCTGTGCCAACTTAAGTTTTGATTTTCAAATAGTAGAACTTTGTGTTTAGGATTAAACCAAAAACTGTTCCTAAATTGTATAAGATACTAAGCATTTTCTCTGACTTTCGGCATTTTTCCAACTTTTTCCCTGACTTTGCCAGAACTTTTTCAAATTTCTTGACTTTCCAGAAAGTGTGAACCATGAGTAATTTACAAGACTGTCATACACTAATTTTGAAAAAGCAAGGTTTCCAAGGAGTGAGATGTTAAGGGTAATAAAAGGCCCAGCAAAAAATTACCACCATGCATCTGGTGTTCTCTGACCAATCCAGGGAATCATCCAGCCTCTAGAAACTTTGTCTTTCAGATCTGCCATTGAGTTTCTCCACGTAGGTTTGGAGTTTGAGAATTTTGAATTTAGTATGGTTTGAATATTAACGAAATGTTTTTTCTCCGGAATCTTCAGAGACCCGCTACGGCCAAAAGTACCTGCTTTACTGGAGGAGTCCGAGACCCCCTCGTCGTCCAGCCGCTTCTGAAGGTCCACGTAGACGACGCTGTAGCAGTTGATGACGCCGAAGATCACGCCGTTGCAGAAGAAGCTAGCGAGCATCACGAGCCACGCTCGCGCCCCGCCGTCGGGAGGGCCTGCGGTCTTTGTCTCCATGGTGATGCGCGACACTACTGTCTACTGTCTACTGTCACTGTGACAGCGGCTGCGGCGGCGGCGGCATCCCCCCTCCCCCACCCGGCGGTGTGGCGGGGCGGGGCCAGGCCTGGACAATAGACAACAAGTGTCAACGAGACGTCATCGGGAGGCAGACTTGTTGACAATCAGTTCAATCAGATACAGATAGAGGAGCAACGGATGGAATAGAAGAGGATAGAAACAAGTTCTAGTGATTTTTAAGTTAACATTTTGTTCAACCTAGTAACAGTGTATAAGATAAAGAGGTAGGCCATACACAATTACAAAAAGACTCTGTTTTGTGGATATACATGTTAGCAATACAAAAGTTGCAGTCTACTCAATAACTTATTTTTAATTGGCAATATGCAGTCAATTGTAGAGTCGTGTAAAGGGTATCTGAACCAGTGGAAAGAAGCTGTCTGTCACAAAGCAGCTATTATTTGGGGGTAGCGGGGATCCGATCCTTATTGATGCCGCTTGGCTGAGCTCAACGTAAACTAGGTAACCCCATAGCGATAAGCCATTTTTATTTGAGTGAAAACAATAAAAAACATCGTTATGTTTTGACTTTAGATTTATATTATTTTGCTACCTTTTTACGTAAATCACCCTAATTTAATTCATTTTCCTCGCCAAACTTGATATTTTATGTAAAGTCATTCTTATTGAAAATCTTTAAAAGTAGGCCAATTTACGTAATTTTTAGTATTTAAAAAATAACATTGAAACAATTTTTGTATTTACTATCATTAATATAGTTTTCTTTTTTATAAAACCCTCAACTGCGCCTAACGCCAAAGGCCTGTTTGGCGATCTAATGACAGCGAGGTACCGTAACGGCATTAGTCACATGGGCAAGCCAGACAGTGGTGACCGCTCGTGAAATAGTATCATTGCAGTCGCCGGCATCGAACCTACGCTTACCACGGCTGGCTTGCGAGGTCAGCGTTCTACATCTGAGCTACCGCGTCCGATTTGTTACAGTTGTCTGTGCGATAATTAAAGTTGCTAATCACTATTTAACTTATTGTTTGCGTTGGGCGCAGCCGCGGTGCCCGGACCTCCAAATAACAGCCGCTTTATGACGGCCCTATAGAGGCACTCAGACTAGCACAGAAAACGTTAGGCCTAGTTAAAAATAAATTTCGTAGCACAAAAAAACGTAGAATTAAATAATTTCGAACCTCGTGCGTGCGGTGAGAGTTTTGAGGCAGGTCCCGTTTTAGGCAGTCACGAGGAAAAGTGGAATTCCAACGTAATTGACGATTTTATTAACGAAAATTAGACACGTCCTAGGTATTATACATATACAAATAGTTATTTGTATTGTAACGAACTTGAATTTTGGAAACCCTATAGCATCGCGCCCGATACACATCTAACAACATACTACAAATTAGCAAAGACTTGCAAATTAGCTGCATTAAACACTATTGCACAATAATTTTATCTTGGCAGTTTTGTTATTTTCGCCTTAGCTCAGAATCAAAAGTAAATCGCCCGGATGGATTTTTTTTGTTCTTAGAATGTTCTCGAATAGAAATAAATGTTTTAAGTATTTTCATAAATAAAATTAAAGAGAATTTGTTAAATAATTTTTATTTATTCATATATATAATATTTAGACTGGTCATTGATTTGTTTTGTCACTTTACTATGTTAATTGGTATTAATTTTATACTTTAACACTGACAAGATAAAAATAATTTGTATTATTTTTACCTTTATAAGTTGTACTTGAATTGAATTAATATTTTATAAGTTATTTTATACTCACTCGACATTTTTTATTATCTACCGTTATACATCACATGAAAAGTTGTATCATGTAACTGTGAAAAACAAATTAACAAACACCGCTTCTTGTGGTTGCACTTTGTTCGATATAATTTTGTTTTTAATCATTCAATTCAAATTATCATCCTTTTCAAGTTGGTTGATGTATTCAATCGTGAAACAAATTCTGTCACACATTACAAAAATCATTACTAAATCATCTGAAACTAAACGAGTTCGCACGCAGCACGCTGACGTGAGGGAAGTGAATTTCCACAAAAAAACTTTTAAAAATCAAAATATGTGTAAAAACATACGTGTATTCCAATTTATTGAAATCTGAAAACATTTATTTTTTGGCTGTTCTGATGCTCCTGGTTTCTTTACCTGCAAAGCTGGGAATACAATTTTCCTCATTATATTGTAATGAGAAGGACCAGGCAGGCTTGAAAGTAGGCGTGACTTTCTGGGGATGATAAAAGTACTCTAACAAAGGAATAACAGGCTTTTCTAGTGTAAAACCCCCATAAGACAACGTACTGTGTTTAGTCTAAACACATTTTCTTTAATAACTCGGTAAATATTTATGCTAGAATGATTAGAGAGGGCTTAAAACTTTCGCCTCACTAATTCCCATCTTTTTACATGCATTAATTTTACATCCGGGGCTTTTCTGACCCTTTTTGGGCCCAAAAACTCGAAATTTGAAAGATTAATCCCAAAAAAAGGGTTTAGAGTTTTCCGATTGTTTTACCCAACGAACTTGTCCAACTGATTACAGAAAGGAACGTCCCTAGCAAATTTGAAGTAAATCGGACAAAAAATGCGACCGCTAGAGTGCATACACACACACACACACATATATATATATATATATATATATATATATATATATATATATATATATATATATATATATATATGTAAAATGTTGAAAGACCCCCCCAAAACGTGTTCAGGGGTCACGTTAGGAACTTCTATGGTGGTCCCGGGCTTAAGTTTCACCGTGCGGGTCATGCTAATAGTTCACTTTCCAAAGGAAATTCACTAACTAGCATCCATTATATTAAATGAATGATAATAATGTAAAACGTTGATAATAGCAAGGATATTGTAGTAAACCAACGGGTCTTTCAGCAGTTTAAACAGATAATAACTAGCGCGCCCGACGACCCCAAGTTGCACAGAAAAGATTCATGTACAGAGAAACACATGTTTGTGCTACACTCAACAGAGAAAGTGATGAACCTTTACGATTAAGATACAACAGATGTTTCGTTTATATAATAACCAGACCAACTAAAATTATCGCCTGCAATAGATAAATATTGAAACTGTAAACTAAGAAGAGTGGTGCGAAGCCCTGGGGAAAATTCAGACAATTTCTGAATAATGACGTATTTAGGAATCGTAATGTACATTAGGAGGGACAAATGCAATCCATTCCATCCATTTGTGGTTTACATTATGTTCAGTGTTGTGGAGTAGCGCGTTACAAGTAGCGGCGCTACAGTAGCGCGCCATTTTTACTTTCTCCCCCTATACATAGTATATGGAGAAAGTATTGTTTTCGTAAAAATTTTCGAATTTGAGTTGTTAGTGGAAATATTCGTTTTGGTGCTCCCTGAACCCAAAAAAGTGGTTTTTACGTGATGTCTGTCTGTGTGTGTGTGTGTGTGTGTGTGTGTCCGTGTGTGTGTGTGTGTGTCTGTGTGGATGTGTACAGAGCTAGAGCCCTAACCTATGGGCCGATTTTTATGAAATTTGGAATGTAGGTGCTAATCCACGATATCTCCAGGCGTTTTTTTCATTTTTTTGAATTTTTGATTTTTAAGGGTAATTATCCCCCAAAAACCGCTAAAAAACATGAAAAATCCAAATTTCTCAAAAACGGCTCTAACGATTTTGATTAAACTTTCGTGGTTTGTAGAACTTTAGGTTTCCAACAAAATGACACCACCCGCATTTCTGGAAAAATTCGGATTCAGAAATTACAGGACTTAAAACATCCAAAATTCAGTTTTTTGGATTTTTCATAAAAAATCTTAAATGTTAAAAAAGATTACTATTCACCATTAAAAAGAGCTCAAAAACTAAATAAATTAGTATTTTGAATTACTATTCTACGATTGCTAGTTGCGGAGAAAATTGAAATTTTCATTTAGCGGTAAACACAGTACGTTGTCCAATGTTATTCTTATGGGGAATACAAAAATAACTATTTCTCTCTTATTTACTGATCAATTTCATTAAAATTTGATATGCAGGTCAAGTTACCATTAACCAACAGATGATGTTCGAAATGTGTTGCTATTTAACCCTGGGGGGGCAAGGGGGCATTTCCCCTCTCAAAACCACTGTGTGTAGCAACGGACTCTATAGTGCCTCCCAAAAAGGGATTTGGGTGGATATTTCTAAAAACAACTACTTTAAACATTTTTCTGTACATTTATCTATACTTCATATTCTATATTTAGTAAATAACAAATATTTTTGTCATTAAAGTTTGGCTAAAAGGGAGAAAGTATGTGTCAGTTTCCTGATACCGTTTATTACTTTCTCCCTCCATACATAGTATATGGAGAAAGTATTGTTTTCGTCAAAATTTTCGAATTTGAGTTGTTAGTGGAAATATTCGTTTTGGTGCTCCCTGAACCCAAAAAAGTGGTTTTTACGTGATGTCTGTCTGTGTGTGTGTGTGTGTGTGTGTCCGTGTGTGTGTGTGTGTGTCTGTGTGGATGTGTACAGAGCTAGAGCCCTAACCAATGGGCCGATTTTATTGAAATTTGGTATGTAGGTACTAATCCACGATATCTCCAGGCGTTTTTTTCATTTTTTTGAATTTTTGATTTTTAAGGGTAATTATCCCCCAAAAACCGCCAAAAAACATGAAAAATCCAAATTTCTGAAAAACGGCTCTAACGATTTTGATTAAACTTTAGTAGTTTGTAGAACTTTAGTTTTCCAACAAAATGAGACCACCCGCATTCCTGTAAAAATTCGGGTTCAGAAATTACGGGACTTAAAACATCCAAAATTCAGTTTTTTGGATTTTTCATAAAAATACATAAATATAAAAAAATATTACTATTCACCATTAAAAAGAGCTCAAAAAACTAAATAATTTAGTATTTTGAATTACTATTTTACGATTGCTGGTTTCGGAGAAAATTGAAATTTTCATTTAGCGGTAAACGCAGTACGTTGTTCAATGTTATTCTTATGGGGAATACAAAAATTACCATTTCTCTCTTATTTACTGATCAATTTCATTCAAACTTGATATGCTTGTCAATTAAGCATTGACCAACAGAGTTAATTCGAAATATGTTGCCCCTTAATATCCCTGGGGGGGAATAGGGGGCATTTCCCCTCTTAAAACCCCGAGTGTAGCAATGGATCATGTAGTGCCTCCAAAGCAGGGATTTGGGTGGATGTTTTTTAAAACAACTTGTTTACAAGATTTTCTGTACATTCTACCGTGCTTTGTATTCTATATTTAGTAAATAAAAAATAATTGATTCATTAAAGTTGGGCTAAAAGGGAGAAAGTATGTGTCAGTTTCCTGATACCGTTTATTTTAGTAGCGTCAGCTGAAGCTCCGCTACTTTAGAAAAAAGTAGCTTTAGCTGTAGCGAGCTACAATTTTAGAGTAGATGTAGCGGATTATGTAGCTACTTTTTACGCTACTTTTACAGTTTTGATATAATTACGTTTACATACTTGACTCAATTAATTAATCATAACATAACCTCAATCTCTGACCTTGATGTTTTGCAAAGTAAAACCTTACAATAAAATAACATGAAGATGTAGGTTACATTTAATGTACGTACATCATACCACAGGGTACTTTGAATTCTATTTTTATTTTGCTAAATACTTCATGTCATGGTACCAAAAGCAAAATAATTGACGATGACATTAATGTTATTGATGAAGAGTACCATAGAAAAACGAGTTCGCACGCAGCATGCTGACGGGGGGAAGTGAATTTCCACATAAAAACTTTTAAAACTCAAAATTAGGGTAAAATCATACTTGAATTCCAATTTTTATTGAAATCTGAAAACATTGATTTTTTGGCTGTTCTGATGCTCCTGGTTTCATTTACCTGCAAAGCTGGGAATACAATTTTGCGCATTATAATGTCAGGAGAAGGTCCAGTCAGGCTTGAAAGTAGGCGTGTGGTTGCTAGTGATAATAAAAGTACTCTAACAAAGGAGTAGCAGGCTTTTCTAGTGTAAAACCCCCAGAAGACAACGTACTGTGTTTAGTCTAAACACATTTTCTTTAATAACTCGGTAAATATTTATGCTAGAATGATTAGAGAGGGCTTAAAATTTTCGCCTCACTAATTCCCATCTTTTTACATGCATTAATTTTACATCCGGGGCTTTTCTGACCCTTTTTGGGCCCAAAAACTCGAAATTTGAAAGATTAATCCCAAAAAAAGGGTTTAGAGTTTTCCGATTGTTTTACCCAACGAACTTGTCCAACTGATTACAGAAAGGAACGTCCCTAGCAAATTTGAAGTAAATCGGACAAAAAATGCGACCGCTAGAGTGCATACACATATATATACACACATATATATATATATATATATATATATATATATATATATACATATATAATATTTTGAACGACCCCCCAAAACGTGTTCAGGGGGTCACGTTAGGAACTTCTATGGTGGTCCCGGGCTTAAGTTTCACCGTGCGGGTCATGCTAATAGTTCACATTCCAAAGGAAATTCACTAATTAACCAGTTATAGAAGTGTCACGTAATGCTAAAATTTGCTAGCAAGAAATTGTTAATTCAACCAGCCAGATCATACGAGGCGCTGCGAGCAAAACCGGCCAAGCGATGTTGCCTATCTGTGCGCTCCAGCCGGCCGGCCCAGCCGGTAGGGAAAAATTCCCTCGCCCTGCTTGGCGCTTGTCGTATTGAGTGCAGTGTTTATGCGCTCTTCGCATTACTATCTACTTCTCTGGTTAGTTTTCTATTCAATGATGCTAAACATTGTGTCTCAATGTTAATTTATCGATTTACCAACTTTAAAAATACATTTAAAATCTTCTGGGATACCGGTGCGTTTAATGTTGACTGACGATTTCTTTAAACATTTTTTAGTTCGAGACTAGTTTTAGTGTATGGGTTTCGCGTCAATAATAAGATTAAAAGCTTATGCTCTGTCTGTATGTTTTATAAACATACCCTGATTTATAAATAAAGGTTACAGAAAATAAGTAAAATCATAATTTTAAAAGTAAACTATGTTTCACGATTAAATTGTAATGCATTTTATAACTGAATTTAATATTTTACAGCAACTTGTTCCTACGTGAATAGCTAATTTGTTCAGAGTATTTATAGTAAATTTGTATGGCATCGGCTGCTAACAATTCAACATGTTATATACATTTTAAAATTTAATCGTGCTTAAATTAAAGTAGGCTAAGTCCTCCATATAAATTCCCTTTTAATGTAAAATAAACTTAATTTAAAAATCAGTTTATTTTTAATTTTTAAGAATTTTAAAAACAAGTAATTCATTGTGTAAACGAACGGAACAACCGAGGAAACCGTTTCTATTGATTAAATAAGTATTAAAAATAGACTTTACGTTTCGTATTATGTCGCGGTAAGTAGTGCATCGTGATAAGCGCACATCTCCACCAAAAAGCAGCATTCACAATTAATTGTGGTATGATTTTGTAGTTGATACGGCATTTTGGACAAAAACAATACAATTGTACAGACAATATCCACGAGGGCTGAGTCCAAATAGGAATCAACGAATCATTATTTTATTTTCAAGTTAAAATTCTATTCATCAAAATACTACGGAATTTGTTTTAATTATCTATTATTGTGTTGACGTATCATAGTACAAGAGCCCTTATCTACAGCATAGACCAGTGTTTGAGCTTCACAATACCATTTGAATACTTAAATCAATTATCGTTCTGCACGATATTGCGTTAATGGGAAAATCAATAATTGTAAACCAAAGACACCCTGTAATTTCAAAGATGAAAACAAAACCACTAGGTTGGTGTCATTGACATAGGGGTTGACAATGGGAGAAGAGGGGGTCGACAATGGTTGGGGAGGGGGCAGGCTATCAGTACTATCAGTACGAATCCTAAGAACACGCACATATCACGTGTCTGTCTGCAGACGTTACCAGAGATGTTTCACTGACCGTAGCCAAACCAAGGGGTTTACGTCAGAACATTTTGAGTTGCCCCCAAAATCCCCTATTTTTGTGGGACACTCAAAATTTTAAATATCACCAAAAGAGACCACTTCTTTATTTAATAGCATTTCTTCAAGAGTCGTTCCAGTTTTAAGTCACCAAAGGTGAAATTAAAACTCCAAAAGTCTTTAGACGCCAGGTTTCAAGAATGAGTTGTATTCAAAACTTTTACAAGCTGCCATTTTGGATAGAAACACGTTACAGACCTCCAACCTTCACCATTCGCCTATTTTTTAAAGCTCTTTAAAATGAGGGGTCACTTAAAAGGGGTTTATATTTGACAATTTTTTGCTGCCCCCAAAATCCCCCATTTTTGGGGGACACCCAAAATTTCCGATAACGTCAAAAGATACTTTGGGTTAAGTTAGTATCGTTCCCCAAAGGTGATTTGTTTTTTTTTAACAAACAACAAAATTAAAGGGAGGGGACTTTTTTTACACACTGTATAGGATGAATGTGTGGGGCAGTACAATTTGTTTACATTATTAAAGAAAGTAAGGACCAGACTGTGAAAGTAGCTAAAATTGTAGCTAGCTACTTTTTACTGGTAGCTGTAGCTGTAGCTAGCTACTTTAAAAAAGTAGCTTCCCCAAGACTGATTATGTTAGGGGTCTAACACGATAACACCTTCAAATTTGGCATGGTGGATCCATTTGATTACATATATTCCAAAATTAGCGTCTTCAATTTAGATGTTTTAGACTTCTACAGACACCGTATTTAAAGTCTGCAGTAATAAATACACACTTGACAAAAACAAATTGACAAAATATTAGCACTTCTTTCTTCTTGAGCCAAACGAGTCTTAATTCTTGGAGTAGTGAAGGGGACAGGACAGTGATTAAATATGGCTTCAAATGCAGCCATAGGAATGGAAAAATGCACCCAACACCGCTTTACCGGAAGGGAGGGATGCATATCCGGTTGTCGGGGGGTTGAAGTCATCGATATGGCATTTACTCCCCACCCTTCCACACCTCCAACTTGTTTTGCATTTGTTAGGTGCGTGTTTAAAATATAGTCATTTTACCGGACGCGACATGTAGCTCAGAGGTAGAGCACTTGCCTGCCATGTCAATCGTGGCCAACCGTACGTTCGACTGCTGACTGTTGTGACACGTTTTCAAGAGCGGTCAGAGGTCACCACTGGCTTGGTGAGCACTTTTTCGCCTACAAAATTTAGAGGTTGTTTGGTCGATATCGAACAATTTTACCAACCGGTTGTTTTATCGATTGAATGTTGACTACGATAGTAGATAGTAGATAGATGTTTTCGAAGTTGGAAGGAAAATGGTGGTTGTTGGAATACAAAATGAGTAGCGCTAGTAGATTTTATGAAGCTGAAACGTTTGAAGATTTTATAGGAGTTTCTAGGTTTATAGGAGTTTAAGAGTTTATAGGTACTTTAAATTATGGATATGGAAAGTTAATATAACTCATAATAACTGAGCCTTTCAAGTCCTTAGCTATAATTAAGCCTATTACTTGGGCAAGGAATGGGTTTTATTTCATACTAGTTTAATTTATGAACAATTTTTCTCTTATCACAAGTAATTTAGAGAGACCGATTAATTATCTTAACCCTACCTACCTCGGGGTCTTTTTGTATTTATGATTGCAACCAATTTGTCAATCTAAAGGCATCTTATCTGTTTAAGACCTTGTATACATTACTTAATTAACTTAGCATTGCAAAGTTTATTTAAATTGGGTATATCTTTTGCCATATTAAGTGGATGTAAGGTATTTCAATTTCAAATTGTCCAATGGCCAAACTTATACTTCAACAGGCCCTAGTCGAGTCAGCTTAGAACTTCCACAGTGGTTTCCATTTCCAAGTTAACTTCTCGGTTGTCGGCAATCTCAAATCATCCAGTAGAATGAACGAACAATCGGTTGATGAAACGTTGCGGTATCGTCAGTTCGATATCGACCAAACAACCTCTAAATTTTGTAGGCGAAAAAGTGCTCACCCACTGGCTTGCCGTGTTACTACTTAATACTGTACCTCGCTGTCTAGACCCAAGATGAGTGGAGAGTGGAGTAAGGTTTGTGTTTACCACCCTTACTCCACTCATCACTCATCTTGGTCTAGACCGCCGCACCAGGCCTATTGGCCCATGGTTGAGGTTAAAAAACGTTTAGTATAGTTACGAGATCTCTAAAATGCTTTAATGTATACTGTATAAAGCTCGTTTTAGTTATGAGAATCTCGCTAATATTAAGTTTGAACTTCGGTTCAACAGGCCACGGGTTCGAATCCCACGATGGGCACAACATTTTTACCATCTTTTCTAAATGTGTTTTTTGTATTGTGCCATAGAGAAACAACTAGAACCTCAAAGACTGTATTTTAAGTACTATAAACCCTTTGTTGGAAATCACCGAAAACATTTATACATTTTCTCCGCTAATTATTGCATCCAGATACGTATATTCTCTATACGGACAACGTAAAACATATGAATTTAGCAAAAACTAAAATCCAAGCAATCAGGGTACAATGCTGGATCGAACAGGTTTTAGAGAATACTGGCCTAACATACTTGATGCTATTTATTGCTATTTATAGTTTACTTTGACTCCTGTAACCGTGTTTCTGTTATTTAAGATTCATGCTCATTTCCCTAGTTTATGTTTTCTACTTAAAACTGAGAAGAAAATGTTTAACATACTGAAAGGGAAAAATTTTAAACAACAATGTTGTTTTAGTCGTAAAGTTTTTAGGATATAAATAATTTATTTGTTACAATTGCATTATCAAAGAAGTATGTATCAAACTAAAATTTGCTAAAACTATAGACAATAGACAATATTCTTTATTTCCTTTAAGCATTTAAACAATGCAATAGGACACGTCAAACAATAGGAACAAGAGATCACAAAACATAGTATGTACAATGTAAATGTTTCAGACAATACATAAACTTATTCTAAATACAAAAGGCAGAAGTTTGCATAATAGTAGGTTTGTAGCCAATGGTCACTTACAAAAATTTACAATCCCATAATTCATCAGTTGTGTAGAAAACTTGATTTTTGATCCAGTTGTTTAGAACATTTTTAAAGCTGTTGTATGGTAGGTTTCTAATAGCTAAGGGTAATTTGTTATATAATTTGAGCTGTTGGTACATATGACTAATCAAGGTTTTGGAAAGTCTTACATGAGGAGTTACAAGATTGTTTCTTTGTCTAGTTGAATAATTATGACAAGAGTTTTGACAATTAAAAGAAAAAATATTCTGTTTGACATGCAGTAAATTACTTAAAATATATAAAGATGGAACAGTAATGATATTCAGTTTCAGAAAACTTGTCATGCTGCATTTAGCAAAATATGCGCAATTATTGTTTTCCTAAACGTAACAAAACCAACAGATATTAGAGCCACGAACATCAATTAATAACATTCAATTTGTTAATTAATGAACTACTGAGTAAAAAACATTCAACACTTTCTAAGTATCAGATTCAAGTAAAATAAACAAAGCAAGAAGATTGTTAACAGATATATATAAGGCCTACGTTTTACATTAGTTGAAGAAGTGATTTTAAAACTATTCTAAAGGCTGGCCCACACATCGCGAACAGACCTGAACATTTGGCCGAACCTTCTCCCGAACATTACGTCCATTGTTCAATGAACATTCCTCCCCGTAATCAAATTTCGTGTAGCTCCCACACTTCTCGCGAATGCTCCGAACGTTCGGGCGTGTTCGCGAGAAGTGTGGGACCTCCTTAAAACTGGGTTGTTATTAGGTAACTAGTGGCTTGAAGGGGGCGACAGCCCCTAACCTTGCTCCAAGTAGGGTCACACGTCACATCGTAAACAAAGTAGACACTTCATCACATGTTTTATTGTAAACAAATAGACGTTTTTAAATTCCCATGCTTTTCTTATGGGGGATGTTTAACGTTATTTCTCGTTTGCTGGTAACTTTTTGAAGATTTTTCCCCGAGTCCCTGGGATAGAGACCTTTAACTTGAGCCGTCTCCCATCACCCTGCGACTTGCCAAACTCCCACAATTTTGACTTATAAAATTTCGCTTACAGAATTATATATAAAGATTGTTGTAAGTTATCCACAAAATCGCCTAAAATTATAAAACTTGTTCTAAATAAGTTGAACTAAGATTTATATAGTTTTTTTACTTTAAAACAAATACACTAAGTAAACTGACACATGAATCAGATGGTAACGATGAAAGTCAATAATTAATTCGAAGTGACTGCGTACACGTCCAACGTAAGGGCAAATTCACTTCGCTACCGCTTAGGTTAGGTTGGGTTAGGTTACGTTACGTTATGTTACGTTAGGTTAGGATAGGTTAGGTTACGTTAGGTTAGGTTAGGAGGTTTTCTGGCTCTCAATTTGTTTTAAAAATCACAGGAAAAGTAACATACGGTGCATAATTTGGAACGGACGTGAACAGTTGCGGCTCACGTCGGACGTGTACGTAGCCACTGCCTAATTAATTCTCCGCCTAGGCCGAAGCCTGTGACCGCTCGGATTCACAGATTGTATTCAACCTGTTACAAATTACGATTATCCTATAATTATAAATAAAAGCCGAATTTATAATTTTTAGATAAATCCTACAACAAAAACTATTTTAACACCAGAGCTAGCTATCGTAAATCATTGAATCGTCGCGACGCGAAGTTGAATGTATTTGTGTCAAATGATACGACATTTACAACTGTATAAAATGCCAACTCGTATGTACACGTTTGAGAGTATGATTTGCACGATATTGTTATTCTGAAATAACTGAGTTTAATAGTTTGTATTAATCGTTGGTGCGAAATAAAATATAATATGTAACTTGATCGAAAGCGAAAGTGAGGTTAGCATGTTACGCCACGGCACACGTGCTCCTTTTTTACCGCCCGAACTGCGTGACATGATCAAAGTGGCAGTGGCCAAACGCCGGAATGGCTTCTGAATCTTCTGAAGGCTTATGTGACCAGACAACCATTAAAATGAGGTCGATAGGCTACACAGGCAATATGGATGTTTAACAGTTAACTTAGGTCATAGTCGGTATCGTACAAAAGGCCTGACTGGTGAAATAATATATTTTTGGAATTAGCTGTTGTCACATTCTTTGCAAGAGAATCTCAGTTGTATATAAAATGTTACATACTAACCTGTATAGTTCAAACAGAAACTGGGGAACGAGCTTTGCTCGGAGAAGGCCAATCAATTCAACGAGCCTAATTTGTCGGATTCGATCATCGTTTCGATCGTGTTAATCTTATGAGGTTTGATCGACGCATTTACGCCCGATAATGTGATTCAATCGTACCTTTCTGCTGTTGTGGTTCGACTGTTCGATAGTCGTTTACGGCCGATGTTACGCAAGAAGCCAGATAATCGCCTGGGCTACGATGCAAGCGATAAGCGAGAGCGATATGAGCGAAATATGCCGAAATTGCTGAGCGATCCCAAAGCTTCCTTGATATGGTTGCATTTACGTAACCATTCAAAAAACATGGTCTTGACTGTTCTGCCCCATTTGTTTTACTTCAAAAACGTACAGAAAAAAGTGTTTATATATATGAACGAAGCTTTTGGCAACAAGGGCCCTTATAAAAACTTATAAAACTGTTAATTTCAGACTACAGACATTTTTTGAGGTTAGGCATAATGAAGCGGTCTTTTATGAAAATAAAAACTAAATAAACTAAAAACTAAAGTCCGGCCGGTACACGACAGAATTCACAGTAGCCTACTCTCAGCCAAAGTAATCTATTCAAACCATCGTTTTCAGTTAGCAAAATCGCGATTTTCACGTTCTGTAGGGGGTTCGGAATAGATTCCGAACCCCCTACAGAACGTGAAAATCGCGATTTTGCTTCTAGCCTACATGCAAAACCAACGTGCGCCGCAATTCTGACAATCCCTGCTCGCCTTTTTGTCAAATTATGATTTATCAGCGATTAAACTCTTAAAACATAAGACAATTATAAAGTTTTACAATGATTTACCAGGGCTTTTAACTAATAACTATTAAACAAATTATGTTTCTTCAGCAAAACTACAACTAATCGTTTGTCTTATTGCATTTGATGTCATAGACCGAGCCTTTTCTTCTCGTGTGCATTGAAGACGGCTGACGGCTATAAGAACCGCAGCGGCAAATTTGTACCGCTTTTATCGTAGCCACCCGCGTCGCTCAACCGCTCGCCACTCCGTAACGTACCCGAGACCAAAACGCAGTTCGTTATCGCTGGCGATCCACCGCGAGCCACCCGCGTCGCTCAACCGCTCGCCACTCCGTAACGTACCCGAGGCCAAAACGCAGTTCGTTATCGCTGGCGATCCACCGCGAGCCACCCGCGTCGCTCAACCGCTCGCCACTCGTAACGTACCCGAGGCCAAAACGCAGTTCGTTATCGCTGGCGATCCACCGCGAGCCACCCGCGTCGCTCAACCGCTCGCCACTCGTAACGTACCCGAGGCCAAAACGCAGTTCGTTATCGCTGGCGATCCACCGCGAGCCACCCGCGTCGCTCAACCGCTCGCCACTCATAACGTACCCGAGGCCAAAACGCAGTTCGTTATCGCTGGCGATCTACCGCGAGCCACCCGCGTCGCTCAACCGCTCGCCACTCATAACGTACCCGAGGCCAAAATGCAGTTCGTTATCGCTGGCGATCCACCGCGAGCCACCCGCGTCGCTCAACCGCTCGCCACTCATAACGTACCCGAGGCCAAAACGCAGTTCGTTATCGCTGGCGATCCACCGCGAGCCACCCGCGTCGCTCAACCGCTCGCCACTCATAACGTACCCGAGGCCAAAACGCAGTTCGTTATCGCTGGCGATCCACCGCGAGCCACCCGCGTCGCTCAACCGCTCGCCACTCATAACGTACCCGAGGCCAAAACGCAGTTCGTTATCGCTGGCGATCCACCGCGAGCCACCCGCGTCGCTCAACCGCTCGCCACTCATAACGTACCCGAGGCCAAAACGCAGTTAGTTATCGCTGGCGATCCACCGCGAATTGGCGAGATCATCTCAGATTTGTATTTGAGCTTCTTACAATTTTCTAGTACTCGCACAATCCTAATTTTTACTATCTTTATTTACGATTCTTCCCATCTCTCTCTCTCTCTCTCTTAACACAAGAGTGTAATTTGAACAAGGAGCCCATTGCTGTAATTTTTTGCTATAATGCAATTCCTATAGGATGTCTGTCTGAAAAATTTATCTCGGAATCCCGAGGAACGATTTTGTTAAAGCTTTTGAATTTGATCCTTTTGGACCCAAAAATACAATCCTGGAACAACCTTTACTCCAGAAAAAATTATATTTTTTGAAAATCTCATTTGAAATTTGGAATTTTTAACATTGGGCTTATGGAGTTTAAAATCTAAACAAACAAAATCATAACAGCTGTGAATAAATTACCTAACCAGTAAACTACACAAGGTATTTCTGGACAACAGTAACTAGAACCATTGAATAAAGATTGCATATATACGTATTTTCCACCCACGAAACTAATCAAATATCAATGAGCATGGCTCGGCCTCCCCAGTACTGAAATATTGCAAGTCCACAACTGCAAATGAACACTTCGTATATCCAGTATTTTATTGTTTACTACTACAGAAAACACCAACCAAGTTAATAATATTTTTTAACTTAGGTAAATACTGTGTCACTATTTTGATCTAAATGCAACAGTTTTACGATTTTGTGAAAACTGACTTGTCATGGCCGGACAAAATCTTCTCAGTTTGGCGAGTTTGGCCCACTGGTGTAAAAGGTGACCAGCATCAAGCCTCGCCAAGTTTCTTAAACATGTCTCTTGCATCCCGCCGCATATTGTGATATAATTTATATATATACCAAACCCCTTGCTTTGAAATGTTGACAGGAACCTTCGGTCTATAAGACTCATTTTATCTTTAACCAGGCCTTTTCAAAGAAATTTCAAGCCTCTGGGCAAATGAGAGTAAGGGCCTCCTTTACCCCGTCCAGTATATAAGGTTCAATTTTTTTAATTATGTGTGTGTGTGTGTGTGTGTGTGTGTGTGTGTGTGTGTGTGTGTGTGTGTGTGTGTGTGTGTGTGTGTGTGTTTATACAGGTATGTTTGTTTCAATAATCAGTTGTTTCTTGTTCTACAGGCCTCTCTGATAACCAAGAGTATTGTAGTTTTAAAAAGTCAACCACCCGCCCAGGGCCCCCAAAGAGTCTGGGCTCCTGGGTAATTTCCCTTTCCCCCCCCCCCACTCTGGGCGGGCCTGTCTTTAACCCCCTTTGTTGGTCGCCTATATCATAAGTTGGTCAATGGCTAGGCAGGTTACAATGGCCAAGTTTTCAAAACAATATCCAAAGTGTATCCTAAAATATATTTTACTGGTGGCTTGAAGGGGCCAAAGCCCCTACCTTGCTCCAACAGCTGCCTCATCTGATTTTTTAAACTCTTTTCTTGTTGAGGAATATAGAACAATATAAGTATAGGAACACGACATGCCAGTTTGTAAACAAAGTAGAGTCTTAGTCACATGTTTTAATATAAACAAAGCAGACATTTTTAAATCCCTATGCTTTTCTTATAGGGGATAATTTACGTTATATCTCATCTTCTAGTAAATTTTTGGAAATACTGCTATGTTTCCCGAATCCCTGGGATCGAGACCTTAAATTTGGGCAGTCTCCTATCATTATGCAATTTGCCAAACTCCCAGAATGTTGACTTAACAATTTTGCTTACAGAATGATATATAAAGATTTATTTATTTATACAGAATGACGGGTAAGACTTTAAGATATTAAATAAGAACTTTTTTATTTTAATTTTAATAGAGGAATCAGCTCCAAATATTTGTTGGTAGGTTTCATCAAGTATACTCTGTATAAATGAAATTACAACCGTGATTTCTGTATCAATAATTCTTTTATCTCTAATATATATACAGCCGCATGTGTAACACACCCATACATATGAATTCTAGACCACTTCCAGACGATCTAGAAACTTGAAATTTGGCATGCAGGTAGCTTGTACCTAGAAACCCCGAGCAAAATTGCCAAAAGTTACAGTTTTAAATTGGAAATTTTAACATTGGGCTTATGGATTTTCAAATAAAAACAAAAGAAATAATAACATCTGTAAATAAACGGTATCAGGAAACTGACACATACTTTCTCCCTTTAAGCCAAACTTTAATGACAAAAACATTTGTTATTTACTAAATATAGAATATGAAGTATAAATAAATGTACAGAAAATTTTCTAAAATAGTTATTTTCAGAAATATCCACCCAAATCCCTTTTTGGGAGGCACTATAGAGTCCGTTGCTAGACACAGTGGTTTTGAGAGGGGAAATGCCCCCTTGCCCCCCCCAGGGTTAAATAGCAACACATTTCGAACATCATCTGTTTGTCAATACTAACTTGACCTGCATATCAAATTTTAATGAAATTGATCAGTAAATAAGAGAGTAATAGTTATTTTAGTATTCCCCATAAGAATAACATTAGACAACGTACTGCGTTTACCGATAAATGAAAATTTCAATTTTCTCCACAACTAGCAATCGTAGAATAGTAATTTAAAATACTAATTTATTTAGTTTTTGAGCTCTTTTTAATGGTGAATAGTAATCTTTTTTAACATTTATGATTTTTTATGAAAAATCCAAAAAACTGAATTTTGGATGTTTAAAGTCCTGTAATTTCTGAACCCGAATTTTTCAAGAAATGCGGGTGGTGTCATTTTGTTGGAAACCTAAAGTTCTACAAACCACTAAAGTTTAATCAAAATCGTTAGAGCCGTTTTTGAGAAATTTGGATTTTTCATGTTTTTTGGCGGTTTTTGGGGGATAATTACCCTTAAAAATCAAAAATTCAAAAAAATGAAAAAAAACGCCTGGAGATATCGTGGATTAGTACCTACATACCAAATTTCATAAAAATCGGCCCATAGGTTAGGGCTCTAGCTCTGTACACATCCACACAGACACACACACACACACACACACACACACGGACACACACACACACACAGACATCACGTAAAAACCACTTTTTTGGGTTCAGGGAGCACCAAAACGAATATTTCCACTAACAACTCAAATTCGAAAATTTTTACGAAAACAATACTTTCTCCATATACTATGTATACGGGGAGAAAGTAAAAATTATCCAGTAAACTGTCAATGTCACTTTCACATGGTAAAGTGTAAACAAATGATAGGTCCAATGAAAAAATATGCCATCTAGATTGGCTATTTCCCAAATGAATCAAAATAGTATACTATATAAAAAATACGGGAGAGGGGCATTGAGTTATAATAACAAACTGGAGCGACCCCTAACGGGGGTCTGGGGGCGGAGCCCCCAGCGAGCAAAGCGAGTCTTTATATATAATTCTGAAAGCGAAATTTTTAAGTCAAAATTGTGGGAGTTTGGCAAATTGCAGGATGATGGGAGACGGCTCAAATTTAAGGTCTTAATACCAGGGACTCGGGAAAAATAGCAGTATTTCTAAAAAGTTGCCAACAAACGAGCCATAACCGAATTCATCCCCCATAAGAAAAGCATGGGAATTTAAAAACGTCTGTTTTGTTTACACTAAAACATTTGATTAAGTATCCACTTTGTTTACAAACTGACATGTGTTCCTTGTTATCATGCAAAGAGTAAAATAAATCAGATGAGGCAGACTATTAGAGCAAGGTTAGGGGCTATGGCCCCTTCAAGCCACTAGTAGAAGATAATTCCCTTACAAAATCAGACCAATCATTTCAAAATACAAACTACCATGACATGAGGAGCTTTCTATTTTTTTAGTAAGAGAACATTAAACAGGCCTAATAATTTATAGTTTGAAAGCACTGATATTGCTTTTACTTTCTCCCTCTATACATAGTATATGGAGAAAGTATTGTTTTCGTCAAAATCCTTAATCACCTTAATCGCCTTAACCAATGGGCCGATTTTTATGAAATTTGGTATGTACAGTAGATACTAATCCACGATATCTCCAGGCATTTCTCATTTTTTGGAATTTTTGATTTTTAAGGGTAATTATCCCCCAAAACCGCCAACAAACATGAAAAATCCAAATTCCTAAAAAA
Source organism: Allygus modestus (assembly GCA_963675035.1). Lineage (NCBI taxonomy): Eukaryota > Metazoa > Arthropoda > Insecta > Hemiptera > Cicadellidae > Allygus > Allygus modestus. Next base: position 16,240,404 of record OY776116.1, read on the forward strand.
CGGATCTAACGATTTTGATTAAACTTTAGTCGTTTGTAAGTTTTCCAACAAAATAACACCACCCGCATTCCTGTAAAAATTCGGGTTCAGAAATGACAGGACTTAAAACATCAAAAATTCAGTTTTTTGGATTTTTCATAAAAAGACATAAATATAAAAAAATATTACTATTCACCATTAAAACGAGCTCAACAAACTAAATAATTTAGTATTTTGAATTACTATTCTACGATTGCTGGTTTCAGAGAAAATTGAAATTATCGTTTTGCGGTAAACACAGTACGTTATACCCATGTTATTCTTATGGGGAATAAAAAAATTACTATTTCTCTCTTATTTACTGATCAATTTCATTCAATCTTGATATGCTTGTAAAGTTAGCATTGACCAACAGAGGAAATTCAAAATATGTTGCCCCTTAATAACCCTGGGGGGGAATAGGGGGCATTTCCCCTCTTAAAACCACGAGTGTAGCAATGGATTCTGTAGTACCTCCAAAGCAGGGATTTGGGTGGATGTTTTTTAAAACAACTTGTTTACAAGATTTTCTATACATTCGACCGTGCTTTGTATTCTATATTTAGTAAATAAAAAGTAATTTATTCATTAAAGTTGGGCTAAAAGGGAGAAAGTATGTGTCAGTTTCCTGATACCGTTTATTTTATTAAAATATGTTTTACAAATTGACATCTAACTTGGAAGGTTAGAAGTAGGTAAGAATGTCATATAAGGTTATTGCTAATATAACCTACATAAATAAATAGACTGTTAAAATATTATTATAACAGGTATGATGTTAATCTGTCAAATAAAGCACTCAAACCCTTTCTTGCATCGTTTTGAATCTCAACAAAACCATGTTTATGCCATGGATATAAACTCACTGTACAGTGATAATAAATGTTTCATAAAGATATCTTTTATGTTAAACTATCCAATAAAGTCCTCAAGTGTGAAAATCAATTATTTTGATGCTTACTCTACTGAACAACATCGGCTGCGGACACTGTATTTTACCACTAACATTGATGCTCATATCTCAGAAAGTACAGTGAACCACAAAATAATACTTATGCCATCCAAAGTACTCAGTTAGGTAAGTTAACACACAAAGATCTACCTTTGACCTGGTCCCCCTTTTTAGATATTTAACTCCAAAATCGCTCAATTTTGAAAAACTTCCTTTTTTGACTTTAAATATTATTGGGAAGGAAATTAAATCTGAATGATGTTATGTCTTTTTATTAAAGACTGCTATGTGGAGCTTCTATGGACAACAAATTAATTTGTGGTATCATTCCTTTTTTGATACATAAATTATTGAAAATGGCCGCTCGGCTCATTGAAAACACAATTTTTATAATTAATTTACTAGCCTACCATACAAATTGATTTTCAAGTAACTTGAGTTATATCATTTTGAAGGTCATAATCTTACCTACAAAATGAAATAACCAGAACTAAAATATTCTAAAAACCATAGAAGATATGATTTTTAGTGCAAACCCTAGAAAATGCGAAAAATTACTGTCATTGGCAACTTGAAGTACTAAGCATAAATCCTGAATTGAGTACAATAACAATTTTAAAAAATTGGTTTTATTCATCTGAGGAGTAAATAATTAACCCTAGCAGTGGCCACCCAAAAACTGTAGAATGGCCAACCAATTTTGGCGATTTTGCAGACCTTTTTTTGAAAATTCGTATAAATTTGAAATGAGAACTAAACATAGCCAACCTCATATTCATTTTGTTTAGAAAGAACAGGGCAATCTGATAATAGTCAAATGAAAAAGATCTAAGAGATTATTTTTTCAGCAAAGTAAAAAAAATATAAAAAAATTGAAATTTATTTTTGAAATTTCAAAAGCAGCCTCGGTAAATCTTTTTTGTCCGATTTTGTATGGAAAATTCATTATATACATTTTGTAGACAATTCAATTCCCTACATAGAAATGTATAATATGTTGGGGAAAAAATTTATTTGTAGGTATTATGTAAGTATATACGGAAAACCGCAAAATGTGAAAATTGTACAGTGTTAGTTAGTACTGTAAAAAGGTAATATAAATATGTATATGCTAATAATAATATGTATATGTTTGTAAAGATAATGAAAGAAGAAATGTAAAAAATTCATAAAGTTGATGATGAAAAATTGTTATCACTTATGATTAGATGAATTTTGGAAATTTTAGGGTATTCGGAAAAAAAAGATTCTACGGTATTTAGTATATAACTTTTTTTAGAAATTTATTCCTCCAAATACTATATATACATTTAGTAGGACATTCAATGCCCTACATAGAAATGTATAATATGTTGGGGAAAGAATTTTACTTGTAAGTATTATGTAAGTATATACGGAAAACCGCAAAATTTGAAAATTGTACAGTGTTAGTACTGTAAAAAGGTAATATAAATATGTATATGCTAATAATAATATGTAGGTATATGTTTGTAAAGATAATGAAATAAGAAATGTAAAAAAGTCATAAAGTTGATGGTAAAAAATTATTATCACTTATGATTAGATGAATTTTGGAAATTTTAGGGTATTCGGAAAAAAAATTCTACGGTATTTAGTATATAACTTTTTTTAGAAATTTATTCCTCCAAATACTATATATACATTTAGTATATTATATCTATATATTATTCCTGCAGGTATTTAGAAACAATAAAATATATAAATATACATATACACAGGGTAGTGGCATATTATATAAGAGATAACGTGTGATTGTAGGTCCGGTCACCATATAGGAAAAATTACAAAATTATTATTTTTTATATTAGGCCTACTCAATAATGAAATACATCCTACCTTACAATTGTAAAAGTAATAAAAAAACGCTAAATTTCTTCCTCTTCAAAATGAAATATTATATGACTAGTATTTATAACTTGCACTGGATGTAATTCGCATTTTCCATACCGGCTTATTAAGCCGGTTGGCCATTTGTTACGAATTCAGAAAACAGCTGTGTTCATAAAATCGTAACTGTTGTCCAATCAATATTTCGTTCTAAAAATCAATACCACAGTGAAACTAAACTCTTTGGCTATGCAGTGGTACCACCCGCAACATCCTAAGACAAAAATTACCCGAGCAGGGTAATTCCAAAATAGTCGTGTTTTTACATTTTCCGAGCGTCGTCTGCAGGAATGGCGTAGCAGCAAAATTTCATAGTAATTATAATCGTCGTGACATTGTTATACAACTTGTAAACGGTTCATTTATGTAATAAAGTGAAAGTTCAGAATGTGATCTTTCGAATGGTATAAATATTGTTCACTTCTGAGTTGACTATTATATGAGTTTTTACCGTTACAAAAATTTCGACCCGTACCAGCTTATTAAGCTGTTGGCCATTTCACGCGACACGTGAAACCAGCTTATTAAGCTGGCAGGCCACTGCTAGGGTTAAATGGTGAGAAAATCCAAAATTTCTAGAATGGTCATGCAACCATTAATTCTAAAATTAGGTGATTTCACGTGGAATGACCCTACTTTGTGTTTTAGCCCACTGACAAACCCTACTTTGTGTTTACTAGCTTCAAACACTATATTACATTCTGTACTCCTACGTGATAAACATTGGCAAAGCTGGCCCCGCTGGTCCCGATAAGTTACGCTATTCCAGTCAAAAGTGTTTAGTTAGTTTATTGGTGGCAGATTTTGTTGTTGGCCCAAGATTTAGTATATTCTAAGCCTATTATTTTAACAGTTAAGTTATAGTACCATTATCGAAATAAAGTGACTGGCGGATCGGTCACATGGTGACTGAGTTTTATATAAACATTACATTTCATAGCCTCGTGGAAACATAAAAAACGTGGTTAGTAATTTCCAATAAACACTATTTAATTAGTACCAGTTAAATGTTTTTAGGTTTCAAATATTTTTGATTTTATTCATTTATCAATATTATGAGTTATATTGATAGTTTATTTAAGAAAATATAATTACAAATTATACGTGCGGTTGCTCTGCAGTCACTTTCTTTCGATAATTTCACTATAATCAATAAAATTACTAGGAATTAGTTAGGCCTAAAAATTTTCGTACCGGTACAATATTAAAATAATTTGTGCCCTAATTGTCGTGGGACACTGCCCATATAATATGGACTCATGAGCCCAAAATACACCAATTTAGTAGGCTTACGTATTTTGAAATCCCATTTTAACTTTTTCTAGGCTTACTGTGCGTTTTGTGGTAGTTTTATAATATTTAAAAGAACTTTTAGCCTATCTTAAATGGTGTTTTGTACTAATTCAGATTCCATTCTAAACTGCAGGTCCTATAACTACCATTGGACACCTCAGCTGTTATTGAACTGCTATGAAACAGTCAGAGCTATACTCTAACCTAAGTCAAAGGCAAGAAGAGAGGCATATATTGTTAATTTATTACCATTTTATAAATATGCAAGGTTATGTGTCGGGGTCTTAAATAATGATCTTGAAATTCAAAACTGGTTCAAGGCAATTATGGTAACAAGTAAGATACCTGATGAATTGCATCACTTATATTGTCAGACAAAAGGCTACACAAGCATCAGTTATTGATTTTAAAGTATCCTCACGCACAAGCATTCTGTGGCCTAATAAAGTAATAAAATTAGTTTTCCATCTATTAACGGGTCATATTCCCAATAAATTTAGACTGAAACTTCACTGCAGTTCAGCTGTGTTCTCAAACATGTTTGGTGTGAGGAAATAAATTAAAGAATTGGTACAACTTTAACAGTATGTAGGAACGCCAGAATAATTTATCTAATGAGAAATTAATCAGTAATATTCTTACCTCAATTAGTAGACAGCGTTTTTAAGGTTAACAAATAAATTTGTCATAATAGACTAGTATAAGATGTGTCTAACTTTAGAACCCGTTTGAATAAAGATAGTTGGTAAAAATATAACTTTCTCGAGCTGAAATTAAAATATATACATTAAAAAATCTTTCATCCAATTAAAATTGGGAATCAATTAAATAATCAACCCTAATAACCTCGGACACACGCACAAATGAGTAAAACCTAACCTCAACCTTAGACCGCAAAAGCAAAAGAAAACGTATTTATTTAGCAGCTGCACTAAATAAATAAAAATAACAGCTGGCCAAAAACAGTTGATTTTAACATGCATATCCATGACAATAACTGGCAAGAGTATCCAGCAGTCAAAACAGCTGTATTTAGAGACAGCACTAGAAGGGATTTGCTGCGACTCATAAAAACAATAATCATTGCTATCTTCTGTCACTCATTTTATCATGAAAGATGTTCGTTTTCGTTTTCACTTGCTCTCATACCGGATTAAACATAAGCGCTCACCTAGGAGCCCGTGCCACACAAAATACAAAATCCACAAACTAATTGTCACTGGACATTCAGAAAGAAATTTTAACCTTAATCGATTAATCTAATAATACAAATAAATCAAAACAATATATTAGTTTCATAAAATAGCAGCTTATCATAGAATGTAAGCAGTTAAACAATGTTAATTCTAATTACACTGATGATGAAAATATGGTACTCGTACGATAAATATCGTGTTTCCAGCAACACTGCAAATTGGATTGGTGGTCACGTGACCTTCCAGCTGTTATTACGAGGTCTTTTCCGGTTGATTAGAAAACCTTAAATAGATCGACTCAGCAAACCTGTACAAAGTATGTATGGACCTTGCCACCGATCCGAGTCCCGGATATGGTGAATCCATATGACTTCTGAAACTGCTTCACTGTCAATTCCAAGGTATTATCCTCTTTCGGGTTAGGAAGTCGCATGACACATGACAGGCTGACCTCTGGCATGAAGAATTCGAATCCTATTGTAATCTTGCCTTACCATAATATCCTAAATATGCCAAAAACAATTCCTACTATATAGATATATCCTAAATTTATATTGTGATTAACCAAAATAACTAACTCTAAATAAAGATACACTATGGTGGCCTATAGACATGCAACTCCTGTGCACATGTATGTCTAAAGGAGGTCTCACACTTCTCACGAACACGCCTGAACATTCGGCCTAAGATTCTCTTGAATGTTCTCTGAACATTCCGTCCCGTTCCCGTATGTTCCCGTGTCCCGTATGTCAAAAGTTCGTCCAGCTCCCACACTTCTCGCAAATACTCCGAACATTCGGAGTTTGGCCGAATGTTCGGTCGTGTTTTGTTTTGTTATTGTGTCTATCTACGTCAGTATATAGCATTTTGTAACGTTTTGATAGGGAACGGTCCAAATCCTGGTCTTGTTACTATCTAAGGCCGACCTGTTCTTAGAAAGCATCATTAATTAATAGCCCAATCAATAAAAAATGGCAGCTAAGTCCAGTTTCGAACCTTCTCAAAAATGTTGCGATTTTGATCAGGATCGATCTGGCGAATCTCGAATTACGAGGCGAGCACGATATAACCACTATATGCTACCCAGCCAATCAAGTTCGCGAGAAGTGAGGGACCGCCTTTAACTCTAACAACACACCCTGGAGGTCGAATAACATTTGAATAATACATATGTAATATAGATTTTACAGTTAATTATATTGTCTAAATAACCGTTTTTTGCAGAAAATTAATTAAAATTGAATCCAGCAAAAATAAAATTTGCTTGCTTTCAAACAATTAATTCAAAGAGAAAGTTACAAATTGTCAAAAAAAGAACCAATCTTCATATTCACGAAGATATCATTAATATTTTTTTAATTTTTGCCACAGGGATGTGGAAATTTGTATACTACCTCAACCACAAAAGGTAAAACAAATTACCCTTAAGGGTGCGCCCTACCCCAGATTGAATGATTGTTGTTTAGCGCCGCCAACAAACAGGGCCATGCATATTTACGCTTGAAGACTATTTTGTTCTCCTCGATCATACTGTTAGTTTAAAGATTTATAACAAACTATTTGCAGTTTCACACTTTTCTGATTCCAATCTAGGTATCGTACGGTTCCTTTTTTCCAAAATAATTTTTCTCCTTACTTTAGGAAGCTTTAGAAAAACGCTTAATTTGAAAACTTCACTAATGGCCTGCCACTTATTTTGAATTAAAATAATGATTTTTAAATCGTATGATACATAGATGAACATTTAGTGAATGAAATAACAACAAAATATTTTTAATTGGTTAACAATTTAGCCTACAATGTGGGAGATGCAAAACCCTTACTTTAGCGTGCGGAAGGCAGGTAGGGCGCACCCTTAAAACTAACATTTTACGCCCAGATTTAACTGAACTGTGCAGTATTGGTGATATTGAAGAAACCATTATGCAATAGGCGAGAGGCTTGCCTCAATGTCTTTCTCTTTCTGAATGTTAACACGATCAGATTTACAGATTATGATAGCAAATATATGTCAAATGGTCAATTAATTTTGATCTGATAGTAAAATACACACCCCAATCACGTGTTAATAGTAAAAATTGCAATATCCATTACATTAAGATTATACTAATGCCAAAATCAACATAAACAATAATTCCAGAGTTGTAAATACCTTCTCTTCTTTTCTGCTTTGTTGAATTTCCCCTATAGGGAATAAGTATTACCATAGGTTGCATGGTAATACTTAAGCCCCTCACCATGATAATAATGGGGATGGGATGTGGGCAGACCAAGCTTCTGCGATCAAGTGTGGCGGTGTGGAGTCCTTGTGCCATGGGCACGGCCGTGGGCATCTCTGGAGGATGGCGGCAGCAAGATGTCGTTGGGGGAGGAAAGTGTGCATACTTCTGGTGGCAGGAACACAGTAGTTTGCAGGGGGTATCCAAAAGACAGTTCACACGAACATCCAGCACTACGAGCTTATGGCGATCGGCGGAGACGATTGGTCAGAACGCGGCGGAACAGCGCGGCGTGGCGGACACGGCAATGACGAACGACCGTTATGCAGAGAAAAAAATATATATACAATTTTATATTTTCCTCCGAAGAGAACACTATATAAATAACAAACGATTTTAAATTTGGCACAGGGGCCGGAGAGAGATGTAAGAATTTTGACACAAATAGAGAGATTGGATAATAACACCAAATAATGCCAGCGTTAACAACTCCCACGTCGAGAATTGTTCAGGTCCGGTTACGTGGTGTGAGAGAATTGGCCAAGGACCAGTGTTACCACCAGGTGGATGAAATTTCACCCTACACGTGTGATGAAATTACCCTAAACTTTTTTAAATTACCCTAAGAATTGATTTTCTTCTATAAAAGCTCAAAATACACTCGAGATTGGTTTAAAAAATGATTAAGGCATACAAATTAAGGTAACATAGCATTTATTACTCCTCTTTTAAACTATGTCACACATAAAACGAAATATGTATTACAAAATTCAAATAAATAATCTATTGTAATATTTTTATTCAGCGCTATACTTATGTGCTGGTATGCTGATAGAAACTTGCTGATACATGTTATTAACCCATTGGCGTAGACATACGAGCAGGTCTCGTTCCTTACTTGTAATTTTATTAACGTGTGAATTGGAGTATAAAATTGGTGTTTTTAAATGGATTAATGGCATATTTTAATTAAAATATTGTTTTATTTCAGTTTAGAGAGTCGCATTGGCACACACACAGTAGACCTAAGTAAAAATTAGCAAAATCAGTGTTGACCATGTGCAAGTCTCAAAGAATTAACCGATCCCGTCAACTTCCAAGCAAGCCTGCCACCGTTTATTTTACTTGGGCCCTCCCACCAACGTTGCCACAGACCGGTTAACTCATTGAGAGTTGCACAACTGGTCAGTTTTGGTCGTGTGTGGGAATCGAACCCACGAACATCGTATCGCCACCTGGCCAAGGTGTTTCCACGACGTAGCCAACTCAGCTAACACGACCAAAGGCCTGGCGGCGATATTAAGGGTTTTCAGTCAATCCGCGCCCCTAGCGGATAGAACCGTAGACGCCCGCGGTCATTAGTTACATATTTTGCTACTAGAGTGCAGCACCAATCAATTCCCGTTATAGGCTACTACAAATAGAATAAAATTACTACCTCAATGGGTTAACAGTTGCTGGGAGTACTTTATTGTTTTACAAACTTATTTCAGTTGTAGAAATTTGTTACAACCCAGAGAAAATGTCTGTCATCTTATTAATTTGATTAGATCAATAGGTTTCATTGCAATACACCACATCACACAAGTTTACACACATGTTATGCCTTGTTGTGATGTTTCTATGTGTGCTCACCTTGGCTCACCATGGGGATTTCACAGGCACAACATACAATTTAGCTCCTTCATACGAATATGTGTCAAATAGAGACAATCTTCAGTAAACTTAATTACTACAACAGCGCTATAAATCTAACAACCTATATTTAACCATATTAACCCGATATATTTTTACTGTTTAGGGTTTTCTATATTATATTGTGCCCAATTTTGGACACATAACATAATGTGCCTCAATTTTATCTGTTTGAAAATTAAACTTTGCGTTCTTTGTGATTACATGCATCTTTAGTCTAATACTGAATAGGATATAGGATGTATATGCGAGTAATATCTCTTGTATAATACTTTTAATTTACCCAGCACTTAATGTAAATGTTTTAATTCCTGGAAAACCCATTTTACATTGCCAAAACATCTAAATTTAAGTTATAAGGGGGTCTAGATTTTACCCTAAAAACTCCATTACCCTAAAATTACCCTAAGACCAGTAAAATTACCCTAAAAAAGGGTAACTACCCTAAAAGTGACAACACTGCCAAGGACCCTTCAGCAATTTCAGTGGTTACCCTAATAATTTGGATTAATTATTCTCAAGATTATTTATTCGTTGGTGACTCTTTCCCCACACACAGTTACTTGTCCTTGTGAGGAAATAATTCACCAATATTTGTCACAGAATTACTTTCCTTGTAACTTATTTTTTTTTTAACAACTCATTTAATTCAATTGTAAATTCACCTCATCCATAAATAAGAAAGTCATTCCGTTCAAGATTTTGATAATTTTCATTATACCCTGTTGAATAATTTAATAAATGAGAACAAAAAATGTAATTATAAGATTTATTTCAGTAGACAAACTATATCGCATTGATATAACACAAATTTCACGTCTTGTACTGAATTGTCCACGTGGGAAGTCACTTTTACCTTGCTAGGGTCATACGGATTCTTGACGTCTTCGCTCTTGACTGGTTTTAACGAATGGCCAAGATTCAGTTCACAGTTCTTCTGTTAGAGGCTGGTGAATTTCGGCAGAGGATTGCCACATCTATATCGTCCTCTTCCAGCACCTCTCGCAAAATTTATGTCCCTTTTTTCTGTTGAGCTGCTGGATTTTGGCAGAGGGTTGCCACATCCATTTCATCCTCTTCCAGCACCTCTCAGTAAGATTTATGATCCTTTTTTTCTTCTGTTGAGGCTGCTGGATTTCGGCAGAGGGTTGCCGCATCCATATCGTCCTCTTACAGCGCCTGTTTTGCATTCAGATTCTCTGTTTTCCTATACTCTCCACTACAAATAAATAAATCTTATAGTAAATTATGGAGATGAATTATGGTACTGTTTTTGAAGGTGAGCTACAAATTCATTAAAATAGTTTAAACAAATATATATGTTGAAATCGTTACCACGGCAGTTGGTACATTGTTGTTGATTTTTAAATATTTAATTTAAGGTGTTCTTACTAAAGAATAGTTTTTATATACTGCAGCTTGACTAATAGACCTACTAGATTTTCATCCGATTTCTAAATCACAGCCCATCAAATTTCAATATTTAAAATTGAGCTTGAACTTGACACTTTGATTTTGTATGGCCTTATAGTTTATATTGCATAAAACAACAAAATAGTATCCCTCCAACTTACTCACTGAGACCTTTCATTCAAATTTTACAATATGGTTCGTGGGGGTCAGATTTTTGGTTTCCTCAAAAGTTTCTGGTACGGAAAAACACAAAATGGCAGATATCTAGGTAACGAAGCGTGTTTGAGTTGGACAAGTCCGTAGTGAAAAATAATGGACTTGTTGGGGTTTTCAGAATTGGAAAACGGTAAATTAAAGGATATAAAGTAAAAAGACAAACATTTTAAAATGCAAGTGAAGGTTGGAAGTTTTTTACGTACCTAAGAAGTTTCTTTATGTGACCATTAGTAGCAACGAAAACATAAATTTGATAATCTAAAGAGAACGCAGGAACTACAGTTGCGAATACAATAATACTCCTTACTCTGAAATGCACTAAGTCACATATTTTGTCACTATGCCCAATGTTTAAATGTATCACCAGTAGGAGAAGTTCATTGGTGTGAGGTCTGGACTTCTACGCGGCCATTAAATAAAAACCTGCTATATCAACCCAACCATCCAGCAACTGGACTTTCAGCGCTGTGCAAACGTTTCTTTTAAAATGTGGTGGCCATGCGGTAATACGGAAACCATTTTCTTGTTCAATTAGTCAGTCTGAGGGAAAACTAACAACCCAAGAACATACCTAGAGAAACGTCCCCTGTAAAGGTTCTTTCGACATAAAATAATGGACCAATAACTCAGTGTACTGTCCAGCGTGCGTGGGCAGAAGTAGATTACGAACTTGATGGAGCTGAGCAACTAATGGAGCACATATAGAAACATATTTGGTATGTAAAACAACTCCCAACCTTCATCTGCATTTTAAGACACCGACCAACTCTATATGTCTATTCTAATTGAAATAGTGATCTATTAAAATAAGGGCATTCTTTTTCGACGACCCTGTATATATGTGTGTCTGTGGGTACGATAACTTTTGTAAAAATGGTTCTATTTTGATTCAATTTAGTACAAACGAATAAAGCAACATTTATGACTTTTAAGTTCGAAAACCAGACAGATCACCCCATTTTAAGAGGTATTTTGTGCCTTAAAAATGGTTCTTTTGAGTTTTTTTTACTGAATCGTTGAAAACTCCAATTTTAGTGTAATACAAATGATTAGCAAGGATCAAGGATCACCTAGTTGCCATTTGTCATTGGGGTATTAATTAATGATGCTTTCTAAAAACAGGTCGACCTTAGAGAGTAACAAGACCAGGGTTTGGACTGTTCCCTATCAAAACATTAAAAAATGCCAGTGGCGTGGAGAAACAAAAAAAAAACAAAAAAAACTCTATTGGGTAACTGGATGTTTTTGAGACGTGTAAGAATTGGCTCTGCCAGATAACCAAACAGATGGTTTTAAAACATGCCTAATTGCCAATGCCAGAATAACCAGATGGTTTTAAAACATGCCTAAAGTGTCAATGTCCTGTTAACCGTGAGTGTATAGTAACAACTGAATAGTCGTTATAACAACCGAATGGATTATTAGATATTCTAAACCAATATAAAAAGTTTTTACAATGAGTACGACTTAACACTTTGACTGCGGCGAGCGCCATGTGGTGCTCGGTAGAACTATGCCACGATCTGAGAGCGCCACATGGCACTCTGTTTAGATGCAAGTTTCATTTGGTCTCGTGCTGGCAGCACTGTGGTAAGGACGGGTATTTTATGTCAGCGTTTAGCTAGGAATGTGAGCTTTATTCTGGTGTAGGTTGGTAGTAAATTTCCCCAATATCCCAGCCGTTACGGGACTTCCCCGCATTCATTTTCGTCCAACGTAGTCCCTCTGGATGACAACCCTGGTTCACTACTGCCATCTGGATTGTGCTGCGACCTGCTGGCGTTTTGTGGAACTACGTCCAGTTGTGTTGCAACGCAGTACAGCACCGTACAGTGTTTTTGTCATTCGTTAGCCGGTAATTCAAAATGTGACCGCGCCTATCACATCGGTTGCCACACCGGGGGAACAATTGACCTTGCGCCGCCACAGGCAATGTTTTAATTGTTATCAGTAGTTAACAAAATAATTTCCGCACATTAACAAAACAGGCCCAATGTAAAGCTAAAAATAACAGTAGACAATTATTCCCAGTCAAACCTGAGGGACAATTATTTGTTCTGCAATATTAAACTAACATTAGCACATTGAATTAGGCCTATTTGAGATACTAACCTTAGGGAAATACTAAAGAGAGAGGGATTGATAAACACTTATATAAACCAAAACCAAAATATAAACGCTTTAATATCCATAACAAATAATTCAACTCTGTTTGTTAACACTGTCATTTTTCTTATAATTCAAAGCAATATCCTTAACAGTCTGCATGTCTTCCTGTAACATTTTCAAGATCTGATTTCGTTCTTCATTATCATCGCCCACTTTTAATAGCTTTAAGACGGAATCTGGAAATATGAAGTAGATGAATTAATATTAATAAGGTATATAACACATTATACTAGTAATAGAAAATTGAATTAATATTTTTCTATTCTATCATTCTATTAATTCCAAATAGGTTTAGCCTTTTTAGGGATTTTTTTAGTTTAAACATTTACCTAGTTCAACTTAAGAGTGAAGTAATTGCTAATATTCCTCTTGTACTCTGATGTTATATTGGGATGAGTTCAACTTAAGAGTGAAGCAATTGCTAATATTTCTCTTGTACTCTGGTGTTATATCGGGATGAGTTCAACTTAAGAGTGAAGTAATTGCTAGTATTCCTCTTGTACTCTGGCGTTATATTGGGATGAGTTCAACTTAAGAGTGAAGTAATTGCTAATATTCCTCTTGTACTCTGGTGTTATATTGGGATGAGTTCAACTTAAAAGTGAAGTAATTGCTAATATTCCTCTTGTACTCTGGTGTTATATTGGGATGGAAAACATACAGTTTACTTGATTACAATTAGCCCATCTTCTATATTTTTCATCTGTATTCGAAAATAGGCCATTACCATGCAGCTGAGATCTACAAAAACTATAGATTTCCTTGTAACATAACAGCAAATTATCAATTGACTTTGACTGTCCTAAACATTACTTTTCCTGTCCCAAACAATACTTTGCCTGTCCCAAACAAAACTTTTCCTGTCCTAAACAATTGAAGTTCCCGTTTTACTCAACAGAGCACCAGTGTGATTTTGTTATTTTTGACGATTCTGTGTTCAAACAGCTAACTTTAACACTAAAATTAATTAAAAAACCGTGTTATGTTTACTTATAGAAAATTACTAGACTATGAAATATCAGGTAATTGTTTTCAAGTTTAGTGTGGTTATTTGCAAAATAAGTCACTTTCGTGATTAGTAGTTAGGGGTGTGCGAGTACTCGAAACTTTGAGTTTTCGGCCGAGTATTTTAATACTCAAACTGGACTCGAAGTTTTGAAAAATACTCGAAAGTTCAAGCGAGTACTTCCCACCGATTTCCGGACGATCGGTACAGATTGCGACTGGCCAAAACGAGTAGTAATGGACGCACAAGGCGATCGCATCACTTAAAATCGGCCGAAAATGACAATCGGACCGCGTAATTTCGGCTGTAAATGACAATGGTATCCATGAAATCGGCAAAAGTGGCGACCAAGCCACTTAATACCAGCCGTAACTAACGATTTTGTCATCTAATATTGATTATAAGCGATGTCTGGACCAGGTGATATTGGCCAAATGACAACTGGGCCGTGTTTTATCGGCCGAAAACGAATGTCAAACTATGTTTTGTTTGTCAATACATAATCCAGTTTAATTGTACCGGCCAAAACGTTGTATTGCTACTCATGTATTAGTTAGAAACCATGTTTAGATTACCAAATAAGGGTGGTATCCAAATCCCATTACACGTTTTTAAACTACCAACTGATGGCAAATACTCGCTCGAAAATACTTGAAACTCGAAAATAATTGGCACTACTCAACTCGAATAAAAAAATCACTACTCGTACACCCCTATTAGTAGTGAAATATACTATTCTTCGTAGAGAGCTTTTTTAACAGCTAGATAAAACAGATAGATAGATAGAACATGAGCATTGAAATGGATCATACTGATCATAAAGATCATTTAAAAGAGTGTGACGCCTGATTTGCACTTGGGTAGTAATGGCATTCCTTCTCCATGTGTCTCAGTACATAATATCATATAATAGTCATCACTGTTTACTATTTGTAAGCCATTGATACCGGTGGCTCTATTTCTTCCATGCTGGCTATAAGACCCCAATGGAACGTAAGAGTGAGTCCCTTTATTCACAATCAGAATCTTCTAACCAGAAATTTAACCTTGACATAATTTATAATATCATTAAATACTGTATAGGGCAACTAAAGGGACAACACCGATCTCAGCTGTTATGAAGTTCACTCAGCTCAAGATATGACACCTCCTTACAGATAAGCATTAGTCTGGTGCCCTAGCTAACTGACAAGGTATCCATGTTCCTCATCTGGAGATCACGGTTATAAGGAATACAATGTCTGCTGTTAACAAAAATGGATGGACCAAAGTAAAAGGAAAGCTTGTCATAATGGATGGCCAAAGGACTACGCACATGCTAGACATTTTTATTTGCTGTACCCTACGTCTACCTCCAAGCTGGTAAGAACCAGATCAGAATGTTGTCCTGGGTTAGGTAACACTAAATATATCGTATGGCTTCTACAGAGCCTTCTATTTCGGAGTTCAAAGAAATAAAAAACTTCGGTAAGATCTTCCTGCGTTAATTAAGTCCAGAAAAAAATTAAATAAAGGAACTCCCATCACAGGGCTAAATCGAGGGCGTGAAGCCATTGGAGTCCAGCCTCACTTGTTCCATGCAGGCCGGCCAACCCGTCAGGGAAAGCGCTCAGGGGGCAATCATTAACTATGTGGTCCATATTTTGACTCTCTGCCCTACAGTCACAGGACTGTTCGTGTATCATACCCCATTTTAATTTCTAATAATCACACCTTCCATCCCCAGGGCAAAAGCGATTGAGTAAAGCCCACTGCTTCCGAGGAAGGTTTCTTTCCACCTACTGCTAAAGCAGGGTCGGATGTCAGGAAGCTATTCCGACCATTGAAAGATTCCCAGGAGGAAATCCAGTCAAAAGACAAAAGACAAAAGTTTATTGTCGTCAATTGGGAGGTTTTTTGTAGGGGTGGTTTTTGGGAGTTCAATCGACTTACATCCTGAGGGAGGTAGTCATGAATGGGTAATGCTAGCTGTGGGTCGGATAAGATCCTATTGTAACACTGGTAAAGCCCCTTTGCACTCAGCAGAGGCTTATAGGCGAGCAAGCAGGCAGTTATCCAGCTCCTATCTTTTCTGTACACTCAATAGTGAAACAATAATGTAAGTCCACTCAATCGAAAGATTAAAAAGCTGTAAAAACCTTCTATCCAGCTCACCATGGTACTTCTGTAGTTTGTCGTTGACCTCCTGTCCCATGTGGGGGCCCAGGAACTGCAGTATCGTGGAGACGTAGCGGCCCGAGGCCTGGAGCATGCAGCCCGTGACGGCTTGGAACATCAGCAGCACGGCCAGATGCAGTACCAGGGCCGGCTCCTCACACACTGTCAGCTGTTCCCCCAGCGCGTGCCTGTGCGCCAACAGCTGAGGCCTGAAACACAATGGCAAAATGGTTTTTAAAATTTATTGAATCTTTCCTGCTATTCCCGCCAAAAATTCAGGATGTTTTTTCGGTAATATTATCACAGTTTTATAACAATGTTTTTACCTATTAGCAAATTATTGGCTGATATAGGTGATTTGATAGTTTTTATAAATAACAAATTGTTAAATAACTACATTTTATCACCAAAAATCGGCAATCACTTTGTATTGGATAAAGAAGATGGACTGTATTTACAGGCCAAACGCAGACCGGAATGTGTTTTATCAGCTGAAACCGCAATCAGACCATGTTTTATAAAATAATATGGAATATCTGATAATTTTAAAACATTGGTCAGATAATAATACCCATCCATAAACATTTGTACTAATAGCTCAAATTTGTCAAATGAATCTTCATTCTAATTTTCTAAGTGTTTATAAAAAAAAACATAGAGTTGGTTTTTGTTTTATTTAAGATTAATTTGACCGCGCCAAGCCAGTTTTTCGGTCGTTTATTGCAGTTTCTAATGCATCCCTGCTGTCAGACTGTCCTGTGGTCGGGAGTCCAATGCTCACCTGTCTTTCTTCTTATCGGCCTTGCGCAGCATCAGTCCCACAGCTGAGAACGCCGGGTCCACGGCCTCCAGGAAGTCCTCCACGGAGCTGCCGGCGAGACTCTTGTGAACCTTCATCAGCGGGTCCTTCATATCCGGCGGGCATTCCGACAGGACCTTCACCCTCTCCTGTAAAACACCACTGGATGTATTTATCGCCCACCATATTGAATGTCTTGTAAGGTAGAGTAATGAGCTTCCTTGCAGACCAGGGAGGTAATGACGCATAGCGTTACGATTACACTACCGATAGAGCTCAATCAGCTGTCTTAATCAATCAATCAAATATCTTTATTCGTTAACTGTACAATTGTTACAGATGAATAGTGTCACATTTGTCATAGTGAGTAGTGTCTCTCTATTTATATATAAACATGTATTGGAATCTACAAATTTGATAGAACTAGGCCTAGCAACTAGACATTCAAATTTACATGCAATTCCTCAAAGGAGTATAAGGGATGATCTATCATAAACGTTTTAATTTTTTTTATGAATTCTGACAGGTTTTGTGTTTTTTTTATAGAATCTGGGAGCATTTCAAAAAATTTTAAACCTCTATAATTTATGCTTTTCTTAAAAAACTCTAGTCTATGGGATTCGAAAGTTAAAAAATTTCTGGTATTGTATGGACGACTTCTGGCTTCCGCTTCCATCAGAGGTATATTGTGTTCCTTGACATGTTTTACTGTGTATAACACATGTTGGGAGAAAATGGTTAAAAATCCTAATTCTGTAAATTTTGTTTTGACTGAGTCTCTATTTCTTAAACCAAGTATTATCCTTATTGCTTTTTTCTGTATTTTCAAAATCTTTTTCAAATTTTTGGTGGAGGTGGCCCCATAAATACCTACCCCATATGATATATGGGAATCTATAAGTGCAAAATACAAAACTCTCAATGTTTTTAAACTACTTTTTTTGACATTCTTCTAAGTGCGAAAATCCCAGACGATATTTTATTCAAAACACTTTCAATGTGGTCATCCCAGGTCAAATTTTCGTCTATAATCAGTCCCAAAAATTTTGTATTACATTCTTGTAGTATTTCATCTTCATCTATTTTAATAATTGGGTCAATTTTTGTTCTGCACTGTCTTGTTGAGAATGATACAAAGTTTGTTTTACTTGGATTTATTAGAAGGTTTTTGTTTTCAAAATATTGTTTCACTAGTGTAAGGTTTGTATATGAGGCAATTTCAACTGATTCTTGGTTTTCTCCAGAAATTATTAGGTTTGTATCATCTGCGTATATGCAAATTGAGCTGTGAACACCACATAAGACTTCAGGGAGTCCTTTTAGGTAGCACAGGAACAATAAGGGTCCCAAAATGGACCCCTGAGGAACTCCATATTTCACTGTTCGCAGTGTTGACAATACATTATTTATGTATCTGAAATTTTCGTGTTTCACTTGTGTTATTTCGACACACTGCTTTCTTTCATACAGGTATGATTCAAACCAGGCCAATTCTTTATTTTTTATATTGTGGGACTTTAATGATTCAATCAATTTTTTATGTGAAACACTGTCGAAAGCTTTAGTTAAATCCAAGAAAATGCCAATAACTTTCTCCCCCCTATCAATTTTGTAAATGATATTTTGAACAAATTCAATGCCCGCTGTGATGACAGACTTGCCCGTCCTGAAACCATGTTGATGTGCATCAAACAAATTTTGCATTTCTAAAAAATTTTTTAACTGGTTATAAACAACTTTTTCATATAATTTAGAAAATGTTGGCAAAATAGAGATTGGTCTGTAGCTAGATAATCGTTTTCTGTCCCCTTTTTTGAAAATTGGTTTTATTTTGGCGACCTTAAGCTGCTCGGGAAATATACTACTTATAAGAGAGGAATTTATGACATGAACCAAAGGTTTCAAGATAGTATTTTTAACTTTTTTTATCACTGTAATAGGGATTTCGTCCATACCAGATGATGAAGTATTTTTAAATGACTGTATTACAATGTTTAATTCTTGTTCAGTTATCTGTTCAAAACGAAATGACTCCATCGGAGAGGATTCTCCCCTATACTCCCTTGAATGAGACATTTTTGTGGAATCAATTTTTGGCACTACCTCTTTATCAACCACATCAGCAAAATAGTCATTAAATCTAGTTCCTACTTCTACTGGGTTTATAACAATGTTATCATTTTCATGAATACATATGTTTATCTGATTGTCTTTGAAAATGCCAATTTCCTGATTTAATAATTTCCAGGTTGTTTTTGTAGCATTGTCTGATTTATTAATTAGATCATCAAAGTATTCTTTCTTTGCTTTATCAATTGATTTTTTAAGTTCTTTCTTCTTTTCTTTTATAGATGTTTTTAAGTTAACATCATGCATGGTTCGAAACATTTTACTTAATTCAATAATCTTTGCTTTATCATTCTTTATCTCTTGTGTAATCCAATTATTATTATCAAATTTCAATGTAGCCCATTCCTTAGGACAGCTTATATTAAAGTAATACATGAACAAATTATTAAAAACTAAAAATTTTGAAGCTACCGGAGCTTGATACAACTCTACCCAAGACTCACGAGATAAGTAATAGATAAGTGTCTCAATATTCTGTGTACTAAAATTTCTACAAAACTTTTTAATTTTAGTCTGCCTCCAGCTTATTGTGCAAACGTTTTGTATCTTAAGCAATTGAGCATCATGGTCCGACATTTCTGTTATCAATCCTAGAACTTTGACATTTTTGTTCAAGTGAATATTTGTAATAATGTTGTCGATTGCTGTTTTTGAAGTATCCGTGACCCTAGTTGGAAAATTGACCAAATAGCACAGGTTAAACATGTCCAAAATATTACAAAATCTCTTATAAACCAAATTATTATCCTCCAATACATCGATATTAATATCTCCAACTATAACAATATTTTTATATTTTTTCATTACAATTTCCAGGTAAGTTTCAAATTTTTTTAAAAATGGCTTTTCAAATCTATATTCAGGAGTTCTGTATATACATGACAAAACAAAAGAAAAATTGTCAGCTTCTATTAATGTAAAGCAACATTCAAATTCTTTATCCAATATTAATTCTTCAACTTTAGGTAAAATTATTTTCTTAGCTACTACATTAGTTTTACATAAAATCATAACTCCTCCACCAACTGTGGTCTTACGAGTAAAATGTGAACATAATTTAAAACCATTTACATTCAATCTTTGCAAATCGGAATGAGACATCTTATGCTCACTCAAAGCAACAATGTCAGGCTTACTTTCTTCTAAATTTATTTTCAATATATCTAATCGGGATGCCAGGTGTTGGATGTTTTGATGCATCAAGGTTATTTCATTGCTACTGTTGGTCAGCTTAATTTGAGGGTTTGACTGACATGGAATAAAAAATTGCTGCTTTGAGTGGGCGAGATCGGATTATTTTCCACGTTAGTCATATCGTCAGTCTGTGGTGTAATTACACTATTTTTAGCACTCTCACTAGATTGCCCATTTAACACTTCACTGGCACAAAAACTATGATGGAGAAGAGGAGGAAAGCTGTTCATGTCTTCTATAGAGGGAAGCTGCTTGTTGGTGTTTGGACTGTTGGATTGGTTGGTTTTATTAGTTGCTGCAGGCTGCTGGGAACAAGAAGAAATGACATGCTGTAGTCTTCTTGTGAATTGGGGAAATGGTACACCACCTCTGAGGACTCTGTGAGATAGTTCATCGTAGGTGACAATGTAGACAGTAGCACCCGTTTGTTGTTGAAAATGCGTTATCTTGGCTGCAAAGTGTTCGACAGAGATGTTGTCACGAACGCAACCCATTGGTGAGCAAAAGAGGCGCTTAAGTTTTTTCTTTTTAAAATCTATAAGGAATTGCTCAAAAGCCAAGTCATAATCTGGTATTTGTGGTTTCTCAAAGTACTTTCCTTTTGTAACGAGGCTGCACAGTATAGTAGGGGTGTGCGAGTACTCGAAACTTTGAGTTTTCGGCCGAGTATTTTAATACTCGAACTCGACTTGAAGTTTTGAAAACTACTTGAAAGTTCGAGCGAGTATTTCCCGCCGATTTCCAAAACGATTGCTAAAGATTGAGACCGGCCAAAACGCGTAGTAACGGCCGCAAAAGGCAATTGCATCACGTAAAATCGGCCGAAAATGACGACCGCGAACGATTGCGACCGGCCAAAATGCCTAGTAACGGCCGCAAAAGGCGATCGCATCACGTAAAATCGGCCGAAAATGACGACCGCGAACGATTGCGACCAGCCAAAACGTGTAGTAACGGCTGCAAAAGGCGATCGCACCGCCAAATTTCGGCCTAACTAACGATTTTGTCATTTAATATTGATTATAAGCAATGTCTGGACCAGGTAAAATTAGCCAAATGACAACCGGGCCCTGTTTCATCGGCCGGAAACGAATATGAAACCGTGTTTTGTTTGTCAATACGTAATCCAGTTTGATTGTACTGGCCAAAACTTTGTAGATACTCATGTATTAGTTAGAAACCATGTTTAAATTATCAAATCTAGGGTGGTATTCAAATCCCATTATACTATCTAAAACTACCAACTGATGGCAAATACTCGCTCGAAAATACTCGAAAGTCAAAAATAATTGGCACTACTCGACTCGACTCGATTAAAAAAATTGCTACTCGCACACCCCTACTTAATAGCATCAGCTGTTGTTTACAACAATCAAAATTTTGACAACATACCATTATTGCTTGTTTTATGCTGATATAACCTTAACATGCAGTGCCAATTCCTAAATTACTTTTTTTATATATATTTACATTGACTATATTGTGAGGTGGGGGGGCCATAAAATAGTGCACACACCTCAAGTACTAATAGCCATAGCGCCTTCGGGCGTTTAACTCACTCACGCTTTCAAACATCACCCTCACCCTGTAATGACGCTCTTACTACCCTAGGTGCGGAAATATTAATTTTTCAACCTAAAACTCGCATCTATTGATTGACAAATGATATATACAGCAGTCTCAGAAATTCATCTCTCCGGGAAATTCAACGCCTCCGTAACATACGGTTTGCCTAACCCACCTTAGGTTCGCGACCGTACCTCAAGCACCTTTGATTCTCTACCACAATTCATGTGCTTATATAGTTTTGGTCAATTCCTTAAGATTTACGATTTTACTTAAAGGAATCTGAATAGTACTTCAACTACTTAAGGGGAGGTTAAACTACTTTAGTTTCCTCGTTTGCAAACTGTACTGATACTTTGAAATAAACCATGTCATGGTTACTTAGGAAAAAATAAACAAACAAGTGGATTTTAGGCTTCTCAAGAAAAACCTAATTATTTTGGTGAAAAATCATTAGACTTTTAATTACAATAATTTAAGCAAACCTATAACATCATCATGGTATAAATGAAGTCTTGATTTAAATACGAGATTCCTCCCACTAAAAGTCAAAGTATTGCTATTTTTGTAATTGGTTACGATAATTTATTTTATTTACAAGCTTCCCCTTTAAATAGACAATTATGACTGTTGCGGTAACTTTTGCAGACACAATTTTTTTTAACATGCAATTTAATGCTTGTAATGTTTTTGTAAATATTACTAATAATTTATAGGGGTGTGCGAGTAGTGATTTTTTTAATCGAGTCGAGTAGTGCCAATTATTTTTGAGTTTCGAGTATTTTCGAGCGAGTATCTGCCATCAGTTAGTTGGTAGTTTAAAATACAGTAATGAGATTTGAATACCACCCTAGATTTTATAATCTAAACATGGTTTCTAACTAATACATGAGTAGCAATACTAAGTTTTAGCCAGTACATTCACACTGGATTATGTATTGACAAACAAAACGCGGTTTGACATTTGTTTCTGGCCGATAAAACACTGTCCGGTTGTCATTTGGTCAGTATCACTTGGTCCATATATCTCCTATAAGCCATATTAGATGAAGAAATCATTAGTTACGGCCAATACTAAGTGGCCCGGTCGCCACTTTTGCCGATATTATGTTCTCCGTCGTCATTTATGGCCGAAATTACGAGGTCCGATTGTGATTTTCGGCCAATTTAACGTGATGCGATCGCCTTTTGCAGCCGTTACTACACGTTTAGACCGGTCGCAATCGTTAGCAATTGTCATTTTCGGCCAATTTCACGTGATGCGATCACCTTTTGCGGCCGTTACTATGCGTTTTGGCTGGTACAATTGTTAACGATCGTCCGGAAATCAGCGGGAAATACTCGCTCGAACTTTCGAGTATTTTTAAAAACTTCGAGTCGAGTTCAAGTATTAAAATACTCGGCCGAAAACTCAAAGTTTCGAGTACTCGCACACCCCTACTAATTTACCACATAAGGTTCATGTACACGTGATGAATTATATTTTGTCTGGAAAATTGCATGATTTGTATTTTTTACTGTGCATGTCTGCAATAATAAGATTTACTTAAACAACATTATCAGCTGGCTTAACACCCACCTCGACAGTGAGTTCCTTGTCACCAGAATTGTTGATGTCTTGTGCCGCGAAGGTGAACACAGCATTGACGACCTCCGTGGCCGTGGTCTTGAGCAGGTGTTTGGCCAACTGAGCCTGCACGTCCTTGCTGGGGAACTGGCGCACTCCCTTCTCGTACAACCTAGGCATTACGAAAATGACAACTGTCTCGGGGCCACAGCTCTTACTACAAGACTAGACCAAATATCAAAGGGGGTTATTGATTAAGTTGTGTCAATGATCAGTTGGAATGACCAAGTAACCAATTGGAAGAATGATTGAACCTATCATTGATGCATTAATTTGTCAAAATTATTGTGAACATTTGCCTTCACTGAGGGAGAAAAATAAGTTTCACGGTGTTTCGGGATGTGGAATTTGATTCCGTCTTCAGGTGATAGAAATAC
Source organism: Allygus modestus (assembly GCA_963675035.1). Taxonomy (NCBI): domain Eukaryota; kingdom Metazoa; phylum Arthropoda; class Insecta; order Hemiptera; family Cicadellidae; genus Allygus; species Allygus modestus. The sequence goes on from OY776116.1 coordinate 16,264,339, forward strand.
CTAGAATATAACAAAATAACACAACAAATTAGTGGCACAATCCAAGCAAAACTGAAAAACTTCACTAATTTTGCTATATTCTAGGTGGTTTTATCACCTAAAAATGGGCTTAGATTCCATATACTGAAACGTGAAATTGTTTTTCTCTTTCAATGATGGCAAAAATCTGCAATAGGCTACTTAAATAACATACACTCACCATCACCAATAATGAATTTGAAACAAACGAAAAAAATCTGTCAAGTTAAAACAATGTATAGAGTACATATGATCTGATGTTTTAAAATTAAAAGGTTGAATGAATAGAAGATGATTTTAAAAACTTAACACTAAATTAATTTAAATTTTTTGTTGGTTAGTAATTTTTCAGTAGTCCCTCAGATTTTGACTGCATGAGTTTATACCAAAACAACAAAATGTTCTTCTTTTGTTTAACATTGAGAGTTTCTTCCGCCTTTTTGTGACAGTTTTGGTGGTGTATTTCCAATCAACGATCACTTCACTATGTTGACCAACCAGTATACGGTAGTGACATGACATCGTTGCTGCTACTTTGCACATTCAACTGACGATCACTTCATTCTGTTGCAGGTTACCTGACATCGTTGACAGTGACGTTGAGCTTGTCTTGCAGCTCTGTGGTCGTCTTGCGTCTGGTGGAGCCTCGGTTTGTCATCAGGCTCTCAAACGCTGCCTCTGCCGCCGCCAACGCCTTCTTGTTTAAATCACTACAGGAAAAAATACAAGTTTCAATGAAATATAAGAAACAATCCACTTCGTTTCACGCAATTCAGGTAAGGAAGCCCAACTAACATTGTTATTCCGATGGCTAGCAAAATTTGTTAATATTTTTATTTGATTGTTTGATCTGATCATTATGTATACGGTAGTTAAATATGAGCGATAATTCCATAGTTGGCCGTAATAATAGTTGTAATATATGGACAATGGAGGGGATAAATTCCCCCAAACTCCCTGCCCCCTCACTCGCTATTATCTCTAGACATTATTTTACGAGGGCCGCCTATAAAGTAAAGAACGTTTTACACTGCGCCGAGCACAGCTCCCCCACCACTACAACCGTGTGTGCAGAAGTCCAATCACCTCCCAGTATTATTTTTAAGGGTTGGATTGGGTAATGGGGAAAGCTCAAATTTAGTGATCAAAAGTAGTGATACATCTTCAGCAGCAGAAAGTCCTATTTCGAACCACAAAATTAATGTTCTACGTTATCCATAACCCAACAAATTATAACTGTTAGTTTGGTACTTGCATTGTGATCATTTGGACTTGTATTATCTAAGAGTTTGTTATATTTATTTAGTTTACATAAATAAGAAAATCTACTGCCTTCAATCAGGATTTATTTAAATCATTTTAAAATTAGTTAAAAAAATTGCATGTAAGTTTATCACCCAGTGGCAAGACAACATCTGAGATGCTCTGATTTAAGAAGAGAGAGGGTTGTTTTATGATTAAATTTCATAATGGTTTTTTTTAAATGTTGTTTTGTTTATTTAACAACAAATCTGTTTTTAAAATAAGTTTATTGCCAATTTAAGTGAATCTTACAATAATACTTAATCAACATATTACAAAAGCAACTACTCATATTCATTTTTTACGATCTTGGGGCTAGAAAAACAAAAAAAATCAACGACAGCATTAAACTCTGTAACGCATAGAAGAATGTTGCTAGAACTACTTACGGCAACAGAAACTTGGCAATCTCAGTGACGAAGCTCTCCAGCTCTTCATCTTGCAGAGACTCGTCACGTTTCAGCACTTGAATCACTTCCTGTTCACAACATTATTTCATTTTAATTAAGGTAAATTTGTTAAGCAATTTCCATTAATATTGCAATTTCAAATATTTAAATTCAAATCAACAAAGTAAAACTTCCCACTGTTAAAAATGACACTTGGTAATAAATAAAATTCTATAATCATATTTTTTATAACAATTATTTACCCAATAAGCAAGTTTAACTTTTTCTCAATGATTTCTAGCCAATTTCGTAACTTACCCATTCCCATTGCTATTTCTAAAACAGGGCAAGTAAATTTAAAGAAATTAGGTCACCAGAAAAAGGCAATAAAGACGCCTGAATAAAGGCCACCTAAATGATGAGTAATTCAAACAATTAGTATTTTTTCCCACAAATCTTTTAATTACTATCGTATTTTCCAACGTGTCACTTAATCCTGAGAAAGAAACAGTGGTTATAAATTGTAGACTCTAAGAGCCATTCACTAGCCTTGACCCCCTGGACTACTCGTCAATCTGATCACTAGCGGCATTGTAGAAAGGTTAGGTGGAGGAGGAATCGGACTTCCAGCAGCACTTCTAGTCAGTGACTAACTACACTTTGGGTAGCAACAAGAATGTCATTAATAGAGGTCACTGACATAGGATATTATACAATAATATGAACTTAGAATTGGGAACAGAGAAACAATATTGATTAAGAACTGGTTTCAGACCAAAACAATTTAGAACTGACATATCCCTACACTCTGTTCCACGTTCACCGGGCAGTACATGGAAGATGGTTATATCCGATCTGAGTACACGGTTGGTGTTGTTATGCAGATTGCACCAACTGTCCCGCGACCCACATGAAGGCGCTCAAGTAAATGCCTTCAGGAAGGCTAGTACAATTTGGAACTGACATATCCCTACACTCTGTTCCACGTCCACCGGGCAGTACATGGAAGATGGTCATATCCGATCTGAGTACACGGTTGGTGTTGTTATGCAGATTGCACCAACTGTCCCGCGACCCACATGAAGGCGCTCAAGTAAATGCCTTCAGGAAGGCTAGTACAATTTGGAACTGACATATCCCTACACTCTGTTCCACGCTCACCGGGCAGTACATGGAAGATGGTCATATCCGATCTGAGTACACGGTTGGTGTTGTTATGCAGATTGCATCAACTGTCCCCGCGACCCACATGAAGGCGCTCAAGTAAATGTCTTCAGGAAGGCTAGTACAATTTGGAACTGACATATCCCTACACTCTGTTCCACGTTCACCGGGCAGTACATGGAAGATGGTCATATCCGATCTGAGTACACGGTTGGTGTTGTTATGCAGATTGCACCAACTGTCCCGCGACCCACATGAAGGCGCTCAAGTAAATGCCTTCAGGAAGGCTAGTACAATTTGGAACTGACATATCCCTACACTCTGTTCCATGTTCACCGGGCAGTACATGGAAGATGGTCATATCCGATCTGAGTACACGGTTGGTGTTGTTATGCAGATTGCACCAACTGTCCCGCGACCCACATGAAGGCGCTCAAGTAAATGCCTTCAGGAAGGCTAGTACAATTTGGAACTGACATATCCCTACACTCTGTTCCACGTTCACCGGGCCGTATATGGAAGATGGTCATATCCGATCTGAGTACACGGTTGGTGTTGTTATGCAGATTGCATCAACTGTCCCCGCGACCCACATGAAGGCGCTCAAGTAAATGTCTTCAGGAAGGCTAGTACAATTTGGAACTGACATATCCCTACACTCTGTTCCACATTCACCGGGCAGTACATGGAAGATGGTCATATCTGAGTACCGGTTGGTGTTGTTATGCAGATTGCATCAACTGTCCCGCGACCCACATGAAGGCGCTCAAGTAAATGCCTTCAGGAAGGCTAGTACAATTTGGAACTGACATATCCCTACACTCTGTTCCACGTTCACCGGGCAGTACATGGAAGATGGTCATATCCGATCTGAGTACACGGTTGGTGTTGTTATGCAGATTGCACCAACTGACCCGCGACCCACATGAAGGCGCTCAAGTAAATGCCTTCAGGAAGGCTAGTACAATTTGGAACTGACATATCCCTACACTCTGTTCCACGTTCACCGGGCAGTACATGGATGATGGTCATATCCGATCTGAGTACACGGTTGGTGTTGTTATGCAGATTGCATCAACTGTCCCCGCAACCCACATGAAGGCGCTCAAGTAAATGTCTTCAGGAAGGCTAGTACAATTTGGAACTGACATATCCCTACACTCTGTTCCACGTTCACCGGGCAGTACATGGAAGATGGTCATATCCGATCTGAGTACACGGTTGGTGTTGTTATGCAGATTGCACCAACTGTCCCGCGACCCACATGAAGGCGCTCAAGTAAATGCCTTCAGGAAGGCTAGTACAATTTGGAACTGACATATCCCTACACTCTGTTCCACGTTCACCGGGCAGTACATGGAAGATGGTCATATCCGATCTGAGTACACGGTTGGTATTGTTATGCAGATTGCATCAACTGTCCCCGCGACCCACATGAAGGCGCTCAAGTAAATGTCTTCAGGAAGGCTAGTACAATTTGGAACTGACATATCCCTACACTCTGTTCCACGTTCACCGGGCAGTACATGGAAGATGGTCATATCTGAGTACCGGTTGGTGTTGTTATGCAGATTGCATCAACTGTCCCCGCGACCCACATGAAGGCGCTCAAGTAAATGTCTTCAGGAAGGCTAGTACCATTTGGAACTGACATATCCCTACACTCTGTTCCACGTTCACCGGGCAGTACATGGAAGATGGTCATATCTGAGTACCGGTTGGTGTTGTTATGCAGATTGCATCAACTGTCCCGCGACCCACATGAAGGCGCTCAAGTAAATGCCTTCAGGAAGGCTAGTACAATTTGAACAGCCATTTGAATCACATTGCTTATGGGCGTTCCGTTCGGCATGGTGCACGTGGAACGCTCACCACTCACACCACTCTGCCGCAGACACTCACCCCGAGTGACAGCAACTCCAGTTTGCCAGGTGTCGGTGTCTCCTCCTCCTCAGAGTCACTCTTCTCCTCCACTCGGCTCTTCCCGTACTTCTTCTTTGTCGACTTAGTCTTGGTTTCCCTTCCCTAAACAATCATATAACAATCAGTTCCTTACTCTACATTCAACAATATCAATCATACATTCTCAGAAACAATCCAACAATTTGTGCAGCTGTTCCAGTAACTATTTATTTAAGTTATGCTAGTACAGTAGACGCCCTCTTAACCGCCCTCGCTTCAACCGCTCATCATATTAACCGCCCTCTTAACAAATTTAATGTGTAAATGTAAACAAAAATTGAAACCAAGTGAGGTAGCGATTATTGCATCTCACGTTCGGGAGATCTTGGGTTTCATCCCAGGCCAGCCATTCTGAGAAGAGTTTGTACGGTTTCTCATCTCATTTAGGCAAATGCCGGAATGGTTCCCAAAAAATGGCCGTCCCCCACCAGGAAGGGAAAAATACGACTCAGGCCTACCTTACCTGGTTTAAAGATTTCCCCATATATTAAATATTTTGTTTTGTAAATTCCAATACATTGTTAAACATTGTCACGGAATAAATATTATTATTTCTTCTCTTATTATTTTCAGGAATAACTCATGTCCGCCGCCACAGCTGTCGTAACGATATTGTACCGTAAAAAACGTTCAGGTCACAAAAGTTGATCATAGTTGGTCAAGTATTTCATCTTAGTACATATTTTTGGAACCTATTATGTAACTGTCGTTTTATAATTGTCAGTTTTAACATGATAACACACAGCCTGTGTGACACAGGTGTTATTGGTTTTAACCGCCCTTTTGGTTGTCCGACCCAGGGTTCGGTCCTAAGGAGGGCGGTTAAGTCTGCTATAAACGTACGTCTTATTGTTGATTTCAACAGCTGCTTCAAGTTAAATCAAATTAAAATCTTCCACATCTCATTAATTACTATAGAAAAAATTTGATATATATATATATATATATATATATATATATATAGTTATTATTTTATACCACAATCACACAAATCGGTTCAGGGGTAATATATGGTTTCTATTACATAATGAAATAGTCTCCAAATCATTTTATATCGCCAAAAAGGTTTAAACTACCTGGTGATACTGCCAAGTGACCCTATACAGTAGACGCTCTTTTATCCAGCATTCTATGAACCGGCACATTCTATTAACCGGCACCAGGCGACCCGGGTTTTTCCAGGTATTTTCGGTCGTTTCCGTTTCGTAAACTGCGCTGGACTGTTCCCGCCTTTTTCTTAGTCACCTGTTGTTTGTTTACGTCTCAAGCAGTAACGTTCAGTGATGTTCGTAAACTTTGCTCAGTACACTACTGTATTCAACCTATTTTTAGACGCCAACTTCCGCCCGGCTGTCTGTCCGCCCGTCTGTCTGTCTGTCTATCCGTCCACAAATGCAGGTGTTCCGGAGCAGTGCCAAGGTCAACCAACGCACGCGACCACAGCTCATTACTGTAGCGAGATGACAGACTATCAGATTACTGTATTCCCAATAATAACTAAAAAGTTCTATTATCCGGAAAAATCGATTTACCGGCATGGGCGTGGTCCCAAACATGCCGGATAAAAGAGCGTCTACTGTATCAAGGTACAATTACGGTACCACTGGTTTCAATCCTCAGGGGTTCATTTTCAAGTTGGACATCAATCTAGCTAAACATACTCCTCTTCATCACTGGTAGTGAGAACAGTCATCAGAGTTATAAAACGGATAGGACAAGCAGTCTGACCTTGGGAAGTTTAGACATCCTACTGATAGCACACTGGCACAACAAAACAAACAGGAGTCCAGGAGTGACTGACTGACAAAGAGGACAGTGGCCCTGAAATATTCTTTTGTGTGTTTTGTAGTGTCAGTGTGCTATCAGTAGGATGCCTATACTTTCCAAGGTAAGCCTGCTTGTCCTATACATATTTTCCTGATAAAATGGCAACAAGCCCTATCCAAAGCTAACTCAAAGTTATAAAACGATTGCACATAAACTTTAATCATGTAATTGTTTGGAAGTTTATTTTTGAAACCTTCGTATTTATTCTGAAATTTCAAATAACAAAGCTTTTTGTCTATTGTCGACTGTCTAGGTTTAGTATTGCCAAGTCACCTGAGTGCCGCCTCCGCCCTTGCCGCCAGCCGCTCGCTTGCGTCGCTCCTCCCTGCGCTCAGCCTTGTGGTCCACTTCCGGCTCTCGCCCCACCCCTCCCCCTCCCTGCCTCTCCAGCCGGGACTGCTGGTAGCGGCCCGACGACACTGCCTACAACAACAGAACAAACATCACATGTACATGGAGTTAAATTGATGTCACCGACATGATGTGTGGTTTGTGGCTACAGACTGATTATGACAAATTATTGTTTTACTTATTTCGTCAATCCAAATATGTTCGTGATGAACAGCATCATCAGCATCCATACATCTTACACTAGGTTACTTGTACATTCTACGTTGTACAAGTAATTTAGTGCACAATGTATTGATGCTGATGATGGCCTAGTGACAAAAGGGGTTCAACACGATAAGATTTGGACTGATAATGTAAGCAAAACAATAATTGACGTCACTACATAAGGGGGTAGAAACTGTCTAAACCGGAGATATCTAATCACCAATTTCAAAGATATTAATTCTCAGTATTGAGCAATAACATCAGGTAAACAAGAATGTGATCTTCCTCAAGAATGTGTGTACTACTTTTGAAATCACGATTTTAAAAACAATACAGGAAAATGTAGTTTCTTCAAGAGTTAGTAGTATTTGCATTGGGCTAAGAGATGTTACTGCTTTTACAAGATTTGTTCTTTCATCATCATCATCATCATCACCGTCGTCGTTGTCAGTATTAACGGTTAAGCACAAGCTCCAGGTGGCCTGATAAGCCTCTGGAATTTTTTCCTATTCACTTTATATTTCCAAATGTTTTAATTCATCCTCCTACTTAAAATTCTAAAACAACAATTTAAAGTAGGGAAAAATTTATATTTTATATGTGAAAAAGAATACAAATTTAACAGAAAAATATCAATGTAATGCTTATTTTAATCCAACACGTCATAGCTAGTCTACGACCTACACGTCCATCACGTCATAGCTAGTCTACGACCTACACGTCCAACACGTCATAGCTAGTCTACGACCTACACGTCCAACACGTCATAGCTAGTCTACGACCTACACGTCCATCACGTCATAGCTAGTCTACGACCTACACGTCCATCACGTCATAGCTAGTCTACGACCTACACGTCCAACACGTCATAGCTAGTCTACGACCTACACGTCCATCACGTCATATAGATTACCTAAAACAACAAAATTACACTGCAGTGAACTCAAAAGCCCTTAGGAATACTTATTATACCAATAGTAACTTTAAATTATTCTCATTAAATTAAAATATCAACTTACGATATGGGGTAACCTTATTTTATCTAATAAGAAACATGGACTTAAGGTTACTGATTTCGATACATTGTTTCCGCAGCAGGCGAATTTACAAATGCCAAATTAGAAATATTATCTGATTAAGTCCACCACTCCCAAATCTTTTTTTTATTTAGTGAAGTTCGTTAACAACAATTTAAGTAATCCGTCTCTCGACGTGCTCTTACCTCCTCGGCTTTCTTGTCAATCAGCTGATCGTTGATGGGTTTGACGAGGGTCTGCAAGAAGTGGTCGGTGACGACGAAGGTGCTGCAGAAAGTGTGGATCTGGATGTTACTCTTCACACTCTTCAAAACCTCCTTCAGAATCTCCTCACCATCCTCGACTTCGAAGACAGACGGGAGAACAGACTGCAAAACATTCCAGTATCTCAATTCCGACTGTTATGAATAAATGTAAAATAAAGTGATAAAACAAAAATTATGGAGCTTTAACTAAACTCAATAAATATTTTATTTGATATGAGATACTATAATTATAGAAAAATGTAATGTGGCAGTTTATGTTTCTACATGTTGAAGAAACCTGAGATTTTTTGTATTATGCTAAAACAACTAATACCACATTGATGGTCAAAACGGTAGCTTAAGATTGAAAAACAACTGATGGTAGTAAGTATTTACAGTTTCGGTGGCAAAAACCAAAACATGTTCAATTTAGTCAATCTGATTAAAAAGAAACGATTCAACCAACACTGGCTATTATGGCTTAATTAACTAAACCAATTAATTAAGCACTGTGACTAGACACAGCTTAGTCTGTCACCGGTCAGTCTACTGACTTACATCGTCAATTATGAAACATTGACAGGAGAAGACCAGATCGGAGCAACACACTGGATACGTAAACAATAAAAAATACCAATAACGTCGCGGACAGAAAAAAAGGGGGGAGTCAGACTATCCGAGGTTGGATTAGTGGGGTTCTACTGTACGTATATTTACAAGGGTCATACATAAAGAATATTTCCTAATTACGCCGAGCAAAGCTTCCCCACCACCGGGACTGCGTGTGCGGCAGTTCACTCATCTCCCCGTCAAAGTGTGAGCCAGGTCGTGTGCTGAGCGGTCACGCAACTTGTTCCTATAGCTGCCGCCAAATGTGAGATCCGCAGTGTTACTCAGTTTCAGAACACAAAACAATGTTCGAACCATTCAATCCTAAAAAGACAAACACCAAAGAAAGTTGATGTGAAAATGTAATGAACAAGATCTTAAAATTTCTTGAATTTCTATAATGTGCTGATATTACAGGAATGTTTTCCCTCAATTCTTTCTTTCAAATCATCTGTAACAGGCGATCATCTGCCACTCTGATCTTCGTCATGCACATGGGATTGTTCTTCATTAAACTTTACCCACCCCAATTTATCCTTTAAGACTCATTAGTTTATACTTTTACCATAAACTCTGTTCAATAGTGAGTTTAGTTTATCAATCATAATGAGTAAAATAACTATTTCGATTCAATATTTCTGTTTGCCGATTTCACTAAGAGAAAGTCGAAGCCTCTCCCTGCGCGGGGAGCTACAATAGGGTTGTAAAAGACCTAACGGTACCATCCCCTTTGTGACTGGGGCCTGGCCGGCGTGGCAGTGGCATTGGGATGATCAGGCGTTCTCAAAACTCAGTATAGGACAGAGAGACATCCTATCTTATATCTTATTCATAGTTAGTTCTTAGCTCATTCATAGTTTAATATAGTTCAATCACATTTTAAATAGGTCCACTTTATAGTTTTTCACATTACATAATTAAATATCAGTTCTTTACTTAAATGGGCTATTTTATTTTATAATTCCAAAACTTCAACGTAATCACGCGTCGCAACAAACTTTATTTGGTTTTTCTACAAATTTAAATATTCTGAACACTTGTTGTATTCAGAAACCAATTTACACTGCGGATCTCTGATTTGGCGGGATGTTTGATTGAACCGCCAATTTGGTTTGCTGTAGAAGCAAGACGCGTGACTACTCAGCAAAGTTCGGCTCAACTTTGGTGGGGAGGTGAGTGAACTTCCGCTCGCACAGTCGTAGTGGTGAGGGAGCTGTGTACAACGTAATAATCAAACTTCTTACTTTCTGGTTGACCCTGCAAATGTATGTACAACGCCAATAATCTGACCTCGGATGTTCCGACTCCTCGCTTATTCCACCCATGCCATTATCGGTATGTTACTGCTCACATATCCAGTGTCGCTATGTTCTGGTCTTCTCCTGTCGATGACTCATCATTGATGTAAATCAGTAGAACGGTGGCAGTTGATGAAGTGCGTTTGTGAGGTACAACTACGTTCTACGAACCGATGCCCCTTGTACCCACCATGACGTCGAACCACGCCAGCGATGCCACCGCCTCGTCGAGTGACCCCTCCACCTGGTCCAACAGCTGTCGTCCCACCGCGCACGACGGCAGCAGCACGAGTCGCTCCCCGGGGAACTGCCGCTTTACGAACGACACCGCGTCCGAGATACCGAGCCGGTGCAGTGCGTTATACTCTGCAACACACCGTACAAACTCTCCAAACAAATGACCTTGGTAATGTATGGGGGTGTGCGAGTAGTGATTTTTGAATCAAGTCGAGTAGTGCCAATTATTGTAGACTATTTTCAAGCGAGTAATTGCCATCAGTTGGTAGTTTCATATAGTGTAATGGGATCTGGATACCCCTTCAGATTTGATAATCTAAACATGGTTTCTAACTAATACATGACTAGCAATACAAATTTTTGGCCGGTACAATCAAACTGGATTATGTATTGACAAAAAAAACACGGTTTGACATTCGTTTCTGGCCGATAAAACACGGTCCAGTCACTTGGTCCAGACATCGCTTATAATCAATATTAGATGACTAAATAGTTGTTTATGGCCAATACTAAGTAGCCTGGTCGCCACTTTTGCCGATATTATATATACCGTCATCATTTTTGGCCTTTATTACGTTATCCAGTCATCCATTTTGGCGGTTATTATGTTTTCCGCCGTCATTTTCGGCCGAAATTATGGAGTCCAGTGGTCATTTATACACTTTCGGTTGTTTTTTATGACCAATTCATGTTTCTAGTTGTCAATTTCAGCCAATTTAATGTGATGCGACCGCCTTTTGCAGCCGTGACTACGCGATATTCCGGTCGCAATCGTCTGGAAATTGGCTGGAAATACTAGCTGGAACTTTCAAGTATTTTTAAAAACTTTGAGTCAAGTCCGAGTATTGAAATACTCTGTCAAAAACTCAAAGTTTGGAGTACTCGCACATCCCTAGTAATGTATTACCCACACTTAAGTTGTGATTGGGAATATTTTTAAATATTCATAAACTACGGTTTCTTAACCTTTGGCCACGTAAGGGGAAGTGAGAGGAGGAAGGTTGTGGTGGGTAGGAAAATGAAGGTCGATTTGATGACTATGTTGCTGCGGTGCAACACCAGCATAGATAGTTGTTAGAATTGATAACGTCCAGCAGTGTGGTAACACTGGCTGCTGCAATGCCGACCAGGAGACGCACTGTGTCTGTCCCTAACTCTCCTCCCCTAAATATCTTTCCCTCACACCGACATTCAAACCGGTTAGTGAACTCCTGACTATCCACTAGTACAGAATAAACTAATTAAGTGTATCACAAAAGCAAAATGGAACTGGAGAATGACTTTTGACAGTTTAGCACAGTTACAGATAATGAGACCAACAATGAGATTAGTAATCTCCTTAATATTTAGTCTTCAACTAGGTTGTTCAGATTAAAAAACCCTTTGTGATTTATAGAGCAAACTATTAAGTTAAAAAAAAAACTCAAGATATTTCTACCAATGCCTAGCAATCTCTATCAATCAAGATATATGATTCTACCGATGCAAAATATTCTGTTTTGGCTACTAGAAATCCTACAATATTCTTAATTTTTCGCACACTATTTTAAGCTGAACCTTCTCTTTCCTATACTAATTTGCATCACAATCCCCCTTTAACGAGTGTAGTTTTATTTTGAAACACCTTTGTCACTAACTGATTCAACCTAAATCAACCAACACAATCGACCTAAATCTTAGCATCATAAAAAGACTTGAAGGTAGTGTGACGGTGTAGACATCCACAACAATAAACTGATCACTGTTACGACTATGTTCATTCGCGTGCAGAGAAATCACCCACCGACATAACCGTTCTGCTTGTAGAAGTTGGTGACCCATTGGCTCTGGGCCTTGGAATACACGTGGGGGATGAAGGTAGCAGCCGTCCCCTGCCGCCCCGTCAGTGTTCCCGCCACCTCCTTGCTCTCCAGCAGACTGTCAATCACGGCTGCCAACACAACACAGTCTTACCAACTGCGTAGCAAAATAAACACCCAAAAATGTCCACCTACTTTATGGTTTCCGAGAGTTATTTACTAGACTAGAAAGAACCAGGATAAAACAAGGTATGCCTTGTACCATCTTCTTTGTATATTTATTTATTTTTCTTGTATGTAAGCACAAAAAGTATATAAGTATAAATATATTTTATAGTGTCGTAAGACGTAGTTTTATTTTATCCTGTTAATTGTAACAACACGTATTATGCTACTCGAGAAACTATTTAGAAACAAAAACAAAGTTGAATATACCCTTAAACTGTATTTAATTCCCTACTCAAAAATGCCGGGTGTTTCCTCTGAATTATTTTCCTAAGGTGCCAAAAAACAGTAAAAGTTTGTATGTTTCTTTGGTAATGGGAGATCCAAGTGATGAAAAGGTTGTCTCGCGTCAGAGCTGTGTCCATTTTTAATTTGTAGACACAGTGGACCTCCGTCTTGGCATGAGTTCTGAACCTGTCTACCTGATAGCGCAGCTTATGGGGTCAAACTGACAACCCGTGAAGTCAAAACTCTACTTGCCTACTGACTGATCCACTGCGGCAGACACATTGCCAGATGTTTTCTGGTGGCTGCATACAAAAATTATGCAAACATAAATTTTCCATAAATTTATATATTGAAGTAGAAGCAATCAACGTATTAAATTTCTTAACCTGTATTTTATTCAATTTTGTTTCATTACATTTAAATATCTTAATGTCCGTTTGATTTTTATGATGTTGTCAATCGTGACGATAATCTTTAAAAATGAGAAGCTTACAGATACAAGATCTACCCATAAAGAGTAAGTAAAAAAATCCCAAATCACACCAAGACTGTCGGTATTTATATAAAATTCAATTAAGTGGCCTAAAACATGAAAAAATCTATTTAAATGAATAAAGTTTGAAAATCTGTCAAATACAAAATTATTTGATTTTATTAACATTTTTTTTTTTTAATAACCCAAATCTATTGTAAATAACACCAAAAATGCAGAAAAAGTGTCAGAATCTGTTTATAAACCATGAAATGGCCCAATTCACGGAGTAGTGACTTGTGGCACTAAGTGTGTGGCGATCATACGTGGCATAACAAGCCTACATCACACCATGCTTTTTCGCAACCCCCCACCCAAGTCCGATTGTGAAATTTAAACAATTAACAACTCGCCATTCTTAATAACATTAGAAAGTATTTTAATAATCTAATAATATTGCTTGTAGAATCCTACACTCTAATACGAACAATGTCTGTCTGTTTATTGGTTTCCAAAATTTATCTTGGAATCCAGCAGAACGATTTTGTTAAAACATTGGAATTAGGGGATTTTGGACCTAAAAACCCGATTGGAAAAACCTCAACCCCAGGAAAATGCACATTTTGTTAAAAATCTAATTTGAAAATTGGAAAATAAAAACAAAAGAATCTATCATAACAGCTATCTATAAATTATTGACTAGTGAACTGTCAAAGTAGCACTTGCACAAGGTAAGTAAGTAAAAAAAATCAACAAACAATCTCTTGAAAACAGTGACTAGAACCACTAAATAAAGATTGCATATAGAGTGGACATTTTTTTCATTCACAAAATAAATTTAATATCATTGAGTATGGATCGGTCTTCCAGGTACTAAGTTATAATTTAAAAAATTTCATACAATAATTATTAGACAAAACCGTTCCAGAACATCTTTACTCATTTAAGACGATTTCTAAATGCCACTCTTGAACGTTCTCACTCATTTTCCATTACTCACAGAAGAACGTCCGCTCGGAGATGTTGCACTGGTTGAGGACGGCCGTGACAGGTGTCGGTCGTGTGGCCGCAACCAGGGCTCCTTTCACCACGGCCTTGTTGCGGGCCACAAACGCATCCGTGAAGAACATCCGAGCATCCTGCTTGTCCTGCTTGGCGTGAATCACCTTCCCGAGGTTTTTCTCCACCACCTAGCAACATAACCGCATTTAATCATGTTTTTCTCAATCGGTAATGTTGTCTTCAATTTCTAAGTTGTCTAAATGATCCACAATTTGGCTGTAGATGATTTGCTCAAGAACTTGGAGAGTGTGGGTAAAATTTATATAGGCCTGTAATTTTCTATTTGAGTTTTCACCTTTTCTGAATTTTGGATAAACTGATGCTAATTTAATTTCATCAGTTACTCTTGCTTAAGTGTTCTTTTGATGTGAGCTAGGCTATTAATAATGTCGAAGAGTGGTAGGCCTAGTATAATTTCATGTTGACAATGCAATCATTTGCAATAATTCCTTAAATAATAAGTTCTCTTTCACCACTTCGCTTTTAGGAATTTTTTTAATAAAAATACAGACTATTCAAGTAAATTACTCTGGAAATCAAATTGACTGAACTTTGCTATCACAATTTTGCTACCACAGAAACAAGATAATTTAGTGTAAGTCTGATGATTGCTGAACATGATTCCAACTTGCAATATAAGAGATATGACTTAGATACAATTTTGACTGTTACTTTCAAATCTTATGACTGTGTAGAATGGTACTGAGGGAGGGAGCAGTTAGTTCAGATAATAAAATTACAAAAAGGAATCAACCAAACCAGCAGGTCTTAGAGAGAAACATTTTTGTTTAAATTTGAAACATAATGAAATTGATTCACTTGCACATTGATATTGTGAGAGTATTGTTGATGTATGGATTTTGAGTTGAAGGCTAATTTTCAGACAGACAAATTTTAGGGTATGGGTGTTGTACAAATTATGTTTAAATATATTTTCTCACATCTTAAACATACTTGCTTGAACAACAATAGTTGCTTAAACAACTCTGGCATTTAAAACAAAAATTAAAAAGGCTTACCGACTGAAGGAAGTCACTAGGAAGATCATACTGTCGAGTGAGATCGGCTATCGACACCTGACCTTGCTGAGCCAACCGCTCGTTGATTTCTTCTGCTATATGTTTGGCATAATTTTTATCAATCAACTGCCCCAAAACGAGCATGCATCCTGAATCAGCTCTTTCGATCTCATTAGCTTTGGCTGTTATCTGAGCGAGGTCAACACTCAAAACTTTTGAGAGCTCTACCAAGTTTATTCTACCTGAAATGCAAGCACGGGTAAACTGCAGCGACACAATAAACCCAAGAAGGATAGTTTAATTTTACACAAATGTTTAACCGATACCTAAACACAAAATCCTAGTTTTCAATAAAATTGTACTTACAAAATTGCACTATGGCTACCTTATTAACCCTTTGTGAGAGTACAACAGATCTGTTAACCTTCTACATTATTTCTCATATTGTCTTAGCTTGAAAAGCAGTTTTTAGATTAGTGTGTTGGATATATTCGTGAATGGATAATAGTCCACAGTTACCGATGAGCTGATGATTCTTCGTTTTAGGACGTTTTGCAAGTGTATATGCAAAATAATACAACAAAATTTAGTAACTAGGACTTAAATATTTACTGTACCTAGGAGCATAGGAGTTGGCCTCTAAAAGGTCAGTTTGGCTGCCTGTTCCATCCCACCCTTTCCTTTCGTTCCATTTCTCTTTTTATCCTATGCTTGCAATAACCTGCGCAAAATTTCCGCTTATGGAAGACGTGCCTAGCAGCTTAGCTGGGGTTTCCTAATCCGGCAAAAACAACAGTCTACACTTATGAAAAATACCATCTTTGCATGATTGGGTGACACCCGGGGAGGGTTAATTTAATGTTTGTTTCTAGCTTTAGATTAAATGCTCCTATTGTTTTTATATCATTGTTATATGTTCCAAACATTTTTCTGAATAGAATACACAGACCTAAACTGAGTTTTAACAATGCTTACATGAATTCTGTAACTCACTCCAAATACATTGGTACTGGTATCACTTAGCACGAACCTGTAACTATGTAAAGGGTAATCCGGTGCAGGTTCTCCTGTTAGGTACAGTTAAAAAAGAATGATATCCTTTTCTCGTTACGAACAAAAACTAAAGGACACTTATAAATACCCCCCTCGCAGCAAACCTGCGTATTCAGCAAATGTCCAATGCATGCATATGTTTCGCACTACCACATAAAGTCCCTTACCAAGTTTCATAAAAATACATAAATAAATAAGTGATCTATAGCATTTTATTTATTCTCCATAAGAATAACATTAGGGCTGGGTATGCAGGTTTGCTGCAAAAAAATAAGAAATATGTTTTTGTGCTATTATCAATATAACTCAACCAGGTGAAGCTACCTACTAATTTTTATTAATTTTTGTTCATAAGGGAAAAATAAAACTTTACTTATTCTCCATAAGAATAACATTAGGGCTGAGTATGAAGGTTTGCTGCTACTGGGATACCGTAATCAATAAAAAATCAATTTTTTGTGCAAATATCAATATATCAATACTACGTGAAGCCACATACCAAGGTTCATCAATATACATTCATAAATAATGGAGATATCAAATTTTATTTATTCTCCATAAGGATATCATTGGACAACGTACTGTGACGCACTTTGAATATCTCTGCAACGGTTGGACGTAGAATCACAATTTAAACACCAAAATGATTGCTTTGTGGAGCTGAGTTGATTGGTAAAAGCAAATGTGAATTTTACATTCAAATTAACTGAGGAAAAGCCAAAAACCTTTTTCCCATACGATTAACATGGGAGATTTTATGAGCAGGTTTTTTTTATTTTCTCCACAACCACTTAACCTAGATTAATAATTCAAAATACTATATTATTTGTTTTTTAAGCTCTATAACATGGTCCAAACCAAAATTAATGTTTTAAAAATGTTTGGTTGAAAAATGCAAAAAAACTAATTTTTGGAAAATTTAAAACCCCATAATCCGGTTTTTCTGGTTTTTGAACTTAGTCATAGCCTACATGCCACTTTATACATTTAAGCCAAATTTCATCAAAATCGGATGTTTTTTACTCATGTTTATCGCATTCACGGACACACACACACATATATATATAATTTTAATGAATAGTGTTTGTCATCTGGGGACCTCAAAACAAAAAGTTATCATGGTCTCCAGCTTAAGTCTTACCATGAGACCTACGGTAATAGCTTCTTCCGTATAGGGTAAATTCGCTAAAACTGAAGCTGCTGGTAAATGAGTCACAGCTAAGAAACAATTAATTTTACACAGTGGAACCTTTTAAATTATAACTGGTAAAGTCGTGAAATTTAACTTACCACCGTGGACATAGAGTTCATCTTTTATCTCTTTGACCAACTGTTGAGGAGTGAGATATTCTTTGCCATCTGTAGTAAATATCACTTCAAGAAGTTTTAACTCAATTAGTTTTGTTATTACTTCAACACAGTTTCTTTCGCTGAGCCTGAAATACAACAAAATAAAAGTTCAGCGTGCCTAGTAAGAAATGTTAAATATATGTATGACCTGTTCATCAGCTAGCCATGTCAAATTAAATGCTAACCAAATGACCAGATTTGGATGAGGACAATGAAACAGTAAACGGTGAAACATTATATACGGTAAGCTGCATGTCAGTTTGATCTCGGAAAAACTAGTGTCAATACAATAACTCCTTTCCACCCAACAACAAATTATTGTATTTGACTCTTTGAAAGTTTTTAAAGTTTTTTTTGCTTAATGGAAAATAAACTTTCTTTTTCTCTCATTCACCAGTGAATATGGACAAGAAACAAATGACATGATAAGTTTTAATTACAATAAGTGTTTCCAGGAAGTTTGTACTTCTAAACTGCTAGCTTCAGAAATTGTTTAGTGATGTGCACAAGGCCTTCCTTGAAATTTAATCTATGGATGCTTCACGGCACAACAGTGTGCTGGGGCACCCTGGTTAGGAATAGCTGTCTGTATGTTCAGTGTGATGCTCCTTTATTCTAGCTAACAGTTATGTGACATGTCATGGGTAGACTTTCATAAGCGGAACGATATAAAAACCAAATGAAATTGTTTTATACGGTATATCGATAAGGTCGATATTTTTATTGATTTCAAAATATAGTATCGTTTGTATTTTGGTTATTACCGGTACCGTACGTCATGTTAGTTTTGTTTAGTTTTTTATTCAATTAAACAGAAAATAAATAAGAAATAAATAAACATGACGGTGACATGACATAATAGGCCTAATGTTGTTTGTGGCAATACATGTTTAAGTACGGTAATAGTGCAAGTAACATTTGTTATCTGGACAATTTTCAATACAACTAAACTGAAACATGACATAACCGAAACCTAAATAACCTAAACCATAACCGAAAAAACTATATCATTGTAATACCGTATCGAACAATTTCATATTTCATTCGGTTTTTTAATATCGTTCCGCTTATGAAAGCTATCCCGTGTCATTAAATACGTAGACAAGTATTAACGAAAATTAATTTCAAAATACCCTCCTCCCAGGTAACATTCACTATGGAGGGCCTAATCCCAGGAAGGCCTAAAATTATTAACTAGGGCTGGATATTAATTAAATTATATTTCCTCTTTCAATACTATAAAAATGAATTGGGTACATTTATTTAATGACTGAGCTCATGAATAAATTAATTAGTAAGTAAGATGGTTGGACATAAAGCGGGTTTGGTTTAGGCCATATTGTCAATAACAATCAATAGGAGGCCTACCTTAATGCTGAAGTACTAAGTTGGGCTCTTTGGAAATCTGCAGCTAGGCGTTTTACTTCTTCCCAATCTCCTGCTGACATTTTGTTGGGTAAAACGATTAAATTGTAAGCGTAGAAATGATTCGGCTTTAAGAAGTATTTATTTACATTAGTTTCAGAGGTTAGAATACACCAACACCATCCATCGTCACTTTGAATGACGTCACAAAAAATACAAACTGGACAAAAAAAGCTAGTGCCAACAGAACAAATAAACATATGATTTTTAAAGGCTTTAAATCAAAGAGCACAAAGTACTAGCCTACGAGCTTATTACGCTCGTTGGTGTAAACATTGATCACATACATACATCATACGGACCACAGATTATTATTCCGTAGGATGTACAATTTATGGTACAAACGATTTCGCATGCAGTACTAAGGAGTTTTTGTGTTAAAACTTCTGTCTACTCGTCTACTGTCTTACTGTCTACCTTCTCCAATATTGAAGTTCTTCTTTCAGCTTATTATGCCCTCATATACGAAGACTTTTCATCCTAGAAAAGTGTGCCGTGAGGAGAAATTGCGGGAGTCAGTAAAACATAAACATGTGCTCCTTACGAATGTAAATATAAATAGAGCACTACTCTCTGGCAAATAACCTTCTAAAAGTGGGCGTTGTATTTCGTGTTTGGTGTTGTGTGTTGCTGTTAAGACGTTGAAATTTGACCTTGTTTACAACACTATTTCCAAAGCCACATTACAAGAGTGTTTTGATTTAACTAAATTAATAACGAAATAAACAATCCAATTCCATCTAAAATATGAATAACAATTATAAAGTTAAGTTTAAAATCAAGTTTCACTTAAAATACGACAGAATATTAATATTTAAAGACTTTTAATATCACCGTTTCACATTGAATCAAATGGGAGATTTTGACATCGTCTCACCAGAATTATTGCCAACAATGCCAACATAACGGAGCAAAAGTTGGCTTTCACAACGGCACGATTTTTTAACCTAGAGTACAGTCCAGGTACACTCCAGAACCAAATAGTAAAACTAGGAACAAGCCCAATTATAGCATACCCAACACCAGCGCCAGATTTGGGCATAGGCTACATAGTCGTGCATCTATAAGGGTCTGCACCACACCAATTCCACATACAAAAACCTCAGACAAACAAATAAAAGGTCGCCAGCTTGCTGAACTGGTCGGGTAAGGGCCCGCACCACTGGTTGCACCTAGGGACTCACAGGTCCTAAATCTGAATCTGGCCCTGACTACCACACAAATCAACCTTCTCCAAAAACTTCACACAGTCTATAATTGTATAACAATTTGCAATAGCCTTTCAATCACTCTGAAACAAGAATGTAATGTACTCACCTTCAAAATAAATGTAAAGAGGTCCTTACTTAAAAATTGTTTGCATTATGAAAAGGATTATTTTGGCAAGAAATGTGTTTAGTTTTATAAAAAATTGTTTCAATGCCATAGACTACAGTCCTGTAGTTAGTCTATGGTAATGACCAGGGAGATTTATTGTATAACTGGAGGTAACACTGATGAACAAAACTGCGAGCCGTTCTTTCCAAACTTTGGTGAGGCAAAAACTACCGATACTCACTGAAATCGAACGAGTCGACAAAGTGAATCAAACAAGTACCTATTCATGATTTGAAACTCAATAAACTTGTATTTGTTTATTTCCTCATAATTAATCATGTTTCACGGAAAGATTAGATACATAAATCAAACAAAATGAATTTACTCCAACTTTTATTCCAGTGATTTGCATGAGTAGATTCACTTATAGGAATAATACACCCGTCGCAGCAAACCTGCATACTCAGCGAATTTCCAATGGAGATATAAATGTCTTAATACTACATAAAGCCACTTACCAAGTTTCATAAAAATATATTCACAAATAAGCGATATATACAATTTTAATTATTCTCCATAAGAATAACATTGGGGCTGAGTACGCAGGTTTGCTGCAACAAGGAACACAAAAATTGGTTTTTATGCTAATATCAATATAACTCAACTAGGTGAAGTCGTATGCCAGTTTTTATTAATTTATGGTCATAATTAAGGGATACAAAGCATTTAATTATTATCCATAAGAATAACATGGGGCCTGAGTACGCAGGTTTGCTGCTACGGGAGAATTATTCAAAAACAATTTTTTGGAGCAAATATCAATAGACCTCAACGAGATGAAGCTGTATACCAAGTTTCGTCAGTATACATTCATAAATAAGCGAGATAAAAAAATTTTCTTTTCCTCCATAAGAATAACATTAGACAACGTACTGTGTTTAGCACGTTCAATATCTCGGTAACCAATTGACGTAGAGGAATGATCGAAATACCAAATTGTGTGTTTTTTTAAGCTGAATCAAATGGTCAAAACTAAAATTTGGCTTTTTCAAAAATTAGGTGTAAAATTCAAAAAACCCATTTTTGGGGTACAAAACCCCCCCAAAATACCCCTTCGGATAGGTCGATCTGTCTGGTTTTCGAACGTAAAGTCATAAATGCTTCTTTACATGTTTATACCAAATTTCGTCAAAATCGGATAATTTTTACGAGAGTTATCGTGCTCACGGACACAAATATATATATATACAGTATCGAACAAATGGTGTTTTTGGGATCTGGGGACCTCAAAACGAAAAGTTATCATGGTCCCGGGCCTAGGTCTTACCATGCCGACTACGGTAATAGCTTCTTCCCTATAGGGGAAATTCGCTAAAACAGCCAATCAGAATAGTTCAAAGAATGATAAATTTGCTCACCATGTGTACCAATGTGACAAAATCACCGGCTCGCTTTTTCGACTAAAATAGTGAAGCAGTTTGTTACCTCCAGTTATACAATAAACCTCCCTGGTAATGACAAATGTTAATGCAAGTTATTTTTTGTTGTTGTGGCAATAAAGACATAAATTTGAATTAGAAAATGTAAATTGACATAATACTTGTCTTTTAGGGATTATATTAGAGACGAGTTTTTCATAGTTTTATAAACCCTAGTACCCCCAAACCTACTTTTCCGATCTTGGCTACACATTCTCCTAATCTTATAATGCTCCATGCTAGCATTGCAGGTAAGTAGAACCAGGAGCATCAGAACAGCCAAAAAATAGTTTTCAGATTTGCAAAAACATTGGTTTATGTTTCAACTCAGTATTGGTACTATGGAAATTCGCTTCCCTCATGTCATTGTGCTGCATTCCCAGGGAGAGCCCAGATTTTTACCAGGTAGTAAATAAAATCAATCATTTTATTTGAATACTGTTCAAACTTTCATCACATAATTTTGTTCAATAGCTTTTCAAATTTAAAGTTTGTTTTATAGACAACTTAAATATTACAACTTAGTTGATTTGAAAAGTTTATTGAACCAGTTTTAATTGCTTTGATATAAGCAGCTCTATACAAAAATCAATTGTACTTTATGATGTTACTTTTTATTAATAAATTTTATTTTTCTGGGTATAAACACACTTGAATGGAAGTGAAAAATTGCTTACTGGGTTTATTTTTGTCAGGGATGCAATCGTGAATCAGACTTAATTTATTAATTATTCTAATTTAAGTTCGTAACTCTTTAAATAGCAAATCACTCATAAATTACCAAATTTGGTAATGAAGTATGTTTCAACTGAGGTCATAGCCATTAAAATAGAAGTAAAACTAATTAGGGGTGAGCAAGTTGTGTTTTTTTTTTAATCAAGTGTAGTTCTTTAAAAAGAAATAAAAACTAATTTAATTTTTTTATTGAAAATAAAGTTTTTACATATCAAACTTTAATTGCAAACATAACATTTTATTGAACTATTAATGATATTATTTATTTCACCTTGAATTAATGATTTACCCTAAATGAGAAAAAACAATTTTATATATATACATAGTTTTCAACAACCATAACAAACAAAAGACTATTATTACGAATATATATCCATACAAAGATTTTGGGTTAGATTATCAAAACCAGAACATTTTAACAAGAAAGTAATTACAGATTTTTTGCCCTGACCCAAACACTCCCTGTGCACCTCTCTTACTTATCTTAACTCGCATGTATCCATAAATAACCCACCTGTCATTGTCTCCTTTCATATGAAGTAACAAAATAGATTTTAGGCTTATTTTTCTTTATTTCAGTCACTTATTTTGTTAAACATTTGTTAGTGGCGTAAACTTGAGTAAATGGTGGGATTAGCCATGACATTTTCAACTCTCTTTTCACAAATTTTCGAGTAGTATCTAATACTCGCTCGGCCTTTGAGTATTAGAAAATAATCCACAGGTACTCGTAAACTCGAGTACTCGCCCACCCCTAAAACTAATAGGCTAGAGAAGGCCTGACTTTAAAATTCCTTTTGGATTCAAGAAAGGTGAAAGAAAGACATCAAATTAAAATTACATAAACTTACTCTTTAATAATTAACAATAGTAAACGACATTTAGACAGTGCGAAGACTGATTTCGGTGTGAAAACATCCAATACATTTCAAATCCTACATTTCTCCACAAATCACAGAAGTACAGGAGAACAATTTGTTTTTATTTACAATCAATGAATAAATAAATCTATACAAAAATTAACTGCTGCATACATACAATCTGGCACTCTAATCTAAACAGTTATTTAAAATTTGTATGAAATGAAAAACAAGTCATAATGATTCAGAATTATATACAAATACAGACCATGCACAGTATTTTTGTTGCTGACATAAACATAGGCCATCTAAAAGAGATCAAATGTTTGTACAGTTGTGATGTATTAATACTTCTCCAATAATCAACCTTCACTTTGACTTTAAAACTCATTAAAACGTTTTAAAAAGGAAAGACAGAAGTAAAAAGAGTTATTCACTAATCCGTAACAATCTCGTTTTCGCAGAAAAATTAACGGACACTAAGAAATAAATAAAATTACAAGAAAAAGAATACAACAAGACATTCAGATCACAGATTCTAAAACTCTAATAATGCCACATTTGATCAATTTTATGTGGTAACAGTAAGTGTGACTAGGAAAAATAGCACTGACAAAAAAAATTAAGTAAAAAAAGTACGTTAAAGCTAAAACGAGTGAACATCTTACGCAGAAAGTAAAACAATCATTCTCAGAGCCAACATGTTTTACTCTTTTATCCAGTGTTTCAAAAGCCGTTCCGATATGCCAAATTTTGACTTCCTGGCAAAGAAATTTGGTCCCACTAATGAACAAAATAGAAATTAATCATAGACGAGATGAAAAATCGTAATGGAGTATCGATTTCCGTGTTAACACCGCATCGTACACAAAGCCTGCAAGACATTGAATCTTACACAAAATCCTTACACCTTAATTCCTAACTTTCCACGATCGGGAACTCAGTTATAAATAATCATGCAATTTTTTTTTATATTTTAAATCTCGTAATTACTAAAACTGTTATTATTAAATTTTTTTCTCGTTATTTCGTTTTAATTTTTTTTGTAATTTATAATACTTTTTATATTTTTTTGTACGTAGGTGTCCTTGGGCGGTTACAGGGGCTGTTGGACGGGCCATTCGTCGCCGGACCAGCTGTCCTCCTCGCTGGTGGAGTCGCTGCGCGCGGTGGCAACACTGGTGTGTAGCGGCGGCAGCGAGTGCTCGGTGATGGTGGGCAGCGTGGTCACCAGCTTGTCCGTTGGCCGCAGGTAGCGCAGCGTGCGGTGGCTCAGCTTCCACACTAGCCGCTGACGGTGGGGCATCTGCCGCTGCGAGTTGTAGCGGCCGATGATCATCAGCACAGCCTCGTGGCACGAGTAAAAGCTGCTTTCCTCGATCTGGACCGATTATAATGTTTAATAACCGATGTCTACTACTGTATATTTAAGTAAACCCAAGGAATTTTTTTCTTATGGAGACGAGGAAATAGTGATAAGTGTCTTAAGATAGTAAAATGTAACATTGTCTCCCTGAGGGAAACTGTTAATACCCGAGGCAAAACAGAGGGCGACAATTTTCCTGAGAGAGACAATATACTTTACTCCCGAAATACACTAAATTCCCCCCCCCCCACCTGCAGTTTTAATGAATAAAAAGTACAACACAATAGTTTTTACAAAACAAACAATATATATGGTTACCTAACATGTTTTTGTTCCTGATATCAGCTGACCGTTGTGAACCTTTCCATTGTTGACATTGTCAGGTCCAGGAGTAATACGAGAACAGCTGATTTTGAATGCAACACTGCTATTGTATTCACACAGCGTTGGCAAGGTGTGCCCAAGCAACTTATCATTCCTTATTAAAGTTTTGAGTTCATGTTTGTGTCACGTTCTCGTTTGCTCGAGATGTTTTGACTATCAATATGTTAGAATTACCAAGGAACTTGAAAAACTTTAGATATATGTTAAAAACCAAAGTAATTGTATTTTGATTTAATATTTTATTCAAATTACAACTTTAATTGGAAATTCCATATTATTAGTATAAATAAACAGTGCAGGGAAGACAAATATTTACAACAGACAGTATTTTACTCTACAAATTTAAATGTAACATTAGTTTTGGATATAGCTTTTTGCCTATTTACTACTATTTTAGTATTTAGTAGAAATATATGGATAGGACAAACAGGCTTACCTTGGAAAGTACAGTCATCTTAATGATAGCATACTAATAAACACTACAAAAACATGTGTGCTATCATTAGAATGTCTGTACTACGCCTGCTTGTCCGATTCATATATTTCTCCTAATTTAATTTAAACGTAAGTTATAACATGAAAATTGTTCTCTATTTCATTGTGATTAATGACAATAAAGCATTATCATTTGTAATTATTATTAAATTCACAAATATATGCATGTATTAAACCGAGAAGGCAGTTACTTCAGAATAGCACAGGATTCAGACTACCATGGGTTCGGATTAACGCGGTCTGGGAGGTTAAACAATAACACACTGTTCACACATACAAGGCCGTCCCCAGTTAGGCCTACCTTGCAGAGCTGCTGCAGCTGCGTCGCAAAGTTGACCACGGCCAGCACATCGTCACTCGCGGGCCGGTGCTCGAGCCGCGTCACGCCGGCGTCCATGGTCGCGCAGATCACCACCAGCGCTACCTCGCACGGCCGGAAGTTGCTCACGGCCGCGTCACAAGCCACAATCTCCAGCTTCTGGCACAGCTCCGCCCCGTTCACCATCCTGCCGCAACAGCCGCTGGTTAGTGGAATTATCGCAGGCATTTGTAATCGCTTAGAGAAAAACCAGTTTCTCAATATTTCAGGATAGTATATGCTCGGTGTGTAGAATACTTAGAACATTTGAGTCAACAATCCAAAAAGAGTTTAATATAAATCACCAAAAAGCTAAAGCAGGGTACTGTGACATCAGTCATATGATCAGAGAACCCCAGAATAATATTTTTTTTTTATAACCGCTAATTTGTTTTTTCTGATTTTTATCCATCTTTGCTTGGATTGTACCACTAATCTTTTAGGGGCAGTTATTGGTTGGTCTCCAAGGAAGAGGACAGGGAAGCAGTATTCCTGTTGGTGAAACTGGAGTCAGATGAACAAATATTTAGCTGTTTCCAATCATAATGTATATCGCATTCTAACGATCATCAAACGAATCTCAAAAATCATTAGTGACTAGTGCTTTTATATTTGAATATTTAATATAAAGTGCAATCGTGTCTGTGATCCAATATGTTCCACTAGACACTCTCCATTAAAGCCAATTTAGAACCGTAATCAGCGTTACCTGGCATACACCTGGCCCTGGTCGACGGAGAGGAACAGCTGGTGGAAGACGCGCAGGAAGTCGACAGCGGTGATTGGCGCTGCGCCGTCATGCACGCCCACGCCCAGCTTGGAGGTGATGATGGTCTGCATGCGCCGCAGGTCTCCCGGCGTGCACTTGCACTGTGAGATGGCGGCCACCTCGGCGGCCTCGGGCACCACCGGCCCTCCCGCCGCACCGCCGCACACCAGCGAGCACGACAGCTGGAACGACGCGATCGCGATGCACGCCATGTGCTTGGGGCGGGCCTGCAACACGACATCGTAATACGTCAAGTTTGTTCATTGTAAGTGTATACAAAGTACCAAATGGTGTCACATGGTCTAATCTAGGAAAATAATACAAACAAATTCACTTAAAGTTACTAAGTGGCCGGGTAGCACAGTGGTTAGCATGCTCGCTTCATAATCTGAAGTTCATCAGATTGATCCTGAGCAAAATCATAAAAAAAATTTGTGAAGGTTCGATACTGGATCCAGCTGTCATTAGTCATTGGGCTATTTATTAATTATCCTGGCTAAAGAATCAGTCGCTCTTAGTCAGTAACAAGGCTACACAAGGCATCTCTCCCATTCTACACTCATATTCATTCATGTTCGCCTTAAAATATGCCCTAATTGTATCGGTGTTTTATAAAGTAATAAATACTCATAAACTGTTGTAAGACTATTACATGTCAATGAAAAATTTGTCGAATGAATAGTGGCTTAGAAAAAACCATGAACAACTTTAACTTATTTCTAAATTTAATAAAATCATCATTTATATGTTTTATATCTGTTGGTTTTTTATGATTAAACTAGTTTATTCCTGCATAGCTTGGTTTATTTTAGAATATTTTTTATCGTGTTTTTGAAAGGATGTTTGGTTTTTTGCCTATTAGCGCAGTTATGGTTACTATATCCAAGCATACATAAAGAATTAATATTTTGTTTTACCCATGTAACTAGTTCAAAAATATAAAGGCTAAATACTGTAAATACACCCAATTCTTTAAAATTAGCTTTGGCTAGAGGTGTGCGGATATCCGAAAAGTCGGTTCGGTTTCGGATCGAATCGGATATCCGAATCCGATCCAAAGGTTTTTCGTTATTCGATAAGGTCCAGCATAAATCCGACTTTTTCGGATAGACTGTATACCTGGGTATAAAAAGCCAGAAACAAAAAAAAAATACGTTTGGACGATTAACGCTTTGACTCTGATGACATTGATCGTTCAAGATAACGTGACGAAATGCCTTTGTAGCTTGGTTTTTCGGTTTCGGTACGCATCAATGCATGGATACGATATTTGTGTGGATTCGCGATGTATCGTATCGCGATACACGGCCGGATTATACATCATTGTAGCAAACAAAGAACAAAAAGTCTATAAAGATAAATGCACGATAGCGAAGTTTTTTATATAAACAATCGCAAATGTATACAACATTGCAGCTCTATGTCGATTCAAGATTCACGGGATAGATGCAGACAACGAGAACGAGACAACAGTAGTGGATTACTAGCGAATAAGTCGATAATATAATTTACAGTCGATAGTCAATAACCGATTGAATCAACATCTCACAATTCAATGAGCAAGCTCCCACAGAGTAAGTCGTAATTCCAAAGTTGCATAATGCAAACAGAAATGTTAGTGTATGAAATTTAAAATTATTGCTGCTACTGATATTCTGTTTCCATTCAACAGAATACTGAGTAACATATTGCTGACTTGCACAAAACAAGTTACATAGCTTTATCCACGGGCAAGTTTCCCGGTATGATCAAAGATCTTAATCCATATACAGCTATCATACTCCAAGAAAAAACTTCACTTTCTTACCCCCAGACGAGACCTCTAGAAGCTGGTTGTGTATTACGACGATGCAAAGCAGCGACAACGGATTCACGAGACTATCGCTTGTTACCTATTATTTATTTACACAGGTTTAACGTTCGGTTATTATTTGATTTTGTTAAATTAATTTCTTTAAAATGGAACCGAAAAAGAATAGCGTTATTTGGAAATTCTAAAAAGAACGAAGTCGATAGTGAAGTCACTGAATGTCTGAAATGCAAGCTTTAAGATTCAAGGTTATGATGTATGTTTACGTTCCGATGACAAAATAAACAAAGTTTCTATTTTGAAGTGAACGAAAATTCAAACTAGTTAGTAAATTTATAAAACAAAGGAAATGTTCTGGTCATCGATTTTTTAGAAGGCCTATACTGAGTCATTGTTTCATTGCCTAGGTCGTGCTAGGCCTAACAGTATGTTGTGATGTCTGCTACGTTTTGATCGGTGATTCCGGTTTCCGGTATTTTAATTAGGCTGTCGGCTGTCATCATATTAAAATGTTGCCTTGTTTTTTCACTTGTCTGACCATATGTGTATTATTGTTTTTTTTTTTACTAAATCCAGATAGGCTAAGGAGTTATATCATAATGACAAGGATGATAGTCATGGTGACATTAAATGATTGAAGTTGAGTAGTCTAATCTAGACCTACTTTTATTAAATTATAAAGCCTAACTTTACCAAAATTATTACTTTTTAACTTGCAATTTTTTTACCACGAAAGTCAAGTAGTTTATTATTTGATCTTTATTACCAAAGTTTTACAATCACAATTTGGAAGTTGTGATGTTGCCAAAAACATTATTAAATTTGGTTTATTCATAAACATTTGATTCTCTCATCATCCACTCTCCAAATTTTGGAGCCCAAAATAAATAATATAATGTTAGCCCATTTGTTTACAACCACTTAAATTATTTATATTAGCCTACCAGTTTATTTGTTATAAGACTATTAATTAGAGGAAGAACAATGGTTATTCAAATAAAACATAATAGGCAGTGGGTTTTATTCACTGATTTAATAACAAATGCAATGTTGCCAAATTACAAAGGTTTAGTTCATGCTCATCCAGTAAACATACTTCTTGTATTTTTCACTGCAGAGAAGATAGTATTTTTGAGTATGTACACAGGTTGGTATAAGTAATTGCTCCTCCATTTAGACATGTTGTTTTCTGGTTAGGTCTTGTGTAGTCTTCAATTACTCAGAAAGATACAGTTGTAAAAATAATAAGCACTTTTTGTGTACCTATTGAATAAAATTACCTAGCTGAAATATTTTATAGGCTATATCATATCTTGCAAGGTACCTAAATGAAAATGTAAAGTTCCGACTTAAAAATATGGTAATCCTTAGAGATCTATATAACGTGCGGTGCTGGCAAAGTAAATATCCGAATCCGAAAATTATCCGATCCGAAACCTTTACTATCCGATTCGAACTAAAACCGATCCGAACTAAAAATTCACTATTCGCACACCTCTAGCTTTGGCCGAATCTGATTATCCTAGTAACATGATTCTTCTAACTGCTCGGTTTTGAAAGGTTAGTATTTTCTGTAGGGGTGTACGAGTACTCGAAACTTTGAGTTTTCGGCCAAGTATTATAATACTCTGAGAACTCGACAAGTTTTGAAAAATACTCGAAAGTTAGAGCGAGTATTTCTCGCCAATTTCCGGACGATGCTAACAATTGCGACCGGCCAAAACGCGTAGTAACGGCCGCAAAAAGCAATCGCATTACGTGAAATCGGCCGAAAATGACGATCGCTAACGATTTTGGCCGGGCAAAACGTGTAGTAACGGCCACAAAAGGCAATCGCATCAAGTGAAATCGGCCGAAAATGACGTTCGCTAACGACTGCAACCGGCCAAAACGCGTAGTAACGGTCTCAAAAGGCGATCGCATCACGTGAAATCGGCCGAAAATGGCGATCGGACCGCGTAATTCCAACCGTAAATGACAACGGAAAACATAATATCGGCAAAAGTGGTGACTGGGCAATTTAATATCGGCCGTAACTAATGATTTTGTCATCTAATACTGATTACATGTAAGGACCAGGTGATATTGGTCAAATAACAACCAGACCGTGTTTTATCGGCTGGAAACGAATGTCAAACCGCGTTTTGTTTGTCAATACGTAATCCAGTTTGATTGTACTGGCTAAATCTTTGTATTGCTACTCGTGTTATAATTAGAAACCATGTTTAGATTACCAAAACTAGGATGGTATTCAAATCCCATCACTTTATTTTAAACTACCAACTGATGGCAAATACTCGCTCGAAAATACTCTAAACTCAAAAATAATTGGCACTAACCGACTCGACTCGATTAAAAAAATCACCGGTTAAAGTATGACTAGTTCAGTCTGGCAACCCAGGAAGGTGCCAGTGTTTGTTGTAAATTTAGGAAAAACAAATATTATAGTAGTGTTTGAGTTCTAACTGCTCCTGGAAAGATTATTTCATTAACTCTTCACCAATATCTGGTGTTCAAGACTACTGCGTACAATGGTTGATTGTTCACTTGTTTACAACTGCTGGTTACGATGTTTTGCATAATAACGTGTCGTTACACAGCTGATGATGGGTGTTGAGCCACAAACATGTGGCGACACAGTCTCACTGTGTCCACATCTTTGAATGGGGAGAAATCAAGAATTATGCGCATGTATTGGAACGGAGACCATACCTTCCTTCTGATGTAGCTTCCAGTGATGTGACTCAAGCTGTGTAAATTTTACCATGACAGTGACGTAATTTATTTATCTTGTGGAACCTTTTCAAAAATATGAATTTATTGACAAATCTAAAAAATTGTATGTTAAATGTTATATCATGGTTTATTGAATATTAAAAGCCTTTTTACATAGATAAAAATGCCAAGCTAAGACATGTCTAACATAAATAAATTATTGGGGATCAATTAAGTACTCCCAACGACAATAAAGCTGTAAAATATTACTGCAAAAACTACTAATCACAAAAAATGAAACTTCTAATCAATATAGTTAGGTGGTACTTAAATCAATAAATTTTATATTATTTTGATGTTTTTTCCTTGGAAACTTATGGATATATGTTTACAATTTTAATACAGCCGCCAAATAAGATATTAGTGTAGGAAAACAAACTTTCGTCATCACTACTATATTAAAGTTTTCCAATAAAAATACTAAACACTCATTATCTCAAGGGGTATTTAAATTACTTTTGGCTTTGTAAATAAATGGTATCAGGAAACTGACACATACTTTCTCCTTTTTAGCCCAACTTTAATGAATAAATTAGTTTTTATTTACTAAATTTATAGAATACAAAGCACGGTCCAATGTCCAGAAAATCTTGTAAACAAGTTGTACACAAAAACATCCACCCAAATCACTGTTTTGAAGGCACTACTGAATCCATTGCTACACACGTGGTTTAAAGAGGGTAAATGCCCCCTATTCGCCCCCAAGGGTTAAGGGGCAACATATTTCGAATTTCCTCTGTTGGTCAATGCTAACTTGATAAGTATATCAAGTTTGAATGAAATTGATCAGTAAATAAGAGAGAAATAGTAATTTTTGTATTACCCATAAGGATAACATTGGACAACGTACTGCGTTTACTGCAAAATGAAAATTTAAATTTCCTCCGCAACCAGCAATCGTAGAGTAGCAATTCAAAATACCAAATTATTTATTTTATTAAGCTCTTTTTAATGGTGAATAGTAATATTTTTTTATATTTATGTTTTTATGAAAAATCAAAAAAACTAAATTTTTGATGTTTTAAGTCCTGTCATTTCTGAACCTGTAATTTTACAGAAATGCAGGTGGTATCATTTTGTTGGAAAACAAAAGCTCTACAAATGGCCAAATTTTAATTAAAATCGTTAAAGCCGTTTTTGGAAAATTTTGACTTTTCATGTTTTTTTTTGTGGTTTTTGGGGAATAATTACTCTTAAAAATAAAAAATTCAAAAAATGAAAAATCGCCTGGAGATATTGGGGATTAGTACATATATACCAAATTTCATCAAAATCGGTCCACTGGTGTCATCTCTAGCTCTGTACACATCCATACAGACAGATAGACACACAGACATCACGTAAAAATCACTTTTTTGGATTCAGGGAGCACCAAAACGAATATTTCCACTATCAACTCAAAATCAAAAGTTTTGAAGAAAACAATACTTTCTCCACATACTATGTATAAGGGGAGAAAGTAAAAAAGGACTGCTAAAATAGATAAATACTTGGCGAGTAGTATGGATAAAAAACAAGCACAGTTTAGAGAAAAAACATTGTCTATTATTTGTATTCTAGAACTTGATTAATAGCTAAGTTTTCATTTTTTTACATTTTCCAAGAAAGTAAGATGAATTTGCTAGAAAAATAAACCCCCAATTTAGTCATCCAGAACAGTTCTTTAACCAGGGCCGCCACATGGGGGGGCTAGCAGGACCACTGTCCCGGGGCCCGAATAGAGCCACAGATATAGGGAAAGGTTCGGAAAGGGGGCCTAGTAGTCTGAATGTGGCCCTGGGCCCGATCTAGGGATGTGGCAGCCCTGTCTTTAACTCAACCTAAAAAATAGTCAGGGACGCTTTTAAGTTGCAATGGAAACCTTAAAAATTCCACGACCTTCATCGGCAAACTGTAAAATGTTAAAAACCTACCACAGAAATATAAGGGTTCATTCTACACCGGCAACCATAAAGCTGAAACAAGTTATGCGGCTTGATCTTGTTAATTGCTCATTAAAACTGATATTTTCTCATGAGGCTGGTTATGAGAATATTTTGTATGAGGCAAAAAATAAATAAAAAATAAAATAAATTTAACTCATTGATGTTTGTTAAGTTTAAAATATATAGAGTTGGAATCAATTTTCATCTGTTAATTAACCTAGCCTAACCGTCGTGGCAGAGAGACGATGCATAGGCAATATAGATAACAATAATTGAGCTTATCTTTATTATTCTTACTGGCCTAATTATTCTTCTGTTACAGAATAACGATAATACTTATCATCACGTTTCACAAATGGGTCAATGCAATTATATTAATGAAAAAATATCCCGCAGACAATCTGCTAAGACAAAAATGTACAACACAAAAACAGTTGTATATATGCTGCATTTTGAGGACCTAATGAACTATCTTGGTCATTGAATATTTGTTTAGGTAATCTTGTAACAACAAAATATTCTTTGTAAAATTAACATGGAAACTTTGGAGGCCTATGGGGTAGAGCCATTAGCAAAAATGATAGTTCAAATGGCCGATTACACGTCTGGACAGGTAATCAAGCAAACTGGCCTGATAAAATAGCTTCATGGACTATTGTCATATTTCTTAAAAATATATACAATAAGTGGATTTTTTTCAACAGTATGATAGCCACTATGAGAAGATCCCAGGCATGCCTTCGTAGATTAAATTAAGGCTGATGAATTGTTTATTCTTTTAATTATTCTTGCACATGGACTAGTTATTGTTATGCGGTATTTCACCATTTATTATGTATTGTATAGACTGATTATTTATATGGTTTGTTGCATGTGAACTTTTGTAGTGATGATTATTACTATTTGTTTCTGGCATGTCTTTGCACACTGATATAAACTAAAATATATACTAGCTGATTATACCGATATCACCCGGGTATAAAATGTAGTTAAAAAAGTAAATTACTAATGTCAGCTGTTTATATGAATAACATTAAATAAATAGCAGAAAACTGTAACCGTACGGTCTCATTTGTTTAACATTGGAATTTTGGATGTCCCACGTGGAGTAGCCCTAGAGGATTTAGAGTAAACTGAGAGTCAGGTACAACAGCTGTAACCTAAAGGAACCTACCCTGAACATTTCATGTCTTAACCCATTGGCGTAGACGTACGAGCTGGTCTCGTTCCTTACTTGTAATTTTATTAACCTGTGAATTGGAGTATAAAATTGGTGTTTTTAAATGGATTAATGGCGTATTTTAATTAAAATATTGTTTTCTTTCAGTTTAGAGAGTCACATTGGCACACACACAGTAGACATAAGTAAAAATTGGCAAAATCAGTGTTGACCATGAGCAAGTCTCAAAGAATTAACCGATCCCGTCAACTTCCAAGCAAGCCTGCCACCGTTTGTTTTAATTGGGCCCTCCCACCAACGTTGCCACAGACCGGTTAACTCATTGAGAGTTGCAACACTGGTCAGTTTTGGTCATGTGCGGGAATCGAACCCACGAACATCGTATCACCACCTGGCCAAGGTGTTTCCACGACGTAGCCAACTCAGCTAACACGACCAAAGGCCTGGCGGCGATATTAAGGTTTTACAGTCAGTCCGCACCCCTAGCGGATAGAACCGTAGACGCCCGCGGTCATTAGTTACATATTTTGCTACTAGAGTGCACCACCAATCAATTCCCGTTATAGACTACTGCAAATCGAATAAAATTACTACCTCAATGGGTTAACTCCTTGTAGTTTAGCCGCACGGTGATCCACATACAGACAATAACTCTGCTTTAATTATATAGATCTGTATTTTGCAATATCGTTTTAGCAAATTCTCATTAGATTTGATTTGACTACTTATTGTTGCATTGCATTTATTGATTATGTTGACTTGTTCAAATTTATCCTACGTTGTCATAAAACTGTATACATTTCAGTATTGCTTGAATTACATAACAGTTTAGTAACAGTAATAAATTTGCATGTTGCATCGCTACTACATGGTTCACACTTTTATTGGATTAATAATTTCCCTGACCAAAAAATCTAATTTTTCCAGTCTTTTCCTAACCAAAAAGTTAATTTTTCCTGGCTCTCGATTTGGAGACTGTACTTTATTTACGATAGGTAATATTTAAAAAAATATTTGTTTACCAACCTCCACCTTTCCCATAACCGTCCAACGCTCCCCTGTTTATTCTTTATTCTAACGAGCTGCTCTCCCACAAACATTTGCGGATATCATCCTTGTAACAGCTGTTTACTGAATCAAGAAAAAATACATGTGACATAAACCAAATAAAACTCTTCTCCATATGAATAACATGGGAACTTTGAAGTCCCGTGGGGCAGAGCCCTGGGGCGTAAATCGAAAATCTGGCTTCACAGTAACTTAGAACTTGAAATTATCTTTTAAATAAAAAAAGAATCATCAAAATCGGTTAAGTATTAACTTGAGGAAGTGAGTAAACAAAAATCAGGAATTTGTTTAAATATGTAGATGTTTACAGTTTGAGTTTGTTGATGTCCAATACATTTACTGTCTTACCAGTTATGGTTCACTTCCTCTTCGTTGGACAGTAAAAACCAATTTAACAAAAATCTAAAAAGTTTTGATTTTTGCACGGTATTGTTTTGCGTTTACGATTAAATTAAAAACTTTCCCTGACTTATAAAAAATTTTAAGCATTTTCCCTGACTTTCGGCATTTTTATAATTGTTTTCCTCGACCTTCTTCAAATTTCCTCACTTTCCAGAAAGTATGAACCATAGCTGTGTGAAATATCGCAGTGGATGTTTTCTGTTAGGGAGGTTGGCATACCTTCATCTTGGTGAGGAAGCGGTCGACGAGGTTTACCGCGACGAACAGCACCTCTGACGGCATGTCGTACCAAACCTTGAGGCAGCGGAGAACATGGGCTGTGCCGTCCCTGATCCCCACCGTCACCTCTCCTCCCTGTCAGCACAACACGTTTACGTCAACAGGTGTTAGTCAACCATCCTTATTTATCTGTCTAGTTCCGTTACCAAATTAGTCACCCACAAAGCTAAGGGACCATACACATATGATGTAACACTTTTGTTGTCATTTCAAACCCTCCCTCCCCCACATAACACCTTAGCACACTCCCCCATACGTTACGTAAAACAATCATAATACTATTTAAAAAACTTAATACCTCCGTCGCAGCAAACCTGCATACTCAGCGAATTTCCAATGAATATATATCATAACACATTAAAACACTTAACAGGATTCATAATAAATATATTCCCAAAGAAGCGATATTTAAAATATTAATTAATCTCCATAAGAATAACATTGGGGATGAGTATGGAGGTTTGCTGCAACAAGGCACACAAAATAATGGGTTTTATGCAAATATCAATAGAACTCATTTTAGTGAAGTCATATACCAAGTTTCATCCATATACATTCATGAATAAGCAATATATAACATTTTAAGTATTTTCCATAAGAATAACATGGGGACCAAGTACCTAGGTTTGCTGCTACAGGAACCATAGGCAAAAAATTGTTTTTTGTGAAAACAACAATAAACCACAACCAGATGAAGCCATGTACCAAATTTCGTCAGTTAATGTTCATAAATAAGCGAGAAATACAATTTTTCTTTTTCTCCATAAGAATAACATTAGACAACGTACTGTGTTTAGCACTTTCAATATCTCGGTAACCAATTGACGTAGAACAATGATCAAAATACCAAATTGTTAGTTTTTTAAGCTGAATTCAATGGTAAAAATTAAAATTTGATTTAAATAAAAATTGCATGTGAAAACCCCAAAAAACACCTTTGGGGTACAAAACCCCCCTTTGGATGGTGCGATTTATCTGGTTTTCGAACTGGTTAAAATAAATGGTACTTCAGACATTTGTACTAAATTTCATTAAGATTGGACCTTTTTTACGAGAGTTATCGTGCTTACGGACATATATATATATACGTATATAAAAATTTGAACGAATGGTGTTTTTGGCATCTGGGGACCTCAAAATGAAAAGTTATCATGGTCTCGGGCTTAAGTCTTACCATGAGACCTACGGTAATAGCTTCTTCCCTATAGGGGAAATTCGCTAAAAACATGTAAAAATAGTCATTTAGCAAAGATTTCAATGAAATATTGTTTTTAATTTTTACAACAAAACAGTAAAACGATAGTGATAAGGTTTGAAGTAAACGACAACATAGAAGTAACATTTACTTTACCTTTTTTTCCTTAAGTAACATTTCAGAGATTCAGCCAAGAAAATAAACCATCCCAGGTGAAACGTAGCAAATAAGTAATTAAAAACTGTCATAAATTCAAAACAAAGTTTTGGTAACTAATTTAACAACAACAAAAAATGTAATGAACAGTAAAACAAACACTTAATCATATCATAAAACTAAAATCAATTTTCAACTCCTAACATTACATTTAAAACGTGCGAGATACGTAACAATGAGCCAGCCCCCTCCCCCATAAAACGCAGCGTAACGCTATGCTATACCCCCCCCATTAAGTGTGTTACATAATATGTGTATAATTACATTGTTAAGCATGAGTTTAAAGTTTTATTAGCAAGCCTCCTTATAGCCTATATAGCTATTCAGCTATAGAAATTCAGTTTGAAATATTTGTATTCAAACTCCCAAATAAAATAATCAATTTCTTTGATCTTCTTTTAAAATTCTCAGACCTTTAAAGATTTTATCAATATTTAAAATCTCCCGTCTTATCCATGACACACTGGAAGGATCTGATTCGCATTGGCAAATCGATTTCACATTAAATTATAGAACACTTGTATATTGACCGAAATGGACAAGATTCCGGGAGCCAGTTTAAAATCGCTATTCTACAACCAACAGTTACTATTGGCGCAATGGCCTCGAAGTTGTCCACGACCTCTCAGATTTTCAATGTTACCAAAGATTAAGTTTTAACATTTACATTAAATTCAAACACACAAGCTCTTTCAGTTAACGAGCTTTCCTGTGCTAGCCAATGCAGTTTTCAGCAGAAATATTTAAAAGCTACAGCAAAAATCTGCCAAGAACAACTTACCGGACTGCAGACGGGCAGTTGAAGGTTAGGCTTGAACTTGAGCTCCAGAGCAAGATACTCTGAGAGCCGCTGGAGGAGAGCATCCGGATGGCCTTGGTCCATTCCTGCGATGTCACTACACTGGACCCAGTCACACCCCAAGAATGGTCCAATTGTTGGCCTTTTACCTGCAACACCACCAACTCGTTAATGTCAACTAACATTCCTGCAACTGAAATCATTAGATAGAGAAGAAGTTTCTTGCTACCAAAATTTGTATTTTAACCGACCAAACAGAAAGACAGTCGCTTCTAGTTATTACAATTTACAAATAAGCTGTAGACGGTGTGTGTTTGTCAATCACAGTAGTTCAGAGGTAGAGCACTGGCCTCACAAGTCAGCCGTGGTCAAGCATAGCTTCGATCCCGGCTGGCTGCAGTGATACTTTTTCCCGAGCGGTCACCACTTTTTTTGCCCATGTGACTATTTACCGTTACAGTAACTCGCTGTCTTTAGATCGCCTCACAGGCCTATTGGCCTATAGCGACGGACAGTTGACGTTTTAACAAAAGAAAAGACCTAAAAAAATGAAGTTCTTAAGCCTAGGATAGACGTGATTTTTTTTTTTTACTCTCGGACAGTTTGTGCAAGTAATATGCGTCAGACCAAACTGTGTGAAAGTAAAATGAGTTCGCACGCAGCACGCTGACGTGAGGGAAGTGAATTTCCACATAAAAACTTGTAAAACTCAAAATAAGTGTAAAAACATACATTTGTCAAATTTTTATTGAAATCTGAAAACATTGATTTTTGGCTGTCTAATACTCCTGGTTTCATTTACTTGCAAACCTGGGAATACAATTTTGCGCATTATAAGATTAGGAGAAGGTCCAGACAGGCTTGAAAGTAGGCTTGAGGTTGCTGGGGATGATAAAAGTACTCTAACAAAGGAATAACAGGCTTTTCTAGTGTAAAACCCCTATAAGACAACGTACTGTATTTAGTCGATACACATTTTCTTTAATAACTCGGTAAATATTTATGCTAGAATGACAAGAGAGGGCTTAAAACTTTCGCCTCACTAATTCCCATCTTTTTACAAGCATGCATCGATTTTACATCTGGGGCTTTTATGACCCTTTTTGGGCCCAAAAGCTCGAAATTTGAAAGATTAATCTCCAAAAAAGGGGGTTTAGAATTTTCTGATTGTTTTGCCTAACGAACTTGTCCAACTGATTACAGAAAGGAACGTCCCTAAATTTGAAGTAAATCGGACAAAAAATGTGACCGCTAGAGTGCAAACACACACACACACACACACACACACACACACACACACACACACACACACACACACACACACACACACACACACACACACACACACACACACACACACACACACACACACATATATATATATAAAATTTTGAACGACCCCCCAAAATGTGTTCAGGGGGTCACGTTAGGAACTTCTATGGTGGTCCCGGGCTTAAGTTTCACCGTGCAGGTCATGCTAATAGTTCACTTTCCAAAGGAAATTCACTAACAAAACTCTCACATGTATCCCGGGCCACAAAAAGCTTTATGTAGCTTAGGGATGAATTATAATATTACAAAGGGTTGACTAGACACAACTGCTGTTCGTATAATGTTCTACACGCTTTAGTAAGTCGTTGGCGTTGTGGTCAAGGCATCGGAATTTGAAACCATGGCAGCAGCCCTGTCATGGGTTCCAATCCCAGCCCTGACAAAAATGTTATCAGTACTGTTAAACTCGTAGCTTTGCTGGATACACTCGACACACAGCTCTGTAGTCTATGTGGATGGGTAAAATAAGGCAGAAAGAGGCTAACTTTTAAAAAAAACACCTAACAGTTGCCATCACTATCAACGAACATGGCCTGACAGATCTTACTAAATCTCAATCAATAGACAAGTTTCTATTTGGTCCTCAGGCTCAATTAAATTCTATGTTGCTACAAAATTGATCTATGTTAAGAAATGTTTGTTATGTTGGGCATCTCGCTAACCTAACAGTTAGCGTCTTGCACTTGGGTTCAAGAACTAATGGGTTTGATTCCCGGGATTTCCACTACTGAATGGGTTTGAATTACTTTCCCTAAAATCATATAGTACTCTCCTTAAACAAAATGCTTCTGGTAAAAAAAAAACTAATAAATAAATGGAGCAAAAAAACAGATTTTTCCATGAGGTTTTTTTAATTTCCAGCAAGTTAGAGCAGACAATGTTCTGTGATATTCTAAGAGAAGTGTACATATGACATCAAAGTTGAATAAGAAAAGTTCTGATTCAGACTGAAAAGACACCACTGAAAAAGAATACTCGGATACTCTAAATAGATTTTTAATCCATTAATTAAAGTACGAAAACTGGAAAGGAACAATATTTTGGGATATAGAGATTTTGACCGACATTTTTAAATTGTTAATTTTGGGATACAAGGGAGTTAATGTTTAAAAATTCTTCATTTATCTTTGTTATTTTCTTATGAACGACGATAACTAGTGTTAACAGGTCTCAGTTGTTTTGACATAGAAAATGATCAAAACAAAAGGTTATCATATTTATTAGCTTTTTGCTTGTACATTTAACACATTTTTCAGTAGTAAACATGGGAACATAATTTATTTCAATGTTTAAAAAACATGTCAGCTAAACATATTGACCAATATAAACAATTATTATGTTCTGTAGCTGAACATTAATTTAGCTGTTTGGATACGTGCAGGTGAGCAACTTCTAAGACCAAAGTTAATGTTTATTTTGATGAAGTTGTTACACTAAATCATATGTTATTGTATTCCATCATGCCAAACTCCTACCCCAGATATTGATTAGTTGGCATTCATTAAAAACAAAATACCCCGTCGCAGCAAACCTGCGTACTCAGCGAATTTCCAATGCATGAATATGTTTATCACTACCACATCAAGCCACTTACCAAGTTTCATAAAATTACATGACTAAATAAGTGATCTATAGCATTTTATTTATTCTCCATAAGAATAACATTAGGGCTGAGTACTCAGGTTTGCTGCAAAAAATATTTAAGAGATGTTTTTGTAGAATTATCAAGCTAACTCAACCAGGTGAAGCTACATACTAATTTGTATTAATTTATGTTCATAATTAAGGGAGATATAAAACTTTACATAAGAATAACATTAGGGCTGAGTATGCAGGTTTGCTGCTCCTGGGATAATCAACAAAAAATCAATTGTTTGTGTAAATATCAATATACCAGTACTACGTGAAGCCACATACCAAGTTTCATCAATCTACATTCAAAAATAATCGAGATATCAAATTTATTTATTCGCATAAGGAAAACAATGGACAATGTACTGTGTTTAGCACTTTGAATATCTCTGCAACGGTTGGACGTAGAATCACAATTTAAACACCAAAGTGATTTTCTTGTACAGCTGAATTGATTTGTAAAAGCAAATGTGAAGTTTACATTAAAATAAACTGAGGAAAAGCAAAAACCTTTTTCCCATAAGATTAACATAGGAGATTTTATGAGCAGGTTTTTTGGTTTTTCTCTGCAACTACTTAACCTAGGTTAATAATTTAAAATACTATATTATTTGTTTTTTAAAGCTCTATAAAATGCTCAAAACCAAAATTGAGTGTTTTAAAAATTTTAGGGTGAAAAGTGTAAAAACTGATTTTTGGGAAATTTAAAACCCCCATAAACCCCACTTCCCATGGTCTGATTTTTCTGTTTTTCGAACTTAAAGTCATGAATGTCACTTAACACATTTGAACCAAATTTATATATATATATATATATGTCCGTTTTCGATTAAATTTGGTCAATCATATAAATTGACATATATGTATGTATATAAAAATAAACATATATATATATATATATATATATATATATATGTATCTGTTTATTTTTATATACATACATATATATCAATTTGAACGAATAGTGTTTTTGACATCTGGGGACCTCAAAACAAAAAGTTATCATGGTCTCGTGCTTAAGTCTTACCATGAGACCTTCAGTAATAGCTTCTTCCCTATAGGGTAAATTCGCTAATAATGCTTATATTTTAACAGGTGATGATTTTTCTTAAAAATCACATTAAGATTAGGTAGAGAATAAGTTAAACACTTTTAACAGTATTACAAAAATTATAATTAAAATTAATCTATCAGCAAAACAAGAGAACTGCAAACATTACTGATTAAGTGCACTTCTAGCAACCTTCCATCATAAGCTCGCAGATTCCTCCCTACAAGGGAATTCGCAAAAAAATAAATAAAGCTACGGTCTTAAAGCATAACAATCAAATCTAGGTCATTTTTTAACGGTTCAAAGTAATCAAAAATAGTTAATTACGGTATTTATTGCAAAATATACAATTTAAGATATGTGATTATATAATATCATTGAAAATTAGTGGTATAAGCACGAAACCATAATTTATCAGACCTCAATTATCATTTAGTGATGCAATTTCTCTTATCAGTAAGACGGAAGGTTTGTTCGAAACCCCAGCGGTCAAAGCTCAATGGCCTATTTTTGCAAAGGTCGCTTTATCTGTAAATTACTTGTCGTTGAAAATAAAACAGTCGCAAAAATAAGACTTAGATAACAGATCAAAATAATACTTATAATTTGTATTTTTACATAAGCCATTTTCAGGAGAAATTAAAAACCTACTATTTAGAGAAATGTTTGTTTTTAAACTAACAAAATCTTTTAACTAGGCTAGGTTAGACGACTATGCTCTATTAAATTAATATTTTTCTGTTTTTTTTTTGTTTTTTTTAATAATGTTTTAGCATCAGATGTTGTCTATATTATGACGAATTCAAATTGTATGAGGAAATTATTTTGATTTTGTGGATTTCCTTCAATCTGTGGAGTAACCCCAAATTGCCACTCCGCACCTTGAAAGCAAACTTAAGTTTACCAAAAGGGACAATGTTTAACACGAATAAAATGAGTTAAGAGTTTGAGTTTACAATGTACCTTTTCCTGCAAGTTTGTTTAAATCAATTTTATGCTTGGTTTCAACAATATGGATACCATAAAACTCCATTTCAACAATCCATTCCATTTCACCATCCATTTATACTTTTTACAACCCATTACTGACAACAAGTTTCAAAATTAATAAAGCATTTTGGCAGGCAAAGCCACAACAGGTGACAGCTAGAATATTATTATTATAACTATTAATTACCAATAGTGATGCATTTTTACTACCTTCAAAGAGGCAAGTTATGAGTCATATTTGACTAATCATTAAAATTTAATTGATGATGGAATCGCTACCCGCAACAAGACAGTATTTGAGCAGTAGATTTTGATTCAATATTCAAGCATTTATTTGAAAGAATAGAAATTCTTATTTAATAAATAACAAATAAGAATAGAAGCTTCTCAAACATAAATCAACAGGAAGCCCATTCATTAAAATATAAATTTTGTTTATTTTTATTGTAGGCAAGATAATATTATTTACAGTTAAATTGTTTTAATATATCTTCTAGAAAAAAAATTAAAATTAAAATCTTGATTTAAAATTTACCTCTCATCACCACTTAATCGTCAATTAACGAGAACAACGAGCAACTATCATTCGGGAGAAAGTGAGCAATTTACCGTGTAATGGGGATAA
Organism: Allygus modestus; assembly: GCA_963675035.1. Lineage (NCBI taxonomy): Eukaryota > Metazoa > Arthropoda > Insecta > Hemiptera > Cicadellidae > Allygus > Allygus modestus. The sequence goes on from OY776116.1 coordinate 16,308,656, forward strand.
TACCACTCGGAATCGTGCATTGGTGATCGTTAGACCCGAACTGCTAACGTCCAACAAGAACTGACAGCGATCATCTGATGAAACAACCGGCAACACACGTAACCTTTACTTGACAGCGGTGTTATCTACAATGCAACGTCCAATCGCAAACTGACTGCTCTAGAACTTTTAAATGTTATCAGTCTTCTCGGATTTATTATTCTATTAACGATAGCTTCAATGACTCCTCATTAGTTTCTATTTATATTTTATTAGTTAAGAGCGCTATTAGGCGGATTTTTCCACTTTTTGAACTTTATTTGACTATGCTTGTGTAATTGATACCAATTTCAAAAACGTATATAAAATTAAATATTAAAAACAGTTAACAGTGTAATAGGACTAAGTATAATTTTAAATTACTTAATTTACACCATTTTAGTTGTTAAAAGCAGAACATAACACTGAAAGTTTTGAAAAATAAAAAATACGTTATATTTGAGTACGCTGATTGTTTTTGTAAGGTACTACAAACATTTGACCTGGTAACTAAAATACCTTTTCTTACTAATGGCACTCATCAATACTGCTAATTCCTACAACTTTAAGGTTGAAAATGTTATTCTTTTTACAGAAGGTGCCCAAAAAGCAGCCTTAAATTCTCATGAAACAGTATGGACACTCGTTTCAGCAAATAAAAGATGTTGTACCATTAATGAAAAAAAAAACATCAAAATAACAGCAAATAAAATCTTACTTTGCAACAATGCAAGCCAGCTGATAAAATAATGAAGTAAAGCAAGTAGGAATACAAAGTTATGAAATTGTATTTATCTTAAAAAAATTACTTTAGGGACGGTACTTATAAAAGGGTAATTTAAAAAAAAAAACTATATATACATATTAACATTTCTTAAAAATTGAAATTGATGACAAACGCACAAATCACACATTTTACATCATTATCATTTTCCACTTGTTACATTACCTCACACATGTCATTTTTCACCTGATAATTTAGACAGGAATCCAGAACGATTAAGACTAAAACTGAGAGTTTTTGGACGAGAATGAAAGACAACAAGTTATTCTGGTTGTGTTTGGCAGAGAATCAACCGAAAGCAAATTGTCTGAGGTGTCCTACTGACTACCAGCAGCTGCTATAAACAACCCCAGGGTCAAGACCACTGGGTGAGCCCGCACTGAGAACGTTGCATCATCCAGAGGACGAACAACTGACACAACTCTGGACCCCCACTGATTACTGAAACTGCTCTCCAACCATTTTTTCCCATTAGATTCTATACAATCTGCTCTACAAGTAATAACAAATCTGAATCTCCATTTTTTTAAATGTACTAAGCCAATAGTTAAATTGTCCATATATAATTACAGTTTGAAAACTAAACCACTGTCAAACTAAAACTTGCCTGGTTACATAAAAATCCCGAAAATTAATTAAATTCAAATATCTTTATTCATTTGGTATAAAACCAGTTGTCACAAATATTATTGTCAAAATATATTGTATAAAATATTGTCACAAAGTTATACATCAGGATTACTTAAGTCTAGATATAAATAATATATTTTCAAACAAAATTGTCAGTATTGATAAATAAATAAAATATTAAATAAAATTAATTAACAGTAAAATAAATCAACAGAGTACGTAGCCTTGTGAATCAAACATTCTATAAGTTTTCTTTGAAGGCCTTTAAATATTATTCTGACTTAACGTTTTGTAATTTTTGTTATTAAACATGTAGTGCTTTCCACATTTAAGATTATTATCTCATATTAATAAGCAGAAGATAACATGTTGTAGTTGTAGTATAAAATTTGAAAGCTTATTTAATTATGAAGTCTTTTTGCTATTTTTGACAGTACTTTATAAAAATAATAGGCTTTATAAAAAGAAATATAAGTATCGCTCTGTTTTATGTGCTAAAATCACCTTTTTCCCTATTTACAGCATCTTTTCGCGACTAGGCCTATTAGGAATACTGAATCTCCAATAAAGTAGTATAGGAAATTTAAATACTTTCAGAAAACAAGGTTGGATACAGGCCTAGGATTAAACATTAATATGATTGGTAAAAACAGAGTTTATTGAATTATAATCCATCAATCACTTATTTGTAAAATAAATTACAATCGGTTAGAGCGCAGCTTCTGCAAAATATGACACGTCATTCAATAAATATAACAATCATTGAATAAGTATAACAACAGAAAAGTCTTTTTTACTCCAGTGCAACAGAGTTATATATTTACCCAATATTTGTAATGCAAGAAGGTTTTTATAGGAGCAAATGAACAAATGAATAAAACGTTTACTCCAACATGTTACAGCTTATACAACTTCACTTATATAGTACAACTACCTGTTACCGCAGGCTTCGCCCCGGGGAATTATTTATAAAAACTATGATAGTTTTGTGTGCTGCATTCTGTGGTTAGCCTGTGGAACTACTACGAATCAAGATCAGCTGTTTGTATTTTCATCAGCTCAAACAAAAATGAATGTCGGAAGACATGGGAACTTTGAACCCCCGTGGGGCATAGCCATATAGGATTTTCACATTTTTAATATGTTACTCAGGGCTATCAAGTACCTCTCTGCAAAATTTCAGCCCAATCGGTCCAGTAGTTTTCACGTGATGGAACTTACGCACGTGATGGAGTTATGCACAAACACCATACTTTCACATTTATAATATTAGTATAATTATTACTAAAATCTAAACTACTGTCAAAAAAATATAGAAAAATTTACAATAAGCTGTCGTAGTAGAAATATTTATAAAAAAATTGTTATGGGAATTAGCAGACATAGGCAACAAAGGCCTGTGAGTCTGCTGTGTTGCTGTGATTTAAATAATAAAAGACTGACCTTCTTATTGTTTGAATTAGTAATTATTAAATTTGGAATAATTTTGCTTTAATTTTTTTTTTTAATAAACGGGAGAAAAAAGACAGAAATGTTTTAAAAATAAATTTGGAGTAATTATTAATTTTTACTGAGCTTTTGATTTAATGGTGACAGTGTGCGATTTAAAAAAGTTTCATATTATATCTAATGAACTACTGAACCGATTTTCATGTATTTTGTGTCAATTAAAAAAAGGTAAGGGTGTAGATTCTACAAAATTCCTTATAACTAACATTGTATTAACCCTTTGAGTGCCAGAGTTTTTCGGTCGTCATATCCCTAGAGTGCCAGAGTTTTTAACAGAGTATATCCAAAAAGTGCCAGGCACAAAATCAACATTTTGCAAGGGTTTGCAAAAAAATTAATAACTTTTTTATTTGGTAAGATATTATTATGAAACTTTTTTTGTTTTGTAAGTTTAAAGTTTAGCTATAATATTATGCACATATATAATATTTAAAAAATAAAAAATAAAAAATTTGAATACATATATGCATGTGGGAAATTTCTTTTAATTTTTTTTATTTGTTTCAGGTAAATAAACATCGTTGAAATATAAGATTTTCACCAAACAACTACTAGATTTATAGAGGACATGTTTCCCAAAATATTTCCTGAAAGTTTCATCAAATTTGGGCTGTAGGCGGACGAGTTATTTCCATAAATGTAAAAAAATATAAAAACGGTAAATTAGTACACAAGACAGTAGCCTAACTTTATTCAAGGGTTTAAGTTTTATTACAATATTATTTCATAAAGCAAACTAACTAGGCCTCGTATATTTATGGAGTATATGTTTACCTGAACATATCCTGGAAATGTCCTGGAAGAAATAATAAAAAGTAATGACGTAAGAAAAATTTTCTATAACAACGATACACAAAATCAACATTGTCATTTTGCAAGGGTTTTGTACATCAAATCAATAACTTTTTTATTTGGTAAGATATTATTATGAAACTTTTTTTGTTTTGTAAGTTTAAAGTTTAGTTATAATATTATGCACATATATAATATCTAAAAAATAAAAAATAAAAAATTTGAATATGTACATATTATACATGCGGGAAATTTTTTACATTTTTTTCAGATAAATAAACATTGTTCAAATATAAGATTTTCACCAAATAACTACTAGATTTATAGAGCTAGAAACTATCCTGGAAATCACCTGAAAGAAATAATAAAAAGTAATGACGTAAGAAAAATTTTCCATAACAACAATATATCGTTGCAATGTGTTTTTCGGTAAGACCACCGACGACGATATATCGTTGTGAAGTATTTTTCGGATGTCCGTGCACAACGATATATCGTTGCGTGGCACTCAAAGGGTTAAGGGCTCTGCCCCACAGGCTTTCAAAATAGCAATGTAAATCTTATCGCAATCCTTTCAACGCATCATCAGTTGTCGACACATTAATAAATCACAGCATAGCAGCGAAAGCAGATGTTACTGGCATTATATTATTAAAGCAGTTACTGGAATGACAACATAGTTTGCACAATACTTTATGAAGGGGGTTGTAGATTCAGAAACACGAGAAGAACATTTGCTAAGATTACGAGCAGCCGGTGTTACTACTTTATATTATTATTCCTTTTAATAGTTTTCCTCTTTAAATCAATGAAAAACTATCTATAAAAATGGCTAGTCTACATTTTGTTTGTAATTTCATTGTAACAAATATTTTCAAAAAATAGTAGACACCTTGCAACTATTAATCACTTTCCAGTGAACTATGACAGTTTGAATAATTGGGAACGTTAAGCAACTTTGCGAAAAACGTGCACCTTGTATATCAAAACTGTAATCAACCGTAACTGAATATGCAAACAAGGTCTCCTTCAGGTCAGCAGTTGAGGTCACTTCACTAATTTCTTATCTAGATGCAACAATACATGTTTTTATGTAGGGATCGCCAAAGTTTACTGTAATTCTCTACTTATAATTTTTTAAATGTAATTAGAATATAAAATATATTCATGCTGTATTTTTTCTTTAATGAAGCAAGTCTCATTGCTCCAGAGCAACAGTGATGAGTTCACTAATTATAATGTTTTTGCTTGATTAAAAAATATTCCATTGCATTTCTTTTAGCGAATTTCCCCTATAGGGAAGAAGCTATTACCGTAGTCGGCATGGTAAGACCTAGGCCCGGGACCATGATAACTTTTCGTTTTGAGGTCCCCAGACCCCAAAAACACCATTCGTTCGAAACTGTATATATATATATATATATATATATATATATATATATATATCTATATATATATCTATATATATGTGTCCGTGGGTGCGATAACTCTCGTAAAAAAGGGTCCGATTTTGATGAAATTTGGTACAAACGTGTATAGCAGCATTTATGACTTTAAGTTCGAAAACCAGACAGATCGGCCTATCCAAAGGGGTATTTTGGGGGGGTTTTGTACCCCAAAAATGTTTTTTTTTGGGTTTTTTACATACAATTTTTGAAAAATTAAAATTTTATTTTTCCCCATTGGAATCAGCTTAAAAAGACGCACAATTTGATGCTTTAATCATTGTTCTATGTCAATTGGTTACTGAGGTATTGAAAGTGCTAAACACAGTACGTTGTCCAATGTTATTCTTATGGAGGATAAGAAAAATTGTATATCTCGCTTATTTATCAACTTATCCTGACGAAACTTGGTATATTGCTTCATTACATTGTGGAATATTGATATTTGCACAAAAACCCATTTTTTGGCCGATAGTCCCCGTAGCAGCAAACCTGCATACTCAGCCCCATGTTATTCTTATGGAGAATAATTAACGTGTTATCTCCTTTAATTATGAACATAAATTAATAGAACTTGGTATGTGGCTTTACCTAGTTGAGTTATATTGATATTTGTATAAAAGCCCATTTTTAGTTTTCCTTATTTCAGCAAACCTGCATACTCATCCGCCATGTTATTCTTATGGAGAATAATTAAAATGTCATAAATCGTTTATTTATGAATGTATATTGATGAAACTTGGTATGTTGCTTTATGGTGTATTAAGATAAACTAATATGCATTGGAAATTCGCTGAGTATGCAGGTTTGCTGCTACGGGGGTATTTTATCTATTAAGTCACTAGTATTTATTTAACTAAAAGCTAGTTTCTTTGTACAAGCTTTATAAAAATAACAACTGATCTAGGCTATGTATAAAGATACATAATGGGGTACGGGTACAATGCCTCAACTGATCTAGGCTATGTATAAAGATACATAATGGGGTACGGGTACAATGCATCAACTGATCTAGGCTGTGTATAAAGACACATAATGGGGTACGGGTACAATGCCTCAACTGATCTAGGCTGTGTATAAAGACACATAATGGGGTACGGGTACAATGCCTCAACTGATCTAGGCTGTGTATAAAGATACATAATGGGGTACGGGTACAATGCCTCAACTGATCTAGGCTATGTATAAAGACACATAATGGGATACGGGTACAATGCCTCAACTGATCTAGGCTATGTATAAAGACACACAATGGGGTACGGGTACAATGCCTCAACTGATCTAGGCTATGTATAAAGACACATAATGGGGTACGGGTACAATGCCTCAACTGATCTAGGCTATGTATAAAGACACATAATGGGGTACATGTACAATGCCTCAACTGATCTAGGCTATGTATAAAGACACATAATGGGGTACGGGTACAATGCCTCAACTGATCTAGGCTATGTATAAAGACACACAATGGGGTACGGGTACAATGCCTCAACTGATCTAGGCTATGTATAAAGACACATAATGGGGTACGGGTACAATGCCTCAACTGATCTAGGCTATGTATAAAGACACATAATGGGGTACGGGTACAATGCCTCAACTGATCTAGGCTATGTATAAAGATACATAATGGGGTACGAGTACAATGCCTCAACTGATCTAGGCTATGTATAAAGACACATAATGGGGTACATGTACAATGCCTCAACTGATCTAGGCTATGTATAAAGACACATAATGGGGTACGGGTACAATGCCTCAACTGATCTAGGCTATATATAAAGATACATAATGGGGTACGGGTACAATGCCTCAACTGATCTAGGCTATGTATTAAGATACATAATGGGGTACGGGTACTATGCCTCAACTGATCTAGGCTATGTATAAAGATACATAATGGGGTACACGTACAATGCCTCAACTGATCTAGGCTATGTATAAAGACACATAATGGGGTATGGGTACAATGCCTCAACTGATCTAGGCTATGTATAAAGACACATAATGGGGTACGGGTACAATGCCTCAACTGATCTAGGCTGTGTATAAAGATACATAATGGGGTACGGGTATAATGCCTCAACTGATCTAGGCTGTGTATAAAGACACATAATGGGGTACGGGTACAATGCCTCAACTGATCTAGGCTGTGTATAAAGATACATAATGGGGTACGGGTACAATGCCTCAACTGATCTAGGCTGTGTATAAAGACACATAATGGGATACAGGTACAATGCCTCAACTTATCTAGGCTGTGTATAAAGACACATAATGGGGTACGAGTACAATGCCTCAACTGATCTAGGCTGTGTATAAAGACACATAATGAGGTACAAGTACAATGCCTGAACTGATCTAGGCTATGTATAAAGATACATAATGGGGTACGGGTACAATGCCTCAACTGATCTAGGCTGTGTATAAAGACACATAATGGGGTACGGGTACAATGCCTCAACTGATCTAGGCTGTGTATAAAGACACATAATGGGGTACGGGTACAATGCCTCAACTGATCTAGGCTGTGTATAAAGACACATAATGGGGTACGACGGGTACAATGCCTCAACTGATCTAGGCTGTGTATAGACACATAATGGGGTACGGGTACAATGCCTCAACTGATCTAGGCTGTGTATAAAGACACATAATGGGGTACGGGTACAATGCCTCAACTGATGTAGGCTGTGTATAAAGACACATAATGGGGTACGGGTACAATGCCTCAACTGATCTAGGCTGTGTATAAAGACACATAATGGGGTACGGGTACAATGCCTCAACTGATCTAAGCTGTGTATAAAGACACATAATGGGGTACGGGTACAATGCCTCAACTGATCTAGGCTATGTATAAAGATACATAATGGGGTTCGGGTACAATGCCTCAACTGATCTAGGCTATGTATAAAGATACATAATGGGGTACGGGTACGATGCCTCAACTGATCTATGCTGTGTATAAAGACACATAATGGGGTACGGGTACGATGCCTCAACTGATCTAGGCTGTGTATAAAGACACATAATGGGGTACGGGTACAATGCCTCAACTGATCTAGGCTGTGTATAAAGACACATAATGGGGTACGGGTACAATGCCTCAACTGATCTAGGCTGTGTATAAAGACACATAATGGGGTACGGGTACAATGCCTCAACTGATCTCGGCTGTGTATAAACACACATAATGAGGTACGGGTACAATGCCTCAAGTGATCTAGGCTGTGTATAGACACATAATGGGGTACGGGTACAATGCCTCAACTGATCTAGGCTGTGTATAAAGACACATAATGGGGTACGGGTACAATGCCTCAACTGATCTAGGCTATGTATAAAGATACATAATGGGGTACGAGTACAATGCCTCAACTGATCTAGGCTATGTATAAAGACACATAATGGGGTACATGTACAATGCCTCAACTGATCTAGGCTATGTATAAAGACACATAATGGGGTACGGGTACAATGCCTCAACTGATCTAGGCTATATATAAAGATACATAATGGGGTACGGGTACAATGCCTCAACTGATCTAGGCTATGTATTAAGATACATAATGGGGTACGGGTACTATGCCTCAACTGATCTAGGCTATGTATAAAGATACATAATGGGGTACACGTACAATGCCTCAACTGATCTAGGCTATGTATAAAGACACATAATGGGGTATGCGTACAATGCCTCAACTGATCTAGGCTATGTATAAAGACACATAATGGGGTACGGGTACAATGCCTCAACTGATCTAGGCTGTGTATAAAGACACATAATGGGGTACGGGTACAATGCCTCAACTGATCTAGGCTGTGTATAAAGATACATAATGGGGTACGGGTACAATGCCTCAACTGATCTAGGCTGTGTATAAAGACACATAATGGGATACAGGTACAATGCCTCAACTTATCTAGGCTGTGTATAAAGACACATAATGGGGTACGAGTACAATGCCTCAACTGATCTAGGCTGTGTATAAAGACACACAATGGGGTACAAGTACAATGCCTGAACTGATCTAGGCTATGTATAAAGATACATAATGGGGTACGGGTACAATGCCTCAACTGATCTAGGCTGTGTATGAAGACACATAATGGGGTACGGGTACAATGCCTCAACTGATCTAGGCTGTGTATAAAGACACATAATGGGGTACGGGTACAATGCCTCAACTGATCTAGGCTGTGTATAAAGACACATAATGGGGTACGACGGGTACAATGCCTCAACTGATCTAGGCTGTGTATAGACACATAATGGGGTACGGGTACAATGCCTCAACTGATCTAGGCTGTGTATAAAGACACATAATGGGGTACGGGTACAATGCCTCAGCTGATGTAGGCTGTGTATAAAGACACATAATGGGGTACGGGTACAATGCCTCAACTGATCTAGGCTGTGTATAAAGACACATAATGGGGTACGGGTACAATGCCTCAACTGATCTAGGCTGTGTATAAAGACACATAATGGGGTACGGGTACAATGCCTCAACTGATCTAGGCTATGTATAAAGATACATAATGGGGTTCGGGTACAATGCCTCAACTGATCTAGGCTATGTATAAAGATACATAATGGGGTACGGGTACGATGCCTCAACTGATCTATGCTGTGTATAAAGACACATAATGGGGTACGGGTACGATGCCTCAACTGATCTAGGCTGTGTATAAAGACACATAATGGGGTACGGGTACAATGCCTCAACTGATCTAGGCTGTGTATAAAGACACATAATGGGGTACGGGTACAATGCCTCAACTGATCTAGGCTGTGTATAAAGACACATAATGGGGTACGGGTACAATGCCTCAACTGATCTCGGCTGTGTATAAACACACATAATGAGGTACGGGTACAATGCCTCAAGTGATCTAGGCTGTGTATAGACACATAATGGGGTACGGGTACAATGCCTCAACTGATCTAGGCTGTGTATAAAGACACATAATGGGGTACGGGTACAATGCCTCAACTGATCTAGGCTGTGTATAGACACATAATGGGGTACGGGTACAATGCCTCAACTGATCTAGGCTGTGTATAAAGACACATAATGGGGTACGGGTACAATGCCTCAACTGATCTAGGCTATGTATAAAGATACATAATAGGGTACGGGTACAATGCCTCAACTGATCTAGGCTATGTATAAAGATACATAATGGGGTACAGGTACAATGCCTCAACTGATCTAGGCTATGTATAAAGATACATAATGGGGTACGGGTACAATGCCTCAACTGATCTAGGTTATGTATAAAGATACATAATGGGGTACGGGTACAATGCCTGTTCTAAAAATAAGTTTGTTATACAAATTTCTCTGTTTTTGTTGTCATAAAATATTGATAAATGTCGGCAATTCTGATGTAAATGTGCCTTTACCAAAACAGCAGATTCATGATTATAAGAAATTAAATCTTGGGCAAAAAAAAACAAATAAATTAATCTAACACATGGTAATTTTAGCGAATCATCGTTAATAAAATTATTGCTTGCAGATTGTACAGTACAACAATACCCCCGTCGCAGCAAACCTGCGTCCTCAGCGAATTTCAAATGCAAAATATTTGTCTTAATACCACATAAAGCCGCATACCAAGTTTCATAAAAATATATTCACATATAAGCGATTTTAATTATTATCCATAAGAATAACATTGGTAATGAGTACGTAGGTTTGCTGAAACAAGGAACATAAACAATTGGTTTTTATGCAAATATAAATATAATTTAACTAGGCGAAGCCACATACTAAGTTTCATCAATATTCAATCATAAATAAGCGCTATATAACATTCTAGTTATTCTCCATAAGAATAACATGGGGGTTGAGAAAGCAGGTTTGCTGCAACAAGGAACAGAAAAATCGGGTTTTATATAATTATCAATATAACTCAACCAAGTGAAGCTACATACCTTTATTAATTTATGTTCTTAATTAAGGGACTCATTACATTTTACTTATTCTCCATAAGAATAACATGGGGGCTGTGTATGCAGGTTTGCTGCTATGGGAATAATCAACAAAAAATCAATTTTTTGTGCAAATATCAATATACCAGTACTACGTGAAGCCACATACCAAGTTTCATCAACATACATAAATAATTGAGGTATCAAATTTTATTTATTCTCCATAAGGATAACATTGGACAACGTACTGTGTTTAGCACTTTGAATATCTCAGCAACGGTTGGGCGTAGAATCACAATTTAAACACCAAAATGATTGTTTTGTGGAACTGAACATATTGGTAAAAGCAAATGTGAAGTTCACATTACAAAAAACTGAGGAAAAGCCAAAAACCTTTTTCCCATAAAATTAACATGGGCTATTTTATGAGCAGGTTTTTTTGGATTTTCTCCGCAACCACTTAACCTAGGTTAATAATTCAAAATACTATATTATTTGTTTTTTAAGCTTTATAACATGGTCAAAACCAAAATTAAGTTGTTCAAAAACTTTAGGGTGAAAAAGCAAAAAACATATTTTTGAAAAATTTAAAACCCCCATAAACCCCCCTTCCCATGGTCCGATTTTTCTGGTTTTTGAACTTAAAAGTCATGAATGTCATTTTACACATTTGAGCCAAATTTCATCAAAATCGGACGTTTTTTACTCAAGTTATCGCATTCACGGACACACATATACATAAATAGTATGCAAATAAAACAGCAGCATTCCTTATATGATAAAATCAAACAAATAAGAGGACAAAAGAAATAGATATATTTAATATAGTATATATACATTTATATAAAACAAATTAATTTTGATTTAGGACCATATGATTAGATTAATTTATTTTATACAGATGTTTTTTTACTTATACAACATTTTGTGAGGTTATATTGACTTTGAAAATGGCATCATTGCCGAAACATGTCAGTCAAAAAATAATAAAATAATAAAGATCTTAAAAAAGGGTGTTTGTTTTTTAAAATTTTAATATTATTATTATTATCAGCAGCCCTAATCAATCAGAAATATTCAATAGAAATGGCTAACGACCAAAACCAGAACATTGTTCACAAATGTAAATACCTCACGCTTAAAGATGCAAAAATCAAAGAAGATATTCTATTTAACAAAAGATGCTTAGCAGAAAATATCACTCCAAACTACGTCCAAATACATACCAAATCTTCATCCCAAGCAGCAAACAGAACAATGGAAACAGCTAAAAAGATATGGGTGAAAGAAGAAATTAAATTTCTGTATTCAAAATTGCATCATATTAATGAATCTCTAATAGATACACTTGAAGAAATGAGAAACTTATTCCATAATGAAAGTATAGAAGAAATAAACTATTACATTTCAGAATGGGTTGAACCGATAATCAAAGAAAAAATAGAAACCCACAGAAAGAAAATACAAAACCTATGTGATTCTCAAAAGAAGAAAATATTAAACAATGTCAGTTCACAAATAAAAGAAAAATTCAATCCCGCTGTTCAAAATCTCACCAACATTGAATTTACAACTGAAGAAATGTCTCTATTACGTAAGTCATTAAAATGTAATATTAATCTTGATCATAAAAAAACATCAATAGAAAATGACCTAATCGACATGGAAATTGCTATAAAGAAAAATGAAGTTAATATTCAAGACCCGATCAGGTATAATTTCGTATATGAATTAGACAACACAAACTTTTCCAAAATCAGACCTGGTAAGTTAATTTCAAAACAAATAGATGAAGATATTAAAATGATTAATTCAATTTCTAACAAACTGAAGGCAAATAATTCAATTGTTACAAAAGCAGACAAAAGTACATCAGTGGTAATAATAGAACAAAATGACTATGATAATAAAGTTAAGACATTTTTATCAAATAACAAATATAAAGTCCTTATAAAAGATCCTACAGAGGAATTTAATAAAACCGTAAATGCATCTATAACAAAAAGTAAAACTATGCCAACAAAAGTAAAATACCAAATAAAAGTCACAAATGCAAAAGCTCCAACTTTAAAAGGGCAACCAAAAACTCACAAAAAGGACTGCCCAATACGTCCAGTTGTTAACTTTATAAATGCTCCAACATATAAGTTATCCAAATACTTAAATAACAAAATAAAAAATAGCATCAACTTGGAAAATGGATACAATATAAAGAATACATACGAACTAATCGATAAAATAAAAAATATAAATATTCTACCTAACTCATTACTACTATCGTTTGACGTTAGTAATATGTATTCAAACATTCCCATCAGAGAAACATTAGATATTTTAAGGAAATATCTAACCGATGCTAAAGTTCTTAAAAAAAGTGAAATAGATGATACAATGAAGTTAACACAAATGACATTAAAACAAAACTATTTTAGCTATAATTCTAATTTTTACTTACAAGAAGATGGTTTGCCTATGGGATCTCCCTTATCAGGACTTCTAGCCAATATTTATATGCACGAAATGGAATCAAATAAAATAGCAAATAACTCCAATCCATTCTACAAGAAAATTAAATATTGGTATCGATATGTTGATGATGTTATTTGTTTATTTGAAGGCAATGAAGAGGAAGCAAAAGACCTTTTAACATATCTTAATAGTTTATCAAGAACTGTCAAATTTACAGAAGAAATACAGAGCAACCATATCAATTTTCTAGATGTAAAAATAGAAATTAAAGATAATGTTCATTCATTTAACATTTATAGAAAACCTACAACAACAGACGTCATAATTCCTTCACAATCAAATCATCCTTGGCAGCATAAAATAGCCACATTTCATTCATTAACTCGTCGGCTTATTAATATACCACTAAGTAAAGAAAATTTCAGAAAAGAAAAAGAAGTAATAATGTATTTAGCTAAATCTAATGGATATAACCCTAATATGATAAATAAATTGATCAAAAGAAAAATTGAGAAACGAACGATCAGAAAAGATACAACATCAAACGAGAATTCTAAATTTATATGCGTGCCCTACAATGCATATATGAACAAAGCCATTAGAAAAACATTTAAAAACTCAAACTTCAAAATTAGCTATAAAACTAAAAACAATATGTATATATATATATATATGTGTATATATATATATATATATATATATATATATATATATATATATACATATATATAAATTTGAACGAATAGTGTTTTTGTCATCTGGGGACCTCAAAACAAAAAATTATCATGGTCTCGGGCTTAAGTCTTACTATGAGACCTACGGTAATAGCTTCTTCCCTATAGAGGAAATTCGCTAAAAACCGTCCCTTTAAAAACTAAAATGTATTGGACATATTACATTTACACAAGTCTATTTTAATTTAAAACTTACATTTACAATCTCTATTCTAAAAGCTTTCAGGCGCTATTTTAAAGTATAATCAACTGATAACTTTTAAACACATGTGGTAGTGTGTTGCGAAAGTCATGCCGCAGAATGCAGAACGTGTGTTTGCATTATTGTTTAATGACATTAAATTATTACCATCAGTGGTATGTACATGTTTCATTTGTGAATAATTTATTCCAACACGTATGGGGCTTAAGTACTGTTTAGCATGTAAACTGGCTTACTTGACACAAGTATAAAAATGGTAGGCTATATTTTACATAAAATATATTATGTTTTATTTCATATCTAGGATTCATTCATCCAGTGTAAACTGTTCTACATTTTCAATAATGAGATACATATACCGTACTCTTTATTGTTATACAGCTGAACATAAATACTATTATATGAACATGCCAAAAACACTATTCGTTCAAATTTATATATATATATATATATATATATATATATGTGTCCATTACCGCGATAACTTTTGAAAGAAGCGCCCAATTTTGATGAAATTTGGCACAAATGTGGAGAGTAACATTTATGACTTTAAGTTCAAAAACCAGATCGATCGGTCTATAGGAAGGGGGTTTTATGGGGGTTTAAAATTTCCAAAAATTAGTTTTTTGAACTTTTTACCCTAAAATTTTAAAAACACTAGATTTTGGTTGAAGCCATTTTATAGAGCTTAAAAAAAAACAATTTAGTATTTTGAATCTAGGTTTAGTGGTTGTGGAGAAAAGTCAAAAAATGTGCCCATAAAATTTCCCATGTTAATCTTATGGGAATACGGTTTTTAGATTTTCCTCAGATAATTTCACTAAAAACTCCACATTTCTTTCTGCCAATCAGTTTAGCTCTACAAAACAATCGTTTTGGCCTTTTAATTGTTGTTTTACGCCCAACCGTTAAGTGATATTCAAAGTGCTAAACACAGTACGTTGTCCAATGTTATCCTTATGGAGAATAAATAAAGTGTTATATTTTGATTATTTATGTATGTATATTGATGAAACTTGGTATGTGGCTTCAACTAGTTGTGGTATATTGATAGTAGCACAAAAAAATGGTTTTTGTTGATTTTTACCGTTAGCAGCAAACCTGCATACTCGGGCCCCATGTTATTCATATGGATAATAAGTAAAGTTTTATATCTCCCTTAGTTATGAACCTAAGTTAATAAAATTTGGTATGTAGCTTCACCTGGTTGAGTTATATTGATAATTGCAAAAAAAACACATTTCTTATCTTCCTTGTTGCAGCAAACCTGCGTACTCAATGCTAATGTTATTCCTATGGAGAATAAATAAAATGCTATATATCACTTATTAATGAATGTATTTTTGTGAAACTTGGTAAGTGGCTCTAGGTAGTAGTGATACCCATATATATGCATTGGAAATTCGCTGAGTACGCAGGTTTGCTGCGACGGGGGTATTTGTTATACAGCTGAACATAAATACAATTAATGAAATGAATTTATCTTTTCTATAACAATCCAATTTAACAAACCTTATAAACTATCCTACAAAACATTTGTTACCATTATCCTCAAAAAATATATAAAGATGTCAAAATATAAGAAATATTACCTTACTCATTTCTAATACTCGAGTTATAACATATATTATTAATACGGTAATGTAAAATGAGGGGTTGAATTTATGTTTATATATTTATAACACTCATTATTTTGTTCAGATGTAACACACACTTAATAACAGACAGGTTTTGAAAGAATCAATTTAGATAGCAAACAACAATTTCCAACTTTATTGTTATCAGCAATATTGTAATTGTTTATGCCAATATGATTTTTGTTACCGTTATACTATTGTTGATTTTGTTATTGTTACATAGATATTGTTAATTATTTCTGACGAACTTATAACATGTGAAATAGCTCAATAACAGGGAAATCGGCTTGGTAATGTAGCACTGTAAAAATACATAAATGATTAGTCAAAATACCTGTAGGTTATTTGTATCAAGCTATAATTTAGGTTATAAGGTTCAATTTAACTGTCCACCTGACTAAGGGATATCCCGTATTATGAAATATACTGAATAACTGAGTAAAATATTAGTTTTATTTTTGTTCAAAGAAAAAATTATTTTCTATTTATAAAAACAGGAAAACCTATTTAATCAGTAACTTTTAAAAGTCCTAAACCGGTTTTAAAGATGTAAAGGGAAGTATTGGTGCCAGACTTAAGTAGGCCTAGGTCACAGTGAAGGCTGTGGGCAGTACAGCGGTGAAGTAAAACTTTATAAGGCACAACGACCTTGTTTACTGTTGGTGCTTCAGGCCTATCAATATAAACAAACTGGTAATCTAACTTACTGCGCAGTTTGACATGACTCTCTCATCAAATAAGTAATCAGTTAGTCAATTTGATTTTAATTTAATTATTTAAATACTAAATACTGAAGCAGTTATACACGTTTGTATAGAAAGAGAGGATACCTAAGAAACTTCTGAATTTTACGCTTTATGTATTAATTAGAGGTCAAGTGAATATTCTATAAAATTTCTTTTAAATTAAATTCATCTAATGAGCGAACAGAAATCAACTCAATTGTATGTTGACATGTACAATAAAAAACCCAGCACAACGGCAAGAACAGATGATGCAGACATTGCAGGTCAAGTGGTCTGAAATGACAACAAAGTATGCATTTTGTGTTGCGAAGGGTGTTTAACATGTTACAAGCTTGGGAAGGATATATTCTCGAGTTCGACCAGCAGGTCCTACTATGAAAAAGATTTGTTAATCTTAGCACATAATGTGCTATTGCAATCTTAATGTAGACAAATGTACATATGAAAACCAACGAGAGCAGTCAAAATGATTTTGAAATGAACTTTGGTCAAAATCACCTATCTCATTCAGATATTATTCAGGTTTTTTTAGTGAGATTTACTGAACAACCGATTTTAGCAAATTTCTCCTATACCAGCGTTCTCCAAATTAAGTGAAATGAGTGGTGATCAAAGAAATCAAACGAATCTTCAAATAAGAAACGTTTTATATCACTTGATTATGAACATTTATTGATACAACTTTGTATGTTACTTCACTTGCTTGTGTTCCACGAATATTAAAATTGCTTAACCCATATTTTTGTAGTAGTAACCCATGTTGCAGCAAACCTGCGGACTCAGTCCTAAGTTTTTCTTATATAAAATAAATCAATTTTCATAGCCTCGCTTATTTATGAATAAGTTTTAATGAAACTTGGTGAGAGGGTTTATGTGATGTAATGTAGTACCATTTGAAATTCGCTAAGTGTGCAGGTTTGCTGTGACGGGGTTACCTATTTAAAAGCTTCTGGATCCTCTATAAATTTAATAGGGAGGTGGTGGAGAAACTTAGTATCCTACCTTTAAACAGGCAGTTTCTTTTAGCGAATTTCCCCTATAGGGAAAAAGCCATTACCGTAGTCAGTATGGTAAGACCTAGGCCGGGACCATGATAACTTTTCGTTTTAAGGTCCCCAGACCCCAAAAACACCATTCGTTCGAAACCGTATATATAAACAGTTTCAGTATATATATGTGTCCGTGGGTGCGATAACTCTCGTAAAAAAGGTCCGATTTTGATAAAATTTGGTACATACGTATAAAGCAACATTTATGACTTTAAGTTCTAAAATCAGACAGATCGACCCATCCAAAGTGGTATCTGGGGACGGGGGGGAGGTTTGTTCCACAAAAATGGGTTTTTTGAAGTTTTTACATGTAATATTTTAAAAATATAATCTTTAGTTTTCTCCATTGGATTCAGCTTTCAAAACACACAATTTAGTGTTTTGATAATTTCTCTAAGTCAATTGGTTACAGAGATACTGAAAGTGCTAAACACAGAACGTTGTCCAATGCTACTCATAACAAAATTATATCTCGCTTACTTATGAACGTATACTAACAAAACTTGGTATACAGCTTCATCTGGTTGTGGTCTATTGTTATTTGCCCAAAAATAAATTTTTACCGATAATTACCAAAGCAGCAAACCTGCATACTCAGCCCCCATGTTATTCTTATGAGGAATAAGTAAAATGTAATGTCTCCCTTAATTATGAACATAAATTAATAAAACTTGGTACCTATGTGGCTTCACCTTGTTGAGTTATATTGATATTTTCTGTAAAACCCATTTCTGTGTTCCTTGTTGCAGCAAACCTGCGTACTCATCCCCCATGTTATTCTTATAGAGAATAATCAAAATGGTATATATCGCTTATTTACGAATGTATATTGATGAAACTTTGGTATGTGGCTTCACCTAGTTGAAGAGTAATATTGATATTTACATGAAAACCCATCTTTTTTTGTTCCTTGTTACAGCAAAACCTGCATACTCATCTCCAATGTTATTCTTATAGAGAATAATTAAAATTGTATATTTTTCTTATTTGTGAATATATTTGTATGAAACTTGGTATGAGGCTTTATGTGGTATTAAGACATATATTATGCATTGGAAATTCGCTGAGTGCGCATATTTTAAAAATAGTTTGCGACAGGGGGATTTTAGAAATTCCAAATTGTGTCGATCAATTTAATGATTAGGCCAAGGGGTGTGTTATAGGTAAGGGGACAGTTTTTAGTACTGGTAATGGATCAAATAACTGTTTAATTTAGTAGACTGCACAGTTTCAAGAATAATTTAGCCATAACGGTTTAAATTCCTAAATACAATACTAATTGTAATTGATCTTTTCTGTTGCAGTCAGGGTTTAAGCTGGGGTCGCATTTGTCGCAAAATGCGACATGCACCACGAAAATGCGACAATATTTGGGCAGGCTGTCACTTTTTTGCTACAAAGAAAAGTATAAGACATTTTAAAATTTTATTGCAGAAAATCTGGTTTTAACAATAAAAATTGTATTAAAAGTCCGTGATCACAATCCACAACCAAAAAGATTAGAAGAGTAGGTGGGATGTTGTAGAGGCTTAACGTTGCGTTGGTTGCACTACGTCACTTTACCGATCGCCTCTGAGCGAGTGGTAGAGGAGACGAGCCTACATTACGTAAACAGTTGCTGTCGATTTCAACTGCGTACCGTGTAAACAGAACGGGCGAGTTACTGAAATGACATTTGTAGTGACAGTAGCTAACCCCCAAGCAGACGTCATGCGCTCCGCTGTGACTCGGTTTTGGCGCGCACTCTGTAGTAGCTGAGTCTAGCCGAGCGAATCGGCGAATGCGAGAATGTCGAGTGCTAGTTCGCCACCGAAGGGATGACTACGCTCGCCTCACAATCGCACCGACTCTTGTCAGTTTTTGTGACAGAGTCAAAGGAGACGAGCGGCAGGTCCTCCATACTTAGTGCCGCTCGCGGCAGAATTTGGACGGTTACACGAGCACGAGTCGCTCGAAATCTCAACGATCGGGCGAAAGTGTAGAGGTACCTTAGCGAAAACAGACAACTCGAAATTGGTAATGCGCAAATGCGATCGCGATATGCTTTGAGGTTATGTTTCAGAGTGTGTAATGAATGTTTGGGGTGAGTGAGTTTTAGTTGTTCTGGTGCCATATTTGGCCTATTCTATTATAGAATGTTTAGTATATTTCCATTAAGACATTAATGGTTAAAATGGATAAGTTACCAAGAAAAGTAGACTCTGCTGAATTATATATTACGGTATTTAAATGCTAAACCTTAAAAACAAATACAAGCAAAAAACAACTTGAGACCAAAAAATGACATGCCATAAAAATGCGAAAAGGAAAATATTTTTAGCTCAAAGAATTTTTTTCTCAGCTGAATCCCTGGTTGCAGTAGTAATCTGTCCAAATTAGTGTTTGTGGTAGGTAGCTCCATAAATGCAACTTATTTAGGCTTACTGTGATTTTTTAAGACAACGCTTACATGCCCCAATAAGTTTATATTAAAGTGTGACTTAACTGTTGAATCACGCATGAGAACAAAAAAGCATTTAGGCCTTACAAACAAAATATTTAATTTACAAAATGTTAACGGTATATTAGATTGGATGGATTTCCCGACATGATCTAGGCCATGATGACATTATTCATTTATAAAAACTTCAAATTGTAATGTTTGGCATTAAAAGAACACCAAATACTATTACATAAAAAATTTGCATATGGCATATTGCAATTTCTTTGAAATTCCTTGCCTAATACAGGGTTTGGTACTTTGGTATTATACGGATGCCACCCTTATACAGCGCGCTGCGGCAGTTATGTTAGGATGGGTTATCATAAAAATGATTGTAGGACTTTTCTTGTTTCGTTACAAATCGAATGATACCTGATGAGTCATACTTCCGGCCGCCAAACCCCCTCCAAATAGGCCAAGGTCAGGTCGTTGACCGGAGCGCGCGCATCACCTGTCACCGCCTGTATCTGGGTCAGTGTCATGAGAGATTTATTGCCGTGCACTACGTTACATTTGTTTTCATAATGAGTGACCTTCTTTTGGTGTGGGATTTACCTCGAAATGAAGAGGAAACCGTACGTATTTTTATGATAACCCATCCTAACATAACTGCCGCAGCGCGCTGTATATTTGGCGGAGTACATGTGGCGATCGGGTGTGGCTGCTAGCGGCGGCGACGCATTCAACACGATCCTAGCGGACATCGCTGCCTCTTGGGGGGCACAACACAAAGACCGCTCATCAGAATGATGTAAAATTTTTACAGTAAGTCAATAAAAGTACGTTTTTTCGAATTATGTAGTCATCCTTTGTATCCGGTAAAAATTAACCTCCAAAAATAGTGGCATCCGTATAATACCAAAGTACCCAGGGTTTTTTCAAAATATTCCCCTACTCCCAACTTTTAATTAGGACCTAGACAAATAATATTATATTGTGAATTTTGTCACCACACAATATATTCCTTATCTAATTGAAAGCTATTATCACGAGCATGAGATGGGGTGATACAAAGGTAAAAACAATAACTTATTAATTATACGTTCTACATGCTGTATTAAAATAAATAGGCCTATAAATAATAATAGCCTGTACACATATTTGATATTAAAACTTACCTATTTTAACAAGTTTTGTTTTATTATCTTAGATAAGTTAAGCAATTAGCCCAGTTACAGGATATATATTCCTGTGCAGTACAAGATCTCAATACCTCGTACCATTACGTCATATCCAATTCCTCCGCAGATTTTAAGTTGGCAACAGTGTGCATCACGGTAATAGTTAAGTTATATACACCATACAAATAGAGTGCTGTCTGTAAAATTTGTTTCAAGGTTATAGTGTGCAGAAGATTGTCTGCGCAACGAGACCTCAGGGTCCCATGTCGCAGTCATAATAACAGCAAACTAGATCTATAGTTCTCATTACGCACCAACGGGAGACATTAGCATAACTTGTAAACGCAGTGCTAAATTAACGTGTTAAGTTACCTACAGCATTTGAAAATACCTGACTTTACTAGATTTGACAGTCAATGTCTTTATTTTTAACTCAATAGGCATAAGTTAGTGAAATAATCCCAGGGTTGGCTGTAAACATTTATTGCAGACACTCATTTAATTAAATATTAACTTGTCTATTTAACCCTAGGCGTGGCCAACCCTCTAATTTAGATGGTATTCCCCATTGCCTACAGGCAATGCCGTATCCCAACCATCTAATTTTGCCGTTGGCAGCACTGTTCCTAGCATAACACCTGGCAGATACGAAATAATTCGTCATATGTTTAGGTTACTTTTTCGCTATTGCAATATTGGTTTATTCCTTTGTACGCATTAGGTAATTTTTATCCGTGAATTATTTATAAATTAGGTATTATTTCAGAGTTGTAGTGTTAGTGAAGTGTTTGTGTGTACAGTAAACTCTTGATAATCCGACAAATATGGGACCGGGCCCTTGTCGGATTATCAAATATTATGGATTACCGAGAGTACCCTTAACCCTAGCAGTGGCCTAATGTTGAAGTGGGAAATGGCCAAGCAGATTTTGCGATTTTGCAGACCTTTTTTTGAAAATTCGTATAAATTCAACCGTACAGGTAAACCTAGCCAACCTCATATTCATTTTTACCGGAAAGAACAGGGGAATCTAGAAATACTAAAATAATAAAGATTCAGGAAAGTAATTTTTCAGTAAAGTGAAAAAAATAAAAAAAATTGAAATTTTTTTTTATAAATTTCAAAAGCAGCCTCGGTGAAATTTTTTCTACGGATTTTTTATGGAAAATCCATTATATACATTTTGTAGACAATCTAATTCCCTACATAGAAATATATAACATGTTGGGAAAAGAATTTTTTTTTGTAAGTATTAGGGGCATAAAATAATAATAAACGGAAAACCGCAAAAAGCGTAAAATGTACAGTGTTATATTGTGTTGTAAATAAGTCATGTAATATATGTATATACTAATATATATATATACATATTTGTAAAGCTAATGAAGTAAGGAATCCAAAAAAGTCATATAGTTGATAGTAACAAATTATTATCACTTATAAATACATGTAAATAAAAGAATGTTTCGCTATTTTTGCGTATTTTGAACACAAATTTTTCACAATATTTAGTATATAAATTTTTTACCAAATTTTTTACCCCTAATCCATTATAAATATCTTGTAGTACATTCAATTCCCTACATATAAATATATAACATATTGGGGGAAAAATTTTTTTTGTAAGTATTAGGGCCATAATATTATAATAAACGGAAAACCGCAAAAAGCGTGAACTGTACAGTGTTATATTGTGTTGTAAATAAGTCATGTAATATATGTATATACTAATATTTATATATACATATTTGTAAAGCTAATGAAGTAAGGAATCCAAAGAAGTCATACAGTTGATAGTAAAAAATTAGTATCAGTTATAAATACATGTAAATAAAAGAATGTTTCGCTATTTTTACGTTTTTTGTAAACAAATATTTCACAATATTTAGTATATAACTCTTTTACCAAATTTTTTACCCCAAAACCATTATAAACATGTTGTAGTACATTCAATTCCCTAATTATAAATGTATAATACCTAGGGTAAATTATTATTTGTATATGTGTTATGTAGCAACAAACAAATAGTCGCGGACTTGGCAAATTTGTGAAAAGTAGTATTTTTCAATGAGATCTTTGTAATTTGTATAAACATAAATATTGTCATATTATATCTATTTATTATTACTACAGGTATTTATAAACAATCAAATATATATATATTTACATATACATAGGTTAGTGGCGTGTTATGTACGAGATAACGTGCGGTCAATAGGCCTATATAGGGGTTTACGAAATAATTGTTCTAAATTATATTAGGCCTACCCAATAATGAAAAAGAGTCAACATTACAATTATAAAAATTTATTATAAATATAAAAATCAAACATTTACTATACATAAAAACACATAAAACAAACATAAAACTCACCCTCCCCCTGAAGTCCTCATGTCAATGACTAGTTGTGGTACACATTATATAACACAAATTTCTCACACTTCAGTAATATTTATGCATAATATAATGCATAAAGATTACTGTTATATACACACAAACACTTCACTAACACTAAAACTCCGAAATAATACCTAATTCATAAACGATTCGCGGATAAAAATCACCTAATGCATAGACAAGCATTTACCAATACCGCAATGGCGAACAACAGATCAAAACAAATGACGAATTGTTGAATATCTGACAGCTGTTATGCTAGGAGCAGTGCTGCCATCGGCAAAACTAAATTACTCTACATTTCTTCCTCTTCAAAATAACATATTATATGAGTAGTAACTATAACATACAATGCATATAAACGCGAATTTAGAATTCAACCAATTTGGTCGAATTGGCCATAATACAAAAAAAACGAAAACACCTGTTTTCAGAAAATCATATAACCTGCCCAATCAATATTTAATTCTAAAAATTAATACCAAAAAAAAGCGCAACTCTTCAGCTGTGCATTGGTACCAACCGCATCTTCCTGCGAGAAAAATTACCCGATCTGGGTAATTTCAAAAGTATCGTGTTTTGCCATTGTCAGAGCGTCGGCTGCAGCAATTGCGTTGTACCAAAACTTCATTCAATTTCTAATCGTCGTAACATTGTTATACAGCTGCTACACGATTCATTTATGTAATAAAATGAAAGTTCAGAATGTGATCTTTCGAATGATATATATATTGATGACTTTTGAGTTTATTATTATTGGTTTATTAACGTTACAAAATTTTCTGTAGAATTCGACCAATTTGGTCGATGGCCACAACAGGCGACATAAAAATTCGACCAAATTGGTCGAATGGCCACTGCTAGGGTTAAAACAGCTATAAATTACACTACAATGCAATTACAGTAGACTCCCGATTATCCGCGGTAATGGGTGGCTGAGCGATCGTGTATAATCGAAATCGCAGATAAACCAAACCTAACCTAAAACACACTTGAAATAGTTAAAAACGACTGTGAGAGCAAAATAATAACCTTTAAGCTACTGAATGTTAGGTTTAATAATGTGAAATACTTCAAATACAAGATTACTGTACGTATCTTTTAATAAACACACAATTATTTCACAAACAATATTTTCACATCGGTAAAATAACAGTCCAATACGTGAGACAAGTGCACTATATTACAGGCCTAATGTCGAAGTTGTCGTGTTTATTGGCTTCGAGGAAAATAAACAATGAGATCGCACAACGAGGTGTCATGTTTCCCTTCCAAGAAGTCCAATTGTCCCTCTGCATAATGATAATGGCGGGCAGTTGCGTACGATATGGCGGTCTGGAGGGATGGCGGGAGATGACTAATGTTTTGGCGGGCGGGCGGGCGGGCGGGCGGGCTTCCGCTTGACCGCTAGTAACCCCTTTCTCTCGCCCAAGGCCAAGTGCGTCGCGCGCGGTAGCTATAATTTGCAGGCGCGAGGATAGACGTTTACGCACTAAACTTCGCTTGCCGCAGTTGCGTTTTTTTAGCACACAAGCTTTAGACTTTTTAGCACACAAGCTTACAGTAAAAATTTAAAATTAACCTTTAAATCACTCGTCTGTAGTAGCGACGTAACTAAACAGTAAACAATGCACAGACAATGAACAGAAATCTTTCACGTTTTGACAGGATTCCCCCACTCTTTCGTGACAATAGCTCTCTGCGGCGCTGTCGGATTACCGAACGTGTCGGACTAACAAATGTCGGACTATCGCGATTGCACTGTATATAATATTAATTGTAATGCATTATATTATTATGCATAAATATTACTGAAGTGTGACAAATAGTGTTTATAAATTGTTGTGTTTACTCCTACTTAGGCCTAGTGAAATTTGCCAAGTTCGCGACTATTTTTTTTAGTGCTAAATAAGTTTAACACATATAAGTAAAAACAATAATTTACTCTAGGTGTTATTTATTTTTATATAGGTAATTGAATGTACTACATGTTTATATTGGTTTGAGGGTAAAACTTTGGTAAAAAAATTGATATATTAAATATTGTAGAATGTTTTTCCAAATACGCAAAAAAAAGCAAAAGATTCTGTTAAATCTATGTACATTTATTTATAAGAGATAATAATTTGTTACTATCAAAATTAGGAATTTTTTGGATTCCTTACTTCATTAGCTTTACAAATATGTATGTATCATTATAGTATATACATATATTACATACCGGTAACCTTTTTACTACACAAACTAACACTGTACAGTTTACACTTTTTTCATTTCTCCATATGTTATTTTATTACGCCCCTAAAACTTACAAAAAATTCTCTCCCCAAAACATATTATATATTTCTATACCGGTATAGGGAATTCGATTGTCTACACAATTTAGCCTATATATGAATTTTCTATAAAAATCTGTAAAAAAAATTCCACCAAGGCTGCTTTTAAAATTTCAAAAAAATGATTTTTATTCTTTTTACTTTACCAAAAACATTACCTTTCAAGATTTTTATTATTTTACTGTTCTTTCCGATCAAAATGAATATAAGGTTGGCTAGGTTTACTTTTACAGTTGAATTTATACGAATTTCCAAAAAAAGGTCTGCAAATTCGCCAAATCTGCTTGGCCATTCCACACTTACACCATGGGCCACTGCTAGGGTTAAAGATTCAAAATAGCTTAGTTAAAGTGTGTCAGATAAACTTAGTCAGTGACTAACTTGGTATCAGAATATTTTATAGTTTAGAGATCCGATTAGTGACATACGAAATCCAATGTATTGTTGAAATAGTCAATGGTCGGTGGACGCTATTGTGCTGTTTTTAATGTCAGCACAACAAGTATTGACTCTATTAATATGGTACCATATCAAAGGTCTATGATAAATTAGATTCATTAATTTAACTGATCTTTTATCGTGAGTGGACCACAGTTGACTTGGATAAAAAATTCCAACACCAGAGTTGTAATTAAAAATAAGTTACACTAACTTACAAACGCTTTTAAGGGAAAGCTGTACAAATCCCTCAAACTTAAATCAAAGGAGAACAAACTTCCAACCTACCTCTGTTGTTGTAGGCTATAGGCCCAGGACCTAACTGTCTTGTGGGGCTCGCGATTGCTAGTCTAACTGTCTATTTAATCTAGGGCATTATTTTACTTAAGTTATTTTATTCAAGGGCAACTAGTAAAGAAACTTAAGTTAGCCTAATTTAAATAGGCGACCCTGTGTTAAAAAAATTAGAATTGATTTTTCAACCATAATTGTCCTACATTTATCTAGAAACGAAGAAAATGTAAACCTTTACTATAATAGCTTAGGCCAAGGCCTAAGTTTCACCAAGGCAGAAAACACAAAATGAAGAATACATCAAAACATTTGTTTATAGGTGGTATAAACTTAATTTCTTTGGACGGAATGTTTGTTTTGAGAAGCTAAAGCTTACCCGGATGCACCTCGCAGTTAATAGCTCCTGAAATCAACCTATTTTGCCCGTTTAACAGATAAAATTGTGTATAATAAACAATACTACAAAACTACTTAGAAAGAAGAAATTAGAAAAACTGCGTCTCTTTGTTTTCTACTACAGCTGATGTACAAAGTGACATCATAGATTGATTTAAGTTACACCAAATAGTTCCATTACCAACTGACATATAAATAACACTGTAATAAATTAATTTTAAATATAATCCCCAAACGTAAAAAAATAGATATATTAGTATCCAATAAAGAAAAATAAAAAATTTAATTTTCAAAATTCCTAAGTTTAAGATTCAGTTAACCTAAGTATTCATCCGCCAATATTTGTTTGTAATGATCAGGATGACTGCATAACGGCTGAGCGTTTCAAACCTGCTGTATGAATACTATAAACATTGGTATACAGGTTTTTTTATATAAAACCTTTAATTTGAAGCTGAAGAATGGAATATTAAGCAACACACTGTTACTCACGTAACTATTTTGATCCAGGTCCAGTTTCTATGAATTATTATGGAGAATATAATAATAATTCTTCAGAATGCAACTTCAATCCCTTCTAAACTCTAAGCACAAGCAAAAATTTGGGCGCTAACTATCGTAATTCAAATTTGAAATACTGTCTGAAACTTTAAATAAATGTTTAAATGTCTTGATTTTTCTTAATAAGTTACTGAACGTTAAAAACATTTAAATACAACTACTGAATACAACCGGAACAAAAACGAACGCACTTGACAGTTGACTAAGATTAAAAGACAAAAGAAAGGAAAGAAACGAAGAGACGAAATATCAAATTTGATAAGCAGTTGTGCCAACAACGATTCAAAATTCAAAACTTAGGGTTGGTATAATACCAACCCTTGGTATTTGAGTTGATTATGTTTCTGGCTTCTGGCTACACTGGCTGAGGAGCTATGAAAAATCAATGGAGATATCAAGGTCCATGTCTAAGTCCATACATACTTCGTAAAGGTTTGCTCAGTCTATTTATTTAAGGTTTAACCGGTATAGACTTCGTAAAAACAGCTGTAAGGTCACGTGATCACCAATCCAATCTGCAGTGTTGCTGAAAACACGATATTTATTGTACGAGTACCATATTTTCATCATCATTGTAATTAAAATAAACATTGTTTAACTAATTACATAATTTTATCAGCTGATATTTTGTGAAACTAATTATTGTTTTATTTGTATTATTATATTAATGGATTATGGGTTTAAACTTTCTTTCTGTATGTCCAGTGACAATTTAAAAATAGCTGTACCATTATTATCCCCTGTAAAGTTGGCAACACTTATACTATGTTGTTGATTTATGAATCAGCTGGACGCCCTCGTAAGACATCTTTCCTGCGAACATTACTCTTATGCAAATGATAATACTTGGGCTGGGCTGAAAGCTATACAAACCTTGTATGTAAACTCCTAGGCTCAATTTGTGGTGTGGGCCACCTTACCACCCACTGCCCAGGTCAACGACTTTTTAGTACAGTATTATAAGTGGTTCTTGTGTGGTTTGGGCCCCGAGACGCGCGCCTATATGTTCTTAAATCCAGCCCTGAAAACCACAAAAACTTATATACGCTGAATAAGTAATAGTCAAACTATTAAAGTGACACATAACTTGAAAAATGTCAAGTTTGAAGCCCATTTATGTGCCTATTTAAAATTTATTCAAGTCCTAAGCTTACTTCTAGTCTTATTGTAGTTAGTCAGTCTATGCTTATAGACATTTTGATTTTGGGCAGCTCATGCATCCTTATCCATCTAACTTTACTTACCTATACTGGATGGATTATATCATTGCAGTGAATATTGAAAGATGATAGATTAAAATGTTATGCCATTGATTATTTTAACACACTAAATTAATATATGGCTTCTCCCCCATGAAAATGTTTTTATCAGACTTGAGTTTGAATAACTTTGATCAAGTATTTGAACATGCCTGATGAAGTTTGTTCGGGCCCGATCAAACTTGATCAACTGTCTTGATCAGGCATGACCAAATTTCATCAAGCCTGATCAAGTTTGTTCAGGCCCGATCAAACTTGATCAGACATGACCACATTTTATCAGGCCTGATCAAGTTTGTTCAGGCCCGATCAAACTTGATCAACTACCTTGATCAGTTATTATCAAATTTTATCAGGCCTGATCAAGTCTGGTCGGACTTAATCAAGTGTCTTGGATTAGGCCTGATATCAGACTAGGTCAAATGACTTGACCAGGCCTGACAAACTTTTAGAACATGATTAGGAACGTTATCCTGTCCCTATTAAATCAACAACAATCAGTTTTGAAACCCATTTCAGAGGGGCATATATATATGTTATACATACCTACACACCATATTCCTGTGCTGCATCAACATAGGCTGCATGATTTGTGAGTCAATATATAAGACAATAATATAACTAAGACAAGAAAAGTGTCTTTTGTTCAACATAAGCTACTTTAATACTGGCGGGATCCTGCACTACCTGCTAGTAGTACGGCATTTCCTGTCAATGAGTACACTGAGTTAGACGGATGATTTTATATTAACGTGCAGCTGAAAAAATAAAAACTATAGGGAATTATTTTGCCATAAGTTGATGAACAATTTAACGTTCATAATTAAAGTCAAAATCTAGTGTTATTAACTTAAAATCGTGGTCCCATACAGTTTCTGTTTTTCATAATCACTTCTCTTCTGCATACGTCAATTTGCGCTTGTGGTGTAGTGGATAAGACAACGGTCTGCCACGCTGAAATCCCTAGGTTCGAATCCCGACCGCACAGTTGGTTTTTTCTCATGATTTTTTAAAATTTTTTGTATCATATTTTGAATGCATATTTAATATGTTTCAATAATCGAATATATTATATTTTGTGATTTTAATTTTTTGTATAAATCAAACCTGATTAATTGCCTGAACAAATTTGATCAGAATTGTTCAAACATGTCAGGTCTGATAAAGTCCCTGATCAAATTTGATCTAGAAAGGTCCCATAATCCATATAAATCTGATCAAGTTTGATCAAGCCTTGTTCAGGATCTGATATTTTTTTATCAAATCTGACATAGTTTTTTCATGTGGGTTAAACAATAGACACGTACAATTAAGTGTTGCTCCTGGAGATAGCAGGTGAGTTGGCGATGCATTTAGAGATTCCACAGATCAGAAATCTGATGCCTGGAACAGTGTTGGGTCTTGCTCGGAGGGCTGAGTTTTCCAGCTGTGAATTGCTAGAATACAGCACTATTGCTATATTTTTCTGAATCCAACAAAGGGGAGGCCATCTACTTCTTGTTCTGCAATCCGTTATTGAAATACTAATAAGTCAAATAAATTTACTAGGTATTCACTGTGCTAATAACAAAAAAGTTCTCAACAACTTTTAAAACAGCTGCCACAGTATATAGCCGAACTTCCTGTTTATGTGCATTTGATCAAGCTACTTCTCATAATTCTCTGACCTTTTACAAGGTTACACAATGTGTTCTTCATTTTCTCCAATTGCTTTGAAACCCCCAAAGTTGTTTTTGCAGTAAAGTACAGTTCGGGACACGGTACTTGGCGCCTGGGAAAGGCGAGAAACAACTCAAATTTCTCGAAAATAAAAGCAGACAATAACAAAAATAACCGAAACCAATGTTTTAAAATTAAAACAAATTAATTTTGCTTTCTGTTGACTAAAATATACTAGAGCCAACTAGAGGCGAAAAGTCATTCCAGAGCATACGCTAACCAGCTGCCAAGCACTGTGACCCAAACTGTACCACGAACTGTATATGGTGTATTTGTAAATGGACAAAAAGGGCAAGACACTTACTTCTTGTTCTGTGATCGTCATTCAAATACTATTATAAGGCTCACCAATCGTCAGATATTTTTGATTAAATTATTTGGTATGCCAGTTTAATTGTTATTGTTGTAGTTATTTATATGCTAATGTTATTAAGTAATTTATTCAACATTTCTAAAAAAATTAATTATAATTCATCACCATATAATAATAATTATCATTATATCAATCTCCATTTGTACGCAGGTTAAGTGAGTGAAAGAGCCATGTGGCCCTAGCTTTGCCTGTTGAAATTTTTCATTTAATTTAATTATAATTACAAAAAACAGTTTTATTCATTGAATTATTTTATTGATTTTATTTCATTGAAATTCCATGTTTTATTTAGATATTTTAAAGAATTCAATTGGTATTTATTTAAATGTTATCACCTAATGAAAAGATTCTCTTTATTTTAAGTTACTTTAGTGCAAATGATCACAGACAAAAAAAGGTGTGATTAATATACAAAAAATTACCACGTTAATTCTTGTCACACACTTTGTTAGTAAATATTTTAATTTATTTTTAAAATCTAAACTATCAAATTTTTAAATTCCTTGAACTTGATTTTGAACTGAGATTTTCATCTGAAAACTGCTTAAAATCTAAATTATTAAAAATACTAACAACTTTTAATAATTAAAATGTATGTTTTCTTTGTGCTTTAAATATTTAAAAAAATTACACTACCTTCATTAATTCTGTGTGGCAATTAATTGTAAAAGGCTTAAAATATTTTATCAACCAGTTTATTTAGCTTTTACTGAAGTTGTTTGTTTTTCATTCATTACCTCTATAAAGAAGACAATACTAAAATAAATTAATTCCTTGTACTATCATTCAGCATAATGTGGTTGTGCATAAAACTGCCATTACCACTAAACAGCGAGTTCAATACATAACTATATCACTATTTAAGACGCCGCCCTTACAATTTTAAAACAACAAATATGTGCTAAAATCACTATGGGGTAAGAAAATCAAAATCAACTAAGTTTGTCTTTGACTTTTTAAGATTGTATCAATTCAATAAAGAATTGGCTGTTTTACATGTTTAACACATTCATCACTATATGCCGAGGACCCTATAACCCATGGAGAAATTCCTGCTTATTTTTACAGAAATTTGCAATATAAATATAAATATTTTAAATAATGGGGACGAGAGCTATTTCGAGCTACTACAGCCCACTCTTCCAGGAGTATTTCATATTTTTCAAAAGAAAAAGAATCGTAAAAGCGACTCTGCTTATAAAATCAGACAGCAAAGGTAAGATTTATTTTTCACTCATGAGTATTCATATAATAAGATCAGGATTTTATAACATTAAAGTCTACTTACACAAGATAGCCTCTATATCAAATTTCAACAAAGGACAAACAAATCAATTCGTGAACCAGTCTGTAATATGAGCATGTGTGTCAGTGCGGAATGTTATCTGTTGGTTGGATCTGGTTACAACTCGCCTGGTTCAATGACAACATGACAACCAACCAAGTCCTCAAGGTCATTAAATATTGTGAATACTGTGAAACTGTAAAAAACAAATACATGGTATCAGCAAATTGATTCATACATTCTCTATTTCATCCTACTAATATAATATTATAAATGTGAAAGTTTGGATGTATGATGTATATATGGATATTTGGAGTTCCATCACGCAAAAACTACTACCGATTAAGCTATAATTTTCCATAAACATAGCTTACATATCAACTTAACAAATTGACCTGATAATGTCCACATCCAACATTAGGGCTCCACCCCACGGGTCCTGTAAGATCCAATGCAAATCTTATGGGAGGATACCATTTATAAAATTACCAGCTGAAGTTAAAATGTTTGTCAGTTACTTCAAAGGAAGTCATGGGAAAAACATAAACAACGATTTTATAGTGTTGGTCAGGTTAATATTTCAAATGTGTTTACATTTTTTTTCGAGCGACGCTGCGGGTAACGGCTGGTACATCAATAAATTCCTTTATACTTAAATTATTTGTAGAATTTAAAGTACGATGTAGCCAATTTAATTTAGAAACCTCCTAGTATATTTTTTTAGAAATTTCACCCAAATCTCTTTTTGAGAGGAATTACAGAATCATTAATAATTTGATACACATAGTAGTTTTAAGGGGGAACCCCCCTCTGATCCATGGGTAACATGGCAAGGTATTTTAAATATCCTCTGTCGGCTGCAGTGCCGGTGCAAGAAGTTTTGGTGCCCTAGGCAAAACTATTGTGTGGCCCCCCTCCACAAGAATCATGCACTACAAAATAATCTGTTTTAATTAGCACAGAAATTTTTGTTGGAATTTGTATATTTACAATTTTGTATACGACCCATTTTGTACGTGTACATATTTTTGGATATCTGGCTGTCCGCACTGTAACTTTGGACGGAACCTTTCGATTTCGGTTAATTATTGTATGAACGTATGGGACAGTATTTACTGTCGTGAGTTTGAAAACAAGAGGGATTGGATGATGGGAGGAGGGTTTTAAATATATTTAAAATATAGTTTTTAGATATTTCATGTTACAATAAAAAAACTAATTTTGGTTTTTACTGTTTTGTAGACCATCAAAACAAACAATAACTTATTCGATATATTTGAATTAGATATTTAAATAAAAATGGCATAAAAAAGTTGCAGTCAGCGGTAAAAGTAAACCAAAGTTGAATAAGTGGTTGAATTTGA
The DNA here is from genome assembly GCA_963675035.1 of Allygus modestus. Taxonomy (NCBI): domain Eukaryota; kingdom Metazoa; phylum Arthropoda; class Insecta; order Hemiptera; family Cicadellidae; genus Allygus; species Allygus modestus. The sequence goes on from OY776116.1 coordinate 16,342,641, forward strand.
AAGTAACCCTGCAATGAAAAATTGTAAGCCTCGCTTTTAAGTGTGTTAATAAATAAAATAAATTTGTCATCGTATTTCCTGTGTTACGAATATTCAAAGTAAAACTGTTTAAATTCCAATCATATTGTTGACATACATTTACAAATCAGACCCCCCCCTTGGACAATCACAATAACTTCCAAACGTTAATTGCTCTGATTTAAAATATCAAAACAACTTATTTATTGTTCAGACATCAGAAAATATCTCCTGAATAGTCTATATGCAGCCATGATGGGGTGCCCGACGGCGCAACGCCGGGCCGGGGCCTACGGTAGCATGGCCGAGCGCACAAAATCTTGATGCGTTTAACCTATTTAACTAAGTTCTCCTACAAAATGTTGAACATAAACCTATACTTATGCATAAGAATATATTCTGTAAGAAACATTCTGACACCTTACATAGAAGTTTTAAATATTGTTACGTTTAAATAAGGTATAGCACAACAAATAAAACACCCCCCTGAAAGTTTGTTAATCGTCCTAAACTAGTAAAAAATGTAGGGAGTTTATCACAAACGTGCACTCTCGATCATTGTTATAGAGAATATATTAAGGAATGCAAAAATTACCAAGTTGAAGTCCTTACCAACAGTGAATACGGCGCCCGGGCCGTCGTTGCCTAGGCGCCAGGCGCCAGGCGCCCCTAGGCGGTCTCCTAGTTCACCTATACCTATATGGTAGCGCCGGCCCTGATTGGTTGTTCTCTATTGATGTTAGTTTAACATATTTTTCCTACAGTTACCTAACAATGTACATGTTCTCTCACTGATTTGAGAAAGCAAAGTGGCCGATTCGCTCATCAGTGAGACAATGTTAACATTGTCTCACCCTAATTACTTTGTCTCACTCTAGATTTGCAACGTGAAGGCACGAAATAGTGAGCGCGTAACATGCAGACAAGGTCGTATGCGCGCGAAATACGTTGGCAGCACTGGCTGTAAATCAGCTGGTCAGCTGTTGTACTGTTGTATTTGTCACAACACTTCCGGTCACGGCAGAAGCCACCATTTCATTGATTTGCCATTTGTAAACATTGAAGGTGGTTTTGCTGTCGCAAAATGGACGTTAATGACGATTTTAGTAATAATAGTTCACCAGAAGAATTAAAAAATGTGGCGAGGAATGTGTCTCTAAATCTTCTTCCAGAGAAATCAAAACATAAATATGAAAAAAGGAAAAATATGTTACGTTTCTTTACCAATTTATTTGTTTTATGGTAACTGTAGGAAAAATATAATGTGCAACTCGAGTGCAAAGTGCAATTGCCTCACTCGAGAAACCATTCCTCACTCGCCTACGGCTCGTGAGTAAGGATTTCTCTCGAGTGAGGCAATTGCTCACTTTGCTCACTAGTTACACAAATAACTATACCAAGTAGTAATTAATCAGTAAATTAGAGAAATTAAAATTCATTGATTTTCCATAAGAAAAACATTGGACAACACACTATGGTATGTTTACCGCTAATTGAAAATTTCATTTTATCTTTAACAACTATTAGCTGTGGGATAATTGTTCAAGAGGTACTAAATTATTTAGTTTTTTAAACTCCTTTTAATGTTTTTTAAATCAAAATAGTTAACATTTATGCCCTATAATTTCAGACTTAAAAGTCCCCAGAAATGCCAGTGGTAATTTTGTTAGGGTAAAACACTATAATCTACAAAATTGTAATAAAAATAATTAAGAGAAGTTTATATTGTTTATGGTTTTTTCGGTTTGGGAGGATAATTGCTCTAAAAAATAAAAAATTGAAACCCATGAAAAATACATGGAGCAAACACATGTTAAGCAAAAAATATGAAAGTACCTTCATAACCAAATGTTATAAATATCAGGCCATTGGTAAGGTTTCTAGGTTACACATCCATACAGACACACCATTACACAGACAATTTCTTGGGTTGGGAGAGCTCAAGAACTAACCCACACCTTAAATTTGTAAAAAATTGGATGAGAACAATGTTTCCATATAGACTCTGACACTGAAATTAGGTTTACTAGGTGTAATGTAATAAACTACCATTACGTGTAATAACACAACTTTATTTTATAAAATTAGAAAAAGTAAATAAACTACAAAATAAAAAAGTTTTCTTTGGAGCACTAATATGAATACAAGTTTAGAGATTAAAATACTACAAGTCTAATCTTTGGTTTCCTAAACTATTTTCTGTCTAATATCAATGTGTGACTGAAGGAAACTGATATTCCTCTGCTCCCCCCATCCCTCCCACAGCCACCGCTCTAGCTGGTTAGTACACATTTCTGGTCAGTTGATAATTTGTTAATTTTTACAATTTTTAACAGTTAATTATTTGTAAAGTTGAGTACTCGAGTTTTCGAGTACCTGTCGAGTATTTTCTAATACTCGAAGGTCGAGCGAGTATTAGAGACTACTCGAAAATTCGAGTCGAGTAGTTGACTACTCCCGCCGTTTACCTCAAATAGTTGAAAATGCGTAGTTACTCCTGCCGTTTACCTACATTTACGCCGCTAACCAATGTTTAACAAAATAAGTGACTGAAATAATGAAAACTAAGCTTAAAATCTATGTTTAGCTCATGTGAAAGGTGGGTTATTTATGGATACCTGTGAGTTAAGATAAGTAAGAGAGAATCGCTTTCTTGTTAAAATGTTCTGGTTTTGATAAACTAACCCAAAATCTTTGTATGAATATATATTTGTAATACTTGTCTTTTGTTTGTTATGGTTGTTGAAAACAGTATAGCCTATATATATTTTTGTTTTCTTCATTTAAATCATTAATAATTCATGGTAAAATAAAGATTAAAATAAAATAAATAATAACATTAATTATTCAATAAAATGTTATGTTTATAATTAAAGTTTAATATGTAAAAACCAATGTTTTCAATGAAAAAAAAATTTTTTTTTAATTTTTAAAGAACTACTCGACTCGATACTCGAGTAGTTTGGTTCAATACTCGACTAAAAAAAACACTACTCGCCCACCCCTAGTTCCCATCTCATTGGAAAAGCTGGATGCTCGCCAAGATGGACAGTATAATACACACAGAGTTTAGAGCAAAATGAAGGAATTGGGGGAAGTTAATACTTTGAGAAGATGACTTGGTGGCCAGTCATCAACGTGGTGAGGGGTGAAGTTACCCCCTCAACAATCCTTCGTTATTTACGCCATTGGACGAATGATTTGATTTGTTGATCGTTAAACACCATTTGATAGTTTCTTGGTTGTATCTCTCAATAAACAGTGTATGAACAATGGTGGAGGTAACTTCCCCCTCAACCTTTTGTTTACTAGCAATCAAGTTATCTCCTTACAGTACCCCAGAAGAAATTGTATCTTCACAATAACATTAGTTAGACAGGTAAAACATGACTAGCCATAAAAAATACAAACTAAGAACATTACATAGTTTAAATGTGAGATCACACGTTACAATCATAAGACACTCTAACTTGAGTTTCACTTGACAAAATGAAAACTAGTACGAGGAATGTACTAAATTGAACACAAAACAAAAAATTACACATCGGTTAAGAAGGCACTTTTGAACTGATGAACCTACAGATTTGGACGGAATCAAATTACATTTAAGTCTTGTTGTTAAACTAATTCGAGTATTATTTCAACAGTCCTCATTCAAACTGTCAAAAAAATCTCTGATTAATTATTAGGGGCTTAATAGTATCATCCGTACTGAAAATGTAGATAAATATGCGATTTTTGAAATGAGTCAGTGGTCAGTGGTTATTCAGGTCAAGTTGAGGTTCCCGATGGCGCTGGCTAGGGCTCCGTTGGTGATAGCTGGCCTCTGCGTATTGTTCAAGTTGTGGGCTTGGAAGTCTTTGGTGATGACACTGAATGTAACATGCACTCTCCCCTGACTGCGGACACGCGTCACTGAAACATTCACGATTACATACTTAATTACTTAGTCAATGTTTTTGTAAGTTAGCAACCTCTAATTACAGTATATTCTTGATAATCTGACCAATGGACCTTACTATTGGCGGATTAACGATGGTACCATCAAAACTAGCCTACTAGGTGAGGGAAAACTCATCTAAACACAGGTAAAAGGTTTTCTTAATCGGTTAAGGAAACAAGGAGATTGAATCACACACATTTATTAGCCTGCTTTACAAACAAAGTACGATGAAAATCAACTTAAGGTGAAGTAAAAGAAACAAAAATATAGTACTGGACTACACTTTAGAAAAATATAAACCAAGGTTTGACATGAAAATTCGCCCTGCCTTCACCCTACCGAGTTCATAGGCTCTATCTCACACTCACAGGATATATCATTGTTATGGCTTTGTCGGATTACAAAAACATGCCAGTTCAGCAAATGTTGGACTGTCGAGATTGCACTGTAATTTATTCCCTTATTTACATGGGCCTCAGACCCCTATATGGAAACAAAACAAAAACTGAGGTAAACACAAAGTTTACTTCTCACATCGGATTTGAACCGATGTTGGGACCGCTGTAAATTTCAAGTCTGACTCCGTGACTACTACGCCAACAACTCAGCAGTAAAATAAAAAGTCAACAGACTATTATCAACTAACAATTAAAAGGCGGTTCAAATGTAGTCCCCCACCTTAGATCATTAACTATGCCAACTGTCTACAAATTTATTAAACCGCTGACTCTGTATAACAACTGTGGAGTCTTGGATAACAACATTTCCCCCCGCCGGCTTATTGATTCCAGGCTATTGACTTGATCTGTACTGTACTGTTGTTCAGAGTACCAATTAAATGAATAAGTCCTGCAGTGATTTAGTTTGCTCAAGTAAAACAACAATTCTTTTAACACGTTAACATACAGATGATTGAGATTTATCTCAATCAAAAGACCCGGTCTCGGGGATCTCTATTTCTATACATTTACCTGTTTTGGAACAAACGCCTAAGAAATACTTTCTTAGATTTACAAATGAGGAAGAAAAAAATAAAATAAAATGTTACATAAGAAGAAAGACCGGCCTGTAACGCTATAGGTTGTGAGACCATCTTCTATTAATGCACTGGGGTCTACAGGCCGGTATTTCTTAAAAATGTTTATTTATTAAAAACCCTCTTGAGGAAATTAAACATAAACTATTTTACCACAGAGTCGTAGGAAGGTACTTTGATGTTGGTGGTTATAATTTAATTAGTTTTTATAGCAAAGAAAATAAAATGATTAACTGGACTCATCCACCAGTCTTTTGGTAGGGAGAGATTAAAAAGTTTTGTCATTATTATTGGTCTATTCTTTACTCCATTACCATAACTCACAAACTCCAACAAAACCTTGTGATGAATTATTTTCTTTGAGTTTCTTTTTATTGCGGTTTCATTGAGAAAAGATGGGATACACAGCTAACTCACCTGAAGAAACTGGTTCAGATGAGCACAGCAACAAAGAAAGTATTTTTACACACATATTACATAATATTTCGTCTTCATTTGAGACTTCTTCAGATGTAGAGAGAGACTGTCAGTTAAAATACTGTTTGAATATGAGGTTGTTCAGTTTTGCCAACACTAAAAACACCAACACTAATTTCTTGGAACTATATACATATAATACACACTATGCATGAAATGTTTCAGTTAGCTGTGTAAGGAAGGGTAAGTATGGAAAGGTGTTAACTGGGATCTTTTATCTAATATTCAGGTTTGGTGGGGCCCTTGAATTTGTTACAAATTGGTAAGCTAATTCCCATCTCCTGAGCATTGAGCTATTACAATGTTTTTTGGGGAAGGATTTCAAGGCTTTTGTTGTGAAACAGTCATCAAACTGGAGGCTGTGAATCTGGGCATGTTGTGCTATTGGTTTTTCTTTGTTAGTTTTTACATCATGTCGGTGTCCATTCATGCGTTTCCTGAGGGTTTCGGTGGTTAGGCCTATATATTGAGCGGGGCACTGTGTACATTCTAATTGATAAATGAGGTTTTCAGAACTTTTTATTGCGGTAACAATTACAGAATTCTGAATTGATATTAAATATCGATTGCAGAAAATGTTGACAAAAAAACAGCCATGACAGTAGTAGGTCTTATTGTTGCAATATGTTACCTTCTCTCCCCTCCCCCTGAGCCAGTATGCGGGGGTCTATGAACTCAGGGCGTCGTCCCGTCAGCCATGAGGTCACTCTCTGCAGCATCGAGCTGGACTCTGGCACGAACATAGCCAAGCTACACAGACAATCACACAACATTTAGCAACACAAACTCATAAACAGCAAACCTCAGTATATTTGGACCAATGTGACAGTTTTCTCATCCAAATAGACTAAAATCCGATAAGCCAGCATGAGGCTTAAATAGTAACTTAAAGTAAACTATCGGTCTATGGGAGCCAACATTCATTTACACAATCCACTAAACACAAAAAAGTAACTGTTTAACAACTAGTCTTATAGTTTATGCAGCTGTTACTTATGACTAATAAGTATTTATTGATAAAGACATTGCAAACCTGTACCGTAAGTCATATAATTAATTGAAGTCCCATGAAAAATTGAGGTTTTAGTATGATTGAATTGGAACAACCAGTATACCTAATATAAACGAGTTCGCACGCAGCTCGCTGACGTGAGGGAAGTGAATTTCCACATAAAAAACTATAAAATCTCAAAATCAGTTAAAAACATACATTTATTCCAAGTTTTATTCAAATCTGAAAATATAGATTTTTTGGCTGTTCTGATGCTCCTGGTTCTATTTACCTGCAATGGTGGGAATACAGTTTTGCGCATTATAAGGCTAGGAGAAGGTCCAGTCAGGCTTTAAAGTAGGCGTGAGGTTTTTGGGGATTATAAAAGTACACCAACAAATGAATAATAGGCTTTTCTAATGTAAAACCCCCATAAGACAACGTACTGTGTTTGGTCGATTCACATTTTCTATAATAACTCGGTAAATATTTATGCTAGAATAACGAGAGAGGGCTTAAAAGTTTTGTCACACTAATTCCCATCTTTTTACATGCAATAATTTCATATCCGGGGCTTTTCTGACCCTTTTTGGGTCCAAAAACTCGAAATTTGAAAGATTAATCCCCAAAAAAAGGGTTTAGAGTTTTCCGATTGTTTTGCCCAACGAACTTGTCAAACAGATTATAGAAAGGAACGTCCCTACCAAATTTGAAGCAAATCGGACAAAAAATGTGACCGCTTGAGTGCATACACATATATATATATATAAATATTAAAAAATAAAAATTCAACTGAGCACCCTTTTTAAATTCTTTTAATGAAGCTACATGTTTCGGCACTTTTAAGGCCATTTTCAAGCTAGACTTAACCTAACATAATTTATTAATTTTTGTAAAGCTGATCAAATAAAAACATCCTAAATTATTTCTAAAATATCATATGTTTTTTAATTTTGAGGAAAGGTTTTTGGTTTTTTTTTTTTTTTTTTTTCTTACAAATCCAATTTAATTAACTTTTTATATATGGCGTTGTTTGTGGCAATAAGAGTATTTAATATATTGTTTGGTTCTTTTTTGTTGTCCATATATATAAGGTATTCTTCTTTTGAATCCATTAACCCTAGGAGTGGCGCCATGTTAACGCGTAGTGTGGCGAGCTAAATTTGGCGATTTTGCAGACCTTTTTTTAAAAATCCATATAAATTCAACCGTTAGAGTAAACAAGTTAACTTTATATTCATTTTGTTCAGAAAGAACAGGAGATTCTAGAGATATTAAAATAATAAAGATCTAGACATTTTTTTTTTCCGGTAAAGTGAAAAGAATAAGAAAATTTTGATATTTTTTTTTGAAATTTCAAAAGCAGCCAGGGTAAAATTTTTTCCACAGATTTTTTATGGAAAATTCATTATATACATTTTGTAGACAATCTAATTCCCTACATAGAAATATATAACATGTTGGGGAAAGAATTTTTTTTATAAGTTTTTTGGGGCATAATGTAATAATAAACGGAAACCCGAAAAATGCGTAAACTGTAGAGTGTTAGTTTGTGATGTAAATAAGTAATGTAATATATATGTATACTAATAATGATATATATATATATATTTGTATAGCTAATGAAGTAAGGAATCCAAAAAAGTCATAGGTTTATGGTAAAAAATTATTGTCACTTATAAATACATGTAAATAAAATAATGTTTTGGAATTTTTGCGTATTTGGAAAAAAAAAATTTCACAGTTTTTAGTATATAAATTTTTTACCAAATATTTTACCCCCAAACCAATATAACCATGCTGTAGTACATTCAATTACCTACATAAAAATGTATAACACTTAGGGTAAATTATTGTTTTTATATGTGTTATGTAGCACTAAACAGTCGCGGATTTGGCAAATTTCACTAGGCCTATGTAGGAGTAAACACAACACTTTATAAACACTATTTGTCAAACTTCAGTAATATTTATGCATAATATAATGCATAAAGATTTCTGTTATATACACACAAACACTTCACTAACACTAAAACTCCGAAATACTAAATTATTTAGTAATAACTCATGGATAGAAATATCACAACGCACATAAAACGAAACTCAAAATGGCTGATACAAGCTGTTGACAGAACAAATATAACACAATGGAACGTTTACTCTATCGAGTGCGGCTACATTCAGTGCTGCCATCGCGCAACACCAAATTATTCGCCATTCTTTCTTCTTTCAAATAAGATATTATATGTCATGCAAATATAACATTACACTGGATATATATTCGATTTTGCAATCCGCCGGTTTACGGCGGTTCAGCATTTTACAGAAGAACAAAAATCATCTGTGTTTATAAAATCATATTATCTGTCAAATCAATATATCGATCTAAAACTCCATACCAAAATGAAATATAACTCCTTGGCTGTGCATTGGTACTACCCGCAACATCGTGCGACGAAAATTACCCGAGGTGGGTAATTTCAAAAAAGTCATGTTTTGACATTTCCCAAGTGTCGGCTGCAAGTATCGTGTCGCGCCTAAAATTCATTTGATTTCTAATCGCGGTGACATTGTTATATACCTGCTACAGGGTTTGTTTATGTAATAAAATGAAAGTTCAGAATATTATCTTTCGCATGATATATATATTATTCACTTTTGAGTTGATTAATAGAGGTTTATTTACGTTGCAAAATTTTCGGTCAAAATCCGCCGGAAACCGGCGGTCAGCACAGTAGGCGACACAAAAATCCGCCGGAAACCGGCGGATCAGCACTCCTAGGGTTAAGTGACCTTTATCCATTATCTCTAAAACTTGCATATTTTCAGTCATGTTTTTGTAATTATGACCTGTACATAGTAAATATATATATATACAATTTTGAACGACCCCCCAAAACGTGTTCAGGGGGTCACGTTAGGAACTTCTATGGTGGTCCCGGGCTTAAGTTTCACCGTGTGGGTCATGCTAATAGTTCACTTTCCATAGGAAATTCACTAATTACATAGGCCTAGGCTATTAAAGTCATATACTCCCTGTTAAATACTTAAAGTGATTATCTTGGTGAGAAACCTTGGGGACAATATTATTTTTATTAAAATGTTCCTTAATAGAGGCAATAGAGCGGCCTGTTTACTAAGGGAAAACTCTAACTAACTGGTGAGTTTTGTTGAAATTAACAACTGTGATTATTATTTCCACATATAACCACAAGCTGGTTTGATAAACAAAAAGTTTTCGTGAACATAATTTTAGAGAACCACCCTTAACATTTTAAGCCGGCATGAAACTAAGAAAATTGTAGAATTGAGAATTGTGTAATTGATGGTTTAAAAATGTATTCAGACTTCTGTTATTATTGGATTAAGTAATGAGTAAACGATGTTTAAAACCTCTATCACAAAATCTTAAATGCCTGTTATAATAGCCTAAAAAAACTCTCATAAAAGTTCAGAAATATGTAGCTGGAGAAAATATATTTTGCCAGGTGATCTACCCTATTATAATAACTTTTCACCTTTTATTGTATTGCCCTGCTGCGATGGGCAGATGGCAGATGCCGTAGCCACGAGGCACATCGTTGCCAAACACATCTGGACCGTACGCACTGAGGATCAGTTGAGGCCCTAAAAGTAAAAAGTTAATTGTTAGATTTTAAGGCTCAAGACGGCAAGGCACGTCTCCTTTTGGGATTTTATACAACCAACAGAAGGAAGGATCTATAGGGGGTAGGATAGGGACTGTAATCCACCTCAAGAGAGAGAGAGAGAGAGAATCAACCTATCCTGCACCTGGGGTCAAATTTGATCAACCCCAGGTACCCAGGCTTTGCTCTCTAAGCCGATGACTTCTTGGGCTCACCAGGCAAGAATCGTCTTTCCCAAGGAGCCCTCCAACCCACCTGGCTTCTAGAAACTATCGGGGAGTCCTTCCCACAGGGCAGTTCATCCTCTAGCCCGAAGACTTCAACCGTTTGTCGGGTACAAGCCCTTCCTCCCAGGCACCCCCAGGAGGCAGAGCGTAGAACGGATAAGGAAGGTCTACTACGCCCTCTAAGGACTCAGACTTGACTGAATATCCAGGCTCAGCCGAGGTCATATATTTTAAGAAACCAGCCCACAGAGAAACAAACAGGTACTATGGTGAAAGGGAGAGGTAAAAGCATAGTGGAGAGTGGTCATAATGGAGAGGTAAAAGAACTTTCCAAAACGGTGACAACTTATTTTTCTTGAAGTGTAGTGGGACAATAGAATGAATCTTAAACATCTTATTGACCAATACATAAAATGAGTTTTAAGAAAACAGTAGGTAACTTACAATACAAAAATATCAATTTTTTTAGGTTTATTTCCCTTAACACATTGGGTGCGGCTGTATAATTTAAATAAATATCCACCCAAAATCTGAAATTTTTTATTTAATAAAAACTTACATTTTGATGGTAGAAATACATAATAACAGTAATAAATGTGATCACAACAGCATTTACCTTGAAATGATGGCTTCAAAGTTAGGTATCCATATGGTACACATCACCACCAGGCAGTGATGCCGGCCGGGGTATCCATATGGTAACCATCGCCACCAGGCAGTGATGCCGGCCGGGGTATCCATATGGTAACCATCGCCACCAGGCAGTGATGCCGGCCGGGGTATCCATATGGTAACCATCGCCACCAGGCAGTGATGCCGGCCGGGGTATCCATATGGTAACCATCACCACCAGGCAGTGATGCCGGCCGGGGTATCCATATGGTAACCATCGCCACCAGGCAGTGATGCCGGCCGGGGTATCCATATGGTAACCATCGCCACCAGGCAGTGATGCCGGCCGGGGTATCCATATGGTAACCATCACCACCAGGCAGTGATGCCGGCCGGGGTATCCATATGGTAACCATCGCCACCAGGCAGTGATGCCGGCCGCGCACACTGTTTCGGGTCGACGAACTGCCATTTTATTTCTACATACATCTACATACATTCTCTGATTGTCCCACAAAAATTTACTAGTCTACATTGAAAAAAAAAAAAACGCACGTGGCATAATCGCCCCCCCTCTCCTGCTACTGATAACACGACAAAAATAGAAACCAAGGTCGCTGTGTTCATTCAACTGTATCAACTCAGGTGGCTACGAAGTATTAGTTCGAAATATCGAATGGCTGAGCCACAGGAAAATATCAAAGTTTAGACCGTTCCAGGTATCCATATGGATACCGTCGCCTCTAAGTGATGGACTCGTGGTATCCATATGGATACCGCCGCACCCAATGTGTTAAGTGGCACTATTTTTAGTGGTGATAATGTTTATGTCAGCAGTTCAAATCCTTGGTTCTGTACTACTATTGCATTTTAATGCTTGAACTGCAATAAGTTCTTAAGTCAATCCAGTATTTAAATTTACTATAAATATGTACACACAGAAACAAGACCAGGAAAATAGTTACCTATTATTTCAAACAAAAGAGAAAGATGATGAGACAATATAAATTTTGTAATAGTGACTTATACAGAAGTAAGATGCCAAGATGTAAATCTTGCCAATATATTTTCCATCAATTATAATTGAATTGCTAGCCAGTAACTTCGATATAAGTTTTAAATTTCAATGTAAGTTTTTGGACTTGATTACATCATAAAAAAGTAAAAGCCAAGTCACGTTTTTTGTTATAAGGTTATATTTGTAATAAAACATATTATTGAACGGCCAAAAAATCAAAATGTCACTTGATTAATTCTAGGCTTACGTTAAAAATCCAAAACGTTGGAACCCAAAATGATTTCAAGACTGGTCATCAAATAAAATATAGGTTAACATGTTATGTTAAGAAATATCATCCTTAGCCAGATTTCACATGATGGCCCAGAAAAAAATCTAGATTCGAATGACATTTTTAACAAAATTTGGTTTTATACATCCACTGACAATGAGTCTTCAGACTTTAAACTAATTTGGATTCTAATGATTTTGGATTACTAAGACAAACCTAGAACAAATGTATCTGATAAATCCAGAGGCTGCATAATATGGTTTACTAGACTTATATAGGCCTAAACTGGACATAACACATTGAAAGCACCAAAGATCCCAGGAGTGTCAAGGTTACAGCAGCATTCAACAATCAAATGCAAGTGATTTGCTGTACTTACATCCGAAGGGATTTGTGCTCTTGAAAGTAATCTCAAAAGGATAGTTCCAAACAACCAACTGTCGTTCATCCAAACTCTTCTGTCCTATTTGTGATATTCCCTCTTCGTTACCCTGAGGAATATGACAGCATATTATGAATCAATAGAAATTCAAAAACAAATTATGAGACTTCAGTTTTGAAATTGCTAACATTAAAAACCACTATAAAAAATCTAAGAAACCAGCCTAGGCCTACTAATTATTCAACAAAATAATATACTAGGAGTACGCTGTAATATTCACGTAATGGGATGACCGAACTCAAAAATCGTAGATGAAAGTTACTGCTGTTAACGTAAGTTCTAACCGAAATTTCATCACAAAATATTAAATAAATAGTCTTGTTCCTGGGAACTCTGTAGGAAAATATCTAATTTTATTTTGATTAATTTTAGGTCTTGGTTAATACAATGCTCTTAAATATATTAAATTATATTATATTAGAGATGCAAATTCTTCAACAAAAAATAACACAATAAGATGCCTATGCAGTGAGGTGTGCCTCTATTTTTAAATTGAAAATTACCTGAGTACGCAGGTTTGCTATGACGGGGGTATTTAAAAATTATAAACGCTGGAATAAGTCAATACGAAATAAATGGCTGCTGCAATCTAGCGGATAAACTATTAACCTACTCACATTATAGCAGAACGTTATCTTTATTTGTAAAAACTGGTATTAGTTTTGTAATATTCAAATTTCAGAAACCTTTGATAAATCGAATTAACTCATGTTAAACGGAGAGTACTTTAATTATTTAATCATAAAACATATATCAAATCAAATCAAAACATCTTTATTTTACAAAATACATGCACAGTTATACAATAATAAATAGTGTCAAAACTTAGCCTATCTATTTCAAATGAAAACATAAATATTATAACTACTTTTCCGAGTCAAAAATTCAAAACCAGAATTCAAAAATACAATAAGTTTGTCCCATTAAAAGATAATCAGTTAAAGTATTCCTCAATTGAATATAATGACTTCTCTATTAAAATCTTTTTAATTTGGTTTTAAACAATTCAGTAGTATTATTTTCATCCTTTAAGCTTGAAAGCAATTTTCTAAAAAATAAATATCCTGCATAAGTTGTTTTTTTCTTATAAAATTCTAATTTGTGTTGATGGCGTGAGGTTACAATATCTCTTTTGTACCTAGTGTTATAATTATGAATTTCTAAAGGCTTTATTCTTGTGTTTTCTTCTCTTGCAAGACATATTGTTTCATATATGTATGCTCTATAAACTGATAAAATATTCAGGTCTTTAAAGTACAATTTTACAGAGTCAACAAACTTTAGGTGTAATATAATTCTTTTTGTTTTTGTACAATTAAAATTGTATTTAAATTAAGTTTGGAAGTAGCACCATATAATGCTATACCATAACATATATTTGAGTGAATATGGGCAAAATATATTTTTTTGAGTGCATCTAAATTACACAAATATGACATCAATTTCAATGCATACAATCCTAAATTGAGTTTTTTTTAGCAAATTTTCAACATGAAAATTCAAATTTAAATGTTCATCTACATGAAGCCCTAAAAACTTGATCTGGGAATTTTTTGCTATTGGCTCTGAATCCATTTCTATTAGGTTGAGGATCATTTTTTCTATTTTTAGCACAGAATGTCATAAAATTTGTTTTTGATGTATTTAGAAAAAGGTTATTTTGTTGAAGAAATTGTTTTATATTTTCTAGTTCTATGAATGCTGATATTTCCAAGTCATCCGCTGTTTTCCCAGGCACTTTTAAATTTGAACCATCAGCAGATACGCATAATTGACATTTTTCAGGGTGTACAGTAAAATGGTGCATATCTTTTATAACACAAAGAAATAAAATTGGGCCTACTATTGAACCTTGAGGTACTCCCCACTTAATGTTACGTTTTAATGAATTTATTGTACTAACAAAATTATTATTATTTGATTTTATTTCAACAAATTGACTTTGCCCATTTAATTAGGAGTCAAACCATTTTAGACTACTCCCTTTAATACCAAGTACTTTCTGTTTTTTTAACAAAGTTAAATGGCATACACCGTCAAAAGCCTTCGAGAGATCCATATAAATTCCTAATACATTTTCATTCTTTTCAATGGAATCTATAATAAATTAAAGAAAATCAACTGCTGCTGTTATTACAGACCTACCTTTTCTAAACCTGTGCTGCAAATTATCAAATAAGTTAAGTTCCTCTAAAAACTCTACTAATCTAGTGTGCATTGGCCTTTCATATGTTTTTGATATACAGGGAAGAAGTGAAACAGGTTGGTAATTGGAGATTTCTGTAACTTTTTATGCAATGGGATTACTTTTGAAATTTTCAGTTCCAAGTTTAGAAATAAGCCAGAAACAAAAGGGGAATTTACTAAATGTGCAAGTGGTTTCAACAAGGTGTCACCTACATGCTTTAATACCTTAACTGGAATTTCGTCATACCCGCTCGATATTTTGTTTTTGAGTGAATTAAAAATGCTTTCAATTTCTTTTTCCTCTACAGGAGTACATTTAAACGTTTTAATATTAAAACAATCATTTTCTGAGGCACAGTTAAAATCTAGTTAATTATTTCATGACGGTGTTTTGCACATTGTATCTACGACATCGGTGAAATAACCATTAAATAGATTGGCGATATGATTTGGATCGGTTATTATTTTATCACCTAATTCTAAATTAATATCATCAGTTAGTGCTTTTGTTTGATACCTCACCATTAATTATGTTCCAAGTGATTTTATTTACATTACTAAATTTGCTAATTTGTGTGTCGAAGAAGTGCTTTTTAGTTTCAATAGTCCTTTAATACCTTTATTTAATACCTTCTTACTCTCTCTTATCTTTGAAAAAATACTTTTATCATGAGTTTTTCTTGCAGTTTAGCTCATGTGAATAATTTTTTTGTTTTTCAGCTTTAATTTCCGCATTTATCCAAAATTTTTGATTATTGATAATTTTTACCTCCATTTTTTCAAAACATAAATTAGTAATACATTAAAGAATTATTAAAAATTTCATATTTTTTATGAACAGGTACCATAAATAAATCATTCCAGTTTTCTTTCTCTAAAACTTATAAAATAAGCTTAAGTTTTCTTCTGAAAAGATTCTAGTTTTTTTTTAATTGCTTTATTATTTTGGCTATTCATAAAATTTCAAATTTCCAAAGCTTGCCCATCATGATCTGACAGCTCTGTTATTAATCCTGACACGCTCAAGACATGGGTCGGAATATTTGTTAAAATATTATCAATAGCTGTTTCGGAATCAGCTGTGACCCGTGTTTGGAATCTACTAAATATTTCAATCCATGAGATTTCAACAAATTTTTCAACCCCTTACTACTTGTTTCATTGTCTAAAACATTTATGTTCAAGCCTCCAGCTATAATTATTTTTTTATTTCTTGATAGTACAAAATCACAAATAATGCCTAACCTATACGAAAATTCATTGACATTACCAACACTTGGTGATCTATAAATTCCAACCAAAGCATTTCTTCTTTGCCACAAATGTACTTGGAACAACAAAATTATAATAATTTATCCTCCTTTAGTTGTTCTAGTTGATAATAATTTACCTGTCTCCACTTTAACCCCAATTTAGATAAAATAAGAACCCCCCCACTTTTTACTTTTTGTCTAGAATAGCTTGAATTTATAACATAACCCTTTAAATTGAACCTACTAAGCTCTCTGAAGACATGTTGGGTTCTGTTAACACAAGGATATCAGGTTTAATCTCGTCTAATACAATTTCTAGATTTTCTATTCTTGTCGATAAATTATGTATATTTTGATGAAAAAGTTTTATTTTTTTATTGTTTTTAAACAGGATAAATAGGATAGTATAAGTATATAAATAGGATAATTTTTAAGTAGTTGTTCGTCATTACGAAACAATATTTTATTAACATCTCACACATTATTAATTTTTGTTCAATGCTTTACCTTATGGACATTTTACAACTTAAATTGACTATTAAACAACGGTTAAACGAATGTGATCCATTTTTGAAACAGAAGCGTAAAGAGTACTGGAAAACAATTGCGTAAAATTTGAAAGCGATCCATGTAGCCGTTTTCCGTTATTGCATTACGAACACACACACTCACATACTGACGGACAACGAATCGTTGTCTCTGCTACTACATAGATTCCTTCACTTTGTTCCGTCATCAATTAATTTTTCTGATTAAAGCCATAGTATAAACTGTAATAATGCTTCATTTAAATAAATCACTGCTAGTTTTTATGAGCAATATGTACTAACAGTAGAAGGTTCATACATGAAAATTGTTTTTGGTTGAAGATGTGTATGCCACAAAAAAGAATAAATTACTATCCATTACCATCTTTAATCCTTTAATCTTTTGAGGGGGAAATCTGGCAGATAGACCTTGGTGAAGGCCCTATGGAATGTCTATACTTCTATAATTTTTTTAAACAATTGGGAGTTGTTATAAAATCTAAGAATTTACTTGTTATAAAAAGTTGTAATTATTCCCATCGCAAATACAGTATAGCAGCCGTAAATACCTGACTCTTGAAATACACCCTACCATTTTCCCTTCGTAAAGTTCAGGAAGTTGTAGCACAAAAAGGAAATATGAGAGTTTTTCCTCCCAAAATACACACTGCAGGTACTCAAAATTGTACAGTACCTATTTAAAGTGAAATACGGGTCTATACCAACTAATGAATTCCCAGAAGACCACTCTTATTAATCTTTAAAACCTGACCTAATTACGTAATAGGCCACCATGCTAAACCTGCCAACCAACCATGCCTGCCAACCTTAATTTTAAAATCTACTATAGTTTTCTTTCAAAATTTATCACTTATTCTATAACTTAGATCTAAAAATTAATTTATTATAATTTGATATCGATAACGCGCCTAAAGTAGCGATCAAACACCTCAAAATCAGCCTAAATGACAATCGCCTTAGGGTACATTATTCACCATAAACAATGAATAGATCACGTAATATTACCCGTAAATTATGGTTTATCACTTATTGGCCATAAACAACCAAGAAATAGGATTTTTTTTTATATATATACTAATGCTCCTAATACTGTCAAGTTGAAATAATTTTTTCAACATTGGAATTCAATCAGCCGTGTGATTTTATTTGACTATAAAACTGAGATTGGGTGAACAGTTGAAGCTGTTAGGGAAAGCTAGCAAATATAATCACAACATTATAAATAGGAAGGCAGGTTGTCTAGGTTGTCTTAAGTTTGAAAACATAACTATCATTTCCAGTGTTCAGATTATTTGGGAGGTGATGAAAATATGTCCCGATTGCTATGAAATAACAACACGTACAACACATATAACGAAAATAGTGATTTATAAACAATAAAATAATAGAAAAATTACCTAACCAAAGAATTTTCACTGACCAATTTCCAGTATATGGCCAGCAATCACAGAATTATCAACAAACAACAGATAAGAAACGGATGGTTGAGTTCGGCTTCACTAGTTATGTCCATCTAATAACATACCGTAGCAGTTCTCTGCAGCATCTGCATACACTTTAAAACCAGAATATTTAAACTTCAAGTAGTAGTTTCAAACACTCTACAATCTAAAAATAATATAGAACTAATAGTACCTAATTTTAATAGGGCAAAAAAACATCTACTTTGCTAACAATATCCATGTCCGATTTCTCAAAAAACCATTTGCTTAATTTATCATTAAATAGTTTGGGAGAATTTATTGTTTTGATTTAAAATGGCAATTTATTAAAATACTTTGGTCGGACTGTATGAGAATACAATTTCTAAATACAGATTTTTTAAACTTTAGTACTCAAAAAACATGTCTCCCTACATTTAGAGGATGGTAAAATAATTCATTCTTTCCTTGGTTTCCACTTCTGCTATACGGCAATTAGAGATTACAGCTTAACCTAAAGGCTACCTGTTGATTACATTACAAACTTGGTGGTATTTTGTTTTATTTATTTCCTAATGGCAATGCCACTTAAGAGCAAGATATAACATGGTGATGATTTGCTAGAGCTAAAAGAATAAATGAAGAAACAGAGTGATGTGATTACGGAGATATGAGTAATACTTATTCTTGTGCTTAGTTTATTCATGGCATTTTTTCATAACACTGTGATCTTTTATCTCCCATACAAACTTACTACTTTACTCATTCTATAAATAGGATTTGGACTCACCGCTGTTACTTCCCAGTCCTGCCCATAGTGGAATGAGTATTTGCAGTAGAGGTTATCAAAATTAGGGAATTCTGCTTTCTCAATTCTTCCAATGACAGATATATAAAATCCACTCATTACGGAAAGGTATTGTTCCTGAAACTGTAACCATTTCGTCAGATTGCACTGATAGATAACATACAGACTGCTAGAAATCGAATTTGTCTTTTAATGCCAGTAGTGTTTTTTTACGTTTTTTATAGACAACAGTCCAAACCTTGTTCCTGTTCTCAGAAAGTCAACCTTAGTATCTTAGGTAGGGCCTGTTCTCATAAAGCATTATTAAATTAATTAAAGGAATTAAATACATGAATTGAGAGCCCAATCAAAAACGAGTTCGCACGCAGCACGCTGACGTGAGGGAAGTGAATTTCCAAATAAAAAACTATAAAAACCCAAAATCAGTTAAAAATACAATCATTCCAATTTTTATTCAAATCTGAAAATATTGATTTTTTGGCTGTTCTGATACTCCTGGTTCTATTTATCTGCAATGCAGGGAATACAATTTTGGGCATTATAAGGGTAGGAAGGTCCAGTCAGGCTTTAAAGTAGGCGTGAGGTTGTTGGGGGATGATAAAAGTACACCAAAAAAATGGGTTAACAGGCTTTTCTAACGTAAAATCCCCTAAAGACAACGTACTGTGTTTGGTCAATACACATTTCCTTTAATAACTCGGTAAATATATATGCTAGAATGACGAGAGAGGGCTTAAAAGATTTACCACACTAATTCCAATCTTTTTAGATTAGTTAATTTCACATCAGGGGCTTTTCTGACCCTTTTTGGGCCCAAAAACTCAAAATTTGAAAGATTAATCCCAAAAAAGGGTGTAGAGTTTTCCGATTGTTGATTGTTTTGCCCAAAAAACTTGTCCAACTGATTATAGAAAGGAATGTCCCTTTCAAATTTGAAGTAAACCGGACAAAAAATGTGACCGCTAGAGTGCTTGCACATATAGGCTATATATATATATATATATAACATTTTGAACGAACCCCCAAAACGTGTTCGGGGGTCACGTTAGGAACTTCTACGGTGGTCCCGGGCTTAAGTTTCACCGTGCGGGTCATGCTAATAGTTCACTTTCCACAGGAAATTCACTAATGACAGCTGGAAGAAGTTGTACAGGAAGAAGTAGAAATGCTTACTGATACCCACACACCAGATTATTACTCTCAGGGTAAGCAGCTGATCACAGATCATTTTTTCAAACAATTTATGAATGACAGGGAAAAGTGATACGGTGGTAGTTGCACATCTCCCCCTCATCCCCTTTTTTGAACAGAGCTCTGAACTTAACTAGGCCTACTTGCAATTGTTTGTAGACAATATTATAGGTCTATCTGTGCATCCAGTCTGCTTCATTAGCATTAAATAAATTAATAAAAACACATCTATAAAACATCATATTTGTGTATATATTTAGATACTGAAAACCTAGTCAAGTGTATATAGGAAATTGTTCTTTTCTTAGGGTCAAATGATTGTTATCCTTAAATGTTTTATAACAAACTGTAAAATGGTGTTTTCCCTATAGCCTATGAATAAATGAAAATAAATTTGTCAGTTAAAGGGAATTAGATTGCAAAATGTACAAGGGTCATCCAGAAAGTAAAGAAAGTTTGCTTACTGCGCCTAGCAAGCTCCCCCATCACCACGATTGTGTGTGTGGCAGGCCACTCACCTCCCCACCAAAGTATGAGCTGAGTCTCGTTGCAATGCGGTCAAACATCTTATTTCTATAGCGATTCAATATGGCAATATAATAGAAAATCCCGCAAAATATGAAATGCACAGTGTTATTCGGTTTCTGAGTTTAAAAAATGTTCGGACTATAGAATATTTTTAAAAAACACCAAAGAAATTTTAATGGTGAAAGTGCAAACAAGTCTTCAGGTGGAACAATGATGCAACAGGTTTAATGGCCCAGAAAATCCATTGTGTACAATGAGTATCGGAGTGGCAGGTCATGTCTCGCTAAAGATGATTTGAAGTGACTGGATACACTTTCATAAGCGGAACGATATAAAGATCCGAATAAAATTCTTCGAAACTGTATAGCGATTAGGTTGATAGTTTTATCGATTGGTAACTATATTATCGTCTGTATGTGAATTATTACAGCATGTTTATTTTTCAATTAAGCTTAAAATAAAAGTGAAATAAACAAACATGACAATGACATGACATGATAATGTTCCTGGAATTACATGTAAAGGATTAGTGGAATCAAAATGTTTATTATCTCGAAAAATATCAAGACGATACCTTCCACCTCTTTGAGACCAAACATAACCGAACAACCTAAATAATCGGTATACCGTTTCGAACAATTTCACTGGGTTCTTTATATCGTTCTGCTAATGAAAGTGTGCCCGAAAGATTTGGAGGAAAATCTGAGGAAAACGGCCGCTAAAATTTTAGCACATTAAGTTTAGGCCTACATGAAGTTTAAAATCTTGTTGTTGGCACTTTCACCATAAATGTTCTTTGGCTTTTGTACAAATTTCAATAGGTCAGACATTTTTCGCTTTATGAAAGCAATAACACTGCGGATCTCAAATTTGGTGGGATTTACGACTGCCCCCATTTTGAATAGCCTAGCTATATAAATAATAGGCCTACACGTGACCGCACAGCAACGAGACTTGATTCATACCTTTGGTGGGGAGGTGTGTGGACTTCCACACAGGCAATCCCTGCGATGGGGGGGAGGGGCTGTGATAGGTGTAGTAAGCAAACGTTCTTTACTTTCTGGATGTCCCTCATATTATAATCTATTAAAAGCGCAAGAGAATTATATTGTATCATTCTATGTATGAAAATGGGTATTCCTAAAGTAAATAAATAAGTGTTACGACACAGAGTTAATTATGTTTAAGTTATAACTTAATCCAGACTTACTTGGACTCTTAAAGAAGGTTATAACTCTCGTTTAGAATGATTACGAGCTTTTGCGATTATCGATCACTGATAACAAATATATTAAAGCTAGGTCAAATCATTTATGGTATTGGTATACGCTTTATTTTCACACCGACTTTGACACACATAAAAACTAAAACACTATGACAAATGTTATCATGTCATACGTCTTGCAAACAATTATAATAAAGAATAAAGCCTCATAGTATTAAAAATCAATGCTTATAGCTTCAAATACTTTACGAAAACATTTTTAATTTACAAATTACAATTTACAAAAACATATTATTTGTTATGTCTTTTTGCCTTTTGGCTGGCTTTACTGCTGTACCATGAAGTCTGTTTTGCACTTATTTTCAATATTTTTTACTTTGGTCTTCTGTGGTCGGAAAAATGTTGTTGTAGCCAATTATTGTCGGTGTCGTTCAAGGTTCCTCCTCGTAGGGCTTTCAGGACAGGTATGATTATTTCCATAATTCCATAAGAGTAATGTTCGCAGCAAAGATGTCTTGTGATGTCGTCCTGTCCTCCTGATACATAAATCAACAACATACTATACAGTGTTGCCAACCTTACAGGGTATAATAGTGGTACAGCTATTTTAAAATTGTCACTGGACATGCAGAAAAATAAAATTTAAACCCTTAATCCATTAATCTAATTATACAAATAAATCAAAACAATATGTTAGACTCATAAAATAACAGCTGATTATAGAATGTAAGCAGTTAAACAATGTTAATTTTAATAATTTTAATTACAACGAGTTCGCACGCAGCACGCTGACGTGAGGGAAGTGAATTTCCACATAAAAACTTGTAAAACTCAAAATAAGTGTAAAATCATACATTTTTCCAATTTTTATTGAAATCTGAAAATATTGATTTTTTGGCTGTTCTGATACTCCTGGTTTCATTTAATTGCAAAAGCTGGGAATACAATTTTGCGCATTATAAGGTTAGGAAAAGGTCCAGACAGGCTTGTAAGTAGGCGTGAGGTTGCTGGGGATGATAAAAGTACTCTAACAAAGGAATAACAGGCTTTTCTAGTGTAAAACCCCCATAAGACAACGTACTGTGTTTAGTCGATACAAATTTTCTTTAATAACTCTGTAAATATTTATGCTAGAATGACGAGAGAGGGCTTAAAACTTTCGCCTCACTAATTCCCATCTTTTTACATGCATTTATTTTGCATCTGGGGCTTTTATGACCCTTTTTGGGCCCAAAAACTCTAAATTTGAAAGATTAATCCCCAAAAGAGGGGTTTAGAGTTTTCCGATTGTTTTGCCCAACGAACTTGTCCAATTGATTACAGAAAGGAACGTCCCTACCAAATTTGAAGTAAATCGGACAAAAAATGCGACCGCTAGAGTGCAAACATATATATATATATATATAAAATTTTGAACGACCCCCCAAAACGTGTTCAGGGGGTCACGTTAGGAACTTCTATGGTGGTCCCGGGCTTAAGTTTCACCGTGCAGGTCATGCTAATAGTTCACTTTCCAAAGAAAATTCACTAATGATGAGGAAAATATGGTACGCTTACGATAAATATCGTGTTTCCAGCAACATGCACTGCAGATTGGATGACTTGACTTTGCAGCTGTTTTTACGATCTCTCTAACTTGAAAACCTTAAATATACCGACTAAGGCTCAATCATTGAGCAAACCTTAAAAACTATCTATGGACCTTGGGTGTCATATTGTCATAGTTGTCATTACATTCATGAGTTAAGTGAAGAGGACTGAAGATACTGTGATGTAGATAACGAATATGTCAGCCCTCATCTAGCCAAACAAATGCTAAGGCTTGCTGGCTTATTATACAAAGTTAAAAAGTTGTTGCCACATTCTCTTTTGCCCATATGAAACTCCTACACCTTACAAACAGGTTGTTTAAAATTAAATAGTATAAACTTATATGTACCGTACCTATAAAAGGCAAAGTCCTCATTCACTCATCACAAATTCTCCTACTTTTAAAATAACAATAACAAAAAAATTTAATTATGTTTTATTTTACGAATAGGGATATTAATAATCCTAATTGCTAATAAATATAATAAATCTCTAGTGGGGTTTGGGGACAAGTGATTGTTAAAAGACGTTACTTTTACTCACTGGTGATGAGTATATTAAATTTAAGTAGGCTATTAGATGTGAATAGGCTGTGGATGATTAATTAATTAAATACATATTATTTAAAATACACAGATCAATAAATATTATACTACAGTATACATAGAGGGGATGATTTTCTGAGGAGTGGTGAAAGGGGTGATTTATATTGGGCAAGTAACACAAATTAACAAAAGCTAATATATTAAAATACAAGTAACACATTTTATGGGGACAAATAAATTACATGGCACATTTAACAAGGAAATTGAATATTAAATAACATATTATGGGGAAGTTATTGATTATCATGTGGGAAATAAATAATATATGAGGTAAATTAACACTAAATAATGATTGATATGACATGTAATACCATACTTTTCCCATTTACCTAGAGAGTTGAAATTTTGTACACTGATTCTTTAGGCATAAAATAGGAAAACTAAATGGTTTTCGTCCTGATCTGACCTTAGGGCTCTGCCAGAGACCCAAAAAAAGTTCCCATGTATTCCTTGTGGACATACATTTTTGTTTGAGCTGATGATTTAGAAACAGCTGATCTTGATTCGTAGTAGTTTTACGGGCTAACCACAGAAAGCAGCGCACACACAACTGTCATAAATCATCTGCGGGATAACAGTTAGTATCGTATAAAATTAATTTTCATTGGATTAAAATATTATCGTTAAAAGCTCTTTTTTTCTCCATATTACATGAGATTTAGTTGGAATTTTTAGTTAATAATAACCAGCTCCTTCATACAAGTCCTTAAGAGAATAGATTTATAAATATAATTATATAATGTTTATATAATTATAAATTATAAAAGTGGCATAATTATAATGACATTTCTATTATCAATCTATTCAGTTATCCGTCACAGTCATGGTCCCGAAGGTGACAGTTAATAGAGGTTCCACCAGAGAGGACAGAATAAAATAGAGCGGACACTGGGGGCTCACTGATGGTGAGGCCGGCTTGGCTGGCTATTTAACAAATTCAACTCTTTGGCAACATATCTTAGCAGATAATTTGTTCTCTGACCAAATAACAATGTTTGTTTCTTTTAGAATTAAATTGATGTTTCAGAAAAACATTTTTCCCATTCGACAGTGTAAAGTTTAGTAAAATTTAAAGCACACTGTCGCCTTCAGCAAGGTGTTTTCCTTCCAAATGTAAAGTTTTATAATTTTTAAACGATGTTTAGAGTTATAAATGATGTGATATGTTAAACAATGTCGATTGTTCACGCGAGTAAAGAGCAGCAGTCTTGCCGAGTTTTGGCCACTAATGGCGGCCTCTACTGGCCTCACTGTCCCGCATGCATTCAGTATTGGGAAAGCCGCTCTATTCTATTCTGTCCTCTCTCTGGGTTCCACTTAGTAAATTGCTGTGTTTTCATAACAAATCTAATGAACTTGTTTTGTGTAGGTTCATGCCCCTTTCTGGGCACCAAGCAATATTTCATATGCTCCAGAGGGTGGAAAAACAGAAGAGAAAGAGTTTCCGATGCCAGAAAGTAAAGGTTCCTTTAATTTTGTAAACAGCGTTGGTCTGAGCTACGAGGCTGCAGAGGTTCGCAGATGCCTCAAAGGTTTGTGCAGTTGTCGGTAAAATATTGCATGGTTTTATATTATACAAAATGTAGGCTACCTATTATTTGAAAAATGTGCTGCTATTAAATATTTTCAGTAATTATATAAATGCCGGGCAAAGCAGTTAAAGTTGTGATGAAATGTACAACTCATTTTTAACATGGTTTTAGGTTACGGTGGCTCCAGGCCATGATACAGAAAAATTATGATAGGAAACAAAAATCCATCATATCTGTAGATCAAAATAAGCATTTTCCGGAATGGACAAACACTTTTGTGGGTGTACCCCAAGGTTCTATTTGGTCTGCTTTTCTTCATAATTTACATAAATGACCTCCCCAAAGCCATTAATAAATAATTTATCCTGTTTGCTGATGACACAACAGCAATCATTAACCCTAGGACTGCCTTTCCCCGAACATTCGGGGAATGCATGTCGTGGCCTAGTGTCCTTTCCCCGACATTCGGGGAATGGGGTCATTTTTTTTTTAACTGCTTAAAATGCATTGAAGATGACCGAGAAACGTAATAATATTGATACCATTTTAAAGAAGAGATTCTAAACTTTCATTTTCATATATAAACGAACCTTGTAGCACTAACAGATCAATACAATTGCTATTTTAAGTTGAACGAAAGTTTGCGCACGGAACATTTTCGACTCGCAACCGGCGAAATCTCGTAAAACAGCTGTTCTTCAAAAAAATCGTAGTGTTTCTATTTTGGCCCAAACAGAAAGTCGTTGGTACCATTAGAAAGAACATGAGTTATTCTTTCTTTTCGTGAAGTGACATTTAGCTTACGATTTCAGAAAGTCTAAGAAATAAATTATGAAATCAGCTGTTAAGTCAGGCCCTTGATTATTCCTATTCCCCGACAATCGCGGAATTATAAATCATGATATAAATACTTATAAAATTGATTTAGTGTGATGTAAATCATATCACTTTGAAGCCAGGAAAACCTTCTTCCTCTTTATAGCGGTGCCAAGTGTATGGAGTGTCAAGTGACTCTTATTAGGTAGCGGGAAATACGAGTTGTTTATTCTTTCTGCTAGCCAGAGCCGATGTCTGTTTGTTAGTACCGGTAGGTTATTATTCGTATTTTACTATCAAATCTGAGTGTTTTAGTGAAAAAACAAGTGTATTGTCGGTTAGTGTGTGAGCAAGTAGTAATATTTATCCATATTACTATGGGTAAATATTATTATTTATGTTCAAATGTGCGTTATTGAAAATGAGAGTGTTTTCTAGGTTAGGCCTAGAATGAATTTGGAAATTTTCACTTTTTTTACTTTATCTCAAATTCTACCTAATCGCGTTGGATTTATTTTATTCTATTGAAATTCTCTGTTCTTGTGTGACCAAAAAGAGTATGCATATGATAGGGTTATCTTTTATTGTTTGTAGTAACCTCTGCAGATTTTGCTTGAATACGGCAAGGCCTATGCTACAAATTTGTTCAAAAATCAATATATGCTTATGGAACCTTTATTTGTTCATATTTCTATATACATATATATATATATGTATATATATATATATATATTCTTGTTCAGAACTGTGTTTACTATAAACATAAGTATCATTTATTATATTATAATAAAGTACAAAAATTAGATTTAGCTTTGAATAACTAATTTTCGCTTTCGGCGAAACTCAAATTATGTTTTTCAACTCATATAAAGTCATAAAAACAGTTATTACTTTGTACAAAAGTGCATTATTTCCAATAACTGTATTGTTACCTTTAGTAATATAACAGTATTAGTATATTAGTTCTATACTTTTTATTTTATTTTAATTTTTCAAATGTACAGCGTAAGTTTGTCGATTTTCCACGGTTTCCGTATTTCTTTCCATAATTTGTGTAAAAAAATGTTTTAAAATAATTCAAACACATTTCCACGTAGGGAGATAAATTGCCTAAATTGTGTATATCTTTGATTGTCTGTCAAAAAATTAGTGTAAAAATGCTAGGACTCTATTTTTGAAAATTATTTCAAAAATTGTTATAAAATTTTGGTTTTTCACATTTTGCAAAAAAACTACCAACAGGGATTCCTTTTATTTTATTTTATTCAAAATCTCCTTCCTTTTATGAACAAAACGAGTATACATATGACTAGGTTATCAACAGTAGTTTAGGCACTGCGAATTGTTAAAAAAACCTCTGCAAAATGGCCAAAATTGCCAGGGCACCGAGCAATTAAGCATAAATCAGCCCAGGGCAGTCCTAGGGTTAAAAGTCAGAACAATACAGAACTATTCACATGCCTCACTGAGGCAATGAAATATCTAGAAACCTAGTTTAGTTAAAATGGTTTGAAAATTAACATTGACAAAACCCAAGTAATCAAATTTTCAATCAGAACCAACAACGTAGAATACAATTTCCCTAGCTTAACTGAGTCACATAAATTGTTGGGTTTGCTGTTAGAGAAAACTTGAAATGGAAAGAGTACCTAAACTGCATTCAAAATAAATTAAGATCCATTACTTTTGTTTTTTTTACATTTGAGGGAAAGTGTGTCATTTGAAACCTGCAAAATGGTGTATCACGCCTATGTCGAGTCCATTTTGATATATGGAATAATTCTTTGGGGACAAGCCTCAGGAAAGCGATCTTTAGACTGCAAAAAAGAATTATTCACATCATGACTAACTCTCAACCAAAAGGTTTTTGCAAACCACTTTTCAGAAATTCAAATATTTTTACGTTAACAGGCTTTTATACTTACAAATCTGTAACCATTTACAAAACTAATTACAATTTGTTCATAATTATAGCACGCAAAATGGTACACTTTATAGATTCCCAAACCACCGTTCAAGTTTTTATGAAAAAAGTCCCTTTATTCCGGGTTAAAAATGTATTATTGGCTACCAACTCATTACAGATCAATGGAGCCTTAACAAATTCAAAGAAGAGCTTACATAAGATCTGCTTGATAAGGCTTTTTTATTCAATTAAAGAACCTTTTGACGACCCTTTAAGGTAGATTTTATATCTAGACTATTTGAGTGTGTTTAAGTTTGTTATGTTCTTATAGTGTGTTTGTTTTTTTTTTTTTGATTAGTTATAGCATAAAAATGAAATCTTGACGATGCATCTGTTCAATATTGTAATAACATATTTCTTGAATGTTTTGTGCAAATGAAGAATGTCTAATGTCTATGAAAGATGCCAAAGGATCCAAAGGATGCCAAATTTTCTAGGATTGCAATCCTGGAAAATTTTTAATACCCAAAAATCTTGGGATAAATGTCCAGGGATTACAGATTGTTATAATATCATTATTACTTTACACTCAGGGTGGCCAATCTACAATAACATAAAAATTTACATTTTTTCCCGGCTATTTTTGGCAAAATCACGGTTCATTTTTGTACTACATAATCATCTTATATATATAAAGTTGTTAGCGACCCCTCAAAATGTGTTTAGAGTGTCACATTAGGAACTTCTATGGTGGTCCCGGGCTTAAGTTTCACCGTGCGGGTTATGCTAATAGTTCACTTTTCCTTAGGAAATTCACTAATAACTCCATATGTCCTAAAACTCATACCTTTGTTGTTTTTTTAAACCTTTGATTCCGTTTCCATTGGAGTGTTTTCCTTGAGTCCCAAACTTCCTATATTTTTCACTCATAACCTCATACAGTTATGGCCTGTATCCAATCCTGACTATTGTGTCTTTGAAACTTCCTGTTTACCTTCATCCCTATAAGCAAGTTCTCTGGTATCTCTTTCCTTTCATAATTTTTCATCTTTAACATTGATATCACAGGGTGTGCCTTGTTTAATCGGAATACAGTCTATTTTGGAATTTTCTTCTTGATCTATTCAGTAATTAACTTGACTATGTCTAAAACTATTAATAAAAATTGTGTTTAGGTTGCCATTTTGACATTCATTATCATGGGAATTTGTATTGTGATTATTATAGTTAGTTAATTATTTCCATACGACATAAATCTGATTTTAATCTTCATTTCAGGAATGAAGGAAAGTCCACTGGTAACTCACGAAGACAGCATGACACTCGCTAGACTAGAAGTTGAAATCAGAAGACAGTTGAAAGTGCATTACCCTCAAGATGACTGATATTTTAACTGTTAGAGAATAGAGCACAAATGATAATATATAATTGTTTAGTTCTGTTTTTGCTACATCAGGAGTTGTTTATTTGGAATATAATTATTTTTTAGTTTAAGGCATTTACAGTCAGGTCTTGTGAATCCAGCTTAGAGGTTTCACTATTATACCTGACCTCTTCAGTGTTTGTGAACAGGAGAAAGAGTTTTAAATTGATAATCCTTCCTAAGAAAGTTGACAATTTTTTATTTCAATAGATATAGAATTTAGATTTCATGTCAGTAGATGTAAAAATGAAAGACAAACTGTGAGACTGTTAGGATTTCTTTTTTTGTAAATACAAAATATGTAAGTATTTGTTCTTAGAACTTCCTACCTACTGTTTTGAAAAAATGTGTTTGACAATTATGAATAAAGAGCTGTGAAATATACGACTTTTTGTCATCAATGGTACCATTTTGCAAATTTTAAAATGTTATTGAGTTGCTGGCAACCCAAATAGAGCTAAAAATATTTAGTAACCTATTAATGATTCAAATTGATTTCCAAGAAGGAAAACTGGAATTATATACTTTACAGGCACTGAGCAAGAGTCAAACACCCTAGGTGCCTAAACGTGATGGTGGTCAAAATGATTGCTTAACCCTTAAAAATGGCACCATTTTACTCACTACATTTTCCAGCATTTTCTGGGATAAACCACGACCTACCCCCCCCCTCCTTTTCTACAACAGTAATCATATCACCACTCCCCCCAGAAAAAATGTTGGGTATGCAACTTGTTGGAAAGACCTTAAAATTAATGTCAAAGCTTTCATATTTTTATATCACTATTTTCCTTGCTTATAATTTAGAATGTGTCTACCTATTTTTTTGCAAAATCATAGTCTACCTTTCAGAATGCAAGATTTATAGTTTAATCTGTCAAGTACATAGTACACAAACAATGCCTTAAAAAGACTATCAAGTACATAGTACACAAACAATGCCTTAGACTGTTAAGTACATAGTACACAAACAATGCCTTAGAAAGACTGTCAAGTACATAGTACACAAACAATGCCTTAGAAAGACGGTCAAGTACATAGTACACAAACAATGCCTTAGAAAGACTGTCAAGTACATAGTGCACAAACAATGCCTTGGAAAGACTGTCAAGTACATAGTACACAAACAATGTCTGTCAAGTACATAGTACACAAACAGTGCCTTAGAAAGACTGTCAAGTACATAGTACACAAACAGTGCCTTGGAAAGACTGTCAAGTACATAGTACACAAACAATGCCTTAGAAAGACTGTCAAGTACATAGTACACAAACAGTGCCTTAGAAAGACTGTCAAGTACATAGTACACAAACAATGCCTTAGAAAGACTGCCAAGTACATAGTACACAAACAGTGCCTTAGAAAGACGGTCAAGTACATAGTACACAAACAATGCCTTAGAAAGACTGTCAAGTACATAGTGCACAAACAATGCCTTGGAAAGACTGTCAAGTACATAGTACACAAACAGTGCCTTAGAAAGACTGTCAAGTACATAGTACACAAACAGTGCCTTGGAAAGACTGTCAAGTACATAGTACACAAACAATGCCTTAGAAAGACTGTCAAGTACATAGTACACAAACAGTGCCTTAGAAAGACTGTCAAGTACATAGTACACAAACAATGCCTTAGAAAGACTGCCAAGTACATAGTACACAAACAGTGCCTTAGAAAGACGGTCAAGTACATAGTACACAAACAATGCCTTAGAAAGACTGTCAAGTACATAGTGCACAAACAATGCCTTGGAAAGACTGTCAAGTACATAGTACACAAACAGTGCCTTAGAAAGACTGTCAAGTACATAGTACACAAACAATGCCTTAGAAAGACTGTCAAGTACATAGTACACAAACAATGCCTTAGAACGACTGCCAAGTACATAGTACACAAACAGTGCCTTAGAAAGACTGTCAAGTACATAGTACACAAACAGTGCCTTGGAAAGACGCAGCCTGTGCTACAAGTCCAAAAGAGCAACACAAGTGAATTCAAGTCTTAATTACTCAAGTATCTCAAAATCAAGTTAGTTGATTTACAAGAGAATAAACAAAATCAGCAAAAGCCCAAAGATTTAATATCATATCTTAAAATTAAAATGTAACATGGCTCAGGTGCCAGCATAATTAATCTTATTCTATAAGATTATCATTAAAGTAAAAAAGTTAGACAAAGCTAATAAAGTGGTGTGGGGCTTTGGGGAAAATATAAAACAATTCTTGGATAAGAAGTTGTATTTATCAAGATTATGTACACAACACTAATATTAACACCTTAAACTTTAGAGACCCTCACGAACACAGCGCAAAACTTTATTACAAACACTTTATAAAAACTATGCATAATCAACTAAATACTCCACTGAGTTTCTAGGTCTAAAAATATTTATAAAAATTAGCTACAACTATAATTTAGGACACATGGTTTTTAAATATACAGATATTATTACTTATTTAAACTTGAAACTAAAATAAGGAATAAATGTAGGTAGTTTCAAATTGTAAAACGTATTAAAAATTGGGTAAATATGCGTTAATTATTGTTTGAGAATAGATAACAGACTAAAAATAAATTAAATTACTTGTTTATGGCAGCAAGCGCATGTCAAATAAACTACTTTGTACCTATCCAACTAGGTTACAGTAAGTTGATTTTATTTGAACAATCCATCATATTTCTGTTTAACTGAGGATTTAACTCTATTAACCCTAAGGAAAGATCTAATTATTTGTACATTTTTCTTACTATAAATATAAAATACAAAAAACTACATAAAATATTTACAATAGGTACTAATAGTGGTCTTAATTGCATGAGCAAGTCACTTCTTTGCTATATAGCTAAATTTTGTGTTTGATCATCAGACTTGTTTTACAGGTAATAATACGTTAATCAGTCTAAAAAACATAGATGGTTGTAAAATTAACAAAACATAAGAATTCCATTTCATATTTAAAAACCAACACCAGGGGACGAGCTTAGCTCAGAGAAGCCCTATTTTGTAGCCCTGCTACAGTAAAAGCACAAGAGATTTGCAGCAAGATTATCTAAAAATGGAAGTGCAGTTTTCTCAATGTTTATAACTTGCAACAATTTTGCTGCAGCTTTACTACGAGTGACAGTATACAATATTGCTTTATCATATCTAAAACTAACACCATAGATTTAGTTTAAAAAGTAAGAAGTCCATTGTATAAAAATTGACCACCAAAAAAAGTTTAAAACATTTCCAAACTCGCATGTGCAACAACAAAATCATTACCTTATTACAGACAATCTGAAATGAAAAAAGCAATAGTTCCAGAATTTCTGACCAAGAGTTCTACAAAACTAATCCTAGCCAATGCTAAGCAAATAACTGATAACTATCTACATATCCGAAATTGTCCTATTACGAATAACATCTATCATGTACAATGATACATATATAATTGACGATATGATTAGAATTGAGGGGAAATAAGGCCCTTTACTCACAGGCGAAAACATGAAATTCTAAAATAAAACTTCCTAATATTTGTACTCTCGATTAGATGCTGATCTGTTCTCATCAAACATGGACCCATTGCAGATGAAACGTGCAGCATTTGAGTCCTGCCGATTACTGGACCAATACTGAAATGTGCAGTATCACGCCACAAGTTTTATTTTAAATTTATCATATACTAATACTTCTTGAGAGTGCTGCATGATTGTGTTAAAATTAAAATGTTCTCAGCTAATGGGTTTTGATTAGAGATGTGCGAGTACTCGAAATTTCGAGTTCGAGCCGAGTTCGGCTCTGAAACTCAAGGTTTTACTGAAACTCGAAGGTTTCGAGCGAGTTTACTCCCGCCGTTTACCCGCGCTACCACGGGTCGTCCCGGCCGCGCGTCGTCTGTAAATTCAAATTGAGTGTCAACGCATTTGAGGTGTTAAGAGTTAGTTGTGATGTGAATTTTAGTGTTTTATTAATAAATAAGTAAGTTGTGGCTTATAAATTTGTGTTGGCCTACTCTTTACCAGGACCTTCAGATTGAGTTGTATGAACACTGCCTGTATAGTCATAGTCCATTTTTAGGTTAACCTAACTTTGTAAAAAAAAGTAAAATATCAAAAACAAATCTGTAATGAAATCTAATAGGTAAGCATAAGAAGTTTGTGCTTGTTTTTTGTTCCATAGTAATTGAAATTGTGTCAAAAGAGACTCAACAAAATTCCATCCATTAATTTTAGGCTCAACTATTGTCCTTTGGCATTGAGCTGACTTTAAAGACAAGTGATTTGTTTAGGCTTTGTTTAAGTTGCATTAATGATTTTTTAAATCATTCTTAATATTTTGAAACTCTATTTAAGACATGACTTAAATTTTATCAATTGATTTGCCGGGCACTTTCAAACATAGTATCTTCATGTTTTTATTAACTGATAGTTCTTATTAGGACTATTAGTGTTAAAATTAATGCTAAGATATGTTAGTAAATACATTTTGTGTGGTACGTAGGTTAATGCTTTACCATGTAATAGGCCTTTTAAATATTAACATAAAGTTTATTTTCACTTTTAGGCCTAAATGTAATTTTATTTCCTCCATTCGTAGAAAGATGTAGCTTAGGCCTAAACATAAAACGTAGGATAAATAAAAAATAGGAAATAAAATAAAAAACTTAAATTATTTTGTAATTAAACTGTTAATTAATACCATATAGGTTATAAAAACCTTAATACCAAAATATTAAAAGTATTTGACCTTCATGGCAAAATGTTAGACAATAACTTTGGTATGATTTATTTTCAGATAAATGTACTTATCTTTTTCCAATGAAGGAGAAATCCATTTATTTGACTTACTATTATTATTTTCACGGCATAGTGACTAGAAAAGTATATTTTAATAACAACATGTATAAATGGAACCCTATACACTGTTTTGATCCAATTTAACTCGACCTATGTGTTTTTTTATTTGTATACTCGACTCGAACTCGAGATTCGAATCTTTTGCCATTTACTCGACTCGACTTAAAAAACCTGTACTCGCACATCTCTAGTTTTCATCAAATTTCTTTAGATTGCACGAAGAGACGGATACTTTGATTTCAGTATCGTCTATAAATATAGTTTTTCATGCGTTTTGTTTTATTATTTTTTTCAATGTAAAAACTATTTAATAAAAATAGCAAATTTATGAATAATATTATAGTCTAAAACATTTAATCATATAGGTATCGCCTATATCTCAAACAAAACTCACGACTGAGTAACATCGACGAAACTGAAAGCAGAACATAAAGCATTCATCTACACACAATCTAGCGGGTTTGTTGATAAAACACCCACGCACAACTTAGCGGGAACATTAAGAAACACAACCAAGTTTGGTAAACACAGAACTTTGGATGCAAGAGAAGCTTATTTCGGCGTTCTGTCCATTCATCGCGTGTACTCAGATGCTGTATCTTTCACCCGCAATGGGTTAAAAATAGTTTACATAATATGTTGTAGTTGCTTTAAAAGATAATTCTTGATACGAATGACGGTACTGAATATTTAACAGATATGAATAACGCCGAGGTGTGAGAGAATTAGAGAATTTATTAAAATTTTATTAGGTTTTTGTTTATTCAAAATGTACAAATATTTTTATTTTTTATGCAGTTTTGCCTAGTTCTCACACCAATCTTAATAATTTTACTATTAATTGGAGTTTTAAAAACTGTTTTAACATGTAAGGAGAAATAATCTAAACTATGATGGTCCCATTTCATGATTATTAGACAGATAGGGCCTATATGCTATTCTATTTATTTCATACAAATAAATGATTAACAAATCAATTCATGGGAAACATTGTGATTTAAGTTTAAAAAATGATAAGCCATATATATGTATATAACTCAAATTGTAATTTAAATCCATGAAAGTCTTCATGACTAGAACATATTTAAATAGACCTCATTACACGCAAGTAAATGAAGTAAAAAAAATCACGTTATCGTGCGAAGTAAAAAAAATTATAACTAGATAACAATACTAGTTTTACTCAATAAAATTAATTTGTTGAATTCAAATTCAAAAACATTTCAAACAAAACACACAGTGTCTTAAAATAAAACGTACATTGGTGTTCTTCATTCTTTAGTATTATGCTTCCTTACGACGAGACGAAAATTCAACAACGGTCGGATACACAATCAGCCACATAAAACGGAACAGCGAGTCACAGCACAGTGAAAAAAAACAAAACGGGTGGTAGAAAAGTGACACATAGACCTGATAACAGTGACTACAATCGTTTTTGATTTTATCACAAAGATAACTGAAACACTATAAAAGTAGGTGTACAAACGAATACTAAGCTGTACGAGACCGTCTATTTATCCACTAGAAACTGGAGGAGGGAGAGGGCTCAGCTCGGCTTGGACGAAGGGTGATGATGGTCAGTGAGGTCCCTCCTCATCACCATCTGTCAACGGAGAACAAACATGTAGCCTTGCATGTCGGGTTCCGTTTTTGGGAAAATACAAAAATGAGAATTAAAACATAGTTCTAGACTCATCGTATTTGAATATTGGTCATAAATGTCGATCACAATGTCCGTATGACCGCATGACTGTAAAAGACCTGGCAATACCTGCCGAATGAAACCAATTAAGACAAATTTAAGACCTGATTGAAAACTTGTAAAATAGATAGTCTACATTACTCCTTAACTGAATTTTTATCTAATAGTCTGTGAATGTGCAATAATTGTTTTATTTTGAATTGGTTTTAATCACAGGTTCTACTCTGTATAAGAGTTTTTAGACTATTACCTAACTAATAAGAATATTGTGATATTACATAGAAGTTTTGTACTTTTAAATAAGCCTAAAGATTTTTTTATTTGATTTAATTATCAATAATAATAATAGACTACTTGTGAGCAGGATCATTGATTATACATCCTACGGAATTCTGTATTCAAAATCAATGGCAGGATTCACATTAAAATATTTAATTTGTGCTTTAAATGTCTACGAATACAAAAGTGAGGTATTTGCTCTAAGCTAAAGCATTTTAATTACCACTAACAGCTATAAATACAGTTCGAGTACAGGAGGAATCCAAAGAAGAGTGAAGGTTGAAGTCATAAATAAGTTTAAATATAAGTACTTTAATGCCCCAAGGGATTTAATATACAGGGCCTTGTAAGTAGTATGGCATCATTTTGAAGTGGGATAGGACATTATAAAAAGTTATAACAACTTGAAATGAAAACTTTATAGTACCTGTGGGAAAAGCTGAGCTTTCCTCGAAGAGGGCCAATCACATGCTGATGCTTTGACAGTTAACTTGTTTTGTACAGCTGCTATGATTATATAGTATAAGTTCGAAATTTTGTAATTTTCATATTTTTTTTTGACACAAATTAAAATGTTTCTTGTTAGTGGTGCTACCAATCAATTTGATGCCAAAAATACTATATTCTAAAACTGTAGTCAAATCCCCATTTCCACACAGGCCATAAAATATATGTTGTTACAACAAAATTTATCTGCACACGTTTTTAAATTACTTTAAAACAGTGTCCAGAGAAGTAATAAAAAACTGACTTAGTTAAAGCAGAGTTTTATTTATAACTACATCAAAACAAATTACCCTCTTACTAGGTCTGTAATATCTGCAGACATCACAACTAACTGACATTATAAACCACAGGGAAGGTGAACATCTCGTACCATTCACCACGTACAGCTAGAGGCATGCTATAACTGATTAACCTGGGGTTGCTGGGACGCAGCCACTGAGTACATCGGGTAGCCGGGCTGTGGGTGTCCGCTGCTAGCTTGACTACTGGATCTGCAACACAATTGTTCTTATATAAGCCAACTTGCAACTTTGATGTAAGAATAATTTTCTATTTCTTTGTACGCAAGCACTATAGCGACTTCTACCTTGTATAAGAGGGGTAAGGTGGTTATGATAGGTTTTGTTATTTATCATAATCTTGCCACCTAACCTAATATAACCACTGCAGTGCACTGTGCAGACAACTCCACATCAACAAATGTTTTAAAATCATAAATGTATAAAAAAAACATTAAATGTATAAAAACACATTAAATGTCTCTTTTGAGCATATGTACCCATTTCCAATCAGAACTTAATTTATTTCAGTCATTAACACCCAAGTTCATTCGGAACTTCAATGCTAGAGAAAGCAAACAAAGTAGGTTATATAAACTTATCCTGACTAAAATTTCCATATCCAAATTACCTTAATATGCCAAAATATTACAATAACTGTGTTAGTTCAGAAACACAAAATAGTTCCATGACTATCCAGGGGCATGTAGGTGAGGATCCTGATTACGATCCTGGAAAACAGCAGACCACCCCCAATTTCAACATAAAAATTCCTCAGGCTTATGTGTACCCAAAACGAACACGAGTCAACGTACCTCCTTGGCTCTGGGTTAGAAGTGACGTTGGTAGAGCGCACTACAACGCCGGGAGCTGAACACACAAACGTCTGAGCTGTGCTGCCAGGGCTGTGGTGTCTACTGCACACAACAAACCACGATAATGAAAATCACTACCATCGCAGGTGAACAGCGGTTGTGAAGCAATTTTGAAATAAAATGTTTTCAATTCAATTTACCGGTATAAGGTTAAGACGGACATAACTTATTATGACCTGTTTAACGGTAACACATGTAACATGCTAATCAAAAACTTTGTGAGACTGGTTTCTCTAATCAGTGGCAGCAAACTTTCACATTAATTGGTTAAAACGCGCTATCACCAACAATGAATTTTAAACAAAGAACATGGCCTACACAGCTAACTCGACTGAAAGTCTCAAGGTTCTCAACTGTAACTCCTCATTTTTCATCTCAAGAAGTTCCTAATGCGAATGGGACAACCTTTTAAATGTCAATCTGGTAACTTTGCACTTTAGTAACCTCAAATAAAAAAATCCAAGTACAAAGCAGATGAAATTTGTGATAGTTCCTACATTTTATAAAATTGGCTAGATTATTCCTTTAGCCATATTTCCAAAAGCAGAACTAGGGGTGTGCACATACTCAAAATTTTGAATTTTCAGCCGAGTATATTAATAGGCTACTGAAGTTTTGAAAAATACCTGAAAGTTCGAGCGAGTATTTCCCACCGATTTCCTGACGATCGCTAACAATTACGACTGGCCAAAAGGCGTAGTAACGGCCGCAAAAGGCGATCGCATCACGTAAAATCGGCCGAAAATGACGATCGCTATCGATTGCGACCAGCCAAAACGCATAGTAACAGCCGCAAAAGGCAATGGCATCATGTAAAATTGGCCGAAAAAACGATTGGACCGCGTAATTTCGGCCGTAAATGGCGACGGAAAACATAAATATTGGCAAAAGTGGCGACAGGGCCACTTGATATCGGCCGTAACTAACGATTTCGTCATCTAATATTGATTATAAGCGATGTCTGGACCAGGTGGTATTGGCAAATGACAACTGGACAGTGTTTTGTTGACCGGAAACGAATATTAAACCGCGTTTTGTTTGTCAATACATAATCTAGTTTGATTGTGCTGGCCAAAACTATGTATTGCTATTGATGTATTGGTTAGAAACCATGTTTAGAATGTGAAATCTAGGGTGGAATCCTAATCCCATTACACTATTTTAAACTACCAACTGATGGCAAATACTAGATCGAAAATACTCTACTCTAAACTCGAAAATAATTGGCACTACTCGACTCGATTCAAAACATCACTACTCGCACACCCCTAAGCAGAACGAAGCTTAAATCTGACAAATCCCATGCCTCTCTTTCCTAGGTAAGAGGGACGGACTCAGAATTTTATTTCAACAAAACCAAGAATATTGGACTTGTACAGTTGACGTCAAATACATTGTTGCATATTTTACAAAACATGCAGTACGGTAAACAAAATTTTCAGTTCAGGATCACTCTGGCAAAAAAATGAAAAAAGAAAGCATGTAAGCATGTATTTTTTAGGAGGAAAATTTGAAACTGCTACAGTTGTTTAGGTTCTGTTACGACACTGCTGAGTTGGTTAGGTTATGTTACAATATTGATGAAAATATTTTAAGTGCAGTGCTCTTCTCTTGAGTCAGCTATGAATTCCAATTTGTAATGAAATTCCTAGGCCATATGTTTTTCTCTTGTTAACCAACTGACCTGATGGGGTTGGGCGGGCCCGGATGATACGGCTGGCTGGGGGAGGTGGGCCCATTCTCCACCGGGGCCCCAGGGTAGGTGTTGTTGACACGAGGTGGCTGCTGCACGTTCACCGGCCGGCTGCCGTCCATAGCCATCGACACCGGCACATTCGCAGCTGCCGGGTGGATGTTGTTCACTGTCAAATCACACAGAACAACGTACAGTGGCACATTAAAACTGACAGAATGGCATCTTATGATTATTACGGATTTAAAATGATGATGGAAAGTCTTAAATAGCCTACTATTCAAAAGTGAATTTCAACATATACCTGCTGAAGAATAAAGGATCTAAGCATGGAATTCAGAAACTTGGAGTTGATAATTGGAAGTCCATTTCTATATGGCAAAAGAATATTTCTTAAAATCTTCCTCACTACTTTTAGATCCCCTGACTCTTCCAGTCAACCAGGAATTCCAGACACCATTAGAATGTCTAATCCTATCCTTATCTGTCTAACAGCAAGGAAACGATTATTCACCTTCCAATTAAAAGCCATAACTTAAATTTAATTTGCCTGTCTGCTGCAAACAATTTCCAACTCTCAATAAAGGGAAGCTGAGCTTGACAGCAGGAAGTGGGTGTGTATTTCAGCAGTGCTGGCATAACAATAGACATCAGCCCTCAGTTAACAGGCTGAGGAGATTCCCTTTACAGTCATGCCAAACCCTCTCCTGCTTTACCCATTCTTGACATCCCCCAATCTCTTGAAACCAAGGCTCAATTTCAACACATCTTGAGTATTACAACCCTCTGGGGTAGCAAATGCTCCTTTCCATTGGCTTGCACAACATTACATAAAGTAGGCACTAGAGTTCTAAGAACTCTATAGGCATGAGTGGGCATGGGACAGCACAGGTCTCCTAGTACAAGAATCATGCCTCACAACTACAATCCCTAGCAAGAAGAGTTCGGTGGCCTACAGGTGGTTGTACTTACCAGTAGGCGGGGGCACAGGTGGGGGCACCAGAGGGATGGCCAGCCTAGCGTTGACAGCCAGCAAGTGGTCCCTCCGCTGCAAGAGAGAGCTTACATGTTCCTCCAGCCGAAGGTTCTCAGCTCTCAGCTGATGCAGGCAGGTCAGCAGCGACGCGACTGTAACAGGCGACATTGTGTTACATACCTGGAGTTCATGGCGTAAATGGATCCTGGGGGATTATAATTAATAAGTAATAAACAAACTTGTATGTTCATTATGCTTGGTGAAATGTAAAGAAATTCAAAATAAGCAAACACTGCCTGAGATGTAAAAGAATTCACACTGATTTATTAGCAAAGGAGCCATTATCAGACATAGCAAGTGTTATTATGTATAAATGCAATGGTATAACTGCCAGGTATATATTTTTACAATACTGTACTGAAATGTGTGGTAATTAATTGGAAAATATAATTTAAATAACTGTGCAGTAGGGGTCTTCGGTGCACCAAAAATACAGTCCCAGTACGGTAAAAAACTAATTACTGTCATCGGTTCGGTACAGAACACAACCTCGGTGCAGATTTGGTACAATAAAGTTTACTGTGACAAACAATAAACAGAGATAAGCTGAACAATGTTCAACAAAGTAAGTGGTTGAAATGAGGTGTTATTTATAGCTATAAGAGAATGAATAAAGGTGGGCGAGGGGTTGCGTCTGGCCAGGCAAAAAAATCTGACCTTGAGATAAGAAAGGTTTAGACTAGAAAAGCATGATGGGTGAGGGGGGAGGGGTCCCGTCATTTATATATGTATTATTATTATTGTTATTTAAGTATACTTGTGAAACTGATTTTAAATTATATACAAAATTCTTTTCAAAAATGGTTGAAAATAATTTAAAAAATAACCACTGACATAATACAAATGGTAGCATAAATTTGTAATGGTTTTATTGTCTTGTGAAATTGTTGCATAGAGATACCGGTATGTTATATGTTAGATTATCTTGTGTGGTTTTAGAAAATTAATCTAAAAATTATCTACATCAAACTAAATTTATATATTAATGAGGTCAATAGTTAATAATATTAAAGGTGAGGAAGCAAAATTAACTGGATATCTCTGTACTTTTAATTACTTCCTTCATCTTGCAGTTTTACATGTTAATAATGTTAAAAAAAGTACTGTAACATTTTGTATGGATTACAATTTTGAATTTAGTATTCTAATTAAATTTTTAATTTAAAAATAGTATCATTTTAATCTTTAGTATTTAAAGGTTTAAAGTTATTTACATAAAATTTTCTTTACCTTCACATAATAATATTATATAGTTGTTTTATCGAATTTCCCCTATAGGGAAGAAGCTATTACCGTAGTCGGCATGGTAAGACCTAGGCCCGGGACCGTCATAACTTTTCGTTTAGAGGTCCCCAGATGCCAAAAACACCATTCGTTCAATAATGTATATATATATATATATATATATATATATATATATATATATATATATGTGTGTGTCCGTAGGCACAATAAATTTGTAAAAATGGTCCGATTTTGATTAAGTTTGGTACAAACGTGTAAAGCAACATTTATGACTAAGTTCAAAAACCAGCCATATCGCTCTATCTAAAGGGGTGTTTTGGGGGATTTTGTACCCAAAAATGGGGTTTTTGAACTTTTTACATATAATTTTTGAAATAGTCAAATTTCAGTTTTCACCATTGGATTCAGCTAAAAAAAACATACAATTTGGTATTTTGATCATTCCTCTACGTCTATCGGTTACCGAGACATTGAAAGTGCTAAACACAGTACGTTGTCTAATGTTATTCTTATGGAGAATAAGAAAAAAATTATATCTCGCTTCTTTATGAACGTATACTGACGAAACTTGGTATACGGCTTTATCTGGTTGGGGTCTATTGATATTTGCTAAAAAAAAAAACAATTTTTGCTAAAGGTTCCTGTAGCAGCAAACCTGCGTACTCAGCCCCCATGTTATTCTTATGGAGAAAAATTAAAATGCTATGTCTCCCTTAATTATTTATATAAATTAATATAACTTGGTATGTAGCTTCATCTAGTTGAGTTACACTGATATTTGTATAAAAAGCCATAATTTGTGTTCCTTGTTGCAGCAAACCTGCGTACTCAGCCCCCCATGTTAAATCTTATGGAGAATAATTAAAATTGTATAAATTGCTTTTATTTATAAATGGATACGGATGAAACTTGGTATGTGGCTTCACCTGGTTGTGGCCTAATGATATTTGCATTAAAACCTAATATTTTCTGTTCCATTTTGCAGCAAACCTGAGTACTCAATCCCTATGTTATTCTTATGGAGAACAATTAAAGTTTAATATACGGCTCATTTGTGATTACGTATCTATGAAACTTGGTAAGTGTCTGTATATGATATATATATATATATATATATATATATATATATATATATATATATATATATATATATGCACTGGAAATTCGCTGAGTATGCAAGATTGCTGCAACGGGGGTATTTTGAAGTTATCTTATTTTACTCTGTATTATTGATAATATATCTTCCCAATACATCAAAGAATGATATTTATAAAATTTAAGTTTTTGCTGTTTGTATGACTTAAATCAATAGTTGTTATTTATATTGAAAGCAATTAATCAGGCATCTTATGCAATTGAGTGACCTTCAAGTAGTTTTTTAATTCATTTATCATGAAAATTTCAAGAAATTGTATTAATAATAATAATTAAAACATTAAAATGCAATACTCGAAAGTGGTAGGTTTTTAAAAATATTTTCATCCATAGGATAGTTATTTTTATTTTAATCGAATAAATTAGGGATGAGTCGATTCCAATTGTCGATTCTCGGTTCCACCGATTCTCAGGCTTAGAATCGGAATCGATGGTCCAAAGTCGATTCTGGTTCCATCGATTCCAGGCCGTCGGTACAAAAAAAAACAAAAACAAAACAGCAATTTAGCGTGGGAAAAACAGATAAACTAAAAACAGTTTAGCAAAATAAGTGGTTGAAAACTCTCAACTAACATGAAAGAAGAATTGACAGGAGTTCTATTTATGGATGTATGCGAATGAGGAAAACAGATAAGGAAACAAAGCTAGTGGCCCGAGTCGCCGAGCGACCCTATATATTTTGTCCCATTCTTAATGGCGGTCTATTGTTCGGCTTCCGGTTTAGGGTCCCGGTAATTTATTCAAGAGATAAGAGTTTCTAGTTCGAAATGCTAAAACCGAAATTAAGTGTCGTACAAAGACGAATTACAGCTCATTTTTTGTCT
This sequence comes from Allygus modestus, assembly GCA_963675035.1. Classification (NCBI taxonomy): domain Eukaryota; kingdom Metazoa; phylum Arthropoda; class Insecta; order Hemiptera; family Cicadellidae; genus Allygus; species Allygus modestus. Next base: position 16,386,795 of record OY776116.1, read on the forward strand.
GATTACCAAAAATAAAATGAAGTGTCAATTAAAGTTGTGTGACTTTCTGTTCAAGAGATATGGATAATACAATCACTGTTTATCAGTTTTATTATTTTCCCCGACTATTCAAACTTTTCTATGCTGATTTCCTTCTTTCCCGACATTTTATTTCTTTCTATTCAAGTTCGCCACTTTCCAAACTTTTTCAACTGCTAGACATCCTAAAATTGATTGTTGTTCAATTTATTTTAGTAGAAATTTAACATTACAGTATATTTAAAAACGTTGATCTACAATCAATAAAAAATTATTATTTTAAAAACAAATTTTGCTTTTTTATTTGTATATAAAATTTAAAATCCTAAATTTAACTTTACAAATTAATTTTACCGGTCAAGAATAGTTAACATCCAAAGTGATTGTTTTATTACACAACAAACCAATTTAAAAAAAATATCATGGGAGATTTATGTAACTGAAAGCTTAACAATTAAATTAAAAATAAACATCCAATTCAACTTAGTTTTTTATTATTTAATTTTGTAAGTTTATTTTATTTTATTAATGACAAATGATCACCAACCAATTGTCTCTATTTATTATATAAAAATCAATTACTACCGGTAACTAACTTATTGTCTTTAAATAATTTTTAAAACATTACTTTGCTATTTCACCTGTTATTAGGAATTGATGGAATCAGAATCGAGATTGATTTGTAAGAATCGGAACCGGAATCGGAATCAAACAAAATTGGAATTGACTCATCTCTAGAATAAATGTTAACAATTGTTTATGGCCTTAAGTATTACTCAATTTTTTTTATGATAAATACAAATTAGTATATGACGGAACATTGGACCGAACCGTACCGATACCGCAGATTCCTACTGTGCAGTGTACAAATTGCCAAAATTTGTCATGAAATAAAAACGTAGCTGACCACACAACAAATTTCTTAGGGTAATAAGAAGTCATTTTTCAGATAGTCAGAATAGGCTCCATATCAGTTGTCATAAAAAGCTAAAATTTAATTTGATGAGACATCAGTTCACTGGAAAGAACATGCCATCTGGCCACTGACAACTAAATGTAGTCAAACTGAGGAGGGGGGAGTGGAGAACCGCATTCACAACACAACTAAACTGTTGTGTCGAGTGTCACTTAGGTTTGCCAATTCTACTTTGCAGATAGCTAGTAACTCACTGTCAAAGTGCTGGGCCTGCTCCATGAGGAACTGACTGCCCTGCTCCCACTGGCGTTCCAGGAGCTGGTCCAGTGTCTGAGGGGTTGAGGCATTGTTGTTGGGTCCCCACGCACTGGCGGGGGGTGTGCTGCTGCTCTGGGGGGTGGCGGCACCACTGCCTCTCACCTGCGATATAACAACAGGTGATCAAGTGATGTTGTGAGACCACTGCGGTGTATCATACTTGGGAGAGCTGGTCCAGTGTCTGGGGGGTTGAGGCATTGTTGTTGGGTCCCCACGCACTGGCGGGGGGTGTGCTGCTGCTCTGGGGGGTGGCGGCACCACTGCCTCTCACCTGCGATATAACAACAGGTGTTCAAGTGATGTTGTGAGACCACTGCGGTGTATCATACTTGGGAGAGCTGGTCCAGTGTCTGAGGGGTTGGGGCATTGTTGTTGGGTCCCGGCGGGGGGTGTGCTGCTGCTCTGGGGGGTGGCGGCACCACTGCCTCTCACCTGCGATATAACAACAGGTGTTCAAGTGATGTTGTGAGACCACTGCGGTGTATCATACTTGGGAGAGCTGGTCCAGTGTCTGGGGGGTTGAGGCATTGTTGTTGGGTCCCCACGCACTGGCGGGGGGTGTGCTGCTGCTCTGGGGGGTGGCAGCACCACTGCCTCTCACCTGCGATATAACAACAGGTGTTCAAGTGATGTTGTGAGACCACTGCGGTGTATCATACTTGGGAGAGCTGGTCCAGTGTCTGGGGGGTTGAGGCATTGTTGTTGGGTCCCCACGCACTGGCGGGGGGTGTGCTGCTGCTCTGGGGGGTGGCGGCACCACTGCCTCTCACCTGCGATATAACAACAGGTGTTCAAGTGATGTTGTGAGACCACTGCGGTGTATCATACTTGGGAGAGCTGGTCTGGTTTATCTGGCTCTGTTGACTATTATAAAGCTATTATCTTCTTTATTTATTTTACAGAATGACTAATGGAAGAATTGGCCAGTTCAGGAGCGTAAAGCAGTCCATCTAAAAATTATTTGTTACAAGTTTAAAGCCAACCTTCAAAATAATACATGATCAGACAAATACCACATAGATAAGTAAATTTAAGATGTTAGAAAAATGTAAAAATGTATGACCTACACGTACAACCACAAAATTTGGTACAAATTCTCTTTCTATAACATAGGTAACCACTAAGAAAAGATTTTAAGAAATTCCCATTGGGCTCCGCTTCATGGGGAATCAAAGTTCCAATTTAGTGTATTCTTAAGGCCATCCACTTTGGTTTGAGCTGATCATGATTTGTAGAAGTGCCACAGGTTAACCACAGAATGCAGCACACACTACAGGTTTTTCTCTCAGGTAAAACCGGGTACGATGGCAACTAGTTTCATTCATATTCCCCTTAAAATATGCAACTAAGATTGTGTCATTGTCTTAGAAAGCAATCAAGAAATTATTTCCAGATAGGGTAGACACCCTGTATCAGTCAACTTTAGGCCAATATCTTGTTTACCGCAAAATAGAAAAAGCTGTCTTTACCTTAACTTTTTCGACTTTAACAACAAACGCTCAACATCCGTTAGGCGCCTCGCTAGCCTAATGGTTAGTGTCTTGGATTTTGGTACACGAGGTCATGGGTTATATTCCTGGAGTGCCTACAAGACTTAGAGGTTTGGACTTTTGTCCTCTAGCAATACAAAAATCTGTCTATTCCTCAAACTTGTCTCTACTCACACTGGCGATGACGCGGCTGTGCAACTGCGGTCCCACCAACTGGCCGGGCTGGCTGCTCAGGTTCGGCTCCGACGTGAAGATGCTGTGGGCCTCCAGCTCCTGGTTCAGCGTGTCAGACATCTTCTGCGCCATCGTAGACGCCGGGTTCAGCTGGTTGCCAAGCATGTGCGGCGCGTTCACTCCGTTCTGGAACCTGGACCAAAGAAAACCACTAGGGCAGGCGAGCAGTGTTACTTTCAATCCAGTCGAGCATTCAGGGACAACTATCCGAGTTTCGAGTTGAGTCGAATAGTTTTCAAAAAAATTAAAAAACTCAATTACGATTTTTAAATTTGTTACAGTAGAGCTATAAAAATAAAACACTTATTTGTATGATACAAGGCCTTCACTTTAATGATTTGAAATCTTACAAAAAGGCTACTGTGAAAAAAATTACTGATCTACACCGGGAAGCAGACTACATCGAATGATCAGACAGCTGGAAACGGAGCGAGCCTGCAGGCTTAAGCCAAATTTAGGCCTAGCCTGAAGTAAAGTATGAAAGAAAAATCCCAGGTTAGAGTCTTAAAGAGTTGAGGGTTTTATAATAGGTAGTACAAAATTGTTAGTAGGAGTCCCACATTGCAGGTTGCCACCACTCTGTGTGCGAGAATGCATTTTCCTCCTATCCCTAAAAAAAAATTAAAATATATTTTAATAAAATCGTTAAGTGAAGATAATGACTGATTTCCCTTTGTCTTTCTTTAACAATTAATTATAATGAGTAATTTATTTTTTTAGTTTAAATTATACTAACGTATATTGAAATTAAATAGCTCAGCATAACTGAATCGTTGAGTAACTACTCGACTCAAGTTTTTCAAATAGTTTAACTACTCGTCTCGAACACCGAGTAGTATTTAATGCTCTAAAACTTCTCGAAACTCGTAGTACTTGCCCATCCCTAAAAACCACATGGATGTACAATTGCCTTTAACACCACCAGCACTGTGATTTGTAACTAATAAAATCATTTTCCAGATGGATTATTTTACATCTATTGTACTGGAAGCACCCAATAAGTAACAAGCCTATACAGGTTACTAAATACCCCCGTAGCAGCAAACCTGCGTACTCAGCGAATTTCCAATGCATATATATGTATCTTAATACCAAATAAAGCCACATACCAAGTTTCATCAATATACATTCATAAATAAACGATTTATGACATTTTAATTATTCTCCATAAGAATAACATGGCAACTGAGTATGCAGGTTTGCTGAAGTAAGGAACACAAAAAATGGGGTTTTATACAAATATCAATATAACTCATGTAGGTAAAGCCACATACCAAATTTCATTAATTTATTTTCATAATGAAGGCAGATAACACGTTACTTATTCTCCATAAGAATAACATGGGGCTGAGTACGCAGGTTTGCTGCTACGGGAGCCTTGGGTAAAAAATTGTTTTTTTGAGCAAATATCAATGGTCCACAACCAGATGAAGCCGTATACCAAGTTTCGTCAGTATACGTTCATAAATAAGCGAGATATAAAATTTTTATTTTCCTCCATAAGAATAACATTAGACAACGTACTGTGTTTAGCACTTTTAATATATCGGTAACTAATTGACGTAGAGAAATGATCAAAATACCAAATTGTGTGTTTTTTTAAGCTGAATCCAATGGGAAAAAATAAAATTTGACCACTTCCAAAATTATATGTAAAAAATTCGAAAAACCCATTTTTGGGGTACAAAACCCCCCCAAAATACCCCTTCGGATGGAGCGATCTGGCTGGTTTTCGAACTTAAAGTCATAAATGTTGCTTTACACGTTTATACCAAATTTCATCAAAATCGGATAATTTTTACGAGAGTTATCGTGCTCACGGACACATATATATATATATATATATATGGGTGCCTACCTGTTGACCGACAAGTTATTTGGTCGCAGGGACAGTTGGTAGGGTTTAAAAAGATAAATATTAATAATTAAATACAGTACTGAAACGCACTGAACGACATGTTAGTTGCTCACAGGGACAGTTGGTAGGGTTTTAGAAAATAAGTATAAATAATTAAATCAAGTCCTGAAACCCACTGATCGACATCTTAGTTGCTCGCATGGACAGTTGGTAGGGTTTCAAATAAATAAGTGTAAAAACAGATTGGCTACTTGCTAGATGTACCTGTTGCTCGCGCCCCCCACTCTGCCTTCCAAAGAAGAGGGGCGAGGCGGAGGCTTGTAGCGGAAGTGTGTAGCCCCACCACCAACTCAATGTTTGACCGGCGGGACCACGGGACCATGCAGGACGCAGGTGCGGTAAGAAATTTGCTTAACCTTGTTACAAAATTTCCCCGATGTTAAAGGCAAGGCATAAGGCAGTTCCGACGGTTCCGACGGCAACGATTGCTAACTCACCTTACTCTCTGAATTGTACTGCTACCTTTTGGCGCTTTGGAGAACTACGTCCAACTAACTTGTTACGCAGTACAACACCATACGGCATAATTTGTATTGGTTAGTTGTGATTTCAAAATATGACCGCGCCCATTGAACAGTTCGCTGCACTAGCAGCTAAAAAAGGCGTGCACCTCCTGAAGTGGAGACTTTGTGTATGTGGTGCCTTTAGTTGCTGCACACAGGGGCAGTTTGGTCAGCGTTTTGTTATTGTATTTGCGCCTCTTATAATTTGGCGTTCTCGGTAACTGCATATTTACTTGACCTAGTGGGAAATGGAATGCTGGATGTACATAGCAGTAATATGCTACAATTTAGGGAAGTCTTATTATCTTTTACATAGGTTTAAACAACTGTAGATGGGGAAAGCGGCCGTAAAACGTGTAGTTCAATGGAACTCATCCTTACTTCCATTTCCATTTCCCCTGTAGGGAAGAAGCTTTACCGTAGACAGCCTGTTAATACCTAGACCCGGGACCATGATAAATTGTCGTTTTGAAGTCCCCATAAACGTTTTGAAGTCCCATTGTCGTTTTGACTGATGTTTTCCTATAAATATTTTATTTTTATTTTGATACTTTTATCGCAACGTTTTTTCTATTGGAATTTTGAAATTATTTTAATCATTTAGTTTATATTGTTAAACAAATTTGCATAAACATGACTCATAAAATAGAAAATTTATGACTTAATCATAGGAATTTCTTTCTTATCTGTCTTTAGTAGGAGTGTACGAGTGCTCATATATTGAGTTTTTTCAAGCCGAGTTTGTGCACTCGACTCGACTCGAGGCATTGCAAAACACTCGTGAGTTCGAGCCTAGTTTTTTATAGGCTACAGATTAAACACTCAAACCGTCTCAAATCACAGTTACAAAAGCAATAAATGCGTCCGAGACTAGGTGAAAACGAATTAGATTGTTCTCTGTATGTTTTACAAAAGAAATCTAACATCACTTAATATCACGTTGGATTTGTCTAAGAAAAAGCAGTGTTATTAAATTTGAATTACCAATGTAACAGTACACGCATTCGGATCTACTGGCTAGCCATTAAATCAAGTACAATAAAAAGGAGCAATAAAGTTTACCTGTGTGACACTTGTTTTATTTTGGTAAAATATACATGGTACAAAAAATAAACTTCAAATCAAAAAGATATAACAAACGTAAGTTCAAGTAAGTTGTTCTTATAGGTAGGCCTATTTAGTTTGTATTATGAATTTTTTAAGAAACTAGTCTTGAAATGTACATACTATGAATCTATGATTAACTAATTAAAATAATTATTCTATCATCATTTCATTATATCAGATGTATTTTTGACATAATGCTGATCATGTGTAGGTAACTTTTGTAACCAGTATCTCCTCTTCTTGGAAAAAAGAAAACTCGACTTTTCTTAAATAAAATATTACCAACTTCTGGAATGGTAACAACACCCTTCTCTCATCCGTTTTCTTCACATTAAAATATATTAAACCTGTTTGTGAGGGGGGGAGGATGAGAGATAGGGAGAGGATGAGGTGGAGAGGTTTCAGGCATAAATAAATACCCCCGTCGCAGCAAATCTGCGTACTCAGCAAATTTCCAATACAAATATGTGGGTATCACTACTACCTAGAACCACTTACCAAGTTTCACAAAAATACATTCACTAATAAGTGATATATAGCATTTTATTTATTCTCCATAAGAATAACATTATAAATGAGTACGCAGGTTTGCTGCAACAAGGTTTGTGTGTTTTTGCAATTATCAATATAACTCAACCAGGTGAAGCTACATACCAAGTTTTATTAATTTAGGTTCATAACTAAGGGAGATATAAAACTTTACTTATTCTCCATATGAATAACATGGGGCCGAGTATGCAGGTTTGCTGCTACCGGGAAAAATCAACAAAAAACTTGTTTTGTGCTATTATCAATATACCACAACCAGTTGAAGCCACATACCAAGTTTCATCGATATACGTACATAAATAATCAAAATATAACATTTTATTTATTCTCCATAAGGATAACATTGGACAACGTACTGTGTTTAGCACTTTGAATATCACTACAACGGTTGGACGTAAAACAACAATTAAAACGCCAAAATCACAACCATATAACGGCGCTCATATTTAACGGCGCTTATTTTGTAGAGCTAAAATGATTGGTAGAAAGAAATGTGGAGTTTTTAGTGAAATTATCTGAGGAAAATCTGAAAACCGTATTCCCATAAGATTAACATGGGAAATTTTATGGACACATCTTTTGACTTTTCTCCACGACCACTAAACCTAGCTTAATGATTCAAAATACTAAATTGTTTGTTTTTAAGCTTTACAAAATGGCTATAACCAAAATCTAGTTTTTTTTAAATTTCAGGGTAAAAAGTTCAAAAAACTGATTTTTGGAAAATTTTAAACCCCCATAAAACCCCGTTCCCATAAACCGATCGATCTGGTTTTCGAACTTAAAGTCATAAATGTTACTCTCCACATTTGTGCCAAATTTCATAAAAATCTGGCTCTTCAATCAAAAGTTATCGCGGTAACGGACACATATATTCATATGTATATATATATATATATACATATATATAAATTTGAACGAATAGTGTTTTTGGCATCTGGGGACCTCAAAACAAAAAGTTATCATGGTCTCGGGCTTAAGTCTTACCATGCCCAGCTACGGTAATAGCTTCTTCCCTAAAGAGGAAATTCCCTAAAAGACTACTGATTACTGGAATGGTAACACCCTTTTCTTATCCGTTTTATTCCACGACAAAAAGAACAGATAATTCAGGACTAATGTAAATCAAAAACATTATGCCTACTGGATTGGTCGTAGGCCCTTCTCTTATCCATTTTAACTCTACATTAAAATAAACTAGTTTTCCGTTGCTCGATTCCGAGCAATTTTGTACCCAACGAAAGGTTACTTCAGTTGTAAACAAACTAACAAAATATCTGACGCTAAACAGGATTATAAATCTGAGAATAATGCCGATTATGTACTAAAGTTGATTGGAAAATCAACACGTAGTTTACACTTCCGCCGTCGGATAGCGCCACTGTTCTGAAAATTCACCCTTTAATTACTGTATTTAAGTGATGCCCTTTCTTTAGATTCTGAGAGGTATTGGCAAATCTATGCAAATATAACTTTAATTTGACAAATCAACTGTTAAAATCCGTCCAGCCGTGATCGAGTTATGACTGTGAAGAAAACGCCCCAGGCGTAATAATATATTGTCTATTGGATACTTGGTCGAATTACACATTTTTAATGGTATAATCTATCATTATACAAAATTTTAACTCATTGTGTGCACTTATTAAGATGATGATGATGATCATGTCTTATTAACAGATACAATTTATTTATAAAATTGATAGTCTATCAATAAGACGATTTTGGTGTGGGAATTATTATACCCAAGAGGGTCATAGCATGAACAGATTCTGGCAAAATGAGAGGGCATATACTATATTAAATTATTATGTTATTAAAATATAGTGTTTCTGTATCCATGATATTCTCACGATATTTTGGGTTTATTTTAGAATTACTTAAAAAAGAATTTTAAAGCTATTGAGTCAAAACGGGTAACGGGTTGGTATTTTTTTCTGCGTGATAGCAAACATGATAGTTTTTAAGACTAGTGGGGTCGGGGTGAAATCTAAGAGGATTTCCAAAAAGCATATTAGGTCATATTTGAATGAGGTACATTACAAAACGTACTATAGATTTTCAGCACAATCAGTCAAGTGATGAACACGGCCGCCTTGAGGGGGAACAACAGGGGCCCCCAATTTTAAATAAATTCAGAGAATTGACCAATATATTTAAATAGCACTCTCTGGGACCCCACAAAATATTTCAACCAGTCCCCTAATTGTCTTGTGGAAGCCCTCGCGATGAAGTGAAATCACCCAGAAGATTCTCGTACCTCCAAATGGCAAAGGAAAGTTGTATTTTACAATTCCAGGAACTTACAGCTGTTTTATGTTAATTTTTTGGTGAGGACAAAAGCTAGCCCATCACTATAAAAGTCGTACAGGCTCATAATGTTTAAAATCATTTCCAGTTTTCACATGAATAACACAAACAAATAACTCCAAATTGCATGAAACTATAAAAAGCGGCTTTCTGACAGATTAACATATATTAAGTATATTCCTTGCATGTAACCTATCAAAATAATATAGTATTAACAGATACAATTATAATAAAAATACTACCATATTTGTCTAGGTCACTGGAAGACCGAGCTTTGCTCGTTCCTTGTCAGACAGCAGTTTGTTTTTATGAATGGAGTGGGCCCCTAATGTTACACCACGTCCTCCTAATAGCAAGCACATTTGCTTAGCTTATATTTGTCTTTTTTATACATGTTTGAGGTAACTCCAGTTGTTATTATAGCTCAATATCCCTTTTATTCATTTCGTACCGCTTTATATTTATTCTTCTTTCAATAGTTTTTACAATACACTGATCGATTAAACCTCAGAGTTACGACTGACTGTTATGATTCTTTAGTTTTGATTTTAAAATCCATAAGGTGCATTTACATATTTTAGTTTTATTATTAGTTTTATTACATTACTCGAGTTTATCAAGAGAATGACACCTGCCTGGAATTTATTTTTATCCTAGAAGTTTGATATTTCCTACACTTTAGGACATCACTGGAGCAGTTTAAAAAACTCAAATTTACTAGCAAGCTATAACCTTATTCATATTAGAGTATAGATTGATATTGAACTGGGGGGGGGGAGGCAGTACCCTTCAGAACGTAACTGACGAAACCCTTTATGCCCAGCTACGTTCTCAAAACCAGATTTAGGGTATGTAGACACCATGTGGTGCGGCCCCTTGCTGTCCACCGCCAAGGTTAACTAAATTTTTGGAGTATAGTTTTAGGTTTTTATGATTTATGTGTAATACGGGCCACTTTGTGGATTGGGCCCCTAAGCAATTATCTATGTAGCCTAGGGGGGAGGCAGTACCCTTCAGAACGTAACTGACGAAACCCTTTATGCCCAGCTACGTTCAGAACCAGATTTAGGGTATGTAGACACCATGTGGTGCGGCCCATTGTTGTCCACCGCGAAGGTTAACTAAATTTTTGGAGTATGGTTTTAGGTTTTTATGATTTATGTGTAGTACGGGCCAATTTGTGGATCGGGCCCCTAAGCAATTACCTATGTAGACTATGACTAACTCCGGCCGTGGCTACGAATCAGGGAAAACATCAATCGTTATTATATATTCATAAATAACGGAGGCATTGTCTATCAAATTACTCCTTAACGTATGTATAAGATATATACATATATATAGATCATATATCTGATACAATCATAACATATTATGGGTATAAAATAATTTACATCATTTCGTTCCTATTTCTATTTTGTGTCATATAAATACAGTCATATTAACGGGTAAATTGATATCATACGGGAAATTTTGGTTGTAAGTGTTGGTATCTCTGCTCAGTGACGATCAGCTCCACGCTACGTTACTCTGCTACTTGGGCGCGCCTACATCTATGAATGGAAGTGGACTGTTCCTGTAAATCCGCGCGTAAATCCGCCTCTCCCCTCTCTTCGAGACAAGGAGTAGGGGGCGCGAGCAACTGGTACATCGAGCAAGTAGCCCATCTGTTATTACATTTATTTATTTGAAACCCTACCAACTGTCCATGCGAGCAACTAAGATGTCGATCAGTGGGTTTCAGGACTTTATTTAATTATTTATACTTATTTTCTAAAACCCTACGAACTGTCCCTGTGAGCAACTAACATGTCGTTCAGTGCGTTTCAGTCCTTTATTTAATTATTAATATTTATTTTTTAAAACCCTACCAACTGTCCCTGAGACCAACTAACATGTCGATCAACCGGTGGGCCCCCAATAAATATATATATATATATATATATATATATATACAGTTTCGAACGAATGGTGTTTTTGGGGTCTGGGGACCTCAAAACGAAAAGTTATCATGGTCCCGGGCCTAGGTCTTACCATGCCGACTACGGTAATAGCTTCTTCCCTATAGGGGAAATTCGCTAAAAGTGACATGATATTTCACCAACACTTTTTACAACATTTATGGCAAAAATATTTATATCACTGTAAGCTCTAAAACCCTATGGGTAGCAAATATATATATATATATTTGTTTAAATTACATTTGTTAGGAAGGCTTAATTTATTTATTTCAATTTTAGTATAGTTCTACTTATAAATTCAAGTTTGACTGTAAAATAAATTGCTTGATGCAATTATGTGTTTCACCGTTTTTAGTAGTTTTAGAGTCAGTGCTAGCGTAGAAGTTGAAAAACCGTTGAGAGGTGCACACTGTTCGCAAAGATGTTGATACTTTTCACAATATGTTAAATATTAGCAACAGTGTAAATGATCAAACTATATTTTTTACTCTAAATTTGAAACTATTTTGAATAAAAATTTGTTTTCAACCCATCAAATATTTAATAAACTGTAACTTAACCTTAAAACCATGTTGAGCGAGCAAGTTAACAAAGAACCATAACGGATAAAACTTTAACTCTGAACAAACTTGTACAAATTTCACTCACAGTTTATCTTTGTCATCCCGAGGCTGGGACTGTTTCTTGTGCTTCTGTTTGCTGTCCGGGCTGCTTGGAGGGGACTCTTTAATAGCCTGACTCACGGGCATCACTCTGCAAAACAAAACTCTGTTACCAAACTATTGTAAAAAGAGTCAACAATTTATTCAGAAGATATTCAGGAAAGTAAACTCAGAAACCTTCAAAGAACTGATTCAAACTGCCACACTTTGGGTTAACGGAAATTAATTTGGATATAAAGTGTGAAAATAAATACTACAGTTTTGTGTGAAGTGACTAGTCAAATTGTATTAATGGCTGTCATTTGATTTATAACTAACATAAGTTTTGTTTAAGAAGGAGCTCTGGTCACACAAATTATGATTATGGTTTCCACATGCTTTTCTCTTAAGGCCAAGGCGAGCGCTAAGTCATGAGGAGGTAACCTCCTTAACTGAATACCTGAAATCATCGGCTTGTGATTAATTTTAAATACCCAAAAGCTATACCATTGAATAGAACCCTGATTATACTCAAATATTTTTGGAAACTGAACGATTATTATTTATGATATCAAACTTTGCTGGAATTGCTAGGTTTTTCCCCTTTCAATAAAGTAGAGCCACAAACCAATGATTTGGGATAATCTGACGAGGAGGTGAGAGATTTAAACATTAGTCTTATGGGAAGAACGGGTAGAAACATGAAATATTTTGTGGCTAGAGTCCGTTTTATTGTGGCATGCTTCAGGGCCACAGTTTAACTGGGAGTCTCCCTTTGAATCAGCAAATTCCCCTTCGCCCCTATAGTCCACAAGAACCCTACCCGGGACTCTTATTGATAGTGAAACCTTCGCCCCTATAGTCCACAAGAACCCTACCCAGGACTCTTATTGATAGTGAAACCTTCGCCCCTATAGTCCACAAGAACCCTACCCGGGACTCTTATTGATAGTGAAACCTTCGCCCCTATAGTCCACAAGAACCCTACCCGGGACTCTTATTGATAGTGAAACCTTCGCCCCTATAGTCCACAAGAACCCTACCCGGGACTCTTATTGATAATGAAACCTATCTTTTACAGTACAGTGGTGGAAGAAACAATGTTTTATAAGGTACAGACTAAACAACTTTTCCAAGGCACCTTGTTTACACACTAAATCTACCAACTTCAAAGTGTCATTTAAAAGTGCACTAAACCGGTGGCGTGTACTTACACAGGGGTGGGGGCAGCAATAGGTGTGGTAACAGCAGCTGAGGTGATGACAGGAGGGGTGGGGGAAGCCTGCGGGTGCTGGATAGGGGCGGGGGGAGGGGGAGGGGGCGTGGCTTGGCTGCTACGGCCTCCTCGCTTGCTGCCCGTCACGCTGCCGCCTCTTTTCTGCTTTCGACCCTTGTCCGACTTGTCTGCCGACTGGGATCTGGGTAAAAAATTACAGCATTATCGGTTAACACTTAATATTTTAACTACTGTATCCAGAATGCTAACTAATAGGCTGGCGAGATATTCCTAATTGCTTAATCTAAAGGAACTCATTGAGCAAAGAGCATTTGTCTTTTTAAACAAAATATTATACATATTCAAAATATTAAATTTTAGTAAACAACCAATTACTGATGTAAATTAGTCAAACAAAAATCTCACTTCAATACTCAGCTATCAACTCTCGAACAGCTAAGTGTCACACTCGAGACTATTTGTACTTTTTTTAATGTTATTGCGACCTATATTTTAGTCCCAATTGTTGTTTTGCAATACATCCAATCCTAAATTCATTCTGATTCTTCTCCCATTTGGCTTTCAATAAAGGTAGTGATCTATTCAAGCAGTCGGGTAGTCTATTCGTGTTTTCTTAATTTTGTTTAGTACTATTATTATGAATGTTAGTCACTTTGCGTGTATAACAGCCATTTTAAGTTACCGTATATAACGACCATTTTCAGTTACCTAAAAAGGTTCTCACTATTTTTTCATCCACATTTTTTCACCCCAACTAAGTATTTATTTGAGTAAACTGCACTAAATTTAGCATCTTAAGACTAACTATCCTAGCTAAATCACACAATTTTCACAACCAGTTCATGGCACCTCAGTGTTCAGTTGCAATTTTAGTATTTATTTTTAATTTTGGGGAATTGTGAAAGGTGTGTGATAATGGTTTTATAATAAATTATACTTTAATCACATTCCCCTCATTCTGTTGATTAAAATGATTATAAGGTTGATATAGGTGGATTCTTTATATGTATTTTTTATACATTTAAATAAAATATCGTGCACAATAAGAAATAAAGGTGAAGCGTTTTGGTCAAAAATGGCCAGCGGTTAAACATTAAAGAGATACACATTACAAATATGGTGAGTTATTTAATTTTCTCGCTATTAGTATCAATTTTAAAGGTGCTCTCTACAAAAGCCACTTTTTGTGTGATGATGCACAAGTACAATGATGGTGTTTGCACAGTTGCTGTTACGATAACATGTGATAGATATTACTGCTATAATGAATGATAAATGTATTTGCTTTCATATTTCTATGTACTTACAGTCCAATATGCCTAGTATGAATATGCACTGAACTAGCACATACTGTACTCGGCAGAGCATTTAAAATGTGGATATGATTTTCAAATTGATAAATTGAAAATAATACTTCATAAGAATAATAAAAGGCATACAAAACAAGCTGTACATTAATTTTTTTTATTTTAATTTTTAATTATATTTTTGAATAGTTTTATTTTCACAGTACCTGGGGGCCGAGCTTTGCTCGGGCGAAGGCCAGTCAGTTTGTTTAGATGACTTGTAGTAATATTTCACCACTCCCCCCTCTACTAATAATCAGATTTGTATTATTCATTTGCCTCTTTTCTACATTTTTAAGGTCCCTCCAGTTGTTATTTATAGCTCAATGTCCCTTTGATTTATTTTACTACTCTATATATGTAATCTTAACTCAAATCTTTTAATCTCTGCTCTCAGGAAACCACATGTTAATAATCATAAACAACATGAGTATTACTTTGACAGTTCCCTGGTTGATTATGAACAGCTGTTACAATTCTTTTGTTTTGATTTGAAACTCCATAAGCCCAATGTTAATTTTTTTAACTTTTCATTTTAGTTTTTTTACATTATTTGATTTTTCCTAGGGATGAGGCCTCTCTAGAACTTATTTTAATCCCAGAAATTAGTTATTTTGAACATTTTAAGGAAATCGTCGGAGCCGTTTTTGAGATCCGTGTCGCAAGCAAGCAAGCACGCAAGCAAGCAAGCAAACCTTACTCATATTAGAGTATAGGATAGGATAGGATTACTTTATTTGACCAAAATAGTGTTTGGGATAAATAGTTACAGAGCCTACTTCAAATCTGAAAAATATGAAATAAAAGGGCTTGAGACATCTTTTAGAGAGAACAGAAAAGGTGTTGGGGTGGAGAAAGCAAGCACATGATCGGGTGAGGAAGCAGGAATCTGCTAAAGCACAAACTTTGAAACCGATAGTTTATATACCCTAGTTAATCAAATTCACATAAACTATAATGCTGACATACCTTCCTCGCTTGCCCGGGGCCTCGTCAATCACAGGAGTGGTTATGGGGGCGGCGGGGGCGGTTGTAGTTGGCGGAGTCGGCAGCGAAGCAACGGCTAGTGGCACAGACACGACTATAGAACTAGTTGCGGCAATTGGTGAGGCTAAACCATAAATTCCAACCAAAAATAAACTCCACTTCACCAAAACCAACAAACAGACACAATTCAAACTGTATAACAGAAGAAACCATGCAACTTAGCAGAGGGGCAATCAAATATTGTGTCGACAGCAAACAGAAGGAGGGTGAATTTGATGTGCAATAATTTTTATCAAGCCCAACTAATGGTGATGAGTGAAGATTACCTGTGCAGATAACATGAAATAAGAAAAATGTTTATAATGATCTTTGTAATGATCTGCTGAGAATTCAAGGTCGACTAAAACCAGCGAGTCCATAAAACCACAACAACAGGACTACCTGTTATAGACAATCTTCACTCAATAATAACAGTTTATCTAGGTAATAAGTTGGGAGTTTCAACAATTTCAGATTCACTAGGATTTTAATTCGCCAGAGTTATGATACTTGATTGACCCCCTGACATAAACATTGTTTTAGTAAATGTAAAAGAAACCCTCTCTATAAACCATAGTATACGTTGTTTTTATGATTAAATAAAATACCAAATTAAAAGTTTTAGGAAATAAATGTGAAATTTAGGAAATTAAAATGATTTACTATTTTGGTTGTTTAGTTGGAGTAAAGCTACACAGTTTAAAATTTGTTCAAAGTTAGAAGTGACCATTTTAATATAAAATGCATTTGATTAGAGTTGGTCAACAACAGATTCTTTTTAGTAGGCAATTTTTCAAACAAAACATGCTTAGATGTTGGAATCAAAACAAATAATATCAAACAAAATCCATAGACAAATATTTTTAAATGAGTGAAATCAATGGAACATGGGTCAAGAAACTAGGATGTTTTTAGTACCTACATTAATTCAAGGAAAATATATTGGATATCTAATACTGCAGTAGATGTACTACATTTAGACCAAAATTTCCAAATAAAACATTCTCTGAAAGCTTTTTTACAAAATTTTTTACTTTAATAGCTCATAAAAAAATGTTATCTATATTGAGTAACTGAAATCCCCTCCCTTCGTAAAACATGGAATTTAATTACCGGTATTCAAATATAACCTCTTCTAGCAGATTTACTTACATCTTTGCATCTATAATATTCACAAAATTGCGTTTTTAGAATTTTCAATTACTTTATTATAACACAATTTTAAACCTCCCAAATAGAAAAACTGTTAAATGCAAAAGAGAAAACCAGTTTAGTTACCATAACACAATAGGAAGAGAATCCAGGGAATTGATTTCCCAAATAAACACGTCGGGACTGGTTTTCTAGATATGAATCAAGTTGTTAGATAAGGTTGACCTTTGGCCTATAGGGAATTCCCGCGTTAGAGCAAACTTTGCAACAACATGCATTCGTGTTAGTTAAAGTAGTGTACAAGGAAAACCAGAATTGAAACTGCAAAAAGTCAATCCCACATATTAACATAACTTATTTATAATTATTAGGTTATGAACATTGGTAATTTATAAAATCATGCTACTTAATATTGTTACAATTTTGATTTATAAAAAGTTGCCAAACAATTTTCTGAAGATTATTATAATAAATAAATAGATTCACTCATGAATTGAATTAAACTTAAACCTAGATATTTATTTTACTACCATAGTAAATAACTGTTGACTGCAAATTTCTGTAAACACGTCAGTATTTATTTATTACTTTATAAATATTTTTTACATAGACTATCTTATTTCCTACATGTAATGTCTACCTGTATTAAATCTAGTAAGAAGACATATAGTGGATAACCAATAGATAAAAGTATTAAAATTTACTTTTATTTAATGTTTTGTCTGTCATATATAAATGTGCAGTTGAAAGGCAAATTGTTTCCCCCTATTCCTCCGATTTCCAATGCTTCCAGATAGATGATAATTACTCATTCCACATTATTTTTAATATTTTTGAATGACATTGCAAAATTAAAATTGTTATAAAATTCAACTTCATGTCTTATTACAAAAATTGTCTGCTTGCTAACAGAGGTGATGGCAAAGGGGAATGTGGAGAGTAAAATAAAGGAAATGTTCAGCTCGCTAACAAAGGTGATGGCAAAAGGGGAATGTAGAGAGTAAAATAAAGGAAATTGTCTGCTCGCGAACAGAGACGATGGCAAAGGATACTCGCTAACAGAGGTGATGGCAAAGGAGAATGTAGAGAGTAAAATAAAGGAAATTGTCTGCTCGCGAACAGAGATGATGGCAAAGGGGAATGAAGAGAGTAAAATAAAGGAAATTGCCTGCTCGCGAACAGAGATGATGGCAAGGGATACTCGCTAACAGAGGTGGCAAAGGGGTGTGAGGGGTGTGTAGAGTAAAATAAAGGAAATTGTCTACTCGTGAACAGAGATGATGGCAAGGGATACTCGCTAACAGAGGTGATGGCAAAGGAGAATTTAGAGAGTAAAATAAAGGAAATTGTTTGCTCGCTAACAGAGGTGATGGCAAAGGGGTGTGTAGAGAGTAAAATAAAGGAAATTGTCTACTCGTGAACAGAGATGATGGCAAGGGATACTCTCTAACAGAGGTGATGGCAAAGGAGAATGTAGAGAGTAAAATAAAGGAAATTGTCTGCTCGCTAACAGAGGTGATGGCAAAGGGGTGTGTAGAGAGTAAAATAAAGGAAATTGTCTACTCGTGAACAGAGATGATGGCAAGGGATACTCGCTAACAGAGGTGATGGCAAAGGAGAATGTAGAGAGTAAAATAAAGGAAATTGTCTGCTCGCTAACAGAGGTGATGGCAAAGGGGTGTGTAGAGAGTAAAATAAAGGAAATTGTCTACTCGTGAACAGAGATGATGGCAAGGGATACTCGCTAACAGAGGTGATGGCAAAGGAGAATGTAGAGAGTAAAATAAAGGAAATTGTCTACTCGTGAACAGAGATGATGGCAAGGGATACTCGCTAACAGAGGTGATGGCAAAGGAGAATGTAGAGAGTAAAATAAAGGAAATTGTCTGCTCGCTAACAGAGGTGATGGCAAAGGGGTGTGTAGAGAGTAAAATAAAGGAAATTGTCTACTCGTGAACAGAGATGATGGCAAGGGATACTCGCTAACAGAGGTGATGGCAAAGGAGAATGTAGAGAGTAAAATAAAGGAAATTCTCTACTCGTGAACAAAGATGATGGCAAGGGATACTCGCTAACAGAGGTGATGGCAAAAGGGGAATGTAGACAGTAAAATAAAGGAAATTGTCTGCTCGCGAACAGAGGTGATGGCAAAAGAGGAATGTAGAGAGTAAAATAAAGGAAATTGTCTGCTCGCTAACAGAGGTGATGGCAAAAGAGGAATGTAGAGAGTAAAATAAAGGAAATTGTCTGTTCGCTAACAGAGGTGATGGCAAAGGGGTGTGTAGAGGGTAAAATAAAGGAAATTGTCTACTCGTGAACAGAGATGATGGCAAGGGATGCTCGCTAACAGAGGTGATGGCAAAGGGGTGTGTAGAGAGTAAAATAAAGGAAATTGTCTACTCGTGAACAGAGATGATGGCAAGGGATACTCGCTAACAGAGGTAATGGCAAAGGAGAATGTAGGGAGTAAAATAAAGGAAATTGTCTGCTCGCTAACAGAGGTGATGGCAAAGGGGTGTGTAGAGAGTAAAATAAAGGAAATTGTCTACTCGTGAACAGAGATGATGGCAAGGGATACTCGCTAACAGAGGTGATGGCAAAGGGGTGTGTAGAGAGTAAAATAAAGGAAATTGTCTACTCGTGAACAGAGATGATGGCAAGGGATACTCGCTAACAGAGGTGATGGCAAAGGAGAATGTAGGGAGTAAAATAAAGGAAATTGTCTGCTCGCTAACAGAGGTGATGGCAAAGGGGAATGAAGAGAAAAGGAAAGGAAAACTGGAGGAGAGAAGATTCCATGGCGGGAAAGCAGATCTTTTAAACTGCACATTGATGTTAGACAGATAATAAGTTTGGCCTTTGGCAGTTAATATTTCTCATTACGTTACCACAAACGTTATCTTACTTGTAGCAGGCTGGCGGGAGATGGGGGACGTGGTGACGGGTGAAGTAGACGGTGTGGTCGCCGGCACTTTCACCACCACAGAGGGCGTTGGTGTCTCCGGTTTCCCGGGCGCTGCGGACGAGTCAATCTTCAGTCTTTTCTCCTCCGTAGGGGGACCAGTGTTCCCAGATGTGTTGACAGTCACGGGAGTTTGCACCGGACTATCGTCTTTCGCTTGGCTTTTCCTCTTCTTGCCTGACTTGCCGGTATCTCCAAAAACACTTCCGCTGGGCGTCACAACGCTCTCGACAAAGTTAGAGGTGGTGAACTTCCCGTTGATGGCAGCGTCAGAGGGCGGGGCTGCAGTGTCAATGGCGGTGGGGGGAGCTGTGATGGGCGGGGGCACGGGGGCCAAGTCCTCGACCGCTGGCAGTACCGCCGGTTCAGTGACAACAGCTGCTGTTGGGGCAGGACTGGTAGTACCGCTCGACTTTCCGCCACTCGACGGTTTCGAACCTTAAATAACGGTGATTACAGGGATAACAGGAAAAAATACATATTGTGTGTAAATAAGTACTATGTAAACATTGATACTTGTACTTGATGGCAACCTCCAACTGGTACAAATTCTTTTCCCAGGAAAATATTTTATGTAGTCTGTCAACTTATATAGCACCTGGGAGTGGATAGGTTAGGTTATGTATTTTGTGAGTAACAAAACGTAATCTAACCACCGCAGTGCGCTGTTACTAGTAGGTCACAGTAGTGCAGAAGTACCTAAAGTTCACACAACTTTTTAGAAAGCACCATAAACATAATTATAGAGATAAATTGTTTTAAAAGTCTGAATCATTGGATACAACAAGTAGTGTTACAACAAGTGAGCTGTCGGTGCTTACATTATGACAAGAAGTGCGCACAAATTAATGTTTAACAAAATTTATTTTAGAAATATTGTTAGTTATTATAAAAGTAAATACTGCTTCAACTGTTTGGCAGTTCCAACTGCTCCTATTGGCCTTAGTTGTGTAGACATGTCAATCCACATGTCAATAAAGTGAAAATACTTCCAAAACGTAGTCACAATTTTATTTTGTTTTAAAAATTGTCATTCATTTGAAATTTTTACTTATCTCGATACCTGGGTTAGTGGTTAGTACAACACAAGGAATAAATAATTTTGCCCACATTTACAACACCTCGTTAACATACCGTTATCACTCCGTGAATGTGCACGCAATGAAACATATCCAGACACAGAATCCAGGCTCCCAGGACATGCATTAAAAAAACCTTAACATAATCTCAAAGAAATGATTACTAACTTCTGATTTCACAGACATAGTGTGCATTATGTACTCAACATTTACTGATTTGGTTCGACTCAAAAGGTTTGGGTCAAAGAAAATCAGAACCTTAATTGCATATAACAAATTTAAAGCGTATATTTGTACAGTGCAGCAGGCCGATGTTATCGACTTCCTAAAATGCTACAGCCTGCACTTTCTTTATATTTGTTTGATAGATAGCATAATATACAAATTGAAGGAGGAAAAGCGGATATATTCAACACCATTCTACAGGACATGATTCAGAGCTAATTACAACGGTGCTTGTCTCTTACATTAAAATCTGTTGAAAGTAAAATACCCTGGGCACCAAATTAAATCATCACTTTCATTAAATTAAAATATAACCAATCCTTAACATTGGTAGGTAAGGCACACGGCAATGGCGGGATAAGGTGGCAGGGTGTTAACTATTATCTGTTTATAGTATTGATATCACAATCCAACAATTTTTATGAAGCAAAATGATTTATGGAAAAATACATTTTGGACGGTTAATTTTTAAGACTTACTGGATGAAGTGGTAGAAGATGAGTTTTTAGCTGATGTGCTGAGTTTACGTTTGCCGGGCTTTGACCAGTTGTCACTGGTTTCCTTGTCAGGGCTAGGGGGGCAATCAGCTGACAGAGGTCGATAAGCTGGCACTGCCTTCACGTTGGCACCTTTTTTCTAAAAAATCCAGAATATCATATAAATTACACTACACATAACACACACAATAATTCTATTGAACTATATGTAGATGATTTGTTGAACACTAAGGAAAAAAATAAAATGAGGAGCATTTAATCCCAGCGCAATTCTTGCTTGCAATATTTTGGTTTTCAGGTAAATATCGATTTATTACCTCTGCCACTAGACAAAGTGATTTTATTTAACTGATCATTATACACTATTAGTTTACTGATAATAGCTTTTTCTAACAGTTTCGCTTGATCACCTGATTTCAGTTTCATAGTCAAATCAAATAAATTCCCGTGACACAGCTGATCAAATTCGAATATTAAAAAATGTGTTTGAACTTGTAATAATGTCTGGCCTTAGGAGGGATTGCATAACAAATTAATATTTTTCTAACCAATTTTCTCATCGAGACCCCTCATTCAAATGTATGGTTCAAGGGTCTCGGATTATTTTTTTCTCAAAAGTCTTTGGTATTGTACAGTTTGGCTTTATAAACAGATTTTCTTGGGCGGCTGTGCCAATAAACGGTGTGAGAAAAGTGGAAGGGGTAACTTCCCCTTGCAATCTGCAACCTGTGTACTAGCTGGCCATCAAGGCACCTCTGCACAGTAAGGAAGCTATATTTGTAAGGACAATTTTTTTCCTATGGGGTTTGTCTGGGGTCACAACAATAAAAACACTCACTAGCACCAAAATCATAAACAATGGCAAAACTAACTCTAAAAGCCTACTCCACTTGAAAATTAACTAATTTCCCCTCCAAAAACAATATAAGTTTAAGTAATAGTACAGCAAGATACACACCAATGTAAATAACTATTTATATTCAGACTAAAAAAGAAAGGTTAGTGGCCTATTTTGTTTACAAATATTATGCTGAACTCAAATCAGCTGTGCAGGCAGAAAAACACAAGGAGAAAATATGCATGGCAAAGCAGTTTTGTAAACCTGATGAAAACACAGGTTTGATATGGAGAGCAGGATTACCTTAAATCAGATGAGGTATAAATCAAATGTAGCCTACTATCCTTAGGCATAAAAAGAAAAACACCCAGTAAATTTTGGATATTTCATGGTCACTGCCTTCACTTGTTTCAAACACAAAGAAAAAAGTAGTCAGTGACAATGGAATATGTCAAATGTATTATGTAGGCTACCTTTTCTTTTTTAATTGTGACTGTGGAGTGGATCTCGCCCTATTTATTTATTTGAATTATTAAATGTAATCCCAACTTTTAGGTAACTACATCTAGAATAGACATATAAAATTGGAATGTTTGTTTATGCTATAAATAAAAACAAATTTATTTTGAAATTGTATTTCATTACAAGTTCTTTAACTGATTATATGAAACTTGGTTTAACATTGGTAAACTGCTTCAAATTAACAATGGAACACAATGGTCTCATCGAGAGGCCCTCATTCAAATGTATGGTTCAAGGGTCTCGGATTATTTTTTTCTCAAAAGTCTTTGGTATTGTACAGTTTGAAATTGTATTTCATTACAAGTTCTTTGACCGATTATATGAAACTTGGTTTAACATTGGTAAACTGCTTAAAATTAACAATGGAACACGCTTACGATTACAAATTGTGATCAAATGATTTTCACTTCACTTGGCTTTATAACTTGTTAGGGGACTGATGCGAAGAAATATGATGATAACATTGTTTTGGTTAATATTAAAACAGATGAGATAAAATAAAAAAAATCATCATAGTAAACCAACTGAAAAAATATGAATAAATCAATTCTGTAAACTGACATATACATTTTTGCCACCATTTCACGGCAAAAATGTGAATTCAATCAACTAAACCAACAACAGTACAACATTTCAGTCAAATTTTAAGTTTTAATATATCAGAAACACCGAATGTGTGTGGTTTACAACAGAAACACCTGCATGATTGCCCAACAGTCGTAACGGAGAGAAACAAATTTAAATAAAAAATCACCAATGATTGGTTTATGGTCACAAATAGAAGACACCGACTATCAACTACAACACACTTTGTACAAACAAGCCATTGCACTGTGATGAGAAGACTGGTAGAGATAAATAGCAGACCAAACAGTCAGCAGACTACAGTAGGCCTAGAGAGCACCGGCAATGTCACATCACCTGTACGAACTGAGAGAGAGAGAAAGACACTTGCACGACCTTGATCACCAGATGCACAGCCACACATCTTGCCACACGTTTTACTGGCACTGCACACCGTCATAAAAAAGTACAGTTACCAGACTGATTGTTTTTAGGTTTTGTGATCCGATGAAAGTCTGCTACGGATTTGGGACTGCAGGTGACGATGGTTAACTTTTTGAGTTCATTTAAGGTGTTAAATTATTTCAAAATCACAGGAGTAGTGAAACTTCTGCATATGGGCAACAATATAAATATTTAGAAGGTAATAAATTACTTTTAATTTTTTTCCTTGTATGGTTCAAACAGTTAAAATCGTTAAAACTGATTCATTTATTTAAATCTGTTTATGTAAAAAAGCGAATAAATATTCCAGTCTGAAAATACATTTCTGATTAGGCAAACGAATTTAAATTTAGATTTAAAGCTTCAAAAGACTGCTTTTTTGGTGGGTATCACTGATTTTAAAAATAAATTACTCAATTTGTATAAGCTCTTTGTTTTTCCAACATGTTTTAATCATCTCTTAAGGCTGTAAAAAACAATAATTTGTAAAAGCTCACTCAAACTTCAAGAAAGATGTTTAAAGGGGTGAAGCGTGATTATGATATCCAAAAGTAAGATTTTAAATGTGTACAGTTATTATTAAAAAGATCTATGTTGATGATTTTGTGCATCCTCATAACAAACTTAGCCCCATTAACAAAATAACAATATAGTTTTGACTTTCAAATCTTTAATTTATGTAAACTATAAACTCGAAAGTACGAGTGTAAGAGTGTAGTAAGAGGTAAGAGTGTAAAAATATACTTTATCTTATCTCGCTCCAACAATAAAAATACCCCCGTAGCAGCAAACCTGCGTACTAAGCAAATTTCCAATGTATGTATATGTTTCTCACTACCACATAAAGCCACTCACAAAGTTTCATAAAAATACACGAATAAATAAGTGTTATATAGCATTCTATTTATTCTCCATAAGAATAACATTGAAAGATGAGCACTCAGGTTTGCTGCAACAAGGAACACAAAATATATGTTTTTATACAACTATCAATATAACTTAACCAATCGAATCTGCATACTAAGTTTTATTAATTTATGTTCATAATTAAGGGAGATTACATTTTACTTTTACTCCTTAAAAAAACATGGGGACAGAGTATACAGGTTTGCTGCTGTGGGGAAAATCAGCAAAAAACATTTTTGTGCATATATTGATATACCAGTACTAAGTAAAGCCACATGCCAAGTTTCATCAACATACATTCATAAATAATCAAGATATCAAATTTTAATTATTCTCCATAAGGATAACATTGGACAATGTACTGTGTTTAGCACTTTGAATATCTCTGCAATGGTTAGATGCAGAATCATAATTTAAACACCAAAATCATTGTTTTGTAGAGCTGAACTGATTTGTAAAAGCAAATGTGAGGTTTACATTAAAATGAACTGAGGAAAAGCTAAAAAGCTTTTTCCCATAAGATCAACATGGGAGATTTTATGAGCACTTTTTTTGGATTTTCTCCGCAACCACTAAACCTAGGTTAATAATTCAAAATATTATATTGTTTGTTTTTTTAAGCTCTATAAAATGGTCGAAACCAAAATTATGTGTTTTAAACATTTTAGGGTGAAAAATGCAAAAAAACTGATTTTTGGAAAATAGTAAACCCCCATAAACCCCCCTTCTTCCCATGGTCCGATTTTTCTGGTTTTCGAACTTCAAGTCATGAATGTCACTTGACACATTTGAGTCAAATTTCGTCAAAATCAGATGTTCTTTACTGAAGTTATCGTGTTAATGGACACAAATATAGATATATGTATATACAAATATAAAAGTTTGAACGAATAGTGATTTTGGCATTTGGGGATCTAAAAAAATAAAGTTAACATGGTCTCGGGCTTAACTCTTACCATCCCACCTACGGTAATAGCTTCTTCCCTATAGGGAAAATGAGCTAATATAACTTTAGTCCTTACATGTTTCACTTTACACAGTAATTTACATGAAAAATTCAACTTTGCACTTTCTATAAAAACAAAAGAAAATAGCTGAATTATTATTATTTTGAGTCTCAAACAGTTGCAGATAAAAACAAATTTAATTAAAACCATGTAAGTTACCAAAACAATCTTTAAATTAGACATAGGCTATTTAAACTTGTTTATTTTTGGCTTGAATCTAAGCAAAGATATACCTATCCACATTAAATTTATTTTTTATAGTATCCGTAGGAATTTTGCAACCTTAAGACGCGATGGGCAAATAATAAACAGAAGAGCAGCCGATGCCCTTCTTGCTAAAAATATTGCAAACTGAAAACCTTCAAACACATCAGAAAATCTCAAGATAGACTTTTTTTGATACGTTTATTGTTGAAATCATTTAGATATAATGGAGGAGTTCGCTCAACAAAAACACCCCAACTTATTAATGTATACGGTAAGATATCATAATAAAACGTAGGCAATATATAAGGAATATGTAGGCAATATATTGATATTGGAATTTAATAACTTTTTCCAAATGTTAAACCATGTTTTTCCTTTTGCTATTTGTAAGAAGATAATTAACTATCACTAATTCATTATCGGTAATCTCTTTTCTGTTATCACAGTACAATCAAATTTTTAATTACTTCTACCTTCAGGGTTGCCACCAAAGTTGCAATTCAAAATTCATGCATAACTCCAGGTTTTCCAGGTAAAAATCTCAACATTCTAGGCAAACTCACGAGGCATTTTTAAGATATATCTCAATTTTTTATGATTTCCAAAAAAATGGGTCAATTATTTATATTAATGAACTTAATTTTATTCTCTACATAAAAACATTATCAATATTTTAATTGATAGGAGGGGGAAATTATGTCAACAGATACATCCAATTATATAACATTACATTTAACCCTGGCAATATACTATCTATTATAAGAATCAGAAAATATTATATAGACCCTACCAATCTTTTTTTGTGCTATCGACAACAAAGACATTTTTCAATGTTCTTGATAGGACCCAAACCCTGACCTCGTTGCTATATAAATTAAACATTATTTTAGAAAGCATTATTTTGGCAGCTGGATCCAATTTTGAACTTTCCAAACATTTTCAAGATTTTTGCTAGGAATCAATCTGAAAACAAACCTAAGATTGTGACGCGATCAACCTAACCACTTATACACTACCCAAAGGAGCAGATAAAGACTACGGTATTGTTTTAAGGGATGAGTGAAAACACATCTAAATTGTCAAAATACAATAACCTTTACGATGAAAAATGGGTAAAATACATGAAGGTCTGAGGTTTTGGGGGGAGTCATGACCCCCATGACCTCCCCTCAGTCGCCTGACTACCCAGACAATTATGCTTTAACAAATTATCCGGCGACTCCAAAGACTACATATTAGAAACTGAGCTCCATATCAACGATTAACAATTTTGACCAGACAACAATTAATTACGAATGAGTCACTTCTATTACCCACTGTTTGTAATGACATACAAAACAATCTTATTGATATTTAAAAAAAATGTCGCCGACAATCGCGACTGCATTTCGTAAAGTTTTCTCAAGAATAGCTCTCACATTCACATAACTAACATCGCCGACCATCGGGAACGTATCGCTAACGTCACCGACCATCGGAAACGCATCGCTATAAAACTTCGCCGACCATTGAGAACGTATGCGCTATGTGCTATGTATTCATAGAACAGAGTGTAAAAATCATCAATGAAAAGCCTCGACTGACAGGTGCTTCGGCGAGCTAACAGCTGATTGGCTCTGATCGTTGTGGCGAGCTTGCGTTTGATTGGCTCCGCTAAACGGGACCCGGCAAGAGACTACCATTGCCCCGGTGGCATGTCCCCGTTGTGTATTAGTGTACTTTACTTCCTATTTACGTATGGAATAAAAATGAGTGGCAGAATAGATGTAAACAATCAGAGTAACTGTCGGGAATTAGTTTACAATGAACTTGAAAACAGTGTCATTGTTGTAGACACGTAAGTTTTGGTGAAAATAAAAGGTACAGGTACGTCTTTTGTTTTCTAGTTTTATTGTGTACCTATTTCATTTACTTTGGTAGGTCTAATGCTTATCTTTATACAGAAGTAAGCAAAATTTTAAAGTCAAAATTGTGGGAATTTGGCAAATCGCAGGATGATGGGACATGGCTCAAATTAAAGGTCTTGATCCCAGGGACTCCGGAAAAATAGCAGTATTTCTAAAACGTTACCAGCTAACGATAAATAACGTAAAACATCCCCCATAAGAAAAGAAGGGAGATTTAAAAACGTCTGCTTTGTTTACATTAAAACATGTGATTAAGTGTCTACTTTTTTTACAAACTGACATGTGTTCAAATCAGATTAGGCGGAGTATTGGAGCCAGGTTAGGGGCTTTAGCCCCTTCAAGCCACTAATATACTAGTAATAAACATGTTTACTAACAACAAACTAATAAATAATATTTTGTTTGTATTACAAAATTCTACTTTGACGTTGCTTAGTAACCACATAGCCTAGGCCTAGGGTTTTTTTGGAATGTAACATATTTTCATTTCATTTGTTTGCACTTTTTAACTCATTTAACTGATTTATATATCAGTTTTCATCAGCATTTTCTGCTCTTTCTGACTATTGGGTTGAAAAAATAAAATAAAATTGTTTAGGATAATTTATGTATAAGCCAAATTGAAAAAAAAAACAATTTTTTATTTTTGTATAATAAAGGATATTTTTAATCCCAATTTATTTTGTAATTGGAGTTAGGTAGCTTGTACTATTTGATAGAGAATTTATTCATGCACAAAATAAATAAAAAATTACATGGATACCTCTAAAATTGTATTTTATATGCAATTTTATATAAACTACATTTTCCATTCAAATTAGCTCGGCAATTTATGCATAAGAAATGGCCATGACCCCGCGGCACTCAAAGGGTTAAAATTTGGTCCAAATTACATTTTTTGGTTGATCTATATACACATATCCCATGATAAAAGTGTGACTGAATCAACAAGAAATAAATGTTTTTTTTTAATAGATTGAATATAAATTGATGTAACTAGGAAAATTGTTTTGTGATGAGGTGAACATGAAGGTGGATGTTTAGAATGGGATATATCTGTTGCTCCATAGCCGAAACTAGAGGTTGACTTTAGGAGTTCACCTGGGAGGGGAATTAGAATCCTAGGGTCTGGACGGAAGTAAAGAAGACCAGGAGTTCACCTGGGAGGGGAATTAGAGGTCCTCTTTACTTCCGTCCAGACCCTAGGAGTTCACCTGGGAGGGGAATGAGAGGTCCTCTTTACTTCTGTCCAGACCATTGCGCTATGTCGCAATGTCCTATGGGCCTTATTGAAGGAAAAGGTTTATTCTCACAACATTTTGACAGATGATGAATTAATGAGGTTGATTGAAGAGGAACTGTTGTTGATACCTCGGCAATTTTTCAAAAACGCTTATGACTCATTTTTGTTTCATTGCCAACAGTGCATACCAATTGATGGACATCAGTTCGAATAAAGGGTTATAAATCAAAATAATTTCATTTATGATTTACCACTTTCCTATATCTTTAATTTAATTTAGTACTTAATAACATTATAAAAAGAGTTAATTTGAAATGGTTTTGCAAATAAAATTACTTTAACGAAAACGCACCATTATTTTGATGTTCCGCCATTTTGTTCTGATTAATCAGAATCAAATGAGACTCAGGGGTATTTTTTTACATATGTATTTATTATAACTATAGAGTTTCAAGTTTGTAGCTTGTTCGATACGTCTGGTACATTAATTCAAAAATAGCGACCTCTTGGTGGGACACCGGGTATATCAATATATATATAAATTTTAACGAATGGTGTTTTTGGCATCTGGGGACCTCAAAAGCGAAAAGTTATCATGGTCTCGGGCTTCAGTCTTACCATAAGACCTACGGTAATAGCTTCTTCCCTACAGGGGAAATTCACTAAAAAAAAAACCAGAATTGTACAGAATTTTCCTAACCAAAGATTAATCAAAATTAATATTCAATTGGATGTTGCACTAATCATGATCACAAAATATCTGACTTTTAGACAGTTTTTTCAGGCAGGAAAGAACCATATTTTCACTATCAACTGAGTGTTTTACTTTTTTCTTAAGAGGAGCCCAACCTCGAAAAATGTACCTGCTTCTCCCATATGACTCATGTTAACGCAGTAGTCAACCATGGTTACCATCTAGAGGGACTAAGTTGGACAAAAATAAGTGTGGGGAAGTCCCACGAAGGCCGGGACATTGCAGGACATGTTGTACCAACTACACCACAATAAAGCTCGTATCCCACAGTGCTACCATTTACTGACTGCATTGGAATTGAGTGAACACACCAAGATGTACAGCAGTGATTCCCAAACTTTGTTAGCCTGCAGCACACTAAAAAAAGCCAATAGCCGCGGCACACCTATTACTCAGTATTTTAGCTAATACCTCAACTTTCTCTCTGTCCCACGGCACACCTGGCCGGCCCCGCGGCACACCTATTACTCAGTATTTTAGCTAATACCTCAACTTCCTCTCTGTCCCACGGCACACCTGGCCGGCCCCGCGGCACACCTATTACTCAGTATTTTACCTAATACCTCAACTTTCTGTCTGTCCCACGGCACACCTGGCCGGCCCCGCGGCACACCTATTACTCAGTATTTTAGCTAATACCTCAACTTTCTCTCTGTCCCACGGCACACCTGGCCGGCCCCGCGGCACACCTATTACTCAGTATTTTACCTAATACCTCAACTTTCTGTCTGTCCCACGGCACACCTGGCCGGCCCCGCGGCACACCTATTACTCAGTATTTTACCTAATACCTCAACTTTTTCTCTGTCCCACGGCACACCTGGCCGGCCCCGCGGCACACCTATTACTCAGTATTTTACCTAATACCTCAACTTTCTGTCTGTCCCACGCACACCTGGCCGGCCCCGCGGCACACCTATTACTCAGTATTTTACCTAATACCTCAACTTTCTCTCTGTCCCACGGCACACCTGGCCGGCCCCGCGGCACACCTATTACTCAGTATTTTAGCTAATACCTCAACTTTCTGTCTGTCCCACGGCACACCTGGCCGGCCCCGCGGCACACAGTTTAGGAATCTCTGATGTACAGGGCGCACCGCAGTGAACGTGTTAAAAATTGGTCTCACAGGATAAGGAGGTGGAAACATGTAATCTCCTGGGACTGGAGCCTTAAGGCTCGTGGGAAGCTTCACCCACCAGTTTGGAGTAGTGATGCTGGCAGTAGCCGCAGTATTTGACGTTGTCCAGATAGTTGCCGGCCTCCTCACACAACAGGCCTAGGGCTTGAGCGCACGTCACGTGAAACTGTTGCTTGCAACCACTCTTGTTGCAGTTCATACACGCCCCCACAGTAGACCTTGACCCTTTCCCACTCTCCTCGCAGATATAACACACCTGCGTAGGATGGAAACGTTAAAATCTTTGCTTGACCAATCATAATACACATATATTGTTAAAATTAAAAGACAATATCAATCTTCATAATTACGGCTAATTTATGCTCAACCAAATGAATACGTAAATTAATAAATGAGTTGTTTGCTTTTTACTAGCAGTGGTTATCAATTTGGAATTTTTAAGCAACAAGAGTTATTTATTCAAAATTCAATCTAATAATAATGAAGGATATTATGGTTTTGAGTACACATTTGGACTTGCTATCTTTACATAAGTGAAATTTATAAGACAAAATTGTGGGAGTTTCGCAAAATGCAGGATGTTTGGAGACGGCTCAAATTAAAGGTCTTGACCCTAGGGACTCGGGGAAAAATAGCAGTACTTCTAAAAAAATTATTAGCAAACGAGAAATAACGTAAAACATCCCCCATAAGAAAAGCATAAGATGGTGTGTATAATCTTTTGTGTATATTTACCGTCTTGTATGTAAGTACAGTACAAGTGTAAATATACTTTATAGTGTTGTAAGACGTATTTTATTTATCCTGTTTAGTTGTAACAACACGTATCATGCTATAAAGAAATTATTTAAGTATATCTATAAAATTTAAACACATTAGCTATCTGGTTGTAAAAATAAAAATGTTCTTATGTTTTAATTATGGAGATTTTCAGATTTCTTGAAGCCATCCAGGAGCTATAAATTGTCTAAGAGCTCCCATTTAATTGAGTTTCACAGGAAAATTGAAAATGAGCAAAATTAATCAGTACTTTATTGCCAGGTGCCATGTGTCAGTTTATCAAAGGAATCCCGTTTTGTTAATATTCTAATACACCTCACAGTTCAGTCATGACCATTACCTTGTTGAACCTTTCAGGAGGAATGTGTTGTAGCAAGATAGGTTCCATAGTAGTCACATTCCCGAACCTAACTTCGGGTATATAGAGGGCACATACAACGTGGGCCCACCCATTGTTATCTGTCCTTTTGATCGCTCCGTCTTTGCTCGGGCACAATTCACAATACTGTTTATTAGGTCCCTGAATAAGAAAAACATGGTATTAATTAAACATTCAAATACTGGTAGCCAATATTGTAACGAAATTACTTATTAAAATTCTCATTGTGCTAGCAGATCAAAATTAAACATTAACCCATTAAGGTAGTAATTTTATTCTATTCACAATAGTGTATAACGGGATTTGATTGGTGCTGCACTCTAGTAGCAAAATATGTAACTAATGACCGCGGGCGACTACGGTTCTATCCACTAGGGGCGCGGACTGACTGAAAAACCCGGTCTGTGGCAACGTTGGTGGGAGGGCCCAAGTAAAACAAACGGTGGCAGGCTTGCTTGGAAGTTGACGGGATCGATTAATTCATTGCGAGTTGCACATGGTCAACACTGATTTTGCTACTTTTTACTCATGTCTACTGTGTGTGTGCCAATGCGACTCTAAAAACTGAATGAAAACAGTATTTTAATGAAAATAAACCATTAATCCATTTAAAAACACAAATTTCTA
Organism: Allygus modestus; assembly: GCA_963675035.1. Classification (NCBI taxonomy): domain Eukaryota; kingdom Metazoa; phylum Arthropoda; class Insecta; order Hemiptera; family Cicadellidae; genus Allygus; species Allygus modestus. The sequence goes on from OY776116.1 coordinate 16,419,603, forward strand.
TTCCAATTCATAGGTTTAAAAATTTAAAAGTAAGGAACGAGACCAGCTCGTATGTCTACGCCAATGGGTTAAACAGTTTATCCAGACTAATGTGGCAGTGCACTGATCTGGAGGGATAAAAATCTGAATATCTGAATAGAGCACAAGGCTAAAAATAGTATTTCTGGGTGAGGATTTGTCTAACAGCCCACATTAAACAATAAGCATGATATTACGCTAAACAGAAAAATACAATGGAGTAGACATATATTTTTCCCCCTGGTTACCTTGCTACTAATATAACTTGGTATAAATAAAAGCAATGCAAAAACATTGATCCGTTTAAAAGTTATATAAATGAATTAAACTCAGGTTTTTTTTCAATAGGTGCTGTAAATAGATAAAACTCCTTAAAAAATTACATCAATCACCTTGAAACAAATCAAAATTCCGTCAGTAACTTACGCCTGCAACTTCTGTACTACTTTGAGGAACATGCAGAGAGCAGGACTTTGATTATCGAAGAGTAGACTTTGCAGGCACAACAGAATGACGTTTATGGGTTCTTTTAAACACTTTCAAAAGCTTTCTTTACTTCGGCTAAGTCATCCGGAAAAACCTGAATCTGGATAAAGTTAGTCCAGATAAAGTGAGGTTTACTCTAATGTTTAAAATAATTATATATATTTATTCAACACATTCGTTGATCTTGATCTTATTTTCGACAGTGGAGGCCTACTAAAAAAATATGCGAACAATACAAAACAAAAAGAGGAATATGAATATATTTTATCTTAAGACTACCTATTCAAATTTGGTAAGTAGATACCTAGTTTTCATTAATCAATAATAAATCACATTTTTATAGTACTAACAAATAATAAACTTCATTTAATCTCAACACAACGGCTAAAGCCGTATACAACATGAACTTTACTTATTTGTTTAAGATCAAAAAAAGTCAGACTATGGAATGGGAGGAGCTTAACCCCCTGGGACAATAATGAAAACATGAGGGGCTCTAGAGAGAACTTCTAGACACACCAATGTGGGTTAGGATTCACAAAAATCCCTCCGCTTAACAAGTAAGCCTAAGTTCCAGAATATTTTACTTAGGCCACTGTTTCTTTTTGTTGGTGATAAAACAAGACTAGAGCTTATTAACAATATTTATAAAACTAATTATAATACATAGGCCTAGTCTAAAATGTAGTAGCTTAAATTCAAAGTCCATTTTTTTATTTCACTATTACTTGTTCTATAGTAAAGCATGCTACTCACTTACACTTTTTGTTCGGTCAGGAGATTCACATTTACGGCAATACCAATTTCCTGGAGGTACGGTCACAATACCATAACACGCTGTAAAATTAAATGAATTAGATTAGTCGTAGCTAGTAATCAATAGGCTATCTACTAGAGAAATTACATTGTAAAGATTGTAGTTAAAACAACTTAACGACACATGCTTTCAGGGTCCAGAGTAGTTTTTCGAAAGGGAGGTAGTGCAAAAGAGATGGTAAATTCCCCGACCCTGATTCCTCTCCAGTAGTTGTGTACAGTCAATTAGAGTTATAAAAATTGTAAACAATGACAAAAAAAAACATAAAATATCATTTTAAAAGTAAATATGATAAGGTGACTGTCCTAAGACATGTGGACGGGAAAGCCAAGCACAAAAAAAGTGTCTTGCCCTTGTACCACTAGGCCTGCTTATTTTTAATATTCAGAAACATGTTTTGTCAACACACTTTATTAAAATATATATATATATATATAAAAATAAATTTACAAAGACAAAATTCACTATGATAGTAGACTCGGAATATATATCTTATACAGGTAGGCCTACAACAAAAGTAATAGCCTAATATAGCCTTAGTGAAATAAAAATTAATGAAATGAATTTATGTGATGAACAAGTCAGTTTAAAAAGTTACATCTGTTTGCTCAATGCACTTGTGAGATAACAATAACACAAAAAATGCAAGTTAGGTCAGTCGGCAGCAGTGACAACTGGATGATTTTGCAATCGCAAGTTAGGTCAGTCGGCAGCAGTGACAACTGGATGATTTTGCAATCGCAAGTTAGGTCAGTCGGCAGCAGTGACAACTGGATGATTTTGCAATCGCAAGTTAGGTCAGTCGGCAGCAGTGACAACTGGATGATTTTGCAATCGCAAGTTAGGTCAGTCGGCAGCAGTGACAACTGGATGATTTTGCAATCGCAAGTTAGGTCAGTCGGCAGCAGTGACAACTGGATGATTTTGCAATCGCAAGTTAGGTCAGTCGGCAGCAGTGACAACTGGATGATTTTGCAATCGCAAGTTAGGTCAGTCGGCAGCAGTGACAACTGGATGATTTTGCAATCATTAAACTTAGGACATTTTTCTGCAAGTCGTTACAGTGTAAGATTCAATCAAAATTCCCGCCAGGGAACAGTGTGTCTTTTGCACAAAGCGCAAATTTTATAAAAAGCGATTTACCCAAATTAACACTTAGAATGGACCAAATAGTATGTGTAATTGTTTAAAAACGGAATTGTTTGTTTAAAAATTACCAAAATATCCATCATGTAGATAGAAATGGCAAAATAGTCCATAGGATAAACATTTATGGTGGTTTGTGAATCTAAAAAGGATCATTAAGTCCCATCAATAACATAAGTTTCGGTAGGTAGTCTTATGTTTCTAATTAAAATCAGGGACAGTGAGTTATATAAAGAAGGCTGAAAGACTATCTCAAAAGTATTGATTGGTAATACACAAAAAGGCAATAATTAAAGAAATGTTGCGTTTGTAGCAACAGCACAATTTTGACTCCAGCATACACTTTGATGAGCTACAGAAAAATACCTGGGTATTACACGATCATACCATTGCCATAGATTCCAATAAAACTAACGTGCTTTTCTGTGCTATAATTATATGCTATCATCACTACAGTCTGTGCAGGGAGCAAACAGAGATTAATTTACTAACGGCCTTAGAAACTTACATATTAGCCATTAATTATACAGACCTAGGCTATTTTGATAAATAGTTCTACACTTGGCTATATTTCTTGCTACATTTGAGAAATCACTGAAGGGGGGGGCTTAGAGGGAGTTTATATAGACAATAGGGCAAAATGGGAATAACGCTTCCCTTTAATTATTATTTTTTTTAGAGAGATGAGGGAAAATACATAACATAATCCCACTGAAAACCCTCCTCTATTATTTTGGACTCTAACCTGGAAACTCAATCTAACCTGGCCTGTATCCTGGACCCACCCACAACTGCCGACCCTATATTTATCCGCAGGTCATTTTCATACAGGATGGTTTTGAACCGCCTAAACTTTAGTTTGCACTTCTTGTAAGGTAAAAATTGATTTTATCATTCACTTAACTTATAGCCTCCTGTTTATCAGACTCTTGCTAGTATGTCTCTTGCTACATGTATATATCAAAATAACATTTTTTAATTTATTTTTTTAAATAGTTTCTATTGTACCTGCAGTTGAAATTTACAAACCCAATCATAAATTATTTAGAGTTGGTATTTATTTGGCTATTTTAAAATCATATTTTAAGTTTAAACGTTATAAATTCAAAACTTTTCGATTAAGTTAGATAGATAAAGTTTAATATGGGGCCTATACTAAATGTGAAAATTAAGTTCCTGTAGCTTACAAAATAAGGTAATTTTAGATGCTTTAATTGAGACATTAATGTTTTCTTAGTTATTTCCATGAGTGTACTACTAGTATGATCAAACGAGTTCGCACGCAGCACGCTGACGTGAGGGAAGTGAATTTCCATATATAAAACTTATAAAACTCAAAATAAGTGTAAAAACATACATTTTTCCAATTTTTATTGAAATCTGAAAACATTGATTTTTGGCTGTTCTGATACTCCTGGTTTCATTTACTTGCAAGCTGGGAATACAATTTTGCGCATTATAAGGTTAGGAGAACGTCCAGACAGGCTTGAAAGTAGGTGTGAGGTTGCTAGGGATGATAAAACTACTCTAACAAAGGAATAACAGGCTTTTCTAGTGTAAAACCCCCATAAGACAACGTACTGTGTTTAGTCGATACACATTTTCTTTAATAACTCGGTAAATATTTATGCTAGAATGACGAGAGAGGGCTTAAAACTTTCGCCTCACTAATTCCCATCTTTTAACATGCATTGACTTTGCATCTGGGGCTTTTATGACCCTTTTTGGGCCCAAAAACTCGAAATTTGAAAGATTAGTCCCAAAAAAAGGGGTTTAGAGTTTTCCGATTGTTTTGCCCAACGAACTTGTTCAACTGATTACAGAAAGGAACGTCCCTCCCAAATTTGAAGTAAATCGGACAAAAATACGACCGCTAGAGTGCAAACACATATATATATATAAAATTTTGAACGACCCCCCAAAACGTGTTCAGGGGGTCACGTTAGGAACTTCTATGGTGGTCCCGGGCTTAAGTTTCACCGTGCAGGTCATGCTAATAGTTCACTTTCCAAAGGAAATTCACTAATAAATAAGGCCTAAAAAGGGCCTAATGTAGGTACCGGTACTGTAGTTTGGCACACCAAACCTGTACTAATCTAACCTGTACTAATCTAACTCACACCAGAGAGCCACTCTCACCACAATCATATTTTCCTCATTACAACCAGTATGGTTTTTATATGACACTATCAAAACTTAATGCAGGTTTCCCAATTATTTGACAATTCACTGTTATTCTTATGCAGTAGTAAAACTATATCTATTGGTTTTAAAACTGTCAAAAAGCAGTGAACTGCATGACATTCCTCCAATACACCCATCTAATAGTAGAGAAGGGAACTTTCTACACATTCCTCCTCTAAAATTTTGCCTTGCATTAAAAGCTCAAAAGTTTTGGTCACTAAATTATTAATAAAAACTACTCAAACAATAAAGCAATCTAAGTTTTTTAGTTGACACAGTAGCATAAACTTTTCTGTTGTCATGTGTTCTTATTTTGCATGCAAGCTAACTACAACTACAATGTTTTGCGTTTATTCACTCTCACCTTTGCTTTCCTCAGCCAGCTACGTAAATGTAAGACAGATTCATAGGCTAAAAAGTAAAATTACCTGTTTACTTTAAAACAGAAAACTTTAGTTATCTATTGGGTTTACTAACTTAACTAAGTTGTTGATTTTACAGATACCTAAAGAATAAAATCCTAGGCTATATGTTTTCAGGGAAATCTATACTTAGTTAGTAAATCCAAAAATAAGTTCCTTGACTTTTATCCATTTGGAGAATCATTTGCTCTACCAAATTAGGGACAATCCATACCAAATGGTCCAGAAAATAAATAATTGGTTGCTTGACCATTTTTTAAAATATTTAAAATTTCCCTGTTGTTTCTATTGTATTTGAGGAGTGGCGGCCATTTTTGTATTCCTAAACATGCATATTTTAGTGTTTGCAGTCTTTTACGTTAACAAAAATATCTCATAAACTATTTATCCTAAAAAATTGTAAAAAACATTATAAAGGTAAAGTTCCTTTATTTAATTTATATCATTATCTATATTGCCTATTTCTCTTTCTTCCACCAGAAAAGTTGACTTAAAGTTGGATATCAAAATTGTACACTATACACTTTTTAAACATTTTATCTTCATGGAAGGAGTCCTTTTTACAGCTTGGTATTTTTTATGGAGAAGGTTATACATCAGAACTGTTACCCCAAAAAATATAGCCTAATTTGTAAAACTCTTTTCCTTTACTTTGTATACATTTTTTAAAATTTAATTTTTCTAAAATTTGGCTTGTTCTGACCTCTGATGGGGCTGATGAAAAAGTTCTGGAATTTTTACGGATTGTAGTCTTTTTGTTGCCAATGCAAGGAAATAAAAAAAATCTTGTGTATTGGGGTAGTATTAAAGTTGCGTAGGTATTCTTAAAAATCAAGAAAAAGTTCCGTGGGAAGTTATGTATGCTTCCATGAGATTGTTGGGGATTTGTGGTTTTGTTTGGACCTTTGAAGCTCATAAAGAGCTTAAAGTTATAAATTTGTTGTAGATTAACAATTTGTTAAATAAAATAAGCATTAACATGATTTATGTAGATACCTAAACTACAAACGACTAATTAGTCAATATCAATGTGTATAGTTAGGTACTATAAAGGTTCTGACTTCTGACATACTTCAAACAACTTCAGGAGCTGATTTCTAATACGAAAATAAAGAAAAAAGTTCATGTGAAGGTATGTCCTAAAATACTTAGTTTTTCTGTATCCATCTGTCTGTATGTGTTTTTTACTTAATACGTTGTATCTTACGAGCATCTGGAGATATCAACTTCAAACTTGGTAGGCTAGATGTATTACATCTAATAAGTACGAAAAGAAAAGGCTTATCAAAATATTGCATTAAAACAGAATGGCCTCTGTTAAAATGATCCTGAAACTATAAGCAAATTATTAGTGAATTTCCTTTGGAAAGTGAACAATTAGCATGACCCGCACGGTGAAACTTAAGCCCGGGACCACCATAGAAGTTCCTAACGTGACCCCCTGAACACATTTTGGGGGGTCGTTCAAAATTTTATATATATATATATATGTGTGTATGCACTCTAGAGGTCGCATTTTTGGTCCGATTAACTTCAAATTTGGTAGGGACGTTCCTTTCTGTAATCAGTTGGACAAGTTCATTGGGCAAAACAATCGGAAAACTCTAAACCCTTATTTTGGGGATTAATCGTTCAAATTTTGAGTTTTTGGGCCCAAAATGGATCAGAAAAGCCCCGGATGTAAAATTATTGTTTGTTAAAAGATGGGAATTAGTGAGGCGAAAGTTTTAAGCTCTCTCTCGTCATTCTAGCATAAATATTTACCGAGTTATTAAAGAAAATGTGTTTTGACTAAACACAGTACGTTGTCTTATAGGGATTTTACACTAGAAAAGCCTGTTATTCCTTTGTTAGAGTACTTTTAAGATCCCCAGCAACTCACGCCTACTTTCAAGCCTGCCTGGACCTTCTCCTAACCTTATAATTCGCAAAATTGTATTCCCAGCTTTGCAGGTAAATGAAACCAGGAGCATCAGAACAGCCAACATTTTTTTTTCAGATTTCAATAAAAATTGGAATACATGTATGTTTTTACACACATTTTGAGTTTTAAACTTTTTTTGTGGAAATTCACTTCCTTCACGTCAGCGTGCTGCGTGCTTACTCGTTTAGTGATTGTTACAGCTCTGGTCGATCTACAAATAATTCCTAAGTTAGCCAATTCTTTAAACACGGATAGTAATGTTTCTGATCCCTCGCCACAGACCATGAAACCTTTGTCCCCATACTTTTGACAGAGGATTACATTGAAAACAGTTTGGATTCTTTTCCTAATAAATACTCCTCTGGATATGATGATGTTCTGATGCCAATTATAAAATTTGCAAAACACTTTTTAATCAAAGCTCTGACCCATCTCATAAATTCTTCTTTTATTTCTGATATTTTTCCCAAGGAACTTAAAATTTAAAAAACAAAACCTTTATTCAAGGGAGGAGATGATGAAGAAGTTTCTAATTATATACCTCTGTCCCTGATTTCATCATTTGCAAAAGTATATAAGCGTATAATGGCTAATCAACTAATCAAATTTCTAGAATTCAATAATCTGTTGGACTTGAAACAACACGGTTTTAGGTGCGGGAAATCAACTGTTAGTGCCAGTGTTGATTTCACTGAATCAATAATTGACTCTATTGATAAAGGAGAAAAGGTTATTGTCGTATTTATGGATTTGAGTAAAGCGTTCGACAGAGTCCAACACAATAGCCTTTTGAACATCCTTAAAAATTTAGGAATTAAAAATCAAAGTTATGCTTGTTTTGAATTGTATTTAAAAAATAGATGGCAATTTGTTGAAATTAGATACATGAATAATTATAACCAATTAACAAGGATAAATTCTCCTCTTACCTCTATTAAATATGGAGTCCAGGCCCTTTGTTATTTTTGTGCTACCAAAATGATTTGCCCAACTTGTCAGATTTCAAAAAAATTATCTTATATGCTGATGATATAAGTTTAAAAAAGTCTGGTGACAGTTTTTAAGATATTGAAAGATTAGCTTTTGATCAACTTAGTAGTACTATCCAGCAAAACTTAGCTAGTAAAAATTTGTTACCAAATCAAACAAAAACAATCTACCGATATACCGTATACTATTTTTACCAGGAAGGGGAGAAGTCGCTCCCAAGTATCAATTCTGTTAAATGAGCATACTTTAGATGAAGTAGATGAAACAAAATTTTTGGGCATATCTGAAGATAAAAATCTCAATTGGAACTCTCACATAGATCGTGTCTGTAGTAAAATTGCCAAAGGGCTCTTTGCTTTGAAGAAACTATACAAGATCTGTAATACAGATTCTCTAAAAACAGTTTTTAGCGAATTTCCCTTATAGGGAAGAAGCTATTACCGTAGTCGGCATGATAAGACCTAGGCCCGGAACCATCGTTTTGAGGTCCCCAGACCCCAAAAACACCATTCGTTTGAAACTGTATACATATATATATATGTGTGTGTGTCCGTCAGCACGATAACTCTCGTAAAAATGATCCGATTTTGATGAGATTTGGTATAAACGTGTAAAGCAACATTTATGACTCTAAATTAAAAAACCAGCCAGATCGCTCTATCCGAAGGGGTATTTTGGGGGGTTTTGTACCCCAAAAATTTTTTTTTATATATATTTTGTATGTATAATTTTTGAATTTTTCAAATTTTAGTTTATACCATTGGATTCAGCTTAAAAAAACACACAATTTGATATTTTGATCATTCCTCTACATCAATTGGTTCCCGAGATATTGAAAGTGCAAAACACAGTACGTTGTCTAATGTTATTCTTATGGAGGAAAAGAAACATTTTATATCTCGCCTATTTATGAACGTATACTGACGAAACTTGGCATACGGCTTCATCTGGTTGTGGTCTGTTGATATTTGCTCAAAATAATAATTTTTTGTCAAAGGCTACCGTAGCAGCAAACCTGCATACTCAGCCCCATGTTATTCTTATGGATAATGACTAAATGCTATGTTTCCCTTAATTATAAACATAAATGAATTAAATCTGGTATATGACTTCACCTAGTTGAGTTATATTGATATTAGTATAAAAACCCATTTTTTGTGTTCCTTGATGCAGCAAACCAGCGTGCTCAGCTCCAATGTTATTCTTATGGAGAATAATTAAAACTGTATATATTGCTTATTTGTGAATATATTTTTATGAAACTTGGTAAGTGGCTTTATAAAGCATTAAGACATTTAGATCTTCATTGAAAATTCGCTGAGTATGCAGGTTTGCTGCGACGGGGGTATTTTTCCTCTTATCCATGCACATATTTCATATGGTCTAGATTTATATGGTAGTGGCTCAATTGATAATTTAAAAAGAATTTTGATTATTCAAAAAAAGGCTGTCAGAATTATGATGAATTTAAAATGGTTTGATTCTGCCAAACAAATGTTTCCTTATCTAGGTATTATGACTATTTTTAGTAAGTATATTTTTGAGCTGGTTCTTTCGGTTAAAAAAGACATACCTAGATAGCTTTGGCACACTTGGGGCCAACCATTCTTATGAAACAAGAAACAGAAATAAACTATCTTTTTCTCGGCACAATTTAAATCTTTAAAAAAAAACCTAAATATGCAGGTATTCGACTTTTTAATTATTTGTCCATCAAAATTAGGGGTGAGACTAACTTTAATTTATTTAAGAAAAAACTTAAGATTTTTATGATTGATAAGCCTTTAAAAATATGATATTCAGGAGTTTTTTTTTATATAAAAAAGAATTGTTTCGTAAGAATAACACTGATGTAGGTATTCTATATTACAAGTGGCAACAAAAACATAATGTACAATCTAGCTATAATAGAATTACATTATTGTGTATAACTTTTCTTGTTTATTAACTTTTGGACACCATTCTGTACTTTTCAATTGCACTTTATGAATAAAGATTCCTATTTTGAGTTGAGTTGAGACCCATTTTGGTATGGAATGTCAAGTTTCTATTTTCTACCATTTTAATTTAGTGGCCATTTTGGTTTCTCAAAGCTAAATATCTTAAAATATGTACTTGTAAGTAAAAACTGTAAGAAGCTGAAAAAGCTTTGTCTTTTTGCCTTAAAAATAATTATATGAAGATATTAACTCATAAATAACTGGTAACTGGTTTGATCATAAATAACTGAGAAATTGTTCATTTTTTTAAATTAATACTGTACCTACATTATTGTTTTAGTCCAAAAATGACAAAAAGCATGTTTTAACTTACCTATAAAAAACACATCTAGTCAGTTAATTATAATAATATGGTTAAAATCTTGACATCAATATTTTTAGGACAGAAGGACAAACTTATTTTAATCATATAGTTTTTAGCGAATTTCCCTTATAGGGAAGAAGCTATTACCGTAGGTCTCATGGTAAGACTTAAGCCCGAGACCATGATAACTTTTCATTTTGAGGTCCCCAGATGCCAAAAACACCATTCGTTCAAATTTTTATATATGTGTGTGTGTGTGTGTGTGTGTGTATATATATGTGTGTGTGTGTCCGTAAGCACGATAACTCTCGTAAAAAAGGTTCGATCTTAATGAAATTTGGTACAAATGTGTAGAGTACCATTTATTTGAACGAGTTCGAAAACCAGACGAATCGCACTATCCAAAGGGGGGTTTTGGGGGGATTTTGTACCCCAAAAATGGGTTTTTTGGGGTTTCCACATGTAATTTTTATTTAAATCCAATTTTAATTTTTACCATTTAATTCAGCATAAAAAACAAACAATTTGGTATTTTGATGATTGGTCTACGTCGATTGGTTCCTGAGATATTGAAAGTGCTAAACACAGTACGTTGTCTAATGTTATTCTTATGGAGAAAAAGAAAAATTGTATCTCTCGCTTATTTATGAACATAAACTGACAAAATTTGGTATATGGCTTCATCTGGTTGGGGTTTATTGTTGCTTGCACAAAATACAAAATTTTCCATATGGTTCCCGTAGCAGCAAACCTAGGTAATCGGTCCCCATGTTATTCTTATGGAGAATAATTAAAATGTTATATATTGCTTACTTATAAATGTATATGAATGAAACTTGGTATGTGACTTTACTTGGATGAGTTCTAATGATATTTGCATAAAAACCCATTATTTTGTGTTCCTTTTTGCAGCAAACCTGCATACTCATCCCCAATGTTATTCTTATGAGGAACAATTAATATTTTAAATATCGCTTGTTTGTGAATATATTTCTTCTGAATCCTGTTAAGTGTTAAGAGGGGACCAGACCTAGCTCCACCAGCCGCCGGCTCCAGTCGTTTTTTAACATGGGACGCTACTATAAATGTTTTATTTTACTGTCTGCCCGCCTTTAAATGCAAAAATGATCGCAGGCCAAACAATCTTATAGTTGTTAGCCGTATGATCTTATAATCAAAATGTAGTATTTAAAAAAAAAAAAACACGTAAAATATGAAAATCAATTTCTTTTTTTCCCATAAGAAGTTGTGTACTTTTGAAACAATTTATAAAATGATACGTTTTATATAAATTAAATTTGAACACGTCATAATAACAGTTATGTTATTGTTAATGTTTGGCCTGAGTGTTTTTTTTGTTTTAAAATGTGAAACTGTTCCAAAATAAGCCTTTTTTTGAAGTCTTACAAAACGAGTAGGCCCACAAACTGCAACTGGTTCGCTGTTGTTCCGATAGATGGCAGCAACGTCGCTTACCGACCAAAGATCCCGCTTCCGCAACCGATTTCGCGCGGCAGATTTGATTCTCCTTTTGAAACCATTATCACTAGTAGTAACTACCGTTCGAAATCGAGTAAATTTTCTCCTCATATTTTTGAATTTACATGGTCCAACATGGCAATTTTTAGTCATTAATCATTTAATGTCCGTAACATCTGTCCTTGCTGCTATGCTGTTTTTTTTTTTTTTACAAAACGATAATGGCACCTTGTACATGGTGTTCGTTTTGCTATGTTGGTACTGTAGAGGGGAGATATTGTGCTTCCAGCTGCTTTTCAAACAAGGCACGGGTTTTTTGTCATAACTGCAAGGCAATAGTCTCTCCAGATTGTATACAGCTCACTGAGCAACGCGCGCCGGAAACTCCTGCTATTGTTCATAAAGTATAAACAAATTTCAATCATGAATGTCTGTCAATCATTTAGCCAGTCCAAACTTAGATAAAGCGTGATGGAAATCAGTATCTTTGAGGAGTTTTGCCCTCTTAGGCACAGGTAAAATTCCGTGATGGTCGCTTTACTAACTTCACTGAAGTGTTGACCTCACAGGTGCAGATTCGCAATGTCGCTTATTTCGCTTGGCGCTTTTTTCCCGACACCTTCAAAAAGAGGGTAATTTATTATTTTGAGTCTGTGTAGATGTTCCAGAACAATGCATTGACCGATTCAAAGACGTGAAATGATTTGGATTTTTTATCTCGATGTCTTGAATTTTGAAAACCAAGTCGAAGTCGTAATTTGAGGTTTCAGTCCAAAAACTGCTACCCTCTGTAGGCCTAACTGATGCAGGCTCCCAATCCTCTTGCCATTGTACATTAGATTTCTTGGTGACGAACGAATTAGTGTAATTAAAACAAGGTAGTAACGAATTTTTAATATTGTTTAAATTTAAAGCATTCTTATCAAAAGAATCCGGTAACTCATTCCCTTTTATACCAATCCGGGAGGGTATCCTGAACAAAATTACTTCGTACCTCAAATTTAATAATTTTGTAAACTTTAGTCTGATTTCATACCCGATTTATGCAGATTTGTCATGAAGAATACTTAGAACTAGCTGATTACCTGCGCTTCGCACAAAGAATTCAGGAATGAACAGCTGATTAAAATAGTTGCTGCAACTACATCTGTTTCTGATCTATTAAACATATTGCTCATACGAATAACACGGAAACTTTAAAGTCGAATGGGGCGAAGCACATTGAACTGAGGGAGACAAAAGTTATTCTATGACTTCTACAGAGAAATCCTAGTGTTGGGACTATCGAATAAATTTAAATATCGATTATTTGTTATCGAACAAATCTAACTATCGAATAATTTTTCGAATAACTATTCGAAAAAATTGTTCGAACCCAAGTAAGTACAGAGTAAACATAAATCCCATGATTTACAAACCTAGAGCAAGGCCGGATGTAAGTCGCTGATAAACCCTTTTCCATTAATTTTGTTATAATAACTTGTTTAATGATCAAATATTTATTTGATTTTATTAGTTAAGGTTAATAAATATTTTATAGTTCAATAGTTCATAATAAATGTATATTTTATATTCATGCTCCCTCTTTAATCAAGTCCGATATCTGGTAATGTTTGTTAAATACAGAAGTACAGTACAGTCATGTAAGTACATTAAATTCTTTTGAAAACTTTAAAATGTGATAACGAGTGAGGGTAAACATCGGGGAAATGGTGGTTGTTTTGATTGGTTTATATTTTTAGACGTCAACTTCCGCCCGGCTGTCTGTCTATCCGTCCACAGGTAGGTGCAGGTGTTCTGGAGTTATAACGAGTAGAAAAATCTATTCAAAAGATTTATTCGAACAAAACAAACTTAAAGGCTTGTACAGTATTATATCTTCCAGCTTGAAATAGGTAGATACGGGTAGCAAAATCTATTCGAAAGATTTATTCGAATAACTATCACTACTATCGAATACCGAATATAAATCGCAACTATCGAATAACGAATATATTTCTTATTCGAATATCCCATCACTAAGAAATTCCTTTAATTTGACACCTCAATCATTAAAATCGGTTCATAAATAAAAGAGTTTTGCTGTACACAATAAATTCCTTAGGTAATTAGTATAATTATTATTTTACTTGGTGGCAGCGTTTCTACGTACATCATGGCAGTAAAAATAGCTAGAGGTTCAACATAATAATTTGAATAATTTTGTCACGTTTTAGTGAATATGCAGTATGTTGGGGCTTTATTATAATAACACCTTTACATTTTTCACGGCGGATTCCCGTTTCATTATAAGTAAATCAAAATTAGCGTTTTAAATATAAACTTTTAAAGAGCAATTTGAAGCCACTAAATTTATTTAATAACTAAACCGCATCCGCGGGAATCTTTAAACATAAATAAAATGAGTAATTTAGTAAAAAAAATGACTATGGACTAATGCCAAATTCTCCGTTATTAAATTGAGTATACAAGAGTAGAAGAAGTTTGTGTAGAATATATTTTAAAATTTTACTATATTATACATTTGATTTCATAAGTATTTTTTATATAAATCTACTTAAAACTGATAACACTTTGATGTTCTTCAAATCATATGTTTATGTTGTTTATATTTAAATTATTATTCTAAATATATCTTATTTCAGTTTGCGAGTTCGTCTGACGATGCCAGCGTTGCTGGCAAAAGGCCTCATGAAATATTACAAATTTTAAAAATATGAATGAAGGTTTTAGTTTAAAATTAGTTTATAACCAATATTACGGCTCCTTATTAAAGAATATTTCTTTAGTTTTTTAACAAATTGTAACAACAACTTCAATGTCTTAGCTGCATCCGATGCATAACATATTTCAACGCTCAAAGCGATGTAGAAACTAAACTTATATTACTGATTTATGTAGATGGATAAATTAATTGCTTGTGACATCTGTTATTGCTAATTACCTGTCCATAGTGTTTAACAGCTGCAATTGGAACAAAATTATTCGACATGTTAATCATACACGCAAAACACTTTGAGGGTGGCCTATGTCTTTTGAATGAAAATGTCGAAAAAACCTTTATGCACAGCTACTAACCAGGACAAATATTTTGATACCTCAGGCATAAAAATTGGAACAGAAATAACAGAGGAATTTTCTTAACTAAAATCGACTTAGCGTAGTATTTTAAAGATGTACTGAACAGTCAAAGACAAAATTTAACTGACATGTTAAATAACGTTTATTGGAAGGTTATGTTTCCACGAGGTTATGAAATAGCATGTTCGGTTGCCGCGCGGCCGCTCTGCCAGTCACTTTCTTTCGATAATCGTAGAGCTTATGAGCAATAACTTAACTCGGTTTCTAGCAAAAGGAGTCATTATTTAATTAATTTTCCAGTAAACCGTCGATAAAATGCAGGCTAAACAGAAGGTTAGAAGTTATCCTCTATAAGCCACTAGTGTTTTATATCCTAACTAGCAACAAAGTCCATTGAACAGTTCGGTTCACGGTGCTTGACACTTGGGAAAGGCGAGAAACTACTAACATTTCTCATAAATAAAAGTAGATATTAACAAAAACAACCAAAACAAATGTTTTACAATTAAATAAGTGATTTTTGCTAATAACCGTACTAAGCCAAATAGAGGCGAAAATTTATTCCAGAGCATACGCTAACCAGATGCCAAGCACTGTGACCTGAACTGTAAAAAATACAATAGTCTCTAGAAAATATATCACATATTATTTTAATGAAAATTGCTAAACTCGACTATAATAGTGAAAAGTGATATTCTTAAAGCTTATGAAATTTTCATTAAATCGATATAAGGCGGCAGCTACAAAACTGATAATGCAAAGATAAATGTTGACCGGAGAAATTAATAAATGTCTAATGTATTTCTTATAACATAATATTTTTGCTAGTAAATATTACCAGACATAAGATTTAGACGAAGTTGCAACATATTTGATCAGCCTTTACACCAAAGAATCTTGACAAGAATTTTAGGTTTAGTCCCGTGTGTGCGGGACGTTCGAGAAGCCGCGCCAGCGACAGTGAACCCGTCATTCTAGGTGTTGTAAATCACACTAGACAAAACCGATCCATTGACAGAAGACGAGCCTACGCACGCTGCCGGTCGGTAAGGAAGAATTATTTGAAAAACTACTACCGCTCTAGTGGCCAAACCCCAAATCAAAAAGCGGAATTCTATCTGACTCCTGCCCCCTCTTAATATGTTATGTTATATATACTTTGGAAATTCGCTGAGTATGCAGGTTTGCTGCGACGGGGGTATTACCTACGTATTACGGTTTTTAAGATATTTAGCTTTGAGAAACCAAATTGGCCGCCATTTTGAAATGGTACAAAGTAGAAACTTGATATTTCAAACCCAAAGGGGTCTTATTAGGTGTAATACATGTACCGGTACTGAGTTTGAAGCTGATATCTCCAGATGCTCATAAGATACAACGTATTAAGTTAAAAATCCCACACAGACAGATGGACAGAAAAACCTACCTATACACCTACCTATATATTGACAATTAGTTGTTCGTAGTCTAGGTACATACATAAATCATGTTAATGCTTTCAATTTTATTCAACAAATTGTTGCTCTACAGTTGAATTTAACAACTTTAAGCTCTTTATGAGCTTCAAAGGTCCAAACAAACCCACAAATCCCCGACAATCAGTCATGGAAGCATACATAAACTACTGTCTCCCACAGAACTTTTTCTTGATTTTTCAGAATGTGCAACTTTAATACTACCCCAAACACAAGATTTTTTTGTTTTCTTGCATTGAAAATAAAAATACTACAACCTGTAAACATTTCAGAATTTTGCCATAAGCCCCATCAGTTTGGGGTAACTTCGCCAGGGGATTCTAATGATTAAAAGGAACAAAAAAGTTCCAGTAAACGCTAGTCCGATTCCGAACCGTTTGGTCATAATTGAGAAATTTGTGTTTTCTACAAAATATTGGACTTTGTCCCACTATTTACTTTATAAAAATGAAACCAGTTAACCTAGTGATTGATATTTAAAATAATTAGAAAGGGCATTAAATTTGCTATAAAACCAAGGTTACATTTACAAATTTCATTTTATACATCGGTTCCTAGCCAAATTGAAATGAAAAATATGCTATAATTAATTATTTAGGTTAAGTTTAAAGACCCTTTTTTGTTACTTTAACCTGGTGCAACGCGATGTCCAACTAGATAAAAAACTTCCTCATTTAATAAGCTTTAAATTGATATGCAATTTTAAACTGTTGTAGGTGGGAATGACAGAAAAACTACTATCAACCTAAATAAAAACACGGTTTACGAGTGAAGGTATTCTTATTAATAATACAAGGCAAATGACCACAAAATTGTAATACGGTAACTCAATGTTTACTTTGCATTAACAAATTAATTACAAGCCTTCAGAATGAACAATGTTGATTGCTACTTGAGTAAGTTTTCGAAATGACCACCACTTTGTCTGATTCAGATACGGACACGTTTTCTCGGCTCTCTCACAGTAAATCAGTGAGTAGATTATTATTAGTAGGTTTGTTACCTTGCTAAAACCAAATCAGTAAACAGTGTTTTACTTTAGTTTGGTGGTAGTTTTTCTGTCATTCCCACCTACAACAGTTTAAAATAGCATATCAATTTAAAGCTTATTAAATGAGGAAGTTTCTTATCTAGTTGGACATCGCGTTGCACTAGATTAAAGTAACAAAAAAGGGTCTTTAAACTTAACCTAAATAATTAATTACAGCATATTTTTAATTTTAACTTGGCTAGGAACCGATGTATGAAATGAAATTTTTACATGTAACCTTGGTTTTATAGCAAATTTAATGTGCTTTCTAATTATTTTAAATATCAATCGCTAGGTTAATTGGTTTCATTTTTATAAAGTAAATAGTAGGACAAAGTTCAATATTTTGTAGAAAAAACAAATTTCTCAATTATGACCAAACGGTTCGGAATCAGACTAGCGTTTACTGGAACTTTTTTGTTCCTTTTTATCATTAGAATCCCCTGGCGAAGTTATGGGCGTCAGTAGAAACTCACTCTGTACATTCATAAACAAACGATTTATGACATTTTAATTATTCTCCATAAGAATAACATGGCGGCTGAGTATGCAGGTTAGCTGAAGCAAGGAACACAAAAAATGGGGTTTTATACAAATATCAATATAACTCATGTAGGTAAAGCCACATACCAAATTTCATTAATTTATTTTCATAATTAAGGGAGATAACACGTTACTTATTCTCCATAAGAATAACATGGGGCTGAGAACGCAGGTTTGCTGCTACGGGAGCCTTTGGAAAAAAAATGTTTTTTTGAGCAAATATCAATGGTCCACAACCAGATGAAGCCGTATACCAAGTTTCGTCAGTATACGTTCATAAATAAGCGAGATATAAAATTTTTCTTTTCCTCCATAAGAATAACATTAGACAACGTACTGTGTTTAGCACTTTCAATATCTCGGTAACCAATTGACGTAGAGAAATGATCAAAATACCAAATTGTGTGTTTTTTTAAGCTGAATCCAATGGAAAAAACTAAAATTTGACTATTTCCAAAATTATATGTACAAAATTCGAAAAACCCATTTTTGGGGTACAAAACCCCCCAAAATACCTCTTTGGATGGAGCGATCTGGCTGGTTTTCGAACTTAAAGTCATAAATGTTGCTTTACACGTTTATACCAAATTTCATCAAAATCGGATAATTTTTACGAGAGTTATCGTGCTCACAGACACACACACACACACACACACACACACACACACACATATATATATATATATATATATATATCTATATATATATAGGGATACAGTTTCGAACGAATGGTGTTTTTGTCACCAATGGTGTTTTTAGTTGTGGGTCTGGGACCTCAAAACGAAAAGTTATCATGGTCCCGGGCCTAGGTCTTACCATGCCGACTACGGTAATAGCTTCTTCCCTATTGGGGAAATTCGCTAACAACAGTAGGCAGCCTACTCGCACAATACTTTAAATTCTTTTTAGTTAGTGTCCTTAAAATAAAAAAGGTTTTCCAAGGGGTGGAAAATCATAAATTCAGCTAAACCCCCAATGCAATGATTTGCCTTGGAAAATTCTGGTCAATCATTCTTACAGGCTACATCCCTCCCTCCCTATTTTTAAGGATTCTTTTCAAAAGGCATTTAAGCCTACTAAAAGGATCACCAAGATCAAGTCCTGAAACAAAAATAAAGATAGCAATGCCCAAAAATATACAATAACTAAGCTTAGTTAGGCTTAAAGAGTTTTCAGGACATAGATCAAACAACAAACAATTGTCTTTTATTTGGAATATTTTTCATGAACATGTACTTACATGGTTTTCAAAACAACTCGAGCCACATAAAACTGGTTTTACAAAGTTATTTACATATTTAAAATACTATCAATAGGCTATTTCAATGAAATGATTCTCTAGTATTTTATAGGCTATCACTATTTTCTCGCGGTTTTTAATAAGAGTTTCACACTAAGTGGTCAAATGTTACGGTTTTGTGAGGAGTTCCAAATTGAACAGAGCACTTAACGGTTAGTTAGATACATTATTTATGAATAACAAAACCTACAGAAGGTCTATATCAATTTAACTACTTAATGCTGCTGTTCCATGTATTTTTATTTCAAATTAGGCTACAACATGTTTTAACTGCTGGAAATTCATAACCTGTATAGCCTAACCAATGTATCAACTGTCATTTTGAGTGCTGCCAAACCTACGTAAAATAAACAATATTCAATCAGAACAAATGTCCACATGACATATCAGATACTCAAAATAGGCTAACTAAATAGTGTTTGGTTGAAATATAGATAAGATTAGTACCAAATGTCGGGTGAGAGTAATTAAACTTCTTAAGAAACCATGCCAGGCTATCATCATCAGACCTCAGAATAACTTATATTGGTGTTGGTGAATTTTAAAGTTGTTATTTGATATCAATATGACTTGTCCAATAAAAAAATATCGTAAATATTGGTGTTAGTGAATTTTAAAATCGTTAGATTGTTTAGCCTGTCTGATGATCTAACATAGTTCAGCCTAAGTTCACTACAAGAGAGCTAAAAGGCTTTATATAACAGCCAACAGTGATATGCCTTATTAATTAAATTACTAAGTTGGGTAGCCTAGGTCAGGTTGTGCAGATATAATTATATGTTGGTATTTTGCCCAAAACGAACAAGCATGGGCAGAGGAGTTAAACTTTGATCCCGGTAAATGGTAACTAAACTTAATTATCAATGCTACAGACATCTCCTCTGGCTGAGGGCTATTTACAGCTAAATAAGTATTATGTCCATATTTAACTCTTCGTTTTTTACATCAGTTGATAATCTTATCGAATTGGTTGTCAGCAAATTACAGCATTTAATAAAATAGAGTTGTATTGTGGAAATGGGTGATGAAAATTCATTATAAAACAATTTAATACCCTAGTTACTCAATAAGTTACCAATTTTGAGTTGCCCCTCTCAACATTTAAAGGAAGTAAGCTTTAGGCTAAGTTATAGGCCAATTACCTGTGCTTATTCTTGGCATAGGCTCTTAATTTAATTTTGATCATAGGCTAAATGAGATCAGAAATCTGAATCTGAATTAGTAGTTACTATCATGTCAATGCAGAGTTGGCAAGTTTCCGTATATGAGATGATATATTAATTGTATTATATTACTGAATAGGCCTAAGATGGATTATAAGTGCAGAAACCTAGCCTATCTCATGGGCTTTGCTTGCCCAAAGAAAACCTCAACATGCAAAAAAGATCATGCAAACTGTACACAGAATTCTGAGTGCTTGGACTGACTAAAATCATGCCAAATTTACTGACTTAGCCTAGGCCTACAGATTATGTTGATGCAAGTTCCAAAATGTAGTTTGCATGGGATGAAAGAAATAGATTTAATGAAGCTACTAGTGCATATAATTTAAAACATAAAAATAAAAACAAAAATTACTTTTACACTTAGGCTTAGGACTATAGTGAACTGATAGGTAAACACTGAAATAACCTACAATTTGGAACCTAGCTTCTTACCTTGATGGACTGCAACTGTGCACCCTTGCCCATCACAATATACTAGGGGATTCTCTGCCCATCCTCTATCGTCAGAACAAACACAGCATCCACCTACCATCTCCTTCATGCTGTTCCAAAAGCCCGTTTTAAACTATCCTAGCGTCACTCGTGTGAAAGGGACCGTAGGGGGCATTGTGCTTGAGGCGCATTTTCGTCTACAACTTTACTATGATGTCTCAAATTAAATTTCAAGTTAACATTTTTACATGCTATCACTCTACTTATTTAAGAATTAATAAGTATTATAATTCAAAATAAATATCAAACACCATTTCACTCACGTAAATTATTCCGCAATCCGGAGGGTTCAACGCACTCATGACTACCAACACTAACTGATAAAAAAATAAAGCATTTTTATATCTCTTGCAGATGTATAAAGATACGCCTGTATTGGAACAGCGATTTTTATACATATTTACTGTCAGCCAAATGAGAAAGTATTAAATAACATTCAAATAAACTTCATATAACTTTCAAATTTCAAAGGGTATTTTTAATTTATCTATAAATATTAACAAATATATTTTCTTGCTCGGCGCAAGCTGATCATTGCTCAAAGATGTTTTAAGAATGCAATATAATTTATTTATATTACGTAAGTATTGTAAAGATGATCTTTTTATCGGAATTTCACTTACCAGTTCTATTTTCATCCAATTCCTATGGATGTCCGTTTAAGGTCCGTAATGCCCAAGGATATATGCAGAGGATATTTTTGGGATGTCCGGTGGATGTAGACATATTGTCCACAACATTTTTCTCCCGGGGCAAACAGGTTATCCTATGAAAGGTCCTTAAGTTCAAGAATCAGTCGGTCTTAGTCAGTAACAAAGGATACACAAGACACCTTACCCATTATATACTTATCATTCATTCATATATTCACCTTTAAAATACTCCCCAGTTGTGGAGGCGTCTTTTACAGTGGTTAAGTGAAAGAGTGTAAAAGCTATGTCTTTCGTTTTTGATAACTCTATTTTACTTTAACTAGCAAATCTATAAACTGTCGATGATTCAGTTATCATTTTTTGTCATTGGGCATTAACAATTATTAAAATGAAGAAAAGGGTTTTGTTCCTTACATTTAGTAACAAATCCAGTGTGTTGGACTGTTTGTTCTTTAAAATCATTAAAAATGCTATAGACATGCTTAATAGCCAAAGAAACCCCCATATCATTTATAAAGACCAACAAAGGTATAGAGTGTTGGTCAACTCCAGCTTGACCAGCTCGTCTGCCTGACTGTAATAAGAAAAGAAAAGCATTTAAACCTTTTAAAACTAAGGCTTTATTCAAATAAAATCAACCATTACTATGGAACACAGAAAACTAATAAATAAACAACCCATAATTATATAATAACAAAATCAGCTGATAATGAATAAATATGTTTAGATTTTAAATTCATCACATTCTCCCCTAGTCAAAATTATGTACATAGTATTTTAGGTACTGAGGAGGTCTTCTTTTCCTGGTGGGTCTATGTTCCATGAATTCAGATTCTAACTGATTTTCATTTGTTCCTAAATCAGTGTTGTCATGTTGTTCTAGATTAGACGTTGGGTCTTCTTTCTGCACATACTGATAAGAAGGTGTAGCAGTGTCCTTTAATTCAGCAGAACATGGAGTTTGAACATGTTCGAGTTGATCTGTATGACATGGTGAATAGCTTGTCTCTTTGAGAAGCTTCACATCCCCGCGTGGAGCTAAGTGTTTCAAAGATACTGTTAATTCCTGTCCATTATGATTTCGAACACGTGCGTATTGAGGATTAGCCTCGAGAATTTCAACTTCTTCTACCTTTGGATCGTACTTACTTGACTGGTTATAACATTTTAGTAACGCTGGACCAGGGAAGCTTAGCCAACTAGGTAAGGCAGTCCCGTTAGACGATCTTCTGGGATGTATAAAAAAACGTTCATGGGGTGTTACGGGATGTATAAAAAAACGTTCATGGGGTGTTACATTTGTAGCCGTACACAGTAATGATCTAATAGCATGTAAAGCCGAGTCCAGGACATTCTCCCACTGTGTAGACATTAGATTTCTAGTCTTCAATGCAAGCGTTATTGTCTTCCATATCGTTCCATTGTACCGTTCGACTTGACCATTTCCTTCTGGGTTGTATGGTGTGGTTCGACTGGTAGCAATACCTCGGGAATGCAAAAATGAAACTAACTCCCTAGATAAGAATGATGATCCTCTGTCTGAGTGTATGTAGCTTGGGATGCCAAAAATTGAGAAAAGGTGAAGCAGACACTTGATGACCGAAGAAGAACTAGTATTTCTGCATGGATAGGCAAAAGGGAATCTAGAGTACTCATCCACTATAGTAAGTAAGTAATGATTTCCTGTACTTGACGGAAGAGGACCTTTGAAATCGATATTCAGTCTTTCAAATGGCGTAGTAGCCTTAATAAGATGTTGATTGACTGGTTTGTAAAAATGCGGTTTTACCTCTGCGGATACAGGACAGGATGATGTAACACTCTTTACTTCTTGAAGTGAATAAGGGAGATTTTTACATCGAACCCAATGGAACATTCGTGTAACACCGGGATGACTTAGATCTTTATGTAAATCAAAAAGACTCCTAGCAGCTGTAGAAGCACTTATTCTTGAGAGCGTATCAGCCACCACATTTTCATTTCCCGGTCGATATACAATTTCAAAACTATAGCATGACATTTCTAGCCGCCAACGCATTATTTTATAGTTTTTGATCTTACTGGAATGCTTCATGTCAAAAATGAATGAAAGTGCTTGTTGATCTGTTATTAGTTTGAAGTGGTGGCCGGTAAGAAAATGTTTCCATTTTCGTAAGGCTTCAACAATGGCACACGCTTCTTTTTCTATTGCAGAGTGTCTTTTTTCACAGTCAGAAAGACTTCTAGAAAAAAATGCTATAGGACGTCCATCTTGGCTTAGAGTAGCAGCAATAGCGAAGTCTGATGCATCAGTCTCCACTAGTAGTGGGCTGTCTGGGTCAATTGTTGTTAACAGAGAATTGGCAATGTCATTTTTCAATTCATTGAAAGCAGAACTAGCAGACTGAGATAAAGGGAAGGAGTTGCATTGCACCAGAAATTGTATCTTGTCTGAAAATTTAGGTATCCACTTGGAATAATGTGCAAACATTCCTACGACACGTTTTAGCGAAGTAGGATTTTTAGGAAGAGGTAACTCCAATAAAGGCTTTAGCCTATCTGGATCTGGTCTCATAGTCTTGTTACAGATTAAGTAACCTAACAGGCTTATCGATTTTAGAGAAAATTTACACTTCTTGTCATTCAAAGTAAGATTGTACTTTTTAGCTACTTCAAGGAATCTTTGTAAATTCAGATCGTGCTCAACTTGTGAGGTTCCACAAATGGTTATGTCATCTAAATAAGCATATACTCCACTGAGGTTTTCTTTTGATATTATAGAATCTATTACTCTTTGAAAGCAAGCTACACCATTAGTAACTCCAAAAGGAATTCTTGTGAATTGATATAGATTTCCATTTGCCTCAAAAGCTGTAAATGGACTTTCATTCACAGAAATTGGTATTTGATGATATGCTGATTGTAAATCAATAGTACTAAAAACTGTAAACTTGGCCACCAAACTTACAATGTCATCGATTCTAGGAAGAGGGTAGGCATCAAGTACAGTGTATTTATTAATAGTCTGTGAATAATCTATGACTAAACGTTTCTTGTGATTGTCATTCTGAGTGATAAGAGGCTGAGCTCTCCAGGGAGAGTTGCTCTCCTCAATTATGCCTTCAGAGAGCATTTTTTGTACCTCAGATGCAATGAACTGCGAGTCTTGTTCCGAGAACCTACGGGATTTTGTTGCGATAGGCTTTATATTAGGAGCTAAATTACCAAACAATCTAGGAGATACAACTTCAGCTGGTATTAAACTGCAGATGGAAAGAGGTGGTCTCGGTCCTCCAAAAGATACATCAACATGAGAGTGAAACTTCATGAGATCATGTCCTAGTAGTATATCTGCACATAGCTGGGGTAAAACTGTTAATTTGAATCCATTGTATGTATGACCCTGTATGTGCAAGTCAACTAGTACGTAACCTAATAACTTAGAGCCCGGAATTACTTTGATACCATGTTTCAGCACAAAATCATGATTTATATAGCTATCAGAACTACCAGTATCGATCAAAGAGTTAGCATTTGTCTTATTTACTTTGATCAAAATAACAGCCTTAGACAAACTAGCAGGAGCAGCTGCAGTAATACTGGCTGTTGTAGGCTGTGGCAGTTCTAAAGAAGCAGATACTCGTTCTTTAGGACTGCTTTTGTTCCTAATGAATTTGGATTTACAAACCTTTGAGAAGTGTCCTTTCTTACCGCAACAGTGACAAGTAGCATCCCTGGCCGGACAAATGGAGCGAGAGTGACGACCATTTCCGCAGAAGAAACATTTTGATTGTATTGCTGCTGAAATAGCTGGTTGTTGTTCTGTTGAAAGTGAAATTTCATTTTTCTGTTTTACCTCAGGAATTGCATTTATTACCTCAGTTGAAGTGGAGGGCACGACATTGTTATAAGCCTCCGAATTCCTCTGGGCCATTTATAGGGCTAGGGATTGATTAATAGCATCTTGAAGATCTAAATTTGTGTTTTCCAAAAGTCTTTGTCTTATTAAAGGAGATAACAAGCCATTTATGAACGCGTCTCGTATATAATCACTTCGATTTTGTTCCGCAGTCACATTTTTAAACTCACTGTCTTTGCTTAATGATTTCAAAGCTTGGACATACTGATGAATTGATTCATTCGCTTTTTGTTTTCGAGTTGCTAACAAATGCCTTGCAAAAATAACATTCAATGGTTTAGAATATATATCATTTAGTATTTTGATAGCTTCTTCATATTTTGAGCACTCTCCAATGAATTCGTAAGCAGAATAAGACACACAATTAATTAAGACCTTCAAAATATCTTCATCAGGCACTTTTGAAATTTCAATGAAGTTCTCAAACATTTTCAACCAATGCCTCCATTCTTTTTGAGCAGTTAGAGAGTCAGGATCTAAGTTTAACTTTTGAGGTTTGATTATTTGTTCCATTTGTTTTTTTATTTGAATAAATTGTAATAAGAAAAGAAAAGCATTTAAACCTTTTAAAACTAAGGCTTTATTCAAATAAAATCAACCATTACTATGGAACACAGAAAACTAATAAATAAACAACCCATAATTATATAATAACAAAATCAGCTGATAATGAATAAATATGTTTAGATTTTAAATTCATCACACTGACCGAGGTAATCGCCTGCCCATCTGACCCAAACAATTAAGATTGCCAATTTTCGGAATCGGTATCAGCTTGCATTGCGGTGTGTAGTGATCTCTGATAGAATTGGTTACCACCGCTCATTCAGTTTCGGTATAGTGCTGTAGGACTGGATACCTACATACACTCGCATTAGTGGGCCCTGTAAGGTACCTGCATGTGCTGGTGAAGTGTGGTATCTTATGATCATAAACTTGCTAAAGACCAACCAGTTAAATTTGTAGGTGTTAATTGTTATACAGAGTGATTTGGATTAGTACTCCCATATCAATTATATTAATCCAAAGATTAATAAAGGTATATTTTTTATTAGAAAACTAAGTAAAATTGTATCATTTGATGTTTTGATTTCTGTTTACTATGGCTATGTGCACTCTCACCTTACCTATGGGACAATTTTGTGGGCAAACAGTTCTTATGCAAATCACGTATTCTCATCACAGAAACAAGCAGTGAGAGCATTATTTAAGGTTCCTGCTAGAAGTCATTGTAAAACATTTTTTATCGAATCAAAAATCATGTTCCTACTATGCATATATATATATATCTCAGTGTCTCCTTTTCGTTAAAAAGAAGTTAAATAACTTTCAACTCAATCCTGATATCCATCAGTATAATACCATAGAATAAATAATACAAAATAAATCAAAAATATGGACAAGCATTCCAGCACAGTCAGGAGGGAGCAATACCACTCATTCATTGGCAATACGTATGTTGTCAATCGTTAAAATCATACCTGGTTGGCAGGGGGAGCAATCCGTCCTCTCATTTTACTATGTTATGTTACTCTGATTTACAGAAGACCTATACATTTTTTATTGGTGAGGAGGAAATAAGTTCCGATGAAAGTGTTTGACTATCTGGGTTTAATTGTTGACTCCAAACTTTTACTTTTTCTAATCACATAGACTAGGTTATAAGCAGGGTAAGTTCTGGAATCTTTCTGTTAAGGAGGATGTCTAGTTTTGTTGGTCATCACGTCCTCTTAACAGTTTATTATGGATGTATTTATCCTCATTTGACATACTGTGTTGCTGCTAAGGGATTTGAAAACTCGAAATCACAACACCTTTTCCGTTCAAAAGAAGGTGGTCAGAACAATTTTCGTAATGAAATTCAAGGAATCCTGTATATAAATCTGTTTTCAAACAAAATAACATATTAACTTATTCATGTTTATACATTTAATTTAGAATATCTGATATTTTTTAAATACCCCCGTCGCAGCAAACCTGCATACTCAGCGAATTTCCAATGAATATATAACATAACACATTAAAACACTTATCAGGATTCATAAGAAATGTACTCACAAACAAGCGATATTTAAAATATTAATTATTCTCCATAAGAATAACATTGGGGATGAGTACGCAGGTTTGCTGCAACAAGGCACACAAAATAATGGGTTTTTATACAAATATCAATAGAACTCATCTAATTGAAGTCACATACCAAGTTTCATCCATATACATTCATAAATAAGCGATATATAACATTTTAAGTATTTTCCATAAGAATAACATGGGGACCAAGTACCTAGGTTTGCTACTACAGGAACCATAAGCGAAATTTGTTGTGCAAACAACAATAAACCACAACCAGATAAAGCCATATACCAAATTTCGCCAGTTTATATTCATAAATAAGCGAGATATACAATTTTTCTATTTCTCCATAAGAATAACATTAGACAACGTACTGTGTTTAGCACTTTCAATATATCGGTAACCAATTTTGACGTAGAGCAATGATCAAAATACCAAATTGTTTGTTTTTTTAAGCTGAATTCAATGGTATAAATTAACATTTGATTTAAATTAAAATTACATGTGAAAACCCCAAAAAACCCTTTTTTGGAGTACAAAACCCCCCAAAAACCCCCCTTCGGATGGTGCGATTCATCTGGTTTTCGAACTCGTTGAAATAAATGGTACTTTACACATTTGTACCAGATTTCATTAAGATCGGACCTTTTTTACGAGAGTTATCGTGCTTACGGACACACATATATATACATATATATAAATTTGAACGAATAGTGTTTTTGGCATCTGGGGACCTCAAAACGAAAAGTTATCATGGTCTCGGGCTTAAGTCTTACCATGCCACCTACGGTAATAGCTTCTTCCCTATAGGGGAAATTCGCTAAAAATAAAATACCCCCGTCGCAGCAAACCTGCATACTCAGCAAATTTCCAATGAATTATAACACATTAAGCCACTTAACAAGATTCATAAGAAATGTATTCACAAACAAGCGATATTTAAAATATTAATTATTCTCTATAAGAATAACATTGGGGATGAGTACGCAGGTTTGCTGCAACAAGGCACACAAAATAATGGTTTTTTATGCAAATATCAATAGAACTCATCTTAGTGAAGTCACATACCAAGTTTCATCCATATACATTCATAAATAAGCGATATATAACATTTTAAGTATTTTCCATAAGAATAACATGGGGACCGAGTACCTAGGTTTGCTGCTACAGGAAACATTGGCGAAAAATTGTTTTTTAGTGCAAACAACAATAAACCACAACCAGATGAAGCCATATACCAAATTTCGTCAGTTTATGTTCATAAATAAGCGAGATATACAATTTTTCTTTTTCTCCATAAGAATAACATTAGACAACGTACTGTGTTTAGCACTTTCAATATCTCAGTAACCAATTGACGTAGGGCAATGATCAAGATACCAAATTATTTGTTTTTTTTTATGTTGAATTCAATGGTGAAAATTAAAATTTGATTTAAAATAAAATTACATGTGAAATCCCCAAAAAACACATTTTTGGGGTACAAAACCCCCCAAAAACCCCCCTTCGGATGGTGCGATTCGTCTGGTTTTCGAACTCGTTCAAATAAATGGTACTTTACACGTTTGTACCAAATTTCATTAAGATCGGACCTTTTTTACGAGAGTTATCGTGCTTACGGACACATATATATATATATATAAATATATATATATATAAATATATATATATATATATATACATAAACATATATAAAAATTTGAACGAATGGTGTTTTTGGCATCTGGGGACCTCAAAATGAAAAGTTATCATGGTCTCGGAGTAGTGTGGGTTTGCGGGTTTTGCGCCGGAAGTGACGTCATCCGGTCACGTGACCGGATGCGCTGAGTCATGAAAGACGTCATCTGGGGCTGAGCCAGTGACGTAGGCGGTTTTGTGACGAAATGAGTTAAAGTTCAAAGTTCAAGGTTACGGGGAGGTAATTTTAAAAAAGTACTACCTCGCACGCGTAAAATCCGATTGTGATTCGATAGTTTTAATTCGATAAAATATCGAATGAAAATTATCGAATGAAGCAATCGAATGATACGAGTGCGAGGTAGTACTAATACAAATATTACTTTATTTTATTTACAATAATTCATATTACAAATATTACTTTATTTACAATAATTCATGTTTAAAATAGTTCCCCGTTGTTGGTTGTCATCGATGTTGTTGATCCGGACGAGTTGCGGCCATCACTTTACTTTCTGAAGAAAGACGGTAGATACTTCGATCCCTGCGCAGAGTCCATGTTGTGTTTTTGACACCTATCTGTTCTGTTAGGTGTTTGCATTTCATTGCTGTCAGGAGGAAATAATACGTGACGGCAATGAAATAGAAACATCTATCAGACCTTGAGTGAAATGATATTGTTATTTTGTGAAGAGCGTCTCGGAGAGCTCGATGTTCACCGGTCGAGAGCCGGAGGTGTACTGACTATTCGCTAGCTAGCGTTCTGGTATCAAACAAAATGGTGGGGGTAAAAGTGTAGTAGAACGAAGCAGATGGTTGGTGGGAGGTGGCAGGCGGCAGGTGGCAAGTGTGCGGCATATGGTAGTCCCCCCACTACACCAGTCCCCCCACTACACCAGTCTCCCCACCAAGTTTTACATCGCACAATAACTAGTTTACATGTGTTAGTTAGGGTTTAGCTCTTAGACTGTCAAGACCTTAGCTCCGTAACTAAAAACTTCAATAATGTTTGCGCTTCAACGCTGTATAAGTATAACAGCTACTATGATCTAAACCGGTGCATGTATTCATATGGTTCTTTTTGCGAAGCAAACAACTAGCTAAAAGTGTTTCAACCTCGATTATTCTTCGACGAAACCGCTCATTGTCCACTAAAAGTGTAGACCTTCTGTCTTCATTGTCAGGGAAGTAGAAAGTAGTGTCAAGGGGACTACTGAAGGTCACCTTCCTCATGTTCCTGTAAAACTGCGACATTTTTCAGATCCTCTAGGTAGATGTTCATCCGTCAAGAGCTGGAAGAATAATGATGGAGCGTTATCGTGTATGATAGGCACCTAACCCTCACCACAACGTTACCTTGTCCTTCAAACCATCGTTTTACGCTACAGATGCTATACTGTTGGTTAGATTTAAATTTAGATTGCACCTTCTTGTTTGTCTTGACAAGCCGCGTAATTGAAGTACCCACATGTTATACTTTGAACTAAAAACAAAGAAGTTATTTAGGTTTGTCCTTGAAAATAGGTGTTTTTTCGCTGTTGCTGCTATACCCGTTGTCAGATCTGAATTCTGTTTGCACTAACTTGTTCGTCTGATCAATCCGCGTAATTTGAGTACCCACTTAATATACTTTAAACCGTAAATAAAGAAGTTATTTAGGTTTGTCCTTGAAAATAGTTGTTTTTTCGCTGTTGCTGCTATACCCTTGGTCGGATCTGAATTCTGTTTGCACCAACTTGTTCGTCTGATCAATCCGTTTAATTTGAGTACCCACATGACATACTTTGCACAAACTTTGTACCCCCCCCCCTTTTTTTGGGTCATGTTCAAGGACCTTGGGACTTAGAAATTTTCACAAAGTGGGCTGCACACAAACATAAGACTAACAGTCTCCTGCCTATGTACAGGCCAAGTCCCTAACTTGAAATGCTTAGGGTGGTCCTGAAAAGGACCGTTTGCGTGCTGAGGGATGGTTTGGTTAGGAATGGTTGGTCTAGGGATCGCTGCTTAATTTAAACTTTATTTTTTAAAACCCACTTTACCCTCCCATCTTGTCTCATGAAGTACAACTCCTGGGTGTCGTTTATCAGAGGGGGTGGTGGTGGACAAGTCTGCGGCAGACGCACCTCGACGTAGTGGTCGGTGTGTTGGAAGAGGAACACGTGGTCCCCGTTCCTAGCCACAAACTTGTACTCCGTCATCCGCTTCAGATTCCGGAACTCGGCCTTGGAGGTGTCGATCGGCGTCACCAAATCATTGATCCCCATCACTCTTGTCCGCTCCATCACCTCATCTACAGTTAGTGGTGGAGTTGAAGGTCGAGCTGTGGACGTAGAAGGCTGAGGCTGAGTTGAGGGTCGCTGGTGAAAATATAATGGGTGACACTGAAAATCACGTCTAAGAGCAGACTTAAAAGCTGAAGGTTTCTTAAATCCGCTTCTTCTTTCCGTCGACTTCTTCAAGGACTCCTTCAAACGTTGAAGTTTTTCGGGAGTCAGAGGAGAAGACATGGTGTTGTTGGATGGAAGGGAAAATGAATAGAGCACGTGTATACTGGCTGAGAACCAAAGCTGGAATGAGGTGCCAGACAAAGTAAAGCAGGTCGCAAAGGATAACCTTGCCCTATCAATATATAGATAGAAAGCTGGGTACTAATTAGAACCGGTTTACATCCGGCCCCCCCCCCGGCCAAGTTCAAGCCCCCCCCCCGACGGAACCCCCCCCCCCTGACGGAACCCCCCCCCTTTGGGTCAAGTTCAAGGTCAAGGTCGAGGGATAAACTTTTTAGCAGAAAGGGACAAATTCCCGACAAAATCCCGCAACGAAGTAGGGTTATCCCTTATCCCGTTTTCCCCTAAATATCCCTATTTCCCATTTTTCGTCTATATAAGCCGAGATTTCAAGCGTCTCCGCGCAGTAGCCTGCCGCCCTTTAGGATGAACGTCCCACTGGGTTGCAGTGCCTGCTGCAGCGTAGGTCTCTTGAGTGCGTGTGGGCCCAACGCGCAATTGAGAGACCATGCGCATTTGCATGTGTAGTTAAATATATTTAAGGGGATCTTGGTCAGGGGATTATTGTACTTCGGTTCGTAGTATTCTGAAGCCTACACAGTGATGAACGTCCTTGCGGTTTCAGAGTGCACGACTGTTGTAAACTGACCATATTTTGATGCTTTATAATAACATTGTAGATGGAATGTTTTGTAGTTTGCTTAACACTTAATGCTTTTATCTTCAACGTGTCCTTGACCTAGATTAGGACTTAGAAAATATTCAAGAAACATTCAATGTACACAACCACGTTTTAGCACAAAATTTATGGAAGGGGAAATTTAATATATACTGCAACAGCGTGGTAAAAATCATCATATCGCTATGGAAGCTGTAGGTGTAAACACTTGGCTTGTTCCTTCCGAGCTTGCTATTTCAGAAGCCTTTCTGTCCATCCTTACTTATGAGTTTCGAGGCATTAAATTAAAAGTAAAAATAGAGCTGAGACCGTTGCATAGAAATGATATGCATTGTATTTTGGTGGAATGGGAATCGCCCTCCGGCATTAATCTTTTCCATTTTATCAAAAGATCGTGCAAGGAGTTTTGCGTAAAACGGATAACAGTCTCCCTTGTTTAAACGTAGTACAGATTTCTTCCAAAGTAAAATAGCAAAGGTAACACCTTTGCTATTTTACAAAATATTTTAACGTGTCCTTGACCCAGTTACCGGACTTGGAGCAATTCAAAGTGTGCTATACAGCGTTAGAACAAACTACTGTCGAAGCCCCCCCCCCCGATATATTCCTATAAAAGCGGGAGCAGCCCGCAGAGGGTTCGCAGTCGCAGGCCGACAGCCTAGCTAGCTGTTTGCCCGCGCTGTCCGCAATAGTATCTCTAGTATAGAGTTGGTACCACTATATATCAGAGATGCTACCTTAGCTTAAGGCATGTCTGTGTATTATTAAGCATGTTAGAATAACGCTTGTAGTTTGCTGCTAGTAAATGTAGTTAGTTTAACTGTAGTTAGTTTGGTGTTGGTTTTAAAGTGTTTTTGAAGTGTTTTTTATTTACTAATGAAATATGTACTTTTCTTTCACGCTCCCATTCAAAAAGGTATGGCACGAAAACCGACCTTATGTCTTTAAATATCTCAGGGGGGATTATGTTTCTCAAATAAACACCTTTCCTAACCCCTTACAAAAAGGTATGGCACGAAAACCGACCTTAAGTCATTACGGCGCGCAAACCGGATGACTTTACCTATCTTAACCCTTACTCACGAGAAACAGATTCAGTCAGTTTGCTTATTTTTGGTTAAATTTAAGGGGACCTTGGTCAGGTAATTATTGTACTTCGGTTCGTAAAACTCTGACGCCTACACAGTGATGAACGTCCTTGCGGTTTCAGAGTGCGCGACTGTTGTTAACTGACCATTTTGCTTATCTTGGAGGATACATCATCGGGGAAATAAACTTAAGGGGACCTTGGTCAGGTATTATTGTACTTCGGTTCGTAGTACTCTGACGCCTACACAGTGATGAACGTCCTTGCGGTTTCAGAGTGCGCGACTGTTGTTAACTGACTATATCGTTTGTGTGTTGGGTGAATAATTTTTCGGGGGAGAGGTTAGTGTTCCGTTATCAGGTTTATTTGCCTATAATTGCGAGCTTTAAGCTAGTCCTCTTCTCCTAATACAGAGCGGGGAATAGAGCAGTTTGTGGTCCAAGTGAGAATCACTTACTGCTCTATTCCCCGTTTTGGCAACATGTTCAGATGACCTTGACCCACTTCGGGACTTAGAAAATTTTCGTTTAGTAAAACATTACAACAATATTCCTTCCCTAACCTCTAAAGCCCCCCCCCCTACAACTGGGTATAAAAGGAGGGTTTTCACCAGTGGTAAAATCATTCTGCTGCTTACACATCACGAGTGCAGTTCAGTTCCCGAGATGTCTGACCGTAGGAAGCAACTTTTGCCGAGGAAGGTTGAGCACTCTTCACCTGCTCCGTCATCTGCTCCGCCAGCTCCTTCCATCCTTCGGCAGGCGATAATATTATCATGCATTGTTCCTGAGGAGCCTGCACCACGACCGCAACCACTTCAAGAAAACCTCGTTGCTCCCCCGTCCGCTTCTTCATCTTCTTCATCTTCTTCATCGTCTTCGTCGTCTTCATCTTCTTCGGCTACTTCTCGCTCACCTTCTCCATCACCGAGGAAGGATGAGCAAACAACTGCACCATCTTTGGCTTCACCAGCTCCTTCGCTTCTTCAGCAGGCGCTGGCAAGCATTCTTCCACCTTCTACACCAGGCTCTTCAACACCATCTGCAAGTCTACATTCTTCTTCTCCTACCAAACCTTCTACACCTTCTGTAAGTGTCCTTTCCCGTCCTTCAGTGATCTGTATTAACAACGAATCTCCTTCAGAGAAATTTCAACAATTAAAAACCTTGAGAAGGCAGTCTATACTTCCTGCACCAAGATGCAGCTACAGTTTTAAAAAAGGTGCAAGGAAAGGGGAACGTTGTGCTAAGTCTTGTGTTTTAAATGAAGAAGTATGCAGATCACATTTAAAACAAAATCACAAGGGCACCGTTTCTCTTTCTACACCCCATCCAACAGTGAGACCAACCAAAATTCGAATTAATAGGCTTTGTAGAAATAAACGATACTTTTTTGTTAAATCAAAGGGCTTTGCAAAGGTGGTGGTTCAATGTGAAGGTAAATTGTACTATGTAGAGTTGCCTAGAGGCATGGACCTCCACGTCAAAGAACTTACCAAACAGAACTATTTAATTCGAAATGATACAGGTTTCAGTGTGTGGAAAACATTTAAAATAAAAAAAGATTAAAAAGTGTATTCCAAATTAAAAATAGTCTTTTCCAAATTAAAAAAAAAGTGTGGACAACCTATTTACAATTTGTAGCATATGCTGCAGAGTGTAAATAGGTTGTCCACACCTTTTTTTTACAATGCTACAACGACCTTGACCTAAATAACGGACTTAGATATATTGCACTAAGTTAAAGATAAAACTTAAATGGAAAAAGGAGAAATATTATATTAAAGACATTATTCAACAGTAAAGAGGGGAGGGGGTAAGCGGGTATTTAAGCGAGAGATTCGGAATATAATTATTAGTTGTATCGTCATGAGCGTCAACAGCAACACATGGGGAAAGGAAATTAGCGAAGAGGAGTTGTACGCGATTGTTGAGGCTGCTGAAATGACTGAGGTTTATAAAATTAATAAGGTTGCAGAAAATGGTGCTCAGTCTCAACCGCAACAAACTACATCACCGATGCAGTCTACAACGCAACAACCAAGACCCTATCATGTTATCCTGGAGGAGTACAATGAGGCGATGAGGTACGCCTTTACTAAGTGGTGTGGTCAACCGCGTTCTCCTGAACAATGGGAGGAGCATGATGCAGACTTTCGCCTGGTTGCAGACTTAGAACTTGAGCTTCAAAGAACAAAGGCTGCTCAATAGTGAGAAGAGTTATTGTTTACTTTAAAATACAGAGCGGGGAATAGATCAGTTTGCGGTCCAAGTGAGAACCACTTACTGCTCTATTCCCCGTTCTGGCAACTGGTGTAAATGACCTTGGGACTTAGAAAATATTCGTTTGATAAAAAATAATGAAAGATCTTCTTATTTCTCACAACAATATCTTTTCCTAACCCCCACCACTACCTAAACTAAGTATAAAGGAGGTTCTCCATCGCTGGTAAAAATTAGTACTCTGCTGAAAATGAATGCATCCACTACTTCTATCTCTGCAGCAACTATAATAGTTAGCAGACGGGTCGAAAACATTGATCAGGTGCTTGCTGTAAGGAGATTACTGCTACGGTATCTTGATATAGAGGTTAGTTGTCAATTGTACATGTGGAGACCAACAGGTGAAGTTTATAGTAGTGAAAATGAAGCATTTGAAACAAACTACAGTAGAAAGTTATATAAAATCTTTGGTAATATGGTAAGGTTAGTCGATAAAGGATGGAACATTAATATAACATTTTATATTGTTCCAAACCTGTAATTAAAGCAAAAAAAAAAAAAAAACGATGGGTATATAAGCCCGATGTTACAGAGACAATTATCACTTTGGTTCTGAATTGCGTCAAGAGAGCACCTACCATGGTATACCTCCACTATATTGACTCTACTGCTAAAGCGGATACTTTTATCCAGCGTGTTTACCAACTGTTAACGGAGTACCAACATGTTCAGGTCAAAGGATTGGGTATTCGTGGAACAGAAGAAGTAAAAATAGATGTAAAACCAATCCCTTTGAAGAAAAAAATTGTCCAATTATTACAAGAAGGCTACACACTGTGCCTTTATTACACAACCTCATAAACTAAATAAAACGCCAAAGGGGGGGGGAATACAGAACGGGGAATAGATCAGTTTGAGGTTTGAATAAGAATCTCTTACTGCTCTATTCCCCGTTCTGGTAATAGGATAAGGTGACCTTGACCCACTTACAGGACTTAATCATTTGTGTTACAATAATACCTCTTCCCTATCACTTTTCCCTACCACTTGCACTTTCAACACTTACCCCCACCACCACCGAAATCATGTATAAAAGGTGGTTTCGTATTAGTGGTAAATCAGTCTGCTACTTGGAATCATGTCGCCCAGAGATAACATTTTCCCTTCTAAGAAGACTATACTAGAATTGATTAAAAATATTCCATTAAATTTAAACGAAGATGAAGACGAAGACGATTCAGAGATGGAAGGTGAACTATTTAGTGATCTTGAACTACTGAGTGAGTTTGCTAGCAGTGAACCATATCTTGGAGAGATGGAGCTGTTGGAGCTGTTGACTGACGACGACGATGTCGATAATAATGAACCGGAATTTCATCATCAGTTGCTTTGCTTGGAGGAAATGGACCTTGTTGATAGTGAAACCCCTCCAAGCAGTATTAATATCGATGATGTAGTTCTAGATCCAGTCACAAGGAACTTTTGTGTTCGTCGTCGCTTATTTAGTGATATGAGCTCATCATCATCATTATCATCGGAAGAATCTGAATAAGTTTTTGTTGTCTTCAAATAGTTTACTTTAAATACAAAGCGGGGAATAGATCAGTTTGTGGTTATAGTGAGAATCACTTACTGCTCTATTCCCCGTTTTGGTAATATCGTTGTATGACCTTGACCCATTTACATGATTAAAAAAGTGGGGTAACTTATACATTTAATGGTGGGGGAACGTCTATTTAAAGACGATGCAACAGTGTATATTTATCATATAGACATGATGAACCCACCAGGAAACTCCGTTTGCTACAGCTTTCCCCTCATCGATATCGATGATGTGATAAAACTTACATCAATAACAAAACGGTTCGAACTCGAAAGGCGACTCATAAAAGTCGACGTAATTCCACAAGATCTTCGTTCGGCAATGTTGACTATTGAATATGTTAAAGATGAATCTACAACTGAAGATCCCTATTGTTTTATGAAATTTTTAGTTGATCAAGATGCAATGTGTACAATCCAACTTCACATCCGAGTTTAAAATTTATCAAATGTTTCTGTTGGAGAAAATTGTCTTAGTTAAATACAGAGCGGGGAATAGATCAGTTTATGGTTTAATATAAAATCATTTACTGCTCTATTCCCCGTTTTGGTAAATTTGTTCAATGACCTTGACCTAAATACAGAAATTTGTAGCCTCCAGCTACAATAGTAAATATAAAATGCAAAAAAAAAAAAAAAAAAAAAAAAAAAAGTAAACTTCACGTAATACGTACCCCCATTACTTTTGCTAGGGTATAAATAGAGGGGTATTTGCAGTGTTGTTCATTATTGCCTTGACCCTTGTGGAGATCGCACCTACATTATGCATCGCTGCGATATTTGCAAGTCTTCATTTAAGGATGAATTTATTTTAATGATACATAAAGAACTGAAACATAACAAAAACCAAAATGAAGAATATGAAGAAGAAGAATTGAAAGAAATAGATCAAATGTTAGCTCAACACCAAAATTCCAGACCTAGTGTTATTCAATATGCACCATCAACATCGACTTCTACCTCTGCTATGTCTACACTTCACCGTCCTTCAACATCATCATCATCATCTGCATCGACTTCTACGCCTGTTCTGTCTACACTTCATCATCCTTCAACATCATCAGCTGCATCGACTTCTACGCATGCTCTGTCTACACTTCACCGTCCTTCAGCATCAACAGCAGTAAATGTAGAACTACATGCCCGAGCACTTCCGGGTAATGTAGTAACCCACTTCAAAATTGACAATGCAAAATTACAACTCGAAGAGTTTTTAAATAACGCAAAAGGATTGGTAAGCAACACTTTGCAAAATGAATTAAAAAGATTAAATTTTATTAAATTTGGACTATTAATGGATGCTTTATTTACAAACATTCAAAATGAAACTTCACCGAGAGGGTTTTTAACAAAAAACCGAACTATTATGTTTTCGTCAGATATTGATTCAATCGTATCTGAATGTTTTGAAGAGCTAATGACTAAAATACAAGAACATGAAGGAAGAGGCTCTGGATGGATTTTGTTAAGCATCACAGGGCTAGACTTAAGAGTACACAAACACGGCTATGGAATTCGAGGAAGTAGCTACATTCCTCTACCAACAAAGATTAGAAATACCTTATCCTGCGTCAACGTACAAAATCAAGATACTGAGTGTTTTAAATATGCTATGTTGGCCAAATATGTAACAATTCATCCGGAAAGACCAAGTCACTATTATGAAGAAGTACAACATAGATATAATTTCCAAGGGATGACTTACCCTGTTGCTATAACAGACGTTTCAAAATTTGAAAAACAAAATCCTTCAGCTTCTGTCAACCTCTTCGGATTGGATTTGACAAACAATTTGTACCCCTTGCGTATAACACCAAATGAGCGCAGAGATCATACCGATTTGTTATTAATTACTAAAGGTGATATTTCACACTTTGTGTATATCAAAAAATTTGAAAGTCTTGTTTCTAATCAATTATCTAAGCATAAAAGAAAGATGACAATTTGCAAAAGATGTTTTTGTCACGTGAACAAAGAACTAAGAAGGGGAGGGTCTGATTGGTTAGTAGAACACCAGCGGTTATGTAATGGAAACTATGAAGTAAGAATTAAATTGCCGCATCCTAGCAGAGCGCAGATAAAATTTGACAAAGTAATACAACAATACCGTGTACCTGTTGTTGTTTACGCTGATTTCGAGTCTTCTTTACATCCGCTTGAACAACAAGAAGAGGACGTTACAAGAAGAAGCAAATACCAACTTCATTCACCAAACAGTTATTGCATACTAATTAAATCCACGTTGACTGAAGACCATCTTCAAAAATATGGAATATCATCTTCTCCAAAGATTTATCGCGGTGAAGAAGCAGCCAAATACTTTGTCGATGATTTGTATGACATAGCTGCAAAGGTAGAAGAACTGTATGGAACAAAGGTACCCATGTCACCTATGGAAGAAGAAGAACTTCAACATTATGATTCAACAACAACGTGTTATTTGTGTAATAACACCTTTACACTGGATAACGTTAAAGTTCGTGACCACGATCATCTTACGGGAGCGTACAGAGGTGCAGCCTGTAACGCTTGCAACTTGAACTACAAACTACCATATTTTATCCCCGTAGTTCTGCACAATCTGAGTGGTTATGATTCGCACTTCATAATCCCCGAACTAGGAAGAGATAATGGAGCAATAGACGTTTTGGCTACTACAATGGAAAAATTTATAAGCTTTTCAAAAAAGGTGGGTAAAATTAAATTAAGGTTTGTTGATTCATTTAGATTTATGCCTTCAAGCCTCATGAAATTATCTGAAAATCTAAGAAGAACAGATTTGATAGAAACAAGCAAAATTGTACCCAATAGTAAAATGGATTTGGTTCTTCGAAAAGGAGTCTTCCCCTATGATTACATCGATGGACTGCATAGATTTGATGAAACATCACTACCTTCACCAGAACACTTCAAAAACAAACTTAATGATTCGGAAATATCACTTGAGGACTATCAACACGCACGTCGAGTATGGAACGAGTTAGATATGAAGACCTTAGGAGATTACTCGGACTTTTATGTCAAACTAGATGTAACTCTTCTTTGTGATGTAATGGAAGAATTCCGAAACACCTGTTTTGCTGCATACGGTTTGGACCCTCTACATTCGTATACTTCACCAGGATTAGCTTGGCAAGCCATGTTAAAAGAAACAAAATGCAAACTCCAACTTTTAACAGACATTGACATGGTTTTAATGGTTGAAGCTGGAGTAAGAGGCGGATTGACCCAAAGTGTTACCAGACATGTCAAAGCCAACAACAAATACCTACCCGATTACGATGAAACCAAACCGTCAACCTATTTAGGATATTTCGATGCAAATAACCTGTACGGATGGGCAATGTCAAACCCACTTCCTTTTGATAACTTTAAATGGATTAATCCCGACTCTATTGGCGATATTTTACAAATTCCGAAACATGGTGACACTGGATATATTTTGGATTGCGATTTTGAATACCCAGAAAATTTACATGATCTTCATTATGACCTTCCACTTCTTGCTAAAACAGAAATTTCACCAATTGGAAAACACCCCAAATTAATGATGACATTAAATAATAAACAACGCTACGTGGCTCACTTTTGGGTGGTTCAACAAGCTATCGAATTAGGACTACGTCTAACAAAAATTAATAGAGTTTTGGAATTTTCTCAATCATGCTGGTTGAAACCCTACATTGATTCAAATACCATTAGAAGAGCAGCAGCTACATCAGACTTTCAAAAAGATTTCTTTAAATTAATGAATAATGCGATATTTGGAAAAACATTGGAAAACAAAAGAAGACACAAAAATGTTAAACTTGTTACCGACGCAAAAAAATTACAGAAACTAGTACAGCAGCCAAATTTTGGAACATCTATAATTATTAATGAAAAACTTGTAGCAGTGTCCATGAAGAAGACGAGTGTGAAGATGGATCGTCCTTTGTATATAGGCATGTCAATCTTGGACATCTCAAAAACACACATGTACGATTTTCACTACAACAAAATGGTGGCGTTCTACGGAAGAGAAAATATATCTATTACATATATGGACACTGACGCTTTCATATATCGCATAGTAACATTGGACATGTATAAAGATTTGCGTACATTTATTTACAAGAACGACTTTGATTTCTCCGATTATCCAAAAGATCATCCAAACTACGACAATGACAGACACAAAAAAGTACTAGGCAAATTCAAGGATGAGGCTAATGGTGTTCTGCTTGAAGAGATTGTTGCATTGATGTCTAAACTATATTCTTTGAAACTCTATAATGAAAAAGAAGAAGAAGAAGAAAAGAAGAATAGCTATATTAAGAAAGCTAAAGGTGTAAAGAGTTTATATTTAAAGAAGAAAGTGCATTTTGAACACTACAAGCAATGCTTATTTGAGGATAACATCATTACAGCTAAATTCAACACCATCAGAAGTTTTAACCATCAGCTGTACAGCGTGACTGAAGTTAAAAAGGCGCTATCCTGTAATGACGACAAAAGACAAACACTTCCAGACAAAATCAACACATTACCATTCGGCCACTACTCCCTCAACCCTATTGACGAGTAACCTTTTCATCGTCCTAGATCCTTTATCCTTTTCCTTTCCGTAAAAAAAGGGGAAACACAGCAATGTTAAGCTGTGTTTCCCCTTTTTTTACACAAGTTTTAAATGACCTTGAACTATATGTATATATATATAAGCAGATTTATACCAAAGAATATTTAATACCATATCAGCTGCCTTCGTGAAACCATCATGTCAGACCTGAAGGAGAAGATTATTAATGAACTACACAAACCTGCAAGAATAAAGTTTCCAAGAAGAAATACTGTTATAAAAGGGATAAATGATCTATATCAAGCGGATCTAATTGAAATGCGACCGCATAGCAGAATAAACAAAGGATTTAAATATATACTCACAATTATTAATTGTTTTACAAAAGTTGCAGACGCTTTGCCTCTAAAGGACAAGACTGGTAAAAGCGTAACAGAAGCCATGGAAATAGCCATAAAAAGAGATAAAAACAAAATTAAACATTTACAAACTGATGATGGAACAGAATACTTTAATACAAACTTTGCACA
Organism: Allygus modestus; assembly: GCA_963675035.1. Classification (NCBI taxonomy): domain Eukaryota; kingdom Metazoa; phylum Arthropoda; class Insecta; order Hemiptera; family Cicadellidae; genus Allygus; species Allygus modestus. The sequence goes on from OY776116.1 coordinate 16,462,009, forward strand.
GTTAATGAATAAATATAAAATAAATCATTATTCTACAAATTCAGAGAAAAAAGCAGCTATTGTAGAAAGATTCAATAGAACCTTGAAAGGAGCACTGTATAAACAATTTTCAAAAAGAGGTTCTTACGTATGGTATGATGTTTTACCACAATTAATAAATGATTATAACAACAGGTTTCATAGAACTATTGGTATGAAACCTAACAAAGTAAATAGAAGAAATGCAAAAGATGTATTAAAACGCATAAAGAAAAATACAAAGCCTAAAGTAGAAAAAATGCAGCCAAGAAAATTTAATGTAAGTGATAAAGTACGGATTAGTAAATATAAGGGAGTGTTTACCAAAAAATACCTTCCCAATTGGACGAATGAAGTTTTTACAGTGTATAAAGTGCAACCGACTGTACCTGAAACGTATATCCTAAAAGATAACAAAGGAGATTTGTTGCAAGGTGCATTTTATGGACATGAAATGTTAAAGTCAACAGTAGGTGATGTATATCTTGTTGAAAAAGTGTTACAAAGAAAAAAGGACGCAGTTAAAGTGCGGTGGTTAGGGTTTAACAAAACTGAGGATTCATGGATACCTATAAAGGACTTGGTTTAATACAAGCAACTCATTTCATCGTTAACCTTTGAGCAGGATGGAGATTATTCACCATAAAGATCGATTCAATATTAATAACATAGATGATTTAACTGTGGATAACGTTAAAATCAACAATGGTAAACACGGTAGTTTACTTCCAAACACTGTTCGATGTATAGTAAGTGGCCCCTCAAACTGTGGAAAGACCAATGTTGTCTTTAATTTGATCACTAATCCGCAGGGATTAAGGTTTAGTAACCTATATATTTTTTCAAAGTCTCTACATCAACCAAAGTATCAATTGCTGGATAAAATCCTATCTGATGTGTCTGATGTTAATTTTTACAAATTTAACGCTAGTGATAGCATTATGCAACCAAACGAAGCGAAACCGTATTCTGTATTTATATTTGACGATGTATCTTGTGAAAATCAGGATACTATTAGAAACTACTTTGCCATGGGAAGACATAATAACATCGACAGCATATATATAGGACAAACTTATAGCAAAATCCCAAAACAACTTATCAGAGATAATGCAAATATTCTAATTGTATTCAAACAAGATGATACTAACCTAAAACATATATATAACGATCATGTGAATGCGGATATGCCATTTGAAAAGTTTAAAGAGCTTTGCGGAAAAGCATGGGCGGAAAAGTATGGATTTTTGGTTATTATGAAAGATCAAGCTATAAAAGATGGTCGTTATAGAATAGGTTTTGATAAATTCGTTTTAATACACTGATTAGCGGTATTACTGTACAAGTCGTCAAGGTGTGAAGATGGTTAACCAGGAAAAGCTATTAAAGGAAATAAAATCACTTAGTGATTCTATTAGACAAAAAAACCGAGCTTTAAAATCAGGTATAAATGAAAGAGAGCAATTTTTAGAAACAACATTCAAACCTGTTACTGAACCTTTAAAGCGATTAGCACAAAATATGGAAAGACCTTCAATTCGCTTCGAAGGAGACAAAATGCTACCAATTTCCAAATATGAAGAAGAATTTCAGAATGATGAAAGTTCTGACCAGTTACAAACATCTGAAGAAAGCGACGAGTATGAAGAAAGCGGAGATATAGGAGATTTAAGGGAAAAGAACATTGCAGGAGATACAAGTACAGAAGATACAAGTGCGGAAGATACAAGAGCAGAAGAAGAGGATATCAACCCATCCAACTTAAGCAAATTAGGCACAGATATTATGTTTAAAGGAACACTTGGAAGAAAATATACATTAAAAATGTTACATGGCACACATGCTAATCGAAATTATCATACATATGGAGCTAGAATAGAGGATAAAGGATTAATGATTGGAGATAGAAAGTTAGATATAAACGAAAATGATGATATAGTTATTGGTGATAAGAAATATAAAGGTACAACAGGTTTGTTTGAACTCATCTTTAAAAATAATCCTAGTAAATATACTAAAAAGGATTTACAATTGTTTAAAAATATACTAGAGTATACAAATGCACATAGAAAAAAATATTCCAAAGAACTACCTATTCATAGAAACAGGTCAATAAAATACACAAACATTATATCTAGTCTTTTCCCCTCGAAATCAAATAAAGCTCCAATTAAAAGAAGAGCTTTATCTTCTGCTGAATTAAATGTTTTGCATAAAAAAAGAAAAACAACTGATCCTACTACATCTGGAAGGGGATTATTAAAAAATTTGTATAAAACCAATATAATATATTACAACGATATAAATAAGTTAGTTGATCGAATGAGGTTATTACATGAAGCTATGGAAGCCGGGCACACTGGTTTAGAAAACGAATGGGTAGCTTTGGTTGATGAACTGCGAAAACGAGAAATAATTGTTCAGTAGACGTATATATATATATATATATATAGTAAGAACCTAAACGATAGCGATTCAGTTACATCATGAGTGTGGACAAGTTTGGACGGTATTCCGAGTTTGGAGTAAAATCTGGATATAGTGAAAAAAGAGCTGGGTTTCCGTTAACACCTGATGGTAATTATAATTTTGAAGGAAAAGTAATTCAAAATGTTGGTGATCCGCTTTTGTCTTCTGATGCGGTTACGGTACAATACATGGATAAAAGAACCCCGATTGTACACGAAGACCATTGGGGATTTTCCGGTAAAAGGTTAAGCAATATAAAACATCCCATTTATGATGGTGAAGCAGTAAATTTAGCGACTTTAAAATTGTTAACGATTTACAAAAAGAATGAAACTGATACAAGCTATGATGTAAAAAAATTAAAATTGTCAAATGTAGGTGATTGTGAGCAGGATGGAGACGCTGTAAATAAGACAATATTTGATATAGTACACAAGAAATGGACTACAGAATATGAAAAACATATGGAAAGGTTTGGTGCAGCTTTATTTAATTATATCCATCGGGCTTCAGGAAGAGCTGTAGCTTCAGATGTTGACAGCCACAATTATTTAGACTGGAAAAAGATACACAATCCAGAAAAACCTAATCAATTAGATAAACCGTCTGAGCCTTCTAAAGTCAAGACATTAGGAAAGGGGGATAAAGTGAATGTGATTAATGAACCAACAGAAAACGATGAAGATTATATAAGAGAAAAAAGAATTTAAATACCCATGATAAGGGATAAAGCATCAGTTATATTCGAGAGATGATACAGAGAGGATGATGGAATCCAATATTACTGCGTGGAGTTTAATATCTCAAGAGCCGAGATTTCCCCAAGGAGTGCTGACAGATGGTTTTGTTCAACGGTTTGATAGATATATGGATTGGGAACAACTTTCCATACACTACCTCTTCACAATGACTATGTTAAGAATTTATTTTCACAGAGTTAACTGGATTCATATTTTACAAAGACAACAGTTTTCAGAAAACTTCCTTGTAGAGATGACATCAAATTTTAATAACTGTTGGGAAGTAATAAGTAAATATCAAAATCTCTCTGAAAATTACATTGACAATTTTAAAGATAAACTAGACTGGAATGTGTTATTTAATTACCAACGATTAAGTGGCAAGTTTCTAAGGGAACATGACAACTATTTAGATTTTATTCATTTTACCGAAAACAACGATACCATCACCAGCGGAGAAACATTTGAAACATCTTCAATTACACCTTATTTCTATTTTTACTACTTTTATTTATTATGTCTACATTTAATTAATTAATCCATTTCTATATAATAAATGGATTTTAAACAGTATATATAATACAAGAAGCCAAGACTAATATTACATTCATTGTAAAACATTTATAGAGTGCACCTACTGACTGTAAGTTTGGCTATAAATAGTCATGCCGAGGGCTAAACGCATCAGTCATAATCGAGAGAGATTACAGAGAGGAAGGGGAATAGCATCAACAGCATTTTCTCTATTAAGTAAACCGGTTGGAGCTATAGTTAACAAGGCGATTGATTTATTACCTGTGGAATTACATTTACCTGGAGGATATCAATATTGTGGTCCTGGAACCAAATTAGAGAAACGGCTTGCTAGAGGAGATCCTGGAATAAATAAGCTTGATCAGGCTTGTAAACAGCACGATATAGCGTATTCCAAATTTGGTGATACAAAAAATAGATCAATAGCAGATAGAGCACTTTCTGAGAAAGCTTGGCAAAGAGTAAAATCTAGTGACGCGAGTATTGGTGAAAAAGCATCGTCTTTAGCAGTAACAGCAGCAATGAAAGCAAAAACTACGTTTGGAGGAGGAAAGAGAAGAAGGCGTGGGAAAAGACCCGCTAAGAAACAAGGAGGTAATATCAGAAGAAAACGTCGATCTACTAGTGGTAAAGGTAAAAAGAAACCAACAATATGGTCAATGATAAAAAAGGGAGGAGGACTATACCTAAGACCGTATCGTGTGTATTAAATAAGAAAGAGCAATTAATAATTAAAAACAAAGAATTAACCAATGAAGAACTGATTACATATGCTTCTTGTTTGAAAATCCCATTTTTTAGAGGAGTATTTATGAAAGATGAATTACCGGTTAAAATGTGGAAAAATGAGACTGGTATAGTAAATTTGGATAATAGTGAAGGATTAGGCACTCATTGGGTGTGTTACAAGAAACTTGGTGAAACGATTTATTATTTCGACAGTTTTGGAAACCTTCCACCACCGAAAGAACTTCAACAATACTTTCGTGCGGCAGAAAATGTTTTTTACAATTATACAAGAAAACAACCTGATGATACATCCATTTGCGGTCATTTATGTTTAGACTTTTTAGCTAAAAGTGTTAGTCAACTTTAAGATGTCTTCGTATACAGTGTCATTAACCGGTAACTCATGTACTTTGCGCAGTATTCTGTTTCCAGCGCTACGTTTGCAAAAAGGAAGACTATGGGAAGCCGCATTATTGGATTTAACAACATATAACTCTATTCCAAACGTTAGTGAAGGAATTAATAACAAAATACATTATTACAAGACAAAAGATAATAAAGGAAAATATTCAGCTTTGGAAGAATTCAGTTTACCAACAGGAGCTTATGAAATTGATAATATAAATGAAGTTATACAAAAACATATGGGAAAAGAAAATATAACGATAAAAGGCAATAACAATACAATGAAAGCCGAAATTACTTCTAAGTATTATATTGATTTTGGCCAAGAACGTTCAATTGGTAGTTTATTGGGGTTTTCTAAGGAAACAAAGGTATTAGAACCTAATACAACTCATTCTGGGAATAGAACTGTGACGATCATCAAAGTAAACAGCATAGACATTACATGTAACATTATACAAGGATCCTACAGAGATGGAGAAAATCGGCATATATTACACACATTCTACCCATCAGTCGCACCGGGTTTCAAGATAGTAGAAAAGCCTCAAAACCTTGTGTACCTACCGTTAAACACCAGTTTCATTTCAGACATCGTGCTGAACATAGTGGATCAAGACGGAAACCTTATTGACTTTCGAGGAGAAGCTATTACTGTAAGAATACATATAAAATCATCCGCTTAGATAATGGGGTTATCATTTAAAAAGAGAGAGCCAACTAGCAAAGAGGTCAGTAGCTCATCAGCTGTAGAAGGATTAACAAGTGACAACATTCGTTTTCTAGAAGAAATTGGATTAAAGGTCATTAACAATGGATATACTGGATATAGCGCAGGGCCCAACATTCGACGAGACCTTATGGGAAAAGGAATATCACACGCACAACCCTTACGCTTCGTCCAAATTAAACAATAACGATGAAATTAGGATTCCTATACAACAACAAGACATTTATACTCTTCCATGCGAAAGTTATTTATATATTGAAGGAAAAGTAACAAAAGCTGACGGTACTGTTGGAACCACTGTTCCGTTCATAAATAATCCTATGGCATTTTTGTTTGACGAGATTAGATATGAAATTTCAGGAGTTACAGTCGATTCAACAAAAAAGGTTGGAATTTCCAGTACATTAAAAGGATTAGCGTCTTTAACACCAAATGAGAAGAATCTGTTAGCTGTTGCAGGATGGGTTGCACCAGACAAAAGTATAATTACTCCTGACGCTTCGGGAAACTTTGATTTTTACGTACCTTTAAGATTACTTTTAGGATTTGCTGAAGATTACAGAAGAATAATAATAAATGTAAAACAAGAACTAGTTTTATTAAGGTCATCAAACGATAATGATATTATTAAAGCATCTGCTGGAACAACTGAAGCCAATTTAGACTGGAAACTAACATTAGACAAGATTGTTTGGAGAGTACCACATGTGCGACTAAATGATGAACACAGGATTACATTATTAAGAAAGTTAAAATCAGATCGAGACATTGTAATACCATTCAGAAGCTGGGAGTTTCATGAATACCCCGTTTTACCTTCAACACAACGGCATACATGGACTGTAAAAACTTCTACTCATTTGGAAAAAGCGAGATATGTAATCTTTGGATTACAAACAAAGAAAAAAAGTATATTAACTGAAAATGCTGGTGAATTTGACCATTGTAAATTAACAAACTGTAAAGTGTTCCTGAATTCACAATTCTTTCCCTACGACAACTTTAATATCTCTTTTGATAAAAAAAGGTACAGTGTTTTATACGATATGTACGCTAGGTTCCAAAATTCATATTACGGCAAAACAAACACACCTCTACTATCTCCCGTACAGTTTGAATCGAAAGCTCCGATTGTTGTAATTGATTGCTCCAAACAAAACGAATCTGTAAAATCGTCTAGTGTTGATATAAAAATAGAAATGGAATTTCAAGAAAACGTACCTGCAAATACATCTGCGTATTGTTTAATTTTGCACGATAAAATTGTTACATACACACCGTTGACTGGTATCGTAAAGACGGTATTGTAAAACGTTGTACCACCACCGGCACCGCCACTGTCGCTAACCTATAAATAGCGGAGCAACAATGCAGGTCTTCAGTTGATCGTCTATCGTCGCATGGGCAACATCTTCTACAAAATGAGTTCTCCATCTGTTGTACAAGGTGATGCAGAGGTAGCACCGTTATTGGAACGTGATAATACTAGTGAAGAAGAAATCATCAAGGAAATAACTGCATTTTTAAAGTTTGGTAAAAGAGATAGAGAGGAGGAAAGTAATGCAGACCCATCAAAGGTAGTACCAAAGAGGAAGAAGAAAGTTGAAGAAAATATTCCTCCTCACATTTTAACTGAAGTTTTTTTGCGAATCTTTTACCCCATCTCAGCATGCATCAGTAAAAGTGTATCAGTTGGATTGATGAAGTCATTGGATTATTCCCCTACAGTAATACTACACCATGGAACAAAAAAGGTTTTATTTTCGCAAAATGCTTGGGAGTCATTTTTGAAACATGTACATTTAATAGAATGTTATTTAACTAACAGTTTGTGTGGAAGGAAAACACATATTCGACTTTTGGATTGTGACAATGAAATCGATATTGTTAAACATCGTGGACAACTACAAGTGCGAATTAGAGACTTGACTCAACATGAAAATAAGATTCTACTGTCACGTGAAGAATTCTACGTTTTAAACTACGCAACAGAACCTATTACAAGGTACATGAGACAGTTGGTATTTGCAAGCGCTATTATTAAAGAATATTTGGTCGATACTTTGGAAAAACAACCTGATAGCACCATCGTGTACGGACCTGTGGATACATCTATTTTTAATAGAATACCTCATGAAGTTTGCATGTGGAGAAAGTTAAAGGATTTTGAACCACTTGTAGAAATCGCTACAGAAGCTACAGAAGAAACAACACAGGAAGAAGAAACGGAGAAACAAGAAGAAGAAGAAAACGAAACACAAGAAGAAGAAGTTAAAAAAGACTAAAGTTTGACTTAGTAAAGAAGAACACACGTGGGGTAGGCCTATTGGGGACGGTGCCCACGTTAAATATACACCAACGCGCCTGCAACTGTACGGCCTGGTATTTAACCTACCGTGGTGTGGAAAACAGTTTAGTTGATCGCTAGGTGCCATGATGAGCGGAGGGGATGAAGAAGTGAGTGTAAAGCCTTGTGTAATAGAATTTCAAGCATTTCGAAATAATGATGATAGGTTTATTATCAAGGAATTAGTAATTTTAGACTTGCTTACATTTGTAGTTTACCCATTCACGTTTGAAGCTCCTTTTTCTTTTAACAACCTTAACGCCAAAGCAAAAAGTACAAACAAATGGATAACAAACTACTTTCATCACATACATTGGTATGAAGGATTTATAAGCTACAGTAATCTGCACAGTATTATGTTTAACTTTTGCAAACAATATTCACATATATACACAAGAGGATTAGAAAAAAGGAACTGGATACAAAAGTACACGCACGGTGATGTTTTCGATATAACCATCGGTAAGGACTTTAACATTAATCTCGGTAATATTTGTGTTGCTGCAAAAGATCCTAAACACGGACAATTAAACTGCGCATTGCACAACGCATATCGTTTGGCTGCTTACTTGGAACAAACGCAGAAATGTGGTGGGGGTAGCAAAGAACCGGAATGTGGTGGGGGTAGCGGGGCCTATAAATACGAGGAGCCAACACCGCTCCGGCACGAGTATTATTCGAGACTCCGAAGAGGCAACATCACAGAAGACACCACAACCACCACTGACGAAGATGACATCACAACAGTTTCTACAAACACTGGTTGATCAATTCAACACTCATTCAAAATCCGACCTTCTGCTAACTAAAAAGTGTTCAGAACTAAAAGAACAAAAACACTACATTATTCATAACATCAAGAAAGTGGAAACCACACATGGAGAAGCAATTCTAGTTTCATTGAGCGAAGGACCTTTCTCTCCAGGAGATGAGCCGAAGTTTCAAGTATTTCTTCCAAAACGATTTGTTCAACTGCTACAAAATGAAGATTTGCGAGATATTCAACCGGGGACGTTGTATTTGGTATCACACGGTGTAAGCGGCAACAACTCGACGGAACTCACTCTGCACATCACGCATCCTTGTACATAATGTCTCTGTTTGTATTTTATTGTTTGTATTTCTAGTTATCAATGTTAAACTTAAGTTTATTGTATTGTAAGATGTTTGTTTAATAAAGAAAATAAAAAAAATAAAATAAAATAAAATAAAAAAAAATAAAAACAGCAACACAGCAGTATATTATTTTATATACTGCTGTGTTGCTTTTTTTAAAATTCAAATGGATGACCTTGAACTTTCATTCAGGGTTAACTTATGAAGAGGTATAAAAGAGAGGGAGCAGTGAAGTTAGTCTCAGTCTTGTCTAACACACGCTGCAGCTAACATGTCGGTGTCACCTATGAAAAATTTATTTTTCGATAACAATTTGAAGACATATTGTTGCGAGTTACAATGTTTTAGAATACCAGGCGATCAAGTTGACGGGAAAGCTTGTCGTAAGTGCAAGTGTTTCAGCTATTGCATATGTCCCGCACAGGCCGATTTCGGGTATTAAAATAATAAAAATGCCGGTTGGGAAACATATTTTATTTATTAAATCACACAATCAACTTCACAACTTCACAACAATTGATCTAGAACAATTTACACTTCGTTTTTCATTAGGTATTTCCGCGGTCAATTACAAAATAAGGTTACATTAAATTTGGAAAAGTATTAATTTAGTTTTACTCTAATGAGGAACGATGAGACGCGTATCACATCCTCGGGGGTCAGCGCGCAACTCTTCTTCTCACGCCTCGGCGTCGCGCTGAGGCGACGGGCCTCAGCCAATCACAGCGCACGGCCCGATGGAGGCTAGTGCTGACGCCCGCATTCTCATCCTGGGGCGAGGCTACAATCTCTCTCTCGAGTTAGAAAACTCTGGACTCAGTTTATAATGCAAATATTTGAATTCGATTTCTGGGCTGTTTGAAGGGATTTTTAAATGGTTGGTGGTCTTCATAATTACTGTACTGATTTATTAATCAGTATACTTTAGATAAATTATCCCAAATGTGGTGTAACTAATATTTAATAAAATGACAAACAAATGTTGCTGAATCCTTAGATTACAGCCGCTGATGTAAATTTGGGAGTGGGTCGTTACACTCCCCCCTCCTCTAGTTCATGCTGGCCTCAGCATGAGGTATCCTCTTTATGTATGGGGACCTCCTGTCCTCAAGGGTGGAACGGCCCTTCTGTCGATGAATCCTTGCCACCAACCTCAAATTAAAGCGGGCACAAGTCACAATGTGACGTGAAACATGACAAGAGTTTACAAGCCGCAGTATAACCGAAGTCAAATTTAAGGGGACAGAACAAAAGATAAAGGAAACTTTCCTTTAACTAGACTTCAGCGCCATCAATATGAATGGGACGGTATTTACTTTTATGTTCCGCAATTTCTAGTAAACATGCGTCTCATCTCCTCGTACAAATTTGCAAACTTTTCAAAACAAGTATGACAAAAATGTATATACACCTGATGCTCCAATCATAAATCAACAAAATTATTACAACAAAACACTCCAGTTACATACTCTATGTGGTTACAAAATATCTGACAACTTATTAACATTCCCCTTCTCTTTGAACTTCTTATAATCATATACAATGAATTTCCCCAGTTAACACCAGAAATAAAATATACACATGGTACGTAGACCAACAGCGCACAACGCTCGACAACAAGAGAATGAGAAAGAGAGAACAAAGTGGCTTAGACACTCATCACTGTGCAAAATTGTGAGTCAGTATTTTAGTCAATTGGAATTTGAAAGTAATGCACCGAACTGTGCCTAATTTAATTGACAATTTATAGTTCAAGAATATCAGTTGGTTCGGGAATTTTGGTTTTATTGAGATTTGGAACGCTACTCACTCGATCTGGTGAAGCCGCACGAGCTTTCACTTGGGGCCGGTCATTCACACTGTCACCCCTACGGTATGATGAGTGATCTAGCCTGGTCACCTATTTACCTGTGCTTTCTGCTTCTCGAGTACAAGTATACTAAGTACATCAACAGTTAACTACACAAAGAAAGTCCCTGACTTCACGATTCACATTCCCCAGTTAACAACTACATTAATCAAAATCCTGTAACTCCCAAAATAAAACATATAAAATTCCGCTCATGATATTATCATAGTACACTTAACTTACACATACAGCGAAATATTACGACACTTTAACTTTGGACTGAGGTACCGGCCTACTCTAATAATAACAAAATTCTTATTCTCCAGGGTGCTCCTGAGGTCTTATAGCAAAAAAAATAAAAGGTTAATACTTTAAGGGATAGCCCGCCCACACCTAAGGACTCAGACGCCAAAGGACTGCCCGGGCACCTTAGGGGTGCTTGGGTGCCGTTATGCGGAAAATGCGGTGGGCTCTTGTAGCAATCTGTACTCGGTTCTCTCACCATCCTGAAACTTGCTCTACAGGCATGGGAAAGTTTGATCCTCAACGGAATAAAAAAGATGAACTTAATGAGTGTTGAGACACTGCAAGTGTCTACTTAGAAACTTAAAACTAATCACAACCTTGGTTGCTTTTAACCCACCGCTTGGTATTTAAATGGAGCTGCGTTTAATTCGCCTCGCCTGCCTCTGGTTGCGAGACAGGCCCACCGTATATCCCTCCCTTACACAATCCTATTGGTACCTCAGCCAAACCAAAAACAAAAGACGCAGCAAAATAAAACTATCTTCTCTCTTAATAACAACACACGTGTGGAACTGTTTAGATTAATCTATACAGACATCTGTTTACAAACACGGCAAACCCTACTGCCTTATAAATCACGGCGTCACGGCTATCCTGTGACGTCGCCCAGTTTTGATAATTGTTGCCTAAGTCTCGCTTCGGACAATTCGGATTAATTTACAATATAATATTTCTTCAATTTAATTCCCAAATAATTTATAATTTCATTTTAATGTCGTCCTCTCCCTTTTCCACGATAAGTTGCAACCAAGTTCACGCATTTGCACTTCAATCAAACTGAAGTGGCAAATCAAAGATGGCGGATTAATCCGAACGCAACAGAGACGATTTGTCAAGATTGCAAATGGCGGCTCCAAGCTTCCTTCCACAATTAATATTCCAAGTCACTTTACTTTTAAAATAAACCTCCTTAGTCACAGGTAATACTTAAAATCAACTCTACCTTTATTATTTATCAATATCTATTATCACTAGGCTCAACAACAACTCTGATAGCCCAATAATTTCGATTTAATATGTCTTCTCAAACAATGAAATTCTCATACATTCTCATCACGCGTCACATACAATGAATGCAGAGTGACGAAGGAGGGGGAACCGACGCTATCTGTTTCTCTCACAATGAGGCTAATGGCGACTTGAAGATTTATTCAAATTAATCTAATTACTTTGAAATTCTCTAACAATTCGAAAAATGCATATTTCTTTACGGGAGTTGCGCTAAAATTAGTTTAATTTATTGCATTACAAGATTAAGCGGTTACCTACTGTTAAAACGACACATATAAAATTAACAAGATTGCACCAATTAATTCAAATAAATTTATTTACTTACCAAAATCCATTCTCCATCCGTCGGATTCTTCAAGTGGTGTTTTCTTGCGACACTTACCCACAAACCTGACACCAATTGTCCCGCACAGGCCGATTTCGGGTATTAAAATAATAAAAATGCCGGTTGGGAAACATATTATTATTTATTAAATCACACAATCAACTTCACAACTTCACAACAATTGATCTAGAACAATTTACACTTCGTTTTTCATTAGGTATTTCCGCGGTCAATTACAAAATAAGGTTACATTAAATTTGGAAAAGTATTAATTTAGTTTTACTCTAATGAGGAACGATGAGACGCGTATCACATCCTCGGGGGTCAGCGCGCAACTCTTCTTCTCACGCCTCGGCGTCGCGCTGAGGCGACGGGCCTCAGCCAATCACAGCGCACGGCCCGATGGAGGCTAGTGCTGACGCCCGCATTCTCATCCTGGGGCGAGGCTACAATCTCTCTCTCGAGTTAGAAAACTCTGGACTCAGTTTATAATGCAAATATTTGAATTCGATTTCTGGGCTGTTTGAAGGGATTTTTAAATGGTTGGTGGTCTTCATAATTACTGTACTGATTTATTAATCAGTATACTTTAGATAAATTATCCCAAATGTGGTGTAACTAATATTTAATAAAATGACAAACAAATGTTGCTGAATCCTTAGATTACAGCCGCTGATGTAAATTTGGGAGTGGGTCGTTACACATATGTAGATGTAAAACGTATCAAATGAACCGACAAGATAAACTACAAGAATTACGCCGAAGGATTGCATTACTGTGGCGGCGAATGTAGTAGCAACCAGCTGCCACCTGCCGCCTGCCATCTGCTGTCCGCCATCTTCTCCGCCCCACCATTTTGTTTGATACCAGAACGCTAGCTAGCGAATAGTCAGTACACCTCCGGCTCTCGACTGGTGAACATCGAGTGCTCTTCACAAACGTAAAACATTGTATTAAAATGTCCATTAAAATTAGGTGTATTCATTATGACTCTATTCATCTGGCGACTTTCCAAGACCTCGAGGTTTTTAATGAAGAGTTAAGACTTCTCATTGCGTCCGGTTACGATTTATCTTTGGAACTTTACGCATCAAAAAACAACATGGACTCTGCGCAGGAATCGAAGTATATACCGTCTTTCTTCAGAAAGCGAAGTGATGGCCGCAACTCGTCCGGATCAACAACATCGATGACAACCAACAACGGGGAACTATTGTAAACATGAATTATTGTAAACATAACTTATTGTAAATAAAAATAAAGTAATATTTGTATTAGTACTACCTCGCACTCGTATCATTCGATTGCTTCATTCGATAATTTTCAATCGATATTTTATCGAATTAAAACTATCGATCACAATCGGATTTTACGCGTGCGAAGTAGTACTTTTTTAAAATTACCTCCCCGTGACCTTGAACTTTGAACTTTAACTCATTTCGTCACAAAACCGCCTACGTCACTGGCTCAGCCCCAGATGACGTCTTTCATGACTCAGCGCATCCGGTCACGTGACCGGATGACGTCACTTCCGGCGCAAAACCCGCAAACCCACACTACTTCTCGGGCTTAAGTCTTACCATGAGACCTACGGTAATAGCTTCTTCCCTATAGGGGAAATTCGCTAAAATATATGTGTTGTGTTTATAAAATGCATTCTTATAAAGATATCTAGAAATACGCTTAATGGGGGGGGGGGCGTAGATCAAAATATCGCCCCAGCGACCTATTAACCTCGGGGCGGCCCTGATGATATGCATAACATATTATTGTTTTATTAACACAGACTAACTTCGTGTACTACATCACCCCTGAACTACGTTGGAGCCAGATTAAAAGTGCTACGCAAAGGGCCATAAGGTGCAATGTCTATCCTGTCGATACTGTAGTTAGTCTAGGGGTCTAGGTTATTACTTTCTCCCCCTGTATATAGGGAAAAAGTATTGTATTCGTCAAATTTTTTGTTTGAGTTATTGGTGGAAATATTTGTTTCGGTACTGTATATGTCTGTCTGACTGCTTGTTTAGGCATAGAACCCGCACCAATGGGCATTTTGATGAAGCTTGTATTTAACTTAGGTCCTATTCCACGGTATCTCCAGGCCTTTTTTGATTTCTTTGATTTTTAGCGAATATCCCCTATAGGGAAGAAGCTATTACCGTAGGTCTCATGGTAAGACTTAAGCCCGAGACCATGATAACTTTTTGTTTTGAGGTCCCCACATGCCAAAAACACTATTCGTTCAAATTTATATATATATATATATATATATGTGTCCGTTACCGCCATAACTTTTGAAAGAAGCGCCCGATTTTGATGAAATTTGGCACAAATGTGTAGAGTAACATTTATGACTTTAAGTTCGAAAACCAGATCGATCGGTCTATGGGAACGGGGTTTTATGGGGGTTTAAAATTTTCCAAAAATCAGTTTTTTGAACTTTTTACCCTAAAATTTTAAAAACACTAGATTTTGGTTACAGCCATTCTATAGAGCTTTAAAAAACAAACAATTTTGTATCTTGAATCATTAAGCTATGTTTAGTGGTTGTGGAGAAAAGTCAAAAAATGTGTCCATAAAATTTCCCATGTTAATCTTATGGGAATACGGTTTTTAGATTTTCCTCAGATAATTTCACTAAAAACTCCACATTTCTTTCTACCAATCCCTTTAGCTCTACAAAACAATCATTTTGGTGTTTTAATTGTTGTTTTACGTCCAACCATTGCTGTGATATTAAAAGTGCTAAACACAGTACGTTGTCCAATGTTATCCTTATGGAGAATAAATAAAATTTGATATCTCGATTATTTATGTATGTATATTTATGAAACTCGGTATGTGGCTTCAACTAGTTGTGGTATATTGATATTAGTACAAAAAAATGGTTTTTGTTAATTTTTCCCGGTAGCAGCAAACCTGCATACTCGGCCCCATGTTATTCATATGGAGAATAAGTAAAGTTTTATATCTCCCTTAGTTATGAACCTAAATTAATAAAACTTGGTATGTAGCTTCACATGGTTGAGTTATATTGATAATTGTAAAAAACATATTTCTTATCTTCTTTGTTGCAGCAGACCAGCGTACTCAATTATAATGTTATTCTTATAGAGAATAAATAAAATGCTATAAATCACTTATTAATGAATGTATTTTTGTGAAACTTGGTAAGTGGTTCTAGGTAGTAGTGATACCCTTATATATGCATTGGAAATTTGCTGAGTACGCAGGTTTGCTGCGACGGGGTTATATTTATTATATGAAGGGTAATTTTATAATTTTGCCCCAAATCCAAATTTCTTAAAACTGTCTTTAATGATTTTGATTATTGCAAAGCTTTGTTTCCAAAAAAATACACCATCCTCATTTCTGGGAATGTTCAGGGTTTAGAAACTGCAGGACTTGGTTTCAAAATTCAGTTTTTTAAAAGTTTTCATAAAACCATGGCCCTAGCCCTGGGAGGGGAATGAAGGGGCATTTCCCCTCTTCAAGCCACTGTGTGTATTAATTGATTCTGTACTGTAGTGCTACAAAATACCCCCGTCGCAGAAACCTGCGTACTCAGCGAATTTCCAATGCATAATATATGTCTTAACCTATCCAGGGCTAAATTGAATGGCGGGCTGGGGCGTAATTTTTTCAAGCCAAAGTTCAGGATATAAAGTTTTCATGTTATATGTTATTAGTTCGTTCAAAATAATTCATATGTTATTATAAAAAAGTGTTTTTAGTGCTGAAATAATTTTTTTACACATGTTTCAAGGAAAATATAAATTCGAGAAGACGGATATATCTGTCTTTGGCCTGCAAAAAAACTTAGATGGACTTAGATATCCGTCCGCCACCTGGAACGACAATCAAGAAATATGGATATTGCCGATAATCTTGAGTATTTTTGCGGGTGGAGGACGGATAATTCCGTCAATCTAAGTCGTTTCGTTGTTTTATTTGCTTCCTGCAAAAACCTAACTGCAAAAACTAAATTATCCGTTCATAAGGCAATAATGATATTTACTCTCATAATGTATACGACTTATAATATTTTGTATTCTTGGACGGATATATCCGTCTTCATCCCGGAAAAGACAATTTACAAGACGGATATATCCGTCTTCATCCCGGAAAAGACAATTTACAAGACGGATATATCCGTCTTCATCCCGGAAAAGACAATTTACAAGACGGATATATCCGTCTTCATCCCGGAAAAGACAATTTACAAGACGGATATATCCGTCTTCATCCCGGAAAAGACAATTTACAAGACGGATATATCCGTCTTCATCCCGGAAAAGACAATTTACAAGACGGATATATCCGTCTTCATCCCGGAAAAGACAATTTACAAGACGGATATATCCGTCTTCATCCCGGAAAAGACAATTTACAAGACGGATATATCCGTCTTCATCCCGGAAAAGACAATTTACAAGACGGATATATCCGTCTTCATCCCGGAAAAGACAATTTACAAGACGGATATATCCGTCTTCATCCCGGAAAAGACAATTTACAAGACGGATATATCCGTTTTCAGCCCGGAACAGAAATGAAGTACGACAGATATATCCGTCCATAGCCCGGGAAAGGTTAATACCACATAAAGCCGCATACCAAGTTTCATAAAAATATATTCACATATAAGCGATTTTAATTATTCTCCATATGAATAAATTGGTAATGAGTACGTAGGTTTGCTGAAAGAAGGAACACAAACAATTGGTTTTTATGCAAATATAAATAGAATTTAACTAGGCGAAGCCACATACCAAGTTTCATCAATATTCATTCATAAATATATAACAGAATATAATAGATAGAATAGAATAGATTTATTTTCTCAGAAAAAAACATTTCAAATTACAATTTCACAGTAAACAAAATAAATAGACATTAATTTTCTTGCTCTCAGTCCACTGTTCATAATTTAAACACAATATCACCTATTGTCCTGCCAGAACTGACCATCTTTGTTCCTGAAAAAATATAGTAAAACTAAAGATATATTAACAAACACAAAAAAAACAATATCACGTACATTCTGAGAAAAATAGGGCCTCTAAAGGCTAAGCCTGTTTTAGAGGTTCCAACAAAAAGGTATAATAAAATAAAATACGCTCAAAGAAAAATTAACTGAGTACGCTATGGAATGTCTTACATCTAAATACTTAACAAAATTATCTTAAAATTAATCACTAAATTTCATTAGAACATGTCAAAAACAAAAATTGAACTATGACTAAAATATACTGTCTTGTGGAAAAAAACAAACAATAACTGAAAAAAGGTTTTATACACTATGATTCTATGATAAATCTCCCACAAAATGTAAATGAGGTAATTTTATCAGTAAAAATATTTAATTTTTAGTTCCATATTTTCATTAACACGTCTATATTTTCTAATTCCAATAGCTAATTTTTTAATTTTACCATACAAATCTTTTTGTTTTTAGCTTCTTCAATAATCAGGAATCAAATTGAATACTCTCGGACCAACAAAAGAAAATGTTTTAGTAAAAAAGGTATAATTTGGTTTTGGAACAAGGCTGTGATGGTGAGTTCTTAATTTGCTTCGATAAGAGTCAGTATTTTGGGGGAGATTTCCACTTTTATCATAACAACTTTTTAAGACCTTATATATAAACAGATACCTTAAGGGCAGAATTTTTAATGATAAAAACAAAGGTCTTGAACTGTCTCTTTGGCTTCTCCTAGCTATTAATCTAACAAAATTTTTTTGCTGTACATAAATCGCTTCTAAATTTGAAAGATAATTCCCACCGTAACAAATAAGCCCATATTCAAGTCTACTTTCAACTAAGGAAAAGTACAGGGAACGTAATACATTTTCTGGACACATATCTTTTAAAAAATAAAAATACCTCAAAACACCATTTAAAGTTGATTTCAATTTTGACATGTGAATTTTCCAGTTTACTTCCCTATCATGAAAAATTCCCAAATACTTAATAGAATCCACTTTCTGAATGTTTTCGCAATTAATTGTACAAGGAGCATGTTTTCTGAGACAATTTACACATCTATAATTTATGGGACCTGAAAATTTGACATATTTTCTTAAATTAAAATTTGGTTTTCTCAGTACTTAAAAGCATGTGATTCTTGACAAACCAGAATTTGAGTCTCAGCACATCTGTATTTATGTCACTTCTAATTGCCTCCAAGTTGTTGCCCACATAACAAAGGGCAGTGTCATCAGCAAATGAAGTTAATTTACCTTTAAAAGATGCACCACAAAGATCATTTATGTATATTAAAAATAAAATTGCTCCTAAAACTGATCCTTGAGGAACCCCATATAAAATTTCACCCATTTCACCAAGCACCCCATTAATTCTGACACACTGCTTTCGCCCTGTTAGGTAGCTTTTTAACCATTTGTGTGCGACTCCTCTTATTCCACAATTGAACATTTTAGCAAGAAGTATTTCATGATCGACAGTATCAAAAGCTTTTTTAATATCTAAAAATAAACCGGTGACATTCTGTCCTGAATTGAGTCCATCATATAATTTTAACATAAAATCATTCAAAGCATGTTCTGTACTTAAACCTTCCCTAAACCCAAATTGATTCCTACGAAAAATGTGTGTTTCCCAGAAATGTAACCAATTTTGCCTTCATGATTTTTTCAAATAGTTTTGCAAATTTTGGGAGTAATGAAATTGGACGGTAGTTACTTGATTCTGTTTTTGCCCCACTTTTAACAATTGGAATCACTACAGCTTCTTTCATTTTACTAGGAAAAACTCCACACTCAAAACTTAAATTAATTAAGTGATATATGACATCCTGAATTTTGGGGAAAACAGCTTTTAATAAAGAAGAATTTATTCCGTCTATTCCCGGGGAAGTTCCATTTTTCAAGGATTGCACAATTTTTAATATTTCTTGACTGTTGTTGGCTCAATAAACATGGAATTTACCTGGAAATTAGTTTGAAAAATCTGCTCAAAATTTTGAAATGCACAATCGCTTAAGTCAGTGGTTTCGATTTTCAAATTGTCCACTACACTCAAAAAGTACTTATTAAATGCATTTGAAACATTTTAATTATTCTCTATAAGAATAACATAGGGGCAGAGTAAGCAGGTTTGCTGCAACAAGGAACAACAAAAAATGGGTTTTTATGCAATTATTAATATAACTCAACCAAGTGAAGCTACATACCAAGTTTCATTAATTTATGTTTATAATTAAGAGAGATATAAAACTTTACTTATTTACGAAAAAATTTGTAACGTAATATGTGTATGGCCCCAAAGTATGTGCCGGTTTCCTAATACCGTTTATTTGTTTTAGGATAAGTAGTGTACTATAGTGATAGACGACAAGACTTAAGCGGGGCCGGGTTGGACAAATCAAACAGTTTTTCAGTTTTGTTTGCTAGTGAGAAGCAGTCCACATGCTTCAAACCTTACCACATATTGCATTATTGCATTTCAAATTCATAGGGGGTAGACTTTTGGCTTGGCTGGCCTCACCAGAACCAGAGCCACACTGAAGTTTGTTACTGGTGGACCTATAGTTGCATAGGCATGCTCACAGTGCCGGTAGTGCATGGGTGCCGGCATTGAACACATCCCTGTCAATCAAGGTGTCCTAAAACAAGATTATCTGGTCAAATATTTGCGATTGCATTTTATATTGAGTTTAAATCAGTACCCCTAATGTCAATAGGGGGTTTTAAAAGTCAGAAATCCTGTTTTCACAATAAAACATGATGGAATCAGTTACTGAAAATGTATAAAGGGACACATGATAAAATAGAAGCAAAATCAAATTTAGTTCCTTAACTTTCGAGCAGAAAATCTTAATTATTGCAATTTAAAAAATTAAGAGTCACCAATCAATGGAACACCATGATTTTGTAAATATATTTCCTGTAACTCCCAACCTCTTTTGAGAAAAGGAATTTTAGGGATATCATTGTGCGATGACTGAGTGAAAATACTACGTAGCCACTAATCATGGTGTATGTTTTTGGCTTGGAGTAATTCCCAATCTAATATAACTATAGGTTTGACAGTCTTGAAACTCAGATATCTAATAAAACCAGAAGTGTAGTGTCTCACAATAAGTGCTTATTGCGGTTGGCAGCGCAAGTACAACAGTGCATGTCTACTTGCCCAGTGGCAAATAACAGTTTAGACTACACAGTCAAGAAACTCACGTATTCAAAGGGGTGTCCGATAATCAGGCCTGTTTACGTCACCATCCACCAGAATCGCTGGTGTTTTATATTGGTTTAATACTCTACCCTCCAGGATCGATAGTGTTTTAGCGAATTTCCCCTATAGGGAAGAAGCTATTACCGTAGGTCTCATGGTAAGACTTAAGCCCGAGACCATGATAACTTTTCATTTTGAGGTCCCCAGATGCCAAAAACACCATTCGTTCAAATTGTTATATATGTATATATGTATATATATATATATATATATATATATATATATATATATATATATATATATATATATATATATATATATATACATATATATGTGTGTGTGTGTGTCCGTAAGCACGATAACTCTCGTAGAAAAGGTCCGATCTTAATGAAATTTGGTTCAAATGTGTAAAGTACCATTTATTTGAACGAGTTCGAAAACCAGACGAATCGCACTATCCAAAGGGGGGTTTTTGGGGGGTTTTGTCCCCCAAAAATGTTTTTTTTTTGGGTTTTCACATGTAATTTTTATTTAAATCTAATTTTAATTTTTACCATTGAATTAATTTTACCAGCATAAAAAAAAAAAACAATTTGGTATTTTGATCATTGCTCTACGTCAATTGGTTACTGAGATATTGAAAGTGCTAAACACAGTACGTTGTCTAATGTTATTCTTATGGAGAAAAAGAAAAATTGTATATCTCGCTTATTTATGAACATAAACTGACGAAATTTGGTATATATGGCTTCATCTGGTTGTGGTTCATTGTAGTTTGTACAAAAAACAATTTTTCGCCTATGGTTCCCGTAGCAGCAAACCTAGGTACTTGGTCCCCATGTTGTTCTTATGGAAAATAATTAAAATGTTATATATCGCTTATTTATGAATGTATATGGATGAAACTTGGTATGTGACTTCACTAAGATAAGTTCTATTGATATTTGCATCAAAACCCATTATTTTGTGTTCCTTTTTGCAGCAAACCTGCGTACTCATCCCCAATGTTATTCTTATGGAGAATAATTAATATTTTCAATATCGCTTGTTTATGAATATATTTCTTATTAATCCTGTTAAGTGTTTTAATGTGTTATTTTATATATTCATTGGAAATTAGCTGAGTATGGAGGTTTGCTGCGACGGGGGATTTACATTAGTTAGGCCGCCAACTGTTTGGATCGCTAGTGAGCTCAGGGTGACTTAATTACTCACGTACGAGTTTCTCAAATGTCTACCCCATTAGCACTGAGAATAGAATAGCATCTATTCTCAATGCTATTAGTTACGGTATACTGTGGTAAATAAAAGAAACAACTCAAACTTTTCAGTGTAGAATGTACAAGTAGCTTTATTATTTTATCAACAAAAGTAATTTAAGAGAACTTTTCTTATATGAAATATCCAATTCGCCTACTTACAATTCAGAAAGTACTTTGAAAGGTAAAATAACTTATATATTTACACTATTTACAAACTAACTATCTAAAATGATACATGAGTATTACACATTGACAACCTTTAAATGAGCGTTTTATTTCATTATATAAAGTTTAAATTAATGATATTTAACTTAAAGGAAATATATACATTGTTTCAAATAAAAGTGCATTTCAGGTATTACTGCTCAATGTTCTGTTGTAGATTGGATAACATTATAATAGAACCACTGTTTAAAGTGTAAAGACAGCCATAAAAACCAAGTTTAATTTTGCCAATTATATTGGTATATTTGTTGCTTTCTGTTTGGATGAGGATCCAAGACTATATCAACTATTATGTTAAAAGTAATTTCTGTTACACAAATCTATTGATAATTCATTTAAGAATGGCAAGATATTTTAAATCCACTTATAAACTAAACAATGAAAATATGATAATCTTTGCTTATTTTATAGCTAAAAATATTACATTTCTTTCAGCATTCCAGAATCAACCATTGGACTATTTCCTGGAACATTATGTAAGTTACAAATAAAATTAGGAGGTAATTTATCCAGTTATATTTGTTATAGAGTTAATGTCTATTAAATTTTCATCATAACTGGTATTGTTTGTGATATGGTGTTAAGTTAAAAACGAAAAGAAGGAACTAAATCTAAACTATGTACAACATGGAAAAGGCTAATGGGAAAGTGAGGTGTATATTCACTATTTGGTTGATTTTCCGAATCCACAATAAGTATTTAATATTAGGCTACTCCATTTAGCCATTATTTTCAGTCTACACTCACTAAATTTAAAGTGTTATTCAAATTATCATTTTTTTAATAATAATGTAAACAGATTTTCAGTAAAAACAAAAATTAACTTTTGCAAAAGCTTGAATAGTACGTTGTGCTTTTAAATCATAGTGTTACAAATTAGTTTTAGTTAGACACTTATTGGAGTATTTTGTCTAAAACTGGTGTACTGTCGTATGAATTAACATTAAAAATAACGTTAAATGCCCCCATTTGTAACCAAAATATAAAACTGGACCCCCTAGTAATGTTTGTCTTTAGTGTAAAGGCACCTTTACAGCAATATTTTATATTTTTCACCGCGTACAATATAATTATTAGATTATGACTGTCCATAAAAGAACAAGCTTAAAACTTATCTGAACATACTTCCAAGTTACTTTAATTTAACCAAAAATTCTGCACTGTTAAAAATGTTCAGGATATTTATTAATAACCTATCAAAGTCATAAGAGCAAGCCCAAAAATAGGTTATACTAAGTCTAAGTAAGCCAGATTTAACCTTTTACAAAAAAGTATTGATTAATTTTGTCCTGAAATAAGTCTTAAATATCTATTGTGGAGTAACTGGAAATATTTGTCACATAGGATATCAGCTGTATATATCACAAATCACTCCCTAGGAAGTTGAGCAAAGTTTCTCACGTAAAATTAAATTTGGCATCACTGCTTCCTCAACCCCCTAGCAGCACTTCATGTAGAGTTGGCACTACTGGTTTGGTTTTTGTAGGAAGAGAAGAATGCAAGAGCTTTCATCAGCTGATAGCTCTTGGAGATGGGGATGTTACTGTCGTATAGTTTCCGCGAGGACTTGCAGTCCACATAGAACCACCAGTTACACTTGAGGATCGTTTGGTCGAACAACGTTGACTCCGGGCACAGGAAACTTTTCATGACCAGCCCGTCATCAGTGAACGCACACACGTGGAACACCTAAGGAAAATAACACTACGTAATTAAGTAAAAAAGGTTTTAACTGGAGATAAAACAGAAAAACTGTTTCCGAATAATAATTTTAACCAACTTAATTTTAAATGTCACACAGATCTATTTGATTTATTCTTTTAATTAATATTATCTGTGTTTATGTGCATGTGCTTTTGTGTAAAAACAACTTTAATCCTATTAGTCTTGTTATATCAAATGAGAATGTTTTTGTGAGGGTGTTTAAATTATCACTAAAACAATGTTAAGAAAACTAATGTAATGGGTTTAATATTTGTAGTCGATAACAAATTACTTGGAAGATTCTAGTGATGTGTCAAAACCAAAACTCAAATCTCAAAACCACCAAAACTTTGGAAAAGTTTCGGTTTTGAGATACGATCAGCAAGTTTCGAGAATCAAAACTCAAAACTGCCGAGATTTTTTGTGTCATTGTTTTTTTAACAGAAATCACGCCCGAGTGTTGATTAATAATGTGAAGGTCAAAAGCCTACTGTCAACGGTCGTCTACCTTCACCTTCTGTGGATTATTGATTTTTTATTTGTGAAAGAACAACTCTAACCAAAGTTTATAATTAAGCTACAAATAATTGGTTCACTAGTAGTTCTGAAATAACTAATATTTTTCTTGGATACTTCGAGAATGGCAGTAAGTTAACTGGTTTATTTGGAGTAACTGGATTTATTTTTCATAACCATAACCAGGCAAGTAAATAGGATTTTGGAATTTGACTTTCGAGTTTCGAGATTCGATTTTTAAGTTTTGGTTTCGGTTTCGAGATTTGAAATTTCTGGTTTTGACCATCAATAGAAGATTCACTGCCTTCAAGAACCTCCCCCTTTAGTCCCTACCTAAAAAAGCACACACACAATTGTAAAATGTAACTTTCAAAAGAAAGAGAATGCGAGAGTTTGTCTATTGGCTAGCTGAATCATAAAGCTAACCAGTCTGGTTATTACAATTTTGATTCACTTAAACAGTTCTGTAATTATTGACGGATTGTCCAATTAATTGCATTTATAAAACAGAAACGGAACCATTACAGCATAGGCGTAATTCGGGGATGGCAAGGGGGGGCAGTTGCCCCCCAATAATTTGGAGGCAATACTATTATAATATATGAAAAGACACAGTAATCACGTTCACGACCATTTTTGCCCCTCCTATAAAAATACTGAAATTACGCTTACGCATTACAGTATGCTGGCACTATATTCCTTTGTAATTGACGACCAAAGACTTATGATAAGAAATAAGCTTATTATTTTAAAGCGGCATTTTGACATGATGTATTTTGCATGTGTCCGCCTTCGCAATCCTCCTCTTGAAATAGTTCATGAAAAATTAATAAAATCTACAATTTTATTGTTTTAGCGTTCTTTCATTCAGTCAAACACCAAATCACTAACATTCTTGGTTATTTAAAATAACACCTGTTTTAATTATAAGCTATTTAAAAATCACTATCCGTAAGGGTCCTGATTTAGCAATCATTTCTCTACAGGTTTCATTTCATCTCATCCACCCTGTGTTCCTGCGTTGCAACTGTTACCACTATTACCATTTTTACCACTGTTACCCTCTCGTGATCTTACCATACAGCCGAGGTCCTCGTCAGCATAGAGTCCTGGGAAGTGCTTCTGATCGCCGCAGCTGAACGATGTGTCCGGCAGTTCCACTTTGGACGTGAAGTTGTCATCGTAGTTCTTGTCGTAAGCGACCGGATAGTACTCCTTTGGTGCGTTCATCACTTTGCTGTGGCCAGCCAATGAGTACCTACACAAAATAGTTAGGTAGTATAATAAAATGATTTATAATATTTACTTTGACTATCTTCTATAACTATATCGCTTCGTCAATATTTGCAAGCAGAATTTAATTTCTCTGTAATTTCTTAACCGATTCCTACAATTGTGTTACATGTACGAGACATGTTTTAAAAGTAAGTATCGTTTTTTAATTCCGCCGCTGTAGCGCTTCGGTTGGCATTCCTGCATACTGCGTTGAAGATCTGCATCTATTGGCAAGCCTGGGACGCAACTACGGCAAAAATCGACCAGATTTTCATTTGTTTGGGAACATTCAAAATGGCACCGCCGATTGAGGTACCCGCCAACTTTGAAGTTGTGCTGCGGTTCAATTTTTAAGTGTTAACGGGGTAAAAGCGGCTTAAATTTATCAGGAGATTAGCGAAGAGTAGAGCAAAGTATTGAACACCTCTAGCGTCAAAGATAGCAAACACGTGGACAATGCAAGTCGATATTTATTTGTAAATAAAAGAAGTGTAAATATTGTAAAGTTAACCTATCTGAACTACTAAAACGATACAATTCACCTAATTTTTTGTTAAAATTTACGAGAACCAAAGGCTTATATGGTCAGCCCCAAGGCAGAATGTTTTAATTCATTCTGCAACAGAATATGTAAATCCCAAAACTTTCTGCAAGCCTAGTGTGAATTTTCAAATGCCTACTGCAACCATTGGAATCATATAAAGCCACTTGTAAAAAACTAGTAACTAAGAAAATTATAATTTTGGTAATCCAGAAGAATATTAATTGAATTGCAACAATTACAAAAATAGCCTGAATAGCCTGGACATACTAAACTAATATCTATATAATGTTAATAATAATAATAATATTAATCAGCTCGTACAGTATAAATAACCAAAGTCTAAAATGAGTTCGCACGCAGCACGCTGACGTGAGGGAAGTGAATTTCCACATAAAAAGTGATCACTGTTGTAGCCGCACGATCACGTGACCTATCCAAGCGATGCGTAGTGGAACTATGAATGTTCCGATTCTCTTTAAATATCATATTGATTAAATGTCGTACTGTCATATTGTATGAGGCTTGTGAAGTGTACAGTATCACTAACATTGCATAGTTTTTGACAAATTGTGTCGTTCACATATTACAGGGTTTCCTAATATAATGTATCTCGATTTCAAAACTAGCATACTCAAAAACAGTACTGAGTAAGATTTATCCTTTTATGTGCTGATGCAATTTGAAATATCAAAATGAACGGTGTATATCACTTCCCAAATACACCATCGAAATATTGTATTGCACTTTGTAATATCGCCAAGATTGCGAAATGATACGACAGGTATCGGACATCGCTCACTTCCAACCAGCATGAGCTTCATTGTACGAGTAACTGTCTACATTCGCAGATCGTATTTCTGCCTCTAAATTTAGACTATGCAACTTTGGGGTTACAATATTATGTTTACATGAATTTATATAATTTTCGATAGTTTTTTTTTGCAGAATGGAGAATTTTTCTGCAGCTATAACTTAATAGACATAATGGGTCAATCCATATATTGTTGATTTGTATGTAGCCGTAATTTTATGTAGCTGATCATTCTGCAGCCCTCGTTTTCTTTCTGCGACAATGTCACACAGTTGCCCGTTGTTCTGCCATGGGGATGGGCAGTGTGATAAAAAAAGTTGTTCATCACTTGGAGCAAAAGTGTGTTTTTGGTGCTTAATCATTTTCCCAAAAACACGATTACGCACCAAAAACAACAACTTTTGCTCCTTGTGATGAAAACTACTATTAAAGTTACAGCACATACTGTTTTTAAGATAGGCCTAAAGCCACCAACTTCTTTAATTTATGAGTAATTTACCATTGAAGTCGAATAGGAGTATTTAAAGGGTTATGATTTATTATTGATTCATTCAGTAAGATTAAAATTCATAAATCAATTATTTCCTTTCAATCTTTTTTTCTTTATTTTGCCACATCTATTTTTTTGAAGAATGAAGCACATCTACCCAATTGAGCAGATTCGTCAAAATTCAACCCATTTTTCTCCTGATTGACCCTCCAAGGATATTTAACATAGAGAGTAAGGGAGCTGTAGGTGGGAAAAGTCTCAAAGAAATAAAATTCAATAAACTAAGAGTAATCATTGTTTCAGAGCAGGTCTTCCTCAGTAATCATTTGAGCAAGATACTGTATTTTGATTATCATATTGGCTCAAAAATATAGCAGTGACCTTGCAATCTGAAAATAACTACCTCTAAACTATAACAACTTGTATGCTGTCTACATTTGTACTGCATTGAAGTTATAACTGAACAAAAGAAACCCTGAATGTATTTTTTATACCTTTACTCAATTGGTAATTTTTCACTAATGGTTTGCTTTGTGAACATCCATACCAATATTATTTTGTATGTTTTGTGACAAATGTTGGTTGTCGCAATAGTCTCTGTTTACTCACCTCGGTTTAACCGTGGAAGGCTTGGTAGGTGGTGGAGGAGTTGTGGTGGTAGTGGTGGTGGTTGTGGTAGTGGTAGTCGTAGTGGTAGGAACCCTCAGTTGATCCTCCTAGACAAAAACAACTTTCCATTAAAATCTTCTTAGCTAAAAAATTAATTTTACAATAAACTATATAATTTAGGAGGGATTCTAGTAATGAAAAATCAGATTTTTACCTGCTTCTCCCTTACAAACCTTTAATTATGGAAATAAAAAAGATTTTTAAAATGACTAGAGATTTCTTTTATTGACAGAGAAAGGTATGTTTTTATTTTGTTACCTTGAGTTTTATGGCAGTTGCGAGAGTCTCCACACTGATGTTGGATGCCTGGGCGAGAGAGGAGATGGAGTGACCCATCAGTAGGGGGTTGGGGGCGTGGATGTCCATGTCCAGGGGGCTAGGGGGCTGCTGAGAGGGTGGCTGGAAGGGCCTTGGTGGCTGGAAGGGGGCGGGGGCAGCTGACCCCCCTCGCACAACGAGCGTGTTGTCAGGAATGGCTTTGCTTGGAGCTATGTGGTTGGATACTGCATTGACTGACGGCATGTCGGGAACCACTACCTGAGGACATTTTGGATTAGGATGAAGTCTGATAGTTTCAAATTAGTTTGTATATTTTCAATTTTAAAAATACATCATTTGTGACATCTTTTTTTTATATTAAATGTTGAATTGTTTCAAGATGATAAAGTTTATTAGCCCACATACTAATTTTAAATTTTTATTTTGTTAGCAATAACCCCTGATTTTACGAATTCACTTAGCCTCTAATGATCCTAAGATACACATTTTACATACAAAAATTTTACTCTCGGAATGCTGCATGTGTAAATTAATTACCTCTTTGTTGTAAACTGTTTGTTTTATGCTGGTACACTGTCAGTGTTTCTACCCACAGTTTGTTTAGAGATAATAAACATACAACTTTAAATTATTTAGAGGTTTATGACATGGTTAATTGCATATTTTATGTTTAAAGGCAATACAATATTCTCAATTCTTGATCCATTACAATTTTCATATTAAACTACTACAGTGCAATAACTTTAACACAACAATAAGAGAGATTTAATTTCACCCAGACTTATTTTTTTACCACGAAAAAATATTGATTCCAACATTTTTGTTTACTTACTCTTTTACTAGATTATTGTCTCCGAAATATAGACGTACAGATCCTTGCGCGGTATTTGTCACCTGGTTTGGATTTTCCCCCTCTATGTGTCTTAGTACACAGTCAGCTACCAGCTTACCATGAGACCATGAGACCATGATAACTTTTTGTTTTGAGGTCCCCAGATGCCAAAAACACTTTTCGTTCAAATTTATATATATGTGTCCGTGAATGAGATAACTTGAGTAAAAAACGTCCGATCTCGATGAAATTTGGCTCAAATGTGTAAAATGACATTCGTGACTGTAAGTTCGAAAACCAGAAAAATCGGACCATGGGAAGGGGGGTATACGGGGGTTTTAAATTTTCCAAAAATTAGTTTTTTGCATTTTCCACCATAACATTTTTAAAAAAACTTAATTTTGGTTTTGACCATATTAT
Organism: Allygus modestus; assembly: GCA_963675035.1. Classification (NCBI taxonomy): domain Eukaryota; kingdom Metazoa; phylum Arthropoda; class Insecta; order Hemiptera; family Cicadellidae; genus Allygus; species Allygus modestus. The sequence continues at coordinate 16,491,812 of OY776116.1, forward strand.
AGAGCCTAAAAAAACAAATAATATAATATTTTGAATTATAAACCTAGGTTAAGTGGTTGCGGAGAAAATCCAAAAAACCTACTCATAAAATCTCCCATGCTAATCTTATGGGGAAAAGGTTTTGGCTTTTCCTCAGTTTATTAATGTAAACTTCACATTCGCTCTTACCAATCTATTCAGTTCCACAAAACAATCGTTTTGGTGTTTAAATTGTGATTCTACGCCCAACCGTTGCAAAGATATTCAAAGTGCTAGACACAGGACGTTGTCTAATGTTATCCTTATGAAGAATAAATAAAATTTGATATCTCGATTATTTATGAATGTATGTTGATGAAACTTAGTGGCTTCACGTAGTAGTGGTATATTGATATTTGCACCACAAATCGATTTTTTGTTGATTATTCCCATAGCAGCAAACCTGCATACTCAGCCCCATGTTATTCTTATGGAGGATAAGTAAAATGTAATGACATCCTTAATTATGAACATAAATTAATAAAACTTGGTATGAAGTTTTACTTGGTTGAGTTATATTGATAATTGCATAAAAACACATTTTTTTCCTTGTTGCAGAAAACTTGCTTACTCAGCTCCCATGTTATTCTTATGGAGAATAACTAAAATGTTATATAGCGCTTATTTTTGATTGAATATTGATATTGGTATGTGGCTTCGCCTAGTTAAATTCTATTTATATTTGCATAAAAACCAATTGTTTGTGTTCCTTGTTTCCTCAAACCTACGTACTCATTACCAATTTATTCTTATGGAGAATAATTAAAATCGCTTATATGTGAATATATTTTTATGAAACTTGGTATGCGGCTTTACGTGGTATTAAGACATATATTATCCATTGGGAATTTGCTGAGTACGCAGGTTTGCTGTGACAGGGGTATTACATATCCAATATCCTTTGTATTCAGATGAAGTTCTTAGTGCGGACAGTTTAATGTAATGAATTGTTAGTGTGGTCAGTGTATTGACTGACAGCATACAAATCGCATAACAGATGGGTATGAATATGTACCCTAAGTTTTTCTTGACAAAGCCAACCAAGAAACTATCAATGAAACTATAACGATGTTAACAATCAGCTGTGACAAAATTGTGCAATAATAATAAATAAAATCACTTTGTCTAGTGGCATGAGTGAAATTTCTCCTCCCCACCTTGTTTAACAGCTGGCCATCAAGCCGGGCCGTATTTTTTGTTGTAACTGTTTATAGTATTTTGTTATGTTTAATTGACTTTAAGCAACTGTTGGGGGGAATACGGGTGAGGGGTATCTCCACCTCTCACACACTACCCCCCCTACACACCAACTACCGCGGAAGAACCTATACCCCTATTGTATTTGGCCTAAAAGGTAATGCAGTATAATGTTGCACACAGACACTTCACTGTAAACACACCTGGAAGCGTCTGTTGGCCATCTGGAGGGCGTTCTGGAAGGCGACAGGAGCGGGAGGGCGAGGGGCGACCCCTGCGTTGGCGGCCCGGACAATGGAGGCGGGCAGCGCCTAGATGTTAAGGTACAGTTTAGTTGCGGAACTAGTCAACTTGGTAAAAGGTCAACTTGGAAACATACAAGTTTGTAATCATTATCATTTTTATTACATAAGAAAAACCTTTTTAACGAATCTCCCCTATAGGGAAGAAGCTACCGGTATTACCGTAGTCGGCATGGTAAGACCTAGGCCCGGGACCATGATAACTTTTCGTTTTGAGGTCTCCATATGCCAAAAACACCATTCGTTCAAAACTGTATGTTTAAATATATATATATGTGTGTGTGTGTGTGTGTGTGTGTGTGTGTGTGTGTGTGTGTGTGTGTGTGTGTGTGTGTGTGTGTGTGTGTGTGTGTGTGTGTGTGTGTGTGTGTGTGTGTGTGGGTGCGATAACTCTCATAAAAATGGTCCGATTTTGATTAAATTTGGTACAAACACGTAAAGTAACATTTATGACTTAGTTCGAAAACCAGCCAGATCGCTCTATCCAAAGGGGTATTTTTTGGGGGGGGGGCTTTGTATCCCAAAAATGGGTTTTTTGATTTTTTTACATACAATATTTTAGTCAATTAAAATTGACTTTTCACCATTGAATTTGGCTCAAAAAGATGAACAATTTGGTGTTTTTATCAATTCTCTACGTCAATTGGTTACAGAGATATTAAAGCGCTAACACAGTAAGTTGTCCAATGTTATTCTTATGGAGAATAAGAAAAATTGTATATCTCGCTTATTTATCAACTTATCCTGACGAAACTTGGTATATTGCTTGATATCATTGTGGTCTATTGATATTTGTCCAAAAAATCTATTTTTTCGCTGATGGTTCCCGAAGCAGCATAGCTGTGTACTCAGCCCCATGTTAAACTTATGGAGAATAAGTAAAATGTTATCTCCCTTAATTATGAACATAAATTAATAAAACTTGGTATGTAGCTTTGCCTAGTTGAGTTGTATTGATATTTGTATAAAAACCTATTTTTTGTGCTCTTTGTTTCAGCAAACCTGCATACTCAGCCGCCATGTTATTCTTACGGAGAAAAATTAAAAAATGTCATAAATAGTTTATTTATGAATGTATATTGATGAAACTTGGTATGTGGCTTTATGTGGCATTAAGATACATATAAATGCATTGGAAATTCACTGAATATGCAGGTTTGCTGCTACGGGGGTATTTAACGATTATGTTTAAAATCATGGCTAATGTGTTATTTTAAAGCCCTTGGTGTTTAGATGTAGCCTTTTGGGGGTGGGGAAGACGTCCACCTTCGAGGCTCTGCCCCCTGGGCTTGTAAAGTTCCAATATTAATCTTATGGAAGAATATAAATAAATCTAAACTTAATTGAACATTAAACAACAGCTGTTGACACTAACGAACAGTAGGGTCTACAGATGCAAGATAAGCTATTTTAAGAAAACTTCTGGAATGGCATTTCAATGTAAACTAATAAGACGGGTATATGACCTAGATAAAAAAAATTTGCTCGACTTTGAGCTGCTGGATTAGCTAGTAAGAATTCCTGTGTAAGAATATTAGTTTAAGAAGAAATATTGCGAATATGGCTCATTCACACAGTACCGGTAGAGATTTGGTTTTACTTTCATATAATTTCTGAATCCTGTCTGTTCTTGGATTAATGAATATTTGGATTTAATTGAATTATATAGCTATTAGATTTTTTTATCTTTAATCATAACAAGACGTATCATGCTAATGAAAATATTCTCATATAACCTAGGTAATTGCTAGAAAGGATCCCCAAAGAGTCGTACCCTTCCAATGTATGTGGCAGAGAGGACTCCCTTGTCCTAACCTTGTCTTTCCCTGCTAAACAGTCCTTCCAAAAAAAGAATGTAACAATCAAACAATTAAACTTGGACCTTTCATACCTGGAAGGCAGGCACCATGACAACACCAGCATGTGAGGATGCCGCAGCAGGTACAGACGCCAGGGCGGGGGCAGGCATGTTGTGGATGGCTGCGGACTTCCTCAAGTTACTGGGGGCGGGGGGCGGCAGCGGCCTGAAGGGTGGCACACCCCGGGTGATCATCTTGATACGCCCTCGCTGGGCTCTGCCCTCCACACTTGCATCGGCACGCTTGTCCACCTGCATAATACATACTTAGTTAGTTTTTTTGGGGGTTTTGAATACACACAGTTTAAACCCCATTTTGTAATTTATATGAGATTAATTTTGGTTTGTATACAGTCTGGCGAAGAGGGGGGGGGGGGATTTTGTAAGAACATGCAAAATTTTACCTGATATATTTGGTAAGAACATGAGTAAAATAAAAATAAAATGAAACAACAGTCAAATACAGTTGATGAAAGATGATTATATTTAACTGTCAGTGATAATATAAAATTGGTACAATTTTGTTTAGAGTTTTTTATATTTTTTTATTTTTAAATCAAAAAATAAATTCAAATCCATCGCTATTAAATTTTTAAATCAAAAAATAAATTCAAATCCATCGCTATTATGAGTTTCAAAAATACAGATTTTTATAGTTAGTGGAATTTACTATTTGATGTCATCGCCAACACTGTGGAAATTGGAGGAGGAAACTTAATCACTCTTACCCCCATTTGGCTATTTATATTTCATATTTTTGCCATAAAGTACACAAACACAACTCATTCATAAATCTTCAACTTGTTGCATTCATCGTTAGAAATTATTTTTATTACCGGTACTAATCGTTTAAGACTTTATTAATTTATGCCTATAGAATTTAAAAAAAAATCAATGGCTGAACAAAGTTATTATAACAAAATAAACAGCACAGACAGAAGTTTATTAATTATAAGAAACAGATACTCTTGCTTAATATCGTGTTTTGTTAATATCCACAGCTATTAAATGTTTAATTTAATTGAATTATTTTCTACCATAAGAAAAACATTGGAACATACAAAGCCCAGGGTGTGAAGCTCTAAAAGTGAATGTTTCCAAAACCCTAAAAGGCATGTCTAGACGTTAAGGTAGATCAAATAACTCACACACAGTCAAGACTGTAGTATTGACTATATATACTGAAGGAGACATCCCATCTATATGGCCCAGCTGTCCCACTTTTAATGTTAGCTAGAATTTGAAGTGGACATAGTTTGATTACCGACAGATTGTGCTGCTGTCAACTATTTATTTTAGTTATTTACGTTAACTTGTAAAATATATATATAAACCAGAAAGCAAGTGATAATCATAACTTATGTTTGCTTCCTGACACACCAACTGTTGTATCATCACCTCCTTGAGAGGATAAGTAATAGTTGACAGAAGTATAACTCTGTTGGTGATTAGTGTAACCATCTGTGGTGTATCTATGTCCTCTTTGAATCCTGGCATAAACAAAACTAGGGACAGCTTTTACAAAGGCAACATGAGAAGTATACTTCAGTATTCATAATCAATGACAGTAGTTTCGCAGCTAGTCTTCTCACAAAACCGGTTGATTATTTTAATGAATATATTTATTTATAGGTCATTACTGTATGTTTATAAAATTAAGCTTGGGTTTATACATAGGTAGCTGATTACAAATAAAATTGTTAAAAGTTCATTCGAATTCGAGTCATCTCATGTAGGTATATCTAAATTAACAAGCTACATAACACTGATACATATTCGTTCCAAGTGGGCCAAAATGTTAGCAGACGATTGGAGGTTCCAAGTCTGTCACTCGTAAATCTGGCAGGAATGGTGCCAAATGGCAGTACTGGAGGAAACGGCCAGTCAGGTGAGGCAACATCAGAAGAAGAAATCAACCACTCATTCTTGAACTAGATATGGAACTGGTTAATCTTCTAGGATGCGGTCTGTGTTTTTCTGAGGTTATAGTCGTAGAGGAGGAATGTGGTTCAATTATCAGAAGAAAGATAAGGTAATTACATGATATCACTTTTTGCTAACACATACCGTATTGATTTCTGATTTCACCTGACTCTGATCTAGTGTCTAATCTCAAGACACTAAAGAATTCTCCCTTGAAGAAGAAGAAGAACAAAGAATTCTCCCTTGAAGAAGAAGAAGAACAAAGAATTCTCCCTTGAAGAAGAAGAAGAACAAAGAATTCTCCCTTGAAGAAGAAGAAGAACAAAGAATTCTCCCTTGTAAGTGTAACTTGGGAAGAGGAAGAATACAAATTGCACCTCTCAAAAGACACTGAGCCCTATGTGCCGCTGTGTTCTTGTCATTATATTGACCAGATGTGTTTTTGACACTTTGGTAGTATAAGCATAGATAAAGCATACTCCTTAGGAGTATGCTTAATCTATGGTATAAGTTAGTTATTTTATTTCCTATTGGTTGAAATTTTGACATCGTCCACACAATGTATTTTGATTGGTCCAGTTAACGCCAAGGTGACATCTCAATAGAGCAAAAAGTTAATGTTTTTACAGCACGCTTTTGAGAAATATTTAGCAAGAGAGCAGCGACTCCAGATATAACATAGAGCTCAGTGTCAAAAGCATGGAGTTCTCTTGGTAATACTGATAAGAAATACTAATTTTTACCTCGTAACTGAGGTAGGCCTAATACTTTTGGCAACACTGCTTAACAATATGCAACGTAAAAGTATGCCAGTGGTTTTATCAGGTTGATACACTGGTGAGGAAAATGTATCGTTCTTTAAACTACAGTAATGGGCCGGCGCCGGCGCAGTGGTTCGATTCTTCTAAGCAAATATACTTAAACAAATCACTGGAATAAAAGTACAGTAATACAAATTTGAACATTTATTTTGTTCGTTTAATTTACGTATGTATTCTAGTCGAAAAATATGATAACCTATGAACTAATTAACAAGTACTATATTATTAATTTTCAAACTATGTATAATCATAGAAAAATAAACCTGGTTTAATTTTCTATGGTATAATTATTCGTTTGATTTCAGCAAGTACTTCTTTTCTCACCAAAATGGTGGCGAACTGCTTGAAATTTTGTTGATTAATTTTGCCCCCAGTATCACCAATAGATCTCCTTGTTCGAAAGTTATTTAAAGAATAGGACAATTGTTTTAGTTAAAATAGTTTTTCCTTTTTATTGTACTATGTAAATACCCCCGTCGCAGCAAACCTGCGTACTCAGCGAATTTCCAATGCATATATATGGCTATCACTACTACCTAGAGCCACTTACCAAGTTTCACAAAAATACATTCCTTTTATTTATTCTCCATAAGAATAACATTATAATTGAGTACACAGGTTTGCTGCAACAAGGAAGATAAGAAATGTGTTTTTTTGCAATTATCAATATAACTCAACCAGGTGAAGCTACATACCAAGTTTTATTAATTTAGGTTCATAACTAAAGGAGATATAAAACTTTACTTGTTCGCCATATGAATAACATGAGGGCCGAGTATGCAGGTTTGCTGCTACCAGGAAAAATCAATAAAAACCTTTTTTTTGTGCTAGTATCAATAGACCACAACTAGTTGAAGCCACATACCAAGTTTCATCAATATGCATACATAAATAATCAAAATATAACATTTTATTTATTATCCATAAGGATAACATTGGACAACGTACTGTGTTATCACTTTGAATATCATTGCAACGGTTGGACGTAAAACAACAATTAAAACGCCAAAATGATTGTTTTGTAGAGCTAAACTGATTGATAGAAAGAAATGTGGAGTTTTTAGTGAAATTATCTGAGGTAAATCTAAAAACCATATTCCCATAAGATTAACATGGGAAATTTTATGGACACATTTTTTGACTTTTATCCACAACCACTAAACCTAGCTTAACGATTCAAAATACTAAATTGTTTGTTTTTTAAGCTCTACAAAATGGCTATAACAAAAATCTAGTGTTTTTTAAATTTTAGGGTAAAAAGTTCAAAAAACTGATTTTTGGAAAATTTTAAACCCCCATAAAACCCCCTTCCCATAGACCGATCGACCTGGTTTTCGAACTTAAAGTCATAAATGTTACTCTCCACATTTGTGCCAAATTTCATCAAAATCGGGCCCTTCTTTCAAAAGTTATCGCGGTAACGGACACACATATATAAATATATATATATATATATATATATATATATATATATATATATATACATATATATAAATTTGAACGAGTAGTGTTTTTGGCATCTGGGGACCTCAAAGCAAAAAGTTATCATGGTCTCGGGCTTAAGTCTTACCATGCCACCTACGGTAATAGCTTCTTCCCTAAAGGGGAAATTCGCTAAAAGCATTTAAAAGCTGTTAATAAATTATTTTATTTTGTAAAAAGAATAGTTATGGATTTTAAAATAGCTGTTTCCTATTGCTCTTGCATAAGCATAGGCCATCAATAACTTTTTAAATCACATGTCATAATTGTACATAAATAGCAAGCAAATATCAGCAACGTAATCCTGTAAATCCTTTACTAGAAAATAACTCGGTTCGATGATTATTTGAACTGCGGATCTGAAGATGACGGACCTTCTTCATCAAAACGTGAAGTCTTGAAGAATTACAAGGCAGACTGTTTATAGGAATTACGCTCCTATGCAAACATCTCTCAAGATCAATAAAAACCCATATCAATAATATATATTACTCAACGGTTGTCACAATAATAGGACACCAACAGTTACCCTTTTTTTTTAATTTGTTGTTGGTCTTGAATAACACCAACTTACTAAATGTATAATATGTACTATTGGTCAAGTGAAACAAACTTGTCATAACCAATTTCAGTTCAAAAATTGTATCAAGGTTAATAGGTTAGTTAGGATTAACTGGGTTTTAATACAATTAGTATCATCCAAGCAATCAAATAAAATACTCATTCGCCATCTATTTTAATAATAGTGACCTAGCAAGCCTAGAGTTCAACTGTAAATCTTTAACATAGTGTCAAAAACACAACAACAATTTAAACGCAGTCCACCATGACCTTATATTATAAACACACTGGTTTAAATTAAATGTCTACCACAATTGATAATCCTGATAAGTGGCATGAGAATTATAAAATCCTATAATTTATCTGCCTTCACAACTCACGATCCGTTTTTGAGAAGTTCAATGCAAAGTTCTCAGGGTCATGTGATCAATCTGTTATTATAACTAGAAAACAGGTTAAGGCGAGATTTACCTTGTCCATGAATTATTGAATTAGGCCTATTACTGTTTTTCGAAAACAGCCCAATGTCACATACACCATCCACCTTTCTTAGCTGATTATACATATGCTATCTATAACACTAATTTTGGAACACATGCAATCAAATGGGATATCCACCGTGCCAAATTTGAAGGTGTTATTGTGACAAATGCCCATCCTTTTCTATAAACAAATGTTTGTTATTATTCTTACATAAAAGAAAAATGGTGGTGGTGCTTGACCCTAGGACTGCCCTTGCCTGATTAATGCTAATTGCTCGGTGCCCTCTAGCAATTTTTGCCATTTTGCAGATGTTTCTTTTAACAATTCACAATGCCTAAACTACTTTTGATAACCTAGCCATATTCCTACACGTTTTGTTCAGAAAAAGATGAAGATTTTGAATAAAATAAAATAAAACGAATCCCTGTCAGTGTCTTTTTTGCAAAATTTGAAAAACCGTAATTTTATAAACATTTTTGAAATAATTTTACACTTTTTTTGTCCTATATTTTTACACTAATTTTTTTACAGACAATCAATGATATACAAAATGTAGGCAATTTACTTCCCTATGAGGAAATGGGTTTGATTTATTTTAAAACATTGTGATACCCGAATTACGGAAAGAGATACAGAAACCGGAGAGAATCAACAAAACTTACGCTGTAGGTACATTTGAAAAATAAAAATAAAATTAAAAGTTCCTATAAAAATAGTGTACCAAAACTTGTATAAGTTATTACTAATGGTAACAAAAAAATTATTGGAAATAATGCACTTTTGTACAAAGTAATAACTGTTTTTATGACTTTATTTGAGTTGAAAAACAAAATGTTGGTTTCGCCGAAAGCCAAAATAAGTTATTTGAAGCTAGATATAATGTTTGTACTCTATTATAATAAAATATAAAGAGGAATTCCAAATTAATGGCTTAAATCCTGTCTCCACAATAGAAAATAACAAGTTTATGTTTCATAATAAAATATAAAGAGAAATTCCAAATTAATGGCTTAAATCCTGTTTCCACAATAGAAACCAGCAAGTTTATGTTTCTGGAGAAGCATCTGATATAGCAAGTATTAGTTAAGGTCTCCCTCAAGGATCAATATTAGGACCAATTTTATTAGCGAATTTCCCCTATAGGGAAGAAGCTATTACCGTAGTCGGCATGGTAAAACCTAGGCCCAGGACCATGATAACTTTTCGTTTTGATGTCCCCAGACCCCAAAAACACCATTCGTTCGAAACTGTATATATATATATATATATATATATATATATATGTATATATATATGTGTCCGTGGGTGCGATAACTCTCGTAAAAATAATCCGATTTTGACGAAATTTGGTATAAGCGTGTAAAGCAGCATTTATGACTTTAAGTTCAAAAACCAGACTGATCGGACTATCCGAAGGGGTATTTTGGGGGGGTTTTGTACCCCAAAAATGGGTTTTTTGAGTTTTCTACATATAATTTTTGAAAAAGTCAAATTTTAGTTTCCTCCATTGGAATCAGCTTAAAAAGACGCACAATTTGGTGTTTTGACTATTGCTCTACGTCAAATGGTTACAGAGATATTGAAAGTGCTAAACACAGTACGTTGTCCAATGCTATTCTTATGGAGAATAAGAAAAAAATTATAGCTCGCTTATTTATGAACGTATTCTAACAAAACTTGGTATATGGTTTCATCTGGTTGTGGTCTATTGTTGGTATTGTTTCACAAAAAACCCGATTTTTACCAATAATTCCCGTAGCAGCAAACCTGCGTCCGCAGCCCCCATGTTATTCTTATGGACAATAAGTAAAATGTAATGTATCCCTTAATTATGAACATAAATTAATAAAACTTGGAATATTGGTTCACCTAGTTTAGTTCTATTGATATTTGCATAAAAACCCATTTTTTGTGTTCCTTATTGCAGCAAACCTGCATACTCATCTCCCATGTTATTCTTATGGAGAATAATCAAAATGGCATATATCGCTTATTTATGAACTTATATTGATGAAACTTGGTATGTGGCTTCACCTAGTTGAGTAATATTGATATTTACAAGAAACCCTATATTTGTTGTTTTTTGTAGCAGCAAACCTGCGTACTCATCCCCAATGTTATTGTTATAGAGAATAATTCAAATTTGATATATCGCTTATTTTTGAATATATTTTTATGAAACTTGGTATGCGGCTTTATGTGGTATTAAGACTTATATTTTGCATTGGAAATTCACTGAGTACGCAGGTTTGCTGCGACGGGGGTATTTTTAATATATGTCAATAACTGTAATTCATCTTTACAATTTTGTAATGTTATTAAATTCACAGATGACACAACACTATGCCTCTCTAAAAAAACTAAAACAACATTAGAAATGAACATGTTTCAAGATTTAAACTCATGTGTACAGTTCATTTCAGATAGTGTAATAAGAAGTAAATTTTTCAAAATCTAAATGAATTGCATTTCTTTGCTAAACCATCAATTGAATGTGATCCAACTGTAATGATAGACAGTAGGTCCTACTGAAATTGAAGAAGTTGGCAGTATGAAATTTCTCAGAATATTCTTGAATAAAGAATTGGCGTGGAGTTCTCATATAGATTATATTTGTTCAAAAATATCGTCAAATATATATGTATTGAGGCATTTGAAAAATACTACCCTATAAACATTCTTCTTATGGCATATTACGGACTAATTTAGTCATTTATCTTACGGAATCATAGTGGGCTCATGCTCCAAAAAAGATTTAAAAAGATTATTTGTTTTACAAAAAAAAGGCATAAGAATAATTTTTATTTTAAATATTAAAGAATCATGTAAAGACACTTCAAGATTATGCATTTACTGACCCTGCCATGAATCTACATTTGGAAACAATAGTACAATGTCTTTCAAAATGCGAATTAATGTGTGGTAGAGATATTCATAAGTATAATACAAAATCAAGTAGGCCTAGTATGTTCTGCATTCATCAACACAAACATTCATTAATGTTTTCAGAAATCATCCACCACAAATGGGAGGAAGACTCATTAATAACTTACCAAAGGAATTAATAAATATTAAAAATTTGTTAACTTCAAAACAAAATCAAAAGAATATTTATCTAAATATGCATTTTACAGTGTTGATGAATTTATAGACCGTGGTCCAAATTTTAATGACAATAGTGTATTGTATTTGAATTAAACCTACCTTTTACTATACAAATTTAGATACCGGTAATTAATTAAAATAAGATCATTTATTTAAATTTGGTATATGAGAGATTAAAAATAAATACCCCCGTCACGGCAAACCTGCGTTCTCAGCGAATTTACAATGCATAATGTATGTCTTAATAACACATAAAGCCGTATACCAAGTTTCATTAAAATATATTCAAAAATAAGCGATATATACAATTTTAATTATTCTCCATAAGAATTACATTGAGGATGAGTATGTAGGTTTGCTGAAACAAGGAACACAAACAGTTGATGCTCATGCAAATATAAATAGAATTAAACTAGGTGAAGCCACATACCAAGTTTCATCAATATCCATTTATAAAAATAAGCGATATAAGCCCTATATAACATTTGAATTATTCTTCATAAGAATAACATGGGGGCTGAGTAAGCAGGTATGCTGCAACAAGGAACACAAAATATGGGTTTTCATGTAAATATCATTACAATTCAACTAGGTGAAGCCACATACCAAGTTTCATCAGTATACATTCATAAATTAGCGATATATACCATTTTATTTTCTATAAGAATAAGATGGGGGATGGTAAGCAGGTTTGCTGCTACAAGGAACACAAAATAATGGGGTTTTATGCAATTAATCAATAGAGCTTATCTAAGTGAAGTCACACATAAAGTTTCATCCATATACATTCATAGATAAGCGATAAATAAAATTTTAATTATTCTCCATAAGAATAACATGGGGACCGAAGGTTTGCTGTTTTGGGAACCATAGGCAAAAAAAATTTGTTGTACAAACAACAATAAACCACAACCATATGAAGCCATATACCAAGTTTAATCAGCTTATGTTCATAAATAAGCGAGATAAACAATTTTTCTTTTTCTCCATAAGAATAACATTAGACAACATACTGTGATTAGCACTTTCAATAACTCATTAAACAATTTACGTACAGCAATGATCAAAATACCAAATTGTTTGTTTTTTAAAACTGATTTCAATGGTATAAATTAAAATTTGATTAGAATAAAAATTACATGTGAAAACCCCCCTTCGGAATGGTGTGTTTCGTCTGGTTATCAAACTCGCTCAGATAAATGGTACTTTACACATCTGTGCCAAATTTCACTAAGATCAAACCTTTTTTACATTTTTTTTTATATATGTGTGTGTGTGTGTGTGTGTGTGTCTGTGAGCACGATAACTCTCGTAAAAATGATCCGATTTTGATGAAATTTGGTATAAACGTGTAAAGCAACATTTATGACTAAGTTCGAAAACCAGCCAGATCGCTCCATCCGAAGGGGTGTTTTGGGGGGATTTTGTACCCCAAAAATGGGTTTTTTGAATTTTTTACATATAATTTTTGAAATAGTCAAATTTAAGTTTTTACCACTGGATTCAGCTTAAAAATCACACAATTTGGTATTTTGATCATTTCTCTACGTCAATTGATTCCCGGGATATTGAAAGTGCACACAGTAACACAGTACATTGTCTAATGTTATTCTTATGGAGGAAAAGACAAATTTTATATCTCGCTTATTTATGAACGTATACTGACTAAACTTGGTATATGGCTTCTTCTGGTTGTATTATATTGATATTTGCTAAAAAAATTTTTGCCAAAGGCTCCCGTAGCAGCAAACCTGCTTACTCAGCCCCATTATTCTTATGGATAATAATTAAATGCTGTCTCCCTTAATTATGAACATAAATTAATAAAAACTGGTATATGACTTCACCTAGTTAAGTTCTATTGATATTAGCATAAAACCCCATTTTTTATGTTCGTTGATGCAGCAAACCTGCGTACTCAGCCCCAATGTTATTCTTATGGAGAATAATTAAAATTGTACATATCGCTTATTTGTACTTTCACTTTATAAATGTTTTTTTTCACTTTATGGTTTTTTTTCACTTCATAAATTTATGAAACTTGGTAAGTGGCTTTATGTAGTATTAAGACATTTATATCTCCATTGGAAATTCGCGAGTATGCAGGTTTGCTGCGACGGGGTTATTAGCTTTGCCATGAAAGAATCTTTGAACCCCTGAATTAAGTTGGCAAATGTTATGTATGCATATCTATTTATATATTTATATGTATTTATTTATTCTCAGTATTTTAAACGAGCGCTTTTAATATTTCAACGATTCAATTCTAGCACATTCAAAGTAAACACAATTTAGATAAATTTGGAGCCTATATAGATAAAGTGCGGAAATGTTAGTCAAATTATATCGTAACGTCAACATTTTCACCCCGTATAAGTCCCTACAACCGTATTTCGAGTTGTGAAAGTTTATTGGCCACTCAGGGACATCTGCAAATGTAATTCCATTGAAAGTGTTTTGTCACCTTTCGACAGCCGTGCTAAATGGCAGTCAACTGAGGGCTCCCCATGTTTAGATGAGTGACGATGTGGACGGTCTCCTCGAGCGTTGACCTCACTTTCTTTGCTCACGTTGTGGGAAGTTGTAGTAAACTTTCGTTGTACAGATAAAGTGTAATAACTGAGTAGCCTACCCATCGAAGAAAATAGTTACTTTATAAATATTTTGTTTACTTTGAATTCCTTTACTTTTCAGGATAAATAATTTAATTTTGTCTTTGTTTTACGATCCGTAATAATTTGATGAAATATTTATCCACGTAAAAGAGTTTACTTATGCTTTTTTATTTAGAGGTAGGTCTATAACAAGGCAAATTTTCTATCGTGATTAAAAACATCACATCGGCTTCCAACTGCTAGAAGTTCTTGATTTATGCGTAAAAAATGTATGACAACATTTGCTAAAGCCTCTCGGAATACAATAGTGACATATATACTGTCTAAGATACGAATGTATTATTTATAGTTAACCAGAGTCTTGTGTAAGTATAAGAAGTGATAAAGTGAGGTTATGTGGTCAATTAAATGACGTTCATTCCGAAACAAAGGTGTATTTGATTAAAAACGACGATTAAATTACCGAGAAAAGTTATTAATTATCAAGGTTCGTAGAGCTTTCAGACAAGGTGTGCTGAGTCGATCTATTTAAGGTTTTCTACTTTACCGGAAGAGACCTCGTAAAAACAGCTGGAAGGTCACGTGATCACCAATCCAATCTGCAGTGTTGCTGGAAACACGATATTTATCGTACGAGTACCATATTTTCCTCATCAGTTTAATTATAATTAACATTGTTTAACTGCTTACATTCTATGATCAGCTGTGAAAAAAAACTGGACCTCTATAACAGACTAGATTTTGTGGATGGAAAGTGGGCCACAGAAACACCTGTTCCTAAACCAGCGATTCACAAAAGTATTTTGACTATCCCATGTGAAGGAGTGGGGGACGAAGGGACGAGAGGGATAGTAAATTTGTAACTTTCAGGGTAATCGACAAGCCTCGGTTAATTTATTTGTAATTATGTTGCACAACGAACAGCCACCATACAGCGCTCTGCGGAGTTAGGTTAGGTTAGGTTACTATATTTTGTCGTGAACTGCAACCTAGTTCACATTTTAAGGCTCAGCTCAGACTTGCTTGACGATCTACCATCCCTCTCGTCTCGTCCCCCACACCTTCACATGGGTTAGTCGGAATGCTTTTGTGAATCGCTGTTTTAGGAACTAGTCATAGAAACCACTGAGTACAAGGGTATTTTTAGACAACTTTAATTTACGTTTTGTATACATGTATAGTATTATAATTAGACATTATCATGTGTATCGTTATCGTTGACTTATTTAGCCAGAGAAAGGTTTTGGTTATACAATATCACGACAACGGTTATAATTGAATGGATGAACATTTTGATGTTGTTGTAAATTAAATTAAAACACTGGTTAAATGAAAACGGATTTGACGAATAAACGAATTTAAGTTTAACCCTAGCAGTGGCCAATGTTAGAAGTGGGAAATGGCCAACGTATTTTGGCGATTTTGCAGACCTTTTTTTAAAAATCTGTAGAAATTACAAATATGGAGTAAACCTATCAATATGCATATTCATTTTATTCAGAAACATCAGGGGAATCTGGATATAAACAAAATTGAATCTGGAAAAATATTTATTTACAAAATGAAAAAAGAAAAAGATATTCGAAAACTTCCGATTAAAATTTCAAAAGTTTTGACATTACTACATTAGATTTTTTAGGCAGAATCCATTATATATATTTTGTAGTAAATCCAATTCCTTACATAGAAAAGTATAACTCATGGGGAAAATATTTGGTTTACATGCGTTATGTAAGAAAATACTAAAAATCGCAACTTTTGTCGAGTATGACGTAGTGAATTGGACACAACTGATGTAAGGTAATTATTGATAATAATATTGTACATATATTATTGAAGGTAATGAAATAACAGGTTAAATTCATAACATAAATCCTTGGTAATTAAGTAGATAAGTAATAAAAAGAGCATAAATCATAATCTGAGGTTCGCCAGATCGATCCTGAGCAGAATCCTGAGAAAGGTTTGTGAAGGTTCGATACTGGTTCCAGCTGCCATTGGTCATTGGGCTAATGATCCTGGCTAAAGAATCAGTCGGTCTTAGTCAGTAACCAGGCTACACAAGGCATCTTACCCAATCATCATTCATTCATATTCGCCATAAAATACGCCCTAAGTTACTTCGGCGTCATAGACAATTAATGATCTATTAAGATGGATATATCATTTCCCACATCACAAATGCACTGGTTATAAACCACAAATATGAAATACGATAGCCTATTTGGCATAACAAACTTGCCATAAAAATATGAAGTTAACACCATTGAAATCGACCAAAAGACTCAAATATAGAAGAGAATTAAGGAAAGGTTTCCAAAACATTAAAACCATTATTGAAGAGAAAGCCATTAAGTGCTTCTGGCATGCATGGTTTCCGCAAAAACACCACATAGGCATAGAAATGTTCCCAGTGCTTAGCTTGGAAGACACTTTATCACAGTGAATAATCCTGTACTCTAATACGAACAATGTCCATCTATCTGCAAAATTTATGTCGGAATCCAGCGGAACGATTTTGTTAAAACTTTGTAGTAAGGTGCTTTTGGATCCAAAAATAAGATTGGTACAAACCTCAACCCCAGAAAAATTCTTATTTTGTTAAATCTCATTTGAAAATTAGAATTCTTTCTTTTGACTTATGGAGGTTCAAATCAGAACAAAAGAATCATAACAGCGGTGAATAAATTAACCAGTGAACTGTCAAAGTGACACTTACACACATGGTGGAACAAGGTAAAGTATCAACAAGTGATTTCTTGGAAACAGCCATTAGAACCATCGCACAAAGATTGCATATTGTTATCTTTTAGCGAATTTCCCCTATAGGGAAGAAGCTATTACCGTAAGACTTAAGCCCGAGGCTATGATAACTTTTGGTTTTGAGGTCCCCAGATGCCAAAAACACTATTAGTTCAAATTTATATATATGTATATATATATATATGTGTGTGTGTGTGTGTGTGTGTGTGTGTGTGTGTGTGTGTGTCCGTTACCGCGATAACTTTTGAAAGAAGCGCCCAATTTTGATGAAATTTGGCACAAATGTGGGGAGTAACATTTATGACTAAGTTCGAAAACCAGATCGATCGGTCTATGGGTAGGGGGTTTTATGGGGGTTTAAAATTGTCCAAAAATCAGTTTTTTGAACTTTTTACCCTAAAATTTAAAAAACACTAGATTTTGGTTAAAGCCATTTTATAGAGCTTAAAAAACAAACAATTTAGTATTTTGAATCTTTAAGCTAGGTTTAGTGGTTGTGGAGAAAAGTCAAAAATGTGTCCTTAAAATTTCCCATGTTAATCTTATGGGAATACGGTTTTTGGATTTTCCTCAGATAATTTCACTAAAAACTCCACATTTTTTTCTACCAATCAGTTTAGCTCTACAAAATAATCATTTTGGCGTTATAATTGTTGTTTTACGCCCAACCGTTGCAGTGATATTCAAAGTGCTAAACACAGTACGTTGTCCAATGTTATCCT
The DNA here is from genome assembly GCA_963675035.1 of Allygus modestus. Classification (NCBI taxonomy): domain Eukaryota; kingdom Metazoa; phylum Arthropoda; class Insecta; order Hemiptera; family Cicadellidae; genus Allygus; species Allygus modestus. The sequence goes on from OY776116.1 coordinate 16,509,662, forward strand.
TATGGAGAATAAATAAAGTGTTATATTTTGATTATTTATGTATGTATATTGATGCAACTTGGTATGTGGCTTCAACTAGTTGTGGTATATTGATAGTAGCACAAAAAATGGTTTTTGTTGATTTTTACCGGTAGCAGCAAACCTGCATACTCGGGCCCCATGTTATTCATATGGATAATAAGTAAAGTTTTATATCTCCCTTAGTTATGAACCTAAGTTAATAAAATTTGGTATGTAGCTTCACCTGGTTGAGTTATATTGATAATTGCAAAAAAAACACATTTCTTATCTTCCTTGTTGCAGCAAACCTGCGTACTCAATGCTAATGTTATTCTTATGGAGAATAAATAAAATGCTATATATCACTTATTAATTAATGTATTTTTGTGAAACTTGGTAAGTGGCTCTAGGTAGTAGTAGTGATACCCATATATATGTATTGGAAATTCGCTGAGTACGCAGGTTTGCTGCGACGGTGGTATTTAATATTGTTCTAGCTTATACAATGTTGACAAAATTTACACTTTACCAACTGAGGATACAAACTACTAGGTAAGGCGTTTTATGCAAATCAGAAATTTGTAACCAGAAAGCGAAAACAACCTATCAAAATCTTCACCTCTGACCTGTTTGATCAAAACGGCAAGCACGTTTAAAATTAAGCAATGAATGCTTGACATAAAGTCATTGGGCATTTCGACACAGTTTGAGTGCAATATAAATACTGCTTTACTGGTCGCAGCTGCCATCAAGGGCGAACATTAATTTGAGAGAAAGCGTTGCGCTGCATGGACTGCGCTATGATGGGGCGCCGCGAGTTTATCATGTGTCACACAACCTCCTCTCTCTTGGCCTCTGACCTCTGGGTGTCCTCTGGGCACTTGTCTTTACCACAGGGGCACAGACACTCGAGCACCTTTTTATCTCGGCCCAGAGCGCTGTCTCCGACCGCAGTCAAGTCGCCGCGGAGGAGACACGAACTAGATTGCACTGTAATTAGTCGCCCATTACTCTCCGCGGTGGATGCATGCTGCAGTTCGCCGAGTGCATCTTTGTGCAAAGATAGTTATTAAATGTTGTTTCTAAACAAACGTAAAATTAAGTGTTTGAGAAATCTATAGTGGGGACTTGCACGATTGTTTCTTTACACAACAAGATGCAGCGCCTGGCCATTTTTCGATTAGGTTTAAAGATAACGTATCTAGAGTCCCGGCCACCAAATTGGGCGGATGAGTGATTTTGAGACGTTGCCACACATGGGTTGAGAGATGAGAAGGAAGGTCGAGAATCGCTTACCTCAGCGCACGAATTGGCAGCTGTGAGCTTTACAACTGTATGATATTTATGGCAATCAACTTTAAACTTACGATGGCGATACTAGTTACATCGGATAAAGTAAAAATATGATGGAAAGAAATGTGTGTCAGTCACCTGACCAAATAAAACCATGGCCTGCAACAGATGCAAATTCACACTTTAACTCCAAAGTATTTTCTAATATTTGCCAAAAATTCACATATTACGAAGTTATATTATTAAGTTACATATTATGCAAGTTATAACGAACATTTTAAAATGTAGGGCAGGTTTTTGTCCCAATAACAGTTTACAGTTTGGCAGAGCGGATTCCTCATTTGATTACTAGCATTTTTAATATAGATTTTCTTTTCTTTTTGAAATAAAACAGGGAATTATAACAAGAAAAGAAGTCTTTGCTCGGAATAAATCAGTGTTGAACAATCACACGTTATGAGTCAACCAGAGCACTAAACAAAGCAACTAGTGAAGGAAGGACCTTAACGACGGATGAAACCTTGCAATCACGACCTACATAAAGAAAAAGAAACATTTGTAGTCATTAACTAACCCTGCTATCATTAATCATTAATCCATGGGTGAATATACATTAATGGTCGAAGGCAAACAGTGTTAGAATCAAAGGATTCAGTTAGGGCAGAGAGAAAAGTAATGAAAAGTATGAAAAGTAATTAAATTATATCTTGAAAGAAATCCAATAATTCAATCAATTGTTTAATTCTACCAGTAAAGACATTTCGACCAGACAACAAATGTAACATTAAATTTATTCACCATTTCGGCAGATGCAAAATAAATTAATGTATAGGAAGTGAGAGGTCACTGTTTTCCAGAGCACGAAATCAGTCGTATTTCGGCATGACATGAAAATAAATTACGGCTGACCAAGATAAGGAAATCATCTCAAGGCAAAATTGTTTGAAGTATGAGTCAAACTCACCATTCGCATTTTAAATATTATACATTAATTTCGCTGAAGAAAAGCATTTAAACAATTATACGTTTTCGAAAAAAAATTAGACGTGATTTTTTGTACTCTCCTTAAGGTAGTGTATTTTTAACTTCATCACTAAGTGGTAAACAAATCCCAATTAAATAAACAGTATAACGATTAAAATACCCCCGTAGCAGCAAACCTGCGTACTCAGCGAATTTCCAATGCATATATATGTATCTTAATACCACATAAAGCGACATACCAAGTTTCATCAATATACATTCATAAATAAACGATTTATGACATTTTAATTATTCTCCATAAGAATAACATGGTGGCTGAGTATGCAGGTTTGCTAAAGAAAGGAACACAAAAAATGGGGTTTTATACAAATATCAATATAACTCATGTAGGTAAGCCACATACCAAATTTCATTAATTTATTTTCATAATGAAGGCAGATAACACGGTTACTTATTCTCCATAAGAGTAACATGGGGCTGAGTACGCAGGTTTGCTGCTACGGGAGCCTTTAGTAAAAAATTGTTTTTTGAGCAAATATCAATGGTCCACAACCATATGAAGCCGTATACCAAGTTTCGTCAGTATACGTTCATAAATAAGCGAGATATAACATCTTTATTTTCCTCCATAAGAATAACATTAGACAACGTACTCTGTTTAGCACTTTCAATATCTCGGCAACCAATTGACGTAGAAAAATGATCAAAATACCAAATTGTGTGTTTTTTAAGCTGAATCCAATGGAAAAAACTAAAATTTGACTTTTTCCAAAATTATATGTAAAAAATTCGAAAAACCCATTTTTGGGGTACAAAACCCCAAAATACCCCTTCGGATAGAGCGATCTGGCTGGTTTTCGAACTTAAAGTCATAAATGTTGCTTTACACGTTTATACCAAATTTCATCAAAATCGGATAATTTTTACGAGGGGAAATTCGCTAAAAAATACTGTTGTAAAATGTTTCAGGAAGGCACTATTGCTCATCAACAAACCATCTCAGGTGACATACATTGTAAAACACACACAGCATCAAGATGAGTCATCAAGGAAAATCTGATACGAAAATTGCACACGAGGGCCGGGAGAAATTCAATGAGGGGGAGGCAGCTGACACGGACGGCGAGCGGGCATCCTGCGACGAGGGGGAGGCACCTGACACGGACGGCGAGCGGGCATCCTGCGACGAGGGGGAGGCACCTGACACGGACGGCGAGCGGGCATCCTGCGACGAGGGGGAGGCACCTGACACGGACGGCGAGCGGGCATCCTGCGACGAGGGGGAGGCACCTGACACGGACGGCGAGCGGGCATCCTGCGACGAGGGGGAGGCACCTGACACGGACGGCGAGCGGGCATCCTGCGACGAGGGGGAGGCACCTGACACGGACGGCGAGCGGGCATCCTGCGACGAGGGGGAGGCACCTGACACGGACGGACGGCGAGCGGGCATCCTGCGACGAGGGGGAGGCACCTGACACGGACGGCGAGCGGGCATCCTGCGACGTCGTGGTTACGTTACGTCGACAGCTGAGGTGTTAGTGTCGCATGGAAGCGGGTCTGCGACAGGGGTTAAGCCGAAAACAAAGTAATAATCCTATCATATGCAAACAAGGATATATTAGAGTATAGTATATATTACTCATATTACAGTATATGATATCCTATAAATGTTTGGTTGCTTGCTAGGTTGGTTTCTTTGCTTGCATCCTATCACTAAGCAGGATAAATAAAATACGTCTTACAACACTATAAAGTATATTTACACTTATACTGTACTTACATACACAGTAAGTGTAAATATACTTTATAGTGTTGTAAGACTATTTTATTTATCCTGCTTAGTTGTTACAACACGTATCATGCTAATAAAGAAATTATTTCCTATCATTAAGCAAGCAAGCAAACATTACTCATATTAGAGTATAGGATATCCTATAAATGGTTGCTTGCTTGCTTGCTATAGGTTGGTTTCTTTGCTTGCATCCTATCACTAAGCAGGATAAATAAAATAGTCTAACAATGCTATAAAGTATATTTACACTCATACTGTACTTATATACACAGTAAGTGTAAATATACTTTGTAGTGTTGTAAGACGTATTTTATTTATCCTGCTTAGTTGTAACAACACGTATCATGCTAATAAAGAAATTATTTCCTATCATTAAGCAAGCAAGCAAACATTACTCATATTAGAGTATAGGATACCCTATAAATGTTTGCTTGCTTGCTAGGTTGGTTTCTTTGCTTGCAACTCTGATCTCAAAAACGGCTCCAACGATTAAAGTGATAGAAGTAACGAATTTCTGGGATAACAATAAGTTCTAGACAGGCGTCATCCCCAGGAAAAGTTGTATAATGTAAAACAAGAATATGAAAATTTACAAAAATTAACATCAATTTATGGAGTTTAAAATCAAAGCGAACCAAGGAGTGCACTATAGAATTAGATCTTTGTTTCTCTTTTGTGCTGTCAGGAATCTTTCAGTACATCTCTCAGATGAAAGAGAGACTGTATATCAAACATATTGAAATTATAGATGCTTGAGTCTTCAACCAACGCTTGTTTAAAATGTTAGCATAACTAGCATCATTGACTATAGTCAATGCTAACATCTATCAGTGGACAGTAAACAAGTGTTGTGCTCCAGAAGCAGCAGTCGATGTTGATACGTTTGATGGATACTTATCTAAATCAGCACCAGATGCCTGGAGGACTGACTTTTTCGGCTGAAAACCGCTAAAATGACACACTGACGAAAGAAAAACATATCCACTTCTAGTTCCACAATCAATAGTAGTAGTAATTAGATACACCCATATTTGCACTGCGTTAAAACTACTTTGACAGTATTTCGTTGTATTTAAACTTGGTTTAATTTGTTAATTGTTTGCGTATAAGAGTTTGACCGTTGCATATTGCTCATTTTAGAAACCTACTGACACAAAAAGTGCTGCGCCTCCTCGTGGCGTCTGGTTGACACACCACGATGACTGTCCCGCGCTTGGTCATGCTTGTCTCTGTCACACCCTGCACCGCCTCTCTCTTGACCCCCGACCCCACGGACTCTCCCGGTGGCATCTTGGCCAACCTACAGCGTGGGATTTGATTGGCGATTTAGTTCTTCTGTTATAGATTATCTTCACTATTATAATAAACGGTATCAGGAAACTGACACATACTTTCTCCCTTTTAGCCAAACTTTAATGACAAAAATATTTGTTATTTACTAAATATAGAATATGAAGTATAGATAAATGTACAGAAAATTGTCTAAAATAGTTTATTTCAGAAATATCCACCCAAATCCCTTTTTGGGAGGCACCATAGAGTCCGTTGCTACACACAGTGGTTTTGAGAGGGGAAATGCCCCCTTGCTCCCCCCAGGGTTAAATAGCAACACATTTCGAACATCATCTGTTGGTCAATGCTAACTTGACCTGCATATCAAATTTTAATGAAATTGATAAGTAAATAAGAGAGAAATAGTTATTTTTGTATTCCCCATAAGAATAACATTGGACAACGTACTGTGTTTACCGCTAAATGAAAATTTCAATTTTCTCCGCAACTAGCAATCGTAGAATAGTAATTTAAAATACTAATTTATTTAGTTTTTTGAGCTCTTTTTAATGGTGAATAGTAATCTATTTTAACATTTATGATTTTTTATGAAAAATCCAAAAAACTGAATTTTGGATGTTTTAAGTCCTGTAATTTCTGAACCCGAATTTTTCCAGAAATGCGGGTAGTGTCATTTCGTTGGAAACCTAAAGTTCTACAAACCACGAAAGTTTAATCAAAATCGTTAGAGCCGTTTTTGAGAAATTTGGATTTTTCATGTTTTTTAGCGGTTTTTGGGGGATAATTACCCTTAAAAATCAAAAATTCAAAAAAATGAAAAAAACGCCTGGAGATATCGTGGATTAGTACCTACATACCAAATTTCATAAAAATCGGCCCATAGGTTAGGGCTCTAGCTCTGTACACATCCACACAGACACACACACACACACACACACACGGACACACACACACACACACACACACAGACAGACATCTCGTAAAAACCACTTTTTTGGGTTCAGGGAGCACCAAAACGAATATTTCCACTAACAACTCAAATTCGAAAATTTTTACGAAAACAATACTTTCTCCATATACTATGTATAGGGGGAGAAAGTAAAAATGAGGTGGTGTCTGTTGTTGTCATGTGTTCCAGTCTAACTCCTGAACCGATTGAGCATACATTTTGTATGAAGGTACATTGTATTCGAGGGTGCAGGATGGTCTCGTTTGCGATTCGAAAATCCTTCAGAGCTCCACCGCTCCACCCCACAGGTTTTAAAACTTCCAATGTTATTCTTATAGACAATTGTTTCCATAGTATGTTATACTAGTATGTATAGTATATATATGCAGGGTTATTAAATATGATGTTCCCTATGTCGAGGGTACGTAAATATGGTTTTATTTATCATACAAAAATAAATAGAAGTGTTACAGTTAAAGGAAAACTCCAAAAGTTGTATCCCAGGTGCCAAAAACCATATTACATATGGGAACCCCTCGTGACACGACAGATGCCTAGCCTGTAATCTCTTATGTTTGTGTAATCTGTAATGCTCTTGTCATACTTTATCAAGAGTGTCTTGGTCGATCGTTTCAATGGCTCTGGTAACACGTTGCTAGATCTCAGGAATGCTTTCTGGCAATGGTGGTGTATACATTTTATCTTTGATGTATCCCCACAATATAAAATCACAGGGTGTGATGTCTGGATATCTTGGAGGCCAATTCTAGACTGCACCATAGTCTGGACCGTCTGGACCAGCACGACCGATCCATCTGTCTGGCCGCCGATTTTGAAGTTCAGCCCGAACATCCAAGTGAAAAAATGTGGAGTTGCGCCGTCCGATTGCAGAAAGAAATTTGGGGAATCTTGTTCTAATTGCGGTAGATAATCATGTCAAGGAAAGTTATTCCAGTTATTGTTTGTTCGGTAAAGTAAAAGGTCCGTACATTTTGTTGTAATTTGTAGCACAAAATACATTAATATTCGGAGAATCGCTCACACGCACCGTAAAAAACTAAACCAATGTAAACAAAACTTTGCGAGTTTTTCTTTCCAGTAGTACCAACTGAAATGGTCTTAAAACATATTACTCCAGTAATATATCTAATTCAAATCAGGAACATCATTTGTAATAACCCTGTATTATATTTAACATTTATATTTAGTAGTAATATGTAATATATTTTAAACATCTAGGGTTTTGTGGCTGACATATCCCCATGCGAAGAACGGGACACCAGCAGCAGTAACATTATTTTTTCGTGTAGAGCTAGAGGCCAATCTTTGTTAAGGTGCCTTTCAAAAGGCATCACAAATTTCTTTAATTGTTATGATGATAGTTAGGAAAACTGTAATCGAAATTATTTGTATTTACTCGTTTGAAAATTTGGAATTGGGATTGTGTAAGGAATTCGAACATTGGCTATGCTGAAAGTAGAAAATTTAGGATAATTATGTTGTAGCTACATTGTGGTAAATGCTAACGGATTTTATTTATATATAACGATGTTTTAATAAAATAAATATATTTTAAAAGAGCAAATTAGAATTAGAAGTTGTTTAATAAATCAACTGTTTAGTATTTTTGATAATAAGTAACAACGTTTAATGCATCTTCTTACACTCTTTAGGATTTCAAATGTTTTAGTAATTTAACCTAGTGCGTAGTAAATGATTCTCTTCGAATCGTAGTGAAAGTTGAATGATGAACGAGAAGGTTTCTGCAACTGTTTCGGAATCGTGTTCAACAATGGACTATAAAACACAATGGTCCCTACTTGAACTGTAAAGACCAACTCAACGTCACCACGAGAATGATTCATCTACTAAATGTATCCTAAATATATGTGTAGCTTAAATAACTGATGAGCAACTGAGTGTACCTCATTGAACTATTTTAATTAATATATTATTTGCACTGCAAGCATAATTTTATTGCTGCACCAAACGCTTTCAGGGTAACTTTGAAACCCTAAATATTACTTGTATTATTGATGTTATGCACGTGCACTCGTAAGAATGTTAGATTAGTTTAGCCGTTTACTACGGTTAAACTTACTTAGTGTTGCTAAACTTACTTTTCTTAAATCTCTAAACTTTATCTTGAGACATCATAAATTGTATCTAGGAGGATTAGAAAGAAGAATGTCTCAGTATAATATTATTACGTGGCATAATAGTTATTATAGGTTAGCAAGTGTATACTATTGGAGCCAATTGTTTATGATAACTTTATTTATTGACATTTTATTTTTTTCTAATTTCCAAAAACATATAGGTAAAAACATATGACTAAAAATTTTCAACGGGAAAAATGCATTTTACAATTATTGGCAAGTTTTAGAGTTATTCAAAAAACTAGATTACGGAAAGTTATAACACATTATGAAAGGGTGTTTGCTTCTTAACTAAACGAGGGATCAAAATACCACACATACCCGACGCCATTCCTTGAATATAAGAATTTAACTTATGTATCTCTAAACAACTTCCATGGAAATATTTCAAACCAGAAATACTATGTGGAACTCTGCAATAACAACATCTGTATAAGACTGAATATGTAAACGCTGCCCAATTACTTATTTAGGAACAAAACGGCTATTTATTAACATTTTTGTAAGGAACTTAACTCATCAAGAACAATTAAAGAGGTAAATCTACATGACCTACAGCAGAACAAACAGCCTAGGTGAAAGGCAAATGCAGAAATTGACTTGACATTTATGACAACTGAAGATATCTAGTCGTTACGGTGACAGTGAGACGTTTTACTAGGCAAAGTGCTGCAACGAGGCGTAAAGGGTAGGTGGGGTGTTTGTTTATGTTACATAACCATTGGTAAACCTCCACTTCATCTTTCAACACTTATTTTTGCGATGAAAAGGTGCGTTTTAAAATACCTTTATGGCCTTCATTGCTTATACTTAAATTCTTCTATGATACTTTTAATATAAACTAGGCTTCATCACTATTTGTTACGAATGTGCGGCGTAGCTTTCATTTTAGAGCAATTACAACTTCATGAGTCATTACGTCAATTTCTATTCAATGCGTGTCACGTTTTGAGGACAAATAGAGAGTGCAAATGCAAAACATGAAATTGTTACGGTTGGTTACAAGAGGCGCAGTCGAGGTTTCCTCTGCCAACAACATTTATTAGCAGCTGAACATCGTAATAAAAGGTGTGTTGCAGGCTGCAATCATTTTTACCAAATAACTGTCATTACAACACTCGAGCCAATCGTCCGCCGCGGGTAACGGAACCGGCGCTGCCAACATCAAAGAAAAAATTACCCTGCAACAGAGTCGGCTCAGATTGTAGCAAGTGTGAGAAGTATAACATTACTACAACAATCTGTTTACCTTACAGTGTATGCTTTAGTAATATACGCAAACCAAGTTGCTCGAATTCGATCAAACATTTTATTTTGGGATTACCCAGCTCATATACGGCAATTAGTTTATTTTGTGAACAATTACAGAAATTAATTTAAAACAGCTGATCTTGCCTCTGTAGGCCTACTGTGTTAACATCAACTGTTAGATGTAAAATTAAGCTGTTAAATATTAAATTAAATTGATTCTTCCATAAGATTAACATTGGAACTTTGAAAGCCCAGGATGCGAAGCCTTGAAGGTGGATGTTTTTCAACCCCCCCCCCAAAAAAAACACATATATACGTTAAAAGCCTTAAAATAACACATACACAATCATTCAAGACCAAGTAGTTTCGCAAAAACCTGGTCAAAAAATCTGCTTATTCTTTTAGTGGGCCGAAATCTTAAAATTCTATTGAAGGGTTGACTCGGGTAGTTTATCATTATTTGTATGATTAATCTATGTTTGACAAGCGTTTGAATAATTCTTGACGAGTGGTAGACTACTTCGGCAATACTTCAATTCAAAAGCAATATTACGAAATACGGAGTAAATTAGGTTTCTAAGAATGGTCCTCTGCCATTCCAAAAACGTTCACGTTTTGTAATCAAATCCAGGAGCATTTTGTGGAACCGATAAAATTATTAAAACTGAAATTCGGAACGTGTCTCGCGGCGCGGTGAAGGGGGTTCGCCTTCAGTTTCACTGGCCGCGGTATCCTTCAGTAAACTAAGGTATGTTGCTCTCATGTGATCACGATTGGAATTGTTATTGCTAATCAGTGCTAAAAGGGATTCAGACAAGGTCCAAAATAGAATATACTTAACAGGAATGCAGACTAAAGATGCCGTAATTTAGTACCACAGATAAAGGAATCCATATATTATATTCCTTTGTCAGTGGTATAACTAAACCCAAGATCAACTTTAGTACAAAAAGAAAATAAGTTCCAATTGCAGTTGCTGATGGGTTTTACGATGTTAGTTGACTACCATAATACAATGTGGAACAGGGTAAGTTGGCCTTAGAACCTTTTTAACGAGCTCAGAAGATATTTAATTTAGTTTTTCAATTTAATTAAATAATTTGTAACTGTGTAATAGCTGTTTTAAATCAACGGCCAAAACAGTTATTTTATTTGATTTATTAACTATGTTATGAAAAAGGTATTCTGTACATAACCTAAATTCCATGAAGTGTTTTTAAATCTTGGTTATGATTACCATAAAATTGCCAACGGAAGGGGATGAAATGGCATAATTACATTTAAGATAACAAGTAAAAATAGTTTGCAAGATATAAACAAATCAACTGATTAAAAAATTCGACAGCTTTATTTTTAACGTTATCATATTGACCATTACCACAGAAAACTAAATTGAATTCAGGACACACGTTAGTTTAAATTACGTGGATACACATTCGGGACTTTAGATACATGCACTCTGTGTGGCCAGCGGCCGCTGGGTGTGCTATGTGCTATGTCTCAAATGGTTCTACCTAATCAATATGAACAAACACAACGTAGAAGATTTCTAAATAAAAACATGAAAGTGGAATGAGCGTTCGAGGATGTTCGCCGCTATTCGGTATTCAGGTCGGTACAGTTATCAGCACGCTTGTCGATGATGCACTTCGCTGCTGGTCCGTTTCCACACCTCTACAGTACCGCGCTGTGGTCTGTAGTCGCTGGTCTGTTCCTGCCATCACAGACAGTAATGTGTTGACTGTTGTCCAGTATCGCAGTCTACAACAAATTACAACGCACCGGGCGACGCAAAAAATATATTCCTCATCGTATAAAATGATTAGTTTGAACCTAAAAATGCATTTATGTTCGGTTTTTGAAGTTATACCATAGGTAATATAAACTAGCTCGAGATGAGTATTGAAACGGCCTTTCCTACTTTGCATTGCCTCATTAATTACAAAAGAGTTAATAATAAACGAAAAAAGTATTTTTGATTTACTGGTAATTTTAAAATGTTCAGACTTTCATGTATTCATATAAACCGTTTGGTACTGTAGTTTTTGTTGTGACCTATAACAACGCCTGCCTACAGTTTTCTGAGACCGAAAAGCCCGAATGACGTCAGGGACCTATTAGTGACACTAACAAGTCAGTCTGTTGCACTAGGGACGTCTCGGCGTTGCAGTGACTTGCTAATGACGCTTATTACAAAAGTAACCGTTACCAGTTGCAACAGTTGCAACGACTGTAAATATGCAACCTCTCTAAAATAGGGAAAGCAATGGTGAGTGTGATTCTTTATCTTTACTTTAAACTTTCTTTATCATTTAACTTTGAATAATAAATCTATAACATGATCATGAATGATTTATATAAGTTGAAAAACCTTACAACTAACTGCTGCAGGAAGTAATAAATACTCACAAATAATACTACGAAGAACGGAACATGAAGAGCTTTGTTTTATTTTTGTCTATTTGGGGGGAAGACGACTCTTAGTTTTCCAGTAGTTTTATCGACGTAATAACAGTACACTATTTGAGACAATTCATTTGGCATGCAATGATCCTCTATTCAGAGAAAATTATCGGATGATAAAACCATAGATTAAACATAATATTATGGTTATGTAACGTCGTGGAAAATATTACAGATGCATCGTTAACGTACTGCTTCATGCATCGTAGCATATCGTAGTTAATGTCACTAGAACAGTTGTCTGTCGCAATAGTTCATCAGACGGCGTTTGGAATTGTAGTTACTCATACAGTTAGAGAGTGTTAATCTTCAGCTCTTCATGTTCCGTTCTTCGTAGTATTATTTGTGAGTATTTATTACTTCCTGCAGCAGTTAGTTGTAAGGTTTTTCAACTTATATAACTTATATAACCATTGATAGTCAATGGTTATAGTGTCCTGAACTGACAGAAATAAACAAGTATTGTACTGTGTCCGCACAAAACTAGAGTAAAACTTAGTCGTATCTCCATTGATTTCTTTAGGGAAAACAAACACTAGTGAACAAAATTAAACTTATATAATTGAAACGTTCATAATAGAGACATTGGTTTCCACCGTTTCAGTCCTTAATGATTTCCTTTTACGGCTATAACAATAAAAACCTCTATATCCAACATTTGGCTTAGCAAAAAAGACGTTGATGTTCGCCAATAATGACTCCCTTTGGCGGAAAACTCTATGATAAAAACCATTATTTAATTTAATCGCCCGTGATAAACGTAGACATAGACGATTGACGCTAATGACTGACGTTTCCCCAGGCTGACAAGCTACAATCTCAGTGAGCCCGGTGGTTGGTCTATTACTACGCAATGCCTCGTGCGCATGCGCAATGCACTTGCTAATGTTGGTCCATTTGCAACTATCCGGCTGCCAAGGCCTAGTCTAGTCTTGTAAGTAGGGTAATTAAGTCGTTGTTTTAACGATTTACATTGAGTTTTTTGCATACTTAAATATTTTTTGAAGAGCCCGTAATTTGGATTGGATAGGGAACTCTGCGCAAAGACGGCGTTTTTAAGTGATTTACATTTCAACATTTTATATTCAACTGCTTCATTTAGAAATTGTATTATGGTGTCTGAACAAAATTAATAAAATCTGCAGATCAAAACTGAGTTTCTGTTTTTCGTAAATCGGTTGTATTTTACCAACAAATAAAAAATCTGTATTTATTGATAGCGATTTTCGACCCTGTTTTTTTTTCACAAAATAAACAATGTCTTGAGTAAAACGGCTCATGTAATAATCCAAAATATGGTCAAACAAGTTACAGTGTAGACAAATCGTAATGCACTGTTTTGAAAACGTGTCAGAAGTTACAATATGATGGGTTAAATTAGTTCTAAAAACTGTCTTCTTATTTTGAATAATGTAAGGAAGTCTGCTTCCTAAACTATATTTTTAGTTTTGCTTAGTAAGTGTTAATATAAGGCACAGATTACCGTTTAACTAATGTTTATGATCAATCCCAATTATCAAATAAGTTAAATAAAGATGAAAACATAACTTTAGTATCGTACGAGGAAAATTGTGTCATGGTCACAACGAATCTTAATAGCGTCTGAAACTAGTATAATTGGTTGAAGAAGGAACAAAACGTGCTTAAAGCACGAAAACAGATCATCATTAAAGATATCTAGGTTCAAGTTATCACTTTTAAAGGTCACATCGCATGATTTAAAAGGTCATCTGTGAGACGTGAAGCTCAATTTGTTAACAATAGGGGGCTTGACCTATTCATATCTTCGTATCACCCATTTTTGTGATTTTAAATAAAGAGGGGGGGGATCAAACTGCGTGGTTCAAAAGATTTTCCTTCATCAGGAAGTAATAAAAATATACGTTTGTAAACCAAAATCTTTCACGAAACCTTAGCAAACAAAATTCACATACAAAATACGACCTGACCATAAACTATAATGCACGTTGACCAAGATCCACGGTGTTAGAGATTTCAGTGTTAGAATCGGTGTTAGATTTTGGAACATATTGTACACTTCAAAATGTCTTAACCACTTAAGTTATTTAAAATTCCACTCTCCAGGGAGACTGTACAGCTTAGCCGAATAGAAAGTAGAAGTGCATACCGTGCGGGAATAGAACGAAAGTGTGTGTGGGAGCAAGTAGAGCGTTAGATCTAGGCACGTGAGCTATTAGCGACTACGGTGGCAAGACTGGAACATAACATCAAGGCAGTGGCTACGTACACGTCCAACGTGAGCCGCTACTGTTCACGTCCGTTCCAAATTATGCAACGTACGTTACTTTTCCTGTGATTTTTAAAACAAATTGAGAGCCAGAAAACCTCCTAACCTAACCTAACGTAACCTAACCTATCCTAAACTAACGTAACATAACGTAACGTAACCTAACCCAACCTAACCTAAGCGGTAGCGAAGTGAATTTGCCCTTACATTGGACGTGTACGCAGTCACTTCGTAACATCAACACGACAGCTGATTCGAGACCATTGTTGCCACTCACTGTTGCCAACATAGGATAACTGAAAGTTAAGGTTGGACAGTATACAACAACATGAGTACAACTATGTTTACTGAACACCGCTTGAAAAAGAGATAAACTTTGTGTGTGGTGTAATGTAAATGAAATAGAAATGTAAATGTGTTTTTTTTTCAAGAGCATTCTTATTAAAACCTGTCTAAGTAAGCAAGAACATGTAATTTAATCTCTTTCCCATATAGTTTTTACATCGTTCTGTCGTTATTCCTTCGTACTGCAGGTGTTCTGGTATGTGGATTGTATATTGAATTTGTCAGTTCCTACTCTATTTATCTGAAATTTAGAATTGATTTTGGAAAAGAAACTTTCTGATTTTCTATTCTGGTCCAATTATTTAACGAAATTGAGTTTAAAAATTACATAATGGACTCTTAATTGAGAAGTCATAACAATTGTTTCAGTTGGTTAAGACAAAATACGATAGTTATACACTGTAATTGACTGCGGTTAGAGGTGAAGGAATACGTGTAAATAAACTTCAAGATCCTTTCCCAACGAGAAATGTAGACGTTATAGTCTACACATAACAGATTATAACCTATCATTAATCTCGCTGCTACACATGCACACGCAACTCTGATTCAGTGTTACCTTTGATTACAGACCTTCACTGGCCTTTCAAGGTTGACTTAGCGCAATTAAAGGGTTCTATTAGAATGATTCCGACCCACTTCGATCACATTGCGTCACCCCCCCTCCACCGCCTCAGACTACCGGTGAAACCATCGAAGGTCCTTGGCGTCCTTGAAGCTTTGTGAAGCTGGTGCCTTGACCAAGTGCCTACATTTGGCCTGTAGTTCGTATTACTACAGATTAAACATCTTCCGTAGGAGTATATTTAATCTATGGTATCACTTTGTTGTATGCCTCAGACATCACTAAGTAAAAATATGTCAACTATATTTACGTTCGTAGCCCAGTGCATGGAATGAGCTATATTGTAGAGTCTCGCACATCACTGTAATTTTGAAAAATATCAGAGTATTTTACAAAATATATCTTTAGCGAATTGTAGTAAAAATAGTTATCAAGTGACCTGTTATTTCCAGATTCCTTTTACGGGACATTAAGTAGATATAGTAGATGGAGGCACATTACCTAACTTAATGCAAATTTCAGCTCAATCGGTTTTTACGTGAAAACGGAATCGGCAAGACACCACCTTCTCATAATACTGTGTAGATGTTAACGTCACTTAGTTTAAGTATTAGTTTTGTTTTATGTTTTATAACAAGCCTCCAGAATTTTAAACTCCTTTTGGGTCATTTATAAATATCGTTTTACGTGCTATTTCAAAGGTGAATGAACAATATAAAATTGTCAAAAGATACAGGCAATTTTTAGTTACAATTAGCTGTGTGAAACAAACTTCAAAAAAACGTAATTCAGCGCCATTTCATTCACTTGGCTGTTGTACCGTCTGTCAAACTACATTGTCTTGATGTTGCGACCGATCCAAAATAGTCAGATGTAAATTGTTCGTCATTATCAACTCTATTACTAGAGCGGCTGTTCGCTAGTATCAGCAACCCGATGATGTGGTTTTAACATAAGCAAGCGCGGTCCGAGTAATTATTTATAAATGGGGTAATCAGGGTTATTATACACAAGCGAGTAAACTGTAATTTCCTGCATAAAGTGTAGTCAAATAAACTGGCTTACCGCATTTGAAGTAGACACTGTCAGACCAATCTGTATGAGTTGCAAAAAACGGAAATTGTAAACCCCAATTTCAAACCCTTCGGTAGTGGTGGGTGGTTTTAAATCACAGTAACATTAATTGGTCCCTCTAATACTATTTAGAACAACCCTCAGTCGTATTCGATAATATCTAGGTAATTTCCTAAACATCTTTCAAACAAAACTCGTTGAAATACAGTAAAAACGAACCCATTATCAGTAAAGAGGTGGTCCAAAAAGAAGTGGGTTGTGGTGTAGAAAAAACACTCTAATTTACTTGTAATTATAAAACTAAACTAAACTGTGCATAATAGCGCAACAAATTTATTTACGTATGTGGACATAAATAATAAATATTTAGTTAGGATTTGTAGTTTTATATTTTAATGGAAACCCAAATCAACTGTAAGTACAAGTGTTAAATGGGCGAAGTGGGATTTAGGTTCGTACTGGACATTTAGCGTGTTTTACCCTAATTTTACCTCTTTAAAACCTCTACTGAAACGCTTAACAAAATATTTGACGGTCAGAATCAGAAAGGAACCTTTAAGGGTGTTACATATCCAGTTGTGTCAAAAATACCGCTCATAGTAATAGCCAGTATGTACAACAGGATAGGAAAAAACTGGATTAGGTAGAAAGTCATACTACAACTCAAACAGAATAAGAATTATTTCGTCTAAATATTTTTACAACAATTGCCTTTTACGTAATATATTTTCTGTTTAGATTTGTCTGATAATCATACCGTTTGACACACGTTCACAGATAGTTTAGTTTCGAGATGTTTTTTGCTAAACCTATTTTAAAGCAATTGCACTCATTAAAATTTTTATCAAGAAACGTATTGCATCAAAAAATAAATCACCTCCACCTAATTCAACGTCACTCTGTCCATCATGTGGCTATTCATAAACCCCTACCCTTGACACAACCTTCGCTCTACCCTTGCTGAACTGAAATAGTCACACAACCAGCAAAAGACGAAAATACCCCCGTAGCAGCAAACCTGCATACTCAGCGAATTTCCAATGCATATTAATTTATCTTAATACCACATAAAGCCACATACCAAGTTTCATCAATATAAATTCATAAATAAACGATTTATGACATTTTAATTATTCTCCATAAGAATAACATGGCGGCTGAGTATGCAGGTTTGCTGAAATAAGGAAGACTAAAAATGGGGTTTTATACAAATATCAATATAACTCAACTAGGTAAAGCCACATACCAAGTTCTATTAATTAATGTTCATAATTAAGGGAGATAACACGTTAATTATTCTCCATAAGAATAACATGGGGCTGAGTATGCAGGTTTGCTGCTACGGGAACTATCGGGTAAAAAATGGGTTTTTGTTCAAATATTAATAGACCACAGTGAAATGAAGCAATATACCAAGTTTCGTCAGGATAAGTTGATAAATAAGCGAGATATACAATTTTTCTTATCCTCCATAAGAATAAGTTGGAATAACACAGTTGGACAACGTACTGTGTTTAGCACTTTCAATATCTCAGTAACCAATTGACGTAGAGCAATGATTAAAACATCAAATTGTGCGTCTTTTTAAGCTGATTCCAATGGGAAAAAATAAAATTTTACTTTTTCAAAAGTTGGATGTAATAAACTCAAAAAAACCCATTTTTGGGGTACAAAACCCCCCCAAAATACCCTTTCGGATAGGTCGAGCCGTCTGGTTTTCGAACTTAAAGTCATAAATGCTGCTTTACACGTTTGTACCAAATTTCATCAAAAACGGACCTTTTTTACGAAAGTTATCACACCCACGGACACACACATATATATATATATACAGTTTCGAACGAATAGTGTTTTTGGGGTCTAGGGACCTCAAAACAAAAAGTTATCATGGTCCCGGGCCTAGGTCTTACCATGCCGACTACGGTAATAGCTTCTTTCCTATAGGGGAGATTCGCTAAAACTACGATTTATTCTCCAACAAAGGACAGTGTAAATCATTAAAGATCATGCACCACAAAAAGTTATAACAGTGAATATGTCAAGGTTATCAGTAACGTTAGTGTAGGCTGAACTGATAAGGCTGCGCGGCATTCCTTGAGCGTGGTACATGTAACATTCAGCGTAGGGCCGGGTCATTGCCGTACTCCCGTGCTCTCTGGGTCTAGCACATCATTAGCATTGCCGTCTACCTTGCAGCCCCGTCTTGGGCGGTTGCTGCAATTTCATTAGAGCTTGAGTGATATATTTTATGTGTTTACCAAACTGGTAATACCTCAGCGGTGGACAATCAAAACGACAAAAGGTTATGTTTAGGTAGGATTTTGTATTATTTGTCTCTTAATGTCATATTTGACTACCTACACATTTTAAGAATTTACAATATTTAATTACTCCCACCGTTAGTTATCACAATAAATTCATGAACGTTTTGCCCTTTTTAACAGTCTTGCGACAAATTTAAACAACTAGGATACGACGAGTGTTGTTGGCTGAGTATTAACAACACAGCCAATTAAACAGAGTAATTACACAGGTAATTAAAATCAGATTTGGACACAGATATAAAAGTACACGCAAAAAATACACGAACATACACCATCCCACTTTAGCGATATCGTATTTAATTTTAAAACACTTTTCAGTAGGTCAATATGTATCACGGGAGACCATTAGAAGTTTAATTTTAACTTTTTGTTGCGTGACAACACAATTTAATAGTACTATATAAATGTAAAATTAAATTTGTGTTTATAATTTGTAATGTTATTTTCACGTTTCATGATAACTGATAATGAATAACTAATACTGTAGTTCGACATTTGTCCGACCTACACATTTTTACAAAAGCCAGATTTTTAAATTTCATATTTCAGGCAAAATCTGTTAATGATGTATAAAAAACTGATTTTAATTCAAGAGAAATATCAGATATCTTGGTACGTTACCACATGGTTGTTAGAAAACCAAGGTATTCAGAATTAAATATAGGCTGCTTTCAAATGGGGATTCCCATTTCGGTCATAAATAAATTGCCAATTCAGTCAAATGAAGAAAATAACGCCAATCCACCAGCCGCAGTAGTTGAGTCTAATTCCAGGAAAGTTAATTCACTAGTTCCAAAATGTTGACATTTTCCCACGACGCGACGGGTAAAACCACGAATCTCGTCCGCAATATAACGTTTTTGGAACAACAGTTAAACCGTTTATTTGGTACAGTATAACACTTTAAATCGTCGTGTTCGGTTTTAAAATGTAAATTTATAAAAATAATAATCAAGAAACGTTGTCTTATTAGTGTAATGTCAAGTTCGCTATCAATAACCTTAACATGCACTGTGATTCGCTCTACATCAGTTTATGACAAGTTATAGTTTGATATTATATCCAGCGCAACGCACTGAGGTTTCCAATATATTCCGGTTAAGTTATTTTTTCGTGGTATCTTAATCTTGAAGCCCGAAGTAAGACGAATTAAACAACAAACAAACACCAACAATATTCCAAGCTATTAGTTATATTTTATTTTCCTTGAGAATCAATCGTAAAAAGCCTTTTGTAGTCTTTCCCAAAAAATATTCTACCCAGAACGAACACGTTGTAATCGTGCTTTATATAATTTTTAAGTTACAAGTAAGAAAATGTAACAAAATAATGAAATGCGATTCCTCAAAATACAAACAAAGGTTTATTATTTGATACTGAATTTTAAGATTATGGAGGATATGATTTACCGATAGTTTAACACAACCATTTGCAACGTTGACATGACTGTAAACCTAAATTAGAACTGACTGATAAAAAATATATCTTAAAACCACATATAACTTTGAGTTATATTTAATTGTTTGCCTAAATGATTATGTTATACTGTATTTTTTTAGACGTTAGAGAAATATTGTAATGGATTACAACTAATACATAATATTAACATTCCAAGACTGTTTATCAACATTCCAAAGAAAGATTCATACTATTAGGTATTCTATTCATTCTTGTGCACATTTAAAGATTCGTGATTCAATTATTGAACAAACATTGGTTCTGGTAACATAGGTTCTGGTTCCTGATGTTCCTGTTATTGTTATATGTTAGGAAAAGTAAAATTTAGAAGGCGAGTGCAGGGCCAGCGAGAATAGCCAGTCCTGGGCGAGAGTACCTACTAATAATAGGTACAGTTCGGGCCACAGTGCTTGGTGCCTGGGAAAGGCGAGAAACAACTCAAATTTATCGTAAATAAAAGCAGACAATAACGAAAATAACCAAAACCAATGTTTTAAAATTAAATAAAGTAATTTCGCTTTCTGTTTACAAAAGTATACTGTGACACTAACGGTACAAAGCCAAATAGAGGCGAAAAGTCATTCCAGAGCACACGCTAACCAGGCGTCAAGCATTGTGACACGAACTGTAATAATAGGTACTCTCGCCTTCTAAATTCTACTTTCCCTGGAAAGATTATTAGTTTCGGTGTTCAAATAAAAAAATAACAGAAACATGTAATTCAAATCAATATCCGTGGCGTTTTCTAAACAATGGGTATTTTTAGTGGCCACGGAATCACGGGAAAACTGCAACAAATTATCTGTCAGACCTCGCTCGTGCTCGTGGCCTGTGTTTGGTAAAGGAAGTGAATATGGGAGACACGAGCCGCTCGTGATCGTCGGTTACAACCGTGTAATTTCATATTCAAAAATCTCTTTCACGACCCGAGTTTCGATCGTACATCAACTAAGTAGAGGCAGTTTACACGGAATTGGCATTCAAACTGTTCCTGTGTAATATGAAAGTTATTTTTGGATCAGTGAAATGGTGAGATTCAATATTAACGCTTTTTATGAAATAAACGACAGTCCAAATTGCAGGGATATATCCCGAACAATTAGGACACTTTTTTCATTACGAGTTATCAAAATAACAATTTCTGTTGCGTTTTTTATATTTGTTGTATAATAGTATTGTAAACAGTGATGATAGTAACAAATAAAAATAAAATAGCAGTAAATAACAAAATAGTTTTTAGTTTAGGACTTTTCCTCTTGAGTTCTTATTTGGAAAACAAAACTTCAGGTTACCAAGGCTAAAGGGATACTGGTATAAGTACTACATAGCTTCTTAAAAAAGGAAAAAATCATATAGGCCTACTTTTATTTTTGTATAATCCATAGATTACGATCGGCGGATGTTATATCATCTCAAAGCAGTGCAACCCTTTAGAACCAGTGGGCGATGATCCCTCAAGGGATGAAACACTGTAAAAGCACTTCTAGACTGCTGCCACATCGTCGCTTGCGGCTTTGTAGTGGAATCATAGTTACTTACACCCTGTACTGTTAAGCAGTCACAAACCTGTGGACCTGTTCAAAGCCAAAAGAAAGAATAATGCCACTATAGAAGGGTTTCTTATCTCTGCTAGGGCTGACCTCCTGGGTGTCGACGGTGTTGGGCGCCGCCTGCGCGTCCGTGGACCGGCGTCGGTTGCTCTCCAGCGTCGACAGCGACTGTCGGAACCCGAGTTCATCTCCAACACTGAACCCTGCAACACCCTGACCTGTTACACACTGGCTAGGAGCAAGAGGAAACCAGACTTAGGCCTAAGAAAACAGCTCCAAGAAAGCCATTGGCAAGATAAGTTAGGTTGGTATTTAAGGTGTGTTCTTGACCAGCATAGTTCGTGTTGTTATTACGACGGTGTAATAAAATACGTCTTACAACACTTAAACATATAGTGCCGGGGATACAGAGCCGAGCTTGGTGATATTTGATTCGTATCGTTGGTGAAACAGATTTCCACTCTATTGCAATCTTTATTCCATGGTTCTAGTAACTGTTTTCAACAAATTATTTGTTGACACTTTACCTAAGTAAGTAAGTACTTTGATAGTTCACTGCTTAATTTATTTTGATTATTTTGTTTCGAATTGAAACTCCATAAACGCAATGTTAAAATTTTCAATTTTCAAACGAGATTTTTAACAAAATATGGATTTTTTCGTGATTTTACCTGATTTTTTAGATCCAAAAGGCCCTGATTCCAAAGTTTGAACAAAATTGTTCCGCTGGATAAATTTTTCAACCAACGCATTGCTCGAGTTAGTCATGGGTTTACACTTACACTGTATTCAAATACCAGACGGTAAATTATACAAAAGATGGTACAAGACTATCGATTTCGACCAGCCACACCGGTCATCATGCTCTCATTGTTTGCCGTTTGGTATGAATACAATGTAGATGTAAATCTATTTTTAAGGTTGTTAGACGTATTTTATTGCATCTCGTGAGTAGATCTCGGTTAAGTAACACAGCCTGATATGGACCACACTTCACAAATAAAATAATTCATAATTTATAGTTTTATATGATATAGTAATATTATCAGTAACCTTTTTTCAAAACTTCAAAATAGTAGCCTACACTAGAATTTTATAAAACTGTCATAAAGAGGGCGTTAGGTTGCATGACCTCAGATTTTGATTCCCTCAAGTGTCAGTATTAAATTGTTATTTATTTGTAACAATATCTTAATAATTGTTATTTGAAGTCATTCAACCTAAGTCCCTTAGTAATTTATGGGATAAAACATATTGAGAACCATCAACAAATCAATAACTTTTCATAATGTATGATTCTGTATTTGTCAAAAATAAATATTAATTGAGAAAATTAATAAAACCATTAAAATATACAGTGTATAAAAAGGTCCCCCCCTTTAATTTTTTTGATTATTAAAACAAACAAATCACCTTCGGGGAACGATACTAACATAACCCAAAGTATTTTTTGACGTTATCGGAAATTTTGAGTGTCCCCCAAAAATGGTGGATGTTGGGGGCAACTCAAAATTTCCGATAACGCCAAAAGATACTTTGGGTTGAGTTAGTATCGTTCCCCGAAGGTGATTTGTTTGTTTTAACAAACAAACAAATTAAAGAGGGGGACGGACTGTTTTTACACACTCTATAATTCGTTGTGTTAACGTAACACACTTTATAATTTATACCATATGTCACACAACCCAGAATTTAATAATGGCCATCTTATGGTTATCTTATATGGTTAGCCATTGCATATTTTCCAATTTTGATTTTAAATGGATCATTATTATTATTACTTGTATATATTTAAAATAAAACAATTGTCTACAAATACCTAAATCTGTAATTTAAAATTGTAATTGTGCATGACAGAACTGTAATAGTGAGTCTAATATAGGTTATCTGTGATTTAATTCACTATTTCTTATAGTAGTAAGGATTCTTCTAACACAAACGTCAACCTATAACCCATAAAAGGCATCAAGTGCTGGATTTGAATCACTAACAATTAGTTTGTATTGCACGTTTATTAAATATTTACTGTAAGATGATAAAACATAACTTAAACTGAACCTCAGTTTAGTGTCTACCTAAACTGGTACATCGGGATTTTAATTGTGCTAACATAGATTAACAAATTTAAATAATTAGACTTGACGTCAATAAAAGCAATCATTACTAACCGGTACTATAAGGATTCTGTAAATCATAGAGCCGGTTGCAACATAAATACTGTAAACTAAGTTAATTACATTTAAACACCTTAAGTATTATGTTAAAAGCGATATCAAAAACCTTAATGTACTTTGATAGTTTTTTTAATTTTTTAATCTATAATATTTGTCGTTTGAATTACAAAAAAATACAAATGCATTTGAATTACTATATTTGAAACTATAGAATGTGTGATAAGCGTTTTCATGAAAACCCAAAAACGGGTGGGCTTTAAAGACTTTACCCCATCAAATACATAAACGAAGTAAATCAACACAACAACATTATCTGCAGTTATAATCGACCGGTAAGCCTAAACATTGTGTAGGGAATCAGTTCAGAATCAACACACACTAACAGCGGATACACTTAAGTAAGCAATTCACCTGCACCATTTATGGACTGTTTACTTATTGAATACACAAACCAGTTTCATGCTCATGCTTATCTCAATGATTCCCATTATCAAGAGGTTATAATTACCAAGGAACTACAGTAATTAAGTAATAACCGTGAGAACATGCGACTACATTGTAAAACGAGGCGGCAAATCTTGCTGTTAATAATGATTGAATCTTGCTTGAAGCAAAACTAGGCTTAGAATGAGTGATGGTAAATAATGTGGAGGAATGAGTGATACATATAGAACATGCAATCATGTAGAATGCAGCAATACAATTCATCTTTAAGTTTCACATCCAATCGGTTTGTTCAGGTGTCAATTAATATAGGCTTGTTAGTGAATTTCCTTTGGAAAGTGAACTATTAGCATGACCCGCACGGTGAAACTTAAGCCCGGGACCACCATATAAGTTCCTAACTAGCGTGACCCCCTGAACACGTTTTGGGGGGTTGTTCAAAATATATATATATATATATATATATATATATATATATAGACATATATATATATATATATATATATATATATATATATATATATATATATGTGTTTGCACTCTAGCGGTCGCATTTTTCGTCCGATTTACTTCAAATTTGGTAGGGACGTTCCTTTCTGTAATCAGCTGGACAAGTTCGTTGGGCAAAACAATCGGAAAACTCTAAACCCCTTTTTTTGGGGATTAATCTTTCAAATTTCGAGTTTTTGGTCCCAAAAAGGGTCATAAAAGCCCCAGATGTAAAATCAATGCATGTAAAAAGATGGGAATTAGTGAGGCGAAAGTTTTAAGCCCTCTCTCGTCATTCTAGCATAAATATTTACCGAGTTATTAAAGAAAATGTGTATCGACTAAACGCAGTACGTTGTCTTATGGGGGTTTTACACTAGAAAAGCCTGTTATTCCTTTGTTAGAGTACTTTTATCATCCCCAGCAACCTCACGCCTACTTTCAAGCCTGTCTGGACCTTCTCCTAACCTTATAATGCGAAAAATTGTATTCCCAGCTTTGCAAGTAAATAACCAGGGGTATCAGAACAGCCAAAAAATCAATGTTTTCAGATTTCATTAAAAATTGGACAAATGTATGTTTTTACACTTATTTTGAGTTTTACAAGTTTTTATGTGGAAATTCACTTCTACTCACGTCAGCGTGCTGCGTGCGAACTCGTTTACTTAGTATAACATTCGAGCTATTTGCCTCCCAGATAGATTGTATGACTTAAAAAATAAGGTTAAACACCTTGTCGTCATCAATCCACTAGTTTATAAGATTACTAGTTTCGGGACTAGTTTTGTCCCATTATAAAATCTTGTTGTATCACAGAATAAAGCGGTATTGCTTTTTGTCACATAAGCTTAAATAAGGCAGTTTCTTTACAAAGTAATAGTAAGGAAACCGTCATATTTGTTTGGCAAGTATAGTATAAATTCAGTAGAATAACTGTTTTAATTACTGAAAACCAAATGAGCGAAATGGTTCTGTATCTATTTACTAAAGGAGTAGAGTAAGTAGATTGTTGACACCAGGATACTGACGAAACAATTAGGTCTTGAATGATTGTTGATACCTTTGTGCCTTTTTTGTGGTTGCTTGTACCTTTTGAGGCTTTCAAGAACGTCTACCTCCAAGGCTTTCAAGGTTCAAAAATGTAATTGAAAATTTAACAGCCGCTTTTAATACCAACAAAACACAGTATAGACGTAAGTAATACGTTTATACTTACTTAAACGTAAACACAATTCCTCACAACGTAAATAGTATTGTAGCATTATTTAGGTCTGGAAGTTAGCTGTTCCAAGCTAATTTTTAGAATGGGATCACAATTTAAACCGTAAATGAGCTGGATATTCCTAAAAAAGAAAACAATATTAGGTCGAATTCGAGCAACTGAAATCGCTTGTAAAAATAAT
Source organism: Allygus modestus (assembly GCA_963675035.1). Classification (NCBI taxonomy): domain Eukaryota; kingdom Metazoa; phylum Arthropoda; class Insecta; order Hemiptera; family Cicadellidae; genus Allygus; species Allygus modestus. Next base: position 16,535,923 of record OY776116.1, read on the forward strand.
GAAAATAAGCACAGTTAGAATAAGTAGAGTGCTTTTCAGTTATCAATTGAATTGCCTGTAAAATCACTCGCGAATACTGCAGCTATTTATGATCATTATACTTTATAAAATACTCACAAATAACAAACCCCTAAATAATTAATAACAAATAAATGTTCATTATACTTATAGGTACCATATAGGTAGCATTTTACATTAGGTACATTATAGGTAACTAAATAACATAACATGTATTTTACTAAATTAATAACTTAATAATTTAACTCACAATAATAAAAATAATATAATAAAAATACTTCAAGATAATAAATCATGTAATGAACCTACAGTAAGAAACTGCACAAATGCGATCTTAACCAGTATTTTAAACCAAATTTCCTGTGTTGTAATTGTTAAGTGAGTCTTACTAAAGAAAGTAATAAACAAATTATGTTGATATCTTTTATGTTTCTTGAGATACAGGGATTTAAAGGTAAAAAATTGAATTTTCGGATAGTCGCAATTAAAAATTGGCTTTTCCTCGAGCGCCCATGTAGGCTTTTTCATTAAAGTTAATTAAAAATAGTTATATTGATCCGATTTCAATAAATGAGGTGTCAAATTAACCAAGAAGAACTAGTAAATCCAAAATGCACAACAACAAAAAATCTATAAATTTAACCCATTTGGCCATCCGAATTTGGCCCTTAACTAAAATATGTGTGTAGAAATAAAACTTAGTATAATAACACCATTCTGCAATGTTAATAATGCCCCTTGGAGCAATAGAACATGGGTTCATGCCTCATAAACGCGGTCTTTAAACGTCGGTAAAAGGCATTCTTTAATAGTTTAGCCGTAATGTAAACGGTTATGGGCCCCGGTGACTAAGGCCGACTTCTGACCTACCAAACTGGATACGGACCTTGCGTTTAATGACAACCTGCGATTAGGAAGCCTGTGATGTCATTATACTTAGATTGTTATCTGTTCTTGGTTGCGTAAATCGTGTATACAACTTGAGGGAATCATAACAGAGTTATAGGTTTTGTTTCCTCCACGTCTCACGTCAGACCTAACTGTAAAACCGTAGCTACGTTAGCTGTCTTAGCTACGTAGCTAAAGTTATTTAACAATCTTAGCTAACGTTAGATACCTTAGCTTCGTTAGCTACTCAACAAACAGTAACACAGGTAGCTAACGTTATTTAACCATCTTAGGTAACGTTAGCTACCTTAGCTTTGTTAGCTACGTTAGCTAGTAACGCAGATGATAATGGAAATAAAATGTCATAACAATTGTTTATCGAACCCTAAAAAATACTGTCTGGGTTGCGAAGTGTGCGCATATTGTTAAGATTGGTCTTGAGCTGAGAATAGGTACCTTAGGGAATGATTTATGATGCTTTCAATGGAAATAATCAGGTAACCTATATGGAAGACGAGACTGAAAATTCACAAAGATGTTGATACCGTTCCTAATACTTTTGAAATATAGGTTTAGTAAATATTTTTTGCCCCAAAACCCCCTACTTGTAAGGGGCAGGCGTGGATAAAAGGGGGGGTCATGGGGGTCATGACCCCCCCCCCCAAAAGCCTCAGACCTTCACATATTTTACCCAATTTTCACCGTAAAGGTAATTTCATCAGTTGGTCGTTTTTGGAACACTTATGACCGTTTTTAGTAGGCCTACTTCATGAGTGAAAAAGACTTAACACTCATGATCACTGAATGACCATTGCGACGCTAGCTCTCGCATTGTTGCAAGTCAGGTGTTAACCTAAAATCTCCAAATAACAAATTAAATATACCAATAACCAAGGAGGTCTATTATTTGTTGATTAGTTCATAGTTTATTCCATTTTATATTGCAAGAATAGATACGTAAAGCAAACAAACAAAATTAATTTGCTTCAATTTTGATTACTTTTATTACACTAATTTGAATGACCAGACTCGTTTAGAAGAATCCATTACTGCATTACTGCAATTCAAAGAACGAGATTATTTCATTTATTTCTCACAGATGTACTACCTAACCAAATCACCGAATGACTTTTTTGACACGAATAGGCAGTGTTGTCTCCAATATAACCAATAGACCTCATTGATAATAAACATACAACGTCATCATACTTTTAGGTTATTCCTATGTAATCTCTTATAGGTCTGTGGTTAGTTGTTTTGCCGTAGGAACAGAGATTGCAGTGGGGAAATTGGCGCCACCATTTAGGCTTCAATTTTTTTAGATTAATATTTTTATGATATCACTAGCTGTATTAAGCTCAATACTCGATACTATGATTTTTACTCAAGACCTCATGACCCCCCCTAAAATGATAGTCTGTATCCGCCCCTGGTAAGGGAGGCATTAGACCAATAACGTGAAATGATACTTCACCTAAAGATTATACCGTTACCCAAAGGATATTTATATAGTTCAATAACAAATCAAATTATTTGGGGGTTCGGACTTTTTTCATCCAGCACTTGACAATGAAAGAAAGTTATTGATAGAAACAGAAATGACTAAAATGTTCGTATTTTTCCAAAACCTTTAAAAAATGTCTCCTACGCAGATGACAAAAAAACAGTAAAACACCGAAAATCTCATACAAACATTGGAAATACCGAATAAAAACTTGACAGAGTGAAACAGTGAATGGGCTAATGGAGATAGAGATGGAAGTGCGATAATTTACCCTGACGAGAAAGTTTATTAAGCGCACGTGCTCGCGACGCCACGTCCAGACGTGACGGCGTTGTAGAGCACAGGCGGCACGTGCGACGTGCTGATGTTAGGGCCACGGGACGTGATATAGAACAGTCTCCTAGGTCGGGGTGCTAGGACAACAAGTTAGTTGTAGGAGAAATCTTCAGTCACAAAATATATATAACATTTGTACTGGCTGTGTAGTACTATCCTCGGTATACTGGTAATTCTGCAATAGCAAAACAGAGACCTGAGTGGGTGGTGAAACTGATGGCTCAACATTAAAACAGACTTAACTTCGATAAATGTAACTACTATAAGATGACTTGATGGCCAGCTGCTAAAAAAATGGTTGAGGGAAAGGTTTATACACTATTTATTGCCAGTTTATTATCAAGCCAGCCAATAAACTAGCATTGCAACGCAACGACTTTTGACGATCAGCTGTGATAAAATCTTGCAGTAAAAAACAAATCAAATCGCTTTGCCCAATGGAATGAGCAAGGAAGGATTGTGGGGGGGGGGTAGCTTTCCCCTCACCCTTTGTTTACTAGCTGGCCATCTAGTCGCCTCCGAACAGTGTACCTGAAGATCCTAGTCACATCAGTAAAAAATCATCATCATCGAAAATTATAATAGCGGATGACCAGCGAGGTAGAAACCAGGTTTCATGGTTTCTACCTAGCTGTAGCGGGAAAATAAATTGACAGTTCGGCTGTAGCCAATAGCATGGTTGTACGCTATCACTGATGCCATTTTTTCGTAGAAGAATATCACTGGAATGTTATTCCGATCAGCTGGTGTCGAGTTCTGGCTATGCAACACGTATACTATTGGCTGATCTTGGTTGATAGCCCAGCAAACCACGCCCCCAACTGGCAATTTATTTGTCTGCTGTTACAGCTTGTGCTGCATTCTGTTTTACAGACTGTTGAACTTTTTAAGGCATACATATGTTTACATATGTTTAAAGTATGTTTGAATTTTCACCTGAACAAATAAAATCGTCTGTCATAGATACACATTATTTTTAAGGCGAATAAGGCCCTGATGGACTTTTGACATTTTCTGAATTTTGAGATAATGTAGAATCCTAACGAACATGTTGATATGGAATGTTAGGATGTCTGGGTTTTGTCATGAGGTTTCCCCATTTGATTCCATTCATCCCAAAATTATCGTTTTGAACATATAACTACTGTAGTATAATGTTATACTGCAGTATTCTACCAGGACACGCGAGTGAAGATGCGATAAGAGATCAGAGTGGGTATTAAATATGAACTCAATGTAGGCTTCATTTTATGAGAAGCAAAAAAAAGTTATAACAGCTTGATAATTTACTACCTCAATCTCAACTGCCAAGGTTTTGCCTGAATAATCATAACAGATGTTCAAAAACAGGTAATGAGCTGTCAAAGTAACACTCTAGAGTAATTAAGTATTTAATTGTAACTTTCCTCCAAGCAGAGCTCGGCCTCCGGGTAATAAAATATAAAACCACTGTTTTGCTTAATTTAGGAAGATATTTGAATTTTATCCTTAATTTTAGTGTTCCACTACACCTGTTAGAAATGATTACGACAATCAAACAAGGGATTCTCTAAAAAAGTATACGCCCATTAATGAAACGCATTAATTAAAATTTATTTACTCCAATTAACATGCACAAGCGGGCAGACATCAAGATTGGTAATTCCCGGGTAAACCTTGACGCCTAGCACTAAGTAGGTCAGCTTGCGAAATCTCGTAGTCCAGTCGTCTTGGAAACACCGAACTGATGAGATCATTGGGCCTAAGCCCTTAGTGGACGACACTACTTGCAACAGACATGTCGCAACTTATGTCTGCCTCCCTACTAGTAAATGTCTGGATAGCGACATTTCTCGCCAGATTACGCTAGTTTGGGCCGGAAAAAACAAAGCAGGAAACATTAAGATGATGGGGAGGCAAGAAGAAGAAACATCTTTCCCAACTTCTTATTAACCCAGAACATTTTTACAGCGGTTTATCCTTATTGCTCATCCCAGTCTAATAGCACAGCACTTCTGATTTGATGTTTGAGTGGTGCAGGATATATGTTTTCCTAGTGTGATATAAGTTACAATAATCTAGACTTAACGGGTAAAGTTAATTTAAAGTAGCGTCAGTTAAATATAAAACGGTTACAAGCTATTCAGATTGAGTCGAAAGTTGCTGTTAAAGTTTCCCCACAAAATGTTAGTACTGACTAATGATAAGTATGTTTTTTCTTACCAACATTTATTAATTACGATCAAACATTAAAGTACTATTGTATGTAAAATACTAAAGAAGACATGCGATTAATCAATAAAGTTTGTTAAGTATGTAGTAAATAAGAAGGCGTAGGCCTATCAATTACATTGGCAAAAAGACGAACAATTTTAGTTTATTTGGAAGCTACTGATGTTTTAGCATCCAATAGTTTTAGCAGCCAAGAAAACATAAAGCAAAATATAAAATAAATCTATATTGTTCAGGTAAATGTGTTTACAATTGTAAGGTTTGTTAGCAGGTCTAGCAATAAGAACATTACCAATTTCAATTCCTCAACGGGAGTTGAACACTCGTTTAAAAGAGGAAATAGCTGTTGATACCAAGTCAGCTTGTGGACAATCAAATCCCATCAAAATGTTCAATATTTTTCATTTCATTTTTTTAAAGGAATAAGTTGTTTCCTACATCAAAATTATTAACACAAGTTGTGCTAAATTTACCAATTTTTATACTATCCATAAAACGTTGAGCTCTCCCTTGGTAATGAGGGTCTGAAATGATTTAGGCGAGCAACAAATTACCTATACATGTGATAGAACAGGTCACCTCCAATAACAATACAATAACAAATGTAACTCACTCTATTAGTAGGTTATAACCTATGTTGTTCATCATAAACAACATTTCACAAATAGCCAAAAATCTCATAAAGCTTAAGTTTAAAATGAAAATTAATCAACTTTAAATTAAAAAAACCATGTCCCAGAAGATGATAAATTTCAGAGCATGAAGGACTTATCGTTCATTTACAATGTAACCTATACCTTCACCAACAAGTTAAGATATCTTTCAAAGAAGAACAGTCAAGTTATAAGTACTAAAATATTAAGCATGCCAATTAAGATATTACAAGGCCAATGCAATTTAGTACAAGCCAAAGTAAGATATTACAATGCAAGATCTAGAAGAGGCAACTCAAGCTGCCCAGGTCTGCTTAATTTCATAACAGCAATGTTCGGTCTCGCAATGTCGTGTCCATAGTTGTCATTTAATATCCATTTAGTACAGTCATATGACAGTCACTTCCGGAAACATGAAAATTGTAAATAAGCAGACTTGGGCAGCATGCGCAGCCTTTCTGCAGACCCAAAGAGTTATATTGGTAATACTGGAGACAACACTGCTTAAAAATTTCTTTGAAAAAGCGAGCCGGTGATTTTGTCAGGTTGGTACACTGATGAGGCAAATTTATTGTTCTTTGAACAGTCCTGATTGGTTGTTTTATTCTTATAAGCGAATCTACTCATGCGAATCACTGGAATAAAAGTAATTAAAAGTGAAGAAAATTAATTATTTCGTTTGATTTTATATATCCATTCTTGCCGTGACAGATGATAAACTATGAGCATATAAACAAATACAAGTTTATTAATTTTTAAATCATGACTAGCTATTTGTTTGATTCACTTTGTTGACTCGTTCGATTTCAGCGAGTAGTTCTTTGCCTCACCAAAACTTGGCGGAGAACGGCTCGCAATTTTGTTTATCAGTGTTGCCTCCAGTATTACCAATAAACCTCCTTGTGCACCGCAGACCGGCACCACCACCACAGAGCAAGTTAGTCAGTTAATCAACCAGACACAGAGTAATGTCTAATTACCTCATGTTTGAGGCGTAAACACGCTGAACCTTACCGAGTCCGACGTATCCTTTCACCCCGCCGAGATTTCTCACTCGGAAAAGCCCAGATTTTTTAAAAGCACAGTTTAACGTGAAACCAAAGTCTGATTCGAAAACACATGTGCTTTGACAAACTCGACACGTCAGCCCTGAAAAAGAAAATTTCTGTTAGCTAAAAGTTTTAAACAAGTTTACACGAGTTTAGTGAGTGCGAGAGTAAGGGCAAAGGGCTTTGTCAAGTTTGTCTTCGAAAAGTCAGTGATCTGTGTAGCTTACTGTGTACGTTCGTACGTCTACTGTTCCTTAAAAAGTATATATTTTTCGAGACATCTTTCTTTGTTTAGTTAATTGTCTGTGCCTTTAGTCAAGTTGGACTTTGGTCTTGAGTCGAGCTGGGGAGCCTTTCAAAAATGCACAATGCAAGGGCATTTTTTCGAAACATCAGAAATACCCTTTTTGAAAATTTGATAAACCCTGATGGTAATGGAATTATCAGTAAACTAAACTCTTAAATTACTGTTAATTGTTTTATTAAGAGAATATGTTATTTTTACTGTGTTATAATTATTATTACTAAACAAATTTACTCAAAGGAAACTTAAAAAGTCGCTCTAAAGGAAAATGAATGATGCCCCCAATCACATTAAAAAATACCCATTTATGGCCAAAATAAATCAACAAAAATGAAACTGACAACTACAATTTAGAAGTAGGAATATTAAAAACTGTAAGATACAATTACGTACGAAATATATACTTATTAAGATAAGTATATATTTGTCAGGATTTAAGATACAACATTAATTAATTTAGTTTATTGTCTATGAATTTAGTATTACGTAGGCCAAAAAACAACTTGAAAATACACTAGTTTCAAAATGATGATTATTTATATGTTAAACCATTATAATAGAGTTTATGGAATGCAATATTTTAGCTTTACTTTTACTTTTTTGTACTAATATAACATTTTTGTACCTTTAAGTAAAAAAATCAACATAAATTCAGTATTTCAGACAAGTTTATGTAAGAATTTATATGATCATTTTTATTCAGGTATTCATTATTACCTTACATTATCCCACATTGTTGTTGAGGGCTAACAATTATTTCCCCTATGAGTGTAATTTATTGAAAAATTCAAATCTAAACGAAGAACTTTCTTTCGTACAAAAGAAATACTTTTGATTGATTCTGTATTTACAGTTTTAAAGGAAGCTGCAGATTAGTAGTGCCCCAGTAACTGATTAACTGATTAGTTCAAAGATTTAAGTCAAGATAAAGAGACAGTGAAGAAAGTAAGAACACATAAGTAAGAAAATAAAAGTCAGTAACATGGGAAAGACAGACAGAGAAGAGTCAACAGTCAACCTGGAAAGCAATGATTAAATTACAAGTCTGTGTATAAAAGCTAAAAGTTAACCGAAATACAGGGTGTTTATAAAAAAAACTTTACAACTTCAAACAAACATAAAACCTTAATTTTTTCACGTAAAGAAGTAGGAATATCCAAAAAACAAAATTACAACAAAAAAAATACAAAAAAGTACAAAATTTTAACAATTAAAATTACAACCAAAATATAAGAAATTTTCTCAAGTTTTGTGACATATTAAGTAGTTTACCTAATTTCAATATGTTTCCCATTATTTGCACGCAAAATAATCAAGTCTACATTTCATTTCGGCCCAATCACAACGGTAACTATGACCATCGATTTCAGCAAATGCTCCCCTGATTCGTTCTCTCAGTTCTTCTTTGATGTTTACCTTATTGGCATACACATTATTGCAATTATTCTAATTGGGGTTCCCCAAAAAAAATTATTTCTTGATCGAAGTCTCCATTGAACAGCCACATCAGAATTTCTTTCAATTCAATCAGAATTTTTTTTTTTTTAACACACTGTACTTTAGCATGGTCGTCCATTGTGATTTTAATGAGACTTTTCAATTATTTGATTTTGTTTACCAGGCAACAGTATAAACGAATCAGCTGATTAAACTGCCTGCTGATTACAACTTGTTGAGCCACTCTTTCATGTGGTGGCATTAGGAAACTTGTATGTCCCATGGAACGTGAATGGGAGAACATTAAAGTTGTAAAGTTTTTTTATAAACACCCTGTAGAATCATCAGTAATACTGATCATCAGTATTAAATGTTACCTCGTCTGTTGGCGCTTCTAAAAGTGTGTCCGTACTTGTATTACACGCATCGAGTTTTCTTTGAAATGCGCAATTTTAACAAAATAAGAAAGCAATACATTTGTAATTTATTTTCAGTTAACCTTTATGCAATACCGTGTATAGTCAACCCAATGTCAACTATACAAACCTAAAATTGACATAAGTTTTAACAAAAATAATTGGATAAGTATAATTTGAATACAATAGGTTATTGACTAAGATGGGTGATAATTCTTGTCTCTCACTATCTTCTGTGAATGAATTGATTTTAGGTAAATTACACACAGGATTAGCATTAAAAATCAGTATAGAACTATACATATACCACTAAATATGTTATATAATATATACACAAAATATATAAAATTTAAACACTTTGATATATTTTATAACTTTTTAGAATATAACAGTTCATTGCCTAATTCTGCATAGTATTAAAAAATAAACACATTTTTAAAATCTGCTCTTATGTCCACCATATGCAGTATGTCTACTACATTATATGCACTTTACTAATGACTATAAAGCGTAGTAATATTAATCGTTTAATCACCCACGATGACGACAGTGATAATGTTCAAAAAATTAAATACGAGTACTTAAAAACTCCAAAATAGTTCAAAAGTTGTTTTAGATTAATAAATACAAGGGTCGTAAAGTCACAAACTAAAGGAGAGGGGAGGGCACCCTAAGTTAATATCATTAACCTTTCATTACCTTTACCTTTCATTACCTTTCATTAATATCATTAATCATTCTGCACCCTAAGTTAAGGGGCAGAAATTTTTAATCAGCGATGCGTAACTTAATTTTAGCGTCTTAAAACTTAGATAATTTTAGATCTCACTATGTTTGTTCTATTTTCGAAATTGAATTGTGCTAAAAATAATATATTTTAAAACATTCAATAATTTATTGTTTAACGTTTTAATTCGTGTAGTAAATATAATTTTGTTGCAAATAAAATTTTAATTAGTCCTAAATTAGTTGTTAATTAGTCCTAAATATGTTGTTCATAGGTTGTTTATGGATTCTTCTTTATTTCTTGTGTTTGGGACACAAAAAACAAACAATTTTATGAATAAACCTTGGTTATACCTTACAAAACGGAGTACCTATATCTTCATAATGCCTAAAACGTGACAAGTGTGATTCAACGTTACTCCCCGATGCATGGAGATGGGGGAGGGTTTGAACTAACGAAACATTTCTTTACAAAATATGGTTTTTCGTGTTTATTAATAATCTGAATTTAAAGACAAGATAACACCATCTTAAGAGACAAAATTTTTCAAATTTTAATTTTAAACCCCATATTAACTGCTTATGCTTGTTTATATTATAAAGGTGCACGATTTGAAAATATTGGCTTCACACAATAAATCAGCTCTAATTCGTAATGTAATCGGCAATCAGCTTAAATGACACTACAAGATAAGTACTTTGATCCGCGGGTCGGTTCAAATGTAGTTGAGCCAAATTGACGGCGAGCCAAACTGCTTATTGTTTAGCTAAATAATTTACGTACAATGTGCCACAAATAGATCCCTAAAGCCTTTAGTGCTCTCAACTCTCAACTCATTATCAGCTGCTCTAACCACACTTGCCATCCTACTTCCTACTAATATTAAAAATGTCAAAATTTGGATGGATGTATGTATGTTTAGGCTTCCATCACGCAAAAACTATACTGTACTATTAAGCTGCAGTTGTGCATGGACATATCACATATCACATTAATATATAGACCTGGTAATGTACATATCCAACCTTAGGGCTCCACCCCACGGGCTTTGAAAGTTCCAATGCAAATCTTATGGGAGGATATCATTTATAAAGTTATCAGCCGTAGTAAAAATATGTGTCCAGTTACTGCAAAGGAAATTATATGGTATAACGTAAACAAAGATTGTATGGTGGTCGTTAGATTAATATTTTTAATGTGTTTTAATTTTTCCCAGCAAAGCAGCGGATAACATCTATAGAGAAAACAGAGGGGTCGCTGTCAGATCTGATTATTACATATTTACAGGTTTTCGGTAATTAGATCGTTTTACTTCAAAATAAATTGTACGATTACGTGCCGAGGATATTGGTCTTCGGAAAGAAGCAGATCTGGCAGGGGATATCAATACTGTATGATGTTTCTCTTGTCACCGGTCCTGAAAATCCAATTTCCGGAAGCAGCGGAGATGGACTGGGTGATAATTAACCGTCTGATCGGACCAAGTATCCGCTTCCGGCTGGAGCCCCAGTGACCCCGATGCCCGGCCTTGGGCCCGCCCGGCCAGCTTTTACCGCTCAAACATTACAGCTTTCTCTGTGGCGGCTTCCTCCGTCGCATTCCTCTATGTCCGGTCGTGGGATCCGCGCCCGCGGGTGGTGGTGGGTGCCAGTGGGGTGGGAACAGGTACCGGCAGCTAGAGTTGTTCAATTATATCCGAGGAGAGACCGGGTGACATTTTATTTAAGAGGCGGCTCCTGTCTCGCATCATTTCGTGTTTCTACCTGCTTCTCCTTAAGGGAAATGTTAAGAGGGTTCCCTACCCCCCGCCGAAATCTGCCCAAAAACCGCTTCGCGCCACGTCACGTAGCATCCCCGGTTCTCAACTTAAAATTATGTTCAATATACCATTATGAAGAGTTGTATTACTAGGTTTGCTTCTCACTAAGTTTCTACGTTTACGCTGTCAGACGCTACGTGGTAACAAAGTTAAATCCTAGGTATATTTAAAAAAAATGTCTATTTTTGAAGAAGCAATATTAGTTTGTAGTTTTATCAACAATACCGTGTCACTTTTACTTTTGCAAAAAGTTACTTTCTTTAGGCACTAAATGCTGTCGCGTAAAACATTGCACGGCGAAAAGTGCTGTGATTTTGATGAACCCAGGAAACTGTACAGAAACTACTGCCTCTCGGAGGGATTGTGTTATTTTACACAATCTTCATTCATAATTTTTCAAAATATTTTTCATTAATAATTATTTTGACCATGTTAGTTTTTATATCATCAGTTATTATACACTAAACTTGTTCTATATCAAAATGCTATTTTCCTCTTTTAGCTTAAATATAAAATACGAGATATTACGCAAAACTAAAATTGTTGGTTAACTTGAAAATAAATAAATATGCTACATTTGTAAACAACGTGTAAAGGATCAGTGGTTTAATCTTCAACGATGCCAACCGTGAAGACAGCCTTGACTTACTATACGGCCGGCGGCGCGCGGCGAGGCGCAGCGCGGCATCAATCAATCAAAATTCTTTATTTACAATTTCATAAAGAAATGTAATGGTGTCAAAAAATACAAATAAATTGCAGTTATCTATTCTTGCTTTACAGTTTTTAGTTTAGTAACATGCTGAACTATTCGTCCAATGAATCGAGAGATCGCTCCACAAGCCCCTCTTGCAGTTTTTTCTTGATTTCTAGTGCTTCCAGATTCTTTAGTGTTGTAGGCAGTGCATTGTAGAGTTTGCGCCCCATGTAAGATGGGTTTCTGCTGTACTGTGTTGTATGGTGTACTGTAAGCATATAGTCTTTTGCTTGCCTTATGTTGTAGTGGCATGTCAAAATGATTATCCCGAAAAAGCGTGAGTGAAGGGTTGTACAATTTTGGCTGTGGGAAGGTCGTATCTTATTCGATATATACGTTTCCCTTGGCCAGAGAAAATATTTTAGTATCGGTTATTTGGACGGGGGCTATGAGAGTTTCTATAGTGGTGTGCTATTATATTAAACTCATATGTAACTGCACAAAAAACTATTTGTTCCAATTTGTTACATGTGTTTATATGGAAAACAAAATTTTCATCTTTTTTGGTGACCGTTAACACGATAACACCCATAAAAAAGGTCCGATTTTAATTAAATTTGGCAAAGGTATGTAAAGTAGCATTTATTTTAATGAGTTCGAAAACCAGACGGATCATATTACCTGAAGGGGGTTTTAGAGGGGTGATGTACTCCATATACTTATATACTGTATATATATATATATATATATATATATATATATATATATATATATATATATATATATATATATATGTCCGTGAACGCGATAACTTTTGGAAAAAACGTCCGATTTTTATGAAGTTTGGCACAAATGTGTAAATAGCCATTCAAAACTTTGAGATCGAAAACCAGAAAGATCAGACATTTGGGAAGAGGGTTTTATGGGGGTTTGAAATTTTCCAAAACTAGTTTTTTGCATTTTTAACTCTAAAATTCCCCCAATTTCGGCTTTGTCAATTTTATAGAGCAAAAAAACAAATAATATAGTATTTTGAATCATTATCCTAGGTTAAGTAGTGGCGGATCAAATCCAAAAAAAGTATTACAAAAATATCCCATGTTAATCTTAAGGCCAAGACTATTTTTAGCTTTTCCTCAGTTAATTTTACTGAAAACTGCACATTTGTTGTTACCAGTAACTATAGCCCTAAAAAATATTAATTTGTTTTTTAAATTGTGATTCTATGTCCAACCGTTGCAGAAGTATTGAAGGTGCTAAATACAGCACGTTGTCCAATGTTATCCTTATGGAGAATAAATCGAATTTGATATTATCGATTATTTATGAAACTTGGTATGTGGCTTCACCTAGTTGTGGTATATTGGTATTTGCACAACAACCTTTGTAGCTAGTTGATATTTGTAGCTTCACTTGGTTGGGTTATATTGACAAATGCATAAAAACATATTTCTTATCTTCCTTCTTGCAGCTAGTCTGCGTACTCAGCCCTAATGTCATTCTTATGGAGAACAAATACCACTTATGGCTATACACCACTTATTTATTTATACATTTGTATGTAACTTGTTAAGTGGATTTATGTGTTATTTAGAAACATATACATGCATTGGAAATTCGCTAAGTACGGTTATGCTGCGTCGGGGGTATTTACTATTAATGTTGTAAAATGGGATAGTATATGTCAGAGTTTTACATCTAACTTTTAACATGATTGTATTTATTATTACTGTAAATATTATGCAACAAAATGTGTGAATGCAAAGTGATCGTGGTTATTTATTTATATATACATAGTATTTATTATTAACTTTTTAAATGTGATATTGTGCTATCAAGTTATATGCCGGAGTTGTACATACATGTTTTCGTCAGTCTTTTTAAATGTGATTTGTGTAGGTTTTTTTCAATTTTCCAACTGTTTAGAGGTTTACCTTATATTTTAAACATGTTTACTATAAATCGTGTTAAATGTGGTATTCTAGTTTTGCAATTGTATGCTTACGTTATATTTTTACCATCAGATTTTGTATATATTATTTTTATAATTGTGATATACTATTTTGCAATGAAGTAGGCCTGCGCTAAATGTTTACGTTATTTAAACATACTTTGACATTATGTTTAGTTGCTATATTTTTAAAGCATTTATAATGTCTTTTTAATACTGTATTTTCAAATAAATAATATTATCAAGGATTGCATTATTTACAACTTATCTCCTATAAACCTTTTTAATAATAAAACAATACGTACCTATATTGGTCAATGATTATGAAACTATGAAAATATTTACATTAACAAGGTTTTCTGAGCTATTTTAATTTGCGATACATGTTTTAGTCAAACTAAATGCTCAGGAATTCAGAAGGCTTGATTAATTTTTAATATCATAAGAACACAACATAACTTTAACATAATTGTGTATAAGGATTAAATCCATAAAGAGTGAAATAACAGTGGACTCGTAGTGGTACTGGTCTTGGCTATTTGGGCTACGGCCATAGGCCCCGATTCGGGGCTGGCACAAGGGTGCGAGTTGTAAAACGTATTTTATTCTTGCTATTTGCCTCCTGGATTGATTGCATGACTTAAAAAATAAGGTTACATACTTTGTCGTCATCAATCCACTGCCTCCTTTTACACACTAGCGGTTATAAAAGAGAAAGAGGGTGTGAGGTGGTGCGAGTGAGACGCGAGTCGGCCGTTTTTTCAATGGGACTATTTTCGGTGGAGGCGGTGACACGTCTAGCGATTTTGTTGTCGTAGTTCCGTCTGAGCTCATTAGTCTCGCAGGAAAACGAAAACAGCCAGAGTTAGGGAACCCTCTTGACTGGTTCAAGAAAAAACATTTATTTCAAGATACAAATCATAATCCAGAATACTCAAAACAATAACAGCCCAAACATAAACAAACAACATATGGTACAAACACTTTTGAAACAGATGTCACATCCTTTCTTCTCTCAGAATTCTTCGTATCGTTTTGGTTTTTTTACTTGCCTTCCTGATCTTGTGACATAACGTTCACTAGTTTGTCGGGGTGATGAATTCATCATTAATTCATGTTGTCCATCTCCAGCCTTACTATCCATAATTGTATCTTCATTGTTATTACATTGTGGAACGTCTTCATTTACATTGTATTTCTTGGTTCCTTCTTCATTCAATACCTGAAATCTGTTGCTGACTGGGACCAAAAATATTCTATTTCTTCTAAAGATCCATCCATTCACATCTACAACGTATTCTCTTGAGTTGGACCCAAAACTCACAATCTTTCCATACCTTTTAAAGTTGGATACCCACACTTGTTCTCCTTTAGTTAAAATGCGGAGATCTCTAGTGCGATGCCTAGAATCATAATTATTTTTCTGCTTCTCCTTTCTTACTTTGTCCCACTCTTTTACCTTCTTTAAATCTGGCCATCTGGGTTCCAAAGATCCTTCTGAAACAGGAACCGTGCTTCTGATTTTTCTACCAAAAAGTAACTCAGCTGGACTGTAACCACAGTCTAGTGGAGTAGAACGGTATGCTAATAACCCATCGTATGGATAATGATTTTTTCGTAGGATATTTTTAGCGATCTGAACTGCACGTTCAGCTTGTCCATTACTTTGAGGATACATAGGACTAGAAGTCACCAGTTCAAAATTGAATTCTCTAGCATATTGCCTGATTTCCTTAGAATTAAAGGGACTGTTATCAGACCGTATGACTGATGGTAGTCCATGTCGAGCAAATATACTTTTCAATGTCTTGATCAATGAAGGAGCATCTGTCTTGAAATAAATGTTATGCTTTACAATATTATATTTTATTAATCTCGCTACACTTCCAAAACGCGTCTCTCCTCAACGGTTTATCAAAGGACGTTGATTTAATGGTTCATTAGAGCAAAAATATACCTAGAAATTTCAGTGAGCAGAATGGTGATACCACAAAGAGTTCACCCACAGAATGTTGATACCACTAAGAGTTCACCCACAGAATGTTGATACCACTAAGAGTTCACCCACAGAATGTTGATACCACTAAGAGTTCACCCACAGAATGTTGATACCACTAAGAGTTCACCCACAGAATGTTGATACCACTAAGAGTTCACCCACAGAATGTTGATACCACTAAGAGTTCACCCACAGAATGTTGATACCACTAAGAGTTCACCCACAGAATGTTGATACCACTAAGAGTTCACCCACAGAATGTTGATACCACTAAGAGTTCACCCACAGAATGTTGATACCACTAAGAGGTCACCCACAGAATGGTGATACCACTAAGAGTTCACCCACAGAATGTTGATACCACTAAGAGTTCACCCATGAATAAAATCGTAAAAGTTGATAATCATAGAATTTCATTGAACGATTATTATTTGTGACATCGAAATTTTGTTCACTGAAATCGCTAGGTCACTGCTGGGTCTTTGCTCTTTAAAATGAGCCGTAAATCAACGATATCGAATAATAAATTGAGTAAGGCTTTGAAAGTTAACATTGGCCTTATGGAGGATGCAGACTGAAACGCCAAATGTTGCGTGACTGGAGCCCACTCTAAAGGGAGATTGAGACGGGGTTTTGTTAATGCTGTCTGTTGGTAACCAAGAGCAAGACTTGCCATCGTGATAAGGGCGCATTCAAGAAACGTGGATGCAATTTCTTAATGTGTGTGTTACGTGTGAGTAGATTGTTTGCTCCAATGCTTTATCTAAAGATTAATCTAATATTCTCTAGAATGTCGCAGTTAAATATGGAATTATAGAACATTGGACATTTTCTAGATGACCTTTGTGACCTCTTAGATCTTAAACATTTCTAATTTTCGGGATATTAGGGTGTAAGCGGACAATAAACATTACTACTATCAATCCAAAAGCGGAGACAATCTACCTAGTATATCGAAAACTTGTGCCTCAGATTAAGAGTGGGCTCTATCTTTTCGCGTTTCTACCTGCTTCCCCCATTAGACCAATGTTTACTTTCAAAGTCCGTTCCTCCTCAGAGGATTATCCCTTTTGGCTATCGTTGAGTTTTGGCTCATTTTACAAATAAAAAAAATACTTAGCGATTTCAGTAAGCAAAATGTTGATTTCAGTAAGTAATAATCGTTCAATAAAATTCCAAAATTTCAAAATTTAAGATTTTTGTATGTGTGAACTATTTGCTATCGAAATTGTGCTCATGAAATCGCCAGGCATGTTTTTTTATTTAAAGTGAATTAACGATAGAGGATAAACCGTAGAGGAGGTACGGGCTTTGAAAGTTAACATCGGCCTTATGGGAGAAGCAGGTAGAAGCCGAGGACTGGAGATTGGAGGCTCCTCTTAAATACGGACGTTCAAAGTAAATGTTAACCACGTCCACACTGGTGTCAATCAACATTCTGTAATACAATATAACACCACAGTAGTTTTAAAGTAATTCAACCGTTCAATAAAAGAAAAAGAAAAATGGGTGCTGACTTCCTTGTCCGATTACAAAACTACAAGATTGGGTTTCTACTGTATAGAATTAGCCTGTTTGCATCTAAAAAAGATTGTATATCACCTGCTGAACACGGTAACATTTGCAATTTGTAGCGTTGGAGCTGCCAGTTGCCGGTGGCAGATCACCTTGCCCCGCATGTGTGTCGGGACTACGACGTCGACACAGCGACGCTGCGGTCGTGAGGCAATGTCCGCGCCATGTGCCGGTGCTGCCGCGCATTCGACTAGTTTTTATCACAGACTAATACAGATTGTTATCCGCTCTTTTCTCGTGTAGGTATGTCGGGATAGCTTGCTTATGGTTCGTACGAACGGTACAAGTCGCCTTTACATCAAGTGCTTGTGTTAGCGAATTTCCCCTATAGGGAAGAAGCTATTACCGCGTAGCCCCAGACCATGATAACTTTTTGTTTAGAGGTCCCCAGATGCCAAAAACACTATTCGTTCAAATTTATATATATGTTCTATATATATATATGTGTCCGTGAATGCGATAACTTGAGTAAAAAACGTCTGATTTCGATGAAATTTGGCTCAAATGTGTAAAATGACATTCATGACTATAAGTTCGAAAACCAGAAAAATCGGATCAAGGGAAGGGGGGTTTATGGGGTTTTAAATTTTCCAAAAATCAGTTTTTTGCACTTTTCACCCTAAAATTTTAAAAAAACTTAATTTGAGTTTTGACCATGTTATAGAGCTTAAAAGAACAAATAATATAGTATTTTGAATTATTAACCTAGGTTAAGTGGTTGCGGAGAAAATCCAAAAAACCTACTCATAAAATCTCCCATGTTAATGTTATGGGAAAACAGTTTTTGGCTTACCCTCAGTTTATTTTAATGTAATCTTCACATTTGCTTTTACCAATCTGTTCAGTTCCACAAAACAATCATTTTGGTGTTTAAATTTTGATTCTACGCCCAACCGTTGCAGAGATATTCAAAGTGCTAAACACAGTACGTTGTCCAATGTTATCCTTATGGAGAAAAAATAAAATTTGATATCTCGATTATTTATTAATGTTTGTTGATGACACTTGGTATCACGTAGTACTGGTAAATTGATATTTGCACAAAAAATTGAGTTTTTGGTGATTATTCCCTTAGCAGCAAACCTGCGTACTCAGCCCCCATGTTATTTTTATGGAGAATAAGTCAAATGTATTGACTCCCTTAATTATGAACATAAATTAATAAAACTTGGCATATAGCTTCACTTTATTGAGTTATATTGATAATTGCATAAAAACCCATTTTTTTCCTTGTTGCAGCCACCCTGCTTACTCAGCCCCCATGTTATTCTTATGGAGAATCACTAAAATGTTATATAGCCCTTATTTATGATTGAATATTGATGAAACTTGGTATGTGGCTTCGCCTAGTTAAATTCTATTAATATTTGCATAAAAACAAATTGTTTGTGTACCTTGTTTCAGCAAACCTACGTACTTATTACCAATGTTATTCTTATGGAGAATAATTAAAATTGCTTATATGTGAATATATTTTTATGAAACTTGGTATGCGGCTTTATGTGGTATTAAGACATATATTATGCATTGGAAATTCGCTGAGTATGCAGGTTTGCTGCGACGGGGGTATTTTATTGTTTTATTGCAAGTATAAGTTTGTAAGTAAGTATAAGAGCAAAGATAGTAAAGACTGATCAAAGGAAGAGTTTGTATTAAATAGGCGATTATTCACTTATATGTTCACATTTCCGTTCATTTTCAGATAATTAACAATATTTAATAGGATACTTAATCCACACAGCTACATTTATGTTTTAAATAAACTTTATTTTCTTAAATAACCTTCAATTAAACAGAAGAAACTAAAGTTTTATATATAAAGGATATTCTAAGTTTTAAAAGTAGGCTAGTGATTTTCAATTCTCAAAAGTTAGGCTAAGTGAGCAAACAGCTGAGTAAGTCGACGAGGCACAAGGAAATATAAACAAACAATTAGTCATTTTTCAAGAATTTGTACATCGGATTGTCTTATGAAATAAAACTCACCTAGAAGAATTTTTTATAAAAGTACAGGGAAACACTTTTATAAGCCATAGATTAAAAGCGATCGTAAAGCGGAGTTAAAACCCTTTCGGGAACCTATTCGCAATGACTACATGTAGTTTATGTATTCATTGCTATTCGTTTTCTCGTCAAATCCAACTTAAGTGGAAAAACTCTTGGTGCTATATTTTTACCACATCTTTATATTGTCAATTGAATTAATATTATTGTGATTATAATTACGCGCCAAACTGAGAACAGGTTTCAATGATTCTGTGTCACAAGTAAGTACATTTCCTTTGTAAGAGTGCATTTTGGAACAAGTAAACAGGGGCATTACCCTAAACACGCGTGGAATTTGGAGTTGCTATCACTGGATGGAAATAGCTTACACTAACAACTTTAGTTGGCTAAGCTAAGAGAATTTCTCCATAGTGCAATCCTATTATTGCGAATACACTGTAACAAAAATACTTGTTTGTGGAGTCTGTTGTTTGTTCGTAACTTTGCAAGGCCGTTTATTCTGCAAGGATTGCTTTTAACAAAACAACCCGGAATGGTTTACATTCCATACCTAGATAAGTTTTACCACTGTTTCAACTTTGAACACTTTTAAGATAATGTAACAAATGCAAGGAATGTACAACAAATTACACTTATCTTTGTTAAGAATCATTTTAGCGAATTTCCCCTATAGGGAAGAAGACGCTATTACCGTAGGTGGCATGGTAAGACCTAGGCCCGGGACCATGATACCTTTTCGTTTTGAGGCCCCCAGATGCCAAAAACACCATTCGTTCAAATTCATATGTATATATGTGTCCGTAGGCATGATAACTTTCGTAAAAATGGTCCGATCTTGATGAAATTTGGTATAAACGTGTAAGGCAGCATCTATTTTCAAGAGTTAAAAAACCAGACAGATCGCATCATTATAAGGGACCTATTTTTGAGGGGGGTTTGTACCCCAAAAATGGGTTTTTTGAACTTTTTACATGTAATTGTTTAACCAAAATGTTGGTTTATACCATTAAATTCAGCTTAAAAAAAACAGAAAAATTTAGTACTTTGATCATCGTCAATTGGTTACCGAGATATTGAAAGTCCTAAACACAGTACGTTGTCCAATTTTAATCTTATGAAGAATAAGTAAAATGTTATATATCGCTTATTAATTAACATATATTAATGAAACTTGGTATGTGGCTTCATATGGTTCGGGTTACAAAACCAATACAATGGTTGCATTCAAAACCAATTTTGTGTGGTCCCCATGGCAGCAAACCTGCGTACTCAGCAGCTATTTTGTTATTCTTATAGAGAATAAGAAACATGTGATATCTTGCTTGTTTATGAACATAAATTGGTAAAACTTGGTATGTTGCTTCATCTAGTGGTGGTCCATTGGTATTTGCATAAAACCCAGATTGATGTGGTCCTTGATGCAGCAAACCTGCATACTCAGTCTTAATGTTTTTCTTATGGAGAATAAATCAAATGTCATATCTCGCTTATTTATGAATATGCATGCTTTGATGAAAATTGGAAAGTGGCTTCATGAGTTAGTGAAGTACCAATTGAAATTCGCTGAGTATGCAGGCTTGCTGCAACGGGGGTATTTTTCCCTTTTCTTTAGTACACTGTACATACGATGATCTCCCTTAACACAAAATATCAATTCGAGCTACACACTGTTGGATATTGATGTGCGGTTGAGAGTCTGATTTCCCACCATGGGTATTCTTATCGTCTCGAAATCCCCTAATTTGCTCCACACTACCTACGTCTACAGCCACAGACAGTTTTTTATAAGCTTATTATGGGATTCAATAAAGAATCTGTGCTAATGGACAAGTAAAAATAGTCATAGTTTATATAGCCTCCTTGCACTTACTTATATATTTTGTTTACCTCAGCTATTTGAAAATAGCAAAAACACTACGTAAATGTAAAAAGCGTTCGATAACAAATGTATAGAGGGAATACACACGCTATAGCTTTTTTACATTTAGTATGATTTAAATAAAG
Organism: Allygus modestus; assembly: GCA_963675035.1. Lineage (NCBI taxonomy): Eukaryota > Metazoa > Arthropoda > Insecta > Hemiptera > Cicadellidae > Allygus > Allygus modestus. Next base: position 16,557,518 of record OY776116.1, read on the forward strand.
CACCAAGAGTACAAAATTAAATATGGATTGTAAGAGACTTTAAATTTTCCTAAAATCATTTCCCTTACAATTTCTAACCAAACTAATGAATCTTTCCTTCCTCGGACCTTTCTAAGAACAAATTCCTTTCTCAGACAATAGAGCCAGTAAACCTATCCCTTTTGACCCTGAACCCTATCACCATGAGATCCATCCACATTGCACAGTACCCGTGAGAAATGCTGATACAATACTAACTCCAACTAAAGACCTCCCCATATCATATTGAACCAATAGCCTTCTTCCTCTCCATGAAAAATTATACTTAGACAGCCAATGACAACGATCCACAGCTTTGGAGTGGAAGGGGATGGAAGGAAGATGAAGAAAATTAATTTAGTCTGCCAACTTCATCCTAGAACAATGTATTAGAAAGTTTCAGTGACTAGAAGTGCGGGAGTGATGGCCTTGTGCCAAAAATGGGCAATTCGAATTTAAGTGAAGTGTCTGTGCAGTGAAAAATCTGGATAAATCCAAAGATACAAGTAACTCTTCTAAATTTATTTAAACACATTCTCTATCAATGAACTAGTGAATTTAGTAATAACATTATGTTTTCAACCTTTTAAATTAATTACATGATTTAGCTAAATGCAGAAAATATCAAACAACTCTTAGATTTGCATTTAATTTTATACAGTTTGTTCAAGTAATATTAAAATCACAGAAGTGTAATACCATTTATAATTATAAGAATAATGTTTCAAAAGCAACCATTCATTAATTTGCATTTAATTAGACAGTTTACTTTACAGATGAATTCAACTTTTATTCATATGTATACAAAATTATTGTAATAGTTAATTCATTGATAAAGGAAAGATATTTTAATGTACTAATACCAATCAAATAATCTCTGAAAACATTCACAGCCGTTCATAATAACCAAATTATTGTACATTTATATTTTTATTTATATTATACTTGTTATTTATCAGAAACATAGCATTAAATTATTTCTGATCCTAAACTCTCCCTCCAATCAAGTGATTATTAGTAACCTCTCACTATTGCCAAGTGCTCTCAATTTTATAATTTACTTTAAGTATTAATTTTTGTACTACCTAAGCGGACTATCTTACAGGATTAACTGTTAGTAGTAGTACAATAATTGGGTGGCAACGGGAGAGTGGGAGAAAACGGTGGAATTTAAATTGGAACACACGTTAAAATCAAACAGACAATAAGTAATTCCATCTCATACATTCTTAATACCCCCGTCGCAGCAAACCTGCATACTCAGCGAATTTCCAACGCGTATGCATATGTTTCTCACTACCATATAAAGCCACTTACCAATAAAAGTTTCATAAAAATACATAAATAAATAAGTGATCTGTAGCATTTTATTATTCTCATGAGTACGCAGGTTTGCTGCAAAAAGAAAGAGAAGATATATGTTTTTGTGCAATTATGAATATAACTCAACCAAGTGAAGCTACATACCAAGTTTTATTAATTTATGTTCATAATTAAGGGAGATATAAAACTTTACTTATTCTCCATAAGAATAACATTAGGGCTGAATATGCAGGTTTGCTGCTACGGGGATAATCAACAAAAAATCTATTTTTTGTGGAAATATCAATATACCAACACTACGTGAAGCTACATACCAAGTTTCATCAATATACATTTATAAATAATCAAGATATCACATTTTATTTATTCTCCATTAAGATAACATTGGACAACGTACTGTGTTTAGCACTTTGAATACCTCTGAAACGGTTGACGTAGAATCACAATTTAAACACCAAAATTTTTTTGTGGAGCTGAACTTATTGGCAAAAGCAAATAAATGTGAAGTTTACATTAAAATGAACTGAGGAAAAGCCAAAACACTTTTTCCCATAAGATTAACATAGGAGATTTTCTGAATAGGTTTTTTTGGATTTTCTCTGCAACCACCTAAACTAGGTTAACTATTCAAAATACTATATTATTTGTTTTTTTAAGCTGTATAACATGGTCAAATCCAAAATTAAGTTTTTTTTTAATTTTAGTGTAAAAAACGCAAACAACTGATTTATGGAAAATTTAAAACTCTCACAAACCTCTCTTCCCATGGTCCGATTTTTCTGGTTTTCGAACTTAGTCTTAAATGCCACTTTACACATTTGAGCCAAATTTCATTGAAATCGGTCGTTTTTTACCCACGTTATCGCATTCACGGACACACACACACACATATAAATTTGAACGAATAGTGTTTTTGGCATCTGGGGACCTCAAAACAAAAAGTTATCATGGTCTGGGGCTTAAGTCTTACCATGAGACCTACGGTAATAGCTTCTTCCCTATAGGGGAAATTCGCTAAAACTATTTTAACTAAAAAAATTGTCCTATTCTTTAAATAACTTGCGAACAAGGAGATCTATTGGTGATACTGGGGGCAAAATTAATCAACAAAATTGCAAGCAGTTCGCCGCCATTTTGGTGAGAAAAGAAGTACTTGCTGAATTCAAACGAATAATTATACATAGTTTGAAAATGAATAATATAGTAATATAGTAATAGTAATATAGTAGTATAATAATATAGTGGCTTGTTAATTGGTTCATAGGTTATCATATTTTCGATTAGAATACATACGTAAATTAAACGAACAAAATAAATGTTCAAATTTGTATTACTGTACTTTTATACCAGTGATTTGTTTAAGTATATTCGCTTAGAAGAATCAAACCGCTGCGCCTGCGCCGGCCCATTAATGTAGTTTAAAGAACGATACATTTTCCCCACCAGTGTATCAACCTGATAAAACCACTGGCACGCTTTTACGTCGCATATTGCAGTGTTGCCAAAAGTATTAGGCCTACCTCGGTCTTACCATGAGACCTACGGTAATAGCTTCTTCCCTACAGGCGAAATTCGCTAAAATGAGAAAATAATTCGTTCGAGCAACATGAACCTATCGTTTTGCTTTAATCAGGATAATTAATTTCAATTACAATCATTAGTACTAACTCAAAACTTTCTTTTTAAGGAGACATTCCTCAACCAGCCACAAGTAATATACAGTTATTGTGAAGTAACGAAACGATCGATTACAGTATCGACGGCAATAACGGGAATTGCCCGAGCCGCTCCGATGGCGAAACAGTTACTGGTTACAATGTTGTAGATGCGATAAGATGCATAAAAGTCCCGCCTCCACTGGACGGACGGCTTTCACCGGCTCCGGTACTGCACGTGGGCTCGGCTCAACGAGGGCCCAACCTACACTTGGTTGATGACTTGTGTACCTTGCACGATTGAAAACTCAGGCCATAAGCTCAATGTAAAATTAATACTAGTCTTGGACTGCCTGGGTTTTCACTCGTGCAACGTAATCTGTAGTCTACTGTTTACATTTGAATCGTGGTATTAATTATACCCAGGCGCTTTCAGTATAACACAATTCAGCGCTATTCGACATCGATACGGTTAATTTTCTTCCTTTATGACCACTTTAATGCTTACTTAGTAAATAAAGTGTCCAAAGTAAAAATATAAATTTAAAATCAAATGAGTAGGATGTTAACAAATAATACCCCCGTCGCAGCAAACCTGCGGACTCAGCGAATTTCCAATGCATAATATATGTCTTAATACCACATAAAGCCGCAAACCAAGTTTCATAAAAATACATTCACATATAAGCGATTTTAATTATTCTCCATAAGAATAACATTGGTAATGAGTATGTAGGTTTGCTGAAACAAGGAACAGAAACAATTGGTTTTTATGCAAATATAAATAGAATTTAACTAGGCGAAGCCACATACTAAGTTTCATCGATATTCAATCATAAATAAGCGATATATAACATTCTAGTTATTCTCCATAAGAATAACATGGGGGCTGAGAAAGCAGGTTTGCTGCAACAAGGAACAGAAAAATAGGTTTTTATATAATTATCAATATAACTCAACCAAGTGAAGCTACATACCAAGTTTTATTAATTTATGTTCATAATTAAGGGAGTCATTACATTTTACATATTCTCCATAAGAATAACATGGGGGCTGAGTACGCAGGTTTTCTGCTAAGGGAATAATCAACAAAAAATCAATTTTTGTGCAAATATCAATATACCAGTACTACTTGAAGCCACATACCAAGTTTCATCAACATACATTCATAAATAATCGAGATATCAAATTTTATTTATTCTCCATAAGGATTAACATTGGACAACGTACTGTGTTTAGCCCTTCGAATATCTCTGCAACGGTTGGGCGTAGAATCACAATTTAAACACCTTAATGATTGTTTTGTGGAACTGAACAGATTGGTAAAAGCAAATGTGAAGTTTACATTAAAATAAACTGAGGAAAAGCAAAAAACCTTTTTCCCATAAGATTAACATTGGAGATTTTATGAGCAAGTTTTTTTGGATTTTCTCCGCAACCACTTAACCTAGGTTAATAATTCAAAATACTAAATTATTTGTTTTTTAAGCTCTATAACATGGCCAAAACCAAAATTAAGTTTTTAAAAAATTGTCGGGTGAAAAATGCAAAAAACTGATTTTTGGAAAATTTAAAACCCCCATAAACCCCCCTTCCCATGGTCCGATTTTTCTGGTTTTCAAACTTAAAGTCATGAATGTCATTTTACACATTTGAGCCAAATTTCATCAAAATCAGACGTTTTTTACTCAAGTTATCGTGTTAACGGACACATATATAGATATATATATATATATATATACATATATATAAATTTGAACGAATAGTGTTTTTGGCATCTGGGGACCTCAAAACAAAAAGTTATCATAGTCTCGGGCTTAAGTCTTACCATGAGACCTACGGTAATAGCTTCTTCCCTATAGGGGAAATTCGCTAAAACAGGATGAAATGAACTATGTCTCATAAACCACAAAATATATTTATTATTATTCCGTACTTACATACAAGACGGTAAGTATTCACAAAAGATGGTCGATTTCAAGCAGTTTCAACGGTGATCATAAGACCCAATCAGAAAATCAAGATATTGCGCCAGATGATGAGCGGTGTAACTGGTTGAAGTTGAATGCCTTGTACCATTTTATGTGTATATTACCACGTATCATGCTCCTCAAAAAATGATTTAACAAATAAAATCATGATAAACGGTTAGAGCCTTTTAGGCTTCGTTCGGTTCAGGAGATCACGGGTTCAAATCCCGGCCTGTCCACATCAGTATGGGTTTGGACCAATTCACTATATACAGTATGCGTTTTAAGGAACTCTCCTAACAAACTTCCTCTGCCATGAATATGAAAAAAAAAACAAAGATCAAGTTAACATTACTTTGGCATGATTCAAATTAGAAGAGTGTGAGTGTATTACTTTGAATTACTGAAGTAGCCTACCTCACGCACGAATAATTCATAAGAAACAAAATAACGTTCTTAGTCATAAATTTGAACAGAGGCACAGAGAAGAAAGAATACGTTTTGGAAAATGTAAACGATACCCGACTGACGCACGGTTTTGAGAAACTTCCGATTTAACTATCAGACATACAAGAGGAGAATTCTTTCTTCTCTGTGTCAGAGGTTATCCACTTTAAAATAAATCACCAAATAGTGGGACAAACTTAAACGATGGCATTACAAAGGCTAAGATCGTTTTGGAAATTAAATTATGAGCAATTTGTGTGTGTGACCACGACTACTGCTTTCCCCTGCTGACGTGTGACCGCTGCTAGGCGAGGCCGGACATGCTACTGGCTACTGGCTACTGGCTACTGCACGGCTACTCTAGTAGTGGTCTGGCTCATTCATCGTCACCAGATCTACCTACATACATGGACTTAACCACAGTCACAGTTACAGATAACATCGATGTATCAGTAACCGGTCTTGGTCGGTCAGGGTTTTTGTAATAGACCCTAGCAGAATTTCCGTTCTTCTATTTTGTGAATTGCTCAGCACGTGATCATGGCTTTTATAAGTTGAAACATGTAGTGTTAATTAATTAAAATGTTTTCTCCAGGGTACTCATGTTACTTATTTTTCATCTATCATATAGTAGCCCTTCGATGTGAATTTAATTTAAGGGCTACTATATGATAGATGAAAAATAAGTAACATGAGTACCCTGGAGAAAACATTTTAATTAATTAATTAAAAACAAAACATTATTTAGGTAAGTTTTTTTTATTAACAAAAGAAAATGTGTGCTTTAAGAAATTATAAAATAACCTTTATTGTTATAAACAAAGTTTAGTTATGGTCTTAGGAATAAGCTGACATGGGCGCTGAGGTCTGTGCGTCGCCTCCGAGTTGTGTCCAAAATAATAATGACCAAATAATAATTGATATGTAGTAAACATATCAAGGAAAAACAAAATATAATAAAAAATATCAGATGTCTGTTAATAGGAAAACACAACACGAAAATGAAAATGAATTAAGTGAGCATGAGAATGCTGGCAGCAGCTGAAAATGTCCATACATGATGGCGAGGGGTTGGGAGGGGGAGTGTTGAAGGGCGGCAAGAGTACAAGGGTCAGTTTAGGGCCGCCTGTAATCTGCTGCGATAATAGACTCGAAATACCCAAGGGATAATAGACCTCGTCTATACCCAACCTGAGCAACCATTCATTAACACGTCTTTTGAATATATTTGTGGAAGGGGAATTAAATAAATCCAGGTATTGAAAATGATTACATAAATTACGGTATACGAAATGAGAAGTGTAAAATACGTTAGTTGTAGAAAATGTTTTATACATTTGTAACGAAGCAATTCCAACTCTTGATGTGTTATGTGAGTGAGAAATAATAAGAAAAAGATCGTTGTGATTATTAAAAATATGAATTAAAATGTTTTTTTTATAAAAAGTTGTCTGATAGTTAAATCGGAAGTTTCTCAAAACCGTGCGTCAGTCGGGTATCGTTTACATTTTCCAAAACGTATTTTAAAAATAAACTTTTGCGTTATATTCAGTGGTTCCAGAACTCTTTTAAAACATCCACCCCAAACGATAAGAGCGATTGTACATGTGCATAGTAAACAATTTTTATTTCATGTTTATTGAGAATGTAATCTAACTGTCTAAACGCAAACATGTATTTTCTAATTTTCCTGTTTACAAATTGTTTGTGACTCGACCACTTAAGGCGTTGATAAAATAAACGGTATCAGGAAACTGACACATACTTTCTCCCTTTTAGCCCAACTTTAATGAATAAATTACTTTTTATTTACTAAATATAGAATACAAAACATGGTCGAATGTGCAGAAAATCTTGTAAACAAGTTGTTTTAAAAAAACATCCACCCAAATCCCTGCTTTGGAGGCACTACAGAATCCATTGCTACACTCGTGGTTTTAAGAGGGAAATGCCCCCTATTCCCCCCCCGGGTTATTAAGGGGCAACATATTTCGAATTAACTCTGTTGGTCAATGCTAAATTGACAAGCATATCAAGTTTGAATAAAATTGATCAGTAAATAAGACAGAAATAGTAATTTTTGTATTCCCCATAAGAATAACATTGGACAACGTACTGCGTTTACCGCTAAATGAAAATTTCAATTTTCTCCGAAACTAGCAATCGTAGAACAGTAATTCAACATACTAAATTATTTAGTTTTTAGAGCTCTTTTTAATGGTGAATAGTAATATTTTTTAATATTTATGTTTTTTTATGAAAAATCAAAAAAACTGAATTTTGGATGTTTTAAGTCCTGTAATTTCTGAACCCGAATTTTTACAGAAATGCGTGTGGTGTCATTTTGTTGGAGAACTAAAGTTCTACAAACGACTAAAGTTTAATCAAAATCGTTAGAGCCGTTTTTTAAAAATTTGGATTTTTCATGTTTTTTGGCGGTTTTTGGGGGATAATTACCCTTAAAAATAAAAAATTCAAAAAAATGAAAAAAACGCCTGGAGATATCGTGGATTAGTACCTACATACCAAATTTCATCAAAATCGGCCCATTGGTTAGGGCTCTAGCTCTGTACACATCCACACAGACACACACACACACACACACACACACACACACACACACACACACACACACACACACACACACACACACACACACGGACACACACACACACACACACACACACACACACACACACACACACACACACACACACACACAGACAGACATCACGTAAAAACCACTTTTTTGGGTTCAGGGAGCACCAAAACGAATATTTCCACTAACAACTCAAATTCGAAAATTTTGACGAAAACAATACTTTCTCCATATACTATGTATAGGGGGAGAAAGTAAAATAAACTTTTGCGTTATATTCAGTGGTTCCAGAATTCTTTTAAAACATCCACCCCAAACGATAAGAGCGATTGTACATGTGCATAGTAAACAATTTGTATTTCATGTTCATTGAGAATGTAATTTAACTGTCTAAACGAAAACATGTATTTTCTAATTTTACTGTTTACAAATTGTTTGTGACTCGACCACTTAAGGCGTTGATAAAAAACACCTAAATATTTATATGACTCAACCACATACAGTATATTCGTCAATTGATTCACAAGAACAAATGACGTTATGATAATCCCCGCAAGTATGTAGTATAAGGTCCTGCAAATTGTATAAGGTTCTGACATATTTTACTAAGAGAGATGGGCTTATAATACTTATTTGAAGTATTTAAAGAGAGGATACTTTGGTCAAGCCACCTTTTCGTTACCATGAGGTCGTGCATAGCTTTAGCACGTACCTCAGGCTATGTCTTTCCTTTGAGGATAATTAAACTGTCATCCGCAAATAAAAAAGCTTACAGAAAAAGTTAAGTTTTGAAATATTATTTATGTAAATTAAAAATAAAACAGGCCTGAGTGTACTGCCTTGGACCACACCGTAGTCTACAGCCTTGGTGTTACTATTTTTATTGCAAATTGAAACAAACTGCGATCTATTTGACAGATAACTTTTGAACCAGGCAAGGGCATTGCCCTTAACACCTATTGCCTCTAATTTATAAAATAGTTTAGAGCGATCTACTGAATCAAAAGCTTTTTTAAATCTAAAAAAATTAAAATTGGACAATTTGCAGAAATTGCATAAATTAAGTCCCTATTAATGTCAAACGGGTTTGCACGCAGCACGCTGACGTGAGGGAAGTGAATTTCCACGTACAAAACCCGTACTGACAATTATTTAAAATGTTGTTTGCCTGAAGATATGAAACTATTTTCTCAATGTCTTTAGGGAAAACGCTCAAAAGAGATATCGGTCTAAAATTTTTCATATTAGAAATTTTGTTTGATTTGTAAAGAGGAAAGATTTTGGCTAGTTTGAAACAGTCAGGGAATGTGCCAGATGCGATGCTCAGGTTAATTATGTACAGAAATGGTTTATAGATCAAAGGGAAGTTAGTTTAGATTAGAGGAGGAAGTATCGGCCGAAATACCATCGCAGCCAGGCGCAGACCCACCACGTAAGCTGTGAACGTAGCGTTTGAGTTCAATTTCAGTTACAGTTCTAAGCGAAAAAGTAGATACCTGTGTAAAGTCACTGTCATTCACAACTGGGTCCCCACTCCCATCGATAGCGCATATGTTGGTGTTCCTTCATAAACACAAGTATTACAATACTGTAGTTAAAGTTGGTACAATTTATAATGAACTGATGCAGAGTTTAGTGTCACGTCTCACTATAACCTATGAAAAGTATCTTGAACGTACCAAGTTTCCCAATATTTTTCCTGGATTGTTTTAAGTTGTGTATGATTTTTGAGTGGCACAGTTTAAAAATGTTATGATACTTATCGTTACCATAAGTAACAATACCCCCGTTGCAGCAAACCTGCGTACTCAGCGAATTTCCAATGCAAAATATAAGTCTTAATACCACATAAAACCGCATACCAAGTTTCATAAAAATATATTCAAAAATAAGCGATATATCAAATTTGAATTATTCTCTATAACAATAACATTGGGGATGAGTACGCAGGGTTTCTGCTACAAAAAACAACAAATATAGGCTTTCTTGTAAATATCAATATTACTCAACTAGGTGAAGCCACATACCAAGGTTCATCAATATAAGTTCATAAATAAGCAATATATGCCACTTTGATTATTCTCCATAAGAATAACATGGGAGATGAGTACGCAGGTTTGCTGCAATAAGGAACACAAAAAATGGGTTTTTATGCAAATATCAATAGAACTCAACTAGGTGAACCAACATTCCAAGTTTTATTAATTTATGTTCATAATTAAGGGATACATTACATTTTACTTATTCTCCATAAGAATAACATGGGGGCTGAGGACGCAGGTTTGCTGCTACGGGAATAATTGGTAAAAATCCGGTTTTTTGTGAAAATAACAATAGACCACAACCAGATGAAACCATATACCAAGTTTTGTTAGAATACGTTCATAAATAAGCGAGCTATAATTTTTTTGTTATTCTCCATAAGAATAGTATTGGCCAACGTACTGTGTTTAGCACTTTCAATATCTCTGTAACCATTTGACGTAGAGCAATGGTCAAAACACCAAATTGTGCGTCTTTTTAAGCTGATTCCAATGGAGGAAACTAAAATTTGACTTTTTCAAAAATTATATGTAGAAAACTCAAAAAAACCCATTTTTGGGGTACAAAACCCCCCCAAAATACCCCTTCGGATAGTCCGATCTGTCTGGTTTTCAAACTTAAAATCATAAATGCTGCTCTACACGCTTATACCAAATTTCGTCAAAATCGGATTATTTTTACGAGAGTTATCGCACCCACGGACACACACACATATATATATATATATATATATATATATATATATATATATATACAGTTTCGAACGAATGGTGTTTTTGGGGTCTGGGGACCTCAAAACGAAAAGTTATCATGGTCCCGGGCCTAGGTCTTACCATGCCGACTACGGTAATAGCTTCTTCCCTATAGGGGAAATTCGCTAAAAAGAAACTCTTAATCAAGAAATGTCATCTGATTATGTATTTACGTCGTATGATGACATTTACGTATATAACGCTCAACCGTGCCAGGGATTTTTGAGAAAACCATAAACCATGTACCATAAACCCCAAAATCCATGAACCATATTACTTGAACGAAAGGTGTCGGTGAAGACATATATTTAGTTTTTTACGAACGCTCCTAAGGCCTTACACTAAATTAAAGTGAAAATTAAAATTTCATCAGCTGTGTGATTTGATTTGACGAAAAACTACTATATCAGGTGAACAAGCAAAGCTGTTGGGAAAAGATAGTTTAGTTAAAATAAAAAAAACTTCCAACAGTCTGGCACAAAGTTAGTACCGGCGTAATATGTTGTAACGGTTCCGGCGACCTCCATTATTTCAGCAGTGGGCGCCTGCCGCCGTGTTTTCCATCGCTGTTGGTCAACGAGACCTTCCAGGCGGCCGTGGGGACGCGGGCGGAAACCATAATAACCACATGGCGATGTGACGGAAAACATATTTGTAATCACACCCAAAACCTGCCTCAAAGGTATGCCCTGAGATGGCGAAACACAATAACACAAACACTGTGTTCATTTCTAAAACCATGCTTATTCAAATAAGTCACTCAGATTTTAGTGTTGGCTAATTTATATGCTAGAAAATTAATTCAATGGCTACACTACCTCTCAAGTAATTCAACGATATGGTATGAATCGACTCTGTTATAAGGATCGGGAAGGTTGGCAATTTTAATCACGCACAGACTTATCAAGGCAACTCACCCATCCTACACTCATCGTTCATTCAGGTTCGAATTAAAATACGCCCTATTGCGTCGGCGTCTTACACAGTGATTAAGTGATTAAATTAACACTTGTTATATATCAAGACAATTTATTAAAAATTTACATCTTCTTGATCAATTCAAGTTGCTAAAAACAAAGACTACTAAATTTCACATATTTGATTTCGGCCGTATAAATGGTTTCTTAAAATATAAATTGAATGTTTTAAACTTGTCAAAGTTATCAAATAAAGTTTCTTTTGTTTTAAATTAAATGTTGTCCAAAATTCAACAACAACAAATCGATAATGTTCCTCGGGCTACAATGAACAAACCAATAACTTCAAAACTTTCTATGTCATAATAATCTATGTCGTCATTGGTAAATCAATTTTGTTTTTTTCTTGATTGACATCTTAAATTAATTTAACTCTTTGAAGTGGATTAATGTTAGTTTTATCAGAACTTGAAATGTGAAATTCCACCAAAATGGAATAGGTTAAATATTTTATGTTTGTTTTAGTTGGGACCACTAAATATGGTGCAGAGTTATAAATTGAACGAACTCGTTACAAAGTTTTATTTTGATATGTTTACAATTATATTTATTTGTTTTAAAGGAATTACGTTGAAATCCTTGTCCAGCATAGTAAAACAGAAAATTTAAGAGGCGACAATAACTAGGCCTACTTAATCAACTAATATCTTTGGACCAAATAAACCGTTGAATCCATCAATTTTGTTCACAAAGTGTTATTATATTAAGATAAATCAGTATAGTGTTAATGTTGTACTTTATGCGACCCAAGTACACGTTGCTAAAGATCTATTAAAGTGAATCTTAATGTTGATTAACTCGAGATTTTAGCATTAGTACCAATGATTCCTACACATTGTTTTATATCATGATTACAATAGGCTAGGCAAACATTCCGGGAATAAATATCATATTTATTTATTTATTAAAATGCCATTTTAAGTAAATAGTGGGTACACCACATTCGTACTGTTTGATGTTTACTTTCAGACTAACCAGTCCATTTTATTGCTCTTCTCTGGACTTCTATCTAGGACCAATCATGCTTTCTCACAAGATACGAATCTATTCAATATTTATTGACCGTCTCGACTCTGTTATTGAAGAATTTTTAGAATCCACTCGCTTTCCTCGAGCCTACAGGCTTCCCCTGAATTGGGCCAAGGTTACAAGAGAATATCGGCTTTCACTGTGCGGAACGTAAGAGCTGAAGAGGTGTTCGCAAGGGCAGTGGAAAACTGTCAATTAGACTGGTAATGGCTGAATTGGACCATTAGACCTCAATCGAGTGGGAACGTGTGACAGACGCGTAGCAGCTTTAGTGGGGCAGTCGTGTTGAAAAAGTAACAACTGAGCTTCATAAGCGCTTGTCAGAGACATGGCAATAATTGGTTTAATAGTGTTATCATCTTATTTATGAGATTTCACCAGGAAAATGTTGACTTCTGTAAGAAAACTAGATGACTTGACAATAAATAGTTGACAAACTTTCTTAGATTGATAAACTGTCTTAGCTTAACAAGCTTGAAAAGCTTGACAAACTAATGTTAGTAAAATATTGGTTATAATTAAATTGAAAATATAGTACGAACAACAAAGTACTTTGTTCCCCCACTTACTCCCATTTGCTTTTAATATACGCGTTGGATGGCCTTTTTAAAAGCTCTCTTAATTGTGAGTTGTCACTTAGAGCTTTGCCATCATTTATCGAAAGTAAAATATGATGTTTAATATTTTGTGTTATAAAACATGAACTGTTTTCAATTTGTTCAAGTTCAAGTTGTTCAAGTTGTTCACTGCAGTACTGGAATCTCGTACCAATCATGTTAAATTTGACTCTAACCTAAACGATCAGTCGTATTTATCAAAAACAGTAGTATAGATTAATTCAGACAGTAGTAGCAGTAGAAACAATAACCGTATCGCATGACAAAAAGTGTCTCAGATCTGAGATAGTATGTTTCATGAACATACTAAAAGGGCTTAAGGTTGAAGAATATAAAAGGGCTCAGAAAAATCATTGATCTACTCTGTGAATAATAATAATTGTTACGTTCTCAATCCAGAACCTACTGACGAGTTTGGTGTTACACAGTAAAAAATTATGTTTATGATGTTGAATATGACGTTTATGATGTTGAATATGACGTTTATGATGTTGAATAATAAAATAGGATGCGGAGCTTTCACAAGCACTCCATCCCGAGTACCCGTTACATTTATAACTAGCACGTTCCTCTCACGTCGCAATAGGTGGTAAACCCGCACCGGTATCTTGAGCAGTGGCCAGTCCGGTTGCATATCGAGTTTGCAAACTTGTATTCCTGCGTATTCATAATCACAGTGTTTATGAACTACATCCATAGTTGCTTAGTTTCCTTGAAATAATAACTCTGTCCCCTCTTGAATCATCAACTGAATCTATTACGGTAAAAGACAAGTGTAATAATATAGAATTATTCGCTACCTATAAACACGCCAGGTCGGACAGTCCATTAATAGCACCGATTACTAATGGAGTCTCACCCTAAAGGTTAACTATATAAGGTTCGCATGACCCTTTGCAGCACAGTGCAGCGGTAATGGGGGAGTCGTGACTGCGAATGAGATACATCAGTGAAAGTATTCGCGAGTCGAGACGTCACGGTCAGCGCGACTGTCGCAGGTCCGCAAGTAGACAGCGCGACTGTCGGAGGTCCACAAGTAGATTGCGCGACTGTCGCAGGTCCGCAAGTAGACAGCGTGACTGTCGGAGGTCCGCAAGTAGATTGCGCGACTGTCGCAGGTCCACAAGTAGACAGCGCGACTGTCGGAGGTCCGCAAGTAGATTTCGCGACTGTCGCAGGTCCGCAAGTAGACAGCGCGACTGTCGCAGGTCCGCAAGTAGACAGCGCGACTGTCGCAGGTCCGCAAGTAGACAGCGCGATTGTCGCAGGTCCGCAAGTAGACAGCGCGACTGTCGCAGGTCCGCAAGTAGACAGCGACAGGCAGCCGATATCAAGGGTTTACTTTTAAAGATCATCTTTGAATCTTAATTCGTTAATCATATTTAGCATAGTTCAAAGAATCTTCTTTAAAGGTCATTGTCAGCGTAACACACTTTTCGTTGTATATTGATTAATATAATTCCACTCAGAGAGCTCAGTGTTAGAGCCATGGCTTCAAAATTTAGACTAGATCGAACGTTCGATTCCAGTTTAAAGCTAGCGTTGGTATGGCAGAGTAGAGTATACTCTTGTAGATTTTATACAATTTATGAGTTTTTAGCCAACAAAATCTGATGAATATTCAAACATATTTATTAAAGACCTCAAACACCATCTTGGACGTCACCATGCAAATCGAGCGCTCATGAAGTGTTGCCCTACTTGGATTTTATTGTATGCAAATTCACTAATGACACATCTTTGAACGGTGTTTTGCCTTTTACCTACCCACAAAATACTTACCAACTCAAAAAAAACAACTGTACACAAAATTAACCAGGATGACATTTAAGGTAGGTTTAAGTGCTTCTCTTAATTTGGAAGATATGTAATCGCATCCTCAATCAAAAAAGACATTCACTTAATGATCCATTCGTGAAAGTGCGAAGAACTTGACCCTATTTTGTTTCTCTCCATTGTCTCGATGATCAGTGACAGTACTGACTTTACTGAATGGCAGCTATCTTTAAAACGGTGATAGGCATGATGGCTGTTGGCGTTGAAGACTAGCTTTTGAAGACCAGGACCGATATTGTTCAGGACCGATATCATTTGAAAACCGATGGCTTTTAAAGATAGAAGGCTTTTAACGACCGATGGTTTTTGAGAACGGATGACATTTTACCGATGCGACGGTTTGTGAATACCTCTTACATCGCAGAACTGTTGTAATCGAATACCTGATTAAGTAAAACATATCATCTTATAACTATTGAACACAAACATAAATATATATGACATTAAACAATTAATCGTAATTGCCTTGAGTGTAAATAAGTGTCTCGAGGGTCATGAATCATGTCTGGATGGACATAAAAAGCTAAACGGACCTTGATTTGATGCCTCATGTATGATTATTGTATGCAAATTTACTCAGACACGTCTTGGCCATTGACCTGAATAAATGCTGCTAGTGCTTGAAGGACATCCCGACATTTCGTCACCATCTCGCTTCCTCAGTGATGCTTATTGTTGTTTACGAATACAACTACTTTCTACTTAGAATGACCAACATTTCCTTTTTTTAATGAAAATAGCTGCAAAGAAATTTGTCCTTCTTTACGTTTCAGGTATTGTGCAAGACGCGCGACACTGATTCAAGTCTTAAACAGGTCTTGGGTATCATCAATCATTGAAGGACCTTGACTCGATGCCCCGCCTGTGTTTACTAAATGCAAAGTGGCTAACGACACCTGGGCTGTTGACCTGGATTGCTTGTTGATGTTTGAAGGACCGATGACAGATCCACGACAACTCACTTCCTGAGAGATTGTCGACGTCGCGAGTCGCATTAGTGGGCCAACAGCCAACAGCCAACTGCCAACTGCCAACAGACGGTGAGGGAAAGCAGTGGACAACGGAAAGTGCTAATTGACATGACAAATCACTTCTGGCCGAGTGACTAGTTGCAGCGCCGTTCTTTAGTTTTGTAACCAGTATAACCCAAACATTGTTGTCATTTTTGTGAATATTTACTTGATTTCACAATATTTCTTGGAACTTCCTGTCGTGAAGTGAGATAAAACTGATGTCCAAAGAGATCATTTATAAATAAAATAAACACTCTTATACCCATTTAATGAATGATTTTGATGTTTTGTAATTGGGAAGAGGTCGTTCTAAATTGGCAGTAATGGCGACTAATCTAGAGGTATGTTGAAATGGGGCTTTATCACGTTTGTGGTATGTTATTCTACATATTATAAGACCTTGAAATAAAATGATATAAATAATGCTTTGTCAATTAAGAAACGTCACCTTCAAATATAAACTGTCGAGTGTTTGTTAACTTAAAAGAAATCCTGAATGTTTTTTATGCATTTCGATAGTAAATGCTATCGAAACTTCACATCATATAGCCTCAACCATTCATACCTTTTCAGTTTTTCAATGTAATAGTGATAATAGGTCTACGCCCTTTTCTTTATAGCACTTTGTATTATCAGTTTTACTACTACCAACAAGAGCAACTGGCAGCTAGTTGAGTTTAATATGAACTGTAGACTAACTGATACTAAATGTGCTGTTGATACAATTGTTTGATAATATCAAATTGACTTTGGTATTCTATTTTTTTTACTTACTCAGTGTTATGACTTCATCGATGTATGCAATTTTAAATCAACAAAAATGTTTTTAATGTAATTTAAAGTTTTAACTGTTTTCAGTTAAATGTTTTTGGAATTTTTTAAAATTAAATATATTTTACTTTACTGACTCGCTTTAGTGAACAATTTAAAAGTTTTATAAAAGTGAAACAATACCAACGTGTATAAACCAAGTTGTTTTCCAAGACGACTATACAAACCGCACATCTTATTTAATCCCCATAGATTACAGTGCCATAATTGTTTTCTCGGTGGAACGCTCTTTTAAATGATCGCACTATCAAATGACTAGCATTAAACGGTTCGATTACAAACCGAGACGTTAAAAAGCGCTACAGAACTGTAATAGTAGAGTATGCAAATTGGAACCGCCGCCGCCACGTCCGACACCGCCGAAAAGAGAGCGGGGACCTCGGTAGTCCCACGGAACTGGTTAGCCTTCTTGGGAATTTGGCAAAAAACTAACCCAACAACCTACTTCTGTGCCGACGCCGACAGAGACGAGCTACACGATAGTTATTTTTGATTGTTCATTTATCTCTCACGTCTGGTGTCAATGTCAACGTGTTAAAATCAAAACCGCCCACAGAGCTTTCATAGCGACTCAGATTTGTTCTATTATTAGTGAATTTCCTTTGGAAAGTGAACTATTAGCATGACCTGCACGGTGCAACTTAAGCCCGGGACCACCATAGAAGTTCCTAACGTGACCCCCTGAACACGTTTTGGGGGGTCGTTCAAAATTTTATATATATATATATATATATATATATATATGTGTTTGCACTCTAGCGGTCGCATTTTTTGTCCGATTTACTTCAAATTTGGTAGGGACGTTCCTTTCTGTAATCAGTTGGACAAGTTCGTTGGGCAAAACAATCGAAAACCTCTAAACCCCTTTTTTGGGGATTAATCTTTCAAATTTCGAGTTTTTGGGCCCAAAAAGGGTCAGAAAAGCCCCAGATGTAAAATTAATGAATGTAAAAAGATGGGAATTAGAGAGGCGAAAGTTTTAAGCCCTCTCTCGTTATTCTAGCATAAATATTTACCGAGTTATTAAAGAAAACGTTTATCGGCTAAACACAGTACGTTGTCTTATGGGGGTTTTACACGAGAAAAACCTGTTATTCCTTTGTTAGAGTACTTTTATCATCCCCAGCAACCTCACGCCTACTTTCAAGCCTGTCTGGACCTTCTCCTAACCTTATAATGCGCAAAATTGTATTCCCAGCTTTGCAAGTAAATGAAACCAGAAGTATCAGAACAGCCAAAAAATCAATGTTTTCAGATTTCAATAAAAATTGGGCAAATGTATGTTTTTACACTTATTTTGAGTTTTAGAAGTTTTATGTGGAAATTCACTTCCCTCACGTCAGCGTGCTGCGTGCGAACTCGTTTTTTTTTGTTCAAGCTGAAAAAGCGTGTTATGATTGTAGTTACAAGCTGAATTAACTCTTACAAACTCCACTAACTCATATTATTTAAGCTTTAAAATATAAAATTTCTAAGCTACAAGTTTTTTCCCCCCTACCTATGGATGGTTTATAAATTTAAACCAACTCACATTCCGAACTCCGTTATTTTTTAAAGGAGAACATTAATTTGTAAACTTGTTTTATTTAGTTTTTAATTCATACCTAACCGAAATTTAATGTGTGCTTGTCTTGTATACACCAAAAACTGAAAAAATTTAAAAAAAATATAGCTGCCCAACATAGTTTTTGGGTTTAATGCGTTTTATTTAGATTATTTACTTAAAATTTAGTATATACTACTTGAAAAACTAATAATATTATTTCAATTTTCTTCCCATACCTTTAATTTAAGTATGTTTTTATGTGGGGTTCTCAAAATGTTTTTAAAATCCGGTTTAATATTGTATACTATAGGCTGTCGGCATTAAATATACCAGTTATCCACCTGAACCTACTCTTATTAAATGGATTGTATTTCACTGTAGCAAGTTCCTAGTGTTTACTCGCTCCAACTGCATCATCCAGTTTCACGATTTGTGTTTCACCACCCAAGTGGTTGTTACCTTCATCGCTCTCCCGTGAAAGCAACTGTTATTTTACAAAAAGAAATTAAATGAAAGTAAAGAGCAGCGAGTCATGCTATAATATAAATTTCTAACGATAACGAGTTGTTTGGCTCTCAGTGAGAGTAGGGGGTGTATTATCTTACCTCGTCTTTCTGCTCTGTTTGTTCCTGAAAGTAACCACCTACTAAGAATATGGACGGTAATTTAATGATT
Source organism: Allygus modestus (assembly GCA_963675035.1). Classification (NCBI taxonomy): domain Eukaryota; kingdom Metazoa; phylum Arthropoda; class Insecta; order Hemiptera; family Cicadellidae; genus Allygus; species Allygus modestus. The sequence continues at coordinate 16,576,849 of OY776116.1, forward strand.
GGCCAGTAATTGAAAGCTCATTATATTTTGGAGGTCGTTAACTACCCTTAATTAATTTACAAGTATGTATTTGATTTTGCGTTTCAGAGCCAACAACCTAAATGTTTAAGGGAAATCGTATTTCACTCGATGTCAAAGATTTTAATTAAAAATATTATTAATATAAGTTATTTGACTACAATGCAGTTTTACATTATTTTCATACTGTAATTGGTCTTGGTAATTTTTGAAATGTTATTATTATGAATAATAAGTTCCAAAATAACACGGCGCATTAGTAATCTATCAATATTGCTTATTTGCTAGATTGCAGATATAACGGCGTTTATTTTAAACTCAAAATGAAACATGTTTAAATGCCTTTTCGTCATCAATCCTTTGTTTAACTTCCAGATGTCTAGTTTCGGGACTACTGTCCTGTATAAAATCTGTGCCTCAATGTTTTACTTTTAGTATTTGACGCACAGATTTTATAATGGGACAGAGGTCCTGAAACTAGATCTGCTAGTTAAATAAAGGATTAACTAGCTCCTTAGTAAAGGATGAAGGATGCTTATTAGTGAATTTCCTATGGAAAGTGAACTATTAGCATGACCCGCACGGTGAAACTTAAGCCCGGGACCACCATTGAAGTTCCTAACGTGACCCCCTGAACACGTTTTGGGGGGTCGTTCAAAATTTTATATATATATATATATATATATATATATATATATATATATATATGTGTGTGTGTTTGCACTCTAGCGGTCGCAATTTTTGTCCGATTTACTTCAAACTTGGTAGGGACTTTCCTTTCTGTAATCAGTTGGACAAGTTCGTTGGGCAAAACAATCGGAAAACTCTAAACCCCTTTTTTGGGGATTAATCTTTCAAATTTCGAGTTTTTGGGCCCAAAAATGGTCCCAGATGTAAAATAAATGCATGTAAAAAGATGGGAATTAGAAAGGCAAAAGTTTTAAGCCCTCTCTCGTCATCCTAGCATAAATATTTACTGAGTTATCAAAGAAAATGTGTATCGACTAAACACAGTACGTTGTCTTATGGGGGTTTTACACGAGAAAAACCTGTTATTCCTTTGTTAGAGTAATTTTATCATCCCCAGAAACCTCACGCCTACTTTAAAGCCTGTCTGGACCTTCTCCTAACCTTATATTGGGCAAAATTGTATTCCCAGCTTTGCAAGTAAATGAAACCAGGAGTATCAGAACAGCCAAAAAATCAATGTTTTCAGATTTCAATAAAAATTGGACAAGTGTATGTTTTTACACTGATTTTGAGTTCTAAAAGTTTTTATGTGGAAATTCACTTCCCTCACGTCAGCGTGCTGCGTGCGAACTCGTTTTCCGTAAAAGCACATATAGCTCCAATGCAGAAAGCAGCACGAGTCAATGTTTTTGCTCTAAACGAAAGTCACAGAGAAGGAACAGTTATTTCCCAGAGTAACCGAGTTCGCTAGGCCTAGTTAAAATATAAAAGAAAACTACAAATTAACTTCAATTAACGGATCTCACTATGCGTTTGCCTGTTCAGAAGGGAGTGAGATATTATCACACCATGACGATATCGTATAACATACCCAATGTAGACCGTGCGAATTACACAAGACATAATCAAATTATCCCGTCGACCTCGACCGGGCACATGTCACTCCCTCACGCATATCATTTCGAGGAGAAAATCAAATCATAGTAACATATAATCTGGAAGAATAAAGCAATAGAACAAGAATTTAATCCATTACATTTTGGGGGACAGCAATAAGGCATGATAAAGTCTTAGTGTAATGAAATGACCAGGATAGCTAAATTATTAATCTGTATTCATAGTTTGATTTAAAATTACTTCTAACATCTATGAGGTCTTTAAAAATAATCATATGCATCCGTTTTCACATTAAAGTCAAAGAAAATAATTGTAGCAAGTAAAAGTTACTTGTATGTAATAATGACATTCCGATTTATGACTGTGCCCAACCGTATATTTGTGTAAATATAATCTGGAGTAAGTTTTGTGGAATTTCAGAAGTTTTACAGACTTCCCCTGCAAACACTGATTGGGATTTACCTACAATTTCCATGTATGTGAAGTTTCGAAATAATGTTTAATGTCACGTTGGCTTTGACATTTTATCATGGAATAACAATTATACTATGCTACTGTAGCTTTCTTGGTGGTGTCTTATTTAATAACTATGATAAGGCATTTCACGCAAATATAGCGTGAAGAGTAAATCAAGCAATATGGATTGAGTATATTGAATAATTTGATTATAAATATCAGTAACTACTAGGAGCTAATTATAAACGTTTTTCTGACATCAAAGTAATTAAAACAGCCAAAATATTTTGTAACGCGGAGCAGAGCATTTTATAATAGTCTCGCTTCTTGACGAAGCTTTTTTCTCGGATTTACATTTTATAAACAATATAAAATATACACAGAATTCAATATTCTGACACACATTAACCAATTTAAACAATTGAGTGGCATTTAATTAATGATCTTTGTAAAGTTTTTATCTATACAGGGGGTCATGAAAGACGTGAGGTGTTTAAGATATTAAACTCCAATCTACTGCTAATTTCTGCTAATCAGTGACTGGTAATTATAAGCAGCGCCTCGTGGAACGATATTTCTTATATCGAGTGTGCCACGGCTACTACACACCTATGTGTAAAATTTCGTTTAGTAAAAACATTAGTAATTAGTAATTAACTTTTTATACCGAGTTTGCTTGGCAACTGGTTGAATATCTGGCCTACATCCCGCCTAACTAGGCAGACTGGAACTGCTCTTATCGTTTTTTATGATCTTCAAGTGTGTGATTAATGCAGGCGCGACCTTTATATGTAAGGAACGGTGCCTTCGAGGACTGGAGGAAAATCCTATTTCGAAACAAATATATTTACTCAACAAGATGGTTATCTTAATATAAACGAGTTCGCACGCAGCACGCTGACGTGAGGGAAGTGAATTTCCACATAGAGACTTTTAAAACTCAAAATCAGTGTAAAAACATACATTTGTCCAAATTTTATTGAAATCTGAAAACATTGATTTTTTGGCTGTTCTGATACTCCTGGTTTCATTTACTTGCAAAGCTGGGAATACAATTTTGCCCAATATAAGGTTAGGAGAAGGTCCAGACAGGCTTTAAAGTAGGCGTGAGGTTTCTGGGGATGATAAAATTACTCTAACAAAGGAATAACAGGTTTTTCTCGTGTAAAACCCCCATAAGACAACGTACTGTGTTTAGTCGATACACATTTTCTTTGATAACTCAGTAAATATTTATGCTAGGATGACGAGAGAGGGCTTAAAACTTTCGCCTCTCTAATTCCCATCTTTTTACATACATTTATTTTACATTTGGGACTTTTATGACCATTTTTGGCCCCAAAAACTCGAAATTTGAAAGATTAATCCCCAAAAAAAGGGTTTAGAGTTTTCCGATTGTTTTGCCCAACGAACTTGTCCAACTGATTACAGAAAGGAACGTCCCTACCAAATTTGAAGTAAATCGGACAAAAATTGCGACCGCTAGAGTGCAAACACACACACACACACATATATATATATATATATATATATATATACAATTTATATATATAAATATATATATATAAATTTTGAACGACCCCCCAAAACGTGTTCAGGGGGTCACGTTAGGAACTTCTATGGTGGTCCCGGGCTTAAGTTTCACCGTGCGGGTCATGCTAATAGTTCACTTTCCAAAGGAAATTCACTAGAAATCCAGATACCACTGACTCACTCACTCACTCACTCATCACGAAATCTCAAAAACCACTCAACGGATTGCAATGAAATTTGGAACACACCTTCCTCTTGGGTCTTAGGTGCTCACTAAGAAAGGGTTTTAAGAAATTCCCATAGTGCTCCGCCCCATGGGGAGTCCAATTTCCAATCCTGTGTTATTCTTATGGACATTCACTTTAAGTTTGAGCTGATGAAAATACAAACAGCTAATCTTGATTAGTAGTAGTTCCACGGGATAACCTCAGAATGCAGCACACACAACTGTCAGTTTATATATTAAGATTATTTGCGGGGCGAAGCCTACGGGAACAGCTAGTATTAAATATAGGAATGACTATGATCTATTGCTTTAGAGCATACAAATGCATTTTTTTATTTAAACTCTTTATGTAACAGTGATATTGAAAATTTGGCTGTCTCTCTGCTTAGTTTACAAGTAAGCTTTTCAAAAGATTTGAGTCCCAATTGTCAGGATTAATTGAAATTCGGAAATAAAAAGATTAGGGCTAGTTTCAACACTATTGCTAAATTATTTTTCATCTTTAGCCTCGGATGATTGGATATTGGAAAAAAATAATCTCCGAAATTGTTATATAAAAAAAAGGAACGCCATTGAAAAAAAATCCTGAAAACACAATAAAACTTTTTGACAAACCTTTAGCAAAATTGTCAGATTTATTGGCTTAGCAATATTTGTAATCTGTCTACATTGGAATTTGTATTAGGAAAATCCTAAAATAAAACGATGTAATCAAAATTATTTAAGGTTCTTTTCTATGAATAGTTTAAACTAAAGCCACAAGACATGTAAATCCCTCAACATTCGTTAGATTACATTAAACCGGGTTTTATGTTCATTATTGGAAATGAATTCCACCAAATGTGGACACAATGTTGCACAGTCGGTGGCTACGGGAGGCGACGGTGTGACATATTGAGCAACATTGTGGCGTGGTGCGTGTTAGCCACCGTGACAATCGAGGGACATCTTGTCGTGTAATGAATGACATTAGCATTACAGAGGCGCGACCGCGACGTCATTACAGAGGCTCGTAAACTTCATTATACGACCGATCTAAGTGTTCTTCAACTATATCGTATAGTGTTGCAGTTGATTTTGGGGTACAGATAAATACGAATAAAAACAGTGATGTCGTTACAGAAACTCGGGAACATCATTATACGCTAGACTAACCGAACAATTTACTCATATTTAGTAAAGTAACGTCGTTATTTGGCACAAATAAGTCCTAACCGAGTGTCATTAAAACTCTCGGTTATCATTGCATAGACTGGGGCGTCATTGCAAAGATTTGTAAAACTCGAAGGCCAATCCAACCAAAGTATTCTGCTACTATGTTGTCAAACAGTGCAGTCAATCTTTAGGCACAATAAGACCGAACCGAGTGATATTAAAATTGCCTAGTTAAACATACAAGCATCATTCGTTTTAATAGAAAACGGCAATAAGACGTTTCAAGATTCTCAACTTTAATCTGAAGTAGGCCCCTACAGATAAGGAATATAGCGGACTAAATTAAAACCTTCAACTCATATATGCATATGTTGAACAATAGTACAACACAGAACTTTAAGGCAATTTTAACGAATGAGAAAATTAATTTCATAATACTGTTGATTGTTTTAACTGTTTAGAAACTCTAAAATATAAATTCAATATCACCCGAGGAGTACCGCAATATATGAGGTAAAGAATAACATGTTTTATGGATCAATAACAATGTCTAATAAATTGTGTATATTAACACTGTTCAAAACACAATCTAGAAAATGTTATTTATTTTATTTTATTTATAAAGTTATGCAATTTATTCTAATACATAAAAAGTAGTTGGTCATTTGAAAGTCTAAAATAATGTAATGACTGCATTTATTTTGATATTTGATCAACGTTTTTCATTTGATAACTTATTATTTTAATTTCCACCCAAATACAAACTCATTTTCAAAAACCCTTAATAATATTTTTCGTACATTGAAGAACACGGTATAAAAGTTGAATTGCAGTTATATAAATACCGTTGAATTTGTAACTTAAAAATAATCGTAATACAAGAACAAGACAGTTTTATAAAATACAACCGTTTTAAAATAGGTATTATTTAATATATTAAAAGAGGTATTATTTTAATAACATTAAATTAGGTAAGTCGTTGAAGACTAATTGAAAAACAAAATACTAACTGAAAACATCACTGAAGAAAGCATTTGTTCCTAAAATCTGCTGAAGGATAACGAGATTAATCATTGAAACAAGCATGAAACAAGCGTAAAACAAGCATGATATAATCTTAAACCGACCTTAGAATTTGTAAACAACAGGGTCAAACCACGTAAAACTCAATTACAGGGTATAAGCTAATAATGACCGCTCCTGCACCGTGCCGTGCCGCGTTGGGAGATGTTCCTATCACAGTAATGATACATCACGCAGCTGGGGCGATGTTTTATGTGGATTTAATGATGATTACAAACGTTTAGCCAATGTTTTTGGCCTCTTTCTGACGCTATATTTTTCCTTATAACTCTTTCTCCTTACTTTCTCAGTTTGTGAAGTGACAAACAATACTGTTTTACTAATTTTAGGAAAATACTTATGATTTGAGATTTACGTTGATTTATAAAAGGAAACTCAAGTTTATTTCTAATTTAAAGTTTAATATATTATAAGAGTTTTTTAAAGAGTTAGTCCAGAGGCATCTTTCTGGAGACTTTAACGTTACAACAGGCTTCACTGGAAAATGTGATTTGGAACTGTGATTTTTCATTTATGACATAATAATGGTTTTATACGAATATTTAAACTGCTTATCTAAGAACTGAAGGCTACATTTTGTGTCGTCTTCATATTACTTTTTGTGAGGGTTATATAAAAATAATTGGTAAAAAGAAATAGCGTGATATATATTTTACTGAAACTATGGTTTTTGTGTAATTTTTTTATTAACAAACTATTTAATGTTTATAATGAAACTATCTGTATAAACTTATTACAATATTATTTAAATGTACATAAGTTTCGTCTCGGAATATTCTTATTTCATGTAGTTTTTTTTGTTATATGTTACCTATAATTATAGAGCAGAATGAGAGCGGGAAATTGTTTAAAGTAAATAATTTAAATTTATATTATAATTATTTTCTAACATTGTTTCAAAACAACACTTTTACACTACCAATGTCTGCGTAATGGTGGCCCTAATTTCACCTTGAACTTGGTGCAATGTTTCTAATTAATATTACCATACATACAATTTAGTTTAAGACCAAAACTGCATTAGTTATTCAAATTATTTACTACATAATTGGTTTCAAATTAACTAATATTTACCACTAATCATCTTTAATAAACTATTATCCTATACTCGAACACTGTAAAAAATAAAATCTGTTAAAATAATAAAACAGGTCCTAGTGTACTTCTTTGCGTAACACCCGTGTCGCTTACCCAGCAGGAGCGGTAGGACGAGTTGCCAGCGCATGTTGGTCACTCGCACATGCGCAGAACGCACAACACTCAGACACGACCACGACCACTGCTGCACTCAGCACTGAGCCACTGGGGCAGTGTCGGACGGCACCGCGGCAGCCAGGGGCGGCCCGGGAGGGGATAACGGGCCGGAGTCACCTGCTTCTCACTTCCGAACTCCGAGCGTGACGCCTTCGTAGTGAATCATTTTACAATTTCGCTAACTGGTGGTTTAAACCGCTGATTCTGTGATGATACCAAATCAGCTGACGAAAAAAATTGTCTATGTACTTTGCTTGAAATCATAAAACTTCCAATGGTTTTTACTTGTTATTCATTACAGAAGTCAAAATCATTTGATATTTGTATCATACCAACTACAAATTGCTAAACAATGCGCTTACTCTATCCAGGGGCTTACTCCAACCTATTTCCCATAAGGGCCAGATGATAGTCTTTGGAGATGAAGAGGGTCAATAACATCCGGGGGTTACGGAATACCCCCCCCCCCCCAAAGAGTAGGGGGATCCGGGAGTCCTCCCCGGAAATTTTGTAAAATTTAGGTGTTGAATGGTGAGTTTTAAGGCTATGCAATAGTTTTTTTAACTGTGATGTTTTCTTTATTTTAACTTTATTTTTTTTCATTTTAAGTAATTCTGACAAACTGTACTGGACTGAACAAACTGGACTCAGTTTTTACTGATTTAAACGTGCTTTTCAAGACTCAGTATGTACTTGCCTAAAAAAATCGTAGTTGATTGATAAGCGTTAAATTTCTGTAACTAGTAATAATTGGCCAAGTTGAGTGCTTCCTACCCTGTCCCTACTCCACTGCACGCAGCCGTGACCTTCACTGCGTACGCAACTGTACATGTTCCATTTCTTCAGCCAAAAGCTCCTTTATACAAACAAGGAAAATATATAATTTTACACATAGAAGGGATCGGAGACGACTAAAACGAGATCTTTACCAGTGGTTAACGGTGAATCTGTGAATGTTGAATAAAATGATATAAACATTTTTATACAATAAAATAATTGAATATATTTTTCAATAATTTATCCAGTATTATAGATTGGACTATATATATTTGCGCTATATATATTGAGCTAACCGCGGGCCGGATAACAACTGTTGGCGGGCCGGATGTGGAGACCCCTATGCTATACGAACAATATCTGTCTGGTTGTTTGCAAAATTTATCTCGGAATCCAGTGGAACGATTTTGTTGAAACTTTGGAATTAAGGGCTTTTGGACCTAAAAATCTATTGGTAAAAACCTAAACACTAGGAAAATTCATAATTTGTTAAAAATGTCATTGGAAAATTGGAAACTTACATTGGGCTAGTGAAATTTAAAATAAAAACAAAAGAATCATAACAGCTGGAAAATATACTAACCAGTAGAATGTCAAAGTATTACATTCGTACAATACATTAAAAAATACATTGCATTACATTGTTGAATACGATGACAAGGACAATTGAATAACGATTGCATATGGCGTGGCCATCTTTTATTCTTTTTCACCCACGAAACGAATCAAATATCACCGAGTACAATATGGCTCGGTCTCCCCCGTACTAAAAACTGAACATCCAGTAAGTCAAAAACAGTAACTTTTGACTTTAGTTTAGTTATTAATTACCTCTTTATATCTTTAACATTTTGCTTGTTGAAAATTGTAAATGCATCCAAATTTTGTGTGTATGAAGGTGCGGCAGTACTCGATATGTTCCCTCGAAGGTACACGCTAATGATCTCTTCTAATTGGCCGGCAGCTGATGTAATGATGCGAACCTTGGTTGAGGTTCTTTGCAAGTCAATTAAAGATTGCCCAATGGAGAAAATATACCACCGGAACGATCTGCTGTCAGCTATTTACATGTCTTATCATTTAAGCACCTCGTTAGTTTAAGCACCTCAAGGACACAGGGAAGGTCTTGAAAATTTAAAGTTTTCGCATGTCATTATTCAAGAGGGACTTCAGAGTAAGCTGTTCACCTTACTCATTGGCATTGTTAACATGATCAATGAATTCACTTCGCTCATCCACCTTAGCGAGGTAACAAGTTCATTGAGTTCACATCTCTTATCTACCTTGCTGAGTGTCTCCAAGGACGAATCATGCCATTTAGACATTTAATAGTTTCTCGAAATTAAATAATAATTTCCCATACATATATGTCACGTAAATACACAAGATTAAATCAACATGTAAATAGCTAGGGTCCGCTCAAATATTTACGTAAAGGGATAAGCGCACTCAAGAAATAGCAGATTAAAGTTACTGCTGCTGATGCAAGTACTAATATAATGTCTTCATGAAATATAAAAGAAATTGTGTTAATCCAGGGGACTCAAGGAAAATATACATTTTTAATGTGATACACTTTACGCCATATAATAAATCGTTCCTGTAACAAAACCATTAACATATGAAATAATCCAGCAGGTTTACGTTTCATCAAACACAAAGGTCTTTACGTAAACTTTAAATCTTCATATTTATTATTTTAATCATCATGTTAATCTTAAAACGAATATTTTATTCAATACTTAACCCATACAAGTGTTAAACGAAATATTTTAACTATGATAACTACTGTATATAACGCATACAACTGGTTCATATTCAAGTGCCAGCATTTATATTCAAGAACTTTTTTCTAAATTAATTTAAATTAGTTAATGCACCTAGAGTAAATTAATGCGGGGTAAATTTGTACACCTGTTCGATTTTGTAGGTCTTTATGAATAACAAATAAACTGTTGAATGAAAAAATGGTAATATATTTAAATAATACTTGTATTTACTAAAAAAAGCTCCGAATACAAAAAGTGGCTATCCTAAAAATACATGTGTATAACATATGTAATTATAGTAAAACCCCAGATTAAATGCAAACAGAATAAAGGGTTTATTCATCTTAAAACTAAACAAGGAATTGCATTAGAATAGAATGTATACAAAGTTGAGTATTTATAATATTGACATATGACAATATAAACATAACACAAATAACTCATGTGAGGTAGTTGTTATATTTTATTCACTACAACATATAACATATATGTGTGGTACATATAAAATATAACATCGCATGGTTCTTTCAGAAACTTTTTCCACAATTACAGTACAGAGTGTTTAAATAATGGCAAATTTCATAAAAACATCCCCTGATATTTCAACACAATTTCCCTTTTTTTTTAACCGGTTTGTATTTCAAATATCACAAATATTCCTCGGTCTGGCCATCGGACAGTTAAAAACAAATTAGAGTAAATACAATCACTATTAAAATAATCTGTAATATACCTACAAACAACAATGTTGGAAAATAGCTCTAATTAAAATGCAGCATATTTTACACACACACACACACACACACACACACACACACACACACACACACACACACACACACACACACACACACACACACACACACACACACACACACACACACACACACACACACACACACACACACACACACACACACACACACACACACACACACACACACACACACACACACACACACACACACACACACACACACACACACACACAAGCGCTGCCATTTGACCTTTACCACAGAAAACCGTAAATAGTTTTCTGTGGTCAGAGCTCGCGTGGGGTAACATATTTCCAAATCAAGGCAGCCCCAAACTACGGAAAAACAACTGACGCTAGGTCAACCCCTAGAACTACAAACAACCCAACTTCAAGGTCAGGAGTAGACAAGTCAACTTGACGGTGCAAACAAACTTTACTGAGGAAAGAAAAGATTAAAATTAGAACTTCACATACTTTCAACAATTTTTAAAACATATTTAAAAATAGTTGGAGATTTATCTGCGCGGGCATTCTAGGGTTAATCTTATTTTTTCCAAATTTTCTCATACATCAGTTCGAAATCAATTTCTCCCAATATTAGCAATGGTATATTAAGAGACAGGGATGTTAGCTGACGAGTGCACTATTAATTTCAACCCCTTTTTACTTTCTCCCCCTTATACGTAGTATATGGAGAAAGTATTGTTTTCGTCAGAATTTTCGAATTTGAGTTGTTAGTGGAAATATTCGTTTTGGTGCTCCCTGAACCCAAAAAAGTGGTTTTTACGTGATGTCTGTCTGTGTGTGTGTGTGTGTGTGTGTGTGTGTGTGTGTCCGTGTGTGTGTGTGTGTGTCTGTGTGGATGTGTACAGAGCTAGAGCCCTAACCTATGGACCGATTTTTATGAAATTTGGTATGTAGGTACTAATCCACGATATCTCCAGGCGTTTTTTCATTTTTTGAATTTTTTATAGTTAAGGGTAATTATCCCCCAAAAACCGCCAAAAATCATGAAAAATCCAAATTTCTCAAAAACGGCTCTAACGATTTTGATTAAACTTTGGTCGTTTGTAGAACTTTAGTTTTCCAACAAAATGAAACCACCCGCATGTCTGTAAAAATTCGGGTTCAGAAATTACAGGACTTAAAACATCAAAAATTCAGTTTTTTGGATTTTTCATAAAAAAACGTGAACATAAAAAAATATTACTATTCACCATTAAAAAGAGCTCAAAAACTAAATAATTTAGTATTTTGAATTACTATTCTACGATTGCTGGTTTCGGAGAAAATTGAAATTTTCATTTAGCGGTAAACGCGCGTTTACTGCGCAGTACCTTGTCCAATGTTATTCTTATGGGGAATACAAAAATTACTATTTCTATCTTATTTACTGATCAATTTCATTCAAACTTGATATGCTTGTAAATTTAGCATTGACCAACAGCGTTAATTCGAAATATGTTGCCCCTTAATAACCCTGGGGGGAATAGGGGGCATTTCCCCTCTTAAAACCACGAGTGTAGCAATGGATTCTGTAGTGCCTCCAAAGCAGGGATTTGGGTGGATGTTTTTTAAAACAACTTGTTTACAAGATTTTCTGTACATTCGACCATGTTTTGTATTCTATATTTAGTAAATAGAAAGTAATTTATTCATTAAAGTTGGGCTGAAAGGGAGAAAGTACGTGTCAGTTTCCTGATACCGTTTATTGTATACTGGTCACATTTCAAACATTGTTGACCACCATTTGCCGCTTGAATATAATTTGTTCACACTGTCACATAGTGGTTTAGGCTACAAATAAATTTGCCATTGATTTGTTTGTGAAATCCAACAGCTTGAATGTTAAAATAACGAAATATATTAAGGGAAAAATAAACTGTATTCTTATTAAAAAAATAATATACATCAAATGTAAAATATTATATTTTACGAATAAAATCTAATAAAAAATGTATAAATATTTTATAAGTATGCTATTATTTTCAATACAAATTTCTAAAGTTTTAATGCAAGTAATATCGATGTAAATAATGTTGCCTTTAACACTCGCACTTTACATTGCAGGCGCAACTGCAACAACAGCCGTTCATTGAAAACATGAACAAGTAACAACACTCATGGAAAATATTTCTTCCTACAACGGAACCTAAACATGTTTCTATAAACATGGCTATCTAAACATGTTTACATGTTGAATGATAGCCAATACCAGAAATGCTAATTATACATTGTGGTGTTACTCACCGTCAATCACAGTAATCCAGTTCAGATTTATTTATGTGTTATTTTACGATCTGTTTATTAAAGTATCATTTGCTCGCTGAAGCATTGTTGCTTTGATAAACAGCTGATTGATTGTTAATTTAAACCAAGCTAACAAAATGTGACTTCCAAAATTGAAGTTATAAGAAAAATTGTGCAGGCCTATGCAATTTGAGTGTAGGCTAAAGTGTCTTTATCGCTTTCGTAAAATTACAGCGCTCCTCTAAGATTTGCGCGGTAACAGGTTTCTATCAAACGACGAAGACATACTTTACGTTCTTTAACCCTCCAGTACACGCGCCGCGGACTCAGAGTCCGCACATTTGAAAAAGCGCGCGGAAATAAGTGAATCCGCGAGCGAATGACATGACGCGCCATCTACCTTCCCCCACTACCTTTCCAAGGACAATGGCGGTGTTTTGACCATATTAGCGTCAGTTGGCCCTGAGCTACAAGGGTGTAAAGTTAGGAAGGACTCACACTCCGCAGGTGTTCTTTTTTGCCCTGCGAAGCGCGGAGTCTCACTCCGCAGGCGTTCGTTCGTGTTCTGTGAAGAGCGGACTATTACTCCGCAGCCGTCACTTTGTCAACACACATTGCTGACTACTTCTGATGGATTACTTGCGTTTGAGGGCTCAAAAGGAGAACATTCCGGTCACAATCAAGTTAAGACTGAGGGAAATTGTCGGGTTGCCCATGAGAGTAGCTCCAGCACCTGCTCCAGGCAACGAAGAAGCACGAGGGCGATGTCACCTCTGTGACAGGAAAAAGAATTCATATCTGTGTGCCACATGTGACCAAAAGGTCATGTTTCAAGAGGATGAAGAACAGGCCATCGATTGACTGATTGGTTTTCAACAGGACATTTTCAATTTGAAATATTTGTAATTATTTTGAAATTTATCTATATCTATTTACCTATATTTGGATTATTTGAAATTTTGATGCTATATGAACTTTATTAGGTATATAAAAGAGTGTTTCTACACCATCTCTTTATATAAACTCAAAAAATTCTGTATACATTGACTTAACTTCTAACAAATTTATGTTCTTTTTTTTTATAAAATTAGTATACATATAAAACAAGTTCAAATAAATGTCATTGTTTAGTACTTGGTGTTTTTTAAGTTTTGAGTTAATACCAAACTGATTAATTTTATGTTATTAACGAAGAAGTAAGATGCGGACTGTCAGTCCGCGCGCGTGTACTGGTGTTACTATTAGCCGCGCGTGTACTGGAGGGTTAATAAATAAATAACTATTTCAAGACCTGAAAATGATGCAATAGTTTGTTTCTGTTTCTGCCTTCTAACTTGTATTTTACTCTACTGATGAGTAAAGTGAATATTTGTAAATCGATTACTAAAACTTGGGAAAGTTTGTCCACGTGAGAGACCACGAGTAGAGCGAGTGACGATGCTCGACTACATGGTGACGATTACTCGTTGGACTAACACTGTAAACACTGCTGATGGGCTGTTTAGAAGCAAGGTTGGTAGAGCTTTCAGACAAGGTGTGCTGAGTCGATCTATTTAAGGATTTCTGCTTTACCGGAAGAGACCTCGTAAAAACAGGTGGAAGGTCACGTGATCACCAATCCAATCTGCAGTGTTGCTGGAAACACGATATTTATCGTACGAGTACCATATTTTTCTCACCGTTGTTAAAATGAAATTGTTTAACTGCTTGAATATTTTTATCAGCTGTTATTTAATGAAACTAATAATATATCGCTTTGATTTATTCTGATTATTAACTTACACTGCATATAAAAAACAAAACCTAACAGTGAAAAGAAACGTGTTTTAATCTAGTTTGAAAAATGAATAAGCTCAATTTATTAAAACAATAAGGAAGGCCTAATAATAACAATAATATTATTTTTTATTACTACCCGATGTCCATGAACAATAAATTGTATTGTTTAATATTAGGTATCAAGTTTAAGATGAATTCCATTTACAATAAAGGCTTCAAATTATTAAACTTAGACAAGATTGACTAGTTAACTTAGTTATTTTTTAATTCTTTGACACTTATTCTTGTAAACAGTTCTAAATACCAACGGCTTTTAATTCAATTTGTTCTACGACTGTAATAACAATTACCTAATTAATATTATTCAAGTAAATACGTAAAAGTCATGTACCGAAAGTCCACTGTCCAGTGGCTATTTAAAACTAACTGTAACTGTACCAATATTATACTCTGTAAGGTTGGCTACACTTTATGGTATGTTGTGGATTTATGAATCAGCTGGACGACCTCGTAAGACATCTTTGCTGCGAACATTGCTCTTATGTAAATCAGCACACCTTGTCTGAAAGCTCTACCAACCTTGGTTTAGAAGATTGTTAAAGCTGTCTTGGTGTTCAACATTAATTCTTGTGGCACTACATAAACCATTTTAGAGGTAATTAAAAAGGTTATATGCATAAATTACGTAGCACTTGAAGGGAAGTGGGGGTTCGTAAAAGGTTGCAGAACGTTACGGAGGCTAATAGTTTATGCTTTATTAAAATAAAATCAAATAAAATTTTAAAATGTTCATTTTTTATCGTTGCGTCATTGGAATAGTTTGCAACAAAGAAGACTTAATATGACAAAATCTATATTATTAATACGCTACATGCAAACTTTGTAAACAATAAGGCTTTTTATTTTTACGATTTACCCCCACATATTATACACCAAAACGGGCGTCTTGGTGTGCAGATGTGCAAACTGGCTTTAGATTTTCCATTTAGGCTTCAGGGTCCTGCCCCACGGGATTTACAATACCACATGTTATTCATATGGAGGAGAGTTTTATTTGGTTTATGTCGAATTTGTTTTCTTAGTTCAATTCAATTAAATAAGCAGCTGTTATAAAGATTCTATCTAACTACAGACTATTGTTTTGTTAACAATTTACTATTCTCTCTTCTCAAAACGGAATGCTCAAGCAGCGCATAGAAAATATTCTAGTACTAATTAATTTGTTTAACAAAACGTTTTTGGATAGTTGAGTTGTGTTAAATATTCTATAAATTAAATCAGAACATTATATAAGGTGTGTGATCTTACGTAGGCCACATAAGTCAATTTAAGACACATGATCTAAGTCGCTTGGCTACAAACATTGACTATAAATACTGAAGGAGACATCCCATCCATATGGCCCAGCTGTCCCACTTTTAGTGTATGCTAGAATTTAAAATTGAAGTAGTTTGATTGGGTCACCGACAGATTGTGCTGCTGTCAACTTTTTATTTTAGTTATTTACCAACGTTAACTTATAAAATATCTCCACCCCAGAAAGCAAGTGATAATCAACTTATGTTTGCTTCCTGACACACCAACTGTTGTATTATCACCTCCTTGAGAGTATAAGTAATAGTTGACAGCAGTATACTCTGTTGGTGATTATTGTAAACTACGACCTCTTTCAATCCTGGCATACACATAGTACCCCCGTAGCAGCAAACCTGCATACTCAGCGAATTTCTGATGCATATTAATTTATCTTAATACCACATAAAGCCACATACGAAGTTTCATCAATATACATTCATAAATAAACGATTTTTGACATTTTAATTATTCTCCATAAGAATAACATGGGGGCTGAGTATGCAGGTTTGCTGAAATAAGGAACACTAAAAATGGGCTTTTATACAAATATCAATATAACTCAACTAGGTAAAGCCACATACCAAGTTCTATTAATTTATGTTCATAATTAAAGGAGATAACACGTTAATTATTCTCCATAAGAATAACATGGGGCTGAGTATGCAGGTTTGCTGCTACGGGAACTATCGGCCAAAAAATGGGGTTTTGTGCAAATATCAATAGACCACAATGAAATGAAGCAATATACCAAGTTTCGTCAGGATAAGTTAATAAATAAGCGAGATATACAATTTTTCTTATCCTCCATAAGAATAACATCGGACAACGTACTGTGTTTAGCACTTTCAATATCTCAGTAACCAATTGACGTAGAGAAATGATTAAAACATCAAATTGTGCGTCTTTTCAAGCTGATTCCAATGGGGAAAAATTTTACTTTTTCAAAAATTGTATGTAAAAAACTCAATAAGCCCATTTTTGGGGTACAAAACCCCCCCAAAATACCCCTTCGGAAAGCTCGATCCATCTGGTTTTCGAACTTAAAGTCAAAAATGCTTCTTTACACGTTTGTACCAAATTGCATCAAAATCGGACCTTTTTTACGAGAGTTATCGCACCCACGGACACACACACACACACACACACACATATATATATATATACAGTTTCGAACGAATGGTGTTTTTGGGGTCTGGGGACCTCAAAACGAAAAGTTATCATGGTCCCGGGCCTAGGTCTTACCATGCCGACTACGGTAATAGCTTCTTCCCTATAGGGGAAATTCGCTAACTAGGGACACATTTTACAATGGCAATAAGAAGTCTACTTCAGTATTTATAGTCAATGCTACAAATGTAAAAGAAAATTTAATTAAACTTTAGTTTTTCCCGCCACTTAATCTTGCTAGACTGATAAGAACAATATCAGCTGATAACCTTGAGTAGTCAAAACATTGGCCTTTCGTGCCGTGAATAGGAGAAATGAATTGCGTTGGAAAATATCAGTGGCTTAATATAGAGAGTGTATGTATGGTAAATAACTTTAGTAGGGAAATTAGAACAGTACTCTCCACAATTTATTTGTGCTCACTTTTTTCTGTTTCAACGTTGAAGTGATACAACAGTTTTAGACATTCAATAATTTGCTTTTATGTTTAAATACTACGTTGCATATTATATTTTTCTTTTAAACAGGTATACTTTATCAGGAGTTAACTATTTGGTAGGAAACTTTACTCTGAATGTGTGAGTAAACTATTTGCTGTAAAATTGTTCTATCTATCGAAATAAGTGCAAGTTTTTCGTGTGTTTTACCTCGATCACCATCGCCCGTCATGTAAGTAAATTGTTTGTTTTCATTTAAATTATTTCTTATAGTATAGTCTATTCGAGTGACTAACGCCCATGACAAGGAGCTAGTTTTTTCCCATATAACGTATCAGGACTTTTATAGCTTATTTTATAATTTTAATTATACCTAGTCAGTAATTATGTCAAAAGGGTGGTTCTTTTTCAACGGCTTTATATTTATCCTGTTTGTTGAATAACAAAATATGTTTTATTAAGAAATAATTTGTACTTTTATTTATATAACAACTTACAATACAATAAATTCTTATATGAGCAAAAGGGAGTAAGATAAAATCAAACTATGACAAAATAATTGGTGGTTTAAATAAGTTAGCAATTTAGCGTATTATTGCAAAGCAAGATACCCCCGTCGCAGCAAACCTGCATACTCAGCGAATTTCCAATGAATTATAACATAACACATTAAGCCACTTAACAGGATTCATGAGAAATATATTCACAAACAAGCGATATTTAAAATATTAATTATTCTCCATAAGAATAACATTGGGGATGAGTACACAGGTTTGCTGCAACAAGGAACACAAAATAATGGGGTTTTATGCAAAATATCAAAGGAACTCAGCTAAGTGAAGTCACATACCAAGTTTCATCCATATACATTCATAAATAAGCGATATATAACTCTTTAATTATTTTCCATAAGAGTAACATGGGGACCGATTACCTAGGTTTGCTGCTTCGGGAACCATAGGTGAAAAATTGTTTTTTTGTGCAAACAACAATAAACCACAACCAGATGAAGCTATATACCAAATTTCGTCAGTTTATGTTCATAAATAAGCAAGATATACAATTTTTCTTTTTCCCCATAAGAATAACATTAGACAACGTACTGTGTTTAGCACTTTCAATATCTCAGTAACCAATTGACGTAGAGCAATGATCAAGATACCAAATTGTTGGTTTTTTATGCTGTATGCAATGGTGAAAATTAAAATTTGATTTTAATAAAAATTACATGTGGAAACCCCGTAAAACCCATTTTTGGGGTACAAAACCCCCCCAAAACCCCCCTTCGGATGGTGCGATTTGTCTGGTTTTCGAACTCGTTCAAATAAATGGTACTTTACACGTTTGTACCAAATTTCATTAAGATCGGACCTTTTTTACGAGAGTTATCGTGCTTACGGACACACACACACACACACACATATATATATATATATATATATATATATATATTTATTTATATATATATATATACATATATATAAAAATTTGAACGAATGGTGTTTTTGGCATCTGGGGACTTCAAAATGAAAAGTTACCATGGTCTCGGGCTTAAGTCTTACCATGAGACCTACGGTAATAGCTTCTTCCCTATAGGGGAAATTCGCTAAAAAAGAGAATACACACCTTTAGCCGAAGACCCTTAGAGGTTCGGAGAGTCAGCTGTTGCCCATGAGTTTTTCAACATAAAATGTTTAGAATATTTTACCGGTACAACGCCGGATCGTACGAGTCCAATTTACTATACGACCTTAACAGAAATCGCTAAAAATTGTTTATTACATGGTATTTCTATCCGTTTGTCTTTAGGTTATTATTAGTTCTGAGGTCTAAATTGCACACGGTTTTTATTTACACTTTTTTAGTTTTCCAAACCAATCTCGAATGCAGGTTGTGTTTGAACGAATTTAGAAGTGATAGTGTGTACTAAATTATGTTTTTAGCGAATTTCCGCTATGGGGAAGAAGCTATTACCGTAGTCGGCATGTTAAGACCTAGGTCTGGGACCATGATAACTTCTCGTTTTGAGGTCTATTCGTTCAAAACTATATATATACACACACATACAAACACACACACACACACAGTTTTATATATATATATATATATGTGTGTGTGTGTGTCCATGAGCACGATAACTCACGTAAAAATGATCCGATTTTGATGAAATTTGGTATAAACGTGTAAAGCAACATTTATGACTTAAGTTCGAAAACCAGCCAGATCGCTCCATCCGAAGGGGTATTTGGGGGGGGGGGTTGTACCCCAAACATTTTTTTTATATTTTTACATGTATTTTTTTAAATAGTCAAATATTAGTTTTTACCATTGGATTCAGCTTAAAAAATCACACAATTTGGTATTTTGATCATTCCTCTTCCTCAATTGGTTACCAAGATATTGAAAGTGCTAAACACAGTACGTTGTCTAATGTTATTCTTATGAAGGAAAAGAAATTTTTTTATATTTGCTTATTTATGAACGTAAAATTACGAAACTTGATATAAGCATGTATAAGGCTTCATCTGGTTGTGGTCTATTGATATTTGTTCAAGAAACAATTTTTGCCAAAGGCTCCCGTAGCAGCAAACCTGCGTACTCAGCCCTCATGTTATTCTTATGGAGAATAATTGAATGCTATGTCTCCCTTAATTATGAACATAAATTAATAAAAAAAAGTTATACGACTTCACCTAGATTAGTTATATTGATATTAGCATAAAAACCCATTCCTTGTGTTCCTTGTTGCAACAAACCTGCGTACTCAGCCCCAATGTTATTCTTATGGAGAATAATTACAATTGTATATTCCGCTTATTTGTGAATATATTTTTATGAAACTTGGTAAGTGGCTTTATCTAGTATTAAGACATTTATATCTCCATTGGAAATTTGCTGAGTATGCAGGTTTGCTGCGGCGGGGTATTTAATTATGTGTTATTAATGTATCACTAATGCTTATGGTACCTGAAAATAGATTGTGACCGCAATTTGGGAACATCGAACTAAGTTTGACAGTATTTAATGTACCAGTAAATAGATTATAATTTTAGCCTTCAATATAGAAAAACAACGAGTAGCATTTCTAACATATTTTATTCATACATTACAAATACAGTCCCACTTTACACAGAAAATTCAGTACATTACGTCAACGATATTTAAATATAATGGATAGGCCTATATGTATATACATATAATCTTCTAGTAGTATAATAAATTTGTAGTTCTTTAAGCGTTCTTATTTTTAGATGCATTTTACCAAACATAGTCAGTATCGTCGTACTGTTAATAACTTAATACTAAGAGCATTTGTTTACATGTGCCACGGAATAAATTCAAACCCACTCAATGTATCTCAGTTTGAATAATATCACCGGTAAATCTTTAACATTAAAACGTCAATAAGACTTTATTTTGCCATTAGCATTGACTATAAATACTGAAGTAGACTTCTCATTGCCATTGTAAAATGTGTCCCTAGTTTTGTGTGTGCCAGGATTGAAAGAGGTCGTAGTTTACAATAATCACCAACAGAGTATACTGCTGTCAACTATTACTTATCCTCCCAATGAGGGGATAATACAACAGTAGATGTGTCAGGAAGCAAACATAAGTTGATTAACACTTGCTTTCTGGGTTGGAGATATTTTAAAAGTTAACGTAAATAACTTAAATAAAAAGTTGACAGCAGCACAATCTGTCGGTGACCCAATCAAACTACTTCAATTTAAAATTCTAGAATACACTAGAAGTGGGACAACTGGGCCATATCGATGGGATGTCTCCTTCAGTATTTATAGTCAATGCCATTAGGCTGAACAAGCAATAGGCAACGTCACATACAGGTTGCAGTACAACATGAGTATAATGAATAACCTTTATAAACATTCGATGTCAAGGTTGAATAAAAAAAAATAATATTAACTTAAAATATACAGATCCAAATCCAGAGAAGCGACAGTTTTAACAGTTCAAGAATTCCTCAACTGAATAAAAGGCATTACACTTTAGGAAGGTTGATAAAGACAGTTTACATTTTCTCATAGGCAAGTTTCTAACTGATGAGGCAACTTATTGAACAGTAAGCATTGCTAATAGTTGTAGCTTTTCAGAGTCTTACTTAATCTAACATGAGGAGTTACAATATTGTGTTTATTTGTAGTATTATGACTATGACAGTTAAAATGCTTAGGGCAGTTTTCTAAACTTTCTTTTACAGAAATCAGATTAGACAAAGTGTACACAGATAATGATAGATTGCAGTGTTAATACGTTAAGCTGAGAAAAGCTGGGTTTACATGATGCTCGGTGCTCGTAAGGTTGATACTCATTGCTCATTATAATTCTAATAGCGACTACACCGTCTTATCTATAGGTACGATAAGATAAAGGCACAAACAAGTAAAAACTACAACCGCAACCCAAGGATCTAATACCCCCGTCGCAGCAAACCTGCGTACTCAGCGAATTTCCAATGCATATATATATTTCCAATACATTCATTAATAATTGATATATATATAGCATTTTATTTATTCTCCATAACAATAACATTATAATTGAGTTCGCAGGTTTGCTGCAACAAGGAAGATAAAAAATGTATTTTGTTGCAATTATCACTATAACGTAACCAGGTGAAGCTACATACCAAGGTTAAGCTACACTAATTTAGGTTCATAACTAAGGGAGATATAAAAATTTACTTATTCTCCATTTGAGTAACATAGGGGCCGAGTATGCAGGTTTGCTGCTACCGGGAAAAATCAACAAAAAAAATTTGGTTGTGCTAATATCAATATACCACAACAAGTTGAAGCCACACACCAAGTTTCATCAATACATAAATAATCGAAATATAACATTTTATTTATTATTTATTCTTCATAAGGATAACATTGGACAACGTACTGTGTTAAGCACTTTGAATATCACTGCAACGGTTGGACATAAAACAACAATTAAAACGCCAAAATGATTGTTTTGTAGGGCTAATTCCTCTTACAAAGACAACGACGCATGAGGAAACGAGAAACAAGAGATGAAGTTCGAAACGACGTGCAGCGATTCAAAGCAGTGCAGTTGTGTCATTGTAGTTGTAGAGATAACAAGTCCCAAGTCCTTCCATTATCATCCGGGGCTAAAAGGTGCTAAGTGGAAGAATTGTTAGTTGTATCTAACAACAAATACACGAGACTGTCAGTTGACCCGTGATCTTTCGAGTGCGAGTTGTGCCGTCTTGAAGCGTCCAACAACCTTTTATTCCGACATTGGATAAGTTCAAATCTACAGTCATGAGTGCTCTTGGAAACTCTTACAAGGTGCCCCAAATGTGGTATGTCGGAGGCCATTGTTATCTGCATTATTGTTTGAGATTTTAGAATCAATCGAACTTAAAAGAATGTGAAGTGTTTGCGACTCAATAGTAATACTGGCGATTAAATAGCTCCTACATAACAAATAACACTAGTTTAAACTTTTTAAAACATTTTAAAAAAAGGTTGACACCTTTTCTTATTGATAAGAAGTTTTACAGCCTTAATGATTTTTTTAGTTGTAAGGATCTAAGAGCCATAAACCTGTATACAAATTTATGTGAGAGTTTTTGTTTATAGTTTATCTGACAATTGTCATTTATTTATATGTTCACGATAATAAAGAATTTGAGCTTGAGTTCGAGAAAGGTCAAAATCCGACAGAGAGAGGTTAAATATACACAAAATGAAGCCATGTAAAATGTAGGCTATGTGTGAGTAAAACTACCATACATGTATTATATTTTGAGTTGGCTCTTTATTCTGTTAGTCGCGTTAACCATGGTTTGTATTGAAACTCTCTACTTTCATTACATAAAACAAACATTGAATTATTATTTTGAAAAATAACGCTTTATTTTACTAAATAAACAACGAATTAAGGCCTTTGGTAGTTAAAACCATCGGTGTATAGTTACAACACATCGCTCATTCCAGTCCCTATTTCTCTACCGGTATGAATATTTTATTTTCTATTAAAAATTAACGTCAGCAATTATTGATTACTATTACAGTAGAACCTCGCTACGACGACCCTCGATAAGACAAAAACCTCGATAATGAGTCTGATTTTCTAATCCCCGTGAATCTCCCATAACACTCAATGTTATAAATACCTCTATAACACGACTCATTTTCAAATAAATACCTCGATAGCACGTCTTTTTGTAATTTTATATTACTGATAAATAAACCTCTATAGCACGACACCCACCTCAATAACACGCTTCTTTGGGTAAGTGAACCTTTATTACACGACTCTAACCTCAATAGCGCGCCGTTTTGCGTTACGGAACCTTTATAGCACGACTAAACCTTTCTCACGCATAGTTCCCACGGTTAGAACGGATGTTTTGAAGTAAACAACGACTTGGGCTCAGGTCTCAACAGGAAAACCCCTTCCCCACCCCCTTCATAGTCCGGCCTTTCCTTGTCTTATAGTGTACAGTTTCGGTTTTGTTACGTAAGTCCAGTTCTGCTAAGTTCAATTTTTTTATTTTTAACATTACAGTATTTTATTCCGTATTTCACAATAGGTTAATGTTTACTGTACTTCGAGCTTATTAACTCTATACTGTACTTTAGTGAACTGAGTCTTTTGATTTTTTTCTTACTGTCGCAATAATAAAGAAGTTTGTTTTACTTGTACGTTTGTTCTTTTATTTATGACTGATTTATACAGTAATTTTCTACTTAAAACACAACTTATTAGAAATGTTTCATAAAAAATGTGCTTGGTATAGCAAAAAGTCTGTGACCTCGATAACACGTCTTGTTGTGAAAACCACCTTGATAGCACGACCCTCAATTACAAGTACACCTCGATAAGAAGACTATTTTAGAGATCCCCTTGAGAGTCGTGTTATCGAGGTTCTACTGTACTATGCATCAAGGGCAGCATTTATGTCCTTGATAGATACATAATAGCAAAAATAAAGTCCTGCTCCATCTCTTATCACCTAAAGGCAGGTCTTCAAAGGATTAATTATCAGCACCAATAAAATTAAATATTTAACTGCTATAAAAACTAATCTTTTTTATTTTTAAATTGTTATTCTTCATTCAACCGTTGCAGAAAAATTCAAATTTCTAAATACAGTACGCTGTCCTATGTTATTCTTATGGAGAGTAAATACAATTTTACATCTCGTTTATTTATGGATATATATTGATGAAACTTGGTAAGTCGTGAAGCCAATTTAGAGTATGTGGGTAGGCCATCTGGTTGTGGCCTATTGATATTTGCACAGACAAAATGTTGTGTGGATGGTCCCCGTTGCAGCAAACTGTATTCTCAACCCTAATGTTATTCTTATGGATAGTCATCAGGGCCGTAAACATTGGTTATAGGCTACATAGGCGCGCGCCTAGGGGCCCGCACCACACACAAAGCACATACAAATAAATAGCCTCAAACAAGCAAAAAAGGCCGCCACCGACCGATCGAACTCGGTGGTAAGGGTCCGCACCACTGGTTGCACCTAGGGGCCTACAGCTCCTAAATTCGGCAATGTCAGTCAAGGAGAACCCTCATAAAACTAGGAGGGTGAGTAAAGTTCTATGTCTCCCATAACTATGGACATAAATCAATAAAACATGGTATGTATAGCTTCACCTGGTTGAGTTATATTTGTATTTGCATAACAACATTTTTCCCCCTACCTTTCAGCGAACCTGCGTACTCACCCTAATGTTATTCCTATGGAGAATAATTAAAATATTATTGTTTACCGCTTATTATACGTGTATTTTTAAGAAAATTGGTAAGTTAATTTATATGGTAGTGAGATACATATTTATTTATATATTGGAAATTCACTGAGTGGGCAGGTTTGCTGCAACGGGGTATTTTGTTATTAAAAGCAATTATTTCTGCTGTATTTTGTGATGAACTGAGGGAAGTTCCTTGGTTACTGGGCTATGGGCCCAGATAAACTCATCAGATAAAAAATGCAGAACACAATAATTATAACCGTCATGTACGATAAACGTTGAATCGTTAAAGGCAGAGTCAATCGATGGGGTGAAGCCCGAATGGATGTTAGAACGTTTCCTGAATGTCTACGCATATCAGGCACGAAAAATAAAATGATAAGCGTAAATGAGTTGGTCACGATAAAGGCGATCCCACACTTCTCGTGAACAGGCCTGAACATTCGGCCGAACATTCACTGAACATTCCATCCCGAGTCCCGATGTTCCCGCATGTATTCAAAAGTTAGTGTAGCTCCCACACTTATCGCGAATACTCCGAACATTCGGAGTTCGGCCGAATGTTCGGGCGTGTTCGCGAGAAGTGTGGGACCGCCTTAACACTTTCGATGTAGATACCACGTATAACATAATGCAACCAAAATACAACCAACAATTTATAACAATTTGTGCTCTTAGGTTGGTGCTCATGAGTTAAAGCCGGTCATCGTATTCATCTGTGTAGCTGGTGTTGGCTGCTGATTTAGCATTTTTTTGCCTTTGTCAGCGTCTTGAGCGTCTGCCAGAGTGCTACTGCTAGTGCTAGTGGACCGTATTTTTGGTGAAACATCTGTCAGGATAGTTTATTATTGATTTTAACTACATAGTCATATTTTTAAATGTATGTATACACTATGATTTAATCTTTAATATATAACCTGGGGATTTACAGTCTTCATATTCTAAATATTTTCAAAATATAGGTTAAGTGAATGTAGTAAATTAATTTATTAGTTGATATACTGCATAAGACTTCTCAAAGTTTAGATTTAATGTTTACCACCTAAACACACATAATTCCAGCATTTAACATTTAGGTGTGTGTTTACTTTGGCTAGGCTTGAGTATTATTTTGTTGCATTATAAACTAACTTGTTTTCAACTTTTGAATTAATGATAAAATGTTAGAAGTGATTCTCTAAGATAATCATTTTAATTATTTGGCCTGTATTTTTTTCATTAAAAATAAATAAATAATTGGCATGGGCCTAGTTTACATTTATAAATTAAATAATGACTTTTACTATTCAATTTGTTTGAATTAGTCACAAAAGGCTGAATGTTATTTAACATTTTATAGATTTAGAACACATTTTCGAACACCTAGGCCTTAGTTCCCAAAATGAGGAATAGGCCTACTCAGGAAAGTAATTTAACCTAGGTAGATGACTAGTTAGCATATACTTTCCTGTAGTATCCCAGTAGCCTACTTTGGATATTGGGTAGAAATGCTTTCAAACAGCTTATAGAGGTAAAATAATTCTATCTGCCAAACTAAAGAATTATGAAATTTTTAAAATGTTGCGGGATGTCTAGTGCAACTCAAAAGGCAAAATCTACAATCAAAGTTGCTTTGGATATTGTTTTACCTATTTGTCTTATTGTGCATCACAAGTTACCTGAGCACCTCTACATTGAAGTTTACCAGTTGGATTACACCTTATGTAATTTAAAAAGTCTGGTTTTGTTCTTAACTTATTATGGATACGTATAATGTAGGTCAGAAACCTTTCAGAAAAGTTGTTTAAAACCCTTTAACCATAGACAAAAAATATATCCCTTAACACAGCTTTATTCATCTGTGAAGCTTAAATTGGGCAGTTTAATATCTCTGTTAGATATCTTTCTTTTAAAAACTTCTTAAATTGGAAAAAATTAGAAAAGAATACAAGAATTAGAGCGATCTATGTGTTCTGCTTAGACTACTTTCTTTATTTAAATAAACAAAAAAAAATAAATAAATAGTGCATACAAGTTAGAATTTATCTTCAATTCTTTAAAAGTATTTTTTGGGCATATAGCAAGTTAGTGTCTTGGATTTTTGTTCAAGAGGTCACAGTTTTTAATTTTTGGGTTGTTAACAACTGTATGGGTTGGAGCAATATTTGAAAGCGTTTATCTAACTCTAAGAAAATTTCTTTGCCATGGATATAGACTACCGTAGCTTACATGTCAACAAATTTATAAATTAAAGTGTAATAATATTTTAAACTTTAATAATACTGTACTTAAAGAAAGGGTGGTTTAAAAAACTACTATTTTACCTCCACTTATCTGGGTAAGACCTTTAAGTAGGTTCAATCCAATGATTGACAAGTCCAACTTCTAGATTCATAAAAAATTCCTGATAACACAATACTAAATTTAGGCTTATATAGATATCTTATATTTTGAACTATATTTATAATTTATTGCTAAGAATCATCAGAAAGAAATATTTTAACCACAAAAAGCTGAGTTAAAATGCCTACAATTTGTTTAATACAAGCTTATAAGTTATACATTTTAATAAACATAACTAGATAATGTCCCATTCTACACTCAGGAATCTAGCAGACGAAGAGCCATATTTTTTGAAAAGATTACGTTATCAGTTGACTACCTTAATAAAATATACTGTAACTCCATAAGATTAACAATGGAATTTTTAAGGCCTTTTGGGCGAAGCCCTGAACATGCACGTTTTTCAAACTCTCAACAGGCAGATCTAAGAGAGCCGTAACGACTGATACCAGATATTTATTTAAAATAATAGTTCTAAGGGTCTAAAATCCCCGAACAAAAATCAATAAATTCTTTTAGTAGCCTAATATAGATATTTTAAGGAGTTTAATTTTTAATACACTTTTACGGTTGGCGAAATAGGCCAAGTCGAAATAGGTTGGCGAATTAGGCAAAATAAATTATATCATTTATTTTATTTTAATGAATATTATTTTTTTAAGCATGGCTTTATTTTCTTCAAAGTAAGCTTAGGTTACCTCACATAAAGTTGTTTGAATAATACCACTTTTATTATTTAGACATTTTCCCAGTATGCACATTTTTTCTGATGAGACTGAATACACCAAAAGGCGAGGATGTGTTGTGTTTGTAAACAAACTAGGAGGAGGATGTGCTGTGTTTGCTAGTTACAAATAATGAATCGGATCGACATTTCATTACTTGGCATTAAGAGGGTTGTGACTATTACAGAGGTAGTTAGACAGTCCATTAATGTTGAACTAAGGTATTCCTTTGTAGTCTAATGTACTTAAAATAATTGCTTCATTTAAACCATTAAAACTCTCAATGAATTTGTATCTTCATTAACTTTCTTAGTGAAGTTTATTTATTTAGCCAATTCATTATCACCGGATTCATGATTTAATTTTAGAATAATTGATTTTCACCTTGAGTCTTGAATTTGTGATCAGTCAGGAGCTTTCTTTAGTAGGCTATTAAACTCAATTTTTAAACCATCTATATTTTGTTAATGGATTTTTTGCCATCTTGAGTTTTAGGTTTGTTTCGCAAACACTAAGCATGATACAGTTCTGATGCTTAGTTAGTTCTGATGCCCTGACAAATTTACTAAACCCATTAATGTAAACGGCCAAGGCCGTAGTTGCCATACATAAAATGTTGAGTTTGTTCACCCATCCAACCAGAACATTGGTAGTATTAGTTCTTTACTGACTCCTGTGTCTTGGTTTATTTTATAGTGAGACAGTATTACAATATTGTCGCCTCATTTAATCTGCAAGTTAGTTCTGATTTACATAACGATTACTGGTACTGTATGTCAAGTTTATTTAAAGTCTTTCATGTCTATTTATTGTTACAAACTAGGAGGGAATATGCAAGGCTTTTTTGGAATAAATAAAAATTAACTTCATTTGGTAATTAAAAAATAATTTGAAAGTATTTAGTATTCAACCAATTTAGTGTTATACATTTAGTATAAACATACCTTGAAAAGGTAAAAGTTTCGTGGTCAAGTTGATTGTGGTTGAATGCAAAGAATGCTTTTAGCCTGAAGCTATTGTTGGGGTTGAAAACGCCGACGTTGTCAAGAATCAACAACTCTTTAGCCGGGAGTAATTCTATTTTTTTTTTCAACCGATTGGTAATTTTAGCGAATTTTCCCTATAGAGAAGAAGCTATTACCGTAGGTGGCATGGTAAGACCTAGGCCCGGGACCATGATAATTTTATATTTTGATGCCCCCAGATGCCAAAAATACCATTCGTTCAAATTCACACATATATATATATATATATATATATATATATATACATATACTTTTAAAAGATTAAATTCGAAGGCAACGATAACTTTCGTAATAATGATCCGATCTTAATGAAACTTGGCATAAACCTGTAAGGCAGCCTCTATTTTCATGAGTTTGAGAACCAGACAGGTCGCTCTATTTTAAGGGGGGTTTTGTACCCAAAAATGGGTTTTTTGAACTTTTTACATATAATTATTTGTAAAACCAAATTTTGGTTTACACCATTAAATTCAACTTAATAAAACAAACAATTTGGTATTTTGATCATCGCTTTATGTCAATTAATTACCGAGATATTGAATGTGCTAAATAAAGTACTTTGTCCAATGTTAATCTTATGGAGGATATGTACAATTTTATATCTTGCTTATACATTAATGAAACTTGGTACCTATACAGCTTTATATGGTTGAGCTTTACTGATATTTTCATACAAAACCCATTTTTCTGTGGTCCCCATAGCAGCAAACCTGCGTATTCATCAGCTATAATGTTATTCTTATGGAGAATAAGAAACATGACTTATCTTGGTTGTTTATCAATATAAATTGGTAAAAGTTAGAATGTTGATTTATCTAGTGGGGATCCATTGGCATTTAAATATTAACCTGATTTTTGTGGTCCTTGATGCAGCAAACCTGCATACTCCGTCCTGATATTTTTCTTATGAAGAATAAATAAAAAGTCATATCTCACTTATTTATGAATATGCTTTGATGAAAGTTGGTAAGTAGCTTCATGACTTAGTGAAGGATCACTTGAAATTAGCTGAGTATGCAAGCTTGCTGCAACGGGAGCATTTTGTCTATTGTAGTTCTTTTAATATTAAACTTTTGAATTATTATTTTTAACTTGATTTACTGTTTTATATTGGAAAAAACAAACTTAATAATTAGTGATTTTCTTTATTTTCAAAAAATTGTTCTGGAATGTTTTTTTAAAACTAGTAATTCACGACAAGTTAGTCTATATCTATATCTATATTACGCTAAGCCGATTTTTGTAAACAGAACTCCTCCGTTATTACTGGACCGATTTTGACGACTAAGGTATAAAAAAAATGGCCCAGATTCGTAGTTGTGCAAAGTGGTTTTCAATTTTCAATATTTTTAATATGAAGGGCACGGGCCGCCCTCAAAGTTTGTTTTTCCCATAAGATAAACATAGGGAATAATTTGAATTCAGTTGCATTCTAAAAAAGGTGATGATAGAGTAAAATACAGGTAAACAGTAAGCACAGCTGATTGCTCGATTTAGAGCAACAGGTCCACTAGTATTATTAGTGAATTTCCTTTGGAAAGTGAACTATTAGCATGACCCACACGGTGAAACTTAAGCCCGGGACCACCATAGAAGTTCCTAACGTGACCCCCTGAACACGTTTTGGGGGGTCGTTCAAAATTTTATATATATATATATATATATGTGCATGCACTCTAGCAGTTGCATTTTTTGTCCGATTAGCTTCAAATTTGGTAGGGACGTTCCTTTCTGTAATCAGTTGGACAAGTTCGTTGGGCAAAACAATCGGAAAACTCTAAACCCTTTTTTTTGGGATTAATCTTTCAAATTTTGAGTTTTTGGGCCCAAAAAGGGTCAGAAAAGCCCCGGATGTAAAATTATTGCATGTAAAAAGATGGGAATTAGTGAGGCGAAAGTTTTAAGCTCTCTCTCGTCATTATAGCATAAATATTTACCGAGTTATTAAAGAAAATGTGTTTAGACTAAACACAGTACGTTGTCTTATGGGGGTTTTACACTAGAAAAGCCTGTTATTCCTTTGTTAGAGTACTTTTATCATCCCCAGCAACTCACGCCGACTTTCAAGCCTGCCTGGACCATCTCCTAACATTATGATGCCCACAATTGTATTTCCAGCTTTGCAGGTAAATGAAACCAGGAGCATCAGAACAGCCAAATACCCCCGTAGCAGCAAACCTGCGTACTCAGCGAATTTCCAATGCATATATATGTTTCTTAATACCACATAAAGCCAAATACCAAGTTTCATCAATATACATTCATAAATAAACGATTTATGACATTTTAATTATTCTCCATAAGAATAACATGGCGGCTGAGTATGCAGGTTTGCTGAAGCAAGGAACACAAAAAATGGGGTTTTAAACAAATATCAATACAACTCATGTAGGTAAAGCCACATACCAAATTTCATTAATTTATTTTCATAATGAAGGCAGATAACATGTTAGTTATTCTCCATAAGAATAACATGGGGCTGAGTACGCAGGTTTGCTGCTACAGGAGCCTTTGGTAAAAAATTGTTTTTTTGAGCAGATATCAATGGTCCACAACCAGATGAAGCCGTATACCAAGTTTCGTCAGTATACGTTCATAAAGAAGCGAGACATAAAATTTTTATTTTCCTCCATAAGAATAACATTAGACAACGTACTGTGTTTAGCACTTTCAATATCTCGGTAACCAATTGACGTAGAGAAATGATCAAAATACCAAATTGTGTGTTTTTTTAATCTGAATCCAATGGAAAAAACTAAAATTCGACTATTTCCAAAATTATATGTAAAAAATTCGAAAAACCCATTTTTTTGGGGTACAAAACCCCCCCAAAATACCCCTTCGGATAAAGCGATCTGGCTGGTTTTCGAACTTAAAGTCATAAATGTTGCTTTACACGTTTATACCAAATTTCATCAAAATCGGATAATTTTTACGAGAGTTATCGTGCTCACGGACACATATATATAAATATATATATATATATATATATATAGATTAAATTAAATTCACATAGAAGGGCTACTATATGATAGATGAAAAATAAGTAACATGAGTACCCTGGAGAGTATATATATACACAGTTTCGAACAAATGGTGTTTTTGGGGTCTGGGGACCTCAAAACGAAAAGTTATCATGGTCCCGGGCCTAGGTCTTACCATGCCGACTACGGTAATAGCTTCTTCCCTATAGGGGAAATTCGCTAAAAATCAATGTTTTCAGATTTTAATAACAATTGGAATACATGTATGTTTTTACACATATTTTGAGTTTTAAACTTTTTTTGTAGAAATTCACTTCCCTTACGTCAGCGTGCTGCGTGCGAACTCGTTTATTATTTTAAAAGTCCATAGAAAAATTTACTGTTTCGGCAATTAAAGTTGTAATGTGATCAAATCTGTTTATTGTTCTAGAATACTGGTATTTTTTACAGTTTTAAGGACTTTTTACAGTTGTAGTTAATGAAGGAAAACTAAAAGCTTATATTACTTTAAAGTTTTGTGGTTGTTTTGATGTACGATATTGGTTTTATTTCCTATTAGTTTTATCCTTGGTATTACATGCTTATTTGTATAAGGCCTGCTCAAGAACGTCCCCCATATGTTAAAAGTCTCTGTTGGCAGCTTCTGTTGTTTGCTGGCTATTTCACTAGATACAAAAAGCTGAATTAATGAGAGTTGGCAAATCTTAGCATTCAGTTGGCAAACCAACTATTCTCCCTTCTCCAAACATCCACTTTTGGTTTGGCATATTGTGATATTGCCTAACTAACTTGTTTATTGAGGCAAACCTTTAAATTATAAAAATGTATTTTCATAATTACGTTGTTTAAATGATCTAGTCAAACAGTTTTCAGCTTGATTTTTAAAAATTTATCAATGTTTGTTTTCAGGTCAAATCCGGCAAAGAATGAGGGTCTTCCAAGCGCATCAATTCCTCAGCCAAAGTTCTCGTAAGTGTTTAAAATGATTACCGGTATGAGTATCAATACAACGTTGTGAGAGGCCAATGAATGGCCGTCTATGTGGAAATTGTCCAAGACAGCCAGGGCTATTTTGAGATATCCATTTTAGTGATTTTGGACTGCACAAAGTCGGTATTTGTTTACATTCTTGGCCCCATTATTTTAATGTTTGATATAAATGATTGTAGCCTGTTGTGATTGACTTAATTTGTTGTGCCAGAAGTATATATATATATATATATATATATATATATATATATATATATATATATATATATGAGTTTTCAATTATTGGCAATATCTTTTAATCTCTAAGAGAACTTTCGCTTTATACAATAAAAGTTACAGGCGTTTATGAAAATTATACCTTCCAATATTTTACTAGTTTCAAACATAATTACAGTAATAATATTATAATGTTTAAAATAACTTGTTATCCTGTATCTAATTTAGCTCTTTTACTTCTGCAAACAAAAATTATATAGGGCCTATGGTATGTGAAAAATGAGGGGTATTTTTGACAGTATACTTAATAAATGCCGTGGCTTTTTCTGTCAAAACGTTAATGCTCAGGAAACATCACCACAAATTTATCAACATTTTGAATTGTTTGAATCACAAGGGAGTTTAACAAGTTCCTTAGCGATCCTCTAGCTACTATTCAACATGACTACAAGTTATTTGTTTTCTTGTTAACATTGTAAATAAAGTAAAAAACTTGTAATTTACCGTACCTGTACATAGTTTTTAAGTTTTAACAAGAAA
Source organism: Allygus modestus (assembly GCA_963675035.1). Lineage (NCBI taxonomy): Eukaryota > Metazoa > Arthropoda > Insecta > Hemiptera > Cicadellidae > Allygus > Allygus modestus. The sequence continues at coordinate 16,611,003 of OY776116.1, forward strand.
CTTTCCTAAATTCAGATTTAGGAATTGAAATCCTAAAAACCATACAAACAATTTACCAACATTATTTTATCACGGGTAATTACACAGAAATAATAATGGGTCAGTATTATACAATCCCCCTTTTATTGTGTTGTTGTTAGCTAACAGAAAAAAGGTATAGTACGGTATTTTTGTAGATTGTAATTTTACTTCCCTTAATTACTCTTTGCAGTTGTTATTACATGTCTAAAAATTAAAAGAAGAGAATAAGAGAAGACACATGTTTTTGAAAACATTTGTAAAAAAAACAAACTATGGAAAAAACTTGTGTTTAAAAAAGTCGTGGAAAACCTAAAAAGCTATTATTTTTAAAAGTTGATTTTCGTTTGCTGAGCTGGAGACATGCACATACAAAATTAATTAAAATGATTGATGATAATTGTATTATAAAGCTTCTGGTACAACTCCAGCCTCTGGATATGCAAAAACAAATTACTACCATAGGCCTAGTTAATTAAAAACATCGCTGGGAGCAACACTGGTGTTCAAGAGCTTTATAAGTGACACACAGCATTAAAAGTGCTAAAGTTTCCCATTTTTAAAGCCCTAACGGAGCAACACTGGTGTTCAAGAGCTTTATAAGTGACACACAGCATTAAAAGTGCTAAAGTTTCCCATTTTTAAAGCCCTAACAGTTTAAAGTGTTTACTTCTGTCAGTATATATTATGCAGCTAGCTACTGTCTGAGAAACAAAAATTAAAATTTGTTAGCCAGCTTACTCTTACTCACTATTATCAATCTTGTTAAGAGTAATAAACAGTTCATCTATATCTATAAAAGGCAAAGCCCTGACTGACCGGCTGACTGACTCACTCATCACTAATTCTCCACCTTCCCATATAGGTAGAGACCTGAAATTTTGTACACCGATTCTTTAGGCACAAAATAGGAAAACTAATTGGTTTTCATCCTGATCTGACCTTAGGTCTCCGCCAGAGATCTCGACAAAGTTCCCTGTATTTCTTATAAATACAAACAGCTGATCTTGATTCGTAGTAGTTTTACGGGCTAACTACAGAATGCAGCACACACTACTGTCATAGTTTTTATAAATTATTTGCGGGGCGAAGCCTTTGGGAACAGCTAGTTCTTTATATAAACATATTGCTTGTAAAGCTATTGTACTAGAATAGAAGATACTTAAATTAGTCACAATCTGTTACTTATTGATCCTAAAGTCAACCACCACTAGCTGCATTGAGAGTGGTTTGTATTGTGTTCAAGGTTGAAACAATTTGCGGCAAGTTGAGAGCTTGCGCTATGTTTAAACATTTTAAACTTGAATAACAACTTGTTGTCCATTAGTTGGGTTCAATTACCCAACCAGGTTGTTTCCCTCAAAAATACTGTTTTCAATGCAGTTGTTACAGTATGGAGTGTGTAACAACGGTGTGTTTGTGTGTTATGGTTTTCTTACATTGATATGGCTTTGGTTAGGATTCTTTACACATATGTTAAAGTGTGTTATTCTGTTTTTAATTAGTTTTGAGACAAGTTATGTAGTGTTTGACTATACACAACTGTATGTTCAATGAAACTCGTTATTCCACATAGATAAGGAGCTTATCTCAGTGCAAATTGCTCACATGTCGATTCAACTCTATTTGAAGTTATGCAATGCTGAGATGTTTCATCAAGTTTTTATATCGTTTTAAAGATAAATTGCTACCGGTACTTAATGGATATATTTTATTCAAATAGATTTATCACACAATATATCAATGTATAAAATATTGTTCAAAGTATATAAAAACCAATAATTTTGTTTATTGTAGAAAAATAGTGTGGTAAAAAATATACTATTATGTGTAGTGAAAAACATGACGTAATTATTCAGCCTACCTATGATTTCTTGATGCTACTTTAATTTCCCTGCACTTCAAGAATAAATCACAAACAACTTACAGAAAGTAAGAGACATTGATTCTTTATAGTACACCTGTAAGTATGTATTCTTACCCATCGTCTATAATATAATATATCTATTTTCCTTTACCTATATTTGTCATATATTATTATTTTTTTCCAGACTTGTACCAAAAATCGTCAATGGAGGAATAGCAGGAATAATCGGTGTGTCATGCGTCTTTCCTCTGGACCTAGTCAAAACTCGTCTTCAAAATCAAACTGTGGGCCCAAATGGAGAACGCATGTACACATCTATGTAAGTAATGGCTTATGTTGGAACGTTTCTATTGATATAGGTAGACTGACACGAGTCAGTGGATTGGTAGTATTCTAGTTAGGCTTTGCAAATTACAAATTATCAGCCTTTCTAGAAGCTTAATACAGTAGTTTCCTCTTGATTTAAGTAATTTTAAGGCTTGGCTTTTGTGAGGGTTGGCATCCAAGTGTATTTACAATATAGTATATTACATTACAATAAAGTCTATTTACTATTTATCTATAATCAATATTATCATGTAAATTCGTGAGCTGTAACACTTAAATTACACAAGGTCGCCTTTTTGGTTTACTAACCTTCAGCCAACTTATCCAAAACCAGTTAGTTATCCCTGGTGCGCTGTGTAGACTTTAATTGAAAAGCTGTACCAGCTTTAGTTTATATTAATTCATTTTTAGCAAATTTCCTCTATAGGGAAGAAGCTATTACCATAGTCGGCATGGTAAGATCTAGGCCCGGGACCATGATAACTTTTCGTTTTGAGGTCCCCAGATGCCAAAAACACCATTCGTTCAAAACTGTATATATATTTATATATATGTGTGTGTGTGTCCTTGGGTGCGATAACTCTCGTAAAAATGATCCGATTTTGATGAAATTTGGTACAAACATGTAAAGCATTATTAATGACTTTAAGTTCGAAAACCAGCCAGATCGCTCCATATAAAGGGGTATTTTGGGGAGGTTTTGTACCCCAAAATTGTTTTTTTTAAGTTTTTTATATATAATATTTTAGTAAATCCAATTTTAGTTTTCACCATTAAATTCAGCTTAAAAAAAAAACAATTTGGTGTTTTGATCATTGCTCTACGTCAATTGGTTACAGAGATATTGAAAGTGCTAAACACAGTACGTTGTCCAGTGTTATTCTTATGGAGAATAAGAAAAATTGTATATCTTGCTTATTTATCAACTTATCCTTATGAAACTTGGTATATTGCTTCATATAGTTGTGGTCTATTGATATTTGCACAAAAAAACATTGTTTTGTCTATAGTTCCCGTAGCAACAAACCTGCGTCCTCAGCCCCCATGTTATTCTTATGGAGAATAAGTAACGTGGTATCGCCCTTAATTATGAACATAAATTAATAAAATTTGGTTTGTGGCTTTACCTACTTGAGTTATATTGATATTTGTATAAAACCCCATTTTTTGTGTCCCTTCCTTCAGCAAACTTGCATACTCAGCCGCCATGTTATTCTTATGGAGAATAATTAAAATGTCATAAATCGTTTATTTATGAGTGTATATTGATGAAACTTGGTATTGTGGTATTAAGATACATATATATGCATTGGAAATTCGCTGAGTACGCAGGTTTGCTGCTACGGGGGTATTAACCCATTGGCTTACCTGAAATTTGCCACCTGACAAACCGTTCAGTTTCCTAAGAAGAATTACTTAAATGTAGACTTTTACTAAAACTGTCACTATAGCAACAATTATTGCTCAATTTACTTAATTTTTGCACTAATCTTTAGAGAAATAAATTATCTACAAGAAGAAGATACTTTTGACAGCATTTATGTATGGTATATATCATATATATATATAGTTTATAAAAAACATAAATTTTAAAAGGAGTTACATGTAAATAACAAAAAAAATGTTTCAGCCCAACAACTATTATGTACTTGTGGGTTATTTATTTTTTTACGTGAAAATAAAAAATGTTAGTGATACATTTATATTTGACCTAGATATAACATATTTTCCAAAATCATATTTTTCCTAAATTTGACTAAGTTTCCCCAAGGATGGGCATATGCATAAAAAATACATTCAAACAAAAAATGAAAACAAGTTAAAACAATAAATAAACAAAAAAGAAAAAAATTTAAAATAATTTTTTTTTTTTATATATATAAAAAGTGCTATCCCGAGTATACTCGGGGTTGCACGTCCGGGCTACTTTCGGCGGCCACGAGTATACTCGGGGTTGTGAGCCAATGGGTTAAGGTATTACACTGTAGGTAATTATTTAGTCAATTTTGTTTAAGTGCCTCCTTCTTCTTAGGTAATCTGTTGATCATTCTGAATCGCTCCAATTGCCTTTATATCCTAATTTATATTTCCATATCAGTTAGCTCTTTTAAAGGATCTGGGTACGTTTGCATACATCTGATGTGTGTTGTAACTGTTTTGCTATAGGAAGTTTTTCACCATGCAAATTCTATGTTTTAAACACAATTATGCCTATGAGTCACAACACCGTTAAAGTTAGTTTTTAGTTGCACAATATTATTAGTGTCTTAAGCACTAAACACTCTTTACTAACTCTATTGTTAAGTCTTCAAGGAGCTGAAAGAACCATAATGTGTTAAACATACAGTTAGAAATACATTACGTTTAGTAAAGAGAGTGTACTTTGAAATATGGAATTAAACTGCACAGTTTGTATATTTTTAAATTCCAGTCGGTTTGAAACCAATATATAACAAATTAGTTTAATGTTTTAGCCTGGCCTTTTTTATGAACTAAATCAACTGTCACAAATATAGAACACTGATGGGACACTTAACCTGACTCTACTGCATAAATTGAGCTGCAATGACTGCATTTGCATGTAATTAAGTACGATAGCCTCTCTTTCCACTAACACACTCCCCCACTAACCCACAATGTAACGCAACATCTAACTGCAACATACCAAAATTTGTCAGGATGTTCTAGTTAAAATGTACCTAAAATAATTTATAGTTCATTCCAACTTAGCACAAAAGTATTGATAATTGTTGTATTAACACATTCTTTGGCACAAGATATCAGAAGTATACTCTTGAATCAAAAGCTTGTCTTTTGAATTTAAGTTAAAAAAGAATTCAAACTTGTTCAAGTATGGTAGTCTCTTGTTCATCTGATTTCAATTTCGTAGGATACCAAATCAAACAATTTAGAAAATTCTAATATTTAAAAATGTGTTTTAGATTGACAATTTGATTTGATTTATGGCATGTCAAAAAACTGATAGTTTTCCGCCGATTTTCTCATTGAGGTCTTTCATCGAAATACGAGGCGTGTTTTTAAAGTGAGTACCGTTTTTAAATCGGGGTGATTTAGCGCTGCCGATGGCATTCCTGCATGCTGCGCAGTGTACTTGCATCTATTGGCAAGGCTGGGACACAACTACGGCAAAAATAGACCGGGTTTTAATTTTTTTGAGAGCATTCAAAATGGCGCTGCCGATTGAGAACCCCGCCGACTGTGAAGTCGTACTGCGATTCAATTTCTAAGTGTTAACGGTGTGAAAGTGGAAACATGTTTCCTTAATTGGCTCTTCAGTATCAAACCAGGAACCTCTGAATATTTTCAAAGAATCTGTACAGATTTTTTGGTGTTTTAAATCTTAATGGAAAATAAAATAACACTAGCAAAAGTCACTAACCCGTTTGATAAATACTGATTCTAAACATCGGTGTCATTATAACTATTGGATTATTTAAACAGCACTCATTCGCAAACAGTCCTATATTTCTGGTATAGTCATTCATTCATTCATTATTTAGTGATAATTTTCCTATTATGTGTTATTTTATATTTAAGTTTCCCTACCAATGTGTTAATTAATTAATTTCCCCTAAATGTGTTATTTGTATTAATTTCCTATGTTTATGCCCAATAATAATCATCCTTATCATCACTCCTCAGAAAACCATTCCCCTCTATGTATTTAATGTTTATTTATCTGTGCAATTGTAAAATAATATGTATTTCATTAATTAATCACAAATAATTATTCATAGCCTATCCCCATATAATAGCCTACTCACTTAATTTAATATGTTTGTTAATAATATTATTTTATATATAAGTTATGTGAGAGGATTGCAATAGAATTAAAATTTAATATAATATACTTTTCAAAAATAGTCCTTAAGGAATCTAAATTACAGTGACCAGTGTTAACAATTGTGTGACCATGTGCTCCTCAACAATGGACCATGCTTCCAGACCTCACCTCTACTAGATCTTTCTTCTTGTTCCAGATGCCATAGTGTTAAGACCTAAAATCTGTGAAGGACACAGTTCCTATTTCAATTCTCCCAGTATGGCCTAAGTTTTGCATTGCTTAGTGCTCATTTTATTAGGGACTTACTGCTCAATTAATACCATCTTTAAATTCACTCCCTTTTTATTTGTTCTATCCCAAAATACTGGTATTGAGCGAAGAACATTTGTGAGCAGATTGGTAAACTACTTCCATTGTATTCTGTTTAGGGACTGGAAAGAATACAGACATTTAAATAGAACAAGTCTAATGTTCTGAAAGTTAAAGTAACATCAAGAGCATATTTTTACATTGAACTATTTTCTAAATTTAATTTTGAGTATTTTAACCATTAGTAAATTCAGTGAAACCATTGGACTCTCCTTTTGGGACAATACCAAATTTTCCATTGTTGTAATTTGTACACATCAGCCTAATTGGATTAAATATTCTTTCAAATATCATTTCAACGTTATTCAAGTCAGCACGATACTTCCCCCCTGAGAAAAAGAGCCCCATTTGTAACGAAACCCATTTAGAACCAAAATATGAACATTTAGTCTTAGGCCTACAAGTATTATTGTCATTCACCTTCTAGCCTAGGCCACTCATTGTAACTGTTCCCCCTGAGTTGTATATTATTGTAAATCCCCTTTAATTGAGAACCCTTTTCAAAACATAATTGTACTACTAGATAAATAAATATTATATTGTTCCTCTGTAACTTTGTATTTCATTCAAATAGTTAAAGATATTCTAAAAATTGTACACCTACCTTTTGTTGACATCCAGAGTAAATAAAAACACATTCTACTCACTACAATAAAGTAAGGAAGACCACAAGTATAAATATATTTATTGAGAAATCAAATAAGATCATTTGTGAGCTATATTTAAATAGCCTAGGGAATTTTGTAAGTAACAACACTCATTTTTGTAAAGACGAGCTAGGCTTAGCACATGGTAGCCATTGCCCTCAGATCCCGATAGCGTCACTTTTATATCCACTTTTCCCGAGCACATCCGAGCAGATAATTAGTTAAAAGTTAGCAATTTAGAATAAATAATTAAGTAAGACACTAAGAGAATCAAATAAGACTGGTTCTAAGAAGAGTGATTCTTCATCAATCCTACCAACTATTTTTATTTCCTACTCCAAAATTGACCTCTATAAGCCAGCAGATACTAAATTGTATACTGAATTGCCTCTGATATTTCCTACGAATTGTTAGGTTGGACTGTTTCAAGAAGACGTACCGAGCAGAGGGCTACTTCGGCATGTACCGAGGTTCGGCCGTCAACATTCTACTCATCACACCCGAGAAGGCCATCAAACTAGCGGCTAACGACTTTTTCAGACACCACCTCTCCACGGGATCTGGGTAAGTTTTCAACTCACTGCTGACATTCTAACGTAAATTAACAATTTTGTTTTAAATATTAAAAGTATTTCTTTAATCTGAGCTATTCTAATTCGAGCTTATAGAACTGAAGCTTATGCTATTTCACTTCAAAGGTTAATTTTATTTATGAATCTCAACTGATGTTTCAGATCCTAGAGAAGGATCTGATTAGTTAATTACTAATTTGGCAATCATAGGTGCAGTTTGGGGGTGGAAAAGGGGGGGAGTTGTCCACCCCTCCCCCCACGAAATGAAAAACATATATTGCATACGTAACACAAGAAGTATACTTGAAACAAATAAAGTATGTTTAATCTTATAAAAAATTCACATCAATTAAAGAAATTAAGAAATATATGAAATTGATAAACAAGTGTTAGATAATGGTTTTGCATAGGCTAGATTAAAATAAATATGTGTAAAATTACTACACACATTTATTTATTTACAATCATTTAGATTTAATAATGCATTATTGTAAAGTAAGAAAAGTCACTATAGTCACAATCACATATAATTTCGCCCCTTCCCCTCTTCCAATGGAAATAATCAAATCACGCAAATGATGGTAGTATTTAGATACATACATATATATATATATATATACATATATATATATATATGTATATATACAGGGTGAGTTTCTACTGACGCCCATAACTTCGCCAGGGGAATCTAATGATAAAAAGGAACAAAAAAGTTCCAGTAAACGCTAGTCCGATTCCGAACCGTTTGGTCATAATTGAGAAATTTGTGTTTTCTACAAAATATTGGACTTTGTCCCACTATTTACTTTATAAAAATGAAACCTGTTAACCTAGCGATTGATATTTAAAATAATTATAAAGGGCATTAAATTTGCTATAAAACCAAGGTTACATGTACAAACTTCATTTCATACATCGGTTCCTAGCCAAATTGAAATGAAAAATATGCTATAACTAATTATTTAGGCTAAGTTTAAAGACTTTTTTTGTTACTTTACTCTGGTGCAACGCGATGTCCAACTAGATAAAAAACTTCCTCATTTAATAAGCTTTAAATTGATATTCTATTTTAAACTGTTGTAGGTGGGAATGACAGAAAAACTACTATCAACCTAAATAAAAACACGGTTTACGAGTGAAGGTATTCTTATTAATAATACAAGGCAAATGACCACAAAATTGTAATACGGTAACTCAATGTTTACTTTGCATTAACAAATTAATTTGAAGCCTTCAGAATGAACAATGTTGATTGCTACTTGAGTAAGTTTTCAAAATGACCACCATTTTGTCTGATGCAGATACGTTTTCTCAGCTCTCTCACAGTAAATCAGTGAGTAGATTATTATTAGTAGGTTTGTTACCTTGCTAAAACCAAATCAGTAAACTGTGTTTTACTTTAGTTTGGTGGTAGTTTTTCTGTCATTCCCACCTACAACAGTTTAAAATAGCATATCAATTTAAAGCTTATTAAATGAGGAAGTTTTTTATCTAGTTGGACATCGCGTTGCACCAGATTAAAGTAACAAAAAAGGGTCTTTAAACTTAGCCTAAATAATTAATTATGGCATATTTTTAATTTCAACTTGGCTAGGAACCGATGTATGAAATGAAATTTTTACATGTAACCTTGGTTTTATAGCAAATTTAATGTGCTTTCTAATTATTTCAAATATCAATCGCTAGGTTAATTGGTTTCATTTTTATAAAGTAAATAGTAGGACAAAGTCCAATATTTTGTAGAAAACACAAATTTATCAATTATGACCAAATAGTTCGGAATCGGACTAGCGTTTACTGGAACTTTTTTGTTCCTTTTTATCATTAGAATCCCCTGGCGAAGTTATGGGCGTCAGTAGAAACTCACCCTGTATATGATTTAAAACTGCGAGGAAAGGTAGTTAGTTAATTAAACCTTTAATTAGAATTAGTTTGTCCTCTTTCATTCTTCTGGGATAATTAGATTAAGGTTATTAAGATAGGCTTCAGTTTTCTTTCAGGGTTTAATTCTCTGGGAGTATTTTAGACCTGATTTAATTTAATGTCCAGAGAAGGCCATACTGTAACTGCTAAAATCCCAGCGCTCTACCAAAGATAATTGTGATTATTTTCTTGCTGGGTGTGTAAACTGTACATTTCTTAATATTTAGTTTCTTATTGCAATTAAATAATAAACTTCCAAAACCTTTTAAACTTTCTGAGGAACATTTTGGTAAAGTATGGCTGCATAAATTGTATTTGATACTCAATTATTTAAATTGATATAGCTTTTATAAAAAGAATGACGTATTTATAATTTATAAACATTTTGAATCCAACCACCTTAGTGTATGTATGACAAATTGCTTCAAACCTCAACTTATTTAAAGTAATGCAAGTTTTACAGTTAAAGCAGAGCAATATAAAAGGAGTTAACCATAGTGAGTTTTAGTGAGTGAGTTCATTCATTTTAGATAATTTTGTTGATTTACAAGAGGCTTGAAGTGTTGGAACGGAAGTTAGATCGGATCGGGGGCAGAAGAGGACAAATAAGCTGTTTTTGTCATCTGATAATGATATATTTCCTGTTAGGATCAGTGAAAGTCTGATGACAGTTCAGGCAAAACCTTAGGACCCATAAAACTTCAGAAATAGATTCAGGCTCAGAATAGCTGGGTCAGCGTGACACTTGACACTCAGTGCACTTGTTTATTTACCTAACGTCATAAAACAGTTAAATTTGTACGCTTGTTGATGCAGTTCAGTACTTTCCACCTTAAAACCAAATATTGTAAAATAGTAGGCCAACGTACTACCTCCAAACATTCTTAATAAATAATCTTTTGAAATATATAGGGTGTCCCAGTTCATAAGTGCCAAACTTTAACAGGTTATTTACCAGGTTGAAAAAATGTACAACTATATCCTATCTCTAACCATTATCTGTCTCTCGGTCTGTATGTGATTTTTACATAATTTAACATAACTTTTTAACCACTTAAGATATCAACTGCAAACTTGGTACATGTATTACATCTAATAAGCCCCATTTTTCATGGAATATCATGTTTTATACCTTGTACCACTTCAAAATGTCAACTATTTTTGTTCTTCAAAACTAAATATCTTAAAACCGTAATATTTAGGAAAAACGTGTAAGAATCAAGAAAAGTGTGTAATTTTGTACAAAAAATAATTATATTAATATTTTAACCATCGGATTTTAAACAACTGAGAAATAGTGATTTTTAAGTTAAAACATGAAGTTTCAGTCCAGAAATGGCAAAAAAGCATGTTTTAACTTGTGAAAATCACAATTTCTCAGTTATTTAAAATCTTCTTGTCATTATTTTTAGGACAAAATGACACACTTTTTAGCGAATTTCCCCCTAGAGGGGAAGCTGGTAAGACCTAGGCCGGGACCTATAACTTTTCGTTTTGACGTCCCCAGACCCCAAAAACACCATTCGTTCGAAACTGTATATTTCTTAATGAAATTTATGACTTTAAGTTATAAAAACAGACAGATCGATCCATCCAAAGTAGTATTTTGGGGGGATTTTACCCCAAAAATGGGTTTTTTGAAGTTTTCTACATATAATATTTTAATAAATCTAATTTTACTTTTCACCATTGGATTCGGCTTAAAAAAACAATTTGGTGTTTTGATAATTTCTCTATGTTACAGAGATATTCAAAGTGCTAAACACAGTACGTTGTCCAATGTTATTCTCGTGGAGAATAAGAAAAATGTTGTGCCTCACTTAATTATGAACATAAATTAATAAAACTTGGTTTGTAGTTTCACCTAGTTGAGTTGCATTGATATTTATATAAAAAACCATAATTTTTGTTCCTTGTTGCAGCAAACCTGCGTACTCAGCCCCCCCATGTTGTTCTTATGGAGAATAAATAAAATTGTATAAATTGCTTGGTTATTAATGGATACGGATGAAACTTGATATGTGCAATAACCTGGTTGTGGTCTGTTAATAATATTTTTAATATTGTTTGGTAGATTTTTTAGAAATGTCGTTCCCATGTACGTGGGTTTTTACTCATGGAATTTTAAGTTACGGCGTGATTATTCATACTTTTTTGTGTCTTGTATTGTAAGAGTGGGATTTTTCATTTAAATCAAAGATTGTTTCATTATGTTTTACCATGAGAATTTTATCAAAAATGTATTGGCTATATACTGTTAAAATGCACAGATTTTTAAAGTGCTCCTTTGCAGATTCATCATATTTTAATTTCATTATAATTAGGCCTATATAATTATTATAATTATTTCTGATTGCTCTTTTAGCGAATTTCCCCTATAGGGAAGAAGCTATTACCGTAGGTCTCATGGTAAGACTTAAGCCCGAGACCATGATAACTTTTTGTTTTGAGGTCCCCAGATGCCAAAAACACTATTCGTTCAAATTTATATATATGTATATATATATATATGTGTGTGTGTGTGTGACCGTTAACACGATAACTTGAGTAAAAAACGTCTGATTTTGATGAAATTTGGCTCAAATGTGTAAAATGACATTCATGACTCTAAGTTCGAAAACCAGAAAAATCGGACCATGGGAAGGGGGGTTTATGGGGGTTTTAAATTTTCCAAAAATCAGTTTTTTGCATTTTTCACCCTACAATTTTTAAAAAACTTAATTTTGGTTTTGACCATGTTATAGAGCTTAAAAAAAACAAATAATTTAGTATCATGAATTATTAACCTAGGTTGAGTGGTTGCAGAGAAAATCCAAAAAACCTATTCATAAAATCTCCCATGTTAATCTTATGGAAAAAAGGTTTTTGGCTTTTCCTCAGTTTATTTTTATGTAAACTTCACATTTGCTTACCAATCTGTTCAGTTCCACAAAACAATCATTTTGGTGTTTAAATTGTGATTCTACGCCCAACCGTTGCAGAGATATTCAAAGTGCTAAACACAGTACGTTGTCCAATGTTATCCTTATGGAGAATAAATAAAATTTGATATCTCGATTATTTATAAATGTATGTTGATGAAACTTGGTATGTGGCTTCACATAGTACTGGTAAATTGATATTTGCACAAAAAATTAATTTTTTGTTTATTATTCCCGTAGCAGCAAACCTGCGTACTCAGCCCCCATGTTATTCTTATGGAGAATAAGTAAAATGTAATGACTCCCTTAATTATGAACATAAATTAATAAAACTTGGTATGTAGCTTCAATTGGTTGAGTTATATTGATAATTATATAAAAACCCATTTTTTTGTTCCTTGTTGCAGCAAACCTGCTTTCTCAGCCCCATGTTATTCTTATGGAGAATAACTAGAATGTTATAAAGCGCTTATTTATGATTGAATATTGATGAAACTTAGTATGTGGCTTCGCCTAGTTAAATTATATTTATATTTGTATAAAAACCAATTGTTTCTGTTCCTTGTTTCAGCAAACCTACGTACTCATTACCAATGTTATTCTTATGGAGAATAATTAAAATCGCTTGTATGTGAATATATTTTTATGAAACTTTGTTTGCAGCTTTATGTGGTATTAAGACATATATTATGCATTGGAAATTCGCTGAGTACGCAGGTTTGCTGCGACGGGGGTATTTTGTTTTAGAATACTATCCATGTTAATTTTTGATGTTGCAGCATAAAGACATAGACCAAAAGAAGTATGAGAATGACCATTTGCAAAATAAATATTTCTTAATGTTTTTTATTGCAAAAGAAAGACATTCTATAGAGTGAATAAATTCCAGAGCTTACTTTTGATAAAACCTTATCAATGTGAAAGTCCCATCTCAGGTTTTGGTGTAGTGTTAACGCTAAGAATTGTGTGTTGGTCCTATAATCCATTTCTTTCGAATTACATATAATTTTTGGTTCAGTCAACTGTTTATTCTGATGTGTTTTAAATCTGATAACTTTAGTTTTTTAAATATTTAATGCCAAGTTATGTTGTGCCAGAACATCTCTTACACTTTCCAATTGAATAAAGCTCAATATCCTCTACCTGCTCTTTACAGCTTGCAGTTACTTTTAGATTTGCATCATCTGCATAGGGGCATAGATTGTTCTGTGGCATATAAGTTACCGAATTTTAAATGTCATTAATATAGCATAGGAAAAGGAGAGGGCCCATAATTGATCCCTGAGGGACACCAAGTTTAATGATGTGCTATTCTGAACAAACTTTTGAAACATGGTTGTCTTTTGATATGTGGGTAATTTCAGCAGATTGAAGTTGTTTGTCCAAATATGATTCAAACCACTTAATTGCAGTTTTTATAGCTTAATGACTTTAATTGTTTAATTAAAAGAGAATGATTCACACTATTGAATGCTTTAGATAAATCCATGAAAATTCCTGCGGTATATTCACCTTTATCTACTGAATCAATGACAGATTCAATAAAAGAAATAGCAACTGTTATTACCGACCCGTAAATTTTTATAGCTTAATGACTTTAATTGTTTAATTAAAAGAGAATGATTCACACTATTGAATGCTTTAGATAAATCCATGAAAATTCCTGCGGTATATTCACCTTTATCTACTGAATCAATGACAGATTCAATAAAAGAAATAGCAACTGTTATTACCGACCTCCCGGGCCTAAAACCATGTTGAAAATTATTTAGCTTATTAGCATTTTCTAGATATCCAATCAATTGTTTGAGCAATTTTTTCATAATTTTTTTAAATGACAGGTAAAAGAGAGATGAGACGATAGTTTGACATGGTTTTACTGTCTTTTTTATGAATGGGTACTACTTTTGAAATTTTTAGCTTCTTTGGAAAGATCCCTGTTATAAATGACTTGCTAATTAAATGATATAAGACTGTGCTAAGTTGATGTTTTGCACTTACATTAACTGATTTAAATGCAAAAATTGTTCTCACTTTAAACTTTGTTCTTCACTTTTTTCAGGAGAATCTATGTTGTTTAAGCTACTAATTCTAGAAGTATCCAAACAGTTATCCTTAATGACATTGATAAAATAATCATTGAACTTATTTTATATAAGTCTAGGATCAGTAATATATTATTACCTTCTTCCAAAGATATGGTTTTTACATGCTCTAATTTTTTATCACCAACCTTAGAATTAATAACATCCCAAACTACTTTTTGTACGTTTTCAGATTTTTTAATTTTTTTTCCTCAAAATATTTTGTTTTGGCTGAAGTCAAATTTATTTTGAATTCATTTTTCTTCTCTTTTAAAAGATCATGTAGTGGAGGGAGATTTTTGCTGCGTGTATCTTTTGCTAATTGTAACAATTGTCTTTTCTAACTTTTTAAGTTTTCTGTGAGCCAGGAATCCTCCTTCCAGTTACAATAGTTTTTAGAAAAGATTGGTTAAAATTTAAAAAATATTTTTGAAAATTCATTGTATTTTGCATCAACTGGGGCCATGTAGACATTTTCCCAGAGCTCATTTTCAATCAGTGTAGTAAAATATTGTAAATTTTGAGTTGAAAATTTACGTACTTCACATTTTATTGGTATTTGCTTTTCGGACTTTAACTGTAAGCTTTTCAAATATAACAACTGACCATCATAATCGGAGGGACAATTTATAATGCCTTCAATAACTAAGTTAGAACCCTGAAGGTTTTTTACAATAAGTTTATCAATAGCTGTTTTTGAATGTTCTGTTACCCGTGTGGGGAAATCAACAAGGTATCTCATATTGAGACTTTTTAAAGTATTTTTTAACATGATATGATTAATTTCATTTTTTAAAACGTCATTGTTTATGTCTTTTGCCAGAATTATATTTATATTTCTTTGAACAAAAATCAAACAAAATACTTAATCGGTCAGGGAATAAAATTGGTATGTATACATATGCATTGGAAATTTGCTGAGTATGCAGGTTTGCTACAACAGGGGTATATATATATATATATATATATATATATATATATATTATTCTTACAGTTTTTTCCTAAATATTACGGTTTTTAAGATATTTAGTTTTGAAGAACAAAAATAGCCGCCATTTTGAAGTGGTACAAGGTAGAAACTTGATATTACATACAAAAATGGGCCTTATTAGATGTAATGCATGTACCAAGTTTGAAATTGATATCTTAAGTGGTTAAAAAGTTATGTTAAATTATGTACAAATCACATACAGACCGACAGACATAATGGTTAGAGATAGGATATATGTTGTGCTAAATTTTTTGTTTGCTTTAATCTGCTGAATAACCTGTTAAAGTTTGGCATCTACGAACTGGGACACTCTGTTTAAAAGACCATTCACAGACTTCAATTTTTTAGTAACCCGTTTAATCTACATGCTTTTTTGTTATGAAGTAATTACCATTTTTCGTGACAGCTTATTAAGAGAGTATGCTACTTTGTTTCTTAGCTAGGCAAAGTACTTTAACCAATTGGGTGATGTGTATAAAGCATATATTAAAATATTTTACTCAATTCTTATTAAATGGGAAAAGCAAATGCTATCTTTTTTATTCCCGCCACTCATTGGGTTTGAAAATCTTGTGAATTCTTTTAAAATATTGGTACAAAATTGATCTTAGCAGGTACATTACAGTTTTTATTTTTCATAATGGCATAAAATGTAAGTTATTGTATTTAGTTAATTATTTTGAACAATTTTCATTCCTTGAGTTTTTTAAATATAAGGTAAAAATAAATTTGTCCTGATATCATTTCTGTAAAATTTTCACTGAAACCCGTTTTTAACGGGAAAACACTTTGGACGGTTGCTTTACACTGGTAAGATATTCTGAGTAATATAGGTTATAAATTAATAAATTTTCAGTTTATATTTCACTGGTACACACACACAAATTACGAGGGTCATCCAGAAAGTAAAGAACGTTTGCTTGCTGCGTCTAGCACAGCTCCCCCATCACCGCCATTGCGTGTGCGGCAGTCCACTCACCTCTCCACCAAAGTCTGAGCCGAGTCTCGTTGCTGTGAGGTCACACGTCTTATTTCTACAGCGATTCAAAATGGCGGCGGCAATAGAAAATCTCGCCAAATCTAAGAAGCAGTGTCAATCGGTCTCTGAGTAAAAAAATGTCCATACCGAAGAAATTTTTAGAAAAAACACCAAAGAAAGTTAATGATGAAAGTGCAAAAAAACAAATCTTAAAATTGATGTAATGTGCTAAGATTTTAGCAGCTGTTTTCCTCCAATCTTCCCTCAAGTCTTTCTTTCAAATCGTCTTTTGCGAGCAATGACCTGCCACTCCGATCCTCGTTGTGCATAATGGATTTTATTTCATTAAACCTGTTGCACCATTTTTTCCCCTGAAAACTCAACTTGAAGACTTGTTTGCACTTTCACCACCAATTCTATTTGGTGTTTTTCTAAAAAATTTGATGGTCTAGACATTTTTTAACTCAAAAACCGAATAAAACTGCTTATCCCATATTTGGCGGGATTTTCGATTGCCGCCGCCATTTTGAATCGTAGAAATAAGACGTGTGACCGCACAGCAACGAGACTCGGCTCAGACTTTGGTGGAGAGGTGAGTGGACTGCCGCACACGCAATGGCGGTGATGGGGGAGCTGTGCTAGACGCAGCAAGCAACCGTTCTTTACTTTCTGGATGACCCTCGTAAAAAATAAAGTAGTTTGTAATTAGTGTTATTAATGTTAAATAGTAAATCTAAGATACATTTTATAGTGCATCACTGTGGGATTTTAAGATGGTAAAATTCAGCTTCTGACTCGTGGTCGGACAGTAAATGCTTCCTCGCCTCAACAAAGACCAGCTTTGAGTTAGTATTGCAAGATGACAGTGGTTTTATTATTTAACCCTTTTTGTTTCATGTCATTGTAAACGCTGAGCTACAGTGGAATCTCGATAAATCAACCTTTAGTAGTTATATTGTATAGTAGGGAAGGTAACACCCTAGTCACAAGTCATTTAGACCTCTTCCTGTCTATTGTTAGACAAATTTTTGCTTCCTTATTCATAAGTTCTGACAAACTGCACATCAGTTTTCATCAACACAACCTTGGCAGCCAAATAGAGAAGTGGGGTTTTAGGATTTTAAACAATAAAACAATAATGGACCACTTTAATTTTTAGAGGTTTTTCACTTTGATTTATCGCAGACCGCAAAATTTGAATCATCGAGCTGTTCCCCGCAAACCATTTAGAGGTGATAAACATAGTATTAGGTAGGCAAGTTCAAGGGGAGTGACACAACTTTGATTTATCGAGGAATTTGTTTTGCTGCGGTTAGAATAATCTAGGTTCCACTGTATTTCTGTATCAATCTCTATGTTGGTTTTTGTGAACAAAATATTGTGCTGTTTTTTTACAAAGAGTGAAATTTTTGCATCTATTTTTTGCATTGTTATATACATAGTTTATAAGATCTGTTTTACCCTTTACCCCTAGATTTGTTATGATTCTTAAGGGATATAAAATGATTCTGTCTTTTGAGTTATTCTAATTTAAGCCAATCATATCAAATAAGTAGTTGAAACAGCAATAGCAAATCAACAATGTTTTATATAAAACTTTTCTGAAGATTCTGGTAGTGCTTGGCCTGATGTATTATGTTGTTTACTGTTGGATTGGTACAGTTAAATTTCACATATATCCCACTTTAAAAAAAATGTACTTTGCTCATAAAGTATTTTGCTGTGCATTGCTTCTAGATAATTTTGTACTATACATATTCTATGAAATTTGTCGGCGAACAGCTTTTATTCACCTTTATTTGCTTGGTAAAAGAATCCGCTAAGCTCTAAAGTCATTCACTTTTTTACAATTTGAGCAAAACTGCATGGCTAGAGAGTTGGCAAATACTTGGTGAGCGTTGCTCATTTATTTTTTACGTACAAGCAAAATTTGCCATGCTCATTCGCCTCCTTCCTAGCAAGAAAATGTTATATGATGTAGTTTGCCATTATTTACATGGGGAAGTAATGGTTTCTCACTTTTCGATATTTGGCTTTTTTTGTCATGAGTACAAGATGAGCTATTGTGATGTTTTCCGACTGCTTATTTAATTTTTTTTTGTCTTTCTACGCCAGTGGTATTTTTTAACGTTTTGATAGGGAATGGTCCAAACCCTATTTGATATAAATTGATTACTCATCGAGGTAGTTTTCCTGTTGGTTGGTAAGTCCAGTAGATCATCTATATGTTGGACTTTATGATCTATCTTGCTATTTATTACACTCTATATATCACGTTCACTGTGCAGTACAGGTCTTTTGTGTTATGTTTGTTGTCGTGCGGAATGCATCAACTGTCCTGCATGAAGGCGCTAAAATAGAATTTAGTCCTCACTGTACTTATAAAAGTAAGGTCAAATGTGTTTTATATCTTGTGCCTTTATAGTGAAAAGTGTTATGAAATACAAAAACAACTTGACTAACAAACACTGTAATTCAGGTAAGTTAATGTTTTCAGGATGAATAGTAATTTCTCAAACTGCCATTTGAAATACATGGCACGGATGGGTGCTCCGTACTGCACGGTGACGTGGAATAGAGTATACTTAGGCTACTAATAAACATTTTGGTAAATTCATGTGCTAGTAGTGTATAGATGGACCAAATCCGATGAGAAAAGATGGAATTTTGGGCTTATTTTTGTCTTTGTTCTCCACACTCCTTACCGGTTGGCTTCCTCCCATCTGATTTGGACATTTCACTGACCGTTGTTGAACCTACGATGTAATAATTTGGTTTTTTTTTTGGGCTTAAGCCGAACGTTTTTGAATTTGTAAACACAGTTTTCATCACTAATAAAATGCATCACACAGTTGAGCCACCTTTCTAGTGTTATTTTCATGTAAGAAAAGTACAAAATCAAAGTTGTTATCAAAATAATTAAGCCAGTTTTCAAAAGCTATTTTATAATAAAATACAATTTACCTTACAATCCTGAGCATATAATATAATAATTGTCACTGACATTCTGAAAACGCATGGAAGAATTTTGGTTTTAATCATGTGACTACAATATTGTTTTTTTCTATTTCCTTTTTTCTTCTATTGTTCTTCTCTTCTTCCTTATTTAAGTATTCTTCTAAGTATTTAACTTTTCTAGTTTTTTTTCTGTCTTCATCTTTCTTTTCTAATGTTCTGTTCTGGTTTGCTCTCTTTATGATTTTAGTAACAATTTTTAAAATTTTACTACACATTTCTTCTAAAACCTTTTTAAATATGTAGATTTAAATGGTTCCACTAAATTATTTAAGATTGCCAAGCCACAAAGATCATTATCAATGTATACATAACCGAATAAGTAGGGATACGCTTATTGAAAAATGATTTCTAGTAATAACTCCGCCCCCAAACACAGATAGAGTCACATTTGCATATTTGACTCTATTCGGACCGGATTTAAGAGGTTTAAGTGTTTACGGATAAAGTGATATATTAAAACTGGCTGAAATATATTGGAAGGAATGTTATTTATTTATTTGTTTACAAACATAACCATTTTGACGTTTTAAAGGTAAACAGTAGCTCACGCGACGGGACCAAGGTGAATTAACAGTGACATTAACGCTATATTCTCCTCTGAACTTGGGGGGGCAAAACTAAAATAAAATAACATGGGGTGTCCCTACTTATAGGATTATGTATACATTGTATTTACTCTGCAAAGTTATGCATTGAATAAATGTATTTTTAAAGACTTCTGATTATAATAATGCATTCCATTTTACAGTACATTCCCATATAACTCGTTAATAATTAATTTAAATTTTATTTTTCAAAATATTATCTTTTGGATCAACAGTTAATGAACACTGCAACTCCCTTTCAGAGCCATATGACCTTTTAACAAATTTTCCTGAATATGTAGAAGAACTATAAGTTTTTGAAATCGTTATCGAGCTCAAAGATCTCATTGTCAAGGTTCATTTGCAGTCTCATTTTCTGGCTGAGCTATGAATTTTCCGAGCGAGATTTTACTCATACTAGGAATTTAGAAAATATTTTCCCAAATAATTAGATGTTAAGAAAATATGAAACAACAAGCTTCTCAATAGGCTGTTGGAAATTATTATTAGTTGTGAATGTTTAGCGGGTAACTCGGATATCATCTGATATATATATTTTTTTCTGACAGGAAGCTGCCGCTTGCGAGAGAGATGCTGGCGGGAGGCAGTGCCGGACTGTGCCAGATAATCATCACTACGCCGATGGAGCTGCTGAAGATCCAGATGCAAGACGCCGGGCGGGTGGCGGCCGCTGCCAAACTGGGTGAGAGTTAGGTTGGGTTGGGTTCTCAAGTACTAAATAAATAAACGGTATCAGGAAACTGACATATACTTTCTCCCTTTCAGCCCAACTTTAATGAATAAATTACTTTTTATTTACTAAATATAGAATAAAAAGCACGGTCGAATGTACAGAAAATCTTATAAACAAGTTGTTTTAAAAAACATCCACCCAAATCCCTGCTTTGGAGGCACTACAGAATCCATTGCTACAATCGTGATTTTAAGAGGGGAGATGCCCCCTATTCCTCCCCCCGGGGTTATTAAGGGGCAACATATTTCGAATTACCTCTGTTTGGTCAATGCTAAATTGACAAGCATATCAAGTTTGAATGAAATTGATCAGTAAATAAGAGAGAAATAGTAATTTTTTTATTACCCATAAGAATAACATTGGACAACGTACTGCGTTTACTGCAATTTGAAAATTTCAATTTTCTCCGAAACCAGCAATCGTAGAATAGTAATTCAAGATACTAAATTATTTAGTTTTTTAGCTCTTTTTAGTGGTGAATAGTAATTTTTTTATATATATGTCCTTTTATGAAAAATCCAAAAAACTGAATTTTGGATGTTTAAAGTCCTGTAATTTCTGAACCCGAATGTTTACAGGAATGCGGGTGGTGTCATTTTGTTGGAAAACTGAAGTTCTACAAATGACTAACGTTTAATCAAAATCGTTAGAGCCGTTTTCGAGAAATTTTGATTTTTCATGTTTTTTGGCGGTTTTTGGGGGATAATTACCCTTAAAAATCAAAAAATACCTGGAGATATCGTGGATTAGTACCTACATACCAAATTTAATAAAAATCGGCCTATCGGTTAGGGCTCTAGCTCTGTACACATCCACACAGACACACACACACACACACACACACAGACAGACATCACGTAAAAACCACTTTTTTGGGTTCAGGGAGCACCAAAACGAATATTTCCACTAACAACTCAAATTCAAAAATCTTGACGAAAACAATACTTTCTCCATATACTATGTATAGAGGAAGAAAGTAAAATGAAATGAAATTAAAAATTATTTTTTTACTAGACAAAAGTTAGGACCACATGGCTCTTTCTTACACTTAACCTGCATACAAATTGAGATAATTATATCTACAGTATAATACAACTATGATAAAAGCTTAACACTAAATTTTTAACTGAAAACACACATCCGTCAGTGATCTTGCCAAAGACAAACCTGTTAAACCAAGGACATCCACTTAGAGTATAATAGCCAAGTCATTCCACAGATGACAAGCAGTGACATCAAAAACCCTATTATAGATTGTGGTACTGTGTTGAGGCATCCACAATGTGGGCAAACCAGAACTAGAGCTCCTTAAACTACCTCAAGACACAAATTTGAAATTATTTTTAAAATATTTTGGAAAACCAGTTTTTAAGATTGAAAAAGCCAACAAAAGAATTTTAATTGATCTCTGTTAATTTAGTTTAGATATTCTTGACTCAAAGGTAGTAAGGCGTTATTTGCTCCTTGTATCTCAAAACATAAATCTATCTAAAGTAGTTCTGGGACTGCTGGAGGTATGTGGAGTGTGCGGGTAAATTAACCTTTCAGAGTTTGTGTCGATTTTGAAACAGAAGATGATGTTTAGGGAAGTTCCTTCTGCACAACAGACATGTTTTTAAGATCTATACTGATAATTTTGTTGATTCAATTTACTTTTCAATGTGGTTTCATTTATGAAATTGTCTGTTATTGCTGTTTGGTGCTGCGCTCTAAGAGTTAGTAACATCTG
This sequence comes from Allygus modestus, assembly GCA_963675035.1. Classification (NCBI taxonomy): domain Eukaryota; kingdom Metazoa; phylum Arthropoda; class Insecta; order Hemiptera; family Cicadellidae; genus Allygus; species Allygus modestus. Next base: position 16,633,591 of record OY776116.1, read on the forward strand.
AGCTGGGATGCCTTAAAGTTAAATTTGTTGGATTCTTTTACCTTTTCATTGCTCTTTTTGTGAGGTGTTTTGGGTTTTGAGACAGTGCCGTTTGTTGACAGAGGGCAAGACAGTTCCGAAGGTGTCTGCCACCTCGCTGGCCCTCGACCTGCTGAAGACCAAGGGCATCTTCGGGCTTTACCGCGGTATCGGAGCGACCATGCTGAGAGATGTTTCCTTCTCCGTTGTCTACTTCCCGTTGTTTGCAAGACTGAACTCGCTCGGACCTCGTAAGAACGACGGCTCAGGTAATTCAACACTTTACTCTGCTGCTTTTGTGTATAAATACTCCAGTGGAGTCTTTTAATGTTCTGAAAGGGAACGGTCAAAACCATGGTCTTGCTTCCATCTAAAATCAATATATTCTTACAAAGCACCATTAATAGCCCAATGGCAACTGGCAGTAAGTTCAGTGGCGCAGAGTTCTCCACAATATTGCAGAGTTTGCTCTATATTAATCCGGCGAACCTCAGGTTATAAAGCGAGGCCTGAAACCTCTGTTACTGAGCCAGTTTATAATGACGATTTGTAACTAAAACAAAATGTTATTCAAAAATACAATTTAGCAGTTAACATAATAAAATTACTGTGTTAGCTACTGTGGTGTGTTAGTTAAGTTATTGATGGTTATTATTTATTAGGTTTTTAAATTGACTACCTATTTGTTATTTCTAGAAATGTAAAATAAAGAATAGAGGCAACAACTATTCTTAAACTCAATTAGGCTTTACAAAATAAGAATGAATATACTAAATACATAAATTTACAAGCTTACCTTATGAAACAAAAATTGTATTTATCAACTCTTCAGGTAACTGGCGCTGGCTGTCAGATAAAATTTAAATTTGTTAAGAATGATTATTGACTTTTATAGAATTTTCTTTAAGTTTTAACAACTTAAGCTACACAGGTTTCTTTTCAAAAAGGCTCAATTAGGTGAGTCTTGTTGTGGGAGCTTCCACTTTTGGGTAAAACATAATTCTTTTATTTATAATTTAAGATTAGAATACAATTTGTTATAAGAACTCGTGATGCAACACACAAAGCATCCTGTACAGGGATTGTTCATGTCATTCCTAGGTTATTAATGATTGTGAAAGAAGGCTATACAAGGCATCTCACCCATCATTCATTCATATTCGCCTTAAAATACACCCTAGTTGCATCAGCGTCTGACACAGAGATTTACCCCCTCACAACCCGCTGTCGGTTGCAGGCGAAGCCGTGTTCTGGTGCAGCTTCCTCTCTGGGTGTGCGGCCGGGTCACTCGCCGCTCTCTCTGTCAACCCGTTCGACGTCGTCAAGACCCGTCTGCAAGCCATCAGCAAGGTGGAGGTGGGGCCTCGATACAACGGCATCTTGGACGCTTTCATGTGAGTATAAATTTCTTATCATCAACTACATATTGTTTTGCATTTAGTGTGGCCATCTAATTCCACCCTTCACTGGCTTTTCATATTTACATTTGCATGACTATTGGGTCAAAAACCTGACTATGAGTCAGGCCACAGTAAAAATTTATGTGAACAAAAGTAATTGCTGCAGAATGATGAGCAGGTTACAATTTTTTCCCTCATTGTAAAGTACTATAAATTTATAAGTACTCTTGATGTTTGTTTGTTTTTGGGAGGATTAAGAGGCCCCGGCATTGCCGGCTAGGCATGTCTCCCTTTGGGATATTATGCAGCCACCGGAAAGAGGGGAAAGGCGGTAGGACGGGGTCAGTCTGCCTCGCTCCAGAAAGGGAGAGAGTACCTTACCTAGCTCCTGTTCTAGTGGATCTTCCTTGCAGCCTGGGACGGGTGCCTAAGAGGTAGGGCCCGTCCCAGGCTGCAAGGAAGATCCACTACTCCCTCCAAGAACTCAGACTAGACTGGGTATCCAGGCTCAACTGGGAGTCAAGCCCCTAGAAGAGGCAAGGAGGAACCAAGGAAGGGAAGTTGGTCACACTGGGTAGCCTAATTAACACAGCTTAATTTTGTTGTACCTAATATCAACCTCTGTACTAGTATAGACCAGTTAGAGAGCCGTCGAGGGCCATTAGGCTAGGTTCACGTGCATTGACTTTACGCCGTGTGTCGTGGACGGCGTGGTACCGTGCGTCGGATGACTTTATTGCCACATTTTTCATTCTGTTAAGATGGATAACCAAACTAGGATGCTCTGTTTATACTTGTTACATTGTCAAAGCAAAAGAAGGCGTAATAGGCTTAAGTGGGTACACCCTTTAAACATGTAAAGGCCAATAACAAGCCCGATCGTTATTTTAAAAATGTCAGATTTTAAAAATGATTGGCCTAATTTCCACAAATAATTTCCAATAAACAGGGAAATATTACTTATGAACTTGTACATAGAAGTAAATTCTTAACGCTAATAATACATAAAATAATAACTAGTGTAAACAATAAATAAGAATACACAAGGGCCATAGTTGTACATGTTTGCAGCAGCGAAAGTGTTAACAGATAGTCCTCATTGCGGTTTTTCAAAATGATATGCCTAATTTCGAAAATTTATATCTGAAAAATCGGATCAGCTGAAACACTAGATTCATCAGGTAATCCTAAGTAATAAATTGCTAATTTTTTATATAAAAATCCAAAGGTAAAGTTGTAATTGGAGGGCTTAGAAGCAGCAACAATAAAATTAGGGGAGAAATAGTCCCCTAATTAAATAAGTCCTCAAATTATAAAAGTAGATTTATATTTGTTGTTGTTTTTAATCATATTTATAATTTGCCAATCAATGATTCCGTCATTTAAATTTGAACGCACAGTTCACAAAGCACTCCAAAACAGTACAAAACTTCTCAAATTCAGGAAAACACTGAAAAAATAACTTCTGTGCATGCGTTAGACCGAGTCGGGACGTGTGAACGCGTTCATAAGCGACCATGGTTTTCAACAGGTCGTGTACGGCACGACGCTGCGTCGCCGCTTGAAGAAGGTCGTGATGTACATAACCGCCATTGACGGCACGGCCCCGTGGTCGATGCATGTGAACAGATACATTTACAACAATGCTATTGAATAAACACGACATCATGCTGTACACGGTGCATGGCGTAAAGTCGATGCGTGTGGACCTAGCCTAAGTACTCTTACAGAGTTGTAAATTTTTTTGAATATTATACCTTTTATTTTTAATTGTAATTGAGTTTTTTATTTTAGGAAAACCTTGAAGAATGAAGGTCCTCTGGCTTTCTTTAAAGGTGGAGCCTGTCGAATGATCGTGATCGCTCCGTTGTTTGGTATCGCTCAGACTGTCTACTACTTGGGGGTGGCAGAGAAGCTCCTAGGCTACCATAAATAAGTAGTCGCTTTCCAACTTCGACACAAATGATAAATGACAATAATTGGATGTACTCCCTCCCCTCCTCAACCAGCCTTTTCAGCTAACTTTCACTGGATATGTCTTTCTTCCAAAAGCCACTCTGATTTAGGAGATAATTGCTGTTAAATGTTGCCCCACAAGTAAATGTGGAATCTGTATAGGACCCGTGAAACTGTTTCACGTTACTGCCCGGTAGATGTACTCAAAATATTCCATTTAGCATTTTTAGAAAGCTTATTTTTGAAGGCAGTTTTATTTATTTTTTATGTTTTAGATTTAATTTAGTGAACTGGTCATGCGAGTTTTGTCTCTACTTTCCAAATAGCAGGTTTGCTTTCAGGTTGTATGTGTCACCAACTATGACTTAAAATTCAGTTCAGAGTTACCTAGTAAAGTCATAACTAATTAAAGTTGTAATTTAATTATGACTTTAAATTCAAACAATTAAATTAATATTTGATTCTACAAAATAAATTTATGGATTCGGATAACTTATCTGTTAAATTTTAACTTTAAAGAAAAATGTTCATTAAATTTCTCTGGGATAAACGCTGCTGTACTGACAATGCAATTCTTTATTGTTTGAATGGAAAGTACAAACAACGTTTGTACTTGTTTTGTAAACCTGGTATTCCACTTCACTTGTTAGGCTTGAAATTTAGAACTTGTGTCAATTAGCTAATCTAAACTTTGCTCTTTTCATTTTGGGCGTTAATTCCATTGTGCCACAAGGAACATTTATATCTTGTCTTCTAATCGAGTGACCCTTAACATATATCGTAGCTCAATTATATAAAAGGAGTAAGTGGCCCAATTATGTATCGGACCCAATTATATAATTGTACATTTACGATAGATACATTGTAACTCAGAAGGGAAGCCGAGTGCTATTTACTTAGCATAGTTTGTGATGTATTCATTCAGCGGTTGACAGCATTGCAGGAATAATACTGCAAATTCCATGTATCTTATACATTTTTATTTTTTGTTATTTTCATGTTGTCGCGAAGCACTACCTTATTTTTGGAGTGTGACCTTGAGGCAGTTATTATTATTGTTTAAAATGTTATTTGTATTGTGTGTACATTTTACTTGTATTTCACTGTCTGTGAAAATGTCAGTATTTCATATTTATAGTTATCGTTGGAAAGTTGAGCAATATTGGAAAAAGATATTGAAATATTAATTTACAATTTGCCTGTCTTGTTGTAACTCTTAAAGAGATGTGATACACTCCCTTGCTTGCAAGAACAGAGACAGATGATATTACATTAATTGCAATTTATGTCATTGCACAATTTGTAGTTTTATCAGAATGTAAATATAAATTATTGTTTTTGTTATTGTGTTGTTATAGTTTGAAGATCGCGTTAGGCTAGATTTGGAATGAAACAGTTTAGGTATTGTTGAGTATTTATTGATGGCTTACATATTGTAATCAAGATGATGAGAACGTATATATTTTGTACTTTATAAGTACACTTCCAAGCCTGAAGCTTACGTGCTACACGAGTCATTGGGCTTAAACCGGGTTATTACGATTGTATAGTTATTAGTTTGTTGTGTTCTACCTCTAGAGTAGGGTTTTAACGCTTACTGCATTCTATCCATTCCTTTCTTACTTTTAATATAGTTTACTTGGTTTTATACTTAGCCATTTTCCTGTGCTAAACTCTTTATTTAACTAACATTTCCTTGAAAACATGTATTGCACGTTTTCTGTATTTTAGTTCCACATGTTCTTTCCTGTACCACAGATGCTTGTAAAACATTATCAAATTAAAAGTGCACTTTGGGAAATATCCTACAAGTATTTCCCAAAAGGTTACGTCCGTTAATGATAAGCAATAAAAGTCAATTTTAACAAAGACGTATGAAAGACTTCATTATAAAATCTAAACTAAGAATGAAATGGTATAACCCAAAACAAATAAGCTAAGGTAATTATTTTTACCATTACTCGATAGTTCACCAATTTTATAAATAGTAACTGAGCATTATTTAGATTATTTTTGAAAACCATTAAGACGAATCAACCTTTTTAAACTGCTCTAACTTCTGCTGTATTTTTTTAAAATATTGGTTTTTGTCATGAATTTGTTCTTTTTTTTGCTCAGATATGAAATAATGAAATGAAATAATGAAATAATGAAATAATGATTTATTCCACCCAAACTTACAACACTCAAAACACATTAATTTTCTTGGAATTACGTTGTCACATCAACCAGTTATTGTGACAACGTTGAAAAAAACAAACAAAATAAAATTTACATTAACAACTGAGTCCAGTCCTTCTATGCACAAACATAGATGCAGGATATGCAGGATATTTAAATAATCCTGCAGACTGAAGAATACTTTGAAAGTGCCAATTGGTATGAATTGTCTCTTTTAGCTAACTTTCTCTTGAAATTAAGTAAAATATTTTGGAGTGTTTTGTTCGTAGTTGTTTTGTGATTAGTTACTATGAAAAGGATTACTATTATTGAGAATAAGAAGTAAAGCCATTGTACTAGCAAAAAGAACAAATATATTGATTTTGATGATGTAATTTGTTATAAAATTAAATACAAAGCTCGGTAAAATGATGCCATAAAATCTGCCATTGTTTTGCTTATTTAGATGCTTAGGCAAACTTAACTCTGTATTTCCAGTAGTATTAATCACCTAACTATTATTTTTTATTTGTCCGTGTAAAACTAGTGTGCTAACGTAGGTGCTTTTTTAATAACCACAACCATTGCCTTAACCATAGTCCAAAACAGGCCTAAAGACATTAAAGAGACATATAAATAATTACATTTAAAGAAAACAAAATATTTAATATAACAATAGATATTGTAGTGTTGGCAAATTGGAAATTATATATAATTGAAGTTTTATTTTGGAAGGGCAGCTGTTCGTTGTAGTGCCTTAGTCACGGTATATTTTGAGTATATTTCATTTACCCCACATATCAAATCCTTGTAGTGCATAGTGCTAATTTTGTATTTCTTGAATAGGCTATATTGAATTTGAATTTGCAGTACACTCTTCCTCTATAACCCGCTAAACTAGTAAATTTAATTTATTAATTGTGGAGAACTGCTTTAATTAACCTTCACCTTTTAGCGTAAACAAATATTTAAATGTATATTACCTTATTAGTGGGTAATAAATATGATGAATATATTGAGCTATTCTGACGGAGTAAAATAAGTTGAGCCAATATTGTTTGCATTTTAATGATGAAATAGTGTACAAATTTAATCACACACCAAGGTTAATTATTAAAAGGTATTAAAAATTACCAAATAAAATTTCTTTCAGGCATTTATAAGAATACTAGAGACAATCGGCCCTGTGCTCGCATTGTTGACTGACCTTTGCATGTATTTTGAGTTTAAATGTAAGTATCCAGAATTCCGCCATTACGCCTACTGCGGTTTCCATAAAAAAGTTGAGGGGCAGTCCTAAATCTTCTTTATATTGGTATATTTTTGTATACTCCTAAATTAGTATCTTTCCATCTTTTTAGAATCGGACCGCTCTCTCATTTTAACCTGAGTACAAAAGCCTCAAGGTGTACTGTAATTTCTCATTCAAGAAATAAATAATATACTGCAATTGCTTGGGTAACAAAAACCAACTAAAGATGTTTGCTTAGCGATGGATTAGATCGGTAGACGCAAATAACTCTGCATTTGATTGAAGTGTACTAACCCCAAGGTGTCCATGAACACCTCACTGTGGAATTCTTGACTACTTCAGTAGTTTTTAAAGAACCTTCACAACAGAATTTGGCAAAAATATACATTTAGTGTTAGTTTAAAAGATTGTCGATTTAGTGATACTTTGTCATATTAGTCAAAAATAGTTATCTGCTAGAACAGTTTGTCAGCTGAAATACTTGGCCTTTGACAGTTTTTATTCACCCCCCAGCAAATTTTTACTTTAATAACATTCCTTGGCTTTAGTGGACACCCTGTAAACTTACTGACAAACAATATGTTAAATTTGTTAATTAACAATCTTTTAGTCAATGTCACAAAGTTAATCTCCAACAGTTTTTGAGCTTTTTTTATTTTTTTGCACTACAAAATAGCAAAGTTGGAAATCACAGCTGTCATTTTCACTTTTTCCCATAGAACGTGTCTTGAGACATAAAAGACAATACTGTGTTTGCATGTCGTGTTTATGTCTTAAATGTTTTTTCCGTGTCAATTTTACATTGCATTTTAAGACATCTTTATCTGTCCCTCAGTTGAAATACTGGTATAAATCATATGGTTTAGTTAAATTGAATATATTGTGATTTTGAGTTATAAAAATTATTTTTTTACTATTTATTTTTATTTTGTTGTTAATTTCTTGTGATGTATTACCGTATTTAATGAAATGTTTAAATTATTGAAATGATTAAAGATATGTCTAGATATGTTATTGGCCGATTTTTAACTCAGTTCTTCCAGCTCCTTTCCCGTCAGTTTACTGTGACTCGCTGATATGCTATGTCTTGCTCTCATTTTCGAATAAAATAGGTTTTAATTGAAGGGAAGTATATGACAACAACAGCTAATTATTCATTAGACCCACCCTGATGAAAGTTTGTACAGTATGTCATAACTGATTTAAGTTATTACTTTTAATTCTTAAACACAGTCATTTCACTAACACTTCACGTTAGATTCAGCGTCCTACACATTTTAGCTTGTGAAATGTGGTACTAATTACACTATTACACCTAATTCAAAACTTCAAGGATAACATTGTTATATATTTACAAATGTATTTTCTTTCATATACTTATGTTAGTGGCCGTTCATGTACTTGATGTACTTTCACGATATTTTAAATTCAATTCCAGGGTACATCTTACCCAGCTTGTAAGTCAAACAGCAATGTAGGAAGATGACTTGATGACCAGCTAGTAAACAATGCGTTAAGGGGAAGGTTCCCCCTCAACACGCACTGGAAGGTTCCCCCTCAACACGCACTGGAATGTTCCCCCTCAACACGCATGGAATGTTCCCCCTCAACACACACTGGAAGGTTCCCCCTCAACCCGCACTGGACGGTTCCCCCTCCACAAGCACTGGAAGGTTCCCCCTCAACACGCACTGGAAGGTTCCCCCTCAACCCGCACTGGACGGTTCCCCCTCAACACGCACTGGAAGGTTCCCCCTCAACACACACTGGAATGTTCCCCCTCAACACACACTGGAAGGTTCCCCCTCAACACGCACTGGAATGTTCCCCCTCAACACGCACTGGAATGTTCCCCCTCAACACGCACTGGATGGTTCCCCCTCAACACGCACTGGAATGTTCCCCCTCAACACACACTGGAAGGTTCCCCCTCAACACGCACTGGAATGTTCCCCCTCAACACGCACTGGAAGGTTCCCTCTCAACACACACTGGAATGTTCCCCCTCAACACACACTGGAAGGTTCCCCCTCAACACGCACTGGAATGTTCCCCCTCAACACACACTGGAAGGTTCCCCCTCAACACACACTGGAATGTTCCCCCTCAACACACACTGGAAGGTTCCCCCTCAACACGCACTGGAATGTTCCCCCTCAACACGCACTGGAAGGTTCCCCCTCAACACACACTGGAATGTTCCCCCTCAACACACACTGGAATGTTCCCCCTCAACACGCATGGAATGTTCCCCCTCAACACGCACTGGAATGTTCCCCCTCAACACGCACTGGAAGGTTCCCCCTCAACCCGCACTGGACGGTTCCCCCTCCACAAGCACTGGAAGGTTCCCCCTCAACACGCACTGGAAGGTTCCCCCTCAACACGCACTAGAATGTTCCCCCTCAACACACACTGGAAGGTTCCCCCTCAACACACACTGGAATGTTCCCCCTCAACACACACTGGAAGGTTCCCCCTCAACACGCACTGGAATGTTCCCCCTCAACACGCACTGGAAGGTTCCCCCTCAACACGCACTGGAAGGCTCCCCCTCAACACGCACTGGAATGTTCCTCCTCAACACGCACTGGAAGGTTCCCCCTCAACACGCACTGGAAGGTTCCCCCTCAACACGCACTGGAAGGTTCCCCCTCAACACGCACTGGAATGTTCCCCCTCAACACGCACTGGAAGGTTCCCCCTCCACAAGCACTGGAAGGTTCCCGGGCCATTCCATGTCAAATCATCCAGCCAAATTACAATTTGACACCCAAGTTCTCAGATTTTTATGAAATTTTGTATACATTAAGTGTGTACAAAAATAAGAAAAAATGCAAAGTTTCACCAAATTCCATTAAGTAGTTTCAGAATTATAGTCGTTTAAAGTTTTAGAAAAATGTAATTTCCGATGGCAGTATGAGCGGGAAATCAGCTTGTATGTTTCCACGTTTTTCTAAATAACATTTATATTTATGTAGCTAGAGGCTTCAAACTTTATGAATTTGTCCTAAATTTAATGGAGAATCAGATTATACTATAAGTGTTGGCATTATAACTTTTCATCATTGTTTAAAAATTCGTAAAACACAAAAATTATAGTTTTTTTCAAATTGTGACGTTTATGTAAAAAACAATCTTTGGCTAAAATCTCTCTCCAGATACCCTAATACAACCATATATCACTGAAAAGAGCATAACATTTCCTTATAAATGGTGAAATAATATTTGTGGGTTTACGTGTTCTAAAAGTTTTATTACAATGTGAAGTTAATAAATAAATTTTTGAATAGCGGAAAAGGTATTTTCATTGACAAAGACAGAGTTTGTGGTAAGGATGTTAGAAAGTCAATAATATTTTATAAAATATAGGACTATGGAGCTAAAATCATATGTAATACAATTTGCATGGCATATTTTGTAATAACATAAGGCTTACTGTTGGATATACCCTAACACATTTACAACAAATAATTTTGTACAGTATGATGTCATTTTGAATTTAAATGTATACCCTTGTTAGCCTACGTATTACTGGAGAGCTGCATGTCAGTCTCAAAAGATGAAATAATATTTGCAAGTTGTAGCATGACAAGAGTTTTAATACAATATAAAAATATGAAATGACATGGCTTAAGTGCTCCTTTTTTACCTCAAAACTGAGGGTGTATTGATTTAGCTTACATTAAACAACCTCGTGAATTTATGATACCTACACAAAATATACATTATTTACATTTCACTTAGTTACTGCACTGGTTTACTTACTTCTTATCCAGATTTTCGTGGGAAAATTCTTCTGTTGTACAAAATGATAGTATATCTTCAAATTGTGTTAAAAGTTAAAAATTGTTAAATAGTTTTTAAAAGTCTTGGCTTGGTTCGAAAGTAACTTGAAATGTAAGTAAACACAATCACTGAAACTTAAAACTGATGACCGTCTATAATGATATTTTAAAGTTGTCCCAGGCTGTGTTAATTTATTTTTGAGAGTCAGAATCAATCTTATAAGTTCAATCCAATTGTGACGTTACCACTGGAGGTTTTACTTTACAAAGGAGATGAGGTGGTGGTATGGGACAGTTTTCTTCTTTTTGAGGCCAATAAAAGTTTTCAGCTGTACCATGAGGATTGCATAAAGAGGATATTATAATCCCCTTCTTCCTCATTAATTTGCTGAACCATTCCAATCCACCAGTTGCTTTCATAAACCCAGGCAACAAAGGAACGGAGGTTAGGTTCAATCATTGGTCCTGATGGGTTAAACATGTTTTTTCTTAACACGGTGGCTGCTGTGGGCCCCGATCGGTTTTTTTTCTTAACATAGAAACTTATGCAAATTTCATGTTTAAACATGTTTGCAGCAGCGAAAGTGTTCAACAGATAACAGAGCCTGAGCTCACTCTTTTTGCTATGATTTCTTCTGACGATGCAGGCTGTAAAAAATTAAAACTTCTTGTTCCAGTTATGCTTTGCCCAGATTCAAAACGACTACTTTGGGTTATTCTGATATTTTCAATATCTTCTTCACTCAAAAAGAAAAATTTTATTTTTGAAAACAGATTATTACAAAGTGTGAACATTTGCCAAGCATTTACAATCCGTTCACTTGCTTTTGAACTTTGGAGGTTTCTCTTTGTATTAGTTCTTTTGTCTTGCCCCCGATTCCGTCATATACGGTTTTTCCATAACTTGTTGCATGAAAAGACCTTCCATACCTTCCATGAAGATTTTCCATGACTTCCTTTAAGTTCAACTTTTTTTCCTGACAAATTCATCATGGTTTTGAAATTTTTATACTGTGCACTGCACCCATCAGTAATATATTCCACTCTGCCAACTGATGGAAATGTCAGCTTAATTAAATCAATCGTTTTTTCTTGGACAGAGAAGAAAAATGGTACATCGTGTCTTAGGTCATCAGAAATGAAACACTAGATGTTTCTAGTACCACAATGTTTTAAGGTACCATCTCCATTTTTAGAATATATTACTACAGGATGAACTGAACAACTTAAATGGCTCCAGTGGTATGACTGTACTTCATTTTTAAGAACAAAATTATAATTATCAGCGAAATCCATTAAGACCAAAACTTCATCAAATCCTAGGTTTTCATTTCATATTTTTATATTGTATTAAAACTCTTGTAATGCTACAACTTGCAAATATTATTTCACCTTTTGAGACTGACATATGTGCAGCTCTCCAGTAATACGTAGGCTAACAAGGGTATACATTTAAATTCAAAATGACATCATACTGTACAAAATTATTTGTTGTAAATGTGTTAGGGTATACAGTAAGCCTTATGTTATTACAAAATATGCCATGCAAATTGTATTACATATGATTTTAGCTCCATAGTCCTATATTTTATAAAATATTATTGACTTTCTAACATCCTTACCACAAACTCTGTCTTTGTCAATGAAAATACCTTTTCTGCTATTCAACAATTTATTTATTAACTTTACATTGTAATAAAACTTTTAGAACATGTAAACCCACAAATATTATTTCACCATTTGTAAGGAAATGTTATGCTCTTTTCAGTGATATATGGTTGTATTAGGGTATCTGGAGAGAGATTTTAGCCAAAGATTGTTTTTTACATAAACGTCAAAATTTGAAAAAAACTATAATTTTTGTGTTTTACGATTTTTTAAACAATGATGAAATGTTATAATGCCAACACTTATAGTATAATCTGATTCTCCATTAACTTTAGGACAAATTCATAAAGTTTGAAGCCTCTAGCTACATAAATATAAATATTATTTAGAAAAACGTGGAAACATACAAGCTGATTTCCCGCTCATGCTGCCATCGGAAATTACATTTTTCTAATACTTTAAACGACTATAATTCTGAAACTACTTAATGGAATTTAGTGAAACTGTGCATTTTTTCTTATTTTTGTACACACTTAATATATACAAATTTTTATTAAAATCTGACACCATGGGTGTCAGCCCCTGGATGATTTGGCATGGAATGGCCCTCCCCCTCAACACGCACTGGAAGGTTCCCCCTCAACACGCACTGGAAGGTTCCCCCTCAACACGCACTGGAATGTTCCCCCTCAACCCGCACTGGAAGGTTCCCCCTCAACGTGCACTGGAAGGTTCCCCCTCAACACGCACTGGAAGGTTCCCCCTCAACACGCACTGGAAGGTTCTCCATCTACGCACACTGGAAGGCTCCCCCTCAACACACACTGGAAAGTTCCCCCTCAACACACACTGGAAGGTTCCCCCTCAACACACACTGGAATGTTCCCCCTCAACACGCATGGAATGTTCCCCCTCAACACGCACTGGAAGGTTCCCCCTCAACACACAATGGAATGTTCCCCCTCAACATGCACTGGAAGGTTCCCCCTCAACACGCACTGGAAGGTTCCCCCTCAACACGTACTGTTGCTGTTACTGACACAACAGAACTAACAACTACCAATCAGTGTATGCAAGAATTAATGTAAGTAAGAGTATATATTATGTTCCCTATGGACTCCAAATAGCTCAAGCAAAGTCAATGAAACTTTGCTTAGTTATTCAGGTTAACCGTAGGAAGGTTTAAAGCCATAAATCAAGGTCCTAAGTAGGGGTGGGCGAGTAGTGTTTTTTAAAATCGAGTTGAGTCGAGTATTGAACCAAACTACTCGAGTATCGAGTCGAGTCGAGTAGTTCTTTAAAAAGTAAAAAAAACTCATTTTAATATTTTTACTGAAAACAATGTTTGTATGTATTATACTTTAATTATAAACATAACATTTTATTGATTTATTAATGTTATTATTTATTTAATTTAACCTTCATTTATTCATCACTCAAATGAATGAAGGTTAAAATCTCACCGAACGCCACCAGTCGAACCCAGGAGCCAACAAAAAGTGGTGAGTTCGTGGGGCATTCAGTGTTCAGTGTTCAGCGTTCCGCGTTCCTCTTCTTGCCCGGAAGAGGTCACCACACATTAAACTTTTATTTTACGATGAATGAATAATGATTTAAATGAGAGAAAAAAAAATTATGTACTGTTTTCAACAACCATAACAAACAAAAGACAAGTATTACAAATATATATCCATACAAAGATTTTGGGTTAGTTTATCAAAATCAAAATATTTTGAACAAGAAAGTGATTTTCTGACCCCGACCCAAACACTCAATATGCCCCTCTATCTTAACCCACAGGTATCCATACATAAATAACCCACGTGTCATTGTCTCCTTTCATATGAGCTAAAAATAGATTTTAGGCTTATTAGCGAATTTCCCCCATAGGGAAGAAGCTATTACCGTAGTCGGCATGATAAGACTTAGGCCCGGGACCATGATAACTTTTCGTATTGAGGCCTCCAGATGCCAAAAACACCATTCGTTTAAAACTGTATATATATGTGTCCGTGAACACGATACAGTAGAACTTCGATAGTTCGACACTCGATAGTTCGACAGTCTGTATACTTCGACACGGGCCATGACGACATGACATGACAGTAGCGGCGACCGATTGTGCCCTTGACGGATTCGCCGGTCAATGATGGGAGCCCGCTTAATGTTTTCGCAAACGTGCGCTACCACCTTTTCTATAAATAACTTATTCTTCATACCCCCTACCCCGTCCTATCCACCCCTTTCCCCGCCCTTCCCAGTAAGTAGGTTAAGTCAGTTCGCTCGAGACGCTGCAGTTAAACCCGTTTTTGATTCTTTCATGATAAGCTATTGATTTTTGCTCATAATACTCCCTGTGATAAAATGTTCCATATACTCCCTATAGTTCGGCATTTCGATAATTCGACACCCCTTTAGTCCACAAAGTGTCGAACTATCGAGGTTCTACTGTAACTCTCGTAAAAATAATCCGATTTTGACCAAATTTGGTATAAACGTGTAAAGCAGCATTTATGACTTAAAGCTAGAAAACCAGACAGATCGACCAATCCGAAGGGGTATTTTGGGGGAGTTTTGTACCCCAAAAATGGGTTTTTTGAGTTTACTACATATAATTTTTGAAAAGTCAAATTTTAGTGTTTTCCATTGGAATCAGCTTAAAAAGACGCACAATTTGGTGTTTTGATCATTGCTCTATGTCAAGTGGTTAGAGATATATTGAAAGTGCTAAACACAGTTCGTTGTCCAATGTTATTCTTATGGAGAATAAGAAAAATTGTATATCTCGCATATTTATCAACTTATCCTTATGAAACTTGGTATATTGCTTCATATCGTTGTTGCCTATTGATATTTGCCTTAAAAAACATTGTTTTGCCGATAGTTCCCGTAGCAGCAAACCTGCGTACTCAGCCCCCATGTTATTCATATGGAGAATAAGTAACGTGGTATCTCCCTTAATTATCAACATAAATTAATCAAATTTGGTATGGGGCTTTACCTACTTGAGTTATATTGATATTTGTATAAAACCCCATTTTTTGTGTTCCTTCCTTCAGCAAACCTGCATACTCAGCCGCCATATTACTCTTATGGAGAATAAGAAACATGTGATTGATGAAACTTGGTATTTGATTTTATGTGGTATTAAGATACATACATATATATATATATATATATATATATATATATATATATATATATATATATATATATATATACATTGGAAATTCGCTGAGTATGCAAGTTTGCTGCTACGGGGGTATTTTTCTTTATTTCAGTCACTTATTTTCATTTTGTTAAACATTGGTTAGTGGCGTAAACGGCGGGAGTAGTGACGGAATGTTCAAATATTTGGGGTAAACGGCGGAAGTAGTCAACTACTCAACTACTCAACTCTAATTTTCGAGTAGTCTCTAATACTCGCTTGGCCTTGGAGTAAATGCTTGACAGGTATTCGAAAACTCGAGTACTCGTCCACCCCTAGTCCAAAGACTGGGATTCACCCCACTAGCCTTTAAAGTTTCAATTTTATTCATATGAAGTTAAGATTTTTTTTATCAGATAATAATATTACTTTTGATTTAAATTATTGTAAACAGCAGTGTATATATTCATGTAGCGGGTTGGAATATTTATATAATGAGTGAAGATTTTTCAGTTTCTATTCTTGGTCACAGCAATACACGCCAGGAAACACACGCTAGTGAAACATTATGGTGTTTTAATGATAAAATGTGAAAAAATCATAAATCTCACAGTAAAAACAAATCAAATCACTTTGTACAATGGCATAAGTGAGGAAGGATTGTGGTGGGGGTAACTTTTCCCTCGCTCTCTGGTTCACTAGCTGGACAGTCAGCTAGTACAGTAGTTACAACAGGAAGGATTGTGGTGGGGGTAACTTTTCCCTCGCTCTCTGGTTCACTAGCTGGACAGTCAGCTAGTACAGTAGTTACAACAGGAAGGATTGTGGTGGGGGTAACTTTTCCCTCGCTCTCTGGTTCACTAGCTGGACAGTCAGCTAGTGCAGTAGTTACAACAGGAAGGATTGTGGTGGGGGTAACTTTTCCCTCGCTCTCTGGTTCACTAGCTGGACAGTCAGCTCGTACAGTAGTTACAACAGGAAGGATTGTGGTGGGGGTAACTTTTCCCTCACTCTCTGGTTCACTAGCTGGACAGTCAGCTAGTACAGTAGTTACAACAGGAAGGATTGTGGTGGGGGTAACTTTTCCCTCGCTCTCTGGTTCACTAGCTGGACAGTCAGCTAGTACAGTAGTTACAACAGGAAGGATTGTGGTGGGGGTAACTTTTCCCTCGCTCTCTGGTTCACTAGCTGGACAGTCAGCAAGTACAGTAGTTACAACAGGAAGGATTGTGGTGGGGGTAACTTTTCCCTCGCTCTCTGGTTCACTAGCTGGACAGTCAGCTCGTACAGTAGTTACAACAGGAAGGATTGTGGTGGGGGTAACTTTTCCCTCGCTCTCTGGTTCACTAGCTGGACAGTCAGCTCGTACAGTAGTTACAACAGGAAGGATTGTGGTGGGGGTAACTTTTCCCTCGCTCTCTGGTTCACTAGCTGGACAGTCAGCTCGTACAGTAGTTACAACAGGAAGGATTGTGGTGGGGGTAACTTTTCCCTCGCTCTCTGGTTCACTAGCTGGACAGTCAGCTAGTACAGTAGTTACAACAGGAAGGATTGTGGTGGGGGTAACTTTTCCCTCGCTCTCTGGTTCACTAGCTGGACAGTCAGCTCGTACAGTAGTTACAACAGGAAGGATTGTGGGGGGGGGGGTAACTTTTCCCTCGCTCTCTGGTTCACTAGCTGGACAGTCAGCTAGTACAGTAGTTACAACAGGAAGGATTGTGGTGGGGGTAACTTTTCCCTCGCTCTCTGGTTCACTAGCTGGACAGTCAGCTAGTACAGTAGTTACAACAGGAAGGATTGTGGTGGGGGTAACTTTTCCCTCGCTCTCTGGTTCACTAGCTGGACAGTCAGCTCGTACAGTAGTTACAACAGGAAGGATTGTGGTGGGGGTAACTTTTCCCTCGCTCTCTGGTTCACTAGCTGGACAGTCAGCTCGTACAGTAGTTACAACAGGAAGGATTGTGGTGGGGGTAACTTTTCCCTCGCTCTCTGGTTCACTAGCTGGACAGTCAGCTCGTACAGTAGTTACAACAGGAAGAATTGTGGTGGGGGTAACTTTTCCCTCGCTCTCTGGTTCACTAGCTGGACAGTCAGCTAGTACAGTAGTTACAACAGGAAGGATTGTGGTGGGGGTAACTTTTCCCTCGCTCTCTGGTTCACTAGCTGGACAGTCAGCTCGTACAGTAGTTACAACAGGAAGGATTGTGGTGGGGGTAACTTTTCCCTCGCTCTCTGGTTCACTAGCTGGACAGTCAGCTCGTACAGTAGTTACAACAGGAAGGATTGTGGTGGGGGTAACTTTTCCCTCGCTCTCTGGTTCACTAGCTGGACAGTCAGCTCGTACAGTAGTTACAACAGGAAGGATTGTGGTGGGGGTAACTTTTCCCTCGCTCTCTGGTTCACTAGCTGGACAGTCAGCTCGTACAGTAGTTACAACAGGAAGGATTGTGGTGGGGGTAACTTTTCCCTCGCTCTCTGGTTCACTAGCTGGACAGTCAGCTCGTACAGTAGTTACAACAGGAAGGATTGTGGTGGGGGTAACTTTTCCCTCGCTCTCTGGTTCACTAGCTGGACAGTCAGCTCGTACAGTAGTTACAACAGGAAGGATTGTGGTGGGGGTAACTTTTCCCTCACTCTGGTTCACTAGCTGGACAGTCAGCTCGTACAGTAGTTACAACAGGAAGGATTGTGGTGGGGGTAACTTTTCCCTCGCTCTCTGGTTCACTAGCTGGACAGTCAGCTCGTACAGTGGTTACAACAGGAAGGATTGTGGTGGGGGTAACTTTTCCCTCGCTCTCTGGTTCACTAGCTGGACAGTCAGCTAGTGCAGTAGTTACAACAGGAAGGATTGTGGTGGGGGTAACTTTTCCCTCGCTTTCTGGTTCACTAGCTGGACAGTCAGCTCGTACAGTAGTTACAACAAAAGCAAAGTCAAACCAAGTGAAAGGACATTTTGACCTGTTTAATGCTTAGAAGTTAAGAAGACCCCTTCACTTTGATAGAATAGGACCAAAAGAAAAGTTAACATTGATAATATTAAAATATATATTTATAAATTCCTCCAAAAATACCATAAACGTCCTATTATTCTGATACAATGTTGTAATACAAGAAACTAAAAAAAATATCTGGTATCTGGTATAATAGTAGATCATCACTAGAACCGATATATGGTATAATAGTGTGTGTATATATATATATATATATATATATATATATATATCATCACTAGAACCGAAAGAGGTCTTTTAAGGTACTTAATAATGTTTTCCGTATGAAGTGATAGCCGAGCATAGAAATTCGATGAAGTACTGTACTAAAATATCACTTTAGGCACGAGTTATTATCAATACTTTTCATCACACTGTAAATAATAATAAGAATAATAAAACATTCAGGTTTGCTGAATAATATTTCTCACAATATAATGAATGATAAACAACAGTGTTTACATTGTTTTTACGTTTATCTTCTAACTAGATTAATAAGAACACACATTGCATTTCTGTCGGAACACACATTGTATTTGTGTTTGTAATGCTAGCCAAATGAATAAGAACAGCTGATTTTGAATGCATCATTACTATTGATAGAAGTAACAGGCTACTGGTGTCAGAATGCATAACTAATACTAGTGCGGAAAAAATCTCCTGCTGTTTTTCCGGATTTAGAGTAAGTATCACTTTCAGTATTCATAGCTGGTACTGAAAGAAGTTACTTTCGGTACAGTGTGATGAAAAATGATTTGTTACACTTATATGAGACAAAAGTTATAATTTTATTCATTTTGAAAATGCCTCCTGAACTGTTGTTTAGAATTTAAAACCAGGTTTACATACCTTTTCCGCCCAAACAGTTCAAAAATATATGCTGCCACATACTATGACGACATGTTTCGGAATCTAGAATTCCATCTTCTGGTCATACCAAAAACGTCCGTAATTTACACAGATTTTCGTCAAAATTTAAAATTTTTTGTTGTTAAACATTAATACAGTTCAACATAACACAACACGACATTAAACACATATTTCGCACAAATTAAGACACGCACAAGCCGGCCGGCGATTAGACCTGGTTTTAAAAGTTATAATTTTGTTGTAAAGAAAATACTGTATAATAAATATTACTAATAGGACACAACAATTGTTGAAGATGCAACTTCAAAATTTATGGGATGTAATAAAAGACGTCTTGTAACACTTATACTGATTCACATACAGACGGTAAACATATATAAAAGATGGTACAAGGCTATCGATTTCGACCAGTCACACCGTTCATCATAGGCCAATGAGAGAACTCGCTGGCAGTTCTCTCATTGGCCTGATGATGACCTGTGTGACTGGTCAAAATCGATAGCCTTGTACCATCTTTTATATATGTTTACCGTCTGTATGTGAATCAGTATAAGTGTAAATATATTCTTAAGTGTTGTAAGAAGTCTTTTATTACATCCCGTAAGTAATAACAACACGTAATATGCTAATCAAAAAGTTGTTTAACTTAAAAATTAAAAAAGTTGCCTCTTGACCTTTTTTCTAGAGCCGTTACTATGTTTTAGGGAGATTTTAGGCAAACAAGATTCACATGACAGTATCTCGTATAAATTCCTTCTTTGGCTCATGAATTATTTTTCACTACACCGGCTACTAAAACAGGCCAATCGAAGGGCTTCAGGAAAATCCACCAAAATTATACTGATACCAAAATATGCTGATAATTAGGGGTGTGCGAGTACTCGAAACTTTGAGTTTTCGGCTGAGTATTTTAATACTCGAACTCGACTCGAAGTTTTTAAAACTACTCGAAAGTTCGAGCGAGTATTTCCCGCCGACTTCCGGACGATCGCTAACGATTGCGACCGGCCAAAATGCGTAGTAACGGCCGCAAAAGGCAATCGCATCATGTAAAATCGGCCGAAAATAACGACTGCGACCGGCCAAAACGCGTAGTAACGGCCGCAAAAGGCAATTGCGTCACGTAAAATCGGCCGAAAATGACGACCGCGAACGATTGCGACTGGCCAAAACGCATAGTAACGGCCGCTTAAGGCAATCGTATCACGTAAATTCGTATGAAAATTACGATTGCAACCAGCCAAAACGCGTAGTAACGGCCGCAAAAGGCGATCGCGTCACGTAAAATCGGCTGAAAATGACAACCGCGAACGATTGGAACCGGCCAAAACACGTAGTAAAGGCCGCAAAAGGCGATCGCATCACGTAAAATCGGCCGAAAATGACGATCGGATCCGTAATTTCGGCCGTGGCTAACGACTTCGTCATTTAATATTGATTATCAGCGATGTTTGGACCAGGTGAAATTGGCCAAATGATAACCGGACCCTGTTTCATCGGCCAGAAACGAATGTCAAACCGTGTTTTGTTTGTCAATAAGTAATCCAGTTTGATTGTACTGGCCAAAACTTTCTATTGCTACTCACGTATTATTTAGAAACCATGTTTAGATTATCAAATCTAGGGTGGTATCCAAATCCCACTATTTTAAACTACCAACTGATGGCAAATACTCGCTCGAAAATACTCGAAACTCGAAAATAATTGGCACGACTCGACTCGATTAAAAAATTCACTACTCGCACACCCCTGCTGATAATGAATTTGTATATTTTGTTTAATGAGGCAATAACAAAAATATAAATTTATTATAAATTACAAAATGTATTACAGATTATAACAGTGTAAAATTAAGTAAACAGTGATATTAATAAAAGGTTAAAAATTATATACACAAGAACACCAAATACATAGTCCTACTTAAAGATCTACACAATAGCAGAACAAAAGAAAATACTGGGATTTAAGTTATTCCCATCTAGGTTAACTGTAAAATACATTTTTATTTATTGTTATCCTTAGGAACTCATTCATTGGGTATTTCAATACATCCCACCACTACTTGCTCCCTCGTATTTGAATGGTCTGCAGTTTTTCAAACATACAGTGAAAAGTGAGAGATTAATGTCATATATATATATATAAAATAATTCATTGTGTAAAGCCCTTGGATTGATTATTATTAATATTAAACATAGGTATTACCTCGCCAATACTTGTTTTTTTTTTTTTAGCTCAAATTTAACTATTAACCTATAGCTATTAAACCTTTTAAACTTGAAATTCAGATTTGATCTTTCCTTGTTCTACTGGAAAGAACAAGTATTGATATAGAAGTGCCTATATTTAATAATTACAAGGACTGGGGAAAACTGGAGACAGTTTGGCAGTTCTATCCGACTGATTTGCATAATAATGTTTCTTAACAATATATTACGTTATGACCTCACGTATCTATAAACCATAATTTATTCTCAGGGCTTCATCCCACTGTTGGCTCCCCAAAGTTAATACAGTTCATAAAAGTTCCATAGTCGTTTTATTTAAATACTTGTTCATTATCGATTTGGAAAATCGATATCAAAGAACCATAATTTTCAAAAATAACACGAAAACTAGATCTCAATGGGGAAATGTTAAAGTAGGTGTTCCACAAGGCTCTATTTTGGGACCTCTTCTCTTTTTATTGTTCATAAATGATTTGCCAAAGAATGTCTCACCCAAAGTGATATTATACGCAGATGACACAACTGCAGTTATAAGAGCCAATTCCCACGATGAATTGGAGACAAAGCTGAATCAAGCTTTTAAGGAATTGGCGTATTGGTTTGAGGTTAATGGCCTGATACTAAATCAAGGGAAAACTCAACTGGTCAATTTCCGTACTGCTCAATCCAGAGAGGGTTTTAATAGGAATATAATTTTTCAAGGCCAAACAATACCAATGTGTAGCAGTGCAACATTTTTAGGAGTACAATTAGATATACATTTTTCCTGGGCCACTTGTATTGAAGGTATGGTTAACAGATTAAATTCAGCATGCTACCAGATGATAGTCCTAAGAAACACTATTGACTTAAAAACAAGGATTATGATTTACTATGCTTACTTTTTTTCAATAGTGCAGTATGGAATTGAACTTTGGGGTTTAGCTTCAGATGCAGATAAAGTTTTTAAAATTCAAAAGAAATGTTTAAGATTAATGACTTTTGCATCTTGGAGGTCTTCCTGTAAGCCTATTTTCAAAGAACTAAAAATTTTAACACTTCCAAATTTATATATATTAAAGATTTTATTAATGGTAAAATCAAACTTTGCAACTTTTTCAGAGGAAAATGTTGACCACAGATATAATACAAGATTTAAAAACAATTTTCAATATCCCATACATCATCTGAAACTTATTGAGAAAACACCTATGTATATGGGGAAACGAATTTACAATAAGTTGCCCGTTAAATATAAAAACTTAATAAAAACTAACTCGTTTAAAAAGGAACTAATAGATTTTTTGTTGGAAAAGAACTATTATAATGTTAATGAGTATTTATCTGATCCTGATTTTAAAAATTGTACATAGTTTAGTAAGGGTTTATTTGTAAGCTTACAGTATGTCTGATTTTGTTAGTGTAAGTACCAATTATAAGTAGTTATTATGATAAATTATTATTGTTTTGACAATGTCACCAGTTTTTTTAGCAATGCTAATTTGTAAACGTATTGTGACAATAAAATATTTGATTTGATTTGATTTGATTTGATTTGATTTAACTAGGATGATTCAGCCCAGAATATATGGCTCATAACCAATTTCTTTATTTACGGATGTTTACATTTACGTTTACACAGATTGTCTGAGAGGAATTCTTGTGAGAGATAATTCCAACTTAAAACAACCAGAATGTAAGATAATCCATGGCTGATCCACGGCTCAGTGGATTTAATTCACGTTGTACCAGAAATCTTCATTGTCTCAAAGGTAAATTAAACAAGACTAACATTAGTTTTATATAAAATCAGTGCTCTGAGCACCTCAAATGTGTTAAAACAAGCTTTTCCCTGTTTTTCTCTGAATTAAAGCATTACCTAGACATCTCCAAAAATGCTAAAAAAATAGGTCATCTAAAATTCAAATAGATCACAGTTACTTCAAACCTTAACCTCATCCAGGGCGTAATGGATGTCGTCAGAGCTGACGTTGAGGGACATCTTCCGCATGATATCCATCCTCCCCTTCTCCGCCACAATGAGCCCAAGGGCCACCAGAGCCACGCAGGTCTGGAGCATGGCACCCACTGTGGGCCGCGGGCAGCCTGAAACAGTTCAACGGGTAAATATTTCCCAAACAGATATCTCTTTAACGTCTTTGCTGAACTTTCTTGAAGGGTAAATATTCCAGCATCAGTGGCCAGGCCTGTGGTCGATAAATAAATTATTGATATCGTGAATTTGTAAAAACACATGTCATAAGTATTTGCTTGATTTTTTTTAGAGGTTGAGAGTCTCTTTTTTGCCTTACTTTGCTCGTACACATAGACTTTATATCTGTGCTGGGAATAGGGGTGTGCAAAGAAGCGATTTTACTTAGATTTGATGCAACGATGCGATTCGAATCGATGCAATGCTACATGTTTCAATTATTAAAACTCAGCCTATACACAAATGTTTATGACCAACATGGATAATCTACTATCTTGGCCAAATGCTAGTTATAATTTTCTGATTTTATTAATTAATTATTCTTCAACCCTATCTTGAGCCATCATTTCAAAAACTGTTGCAATAAAAATGCTTAACTTAAACTTAATTGTATTTACTTAAGTTTAAAAGGATGGACGAATACGAACGAGCGACAAAGTTAAATTACGAGTGACGATGTAGTCAGTTTTCCCAGATTGTAAAATATCACTATTGTACCATGCCAGTAAAACTACTGTATTTTTGACAAAATACTATTTTACCAACCCTAAGAATACTTTTGTGAAGGTAAAACGTTATAAGAAAAATAATAACACACTGTTTATAATAAATTCATAATGGGGAAAAATGTGGTTGTAAGATAATGATTCAAAGAAATAATGTTGTTCAGCCGACTGATTTATTGCTTTCAACTGGACCCCACCCATCCCCTCACGTGTTTAACTCTCCCCATGCCCTATATAGCGCGGCTAAACGGAGGGAGTAACTATACCATGCCCTTAGTAGACGGCAGGCGTATAGGAAAGCATCTAACCCTTTTGATGCATCGCTATTTCGATTACTACAGCACTGAATCATCGATTCAAATCAAATTGAAATTTTGATGCTTTTCATGACTGATAAAATTTACATGCCACTGCTGGGATTTGAACCCATGACCCCCTGCCATGATTCCAGAATCCAACGCCTTGACCACTGGTCCAGCTACTCGCTCATTCAAAATAATACGAAAAGGTGTCTGTGAATGGTAAAAAGCATTAAAACCACCCGATAACACACGAGGGCTCCCGAGCACACCTTTACGGGATTAGCCATGTTGTGCGTTATGCCTGCCCTACCTGCTCCCTTCGACAGTTTTACCACTTCCCTTCCCAGCCATCCCTACTTCAAGTCAATATGTGGCGGTTCTAATACCTATGGAATCACAACTCAGAGTGATTCTCGTGGTTTAAGGCATGTTCGGCGGCACTCAGGGGATGGGATCGTCAAAATACACTGTGTGTAGTATAAACTAGTATTTCACCTCTCCAACAAGCGACATCTCAAAAACTTACCTTCCACAAGGCAGATCTCCAGCAGATGTTGGTAGACCTGTTTCGCAATCGCTTCATCCACACCCGTCCGCTGGTTGATGTCACGTATTGCGCGCAGTACCAGCTGTCCCTCGCGACACAGACTCTGTATCACTGTGACTCTCGGCCCTGAGAAGATCTGCGTGAGGGCTCTCTCCACATGCGACACTGTCACCTTTGTGGGAAAATAAGACTTACATTTCTTTGTTTGAAATTCATTTTTGGTGATGGTCAGTTTATAAAATTCCTTGAATAACACTTAAATACAATCAGGATAACACTCAAGCAAGCACACTGAACTAGGACTATAGATTGTAAATGTTTTTTTTTTATTCAAGCAGACTTCAGTTCAGTCAGTGACAATCGGCAAATAATTATAGTAATAAAGGTCATCTTCAAAGTAAATAAGCTTAAAAATGAGCTCAAGTTGATGGTGAATGAGCTCAGAGTCACCCTGCCCATGCTTATTTTGAAGGAGATAAGCAAAGATAAATTGCTCTTCGCTCACAACAAACGTGAATTTGCTTGCCATAGTCCATCCGAATGCATGGGGAGGTAAATTTACTTGACGTTGCCCATCAATGTGGAAAGAATAAACTCATCGTTTTACATTCATTCTTTTACTTGTAGTTTACACGGGCGAGGGCATGACAAGCACTTAATTGTAAAACAGTTTAAGTATGTTATAAAGTTTTCCCTTAACTTTGCTACTCTACAGTACAATGATGTTCCAAGTTTGTCATAAAAGAATATAAACAAATTGTTTTTTTACTACTTCAGGAAAATTTTTGTCTTAAATTTGTTGTTTACATCCAATATTATTTCATGTAAGGTATCTCTCTGATCATCTTGTTACTTTGTATGTTTGAATATAATTAAAGTGCTACAATTGCACCAATTCATTTTGCTTGGAATTACAAAAATCTAATTATGATCCCATTTCAGACCTAATTTCCATTTCTGTCCATCTTTATTTTCAATGTAGGATATTGCAAGCATTTATAAGAATAATGATAAAGAAGCCAAATACAATTCTAGTTTTAAAGCTAATAAACAAGTTCAATAGGCAAATTAATAGGGGTCTGCGGTGCACCGAAAAATCTGTATCGGCACGGTACAAAATGAATTACCGAATTCGGTTCGGTACCACTAACGGTGCCAGTACTAAGTCGGTACGGTACAGCCTAACTACAAAAAAATCAGTATTCACCGTTTGTCAACCACATTTTTCCTTCAGTTTTATTCATAACATCTTTTCAGTCCGTTACATTCCATTTACAAGGCTTTTGCTCACGACAGCAACTTTCAACTTCGACGGGCATTCGCGAGTTTATAGATTATGAATGTTGATGAGATGCCTTTACAGCATTGATAAAGCCGCCTCCACATACTGGCCGAATGCTTCGTCGAGTTGCGTACGACTCGGCGAGTAATTTTGTATATAAACATCAAGAATAACAGACCTTAATATCAAACTACTAAGCATTTACACTGTTACGCTCGTCTTTGTTCGCCTAGACTTGGCCAGTGTATGGGGGCGGTATAAACGTAAACAAAAACCTAGAACCAAATTTATATGACATTTAACCATTTTTAAATCAAACCGAGGGATAAATACATAAATTTTGTTTATATGTATCAACAAAATTAAAACATTTTCATCAAAATTAACAACATTTTGTGTTGTACATTGCCGATTGCATAACGGCCCCTAATCTCAAATGAGAACTTGATACTACTTAAAATTGCCAAACATTTGGCAAATACATTCTGATCTACGATCGTGTGTTACAGAGAGTAATAACATGTACAGTTCGGGCCACGGTATTTGGCGCCTGTGAAAGGCGAGAAACAACTCAAATTTCTTGTAAATAAAAGCAGAAAATAACGAAAATAACCAAAACCAATGTTAAAAAATTAAATAACACAATTTTGCTTTCTGTTGACAAAAGTATTCTGTAACACTGACAGTACTAAGCCAAATAGAGGCGAAAAGTCATTCCAGAGCATACGCTAACCAGGCGCCAAGCACTGTGACTCGAACTGTATATCAATTCCAAAACACAAATCGGGCTTATCATAACATTTTCCTAATAGACATTATGACACTTCCTAACGTTTTATGGATGTAAATTAAACCAACTGAAAGAAAATGTTTGAATTCAATATTAAATATGCCATGAACGGTTTAGAAGAGTGTTTAGGTTAAAAATTAGTTTGAATGCTAAAACGTCAACGTCGTCAACTAATAAAAAGACTAATGTTTTACACACACTACTGTTGTAACAAATAAAAAAGGTTAGCCTACACTGGTTCATAATTTTGAAAACTGCGTATTTCTTTCTCTCTGATATTCACTTTCTAGTTTATTCTTTGTGTGACGATGAGGTTTGGACGTAATCACCACTTCCTCTTAAAGTGATTGCACGTCGTCTTTGTTGATAACATGTTTTGAACACGTTTTGTGATAGCCTTTATAGTTTAACTATTTAAAACAAACAATGAGCGATTGTGCTTGATTCTTGATGAACCACCATCGCCGTTGACTCTGTTACGACGAGTAGGCTACAACTTCGACGAACGCTGAGTGTCATCTGATTGCAATACAAATTCTTATTCTGTTGTGTTACTTGTTTACAAGATTTAAAAGTTGTTGAGGCTATAATTTATAATTCATACAACCTGTATTTAATTACAATCAAAAGCTTACCTAAATACATATTTATGTCTACCAGTATGTTTTTCTTTTAAAATCTTTTTTCTGTATTTGTTCTGTTTGGTTTCCGAATACACTTAGGCTATGATAAATTGCGGCTATTTTATTACTGCGTACTGTACCGATTTTGTACCAAGAACCGAGGTTCAAAAATATTTACCGTACCGACCTTAAATTTCTGGTATCGCAGACCCCTACACATTAACATAAAAATTTGCCTATACATATTTTAGTGTTCTCATAAAAACTGATACAAATTAGAACTGTATTTTCTGCAGTTGTTCTGCAGTTGTCACTTCAAACCAATATTTTCAAATACCCAAAAGTTTACCAGTCCCAATAGGGGAACTCTACGTGATTCTTGTCTTACATGGAGGCAAATTCCAATTAATTATCTACTATCAGCTAACCTGCTCTCCGTGAGTCACCAACTCTGTCGTTCGCCGGCAGATGTCCAAAGCTCGACGTGCATCTCCCGAAACTGCCGCAACTTTCCTGTCAGAAAATGTTGTGTTGAAACATGTATTAAACTCATTTTTCTGTATTAAATTATGTTATTTCAATTGCCTTCAATATTTATCAAGTTCTTAACCCTAGCCGTGGCCAACCTTCCGATTCGGACTGTTTGCTCTGTCGCCTTAAAGTGGCAGCCGTCCGAATCGGATGGTTTGGGACTGAAAATTTTGTAATGGGTAAAAACCACAAATAATCAACACTAAAGTGAACAAAATATATATATCATTCGAAAGATCATATTCTTAAATTTCATTTTATTACATAAATAAACCGTGTAGCAGCTGTATAACAATTTCACGACGAATAGAAATCAAATTAATTTTTGGCGCGACGCGATTCCTGCAGCCGACGTTCCGACAAAGGCAAAACACGATCTTTTTGAAATTACCCAGCTCGGGTAATTTTTGTCGCGGGAAGTTGCGGTTGGTACCAATGCACTGCTTCATTTTGGTATTGATTTTTAACGATATATTGATTAGACAGATAATATGATTTTATGAAAACAGGTGTTTTTTGGTTTCTGTAACGAATGGCAAACTGTCCGAATCGGAATGTTAGGAAAATCAGATTTATATGCACGGTAAAGTTATAGTTACTAGTCATATAATACATCATTTTGAAGAGGAAGAAATGTAGAGGAATTTAGTTTTGCCGTTGGCAGCACTCCTTGCAGGGTAACATCTGCCTTTACTCGTGAAAACGGAAGTATTGCGTCACATCTGATCCTTCACTTGTCTGTGTTAGCCACTGCGTGAAGAACTCAAATGTGTGCACGCTATTTCTTATCCGTGAATTAAGTTCTTTATTATTTCGGAGTTTTAGTGTTAGTGAAGTGTTTGTGTATATATAACAGTAATCTCTATGCATTATACTACGGATAAATATTGAGAAATAGAGTTTATAAATAGCTCTCAATGACAAACATTTTTTTTTAATTGCCAAGTAAGTGACTACTTTATATATTTTTGCATCACACATGTAAATACCCCGTCGCAGCAAACCTGCGTACTCAACGAATTTCCAATGCATGCACATGTTTCTTACTACCACATAAAGCCATTTACCAAGTTTCATAAAAATACATAAATAAATAAATGATATATAGCATTTTACTTATTCTATGGAACTTTTTGCTACCACGGCAGTCCTCACCTCGCCACCAGTTGCACTGCGTCAGGGTGGAAGGTGTCCGTCCCGCCGAGCCTGTCCTCCACGATGATCTGCAGCTGGTGGTGGCTGTATGGCTGGAAAGTCAAGCGCGATGTCACCCTACTAATGATCCCGAGGATACCAGTTACTACACCACGCAAGCCCTCACCTCGCCACCAGTTGCACTGCCTCAGGGTGGAAGGTGTCCGTCCCGCCGAGCCTGTCCTCCACGATGATCTGCAGCTGGTGGTGGCTCTACGGCTGGAAAGTCACGCGCGATGTCACCCTACTAATGATCCCGAGGATACCAGTTACTACACCACGCAAGTCCTCACCTCGCCACCAGTTGCACTGCGTCAGGGTGGAAGGTGTCCGTCCCGCCGAGCCTGTCCTCCAAGATGATCTGCAGCTGGTGGTGGCTGTACGGCTGGAAAGTCACGCGCGATGTCACCCTACTAATGATCCCGAGGATACCAGTTACTACACCACGCAAGTCCTCACCTCGCCACCAGTTGCACTGCGTCAGGGTGGAAGGTGCCGTCCTGCCAAGCCTGTTCTCACCATGACCCGCAGCTGGTAGTGGCTGTATGGCTGAAAAGTCACGCACGTCAGCCCCATGCGCGATATCACCCTACTAATGATCCCGAGGATACCAGTTACTGCACCACGCTAGCACTCATCTCGCCATCAGTTCTACTGCAGCAGGGTGGAAGGAGCCTGTCTTCCACGGTGACTGGCAGCTGGTGGTGGCTGTACGGCTGGAACGTCACGCGCGTCAGCCCCATGCGCGATATCACCCTACTAATGATCCCGAGGATACCAGTTACTGCACCACGCTAGTCCTCACCTTGCCACCAATTGTACTGCGTCAGGGTGGAAGGTGACCGTCCCGCCGAGCCTGTCCTCCACGATGATCTGCAGCTGGTGGTGGCTGAACGGCTGGAAAGTCACGCGCGATGTCACCCTACTAATGATCCCGAGGATACCAGTTACTACATCACGCAAGTCCTCACCTCGCCACCAGTTGCGCTGCCTCAGGGTGGAAGGTGTCCGTCCCGCCCAGCCTGTCCTCCACGATGATCTGCAGCTGGTGGTGGCTGTATGGCTGGAAAGTCACGCGCGATGTCACCCTACTAATGATCCCGAGGATACCAGTTACTACACCACGCAAGTCCTCACCTCGCCACCAGTTGCACTGCGTCAGGGTGGAAGGTGTCCGTCCCGCCGAGCCTGTCCTCCACGATGATCTGCAGCTGGTGGTGGCTGTACGGCTGGAACGTCACGCGTGTCAGCCCCATGCGCAATGTCACCCTACTAATGATCCCGAGGATACCAGTTACTGCACTACGCCAGTCCTCACCTCGCCACCAGTTGCACTGCGTCAGGGTGGAAGGTGTCCGTCCTGCCAAGCCTGTTCTCACCATGACCCGCAGCTGGTAGTGGCTGTATGGCTGAAAAGTCACGCACGTCAGCCCCATGCGCGACGTCACCCTACTAATGATCCCAAGGATACCAGTTACTGCACCACGCTAGCACTCATCTCGCCATCAGTTGTACTGCAGCAGGGTGGAAGGTGTGCGTTCTGCCGAGCCTGTCTTCCACGGTGACTCGCAGCTGGTGGTGACTGTACGGCTGGAACATCACGCACGTCAGCCCCATGCGCGATATCACCCTACTAATGATCCCGAGGAAACCAGTTACTGCACCACGCTAGCACTCATCTCGCCATCAGTTCTACTGCAGCAGGGTGGAGGGAGCCTGTCTTCCACGGTGACTCACAGCTGGTGGTGGCTGTACGGCTGGAACGTCACGCGCGTCAGCCCCATGCGCGATATCACCCTACTAATGATCCCGAGGATACCAGTTACTGCACTACGCTAGTCCTCACCTTGCCACCAATTGCACTGCGTCAGGGTGGAAGGTGTCCGTCCCGCTGAGCCTGTCCTCCACGATGACCCGCAACTGGTGGTGGCTGTAAGGCTGGAACGTCACGCGCGTCAGCCCCATGCGCGACGTCACCCGCCCCTTGAGCGTGCGCTCCGGCAGGTCCATGGTGTTGGAGATGGTCAGCACCACCAGCCCGGAGCCCCGCTTGGTCGGCCAGTCCAGGATGTTGTAGACCACGTCTTGCCGCCGGTTGCACAGGTAGTCCAGCTGGAACAGGGGGACATTGTGACAGGTGCTTAAGAGGGGTCTCCGACCACAAAATGGGATTTTTCCTGCTTCTGCCAAAGGTAATGTGTTATATTTAGGTCCCATACCTACTTACTAGATCAATGGACTAATAATTGATTTATGAGTCATTTTAAAGAAAAAAAGACCTAGCAATACCAGTGGGCTGAATTATGACATCACAAATTTAAGTATCTGATAAAATTTACCATTTGGAATTTTTTCATGGATGTCAACAATTGGCTCACTGGTATTGCTAAGTTTTTTTATAAATCAATGATTTCAGATAACCCAGTAAAAACTTGTTATTCACATATCCTTAAGAATAGTTACAGCCTCAAGAAATTTAAGTATTAAGAAAATTACAAAATACTAAGGGTTACACATTCAGGTTAAAATAATCAAGAGGAAGTATATAAAAACATATTAGAAAAAAGTAATAGCAAGTTATTGGTCAAAAGTTCTTCAGGAGAATTCTTCCATTGAGTGGTAAAAATCAAAAGTTTTGAATCGCCTATGCAGCAGAAATAATATTATAAGGGCACTTGTGAGCAAACAACTTAAATAAATTGTGAAACTATTGTCCACTTCTTTTAATTCTTTGCTGTGTTCTATTCATTATGATTACTTTAGAAATTGAACTCAGGGTTAGCAGAAACTTCATTAGGGCAAACGACTTTGCTAGTCTTGGCACAAATATGAATTAGCATAAACATGTTATTCCTCCAGTAGATTCCTCTAGTGATTTCCTCTCTCGACCTACCTCGTCTACCAGGATGATGGTGGACTTCTTACACTCCCCAGAGAACCGCTTGTTGAGCAGTTGCTGCGCCTGGTCAGGACTCAGCTTCCGGTCCGTCAGTGTCTGCAGGATGCGGACGTACGCTTGCTTGGGCTCTGTGAGCCGCAGACCGTTCACCTCCACGAACTGCACCGAACCCGGCGGACATTAGGAAACTTAACCTCACTACACACTAGTTCTACAATGTTTTAGAATTTTTAGTCATAATAAAAGTCCCAGAATAATAAAGCCGAAGTTAAAGTCCGGAAAGAATATTTTATATATAAAAAATAACATTTTTTATGATAAAAATTACGACATGCTGAATAAAGCAGATGAGTATGCGGACAAAATAACTTTCAAATTATACAACAGCATGGAAAACAATTGCCCATTCAATATCAGGTGATAAGAAGAACAATGACCTTGACGAACTGATGAACCACCAGTCGGCAAAGGGATTTAGTAGATTTACAGGTTTCGTAGAGTATGGACGAAAATGAACTGTGAAAGTGAAATGTGAGAGCAGGCCTGCCGGTCCGGTGTTAATGTAATAAATTCAAATTGTATGCATTATTTTTATTTGTGTAGTAACCATTTTTACGTCTCAACAAACACGAAAGTGTGCTTTTGTTATAAAATGTACTAGGTTAGGAACGTGACTGAGGATGGATTGTAATTAATCCGAAACCGGTCTCGCATTATAATGTGATTTGACACATATAGGCTGCTGCTACCAATAAATGGTAAGTTTCTAATATATTTAAAAGGTGTCAAGGCTTCAGCAAATGTACTTATGGACAAGATTGTACTATGGTGAGAGCACTAGCATAAAGGGAATTCACGCGGGTCTGTTCAGTCGTTGAGAGGGATAACACTGCTTTCCCCCATGTTTACCGGCTATTGATCTAAGCATGGAGCTACCCCAAACTCAAACTGTCCCCCAGAGCTGACCTGTTAAACGGCAGGGAGGAAACAAGGTGAAAGTGAAGCTGACCGTTCTTGTACATTATTCTATAACGATCAAAGTATTCTGACTATACACATCTGGCTATGACTATCATATCACTTTAAAGCATACTGCGGCAGTTGGGATGGATTAGTGTACCATCAATTTGTCAATAATTCTTCTTTTGTTTGAGTTCCACTTATCACACTCCCACGAGTCATTCTTCCGGTCGCCAAATCTCATCCCACTCAGTCCAGTCAGGTGGTTATTACCCAACAGCAGTGAACTCACGACAGGTGGTCCTGTTTCGCTTGATTTATTGCTTTATGCCATTGTCGGTTAACTGTTTTTTTTTTCTGGTCTTAGAATCTTCACTATATAACTTGTGTTTTAATTTGCGACTACGTACATATTTATTATAAACAGGTCTAGCCGTGGCATGCTGTAAAATCTTATTTTTATGTGACCAAACACCACATATGGGCAACAAGAAAAAATAATAAAACAACAAACATACTGCAAAAGTTGGGAAGGATAGATTTTTATTCAGCCACTCTGTACTTACAACGTAACACAGAGTATTGGGACATTCAAGTGCCTAATGACTACGTATGGGTAACCAGAAATATAAAAAAAAATCAAAAATGCTGGTGCTGGTATTTGGCAATACACTGACTGATCCTATGTCAAACTCTTTATGTTGTTCTCAATGTCCATTTCCTGACTCATAGACCAGATAGAAGCCGACCTAGCTACGATAGTTAAATAAAGAAAACTATTAAAACAGTTTCAAGGTATTTTATAGCTGTAACATAAATATCTTAACGAGTTTTTCCTCAACCAAATTTGTTCCATAAAAACTGCTAACCTCAATCTCAGGGCCTGAGGTTGATTTTTACTTTCTCCCCTTATAATAGTATATGGAGAAAGTATTGTTTTCGTAAAAATTTTCGAATTTGAGTTGTTAGTGGAAATATTCGTTTTGGTGCTCCCTGAACCCAAAAAAGTGGTTTTTACGTGATGTCTGTCTGTGTGTGTGTGTCCGTGCGTGCGTGCGTGTGTGCGTGCGTGTGTGTGTGTGTGTGTGTGTGTGTGTGTGTGTGTGTGTGTGTGTGTGTGTGTCTGTGTGGATGTGTACAGAGCTAGAGCCTTAACCAATGGGCCGATTTTTATGAAATTTGGCATGTAGGTACTAATCCACGATATCTCCCGGCATTTTTTCATTTTTTTAAATTTTTGATTTTTAAGGGTAATTATCCCCCCAAAACCGCCAAAAAACATGAAAAATCCAAATTTCTCAAAAACGGCTCTAACGATTTTGATTAAACTTTATTCGTTTGTAGAACTTTAGTTTTCCAACAAAATGGCACCACCCGCATTCCTGTAAAAATTCGGGTTCAGAAAATACAGGACTTAAGACATCAAAAATTCTGTTTTTTAGATTTTTCATAAAAAGACATAAATATAAAAAACTATTACTATTCACCATTAAAATGAGCTCGAAAAACTAAATAATTTAGTATTTTGAATTACTATTCTACGATTGCTGGTTTCGGAGAAAATTGAAATTTTCATTTTGCGGTAAATGCAGTACGTTGTACCCATGTTATTCTTATAAGGAATAAAAAAATTACTATTTCTCTCTTATTTACTGATCAATTTCATTAAAACTTGATATGCTTGTCAAGTTAGTATTGTAACGAAATATGTTGCCCCTTAATAACCCTGGAGGGGAATAGGGGGCATTTCCCCTCTTAAAACTACGAGTGCAGCAATGGATTCTGTAGTGCCTCCAAAGCAGGGATTTGGGTGGATGTCTTTTAAAACAACTTGTTTACGAGATTTTTTGTATATTCAACCGTGCTTTGTATTCTATATTTAGTAAATAAAAAGTAATTTATTCATTAAAGTTGGGCTAAAAGGGAGAAAGTATGTGTCAGTTTCCTGATACCGTTTATTAATCCTCTAACAGAACCAACTGTGAATTACTGATGTATGCTGTTCAACTGCTGAGCCAACAAAGACACCAGTGTACATACAAATGAATATGCACTATACAATCAGCTGATAATTGCATCTTGCAGTTAAAACAAAGGCAAAGTTTCTTACATCAAACTCTGGCAGATCCCCATTCTCTGCCCCCTGCTGTAGGGAGCGGATGACCGCGTGGACCGTGGCAGTCTTGCCCGTCCCCGGGACTCCACTGATGTACATGCACCTGCGGCAGAAGGGTGACTACTAATCACTTCTTGTAAAAAATATACTAAATCCTAATGTTAAATTTACCCAACTACTTCCTTACATTAACCAGCTATTTCAACTAAGAGATCCTTAACTGTTTTAAGTTAATACAATTTTCGGTACCTATCCCACAATTTACAGTACTTTTTATAAATAAGGTGCAATTATAGTAAAATACCCCCATAGCAGCAATCCTGCGTACTCAGCAAATTTCCAATGCATATATATATAATATATATATACATATATATATATATATATATATTTACAGCTCGCAAACAAAACGGCAGCCATACATAGGATATTTTGCATTTAAAGTGGCAGCCACCTGGTTGTGGCAGCCGAATACGGCTGCCACTTTATTTCTCAGTGCTAAACAGATTTCTGAAGACAAACAAACACATTTAGCTTTATTTTGAAAATTAAAATTGGCTGCCATAGTGATGTTGGTGTGAAAAATCGTATACGTTTAACGTTCCATGTTTACTCGCCAGAGCCGCGCCACCGTCGGTTGCCGTATAAGTTGCCGTGTATAGAGTTTGTACACTACGGCATCATTATGGCAGCTGTAAATATGGCAACTATGTCATGAGTCACATCTTGCCTTATCGTTCGCCAGCCGCTCTTAGCCAGTGCTCAGCTCTTGTCTGCGACTGAGGCGTCACGTCACCTGCGTGAAGCCGACCGCGAGACCCAACCCGACATCGTGACGCGTGACGTACCGCGCGATGCTCCATTTCCGGCCTTGACCCCCACACTTCCACATGTGGACGCATCAACAAAACAACACCGCCTGACATTTTGTGACGTAGGGAGTGAACATTGGTGTATCTTGCTAAAAACCCTTTTGCTATTTAGAATAACTCGTGCTTGACGCATTTTTGTTTAAATAATGTGTAGTAATAATTTTGTGTCCTAATTATTGTTGAGTGGACAAAACTTAACATTTGTAAATTAATGTTGGATTTCTGCAACTTTCCTGCATATTAATAAACGATCATGTAATTTAATTTCTTAAAGTTTCTCATGATATACTTGAATTCGAGTTATTATAAATTGCCTTTTATTTTTAGAGTAATAGTATTTATTTTAACTGTCCATTGCGATTCCATGATAAGGCGATTTTTTAAAAAGGTAGATACTGTATTCTAATTGCTGCCATTGATTCATTTATGTAATATTAAGACCGTATAAGTTGCCGTGTATAGAGTTTGTACACTACGGCATCATTATGGCAGCTGTAAATATGGCAACTATGTCATGAGTCACATCTTGCCTTATCGTTCGCCAGCCGCTCTTAGCCAGTGCTCAGCTCTTGTCTGCGACTGAGGCGTCACGTCACCTGCGTGAAGCCGACCGCGAGACCCAACCCGACATCGTGACGCGTGACGTACCGCGCGATGCTCCATTTCCGGCCTTGACCCCCACACTTCCACATGTGGACGCATCAACAAAACAACACCGCCTGACATTTTGTGACGTAGGGAGTGAACATTGGTGTATCTTGCTAAAAACCCTTTTGCTATTTAGAATAACTCGTGCTTGACGCATTTTTGTTTAAATAATGTGTAGTAATAATTTTGTGTCCTAATTATTGTTGAGTGGACAAAACTTAACATTTGTAAATTAATGTTGGATTTCTGCAACTTTCCTGCATATTAATAAACGATCATGTAATTTAATTTCTTAAAGTTTCTCATGATATACTTGAATTCGAGTTATTATAAATTGCCTTTTATTTTTAGAGTAATAGTATTTATTTTAACTGTCCATTGCGATTCCATGATAAGGCGATTTTTTAAAAAGGTAGATACTGTATTCTAATTGCTGCCATTGATTCATTTATGTAATATTAAGACTACAAAGAAATCAGTTTTTTTATTGGTTCTTATTATTAGGTATAGGTACAATTTATTGTTACCGTGCATCGTGCCTTTATTAATGTGCTAATTTAACAAAAAGGTAGATAATTTAGATGATGTAACTGAATAATTTACAATATATTTTAGACTAAAGATAGTAATTAAACTCTGTAGAGAATACCATCATATTCGTCCTTCGCAAAAAAATTATGTGCAGTCATATAGAAATAATCAAAAACCTTTCAAACTAACTGTAAAGTATGTAAATGATTTTAATTTTTACCATCAAATCATGAGTTTTATAACAACTAATTAAGAAACATTT
This sequence comes from Allygus modestus, assembly GCA_963675035.1. Taxonomy (NCBI): domain Eukaryota; kingdom Metazoa; phylum Arthropoda; class Insecta; order Hemiptera; family Cicadellidae; genus Allygus; species Allygus modestus. The sequence goes on from OY776116.1 coordinate 16,671,263, forward strand.
ATCAAAAAGCTTAATAGTTTTGTCAAACAAACTCGTGTTGTTTCATTAAGAATTAATGTTCTCCCAGTTAATCATAGTTTTTATTTCTTCCCTTATACGTGGCATATGGAGGAAGTATTGTTCTGCAAACATGTTTTGATTTGAGTTATTAGTAGACATAGCGATTTAAATTGTTACCTGAATCAGAAAAAGGTAGTTTTTAAGATTATATCCATAACTGTTGGTATGTATGGATATAGACCAGAAGACCACGCATGTTTAAAACTGATTTGTTATTACATCAGTCAATCAAATAAACAATAATAACTAATCCTATTTCCATATTTGACATTAAAATTTGAGAATTGAACGATAAAATAAACTGTATTAGGAAACTGGCACATAGGCTTACTTTCTTCCTTTTACCAATTTTAACCAATAAGTGGCTTCATATTTACTAAATACATATAAATAAAATTAGAGTTGTGTCTGTATATTGCTTGGAATTATGAAATTTTGCATATTTTCACGTTTTACACCCTAAAAAAGCCAACACAAGTATTATATCAATTTCTGTTTGTCTGTCTGTCCGTCTGCCTGTCTGTCGGTAACGCTCAAGGACGGGTTTTTGTTCGCTTTTCACGGGAAAACGGGTGCACTGACATTGATGAAACTTTGTTTCTTTGTTCTATATGTGCGTGAGAAGGTTTTAGGCTACTCTAAACTGTCATAAGCCTTTTTGAAAAAGAATGGCAGCCGCTAAAAACGTAATTTCATGCGATTTTTGTCACGTTTTTTCGCTTTTCACAGAGAAACGGCTTCACTGATTTCGATGATACTTTGTTTCTATGTTCTAAATGTGCGTTAGAAGGTTTTAGGTTAAATTATTTATTTTTAGATCACCTTAGGACCACCTTCTCATTTAAAATGTTGAGTGAAGATTGGTAATAAATAACAGAAGTATACAGAGTGGACATATTATTTAAATCTATATTTTTCAAACAAAGGTTTTCAAACTTGCTTGCATTGTGATCACTGTAACTAAAAAACGACAATGTCTAAGAAGTTGAAATTTTGAATAGTGGTTCCCCTTATTCTGCAGATGTACAATAAGGCTAGGTTTGAAACAAAATCGTACCCGGCTTAGCCTTTATTGTTTGCCCTAATATTTTATTGCTGGCGATCTTATGAGCATTAGTTCGGACCTTTTTAGTTGAAATTTGGTAGGAAAATACTTAATATATCAGAACAAACACAAGCCTATTCCCGTTAAGATCGTGTTTTAGGGCCCCACCCCCGAACCTTCAGAATACTTATTTTAACAATCTTGCACATGCTACTGGACTGATGAAGATAAAATTCGGTAGAAAAAAAAGCAGATAAAATAATGTCAAATGGGGCTCTGCCCCATTGACCTCTAATATAATTTTCACAAATTACTCAACCAATAGAGCTAAAATTTGGTACTTTAAAGGACATCAGCAACAACAACAAGGTCCACAATGGGGAGTCATGGTGTTATTCTCTAGAGATTTCATACAGACACTTTGTGTGTTTGAGAAATGGGGGACGAGATCTTTGCCTCTCTAAATAGATCTTTTATGAAGCCAACTACTGAGTGTCTCAAATTAACACTAAATTTGAAAATTATTTTTGGATAAGATTAAGGGGTTGAGGAGTTTTACTAGGTCCTTTTTAAAAGGTGGGAACAGGACATTGGAAAACAGTTATTCTTTTCAAATTCATATATTATTTAGACATACAACCCGTACGAAGGACGGGTACACAGCTAGTATTGAATACAATGTTCGTAATATTAGCCTAAATCTATTTTTATTTTAGGCACTACTGAATCACTTGCTTTACACGTTGTTTTTAAGAGAGACGAAGCCCCTTCCTTCCTATTGTTTAATGCTAACTTGAAGGAACATACCAAATGTTATTAAAATTAAAATCGGATAAGAAATAAATGACAAGTTTTTATCCGTATAAGAATACAATAATTTGAAGACGTATTTAGTTTACCGCTAAATGAAAATGTCAGTTTTCTCCACAGCCATTGGTCGTAGAATAATAATTCGAAATACTAATTTATTTAGTATTTTGGCCTTTAAAGTTGTGATAGTTAAACATGAATTAAAGTTTAAAGTTTTTCTAGCTGCCAGTCGCGTCCTCGCCCGTAAGATAAATCTGTGTAATAATAACAGTTGTAGCTGGTGTTACATAAAGTAAACCTTGCAATATTTCATCTATTTCTATTTACCCTATAATTTAAACTTTAAATTCCCCTTTAGTTTAGGTATGAGAAATATATTTTTATTCCCCACCAGAAACAGTGTATATAGGCTTATCATATTATGTAAATCACCATATGTAGAAACCACCTCATTTTTATAATCATAGTGATTATACACTAAATATTACGGTTTTTAATATATTTAGCTTTGAAAAATAAAAACGGCCGCTATTCTGAAATAGTACAAAGTAGAAACTTGATATTCCATACCAAAATGGGTCTTATTATGTGTAATATATGTACCGAGTTTTAAGGTGATATCTTCAAATTTGTCTAAGATACAACGTATTTAAGTAAAAGATATACACATACAGATAGACGGGATGAAAATAAGCGTTTTAGGATATATACCTTTATATGAACTTTTTTATTTATTTTGTAAGAGGACTCATATTCCAGAGTCCTGAAGGTTTTTTTAACACCCTGTAGATATTTATATAGTATAACTAGCTGGTACCCGACGTGACTTTGTTCGCAAAATCTTTCTTCATTAGGATCGGATCCTGTTTTTCTCGCTGGTAAATATATTTTTACTAAAGAAACTCAAATAAAATAATTACTCCATAAGGTAAACACTGACAAACGAATTAAAAATAAATTTTTAATGCCAATAAGGTGGAGCCCAAAACATGTTGAGTATTGTCAGTACCCTATAGGTTTGATTATAATCTACTTATCTTTCTTTCGTATTTCAGCTCCATCATTCCATTATTATACATGTGTCAGTGAACGTAACTATGAATGCCAGTGTGGTGTAGCTTCATAGGACTGTCGAATAAGAACGATATTTGATTAGAATTTTAGCTTAATGTGTTCAATAGTTGGTTGTGATAGTTAAAATGGGAATAACAAAGGTTCACTTTGCGGAGGAGTAGGCCTATTATTCTTAGAATTATATAGCTATATCATTCTACCAAGCTTTAGGTCCATCATTCCAGTGGTAGGTGTGAAATAGTATAGATATCTATGCATCCCACTCGGGCAGAGCCACAAGGGATCTTTGGATTAGGGAAACGTCAATTTTGATTATTGTGTTTATCTATTGTTTTGTGTTGGTGTGTGATGATTGGTATGGGTATACTAAAGGCTAGTGCGGGGCGTAGCCTTTAATTATAATACAGCCTGTGATTTTTTAGCTGGCAGCTATCATTCTACTGAATTTCAGCTCCATTAGTCCAATAGTAGGTGCAAGATGGTTGAAGATAAGGAGGGCAGATCCCTACAACATTTGCGGCATAGGCTTATGATTTACCCTGTTATATTAGCTGTGTTCCTACCGAATTATAGATCAAAATCATCACTAATACCTACAATATTTTCATAAGAGTCCAGTAGGGTAGAGCCCCTAAGGTTTAGGACTTGTACTAATGGCTAGAATCCTTCTAATGGTTAATCTGGTTTACCATGTAAATATTGAACGCAATTGGAAATATAGTGTAGGAGAGCATAAAGGACAAAGAAACAAAGATTAATTTAAATACTGGATATATACGTTATATCTTCCAATGTTTGATTCGTTGGGTGAAATTTCAAATGATTGTTTATTTAATATTGAGTTGTTTTAACACCAACCATAATCCCACAAGATTTACCCTACAGGTCGCTACATAATTAAATATACCGCTGTTTACAATATTATATATTAGTCTTCTGTAAAAATTATCACTAATCTTTCCTCCATATTATAATAACGTTGTAACTTTGAAGTTCATTGAGGCAAAACCCTAAATTCCTAGGACTTAGATAAACCTTCCTATGGTTGAAGTGAATGACTATGCCCAGTTTCATTGCAATTTGATGAGTGGTATAGATAAACAGACAAACATTTATTTTGATGTACAGGGATTCATTCGGTTAAATTTAATTTACTAACATTTTTATAAAATGTTATTAAATAACCAGTGATCATACGCAATTTGCCTATGAATGTATTTTTACCTAAGTACACATTTTACTTAGCATTTAACATTTTACATTTAACACACGGTCTAAGGATCAACTCCAATATCCCATACATAGACTAAAGTTATATGAAAATACTCCCCACTATATGGGTTTAAGGTTTTACAACAAATTTCCAAATCATTTTAAGGATTTAAATTTAGTAAAATTTAATTGTGCCTTAAAAGAAATTTTAGTTGATAAGGTTTATTATAAAGTACATGATTTTTTAAATGACAATACATAGGAGTTGGTCTAAACAACAAATTTATTTGATATCTTGTTCATGTATAGAATTAGTTTATTTTATAAGAGATATTGACGAGCAACCTGTTTACTTTACAAATAATGTATTGTTTGTAAACTGTGTGAATGTTATGTTGCAATAAATATCTTGAATCTTGAACTTACATTAAATTTACATCACACTTCGGAGTATATATTTATGCTTTTTGGATTAAAAGGTTACCAGAAGCGTTTTTGCAATTGTTTTAATAACAAAGAATTACTTCAACAAATATGCGATTTAAATATGTAAGATCCTTACTAAAGATTACTAGCACTGACGATCCCCTGATGAAAAGATTGATTGTAAGCGAAAAACATTGGTTTGCATTCTGTCATGAAATTAATTAACTTTTTCGACAAACATACTCATGTTTATCAAATCACTTTACTTAATAATATAAATTCCTAATTTTATGGCAAATGGGGCAAAGCCCCGATGGAATTTCGGATTTTCTTGAATTATGATACTTGTAAGAAAAAAATAACATTGGGATATGCAATATGTTATGGTTTTGTTACGATAACCCCGTAAATTTTGGTCCGGTGTATTTTTTCCGTTTGATTATAAACACAGGTCTATCTCAACAAAACAAGTAGGTAGCGAGCCCAGATGGTGTTTATAGTACACATGACGAAGATAAGATAGTGGCGCCAAGATAAGACCCCCTAGTTCCACTCCTGCTAAGATAGCAAATAAAAAGGTTGTAACCAATTTGACCCCGCAACACCTTCGTGTGTTAAACTGTGTGGTCCACGTTATGTCTCACAGCCCTTACGTGACGCCAAGAAATAGGTAGGGGCGCTGCAATAGGCCCCGCCCCGGGGTTGTTGTGCCCCTCCCCACCTGAGACCATAGATGGACCAGGGTTCAGTGGAAGCAGACCCTCACCCATTTATTAGTTTCACAGTAACAATAAACTCAACAAACACAAATTAATCCTGTTGTGTAGATTCATTGGAAATATGTTAACAATTGATAATAGATTATACGACAGCTGATTAGTAATAAGAGTTCAATTTGCAGTGCCACTATCGCAGAAAAATGACTGAGATAGCCTATTATGAAGGTTAAAGTGTTCCTGTAAAGGGAATAGGAATTTAATGTTTTTGAGAAATTTGGCAACATTGCCGGCTGCTTTAATGATAGCGATATATCAAGACCATATAAAACGGCTGCTATAATGATGGCAATAAAAAATATATACACCGGCTGTTACAATGGTGTTGGTATGTATGGCTGTCATAATGATATCACACTTGTACAATGGTAGGAAGTTTTGCATATTTTTCAATTTTTAAAATCAAAAACTCATTTTGAACCTAAATAGGAGGTTCATAAACATTATTCACATTAAAAATAACATATACTACATTCCTATAAGTGGCTGCCATAACGATTCTTTCTTTACGGCTTTCACAGTGATATTAGGATGTCTATATATATATATATATATATATATATATATATATATATATATATATATATATATATACAGTTATATATATATATATATATATATATATATATATACAGTATCGAACGAACGGTGTTTTTGGGGTCTGGGGACCTCAAAACGAAAAGTTATCATGGTCCCGGGCCTAGGTCTTACCATGCCAACAACGGTAATAGCTTCTTCCTTATAGGGGAAATTCACTAAAAGACTCAGCAATCCGGATAGCACTTATTTAAAATCTTAAACCAAAAACTTCAGTAAAAGAGCATTTTATATCTTTAAATATAATGACTGTCTATGGAATATATATTTTTGAAACTATTCAGTCATTGCAATTTAAATTTGATGAAATCAAATTAATCGGGGATAATCACAATTACAACACAAGAAATCAGGGGGAAATTACTTTGAACTCCCACAGGCTAGAGTTGTATAAAAAAAACAACATGTATAGGATCTAAGTTTTCAAAAAAATCCAAAAGACATAAAAGACATGGTTGGTCAATCTATGTTTAAAAAAATTTGAAAAACTTTCTCATCAACAAGGCTTTGTACTCTCTCGAAGAGTTATAGTGTAGATAAGCCTAGTTAACAATCACGCTGCATTAATTATTTTTTTTTATACTTCTTAGAAAACTACCAAACTTAGTAATAAGACAAACTGATGTATTGACACCATTCTTGTGTATTTGTATATATGATATGAATAAAGAAAGTTTGACTTTGACTTTTATCCGGACTCCCGGTTGTCCGGACCGATGGTTGTCTGGAATTTAAAAAATTTGTGTTTGCGTTGCTCCGTTCAGGTCTTCTCCTGTCGATGACTCGTCATTCTGATATAAATCAGTAGACCGGTGACAGGATTCATTAGCCTACAGTATGCTTTATTAAGATTCACAGTGATAAAATCTTTACAAATGTACATACATTTCAATATTTTCTGTTTAACTCTTTGAACCCCAGGAGGCAAAAAAATTTGTTGCCTGTACACAGAAATTTATTAATGTAAACACGTATACACTGAAAAATACCGAAGGTAAAATAGCCTATTTTTTTACATTTGGGAAAAAACATATCTCCACTTTCGTTAAAGATATCATTATGATTTAAGTGTTAAATTGTTTGTATTTGTGCCCTCTATAATATGAGGGATTTACTTTAAGCCTACAAAACTATTTAAATATAAAAAATATATTTTAAAATTTAAAAAACCTCCAAAAAAACTTTTTTAAGATTTTCTGTAGTCCAAACAAGGAATAATTTACCTAGACTTCCAGTTTAGGCATAGAGTAAGATTTTCACTGCTCGCTTCCAGACGGTGTAGTATAGTATAAAAGATACGACATGGTATAAAAACTATGCCCAAGTCCTTGCGAAAGTATTTACAGCAATCGCCTTATACAGCAATTGAATGAATTATATACTCTGTTTTTATATAATAACAACTAACTTCACATCGACGATATATCGTCGCCGGGGATTTTTCGCAAGGTCATCGGCGACGATATATCGTTGCCTGGGGTTTAAAGGGTTAAACTAGAGTTTGATAACATTTTCATGAAATAATGTGTTCCTCTAATAATCCGACCTTTTTCGTATTCTGACCATGCTCTCGGTCCCATTACAAGGTGATGGATAAACGAGGTTTTCCTGTATTACGGAGTGTTTAAAAATTTTTTCTAGACGCTTACTCTTGTATTAGCACATAAACGTAAACACAAATTGTCATTATTAACCACTATAAAGGCGGAATTGATGATTCATGTCCACCTCCAGGAAATTCAGATTTTTCGAAATCCTGACCGGCTGTCCGCCACAATAGTCTGGATTTCTGAGAGTCTTCTGTCCGAGTAATAAGATAAACATTTATGAACATTTCAAAATAGATGAATATCTTGTGGGAAATTAAAATCAACAAGAAATTCAATTTAAATTTATTTTCTAAATACTCTTATCAGTGGAAAAATTTTAATAAATAACACTGACACATAAGTTGCATGGGAAATATCAAAGTAATGATAATGTCAAGATAATGAGTTACAATTTGGAATGTAAGAAAACAGATACAGGGTGTTATTTAAAATGCAACCCGGGAATTGCAATTATAAGCCACAAAACTAAAATATGTTTGATTGCTTTTATCACATGCTTAAACTAATTCCTATAGGCTAGCTTCATAATAAACAAATATTTTACACACTACACATTTATGCCAAATTTCACTGAATACAACAAATTTGAAAACAAATGTTTACTTGTAATGTAATAATTTTTAAATAACAGCAAATCAAATAAACAACTTTGCAACTGTAGACACCAGCTGATAGAGGATGAAATAAAGGAGGTAGTGGTGCCAGATTATGAATTTGTATTGATCTTAAATTGTGACTTTTAAATTGAGTTTCATTAAAAAAACCTGTGTTTGTTAGGAGTATTTGACAATGTACCTAGTACCACTATCAATATATAATATATCAAAATTATAACTAAATGATTGCATCCTTAACAATATTTTCCTACAACCACGTCTAAAGTGTTTCTTTATAACCAAAAAACACATTGTAAAACAGCTTTTTTCTGTTTAGCGAGCGAAAAAGACTTTTTTGCTCGCTGACAGCTAATAAACAGCTGATTGATTGGTACTTTGGTTCAAGCTAACTGATTCGATGTTTCTAACTTCAATCTCATAAATTCAATACAGATTAATGAAAGTGATTTTTTCATGTTGTGTGGTACAGTATAACAAATTTCAGTTGTAGAAAAATTGTGTATGTAATTCGAGTGTAAAGTTTTTCTCGCTTTCGGAAAATTACTATGCTCCGCTATGCATCGCACGGAAACAGTTTTCCTAAAGCGAGAAAGACCTACTTTACGCTATTAACGCATAAATAACAATTTTTATTATAAATTCTATCACTTACCCTCCTGCTGAATGTTCAATTTTCCTGAGTAAAAACGATTTTATCTGATCAAACTCGGCATCTCTGCAAGGTAAGGACTTAGGAACAGTTGAGATGTGGAGTTGTTTCCTTGTTGTGTCTAAATCGTCGTCTGTTTTCCCTTTATTAACATGTTCTTTTTGTGCCATTGATGGAAGTATTCGTTCTCTTCCGGATTTCTGGAAACAACAAACAAGAGGCTAATGAGGTGCCACAGTCCCAGAATTAACATCATTTTAATTTCTATGTATCTAATTCTGAAAGATAAACTTTTAAAGATAAATTGAGTACGTTTGCTAAATTGAAGGATGATGGGAGGTGACTCAAATTAAATTTATTGGCCCAAGGAAATTTGAAAAATAGATTTTTGAAAAATTGTATGTCAAACAGAATTAAGGAAAAATTTTCCCTATAACATCATGGGGTCTTTGGAGATCCCGAGAACCTTTGGGACCTAGGAAATCACATGATGAAATGTAATGAAAGTGGACATTTTACATTAGACCCCATGATGTTAAAGGATGTAAAATACAGTTCTCTTGATAACAAAAGTTCATATCTAGAACCTGGTTATTGTAAGTAATTCTTAATTAAACCTAGTTTTAGCGAATTTCCCCTATAGGGAAGAAGTTATTACCGTAGGTCTCATGGTAAGACTTAAGCCCGAGACCATGATAACTTTTTGTTTTGAGGTCCCCAGATGTCCAAAACACTATTCGTTCAAATTTATATATATGTATATATATATATGTGTCCGTGAATGCGATAACTTGAGTAAAAAACGTCCGATTTCGATGAAATTTGGCTCAAATGTGTAAACTGACATTTATGACTAAGTTCGAACACCAGAAAAATCGGACCGTAGAAAGGGGGTTTATGGGGGTTTTAAATTTTCCAAAAATCAGTTTTTTGCATTTTTCACCCTAAAATTGTTAAAACACTTAATTTTGGTTTTGACCATGTTATAGAGCTTAAAAAAACAAATAATATGGTATTTTGCATTATTAACCTAGGTTAAGTGGTTGCGGAAAAGTCCAAAAAACATGCTCATAAATTCTCCCATGTTAATCTTATGGGAAAAAGGTTTTTGGCTTTTCCTCAGTTAATTTTACTTTAAACTTCACATTTTCTTTTACCAATCACTTCAGCTCCACAAAACAATCATTTTGGTGTTTAAATTGTGATTCTACGTCAAACCGTTGCAGAGATATTCAAAGTGCTAAACACAGTACGTTGTCCAATGTTATCCTTATGGAGAATAAATACAATTTTATATCTTGATTATTTATGAAGGTATATTGATGAAATTTGGTATGAGGTTCATGTTGTACTGGTAAATTGATATTTGCACAAAAAATAAATGTTTTGTTGGTTGTCCCCGTAGCAGCTAACCTGCATACTCAGCCCTAATGTTATTCTTATGGAGAATAAGTAAAGTTTTATATATCCCTTAATTATGAACATAAATTAATAAAACATGGTAAGTAGCTTCACCTGGTTGTTATATTGATAATTGCATAAAAACTCATTTCTTATCTTCCTCGTTTCAGCAAACCTGCATACTCAGTCCTAATGTTATTCTTATGGGGAATAAATAAAATGTTATAAATCACTTATTTATGAATGTATTTTTGTCAAACTTGGTGAGTGGCTTTATGTACTAGTGAGAAACATATAAATGCATTGGAAATTCGCTGAGTACGCAGGTTTGCTGCGACGGGGGGTATTTACGGGGGGTTAGCCTTGATTATTACGAATGACAATTGTTCAAGATATTAAAAAACTGCACTTGATAGTGATTTGACCTGAATATTGTCAGATCAGAAACCAGATCATTTCTAGGAAGTACATCCAGCTTTTTCTGCAAATAATATTAATAAATGCAATTTACCTTTTTTGAAACTGGAGTGGTCACGGTGACAGCTTTTCTCTGAAGTGGTGACACCACGTTTTGATTATACTTTTCACATTTCCCAGCTGGAGATAGTGGGGTCCCTTTGGCGCTTGATAACAACTTAATTTCATTTTTACATGGAGTGAAACATTTAATTTGACGACCTTCATTTAGTTTCTCAATGTCTTTTTTTGTTGAGCCTTTTTGAGGACTCTTAACTGTACTTTCATCATAATCTTTGTTTTTCTGTGGTGTAGTTGCATTAAGGACACTAGACCTTCTTTTACGTACCGGTGAAGGAGTTTCAAAAAATGACGGATTGCAATCAATATTTAAACGTTTCAACTCACGTTCTACAACACTGTTTTTGCTTTCTTTTTGTGGTGTTCTAGTTCTTAAGCCTACTTCATTAGGTTCCCCATATGATTTAAGTTTGGATGCACTTCCAGTGACTTTTTTGCTTGGCGAAATTTTATCAAAATGATTCTTCCGTGGTGATAATTCTTCTGAAGTTTGACTTTCTTCTTTGTGCATATTGTCTCCTCTATTTTTCCTGGGAGTTCTAGAGCCTCTTTCACACTGGCTGGTGGAACCTGTATTTATTTGTTTAGTTGGGGTTTGCGCTGGTTTCAGAGGTATCAGCTTGTATTTTACTTGATCCTCAATTTCTGCATCTTTTTCAAAGCTCAGATACCCCTTACTTGTGACTTTTTTGGGGGTTGACTCATTTTTGCACTTACTTAGACTTTGAGCTCTGTTTTCTTTATCATTTTGATTATCCTTTTTCTGCTTAGTTGGAGTCCTACAATCAGTTGTATGTTTTGAAACCTCAATCATTTTCTTTTCGGGTGAGAACAAATTTTTCTTGGCAGTGTTTTTCTTGGGGGAATGAATATTAATTGGATTGTACAAATCGTCTGGCAAACTGTTGTCTTCATTCCCAACTACCTTCTTTGATGAAAAAAATGTCCTCTTCACCTGAAACATAATTTTTTTATTATACATTGATTACAGTATACATTTTAATTTGCACAATTTTAATTTTTAACCATTTTAAAATGTGGGTTTTTTAAATCAAAGGCTGACAGATCCAAACTAACTTTGGATCAAAACCTATTATGTTCACATGTTGTGATTAGAAGTAGTGGGTAAGCTTGGTGGAACTTGAATACTCATGTTAATTAACACATATTAATCCAAAATACAAAATTAATCCAAAATGTAGGTTACAATGTTATTTGATTTCCTTCTTGAAAAACAATAGTCTCTTGTTCACCCACAGACAATCTTGTAATTGACAGCAACTTTGCAAATGCCAAAACATGAATAGTTTCCAATGAATTGTTCTTTTATTGTATGATTTGAATCAATTAAACAGAAGTAAAAAGGGATGGATTAATATTTCAAATTAATTAGTCTAGGCAAGGATGTTTACTCTGGATATCATTTATCATGTAACATCAATACATTTTTTTTAAACTGAAAAACGTCCTTCAAGTAAGGTGAAAGTAACAACGCTGTAATCACCTTAACACTCTTTACTTAACTATATTATTAGAATAATTTCTTGAATCTTGTTTGGTGATTTTATCCCCTTAAAACTATTTTGTATATGTGTTTGGTATCACCAAAGAATATAGTCTTATAAGAAGAACACGTCTTATGGGCCAAAGTCTGTCAGTATTTGAAACTTGCCGTGCTAGTTTTGCGCTCGGCCACGAGGCAGCGCACGCTGTCTACCCAGCCACTCATCCCTCCCAACCGCCGCTACAGCCAACACTGCCCTACTACAAGAGCGAAGGGACCTAGGCCACGGCAACACCTCGTGTTTTTGGTACCGGTCTGCAGTGCTAGAGGCGCTTTACAGTGGCGGGGCGCAAAACTACGGATTTCCAGCGCGCCAACTTCAAATAAGCGACAGAATTTTTAACTCGGGACCTGTTCTTCTTATAAGACTCTGTATTCATTGGTATCACTCAAAAGCTCCTACTCTCAAGATGTGCCTTTTGAGAGACTCAAACTCATCCACCTAAAGGGTTCCGCCATTGAGTATACACTAACTAGAGAGACAGCGGTAATGTTAAAGTGCGTGATCGCAATTAGAGGCAAGTGCATCTGACGTTACGAGCGACACCATCGCCGTTTAGTACACGACTTCTCTGTTAGAGCGCAGCATGGCTGAGACTTGCAGACGACTCGCAGACCAGCAACAAACCGTACCCCACCACTAGCCTTGCAGGCGCAGCGCCGTCGCTATCGTTGTCGTGTGTCAGTTTATCACGCAAACGTAAACACCACCAAATGGAGTACTCTAGCCTTTACCAGGGCTGTAATGTTATTATTTAAAAACTTTACACAGTAAGAATATTTAATAATGAATTTAAAACTAGAACTACTCATTTTGCAATTATAAGTAATGTTATTTTCAACTGCTTATTTAGAGAAAGTCGATTTACAGATGGTAGATTTATTTCCTTATTCCTCTCTAAAAATGAATAAGATAAAATAAATTTATATTTAAACTTTAAACTGGAAAATAAAAGTCCTTTTTATAATCCTTTGTATTATAATAAATTTTACCTTAATAGACATTCTGTTGGAATATTTCCTTTGGGTGAATCCGTCATCATCAGGTGATTTCTTATCCCTTATCATTTATACTAATTAATGGGATAATAAATGATTAATTTACAGAATAAAATGGATACAAAATAAATAAATCTGTACTAAAAAATGTATACCATGTATCACAATGTTTTTTGTAATGTTCTAACTCACCCCAAGCGTTTCTACGGGAAAATTCTTTTTAAACCGTGGATCTAGAATTTATGAATTTCACATTCGTGATAAATTTCAATGTATGTATATAGCGTGTCCATAAAAGTGCTTAATAAGGTTAGTCATACAAAACGTTAGAAACAATGATCACATGGAGGTATGTTTTCAATTGGTTATCTAATTAATCCTCTATGTAAGGCTTCTAACATTATTAATTTTCAACAGAATAGAGAAACTGTCCACCAAAAGGGCAAAAAGGAAATAAAAGAAACTGTAAAAAATATAAGAGCAGTGACTTATTTTATGCTTATAAACAACCTCAAGAGTGGGGTTTAAACAACAGCCCTTGGGCATACCACTCGCAGAGGTGCTGGATAGCATAAATCGTGAACGAACACAACAGAGGAAAAATAATAATATGGTTTATACTGCTCTAAAAGTTTAATTTAAATGAAAATAATACTGTGTATTTATCATTTGTTGATTGGGATAGTACGGTAACAAATTATATTTTGAATTAGAATATGAATACCAATTTGTAATTATCCTACTAATACTGCTATTAGGAGTGTACAGTTATAAAACTCTATACAGCAATACAACCAATACTATAACAATATTTTTGGCGTTAAAAGTAGAGGAACATAGGTATCAAGGAATTTGAATACGAAGGATACTGAGTTTATAAAACCTTTCTACCGAAAATATAAATTAAATAATATAGAATCAATGTTTTTATGTCAAAACTCAAAACTAAGACTCTCTAAAAGCCTTCCAATAATTTTTATCTAGTTTGGTTTTGTGTCAAAAATTGGGGAATGTATCGAGTAAAGCAAATATGGCAGCCATTGAGCCGTAAATTATTATTTTTTGATGAAAATCAAAGTTAAGTACGTGAAGATCAAGATTTTAATACTAATATTGAAAATTACACGTGTTTTTACGTCATAATGAGAGGTTAAATATATTAGAATTTAGTACCAAAAGATAAAGAATTTATTCAGCAACTAGCTGTTACCCGGCAGACGCCATGCCTTTGACTATTACCAACTAAAACCAATATCACCTGTTCAAGTAAACATGTCATTAGCTTTTATGTAAACAACAATATCTTTCCATAAGGTTTATATGGGAACCCTTTTGAGCCTCTTGGGAGGAACCCAATTGAGTTAGGACGAAATGGATGGCTTAAAGACCTTCTCCGTGAAATTTTACATATATGTTCCAAGTTTCATGGCAAACGGTCCAACGGTGTCCGAGTCCATAAACTTCAAATATATACAAATAAACAAACCAACATCCTTTTTTATTAATATACATTCGATTCCGAAAACCATTTTACAATAAAAAAATTCCTCTCCCTGTAAACCTAATTTAACTTGGTGTTGCCAATAACCCATAAAACGCTGTACTGAGTGCTGCAACGAGTCCTACACTTTGAGATGCGGCCTTGAGCCCAGCCAGATGGAATTTTGGTCTATCCCGACTATGGGCGCGAGCTCTCCATAGTTTCTACCTCGCTGGTGCTACCGTACGCTCAGTGCCGGTGGTCGCCTGGCGCCGTCGCGCCGAAGTAGTGCCAAGAATTGCCAGCAGAATCAGCAGTGACTATTGCAAACATTTCAGCTGGCTCTAACATCTGATGCTAGGTTGGGGGTCGGGCAACACATCACAGGTTTCCCTATACCGATGTCCTTCTATACTCTTTATATTCAATGGTTCCGTTATATAAGCAATTATTATGGAGTTATTTTATTTAGTTGGTAAGCAATTATTATGTAAAATTGAAAGCAAGATCCCCATTAATATTATTAATTAATTTATGCTTCCAAAAATGCTGTTTTATTGCATATTTTAATTATAATAAAAAATTGATGTTATCTCTAAACATAAAGCAAAACCGTACCTGGAACTTTTGAGAAACCCTAAGTCACCCTTGAACAATATACTTGAATGAAATGTCTTCATATGAAATAAAATGTCCTTCATTGAAGGAAAAGTGTTAATATTATGATAGTACCTCATGAGGCTATAGATTACATGAGGCAGTTGTACACCATAGAATTTGCTGCGATTTGATTTTACTATAAAACTGAAATAAAGTGAACAATCGAAGCTGTTTTAAGAATCAAGAATCAAGTTATGTTGTTGGGCAAGTATAGTTAATATAAAAACATTGTTTTATACTCTCCTGAAAACTTTAATTTTGTCACTTACAACAACGTTGGTGGGAGCCCTTCAAATGCAAACAAAAGTTCTTGACCAGGTTATCTAAAATAGTTTATTTTATGACTCATGTAATTTAAAAACACAAAAAAATACTGAGAGAACTCGGTGAACAGAAGTGTTGGGTAATGGGCTATATCCTATAAAACATTAGCTAATCCTGATTTTTTTGAAATTGTATTTAACGACTATTATTTGTAATATAAAAATCCTACTTTTTGGGTCCACTAAGTAATTTAATTTTTTTCTTTGGATAGTTTTCTGAGGTAATACATAGCCTGTTAACAAGACTAAGGTTAAGAGACCTGTTGGATTTATGCAATAAATAGGTAGAAACATTAAATCTTTTGAGACTAGAGCCCTATGTATACAATGCTCTAGTTCCCATAAGCAACACAACAAATTCAAACTTTGGGAAATAATTAAAATCATTCTGTATTTATATTAGTATTTAGCAATTTATTTGTATGAAAATCTGAAATTCAGGCAAAAAAACTAAATTCACTTTTAAGTGGTTCAAATATGACAATCATTAGTTTTTTGACAGATTTAATTTATTCCTTCACTGCAACACACAACTTTGTACACTATTTTTTTTACTTTAAAGATTATTGTGTCAGGAAGATTATTGGATCACTCTGACGTAATGATGTAAATAACCGCGATTAAATTAAAAAATTACAGTAATGTTAAATACAAAATACAATTTTACAAATGTGTAAATGAGTATAGAATTTATAATAATATTCGTTTAGGAAATGAACTTTAGCCATATTAAAAAAAATATATTAACAAATTTAATAATGTAGGGCTCCTGCGGCCAGAAACAATTAAAAAAGGGGTACCATAGCCCCAAAAAGGTTTAGAACCAACAACATCTCGAGAAAAGTTAATAAACCCAAATTATTGAATGCTTGCTTACAGTATCTGAAGTTGAACGGAGTGTCTCGCAGCTAACTTTTGAGAGTGTTGCCTCAGACTCATAATTTTGAGCGTTACGTTTTCTAGTTGATCTCCTGAAAATTAAAACTAAATTTATATATTTGCCAAAATCTTCTGTCTGAAATTCAATCTTAGATTTAGGGGTGTGCGAGTACTCGAAACTTTGAGTTTTCGGCCGAGTATTTTAATACTCGAACTCGACTCGAAGTTTTGAAAAATACTCGAAAGTTCGAGCGAGTATTTCCCGCCGATTTTCGGACGATCGCTAACGAGTGCGACTGGCCAAAACGCGTAGAAACGGCCGCAAAAGGCGATCGCATCACGTAAAATCGGCCGCAAATGACGATCGCTAACGATTGCGATCGGCCAAAACGCGTATTAACGGCCGCTAAAGGCGATCGCATGTCGTAAAATCGGCCGTAAATGACGATCGCTAACGATTGCGACCGGCCAAAGCGCGTGGTAACGGCCGCAAAAGGAGATTGCATCACGTAAAATCGGCCGAAAATGACGATCGATAACGATTGCGACCGGCCAAACTCGTAATAACGGCCGCAAAGGGCGATCGCATGTCGTAAAATCAGCCGTAAATTACGACGGAAAACATAATATCGGCCGTAACTAACGATTTCGTTATCTAATATTGATTATATGCGATGTCTGGACCAGGTGATATTGGCCAAATGACAACCGAACCATGTTTTATCGGCCGGAAACGAATTTCAAACTGTGTTTTGTTTGTCAATACGTAATCCAGGATTGTACTGGCCAAAACATTGTATTGCTACTCATGTATTAGTTAGAAACCATGTTTAGATTGTCAAACCTAGGGTGCTATCCAAATCCCATTACACTATTTTAAACTTCCAACTGATGGCAAATACTCGCTCGAAAATACTCTAAACTCAAAAATAATTGGCACTACTCGACTCGACTTGACTCGATTAAAAAAATCACTACTCGCACACCCCTACTTAGATTATATATTTTTTTATTCAGAAACATCAGGATAACTTCATTTAACGACCAAGAACAAGTTCTCAGGATAGATGTTTTATTCTTGTATACTTTTATTTCCCTATTTATTAGGGATATAAAAACTCAGTCTAGTTGGAGTGAAGAACTTGCTTCAGACAATATAATAATGAATTACGACTTTTTTGAAAAGCATAATGTTGAGAATGTCATAACACCGTATTCCTATAGAATATTCAATACAGACTTATATTTTGAATGAACATCATGTAAAAATATATTTATTGAATTTAATGTTTTGACAGTTTATGCTTTGTATATTTTTCAAGTTATAATGCTGTTGAAACTGGATAATAAATATATTTGTAAAAATAGTGATGTCCATGCTCATAATACAAGGAGAAAACTTAATTTTTATAGAGTCAATAGAAAATTCAAAACAACAGAAAATAGTCCTTATGTTAAAGGTGCAATATTTTTTAATTCACTTCCTCAACACATAAAAATCTAAGATGGAAATAAGTTTAGGACAGAACTCAAGAGATATTTAATCATGAAGTGTCCTTATGATTTACAATTGTAGAAATATAAATCGCGTGTACTTTATAACTTTTTTCTGTAGATATTTCATGTAAATATATTGTGTTGATATTTAGGCCTAATTTGACTTTTACTGTGACTGAAAAATGTATATAAATATGCACTGTGAAATAGATTAAGAACCTTTGACAATGTTTATGCATGTAATTACATGTTTCGAACAATAAGGAAATTTGAATTTGAATCACACTTTGCTGCAGTAATTTGTTTAGCTTACCCAGGTAAACCGTTGCTTGTTGAAGAGAGTATGTTTGTATCTGGAGAGTTCAATATATTGAAAAACGCAGAACTGTCAAATTCCGTTACATCATCTGATGAATCCTGGGAGTAATATTCGGGGTTTTTGATTTCAGTAGTTGACACATCATCTTCATTTGATGAAATGCAATGAAAATAAGTATGCTGCGGAGTTTTGCAAACATTAGCGTCAGTTACAGTTCTGTTCTTGGCACTGACGTTAGTATTCCCAGATGATCTACTTGAAAGATTAATTTTATCGTAAGCAGTGCTGACATTTTTTGAATCTGATAATAGTAACCCAGTTTTTGTACTGTTATTTGAAAATGGACTGATGTTATCCAAATCAACATTGGGAAGACTTTTAAGCAATTCATAATTCCTTGAATTTTTATTTTCAACAATAATTTTATTTGGATTATTATTTACAATATTCATATATGAATTTGGAATAACATTATCTTTCTCGATTTCAACTACGTTGTCTGATGAATCAGAGAAAAATAACATATTTCTACCTTCATGTGTTTCACTGCTTTCATCGTCAGGTGAACTATATGCAAAATATGTCAGTTGTGAACTTACATTAACATTGGGTTCGTATATTGCAACATCTGTTCTATTGAAGTTATTTATCAGACTACTCTTTCTGGTAAAAACATGTGATAACTCCCTTGACACTCTCTCATTTCTATGTGATAACTCCCTTGACACTCTCTCATTTCTATGTGATGACTCCCTTGACACTCTCTCATTTCTATGTGATGACTCCCTTGACACTCTCTCATTTCTATGTGATGACTCCCTTGAAACTCTCTCTTTTCTATGTGATGACTCCCTTGACACTCTCTCATTTCTATGTGATGACTCCCTTGACACACTCTCATTTCTATGTGATGACTCCCTTGACACTCTCTCATTTCTACTGGACTCGTCCTTCTCTCCTAAGCAATTTGAAAGAGGTAACTTGTGTTTTGAGCTAGAGATATTTACTACTTTCTTGCTATCGTCATTACAGTTTGTATTTGTTGAAGGTTTTTGCCTTGGATCATTTTCACTGTCTGATGATGATGATGATGATGGTGAACTTGCATGAAAACGTGTATGAGACTGATTTGTTGAAATCTTATGCTTGTTTAAATGTCTCCTACTATTAGTATTACGGTTTGTTTCCATTGAAGGTTTTGGTGTAGTATTATTTTCACTGTCTGATGATGATGAACTTGCAATAAAAAGAGCGTGAGGTTGGTTTTTTGAAACCTCTTGCTTGTTTAAGCGTCTGCTACTATTAGTATTACTGTTAGTATCTATTGAAGGGTTTTTTTTAGTATTATCTCCATTGCCTAATGATGACGATGAACTGGAAAGAAAACGAGTGTGAGACTGGTTTTTTGAAACCTCTTGCTTGTTTAAGCGTCCGCTACTATTAGTATTACTGTTAGTATCTATTGAAGGTGTTTTTTTAGTATCATTTCCACTGCCTAATGATGACGATGATGACGATAAACTGGAAAGAAAACGAGTGTGAGACTGGTTTTTTGAAACCTCTTGCTTGTTTAAGCGTCCGCTACTATTAGTATTACTGTTAGTATCTATTGAAGGTGTTTTTTTAGTATCATTTCCACTGCCTAATGATGACGATGATGACGATAAACTGGAAAGAAAACGAGTGTGAGACTGGTTTTTTGAAACCTCTTGCTTGTTTAAGCGTCTGCTACTATTAGTATTACTGTTAGTATCTATTGAAGGTTTTTTTTTAGTATCATCTCCATTGCCTAATGATGACGATGATGACGATGAACTGGAAAGAAAACGAG
The DNA here is from genome assembly GCA_963675035.1 of Allygus modestus. Lineage (NCBI taxonomy): Eukaryota > Metazoa > Arthropoda > Insecta > Hemiptera > Cicadellidae > Allygus > Allygus modestus. The sequence continues at coordinate 16,691,629 of OY776116.1, forward strand.
TGTGAGACTGGTTTTTTGAAACCTCTTGCTTGTTTAAGCGTCTGCTACTATTAGTATTACTGTTAGTATCTATTGAAGGTTTTTTTTTAGTATCATTTCCACTGCCTAATGATGACGATGATGACGCTGAACTGGAAAGAAAACGAGTGTGAGACTGGTTTTTTAAAACCTCTTGCTTGTTTAAAGACCTGCTATTGCAGTTAGAACTTGTTGTATAAGAACTATTAATAGCAGGATCTATCAATAGTTTGTTTGATACTGTGTTAAATTTATTACACACAACTTCATTTCCATCCAACTTAACCCTCTCTTCGGATGTAGTTGAAATCTCTCCAAGGTCAAAGTGATTGACTTTGTTTCCTTTCTCAGTGCTGCTTTTAAAGCTCTGGTTGGACGATTTTCTCATACCATCAGCTTTGTTTGTTTCCTTTCCATTACCTGACGAATAGGAGAGGGGATCTTTTTGTTTTAAGTCCTTGCAAGAAATTTGATGTTCACTGATATCACTTATATCAAAACTGTCTTCGCAATAAAGTTGTTTTGATTCATTCTGTCTGTCACAATCAAAATTGCCAGCATATTGAGGATTGACACTAATTCTATCAGCTTTACAGTCTAAAACATTAGTATCTGAAGAAGTCCTATAATTTGACTGATTGTTTTTTCTAGGACTTGGCGAGTATTGATTAATATACTCCCTTGCATTGTCCGAAACACAAACCTTTTTAAACATACAACTTCTTTGTACAACTCTCATTCGTTTTATGGGGGAGTCTTTGACCAAACTACTATTGTGTGAGCTTCTTGAGTGATCATAAAGGCATTCTTTTTCTGGAATTTTTTCCACATAAGCAACCACTTTTGCTTGATTTTTTTCACATATTAAATTAGTTTTCAATTCGTTTGAGATTTTTGAAACCTCTTGCTTTTGTGTTCTGCTTTTAGTATTACTGTTTGTTTCTATTGAAGGTTTTTTTACATGATCATTTCACTGTCTGATGATGATGAACTAGTAAGAAAATGAGTATTTGGCAGGTTTTTTGAATCAGTGCCTTCTTTTTGATCAGAAGAAATTCTATAACTTGACTGATTGCTTTTTATCGGACTGGAAGGTGAGGATTGATTAATATCATCCCTTCCATTGTCCGACACACAAACCTTTTTAAACATACAATTTCTATATAAAACTCTCGTTAATTTTATGGGAGGATGATCTTTGACCAAACTACTATTGTGTGACCTTCTTGGTTGAGAATATAGGCATTCTTTTTCTGGGCTTCTTTCCACATAAGTGTCCTCTTTTGCTTGATTTTTTTCACTTATTAAATTAGTTTTAAATCCATTTGAGTTTTTTGAAACCTCTTGCTTTTGCCTGCTGCTTTTAGTATTACTATATGTTTTTATTGAATCTTTTTGTATATAATCATTTTCACTGTCTGATGATGATGAACTGGTAAGAAAACGAGTATTTGGTAGGTTTTGTGAAACACTGCCCTTTTTTTGATCAGAAGAAATTCTATAACTTGACTGATTGATTTTTATCGGACTAGAATGTGAGGATTGATTAATATATTCCCTTTTCTTGTCTGAAACACAAACCTTTTTAAACATGCAATTACTTTGTACTATTCGACTTTGTTTTTTGGGGTTGTCTTTGACGACATGACTATGGTTTGCGTTTCTTGATCCATCATGTAGGAATTCTTTTTCGGGGTCTCTTTCTGCATGAGTGTCTATTTTTGTTTGATTTTTTTCACAGGTTGGATTAGTTTTCAATCCATTTAAGTTGTCATTGGCCTTTTCTGAATATCCACTGAATATGTTTTGCACAGTAATTGAGTTTTTTCCGTCACTAGTTATTTCACCAATACTTTCACTGCCTCTATCTTTAAAGCAGCATTTATTTTTTCCAAGAAAGTTTTCCATTGCACAACCATTGGCTAAGCTTTTGGATTGATCATAAGAACATTCTTCTCTATTTGTTTTTTGAGGTATATTTGAAGTCACCTCATTTTTCACCTCATCTGGTAGTGTTTTTGGAGATGAGTTCATTCTACAAGTCTTCAAATAGTGTTCTTGATTACTTCTTCTTGTTTTTGATTTTTTAATTTTACTATTAAATAATCTTCGTATAATATTGTCCTTCCTGTTACAATCTTTGAAAGTGTCTTCATTGTCCGATGAATCAGTGTCAGACAAGGTTTTGCCTAAACTATAATTTCTTCTGACATTCAATTTTCTATCATCATTTTTGGTACTTTCTGAATTCATTTCTTGACTTTCAAAATGATAGGAAATTGTTTTTGATCGCTGATGTTGATTATTTGTTTTCTTCAGTATATGTTTGATCCTTTTCTCTTCTATTTCCCTAAAAGATAAAATTATTTTCAATATTTAAACATGATGTGCAAAAATAAATTCTATGTTTCAATAAATAAATAATTTCTTAAAATAAAGAAAATCTGCTAATGTTGAATAGAGCTAAATTGTCTCAAATAAATTCATGCAACCTTACCTAAAAAAAATGAAGTCAAAAAGTCAGCAATATACAAAGCAATTTGGATTGTAGATATCAGCTCAGAGTTGCACTAGAGCTTCCGCAACAGTCAACTCCCGATTATCCGGGGTAATGACTGGTTGGAGGGTCACGGATAACACAAAACCACGGTTAAATCAAAGGGATTCAATAAATTGAATATTACGAATATAATAAAGGTTTATCAACATTTTTATATTACAATATTGTGTTTTAATGTTATTTAAGATATATTTATATATATTAAATACTTTTGAAAATCTTTAAATTGTGATAACATCTACAAACAATCAAGAAATAATAGTTAATACTAGCAATGGTTGATAGCAGTAAATACTATCCGAAACGCTGAATGATATTTAATGGGTTAAAAATCTCTAAACTATACCGAACAGTATGCTAATTAATTCCGCAATGGGGGAAAAACCCAATGAGGGTAAACAATGGCGGGAAGGGTGATTGTTTTGAGATGTTTCTATTTTTAGACGTCCGTGTCCAACCAACCGTGCAGTGTCAAGGTCATCGCTCCCCATCACGCGCCCATGGCTCATTAGCGAAAGAGTTGACTCTCAAATTATGTTGTGGTTACTAATTTGTTTGTATAGTATTTATTCTAAATTAAATATGATTCTGGAGATCATTTAGCAAAATAAATTGTTATTATTGCTCTATTTATGTTTAGAAGGGGATAAATGAAAATAATAAAAATAAACCTTTCGTGACCCCGTTTAAACCGCAACTCGATTAACCCGCTCCCGGATAATCGGGAGTTGACTGTATTAGTTATGTAACTGAACAGAAGAAAAATACGAGTTGTGCAATAATTTAATTTTCGGAGAAAGTCACTGTCGCTTGCATACCAACATTGGTGGTATCAGTTTGTTCTACAGTCATTTCTGTGGTTATCTCATTAGATTTGTATGTATAAATATATATATATATATATATATATATATATATACTTTAGCATAGGTTGCATATGTTAAATTGCCCTGTCTATTAACAAATGAACATACTGTATCTAAGGAACAAAGTTACTAAACAGATTTTTATTCTGGAAGTGTCAGTAAAAAGAGGTCATGCTTTAGGTTCTAAAATTTTTTTATCACTTAAATATTTACCTTTCAGGCTCTGCCCCACAGGCCTTTAAAGCTTCAATGTAAATCTAATGGAATAAAGACTATATTGACTGTATTGCATATCTAACAGCTGCTGACACATAGATGTAAAAGTCGTTATGAGAATATTCAGCACTATTCAACATTAGCAAACTGTCTTTGTTTTTATGAATGTTGAGTTGCACATGGTTAAATATTGAAACCGTACACTTCTCTCCTAACCAAAATTTATGATGGAATACAACAATTTATAAAGGAAAACATAAATAACTATAAAGTCAATCAAACCCCTAATATAAGACTACAACCACCTTAGCGATAGACCAACCTTTGAAATTTGATGACCTTTTAATAGTATTTATGTGTAACCTTTGTCCAGTGTACATACCATCTAAACCACGACAATGATTTGTATAATGTTTGTCATATATTTTACTTACAAGTTACTATGGCGGTAGATTAAATAAATGTTCTGTGTTCAAAAGGTTTTTGTATTTTAGTATATTAATATTTTTGTACAAATGAAATGAAATAAATGTTTTGTATATGAAGATAAATTATATAATTTGGTAAGCCATAATTTGATAATGGTAGTAAATTATACATAAAATATTATACAGACTTAGTGGGATCATTCAGCTCCAGATATTTTAAAAGCCTTAAGGAAACTATTATTATTTTTCCCCATGACAATGGTGCTAACAATGCCTTAGGGCCAATTGTCTTTTGACTAATTTTGTTTGTACTATTCAACCTTGCAACTATACCCATATTAGCAGGGCCATCCGAAGGGGGGGGCAACTGGGGCAACTGGGGGTCGGGTGAGGGGGGGGACCCTGCGATTAGAAGGGCGCCGCCACACCGACACTTGATTTTATGAAAGGCAACTTTTTAAACCTTATAATGAGTAATTGCTTGTGACCTAGATACCATAATTCAATAGATGATTACTCTCTTAAAAATGCATTAAGAATCTAATATCGTAAGTAAGTAGACTGAAAATAGTAAATAAAAGTATTCCACAGATTTTTTTGAGTATTGAAAGAATAGAATTGGTAACCCTGGTTTGCTATTTGACTGACCGCTGCACGGTGCGCGGGCAGCGGACATCACCATCACCATCACATCTGTCATCCACCGAGCCCACTGTGACGCCGGTAAGAATGGTAACAATATATAATCTTTAACAATAAATTTGAACATGAACTAATGTTCTCCGGTTTCTTCATAACCTTTTAATCTCTCCTAATGGTTTAGGCCAACATCCCTACAATAGCATTTTTTGAAATAGATATTTGTTTTCCCATACAAATACTAGGCTCTGTCCCTATACTTATATTTGCGGGAATCACCTTTGACCTTGTCTACTTTTGTAATGATAATTGAAAGGGTTAAACGTCTGTGGGGGGGGGCGCCAAGAATATATTCACCCCAGGTGCCTCAACATATAGGGACGGCCCTGCATATTTTTTTAGAGCATATGCTTTGACCATCCTAAAGACGTGTTTACACTAGGCAATTTTTCCACTAGATTTAGTCATGCAACAAAGGCATGGTTTTATATAAGGCACTATATAGTTTTGCCTTGATGCAACCCATGTAGGACAGTAAAAAAAAAATGTATTTTGGGATTCACTTACCTTTATTTAATCCAGTGAACATAGCAAGTTCAGTTGTCAAAACACGAATATGCATGAACAAAAATTACATAAAACTCGTGCATTTGCTCGCATTGGTACATACTATGTGTTTTGATGATTGGATTTGCTACGTTCACTGGATTAAATAAATGTGAATAACGCTCAAATAGATTCACGGAATTTATAAAATATACCTCTCATCTAAAATGTTATTATGTAATTCAAAAATAATAAGAAATTCAGCAATATCCAAATCAGCTTTTAATGTAAATTTTGCCTCTGAATTGCACTAGAGCTTCTTGAATATTTTACACAATTTTTTATATACGGTATCGAATGGAGGAAAATATGAGTTAGCAATTTTAATCTTATGACATTGTTGAGTGAGTGCGTGACTGTATAGTTCAGGCTATAGTTATTTAGACTCCTTAACTTATCTACTAGTATGACTTGCAATGTTCATCTTATGACATTGTTGAGTGAGTGAGTGACTGTATAGTTCAGGCTATAGTTATTTAGACTCCTTAACTTATCCTACTAGTATGACTTGCAATGTTCATCTTATGACATTGTTGAGTGAGTGAGTGACTGTATAGTTCAGGCTATAGTTATTTAGACTCCTTTAACTTATCTACTAGTATGACTTGCAATGTTCATCTTATGACATTGTTGAGTGAGTGAGTGACTGTATAGTTCAGGCTATAGTTATTTAGACTCCTTTAACTTATCTACTAGTATGACTTGCAATGTTCATCTTATGACATTGTTGAGTGAGTGAGTGACTGTATAGTTCAGGCTATAGTTATTTAGACTCCTTAACTTATCTACTAGTATGACTTGCAATGTTCATCTTATGACATTGTTGAGTGAGTGAGTGACTGTATAGTTCAGGCTATAGTTATTTAGACTCCTTTAACTTATCTACTAGTATGACTTGCAATGTTCATCTTATGACATTGTTGAGTGAGTGAGTGACTGTATAGTTCAGGCTATAGTTATTTAGACTCCTTAACTATCTACTAGTATGACTTGCAATGTTCATCTTATGACATTGTTGAGTGAGTGCGTGACTGTATAGTTCAGGCTATAGTTATTTAGACTCCCTAACTTATCTACTAGTATGACTTGCAATGTTCATCTTATGACATTGTTGAGTGAGTGAGTGACTGTATAGTTCAGGCTATAGTTATTTAGACTCCTTAACTTATCCTACTAGTATGACTTGCAATGTTCATCTTATGACATTGTTGAGTGAGTGAGTGACTGTATAGTTCAGGCTATAGTTATTTAGACTCCTTAACTTATCTACTAGTATGACTTGCAATGTTCATCTTATGACATTGTTGAGTGAGTGAGTGACTGTATAGTTCAGGCTATAGTTATTTAGACTCCTTTAACTTATCTACTAGTATGACTTGCAATGTTCATCTTATGACATTGTTGAGTGAGTGAGTGACTGTATAGTTCAGGCTATAGTTATTTAGACTCCTTAACTATCTACTAGTATGACTTGCAATGTTCATCTTATGACATTGTTGAGTGAGTGAGTGACTGTATAGTTCAGGCTATAGTTATTTAGACTCCTTAACTTATCTACTAGTATGACTTGCAATGTTCATCTTATGACATTGTTGAGTGAGTGAGTGACTGTATAGTTCAGGCTATAGTTATTTAGACTCCTTAACTTATCTACTAGTATGACTTGCAATGTTCATCTTATGACATTGTTGAGTGAGTGAGTGACTGTATAGTTCAGGCTATAGTTATTTAGACTCCTTTAACTTATCTACTAGTATGACTTGCAATGTTCATCTTATGACATTGTTGAGTGAGTGAGTGACTGTATAGTTCAGGCTATAGTTATTTAGACTCCTTAACTTATCTACTAGTATGACTTGCAATGTTCATCTTATGACATTGTTGAGTGAGTGAGTGACTGTATAGTTCAGGCTATAGTATGACTTGCAATGTTCATCTTATACAATGGAGTTACATTGTTGTTGAATATGTTGTTGGTATGTTTGCCCTACGGTCACTTGCGTGGTTATTTCGTTAGATTTATTATTCAGATATATTCTGGCATAAATTGCATAAGCAGTTTCATACTGAAATCGCCTAGTTTAACCGCACTATATCATACTGTATATGTAACCGTTATGTAAAAACTCTGTGCTGTTTTTCAAATTGTGTATTACAATTTTTAAGAAATTAATAATGCTACACAGTCAATTGTGTAACAACTACATTGAAACTTTCTAGAATTCAATACCATGACCCTTGTATCAAACATGTTCTATTTAATAAAATGGTAATATAATGGTATTTTCATGATATATTGTAGCACACATTCATACAAACAGCATCTTAAAAGAGTGAGATCTAAAGAACTACTGAATCAATTTTTAGTAAAAAGTCTTAAACAAAATTTCAGTAAAAAGATGTTGAAGTGTAGGTTCTATGAATTTTTTACAACTGACATTTGCCTTTCAGTCTCTGCCCCACAGGCCTTCAATGCTTCAATATTAATCTTGCGGAAAAATATACATACATATATACATATACTGAATTGTATATTTAACAGCTATCGACACGTTTTCAAAACACAGCACAGCAGCAAAAACAGATGTTACAGACACTATGTGTGGAATGACAATACAGAATGAACAACATGCTTTGAGTGGTGCTCAAAGCATAAGATGAACATTGCAAGTCACTAGTAGACAAGTTAAGGAGTCTAAATAACTATAGCCTGAACTATACAGTTACTCACTCACTCATTCACTAATACAAATTTTAGACAACTTCTAGATGAGGTAGAAATGTGAAATTTGGCATGCAGGTAGCTTGTACCTAGAAACTCCCGGTGACATTGTCAAAAGTTACAATTTACAATTTTTAAACCTCTAATTTTTACCTTGAAAATTGGAACTGATAACCTTGGGCTTATGGAGTTTCAAATAAAAAAAAAGTTGGACAGTACGTTGTCCAATGTTATCCTTATGGAGAATAAATAAAATTCTATATCTCGATTATTTTTGAATGTATATTGTTGAAACTTGGTATGTGGCTTCAACTAGTTGTGATATATTGATATTAGCACAAAAACAAGTTTTTTGTTGAGTCCCCGCAGCAGCAAACCTGCATACTCGGCCACCATGTTATTCATATGGAGAATAAGTAAAGTTGTATATCTCCCTTAATTATGAACCTAAATTAATAAAACTTGGTATATAGCTTCACCTTGTTCAGTTATATTGATAATTGCAAAAAAATATTTACTTATCTTCCTTGTTGCAGCAAACCTGTGTCCTCAACCCTAATGTTATTCTTATTGAGAATAAATAAAATGCTATATATCACTTATTTATGGATGTATTTTTGTGAAACTTGGTAAGTAGCTCTATGTAGTAGTGAGTCACATACATATGCATTGGAAATTAGGCTTAGTATGCAGGTTTGCTGCGACGGGGGTATTTTTTTTTAAATTGTCGACAGTGTTCAATAGCTTCAAATAGTCTTGAACTTCTTCTCATGAGGTAGAGTTTTTCTAACACGTTTTACCAAACTGCAAACACTTCGTAAAAAAACCTAAAAACTACATTTCACGTTTTACATCCAGAACCTCTGAACTCACACTAACGACTCGTAACACAAATCTAGTCAAATCAAAACCATTTTATTTAAAAAATATATATATAATTTACATCAATATGAGACTGTACCTTATTTTTGAAATCCTCACATAGGTGAAACCCATGCGTGAGGATGAGTGTGTTTGAGGTACATGTTGCTCATCAACATAAATTTGTCGGTTGTTTTACCGACACCAGGAGCACCCGGGAAAGAGATTTAGTGGGGAGGGAGGGTTGAAATTTTCGGCTGCAAAGTCACTGGAGGTTTGGTGAATGAAAACTTCGACTTATAGAGGTTCTCTAGTCAATAGTTCGACTTATAGAGGTACGGAAACTGTACATATTCGAGTTAGAGGTTCTACAGCTAAAACTTTGACTTATAGAGGTGCGGGGACAGGCTAAGAATACTGTAAAAATTTGAGTTATCGAGGTGTTTCCTGTTAACCCTTCGACTTATAGAGGTAAAATAACATAGCATTAGGTAGGTAAGTTCAAGGGGAAAGACAAAAATTCGAGTTATCAAGGAATTCGACTTATTGAGGTTTGACTTATTGAGGTTCGAGTTATCGAGGTTCCACTGTATAAAATTTATTTTTCTTCATAAGAATAGCATCAGACAATGTACTGTGTTTAGCACTTGCAATATCTCAGTAACCAATTGACGTAGAGCAATGATCAAAATACCAAATTGTTTGATTTTTAAATTGAATTCAATGGTCTAACTAAATATTTGATATAAATAACAATTACATGTGAAAACCCTCAAAAAAAAAAACATTTTTGGGGTACAAAACCCCCTTCGGATAGTGTGATTCGTCTGGTTTTCGAAATTGTTCAAATAAATGCTACTATATACGTCTGCACCAAATTTCATCAAGATCGGACCGTTTTTACGAGAGTTATCGTGCTTACAGACACATAAATATATATACACTAGTAGCTTGAAGGGGCCATAGCCCCTAACCTTGCTCAAATAATCTGCCTCTTCTGATTTCTTTTACTCTTTACATGCTGAGGGAAATAAACATATGTCAGTTCAAGTTCGTAAACAAAGTAGTCACTTAATCACATGTTTCAATGTAAACAAAGCAGACATTTTTAAATGCCCATGCTTTTCTTATGGGGGATCTTTTACGTTATTTCTCGTTTGCTGGTAACTTTTTAGAAATACTACTATTTTCCCCCGAGTCCCTGGGATCAAGACCTTTAATTTGAGCCATCTCCCATCATCCTCCAATTTGCCAAACTCTCACAATTTTGACTTGAAAATTTCGCTTACAGAATTATATATAAATTTATATATATATATATATATATATATATATATATATATATATATATATATACAAATTTGAACGAATGGTGTTTTTGGCATCTGGGGCCTCAAAATGAAAAGTTATCATGGTCTTGGGCCTAAGTGTTACCATGCCACCTGCGGTAATAGCTTCTTCCCCATAGGAGAAATTCGCTAAAAATACTTCAAGATTCAGATTAAGATTGACATTCAAGGAACAATGAGTTATAATAACAACTGGAGTGACCCCAAGCGGGGGTTTGGGGGCGGAGCCCTCAGCGAGCTAAGCGAGTAAAGTAAATAATATATTCTCATATGACTTATAGCCTTTTTAGCGAATTTCCCCTATAGGGAAGAAGCTATTACCGTAGGTCTCATGGTAAGACTTAACTTTTCATTTTGAGGTCCCCAGATGCCAAAAACACCATTCATTCAAATTTGTATATATATATGTATATATATTTATGTGACCGTAAGCACAATAACTCTTGTAAAAACGGTCCGATCTTAATGAAATTTGGTACAAATGTGTAAAGTTCCATTTATTTGAACGAGTTCGAAAACCAGACGAATTGCACCTTGCGAAGGAGGGTTTCAACATGTAATTTTTATTTAAATCAAATTTTAATTTTTACCATTGAATTCAGCTTTGGTATTTTGATCATTGCTCTATGTCAATTGGTTACTGAAAGTGCTAAACACAGTACGTTGTCTAATGTTATTCTTATGGATAAAAATAAAAATTGTATATCTCGCTTATTTATAAACATAAACTGACGAAATTTGGTATATGGCTTCATCTGGTTATGGTTTATTGTTGTTTGCACAAAAAAAATTTTTCGCCTATGGTTCCTGTAGCAGCAAACCTAGGTACTTGGTCCCCATGTTATTCTTATGTAAAATAATTAAAATATTATATATCGCTTATTTATGAATGTATATGGATGAATCTTGGTATGTGACGTCACTAAGATGTGTTCTATTGATATTTGCATAAAAACCCATTATTTTGTGTGCCTTGTTGCAGCAAACCTGTGTACTCATCCCCAATGTTATTCTTATAGAGAATAATTAATATTTTAAATATCGCTTGTTAAATATTTCTTATGAATCCTGTTAAGTGTTTTATTGTGTTATGTTATATATTCATTGGAAATTCAGTGAGTATGCAGGTTTGCTGCGACGGGGGTATTTAACTATTATTTATTAGATACTGGTGCTTATGAATTGCACTGAGAACCTTTCCATATAACACGGTGCGGAAATTACTCTGTTATCATTCTTGAACATATCCTTGCTGATAGAATCCCACTTTCTAAACCCCCAGTACTCAGCATTCATCAAACCCTTCCCATCCAGTCAAACTCGGGCAGTCTGCTCATCTTTGCAGATTACACCATCTCGTCTAACTTATAGTTTGCCCCTGACATCATTGACTTTTTAAGGTTCACACAAAAAACTACACTATAGTCTTATGTGGTATTTAGCCAATTTTTAACAATTTTAATTTTAAAACATTTATAAATACTTAAGGTACTGTACTTTGTATAATGCACAAGGATCGATAATCTTAGAAAGTCCCCTGCATATAAACCAATGCTAGCATGATATTAAGGCAATCCTTTTAGAATTACCTTCTAAACCTTTTCCTCCAGCACCTATTGTGTACCCAGTACCTTCCTCAACCCTAAGTAGCAGGTTTCTTCTTTCTTACTTGCATGATAAACATATAAACCGACTCAAAGGACAAAATGTATCAAATCGTTATTTTTCCGTAGGCTACTATAAATTTAAATAGATAGCAAATTTCATCACAAACTGTATCAACTTATATTTTTCTCTTTCTGGTTATGGAACACAGACCATAGAAAATACCCCTATCGCAGCAAACCTGCATACTCAGCGAATTTCCAATAGAGATAAAAATGTCTTAATACTACATAAAACCACTGACCAAGTTTCATAAAAATATATTCACAAATAAGCGAATTTTAATTATTCACCATAAGAATAACATTGGGGGTGGCTGCAACAAGGAACACAAAAAATGGGCTTTTATGCTAATATTAATATAACTCAACTAGGTGAATTGTCGTATAACAGTTTTTATTAATTTATGTTCATAATTAAGGGAGATATAGCATTTAATTATTCTCCATAAGAATAACATGGGGGCTGAGTACGCAGGTTTGCTGCTACGGGAGCCTTTGGCAGAAAATTTTGTTTGTGCAAGTGTCAATAGCCACAACCATATGAAGCCTTATACAAAGTTTTGTCAGTATACTTTCATAAATAAGCGAGATATAACATTTTTCCTTTCCTCCATAAGAATAACATTAGACAATGTACTGTGTTTAGCACTTTCAATATCTCGGTAACCAATTGACAGAGAGGAATGATCAACATACCAAATTGTGTGTTTTTTTAAGCTGAATCCAAAGGTAAAAACCAATAGGCCTAGTTGACTTTTCCAAAAATTATATGTACAAAATTCAAAAAAAACATTTTTGGGGTACTAAACCCCTCCAAAATACCCCTTTGGATGGAGCGATATAGCTGGTTTTCGAAAAGTCATGAATGTTGCTTTACACGTTTATACCACATTTCATCAAAATCGGATCATTTTTACGAGAGTTATCGTGCTCACGGACACACATATATATATACAGTTTCAAACTAATGGTGTTTTTGGGGTCTGGGGACCTCAAAACGAAAATTTATCATGGCCCGGGGCCTAGGTCTTACCATGCCGACTACGGTAATATCTTCTTCCCTATAGGGGAAATTCGCTAAAAGTATGTCCGACATATGAGCGGAAAGGGTTAATTAATTGTTGGACAACAAAAGGATACAGTATTAACTTGAGTCCGTACGATAATGTGTAACTGAGTAAAAATAAAGACGAAACCTGAATGAAGATGAAACTGTAATCGTAGAGATCCGCTAAAACACAAGGTCACAAGGTAGATCGAAGAACAGTGAGGCACGAGTGTTGCAAGATGCTCCCCGTTGTTCTCGGGGAGCACATGCGCCTACTTACGGCTACCTGTGCGACTACTTATGGAGCATGCAGCGTTGCATGCATCATCATGCGTTTACCGTGTGCCTAGGCGCAAGGTGCAAAACACATGAAAAAGGCATAGTGGAAACGAGCCTTAAGTGCAACATTGTGTTTTCATGGATGGTACAGTAATACTGTATGTTACAGCCTATGGGGAATTATTAACATTTCAAACTGTGAAGACAAAAAAATTTACTAACTTATTAGAAAATCTTACTTAAATAAATATAAGCCTGTTTGAGGGACAAATAACTCTTAACAATTACTTAAGTTTACAGTAGGCAGTCTTTCATAAATTGATGCCGAGCATTATTAAATCTCCATAATTAGATAACAAGATGGCGGTCATACCAAAAACAGGCTTTACCAGTTGCAATGCAAAAGTAGGTAGGCTACCTACTAGTGATGCACAACCTATTTTGTTCTATAGTCTGTGAACTTACTACGTTGAAAACTTACCCTTCATCCTGCTGAGTTTCCTTAGTCCTTCTAGATCTACAACTTCCAGTTTTTGATACGATCTCTGCTCGAGCTCTTCGGTTAACAGAGTCTTTCCTCCTAGATAAGGCTTTCTTTCTACGTGAGGTATTCTTTTCTTTTATGCTCTCACTTTCTGAGGTATCTTCATCATTTGAACTATTGCTAATTTCATTGGCTATTTCACTGTCTTTTAATCCATCTGCGTAGCTCATTTTTCAATAGTGGATATTTGTCAATGCATTCAAAAATATAATCAAATACTCTGGTATTTCCTGCAACAAACAGTAAAAGTAATTGATAGATACCAACATCTTAATATATAATTTTGTAAGCGAAATTCTTAACCCTTTGAGTGCTAAGCTTCTGAAAGGAGTAGATGAATCTGTGATGTTTTGTTAATATTTTAAATGTCTTGAACGCCTGACCAGTCAAAGTTAATAAAAACTTGCTTCCGCTGGACACACACACAGTAAAGGATAGGTAAAAATTAGCAAAACACCTGATCAGATGTGCAACTCACAAAGAATCCACCCATCCCGTCAGCTTGGACCTGAGCCGTGTACCGTTTTCTTAAGCTCCGCCCTCCCCTTCAACACTACCACAACAGGTGAACTCTCCATGAGTTGCACATAAAAACCACCGACTGTGACGGGATTCGAACCCTCGATCCTCGACCCAGGCCAGGAAGGTAACGCCTTAGACCGCACAGCCACTGATCAGACTAGCAGCGGTAGTGGACCGCTAGAGTTATTAGAGCCTATGCGCTGTACAAGATAGTTCAGTTTGTGTCCACCAGGTTTCACCACGTGTCAGACTCAGACTGCAGACTGAGCACCTAACGGTACAATCGCTTATGAAGCAGTGTTTATCATACTCAAAAGACGATATATCGGTCCATAGCACTGAAAGAGTTGAGTAAAAATTGTGGGAGTTTGGCAAATCGCAGGATGATAGGAGAGGGTTCAAGTTAAAGGTCTTGATCTCAAGGACTCGGGAAAAATAGCAGTATTTCCAAAAAGTTAACAACAAACGGGAAACAACGTAAAACATCTCCCTTAAGAAAACCATGGGAATTTTAAAACGTCTGCTTTTTTTACATTAAAACATGTGATTAAGTGACTTCTTTGATTACGAACTGACATGTGTTCCTAATTATATAGTTTTGTTTCATAATATACTTTAAAGCTAAAATATTCTAGAAACTATAGAGAAATCCGTAGTCCAAAGGATTATCAACCAAAGGATGATTGTACCAGATGTCACTAAACCTTGTGACAACAAACTCTAAGTGAAACACTTGTTTAAACCAAAAAGTAAAGGTATAAGATGAAATTAAAAACTCACTAAACAAATTAAGATCAGTATTATGTTTTAAAAGCCTATATAATTGTTGTCCACATCTAGTCTGTACTAAACACGTATAATAGCTGTCATTAGTAAAGATGCACTCAGATGCATGTAGACACGGAAATCCTACACTTGTGGCTCCAGTCAATTCGCTTCCTCCTACTAGCCGGGGAAACTCACTGTGTCATTTACCTTACTCTTCATGTGGATCTCCACAGCAGCCCAATATGTTCTGCCCATCTCCCTCCTCCCTAATTTTTAGGGACAACTTCCCTTTGATCATTAGCATTATTTCATCTAATGGGTGAATTGATTCTGTTCACTCACTTTCATTTGTATGTATGAATTTGCAACTTGCTCATTCACCGACTCTTAAGAGCGATAGAACTCGCTGTGTACCACTTTGTGACAAATTTTCCACCCTCACCTTTACTATCCTTTTCACAACAGGCTGATTTCATCCACAACACAGCTTTCTTTCCAATTATTTCAGGACAAGAAAATTCATTGCTCATTCACTCCTAACTCCGAGCCATGGTGTTTACATTTTACTTTTGAATCATTGACGATGGCTGTAAAAAAATCAATAAAGATTTCTTTATAGCCAAATTAGCTCTCAAGAGTGTTTGTTAGAAACCATATGTTTATACTTACATGGACACAAAATGGAACTAATCCGAGAACAAAATAAATGTTTAATATGTAAACACATAAGTTGATACACTATTAACGACAGGCTTCCTGACCCCTCTGGCATAGGATTAAGTTATTTGCTGATCAGTGCATTTGTATATTACCCCACAAATAAGAGTAACTTATACAACACTAAAGGAGTTGAGGACATCTATCCTGCTGTGGACTTCAACTCCTGTTTTTAAAAGATGTGTCAGTGCCATTTTAAGCTAGTGGTTCCTAAAGGGCCTTTCAGTGAATTTCGACGATTATTAAGGGCCACACCTGTGTCCAGTTAGTGAATCTTTGTTTTTTGATCATTGCCTGTTAATATTTGCATGGCTGTTGTTTTGTATATATATTTTTTATATCTTAGCTTTGTTATATCCTGGTATCATCAATTATGCACATTGTACATTTGATTCTCATCTTAATACCGGTACTTTACAAGTAAGTTGCTATTGTTTTTTGCTATCTGTTACTACTTTCTGTTGTTAAATCTTGTGTACTAGGCCTATTACTACTGTTTATCTGATCTTTACATTTTATGCCAACAGCTGTTGTTAAACTTACTGTATTATTTTTGTTATTGCACTTTTATAGTTTGGTAATATCCAAACTATATTGTTGGATGTATTGTCGGATATATTGTTGGTAATATCCGTGCGATTTTTTGCTGTTTATGATTTTTACATCTTATGCCTACTTTTTATTATTTCTATTTTTATTTACTGCACATTTATGGCTCTTACTGCCATATTGATGTATGTCATACTTGAAGTGGCCTTATATATAGGCTACTGTATATTGAATGTAAAAATGGTGTTACTGTTGGGAGAATAAATAAATAAATTATCAAACAGTCTTGTGAGCTAGCATTTTTTTATTGGATAAGATTTTGGCTGATTATGCATTAATCAAACATGTCCCACCATGAAAGAACATTTTCAAAATTTGGCAACCAAGTAATTTAATCTCACGTTAGGGATGAAAAAATATAATTTACTTTTATATTTGGATCTGGGAGAATCTTTTACCTACAAGTTTGTGAGTTTTAACCCAGTGAAAATGAATAAAGGATTTGTTGTCTTTTTGGTTTCTTTCTCTCTTTGATTAATGTTTGTAAGTTAGCACTATTTTATTTTATTTGATGTTCTGACTGAAAATGCTGATTTTGTTAGTAGGCCCCTAGTTAAAGTGCCATTCACTTGATTTATAAACTGTAAGTGAAGTTAATATTTTTATATTTTGAACATTGGATCTATGTTTATTACAGAAAATAATGGGGCCTAAGCTAAAATCAATACAGGCTTAGAGGCTTGTTTCAGCTTTTAAAGATAGGTCCTATAAAAATGTTCCACATGTTACAACAATTGGTACTGTAGTAACAGTTGCTGTGGCTGAGACCTTTGACTAATTACAGTACCGGTAGATCAGGAGTGCTAAACTTACTTCAGTTGCTACGCCTACAAGCAATCTTATCTGAGTCACTGGCAAAACTTGTAAGCATGTAACTTATTTAAGATAAACTAGCCTAACTTAACCCCGCAGAGCATTCTATGGCGGCATATTGAAATGAGCCAATTATTTAGTTTTCAGCCTTTCAGTTAAAAAATAACTAAGTTTTATCATTTTCAGAATTAAGGAAATTAATTCCTACATTATGAAAAGAAAGAAATTGGAGTAACGTAACACTTTTACCACGATTACCAATATCTTACCAATAACTTACCTCAAAATTATTTTAATGAAATACTAATAGTATTAAAATAAGAATAGGCTATCGGTTGAAATAATCAAATAGCTTAAGTTCCCGTACCCTGCAGTATTGTAATAGAGTAGGACCTTTGACATAAAAATACTGTATTGGGGTAAACTAATAATTTTAACCAGAGAGGATAACAAGGTAACTAGGCCCAAGCCTAGATGTCTCACTGTACATTGGGGTTCATTTCACATTGTCAAGGTACAGAACATAATGGTGCTATTTCAAATAATGCGTGGTTTCAGAGCATAAAGGTATATAATGTCAAGTCTGTTATTTAAATGTAAAATAAGCCTGTTTTCAAAACCTCCAGTTTCACAACGTAAAGGTACAAAACGTCAAGGTAGTATTAGTTATAACCGTAAACACTGAAAGCGATTTCACTCCAAACCAAATATGGATCCACTCCGGTTTAAACTAGGCCTACTTATAATTACAACTGTTTCACAACGTCAAGGTACAGAACATCAAGTTTAGCCACCCTCAATAATTTAGTTTGCCTCCAAGTGGACTGAAAGCGTGCAAGTTACTGACCTGGACGTTGTGAAACTAGTTGTTTTTCATATACGGTAATGTATTCATACAACCTTTTCGTTTAGTACCTTGACGTTCTGAAACAGCTAAATTAAAAACATTCTAAATAAGAACCTTGACGATTTGAAACAGCCAAACTACTAAGTTCAAATAAAAGAGGACCTTGACATTCTGTACCTTAAGGTTATGAAACGGTCCCTTTCATTGAAGGTTCATTATTTAGGAGGCCATAGGAATAATTACCTACATGTCATTACATGTCTTAGCTGCTAAGATAATCCTTATTCCAACTTCGGTTAGGCATAAGACTTAACTTTTATTTAGACAACATCGCAAAACTGAAGTAAATTATTAGTCCTGTTACAGGTGTTGAGAACCTTTAAAACAAATGATTCCCTTTAATCTTCAACTCCTATGGGGAGGATCAAAAATTTGATGAATGAGAAACAAAATCATACGATTTACTTTAAAAGACGAATAATAAAATTATACTTATTTTACTAATGTACTTACTGATTACTGGACTAACGAACTAACCTCTTTTCGTGTATTATGATTAGCGAATAGAGAAGTGATAGAGATAGGCAACTTTTCCCGCCCACCAAACGGGTGATCACTTTTTCGTCTACAACATTTAGAGGTTGTGACGTCACGACAATATGAAACGGAACGACCAGAACCACCGAATCATCAACCGACCAACCGATTGTTTTATCGAATGAATCGTTGCTCACTGCCTGATGTATTGAAACTTTCGGAGAAAGCGGCAGGCCTCGGTAGTCCAGTGGATACGGCGTCAGATCCACGATCGTGCGGTCCCGTGTTCAAATCTTACTTTTGATGTTTACTTTTTGAAATCTGAAATGTGTTTTAAAGATTACTTTAATTTGTTCAGGGTTAAATCTCACTTTTTTTGTTAACTTTTTTAGGTTTGACTTTTATTTACTTATACTAATCCCTTTATTTGTAATTATGTTGCACAACGAACAGCCACCATACAGCGCTCTGCGGAGTTAGGTTAAGTTAGGTTACTATAATTTTGTCGTGAACTGCAACCTAGTTGTTTGTTCACGTACATCCATTTTTAGATCCATTTAACAGCCACCATTCAGCGCTCTGCGGAGTTAGGTTAAGTTAGGTTACTATAATTTTGTCGTGAACTGCAACCTAGTTGTTTGTTCACGTACATCAATTTTTAGATCCAATTTAACACTGTATCCACAACTTTTGATTTACCTTATATCTGCTTGAATTTTAATCGAATCACCATTTATGCTTTTCCACCACAAAACAATAACAATCGTAGTTGAAAGTTCATTCGATAAAACAAACAAACAATCGGTTGATGATTCGGTGGTTCTGGTCGTGACGTCACAACCTCTAAATGTTGTAGACGAAAAAGTGCTCACCAACAAAACGAAAGCCTAAGCCTAAGCCTAAACCATAGAGTACTACTATTAATTCGTGGATTTTAATTTATTTATCAAGTTGGTAATATTTTGCAAGTTTTTATTTATTAATGTATAGTTTGAACAAGGAGTTCTATGAGTATTACTGGAGGTAACGGTAAAACTGATGAACAAAACTGCGAGTCGTTCTTTCCAAATTTTGGTGAGGCAAAAAACTACTCTCTGAAATCGAACAAGTAGGCAATGTGATTCAAACAAATACCTACTACTCATGATTTTAACATTAATAAACTTGTATTTGATTGTTTGCTCATAATTTATCATATTTCACGACAAGAGTAGATGCATAAATCAAACGAAAAAATTAATTTCTTCCAGCTTTTACTACTTTTATTCCAGTGATTTGGATGTGAGTAGATTCACTTATGGGAATAAAACAACCAACCAACCAATCAGGATAGTTCAGGCCGGTGACCACGAGCGTCGCTGACGTCCGGTGCGCGCCATCCGCTTCAGTCGTCAGTTGCTGCTTAAAATTACAAGCAACCGGGGAAGACACACGGGTGCCGTCCGTTGCTGATCCGTCCGGCACGCGTCCGTTGCAGCGGGGCAACGCGTCATAAGTCATAAGGAACGGAGGCTTTGCCGCAATGGACTACTTCGCCCTGTCCTTTGCGGATGTTGTAAAAGTAACGTCTTGGAGGGTAATTAACCTTTTTGAGGGTAAATTGAACCTTTGAATGTATTTTCGAGTGTAACAAGAACGATGCTACTATCAAATAAAGTAATAGTACCTATAAAATGTTATTTTAGGTAATATATTAAAAGTCCAAAGAATTATCCATAGCTATCTCACAAAGTTGGAAGATACATGAAAATTCCTAACACAGGGTCTGAGTAGTCGTGCTGAGACTAAAGATCACATGAATAACTTTGTCTCAAATTAGAAACATCATCGGTTGTACAGTCTAGATTCTAGTTCATAAAGTGGATTGAGCTTTATAAATCTTCATAGGCTGCACAAAAAGGATGACTAATGCTCTGGCTCTCGGTAGGCTATACAATTTAGGTATTAATTTGACAGTACAGTATTTTGGTTTTATAATGGCATTTAATTCTAATTTGAGACAAAGTTGATCTTTAAGCCTCAGAACGATCACTCTTCAGACCCTGTGTTAGGAATATTCATGTACAGTATCTATATAAAATACCCCCGTCGCAGCAAACCTGCGCACTCAGCGAATTTCCAATGCAAAATATGTATCTTAATACCACGTAAAGCCGCATACCAAGTTCAATTAAAATATATTGACAAATAAGTGATATCAAATTTGAATTATTCTCCATAAGAATAACATTGGGGATGAGTACGCAGGTTTGCTGCAACAATTAAGGAACAACAAATATGGGGTTTCATGTAAATATAAATATATTACTCAACTAGGTGAACCAACATACCAAGACTTATTAATTTATGTTCTTAATTAAGGGATGCATTACATTTTACTTATTCTCCATAAGAATAACATGGGGGCTGAGGACGCAGGTTTGCTGCTACGGTAATTATCGGTAAAAATTGCGTTTTTGTGGAAATAACCATAGACCACAACCAGATGAAGCCGTATACCAAGTTTTGTTAGTTTACGTTCATAAATAAGCGAGCTATAATTTTTTTCTTATTCTCCATAAGAATAGCATTGGACAACATACTGTGTTTAGCACTTTCAATATCTCTGTAACCAATTGACGTAGAAATGATAAAAACACCAAATTGTGTGTTTTTTTAAGCTGAAGGTTGAATCTAATGGTGGAAACTAACATTTGACTTTTTAAAATATTACATGTAAAAACTTCAAAATACCCTCGTCGCAGCAAACCTGCATACTCAGCGAATTTCCAATGAATATATTATAACATAACACATTAAAACACTTAACAGGATTTATAAGAAATGTATTCACAAACAAGCGATATTTAAAATATTAATTATTCTCTATAGGAATAACATTGGGGATGAGTATGCAGGTTTGCTGCAACAAGGCACACAAAATAATAGGTTTTTATGCAAATATCAATAGAAATCATCTTAGTGAAGTCACATACCAAGTTTCATCCATATACATTCATAAATAAGCGATATATAACATTTTAAGTATTTTCCATAAGAATAACATGGGGACCAAGTACCTAGGTTTGCTGCTACAGGAACCATAGGCGAAAAATTGTTTTTTTATGCAAACAACAATAAACCACAACCACATCAAGCCATATACCAAATTTTGCCAGTTTACGTTCATAAATAAGTGAGATATACAATTTTTCTTTTTCTCCATAAGAATAACATTAGACAACGTACTGTGTTTAGCACTTTCAATATCTCGGTAACCAATTGACGTAGAGCAATGATCAAAATACCAAATTGTTTGTTTTTTTAAGCTGAATTCAATGGCATAAATTAAAATTTGATTAAAATTAAAATTACATGTGAAAACACCCTTCACATGTACAAAACCCTCTTCGGATGGTGTGATTCATCTGGTTTTCGAACTCGTTCTAATAAATGGTACTTTACACATTTGTACCAAATTTCATTAAGATCGGACCTTTTTTACGAGAGTTATCGTGCTTACGGACACATATATATATATATATATATATATGTGTAAATATATATACATATATAAAAATTTGAACGAATGGTGTTTTTGGCATCTCGGGACCTCAAAATGAAAAGTTATCATGGTCTCGGACTTAAGTCTTACCATGAGACCTACGGTAATAGCTTCTTCCCTATAGGGGAAATTCGCTAAAACCCATTTTTGGGGTACAAAACCCTCCCAAAATACCATTTCGGATGGGTCGATCTGTCTGGTTTTCGAACTTATAGTCATAAATAATGGTTTACACGTTTGTACCAAATTTGATCAAAATCGGACCATTTTTACGAGAGTTATCGCACCCACGGACACTCATGTGTATATATATATATATATATATATATATGTATATATATGTGTATATATATATATATATATACAGTTTCAAAAGGAATGGTGTTTTTGGGGTCTGGAGACCTCAAAACGAAAAATTATCATGGTCCCGGTCCCGGGTCTAGGTCTTACCATGCCGACTACGGTAATAGCTTCTTCCCTATAAGGGAGATTTGCTAAAGTATACCAATTTGGTGAGATGGCTGTGGATAATTTTTGGGACTTTTGATATATATTACATAAATTAATAACAACATTTTATCCGCAACTGTTCTCCCCCAAAATTGTACATTTATTGTAATCCATTTTTTAGCGAATTTCCCCTATAGGGAAGAAGCTATTTCCGTAGGTGGCATGGTAAGACACTTAAGCCCAAGACCATGATGACTTTTTGTTTTGAGGTCCCCATGCCAAAAACACTATTTGTTCAAATATATATATATATATATATATATATATATATGTGTGTGTGTATATATATGTGTCCGTTACCACGATAAATTTTGAAAGAAACGCCCGATTTTGATGAAATTTGGCACAAATGTCTAGAGTAACATTTATGACTTTAAGTTTGAAAACCAGATCGATCGGACTATAGGAAGGGGGTTTTATGGGGGTTTTAAATTTTCCAAAAATCGGTTTTTTGAATATTTTTCCTTAAAATTTAAGAAAACACTCAATTTTAGTTATAGCCACTTTATAGAGCTTAAAAAAACAATTAATTTGGTATTTTAAATGATTAACCTAGGTTAAGCGGTTGTAGAGAAAAGTCAAAAAACGTGTCCATAAAATTTTCCATGTTAATCTTATGGGAAAAAGGTTTTAAGATTTTCTTCAGATAATTTTACTAAAAACTTTACATTTATTTTTACCAATCAGTTTAGCTCCACAAAACAATCATTTTGGCGTTTTAATTGTTGTTCTACGTCCAACCGTTGCAAAGATATTCAAAGTGCTAAACACAGTATGTTGTTCAATGTTATCCTTATGGAGAATAAATAAAATTTGATATCTCAATTATTTGTGAATGTATATTGATGAAACTTGGTATGTGGCTTCAAATAGTTGTGGTATATTGATATTTGCACAGCAAAATTATTTATTGTTGATTATCCCCAAAGCAGCAAACCTGCATACTCAAGCCCCATGTTATTCATATTGAGAATAAAAGTTTTATATCTCCCTTAGTTATGACCTAAATTAATAAAACTTGGTATGTAGCTTCGCCTGGTTGAATTATATTGGTAATTGCAAAAATACACATTTGTTATCTTCCTTGTTGCAGAAAACCTGCGTACTCAGCCCTAATGGTATTCTTATAGAGAATAAATAAAATGCTATATATCACTTATTTATGAATTTATTTTTGTGAAACTTGGTAAGTAGCTCTATGTAGTAGTGAGACACATATATATGCATTGGCAATTTGCTGAGTACGCAGGTTTGCTGAGACGGGGGTATTTATTATTTAACTATAATCTTAATTGTAAAGTAATGAATAAACTTCCACCATTTTGTTAATTGTATTTATCAGTTTTTATTCTAAAAGATTAGATAGAAACAGCTGTTAGGCCTAATTAGCATAACCATAGTAAAGCTATTCATCTGTTCAAGGATTACCTTAAGATAGTGATAGATAATCAATTAGAAATAAATTAACACTTTATTTAAAATTCAAATCAAAATTCAAAAATGACTATTTTTAAGAGCTAATACAAATTTGTATTGTTTTTGAGTGGTAAATAAAAGTACTATTTCATAAATTGAAAGAATTTAATAACAAAACTTAAAACTTTGCCTCACTTCAATTGGTACCCTTCTGGATAGTATAAACTGTTTATATTTTGAAAATGAAAATATAAACAGTTTATATTACCTAGAAATGTACCTATTGAAGTGAAGCAAAGTTTATTACAGTATTTATACTATAATGTGTTTAAATAAAATCTAATACAGTATACAATTTACAGCTAAATAATGTGTTTTCCTCCCCTCCCAATGTAATTCTGGATAACTCGACAGGGTCTTAGTCCACATTGTGTCGAGTTTGTGAGACTCCACTGTAGATTCTTAATCACACGTTTGAATGTAAACAAAGCACAAGTTTTTAAATCCCCTTGCTTTTCTTATGGGGGATATTTTACGCTATTTCTCGTTTGCTGTTAACTTTTTGGAAATACTGCTATTTTTCCCGAGTCCCTGGGATCAATACCTTTAATTTGAGCCATCTTCCATCATCCTACGGTTTGCCAAACTCCCACAATTTTGACTTAAAAATGTTGCTTACAGAATTATAAAGACTCGCTTCGCTCGCTGAGGGCTCCGCCCCCAGACCCCCGCTTGGAGTAGCTCCAGTTTTGTTATTATAACTCAATGTCCCTTGAAATATTTTTAATATAGTACACTTTTTATTCATTTGGGATATAGCCATTCTACATGGCATTTTTATTCACTGGTCCTATCATTTGTTTATACTCTACCACGTGAGAGTTACATTGACAGTTTGGTGGATATTTGTTTACAGCTGTTATAATTCTTTTGTTTTGATCTGAAACTCCGTAATCCTGATATTGAAATTTCCAATTTTCAAGATACAAATTAGAGGGTTTAAAATTCAAAACTAACTTTTGGCAATTTTTCCGGGGGTTTCAAGGTACAACCTACCTGCATGCTAAATTTCAGGTTTCTACCTCATCTAGAAGTGTTCTATAATTCGTATACATGAGTGAGTGAGTGAGTTACACATAGGGCTGTATCTATTCTATATTATTAAAAGAATTTCTCGATTTTTCTTCGCAGCATATCGACCCCTAGAAATTTATTTTTCTATACATATTTGGTATCAAACTAAAGCTATATATCTCTAGATGTGCCTTTTTTGGGTTTGGAAAATATCCCATGAAAAGCCTTCGTCCAGGAGGCTTTTGAAATTTCAGCGAATGTGCTACTATCTGTTGTAAAACCTGTGAACTTTTTCCAGTTCACATTTGTTTATAACAAAACATATGGTGATGATTTGATTGAGTTCTTAAGTTTGACCACAGAATACAGCACTTGCATTTATTTATTTGATGAAACTGATTTAAAGTTATAAGTAAGTTGATTTTCAAATAGGCTAATTCATTTAATTTCTTGAAAAATAGATTTTTTGGAGGAAAAATAATTCAATTTTGACAACAAAGAAAAGCACCACTCATGTAAATCTGGGACATAGCCAGTTTTATTTAAACTAATTTAATGTCTCTTATATGGTAGATGTTGGAAGCTGTTATTTTATAATCAGATAGAAGATTTTTTCCCCAGATACATTTTACAATAAAATGTAAAGTAAAAAGTTGTAATTTTATTTGTTCATAGTTTACCTACAACATTATTTAATATATTTTTAAACTTGAAACTAAAATAGACTGTGTTTAAGTCTTATTTCATAATCTTTGAAACGACAGTCATTTTTTGTAATAATTTTTATACGTTTTACCATGTATTAAATACCTTGACATCAGTGTGATTTTCCGTCATTTATCAGTTTATTATGCAAATTTTAGACATTTCTTATAAGTCAATGAAGTGAAGTGAATGAGTGAAGTGTTCAACAATTTGTGTGTTAAAACTTTTCAAATATTTTATCATGAATTATATACTTCGACATCAGTGTTTTTCTGGTTTCACATCAATATATAATAATCATTTTGTATCTAATATGTACTGAACTATATTCAGAGCGTTGTCGTGATATTTTTGGGACACATGATTGATTTACTACTTTTAGGTTCAACCAAGCATGGTTCCTCAAAAGTTCAAAAAAGATAATGTCTTGCTTTAGGTTTTGTTTTTTGATAGTGTGTTTCATTTGTATTTATTTGTTTTTTCAGATGCCTAGAAGAGACCGCGTCCGCAATGTAAATGCTAGGGCTAGAGACAGAGCTAATCGTTTTCGCCCCTATCCATGGCCATAGACAATTCGGTCAATCCCACTTGTTTTGATATTGGGCCAATGAATTAAGTATGTAGATTTTGTCGTTGTCGTTACGTCCAATATGAAAAAACAACTACAGGAACATTTATAAAATGTTGCCATAATGGCAAGGCACAAAACTAACGGTTACAGAAGTGCCTAATACAGTTATCTCACTTTTAACTGAATAAGACCAAATATCTAAAAACTACAGATCAAACATAAAGGTCTAATAACGCAGCCATGGCCATATGCATATTTCATTTTTAATGACAAAAGTGAAAGGGAGTTATAGAATTATGGTTAACTAAAAATCAGAGTTTGTTTAAACAATTTAAAAGTTAATTAGAGTCTTACGAATATTGTGTAAACATTTTTAGTCAAAGAATAACATAAATTAAACAATAAATATCATTTTGAAGTCACCAAGTGACGCTGGCTGCTAGTAGGTATTTATAAAAATTAGCTGTATGTAATAAAAGCTTTTACTAATTTTTTTTAAACTGATTCCCAATCCTTGCAAAAAAATAATTTTCAGATAAAATATAATAGGCCTACCCCTTGCTTAGAATAACCTTATAACAATCTTTATCGAGGTAGGAAAAAATACAAGCTTTTGACATATTATGCTTGTTAATATTCAATAATAAATAAATTGTATTCAATAATATTGAATACCATTGCCTATTAGACAAAGGTACATTGCAGACTAGGTATGCATTCTTAGATACCCTACTTAAAGTAAAATAAAATAAATCCATCAAACTAACAGATTCCCACTTCTCAATTGGATCATCCATCAAACATAAAACAAACAACTAGATTTAACTTTTTTAATAATCATGTGTACATTTAGATACAACTGTAGAAACTCCAACAAAACTAGCTTAGTTCCTGGTCACTCTAAAATCCATTGAAGGTGCATTTCTTCAGTGGAAGGAGTACTTCTCCTTCGGCCGCCATCTCAATAGAACGTTTGTATCTCCCAACTTGGGATTGAAGCCTTTTGAATACCTCATGCCAGGAGCCTGAAAATGTTCTAAACATTAGCAAAAATTATTTTTTCTAACACTACAGTAGAAAAGAGAGTTTAAAAGTATATCATCTGCTTTTTTTCTTTGGAAATAATTCTACAGAATTAATTGCTTTTACTTTAACTTTGCTTATTTCAAGGGGGAATTGTTTTTTTTTTTTTTTTTAACAATTTAAATTACTAACAACTTCATTTTGGTGACTAATAATCTTTCTTCTAAGCATTTACATTTATGATATGCTACAAGGCGATTTTCAAATACCCCCGTCGCAGCAAACCTGCGTACTCAGCGAATTTCCAATACATAATATATGTCTTAATACCACATAGAGCCGCATACCAAGTTTCATAAAAATATATTCGCATATAAGCGACATATACAATTTTAATTATTCTCCATAAGAATATCATTGGTGATGAGTACGTATGTTTGCTGAAACAAGGAACACAAACAATTGGTTTTTATGCAAATATTAATAGAATTTAACTAGGCGAAGCCACATACCAAGTTTCATCAATATTCAATCATAAATAAGCCCTATATAACATTTTTATTATTCTCCATAAGAATAACATGGGGGCTGGGTAAGCAGGTTTGCTGCAACAAGGAACAAAAAAAGGGGTTTTTATATAATTATCAATACAACTCAACCAAGTGAAGCTACATACCAAAAGTTTTATTAATTTATGTTCATAATTAAGGGAGTCATTACATTTTACTTATTCTCAATAAGAATAACATTGGGGCTGAGAACGCAGGTTTGCTGCTGCGGAGATAATCAACAAAAAATCAATTTGTTGTGCAAATATCAATATACCAGTACTACGTGAAGCCAAATACCAAGTTTCATCAATATAAATAATCAAGATATCAAATTTTATTTATCCTCCATAAGGATAACATTGGACAACGTACTGTGTTTAGCACTTTGTATATCTCTGCAACGTTTTGTTACACACTATATATATACTCTTTTCTTACTTACTTATAATTCTAATTTACTAAATCTTAATTCAATATTTGCTCGGATGTGATCGGGAAATGTGGATACAAGAGGGACGCTATCTGGTCTATGGCAATGGCTATCATGTGATGAGCCTAGCTTTGTCTTCACAATAAATAGTGTTACTCCCTACAAAACTTACTAGGCTATTTAAATATAGCTCACAAATATTGTTGCTTGACTTACAAATAAATATATCTCTACCTATTGTCTTTCTTTGTTTATTGTAGTGAGTAGACTGTGTTCTGTAGTTAATTTGGATATCAACAGAAGGTAGGTGTACAATTTTCTAGAATACCTTTTACCTAATTAAATGAAATGCAATGTACAGGGGAACAATATAATATTTATTTATCTAAGGACAATAATTGTGTTTCAAAAGTTACTAATCAAAGGGGATTTACAAATAGTTTACAATTCAGGGGAAAGTTACAGTGAGTGGCCTAGGCTATCAAATGGGTGATAACAATACATATAGGCTTAATACTAAAATGTTCATATTTCTGTTATAAATGGGGTTCTTGAATAAATGAGGGCTCTTTTTCTCAGAGGGGAAGTATGGTGCTGACTTGAATAACGTTGAATTATGTGTGAAAGAATATTTAGTCCAATTATGTTGTTTACAAATTGCAACAATGATAAATTTTGATGTTGTTAAAAGAAAAGTCCAATGGTTTTCACTGAATTTACTGATGATTAAAGTAAAATACTCAAATTAAATTTAGAAAAGATAGTTCAATATTGTAATATACTCTTGATGTTAGTTAAAATCTCAGAACATTAGGCTTGTTCTATAAAATGTCTGTATTCTTTCAAAGTCCCTAATAGAATACACAATGGAAATGGTTTACCAATCAGCTTACAAAGTTCTTCGCTCAATACCAATTTTTGGGAAAAAACAAAGGAAAGGGAGTGAAGTTAAAATTGTATTATAATGAGCAATAAGTCCCTAACTAATGGACACTAAGCGATTCAAAACTTAGGCCATACTAGGTGAATTTAATAGGAACAATGTCCTGCACAAAATTTTAGGTCTTAACACTATGGCATCTGGAACAAGAAGGAAGATCTAGCAGAGATGAGGTCTGGAAGCATGGTCCATTGTTGAAAAGCACATGGTACACACATATGTTAACACTGGTCACTGTAATTTAGATTCCTTAAGGACTATTTTTGAAAAGTATATTATATTAAATTTTAATTCTATTGCAATCCTCTCACATAAATTATATCTAAAATATTATAATTAGCAAACATATTAAATTAAGTGAGTAGGCTATTAGATGTGGATAGGTTGTGAATAATTATTGGTGATTAACTAATAAAATACATATTATTTTACAATTGCACAGATAAATAGATATTAAATACATAGAGGGGAATGATTTTCTGAGGAGTGGTGATAAGGATGATTATTATTGGGCCTGAACATAGGGCAATTAATTAATTAACACATTGATAAAGGAAACTTAAGTATAAAATAGCACATAATGGGAAAATTATCACTAAATAATGAATGGATGACATGTAATACTATAAACGGTTGGATGTAGAATCACTATTTAAACATCAAAATGATTGTTTTGTTGAGCTGAACTGATTGGTAAAAGCAAATATGAAGTTTACATTCAAATGAACTGAGGAAAAGCCAAAAAACTTTTTCCCGTAAGATTAACATGAGAGATTTTATGAGTAGGTTTTTTTGGATTTTCTCCGCAACCACTTAACGATTCAAGATACCAAATTATTTGTTTTTTAAGCTCTACAACATGGTCAAAACCAAAATTAAGTTTTTTTTAAATGTTAGGGTGAAAAACGCAAAAAACTGATTTTTGGACAATTTAAAACCCCTCATAAGCCCCCCAATCTCATGATCTGATTTTTCTGGTTTTCGAACTTAAAAGTCACGAATGTCACTTTAAACTTTTGAGCCAAATTTCATCGAAATCGGACGTTTTTACTCAAGTTATCGCATTCACGGACATACATATTATAAGTATAATATTAACATTTTGAAAAACAAACACCCTTTTTTAAGATCTTTAATATTTTTATTATTCCTTATATGATAAAATCAACCAAATAAGAGGACTAAAGAAATAGATATATTTAATATAGTATATATTAGGGGTCTGCGGTGCACCGAAAAATCGGTACCGGTTCAGTACAAAACGAATTACCGAATTCGGTTCGGTACCACTAACGGCACCGGTACTAAGTCGGTAAAGTACAGCCTAGAACTACAAATAATCAGTATTCACTGTTTATCAACCACATTTTTCATTCAGTTTTATTCATAACATCCTTTTTGTCCGTTTACATTCTATTGACACGCCTTTGCTCATGACAGCAACTTTCAAATTTGACCGGCATTTGCGAGTTTATAGGTTCACGATCGGATCACGAATGATGACGTGATGCCTTTACCAGCATTGATAAAGCCGCCTCCACAGACTGGCCGAATGTTTCGTCGAGTTATGTACGACTCGGCGGGTAATGTAATAATGTACATAAACATCGAGAGTATGTTTAAGAACAAACTACTACGCATTTACACTGTCACGCTCGTCTTTGCTCGCCAAGACTTGGCCACTGTATGGAGGCGGTATGAATGTAAACAAAAACCTACAACCGAATTTGTATGACATTTAATTATTTTAAAATCAAACTGAGGGATAAACACATGAAATTATAACACCGTTTTGTGTTGTACATTGCCGATTGTATAAGCCCCCTAACCTCAAATGAGTACTTGATACTACTTAAAATCGCCAAACATTTGGCAAATATATTCTGATCTACGATCGTGTGTTACAGAGAGTAATAACATGCAGAAGGTTGACACTTATTTTGATATGCAAACGTAATAACATGCACATCAATTCAAAAACACAAATCGGGCTTGTCATAACATTTTCCTAATAGGCATTATTACACTTCCTAACGTTTTATAGATAAAAAGAAACTGTTTGAATTCAATATTAAATATGCTGTGAACGGTTTAGAAGAGTGTTTAGGTTAAATATTAGTTTCATTGCTAAAACGTCGATTAATAAAAAAAAGTTTACACACACTACTGTTGTAACAAATAAAAAAGGTTAGCCTACATTGGTCCATAATTTTATGGCGTATATCTGAATTTTGGAAACTGCGTATTTCTTTCTCTCTGATATTCACTTTCTAGGTATACTCTTTGTGTGACGTTGACGTTTGGACGTAATCATCACTTCCACAGATCGCGCGTCGTCTTTGTTGATAAAATGTTTTGAACAAGCCTTGATAACAAGTTTTGTGATAGCCTTTATAGTTAAGACTATTTAAAACAAACAAAGAGTGATTGTGATGGATTATTGATTCTTGATGAACCGCCATTGCCTTTGACTTCTGTTACAACGAGTAGGCTACAACTTTGACGTCTGCTGAGTATGTGTCATCTGATTGCAATACAAATTCTTATTCTGTTGCATTACTTCGTTATAGGATTTAAAATTTGTTGGAGGCTGTAATTTATAATTCATTCAACCTGTATTTAATTTGAAAACACACACACACATACCTTCCTTTCTTCTATTATTATTTTATCGTCTTACTTGTGAATAAAAGTTTATAAAGAAACATATTTGTCTTATTTGTGTTTTATGTGACTGTTATTTGTATTATCTTGAATGAGATCAATTTTGATTACCTATCTGTATGAAATGTATTTGAGATAGCTTTACAATTTAAATTAACTAGGAAATTACCTAACATAACTAGTGAATAAGGGGAAAATTGAATAAATGGTATCTATGTGAAATTATTACAAATACAAACAACAAAATCTTATAGATGAAATAAGCCTACATAACTAAATTAACATAATTATTTAACATAAAGGGAATTATTACTGTTGGGGTTATATATATATATATATATATATTCTTTATTTACGTGATTTAACACATTATTATTGTTAGTAGGCCTATAAAAATATTTGTGAACTATTACAAATTATAATCAAAAGCTTACCTAAAGACATTTTTATGTCTGCTAGTGTTTTTTTTTTTATGTATTTGTTCGGTTTGGTTTCCGAAAACATTTAGGCTACGATAAATTGCGGTTATTTTATTACCGCGTACCGTACCGATTTTGTACCGAGAACCAAGGTACAAAAATATTTACCGTACCGAACCGTACCAACCTTAACCCATTGGCGTAGACATACGAGCTGGTCTCGTTCCTTACTTGTAATTTTATTAACCTGTGAATTGGAATATCAAATTGGTGTTTTTAAATGGATTAATGGCGTATTTGAATTAAAATATTGTTTTCTTTAAGTTTAGAGAGTTGCATTGGCACAGACACAGTAGACATAAGTAAAAATTATCAAAATCAGTGTTGACCATGTGCAAGTCTCAAAGAATTAACCGATCCCGTCAACTTCCAAGCAAGCCTGCCACCGTTTGTTTTACTTGGGCCCTCCCACCAACGTTGCCACAGACCGGTTAACTCATTGAGAGTTGCAAAACTGGTGAGTTTTGGTCGTGTGCGGGAATCGAACCCACGAACATCGTATCACCACCTGGCCAAGGTGTTTCCACGACGTAGCCAACTCAGCTAACACGTCCAAAGGCCTGGCAGCGATATTAAGGTTTTTCAGTCAGTCCGCGCCCCTAGCGGATAGAACCGTAGACGCCCGCGGTCATTAGTTACATATTTTGCTACTAGAGTGCAGCACTAATCAATTCCCGTTATAGGCTACTGCAAATAGAATAAAATTACTACCTCAATGGGTTAAATTTCTGGTACCGCAGACCCCTAGTATATATACATTTATATTAAACAAATTAATTTTGATTTAGCACCATATGATTAGATTAATTTATTTTATACAGATTTTTTTACTTATACAACATTTTGTGAAGTTATATTAACTTTGAAAATGGGATAATTGCCGAAACATGTCAGTCAAAAAATAATAAAATATTAAAGACCTTAAAAAAGGGTGTTTTTTTTTTAAATGTTAATATTACTATTATCAGCAGCCCTAATCAATCAGAAATATTCAATATATATATATATATATATATATATATATATATATATATATAAAATTTGAACAAATAGTGTTTTTTGGCATCTGGGACAAAACAAAAAATTATCATGGTCTCGGGCTTAAGTCTTACCATGAGACCTACGGTAATAGCTTCTTCCCTATAGGGGAAATTCGCTACCTGTTTGGGAAATTCGCTAAAACAGAACCCTTTTGTTATTTCTATACCAGTTTCATACATGGCCTTGATCTGTTGTGTATGATGATTTTCAATTTGCAATACCCATTTTTCCCATTTTTGAGGTTTTACCCATTTTTTTGAGGTTTGAAGGAAAACCTCAAGTTTCGTGTTTGCACATAAGGATAACATGGAAATCAATGTTAATTCAATTGATTTATAAAACAGCTGTTTATGTATAAAAACTCAATTTTCCAGCAATGTATTATAAGATACATATAAATATACAAATTAATTAAATGGAAAACCATCTAAATCCAATACTTTACTATTAGTAATGTCTTGTCTGTTTGTTTGAAAAATTCATCTCGGAATCCAGTTGAATGATTTTGTTAAAACTTTGGAATAAGGGGCTTTTGGACCTAAAAATACGATAGAAAAAACCTCAACCCCAGAAAAATGTATATTTCATTAAAAATCTCATTTGAAATGTTAACATTGGACTTATATATTTTCAAATAAAAACAAAATAATCGGAACAGCTGTGAATAAATTGAAGCACTTACAATTTATTAATAGGTTAATTTAATTCTTTTAAAGGTTCGTTTCCACTATGCCTCAGATTCCGTGCAATATTGCATGCAGAGTGCTTTGCCTCTGTGTTTCCACTATCCATGCACCACTTGTCAGTGCCGCCAGAGTGACAAGTGCATAGTGTAGCTTCAGCTAATATAATTTTAGGACCAGAGGAATAGTCCAGGGGCGGAATTCACCGACACTCCTCCAACCTTCCTTACCCTTTAACCTCCCTTGATCCGGCCTCCGACCTTCCTTCAACCTTCCTCCAACCACACTCCAACCATCCTCAAATAAAATACTGAATTCACAGACGTTCCTTAAAGATCAATCCATCGTAAGTGCTGGTAACCTAACAAAGCTAAATTAATGTACTCATATTTTTGTTTCCTGATGAATTGTAATGATATACTTGACAAGATAACTTTTAATGATAGTTATGCTAATAGCTAATTTCGTTTTAATTAAATATATACAAACTATGCGATTTCTACGAAAATTGGGGATATCCGGTAGTAGTTATTTTCTAGATTTTCATACGCTGGTTAGTATGCGTATTACCACATTTGTTTATTATTTATTTACATATTGTACGGTAAAGTCTAAAGTGAAATGAATCAACCAAAATCGAGTTGTTAAAAACGTTTTTAGGGAGTAAAAATTAATTAAGTTCTTTGATTGCAAACATAAAAGTGCCATCGATAGTAAATAGTCAAAATAGTTTTTCCTGCACTCAAAAAGTACATATTTACAAATTTAAGAGTTTTAACCAATATCCTGACATTACTTAAACGATGTTAAATTTGTATTTTAAAACTCGTCTCAAAGAAATATGAACATCTACTAATACATTTAATAACCCGTTGCTAGACTATATGATATCTTATTACACGTGAGGCCTAAGCCTAAATATATGTCAGTGATAGTTTATCTTTTCGAAGATAGCTTAACTAGGCCCTTCTTTCCTTATTTTACGCCTATAGAAATACTGCTATCTCTAATGTAAACCCCCCTTAAAAAAGCTATTTAAACTTTTTGTTCAATAACTTATGCAACAGTTAGTTTATCTTCAATCATAGCCTTAATTCACCGTATCTGCAGTTACACTTTACATAGCCTACAACATAGACTATTTTGTGCGAGCATATATCATAACAAATTAATCTTAAAAGAAAATGAACCATAAGGATGCATAAAAAGCAATCAGAATAATTTGTGGTGTTAAACCAAAAACCCATTGCAGACCATTATTAAAAAGATTAGGCATACTAACATTGGCATCAATCTACATTTTACAAAGTTTACCTTACATTAAAAGAAATCACTCTAAATTTTTACTAAATTCAGATATTCACCTACATCAAACAAGAAATCAAAATAAATTTCAAGTTACATGTTTCAAATACAGTACTCAAAAAGCAAAAGGAATTTCAGTGAAATGGGAATCAAAATTTTTAATAAATTACCAACTGATTGGAAAAATGTAAGTGAAAATAGCTTTAAAAGGAAAATCAATAATATTCTACTAAATAAGTGCCCTTACGAAATTGATGAGTGTTTTAAGAACGATTATTGGACCCAGAAGAAATTGAAGTAAATAAATGTACTATTTAAAATGTATCTAAATTCATTGTTCTATTAACCACTGTCATGTATTATTTTTAATGTCCAACAACAATAAAGTTATTTATTTATTTATAACTTACGGTTTTAAACTAATAATAAGACAGTTATTCTGATAAAAACTGTATACACATTCAGAACTTTAATCTATATTGTCCTGTGAAAAACGTCCATAAAAAGTTATCGATGTATTGTCAACAGATTCAAACCCAGCAGTACAATTTACCCTGAATTGAAAATCAGATTTAGGAGTAGGAATATACCAAAATAATATCTACATAAAAATGCAGTAAAATGTACAGAAAATTGATCTAATAACAGAAGTTTTAGTGTTAAACCATTAGAAACGTATACCAACTGGGCATATATTTGTTGTCAACAACATAACCTATATAAGCTTTGTTTTGATTTAACGAATCAGCTGTAAGACCACTTCCTCCAACCATCCTCCAACCGGCCTTTAACCTCCCTTAAACGCTCCTTACACAGTTCCTTGAGGGAGGTTGAAGGAAGGTCGGAGGACGGATCAAGGAAGGTTAAAGGTAAGGAAGCTTGGAGGAGCGTTCGTGAATTCCGCCCCAGATTTCGGATTACCCAATTACTCGAAATGAATATTAGTAGGTGGTGGACTGTTCCCTCTTTTGATTTTTTAAGTTAATTTGCTCACGATGGAAGTACGGCCTTTTAATTTATTTCAGTACACCTTGATAATGAAACCCGTATAACATGGCAATGCAAATTCGTTGATAGCATCTCTGCGTTTCACGCAATTTTTATAATCGATGTGGGTTGTTGGCCAGAACAAGTTTTCTGATAATCGATGATAAAGTCTGTTGTTTGATCAGTACTCCACTCAATAATGAATAAACTACGAATTTAATTAATATTTGAACAAAGAGATACAATTTAAACTGGTCCAAAAGATTTAATGAGTAACTAATTTAAACAGTAAGTCACACCAAAGCTGAAAGAAGATGAAACTTTAATCATAGAGAGAGACTCGCTGTCAATGTCGCTTGAGTGAGGCACAAGCGTTGCAAGATGCTCCCCGACAGATTCGGGAGCACAAGCGCCTACTGCAGCTGCATGTGTAACTACTTATAGCAAGCATCACTGTGCGTCTCCCGTGTGCCTAGGCGCAAAGTGAAAGGCACATTAAAATACCCCCGTCGCAGCAAATCTGCATACTCAGCGAATTTCCAATGAATATATAACATAACAATTAACACTTAACAGGATTCATAAGAAATATACTCAAAAACAGGCAATAATTCAAATATTAATTATTCTCCATAAGAATAACATGGAGACCGATTACCTAGGTTTGCTGCTACGGGAACCATACGTGAAAATTTTGTATTTTGTGCAAACAACGATAAACCCCAACCAGATGAAGCCACATACCAAATTTTGTCTGTTTATGTTCATAAATAAGCGAGATATACAATTTTTCTTTTTCTCCATAAGAATAACATTAGACAACGTACTGTGTTTAGCACTTTCAATATCTCAGGAACCAATTGACGTAGAGCAATGATCAAAATACCAAATTGTTTGTTTTTTTAGATGAATTAAATGATAAAAATTAAAATTTGATTTAAATACAAATTACATGTGGAAACCCCAAAAAAACCATTTTTGGGGTACAAAACCCCCCTTTGGATGGTGTGATTCGTCTGGTTTTCAAACTCGTTCAAATAAATGGTGCTTTACACATTTGTACCAAATTTCATTAAGATCGGACCTTTTTTATGAGAGTTATCGTGCTTACGGACACACACACACACACACACACACACACACACACACACACACACACACACACACACACACACACACACACACATATATATATATACATATAAATACCCCCGTCGCAGCAAACCTGCATACTCAGCGAATTTCCAATAAATATATAACATAACACATTAAAACACTTAACAGGATTCATAAGAAATATATTCACAAAAAAGTGATATTTAGAATATTAATTATTCTCTATAAGAATAACATTGGGAATGAGTACGCAGGTTTGCTGCAACAAGGAACACAAAATAATTGGTTTTTATGCAAATATCAATAGAACTCATCTTAGTGAAGTCACATACCAAGTTTCATCCATATACATTCATAAATAAGTTATATATAACATTTTAAGTATTTTCCATAAGAATAACATGGGGACCAAGTACCTAGGTTTGCTGCTACAGGAACCATGGGCGAAAAATTTTTTTGTGCAAAAAACAATAAACTACAACCAGGTGAAGCCATATACCAAATTTTGCCAGTTTATGTTCATAAATAAGCGAGATATACAATTTATCTTTTTCTCCATAAGAATAACATTAGACAACGTACTGTGTTTAGCACTTTCAATATCTCGGTAACCAATTGACCTAGAGCAATGATCAAAATACCAAATTGTTTGATTTTTATAAGCTGAATTCAATGGTATAAATTAAAATTTGATTTAAATTAAAATTACATGTGAAAACCTCAAAAAACACATTTTTGGGTACAAAACCCCCAAAAACCCCTCTTCGGATGGTGCGATTCATCTGGTTTTCGAACTCGTTCAAATAAATGGTACTTTACACATTTGTACCAAATTTCATTAAAATCGGACCTTTTTTACGAGAGTTATCGTGCTTACGGACACATATACATAAATAAAAATTTGAACGAATGGTGTTTTTGGCATCTGGGGACCTCAAAATGAAATGTTATCATGGTCTTGGGCTTAAGTCTTACCATGAAACCTACGGTAATAGCTTCTTCCCTATAGGGGAAATTCGCTAAAAGACATAGTGGAAACGAACCTTAAAAGTATCAATAAATGATTACAGTGGAACCTCTATTAACCGTCACCTTCGGGACCGGGACTGTGATGGATAATTGATTAGATGGATAAGTGTTCAGAAACTAAATTTTAAAGTGTTTGACAGAGAAATTATAATAAACTGTGTACAAAAGGATAATACTTCCCACTACATACATATTTATGTTGTTTGAAATAATATAATAGCTCATACAGATGCTCAGACACTGCCGTACGGCGCAAATCCTGAGTCTAATAAATAGTAATATTCTCATAGATGGACGACGGTTAACAGAGAGTGACGGTTTAAAGAGTGATGGTTGATCGAGGTTTTACTGTAATTGAAAACAGTGACTAGAACCATTGAATAAATATTGCATCTAGAGTGGGAAACTTTTTCACCAACAAAACGAATAAAATATTACCGAGTGTTGCTCGGTCTCCCCGGTACTATGATAGCAAGTTGCTCGGTTTTGAACCACAAGTGCAATTGTAACATTAAAATTAACATTGAATCGTTATGTTCAAGTTTTATCGGAACACTCAATTTACAAACACCAGCCGCTTGCTAACATTTTAACAAATATTTTTCTTTTGGAACTTTGCAACTCACATTCTCGGATCTATTGGTTTATTTTGTGATGCCAATCCATAAGTTAGCTTGAAACCTGTATCACCTGTATTTGCTTCTGAACTGTGTTATGTTAATATCAACAGCTCTAAAATATTCAATGACATTGCTTTGTATTAATCCATAAGATTAACAATGAAACATTGAAAGCCCAAGGGGTGGAGCCCTAAAGGTGGTCAGTAACAAGGCTACACAAGGCATCTCACCCATTCTTCACTCATCACTCATTCATATTCACCTTACAATACGCCCTAGTTGCGTCGGCGTCTTAGACAGTGATTTAGGGATTACAGTAGAACTCCAATTATCCGAATTAATTGGGGATCGGGCCAATTCGGATATGCAGAAATTCGGATAATCAGGTATACCTCGGGAATTAAGCAAAAAAACATCACCATACATAAAAAATCAGAATTTTATCGACAAAGTTAATGTAAATGTAGTGAACAGAAAGTGAGCGAACTGTATCAAGAATATAAGTCATAAAAATTAAATTACAGGAGTTAAATTTAATACAGTATATACAGTTGCTCTTTTCAATACATACTGTACGTATTTCACTGTTCAATGTTGGTTATTTCAATTGAACATCTCGAGCAAAGTGAGTTTATAACTTAGCGAAAGGACAACACGTTTACATTTTGTACTCATTTCGAACGATAATCTCGTTGAAAGAACAGTAGCAACTGATGATGAGCAGGACGGGAAGGGGGTATGACTCATTGTTCCCCGCAAAAATATCGTCCGGAAGGTAACAGCGCGGGCTTTTATTTTAGCGCTCACGGCGCATTATCGCTACACACGCTCCCGCTGTTATTTTCTTGATTTTTATATTTCTATTATTTCACTCAAAATCGATTCGGATAATTGGATATTCGGATAATTGGGGTTCGGATAATTGGATTTCTACTGTAGTTAGTGATGGTATGTTTTCTAAAACCTCAAAATGCACATATAAGGAGATTAGGAGGACGTTAACAGAGAAGTTATACACTAAACTAACATACACTACCTATAAAGATACTTACACTGTACCAAACTTGCAAATATTTCTTGTAATCGTTGCCATCCATTATGAGTTCTGGACAATCGTACCTCGGCACGTTAAAAAGACTCATTAGCTCAGATTTTTTATCTGTGTACCTGTAAATAATTAATTATGATCATCAAACTAGATAAAGTCAATAATTTTTACTTCTAAGAATAGCTTATTATGATCTTCCATCTCTTTTGACCAGCTCGATTCCTTGCCTCGAAGAACTGCAGATGGAATGTTCATGTAACATGTATGTATATATAAAAGGTTCTATGTTATTTAAATAAATAAAAAATGCCTTTACTTTTAAGCGTTCTCCAGTTATAAATTGCTTTTCAGGACAACTACAGTCATGAATAATCTAATTTATAAGCAAACATAAACATAACTGGACAATAAGATATAAACAGAATTGTTTCTCTTGATATGTTCTTTGACCTTATTTTTGAAACTAAATATAGAACACATTTTAAGGCACCCAAGGAGATCATTACACAATACTGGACCAAAATAAGAAAAGCTCTTTCGGCCCAGCTCTAGCGTCACTCTGGTCATGGGTGGAACGCTGCAATACCTCGTCGCGACTCCTCAGCCTCTCACTCCGGCATTGGGGCTCCCTGATTGTGAGGGTTAACAGACAAGGAGTGGAATAATTATGATATTCCACTTCAGTAAGAGTTACAACAAAAATAAAACAACTACCGGTATTGTCCAAGTTGTTATACAATCATCTATCTAACAGTAAGCCCATTATCCCCATATCATGATATCCCCTTATCATGATATTCCCCTCATGATGTACCCCCTCAGCCCTTATCATGATGTCCAGATTTGCTAGAACATTTATGGCCTAAATAGTCATGAATATCACATGATATAAACAACTGCATTGCTGAAGATGGATACAATGTGGTATTGTATTTAAAGTTTACATCATTTGGCTCTGTATATTTGTTATAAATCTTGAATATAGTATTTATGACTCTGATAGTTTTCAAAAACGAAATGCATAATATAATATTTTATGAGTAAAATACTCATGTAAAATGCCTTACGATATCAAATTGTTTCACAGCAAGACTAGTTTCGAGCTAACTACAGCTCATCCTCAGCCGTTCCTCTTCATCTTAAAATAAAGGCCATCTTGCAATGTTTGTCGAACAAAAGTACATTACACACATAGTTGAATACTTAAAACAATCTGTCATGAAAACCGATAAAAACAATGAAAATTCACTGTACCGACACCGTATTTACTCTGCACTCTCACTCGTCAAGGGTTTAGGCCTACTTGGGGCTGGACGCTTGGTCCTGCCTAATTTTTTTCATTATCAGCTGATAAGTTGACTTTTGAACCCGATCTATCAGCGATTATAATCATCTGCATGTGATTTTTTTCAATAAAATCACCCTTTTTATTTAGCATTGAATCTTTTCCAAACTGATTGACGTGTTTATAAATGTAATACTCCTCTTAAATTGGCAGGACCAAGCTGCTATCCCACAGTAGGCCTACAACCTTGACGAGTGGAAATGCGAGTAAAACCAGTGCCGGTACGGTGAATTTTCAATTTTTATAGGAATTTGAGACAGTTTAAGTGTTCGTCTATGTGTGTAATGTACTTTTGTTCGACAAAATGGGCTGCAACAGTTCATAATTTATGTTGATAAATATTCAATAATAATAACTAAGTAGGCCTATATAAAAATGTATAATCATGTACAAACCTGGATTAGGCCCCCATAAAATATCAATGGGCCCTTATAAAAACCCATTAGACCTATCCATATATATGTAACGAATTTGTATATAACGAAATTATCTCTCTAAGTGTTTATAGAATAAATGTATTACTCACCCATGTAACCACCTTGTTTTAGAAAATAGTACAAACTACTTCGAACACAAATTTTAATTATCACCTGATCTTAAATACATAAATTACTGGGCAAATTTTATATAGTAATAACAGTGAAAATTCAAAGTGAAAGTGTCATGTGTACTGAAAACCTCAAGAAAGAAAATCATATGTGAATGCATTGTTGGTGTGGTGAATTCAACTCTTTTTCCTTCTTCTAAAATGGACCGGCTTTGGTGTTGGACCTAAATTTTTGAGCATCATTTAAAATTAATAAATTCCCATTTGCACAAGAAAATCGGACATCTCCAAGTTCGATATTTTCAAATAGGAGAAGAGCCAAACCATCACAAGCATTCCCCTTTTATTTATTTGAGGCCAGAAGAGATGGTTTGGTGAAGAAGATGCCATTGGTAACACAACTCCAACTTATCTAGCCTAGAGACAAAATTGAATCAGAATCAGGCAGACCGAGCAGCTTGATTACTGATTACCTTCAAGTTTCTTTATCAATAGACACTTTAAATTTAAATTTTTGTAAGAAGAGAACTCTTTGTTTGTTATTAACGACAGTGAAATTAGCACAGAAGTCATTAGGCCTACAATATTTTTACTCCAAAATCATGGCCGCCATTTCTGGATGATGCCAAGCCAAAATTGATTCCCTTGAACATTCGAACAACTTCATACTTTACAATCATTAATCAGATTTGAAATTTTATTATAGAGAAAATCAAATTTAATTTTTTAAAAAGCAAAATCTAGAGTTAAGGAAAAGAGCCACCACACGGATCCATTGTAACGCCCTGAGATAGAGACTTTCATACCACCCACAGAACGACGCCGAGGCATATTTTATAATTTTATAAAGTAAATCATACATATTTCCCCCTACCTTTGTAATACAGACTGTTAATCCCTTGAAATTTTAATATGCTGAAATGTAAATTTTGTAAATAAATAATTTCCTGTTTAATTGTCAATTTGTTGAACTTTATTTATTTGAGGCAGAAATCGCCATTTTATTTTATGTTACCTAGCAACCTTAGTTTAGAGCTAGGAGTGTATTTACCACATAGAGTATACACAAATAAATAGACAAAAGAGTGTTTTTAAGGTCAAGAAAAAATGGGCTTTTTGTTCGGCAAGATGGGCTTTATTTTAACATGAAGAGGAGCGGCTGAAGATGAGCTGTAGTTCGAAACTAGTCTCGCTAAGAAACAATTTGACTTCATATGGCATTTTACATGAGTATTTTTCTTATAAAATAATATATTTAACAGGTGTCAATGACGAAAACAAGTTAAAATGCATAAGAATGAATTTAATGGATTTGATTCCTAAGAATTATTGTTAGTAATATACTCACTCCATTCGAATATCCGACCACATCTGTTCCTTGAACAACCGCCAATCTTTCATTTTCTTGTCGTGATGGCCGTACTTGTCAAAGTCGATTCGCTCGATATCCTCAATCACCACCTCCACATCACCTCCGTCCGACCAATCGTAAATAAGCAATTCTGAATGAACACTAGAAATCGACCAGATTTGTTAGAAAAGTAAAATTCCTTCAAAGTTTAAACATATGCATAAAAATATGAAAAGGAATTGTTAAATCTATTAACCTACAAGCTACCATATTACTAGTTGATATGCTTGGAATGGTAATGACTATAGTTCCCACTGTTTAACAAGATTAACATATGTTAGTATCTTGCGCAGATTTCAGTTAACCAGCTGTTCAGTATTCAGTTTTCACTTATTTGGTCACATTAATATTTACAAAAGTAAATACATTGCTGTTTATTGGGCACCAGCCATGTGGTTATCTGTGGTTTACTTTCACCTTTTACTTACTTTGCTTTATAAACGAATATACTGTCATACTGCTGATGAACTTGCTAACAAAATTAATATAGAAATTTTAACTATCGATGTGTCCACTACCTAGGAGTGTTCTGATTAACGTCTTTATTTTCATAACTGATTTATATGAGAGATTTTGACCATGCTCAAAAGTGCTCAATCGTTCCAAGACCTTTTTTAATATAATTTGTTATTTTTCCAGGAAAATTATTTTATGTATCAAACTTTTATGGTACGTGCGCTTTATAAGTTATACGCACCAACTTTAAAGCGCCCTGCAGCATAAGGGTCGTTAGGATACACTGAATAACAAAACCTAACCTAACCGCGACAGCTCACGGTTACAGATAAGCTTAAGACGTCTATAAAGTGCAATTAAAGAGGACACTAGCAGGGCCTATTTTCTAAATAGGCCAAGTAGGC
Organism: Allygus modestus; assembly: GCA_963675035.1. Lineage (NCBI taxonomy): Eukaryota > Metazoa > Arthropoda > Insecta > Hemiptera > Cicadellidae > Allygus > Allygus modestus. The sequence goes on from OY776116.1 coordinate 16,736,144, forward strand.
CGCAGCCTAGGGCGGAAAATTTTGGAGGCGGCAAATTTCTGGGAACATATTTTTTTAAATATAAATTTGTCTACCGATTAGATAGATTAAAAATATTGTGAGCCTACTTGCAATAATAGTTTTACTTTTTTAAACTTTGTAAATCATCTTTAATATGGGTAAAAATAACTAGTTGATATGTAATGCCGAAGGCAGGAAGGGCGTGGAGATCAAAGTATTTAATTTCTTTATTCGTCTTTGCTAATTGCCAGTCATGAAGGGCGGCGTCACTGCGCTTGTTCACACGGCCGATGGCCAATGTTCACCGGCGAGTATTTTTCGTGCGAAGTAGAGGAAAAAAGAAACAAAAAATGGTGCATTTTGTTTACCAAAAAAACACTGAATAAAAAGTACTTTAACTAGGTATAACGTTATTTTGTACAAGCACTGACTATAAATAAAACTTATATTTATAGTCAATGGTATAAGCTATGTGATTTGAAGGGTATTTGGCATTATGTAGTTGTGTAGGTAAAAGTCACCAACATGAACATTTTTCACTTTTTAAGAATTGCATAATGACTGTTGGTTACTACCAAAACTGTTCATACTTTCCAAACTTGAAGAAAATCATATCCACTTTGGTCTATTTACTCCACAGTAAGCAGCGGGATCCACCCGTTATCGCGGCAATCCCTCTTGCTTGTGTGAATTGAGCCTCGTGTGAAGATTGAATGCAACACGACATCTTGTCGATATCTACAGAAACGATCTTGATGATGATTTTTTCGTTGAGTTTAGCGATCTTTAAGCATACTGTGGAGCTACAGTTGAGAAATTCAAAGACTATTCGTTGATAGGCATTTTAAATTACCTGAGGTATCATTAGCTTCAGGGTGTATATCCAAATATATACATAGCATTGAGAATTTTCTTATCAATTCCAGCTGCTAATTGCTCTGGTGAGAGGAGTTTTCCTGCCTGAAGAGGGTGAAAAATTACTTAAAATCAACGCTAAGATAAATAGCACTTATTGCGGGCCTAGAACACTCTCTCTCGGCCAACGCCGACGCGGTCCCTTTGCGACAACTATACTTCGACTTCTTTCCTCATCCCTAGCTGAGGGGGGGGGAGGGGGCGGCAAGTTTCATGCGGCCTAAGGGCGTCACGAAGCTAAAATGGGCCCTGGACACCCAGGGTGACGCTACCTTATCTCCTTGAGGTAGGAGCGTTTGTAATTCTCCTCGAGGGAGGTGAGGAATGATGGAGAGAAAGCCTTGGAGTTCTGCTCGTGCGGCCGACCTCTCTGCTTCACCTTCTCTAGTATCTTGGGCACCGACACGTCAAGGTAGATGGCTAAGTGCGGCCTCATCAGCTCAAATATCGAGTGCCTCTTGAGGTCGTTGTACACACTCTTAGCTGAAAAAAAGAAGCTGACTGATCCTCATATATTTTCTGAGGAAAACTTTACACTGAAAGGATTTCATTCATTTTCACCACACATATAACATATTTACTAATCTAATCTTGAATATTGAACATTCTATAGCAAAAGAGACTTTTAACAAATAAATTTGTAATAGATGGCCGTTTTGAAGTTTGTAAAAAACCAAGTTTGTAAAATATATATAGATTTTTTGTAGAAATCTATATATATAGATTTCCGTGTAAACCTATATATATAGATTTGAACGAATTGATACTTGCACACAAAGATAAATTTTTGTTACTGTCCCCGTAACAGAAAACCTGCCTCCTCAACCCTAAAATTATATTCTTATGGAGAATAAGTAAAGTTTTATATCTCCCTTAATTATGAATATAAATTAATAAAACTTGGTATGTAACCAAGTTAAGTTTTATTCATAATTGCATAACAATACATTTATGATCTTTCTGGTTGTAGCAGGTTTGTATTAAAGCAGGTGCGTACTCAGCCTTTAATGTTATTCGTATGTAAAATTTAAAAAATTCTATATATATCACTTATTTATAAATGTATTTTAATGAAACTTGGTAAGTGGCTTTATGTGGTAGTGCGAAACAAATACACGCATTGGTAATATGCTGAGTGCGCGTTTGCTGCGACGGGGGTATTTGAACTTCGTAAGTTTTCATTTTCAACAATTTTGCAACTGCATTTTGGTATTAGAAGATGAAAATTCATGTAAAGGTTTTTTTTAATAGAAGAGATTATATATTCTAATGTTCTATGTGGTTTAGAATTGTTCCCAAATAGGCCTGTTCATGAGGCTCCACAGAACAGTAGCCCATGGATTTTCTTTATTCTTCAGAATGACATCAGATTGTAAATACTTATGTTTATGGTATTTACATGTAATACTAAACTCTTCCTCAAGCCTCAACAATTTTTCATTGTTGTATTGGGCCGTGCAGTAGAGTCGATGACTTCACTAACGTCGTCTTCCGTCGAACTGCACTCACTGACACTGATGGTCGCAGGAGCATGCTTTCGCCACATCGGCATCTTCAGCTGACTTGCCGATGCAGCTTATCAATTAACCTAAATAAATAAAAACACAAGGTGTATGTGAACTGCGAGGCACCAGCTCCATTCTGCCGGGAAGATTTAAGTTTTACCAAAGTCAGCTGAAGATGCCGATGTGGCGAAAGCATGCTCCTGCGACCATCAGTGTCAGTGAGTGCAGTTCGACGGAAGACGACGTTAGTGAAGTCATCAACAATTTTTCTTTCTTAATCCAAAACTATATAAATTACTAGCTGTTACCCGCAGCTTCGCTCGCAAAAAAAAAAAAAAAAAAACATTAACAATATTTACCTGACCAGCAATATTAAATAATCTTTGCTTAGTTATACCACCTGACTTCCTTTGCCCTTACTGACAAACAACTACAGCTGGTAATTTTGTAAATGATATCCTCCCATAAGATTTGCATTGGAACTTACAGGACCCAGGGGGTGGAGCCCTAAGCTTGGATGTGGAAATTAACAGGTCTATATGTTAATGTGGTATGTAAGCTATGTTCATGCAACATTTTAGCTTAATCGGTCAAGTAGTTTATGTGTGATGGAACTTCAAATATCCATACATACATCCAAACTTTCACATTTATAATATTAGTAAGATGTTAACTTCATTAACATCCTCTGAGTTTTGGAGAATACACCTTGAAGAAACAACAAATCGAAAAGGCTCAGTGGATTTGGGCAAGGGTGTTGTCATTACTGTAAAGGGAATCAAAGATGTAGGCCTACAGCAAGTTAATGATTTGAAATAGATAGGCTAAAAGAATGTTGACAGTTAAGTAGTGGAGACTTTTAATCCGAAGTACCAGGTTAAATATTCTAAATTTTCCAGTTAGGTTTGATTAAAAGTTTGCCAACTGCATAACAAAATGTTAAACACGCTTACCAGCTTTGCTGATGAATCCTTCTTTTTCCATCGCTTCAACATACACAAAATCACTGTAGCATGACTTGTCCATGACCACTCCCTGGCCTGGAAAACAGGTTTAAGTTAATAATCTGTTGTATTTACTGGCTGAACATAAACAAGTACCGGTAGGCCTAGTTTCTATAAAGTGCATTAAAATTCAGCCAACTTTGGTGAGGCAACACAATTCTAATGTTCATATAAAAAATTACGGGATATATTAAAAGATGTATTACAAAACTTAAGAATATATTTACATTTGCTTCACGTACAGACGGTAAACATATATAAAAGATGGTACAAGGCTATCGATTTCGACCAGTCACACCGGTCATCATCAGGCCAATGAGAGTTCTCGCAAAGAGTTCTCATTGGCCTGATGATGACCGGTGTAACTGGTCGAAATCGATAGCCTTGTACCATCTTTTATATATGTTTACTGTCTGTATGTGACGCAGTATAAATGTAAATATACTCTGAATTGTTGTAAGACGTCTTTTTATTACATCCTGTAAGTAATAACAACACGTGATATGCTAATCAAATAGTTTTTTTATATAAAAAATTACTATGTTTGTCATATATACAGGATTACAATGTATTTATAGGATTTTTGTTGCATTTATTGTAATCAAAATTGTAAGTGACATTCAAAGCTCTCAACCAACATATCTTATCAATTAGCCTAAATAAATAAGAACACAAGGTGTAGGTGAATTGCGAGGCACCAGCTCCATTCTGCCGGGAAGATTTAAGTTTTACCAAACTTCAGGCCTATTATCTTCGGTCTCATGCAATCATTCAGTAGTTCCAATGAGAATTGCAAATAATCATGACTAGATAGGTAAATTGGAGAAGAAATATGTTTTATGATTTTTGCAGTTGCGTTTACAATTATTACGGATTGAGTTTTTTTAGCTCTGTGCGGCCTTTATTTATTGTGGCTTTTAACCCATTCCACTTGTTTACCTTAGAACTCAGTACCAGAAATTAGTATGTTTATGCCCTTATAGCTCAGGCTTTCATATAAATTTACATAACTCAAGTTCTGGTCGGTATAACTTCATGAAATTCATCTGTGTATAGACCTCGAGACCACACCAATGGCTTTATTTCAATAAAATTGTGTATACTAATCCACTTTATCTCCAGGGTTTTATTTAATTTTGGATTTTTAAAAGTACAGTAACTCTCAGAAATCCGGATCACACTTATCCGTAGTTATCTGGACCGATGATCTTGAATTTTAAACACACTTGTTGTTGCAAAGAAAAACAAAAAAACAGTACCTCACGGTTTAGCTCCTTCAGTATTAATGTGATTATTCCGCACTACACATAATGCAATGCCATGCAGTTTGCATCGTCAGGCGTCCAACCGTGCCGTTATCGGTGTTTGTTATTGTTTACGTATCCTGTGCGCTGCTTTATTCAGGTCTTCTCCTCTCGATGACTCATCACTGACGATATAAATCATTAAAACAGTGACAGTTTTATTACAGTTTTATTACAAGGATTATACATCCTTGTAGTGGAGCTTTATGAAGCCGACCTTGCAAGCTCCTCTGGCGCATTCTATCGTCTGACGGTTGAAACGCACCAAGTTTGAGTGTCGTCAGATGCCGAGCTGAAGCGCTCAAGCGGCGAATCTATCAACTATTGTTGAAAATAATTGCGCCTTTTGTCACTTAAGATTTTTCATAAAATCCATTATATTTTTTGAATGAACATTAAACCAATAAACAACTTGAAATTGTTGAATAATTGGTGTAAGGAAACATTAAGCTGATATTTTGGGGAATAAAAGTTTTATCCCACATCAGGGTTTCTACAGAATTTCAATTCTCTATTTCCCTGTCTTTTCCCTGACTTTCCCTGACACTTCTGTAAAACTCCCCTGACCAACTTTCGAAATACGTCTTAGCATTTTCGCTTTATAAACAAGCATAATTATAATATAGGCCTACACAATAATATATATTATACATAATAATATTATTATGAGCACAATTATTATATATTTAATATGTAAAACATTATTTTCTATATCATGTATGTCATAAATGTTATTAAAACAAAATTAAATAAACTTATCTAAAAAGAACTCAATAATTGAGGATTACAAGATGTAAAGAATAAATTCCTTAGGAATCCTTAAATCATCAGCCAACCATTGGGACTCCACCTAAAAAAGACTGCTAAACAGATTGTATACAACCTGGAGCAAAGCATCCCCTCAGTTTTTTCATCATCAGGGATCAGATGGAATAATAAAGCACCGAATTGTCATATAAATTGTATATGATGTCTCACATTAAGTTATTCTTGTTGTGATAATGTAAGTACCATATAACCTATTTTGAGACTTGACAAAGATTACAAAACTAATTTTGTGAAGTAGCATTAAGGTGGAATAGTAATCAATATTGTCTATAAGCTACAAATTTATTCTAATATTTTTGGTTCGTCGAGTCGAGACGTAACAAAATATGCTTTATCTCTAGGTTCCCTGACTTTCTCTGACCGAATTTCCATTCCCTGACTATCCCTGACTCTCTCTGACCTCCCCTGACTGTAGAAACCCTGCATAGTTAACTGTATAATTTCTGTAAACTACAATATTCTTGTGATAAAACGTTGAATAAAATTAAAATGTATTGCCTTTACAACATGTTGTGGTTGGTAGCACTGTTAACGGCTAATGGTGATTCATTTTACAAATATAAAAATGACTAAGGTAGATGTACCGGTAGCTGACAGTATAAGAAATTAAATGTACTACTGTCTATATTTTAAAAACATCAAAATTTGAGACGTTAATTTCGGATAAATCTAAAACAGAATTTATTTGTTGATAACAAATAATTTCTGCCATTTATTACAAAAAAACTCATTGAAATTAACAAAAATCAAATTTATTTTTAACACTTTAAACAGATTTTTTAAATGCTTCAACTGCAACAGTTATCAGTAAAAACGTACAACTTAATAAGCTTAATGTTAAATTTAAGGTGAGGCGAGAGGAGAGAGTAACGGGGCCGGTGCCTGATGTTCCTTTGTTCACGGAACAGGAGCTCGTAGCAGCGTCGTCTGCCATGCACAACAACAGAGCTCCAGGCCCTGATGGCATTCCGGTTGAGGCTCTGAAGGTTGTGGCAGGAAGTCACCCACATCTGCTGCTACGCATTTTCAATGCGTGTTTGGCGGCGGGTGTGTTTCCGTCACGCTGGAAGACAGCTAGACTGGCGCTCATCAGCAAAGGCAAAGGTGACCCGGAGTCCCCGTCGGCATACAGACCACTCTGTATGTTGGACGGCGGGTAAACTCTTTGAGAGGTTGCTGAAACCCAGGTTGAGGTCGGCCGTCGAAGCCGCTGGGGACTTGTCCCCCCGGCAGCACGGTTTTCGGAAGGGCCACTCAACCTTGAATGCCGTGGCTGAAGTCCTGGGCGCTGTCCAGCCGACTGACACGGCCTGCCATCAGGCCAGGCCGATCGTGCTGCTGGTCACCCTGGACGTTAAAAACGCTTTTAACTCGGCCCGTTGGGTGGACATGCTCGAGGCGTTGCAGCGGGACTTCAGGGTACCCGACTATCTCTTGGTCGTGGTACAGGACTACCTGAAGGAGCGCAGGCTGCTATATAGCACAGAAGCAGGGGTCCGTTCCAAAGTGGTCACTGCCGGTGCGGCGCAAGGGTCGATCCTTGGCCCTGACCTTTGGAACGTGGCATATGACGGAGTGCTTCGCCTCGAGATGCCACCACAAGCCTATCTCGTGGGCTACGCAGACGATGTAGCCGCAGTCATCACGGCTCGGAATCCGGAGGTGGCAGCTTCGCCTCAACCAGGTGATGTTTCGGGTCAACAGATGGATGAGCATGGACTTGAGCTGGCGGTCGCCAAGACCGAGATCGTCATGCTCACGCGACGGAGGATCCAAACAGTAATCCCTATGACTGTTGGTGATGTGGAGGTCCAGACGAAGACTGCGGCGAAGTATCTGGGAGTGGTGCTCGACCTACGCCTCACATGGTGGGAGCACATCCAGGCGGTTTGAAACAAGGCGACGAGGGTTGTTCTGTCGCTCAGCAGATTGATGGGGAACGTCGGAGGCCCGAGGTCCAGCAAGAGGCGACTTCTCATGTCCACCGTCAACGCCACTCTCCTGTACGGCGCAGAAGTGTGGGAGGGTGCCATGAGAGTCAAAAAACACAGCAAGAGAATTCTCTCCGTTCAGCGCAGGGCGGCTCTTAGGGTTGCCTGTGCGTATCGCACTGTGTCTGGACTGGCTGTAATGGTTGTGGCTGGAGTGTTTCCCCTTGATCTGCTCGCCGCTGAGAGGCAGAACATCTTTCGCCGTGCCCCTGATCTCGGAAGAGACCAAGCTGCTGTGGAAGCCAGACTCGAAACTCTGCGAGTTTGGCAAGAGCGGTGGAACGGTGGACTGGAAGGGCGATGGACGTTTCGTCTCATCAGAGACATAAGCCCGTGGTTGAGCCGTGCATTTGGGGAAATTGACTTTTTCTTGTGTCAATTCCTGACGGGCCACGGGTATTTCAGGGAATACCTTTTCTGCATGGGGAAGGTGAGGTCACCTCAGTGTAGTTACTGCCCGGAGGAGGTGGATGATGCTCATCATACTTTCTTCCGGTGCAGTCGTTTCGCTGAAGACAGGAGGAGGCTCGTCTCTGCTGTCGGCGATCTGTCCCCGGACGTCGTGGTGGGGGCGATGCTTCGAAATGAAGACTCCTGGAGAGCGGTTGCGCTCTTCGTGCAATCCGTTCTTCGGGGAAAGCGAGACGAGGGATGCTTAGGTGACACGCGGGCCAGTGCCGAAGCTGTCCGATAAGGGTTCCGGCCTGGTTTTTCCCCGCGGCTCCGTAGGAGGTTTAGTGGGTATACCTCGTAAGAGGGAGTCCCACACTGTTCCTTTGGGTTCGCGCATTAAGCGTTCCTCCCACGTAAAAAAAAAAAAGATAATGTTAAATTTAAAAGACATATTACCATGTTACAATTAACGTTAGTAGATTTTAGTTAAAAGTAAAAAACATAGTTTATATTTACAATTTAAATTAAAAATGTTATTAGTTATCATATTACAAACTGTTACTCAATTATGACTGAGATGATTTTGCAAGCAGTCAATCAATCATATGCAAACATTTCAAATACTCTGTTAACTTAACTATACATTAACATAGATTAGGCACACGTTCTTTAATAACAAACTTGTTATTATTATTGAGTAAATTGAAATAAATTAGAGAAGTTAAACAAATATAATATTGACCGTTCAAAAACATGATTCGCCTGCGGCTCTTGCGTAAACATTTCTCTCGAGTGCAGCAAAGTCACCTTGCGCATGAGATGCATATTACATTTTTCTTACTCTGCCAAATATTGATTATACAGTATGATATGTATAATATTTATGATATATTTATGATCACTTGTGTGTGTAGTGTTTATTGGCCACATTCTACCATTAACTCTTTGCAGTAGCCTACTTTGAATGAAACATTTACTAGTTCCATTGATGTCAGCTTGAAACCTTAAAATGTTGTAATTCGGTTACCGTAAAACCGGCTAAACCCGGACACTTTTTTACAATTTTTAGGTTAAAGTGCTTTTCAAACAACGATGTATAAATAAAATGTTATAAATCCCTTATTTATAAATGTATTTTTGTGAAACTTGGTAAGTGGCTTTATGTAGGAGTGAGAAACATATAAATGCATTGGAAATTCGCTGAGTACGCAGGTTTGCTGCAACGGGGATATTGTACTTTATTATAATATAATAAATGGTACATATATATTGATAGTAAGTTAAATCAATTACTGAACAAGAATATATACATACATCTATGTAGAAATATGAACAAATAAAGGTTCTATATAAGCACATATTGATTTTTGAACCTACATTTTTAGCATAGGCCGTAGGGGCCTATTTGAGCAAAATCTGCAGAGGTTCCTACGAACCATAAAAGATAACCCTATCATATGCATACTCTTTTTGTTCACAAAAGAACAGCAAATTAGAAAAATACCCCTGTCGCAGCAAACCTGCATACACAGTGAATTTCCATGGAGTTATAAATGTCTTAATGCTATATAAAGCCACTGACCAAGTTTCATAAAAATATATTCACAAATAGGCGGTATATACAATTTTAATTATTCTCTATAAGAATAACATTGGGGCTGAGTTCGCAGGTTTGCTGCAACAAGGAACATAATAAATGAGCTTTTGTGCTAATATCAATATAACTCAATTAGGTGAAGTCGAATACCAGTTTTTATTAATTTATGTTCATAATTAAGGGAGATATAGCATTTAATTATTCTCCATAAACCCCCAAAAATAACCCTTCGGATGGAGCGATCTGGCTGGTTTTCGAACTTAAAGCCATCAATGTTGCTTTACACGTTTATACAAAATTTAATTAAAATCGGATCACTTTTACGAGAGTTATCGTGCTCACGGACATTGTATATATATATATACAGTTTCGAACAAATGGTGTTTTTGGGGTCCTCAAAACGATAAGTTATCATGGTCCCGGGCCTAGTCTTACCTTGCCGACTACGGTAATAGCTTCTTCCCTAAAGGGGAAATCCGCTAAAATAAAATAAATGAAACGCGGTTGGATAGATGTTTAGATAAAATAAATACCCCCGTCGCAGCAAACCTGCATACTCAGTGAATTTCCAATGGAGATATCAATGTCTTAATACTACATAAAGCCACTTACCAAGTTTCATACAAATATATTCACAAATAAGCTGTATATACAATTTTAATTATTCTCTATAAGAATAACCTTGGGGCTGAGAATGCAGGTTTGCTGCAACAAGGAACATGAAAAAATGGGTTTTTATGCTAATATCAATATAACTCAGTTAGGTGAAGTCGTATACCAGTTTTTATTCATTTATGTTCATAATTAAGGGAGACATAGCAATTAATTATTCTCCATAAGAATAACATGGGGCTGAGTACGCAGCTTTGCTGTTACGGGAGCCTTTGGCAACAATTTTTTTTGAGCAAATATCAAAAAACCACAACCAGATGAAGCCTTATACCAAGTTTCGTCAATATACATTCATAAATAAGAGAGATATAAAATGTTTCTTTTCCTCCATAAGAATAACATTAGACAACGTACTGTGTTTAGCACTTTCAATATCTCGGTAACCAATTAAATTAGAGTCATGATAAAAAAACCAAATTGTGTGTATTTTTAAGCTGAATCAAATGGTAAAAACTAATATTTGACTATTTCAAAAATTATATGTAAAATATTTAGAAAAAACTATTTTTGGGGTACAAAACCACCCCAAAATAACACTTTGGATGGAGCGATCTGGCTGGTTTTCGAACTTAAAGTCATAAATGTTGCTTTACACGTTTATACCAAATTTCATCAAAATCGGATCATTTTTACGAGAGTTATCGTGCTCACGGACACACGGACACGGACGCACACACGCACACACGCGCACACACACACACACACACACACACACACACACACACACACACACACACACACACACACACACATATATATAAAATTAAATTCACATAGAAGGGCTACTATATGATAGATGAAAAATAAGTAACATGAGTACCCTGGAGAAATCATTTTCCTTATTTATTTACATTCTGTAACCATAATGAAAATAAGGTTATGTATTTAGCTAATCAGCATGTGATCATGGCTTTTATAAGTCTAAACATGTAGTGTTAATTAATTAAAATTATTTCTCCAGGGTACTCATGTTACTTATTTTTCATCTCTCTCTCTCTCTCTCTCTCTCTATATATATATATATATATATATATATATATATATATACTGTATTTGTATATATATATATATATATATATATATATATATATATATATATATATATATACAAATACAGTTTCGAACGAATGGTGTTTTTGGGGTCTGGGGACCTCAAAACAAAGTTATCATGGTCCCGGGCCTAGGTCTTACCATGCCGACTACAGTAATAGCTTCTTCCCTATAGGGGAAATTCGCTAAAAAAGTGAAAATTTCCAAATTCATTGTAGGCCTAGCCTAGAAAACACTCACATTTTCAATAACGCATATTCCAACATAAATAATAATATTTACCCACAGTAATATGGATAAATATTACTACTAACTCACTCACTAACCGACAATACACTTGTTTTTCACTAAAACACTCAGATTCGATAGGAAAATACGAATAATCGAAGGTTTGTTAACCTACCGGCACTAACAAACTCACATTGGCTCTGGCTAGCAGAAAGAATAAACAACTCGTATTTCCTGCTTTGTTATAAGAGTCACTTGACACTCCATACAGGAAGGCACCGCTACAAAGAGGAAGAACGTTTTCCTGGCTTCAAAGTGGGTATGATTTACATCACCCTAAATCAATTTTCAATCTATTTATACAGTGATGTATAATTGGCTGATTGTCAGCCAATAGAGAAAAAGACGGGCCTGACATAACAGGTGGTTTGAAAAATTATTTCTCAGACTTTCTGAAGTCGTATGACTAATTTCTCTTCACGAAAATAAAGAACAACTAATTTTGTTTCCAATGGTACCAACAGCTTCCTATTGGGCCAAAATACAGACACTACAATTTTTTTTAAGAACACGTGTTTTACGAGATTTCGCCACTTGTGAGTCAAAAATGTTCCGGGGGCTAAATTTCGTTCAAATTATGATAGCAATTGTATTGATCCATTATGGCTACAAGGTTCGTTTACATATGAAAGTGAAAGTTTAGAATCTCCTCTTTAAAATGGTAACAATATTATCAGCTTATAAGTCATCTTAAATGCATTATAAGCAGTTAATAAAAAAATGACCCAATTGTCCAAGTATCGGCTATAGGACATCTGGCGCACACATGCAATGTCCGAGTAATCGGCCAATGGCAGTCCTAGGGTTAATACAACTTGGTACGGTATGTAGTTTCACCTGGTTGAGTTATATTGATAATTGCAAAAATAAACATTTTTTATCTTCCTCGTTGCAGCAAACCTGCCCTAATGTTATTCTTATAGAGAATAAATAAAATTCTATATACAGTATCACTTATTTATGAATGTATTTTTGTGAAACTTGGTAAGTAGCTCTATGTAATAGTGAGACACATATAAATGCATTGGAAATTTGCTGAGTAGCCTACGCAGGTTTGCTGCAACGGGGTAAATAATAATATAAGTCCTGGAGCTAAAACAGGTAATACTGTTTTAGCTCCAGGACTTACATTCTATCTCAATTTGACATTCACCCTTATACCTATTTATAAAATGATGTGAACAGGTTTAATTTTTAAGGTTTTATATAACCTACAACCTTAACATATACCTTAATATAGACCTTAATCTATAGGCATATAGGCCTAGGGCTATTTGGGGGGATAAGATAGAAAACAGCTGCGGGGTAATTGAAACATTGTAGGTAACTGACATGTTGTTACCTTTTGAACAGTAAAACTTTAAATTCTTACATTTACTTTCACCATAGGCTGTTTTAACTTTTAACCGAGGGCTTTATTAAGGCGGAAGTAAAGTTTACTTTAGCCCCCTCTTAAGAAAAGAAAACCCTTCAGTTTTGATGCTGTAATTTTAAAAGTAAAACTGTGGTATAATCTTATCCCAACCTAACAGCCGCAAGAGGCAGATTTAGGCTTAAATGGCAGCATGCTGATTATTGGATGGCAATCGAATGATGAAATGAGATAGCAAGTGCGGAATTTAGGAGGTTGGTAGAGGTGTAAAATTAAACCTGCAGATGTTAGTTTTGCAGCTAGGTTTGCTTTGGATTAACTTGATTTCTATCCGTATGAAAATAAGAAAAAAATAACTAACCTGTATTCATAACGTGGGCCAAGGCATCAATGTACTGTGAAAACTTCAATTCATAAAGTATACATTGAAGCATTGCGGCCTGAAAATGATGTGGATCTTCACAAAAGTTTTTGGTGTCATACGATCTGCAAGATTTCGGCAATTGGGGATCCAACTGCCTTAGATCATATCCATAAGAATTTATGTACCACATATCCATATTTCCTTCAGGCATGTATAACATATCTAATTCTTCAGCAAGTTGTTTAGCAAATGCAGTCTTTCCAGCTGCAACAGCACCATCTACTACAATGATCTTAGAATTCTCATCAAACCTATAAGTGGTGCGATCAAACAAACTTTGAAGCATGGTGTATCTCTTTGTTTTGTATGGGAAAGGAGGTATTCTTTTATAGTTCGGATCCCTGTTACTCTTGCCAACAATTGACCTGCTCAAATATAAAGCTACATTTGAATTTCCTTGAGAGGTCAAAAGCTTATGACTAACAGGGGATAGACGTGCCACAGCTTTTGGAATATTTAGTCCCAAGATTACAGCAGTCATGATTCTAATGTGTCGAACTTAAACACTTTTTTAAATACTCCAATAACCCGTATCTTTAGCCGTTTACATTAATATTACACTCATAAACGAACCACTTATCACTAAACAATAGTTCCTTTCTATTTCTATTCTCTAAAGTCCCTATCCATAGCAGACAGCGGACAATTTTTGGTGTTAAAGGTACTTAGATTTCAAGATCATATGTTTATAAACCGTAGGTTAGCCATAAAAGATTAGCAAACTGTTTTATGCCATTGATTATGTATATAACCTAAGGTTCTTCAAATTATGTAGGTGAATAGGTAATTGACTAAAAGTATGACACACAATGGAAATTATTGATTTTATTTATTTATTTATGGACTACTCATTTTCACACATATATTAATGTAATATCATCCACATGCACCTAACCATAGACTAAGTACTGTAGTTAGTCTATGACCTAACTATAAACTTGTAATATATTGTATATTTGTATATATTTCGTACAACAAAACTTAGCCATATATTTTATTTATTAATGCTAATAACATTGAACTTAAAACTGAGCCCAAAGTGAGTAGAATGGTTATCAAGAATCAAGAATTTGTATTTTGTCATGTAACTATATACAAGTAGCATTGTCAATAGTTTGTTGTTACAAATAAAAATGGTAAAAATACAGGATAAAATAATACATAAATACCCCCGTCGCAGCAAACCTGCGTACTCAGTGAATTTCCAATGCAAAATATATGTCTTAATACCACATAAAGTGGCATAGGTACCAAGTTTCATAAAAATATATTCACAAATAAGTGATATAACAAATTTGAATTATTCTCCATAAGAATAACATTGGGGGTGAGTACGCAGGTTTGCTGCAACAAGGAACACAAAAAATTGTTTTTATGCAAATATCAATATACCTCAACCATGCATTGCTAATAATAACATGTCCATAATGAGTGAACAGCTGCAATTCAAATAACAATAATCTCCATGTTAATCTTATGGGCAAAAATCGAAATTTGAGGGCTGCCCGTGCCCTTGAGAATAAAAATACCCCCGTAGCAGCAAACATGCGTACTCAGCGAATTTACAATGCATATATATGTATCTCAATACCACATAAGGCCACATACCAAGTTTCATCAATATACATTCATAAATAAACGATTTATGATATTTTAATTATTCTCCATAAGAATAACATGGCAGCTGAGTATGCAGGTTTGCTAAAGCAAGGAACACAAAAAATGGGGTTTTATACAAATATCAATATAACTCATGTAGGTAAAGCCACATGCCAAATATCATTAATTTATTTTCATAATGAAGGCAGATAACACGTTACTTATTCTCCACAAGAATAACATGGGGCTGAGTACGCAGGTTTGCTTCTACGGGGGCCTTTGGTAAAAAATTGTTTTTTGAGCAAATATCAATGGTCCACAACCAGATGAAACCGCATACCAAGTTTCGTCAGTATAGGTTCATAAATAAGCGAGATATAAAATTTTTATTTTTCTCCATAAGAATAACATTAGACAACGTACTGTGTTTAGCACTTTCAATATCTCGGTAACCAATTGACGTAGAGAAATGATCAAAATACCAAATTGTGTGTTTTTTAAGCTGAATCCAATGGGAAAAAATAAAATATGACAATTTCCAAAATTATATGTAAAAAATTCGAAAAACCCATTTTTGGGGTACAAACCCCCTCCCCAAAATACCCCTTCGGATAGAGCCATCTGGCTGGTTTTCGAACTTAAAGTCATAAATGTTGCTTTACACGTTTATACCAAATTTCATCAAAATCGGATAATTTTTGCGAGAGCTATCGTGCTCACGGACACACACACACACACATATATATATATATATATATATATATATATATATATATATATATACAGTTTCAAACGAATGGTGTTTTTGGGGTCTGGGGACCTCAAAACGAAAAGTTATCATGGTCCCGGGCCTAGGTCTTACCATGCCGACTAAGGTAATAGCTTCTTCCCTATAGGGGAAATTCGCTAATATAGAAAATTCTAAACCTTATTGCAAAACTACGAACTGAGACGAATTTTCTGACACTTTAAACATTAAACTTGATCAAGAAATAAGGGAGGAGTTGCGTTTAAAAAAAACGGCTTCACGTATTATATAAACGATTTTCCATTTTGCATGTTCTGTTTGCATCGCAGATCTCTATTAATACACCTGGAACGCTCGGGCTGTGTCAATAAATCGGTCTTTAACCCCACCCCTTCAATGGCACTCACGGCCGCTCAGTGGATTTCAGCGTTGTGCGCCCTATCGTTTATACGCTTTTGCGCCTCGCCAGATTCTTGTAATTACAATAAAGTTTATATATTACTAGTTGAATGTACCCGTTCTTCGCACGGGTTAGAAAGGTAAGATAGCTTGAAACAGCTGTTCTTGCTTCTGCTCTTTAAACTGTCAAATGGAAGTGTCCTCAGCTGTTCGCATTACAGTTTCTGAATGTTTACTTTCTTCTGAAATGTAAACATTGAAACTTAGGACGTTCACGGGGCGTAGCCCGAGGGGATTTTAAGGAAGTGAATAGGCCTATGTGTTGGATGGGTTCAAGATCTACCTTTGTGTAAAGTTTCAGCCCAGTCGGTTAAGTAGTTTTTGCGTTCACCCGGAACATCAGACAGACAGACAGACAGAAACCACCTCTTCTTTATAATATTGTAGATTGATCTGCATGAACTACGGAATCTAACAGTGTGAATTTCTTGTAGTTTGGTAATTTATTTTATTCGTAGTAATGAAAACTAGTTAGTGTTTTAAAAGTGGGACTCGGAAAAGTCACAAAGCGTAAAATATTTTTGTTTTGGGGCTAAAACTAAAATTCTAGCGGAAAATTTGTAGATAATTAGTTGATCCACAATTTTTATCCCAAACATTTTTTCATAAGTTGATTTGTTTGTTCTGTAAAGATGGTAACAACGTTTCCCGCGCTCAAACCAATTCGTGCCGCACTCATTCCAGCTAACTGACGCAACACTTTGTTAAACAACACGAATTTGATTGTATTAACAAGCTGAACTATGACTTATTATTTTACAGGCAGTTAGTGATCTATGGTAGCTACTCTTGTTTTTATTTTCGAAATATATATTTGTTTCATTGCCGCTGTTTTTTATTAAACAAACTGAATCACAAGTGGAACCAACATATACCGTACCATGTAAAATGAAACAGGGAACAGGTTAATATTCAAAATGAATTTGAACCCCAATTTTAAATGATATTTTATTGAAATATAAGATTATAAAGTTGTTCTTAGACACCTTAAGTGTTATTAAATGAAATTAACTTATTTAATTTCTGCCTTATTGATACTTTATTTTTTCCATGGATTGAGTCCAGGTTAATTCATGGCATAATAGTTTCAAAATATTAGAAAATCGTTTTTAAAAGTTGTAACACATGCCGATCATCATAATGGAAGGTGATCGGATTTGAACAAACTATGTTGCCACCAAAGTAATTTACATCTCTGTTTATAAAATGAGGAATGCATCCCGCGAAAAATAAAAAAAAAAACTGTAGTCACTGCGTTGTTTTTAATCGTATTCTAAAAGGATACCAATTTAAATTAATCTGGTTTGAAGTGCTATGACTACAAAGTCTACTTGAATCTGACGGAAAAAGTGTTTTATTTTCGTATAAATTTACCCATTTTTCTTTAAGGCCCGAGTCTGAAGGTAGAGTGGAAATAAACCATGGGAAATAATGAGTAAGAAATTTTAGTAAGTTCGATTTCAGTATTACGGTAGTTAAGCTTATTCCTTATACCGGGTTTCCCATAAATTATCTTTACAAATTGAATCGTGTGTAGAGCGTAATATAGTAGTATTTTAGTGGTAATAGCTTTTGTTCTAACACATGTTTTTAAGTTTGTTAATTTTTGCATAGTCTTTACTTATTTACTAAAACTAAAAGATTAAAGATCTTAAAGATTTGTGCATTGTCTTTAGTCTAATTCTATCTATTTTAAAAATTTTAATTGAAATGAAGGTGAGGTGTGTTTTAGGTTAATTAGTACAAATTCTGATATTCGAGTTCGAAATAATGTTGAAAACTTAATTTCAACAACAAAATGATGGAACAGGAAGTGTACTCCACCCACGAAAATAGTACTTGTTAAACCAAGTCACACAGCTTGCCCTTCCTTCGGAAGAAAACGTATTTTTACTTTCTCCCCCTATACATAGTATATGGAGAAAGTATTGTTTTCGTAAAAATTTTCGAATTTGAGTTGTCAGTGGAAATATTCGTTTTGGTGCTCCCTGAACCCAAAAAAGTAGTTTTTACGTGATGTCTGTCTGTGTGTGTGTGTGTGTGTGTGTCCGTGTGTGTGTGTGTGTGTGTGTGTCTGTGTGGATGTGTACAGAGCTAGATCCCTAACCTATGGGCCGATTTTTATGAAATTTGGCGTGTAGGTACTAATCCACGATATCTCCAGGTTTTTTTTTCATTTTTTTGAATTTTTGATT
Source organism: Allygus modestus (assembly GCA_963675035.1). NCBI lineage: Eukaryota > Metazoa > Arthropoda > Insecta > Hemiptera > Cicadellidae > Allygus > Allygus modestus. Next base: position 16,754,488 of record OY776116.1, read on the forward strand.
TTTAAGGGTAATTATCCCCCAAAAACCGCCAAAAAACATGAAAAATCCAAATTTCTCAAAAACGGCTCTAACGATTTTGATTAAACTTTCGTGGTTTGTAGAACTTTAGGTTTCCAACAAAATGACACCACCCGCATTTCTGGAAAATTGCGGGTTCAGAAATTACAGGACTTAAAACATCAAAAATTCAGTTTTTTGGATTTTTCATAAAAAATCATAAATGTTAAAAAATATTACTATTCACCATTAAAAAGAGCTCAAAAAACTAAATAAATTAGTATTTTAAATTACTATTCTACGATTGCTAGTTGCGGAGAAAATTGAAATTTTCATTTAGCGGTAAACACAGTACGTTGTCCAATGTTATTCTTATGGGGAATACAAAAATAACTATTTCTCTCTTATTTACTGATCAATTTCATTTGATATGCAGGTCAAGTTAGCATTGACCAACAGATGATGTTCGAAATGTGTTGCTATTTAACCCTGGGGGGGGCAAGGGGGCATTTCCCCTCTCAAAACTACTGTGTGTAGCAACGGACTCTATAGTGCCTCCAAAAAAGCAATTTGGGTGGATATTTCTGAAAACAACTATTTTAGACAATTTTCTGTACATTTATCTATACTTCATATTCTATATTTAGTAAATAACAAATATTTTTGTCATTAAAGTTTGGCTAAAAGGGAGAAAGTATGTGTCAGTTTCCTGATACCGTTTATTTATTATAAGTTAGTTACAAAATTAAGAAAAATAGGATATCATGGAATAAAGGTTGTTTCCGGCGCGGGAAAGCAACTCGACGCGACGGTGGCCCGGCGCTGGCGATATCAAAAGCGCGCGTTTGCCCTTTAAATGTGAGAAAACTAAAGACTATACAAACAAATGTTTAAAATAAAAGTGTTTATTTAACTCATTTCCAATATTTTTCTCGCTTGAAGTTTGTTTCTACCCCAAAAATAATACTGTTTACGCTTACTTACATTTTTATGTTCCAATTTGTTTAGCTAATTATATTTTGAATTTTTATAATTATGTTAACTGACTTATCTGTAAGTGGTTTACTCCGTTAGAATCCTCAGTTCTTCCAGATAATAAATATATAAGTTTCATGAGAATCGGATGATCCTTGTGCGATAGAGGAGCGTGTTAATGAGAACGCACATTAAAATATTTTCCGGCAGAAATCTCTCAATTGACAAAGTTGCCCAAGAAGTGGAGGGGGAAGGACCGTTTTTTGCATAAAAAACTCCACGGCGCTAGCATTCCAGGTGTATTAATAGAGTTCTATGGTTTGCATAGATTTATTCCAGGGAGGTTTATTGTATAACTGGAGGTAGCACTGATGAACAAAACTGCGAGCCGATCTTTCAAAATTTTGGTAAGACAAAGAACTACTCGCTGAAATCGAAAGAATTTACAAAGTGAGTTAAACAAGTACCTATCCATTATTTGAAACTCAATAAACTTTTATTTAATTTGTTTATTTCCTCATAATTAATCATGCTTCAAGGAATGATTAATACATAAATCAAACGAAAAAAATAATTTACTCCAACTTGTATTACTTTTATTCCAGTGATTTGCATAAGTAGATTCACTTATAGGAATAAAACAGCCAATCAGGATAGTTCAAAGAACGATAAATTTGCCTCACCAGTGTACCAACCTGACAAAATCACCGGCTCGCTTTTATGACCAAAATCGTTAAGCAGTGTTACCTCCACTAATCTCTATGATAAAACTGGAGTCACTAATCTCTGACTAAATAATATCCAAAAACGTGCCGTCAACTCAGACATTTTGCTCTATTGTGTTGTCACTTTGACGTTAACTGGACCAATCAGAATGCATTGGGTGGACGATGTCAAAATTTCAACCATTAGGAAATAAAATAACTATACCACCAAAATGTCAAAAACACATCTGGCCAACGTAACGACCATAAACACAGTGGCACGCTTTTTTACCACGGAGTGATGTCTCCAGATATAACATAGAGTGCAGTGGTTACCTCCAGATATACAATAAACCTCCCTGATTTATCCCAATGAGCTCTATGATATAAAATAGAGTACAGTGATTTAATATCCTTGCATTCGTGCTCTCATCACAATTTATCAGTACTCTGTGGCTGTTTCCATGGCAACAGAAAACTGTGTTGTGTGTTTCGTTTTTGTTTGTTACCATTACCATTACCATTTACCAAGCTGAGTAGAGCCCAGTGGTTGGGAGTTGGATTTTGGCTGTTGCTAGTAGAATTGTTGGTGTATTTAAGTAGACTAGGTAGAATTGACTATGACACCTTGTATAGTTTATGGTATATTATTTATGGTGGTATTAGTAATGAGTAAATAACTAATTGAAAAACAACACAATATTATTGCTGTCAATTAACACCGGATCCAATGTGCACAAAAAAATAGATGGTGCTGTTGAGAAAAATGCAATTGCAGTTTAAAATACAGCAAGGTACCAAGTAGTAACTAACACTTTGCTTAGGGTTGATGGCAATTCCCCTATTTACCCTGCATTTGAATCACCATATATTACCAGGAAGAGTAAGTATAGGTAATTACAATGGATCTGATTTTTGTTTGACGGCAGCAACCACCAGTGACAAGGTAAGCTTTTATCTCTGTTAGCTTTATCTCTGTAGCTTTTATCTCTGTTACCCTCAATTGGTTATTTAAAGCAATTACTTGCAAGGCTAATTTTGTAACCTACCTGTTAGGCAGAGTTCATACAGGAAAACTTAAGGGTTAGACTTTCGTAAGCGGACCGATATAAAAACCGAATGAAATTGTTCGATATGATATGACGATTGTTTAAGTTATTGTTATATATTATGTTTCAGTTTAAGTGTCAAAATTTGTCCTGACAATAAACGTTGATTCCACTATTACCTATACAAACATGTAACTTAGGGCCTATTGCTAGAAACAACGTTATTATGTTTATTTATTTTTTATTTTCAGTTGTAGTTTAAATGAAATAACCTCGTCGCAGCAAACCTGCGTACTCAGCGAATTTCCAATGTCTTAATACCACATAAAACCGCATACCAAGTTTCATAACAATATATTCACAAATAAGCGATAAATACAGTTTTAATTAGGGCCTATTATCTATAAGTATAACATTGGGGATGAGTAGGCAGGTTCGCTGCAACAAGGAACAAAAAATAATGGGTTTTTATGCAAATATCAATAGAACTCATCTAAGTAAAGTCACATACCAAGTTTCATCATATACATTTATAAATAAGCGATATATAACATTTTAATTATTCCCCATAAGAATAACATGGGGACCAAGTACCTAGGTACGGTATGCTGCTACGGGAACCATGTGTGAAAATTTTGTTTTTTTGTGCAAAAAATAACAAACCAAAATTAGATGAAGCCATATACCAAGTTTCGTCAGGTTATATTCATAAATAAGTGAGGTATACAATTTTTCTTTTTCTCCATAAGAATAGCATTAGACAATGTACTGTGGGTACTTTGGTATTATACGGATGCCACCCTTATATAGCGCGCTGCGGCAGTTATGTTAGGATGGGTTATCATAAAAATGATTGTAGGACTTTCCTTGTTTCGTTACAAATCGAATGATACCTGATGAGTCATACTTCCGGCCGCCAAACCCCCTCCAAATAGGCCAAGGTCAGGTCGTTGACCGGGGCGCGCGCATCACCTGTCACCGCCTGTATCTGGGTCAATGTCATGAGTGATTTATTGCCGTGCACTACGTTACATTTGTTTTCATAATGAGTGACGTTCTTTTGGTGTGGGATTTACCTCGAAATCAAGAGGAAACCGTACGTATTTTTATGATAACCTATCCTAACATAACTGCCGCAGCGCGCTGTATATTTGGCGGAGTACATGCGGTGATCGGGTGTGGCTGCTAGCGGCGGCGACGCATTCAACACGATCCTAGCGGACATCGCTGCCTTTTGGGAGGCACAACACAAAGACCGCACATCAGAATGATGTAAAATTTTTACAGTAAGTCAATAAAAGTAGATTTTTTCGAATTATGTAGTTATCCTTGGTATCCGGTAAAAATTTAACCTCCAAAATAGTGGCATCCGTATAATACCAAAGTACCGTACTGTGTTTAGCACTTTCAATATCTCAGTAGCCAATTGACGTAGAGCAATGATCAAAATACCAAATTTTTTTTTTTTTTTCAAGCTGAATTCAAAGGTATAGATTAAAATTTTATTTGAATAAAAATTAAATGTGAAAACCCCTAAAAACCCCTTTTTGGGGTACAAAACCTCCCCCAAACCCCCCTTTGGATGGTGCGATACATCTGGTTTTCGAACTCGTTCAAATAAATGGTACTTTACACATTTGTACCAAATTTCATGAAGATCGGACCTTTTTTACGAGAGTTATCGTGTTTACGGACACATATATAAGTTTTATATATATATATATATATATATATATATATATATATATATTAAAATTTGAAAGAATGGTGTTTTTGGCAACTCTGGGGACCACAAAACAAAAAGTTGTCATGGTCTCGGGCTTAAGTCTTACCATGAGACCTACAGTAATACCTAGCTTCTTCCCTGTAGAGGAAATTCGCTAAAACAAACTAAACAAAACAAACATGTCATAATAACTAGTATACAAAAATATATATGTTATAGTTGATAAAAATACTAATCGATATAGGCCCTGCGGTATCGAACAATTTCGGTTCTGTTTTTTATATCGTTCCGTTTATGAAAGTCTAAGGCCCAAACTTAGGCCTAGCTGTAGGGATGGTCATGCAACTCATGGTGCGCCAAAAGAAAATTTCATCATTATTCAAAGGAACATTGATTGTAGATTTTGTCTTTTAAGTTGCTAATATTTTTTAATCATGTTTTGTAAATGGTAATGATTGGAAGAAACGGAAGGGATAGAATAAGTTTAACGTTACTGGTTTGTAAACAATTAATTAATTTACAAACAAAATTAAAAAACTAAACAAATCAACAAATTTAAAAGGTTTCAAACATGTAGCTTTCTGGTAGCATATAAAAAGAACATAAAAGGGTAGGCCCTACGATTTCCATATATCCGTTACAAAGTGGTGGTTCCTGGCAATGCAGGTTTAAGTATTAGTGGAATCAGCATTCGTTATCTGGACAGATTTCAAGACCTTATCTTCTACCTCTTTGAGACAAAACCAAAACCATTAACGAAAAAAACTTGAAATATTGAATAATTTCATTCTTTCTAGCGAATTTCCCCTATAGGGAAGATGCTATTACCGTAGGTCTCATGGTAAGACTTAAGCCCGAGACCATGATAACTTTTTGTTTTGAGGTCCCCTGGTGACAAAAACACCATTCGTTCAAATTTATAGATAGGCCTATATGTGAACGTGAACGCGATAACTTGAGTAAAAATGTCCGATTTCAGTGAAATTTGGCTCAAATGTGTAAAGTGATATTAATGACTTTAATTTCGAAAACCAGAAAAATCGGACCATGGGAAGGGGGGTTTATGGGGGGTTTTAAATTGTCCAAAAATCAGTTTTTTGCATTTTTAACCTTAAATTTTTGAAAAACTTAATTTAGGTTTCAACCATGTTATAGAGCTTAAAAAAACAAATAATATAGTATTTTGAACCATTAACCTAGGGCAAGTGGTTGCGGAGAAAATCCAAAAAACGTACTCATAAAATCTCCCATGTCAATCATGTAGGGAAAAGATTGTTGGCTTTTCCTCAGTTCATTTTAATGTAAACTTCATATTTGCTTTTACCAATCAGTTCTGCTCCAAAAAACTGATTTTAGCGAATTTCCCCTATAGGGAAGAAGCTATTACCGTAGGTCTCATGGTAAGACTTAAGCCCGAGACCATGATAACTTTTTGTTTTGATGTCCCCAGATGTCCAAAACACTATTCGTTCAAATTTATATATATGTATATATATATCTATATATATATATATATATATCTATATATATATATATATCTATATATATATATATCTATATATGTGTCCGTGAATGCGATAACTTGAGTAAAAAACGTCCGATTTCGATGAAATTTGGCTCAAATGTGTAAACTGACATTTATGACTTTAAGTTCGAAAACCAGAAAAATCGGACTATGGGAAGGGGGGTTTATGGGGGTTTTAAATTTTCCAAAAATCAGTTTTTTGCATTTTTTACCCTTAAATTTTTAAAACACTTAATTTAGGTTTAGACCATGTTATAGAGCTTAAAAAAACAAATAAAATGGTATTTTGAATTATTAACCTAGGTTAAGTGGTTGCGGAAAAAATCCAAAAAACATGCTCATAAAATCTCCCATGTTAATCTTATGGGAAAAAGGTTTTTGGCTTTTCCTCAGTTAATTTTACTTTAAACTTCACATTTTCTTTTACCAATCACTTCAGCTCCACAAAACAATCATTTTGGTGTTTAAATTGTGATTCTACGTCAAACCGTTGCAGAGATATTCAAAGTGCTAAACACAGTACGTTGTCCAATGTTATCCTTATGGAGAATAAATAAAATTTGATATCTTGATTATTTATGAATGTATATTGATGAAATTTGGTATGTGGCTTCATGTTGTACTGGTATATTGATAATTGCACAAAAAATAAATGTTTTGTTGATTGTCCCCGTAGCAGCTAACCTGCATACTCAGCCCTAATGTTATTCTTATGGAGAATAAGTAAAGTTTTATATCTCCCTTAATTATGAACATAAATTAATAAAACATGGTAAGTAGCTTCACCTGGTTCAGTTACATTGATAATTGCATAAAAACTCATTTCTTATCTTCCTCCTTGCAGCAAACCTGCGTACTCAGTCCTAATGTTATTCTTATGGGGAATAAATAAAATGTAATAAATCACTTATTTATGAATGTATTTTTGTCAAACTTGGCGAGTGGCTTTATGTACTAGTGAGAAACATATCAATGCATTGGAAATTCGCTGAGTACGCAGGTTTGCTGCGACGGGGGGTATTGTTGATTATCCCCGTAGCAGCAAACCTGCGTACTCAGCCTTTATGTTATTCTTATGGAGGGTAAGTAAAATGTAATGACTCCTTTTATTATGAACATAAATTAATAAATCTTGGTATGTGGCTTCACCTTGTTGAGCTAAAACTTATATTGATATTTGAATAAAAACCCATTTTTTGTTCCTTGTTGCAGCAAACCTGCTTACTCAGCCCCCACGTTATTCTTATGGAGAATAATTAATATGTTTTATGTAGCGCTTATTTATGATTGAATATTGATGAAACTTGGTATGTGGCTTCGCCCAGTTAAATTAGATTTATATGTGTATAAAAACTAATTGTTTGTGTTCCTTGTTTCAGCAAACCCACGTACTCATCACCAATGTTATTCTTATGGAGAATAATAAAATTGTATATATCGCTTATATGTGAATATATTTGTATGAAACTTGGTATGCGGCTTTATGTAGTATTAAGACATATATTATGCATTTGAAATTCACGGAGTAAGCAGGTTTGCTGCGACAGGTGTATTTTTATATCATTCCGCTTGTGAAAGTTAACCAGTGTGACCATATCTTTACAGCTTTTAACCCTAGATCTGACACATGACTGTTTTTTTAAGCAATCTCGGACAGCAATTTTCGTACTAGCATTGTAAGTTTTGAAGGATCCTTGCAGTACAATTTCTGTGTACAAAATACCACCATTTTGATTTTGAAAGACAGAACTAATATTACAGATAGCCTACATTTGATTCAGTCCATTGCTTTAGAATTTATACTTATTGTACTACTTTCCTTAATTTAGTGCGCCCATGGCTTTCAAGTAAGTTTCATCCTCAATATAAAGATAAAGACAGCTGAATTAGTAGTTCCTGTCTTATTAGTGAATTTCCTTTGGAAAGTGAACTATTAGCATGACCCGCACGGTGAAACTTAAGCCCGGGACTGCCATAGAAGTTCCTAACGTAACCCCCTGAACACGTTTTGGGGGGTCGTTCAAAATTATATATATGTGTGTGTATATATATATATATATAGAGAGAGAGACATATATATATATATATATATATATATATATATATATATATATATATATATGTGTATGCATTCCAGCGGTCACATTTTTTGTCCGATTTACTTCAAATTTGGTAGGGACGTTCCTTTCTATAATCAGTTGGACAAGTTCGTTGGGAAAAACAATCGGAAAACTCTAAACCCCTTTTTTGGGGATGTCTTTCGTTGGGAGAGTCTTTCAAATTTCGAGTTTTTGGGCCCAAAAAGGGTCAGAAAAGCCCCAGATGGGAGATTAATGCATGTAAAAAGATGGAAATTAGTGTGGCAAAACCTTTAAGCCCTCTCTCGTCATTCTAGCACAAATATTTACCGAGTTATTAAAGAAAATATGTATCGACCAAACACAGTACGTTGTCTTATGGGGATTTTACATTAGAAAAGCTTGTTATTAATTTTTGGTGTACTTTTATAATCCCCAACAACCTCACGCCTACTTTAAAGCCTGACTGGACCTTCTCCTAACCTTATAATGCGCAAAATTACATTCCCAGCATTGCAGGTAAATAGAACCAGGAGCATCAGAACAGCCAAAAATCAATGTTTTCAGATTTTAATACAAATTGGAATAAATGTATGTTTTTAACTGATTTTGAGTTTTTATAGTTTTTTATGTGGAAATTCACTTCCCTCACGTCAGCGTGCTGCGTGCGAACTCGTTTATAGTTGCATCAACAAATAAACTTGTTAAAAAAAATTATTGGATAAGGATCTTAATACGTAGATTACAAGATACATTGACTGTTTACATGTCTAATGAAAATTTTATTGTTTTTTATGTTTTGAGCTGTTATTAATGAAATGGTAATTATTTTAGGTCATCATACATAACCCACGTAGAAAAGGTAATCAGGTGTCACTGTTGAATGTGAACCAGGCTGTGAATGCAATTTGTGCTGGGCGGTTAAACGAAGAAGACGATAAAGATATTCTGTTGATAGGAACTGCAAGTAATATCCTCGCATACCATGTGGAGAATAATTGTGATATATTCTACAAAGAAGTAAGTTCAGATAGAAACTGATTAGAATTTAAACACACAGATAGCACTGCATACATATTTTAACACTGAGTGCTGCTGTAAAAACAATAAACACTCTGGGGCTAAAAAATATTTTGTTTGCATATAAATTTACATTTTGGCGGTACAAGTTATGAATGGTGATTGGAAGTTGCATTCTAGCATGTTTTCCTGGCACGCCGGGTTTGAGAACAAATAAGTTAATTACAGAGAGACGAGAATGTCAAATTCTAAGAAGCTTCGAAAAATACCTGTGCGCTACCTCTATGTTCTATTCTTCCTTCCATCTCCTCCCCCAAAACAGTAACCAAGGTCACAATGAGTGGGTGCAGTTCCGTATCTGGGCTACCATACTATCGAATGAAAATATCAAAAGTTTTAACAGTCGATATATCGATTACTCTTATTCTTCAAATTTTCTGTCGATGTAGCAAAAGCAGACCTCTCTACAAAACGACATCCAATCAGCGATAGTTTTCCTGCTGGTTTTAGATGTTGATGTGCTTGTTTCTCTTATTAAAAAATCATAATTTACAACATTTATACAAAAAATTAAACTATTTACTTTAAAGTTAGAATGTTAATCAATCCAAACTTGGCATTTTCGAAAATGTGTTTTCTAACCCTAGGAGTGGCCAAATGCTAAAGTGTGGAATGGCAGGCTAAATTTGTCGATTTTGCAGACATTTTTTTGAAAATTCGTATAAATTCAACCGTAGAAGTAAACCTAGCCAACCTCTTATTCATTTTGATCAGGAAGAACAGGGCAATCTAGAAATACTAAAATGATAAAGATCTAGAAGGGTAATTTTTTCGGTAAAGTGAAAAGAAGAAAAACAATTCGAATTTTATTTTTGATATTTCAAAAGTAGCCTCGGTGAAATTTTTTCTACTGATTTTTTATGGAAAATTCATTATATACATTTTGTAAACAATCTAATTCCCTAGAAATATATAACATGGTATGGAAATAATTTGTTTTGTAAGTTTTAGGGGTGTAATATAATAATAAACGGAAACCCGAAATATATGTAAACTGTACGGTGTTAGGTTGTATTGTAAATAAGTCATGTATTATATGTATATACTAATAATGATATGTACATATTTGTAAAGCTAATGAAGTAAGGAATCCATAAAAGTCATAAAGTTGATGGTACAAAATTGTTATCACTTATAAATAAATGTAAATAAAAGAATGTTTTGCTATTTTTGTGTATTTGGAAAAAAATATTTCACAGTATTTAGTATATAACTTTTTTGTCTAATATTTTGCCTCCAAAGCAATATAATCATGTTGTAGTACATTCAATTCCCTACATATAAATATATAACATGTTATACATAGAATACATAGGAGTATACATATAAATATATAACTCACCACTACCAGATAAATAATCCAATTAGCCTAGGCCTACGGCGCAACATCAGAAAAGTTGATCATCTCAATATCACTGCCTGTATTACCCTCTAAATCGTCATCAACGTCACTAATACTTTATTCAAGAGCACCCCGAATGTCACTACAATCCATTTTTGCGTAAATTCGGCTAAATAAATAACTAAAACAATCTTACACAACTGACAGCGGTCAAACATAGCGCGCCATTTTGGACTGGGACTTTGACATTGCATATTTAAAATGTCATGTCATATTGTCAACAAAGACACAACACATCGAGACATATATAAGAAGAAAGCCTGAAATCTGCTGTTTACAATGATACCAAATACAATACAGTTTGGAGCAAGCCAAACAAACTGACTGAGACTTCGTAAACAGCAAACAGCTGCGCAGTTGCCGATTACGCAAAAATGTGACGTAATGAAACTATTCCTTGGTGATGATTTTCAGAATAAAACAGTGCTGCCAACGGCAAAACTAAATTACTCTACATTTCTTCCTCTTCAAAATAACATATTATTTGACTAGTAACTATAACTTACACTAGATATAAATCCGATTTTCCTGATGGCCCTTTTTCGGCCATCTGCCATTGTACAACAAAACAGAAAACACCTGTTTTCAAAAAATCATATGATCTGTCTAATCAATATTTCGTTCAAAACAACAATACCAAAATAAAGCGCATCTCTTTAGCAGTGCATTGGTACCAACCGCAACTTCCCACGACAAAAATTACCCGAGCTGGGTAATTTCAAAAAAGTAATGTTTTGACATTTTCTTAGCATCGGCTGCTAGAATCGCATCGCGCCAAAAAATCATTTGATTTCTAATCGTCGTGACATTGTTGTATAGCTGCTACAGGGTTTGTTTATGTAATAAAATGAAAGTTCAGAATATTATCTTTCGAATAATATATATATTGTTCACTTTTGAGTTGATTATTAGTGGTTTTTTTACGTTACAAAATGTTCGGTCCCGAATGGCCGATTCTCGGCCCCTGCCACAGTAGGCTGCACAAAATAGGGCCGAATCTCGGCCATTGGCCACTCCTAGGGCTAAAGCGTTCTTTCTTACATCGTGTTCGTCATTGACCTTTTTTTTGCATCAAATTTAACCGAATTTTCACCACGTATTAGTGTTTCTTGTTTTGCCTCCACACACATCACAATTTGAATTATTAGGTATTAGTTCTTTGTCTTGAAGAAAACTAACACATTTTTCTATTGGATTAAACACATGTTTACAGAAACATGTAAAATTCACAAAATCACAACCACTTTCTACTTCTATTTTTATTTACTTTATTGTAAAATGTAAATAAACAATTTTAATTAAAAATGTTTAAAAACATCTGATTATTAAAAATCGAATACAGTTTAATTATTCAATATATATATATATCGATTGTTAAAACTTCGATATTTTCATTCGATAGTATGGTAGCCCAGATAAGGAACTGCACCCCAATGAGTATTCTACACTATAATCACAGTTGGCTATAAAATATCAGCTAAAAATATTGCGTGGCTAAGCCACAACGATGAAAACCAAGTTATAGCACTCCAGGATGACTTAAGTTACCCATTGCCCGAAAGTTATTCCCGCCAGGATACCTTAATTCACCACACTCAATGTGTTAATTAAACAAAAAAAATATCTGCTCAACATTTCTTAGGTAAAAATTTTCATCATTTAAATTTGGTCTAATATGCTGTTTCACAGAGCTCCACTGACTGTGTGTGTTTCTCCTTTCACAGAATTAACTCACAATGTAGAGATGAGTCACTAGTATTTCCAGGCAAGGTGTAAATTTGCTAAGCAAACTTACTGACAATTTTTATAATTAAAAGTGCACCTATTTCTTGATTATTATTCAGGGGTTTTTAACTGTAACTGTATTTGTGCGTGTATTTTTGGTGGTATCAGTAGAAGGCCCTTTCGTTTAGATGTGCGTGATTAAGAAGGTTTGAGAAATATCAGCGTAAAGTGCTCTGGCCTAGAAGTTTTCATTGTTTCAGTGATAATCTTATATGCATACCGGCAGCATAAACATTAGCACCAATACTGAAATAGCCAGCTTAAGAAAAATTTACATTTTATTTGTACTGTTCCGAAGAGCTTCTTCAATTTATGGAAACATCAAAGCCAGTTGAGAAATAAAGAAATTTGTCATTTGTTTGTGTCCATAATAATGAAGTCAGGTGAATGAGGTTAATGGATTCAATTCAATTCAAACTTTCTTTATTCGTTATATACACAAATATACATGAATGGTGTCATAACAAAACGAATCTTATTACTATTCATAATTAACATTAAAAATAAAACAATTACATGGCTACTTGTTCTATTAATCAAATCAAATTTCTTAAAAAGAATACAAAGCAAACCCCTTATTGGTGAGAAAATATTTGAGCTTTTTCTTGAATTCAGATGAAGTAGCTGCAGATCTAATATCTTTTGGAATTTTATTATAAAATGTTGACCCTATGTATGTTGGTTTCTTTTTATAAAGTTCTAATCTGTGAGAATTTAGACAAAATCTGTTCCTGTTTCTTGTATTATAATTATGGTTATCTTCCTTAAATTTGAAATGTTCTGATCTAGATTTTACTGACAAAATAGTTTCAAAAACATACATCCCGTAAACTGTCATTATATTCAGAGATATAAAATGTTCTTTTACTGAAGTTTTTGGCTTAAGGTTAAAAATTATACGTATGGCTTTCTTTTGTAATTTTAAAATAGTTTTTAGATTGCTCATAGATGTAGCCCCATAGAGGGATATGCCAAAATAAATAATTGAATGATTATATGAGTAATAAATTGTTTTTAAAGAATTAATATCAACAAATTGTTATAATTAATCTTGATAATGCATATATTCTGGACAATATTTTGGAGATAACTTTTTAAGCATGTTAGTTCCACGAAAGGTTTCATCTATTTAGAGTCCCAAAAATTTGATGTAATCTACTTTATTTATTGTTTTATTACTAATATCATCTCAATTGTTGGATTGATGGGAATTTTTGTTTGGCGAGTCCTGAATGTGATGAAATTGGTCTTGTCAGGATTCAGTAACAGCTGCCGGTCATTAAAATATTCTAATAAGGCATTCAAATCATCTTCAGATGCCAATTCTAATTCTTTTTCTGAAGGAGCTGCTATTTTGAGATTCGTGTCATCAGCATAGAGATATAGTTGGTTACCGCTAGACAGTTTTGGTAAATTCCTTGTGTAGCAAATAAACAGAAAAGGGCCAAGGATAGACCCCTGTTTTATTATTCTGATTTTTTATTGATGAGATATTTTAAAATTTTGTCTATCATAATCAACTATTTCAAAATATTGTTTTCTATTATGAAGATAAGTCTTAAACCAACCAAGTGTATTTTTACAAACACCAAGATTGAATAATGTTGAATGATGGATTGTGGTTTTACTGTCATAGGTTGCGGATGGAGTAAACACGATAACAGTGGGACACTTGGGGTCAGTAGGAACCCCGCTAGCACTCATCGGAGGGAACTGCTCTATCCAGGGGTTCGATTGGCAGGGGAACGATCCATTCTGGACTGTCACCGGAGACAATGTCCGATCTCTGGCATTGGTGGACTTTGATCACGATGGCCAGAATGAGGTGAATACTTTTTGTTCTTCTCTAAATCTTGTTAGTGTGTAGAATAAAACAGAAAATAAAAATATTTTGCATGGCAAAAAAAGCTTTGCCAATCAATATTTTAAACAAACCAATCCCCTTTTTAAGTTCCTTTTTAGTCCTTTTAGTTGCCCATATGTGAATCTTATCTGATAAGTGGACAGAACTATAATCAAAATTTAGCATCTTAAGAATGTAGGCTATGTATATTTAATAACCCTCCATTTAGATCTGTAGACAGCCTCATTTTCTACTTGAGCCTTCCTTTGTATAGACTCAGAACTATCCGTAATAGTTTAATTTGTATTTTTCTGAGGATAATAGGCCATTTAGCATTGGCTCAAAGTGAAAGTATAAATCGGTATTGAATTAAGTTTGAAAATAAACTGTATCTTACCATTTCCGGATGAATATTTTAATATTTGTTTAATCGGACAATTAGATTGCATCAAAACCATTTAGAAATTATTTTTTCTTCATAGAATTAAAAGCCACTGGAGATATTTAAATCTAATGATCCTGGTTGTAATAAAAACGATTATCTCCAGTTGATTTTGATTTCCATTAAAATTTGAATACTTGACTTGCTTATTTGAAAGCATTAATTCAAATCGATATTCATTATTGTTTAAATTTGTAGCTTGTCGTCGGGTCAGATGACTTTGAACTTCGTATTTTCAAAGAGGACGCCATCGTCTCAGAGTTGACAGAGACTGAGGCCATAACTGCTCTCGTTGGCTTCCAGAACCACAAGTTTGGTTACGCTTTAGCAAACGGCACTGTAGGAGTGTACGAGAAACTCCAGAGAGCCTGGAGAGTGAAGGTGGGTTTAACGTTTTTAACCCTTTGCAGTCTATCATACTACCAGAGGGGACAAAAAGGTATGTATGACGTCATTACCTAGTCTAGTACATGAATGGCGGTGGGTCACAGCTGCAGTGGGTCTGTAGTCTGTGATTATGGTCCAAATAAATATTTCACTACTTAATTAATTAAAAACTTATATTTAAAATTAACGAACTACTTCCTATCTACAGATGACTTGAATACACAGAAACCAACCATTCAAATGTGAACAGAACTGGAGTAAACAGAATGTGTACTGAGCTGCATTGATAGCCAGTGCTCATTGTAAAATGCCTCCTTGATCTTTGTCGAGACCTATATTAAAGATTGAATCGACATTCATAATAAGTTGAAGTTGAATAAGTGGTCAACATAGTGCAGCACTGTCAAAGAAATACAGCATCATTTCACAAAAGGTGACCTGAGGTAAGGCCTTACCATCGAAGGCTTTAAGAATCTCTATAATTAGTGCATCAATTACTTTGATGATAATTTTACTTTTTACTTTTTTGGTTTTAATTGGAGGAACTGGGATAATTCTTTAACTTTCCATCGGGCGCATCATAGAAGTTACCTCCGGGTCACTACAGTTTTCGTTATAAAACCATAGATTGCGTTCGGCAGGGCTGTCGCCTGCCGTACCTCACGTGCCTCTTTTGCGGAATCGGTTTCGGCAACTCCCAACCCTTGCCCAGTTGTCGGTCGACCTTGGGGAGCGGTTCGCGTCACTACTGAAAGTAGCTTCCGTGTGCGCCCTGTGATGTAACCGGTTACCTGGAGCCTAGTTCCGTGTGTGCCCTTGTGTTTGACCTTATTTTGCGATATCATCAAATGGATGAAGAAGAACGAATTGCGCTATTGTTGGCTAGTGTTGAAAGGGAGGACAGAGAACAACCTTTAGTGGAATGACCTACTGGTGCGTTTGTTCGGGAACTTTTTTGTGACAGTGCAGAGGAGGATTCGGGCCTAAATGACGATGGTGATGAAAACGAAGGAGGTGAAGAAGCGACTGTTGAAGAGAATAATGAATATGAAGAAGAATTAGTGTCCGAATATGACTCCGAAATTCCCAAAGGTATTTATCATGAATTAGACTTTGATGATACAAAAGCCTTACCTCTAAAAACTCGGCTAAATGAAAATATTGTTAGCAGAATCGATGGTAAACTTGCTTACGTTAGTAAAAAGAGGGATATGTTATGGAACTTAGAACCTGTTGTAAATCAAAGAAGAACATCTCAAAGAAATGTAATAAGAATGAGAATGGGCTATGTTTCACAATCCGCCCGTGAAGCTAAGACTGTAGGCGAATTGTGGAAGTTATACGTCACTGATGAAATGATAAATGAAATCACAGAATGTACTAACATTTATATAAATGAAAATAAACACAAATTTAGCAGGGAAAGGGACACAAACACTACGAACCCGGAGGAAGTGAAATCTGTCATTGGCTTTTTATACATGGCTGGAATTTTGAAAAGCAGCCATGAAATTCTAGAAGACCTATGGGCTAGAGATGGATTCGGGGTAGAATTTTTTAGATGCATCATATCAATCAATCGTTTTAAGTTTTTTCTTCGGTCCTTGAGGTTCGATAATATTCTAACCAGAGAAGAAAGAAAAAGTTTGGAAAAATGGCACACATCAGAGATTTGTTTGAAAATTTCGTAGAAACCTGTAAAAAAACCTTCATTGTCAGTGAGTTTGTTACAGTTGACGAAATGTTGGAACCATTCAGAGGCAGGTGCAGCTTTCGGCAATTTATAAAGTCAAAGCCAGCTAAATACGGCATCAAAGTTTATGGTATGGTTTGCGCTAGAACTTTTTACACTGCAAACCTTGAAGTCTATGTTGGCAAGCAACATGATGGACCATTCATCACAGATAATTCAGGAAAAGAAGTTGTGATAAGAATGATCGAGCCAATTTCAGGGACAAGAAGAAATGTAACTTCTTCACATCGATCCCTTTGTGTAATAGTCTGTTGATTGACCATAAATTGACTATGTTAGGCACTCTTAGGAAAAATAAGAGAGAAATCCCGTGTGAGTTTTTACAAACTAAACACAGGCCAGTGGGCAGCTCCTGTTTTGCCTTCAAGAAAGAGGCAACAATTGTTTCATAAAATACAAAAAAGAACAAAGACGTTCTTTTGTTGTCCTCTGTGCACACTGACGATGCTGTTGACATGGATGTAGAATCGGCAACTTATGGAAAACCTGAGATGATCCTTTTCTACAACTCTAGCAAAGGTGGGGTTGATACTGTAGATAAGTACAAAGAATCATATTCTACAGCAAGGATCACGAATCGGTGGTCCATGCGATTATTCTACTCGCTACTTGATATTGGAGCTCTAAATGCCTTCAACGTCCTGAAGAAAAATATTGGTGAATCACAATTGAAAAGACGTGTGTAATTTAAAAGAACTCGCTAAAAGCTTGTGCAAAGAATATGCTCAATCAAGACTAACAATCAGAAGTGTGCCTAGAGACTTGAAAAAGCGGATTCGAGAAATCATGCATATTGAACAAGATCAAGCTCAACGACCCAGACCAGCTGATGACGTAACTTCTGGGAGATGTTTTCAGTGTAACTGGAGACAGAATCGTCTATCGAAAACAAGGTGTTCCACATGCAGAAATTTTATGTGTCGAGAGCATACGGCCCCAGCAAGATGTGTTGACTGTGTGAATGGTGATGATGAGGAAGACATGGAATTGGACTAAGAGCTTTGACAATATGAGTAGTCCTTGTAACAAATGATTTTTCTTATTAGACCATAGGCGTTTTTATGTCATACACTATTGCAATTGTTTTGTAATTTTATACAATACTATTGTATATGTACAAAAGTAAGTCTTTTTTATCCATAACACTTACTTACTTTTATTGTTTATTATAACATTTGCTATTTTATATACAACTTAAGTAATAGTGTAATAACTCATAAAAAATGTTTTTCATACAGTTTTATCGCTATTAAAATGTTTTTTACTCGTCATTGTTTAGTTTTTGTACTCCCGGAGGTAACTTCCGTGAGCGCCCTTTGGTGTTTGAAAATCAATACGCCCGACGGAGGGTTAAAGGTTCTAAATGGATTCAGCTGCTACTAGTCATTAGCCTTTCAATTAATGATACTGGCTAAAGACTCAGTTGGCCGTCCTTAATAATAAGGCTACACAAGGCATCTCACCTATTCTACACTCATCATTCACTCAGTCTTTAAATATGCCCTAGTTGCACCGGCGTCTTGTACAGTGATTAAGTGAAAGATATATTTTAATGGATCGTAGGCCTATTTGAATTTTGAAATGTAAAATAAGAAAAAATGTCAAATTCCAATAAATAAAAAATGTTATTGGACTGTTTGTTAAATGGGACAGTATCGTACTTTGGTTTTGTTGCAAAACGATTTCTTCAGTCCAAGAGCAATGCGGAGAGCCTCGCTTGTTATGACCTGGATGGTGACGGGGTGGAGGAGTTGGTCACTGGTTGGTCCAACGGGAAGGTGGACGCTCGCAACAGTCGCACGGGAGAGGTGGTGTTTCGCGACGTACTCAGCCAGCCGATCGCGGGGATACTGCGGGGGGATTACACCCAGAGCGGCCACTCTCAGATACTCGCTTGCTCCCAGGCCGGGGAAGGTAGCCCTACGCACTCCGCACTCTGCACTTACTGTGTTCGACATGCACCTAGTCAGCAATAAGTGTTGAATGTAAATGTGGCTACACCGTGGCACTTGTGGGCATTTCAGATGTACTTATGTGTGCAGATAGGTTATTGTCACATGTTTTCACATCACAGTCCCAACGTTAATATTAAACTTCTAATTTGTTCACACTGCAATATTGCAGAGCTTCTCTAAATTGATTGCAATGTGGTTTTGTTTAGTTTAATAATTATTTTTTCTTTCATCAGTTTGGAACAGCCTATTGTCAGCTTTGGCTTCCATGACGGTCCTCCTCCATTTTTCTCTAACCATGGCTCTTCTTTTCCAGTTATGGATACTCATCCTTTTTAAGCCACCCTCAGCTCCGTTAATCCATCTCAATCCATCTCACTCTGAATATTTCCCTATGCTTTGCCCATTTTGGAATCCTCTATTTAGGCATTCTTGTTACAAGCCCAGTCATATTGATTGTAATACGCTACTGAACATACAAGACAAAAAATAAATAATCTATTTTAATCTTGATTAATGTTTTTTGAATCAACCATTTACTCTTAACAAGTTTAAGTACACATGTTTTTTTAATGTTTCAATAAGCCTGATAAAAGTAAATGCTATGAGTAACATTACAATTTTAAAATATATATATTTCAGTAATCTCAATTTTGTTTACATATTTAGCTCTGAAGTAGATCTTAAAAACCTGTATTACTGTTTACAATACACAACACAAGTACTGCATTTTCAGCTTGACACTGTCCTCGGTTATTGTTCAAATTTGGTGCTGGTCATTGTTCTTTATTTGAAATCATTTATAGTGTTAATCGTGTAAAATTGCAACTAGAAAAGGTTATACAAAAAAAGTTTATTTTTCCTGAATTCAGTCAAGTAGTTTTAAATTATCCAACTTGCTACTGCAGTTTCGGTCTCAATAGACCGTCTTCAGGCGAGAAATGTCTATTTCTTTATCACAATGACATTTTTAACACATAAATGAACAAACGGACACAGTGGTGTAGATAGACCTTTGTCAAGGGGGGGGGGTATCTCTTTAGGGAATACGAAACAAAAACCTGTGTTCGTGACAAGAGCTGATACCTGTGTACAAAATTGAAGACATCATTGACGTGTCCCTTACATTCATAATTATTTATAGGCCTAGACATCCAATAAATAAACCATTGATACAAAGTAATCAGTATTATGTGTAACCAGGACTAAAAAGTAATTCTATCAGTTGTAATCAGTACTGGAAAGTAATCGTTAAGCTAGGGTTACTAAGTCACTGGATTTCCACAGAGTTTTAAGCTAAAAATAAAGCTCCGGGGAATTTCCGTGAAAAATTAAAAATTTCCCCTTTCTGAAATTTTTTCCAAAATGCATTGAATAATGCAAATTTTGTGTTGAAATCCTATCTGGGAACCAAAATGAATTTACATTTGCAACTTCGTCGTCATGCAACGATTGCCAAATAAGCTAAACCCTTGTTTCTCTCTGTTCACTCTAACCTAACCTCTATTATTATTTGTTACTCTTTGGCTTTATTTCGTCGGGAAATATCGTTGACTTTTACATGAATTTGCTGTTATACAACGCTGAAAATAAGTATGAAGATTTATGTCTCCCTGCAGTTTATTAAATTAAAAATCTAAAATGGCAACCTGCATAAGTTAAGGACATCACTAAGACCGTCTAGACGTCAAGGTCAAGTTCAGGTGCGCTAGTTGACAAACTGGCTTCTAGGGGGTGAGGGTAGACTGTCCAACTTTGTAGCCCGCAAATACCGTGCCGCGTACCGGTGCAGTTCAACTGGAACTGCTACTATTTATTGTACGCGAACATATTCTTAATATATAAATACAAAATTTTGGAAATATTGCACATACTATTTTTTTTTATTTTTCAGTAACAGCATTTCTTTTTAATCAAAAGGCATAAGCTTGATTTCAGGAGGATATAAATTTTAATTTTTCCAAGATACAAGGGGGGGATATATCCCCTTGATCCCCCCCCCGGATCTACGCTACTGAACATACAAGACAAAAAATAAATATTTAAGAACACCATTCAACTGAACATTTGTTCCGAATGTGGTACACACAGGATCTCAGTCTAGACTCACTCTGAATGACTGAATATAACCTTTTTTGTATTATTATTTGTAATCACAATCTTACACGAATGTAATCAACTAGCTGTACACACTAAATGTCCATTGAGTGAGTAATACATATTTGTGCAGTCCGTGGCTACGATCAGACAAGCATCAACAAAGAGGGCTCTGCACAGTCGGATGCAGTGCGGGAGTTGTTCTCCAAGAAACAGACGTTACTGCTGGAGCTGAAGAACTACTCTGGGGGCGGAGGACAGACTGGGATACCTGTGAGTATAGTGGGCGTCCCACGGAAACAAGTCCTAGTGTAGGCCTTATAACAATAAGTGGGGTACATCCTCACGTATACTGTGCAGTATCACAATATATTTGTGTTCTAACACAGCGGCTAGGCCACATTGCGTTGCTCTGAGAGCTTGCGCCTACAGAATTGTAGGTTTTATGTCTACTCTCGGGTGCCACTCGCAGTGGCGACATTCACGCGTGAACTTGCTACACATTGTGAGATTTTATTTTGTAGTCTAAACTTAAAATAGATGGACTATATCTCAGTTCCAACGTAACAAAAAGGCTGTTATAATTGTCTTTTAGTAATTGATGTGATGTAATAAGACACAGTGATTGTAAAAAACTAATGTTTTGGTACTGGAAATTGTGATTTTAAAACTAACAAAAAACTAGTATAATGTTTTTCAATAATTTTCTTGTGCTCTTTTATTGCTTGTGTCAAAATAAATTTGGTTTTAGTTAGGGATGAGTCGATTCCAATTTTTTTCATTTCCGATTCCATCGATTCCCAATAATAGATGAAATAGCAAAGTAATGTATTCAGTATGATTAAAGGCAATAATAAGTTAGTCAGTGATTGATTACTATTTAATAAGTTGAGACAATCAGTTGGTTGGTTATTATTTTTCATTAATTAAATAAAATAAACTTACAAAGATAAATAATTAAAAAAAACATAATTAAGTTGAATTGCATGCTATACCTAT
The DNA here is from genome assembly GCA_963675035.1 of Allygus modestus. Classification (NCBI taxonomy): domain Eukaryota; kingdom Metazoa; phylum Arthropoda; class Insecta; order Hemiptera; family Cicadellidae; genus Allygus; species Allygus modestus. The sequence continues at coordinate 16,776,282 of OY776116.1, forward strand.
AACAAGTTGTTTATATAATTGTTATGTTTTAAGTTACATAAATCTCCCATGATTTTTTTTGAAATTGGTTTTCTTGTGTTATAAAACATTACTTTCAATGTTAACCGATAAAAATACATTTGTAATGTTAATGTTAAATTTAGGGTTTTAAATGTTGTATAACAGTTATAAAGCAATTTTGTTTTAGCGAATTTCCCCTATAGGGAAGAAGCTATTACCGTAGGTCTCATGGTAAGACTTAAGCCCGAGACCATGACAAATTTTTTTTTTAAGGTCCCAAGATGACTAAAACACTATTCGTTCAAATTTATATATATGTATATATATATCTATATATATATATATATATATATATATATATATATATATATATATCTATATATGTGTCCGTGAATGCGATAACTTGAGTAAAAAACGTCCGATTTTGATGAAATTTGGCTCAAATGTGTAAAGTGACATTTATGACTTTAAGTTCGAAAACCAGAAAAATCGGACTATGGGAAGGGGGGTTTATGGGGGTTTTAAATTTTCCAAAAATCAGTTTTTTGCATTTTTCACCCTAAAATTTTTTAAACAGTTAATTTTGGTTTTAACCATGTTATAGAGCTTAAAAAAACAAATAATATGGTATTTTGAATTATTAACCTAGGTTAAGTGGTTGCGGAAAAAATCCAAAAAAACATGCTCATAAAATCTCCCATGTTAATCTTATGGGAAAAAGGTTTTTGGCTTTTCCTCAGTTAGTTTTACTTTAAACTTCACATTTGCTTTTACCAATAACTTCAGCTCCACAAAACAATTATTTTGGTGTTTAAATTGTGATTCTACGTCCAACCGTTGCATAGATATTCAAAGTACTAAACACAGTACGTTGTCCAATGTTATCCTTATGGAGAATAAATAAAATTTGATATCTCGATTATTTATGAATGTATATTGATGAAACTTGGTATGTGGCTTCATGTTGTACTGGTATATTGATATTTGAACAAAAAACAAATATTTTGTTGGTTGTCCCCGTAGCAGCTAACCTGCATACTCAGCCCTAATGTTATTCTTATGGAGAATAAGTAAAGTTTTATATCTCCCTTAATTATTAACATAAATTAATAAAACTTAGTATGTAGCTTCACCTGGTTGAGTTAAATTGATAATTGCATAAAAACACATATTTTGTGCTCCTTGTTGCAGCAAACCTGCATACTCAGTCCTATGTTATTCTTATGGAGAATAAATAAAATGCTATAGATCATTTAGTTATTAATTTATTTTTATAAAACTTGGTAAGTGCCTTTATGTGGTAGTGAGAAACATATATATTCATTGGAAATTCGCTGAGTACGCAGGTTTGCTGCGACGGGGGTATTTATCATTAATTTTTTTAATGATTGTAGTTCAACGTTTTTAAATATACTGTAATGTTATTTAGCAGCTTTTTGTAGTTAATTATGAAACTATTCATGGGGAAAAACGTGATTGTAAGATAATGACTCAAAGAAACAAATGTTGGTCAGCCGACTGTTTTATTGCTTTCAACCGGACCCCACCCCTCCCCTCCCCTCCCGTCTTCTTTCCTTATCTTCAAGGTCTCGGGATCTTAGGTTTTTGCTCCCGATTTTTTGCCAAACACTCCCCGTGCCCCTCTCTTACTTATCTTACTCCACAGGTATCTATAAATAACTCACCTGTCATCGTCTCCTTTCATATGAGTTAAAAATGGATTTTAGGCTTATTTTTCATTATTTCAGTCATATATTTTGTTAATCATTAGTTAGCGGCGTAAATCTGTAGCTATGCAATTTTCAACCACTCGACTCAAATTTTCATTGGTTAGCGGCATAAATCTGGGTAAACGGCGGGGGTATCAACACCTAGTATTGATAGAATCAGACTCGACTTTGGCTATCGATTCTCGATTCCAATTCTATGCCTGAGAATCGGTGGAATCGAAAATCGACAATTGGAATCAACTCATCCCTAGTTACAGTTGTACAATGTAAAATTCATGTTTAGTAGCTTCCCAGTTTTGGACTAAATTATGTTTATGAATGTAAAAGTCGCGAATGGGAGGGGGTCATTGTAGACATTGTAGAGTAGAAAATACAATGCCGAATTCCGGGTCGTAGGCCATTTGACACTTGTAATGGTCTGTGACTTTAAGTTCGAAACCAGCCAGATCGCTCCATCTGAAGGGGTATTTTGGGGGAGTTTTGTATCCCAAAAATGGGTTTTTGAGTTTTTTACATATAATATTTTAGTAAATCAAATTTTAGTTTTTACCATTGAATTCAGCTTATAACAACAAACAATTTGGTTTTTTGATCATTGCTCTGCACCAATTGGTTACAGAGATATTGAAAGTGCTAAATACAGTACGTTGTCCAATATTATTCTTATGGATAAAAATAAAAATACCCCCGTTGCAGCAAACCTGCATACTCAGCGAATTTCCAATGGATATATATGTCTTAAAAACACATTAAGCCTCTTACCAGAATTCATAAGAAATATATTCATAAATAAGCTATATTTAAAATATTCATTATTCTCCATAAGAATAACATTAGGGATGAGTACACAGGTTTGCTGCAACAAGGAACACAAAATAATGGGTTTTTATGCAAATATCAATAGGACTCATCTAAGTGAAGTCCCATACCAAGTTTTCTCCATATACATTCATAAATAAGCGATATATAACATTTTTATTATTCTCCGTAAGAATAACATGGGTACCGAGTACCTAGGTTTGCTGCTATGGGAACCATAGGCGAAAAATTGATTTTTTGTACAAACAACAACAAACCACAACCAGATGAAGCGATATACCAAGTTTCATCAGTTTATGTTCATAAATAACCGAGCTATAAAATTTTTCTTTTTGTCCATAAGAATTACATTGGACATCGTACTATGTTTAGCACTTTCAATATCTCAGTAACCAATTGACGTAGAGCAATGATCAAAATACCAAATTGTTTGTTTTTTAAAGCTGAATTCAATGGTGAAAATTAAAATTTTTATTTAAATAACAATTACATGTGAAAACCTCTAAAAAAAACCATTTTTGGGTTACAAAACCCCCCATAAACCCCCCTTAGGATGGTGCGATTTGTCTGGTTTTCAAACTCGTTCAAATAAATGGTACTTTACATATTTTTACCAAATTTCATTAAGATCGGACCTTTTTTACGAGAGTTATCGTGCTTATGGACACACATATATATATATACACATACATACATATATATATATATATATATATATATATATATATATATATATATATATATTAATTTTACTATCATTATGAGAACAAAGTACCCTTATTTAGTTTCATAATTTATATTTATATTTATATATATATACATACATACATTTGTAAAAATTTGAACGAATGGTGTTTTTGGCATTTCGGGACCTCAAAACGAAAAGTTATCATGGTCTCGGGCTTAAGTCTTACCATGAGACCTACGGTAATAGCTTCTTTCCTAAAGGAGAAATTTGCTAAAAATGTGTATCTCGCTTATTTATCAACTTATCCTGACGGAAGTTGATATATTGCTTCATATCGATGTGGTCTATTGATATTTGTACAAAAATCAATTTTTTGCCTATAGTTCCCGTAGCAGCAAACCTGCGTATACAGCCCTATGTTATTCTTATAGAGAAAAAGTAAAATGTTTTGTCCCTTAATTATGAACAAACTAATATAACTTGATATGTGGCTTTACCCAGTTTGGTTATATCGATATTTGTATAACAACCCATTATTTGTGTTCCTTGTTTCAGCAAACCTGCATACTCAGCGAATTTCCACTGCATGCATATGTTTCTCACTACCACATAAAGCCACTTACCAAGTTTCATAAAAATACATAAATAAATAAGTGATCTATAGCATTTTATTTATTCTCTATAAGAATGAAATTAGGGCTGAGTAGGCAGATTTGCTAAAAAAGAAAGAGAAGAAATATGTTTGTGTGCAATTTTGAATATAACTCAACCAGGTGAAGCTACACACTAAGTTTTATTAATTTATGTTCATAATGAAGGGAGGTATAAAACTTTACTTATTTTCCACAAGAATAACATTAGGGCTGAGTATGCAGGTTTGCTGCTACGGGGATATTTAACAAAAAATAACTTATCAATATACCTGTACTACGTGAAGCCACATACCAAGTTTCATCAATATACATTCATAAATAATTGAGATATCAAATTTTATTTATTCTCCATAAGGATAACATTGGACAATGTACTGTGTTTAGCACTTTGAGTATCTCTGCAACCGGTGGACGTAGATTTACAATTTAAACACCAAAATTATTGTTTAGTGGAGCTGATCTGATTGGTAAAAGCAAAGGTGAAGTTTGCGTTAAAATCGACTGAGGAAAAGCCAAAAACCTTTTTCCCATAAGATTAACATGGGAGATTTTATGAGTAGGTTTTTGGATTTTCTCCACCATCACTTAACCTAGGTTAATAATTCAAAATACTATATTATTTGTTTTTTAAGCTCTATAACATGGTCAAACCCAAAATTAAGTTTTTTTAAAGTTTTAGGGTGAAACATGTAAAAAACTGATTTTTGGAAAATTTAAAACCCCCATAAACCCCCTTTCTCATGGTCCGATTTTTCTGGTTTTCAAACTGAAAGTCATGAATGTCACTTTACACATTTGAGCCAATTTTCAACGGAATCGGACGTATTTTACTCAAGTTATCGCATTTACATACACACTCTCATACATACATATATAAATTTGAACGAATAGTGTTTTTGGCATCTGGGGACCTCAAAACAAAAAGTTATTATGGTCTCGGGCTTAAGTCTTGCCATGAGACCTACGGTAATAGCTTCTTCCCTATAGGGGAAGTTCGCTAAAATGGCATAAATCGTTTATGTATGAATGTATATTGATGAAACCTCATTTGTGGCTTTATGTGGTATTAAGCTACATATATATGCATTGGAAATTCGCTGAGTACGCAGATTTGCTGCTACGGGGGTATTTAATTTCTCAATAATAAGTACCTACTTCATTCTCATGAAATTTGCAAAGGAAAAATTCAGAAAATTGAAGAGAGAACTTCCCATCACATTTCACATTGTTTAAGGAGTGAATAAATGTTATCCTTAAGTAGAAAATATAACATGTCAAGGGCCGTCGACAGCTTTGGCAGGCCCCAGCAAAATGGCTGGGCTGGGCACCCTAACCATTTCTACTTACCGTTACCCCACGTTAAATACTTTACCAGGTATCCGCAGACCGGTCGGAGACATAATTTATACCCTTATTTTTCCTCTCGGTTTTATTTAGGTAAATATTTTGTAGTTAAATCGTCATTAATGGCAAATGTTATGATAATTATTTGCAGCTGATATTATTTGATTTGGTAATCGTTTACGACCGATATTAGATGGTTAAATCGTCATTTTACATGTAGTATTACAGGAATTTTTAGTTGCCGACCTGATAATAAGTGGTCATTTATCGTTAATGGCCTATTTCATACAATCCACTGGTTGTTCCATCCGATATTATGCATTTCAAGAAGTTTTATCAAACTAAATCAGCTGTAAAAATTCGCTTTATTTCCATCGAGATTTTTTAAACCTCAAGTAGAGTTTAAATATTTTTTAATTTCCTGAAAACTCTAAGGAAAATCAAAATTTGAGTGCTGCCTACTTCATGATAAGACAATGGCAGCTCCACAAACCATCACTTAAAAATTGTCTCTCAAGTACACGGGACCTCAAGTATGGCCCCATAGTAGTCTAGGACCCATCGCGGGCTCCCTGAACCCTGGACGACCCAAGAAAACCAATCTATCTACGGCCCTGAACATGTATTCAATAGTTTGGTAGCGAACAAAACAAATCATAATCTCTGAACCTTCCAACAGGCAAACACACAACTTCTCACAGAGATCGCAGTCAGCACTGGGAACAGGGAGACTCCGGTAAGTTGATCAAATCACTTTAATTTTTTTTTAAGTTCAAATTGAGATTAAATTTTGCTTAGTGTGAGGTTTAGTTGATTTTAATTTATATAGTTTGGTGCTTGGTTTGGTGTTTTATTTTTTCAAACAATTGAAACGATTTGTTTAATATTGAGCCACCTTTACTTTCACAAAAAACAACTTTTACAATAATCTGGTAATTCCAGACTAAATCCAACAAGTAAATAAAAAAAAAAAACATTGCCGAGAATATAAAATTTTAAAAATAATATGTTCTATTGAAAAATGAGCTGCTCGGTCAGGAGCAATGATTTACAACAGCTTTGAAAATACCATGGTCTGGTCTGCCTTTGACTAAGCACCATTGTGTTAAATTAAAATTTAATCAAAAGTCAAATTATATTATTCAAGAAATACAAATATATTCATGTGAGGTGTTAATTGTTCTACAGCAATAGAACAATTAAAAACAAACACTGTGTAAGTGGTTTATTACAAACACATTTAACAACAAGATTGACATTTCATCAACAACATTAAAAAATCATAATATTACATGACATAGGCATGGTATTTTACAAATTTTTACATGCATAACGGTAGCTCCTAAAAGAGTAAGTTTAAAAATTTGTGGTCTAGAATAAAAAACTCTTACAATTTGTGTTCTATTGAAAAAAAACAAAAAAAACAAAACAAAACACATTAAGGGGCACTCTTTAAGAAATGTTATAATTGTGTAGTTTAAAAAATGGTGGCCAAATATGAAAAAAACAGAGTCGTACTTTTAATGGTTATTAAAAAGTTGGTGAAGTCCCCATTTAAAGTTTCTTGTAAATCTTGTCATTTCGAAAACACCATTGGTGAGGCAGTTAAGATTGACACCCTGTACTGTGCATAAATCCATTTTATATTGGATGCGTGTAATTTAATTCGTACGTCCAAACCAATTGATCCGTATTAAAATCAAATAAAATAAAATAATTCTTTATTCAGTCATAATAACACATTACTTGTATTTGAATAGCGTCACAGGAGTATGCACATTAGTTACAAATTAAAACTATTATTAAAACTAAAACTAAAGGTTGACACTGACAGTAAAACAAAACACTTTGCAAAGTAAAGGTCAGTGCTGAAAAATATTTTATCGCTATCATGTAGCCTATCAGATACAATTCAAATATTTGGAGCTAGAATGAATGTTTAAAGTTTTAAATTCATAAATTCTTTTAACGAATAACAGGGAGATTTAATTAAAACATCTTTTAGTAATCTTTTAAATTTATTAAAGTTGTTCTCCAGTCTTACAGGTGCCGGTAAGTGTTGAACAAACTTCAGTCCTGCATAAGATGATTTTTTTGTATAAATTTATAAGTTGTGGCGAAGTAGGTTAATTTTAAATCTGGTATTACAGCTGAGGATTCTATTTGAAGTGGACGATATTTGAAGTTGCTTTGCGTAAATAGTTGTTTCATAATTGTATACATTATGTATAAATTATTAATTATTAATTATGCATTGTATAAATTATTATGTACTGGCGGATTAGGAAACCCCAGCTTTGCTGCGTCACCTCTTCCACAAGCGGGAATATTGCGAAGGTTACCGGAAAGATAGGATATAGCAGGAAAGGAAAGGGTGGGAAGGGACAGCAGCCAAATCGACCCCTCAGAGGGCCAATTCCCGTGTCCCTGTAACAGCTGGGATGAAGCTCTCAACAGGGGACCCTCATTTTGCCCTCCAACAGGTCAACTCAACTGACAGGGTATCCATGTACAACAGCCAGGGACCATTCATTCTCAGGTTGGCAGGAGGGACCAAACGCGGAGACTCTGTCCCTAGCCGCTGCAAATGGAGGGACCAAAGGTGAAAGGGAAGTTAGTCATAATGGACAGCCAAAAGACTTACCATATGTAATGACAACTTCATTTGCTGTACCCAATGTCAGCCTCAAAACTGGTATAGACCAGTCTTAAGGTAGTCCTGGGACAAAAAAATTACCATGTCTTACCATGCCGTGAATATCACGACCACATAAATTATGTACTGTTAAAATTCCCAAACCACAAACAACTTTCTTAACTGAATCTGTTTTTTAAGCTCCATCATTACACAAATAGCTCTCTTTTGTTGAATTAGGATTTTATCTTTTTTAAATTGTTTTTGGTTGTTGCGCCATAAATAGTGATTCCATAAGATATGTGACAGTGAACAAGAGAATAATAGATGATTTTTAGAGTTTCTAAATTGAAAATCCTGACATCTGTCGCAGAGCATAAATACCAGAAGATAATTTTTTAACTACATGATTAATATGATCATCCCAAGAGAGATTTTCATGAATAATTAGACCAAGAAACTTTGTTCGGTCTACTTGTTCTATTCTATCTCTTTTTATAAAAATATCAGGTTCAAATTTTGTTCTTGATTGTTTTGTCGAAAAGGATATAAAATTAGACTTACTTACATTGTTGAGAAGATTTTTTATATCTAGAAAGTCTTTAGTGGAGAAAAGGCTTTTAGATGAAGACTGTTCAATTTGTGATTGTGATTTTCTTGTAAATAAGATATTGGAATCATCAGAATATAGATATATAGAACCATCACTCCCAGGAATTGTCTCTGGCATACCCTGATGTAACAAAGAAAGAGTAGGGGGCCTAAGATCTATCCCTGGGGCACTCCGTATCGCAGTGTTTGATGCTGAAAACTACATTTTTCAATGTATTTTGTGTTATTATGTTCTGCAATATAATCCACGTCTACAAACTGCTGTCTATTTTCAAGGTTAGAAGTAAACCATCCAAACTCTTTTACACAAATTCCAAGTTCATTTAGAGTTGTTAATAGCTTACTATGTGAATTCCATGATTTATAAACATTCGTAAAAGTAACTAAGACAATTGCATTTCAGATGGGACACATCCAAGTGCTGCTGTCTACCAACAACGAGACGGTGATACGGGCAGTGACTGTGTTCGCCGAGGGGATATTCGAGGGGGAGACGTTGGTAATACATCCCCGCAGTGACCAGGTCAAGTCCCTAGTGAGCGTGCCGCTGGTGCCGCCTAAAGACACAGCTCTCGACATACACATCCGGGTGAGTCGGTTACTGGTTTGTTTAAAAATGAGAAGTTCAGTTTATAGTTATACAAATTATACAGTATATAAAATAACAGTGTAAATATAAGTTACAGGGTTCATTTTGATTTTTGATACCTAAAAAGTAGGAAAAGTAGGAGGTTTTTGGGAAAAAGTAGGAGAAAGTAGGAGGTTTTCAGCCTGAAAATGTAGGAGAAGTAGGAGCTTATTAGAGTAAAATGATATAGGCATAATTAACTTTCAAAGTCATCCGCCCCTCCTAAATGAATTATCTGGTAACATTGATGTATGGCTCGTTTTAAAGGGACAAAAAAAATCAAGAAATTATAGTGAGCAAAATTTTGGTGCATCACAAATAGTAATCAGTAAAAGAAATTAAATAAAAAAAACAATAATTTAAAAGATTTTCTATGTGTGTACTATTTGTGATATTACAGTTCTGCTAACAGAAATTGCTGGGTTTTTTTTTGCTCTTTAAAATTAACTATAAATCTACGATTTCGCCTAAAGGGATTAGGATTTCCGTTGATGAGGGGTGAACTTTGAGAGTTAACATTGGTATTATGGGAGAAGCAGAGGACTGGAGCCCTCCCTCTTAAGGCATGTGATAAACAGTCGATAAATATAAACATACTTTTGACATGTATTTTTTTTGACATGTATGCCTAGGTAAGATATTTCAAACAAAGGATCAAAGAAATCGAACATATTTATCATAGCACAGAATAAAGAATAAAAATTTAAGTTGCGTGCCAGCTAGCTTTTTGTCTCCGTTTTTCATGCGAGATCAGCAGTTTTTCTTATACATTTTTTCACTTCTTAACAAACCAAGAACAAAAACATTAGCAACTAGTTCAATTTTGTTTACAAACATACAAATATCCTATACTCTAATATGAGTAAGGTTTGCTTGCTTGCGTGCTTGCTTGCGACACGGATCTCAAAAATGGCTCCAACGATTTCCTTCAAATGTTCGAAATAACTAATTTCTGGGATAAAAATATGTTCTAGACAGGCCTCATCCCCAGGAAAAATCAAATAATGTAAAAAAACTAAAATGAAAAGTTAAAAAAATTAACATTTGGCTTATGGAGTTTCAAATCAAAACAAAAGAATTGTAACAGCTGTTCATAATCAACCAGGGAACTGTCAAAGTAATACTCATGTTGTTTATGATTATTAACATGTGGTTTCCTGAGAGCAGAGATTAAAAGATTTGAGTTAAGATTACATATATAAAGTAGTAAAATAGATCAAAGGGACATTGAGCTATAAATAACAACTGGAGGGACCTTAAAAATGTAGAAAAGACGCAAATGAATAGTACAAATCTGATTATCAGTAGGGGGAAGTGGTGAAATATTACTCCGAGTCATCTAAACAAACTGACTGGCCTTTCACCGAGCAAAGCTCGGCCCCCAGGTGACATTCTTTAACAGCTAATGCTTGCTTATCTTTCAGCCTACCTATTATCAGGATTAGGTAGACATGTGGCATTAATCCTCAAAAGGTGCATCTTCTATATCCATTCTTTATTCTATGATTACATAACAATTATTTTATATAAAATCGCTAATAAAAAATGCCAGATAAGGTACCCAGCTGAGGTGTAAATTCTGATATTTAATTTAGTACGTAATTCTATTCAGTTATGAAAGTGTTGTTCAGCTTTTACACCCGGCTTATAAATTGTGAATAAAGACATGTAGGTGTAGTAGAGTATTCACAGGTAAGCATTTCCAACTCAATCTCAATCCAGTTTGGAATAAACAAAGATAAACTTAAGGATTTTGCATTGAAAATTTATTATACCAAATGAATAGCAGAGAAGACTTGAATAGACATAGTGATTACTTTTACTGCTGATTTCAAAACAGATTTCCTAAAGGCAAGGGGCGTTAATAAGGATTACTTATAACTTTTTAATCCTTTTGAAAAATAAATAAAGAGTAGCCTACTATAAAATCAATTTATTTTAACAGTGTGTTTTAATTTGAGTATATTTATTTTGTAATCAGTAAATAGTAAAGTTACTGAACCTAGATCAGTAGGTAATATTGATTTTTAGTGAAAAATTCAACTGATACCATTGAAGAAGTATCACCTTTTTACAGTTTATTTGTCATATATCTTCTATACCTTTAATACACTAAGGTGATTTTTGTGAATAGAACTCCTCCGTTATTTCTGAACCAATTTTGACGATTGAGGTAGTATCAAATAAATGGACTTGATCCGTGGTTGTGCAAAGTGGTTTTCAATTTTCGGTACCCCCAATCCAAAGCAGGGCATAGGCTGCCCTCAACTTTTGTTTTTGCCCATAACAAAATTTGGGGTAACATTTATTTTACTAATTAAAATTATAGATTAACATTACACATTACGGTACTACAAAAGAGCCTCTCTCTTTTATATAAAGCATTGACAACAAAAATCCTGTTCACATAATAAAGATGACTTTTTATGTGTATGAATCTTTTCTTGACAATAACTAGGTTAATTGTACGTCAGAAGAGAGGCTCTTTCATAAAAATTGGCTTATCGCAACACAATCTCATAAAAACTGTGTGTACCAACGTATTATATGGCCTACCACCACCTCACCAATAGGTCAGGTTATGTTCAGCTTTTTGTTTCTATTTTATACCAAATGGTAACAAAACATTTGATGTCACACTATTAATATCTAAAATTATGGGTGTTAAGGCATAACCTACCACAACCTTCAGGAATGTGGAAATGGCCGACCGTAAATAAAATCAAGTACCTAATTGTGTTGGTCGATGAGGTGCTCCATCCCTTTGTCAGACTATCCTATATTTTTTAAAAAAGGTAATTTTCAGCCTAAAAGTTGGAGAAGTAGGAATGGTAGGAGGAAAATGAACCCTGAAGTTAATATGGTAGGGGATTGGATTCAAAATCTGATACAAAGCAGCCCTCAGTTAAGAAACATAGTCAAAACTGCTGCTTCTCATATCAGTGGTTCTAGCAAACCATTAATAATGACAGAATCATCATTCTGTAGCCAGTAAAAAAGGTGGTGGAGTTTCTTCTTTCCAAATCATTTTAAAGCGTTGGTAACCGGTCGAGCTGCAATACATTACAGAAACACTTACGAAATATTTCAGTTTTCCGACAGTTGCAGAATAGTGATAAACTTATGCATCGGAAAACTGACGACAATTATCGAGAGTGTTAATATAGAATATAGAATATAGAATATTGAAAAATAGAAACAAATAAGAATGATCCTTGTTAAATAACATGCACCTGTGTGGTTAAAATGTGGGTGTAGCATTGGAAACTACTACTACTGTATGCTCAGCAGTAAGAAGGGTGGAACTCTAATGTTTATTCAATAATAAATTTTTATTTTATTCATGCTCCTGGATTGAGTGTATGACTTAAAAAAAAGGTTAAAACGTTATACACTTATAAGGTTAGTGGATTGATGATAACAAGGTATGTAACCTTATTTTTAAGTAATTTTTATATCAAATCATAACTAATAATGCAAAAATTGGAGTTAGTTTTGCCTCATGCACTTATTAAATCTTGTCATCATAGATCTATATGCAGCAATCGAGGGATTAAGCTAACCCTTTTGAGTTTTTCAGTGGTCATATATCAAGTGCCAGAGTTTTTTTTAGGTATTTTCAAAACTGCCAGGAACTTGTTAAAAGTTTAGAATTGTGCGGGACAACAAATCAGTTAAATATAAACTTACTTCCTTAAGTTAAAGTACTTTGCAAAATGTTACAATCATTGAATGAAGCAATTGATACTCTGAATACAACCGAGTCAACTGGTATATCCATTTAAAGTAAAAGAATTGAAAGCTGCCACACAGTATGTCATTGCAAGGCAGTTTTCAGATGAACCGCCTACAATGAAATCAAAGTTAAAAGTATTTTCTCGGAAATAATTTGTGCAAAGCGATGCCGCAAATGGTTAAATACAACAATTGTGTTTACAGGTGTTTGTGGGACAGTCCCACTCCAGTGAGCAGTTCCATGTGTTTGAGTTGACGAGACAGCTGCCGTGCTTCTCCATGTACACGCTGGTGAAAGCCTCCCCTCCCCCCTCCCCACCCACCAGCCAGGTCACGTTCAAACTCAACGAGAGGATTCAGCGGGTTTGTCTCACTTCTATATGTATATAAGCGGTAAACCATCTGATTCTGCGGGCCACATAAAACCGATTGCTAGTTTACCCTTCTCTTCTGCTAGCTTAGCGCCCGAATCGCCCCATTCTGTTCAAGTCGACATAGCCGCACATTAAAATATAATCAGCTAAGTTTAGAATTTCAGTTATGAATTAGATTTGTATTATAGGGGCCCTTGATGGGGTTTATATGCCCCTTGTGAACATATGGGTCCACCAATTTCCAAATGTAACTGAAATAGCCCCTAGCGGTTAGATAAACTATTTTCATGTCCATTACTAGGTAAATGTAAAGTATATCAGTTATTAGTTCCTGATATCACTAGCTAATCTCTCACATTGCAGTATTAAGGGTTAAGGTGTAGTTTATTTTCAATTAATGTGTCGCTACCTATAAAGTTCGACTAGTTTGATTCAGGAAAATGTTTTGTCAAATCACGATTTTTGAGGAAGAGTAATAAAAAACACACATAAAAACTTCAACAAATCAAAACTATGTTAAAACATAGATTTATTAAAATTGTTATGGAAATCCAAAAATATTTAGTTTTATTGGTAGTTCTATTGCTCTGTTACGATTATGATGCTCCTGGTTCTATTTGCAATGCTGGGATGACTATGACACACATTATAATGTTAGGAGAAGGTCCAGTCCGGGTCGACAGTATTGGGGATAATAAAACTACACCAAAATATGAATAACAGCCTTTTCTAATGTAAAATCCTCATAAGTCTAAACGTACTGTGTTTAGTCAATTTACATTTCCTTTAATAACTCGATAAATCAATGTGCTAGAATGATGAGCGAGGGCTTAGAATTTCTGGCTTAGTGAACTCTATCAATTGATATGCATTTATTTAACATCTGTGGCTTTTTTACCGTTTTTGGGCCCAAAAACCCAAAATTTGAGTATTTAAAATGCCAAAAAAGGGTTAGGGTTTTCCGGTTATTTCACCTAACAAACTTGTCAACTGATTTCAGAAAGGAACGACTCCACACAATTTGAAGTAGATTGGACAAGAAGTGTGATTGCTAGAGTGCAAACACTTATATACAATTTTTAGTGACCCCTTAAAATGTGTTCAGAGGGTCACATTAGGAAGTTCTAAGGTGGTCCTGGGCTTAAGTTTCACCGTGCTAGTCAAACTCATGGCTCATTTTTCTATAGGGAATTCACTAAAAAGTTCAAACAAGTCTGCTTTTGCGACCCCACCGATTGTTTCAGGTGGAGATGTGGTTGAACCAGAACTTCCTGCTGCCCGAGGAGATCTCCAGCAGTGGAGGGGAGAGCGAGTGGAGCGTGACGCTGCGATGTCTCAGGGACAACACGATACTGCACCTGGGCATCAAGAACGGCTCCGTGGCAGTGGCTACCGAACACATGAGCGTGGCGGTGGACATTGTACAATCACTGGCTGCCTACCTCAACCTGGAGAGTCTCAAGGTACTGTTATTTAATCTTTCGTAATCATCTAAGTTTTTATTCATAATTGTTTTTTAAACTAACATTTGATATAATGATACATTTTCTGTAAGGTGTCTATGTCTTGAGAACTTCTTTAAGTCATGGAACAAACTCAGAGCTTTCAGTGCCCACGGTAACAGTAACTTAACCCAACTTGACCTCGATCAAGTGAATGGAGTTGCTCAATCTGTTTTTCAAGTGAATAGAGTTGCTCAATCTGTTTTGTTAATTTTGTTGATACCCTGAATGTAAACAAATGTGCTTTTGGTGGACATACACAGTAGGGATGGGTAAAAAGTAGCAACTCACAAGGATCCTACCCATCCCGTCAGCTTGGACACATGCTGTCCACCCACCATTTGCTTAAGGTCCGCCCTCCCCTTCAACTCCGCCACAGACAGGTGAACTCTCTGGGAACTGTACATAAAAACCACCGACTCTGAACTCTCGACCCAAACACTACCCCTTGGCCGGAGAGACAGTGTATTATAGACCATTATGATTGTGATATTGTGTTCAGTGCAAAAAATTAGGTTCAAAATGATAGGTCATAACCCCACCTTTACATTTGAAAAAAAGTGTTTAATCCAATGTGGTGGATCCAAGATAGCAGCTGAAGATGTTAATATAGTCAAAATAAAGTTCTTTCTACCCAACCATAATTGGCTGTGGTCTGGGGTTGATGTTTTAACAAATGTAGAGTTAAGTAGGGGGGATATTTAAAACTCACCCTGTATGCTTATGTTTAGTAATAATGTGACTCGACTAAGTAGTTGTTGTTATAACGCTGTGTTGAATGAACAACGTTCCAGACAATTGCTGAGTTTCCAGCCGTGTTCTCTCAGATCGCTGACTGCCTCAGTCAGGTGGCCGACATCCAACAAAATGCCACCAAGATGGCCGCCGGGGTCGCAGACTCATCCAACATCATTCGTAGCCTCATCGTCCAGGCTGAGGACCTACGGCTGTTGCAACAAATGTGAGTGATATTTATTTAATCTTTGTGATTCTTTTGATATTTTGGCTGAGTAAATAACAAAATACCCCCATAGCAGCAAACTTGCATACTCAGCAAATTTCAAATACATGTATATGTTTCTCACTACCACATAAAGCCACTCGCCAAGTTTCATAAAAATACACTAATAAATAAGTGATATATAGCATTTTATTTATTCCTCATAAGCATAACATTGAAAGCTGAGGACGCAGGTTTGCTCCAACAAGGAACACAAAATATGTTTTTTATACAATTATCAATATAACTTAACCAGTAAAAGTTGCATACCAAGTTTTATTAATGTATGATCATAATTAAGGGAGACATTACATTTGACTTATTCTCCACAAGAATAACATGGAGGCTGAGTATGTAGGTTTGCTGCTGCAGGGAAAATCAGCAAAAAATTATTTTTTTTTGCAAATATCAATATACCAGTACTAGATGAAGCCACTTGCCAAGTTTCATCAACATACATTCATAAATAATCGAGATATCAAATTTTAATTATTCTCTTATAAGGATAACATTGGACAACGTACTGGGTTTAGCACTTTGAATATCTCGGTAACGGTTGGACGTAAAATCACAATTTAAACACCAAAATGATTGTTTTGTAGAGCTGAACTGACTGATAAAAGTAATTGTGAGGTTTACACTAAAATTAGCTGAGGAAAGGCTACCTTTTTCCTATAAGATTAACATGGAAGATTTTATGAGCACGTTTTTTGGATTTTCTCCGCAACCACTTAACCTAGGTTAATGATTCAAAATAATATATTATTTTTTTTAAGCTCTATAAAATGGTTGAAACCAAAATTAAGTGTTTTAAAAATGTTAAGGCGAAAATAAAAAAAAAAACTGATTTTTGGAAAATTGTAAACCCCCATAAACTCCTCTTCACATGGTCCGATTTTTCTGCTTTTCGAACTTAAAGTCACGAATGTCGATTTACACGTTTGAGCCAAATTTCATCTAAATCAGACGTTTTTTACTTAAGTTATCGTGTTAACGGATGTATATATATATATATATATATATATAAAAAACTGAGTTTGTATATGTTTATATATATATATATATATATATATATATATATAGAACGAATAGTGTTTTTGGTATCTGGGGACCTCAAAACAATAAACGATATCAGGAAACTGATACATACTTTCTCCCTTTTAGCCCAATTTTAATGGATAAATTAATTTTTATTTTCTAAATATAGAATACAAAGCACGGTCGAATAAAAATTCCAAAAAATGAAAAAACGCCTGGAGATATTGTGGATTAGTACATACATACCAAATTTCATCAAAATCGGGCCATTGGTTAGGGCTCTAGCTCTGTACACATCCATACAGACAGACAGACAGGCAGACAGACAGATAGACAGACAGACACACAGACATCACGTAAAAATAACTTTTTTGGATTCAGGGAAAAAATTCAAAAATTTTGACGAAAACAAACCTTTCTCCATATAAGGGGGAGAAAGTAAAAAATTATCACGGTCTCGGGCTTAACTCTTATCATGCCACCTACGGTAATAGCTTCTTCTCTATGGGGGAAATTCGCTTAAAAGGTAAATTTAGTGAGACAGTTTATTTCAGCTTGAATTATTTGTAAAGCTACCAAATTCAAATAGCTATTTATAGTCTACCAAAAGTATGTTTCTCTAAATGTAATCTCAAGTGTAAAGTGAGCTGCTACAGGGTATTGTCACGGTATAATGTGGGATCTATTCTATTTGTATTATTTCTATGAACATATATTATATAATTGGTGGACGCTAACTCGCTGGCTAATGAGGGGTACTCTACAAATGAAACCAAAATATGTATCAAAGACTGTATTTAATATTAAACAATAATTATTCTGAATCAAAGGTTAAAGACATTTCTTATACGTGATTTCTAATCATCAAATTACAAAAAGGTTCTAAAAAAAGGATTTAAATGAAAATGGTAAAGATCTAAATATGATTCTCAAACCAAAAGAAAGAATAATTAAGGATAATTAAATTATTGAAAATTCGTTATAATATTTTATTAAAGGGGCAAGAGAGTATAAATATAAATGTTTATATGTGTTTGTAGTATCCTAATCAAGTACTATAATAAATTTATCAATGTGCTTTGGGGTAAATATCCGACTTCAAAACTCTAAGTTAGAAAATATAAAACGGCCTTACCTGGACCAGCAGGCGCTGGTGTCGAATTAATTTAATTGGCAAAAGATGACCACCAATCTGGGTGGTGGTAAGGCCAGTGAACTGCAATTGTTTGCAATTAAACAGCTGACTGTCAGCAAGTAGCACAACAAACTGCTAACACTCAGCGTCTCACTTTGAGCAACCAATCACTGTATTAGGAATTATTGAAGCTAGTTTCCTGTTTGTTTGAGAATCATTTACAATGTTACAATTAATTTAAAATTGAATTAATTTACTTTATTTAAAAGAATAATTAAAAATGAGAAACTGAGATAAAAACATACGAACAAAAATATGATTATAATAAAATAGTTAAATGGTTAAAGTGACATATCGTCCACAGTATATCATTGGAAGATATACAGACATGAGGCCAGAAGATGTTTTGTGTTTTAATTTAATACAAAGAAGTTAAGCTTTGCTCTGAAGAATGAATTACATATTTTTAAAGTATGTCTAAAGTCACCTTTCACCACGATTTTGTTCTCTCATTTACCAGTCAATGAAATCAATTCACTACGCTCATTTTCCCTGACTTCAACATGAGCTTGTCTCTTTATTCTCCCTAATACTAATATTCTACATTTATTCTCCTAATGGCCTTCTTCAGATTGAACCACTAAGTTTTTTTTTTTTCAAAAATCATCGATTACCAAGATTAATTTTAACCAAGATTTTTTTTCCAAATAGGATTTGGATTGGGGTGTGCAGGATTAATTGGTCACCTGTAATTTTAACACTGCTGTAAGTTTAACAGATAAATTTAATTTATCGCTTCTTGGTATATATTTGGTTGAAAAACTTTAACCAAATAACGTTATCAGTTCACAAGCTAGAAAAACTTTCCCCTTTCGTGACTCATAATTGAACAGAGGCAAAACTGTTGTTGCAGGAAGGACATGCGAGACTGCTACAGTGACTTGCAGCAGATCAACGAAGAGCTGGTCCACACTTACGCTGTCAGGGTTGCCAACCACGAGATGCTGCTGGAGACACTCCGTAGTATCAACGTTATCATCCAGCAAGCGGCTAGGCTCAGAGGTAGTTAGGAAAATTCACATTACTGGAAATTAACAATTTTTTAAACTCAGGTTTTTAAAAGTGTAGTTATTGCTTTGTAGTAAGTGTGTTTTAACGGTGCAATGGTTTCCAAGGATAAACACAGTACTTGGGAATATATCCTGTTAATAACATATGTGGTGAGGATAATTTTTATAGTCAGTGGTGTTTCAGTGGTGGCTTGTAAATTCTAGGTGGTGACCAATTGACAGTTTGTCTGTTGAGTAACCAAGTAGTCTTAACCCCTTTAATCTTAAGCCCCAAGTGCCGAATATATAAGACATAATATATCAGAATTTGGAATCTGCTACCTAAAAACATGGCTAATTACGGTGAAAGTAATTGTACCATATGTGCACAGTTTGTGTTCTAGGTCTGTCATGTTTTATAACCTAATAGACTAAAAAAGAACCAACTCATCCAGGGTGTAGGCTGTTATACCACCCAGTCCAATACAGCTACTAGTCTAATAAGTGGCTAATAAGTTGAAGACGCTATTTTCCCGGCCAGAGGGTAGCACTTGGATTAAGGGTTGGTCCCTGTCTCAGTTGGTGGTTTTTATGTGCAACTCATGAAGGAGTTCACCTGCCTGTGGCAGAGCTAAACGGAGGGGGTAACTAAACTCTGATATCACGGGTCTAAGCTGGCGGGATGGTAAATCCATTTTGAGTTGCACATCTGATCAGGTGTTAAATCGACTTTTTATTCATCCTTACTGTCTCGTACAGATTCATGTGTTTTACAATCTAAAATGTTCAGGCATTTATTTTTTTAAATATTAATAAAACGACACAGATTCCATTACTCCAATCACAGGCTTTGGGTTAAATACAACAGGTTAAATAAAATAAGTCTGTTATAGCTGATTCACATTTACCGGTACTCAATTATTCGAGGACTATATTTAGTTTTATCCTTTGTTTATGTTTTTGTTTTATCCTTATCCTATACTCTAATATGAGTAAGGTTTGCTTGCTTGCTTGCGTGCTTGCTTGCTTGCTTGCGACACGGATTTCAAAAACGGCTCCAACGATTTCCTTCAAATGTTCTAATTTCTGGGATAAAAATAAGTTCTAGACAGGCCTCATCCCTAGGAAAAATCAAATAATGTAAAAAAACTAAAATGAAAAGTTAAAAAAATTAAGATTGGGCTTATGGAGTTTCAAATCAAAACAAAAGTATTGTAACAGCTTTTCATAATTAACCAGGGAACTGTCAAAGGTAATACTGATGTTGTTTATGATTATTAACATGTGGTTTCCTGAGAGCAGAGATTAACAGATTTGAGTAAAGATTACATATATAGAGTAGTAAAATAAATCAAAGGGACATTGAGCTATAAATAACAACTGGAGAGACCTTAAAAATGTAGAAAAGAGGCTAATGAATAATACAAATCTGATTATCAGTAGGGGGAAGTGGTGAAATATTACTCCGAGTCATCTAAACAAACTGACTGACCTTCCCCCGAGCAAAGCTCGGCCCCCAGGTACTGTTTACTTAATAAGCCAGGGAACTGAATCCAGAATTGCAAAGGTGTCCAGATATATACGGACTTTGATTTCTAAACACTAGATAAAGTAAGTTTTTTCTATAAATTTAGAAGCCGCAAAGCTATTTATGGAATAAATCACTTTTTCAGTTTTAATTTTGATTATACCATTCCATTCTAGTGTAGTAAACATTTTTGTTATAATTTATAAAATTAAAATAGTGATATGGGGGTTCAAAAAAGCAAATTATTCCATTTCCTGCCTTCAGGTTATACATTAGGGCAATTAAAAATTTTAGACATGTATTTGTTTTATATTTTGTTGAGATTATTATTTTTATTTTAATAGCTTGGGCCTGTGCAGTTGGATTTATTTACATTTAAAAAAGGTTTGATCATTTAACTTAACTGGTACTATACATTTTGGAATTGAAAAAGGTGTACTGATGTATGTAGAGGAATTATTTCAAATATTAGTATTGAAAACAACTCAATTTGTTTGTCTGTTCTCTAATAATTTGATTGTTCCAGTCGGGAAGCACAAGAACGACGTGATTACACACTGCAGAGCAGCGATGGCCAACAACAACATTAGCGCCTTGATTAAAGTTATCAGAACTGGAGAACCATGAGTCTGAAGATGATCGAGAAATAAGTTGTGCTTTTGAAAATAAAAAATATTGTTTTAAACTGTGATTAGTTGTTTATATTTATGCATTGGTTATTTTTTTTTAGTTGCCTCTTTGTATTCTTGGGTTTGTTTTACAGGTTTTTATAGCTTTCAACTGACAGATAGAAGTCTGACCACTTTAAACAACTCAAATATTACTTCTAGGTACTTATGATTATTGACTCTTTCAATACTGTTGCGGTTACAATATACATTTCTAGGATTACCACAAACATGAGGTTTCTGATTGGGATGTTAATTGTTCATGATATAATTAATAACCTCCTTATCACATTGTGTTTATTACAATTGACTTGTGTCAATGGGATTACTGAAAATGTTTATATTACCTGGTGATACTGTCAAGTGATCCTATTTTGACGTTTTTGTGTTTAGTGTTTATGTATAAAAAATGTTTTATAACTTTTGACGATTTTTCTCACCAGTGATGAATAGGAGTATGTTTAGCTTGATCTAACAACTAGCTGTCGTACCCGTTCTTCGCACAGGGGTTTTCTTTACCCATTCTTTAGTCAATGCAATTTGGATTTTAGTTAGCTTGAAACAACTGTTCTTGCTTCTGCTCTTTAAGCTGTCAAATGGAAGTATCCACAGCTGTTCGCATTACAGGTTCTGAATGTTTACTTTCTTCTGCAATGTAAACATTGAAACTTAGGACGTTCAGGGGGCGTAGCCCGAGGGGATTTTAAGGAAGTGAATAGGCCTATGTGTTGCTTGGGTTCAAGATCTACCTTTATGTAAAGTTTCAACCCAGTAGGTTCAGTAGGTTTTGCGTTCACCCGGAACACAGACAGACAGACAGACAGACAGAAACCACCTCTTCTTTATAATATTATAGATAGATTATAGATTTGAAAATGAACCCCTGAGGTAGTAGTTGCACCATAAAGTAGGTTCACTTGGCAGTATCACCAGGTAATTTAAACCTTTTTGGTAAAATGTTCAAAAAATTTTCCCCTTTTGTTATGAAATTTGTAGATACTACTGACTCAAACTATAATAACAAATATAAATTTGAGTAAAAATGTATACTATATGTGTTATTGTTATTACATAGTTAAATCCTACTAATATAATAAATGTGAATGTTAGGATGTAGATTTGGATAATAGGTCACGCATAATCTACTGGACCGATTAAGCTAAAATTTTGCATGAACATAGCTTACATATCACATTAAGATTAACCTGATAATGTCCACATCCAAGCTTAGGGCTCCACCCCCCAGTGCCCGTAAGTTCAAATGCAATTCTTATGGAAGGATATCATTTATAAAATTATCAGCTGTAGTATTTGTCAGTTAGGGCACAGGAAATCAGATGGTAAAACTAAACAAAGATTCAATAGTGCTGGCCAGGTTAGTATTTTTAATGTCTATTAATTTGTCGCGAGCGAAGCCGCTGGTACAGTTTGAGCCACGATGCTTGGCGCCTGGGAAAGGCGAGAAACAACTCAAATTTATCGCAAATAAAAACAAACAATAAAGAAAATAACCAAAACCAATGTTTTAAAATAAAATTAATTAATTTTGCTTTCTGTTGACAAAAATATACTGTAACACTAACGGTAATAAGCCAAATATAAGCCAAAAGTCATTCCAGAGCATACGCTAACCAGGCGTCAAGCACTGTGACCCGAACTGTAGCAGCTAGTATTCTATATTTCTATAATGCAGGAATCACGGGGTTGTCTTTAATCTTTAATCAATACAGAAATTCCAGGATTGGAATTTTGGCCTGGGATTGAGACCCCTACCCGTAATTCTCATCTGTACAAAAATTCCTTGGGTCAAGAAACCAAGATAAATACATTTTATCGTATTACTATTTTTACTACATGGGGAAGCACCTGTGTTCATATGATAAAAGTGTTTGTCCTTGATCTTAGGAATAACGCTGTATATATCTTTGTCCAGAGAGATTCGGGACACCCTGTTTAATCACCTCAGATGGCATTAGAATAATTTCTAAACAAATAATGTGCTTTATTAAGTAGAGGATATCCACAGGATAGTTAGGACGTCTGGCGGATAACTAGAAATATCATCTTGAACATCCCTTTTTGCCCGGGGCAAAAATTGGCTATCCTGTTGACATTCTATGTTAAACAAGCTGAGAAAAGTAACACCAACGTTTTAAAAATGGCAACTTTCGAGAAATTAAGGGATACCACTCCAAAAGTGGTGCTTATGTAAGTGCTGCTGCTAGGGTGCGCGGCGCGTGACGGACCATTTCAGGGTTTTTTCTACTAAGTAAAATGGTTTATATTACACTGATTATAAAGAGTAGAACATTGAGAAATTATACCGTTTTCAACAATAATTATTAAAAAAATTAAAAACTGTTCGAGGGACAGTCCTATGGGACGCTGAAGTGCCACTAACCTAAATGAAAATTATTTTCTTCACCTTTGTGATTAAAGTCAGAACTTAACTAGAAGGAGTTATCCTCTGAGGAAAAAGTCAGAATATAACTAGTGGGTGTTCCTCTCTGAGAATAAGGTCAGAATTCAACTAGTGGGCGGTCTCCTCCTCCGATAAAAGTCAGAATATAACTAGTGGGTGTTCCTCTCTGAGAATAAGGTCGGAACTCAACTAGTGGGCGGTCTCCTCCTCCGATAAAAGTCAGAGTATAACTAGTGGGTGTTCCCCTCTGAGAATAAGGTCAGAACTCAACTAGTGGGCGGTCTCCTCCTCGGATAAAAGTCAGAGTATAACTAGTGGGTGTTCCCCTCTGAGAATAAGGTCAGAACTCAACTAGTGGGCGGTCTCCTCCTCCGATAAAAGTCAGAATATAACTAGTGGGTGTTCCCCTCTGAGAATAAGGTCAGAACTCAACTAGTGGGCGGTCTCCTCCTCCGATAAAAGTCAGAGTATAACTAGTGGGTGTTCCCCTCTGAGAATAAGGTCAGAACTCAACTAGTGGGCGGTCTCCTCCTCCGATAAAAGTCAGAGTATAACTAGTGGGTGTTCCCCTCTGAGAATAAGGTCAGAACTCAACTAGTGGGCGGTCTCCTCCTCCGATAAAAGTCAGAGTATAACTAGTGGGTGTTCCCCTCTGAGAATAAGATCAGAACTCAACTAGTGGGCGGTCTCCTCCTCCGATAAAAGTCAGAATTTAAATATTTTCATTCTGAGTTTATCAAAATTAATAGAAAAGGGGCATTACTCTTGCCCAGGAAACAGCAAAACTAAGGAAAATAAATAAAGGTACATATATTACTCAATAATCATCATAAGTAATAACAGTTGCATTAAGAATTGTGCTCTAAGTTTCAAGGTTCATTATAGCTTGACCTCTTTAGAACCAGTACCTGGGGGCTGAACTTTGCTCGGGGAAGGCCAGTTTGTTTGTTTAGATGACTTGGAGTAATATTTCATCACTTCCCCCAACTGATTATCAGATTTTTATTGCTCATTAGCCTCTTTTCTGCATTTTTAAGGACACTCCAGTTATTTATAGCTCAATGTCCCTTTGATTTATTTTGGATATTATGATCACTCTACATATGCAACCTTCACTCAACAGTTTTAGTCACTGCTCTCAGGAAACCACATGTTAACAATTATAAACCACTGAGCTCTATGTTATGTCTGAGTCACTACTCTCTGCCTAAACATTTTCCAAAAACGTGCCGTCAACACTGACTTTTTGCTCTATTGTGTTGGCAACTTACTGTTAACTGGACCAATCAAATTGCATTGGGTGGACAATGTCAAAATTGCAACCAATAGGAAATGAAATAAATATACCACCAAAAACGTCAAAAACACATCTGGCCAACATAATGACCATAAACACAGCGGCACGCTTTTTCACCACGGAGTGGTGACTCCAGATATAACATAGAGCTCAGTGTTATAAAGAACAGAATTCCCTGGTTGATTATGAATAGCTGTTACAATGCTTTTATTTTAATTTTAACTCCATTCAAGCCCAATGTTAATTTGTTTAACTTTTCATTTTTTTGCATCATTTGATTTTTCCTGGAGATGAGACCTGTCAACAAATTATTTTTAGCCCAGAAATAAGTGATTTCTAACATTTGAAGGAAATCGGTGGAGCCGTTTTAGAGATCAGAGTTGCAAGCAAGCACGCACGGATGTAAGCAGGCAAACCTTACTCATATTAGAGTATAGGATATCATAATTCAGACATTTTAAAAGAAAGGAATGCCCACTTCTTAAATTCTGAATTTTTCTCAGAGGTACGCCCATATCTTAAATTCTGGCTTGATATCAATAGACAATATTCTTTATTACATATTCATGGAAAATAGTACAGCCGTCAAAGAGTTATTATAATATTCAAAGGAAGTTAAACAGTTACAACTGTTCAGGAATTTGGTTTCTTTGTTGTAGGGTTGTTCTTGGAGCCATGTAGTCAGTTTTTTCTTAAAGTATTGAGAAGGTTGATTTTTCAACAGCTTGGGCAGGTGGTTGTAGTACAGCACTCCTTTGTATGAGGGCTTCTCTGCAAAAAGGCTTAAATGGTGAGGTGGCAGGGCGAGCATGTCTCATATTGTATATTTGTGTATGTCCTGGTGTCTTGGCTGTTTTATTACCTACATCCTTAAACTTTTAATACTACAGTACCTGGGGGGTCGAGCTTTGCTCGGGGGAAGGCAATCAGTTTCTTTAGATGACTCGGAGTAATATTTCACCACTTCCCCCTACTGATAATCAGATTTGTATTATTCATTTGCCTCTTTTCTACATTTTTAAGGTCACTCCAGTTGTTATTTATAGCTCAATGTCCCTTTGATTTATTTTACTACTCTATATATGTAATCTTAACTCAAATATTTTAATCTCTGCTCTCAGGAAACCACATATTAATAATCATAAACAACATGAGTATTACTTTGACAGTTCCCTGGCTGATTATGAACAGCTGTTGCAATTCTTTTGTTTTGATTTGAAACTCCATAAGCCCAATGTTAATTTTTTTAACGTTTAATTTTAGTTTTTTTAGATTATTTGATTTTTCCTAGGGATGAGGCCTGTCTAGAACTTATTTTAATCCCAGAAATTAGTTATTTCGAACATTTTAAGGAAATCGTTGGAGCCGTTTTTGAGATCCGTGTCACAAGCAAGCAAACCTTACTCATATTAGAGTATAGGATTTAATCATATACGAGCTGCTCCCCCTCAAAAATTTGTAGATATAATCCTTATAACAGATGTTTATTGAATTAAGAAAAAAACACACGTGACATGAACCAAATAAAACTCTCCTCCATATGATTAACATGGCAACTTGGAAGTCTCGTGGGGCCTGGGGCTTAAATTGAAATTCTGGCTTGACAGTGACTTAGAACTAGAAATTATCTTTTAAATAATAAATACCCCCGTAGCAGCAAACCTGCGTACTCAGCGAATTTCCAATAGATATGAATGTCTTAATACTACATAAAGCCACTTACCAAGTTTCATAAAAATATATTCACAAATAAGCGATATATACAATTTTAATTATTCTCCATAAGAATAGCATTGGGGCTGAGTACGCAGGTTTGCTGCAACAAGGAAAACAAAAAATGGATTTTTATGCTAATATCAATATAACTCAACTAGGTGAAGTCATATACCAGATTTGATTAATTTATGTTCATAATTAAGGGAGACATGGCATTTAATTATTATCCATAAGAATAACATGGGGCTGAGTACGCAGGTTTGCTGCTACGGGTGCCTTTGGCAAAAAATAATTTTTTTGAGTAAATATCAATATACCACAACCAGATGAAGCCATATACCAAGTTTCGTCAGTATACGTTCATAAATAAGCGAGATATAAAAATTTTCTTTTCCTCCATAAGAATAACATTAGACAATGTACTGTGTTTAGCACTTTCAATATCTCGGTAACCAATTGACGTAGAGAAATGATGAAAATACCAAATTGTGTGTTTTTTTAAGCTGAATCCAATGATAAAAAATAAAATTTGATTTTTTCAAAAATTACATGTAAAAAAATTCAAAAAACCCATTTTGGGCTACAAAACCCCCCCAAAATACCCCTTCGGATAGAGCGATCTGGCTGGTTTTCGAACTTAAAGTCATAAATGTTGCTTTACACGTTTTTACCAAATTTCATCAAAATCGGATCATTTTTACGAGAGTTATCGCGCTCATGGACATATATATTTGTATACAGTTTTGAACGAATGGTGTTTTTGGGGTCTGGGGACCTCAAAATGAAAAGTTATCATGGTCCCGGGCCTAGGTCTTACCATGCCGACTACGGTAATAGCTTCTTCCCTATAGGGGAAATTCGCTAATTCCCTATAGGGGAAATTCGCTAAAAAACATTAATCAAAATCGGTTAAGTATTAACTTCAGGAAGTGAGTGAACAAAATAAAGCAGGAATTTTTTTAAATATGTAGATTATGCCAGTGAACTTTTAATTCCAGTTATAACAAAGTAAAAATAAAATTTTAAATAATATTTGCGTTGTTTACTTATTGTTAGGTACTTTCATTTAAAATATTCACATACAAAATAAGGTTAAATTTGTCACTAAAATGTCCAGCATCTCTTCAGTAACACGAATCAATAGTTTATTTTGGTAAAACACCATTATATTCTCAAGGAACGTATGACGAGTGTTTTCTATAATTGGACCGATGAAAGTCAAAGTGGTGCAAGTCAAAAACTTTAATTTTGAAAAAAATGGATTTATGTATTTATTATTACGTGGACACTAGTGACTAAATAACATTTGTGATAATTTAATCAGATTTAAGAACTTACATTGGAACTCTGCACCATAATTATGAACAACAAATAGTTTTACTAATATATTATAAGGGCTTTAAAGAAGATACACCACTTTAACTTGAAGCAGATTTCCACTTTTAAGAATTAACTTACAGTGCAACCAATAGTGGAATAGTGGTGTAAGTCAGACTTGCACCACTTTGACTTAAACTATGACTTAAACCACTTTGCATTAAAGTGTATTGTAAACGATTGTAGCTGGCAAAATGAACCAAGATCATCACCAGCCTTGAGTCTTTGTAATGTGACTTAAATCACTTTGACTTAAACCAAATTCATTCATGTTCAGATAGGAAAAGTAATAGAACTTTACAAATTATATACTTAAATTTATTGTTTCAAAATTAAAAAAGTGTAAATTGTGTCTTTTATTACTGAATTACAGTTCCAAAATAAAACTACACTTCATTTCTTAAGACAAAAGTATACGCCTGTTGTGTTGTTTTATGTGTCTATTAGCCTAAAAAGTTAAATTAGGAAATTAAATCAGTTAAAATTAAATCAAATCACTTTTAATGTTCAATAAGGACAAAAGTTTTGAATTATTTAATTTGACTAGACTTTCAAATTCTCTAGCCTGAACTGCAGCTATTCGATGGTTCGAATTCCGAACATGAATACTGAAGAATACTAGACACACTTGAAACACTTTCAGTATCAATTACTTCATCCATCATGAACCTATAATAGTGGACAGTTAAATTGCCAGTTGAGGGCAAGGTTTGCAGCGCTATCACTACCAAGATCGGCCAATAGTAGATGTGCTGCATTGCCAAAACTCCACACCAGCTGATCAGAATAACATTCGAGTAATATTTTTCTATGGCAACAGTGACAGAGCGTACAACCATGCTATTGGCTACAGCCCAACTGTCAACTTAATTGTCCCCTATTATAAACTTGCATAACTTTACTAAACAGTGATTTTGTGGGTTAGAGTCAAAACAGCTGATTCAACAATATGTTTACAGGCAAAGTGGTGTAAGTTATTACTCTTGACCCACTCAGCTGACAGGACGACCAACATGATTTCAGGTACAGTGGTGTATGTCAGACTTACACCACATTGGCGTTAACACATGACATTGTTTTGCTTTGAGGCACAGTAAATTTCTGCAATCTATCGGCAACAAAGAGGACTTAAGACTTACAAATTTTTGCCATAAGGTGAAACTGGTTACAGAGAATCCAAATATCAACTTAATTCCACCAAAACTTGACTTACACCACTTTGACTTTCACAGCTTAATTATTAAGAGTACTGTCTCTCTAAAAATATGTATTTTTTTCTGAAACACGAATCAATAGTTTATTTAGTTATATTTACATTTTATATTGGCCTTAAAGCTAATGTAAGTGAGTTGATGACCCGACTCCCGGATCTCAAAATCTGTGGTGAAGAGGATTGTGAAATTATTTATACAGGGCATAACAAAATACTTTTCAGGACTTTGGGATATGATTCGTCATACAAAAAGAAAGAAAAAAGTTTGTATAAAAAAGGTATGTAATAGAAAAGAACATCCATTAGGAACACTAAAAGGATTTTGTTATGAAAATAAGCACAAAGTTTAATTAGAAAATTTAAATTGCTCAGGCAATTTATCCTTAAACCTAAAACGCTTAGTTTTCTGTCTATCTGTCTGTATATGTGTTTTTACTTAATACGTTACCGTATTGTCTTAGAAACATCTGAAGACATCGACTTCGAACTTGGTACATGTATTACATCTAATTAGGCCCATTTTGGTATGAAATATCAAGTTTATAATTTGTACCATTTGAAAACAACGGCATTTTTGTTTTTCAAAGCTAAATATCTTAAAACCGTACAATTTATGAAAAAAAAACTGTAAGAATGAAAAAAGTTGTGGCATTTTGTCCTAAAAAGTAGTGATATTATTAACTACAGGATAGTAAATAACAAGTTGTTGTGATTTTTATAAGTTGTGTGTGTGTGTGTGTGTGTGTGTGTGTGTGTGTGTGTGTGTGTGTGTGTGTGTGTGTGTGTGTGTGTGTGTGTGTGTGTGTGTGTGTGTGTGTGTGTGTGTGTGTGTGTGTGTGTGTGTGTGTGTGTGTGTGTGTGTGTGGATGTGTAAAGAGCTAGAGCCCTAACCAATGGACCGATTTTAAAAAAATTTGGTATGTAGGTTCTAATCCTCGATATCTCCAGGCATTTTTTAATTTTTTTGAATTTTTTATTTTTAGGGGTAATTATCCCCAAAAATCGCCAAAAACATGAAAAATCCAAATTTCTCAAAAATGGCTCTAACGATTTTGATTAAACTTTAGTGGTTTGTAGAGCTTTAGGTTTCCAACAAAATGACACCACCCACATTTCTGGAAAATTTCGGGTTCAGAAATTACAAGACTTAAAACATAAAAAATTCAGTTTTTTGATTTTTCATAAAAAACATAAATGTCAAAAAATATTACTATTCACCATTAAAAAGAGATCAAAAAACTAAATATATTAGTATTTTGAATTACTATTTTACGATTGATAGTTGCGGAGAAAATTGAAATTTTCACTCAGCGGTAAACGCAGTACGTTGTCCAATGTTATTCTTATGGGGAATACAAAAATTACTATTTCTCTCTTATTTACTGATCAATTTCATTAAAAATTGATATGAAGATCGTTAGCATTGACCAACAGAGGATGTTCGAATTATGTTACCATTTAACCCTGGGGGGGACAAGGGGGCATTTCCCCTCTCAAAACGACTGTGTGTAGCAATGGATTCTATAGTGCCAGAGTGCCTCCCAAAAAGGGATTTGGGTGGATATTTCTGACAACAACTTTTGTAGACAATTATCTGTACATTTATCAGTACTTCATATTCTATATTTAGTAAATACAAAACAATTTTTTTATTAAAGTTTGGCTAAAAGGGAGAAAGTATGTGTCAGTTTCCTGATACCGTTTATTTCATAAATTTTTCGGTTTTTAAGACATTTAGCTTTGAAAAAAGGCCGCCATTTTGAAATGGTACAAAGTAGAAACTTGATATTTCATTCCAAAATAGGTCTTATTAGATGTAATACATTTACCAAAATTTGAAGTCGATATCTTCAGATGTTCCTAAGATATATATAACGTACAGTATTAAGTAAAAACACACATAGATGGAAAACCAAGCGTTTTAGGACATACCTTCATATGAACTTTTTTCTTTCTTTTTGTATGACGAATCATATCCCAACGTCCTGAGCCTGTAAGGTTTTTTTACACTCTGTATTCACCGACGTAATCAATCTGTGCAGTTTTGTATGGTTTTGTCCCTGCTCACATTGACGTCTCATTAAATACTCTATGGAGTGAGATCATCTGTTTTTGATTCGGAAGTACTCAGTACTCTATGCTTGATCAAATCATCAAAGCTGATCTTCGATGTCAAGAACCAACCGTGAATAATTTCCTTGAGTGAATTGAGTGAATAACAATTATTATTAGTCTTTATCTTCTCATCAGAGTAGTGCACTAGACCATTTATATAAATTTAAGAACAATTTATAACGACATCTGAGCGCGCAAGTAATTTACTATTGATCCGAATATTGAGTTATTATCCCATTGCTGTGTAGTCTTAGCCCTTACATGTTATAACTGGAGGGTAGGGGTTCGGGCGTTATTGTGTAATTTAGAAAATCCGCAATTGTTTGTGTTTTACGGATTTTAAGACTGTAGTGAAATTTTAAACATGACAGCAGATAGTAGTGGTGTGGAATGGGCTTCCATCGTGAAACCTATTCTTGCTGCATCCTATGGATCTTTCAATAAAAATGATGTCACTGAGCTTGTAAAGGCAATTGTAAAAAGGTAAGATTAACTTGATGATTCATATACCATTTCTGTAGTGAATCTGGATTGTAAATGTATAATCTATTAGGATACAATATTAGGGTTAGGTAGGGTTATTTTTCTACAGTTCCTACTTTATTTAGGCCTAAGTTTAGCCGGTATACAGAAGGAGCCTGGCCTACACATTTTGTTGACACAATTGTGCAACTTAGGCCTATCACATAGTCTACTGAATGACTCAACCGCTTGACTGTCTATCACATAGTCTACTGAATGACTCAACCACTTGACTAACACATAGTTTACTGAATAACTCCAACCACTTGACTTACAGCGTTGCTTTGCTTCTGTAAAGTTTTAGTTACAATAACATCAGCCCTCAAATGTTAATAAAGATTGTATTGGAAGAAAGATAAATGTTCGTTGATCTCCTGCAGGGTGGACTAAAGTGGAAGAAAAATTTGAATAGTTTTTGAAGAGAACACTGAACAATCTTTGTAGTTTGTTAGTTTTTACGTAGGCCTAGTGTAATGTTTCTGTAATGGGCCATTGCAAATGTAATGGTTTAATTCAATTCAAATTAAATTATGTACGTGTGTATTGATTCAGACTTGCAATCGCCCAGAGGTCAACATTCAACCAACAATAATTTTACGTGAACCTAAAGCGTACCGGTAGACCATAATTAATGGCTAGAGTACACTTTCATAAGTGGAACGATATAAAAAACCGAATGAAATTGTTTGACACGGTATATTGATTACCGGTATGTAGGTTTTGGTTAAATGTTTGGTCTCAAAGATGTAAAAGACATTGTCTTGAAATTTGTACAGATAACATATGTTGATCAACCATTGTAACGGATCTATAGAAATTTATTTCTTTTATACTATTTTTACATGCTATGATTCAGTATCAGAAAGCTATATACTGTAAGGCATTTAATTTGTTGATTTGTCTCATTTTTTTAGTTTTATGTTTGTAAATAAATTATTTGTTGTATGTAGGGGTACAGTTTCATAAGCGGCCACCAACTAATCGTATGCGATATATCAATCTTAAACATTTTAAATATCGAATCGCATTTTAAATCAATCTTTAACCTAAATAACACAAACACCCAAACATTCGAGTCTCATGGTGTATGGCGTATTTAAGTTACACATATATTTTAATGAAACATTTAACAGGTAACTTAACAAACAAAAACTAAAATTTCAAAATACAACGAATCATAAAGAAACGTATAACCAAGCAAAATCCCAGTTATATTTGCTTGTATTAACTTAGTTTATTCAATCCATGAAAGCAGCCCATAAAGTTTACCCTGGAAAAGATAACTTAAGTTTTAGCTGAGTTATACGTTTTTTATTTATTTGTTTAATTATACTTTTAGTTTGTTTGTGGTTAAATGTTTCATTAAAATATATGTGTAATTAGCATCGCATAAACCACGATATACAATTTTTCGATTTTAAATTATAACATTTATATAAATATCGAGTAAATAATTTTCGGTACTTTGGTATTATACGGATGCCACTATTTTTGGAGGTTAAATTTTTACCGGATAAAAAGGATAACTACATAATTCGAAAAAACGTACTTTTATTGACTTACTGTACAAATTTTACATCATTCTGATGAGCGGTCTTTGTGTTGTGCTTCCCAAAAGACAGCGATGTCCGCTAGGATCGTGTTGAATGCGTCGCCGCCGCTAGCAGCCACACCCGATCGCCACATGTACTCCGCCAAATATACAGCGCGCTGCGGCAGTTATTTTAGGATGGGTTATCATAAAAATACGTACGGTTTCCTCTTCATTTCAAGGTAAATCCCACACCAAAAGAACGTCACTCATTATGAAAACAAATGTAACGTAGTGATGGCAATAAATCACTCATGACACAGACCCAGATACAGGCGGTGACAGGTGATGCGCGCGCTCCGGTCAATGACCTGACCTTGGCCTATTTGGAGGGGGTTTGGCGGCCTGAAGTATGACTCATCAGGTATCATTCGATTCGTAATGAAACAAGGAAAGTCCTACAATCATTTTTATGATAACCTATCCTAACATAACTTCCGCAGCGCGCTGCATAAGGGTGGCATCCGTATAATACCAAAGTACCTAATTTTCGATATGTACTGTTCAAATGTGATTCAAAGTATCGAGTGTTCCGATTCGATATATCGAATGTTAAGATTGATATATCACATCTGATTAGTTGGTGGCTGCTTATGAAACTGTACCCGTATGTAGGCCTACTGGTAACGTTAATGTCTATCTGATTCTTTTTTAAATTTTAATGGAAAAACAAACTAAACAAAACAAACGTGACATTATAACTAATATGCAGATGATAAAATATTTTACAATTATCTAATCAATATAATATTGAACATTTCCATTCGGGTTTTTATATCGTTCTGCTTATGAAAGTGTACCCAATGGCTGTTTGTGTAGGCTATATGTACTTTTCCATATCCTGCAAGAGCAGTTAAATATACCGTAAGATTTTGAATCAGTGTCTTTATGCTGAACTTCACAAATAACTTCTCTGTCCCTCCCCACATCAATGTGAAACTGGCAATAGAATATCCATAACTTTTTAACTCGTTCACTTCGTCATGAAGTCCCGAGGTCTCGTACCATAACCTTTATTTGGTGCACTTGCATAATATAATATTCTTCCCTCAGGTACGGTGTCGATAACTATGTAAATTGACATAGGGAATATAGAGAAATAAGATATATATTGTCCATAAAGCTTGTTGATTGCTGGAGCGATTGGTAACCATGACAACAAACGAGATCTATAGATATCATAACACACTGAAGTAATAAATGATTACTTTTATTCGACACGAGACCCCCGGGCCTCGCAACGAAGCTTAGTTGCTCAGAGCGCCGCTTAGAGCTCTTGAGTTCACTCCGTTCACAACATTGCGCCAAAAGTTGTTTGTTGTTATTGCAATAACCTATATTGATTTGTGGTGTGTTTTTCTCGTAAATGTGCAGTACAAGATCTTGGTGCCTCGTAATATTGTGTCATATTCAAATACTGAGCTGGCTGTAGGTTGGAAACAGTGTGCTAGTTCAGAAATTATACCACAGAGTGCTCTGTTTCTATTCCTTTCAATGTTATGATGTGCAAAAGATCATCTGCGCAACGAGACCTCAAGGTCTCGTACTGGACAGTCATAATCACACCAAACGAGAACCATAGGTCTCGTAACGCACCACCTTAATCGCATACAAATATGTTGTAACACAGTGAACGTGTTAAAACCCAACAATAAAGTATTTAAACTGTGACATCACTTGCCTTCTATTGAATAGGGTATTTAAACTATGACATCACATGTCTAGCTGTCAGAGAAACTAAAATGGATGCCACATCGGTATGCACATAACCTCAAAAGAACTTCCTGCCCTTTAGCAGACAACTGACTCCCGTGAGTCAGCTAATAAATATAACCTTCAAAACGAGATGATAACTCCTGGAAACATAAAAAATAACACGTAGCAGACCACACACAAACATCTGAAACTCCCCGAGGATAGCCGAGCGATGGCGAACGCGACAATGTGGAAGGCTAGTTCGCCGAAGTTCTGATCCCGGCCTTGGTTGGTGGATAGGCTCTAGCCGCGGCGGCTGGCGCCTATCCACAAGCCAGGAGGGATGAGAGCACATCTGCCCAGAGAAATATAACTACGTTTCAAAACTGAAATAAATGAAGAGAAATAGAATCCAAATATAAATAATCAAATAGCTTTGTAGTTTTCTCTATTCATAGGCTATTAATTAGTGAGTTTCATGAAAATTACCTCCTCTCTGTTGTATGCCATGGCTACTTAGATTTAATTTAACTGTTTATAGTTACGATTTTAACATAATATGTCAGTCTTATTACTTCAATAACTGCTATAAGCACTTTAGGTAAAGTATGTCAGCAGTTCTACGTTTATTGTTTACTGAGACATTAAACGTGCGAGACAGTTCTTTATTATTTAAGAAATTCCAGCGGACATAATTGAAGGCATTATCAAACAATATTAAAAACATTTTTATAATCTTGTAAAAAACAAGTCTCACGACATTGCCCGCAATAATTTCTGAAATAACATTAACCTCCTAATCACCAAAACTAAATTTTAAACAAATCACAGTTCTTTTTTATTACAAAAACTTTGTAATAAAACCCGGGAATGCAACCTATATGTGTGCTGCATTCTGTATAGTTAACCCGTGGGACTACTACGAAACATGATCAGCTGTTTGAATTCCCATCAGGTCAAACTTAAGTTAATGTCCATAAGAATAATACAGGATTGGAACTTTGACTCCCGGTCGGGCTGAGCACCCTAAAGGAATTTCTTAACATCCAGTCTTATTAGTTACCTACGTTATGGGAAGAGTACATGTGCCAAATGTCGTGGTTGTAGAAGTTTAGCCTTTGGGATGAACGGCTTTTCGTATTTATAAATTGTCCGTAAGAATAACACGGGGTTGGAACTTTAAAGCCCCACGGGACGGAGCCCTATGGGAATTTCATAAAATCCTTTCTTAGTGGTTACCAATACCTACGTTATGAAAAGAGTACATGTGCCAAATTTCGTGGTTGTAGGTGTAGAGGTTTAGCCTGGGGGGATGATCGGTTTTTCGTATTTATAGTTATAGATAATTGAAATGTTATAAATCGGTTATGACATTCCGATGTGTTCATCATTGATGACATATGTACGTGACTTCACTTATAAGAAAACCTGCGTCATCATCCCCAAATGTTATTCTTACGGAGAATGCATAATATTTAACATATCGTTTAGTCGTAAATATATTTCTTTTAAATTTTGTAAGTGGATTAATGTGTTATCGAGACATATAGCAAGAAGTGCATTAGAAAATCATTGAGAATGCAGGTTTGCTGCGACGGGTGTATTTTAAAGTATCCAACCCTACCACAAAATAATAATTATTGCATGCGTCGCGCGTCGGGTGGACACTGCTGGCAACTGTTATGCGATTGGCTGATCGTTTCTGTAGTCGTTCGTTATTGGTCCGTGACAACGTGCGCTAAAGACACTGCGCACAGGTCTTTAGGAGGGGATGAAGAGGGATGGTCAGCTGTGACTGTGACATTTATCATTTCCACTTTGTTCTCCGAGTAGGCTACTTCTAAAAATCGTAAGTATGTTTTCCTTGTTTCATTTGTTTAATATTTTAAGTAAGAACTTCTTTAGCTCACAGTCATAATATTGGTAAGGTAATATTGATAAGGTTGTATGGATTTTATTATATTAATACAGGTTAATTCAAAACTAAGTTAACCTTCATTAGATAAGTAAAATGTCCTTCTGACTCATTCCTATTCCATTATTTTGCCAAACAGAAATACTTATTTAATGTGAAAAAATACAGTGAATTATTGCTGTTATTATAATAAAAAAAGGTACCGGTAATATAAAATTATGTCTGAAAACCCTTAAACAGTTATGATCAGTTTTGTGTTCTACTATTTACAATTATTATTTTAAAATTATTGCGACCTTACATCGTCTGTATGTTTACCGTACATGTATTTATCTGTTACATAATCTTACAAAGAATACATTAACGTAAATATAGTTGCTTAAAATTAATTTTTACACGAATGGGAGGGCTAGCAATAACTTGATAGCCTACCCCATCCCGCGCCACAACGGCATTTTTTACCGTCGATTGCAACTTTAAATCGTCTGTAAGTTTACCGTACATGTATTTTTCTGTTATATAAACTTTTAGAGAATAGTTTCACGTCAAAATGGTTGCTAAAAGTGACTTCTTACCCGAATGAGAGGGCTAGCAATAACTTGATAGCCTACCCCAAAAACGAGCCTACCCCTAAAGACAAAAAACTTGGAAATGTAAAATTTGTAGGGTTTTTAAAAGGATGCAGGAAGCAATTAAGGAGCAATTTCCAATATATTAGTAAAAATATTGATAAGAAACTGGACGACCTTACAAAGTCTGTTCAGTTTGCTACAGACAACATTGATGATTTTGAAAACTTAGTTGCTTGTTATGAGGTTAAGCTTAAAACATTAGAAAAAGTTAGGCCCACCGCACATTGGAGCGAGGCGAGGTATAGGCGAAGTGCAGGCTAGGTGCAGGCGGGAGCGAGGCACTGCACATTAAAGCGAGGGGGGACAGAGGTTTCTGAGCTTTGGTCCCCACAATGTCGCGAGTAGAGGAAGATTTTTTGGACCTTGAATCTGATTCTGATTGTAAGTTTAATAATTTAGTTTTACTCTATTCGCTATTCAAAAAACTTTAAAAAAGTTTTTGTAAATGTGATTACATGAAAAAAAGATTAAGCCAGGGAGAGTATGTTTTAACTATTGAACTACCAGACCCATCTCTTAGAGAATATTTTCGTATGAACAAGCAACAGTTTGATGATATCCATAAGTTGACTGAAAGTGACATTAGTGGAACACTTCTACATCAATTCAGTTCAATTCAAATAATCTTTATTCATGAAATCCGTACAATTATGAATACAACTGTTACATGAAATCAAACAGATGTAGAATGGCTTCAACTTAAAATAAAGTATAAGTAAACAAAAATAATAACTAATACTAAGAGGAATCTAAAGTAAGCTCATCAAATCAATATAACGCTCTTTTCTACTAAAAATCGTTTTAAACACCTTTTGAATTTTATATTACTGTCTATTGACAACAAATCTTTAGGCAGTTATTTTAACACGTTCGCTGCGGCGAGCGCCATATGGCGCTCGGCAGAACAACGCCACGATCTGAGAGCGCCGCATGGCGCTCTGTCTACATGCCAAGTTCAATTTGGTCTCGTGCTGGCAGCACTGTGGTGAGGACGGGTATTTTATGTCAGAGTTTTAGCTAGGAATGCGAGCTTTATTTTGGTGTAGGTTGGTAGTAAATTTCCCCGTAAAATTCCCGTTCATAAGGGACAAAAAACCAGTTTTTGCCCCATATTTCTGGGAAATTCTCCCTGTAATTGACATTACAAGGGGAATGGCTAGTACCCAGGCAGTGCTGCTACCTGTGGGTGTTTCAGCGAACTACGTCCAGTCTCGTGGAAATGCAGCACATCACCGAACCGCTGTTTTGTGATTCGTCAGACCGAAATAATTGAATTCGTCTGTGCCAATCTGGTTCGCTGCCGTGCTCGGCGCACGCCCGCCATTGGTGGGCCGCAGCGAACGTGTTAAGAATCTTATGCCCACAGAGCTTGGCTTTTTAGCGAATTTCCCCTATAGGGAAGAAGCTATTACCGTAGGTCTCATGGTAAGACTTAAGCCCGAGACCATGCTAACTTTTCATTTTGAGGTCCCCAGATGCCAAAAACACCATTCGTTCAAATTTTTATATATGTATATATATATATATGTATATGTGTCCGTAAGCACGATAACTCTCGTAAAAAAGGTCCGATCTTAATGAAATTTGGTACAAACGTGTAAAGTACCATTTATTAGAACGAGTTCGAAAACCAGACAAATCGCACCATCCAAAGGGGGGTTTTGGGGGGGTTTTGTACCCCAAAAATGGTTTTTTTGGGGTTTTCACATGTAACTTTTATTAAAATCAAATTTTAATTAATACCATTGAATTCAGCATAAAAAAACAAACAATTTGGTATCTTGATCATTGCTCTACGTCAATTGGTTACTGAGATATTGAAAGTGCTAAACACAGTACGTTGTCTAATGTTATTCTTATGGAGAAAAAGAAAAATTGTATATCTCGCTTATTTATGAACATAAACTGGCGAAATTTGGTATATGGTTTCATCTGGTTGTGGTTTATTGTTGTTTGCACAAAAAACAATTTCGCCTATGGTTTCCGTAGCTGCAAACCTAGGTACTCGGTCCTCATGTTATTCTTATGGAAAATAATTAAAATGTTATATATCGCTTATTTATGAATGTATATGGATGAAACTTAGTATGTGACTTCACTTAGCTGAGTTCTATTGATATTTGTATAAAAACCCATTATTTTGTGTTTCTTGTTGCAGCAAACCTGCGTACTCATCCTCAATCTTATTCTTATGGAGAATAATTAATATTTTAAATATCGAATGTTTGTGAATATATTTCCTATGAATCTTGTTAAGTGGCTTAATGTGTCATGTTATAATTCATTGGAAATTCGCTGAGTTTGCAGGTTTGCTGCGACGGGGGTATGTAAATATAATTCCGTTGAGTGTTTCTCTGTAGCCAGCTGATTTTTATTTCTTGTATTATAATCATGGCTAGATCCTAATTTGAGCAACCTGTCATCATTATACCTTACAAACATGACTGTTTCCAAAATATATAGACCATATATAGTTAGTATCCCTAATTGAGAGAACAATTCTTTTACAGAAATCTTTACTATTTAAATTCATAATTATTCTTATAGCTTTTTTTTGAAGCCGTTACATTGTCAGCAGATTTTTTTTACTAGTTGCCCCTTACAACACAACTCCAAAAGATATGTGAGAATGTATGTGAGCATAATAAATAGTTTTTAATGTTTCTAATGAAAAATATCTAGACATCGCTTTAAGAGCGTATAATCCAGAAGAAATATTTTTCCTTAATGATATAATATGATTATTCCAAGTCAAATTTTTATCTAATGATAACTCTATAAATGTTGTTTCCTTTAGATTGGAGTATTTTATAGTT
This sequence comes from Allygus modestus, assembly GCA_963675035.1. Taxonomy (NCBI): domain Eukaryota; kingdom Metazoa; phylum Arthropoda; class Insecta; order Hemiptera; family Cicadellidae; genus Allygus; species Allygus modestus. Next base: position 16,816,731 of record OY776116.1, read on the forward strand.
ATCTGTTGCAACATCCGGTTTTGGTTTTTTTATATTTTGTTTGGTGTGGAAAGATGTAAGGTTTGTTTGACCAAATTTAGTAACAATTTTTTACTGCTTATGTAGTTATTAATTAACTCAAGCTCATCATTTGCTATAACCTCAACTTCATTCACTGTTTTAACGGTAACTATCAAATTAGAGTCATCTGCATAGAGACATAATTTGCTCTGTGACCCCGATAGAATTAATGGAAAACCTCTTGTATAACAGAGGAAGAGAACGGGTCCCAAAATGGATCCTTGTGGGACTCCATGTCTAATTGTTTGTAAAGAATAATTTGCATAATCATTTGATTTTGTTTGTTTACGTGTATTAGAACTGAACATATTGTTGCCTATTATAAATATATGAAATAAACCAATTTAAAGTAATATTAGCAATTCCAATGCTTTTAAAGTTGAAAGCAAAAATTCATGTAAGACACTATCAAACGCTTTTGAAAGGTCCATGAAAATTCCTGTGGCATTATCTCCTCAATCGATAGCATCAACATTTTCCACAAATTCAATTCCAGCTGTTATCACGGATTTACCTACTCTAAAGCCATGCTGTTCTTTATCAAAAAGATTATTTTTCTCCAGCAATTCAGTTAATTGCAGGTACATAACACGCTACAAAATTTTAGGTATTGATGGCAAAATAGATAATGGCCGATAATTAGCAGGTTCAAGTTTTATTACCTTTTTTAAATACAGTTATGATTTTTGATATTTTCAATTTGTTTGGAAAAATACCAGATATTAAAGATGAATTTACAACATGAGCTATTGGCTTTAGCAAGACCATTTTGGCTTGTTTTATAACCGTAGTTGGTATTTCATCATAGCCCACTGAGAGTTTTTTTTAATGAAGAATTTGATCTAATTTATCCTCATTAATAGTTTTAGCAGTAGACCTTTTATTAGTATTAATTTCCAAAGTAGTACCAGCTACATTATTTGGCGACAGGTTAGGTATTACCAAATTATCAACTACATTAATAAAATGGTTATTAAAAATTTCACAAACATCTTTTGGATCACTGTAATCCTTACCCTTAACAACTAATTTGACATTGTCATATCCACCAGTATCATAATTTATAATCTCCTTGTTAATTACTCTCTAAGTAGATTTACAAATATCAGAATTATTAATTTTATTCTCAATATACTCTTTTTTGTTGCCCATATATTTTTATTTATTTATTTATTTATTTTTATTTATTTATTTATTACATCACATAACATCTATTATAGGGAATTTCCCTTAGACAGGTGAAATTGTCAAAGTTTCCTTATACTAAAATACATAGACCTAACAATATATACAATACATTCGATGATCAATCAAAATGTAAATAAACAGTACAATTAAAACAAACAAAAGTCAACCGTCAACAAATAATGCTAAAAACCAAAATAAAATTTATAACTATAATGACAGGCTGTTAAGGTATTCATTGACACTATAAAAGTACTTTGTTTTTAAATACTTTGTCACTTCTGCTTTGAATTTTGTTATATTGGAAATGTTTTTGATACTCTGAGGGAGTTTATTATAAAATTTGCTACCAGTGTATAGAACTGATTTTTCAAAAGATGATGACTTGTGTGCTGGTATTTGTAGTAAGTGTTTATGTCTAGTGTGATAACCATGACTTTCAATTTTGGAATTAAAGTGTGAAGCATTCAATCTCACAAATATGACAATGTTTAGGATAAAGACACAAGGTAAGGGCAAAATTTCAAAAGTTTTAAATATATTACGGCATGAAGACCTTACACGAGCACCAGCCATCACTCTCAGAATTCTTTTCTGAAGACGGAACACTTTTAGGCTTTCAGAGGAACAACCCCAGAATACAATTCCATATGACAAATTGGAATAAACATAGGCGTAATATACAGCCTTAAGAGTAGATGTGTCAATCGAATGTGAAAGTGTTAGCAAAACATAAAAAGCCTTGTTGAGTTTTGACTGAAGCTTGGATATGTGTTCGGACCAAGTAAGCGACTTATCAAGCATGACACCAAGAAAATTAATAGAAGTGGATAGATTGATTGATGACTTAGAATATTCTGCCCGAGCTCTGCTACTGTTGCTATAATTTGGATGAAAATTTATTATAAGAATTTTTTCTGTTTTAGTAATGTGAAAAACATTTTACTTATTCTCTACCGTGGAGTTATACACATAAATCCAAATCTCATTAGATAACATAACTTTAAAGAAGCTAATATTTCCCTGTGAAAATTTTCTACTCATGTTAGTAACTTTACCTACAGATGCTTTATCATTTTTTATATTTATTTTTAGTAACTGAGCATCGTGATCACTTAATTATGTAATCAAGCCTTCAATTAGCAATGTTTCATTTGGTAGATTGGTAATAATGTTGTCAATAGCACTTTCAGACTCAGAAGTTATTCTGGTTGGAAAATTTACAAGGTATTGCATGCTATGTTGGGTTGACATGTTGGGATGCCATTGGCCTAGACATACGAGCTGGTCTCGTTCCTTAATTTTTTAAACCTATGAATTGGAATAGAAATTTGTCTTTTTAAATGGATTAATGGTTTATTTTCATTAAAATACTGATTTCATTCAGGTTTTAGAGTCACATTGGCAGACACACAGTAGACATAAGTAAAAAGTAGCAAAATCAGTGTTGACCATGTGCAACTCACAAAGAATTAACCGATCCCGTCAACTTCCAAGCAAGCCTGTCACCGTTTGTTTTACTTGGGCCCTCCCACCAACATTGCCACAGACTGGTTAACTCGTTGTGAGTTGCACGACTGGTCAGTTTTGGTCGTGTGCGGGAATCGAACCCACAAATATCGTATGCACACCTGGCCAAGGTGTTTCCACGACGTAGCCAACTCAGCTAACACGACCAAGGGCCTAGCGGCGATATTAAGGTTTTTCAGTCAGTCCGCGCCCCTAGCCGATAGAACCGTAGTCGCCCTTGGGTATTAGTTACATATTTTGCTACTGGAGTGCAGCACCAATCAAATCACGTTATAGGCTATTGCGAATAGAATAAAATTACTACTACCTTAATGGGTTAAAATATTACATAATCCAATATAGCTCTTTTTAGAAGAATTTAAAGCATCAATATTGATAAATTATATTTTCATTAATTTTGTTTAACTTACTCAGTTCTGAATCAAGTTTGTTTAAAAAAGGGGTGTCACAAACTGTGCCTGGCGTTCGATACAATCCAACTAAGACAAAAGTAAATTTAAAAGCTCTGCATACAAAGTACAAAATTCAAACTCTTTATCTGAACATAATCTATTTATTTGAAGTATATTAATTTATTTACCCTGAATAGATCACCTATTAAGACTAACTGATTAGAAGATTTATATCTTATACAAAAATCAATGTACTTAGTTTTATCACCGTTAACAAGAAGATTATTTGAGTCCAACCACTGCAATAAGGAACTTCCCTGAATAAACATCTCAATTTCAAGTTGATTTCTGCTTTTGTTTGATACACAAAATGATGTATCATCTGCAAAGAGGCAAATATTACCTTTACCAACTGAATCAGTTATATCATTCATAAAAAGCAAGAAGAGCATCGGACCAAGAACCGAACCTCGAGGAACACCAGAACCTATCAAAGTTTGAGTTGATTCATGGTAACGAAGACATCCAGAAGGGTCAATGTATGGCATTGTTACAGACTGAATCCTTCCCTTTAAATAAGACGATATCCAGTCCTGTGCGACTCCTCTTAAACCGATACGCTCTAGTTTTGAAAGCAATAGATTATGGTTGACGACATCAAATGCCTTTTTTAGGTCCAAAAAAATTCCCATTACATGTTCGTGACTATCCAAGGACGAGACAATATTCGAAATAAAATCAAACATAGCATCAAGGGTAGACTTACCCTTCTGAAAACCAAACTGCTTGTCAGACAGAACATAATTTGCATTCAAAAAATTGTTTAAGCGGATTAGAAAGATTTTTTCCAATAATTTAGAAAACGTGGATTGGATTGCTATTGGTCTATAATTATCTGCCTCGTCAGTGAGCCCTTTTTTAAATACAGGCTTAACCAATGACATTTTTAAAGGAGCCGGGAACTCACCACATTGGAAGGATGCGTTAATCAAATGACACAAAGGAGGGGCGAGAACCTCAACACACTCTTTCAGGACCTTAGAAGATATGCCATCTCTACCCGCAGAACAACTTGAACGGAGAGAACGTACAACCTGAATCACCTCACCTTCAGTTGTAGGCAACAAGAACAATGTTTTATCCATGAAAGGTATTAAAGTTCCATGGTTTGGAGAATTACCGTCCTTAGATCCACGCCCTATTCCAGCAAAGTATGAATTAAAGAGCTCCGAAACAGACTTTGCATCTGTAAGCAAAACTCCATAATCCATCTGTCGTCAACCATAATCTATTGCTTTCAAAACTAGAGCGTATCGGTTTAAGAGGAGTCGCACAGGACTGGATATCGTCTTATTTAAAGGGAAGGATTCAGTCTGTAACAATGCCATACATTGACCCTTCTGGATGTCTTCGTTACCATGAATCAACTCAAACTTTGATAGGTTCTGGTGTTCCTCAAGGTTCGGTTCTTGGTCCGATGCTCTTCTTGCTTTTTATGAATGATATAACTGATTCAGTTGGTAAAGGTAATATTTGCCTCTTTGCAGATGATACATCATTTTGTGTATCAAACAAAAGCAGAAATCAACTTGAAATTGAGATGTTTATTCAGGGTAGTTCCTTATTACAGTGGTTGGACTCAAATAATCTTCTTGTTAACGGTGATAAACCTAAGTACATTGATTTTTGTATAAGATCTAAATCTTCTAATCAGTTAGTCTTAATAGGTGATATTGAACTTAATTCTTGCTGCGAAACTAATTTTCTAGGTTTAATAATTGACTCAAATCTGAAATTTTCATCCCATATTGATAAAGTGTCTAAGAAACTGAGCTGTGGTATTTTTATACTGCGTAGGTTATCTACTTTCTCTAATCTAGATATTTTAATGGCAGCATATTATGGTTGTTTTTATCCACACCTTGCATATGCTGTTCCTATCTGGGGATATGAAAGAACGGCTACTGCAAGCATATTCAAATTGCAAAAGAAGGCACTGAGAGTCATATTCGGGCTGAGATCGTCTAGGTCATGTCGAGGAATTTTTAAAAAGAATAAAATTCTGACTTTCCCTTGTCTATATATTTTGGAATCAACCTGTTTAATTATGAAAAATCGAGAATATTTTCAAAAAAGGTCCTCCTCATACAATTTTCGCCCTATCAACCGCCTGGCAATCCTACGACATTCCACCACAATTTTTCAGAAGCAAGTTTTGTATTCAGCAATAAAGATGTACAATAGCCTTCAAAATAAGTTTAGATTGTTAAATGATTTTAAAATATTCAGGAATAGCGTGAAAGAATCTTTAGTTGTTAAAGAATATTACAGTGTACATTTATTTTTAAACGATGTCTCAATCGTTTAGTTATAAGTTTGTGTTGTAAGTTTAGTATTGTACATATCGTCAAACATTTTTATAATTCCATGTACATATTACTGACTTTTGTCATCGCATTTTATTTTGCTTACAACAATAAAGAATTTTGACTTTTGACTTTTAAAAAAAAATTTGATTACCGTAATTTAATAGAGCCTATATTTGCCAGACAATTTAATTTCATTCACATCACATTTTTCAATAGCCTACAAAAACTTTGTCCGTTTTTGCCATATCCTAACCTAACCTTTAGAACGAATAAACTTACCTCAAACAGCCGCATTAAGAATTAACAAATGCAATGTCCTCCCCTAAAATAGAAGATTTTACACTCCCAAAACGCACTTTGAGTCTACGGGATAATGATGAAGTGTGAACTATTAAGTGTAGGTCTAATGATTTATATATTCTTTATTATAAATGCATCCTGTAAAAATTAAGTTGATATTGACTAAGTTATAATTTTACCAGGTTAAACCCGGAACTCTTAGTAGTTTAACCTTTTTCTTTCAACACCAGCAGAATTTTGGTATCACATAATTGCCTTAAGAGAAAACGATACCATAGTTTTTTATTTTTATTTTGATTATTCTTAAATTTGTGTGCAGTGTAATAGGCTACAGTATTGACATAAGTGAGCGTTGATGATATTTATTTAAGTAGGCTATAAGAATATGACATGAAGTTTAAATTGTCTGTATTATTTTTTAATTATACAATTATTGTGTGGCAAATGTCAAATCATGTTCTAGTTCCTATATGGAAGGATTCAATGCAATATTCAGGACCACATATTCTGTTAGATGCCTGATTATTCAAAGTTAATTGTCATTGTTTCAGCGAACCAGATCTGTTGAACCATGAAGAACAATATGAAATGTTCTACACATCCTTTGCTGCTTTGGCTGCTGATTACATTAGTTCCAGCATCAGTTCAGGTAACTTAATCATGAATAAGTTATGCTTTGCAATATAAATTGAAGCGCTAATGTTGGATGATAGATGACTGCCAAAAAACAAATTGATATTTTTATCAAAACAAAGGTTTAAAGGAATTTTGACGGATATCAGAAGTTTTAATATAAACTTAATAAAATTCAAAATGGTTTGCGAGAGAAATGAAAAAAGTGCAAGTGGATTACAAGTGGTGTGCAAACTCAAGATTACTAGAGTAGGAAGTACAGTCGCTCTCCAGCATAGCACATTAGCTTGTACAAACTCTTCCATATGACTCCGCAAGAGTGAATACCAACATTTGAAATGAAAATTGCACATTTTTTGTGATGACTGATAACAGATAGTGACGGTTAATCAAAGTTCTACTGTATATTCATCTAAATATCTTCTGGTAAGAAAATAATTAAGGCCGATATATATTCACTATAGACTTAGTATCAGTTACATAGAAAATTTGGTTTTTACCTAAAATTTCAGATATTTTTGGTCAATTAAAACAAATATTAAATTTTAGCGCATTAATCAATGAAATGACTAAGGAGTTACTAAGTTTGAATCAATATCTAAATTGTTCTGCATGCTGTTAACATCGTTGTGCCATTGCAGTGTGCAAGGGCCAGCTGGGCTCGGTGTGCGCGGCGGCCCGCGTGCTGCTGCAGTATCTGCTGAGTCGCCTGCAGTCGCACGGAGCCTGCGAGCCGGTCGCGCCCAACTCCCTCAGTGCCAAACACCTGCTGCTGCCCATCAAGGCGCTGTGCACCGCGCAGGGCCAGCTGTGCCGCGGCGACCAGATCGTACTCACCAACCTGATGAAGAACGCCAAACTGCCGCCGCACATCAAGACGTCACTGCCCGGTGAGTGGTAGAAGTAGTAGAGAAGTAGAAGTAATTAAAGCAAAACTCGAGGTCAGACCACTTGCACAGTAGGTGAAAAACCTTTCTAGAAATTAGGGGTGTTGCTCTAAAAAAATAAACAATCTTTAAATGACGTGAACATGTATTGGCCTATGTTGAAAAAGTTCTAGGCTAAATCATACTTTTATGTTTTAAAAATATCGCTTGAAACCATTGTGAAGCCCTAGTTACTTTCGATGGTGAGCCAGAAACACAATGACAGGGGTTGTGGCATAGGTCTATTTTCATAGAAAGGTAGCTGAAAAAGGTAAATTTGATTGCCCGTTTTATAGGCCTTTATTATATTACTGTAAATTAATTAAACAGTTCAATCGTTATAGCTACCCTGTGTAATCTTTATTACAAATTTTATTTCGGCCCCTGAAATTAAATGTAAAAAACCAATGTCGGAATATAGGTTTTATATATATTTCTAAGGCAATCTGAGTTTTAAGATTTGTTAAAGGAGGTTACTAGGCCTAACTCTTTTAATATAACTTATGGGGTCTGTTGAGTATTTTAATTGATTCCTTCAAAATTAGAGATATAGGCTAAGTTTAAACAAAAAAAGTAAACTCTATTCCTTCTATTAAATAAATACTCTTGCCTGTAAGCAGCAGGAAATGATTACGAAGATTAATTATGAACTATTTGTTTTATTAAAATATAAATTATGTGAAATAGATTAATGTGAATATGAAATAGGCTAAAGTTGACAATCGATGAAACAAGGTAACTTCAAGCTATTTATTAAATTTGTTTTCCTTAGTATACATTGTTTGAACAATATTCTAACCGTTATTTGATCCTTGAGATTTGTTGGAGTCGCCCAACATCTTGAACTGAATTAGAATGACGAGATGAGTCGTTATACTGCCAGCAACCTAGGATCCATTACATTATATTAATTACAGTAATATGTTCTAGGAGTGTTTGAGTAAGTAATCTGTATTTATGCTTGTCGAAAAACGATTCACTTTGTCGTGGGTTAGCTCAGAGTGGCCACATTCATGGGGGGGTTTGTGGAGAGTAATAAAAAAATCCCCATGATTTTTTGAGTTCCCCAGAATTGGCGTTCCCACTTTCATATATTGGCTAGTGTGAAGCAGGCATTAAAGTTAATTTAAAGATTGTCTTGATATCAATGTTATTTCTAACCTCGATCAAAGAATCATACAATTCATCTAGCACCTAGCATTTCAATTAAGATATTTCTGATTCATTTCCTAACCAAGGCTGAAAAAAGGTATATTAAGTAATATATTTACCTCAAAAAGAAGTGTAAAATCGATTGCAAACAGTCCGCAAGCCATGATTTTCAATTTCTGGTGAAGCCGTTGCAATGAAAAGTTTTTTAACTGGAAAAATAAGTACCTGTGATTAAAAAGGTTTAATAACTTTGCCTCTTAAAAAATAAGAAACTTTGTGGTGAATACATTTATAACTTATTTTTCCTAAAGATATCATTAGAATTAATTTGAATCTTATAGGCCCTAATTAGAAAAATTGTACGGATAAAGAGTTTAATTTTCTGAATAAATGTGTAAAAGCAAGGTTTTTTGTAGGCTCTAATATCACAAGTTAATTTTACTTGCTAAATATCACATGTAATGTAAAAAAATATAATCTTAAAAAGTTTGTAAAGCATGTTGTGCAGTTTCAGAATTTGTTGTGCAAAATTTTTTACCCAGCCTATAGGTTAAATCTCTTAGAATCTTACCTTTCACATTATTTTATGGTTTTGTATTTTATTCTTAAAACAACATTTTGATCTTTGTTATTAAAACAAACCGTGGTAAAAAAATAGGGTAAAAAAATAGGTACCATGTGAGAACTCTTTCTGTGTTCTGTTGCAGATTTCCTTTTGTCATCTAGTTATTTGTTTTCGGATATTTGAGTTGTTGGTTTATCATATTACTACTTCAAACTTTAATGCTACTGCCTTGAAACTTAATAAACGGTATCAGGAAACTGACAAATACTTTCTCCCTTTTAGCCAAACTTTAATGACAAAAATATTTGTTATTTACTAAATATAGAATATGAAGTATAGATAAATGTACAGAAAATTGACTAAAATAGTTGTTTTCAGAAATATCCACCCAAATCCCTTTTTGGGAGGCACTATAGAGTCCGTTGCTACACACAGTGGTTTTGAGAGGGGAAATGCCCCCTTGCCCCCCCAGGGTTAAATAGCAACACATTTCGAACATCATCTGTTGGTCAATGCTAACTTGACCTGCATATCAAATTTTAATGAAATTGATCAGTAAATAAGAGAGAAATAGTTATATTTGTATTCCCCATAAGAATAACATTGGACAACGTACTGTGTTTACCGCTAAATGAAAATTTCAATTTTCTCCGTAACTAGCAATCGTAGAATAGTAATTTAAAATACTAATTTATTTAGTTTTTTGAGCTCTTTTTAATGGTGAATAGTAATCTTTTTTAACATTTATGATTTTTTATAAAAAATCAAAAAAATTGAATTTTGGATGTTTTAAGTCCTGTAATTTCTGAACCCGAATTTTTCAAGAAATGCGGGTGGTGTCATTTTGTTGCAAACCTAAAGTTCTACAAACCACGAAAGTTTAATCAAAATCGTTAGAGCCGTTTTTGAGAAATTTGGATTTTTCATGTTTTTGGAGGATAATTACCCTTAAAAATAAAAAATCAAAAAAAATGAAAAAAACGCCTGGAGATATCGTGGATTAGTACCTACATACCAAATTTCATAAAAATCGGCCCATAGGTTAGGGCTCTAGCTCTGTAAACATCCACACAGACACACGGACACACACACACACACACACACACACACACACACACACACACACACACACACACACACAGACAGACATCACGTAAAAACCACTTTTTTGGGTTCAGGGAGCACCAAAACGAATCCACTAACAACTCAAATTTGAAAATTTTTACGAAAACAATACTTTCTCCATATACTATGTATAGGGGGAGAAAGTAAAAACAAAATCTGTGTAAATTAAAACTGCTTAACTTTATCTGATAAGTGTTTCAGAGGATGACTTTTTGAGAAATTATGAAATATCATTTTTTTAAGATATATTAGTTAATTTAAAAGAATTCCTGTAAACAGTGTTGGTGGTCTAATGCTACCGCACCTGGATGTAGACCTCCCCAGCCTCCCCTCGATTGAGCAAGTCATGGATCACGATGGCCATATGGTTGCACTACAACAGTCACCAAATATATGTTGTTAAACAGTGTTGGTGGTCTAATGCTACCGCACCTGGATGTAGACCTCCCCAGCCTCCCCTCGATTGAGCAAGTCATGGATCACGATGGCCATATGGTTGCACTACAACAGTCACCAAATGTATGTTGTTAAACAGTGTTGGTGGTCTAATGCTACCGCACCTGGATGTAGACCTCCCCAGCCTCCCCTCGATTGAGCAAGTCATGGATCACGATGGCCATATGGTTGCACTACAACAGTCACCAAATGTATGTTGTTAAACAGTGTTGGTGGTCTAATGCTACCGCACCTGGATGTAGACCTCCCCAGCCTCCCCTCGATTGAGCAAGTCATGGATCACGATGGCCATATGGTTGCACTACAACAGTCACCAAATGTATCTTGTTAAACAGTGTTGGTGGTCTAATGCTACCGCACCTGGATGTAGACCTCCCCAGCCTCCCCTCGATTGAGCAAGTCATGGATCACGATGGCCATATGGTTGCACTACAACAGTCACCAAATGTATGTTGTTAAACAGTGTTGGTGGTCTAATGCTACCGCACCTGGATGTAGACCTCCCCAGCCTCCCCTCGATTGAGCAAGTCATGGATCACGATGGCCATATGGTTGCACTACAACAGTCACCAAATGTATGTTGTTAAACAGTGTTGGTGGTCTAATGCTACCGCACCTGGATGTAGACCTCCCCAGCCTCCCCTCGATTGAGCAAGTCATGGATCACGATGGCCATATGGTTGCACTACAACAGTCACCAAATGTATGTTGTTAAACAGTGTTGGTGGTCTAATGCTACCGCACCTGGATGGAGACCTCCCCAGCCTCCCCTCGATTGAGCAAGTCATGGATCACGATGGCCATATGGTTGCACTACAACAGTCACCAAATGTATGTTGTTAAACAGTGTTGGTGGTCTAATGCTACCGCACCTGGATGTAGACCTCCCCAGCCTCCCCTCGATTGAGCAAGTCATGGATCACGATGGCCATATGGTTGCACTACAACAGTCACCAAATGTATGTTGTTAAACAGTGTTGGTGGTCTAATGCTACCGCACCTGGATGTAGACCTCCCCAGCCTCCCCTCGATTGAGCAAGTCATGGATCACGATGGCCATATGGTTGCACTACAACAGTCACCAAATGTATGTTGTTAAACAGTGTTGGTGGTCTAATGCTACCGCACCTGGATGTAGACCTCCCCAGCCTCCCCTCGATTGAGCAAGTCATGGATCACGATGGCCATATTGGTGGAACTACAACAGTCACCAAATGTATCTTGTTAAACAGTGTTGGTGGTCTAATGCTACCGCACCTGGATGTAGACCTCCCCAGCCTCCCCTCGATTGAGCAAGTCATGGATCACGATGGCCATATGGTTGCACTAGAACAGTCACCAAATGTATGTTGTTAAACAGTGTTGGTGGTCTAATGCTACCGCACCTTGATGTAGACCTCCCCAGCCTCCCCTCGATTGAGCAAGTCATGGATCACGATGGCCATATGGTTGCACTACAACAGTCACCAAATGTATGTTGTTAAACAGTGTTGGTGGTCTAATGCTACCGCACCTGGATGTAGACCTCCCCAGCCTCCCCTCGATTGAGCAAGTCATGGATCACGATGGCCATATGGTTGCACTACCAACAGTCACCAAATGTATGTTGTTAAACAGTGTTGGTGGTCTAATGCTACCACACCTGGATGTAGACCTCCCCAGCCTCCCCTCGATTGAGCAAGTCATGGATCACGATGGCCATATGGTTGCACTACAACAGTCACCAAATGTATGTTGTTAAACAGTGTTGGTGGTCTAATGCTACCGCACCTGGATGTAGACCTCCCCAGCCTCCCCTCGATTGAGCAAGTCATGGATCACGATGGCCATATGGTTGCACTAGAACAGTCACCAAATGTATCTTGTTAAACAGTGTTGGTGGTCTAATGCTACCGCACCTGGATGTAGACCTCCCCAGCCTCCCCTCGATTGAGCAAGTCATGGATCACGATGGCCATATGGTTGCACTAGAACAGTCACCAAATGTATCTTGTTAAACAGTGTTGGTGGTCTAATGCTACCGCACCTGGATGTAGACCTCCCCAGCCTCCCCTCGATTGAGCAAGTCATGGATCACGATGGCCATATGGTTGCACTACAACAGTCACCAAATGTATCTTGTTAAACAGTGTTGGTGGTCTAATGCTACCGCACCTGGATGTAGACCTCCCCAGCCTCCCCTCGATTGAGCAAGTCATGGATCACGATGGCCATATGGTTGCACTAGAACAGTCACCAAATGTATCTTGTTAAACAGTGTTGGTGGTCTAATGCTACCGCACCTGGATGGAGACCTCCCCAGCCTCCCCTCGATTGAGCAAGTCATGGATCACGATGGCCATATGGTTGCACTACAACAGTCACCAAATGTATGTTGTTAAACAGTGTTGGTGGTCTAATGCTACCGCACCTGGATGTAGACCTCCCCAGCCTCCCCTCGATTGAGCAAGTCATGGATCACGATGGCCATATGGTTGCACTACAACAGTCACCAAATGTATGTTGTTAAACAGTGTTGGTGGTCTAATGCTACCGCACCTGGATGTAGACCTCCCCAGCCTCCCCTCGATTGAGCAAGTCATGGATCACGATGGCCATATGGTTGCACTACAACAGTCACCAAATGTATCTTGTTAAACTTGAATTCACTAATGAAAACAGCTCTCTTGACATTCTGCATAGAACAATCCTTAATTCCCTAGAAAGCCTGTCCAATTATACTGTCCTAGACCAAAATCGTGTTAAGAATAGAGAAATGGTGAACACAAATTATATTAAACTCTTACTCTGATGTACTCTAAATATGCCACACTGTACTAAAACAATAATAATGAACTCTTACAAATTTTAAAGTTAATCAGAACCCAGAACAAAATTAGGCTAAATAAATAATTTTAATAACATAAAAGAGTGGTATTGGTAAACCATTGGGCTTGCTACATCAGTTGAACCCATTAGTGTATTTCCACTTGTCGTAAAAAAAACGGTTTTGTGAAATGTTTTTGTTAATGGTAAAAAATACCCTAATGGTAAGCTTCACAAAAAATGGCTTATCAATTTTGCTATTGATCTTTTGATGGTCCAACATTCTGGTAAAAATGTTCTTTAAGGCTGTGCAGTCAAAAAATTTTTAATACTTTTTCTCACGGTTTTTGGTGCATTACAATTATACAAATCGTAAACACCCATTTTTTTGAAAAAATATTTCCGTTATATTGGGCTTTTCCACCTTTGAAGTACCGTTTTAGGGGTATTTTGAATTCTACACTAGTTAAAAACGGCCAATCATAAATCTTTCAAAATTGGTTTATGTATTTTCAAAAAATATACTTAAGGGTTACCTAAATTGATTTTAGTAAAATTTTAATTATTTCAGGAGATAATTTTTTTATCTCGGTTGTTTTTTTATTCAAGTGGTTTAAAACTTCAGCTAACCCAAGCCAAGGGTGTACAAAGGCAGTTTTACACAAGTATATGTACAAATACATTTCCATAACAATGTTATGTACAATAAACTTTTTAATTTCAGCCCACAGCCGCACGCCAGACACCAACTTACCCCTGAGCCGCCTATAGTGCCCCGACTCGCACGTGCAGGCACCCGCGCACCATATTTCTCTCTCACTCGCACATCCCTTTACTCACTCGCACATCCCTTTACTCTCTCACACGTCTTACCTCTCTCTCTCTCTCTCCCTCTTGCTAACCCTCATCGGCCTGCCGGCCCCCGTCACCCTGTCACAGATGAGGTATCTTCTTTGCAACCAATGTCTATAAGCCAGGTTGTGTAAGTTATCTGTGGGCCAGACGTCAGTATTTTTTAGGACCATTGAAGATTGTTTTTCGTTTATTTGAATTACCAAGTAGTCCCTAAAAATGGATTCTTAAGAAAATAACGTCAAATTGTAGCCAAACAAATTGACATGTTGTTAGTGAAACGGGGGTGTTGTCTCAACTGGTTTATCAAGTTACTATACAGATTTTGTAAAATGCAAATAAAACAAATTAATACGACTATTAAAATCTAACATTAAAATTTAACTGTCCGCACGAGTCTCTAAAGTTACTGTAAAAAAACTCAAGTGACACAAAATTCGGACCTGCAGTACCTGCAGTAAGTATGCAGTATCGGAAGACCTGTCCTAACTTCGTAAATTACGTATTTTTCACGTTTTTCGTTTGTTTCACTATATCTCCTAAACTATAAATTTTTTACAAAACAGGTTATTCACGTTTTTAAAGCAGATTATATTTACTGTACTACAATTTGAAACCAGAATCAGCTCTCTAGGTACAATAGTGTGCTTACAATAGTATGTTTTCAAAATTTTATTCGGATTTTTAATTTTAAATAGCAGTTTAAATAGCAGTTTTTTTTAAATTTTAACGTTTAAGTGTAGACCCACTTGTGTTGCTAGACAAGTATGATAATACAATGCAACGCAAAAACTGTTACAGCGTTTGTTAAACCTGTAAAAAAATGTCATACTTACATCGTTTTCCAATAAACTCTCCTTGTATTTTTTTCATGTAAAACCAAACAGAAGTTGTATAGGCCCTAATTTACAAAAAAAATCATCAACATGTGTTGGCTATAGCCAAGTTAAGTATTTATCTGTCTCTGTAATAAATCAGTTACATGGAGTTTTCTTTCGAATTTAGTGTGTCAATATGTTTCAAGAAACCAAAATAGTATAAGATTTTATTTGCTGGTATAGGCCTACTTATAATTTTGTACACACATAACTAAGGCAAAATAAAAACGATATTAACGATTAGAGGTCGAAATTTTAAACCAGTTATTTAGTTTATGAATCTGATGGATATGAACTGATAAGGGGTGGCGTGGCGTCGGCTGCTATCGCTCACTACGCATGCGCGAACTCTGCTCACAACAGTGACGGGT
Organism: Allygus modestus; assembly: GCA_963675035.1. Taxonomy (NCBI): domain Eukaryota; kingdom Metazoa; phylum Arthropoda; class Insecta; order Hemiptera; family Cicadellidae; genus Allygus; species Allygus modestus. Next base: position 16,832,330 of record OY776116.1, read on the forward strand.
GTTGGGACACCGTTTCCATTACGTTTTGAGCTCTCCTCAATACATTGCTGTCAGCTGCATCGGCTCAAAACACATTTTGTTGGCCAACAAAGTTCAAAACCGTTTGCGAGCGTTTCCATTTTCCACTTTACTTGAACTTTGTTTTGAGTTTAGTTCAAAACAATGTTTTGAGCAGAAACTGTTATAATGGAAACGGGGCTTTAGGAATACTTTGTATATTTCATTTTAAATATTATTCAATGGTTTACTGATCCTAAGACTTTGTTTTAAATTTAATATTTGTGCTTAATTGTTATCAGATATTTTATCCGTGCTACAATCGTATTTTATACTGAATCTCGTTAAAAACCGTCAACATATGAATCAATTATCAATCAATCAATCAATCAATCAATCAATCAATCAATCAATCAATCAATCAATCAATGTGTAAGACGCCGACGCAACTAAGGCGAATATGAATGAAGATGAATGTAGAATGGGTGAGATGCGTTGTATAGCCTTGTTACTGACTAAGCCTGACTTATTCTTTAGCCAGGATCATTAATTAGCCCAATTAATTTATGTTACGTTACTCGTTTCTGATATATATATTTCATCGACTTAATTTAAACAATGCTAACTCTTCGCGACAGCTTCGCTTGTTCACCTCATTTCAGTTGTACTGTAAAATCAAATAACACAGCTGATCAAATTCCAATACAATGGAACTTATAATTCGAAATCTTCTTTAATTATAATGTTTTGCTTGGTTCATAGTACTATATAAACAATTTAAAAAAAATCAGGGTGTCTAGCAGTCGGGAAAGTCGGGGAAGTCGGGAATTTGTATAGAAATTAATAAAAGGTCGGGAAAGGCGGGAATTAATATATAAAATTGTTATTAAGTCGGGAAAATGGATAAAACTTATAAACAGTGATATCAAGGTACTAGTATTTATAATCAATGGCAATTGAAACAAGATGTACGTTGTGGAACAACCGAAGCAAATGCTTGGCCCATAGTTTTTCGGAGAAATTAAGAAAGCCAGTCAAGTACATGCCGTTACTATGGCAACGCGAACAGAAAGATGAGTCACGAGGGGGAGGGGTGGAGAGCGATGACCTTGAAGGTACCTCTACACTCTCGCCCGCATCGTTCGCCATCCCTTGGCTAGTGGACTCTGATAGAGATACTTCCGACCCGAGTAGGTATCGAAACTTTGTTTTCGGAACTCTGGGCATCGGTTAACCGATATTATCGTGGTATCGAAAGAAAAGTTGAGTATCGGTATCGGAAAAATAGTACATTTTTACGTTGTTAAAACATAGATTATTTTTTGTTTAATATACTTTTTAGCAAAATAAACACAAATAATAACTTCAAATATAGTTCTTGTAACTTATGATAGAGAGAATCGACTCCAAGTTATCTCCCGCGTTCCTCTTAGAGTAATGGGTATCAATACTTTAGTTTCGATTCGTAGCGATACCAAATATCGGGTCCAAGCCAGTAGCCAGTTGTGAGTAGTATCGTATCGTATCGGAACGTCCCTAGACTCCGACTCTGATTCTCACACGCACACGTCGCGTCGTCGTAGTACCTGCGCAGTTGCGCGCATTGACGGACGCATAGTGAAGCATTTAAACCTGTGGGTTAAAGATTACATTGACGAGTGAAGTGAGTTAAAACCGGGATTTGTCCGTAAATATTGAATAATGCCTGCAAATTATTGGCGGTACAGGTTAACAACTTAACTATGATCTATTCTTATTTCCCTTTGCATTCCAACAATGCTTCAACTTTTGTTCAACGGTGAGCGTGAGCAATACACACTTAAGTTAATATTTTACGTGTTAAAACTTTTAAGTTTACGTTGCAATTTACTTCGAACACGGCCGAATTTCGTCGTCTGCACCGCTTGCACTGTGGCCTGGTTTCCACGGAACGGGGCGAAGTAACTCGCCCGACAGTTGTTCAGTAGTATTAAGTTATACAATTTTATAGTTTTAATTACAGTTGTCAACTATTTCTCAGATCACCAGAAGACCATTAAACAGTGGCTTAGTGACATTTGAACAATGTCGTAAATAATGTGTGAGTAGGCTCTCACTAAACTAATGAAGTTACTTTACTTTTACCCTTGGAAATATTAAACTGTGGTCTGAACATGTTTACTAATTAACTGTTTATAACATTTAATAAAGTGGTTCTCTATACACATAGGCTGTATAGGCCTAAATATCAAATAAGCCTAGTCACTGTAATGTTTTAACTTACCTTTGAACACATTTTAACTAGGCCAAAGCTTACTATCGTCTGCGTAATTTTAAACTTTGATTTAATCGCCAAATTATGTCAACATGGGAGAAATTGGAAAAATTTAAGTTAGGCCTAGTTTTTTAAAACTGAACTCGATTAAAATTAATTTAGGTACTGATATAAAAAAATATATAAGTTAGATGACTTCTTAAATATTTTTTGGCCAGTGATGAGATCGACAGGCCTAGATTTATGCCTAAATATGTTTTCAAAGTTATGAGTAAAAATTAGTTATACTTTAGCCTTTTATTTTCATATGCCAACCTATTCGAAATTTTGTATTTGTTGCTGTACATGAACAGGCTACTAACTTACCGGTACTGTATTTTATTTTAATCCTCATTGCTTTCCAATGTATAAAGAGGGTACACTTTCATAAGCGGAACGATGTAAAAAACCAAAAGTAATTGTTCATACGGATTATCTAGGTTACAGTTACGTTCGGTCTAAAGAGTTGGAAGATACTTATCGTCTTGAAATTTGTCCAGATAGCAAACTTTGTTAGGAATACGTTCCGAGCACATCACCAACCATCTCTATGTGAATGCTTATTTAGAATTAGGGTGAACAACTCTGGAAAATATCCTTTTATGTTCTTTTAACATGCTGATATTTTATGCCCTTTTAAATTTGTTGACGTTTTTAGTTTTGTTTCTTTAATTAAATTATTTTGTATATAGCTAACCGGTAACGTTTATTTCATTTGTATTTTAAGTTAAATTGAAAAAATATATATTTATATATAAATATTTATGTTCATATATTATGCAGTATTTGAGTTTTTAATAAAAAATATTATATTGAGTTTTGGTTTTGTTAGTGATTTTTCTTCCAAGTGTCATTCTTTTTCACTATTTAAATTTGTTTACCATAGTTTAAATAAACGGTATCAGAAAACTGACACATACTTTCTCCCTTTTAGCCCATCTTTAATGAATAAATTACTTTTTCTTTACTAAATATAAAATACAAAGCACGGTTGAATGTACAGAAAATAATGTAAACAAGTTGTTTTCAAAAATATCCACCGAAATCCCTGTTGAGGAGGCACTACAGAATCCATCGCTACACACGTTGTTTTTAGAGGGGGAATGCCCCCTATTATCCCCCCTCAGAGTTATTAAGGGGCAACATATTTCGAATTTCTTCTGTTGGTCAATGCTAACTTGACAAGCATATCAAGTTTGAACGAAATTGATCGACAAATAAGAGATAAACAGTAATTTTTGTATTCCCCATAAGAATAACATTGGACATCGTACTGTGTTTATGAAAAATGGAAATTTAAATTTTCTCCGCAACCAGTAATCGTAGAATAGTAATTCAAGATACCAAATTATTTAGTTTTTTGAGCTATTTGAGCTCCTTATGTGTAAGGGGGAGAAAGTAAAAATCCAAAAAGTGGTAAAAACATGATATTTTTACTCTTATGACGTTTTTAGTATATTTGTACTATCTTGCGAAAGTCTGGAAAATTTTGGAAAAAGTCTTAAAAAGTCTGGAAAAAGTCTTGAATTTTGAGATCAAATATTACTAGACACCCTGAAAAATTATTAATTCGAATTTGTAAAAAAGATTTGAGAAGAATTGTATGTCGTAATTCAAATAGAAAATACTCTTTCCAGTTTCTTTAAAGTGATCATATTTTAGCGAAACTTTGGTATGTGACTTCAACTAGTTGTGGCCTACTTAATCTTTGAACAAAAAACAACAGATTTTATTCCCCCCGAAGCAGCAAACCTGCATACTCAGCCCTAGTGTTATTCTTATGGAGAATAGTTAATGTTTGATGTCTCCCTAAGTTATGAACCTAAATTAATAAACCTTGGTATGAAGATTCACCTTATTGAGTTATTTTGATAATTTCATAAAAACAAGTTTATTATCTCCCTTTTTTCAGCGAAAACCTGCGTTCTCAGTTCTAATGTTATTCTTAAGGAGAATAAATAAAATGTTATATATCACTTATTTATGGGGAACGTATTATTATGTAACTTGGTAAGTGGCTTTTTGTGGTAGTGAGACAATTATTTACGCATTGTAAATTCGCTGAGTACGTAGGTTTGCTGCGAAGGGGGTATATATTAGTAGCTTGTTGGATATAGGCTTGAGAGCTAAAACCATACTAAATATTGTAAGGAAAATTAAATACAACATTTTCATTTTGTAAATTTTCAAAGTTTTCATAAAAAATTGAAATTTGTTAATTATTTGTATATTTTGTGTATTTATTACAGACTAGACAATTAAAATTAATAAAGTTATATTACGTAATACCTACATACATGCTTGTATTTATGTTAACTTGTTAAAAACCGTTATCATATGAACTGTATTAATTCGATATTTGAAAACAAATATTTGATTAAAATTATCTAACGTTTAATTCAAATAAAAAATACTCTTTCCAGTTTCTTTGAAGTGATAATATTTTAGCGAAACTTTGGTATGTGACTTGACCAAGTTGTGGTCTATTTATATGCTTTGCATAAAAAACTTTTTTTGTATTTTCCCCGAAGCAGCAAACCTGCATACTCAGCCCTAGTGTTATTCTTATGCAGAATAGTTAATGTTTGATAGGGCCTACCTACCTTAGTTATGAACCAAAATTAAATTAATAAAGGTATAAAGCTTCACCATCTTCCTTGTTTCAGCGAAAACCTGCGTACTCAGCCCTAAAATAAAATGTTATACTGTATGTTTGAAACTCATAATAGTGATGGATTTGAATTTATTATCGATTTATTTGGGCTTTACTTATTGCTTCTAGTGTTTAAACACTATTATTTCTAGTGTTTAAAACACTAGAAGTGATAGGTAAAGTCCAAATAAATCGATAATAAAAATGGTATATATCACTTAATTATGTATGTATTGTTATGTAACTTGGTAAGTGGCTTTATGTGGTAGCGAGACACATATTTATGCATTGGAAATTCGCTGAGCATGCAGGTTGGCTGCGACGGGGTTATTTGTATGTTAGTAAAGCGTTTTCAACTTGTTAAAATAGTTTTATAATTAATTTTATCAGTGATATCTTAGATTTGAGAGACTTAAACAAATAATCTTTAAGACTGAATTCATTAAATATGACATTTTTAAATAGTATATTAACCGCTGAAAAGTGTATAACAAATAAACACACGCGGAGAGGCTGGTTGAGTCGAGTTGCCGCTGTGCTGCTTGCTATTTGCCATTTCTGAATCTTGGTGCCCTAATTCCCTGACGGTTCAGGGCAGGTGGGTAGCAAGCCCAGCTGAGTGAAAGTGGTTTGACCACTTGGGGAAGTTGGGGGTTGGGGGTAGTTGAGGGGAGGGTTCTGCGTGTGTGTGAGTGAGCATCCGGGACTCTGCATGTGTGTGAGTGAGCAGCGACTGGCCTGACCTCTAGGCGGAATAGCTTGTCAATAGAGTCGACTGCACCACCTTAAGTTCTGTTTGTAAAACTTTAAAATTTAAAATGTGATTATATTCATTACACTCATCCTTTCTAGGTCCGGCTTGTTTGATTGTGGAATGCCATATAAAACCTTTACCCAAATGAAATTAGCTATGCCTACATAATGAGATACAACACCTTAATTAAGGGCGTTCGTTAGAGAAATTCTCGGGTGCCTTAAGGTTTTAGGTTGGCATCGGTAGATAATCTTAAAGGTAGCATTATATAGCTTAACAAAATGCCATAACCTGGACCACAAAAGAACTGTTGTAACATATTTGTATTTTAAAGTTTGACAAAGACCATTGAGGAAAAATGTTATCAGCTGCTGTTTTTGATTGAGTCGTCTGTTTTAGTTCGGGCTTACCACATTGTGTTCTAACAGTTAGACCTTTAAATTAATGTTCAGTTTGACCTATGCTCTCATTAAGAATTTCCTGTTTACTCCTTGTGAGTTGTAAACAAATCAAGAGGAAAATTGAAAAGCTATTTGTTGTGAAGCTTACTATGGCTAGTATTGAAATCAGGGGAGTTTTTTGCACGATTAATATATGACCCGAAATTCCAGATGAACCTCCCACTGTTTAGTCATGAAGGTCACGAATATCTAAAAATTATAATTAGTTGAATCGTATTATCTTGAAGAGTAAATACTTTCTTAATAACAGAATTTATCACAAACTTAAACAAAATAATAGTGGCAAAGATGTTAAATATTTTTACTCAAAGCAAATTAGTGGGTATTGACCTGGTAGCAGACTCCGGCGTTGGTGAGCACCAGCAGGATGATGACCAGAGCCCCGTAGCCAGTCCAGAGGCAGCAGTGCAGCATCAGGGGGTAGTCATACTGCTCGTCTATCACCATGCCGATGACCGTGTACATGTACGAGGTTATGAGGATGCCGCAGGTGACAATCTCCAGCAGGGCCAGCTGGTTGGCAGCGGACCAGCCCTTGGAGAGGATGCGGTAGAACCGATCATGAGCCTCTTTGATCATCCTCACGCGTTCCTTCAGAGTCAGATTGGGGAATTTCGCTTTTTGGGCAGCAGTCAGTACATTTATCTCCGAAAGAATGTTTTGCAAGTTGATATTGTTGAGTTCTTTCATAGTGCGGTTCAACAGGGAGAAACGATGACTGAGGATTCTGAGGATGAGAAACACCCAAACCAATGAAAAGATGTTGTAGGACACGTGGATCACGAGGAGGACCCAAGATCGGAAGGTGATGTAGTCGCGGTTGTTGATCACGAAGAGGAAGTAATAATCACTGAGGAATATCGCCTGAACGGATGTGAAATACATCCCGAAATAGTGAAATACGCTGAACTGATAAGACTTGCTGGCATCTTCATAAACCCTGAGAGACTGCATCAAGCATTCCCCTTTTATAGCCGATTGAATGTTATCGAATCCTGTTTTCGAGAGTATTATGGAATTTATAATGCAGACGCAGGTGATGATGTTTTCAGAAAAGAGGTGGAACAGGTGTGTCAGATTCACTATGTCGAATTGCGTCCTGGTCAATACTTCTTGGTAGATAATTAGGTAGAGAAGTTCAAAAATTAACAGTGTAAGGATGAAGATAGAATACCCCATTTGGAAGTTGCTCGATCGTATTTCTCTTAACGTATCCCTCTTGATGACGAATGGAGTGCAGCCCAGAACCTTCAGTAGCCAGATGTACGGTCGTAGATAATCAATCATGATTTTCTTGTACTTGTTTTGAGGATTTGAGTTGTCAGGAGTCATGTTGAGTAGCTGATTTTCAAGACTTGTATTGCTCTCCACTTGTTTGACTGAGGCCAATTCTTGATTGCCGATGAATTGTTCAGAAATGAGCAATAAGGATTAGTTTACAATACTGATGTCAAAGAAACAAAGAAGCATTGTTTACGCACTGTACAGTTGGCAGGTAAAAGAAAGGATGATGTTTATTGAATATTCTTGTTGCAAGAACAAGCCTTTCAGATAATTAATCCGGGCAAAGTCTAATGTTTCAGCATATTGATTAAAAACATTAGTTATTGAATAAAACTAGTTTCAATGTCGTACTGTTGTCTTCTCAGTTTGTTCAGCAATTTGTATGCAAGAATTAATTACTTACTTTTAGATTTAGACTATAAAACATGCTTTTAGATTTAGAATAAATAACTAAACGTTTAGTTGAAAATATAAAATTAACAATAGAACAGATTATTCACTACTGGTAAATATTATGATTTCTAAATGTTATATTTAATCAGCATCTGATCAAGAGTAACCTTGGACTGTCTCAGTTAAAAATTCAAAACTAGATCGAGGACATTCAATGGATTCAACATTTTAAAACTTCTTCTAAAAATCAACAGCGATTAAATTTTTACCTTAATCCCAAAAGTATTGCTTTTTTCAACAATTATGAATTTTAGTTATGGGTGGAAGTTTTTGAAGTAATATCTTTTTTCTGTGCATATGTATGTTTCAGACCTAGAGACCTCATTAATCAATGGCATCAATGATTTAAAAATACCCCCCGTCGCAGCAAACCTGCGTACTCAGCGAATTTCCAATGCATTGATATGTTTCTCACTAGTACATAAAGCCACTCACCAAGTTTGACAAAAATACATTCATAAATAAGTGATTTATTACATTTTATTTATTCCCCATAAGAATAACATTAGGACTGAGTACGCAGGTTTGTGGCAACGAGGAAGATAAGAAATGAGTTTTTATGCAATTATCAATGTAACTGAACCAGGTGAAGAAGCTACTTACCATGTTTTATTAATTTATGTTCATAATTAAGGGAGATAGAAAACTTTACTTATTCTCCATAAGAATAACATTAGGGCTGAGTATGCAGGTTAGCTGCTACAGGGACAATCAACAAAACATTTATTTTTTGTGCAATTATCAATATACCAGTACAACATGAAGCCACATACCAAATTTCATCAATATACATTCATAAATAATCAAGATATCAAATGTTATTTATTCTCCATAAGGATAACATTGGACAACGTACTGTGTTTAGCACTTTGAATATCTCTGCAACGGTTTGACGTAGAATCACAATTTAAACACCAAAATGATTGTTTTGTGGAGCTGAAGTGATTGGTAAAAGAAAATGTGAAGTTTAAAATAAAATTAACTGAGGAAAAGCCAAAAACCTTTTTCCCATAAGATTAACATGGGAGATTTTATGAGCATGTTTTTTAGATTTTTTCCGCAACCACTTAACCTAGGTTAATAATTCAAAATACCATATTATTTGTCTTTTTAAGCTCTATAATATGGTCTAAACCTAAATTAAGTGTTTTAAAAATTTTAGGGTAAAAAATGCAAAAAACTGATTTTTGGAAAATTTAAAACCCCCATAAACCCCCCTTCCCATAGTCCGATTTTTCTGGTTTTCGAACTTAAAGTCATAAATGTCAGTTTACACATTTGAGCCAAATTTCATCGAAATCGGACGTTTTTTACTCAAGTTATCGCATTCACGGACACATATATATATATATATATACACATATATATACGTATATATAAATTTGAACGAATAGTGTTTTGGACATCTGGGGACCTCAAAACAAAAAGTTATCATGGTCTCGGGCTTAAGTCTTACCATGAGACCTACGGTAATAGCTTCTTCCCTATAGGGGAAATTCGCTAAAAAATGATATGTAGGTACTAATCCACAATACCTCCATTTTGTAATTGTTAAGGGGTTTTATTCCCATAAAACCACTGACTTACTTATTTTTTTATTGGAACAATTATGATACAAGATGATGTCGTTATTAGTCAAGCGTGGAATCGCTATTTACAAAATTTAATTTTAGAGTTTATTAATGGATAATGAAATTGATCAATTTACTATAGAAAATAAAAACTACATCTGGTTTGCAGGTGAAAAGGAGGCAACGAGCCTGAAAGACAGCAAGAGCAAGTCACGATCGGACCTGTCTGCGATGATCGCCGAGCAGCTGATGACGCCCCTGCACGACTTTGCGCCACAGAAGGTCGTCACGTCCGAGTCTGCGGAGGGCAAGGTGGCCGACTCAAACACTTCTGAGGCTCATCAGGACATCGAGGTCAGTACCTTCATTCAATACGGTTGTGACCTAGGTAGCGACTGCCCTACCTACATCCCTCACTGTCACAACCGTACTGTGGAAGTAAGTAGATATTAGCTTCAAGATTCAACATATTTATTATCACATTACATTCATATATATTTCAAAATATACAATGACATTTGTAAATGAACAGGTGACTTGTCATATGTCCTAAAAAAAAATAAGAATAATCATAAAAGTTGTGGATAAATTAACCATTGAACTGTCAAAGTAGCACTTACAGAAGGTAAAGTATCAACGCGTGATTTATTGAAAACAATAACTAGAACCATTGAATAAAGATTGGTTATAGAAATGTTGTTCATCCACGAAACTAATCAAATATCAACGAGCATGGCTCGGTCTCCCGGGTACTTTATTCTTAGTCAGATGAAAAATAGGGTTGGAGTAAGGTTTTTAACGTATTAGTTATTCTGTATTATCACTTATCAGCTAATAACATCCAAATTGATAACGGAGAAAAAATGGCTAAAGAAAAGAAGAGACTGATGCATTAATAATTTCTTTGTCAGTTAGGCCATTATAAACGCCATTATTTAAAAAGGGTGCAAAACAAAATCCGTATAACTATCGACCTGTTTCGGTTCCCCCTTCGTTTTCCAAAATCTTTGAAAAAGCGGCTTTTAATCAGATATCTTATTTTCTTGAATTAAATAAGGTATTGGTGGATGAACAGTTTGGTTTTAGAAAGAGACGAAGTTCCATTTCCGCTGTGGCTCAATTTGTAGATACAATAACACGTGGCTTGGATGGGTCACAGAGCACTCTTGGGGTGTTCTGTGACTTGTCCAAGGCCTTTGATTGTGTAAACCATAAAATTCTTCTAAGTAAATTGTCTTTTTACAATTTTTCGGAGGCAGCTGTCTATTGACTAGAATCTTATCTAAGTGACCGATATCAAAGAACAGTTATAACAAAAGACAACATTAAATATACTTCTGAATGGGAACAAATTATAATGGGAGTGCCCCAGGGCTCCATATTGGGGCCCTTACTTTTTTAATCTACATTAATGATTTATCCAAAAATGTTTCACCTAGTTTATTATTGTATGCTGATGATCCTACGGCTATTATTAAATCAAGAAACAGTCAGGAACTAACAGTAGCCTTAGATAACGCCCTTCATGATCTTTCAAAATGGTTCAAAATTAACGGGTTAAAAATGAATCAAATCAAAACCCAAATAGTAAAATTTCAAACTGTGCAGTCTAGAGAACATTTTGATGATTTTGTTTTGATAGTGAAAATATCACTGTAGGTAACACTGCAAAGTTTCTTGGTATTGACATGGACAGTTGTTTTAATTGGAGAAACCATATTCACAATACTTGTAAGAAATTAAATTCTGTGTGTTTCCAAATGATTGTTTTAAGGAATGTAGTAGATTTAAATACAAGACTGATGGTTTTCCATGCCTTATTTTCCTCTATTTTGCAATATGGAATTGAGCTATGGGGAGTTACTTCTGATGCTCAGAAACTTTTTAAATTACAAAAAAGGATTCGTAGAATTATGACTTCTAAACCTTCAAGATATTCCTGCAAAAACATTTTTAAAGATTTAAAAATTTTAACTGTCCCTAACCTATATATACTGTTCCCGAGTCACGAGATGGCCCCTGGAACCTTGGCCTAACAGTTTTTGAAGGCGTTACTGAGCCGGCAAACCATTGGAAACATAAACTCGAAATGTTTTTAAATATTTAGCAAGGAAAATCAAATGAAACACAAATTTTGCGTGTTAATTCTTTAATGTCCAATTACTATTTTATATAAACTTTAGGTAATGAAGTATTAAATGTTATTAAAATTTATGTCTCTTGAAAAACTTTTGTTCTTCGATCAGTTTTCATAAAAGTTGGCATTTAAGTTTTTAATACGCCACCATTTTGAAAAGATTTATTGGATTATTTTTTTATTTATTTTCGAATAGTTCTTACCCTAAGTAAGCGTTGTGCGGAGTTTTACAATCGGTCAAACCACTCTGGAGATAAACATGGTTTTGTGTAAATAAAAAATGGCGGCTAGCGGGAAAACAAAACGTTTTCGGACATATTATGTCCTATTGAATTTTTTCTCGTTCTGATGTGCAGAATCATATCCTAGTATATTGCAGAGTCATTACTAATTACTAATTACGTATATGTATTAACGTAAACATGTTATACACGTAACGTGTATTTATAACGTACACGTTAATACACGTAGTAATTACGTGTCTTTTAAAAATAGTGCTAAATTTTATTACAATATAAATTTTCAAAATAAACATATACCTTTTTTGCAATATATATTAAAAACAAATTTGTACAAATTCTTCTTGAAGTATTCTACAACATTTATTAAAAACTAATAACATTTTAGCACATTAATTGATAATTGTCCTATAACCCTCTTTATATAAACAAATTATGAAATACTAACTTTATTACTAGGAAATTGGCAGAGGCTGGGCCAGGTCAGAGTCGTCTTCTAGGGGATCATAGCTTGAATCACTGCCACTTCCTGAACTTGCAGACTCGTCGCTACTTTCACCAAGTCGTATGATAAGTTCATCGACTGCATCCTCCATTATTCCATCTTTTTTCCAGTAGTCGTTTTCAATATTTTGCACATGATTACAGTTTTTTTCCCAATCTACAGGAGTGACGCTATTTAATGCTTCAGTTGTCATTTCTTGAAGAGCTGTCAAGGACATGTTTCCTGTAGTGTTTCTTGAGCGCACGTGTTGTTTTACTTTTGCCCAAATAAACTCGATAGCGTTACTGTCACACATATAAGGCGGAAGTCTCAGTACTGTGTGCCCGCATGCCTTCAACAGCTGATCTACTTTGTAAACTTTTTCTTTGGGCTTCAGGCGATTAATTGCTTCCATTAAGTTTGCTTTACGAGTTTGCTTTTCTTCGTACACTTCTCCATGCCTTTGAAGCCATTCAATCATAGCTTTCTTCGTAGCTGATTTAGTGGGTACCTTGTCTTCTTGTTTTCCATGATACGGAGCATTGTCGATGACAATGACAGAGTTGTCTGGTAAATTTGGAATGACTTGGGTCTTTATCCACTTTTCAAAATTTGTTGCATTCATCTGGCCGTGGTAGTCTCCGCTGCTGGTGTTGGCTTTGTAGATAAGCCGACCTCCCTCTAAAAATCCATCCTTTGACCTGATATCAACTACTATTAATCTATTAGCGGAGTTTAGTTCTGGTAGAACACCATCAACTTCATCATTATGCCAACATTTTTTAAACGTCAAATTACTGTCGACCCATGTTTCATCTAAATAAAATATTTTCATTCCCTGTTCCCTGTACTTTTTTATTTGTTGAAGGTATTTACACCTCCAGTTCACAATATCTTCCCTTTCAACTAAAATCTTCCTTATGGACTTACACTTCTTCCACTTAAACCCCATTTCTTTTAGAATACGACGGAGAGTCCATTCACCCCATTTGAATTGTATTCTCTCTCTCAAAACTGGTAAAATCTTACCACAAGTTGGGAAGATCTTTTTATTTACGTAAAAGTCTCTAACAACATCTAAAATAACCCGCCTATCAAAGCCATCAACAACGGCATTACGGCAATCAGGTCGTTTTGTCTTTTTACCTGGAGTGCTCAGTGTTTCTCCAGGCGTAGTTGATTTCCCTTCACTCCTAATTCGTTTAATAGTGCTTTGCGAAACTTTACAGTATTTCGCAGCACGATCAGTCGCTTTATTAATTGGTAATAGTAAAGTCTTATCGAGTCCATTCACCCCATTTGAATTGTATTCTCTCTCTCAAAACTGGTAAAATCTTACCACAAGTTGGGAAGATCTTTTTATTTACGTAAAAGTCTCTAACAACATCTAAAATAACCCGCCTATCAAAGCCATCAACAACGGCATTACGGCAATCAGGTCGTTTTGTCTTTTTACCTGGAGTGCTCAGTGTTTCTCCAGGCGTAGTTGATTTCCCTTCACTCCTAATTCGTTTAATAGTGCTTTGCGAAACTTTACAGTATTTCGCAGCACGATCAGTCGCTTTATTAATTGGTAATAGTAAAGTCTTATCCTGCGCTTCCTGGTCACAACACTCAATAACACGGCGTATGAGTTCTCTTTCGCTGCTGTGCACAGTTGAACCATTTCTTCTAACGTCCATTTTCCACTTTCACTGTCAACACCACTGCAACGAACACTGCAAACACTCACTAAAACAAGCGGTCGACTAGAACATACCGATACAAACGAATGATGACACAGTACTGAACCCAAATACATACGGTCCAAGGGTTGCATGACTCATCCGGTTGTTTGGCGCTCAACCGGAAACACTCAAACCGGAAACCGCCAAACTCAAACACTACAATAAAAATAGTAAACAAGTTATCGTTAAAAGACACCCGAAATATAAAGCAGACCTAGTTCCAAAAGGTTTGAGTTATTTTTAAAGTTAGTTTTTAACTCCGTTCAATTTATTTAAGTAATTTGCAACAAATGATAAGTGAAAAAATGGATGCATAATAGTGTAGGTCCATTCAGAAAGAGGGGAATATTAAACAGAATTTAGAATAACTTTTTATTGAATGGAGTGAGTGAAAAACATTTTTATTTTTATATCCAGACAGCGAATAATTGTAATAAAAAATTGTTTACACACACTGCTACAAAGTTCCTTTGAATGTAAAGCAATCTTTAATTTAAATTATAAAACTAAGTTGTTCCTTTAACTGGACAAAAACATTAAAATGTAGAATTGTTTGCTTTTGTTTTTAACATGCCTGCTGTCAGGATCCAGTCAAACGCCTTCAACTTTCAGCATACTTTACTCAACTCCGCATTGTATGTCAAGCCAGCCGGGGGGCCATCTCGTGACTCGGGAACAGTACTTAAATGTTTGTTATATGTAAAATCCAATTTTCAGAAACTTTTTAGAGAAAATAATCATGACATGTATACTAGATTTCGTAATGATTTTCAATATCCTATTCATAGAATTAATCTCTCAGAAAAAACACCTTCTTATATGGGGAAAAAATTATTCAACAATTTGCCGGTGTACTATAAATCACTGATAGAATCAAAATCTTTCAAAGACAAAGTGACTGAATTTTTGTTGATTAAAAACTATTACAGTGTAGATGAGTTTTTGAATGATAGACCGTCTTAACGTGTACTTTTGTTATAATTTAGTTTAAGTAATATTGTATCATGACAATGTCACCTGTTTTGTCTGGCATAGCCAGAAATTGTAAAATGTCATGTGACAATAAAGATGACTTATGACTTACTTAGGCCTACTGTTTAATAAAGAGGTCAGCACTTCTGAGATGGTCTCAATAATCAAAACTGTATTTACTTTAATTAATAATTCATAATTATTTTACTATTAATTCCAAGATTATGCATCCTTATGGCACTTTCTTTATTATTGTTTGGCCTTTAATGTTTCCATTTAAGTTTTTGATGGTTATTTAAAGGAAATAATGAGTATGGTAACCATATTTTGCAAGAAAGAATCACATAAAGGAAGAAACATTTGAAATCAAATTTTGCCATTACTTTTTCATTTAAAAATAAGATTTGATTGTAGAAAAACAAATTTGAGTGGAAGAACTTGTGTTTTTTAATAATTACATCTTATATAAAATTAAAACTTTACAATAGGTACACTTTTGAGAAACCTTCAAACCCCACCAACCATACACTGAAAGATGGTCTTGGTAGGAAAATCTAGGGAAATATTAGTTTTTAGATTAAACCTCTTCTAAGGACGTAAATAAAATAAAATGGTCGATTGGAGTATCAACTATACTAGGATTTGGAATTGCTAAAATTAAGTGAACAAGCGTGGCTCTTGGACTCAGCTGGTTGATTTGTTATATTGTATTCATATTTATTACATAAACTTACCAATTCCATATCATGTTTTAATTTGTTTCACAATTGCGACTGTAAACGTCAACTGCAAGTTGCTGATTCTTGTCAATTTTTCCCCAGCTGATTTTCACCCAGAAGAGTGTCGCTTGTCTGCAGTCCCTCAATGCAGGTGACATTCTGGTGGAGATGTGCATGAACCTTCCCCAGCTGATGCGATATCGCAATAAGTTTACTTCGGCCATCAACAAGAAAGGGTTCAGTTTACCTTCGACTCACACGGAGGCGCTGCTAGTCCGACACAGGTACGCCTTGGTTTTGTTAGTGTAGTTGTTAGTTTTAGTTTAGTTTTAAACACTAGAAGCGATAGGTAAAGTCCTAATAAATAAAAAAATAAATTGTTTTTTGTTGTTAAAATTTGGTTTATACTTTTCTTTCTAGGCTAATTTGTAAGCCAACTTTGGTGTGTCTACCACCCTGACTTGTGCGACACTAAATTTTAGTTTAGCAATTATTTAGTATCAACAGAAAACTTTGATTGATTGCTGCTATAACTTTTCAAAGCTCCAATAAAACATCTACAGTCAATTCCCGATTATCTGTAGTAATGACCAGTTGGATGGGCACGGATAACAAAATCACAGATAAATCAAAGATATTGAAACTTATTGATGCAGTAAAAAATTAATAAAATATATATTTACATCATTGTGTTTAAATGCTATTTGAGATACAATTCTGTCCATACCTTTTCAAACTTTTTAATAAGTTGTTGAAACCACAAAAAATTCAAAAAAATGATGTGGCCAGATTAATTTAAAAGTTTATAACCCATAAGTAGCTTATTCCCAGTCGGAGTTAGATTGTTGAGCCAAATCTGCAACCGACCATCTCGTCGTAATAAACGCCCTTGAAAATGCGGGACGTTTTTGTTATCTCGTGAAATGTTGTGGTCCCGGGCTTAAATTTCATTGTGCGGGTCATGCTAATAGTTCACTTTTCCATAGGAAATTCATTAAAAAGCCAGTTCTTTCTTGTTGACGGGCCAATGTGTTAGACTGTAATATTGCTTGCTGTAGTAAAATATTCTATTCTATTCTAAACATGAACTGTCACTCCTGCATGTGTCTGACCAGCCTCCAAGTGCTGGTGAACGACATTAACATGGTGTGGAGTGCCCTGTCGCTGCCGGTGCTGGAGCCGCTGACTGATAGCAAGATGGAGCGATTGTCCACCGTCACGATGGCCTGCCTGTACGCTGCGGTGTCCATCGCCACGGCCAATAGCATCCTGGGCATCTCTTCTGCCATCTCACCCAAGACAGCCATCTCCAACAACTCTGCGTGTGAGTAAAGTTTTAACTCTACTTTTTAATTTTGTTCCTGAACATGGAACAAAAAATAAAAAAGGAAAACATTAAAGGTTTAGGTTACCTCACCAGAACCCTATTACCAGGTTATTTTTACCATTTTCAAAATGTAATGATTTGATGAAAAATCATCAGAAAACTGATTAATTATTCATAATAATTAATTGCTCTTACCATTTAAATATGCATTTTTGAATTGATCAAAGTCCATGTGGAAGACTTGTTATAATGCTGTAAAAGTTTTAATGTTATTCCTCTGAGAAGATTTTTTTTATTTAACAGCTCCAGTCACTAGCGATTTCATATTTCTACCTGCTTCTCCCTTAAGACAATATTAATCGTCAACTCTTGTAGCACCTTAACTAGGGGTGTGCGAGTAGTGATTTTTTTAATCGAGTCGAGTAGTGCCAATTATTTTCGAGTTTCGAGTATTTTCGAGCGAGTATTTGCCATCAGTTGGTAGTTTAAAATAGTATAATGGAATTTGGATACCACCCTAGATTTGATAATCTAAATATGGTTTCTAACTAATACATGAGTAGCAATACAAAGTTTTGTCCAGTAAAATCAAACTGGATTACATATTGACAAACAAACTACGGTTTGACATTCGTTACCGGCCAATGAAACAGGGCCCGGTTATCATTTGGCCAATTTCACCTGGTCCAGACATCGCTTATAATCAATATATACGACATCGTTAGTCACGGCCGAAATTACGAGGTCCGATCGTCATTTTCGGCCGATTTTACGTGATGCGATCGCCTTTTGCGGCCGTTAATACGCATTTTGGCCGGTCGCAATCGTTCGCTGTCGTCATATTCGGCCGATTTTACGTGATACGATCGCCTTTTGCGTCCGTTACTACGCGTTTTGGCCGGTCGCAGTCGTTCGCGGTCGTCATTTTCGGCCGACTTTATGTGATGCGATTGCCTTTTGCGGGTGTTACTATGCGTTTTGGCCGGTCGGAATCGTTAGCGATCGTCCGGAAATCGGTGGGAAATACTCGCTCGAACTTTCAAGTAGTTTTCAAAACTTCGAGTCGAGTTCGAGTATTAAATTACTCGGCCGAAAACTCGAAGTTTCGAGTACTCGCACACCCCTAACCTTAAAGTATTATTCAAAATTGTTGATCTGTGGCTTATTTTAAAGAAATAAAAATACCTTGGAAATTTAGTAAGCAGAATTTTGGTATGACAAACTAAGATTTCTCATAAAATTGGATCTAACGTCAATTTATTAAACCGAACACATTTTTCTAGCTCCCCTACCAGCCAAGCCCGGCGAGGAGGAAGGCAACCTGGATGCTCTCGCTGTGTCCGTCGTGGAAAAGTCACTGGAGATTTTCAACCTCATATCCACCGTGTTCAAGAACTCTACACGCGCTGGTGGCCATGTAAGTTATAAATAACTGTTTGGTATTATATTATATGTACTTTATTATTACTTTCCTTTTGACAAGTTAGTAGTTTTTAAATACTTGGAGAAGGGTCATACGTGAACAGAGTTGCTAAAGTCATATGGAATGAGTAAAAAGAAAACTGTACTGGGATGATCACATACTTTTTGGAAAACAAACTTAAGCTTACAACTGCATTTAAAATCGTTATCAGTTATGTTAAAAAAATCAGCGAATGAATATTGACAGTGAATTTGACATAAGTGACCAAAGTGCAGAATTTGTGTCAAATGCATGAAATGGGTTAGGGGTGGATACCTGCCTCCTGAGGAGCTCGTCGACAGGATGATGCAGTTCATCAGGCTCTTGAACCTGGAGGAGTACTGATACCTTCTCAGTTCTTTCTTTCTTTCTTCCTTTCTTCTTTTCGGGGGTGCGCAATAAGCCCAGTGTGGCTGATGTGCCTTGGGACCTAAGTCTGCCCCTTTTGATGATGATGATGATGGGTTAGGGTCAAGTAGGGCCTGATGCGGCACTGAATTAATTAGCACCTGTTAGTCACAGTGGTAATGGTTTACTGTTTTAAGGAATACTTCTTGGTTCATTAAACACAAATTAAAGTGGAAAAGGGTATATACTTACTGTATTAATTTGTTAAAGCACCCAACAAAGGTCCTTACAGTGCAAATATTAAACAGTATTAACAACGTTTTTAACAATTAATTTGTTTGTTAATTTGTTTCGCTTTTATTAATTTGTTCTTAACACGTTCGCTACCGAGTGTCACGTATGTGTGACGCATGGCTGTTCGTAGTATACCAACTGTAAATTATATACTTCTAGAATAGACCAATGGAAAAAAAACATACCTCCAGACCAAATTTTTTATGTAAGTTTCAACTGCTATTATGGTTCAAAATACCAATAAACACCATGACTCATTTATAAACAACAATTGTACATTTTTATGGATTTTTATTTTGCGTCACATACATGTGACGTCGGTCTATAGCATTGTTCTACTGATGAAAATATATATGAATTGTACTGCTTCAACAACAGACCAAAGATGTGTGTGACTCAAAGATAAAATATATTTTATCAAATTGTATTGGTAAGAAAATAAAGAAACACTGTTCAGTTAAAAAACTTACTAAATAAAGTCCCCTCACTAAAATCATCGTCTATCACACGATCAATTTCACTTAAAGTCATGACATCTCTCCTTCTCCTTACTTTTCACATTTTACCTTCTTCATCCATCACTCAACAGCACAGAAACAGCAGTTTATTGTAACATAAACAAACTAATAACCCGAGGGTTAGAAGTACGTGAATCTCAACCGTGGTTCAGCGTAATGTAAACAGCCGGTTGGCCAACACACCCCTGGAGTCAAAACGAAATATCCCACGCTCGGACCAAGCGACCTTTATATATGACAGACATTCCTATAGCCCGATATGCAGTTAAAAAAAAAGACGATCAAATACACTGACAGGCAGCCAAAGCGTATTTAGTAACAATAGGCTCGACTCACAAATACGTGACATTGGTCTATATTGAAAATCCAAATTTTGAGTCGGTAGCGAACGTGTTAAATCATGTTAACTTAAACTTGTTGCTATTGGATGCACTTACAAGAGCTTTGAAAGGACTATCTAAGCCTATCAACAAGCTTGAGGAGCCGGGTAGAAAAAGTGGTTCAATCATGGGTGTGCTGTCATTTGACGTGAAATATCTAAATTAACTGGGATAGTCTTAATAATACAGTTTAAGGGTGTAAAAGTAAATTAAGGAAAGACTTGAAGCTTAGGCACAAAAATGCACAATTTGTTTAAAAATTACTATCAATAAAATACAGTAGAACCTCGCTACGGCGACCCTCGATAAGACGAAAACCTCGATAATGAGTCTGATTTTCTAATCCCCGTGAATCTCCCATAACACTTAATGTTATAAATACCTCTATAACATGACTCCTTTTCAAATAAATACCTCGATAGCACGTCTTTTTGTCATTTCTTATTACTAATAAATAAACCTCTATAGCACGTCTTTTCAAATAACTGAACCTCTATAGCACGACTCCCACCTCAATAACACGCTTCTTTGGGTAACCTTTCACGACTCTAACCTCAATAGCGCACCGTTTTGCATTACGTAACCTTTCTAGCACGACTTAAACTTTCTCATGCATAGTTCCTACGGTTAGAACGAATGTTTTGAAGTAAACAACAACGTTTTGGGCTCAGGTCTCAACAGGAAAACCCCCGTCCCCTTCCGGCCTTTTCTTACCTATCATGGGTCACATCAGTCGCATCATCTGATATTGAGTAGGAAAACTTATCACATTAGTAGGCCTACAATGGACAATTTACGGTAACATGAATTAAAAAAAATGAATATTACAGCCTAATTTCAATCAATTAATACTTGTTTTACTTACTGTAATTGTATTGTTATATCACAATAATAAAGAAATTTGTTTTACTTGTACGTGTTATGGCTGATTTATCCAGTAAATTTCTAATTAAAACACAACTTATTAGAAATGTTTCATAGAAAATGTACTTGGTATAGCAAAAAGTCTGTGACCTCGATAGCACGTCTTGTTGTGAAAACCACCTTGATAGTACGACCCTCAATTACAAGTGCACCTCGATAAGAAGACTATTTTAGAGATCCCCTTGAGAGTCGTGTTATCGAGGTTCTACTGTACTAAAAATAAGTATGTGGGTCTAATGTGGAGAAACTAGAGGAGGGATCTGTATGTAATGGGTTGGGGGGGAGGGGGGGTTGGCATCAAAGAAGCCTCCGCTACTTCTCCCTGTACACAAACTAAAAGAAATCAATATTATGCAATCCAATTTATAATAATTCAATAGCAAGTGATCAAACATTGTTTATTGACAGATTCTCCAGAACCACCTGCTACTGGGCGTGTGGCTGCTGATAACCGGGCTGCAGAGTCAGCTGTCGACCTCCAGCCTGCTGCCGTCGGACAAGGGCAGCAAGGAGGACAAGGGCAAGTCGCCCAGCAAGTCCCGGGACGGCAGCTCCCGCATCAACCTCATGAAAGTGTAAGTGCAGGAGTGTAGTTGCTATTGTAGTTACAGTTGGTAGCATTATGGATGAAGATGTGTTTTTGTAACTTTAGCACCAAAAGACCAGTCAAAAGGAATAGTGACTAGATTTATAACTTTTATTAGGGTGAAAGTGGGATGGGGAACGGTGGGAATGGGCGGTGAAACATAAACAAAGTATGTTTTTATACTACGATTTTTCTTACACACAGTATTTGAATCAATGTTTATTCAAATAAGCCTGCAAAACAACAAACACAAAAATATATAAAACTAAACGTTTTACAATTTCAAGTGAAACAAATTAAAGAACGCACCAATCAGTTGACTGTTCAATGGTAATGAACAAAAATGTTGCTTTTGCTTTCTACACAAAACAATATATATATAATGGGTCACTGTAGGTGAAAGCAGGAGTTTTATTCTGTCTAACATCTATAGTGGGAATTCGTGGTTCTAATACAATAAATCATGATAACAGTACAGTACAAATAGGAAAAGCAAGGCTTGTCTCCAAATTCAAGAGGGCTGGTGGCCTGAATTGTAACTTGATTATTTCAGTTGTACTATCACCTTTAGCTTAGTGGTGAACATATTTCTACTAGCTTTGAATAATTGTTGTATTGTATTCTGATCAATTGACAGTTTCATACTGACAGTGAAACAATATAAGAAATGTGTTTTCTCATAAACTTACACGATTAAAAGTTTTCCACATTCAATCCAGCAACCAACAAGTAACATAAAAGTAACAATAAATAACATGACGATTTGGTTGCAGTCAGCAAGGGTTCGGAGTGTTGTCGGTGGCATTGGCGTGTCGCGCCCTGACCATGATGTCGGCCCTGCTCGACGACTTGCAGGTGGAGTGTAGTGACGGGACGGGGGCAGAGCCGACCCCCGCCCAGCTGCACATCCTCACCCCCGCCACCGCGCTTCAGAGAGCCGCCAGGGTCCTCACCTCAGCCCCGCTCAACCAGTTCCTCTTCTATCTGGCCACTGTCAGCTACAGGAAGGTTAGTATGGAGAAGTGTCTTCGGTACTTGGTTGATAGTAAACTAAAGTTCGGTGCAACCTTCTGGCCAAGGTCTGTTGTCAGAGTTTTCAGGTTGTACGAGTGCTTCTGACATGACCTATTACTACCTAAGTAGTCGGGACCAACGCCTTAACGTTCCTTTTGAAGCACGGTGGCAGTCTGAGTTTCAAAAGTCGGATGAATTTCACCTGACACTTAGATATTTGCGATTGACAATTAAAAAAAAATTAGTTGCATCAGCTAATATTATAGGTGGTCAAAAAAGTTAGAAGTTAAGTAAAGGAAGAACTGATTTAAAATCTCTCAATTAACAGTTGTTTATTCAAAAACCTTAAGATAAAATGCAGGAAGAACTGCAGTATATGTTTTTATTTTGTGTAGACTTCTAGAGTACACCTTGCCTTAATCTGATCCCAGATCACAATTACATTTATCATGTTCATGTCACAGGCTTGCACCCTGAAGCGCATTCAGAAACATCCACCCGAAGGGGACACGTTCAGCACATCCGATTCGACAACCTACTACGATGACGACATCATCAGCTGCTCAGAGGAGAGCTCTCCTGACGAAGGTTTGTTGCTTTAGTGAAATATTGTTCTTGATTTATTCTAAATGCATACTTGGGACTGTTAAACGGTGTCAAGTAGAGTTGGAAATAGCCAAAAACATTTACAGGCGGTTTTTTTCTATGCGTTGTGTAATTTACTGATGTACCAATTGTATAGTGATCGTAGCTGACAGCCTGTTCAAACTAGCAATTGCTATTCCAGTGACTGATGTCGGGCCTTCAGAACAATGTGAGAACATGCAATGGAAAGATAAAAAAATAAAATAAAATCTGTTAATAACTTACAGTATAGTTAAAATTACTATAGTTAAAATAGCAACTATAGTTAAAATAACTATACTGTAAGTTATTAACAGATTTTATTTTATTTTTTTATCTTTCCATTGCATGTTCTCACATTGTTCTGAAGGCCCGACATCAGTCACTGGAATAGCAATTGCTAGTTTGAACAGGCCGTCAGCTACTATCACTATACAATTCATTTTTTTTACCAAAACACCCCCGCCACATACATGTACATTTTTTTATCAAAATAAATTAACTTTATTTAATGACAAATTACAGCTAAAATTAAGGCAGTACTCTATTCTTAATTTTGATGTCATAATTTCAATCAGTACTTCTGTCAGTTGAGTGGCCTACCTTACCTCTTTATGTACTACAAACTTGAAATCCAGGTGAACATCATTCTTACTAGGCCAACTCGTATTGAAGAAAGAATCAGAAAAAACTTCATGTAGTGTGGAACGGGTGTCTTGGGAGGTTCCTAATGTACCTCTTTCATGGTTTCTTCGCAATGCTTTCCCATGAGGAAAATATCTCTGATTGTTTACTTGATTGACTAAAACCAGTATTTACATAATTCAATTTGATGTTACACTTCAAAGACAATCGCTTAAGCTTTGTGCTCGGTAATGTGACAGATGATGACAGCGAGCCGCTGCTAGGCCTGTGGTTCGAGGAGACTATCGCAGTGCCAGACACGAGCCATCAGACCCAGACTGGCCCCGAGGTGCCGGACTCTGCGGGAAAAACCAACACCTCCCCTGACACCGGGGGCAGCATAGTGCCGGAGAAAGGCGAGCCCAATGGGGTAGGTGGACAGCCTGTGTAACGGGTGTTAGAATACTGTTGATGGATAAGAGTTGTGCAGTAGTGCACATTTGAATTATTTTACTATGAGAAGTTTAACTTGCTTTTAATGAAAAAGTTATTATTGATTCAAGTTTATTAATGTACTAAAAGAGTGGGTTTAGTGAGTCGCTGGCCTAGCGATCAAGGTGTAGAATTCCGGAATCATGGCAGCAGCCCTGGCATTTGAATCCCAGCAGTGGCATGTAAATTTAATCAGTACTGTTCTATTCATACTGTAAAGGCTCACTCCTTGCTTAGCTGGATACATTTCTCTAATTTTTAATTAAGTGATAGTTTTTTACTGACTTTGTGTTGATTAATTGTTAAATTAATTTTTTTGAGCAGGTTTCTTAAACATCGAGTTAAAAATTCTGACTGAAACTTTCCTGAAATTTAGTAGGAATAGAAAAATTGTGTCTCCCCTCAAATTGACCACAAAATCCAATCCTGTCAATTCCCCCTACATACTTTACAAAAGTGTAATTCTTTAGACAAAGATTCCTTACACTATAAATAAAATAACCCATAATCTAAGTTTACCCTCATTCTTAAAGAGTAGTACAAGATGACTAACTGGATTTTTGACCAACTGTATTTCCATTTAAAACTCTGTAATGTTTTAAAATTGTCATAAATAAAATATAATCGTAGGATATAAACGTCTCCTATGCTACTTTTTTACTAGTATTAAAAACTTATCATATCCCAGACTTTAAAATTAAAGCTTTAAACACTTGTTGGTAGTGATTAAATTACTTAGGAATTGATAGTACTTATAATTATGGTCACAAAAATGTGAATTTTCCAGCAAACACTTATATTCACATATTGTGTTGCAGTACATCTCTTTGGCATCACAGATCTTCCAGTTCATGAACAAATACCTGCTAAACTCTGAGAGCCCGTATATCCAGCGTTACGTGGAGACGGGCCTGGCTGAGCAGCAGATGGTCATACTGGCCGCCATTATCCGGGACTTGGACCGCGAGACGGCTCGCACTGAGACTGGTGAGGCTCGCACATTCGTCTTCTGTTGCGGACGTACAATGTTCTGTCCCCTCTACCAGTGCCAAACCAGTAGTTGTTGATGGGTTTTCTAACTATAGTCTGCAATGATATTGCTTTATAGTTAACTTGTTAAGAAAAATAGGATCAAAACTACTTAATATTCTAATTTAAGGTAATAGTTTTTATGGAAGAGGAAAGGAAACCAGCATATCTGAAAGTGAAGCTAGAGCATACAATACCACTATGTTAATTGGACTTCCCCAGGCAACCTAGCTTCTCTGCAAAGCATCTGTGTCAGTGACAATTGATACCAATTGCCAAAACTAAATCGGTACTGTAACATCTGTTAATGTTGGTGAAGATTAACCCATTAACGTAGTAATTTTATTCTATTCGCAATAGCTTATAACAGGATTTGATTGGTGCTGCTCTCTAGTAGCAAAATATGTAACTAATGACTGCAGGCGACTACGGTTCTATCGGCTAGGGGCGAGGACTGACTGATAAACCTTAATATCGCTGCTAGGCCTTCGGTCGTATTAGCTGAGTTGGCTACGTCGTGGAAACACCTTGGCCAGGTGGTGATACGATGTTCGTGGGTTCGATTCCCGCACACAACCAAAACTAACCAGTCGTGCAACTGTCAATGAGTTAACCGGTCTGTGGCAACGTTGGTGGGAGGGCCCAAGTACAATAAACGGTGGCAGGCTTGCTTGTAAGTTGACGGGATCGGTTAATTCTTTGTGAGTTGCACATGGTCAACACTGATTTTGCTACTTTTTACTTATGTGTACTGTGTGTGTGCCAATACGACTCTTTAAACCGAAAAAAAAACAATATTTTAATTAAAATACGCCATTAATCCATTTAAAAATATCATTTTGTCCATTCAAATATAAATATTAAAAATTGATGACGGCAACAGCACGTCATTTTAAGCCAATGTGTTAAGACCTATAGATTGGCTATGTTATGATTAAATTAAACCGATCATGTCACTGCCTTCTGGGAAAAGACTCAGCGCACACAGAACGGTTAACAGTAAATTTTAGTTTAATTCAATAAGAAAGGGTTTCTCCACAAATATATTTGTTCCAGGCACAATCTCCGTGTACTTCGGAGCAGTGCTGGGAGTATTGTACAGTGAGTTCTCCCAAGCCCTGACACGCTACACCCACAACCTCCTGGCGTGCACCTTGCTGGTGGACAGTCTGCAGACGACGTTGTTGCACCACCTGGGAGTCAGTCCTGTGCAGACGGCCGACACCAACAACAACGCCTGGCCGCTGCAGGTGTACCCTCGCACCTTGGCAGTACTGGCTCAGGTAGGCGTTACACTGGTCTATGGGGAGTGCTAGTGTTAGAGTGGTTTATGGTGTGTAGGATTAGACGAGAGTTGCTCATCTGGTTACTGTGGGCGCGCTATACTTGAACGAGGCCTTTTGTCGTTCACATTTCCACGTAGTAACTTGTGCCAATGGACATCAAAACGGAGTAATCTCTGGATTTCTTTCATCGTTTCTAACCTCTAAAATATGATAGTTATTTTTTCCCTGTAGGCTAACCTGCACAACTGAAATAAGCAAAACATATGTGAGCTTTTTTGTAGAATTTATACCAGATTTTTCCCCTCAGTTTCCCAGAGATGGTTTTTGATTCTTTTAAAATAAAGAATTGGGAACTGTTTTTATTAAAAACCAAACCGATAAAAATGAAACCGACACATCCCTACATATGTCTCAATTAAGAACAAATAAGAGATTAACTAAACAATCAACTGTTTACAGATTTTGCTGCTCAAGCCCCAAGCGGAGAAAGAAAGCTCAATCATCAACATTTGGAATCGGCTTATACACACTCTGGTTGAGAACATTACCAACTACAACCAAGCTTACGACGCTGACAATGAAGGTGGGTAACAGAAAGGAGTGTGTAATGTTTTAACTTTGAATCAAACTGGTATCAAATTAATTTATCAACAATTCCCATTGAAATATATCTGACTTGTAAAACTAAGACTGCCAC
Organism: Allygus modestus; assembly: GCA_963675035.1. NCBI lineage: Eukaryota > Metazoa > Arthropoda > Insecta > Hemiptera > Cicadellidae > Allygus > Allygus modestus. Next base: position 16,859,679 of record OY776116.1, read on the forward strand.
CGTGCTTCAGAAGGCACGTTAAGCTGTTGGGACTAGGCTATACTTAAGTAGTCGGTAGGTCATGTCAGAGGCACTAGTGCCACCTGAAAACAGACCTTGGCCGGAAGGTTGCACAAACTTTAATTTGGTCAACAATGGTACTTCAAAAACATAAACCTGTAAATCGGGAAAAGTCAGTGATGTGTTTCCTGGAGAGGGTCAGCAGTTGGGAAATCATTAAATGACACTCAGGGCTCAATATTTTAGTTTACTAATGTGATTGGAAATGTGGTATTGAATTTATATATGTTTAGTTAAAAAACAAGATTAGTTTTATAAATTTGATTAAATGAATTGTTATCGCATGGCTTTAAATCTATCCTCTGAGATTATATTCTAAGTAGTATACTTGATTAGTAGTTTTTGTGACTTATTGTGCTTTTTTGGCATACTCAACTTTGTGAGTAAAACAGTTGAAAAGTTTTAACCAGACAAAACTGAAATAAATTATTGTTTAACCTCCTGTGGATGAAAAGTAAGAAGATATGTTTGCCACAAGGAACAACAAATGTTAAATTGTTTGCTTTAGCTTTACACTTTTATATAGCGATATGTGGTAGATATAAATCAGAAACATTAGGAATAGCATGGTTAGTGGATAATAAACTCATTGCAAAACATAAGTAACATTTATAAAAAATCAAACTGCTGCCAACTCAATTCTGTGTTCTCTCCCTAGACATGAACGTGGAACACGCCCAACTGCTGCTGTTCCTATTCCACTCGCTGAACCTGATGCAAAAGAAGTCGGTGCTGCTGGCGTGCGCGAGTGGGATCATCCGCGTGGGCGAGAGCTCCGTGCGCGGGCTCATGCGCGAGTCTCAGTTGCTGTGTCTGTCGCGGCTGCTGCTGCTGTTCGAGTACATGATGAAGCACTTGTACGATGCCCCGCCTGTGCTGCTGCAACAGGTAAGGCCACGAGAACAAACAACTAGCAGGAACTGTGTGTGTACTAGCACGACAACGCCTTTGGAAAGGTTTGATTTGACTTTTGCTCGCTATCGAGGTGAGATCAGTAATGCAAGTCACTCTGTGTGAACGCTTAAAAACATGCTAATAGCTGTTGTAGTTTGCCTGAAGGGGTTACAAGTAGTTGTTATATACCTATCAGATGCCAGTGTTCTCTTGGCCTAAATATGTCTGAGAAGAAGCAGCAGTTAGTTGAAGTGGAATTCAAAGTCAGTAACAAACTTCTTAAACATTTACAGAATGTAAATATTGCTTATGAATATTTAACTTTAAAAACGATTTGTTTAAGTTTTATGAGTTGTATTTATGTAGATATCTCTTCAACATTTTCTGGCATAATGTATGTATTTCCACCCCTTTAATTTGGAATTTCATCAAATCTTTCCCGGAAACAAGTCGGGATTTTTTGTTAAGAGAAGCTTCAATTGTTATATTTTAGGAAGAGCTTTAAAAAAAATTACCGAGCTTGCTATAGATATTTTTTGTGAAATTTTATTTTATTATAAGAGAATAAAGTTGATTTTATATTAAAATAAGTCTCAAGAGCACTATATATAGTTAAAGTTAACTACATATGAATTGAAAAAAGTTTATAATTATTATATTGATTTGTAAAAATATTTTTTCTGAAGAGAACTCCTCCGTTATTTCTGAACAGATTTCAAAATTGGAGTATACAACAATTTTTCTGATTCGTAATTGTGTATAAGTTTTTAATTTTTTATATTTTAACCCTGAAAAGCACAAGTAAGGGTAAAGCCTACGGACATGTAAAAATAAATGTAACGTCGTTAGGTATAATTTAACTCGGATTTGAGCTACAGTGCTCTTGGTTTAAAAACATATTTTTGTTAACTTAAAAGACATTGACATTAACATTAAATCATTTGACATTATGCTATTTGACATTAAATCTTGACGTATATGTGTTCAGGTGCAGTGGAACCTGTTCAACGCCACCAGCATGGTGGGGGACACGGTGCAGGGCCGCGCTCCGGCCAGGATCTTCTGCCCGTGGAAGGAGATCGAGGACAACTACCGCAAGCTGGGGCCACAGGACGAGTTCTCCATGAAGCCGCGGTTCTACAGCATCGTCAACGCGGAGCTCAACAACCAGGAGCAGCCCAAGCTGGACGGGCTGGTAAGTGAAAACTCGTTGTTGTAGCCCCTGAACTGTGCATATTAGACTAAATAGGCACATACCTTGTCGTCAACACTACAATTTAAACTGTTGGCAACAAGGTACCTGTTTTACCTAAAACCTGTTTTAGTCTGTACCTGTTTTAGTCTAATTTATTATTGTTGAATAGTTTGTCTCTTGAAAAGACAATTATCAGTCAAGGAAACTTTAAGTGTAAACTTAGTCTTTTGTATATTTTTTAGTTTTAAGCACATTCCTGAAAGTATGTTAGTAAAATATTCAAGTTCTTTATTCTGTAAAAAAAAACCTGTGTAATTGGCAACGTCATACTTAGCCCAAAAATTAGCTTGTTTACTTGGTTTCTAGATAGTTTGTTAACACATTATCTACATACAAATTTGCATTTAGTACTTAAAATAAATATCAACTAGTTTTTTGATAATTTAACAACACACGATTTTTGAAAAACTTATAAAACCTGCAAATAGCTTTCATTGAGAACAACAAACCGCATGCAAATTGACGTAGTAGAAGTCTCAAACAAACTGGACAAAGGTCTGGAGAAATGTGAAATGTTATCCCATGTTAAATGCCATAAGAGAATTTTAATTCTTGTTTTTAAACTATTTAATGATGAAATATTGAGAATACTTTAAAGCCTGCAAATTTGGGGACGATTAATTTCATTTAGTCCAAAACAGATGCAATTCGGTCCAGTGGCAGTCTCAGACAATCCGTCTAAAGAATTTTTTTTTCAATATGAGAATAAAACAAAATAACAAAAAAGTAATATAAATAAATATCCAAGCAATTTATGTTATAATACTAAACGTACCAACTTAAAACACTTCCCACTTATAGTGATTAAAATCTAATAATTACTAAGTGTGACATACATTTTTATTAAACACACCACAGGCTTTACACTAACATAACTTAAAAATAACTCAACAATCTAGGAACCATTATTTGGTCTGTTTGCATTTAAATCTAAGATAATCCAGTCATAAAGTTATAACTTACAAGAAGTTGACTAGACACAGTTTTACACTGTATTAACCGCAAATAACACTGTTCAGGCTTGCAACTTCATCCTGGGCTCGGCCGAGAAGGTGAAATACCCACTGCTGATGGATGTGCTGATAGAGATACTGAACATTACGGACCAGACGATCCCGAGCATCAAGTCAACGGAGAACAAGATCAGCTTCACGGCCCTCAGCGCCACTCAGTACTGCTTCACCATTTGTTGGAGGTGAGTGTTTACGTTAATATTTATTTTTAAAGTATTGAAAGATCGCTCTGAACCATAGGTAGAAGCTGAGCTCCCTGAATCATCCTCAGTTTATTCCGTGTGTCTCATAGTTTTAAGACGAGGGCAGCACTTGCTGGGTGGCGTTTTGTTGCTACCTTAGGAGCTCAGTGGAAACTATGATCTCAATCTTGAATTCGCTGTACGGTTATTTTTAAGTTTACCTGTCAAAAGCCCAGTTTTGGCAGTTAGTAGTGAACGTGTTAATTTGTTGGTCACTATGTTAAAAACTTATGTTGAATACTTTTGCTAGCGGCACATTAAAAAAACACCGCTACTGCTTAGGGGTCTGCGGTACCAACAATTTCAGATCGGTACGGTTCGGTACGGTAAAAGATTTTGTACCTCGGTTCTCGGTACAAATTCGGTACGGTACAATGTACCGTCATATATACTAATTTAGTTATTAATTTGAATGTATCATAAACAAATTATTGAGTAATAATTAAGGTCATATACAATTATTATTATTAATTTGATTAAACAAATAAATAACTAAAGATAAAAATATTTTTAAAACCTGCATCTTCGGAGTATTACATTTTAACATTGTTATTATTAGGTATTAATGCAAGTTCTTGAAATAATCATGAGAAATAAATTCAAAAATTACTTGAAAATCAATCAATTGCATAAGTTGCTATCTGATTAATTATATTGATTTCAATATAAATAAAAACTATTGGTTTAATTCATACAAACAACAAAAATCAAAGTTTTGTAAATACTATTCTTGTTGCATTGGGAGATTATTGTATCATTAATACAAAGTAAAATCAGATAACTTAAATAAAACTATGTATGATGTGAAACTAAAAGAAATTAGAAATTAGAAAATTAGACCAATAAATACCGAAGATTAAAATCAAAATAATTCTAAAATTACTTAATTACATTACTAAATTCAAAATTGAAGTCCATAACAAATATTACAGTACATTTATTTAAACATAAGTACCATGGAAAACTGAAAAATAAATAAATAAAGTAATAAAAGTAAGACAGTTTTATATAATGTTAATTTGCCTATATCATATTTGAAATAATTAGCTATTAACCTTATCAAAAAATAAATTTAGGTTATTGTTAATAATAAATTTTAGTTGAATTTTCCAAAACCACACAAGATAATCTAACATATAACAGATATATGTATGTACAAAGTTCACAGCACAGTAAAAAATAACAAATTTATGGTACCATTTGAAATTTATCAAGTTAGTGGCTATTTTTGAATTAGTTTTCAACTATTTTTTAAACATTTTTTAATATAATTTAAAAATTCAACTAGTATATTCAATAACAATAATAATAATACATAAATAAAAGCAGTTTAATTTGAAATCATAATGGAGAACGAAAGCGATTTAAAAGATAGTATTCCTTTTCTCACTCTAGGAATGATGTTGACAAACAACTGATTTACAGCCACTCACCCTAGGAATATTGTTGACAAACAACTGGTTTACAGCTAATTACCTCCCTCCCCCCTTACCCCTCTAAACCTTTCTTGTCTTCAAGGACATTTTTTGCGACCCTACCCAGCTACTCCCCACTCCCCTTTCTTATCTCCATTCTCGTTCAGCTATAAATAACACCTGTCAACGTCTCTTTTCCTACGAGTTTTGGGGCTTGTTTTCCTTAAAGGAAATTACTAGTTATAAATAGGAGTCGGTCTTATTTAAACCACTTATTTTGCTAAACATTGTTTAGCTTATCTCTGTTTATTGTTTGAAGCAGTAAACTGTACCGTACCGAATCTGTACCGGGGTTATGTTCTGTACCGAACCGATGACGGTAATTAGTTGTGTACCGTACCGGTACCGTTTTTTCGGTGCACCGCAGACCCCTACTACTGCTACTGCATTTTATATAAGGGGTAAAAAACAGAAAGGACCGTTATATAACAAAGTAAAATACAGGTAGTAATAGTTTATTCTTTGCTAGAAACTGTCAACTGTAAGTTGACACTGGGATGAAACTAGCGGACTAATATCAAATGTGGTTGACCCAAACTGGTGTCTTAAATATGGTGTCACAACAGACATAGTTACTGTGGTCTAGTTGTTTGACTTTGTTACTGTAAAGTTTGAAGTACATCAATCAACAATCTTTTTTCTTTGACAAGGACTTTCAGTCAATAGGTTTTTTTTTAAATCAACGAGAGAGGAGCTACGGAAAACTGTTGGTTCTACTGTTAGTTAATCTACAAGATTTTTTGATAAACTCTGTTGTCCCTGTAGTTTCTATGTGGAATAATCTTTCCCCATGCTGGAAGACGAATCTGCTAGATCGGTAACATTGTAATGAGTTTGTGTAAACTATAGTTGACCTTCGGCGAACATGATAAATATTTGTTGAAGAAGTAATGGTTAATTTCCCCTGTTCCAGGTTGCTGCTGCAGCTGCCCCCCTCCACCCCCTACCTGGACAAGCTGGCCCTGGGTCAAGGCATGCCTGCCAGCCCTCTGCTGCTGCACTCTCTGGTCTGGGGCCCCAGGGCTGGACACAAGTTTTTCAGCAGCTGGATGAAGGTACTTTAAAATATATAATGTAGTTTCCAAGGTTTTGTTAGCGAATTTCTTATGGAAAAGTTAGCTATCAGCATGACCCACACAATGAGACTTAGCCCAGAACCACCAAATAAGCTCCTAATGTGACTCCTTACATGAATATATTATATAATAGTAATTGGATTCTAATATATTAGTTTTACAATACAAAATTACATGTTTAGCCTTTTAGATTGGTTTTTTAATGTATGACACGTGTTTCGGACTATGAAGCCATGATCACTTCCTGTCATTGCAGATAAATAGAACCAAGTACATCAGAACCAGCCTAAGTATATCATTTTATTCAACTTAAAAAAAAAAATACTGAACACAATTCTTTTTGATCTTTATCAGTTAGGTTCTGTTAGTTTTGTTTAAGAGGAGGTATTAACGCATGTGCTGTGTTTGACTTGTTTAAACATGAAAATATCATAATGTTGAGCAATGTTCCAATTCCGGGACACCCGAAGCAAAAGTGCTAATGCAGTAAGAAATATTTTTCTGACACTTCAATTATGGGTAAAGTTAACATTGTATGTATGCAACATTATCAAAATTCAAAACAATGCTCTTTTTAGATAGTGAGCTTTTCCCCCTATAAATGTTTTCTATTTATACAGTAGACTCTCTCTAGTTCGGCCGTCGGATGGTCCGGCCGGCCTCAGAGAAATGAGATAACTGCCCATGGGAGGGTCTCCCACGACAAATATCGACTGAAGTCAATTTGTTTATTTTCAAGCCAAAATATAAACAAAACATCTCAGTTCAGCTGACCATCAAATTTGGTTTAATTTTTTAATTGCTTAGACGTCTTAAAAGTAGTTTTTTCATGAACTGGTATGTTATAATAGATCGGTATGTTACATTTACAATTAACGCTGGCTGGTTCGGCCATTTTATAATCTGGCCGAGGGTCCGGTCCCGAGGTGGCCGGACCACTGGGAGTCTACTGTAAAACAATCCGATTAAAAGCAATCTTCAATAAGTCAAATGTTGTTGGCATTAATAGTTATCACATATTACAGAACTGTCTCGAGTTGTAAGCTCGGTAACAGTTGTTTTGTAATTGATTAGGTGCTTGACTTTGGAAGCCCAATGTAGTTAGTAACTATCATCAAAGAAATACTATTCTTAAAAAACGCTCCTTATGTTGTGAACTCTCAAATTGGACTTCTATATTTTAAGAAAAATTGCTATCCCAACAAAATCCTATAATTTGACTATAAACCACTCCCTTGAGTATCCTTGTACTTCCCTATAACTACATACCTCCTCTGACGTTTATAAGCTGGTTCTCCTATCAGTTATTGGTGTGTGACGTTTGTAAGTGTGACATGTTGTTGTGTCGCAGGACGCCCTGGTCAAGCAAGGCATGTATACCCAGTACGCAGAGAACCTGCTGAAGAGTGTGGCGGACACGGTCACCAACCCGCGGTACGATGTCACGCTGGCCAAGAACTGCATTGTCGCGCTCATGCCGCACATCCAGACCGAGGGTAGGTAGCTAACACTCGGCTCAGTTGGCGGTTACTCATGGTTCACACTTTCTGGAAATTCAGGGAAAAGTTCAAACAATGCTGAAATTTAAGGACAATAGGTGATACTTTATGCAAGTCAGGGAAAGTTTTTAATGGAATTGTAAACACAAAGGAATACTGTGCAAAAATCAAAACTTATTAGATTTAGTTAAATTTGATTTTATTGCACATCAAAGAGGAAGTGAACCGTAACTAGTAAGACAAAAAATGTGTTGGACAACAACAAACTGTAAACATTAAAATAAACAGGAGAGTATAGGATGGCTGTGGGGAAGGTGGATCATATATATTTTTGTTATGTATTAACTAATGAAAAAAATTGCACATTCCGAGTCGAGAGTGAGGGAAGTTAACTATTTTGGCTAGTCAGGGCAAATTAACCATTTTGGTCAGGGAAAATGAACTTTTTTTGTCAGGGAAACCATTTACCAAATAAAAGTGTGAACCATGTTAATTAACTGTCAATTTTTAATAGGCTATAACGTTAACGTAAAAGTTTGGTAACCATCTATGTCCAATATTGTTAAGGTAATTTTTATTAATCGTTTTCAATATATGAACTTACAATTCCTTTGATTCGTTTACAAATTTCGATAGATGTCAGTTGGTGTCATGTAAAATCAGCAGGCCGTAAACAAGACAGAGAGAGATTATTTTCCCTATATTAGTACTTGTCTTTGAAAGTGTCGTAATGCAGAAAAGTAAGACTCTTGACAGTAGTCAGTTTTGGTCAATAATAAATGTTTATCCTTGACGATTTGCTTAAAACGGTTTGTGTGTTGCTTAAAATTGTATCAAGCTGCAAATGGTATAAACTTTCAACTGTGTTTTTTTCTTGCATGTGGAAATGGAACATAGTGTATAATTTAAATTGTTACAACAAATAATGTCGATTTACTTCAAGAGAGAACTTCAAGATGGCGGACAGTGAATAAATCTGTAGAACTGCTCTATCTTTACAGTGTAAAATATTGACTTCATTGAACATTTGTGTTTTAAAAAGTGACAGTAAATTTTGATTTAACATACCTTCATTAGTTTTTATAAGCTAAGTTTGCTTAAACACTTTTAAATCATGGACTAATACGTTTCTGCATTCTGATATCTGAGAACTGATAAGTGGAAACCTGATCAAACTGGCTGGAAGGTCAGGGCTTGGTATCTGGTCAAGGACACGGGTTGTATGCAGCTGATAATGACAGGTAGACCTTGGGGACTGTTATTGTTTACATTTGGAGAACTCCAATCATTATTTTGAACTTTGCTGTTTAACTGTATCCACTCAAAACTAAAGTTCAAGAAAAATTATCTACAGTGATTATTATTTTTACTTTATTTAAGAAGATTTAAGTTGGAATTTTAAGAAGACTTTTTTAAATAGAATTAATGCAATTTTAATTGCCTGTTTGTTTATTTTGTAAATAGAGAATAAAATATAATAAATATTTAATATAAATATATCTACTTTTTCTATGGATACATCTACAAATGATCTAAGTACTGGCACCAATAAGTATATGTTTAAAGGCTGGAAAATTGAGGAAACTCTGAGAAAAAAGGGTATACATCGAGGCAAGATAACTGACATTAAAGTGACATCCCCGGGCGGTAAAATATTGAGATCTAAAAAAGAACTTGAAGAGTACATCAAAGTTAAAAAATTAAATATAAAAATAGATGACTTTAATCTGACATCAAGGAAAAATTCTAGCTCAAGGGAATCTGTTTCTAATGAAAACCCTGCAATGCTCAACATGAGTACAAATGTAAAAACAGCAGACCATTCCTTGAATCCATCGCTGCAAATGGCAAATGTAGTTGTAAATAAAGCATCTGTGGTAACACAGACTAAAAGTCTAACTCAAGATGGATTCGTACAAAATTGTACATACAACAAAGCCCCGGATTCTCCTCTACAGACCAAAGCACAAAATGCAAGCATTGGAACCCAGACTGACAATAAAGCTGCAAATATGCTACTGATTTCTGACGAACTTTTAAATAACAAATGGCTTACCGATCTGACATTACAAACTTATTTTCAAATCCTGAATGACAGGTTTTTAGATAAAAAACAGAGCATTGTATTGAATCCTCTCATAGTACACGCATTAAAAAACACTGATGACTTTAATTTTTTACTAGATCCGTTAAAAGTTAAGGAGATGAACTACATAATATTACCAATAAATGACTCAGAAGACCTATTTAAATCCGATAGCGGCTCACACTGGAGTACCCTAACATATATCAAATCTGAAAACAAATATCTATATTTTGACTCTTCTGGTACATACAACAAAGATTCTGCTCTCAAGGTTGCTAACAAACTATCTAATTACCTGCATAAGAAACCAGTAAATTTTCTGGCACTCAGTGGACCACAACAAGAAAATAGCAGTGACTGTGGTGTTTTCATGTGCTGGGTAGTGGAATCTATGGTGAATGACATTGTTAACACGTCTTCAATCAATATAGAGTTTATTGATAAAGCCCAGTTGACACTCCCGGATGTTATGAGGCAACGTTCTCTTCTTGCTTATGTTATTTTTAATCGGGACAAAATTACTGATGAAGACATAACTACACTAATGCTTGAAAAACATAGAAAAATTATAAACACAGGGGAGACAAATTTTCTTGACACGTCTAACAGTAACTTAAATAACACAAGGTCTAATAATTCACAAATGGATCACCCTAAAGTAAAAATTCAGAACAGAAGTGGCTGGAACTTATCACAATCTAAATCAAAGGGTAAAAGGAAATTATTAACCTCAAATGTTAGTCCCGGCTTTGTACTGAGTAATAGATTTGAAGTGCTGGATCAGATTAATGACAACCTACCTTTGGACGAACATGAATTCCAGAGTAGTAAAACAACAAAATATACAAACAGAACCAAATCTCAAAAAATACCTTATGTAACTAAGTTTGCAAAAACTAAGGTTACAATTTGCACCGACAGCCAAGGGAAAAATGTAGCATGGAAGGTTGAGGAACTGAGTGTAGGGAGAGTGAACGCATTTGGGTATGTAAGACCTAACACTACCTTAATACAAGTTATTGACTCTGCTAACATAGACAAAGAAAATAGCCCATTATTACTCCTTGGCGGTACAAATGATAGCTTGGATGGAGACTTCCAAGACATCTATACAAATCTAGAAAGTAAACTCAAAATGCTCACTAAAACCAGACCCGTGTTTATATGTACAATTCCCACAAGACACGACAAGAACCTGCACGCCATAGAAAATAGAGAAATAAAAATGGTCAATAGCTATATTAGGGAGTTAGCATTAAGAGTTGACAGAGTAGTCCTAATCAATCTCCAACATCTGAAGAGGCGCCATTACACTGCCCATGGCTTGCACCTCAACATCGAAGGCACTACTAAACTGGCTCGGATATTTTTGAAAGCCCTTACTTGGTGGAAGGCTCAAGACTTGGAACAACAGTGTAAGTTAGTTCAGCCTTCAATCACAGTGGTTGAAACAAATATGAAAGATGTTGTCAGTAAATATAAAAACCACAAAAAAACAGCTTTTGCGCACTGCATATCAGGGGATTTTGGGGCAGATAGGCAAATGTCTGCTGGTGTGGCGGTAATTTTTAGGCAACAGTTTGGTAAGCCAATTACATCCGACTGTGTAACTAACCACCTCGCCTATCAACAAGTCCCTGAAGGAGCTGGAGTGTATGCACTTATCACCAAGGACAAGTACAACAACAAACCCACGATGCCTGACTACGACGCTGCATTTGAAGATTTTATTAACGATTTCAAAAGAAGAGGATTAACAAAGTTGATTTGCTCAGCTATGGGGTGTGTGCGTGACAAAGTATCCATAGAGCACTTTGCCTCCAAAATAATTAAGTTTTATCACCTCACTGGGGCTTCTGTCGACATTATATCCTACAATCAGTGGTCTTCTCGTACGCTGTGGAATGGTCTCACATACAATGAGTTTAATACCAATCTAAAGCTCATTATTTTATCTAAACTTCTGCAAAACACTTCAACACCTAATGTCCTGCGTCCGGATCCACCTGCGACCAGCCCTATATCGCCACCTTCGCCCAAAACTACAGCTCTAGAGGTACAGGAAGCCAGTAATCAACCTTCAAATGACCAACCTGACAAAGACAAACCAGAAGCAGTGTCAAGTGACTGTGAAAAAAAATATGGGCAATATAGTGCTGGTGATATGTGCTCTCCTACTATAGATTTAAACTAAGTTATTACGACAATGAAAATAGTTCAGCATGTAAAAGTGGTTATGTCGATATTAATATCAGAAAAGACCAAGTTTTTGGTAACCAAGTATATTTGGTTACAAATGATCATACAAAAAAATCTACTAAAGATAACGTTCAAAGTGTTAACCATCAAACAACTGATACAAATCGTAAATCAAATTATAGTAACTTACAAAACAACATTCAATCTCAACCTCTGAAAATACTGCATCAGAACGTGCAACACCTCTCATCTCGTCTAAATATATTAAAGATTAATTTGGAAGAATTACAGCCAGATATAGTAGCTATATCTGAACACAAAATGACTGAAGCTGAAATTATGTATTTTAATATTGTAAATTATAAAAAATGCTCTTTCTTCTCAAGAAAATTTTCTATGGGAGGAGGAGTTTTGATATTGGTGAGAACAAATATCAAAAGTAAAAATATAAAAATAAGGGCAGTCCAAGATCTTATAGTGGAAAAAGAGTTTGAGTGTTGTTTATCTTTGATTACAGAGAATAAATTTTCTTTTCTCTTAGTCTGTATGTATAGATCTCCAATACATTGCCTAACTGAAACCTTTTTAGACAAACTTGATTTGATGTGTAGTATATTAAGTAATAAATTCAAAAACATTGTTATTACTGGAGATTTTAATATCAATGTTCTAGTTAAGGATAGAACGTATAATGCTTTTAGAAATGTTATAAGGTCTTATAATTTGGAATATAAAGTAGACTTCCCCACTAGAGTAACATCAGAATCAGAAACTGCTATCGACAATTTTATTACCAATATCAAATGTAAAAAAGTAAACATATCTGGTGTTATAACATGTATTTCTGACCATGATGGACAGTCATTTGAAATTTGTGGTATAAAAAATAAGGTTAACTATGTAAATAAAGTTTTTAGGAGGAGTTTTTCAGAGACTAATATAAGTTTATTTTTAACACTCTTGGCTAAAGAGGATTGGTCAGAAGTCTACCAAGCCACTGTAGAAACTAAGTATGATGCCTTCTTTTCTGTTTTTGTACATGCCTTCGAAACTAGTTTTCCTAAACTGCCCCAAATGGAGAAAAGTATTAGTTTTAATTCATGGGTCTCCTATGATATAAAAATGAAAAAAGAAAATTTATCAAATTTGGAAAAACAATATAGGGCACTTAAAATTGAATCTCTAAAACATAAAATTAAACAGTTAAAACGTGAATTGAAACTTCAAGTAGTAAATGAGAAAAAACAATACTTTAACAAAAAAATCACGGAATCTACAAATAAATCGAAATCGACATGGAAAATCATTAGCTCCGAGGTGAACAATAAAACAACGCCTAATAACAACTTAAAGATACTTTTGAATGGAAAATTAGAATCAAACCCTAGTTGTGTTGGTAATACTTTTAATGATTATTTTATCAATGTGGTTGATGACCTTATTCTTCCAAACATTAACAAAAATACAATAGTTCAATCTAATTTTGAAAAACTACCTCAACCGAAAAGTAGCTTTAAATTCAAAGAAGTTGATGATAGGGAAATTGAAAGGATAATTAAGTCTTTTGAAAACAAATTTTCAGCAGGAGTGGATGACATTCCAATCACCATTGTTAAATATGCTTTTCCATTTATTTCAAGACCGTTAACCCATATTATAAATTCTTCTTTAATTTGCGGTTTTTTCCCTTGTAGATTAAAACTTGCTAAAATAATACCTGTTTATAAAAATGGGGATGCATATGATCCCTCTAGTTATAGACCAATATCATTACTGCCTGTATTTTCAAAAATTTTAGAAAAAGTTGTTTATAACCAGCTTCTGAATTTCCTGGAGTCAAATCAATTGTTGGATCAAGAACAACATGGTTTTCGACCAGGAAAATCTACAATAACTGCAAGTATAGATTTTATTGAATCAATTATTAACTCAATCGACAGAAATGAAAAAGTAATTGGAATTTTCCTTGACTTTTCAAAAGCATTTGATACTGTGTCACATGAGAAATTGCTTGACGTTCTTCATGGTTTAAACATAAATAATAAAGAGCTTAAATGGTTCAGTTCGTATTTAAAAGACCGACAACAATGTGTCCAAATTCAACATAATCTTAGCTATCCAAATTGTAAATACACATACACTCAAAATGTTTGCTCCAATTACAAAACAGTTAGAAATGGTGTCCCCCAGGGATCTATTTTGGGCCCCCTGTTATTTCTTTGCTACATGAGGGGGTTCCCAAAGGCTATCCATGGAGGAGGCTCGATGTATCTCTATGCTGATGACACTAATATCACAGTTACAGGTAATTCGCAAGAAGAAGTTGAACTAAAATCTTTTTTAAATCTTCTGTCAGTTAAGGACTTCTCAAATAGTAAAAATATCCTAATAAATTCTAATAAATCAAACTTTTTATCATTTTCCACAAAACAAACAAGATTAAAATTACAACCAAACGTTTACATTGATGGTTCACACTTGAACCAAGTAGAGCACACAAAATTTCTTGGATTGATATTGGACCAACACTTGAACTGGGATAAGCATATTCAACATGTAGTAGGTAAAATGGCAACTGGTCTGTACGCCTTGCGACAAATGTCAAGGGTGTGCAATATTCAGACCTTAAAAACCATTTATTTTGCTTTGATAAATTCACACATGTCTTATGGTATAGCTATATATGGCGGAACCACTAAAAAAAACTTAGACAAGATTCTTCGTCAACAAAAAAAAGCACTCCGAATTATTTTTAACATTAAAACTCGACAATCAGTAAAGCCATATTTTTCTAAATTAGGTGTTATGACTGTCTATGACCTGTACATATTTGAAACAATATTACATGTGAAAAAATTAAACCTTCAAACCAATGATACAAATTTTCACAATTATAATTTAAGAAATAACAGGCAGGTAGAAAAACATAAATTAAAGTTTTTTGAGAGGAAAACTAGTTTTATTGGCACTAAGTTTTTATTTAGTTTGCCTAAAAATATAAAAAATGAAAATAACTTAAATGTTTTTAAAAAAACTCTGAAGGAATATCTGCTCACTGTATCCCTTTATTCTCTTGAGGAATTTTGGGATCTAAGAAATGCAAAATAAATTACGTTTATAAAATTTGACTAAAAGTTATTTAACATTAATTGTTACATCCTTATGAAAGTAAAATTATTTAGTGATAAGGCCCTTATGTATATATATTCTTGACACTATTCAATGTATTGTAAATACTGTTCGATGAATAAAGATGATTTGAATTTGAATTTGAATTACTTAAATTGTCTTTAAAGGTCTCTAACCAAGCAGTTGAGTTAATTGAAATCATACTAGTTTAATTCAGTGTGAATTATAATTAAAGTTGCAGATGAGATTACTGCTCTAAATTAATTTAATATGGAATATAGTGTTTGGAAGTGAGCTTTACTCTAACTGACCTACGACCAATCATCAAGTGTCTCTCTCGGAAGAAAAATATCATCTTGTTACCACAACAGAGTCGGCAAAAAAAAAATCTTTGCACTTTTCCTTACAGTAATTGTGAGAGCACTTTCCTCTCAATGTTACTATTTTAGGAACATTTTTTGCAGGATTATAAACATCTGTGAACAACTAATAAATAAAATAAATTTAAAGACAATTAAAACAATAGAAATGTTGCAGGGTGGCTGGTTCCAAAGCGAGACCTGCCGTCGGTCATGGAGCTCTGTCTGATGGACACAGTGATCGCCAAGGTGCAGGTGTTGACCGACGACACGCCCGCACACGCCTCCGCCTCCGACACGCCTGACCTCAACAAGTAAGCAACTGGCTGTGTGAATATACAGTAGATTTGTTTAGATTTGGTATTAGTTCAGGTAAATAATCCGTTCTGTGTAGTAATGGTCAAAACCAGAAATTTCGAATCTCGAAACCGAAACTTCCAAATCGAATCTCGAATCTCAAATCGCGAAACCCTATTTACTTGCCTGGGTATGGTTATGAAAAATAAATCCAGAAAAATTAATTAAAACTAATTATATATTTTGGTTAGAGTTGTTCTTTCAGAAATAAAAAATCAATAATCCAAAAAAGGTGAAGGTAGACGACCGATGACAGTAGGCTTTTGACCTTTGCACTATTGATCGAAACACGGGCGTGATTTCTGTTAAAAACAACAATAAAGACACAAAAAATCTCAGCAGTTTCGAGTTTTGATTCTCGAAACTCACCGATCGAATCTCGAAACCGAAACTTTTCCAAAGTTTTGGTGGTTTTGAGATTCAAGTTTTGGTTTTGACACATCACTAGTTCTGTGAAAATTTGACTTTAAGGGGAGAAAAAGGTGTTAGAAGCGTTTTAGAAATGATTTAGCTTTGATGATAGTTTTATTTGAATGTTGAAATAATTTTATTTGTGAACCTTTCCACTACAGCATGACAACGAATCAGGTAAAAACTCTTCAATATTGTAATGTCTGGCTTTTTATAAATGAATACATTGATGTTTTTGCCTCTAGAATTAAAATATAAAGGGTTACTGATACTGTTGTCGATTCTTTAGCTATCCAATGATTACTATAGCTTCTAGGGGTGGGCGAGTACTCGAGTTTTGAGTATTTGTTCGAGTACTAAAGACTACTCGAAGGCTGAGTCGAGTAGTAAAAATACTCAAAACTATCGAGTCAAGTAGTTGAGTACTCCCGCCGTTTACCCCAGATAGTTGAAATAGCATAGTTACTCCCACCGTTTACCCACGTTTATGCCGCTAACCAATGTTTAACAAAATAAGTGACTGAAATAAAGAAAAATAAGCTTAAAATCTATTTTTAGCTTATATGAAAGGAGACATTGACAGGTGGGTTATTTATGGATACCTGTGAGTTAAGTAAGAGAGGAGCACAGGGAGTGTTTGGGTCGGGGTAAAAAAATCACTTTCTTGTTAAAATGTTCTGGTTTTGATAAACCAACCCAAAATCTTTGTATGGATATATATTTGTAATACTTGTCTTTTGTTTGTTATGGTTGTTGAAAACAGTATAGTCTATATGTATATATTTTCATTTAATTTGTTCTTTTCATTATTCATTCATGGTAAAATAAAAATAATATAATTAATAACATTAATAATCTAATAAAATGTTTTGTTTATAATTAAAGTTTAACATTTAAAAACATTTTTTTCAATACAAAAAATAAAATTGGTATTTTTACCTTTTAAAGATCTACTCGACACGCTCGACTCGATACTCGAGTAGTTTGGTTCAATACTCAACTCTATTTAAAAACACTACTCGCCCACCCCTAATAGTTTCACCCTCATTGGGCTATTTCCAATGATTGGTATGATTGATTTAGTCTGACGTATGATCTGAAAAGGGCAGCTTCCAAAATGTTATTCTAAACGGTGAAGCCAATACATGAAGATAAAAGATATTAGATTTGTGGGTTTACAATTGTGTTAACTTTTAATCAATTTGATTTTCAAAAGAAAACCACACAGTTTATATATTGAATGATGTTTATAATACTTTTTGATATTCTTGAATTGATCCTTGATATTTTAATCATGCCATTAATATTTTCTTTATTTTATTCCAGGGCTTTTGACTTTGTAGAACCCAGTCCTCATGCGGAGTTGGCTCAAGATTTGCTTCCTCATGTTCTCCGTTTGACCGAAGTGATCCTGGCATGCAGCAGGTAATTTGTTAACATATGATCGATAAGTCATGATAAATAACAATTTTAACCTATTCAGTATTGGTTGAGGACAGCGAAGCTACATAAGTTCATGGCGACTGCCATATCCTCAGATAGTAATCAAGTTTATTTGTAGTATTATTACAATTGAGACAATGTAGACAATGAAACACTTAACACACACATCCACACATTTACAGTACACTTAAACATCTCAGTATTGGTCATTACATATGATAAGTCTTTTGGCTGTCCATTATGACTAACTTCCCTTTCACCTTTGGTCCCTCCATTTGCAGCGGCTAGGGACAGGGTCTCCGGGTTTGGTCCCTCCTGCCAACCTGAGAATGAATGGTCCCTGGCTGTTGTACATGGATACCCTGTCAGTTGAGTTGACCTGTTGGAGGGCAAAATGAGGGTCCCCTGTTGAGAGCCTCATCCCAGCTGTCACAGGGGCACGGGAATTGGCCCTCTGAGGGGTGGATTTGGCTGCCGTCCCTTCCCACCCTTTCCTTTCCTGCTATATCCTATCTTTCCGGTAACCTTCGCAATATTCCTGCTTGTGGAAGAGGTGACTAGCAGCAAAGCTGGGGTTTCCTAATCCGCCATCTCAGTATTGGTCACACCATAAAATATTACTTGTGGTGCGGGAACGCTTTAGGCCCAGCCGACTGCAACTAGTGTATCATTTCAAGGCCACATGATTGAGTTCCAGTGTTCCAGTGTTTCTAGTCAATCTTTCAAACTTTCACTTCTTTACAAAAATAAATTAAACATGTTGAAAGACATCATGAATAAATTCATCATTTTTACTCTTTACGCATATATTTAAAGAACTCTTCCGTTGGTGCGATGGAAACGTACACCTCTCATTCAAAATGTAACTGTGAATTTAAATGAACAAGTTCCCTGTAATTTCTTAACCTTAAATAACCTACTTGACTTGCCCTTGCAGGACCAGCCTGATGTACCAGATCAACGAGAGCTCGGAGGCGAGTGGCGGCTACTCGCTGGGGGACTTCATCGTGTTCCGCTGTGTGCTCGCCGTGTCGTCCTCCCGCAGTGTCAAGACCCAGTCGCTGTCCGCCGCGCTCACTGTGCTGCTGCCGGCCAGCGTCAGGACGGTGCTGGACAAGTGGAACGCCAACGCCGTCACTGACTTCCCCTCGGTATGTTGTGTGTGGGAGGGGTGAGGGGGGTGGAATGTGGGAGATTATCACTTGAATCAGGCCTATTACATTTACACTGTTGAATACAAGTTATTAATTATTTCTTCAACCAACAACAGTGCACATTTTGACAGTTTACGGACAGTACATTTTTGACTCTTTAATTTATGTAAAAACCAATTTTCAAAAATTATCCTTAAATAATCAAACTCACCCTTACAACACAAGAGGTGGGAATGAAATCAAGACTGCCCAACATCGTTTAAAATAAAAATGAAAAGAAAACTATTTATATGGGTTCAAAATTGATTAAATACATTCCAAGTTCTATAAAAAAGGAAAGCAATTTAAATATATTTCAGAAAAAGTTTTTTAGTTGAACAGGCTATCTACTCTCTTCAGGAATTTTATGAAGGTGCTGGTTAGTTTTAGCTGGAAATGCTCAAATCTCATTAAAAGAGCTCTTATTGTAGATTAACAAAATTACGTGTAATGGTAATATGTTAATCCAATGCAAATTTTTATTTTAATTTTAATTTTATACCAAAAGATATGTATATATATATATAAATATAATTTATATTGTGCTACAGTGAATGTATGTAGGACTGTTTGGCACTATTCAATGTACCAATGTTGTGCAGATGACGAATAAAGATATTTGATTGATTGATTGATTGTAATGTAAATTGTATTAACTTAGTCGCATTGTGAGTCTAGACAGTTTTTTGTAAAAGTGTAATCGAGTTAGTGTTGAAATATCATCCTCAAACCTTTGGATGGTAAAGGAGGGGATGTTGATACAAAGGTAGTAACTCAAACCATAAATCTTCAAAGCTGTTTTGACTTTTGCTCAGTTTTCTGGAAGTTTAATCAAGTTTTAAAATATTATTTACCATGAATGATTCAATTTTTAATCAACAATCAGAAACCTTAATTAACTTGATCATAGTATCACATGAAATAGGTTTCGTCAAATTTATGCAATGAAAATCCATAACATTGTGGTTTTTATTTAAAATCCAGGGTGTCCACATACCGGGAAAACCGTGAAAAACGGGAATTATACGGGAATTTTCTGTGTCGGGAAAAACCCGGGAATTATACGTGAATTTCGTCTGCAATACGGGAACTTTGGTTTTTGACGCTATCGGGTAACGCGATAGAGGAACTATTACATTTGTCAACGATTTTCCTCTGTCTGATAATAATAACCACAAGATAACGCTCGAAGGATGAAAGGTTTGTATAGTTAGTTTTTATTCTATCAACAAACTATTCCAGGAAATCCATTTTGCGCCGGATGGAAGATAAGGAAGCAATAAAAAATGGTCACGTGTATAAGTTTGTTGGGCCGGCACGATTCGACCGGAAACAAGTATACTGTTGTTGCATTGTTTGTTTACTTTTCAGATTCCTTAATACACTCATCAAAAACGATGGACTGAGTTTAACAGATGAACCTTATTGTAAAATTATTAATTGATACCGTTGAATGAGTATCAATGTATAACTTCGTATTGTATTGTGGCCGACGACTTTTAATTTAATTGTGCTTGCAATTACTTTGCTTGAATCCTATGCGAATACCTTCCCTTATGCTTTCCTTTCTATTGTTTTTCAAAATAAATAGTTTAAGTTTTTTTGTTGTATCCATTTTTCAAACCAAACCCTCTTTACCTTCAAGTATTTTGTGAAAACGCAATAAGAATGAAACAAAATGATGACGCGGTGTGAGTGAATGCTTTTGGGACGGGGAGTAGTTGAGGGAAAAAGAGAGAGATATAGAAAGAGAGAGAGAGAAGTAAAGCTTTGTCTCTACCCGATTGTGAGGAAGGGGAGTTTTGTTTACTTCAAAACACGGGCCTGAGCGCCCAGCGCGATCTAATAATTAGGAGATAAAATTCCCTTACTACAAAATGCCAAAAAAACAAAACCAATTGTCATAAAACATTAAAGGACGTCTCATATTTTGCGCCTAACTTTCACAATTAAAATGAGACATTAAAAGCTATGTGACATTCTGTTCCTAAGATAAGGATACTTTTAATTTAATACAGTAGGCTTAATGGAATTTTGTTTTATTTTATTTTAACGGAAAGGAAACGTAATCTTGTAATCTTCAAACCGAACCAACAAAAAGTTAAGCTTTTCCGGTCCTTGTAATTGAAAATAGATCGTGGCGATTTATTATTTTTTATAATACACCGATCATTGAATACCACTATGTATTTCGTTTCTCATTTGTAACTTGTACAAATAATAATTGAAAGTTAATTCATCTATTAGAAGAGAACTATTAAAAAGAGCCAATTATCTCGTTCGTAAATTTTTTGTCAAAACGCAATATACGCGCGTGGAAGGATTTAGTCTGGTTTGTGAGAGGAATACACAGGTGTTTTAAGGACAAGGAACAAATTTAATTTGAACTTAATTTTTTTAATTTCGAACCGTAAAACTGTGAAAGAGCCACGAATTTTAAAACTCAGTTTGGGTGGGAACCCAGAAAATACTTATAAACATTGTTATTATTATTTATTTTTACTATCATTATTACTATTATTATTTTATTAACAGACAGACGGACACAAACCAAAACTAATTAACACAGACATAACACAAACACAACAAATTTACCTGTTCTACAATGTGTAAAACAGGTAAGTTTTTTCCCAGCCCCGAGCGGTTGGTTGGCAACACTGTTGGCCTTGAGCAGCAATGTACCTTCTTCTTCCCCCTTAACCCTTCCACGTACCCTAGTGCCCTAGTGCAGTTTCGCGCGTCTAGCTACAACGTATGTTCTTATAACCTGCTTGTTTCTGCATGTTTTGTGACAACACGTCTTTTAGTTTATCTCCTGTCTAGGTAAGTACAACATTATTACAGTTAAAATTTTGTTAGTTATATTATAGTTCCCGTGTACGGCTATTATAATTTTGCAACCCTAAATTTAAAAATGTTTTTTGCGCTTTTTCATAACCTAAGTTTACATAAATAGATAGTCTAGTTAAAGTCTCATTTTTTAATTCTCTTCTCATTGTTAATTGTGTATAGTATGACGATGTCAAATGAGACAAGTACAAAAAACTACTTGACAGATCTTTAAAAAAAATACCGGCTTTCGTCAAAGAGACGTTTTTGTGCGGGTTATTTGGTTTTGCGTATCCAGTGTCTAACAAGACGCGCGTGGAACACAACTTAATGACAGAGTTGTCAGACACCAGGGCACAAACGCGCAAGGGACAATTGATTAGTTCCCACTTCCCATTGTTTAATTTTGGCAACGTGTCAGTGCAGCGACTGGAGTTTGTCAAGGCCATTCCTCCCCTGCTCGACACCCGAATCAAATTTCATTTTGTTCGTGTTTTCGTCCATTAAATTATTGTAACTGTATTCACTTTGGCCTATTTAATCTTGAAAGGACTACCATAATTTATCTATCTTTAAAAACATATTTTAAAGTTAGTGTCTTGAGAAAATAAATGTCAGTATATAAATGCAAATTTGTTACATCAACTTAAGTACGTAAATAGTAATATAAAATACTGTACAACATAACTAATGTGTTTGTAATTTCGCGACGTGATCGGGAGAGGGAGCGATGAGTCAAAGCGAAGACGAGGGGTGGCAGGGTATAAATGACCTTGACTGCTCCAACCACCTGCTTGCCGAGCGACGCGATGTGTGCTAAAAATAGAATAGGAGGGGGAGGGGTAGACTCGGCGCTAAAGCCGATGGAACGAATGGCGCGTGCGTATCTTTGGGGACCAGAGACCGATACTTATTTCTGTGCTGTGTCATTTTACTCCTGCTAACCAACCTTTTGATGAGCTTAATCTCAAATCTATAATTTCGTATATATAGTATTTATATGTTTAAAAATACGTTGTACGTTGTTAACATACAGTTAAACTAATTTTTTTTATTAAGTTAAATTTTTTGTTTTTGTTTAGGCTACTGCTGTTTTGTAAGTTTTAGAATTTGAACATTAGAATTTGAATTTGACGTTGGTAGTTGTTTTGTAATAATCGTCTGTAATGGAGATTTGTCCGTGACCAAGCCACTGTCAACGTGTCAACATCCACTCCTCGTGTGGGAGAAAGCAAGCCTTTCGCATCGCGCTTCCCACTTCCTTGCACGGGAATAAAAATGTTTATCAAACTTAATACTAACTGTTCACATGTCACTCTTTATATAAATTTTAGATGCCATATTAGTGAATTTCCTTTGGAAAGTGAACTATTATTAGCATTACCCGCACGGTGAAACTTAAGCCCGGGACCACCATAGAAGTTCCTACCGTGACCCCCTGAACACGTTTTGGCGGGTCGTTCAAAATTTTATATATATATATATGTATGTGTTTGCACTCTAGCGGTCACATTTTTTGTCCGATTAACTTAAAATTTGGTAGGGACGTTCCTTTCTGAAATTAGTTAGACAAGTTCGTTGGGCAAAAGAATCGTAAAACTCCAAACCCATTTTTTGGGGATTAATCTTTCAAATTTCAAGTTTTTGGGCCCAAAAAGGATCTAAAAAGCCCCAAATGTAAAATTAATGCATGTAAAAAGATTGGAATTAGTGAGACGAAAGTTTTAAGCCCTCTCTTGTCATTCTAGCATAAATATTTACCGAGTTATTAAAGAAAATGTGTTTCGACTAAACACAGTACGTTGTCTTATGGGGATTTTACACTAGAAAAGCCTGCTACTCCTTTGTTAGCGTACTTTTATCATCCCCAGCAACCTCACGCCTATTTTCAAGCCTGACTAGACCTTCTCCTAACATTATAATGCGCAAAATTGTATTCCCAGCTTTGCAGATAAATGAAACCAGGAGCATCAGAACAGCCAAAAAATCAATGTTTTCAGATTTCAATAAAAATTGGAATATAATTATGTTTTACACTAATTTTAAGCTTTAAAAGTTTTTATGTGGAAATTCACTTCCCTCACGTCAGCGTTCTGCGTGCGAACTCGTTTCCCGTTGAAATGGTCAATTGATAGTAAAAACGTTGCTTTGAACGGGAATTTTAAGTTTTATGTTTTTGCGTTTAGTCTTCAACAAAGGTTTAAAAATGTCAGTAAACATAATGTCAATGGAACACTAATTAGTGCAACTACCTAATGCATTAAGTTTGTAAAATTTCAAAATCATCATCTTAATCATACTGTAGACTAAGTCCACTTTCCTTTTCCAGATTTCAAGATGTTTTCAAAATTAAGAGGGAAAATTAAATACAACCACGAGTGGAGGGAAGACTTTCCATGGGTAGAGCCTGTTCAGAACAATTACTATGCAGCAAGGTGTAAACTGTGCAAAAGTGTAATCAATGTTGATTCCATGGGACGAACAGCCCTTAAGAGTCACGCGCAATCCAAGAAACACATATCCCGATGTCAACAATCCGAAAAAACACTACCAATAGCTGTCTTTTTACGTCCATCCCAACCGGACAGTCATATTTCTCCTTCGTGTTCTTCCACAAGTACTTCAATTGGGCCTATTTCTCTGGAAAACACACCAGTGTCAACAGCAGCTACCAATTCTAGTGAAAGTTGTTCATCAACTACAAACACTGCAACTTCGAGACATGACACATCATCACCATGCGTAACTTTTTCGAGTTCTGATTCCACCACTGAACCTCCATGCAAAAAGAGAAAATTGTTAGATGCATTTGTTACTAAAGAAAACGTAACTAAAGCCGAAATCCTGTGGTGCTTGTTGTCTGTCACAACACATATGTCACTACGAGCTGCAGCGTCTGCAACATCTTTGATGAAAGTCATGTTTCCTAATTATGACATTGTCAATGGAATGCAACTCCAAAAATCCAAAATATCGTATACCATAGTTCATGGTCTTGGGCCCTACTTTTCAAATTCTTTAAAAAAACGATTGGATAAATGCATGTACTTTGTTGTCGCATTTGATGAAAGTCTGAACAAAATCGCACAGCGTCAGCAAATGGACATAAACATAAGATTTTGGGATGACGATAAAAATATGGTGGTGACACAGTATTATGACTCTGTGTTCCTAGACCATACAACCGCAGAAGACTTACTAAAAGCCTTAAAAACCTCTTTAAAGGGACTGGATTTAAAAAAAATGGTTCAGTTATCAATGGATGGACCAAATGTAAATTTCAAACTCTTTAGAATCTTGAAAGAAGATCTTGCAGTTGAACCTGATGACCCCAAACTTCTAGACATTGGCTCCTGCGGCCTCCATACTGTACATTGTGCATTTAAAAATGGAATAAAGGGTACTGGGTGGTGTACTGTTCAGTTTTTAAGGGCTATATATAACCTCTTAAAAGATGTTCCTGCCAGGAGAGGAGATTTTACAGCTATTACGGGGTCCCGAGAATTTCCGCTTAAGTTCTGTTCTGTTAGGTGGCTAGAGAATGGTAGTGTGGCGGAACGAGCACTCAAGATGTTGCCCCACTTGGAGAAATATTGCAGTGCTGTCAAAGGAACCAAAGCGGAGCCTAAATGTAACAGTTTCAGTACGATTTCAAAGGCCCTTTCAAATCCTCTGCTAAGAGCTCAGTTAGCTTTCTTTCAAGCTTTGTCTGAGAAAGTGACCCCATTTTTGAGGGAGTTTCAGTCAGATCACCCTCTAGTGCCTTTTCTGTACACGGCTTTGAGTAATTTAACAAGAAGCGTGATGCATCAAATAGTGAAGAAAGATGTCATAGATAAAATGCCACTTAAAGATATCGATCTAAATGACAACAAAAACCTCTTGGAATCAAAAAACGTTGATTTAGGGTTTGGTACAAGAAGTGCCTTAAGAAAATGTACCAATGTAACAACTAAAGATATAGCTCAATTTCGAGAGGAATGCAAAACGTGTTTGGTGATCTTCTCCAAAAAAATGTTTGATAGGTCACCACTTAAATACAAGCTCTCGAAATCTTTAACTTGTTTAGATCCACAGAAAGTTGGACTTTGCCAAAGTGTTGAGCTAGACTTGCGCTCTTCGTTAGATGTGCTGGTGACCAACAATCGTATAAGTGCGACTTCAGCTGACCGAGTTTTATCTCAGTTCCAGAGGGTTGTTGAAGAGCCAGGCGTCCGAGAAAATAAAATGAAAAACTTCAAAAGATCGGAAGAAAGGCTGGATTGTTTTTGGATGGGAGTCATTCAGTCTTGCATTGGCTTTGAAGTAAAAGAGATAAAAGAATTCATTAAAATCGCATGTGTGTTGTCTCACGGCAACGCTGCCGTAGAGAGAGGGTTTTCTTTAAATAAAGAATGCCTAGTGCCAAATCAGCATGAACAGTCTCTCGTTGCGCAAAGACATGTTATTGAGGCAGTTAATATGCTAGGCGGCGTTGATAAAGTACTAGTGACAAAAGAAATGATTCACGCAGCAAGAAACAGTCGAGCAAGATATGACGAAGCTCTTGCATTAGAAAAGAAACAAAATGAAGAGAGGAGGAAGGCAGCAGAAGAAAAGAAAATTGTGGAAGCTCGTGCAAAACAATTAAAAATAGAAAAGCAAAAAGTTATGGAAGAAAGTGAAAGGAAAGTTATTGAAATCGACGAAGAGTTAAAAGCGTTAAAAAAGAAAATGTAAAACAAAACATTTGATTAAGCTATAGGGATAACAAAATATGTTTTATTGTCCATTGACACAGTTTAGAACACATTGTTTTATTTATTGTATTAATGTGTGCTTAACTATACTTTTTTTTTGTTACTGAAGGTTTTTACAAGATGTGTATTGTGTATCAAATGTACTCAAGTTAGTATGTTTGTACTAAATAAATAAGTTTAATCGATGTTGTTTTGTTGTATTTATAACTTTTTCTTAGAATTAAAAGGCATAGGATAGACTACGGTGTATTAAGATTCATGAACTTAATATCAATGTTGATTAGAAACGTAAAAATCATCAATTGCTACAATGTCTAAATTGTAAAAAATGCTTTAGAAACAAAGAATGTCAGTATCGAGACATCCCGTTTATATTAATGATTAAGGTCTATTAAGTAATATTTTCTTAATTTTTTACTTTTATTTTTATTTACCTTGAAGTAAAGTTTTATATTTAGTTACACTACGCAAGCTCAGTGTGCTTTAGTTTTATCTGAATATTTGTTTAAATATGTTGTATTTAATTGGTATTTTTTATTTTATCTTGTTTCTTTCATTGTTTATTAATAGTATTCAATAAATGACCAAATATTCAGCGTTTGTTGTTTCATTAAACCCCAGCACCTTATCTCGTGAATAAATTACTGTGGACAGAAACGATAGGCCAGACCAGACCAGACGCTTATCTCTTCACCTGATTTATGAGGCAGCTGCCAATTTCATAGAAAATACAAAAATTAAACTTTTCCATTTTTGAACAGATTTAGTTCAAATTGACAGGGTTTTTTCCTATATATAAAAGGAGTTTAGCTTTCAATTTTCATGTAGATATGCTTACTCTTTCTTGAGATAAAAAATGTATGAAACCATTTTACTGCGTCATATGACTTTAAGAACTTAACTTTGACATACTTTTATTTTTAGATTATTGATGGTGTAAGCGGTTACTCGCCAAAAGTCGGAATAATTACGTTGTAAACGCCGGGAAAAACGTGAAAAATCGGCCGGGAAATACGGGAATTATACGGGAATTTCAAAATTGAACTTCTGTGGACACCCTGAAAATCCTTCTACAACTAATTATTTAACTAAGTGGTCCAGAATAAGAACATAAGTTAAAGCCCATTGAACAGTTTTCAACAAAAAATATAAAAAGTGCTAAACCTTAAAATTGTGTAAATTGTTAGCTTTTTACCTGGCTTCTACTATGGTTGTACTCGGTTGTAGTAGCTTGACTTTCAGCGTAAAAACCTGATAAATGTACCTTGCAATATGATACTTTCCTGTCCTTCTATTAAACTAAATAGAAGCTTAACAACTATACCAACATTATTTATTATTTCCAACTTCCTGCTCATGGTATGTACATTATTTGAAATGTCCTTAGTTATAGATATAGAGAAAACAATCTTAACGGTGTGTACTGATTATGTTGCATCTTGTTCACAGAACACGTACGCCAATGATATAATCCCCGGGGAGAGCTATGTCCTGGCCGTGGTCAACGCCCACATCTCGTCACTCTCCAGCCAGCAGACATTCACCATCAACCCCTCTCTCAAGCATCTGCTGCATTCTCTGGTGACTTTCATCAGCGAACACATCATGTAAGTCGCCCCAGCAAGGTGGTCATCGATATTTATACCTTTGATAATGGTTGAGAAACTTAAAAATAGAAGTGCATGATTTTGTATAACAACTTTTAACTTTATTTATATAAAGGTGGTGCCTTATGAAGGTTTTTGTGTTTTTAATTTTCTTCCAAACCCCCATTGCCTTTCAGTCAACTAGAAAGAGTCATTAATAAATATTTTTGACGTTGATTTGAATGCTTGGGATTCAGATTGTTATGTCAAGGCTTGGCTTTGACACCAAATGAAGGTTTTTGTGTTTTTAATTTTCTTCCAAACCCCCATTGCCTTTCAGTCAACTAGAAAGAGTCATTAATAAATATTTTTGACGTTGATTTGAATGCTTGGGATTCAGATTGTTATGTCAAGGCTTGGCTTTGACACCAAAAATGCTCAGTTTTGGCCAGTGGTCACAAGTTCTCAGTCCAGCCTCAAGGTTTGGACTGCACACTCGAGGCGGATCATACCTTTAGTCTTGCATGGAGGCGGGCTCATTCCTATGAGGTTTGAACTGTACCTCATCCGTCATCTTGGAGTTCCGTCATCAAGGAGAGATCCAACTGCATTTTGGTCAGTTGGTTGAGGTTTGACTTCTACTGGACTAAACTGTATTGTGCAGTCCAAACCTTAACACGTTCGCTGCGGGGCACGCCCGAGGACCACACGGCAACTGTTCCAATAGGCGCAGTCACATTTTGAATTCCCGGCTAACAAATAACAAAAACACTCTGCGGTGCTGCCCTGTGTTACAACACAACTGGACACAGTTCTACAAAACACCAATAGGTAGCAGCACAACCCATATAGCAGTAGTCAACCAGGTTGCCATCTAGAGGGACTGAGTTGGGCGAAAATGAATGCGGGGAAGTCCTGTGACGGTCGGGATATTAGGGGAAATTCACTACCAACTACCTACACCAAAATGAAGGTCGCATTTCTAGCTAAACGTTGACATAAAAATACCCATCCTTCCTGGTGTGCTGCCAGCACGAGACTGAATGGAAGTTGGTATTGCACACTATGACATGCGTCGAGTGCCGGGTGACGGCGAGTCTGGTACTACGATGTACATCGTAGCCCGCAGTGAGTGTGTTAAGGCTGGGCCTAGTTTATATGGGATGCCTAAGCTGTGAGCTGTGAGTCTACCTATCTTGAAAACTAAACAGTATAGGTTTTTGAGACAAGGAGAACTCTCTCCTAATTTAAAAATTCCCTGTACTGAAAGCCATATAAATATTATTTTAAGTATAGCTTTGATGTTCACTCTGGGTCACGCTTGCAGGAAGTGCGACGAGACCAACGTGCTGAGACAGCAGGCGGTGCAGGTGTTGGCCCCCCTGACGCTGGATGCCTGCACAGAGTACCTGCACGACATTGCGCTGCGCACGCTGGAGCGCACCATCGGAGACGCGGAGACCGAGGCGCACCAGGTGTGCGTCTACACCCTGGTGCTGCAGAACATCTACACACTCGTGGTCAACTACACGGACGCCACATCCATCTGCAGGTAAGGACAATACGCACTGCGACAAGTGTAATAACTGTATTTTGTCATACTGCTTCAAAAACAGCTGTTTTCAACACATGTGATGAGATGCTAAATTGTTTTTTCCTCGGATAAAAAGTATTGTTTCGTTAATCTTTTTCGTCCTAGGACAAAAAACATCATTTGAACACTCTTTTCAGTCGAAGTCATCAGCTGTTAATATGCATTGAACGAATTATTCAACTTATCAACAAAGGAAATTTGTGTAACAGCTGTTTATTTAGAATATGCCAAAATAAATAAAACAAAATAGGAAACAAAGTTTTTTGTGATTGTTATATTAATATTGTTTGAAGTAGCCTATGACCAAAAATATAGTTCATCCCTAGGACCACAAGTGGCTTTTTTATCCTCGCTCATTTTCCAGCCTCGGCTGTTAAACTTGAGCGTGTATCAATAAGCTTCACTTTTGGCCCTAGTGATGAAATGGAAATGTACTATTTTATTGACTTATTTGGACTTTACCTATAATTTCTAGTGTTTAAAAATACACTAGATTTTGGGAGGTAAGGAAACTCCTCTCATTATCAAGTGAAACCTACTCACATCTAATTGTTTGATATTTAGATTAATAGGGTTCACTTCATAACGGGAGGAATTTCCTTACCTCCCGAAACGTAGTGTAGTTTTAAACACTAGATGCAATAGGTGAAGTCCAAATAATAAATTAAAATCCACCGCTATTATGAGTTTCAAAATTACAATGTAATAGAAAATTAGATAAAAACAAAGTTTAGTAGGGTTTGTACTTTCTGAACATTGAGTGTTTATTTGTTTTAGTTTTGAAAAGAACATTTCAGTAGTTTTTGTAATTTATTACAACTACATTTATTACTACTGCATGTTGTATTCCTTAATTGTTTCGCAACTTTGGTAAAGTTCATGCTGTTTCCTCTGATGTAAAATACTGTAAGAATAAGGGCAGGTTTTACTATATTGTTATTTTACTAACTAGGATTTAGAAGACAGTTGGAAGAAAAGTATAGCCATTCTCTTGCTTGATACTTTCTTAAAATCTATTTCAAAATCACTGTGAAAATCTGTGTGAGAATTGATTTATCTTGTTTATCCTTTGAGAACTTTCATGGCCTAAAGTTACTCTAGTAGTGGTCTCAAGTCCACAAATCAACTCAGTATCAATGATTTTGAATCAGCACAACTCTCGCAATCAAAAAACATAAACAAATTTAAGGACACGAGAACACGTTGTCAGTCTGACTGACTGTTGCAGCGAAGCAGTCAACGAGAAGTTGCTCCAAGAGTGCCTCACATGGATGGAAGGACTGCTGGACAAGCCGAGCGGGCGTCAGGCTCTGGACCAGTTCTTCGACAACGCCAAACACGACCTGATGCAGATCCTGCTGTCCATCGCGTCGCCACGCACGTGCAAGTCTACCATGTATAGCACCAAGGTGCTGCAGTTCTTCAACAAGCTGTTCAACACCAGTGAGTCTCGTAGAGTAGTAGTGAAGTTGGGTAAGGTAGGGTCGGGAAGCCAAACCCCGAGAAAGTGAAATTTCTAGTAGGCCTAATAACCAATAACAGATGGCAGCTGAGTTCAGTATCGAATTCTCACAAAGTTTTCAGACTTGGTGCAGGTTTTGTAAAAATAATTGTGTTACCTGAATACTGTTATCATACAAAAACAATCGAGGGTCCTTACTAAGATTACATTGGCTTGGGGAAGAGATTACAGGGAGAGTTATCACAATTTGATGTGTTTACAGCAAGATCTCCAATTTATGGTTAACTTGTTGATATTCCTGTAATCTTTTCTTCAAATCAGTTGTAAAGCCTGTAAAAACAACTATCCAAATTATTACTATTGTAATTACCTCTATTTAAGTTAAGTTTGTGTAACCTTCTGGCCAAGGTCTGTTGTTAAGTTTTCAGGTCGCTAGTGCCTCTAGTGACAGTCATAGGTAAGTGGGTTGAGTACTGGCCTACCATCTAAAAGACTCGGGTTCAATTTCCAGTGAAATCCATCTGACTTTTGAAACTCACGACTGCCACCGTGCTTTGGAAGGCACATTAAGTCGTTGGTCCCGGCTACTTTAATTGTCAGTAGGTCATGTCAGAGGCACTAGTGCCACCTGAAAATTATGACTAAAGAGCTTAACCAGAAGGCTATTCAAACCTTACCTTTTAAACACCTCTGACAACGGGAGTTGGCTCTCTGAAGGGTCGATTTGGCTGCCGTCCCATCCCACCCTTTCCTTTCCTGCTATATTCTATATTTCCGGTAACCTGCGCAATAGTCCCGCTTGTGCTTGTGGAAGATGTGACTAGCAGCTATGCTGGGGTTTCCTAATCCACAACAATGATGATGATGGCACCTCTGACATGACCTGTCGACTACTTATGTAGCCGGGACCAACAGCTAAATATGCCTTCCGAAGTACAGTGGCAGTCTTGAGTTTCAAACATCATATGGATTTCAACGGGAATCGAATCTTGGTATTTTGGGTGGTAGGCCAGTACTCAACTTACTCAGCTATGACTGACACATTACCTCTATTGGCTCTATTGATTGGATTAAATTGATTAATGAATTTATTAATGACCTGTTTAGCTGTAGGTTAAATTACCAGCCTTAGCCTGACAAATGTCTGGAATTAAAAATATTTTTGGTACAATGCCTGATATTAGTTATACTTTATCAAAATAGAAAATATATTCTGCCATGTATTTCAGCCGAGAAGAACGCAGGCGATGTCGCTCTAGAGAGACTGCGGGCCTCGGTGCTGAACCTGGCCGCAGTGGAGTCCAACCAGCTGCGTAACTGGCTGCGTCACGTGATCCTGGGCTCGACCACCAAGCCCCAGGCGAGCCCCGTTCCCCCGGCCGAGCCCCCGCCATCCTCCAGCAGCAGCTCGGAGGCGTTCACTGCCCCCGCCACGCCCCCTACTGCCCCCACCACCGCCAAGGCTGACAAGGCCGACCAGGGCACACCGAGGCTGCTGCAGGAGAATCAGCTGTTGCTGCAGTATCTCACGTTGTACATCATTAGCGAGAATAGGTGAGGTTGTTGGGAGAGATTAGTACAAATATGTTGGGCTTGTTAGAAACTTTAGAAAGGTTCGGCTCAAAATAGGTGATAAAAGGTATAAGTTTGATAACATTTATACAGTTCTTCTCCACAGCAAATTAAAAAATGGAGTTCCTAGTTATTTCCCAGTCTATTTATTTTCAAATTGTCTATAACTTTTACCTTGTCCCTAAAATTAACATTTAAAATACCTATTACAACAAAAAAATTGGAAGTCTTCCACTGACTGTAACTTATCACATTCACTGTGAAGTATCGATTACTGTTTATATGTTTATGCCTGTCTTTACTAGAGACTGAGCATGGTAAACTAAACTTGCCAACAATTTCAGAACCAAAATTATTTTTAGTTACTGTACCCGTTGCATTAAATTAAATTCTTTGGGGACTGATAAAAGGAAACCAAGTATATAGAAATAAATCACAGTTGTCAGAAACCATATTTAAGTTTTATGTTTTTGTGACAACCATCAGTTTGCTGGGTTCAGTCCACATATACACGTAGCTGACGCTGATCTCTAGTAAAGATTGGTGCGTTATCAATGTTAGCTGCTGGTATAGTAAGGATTTTTAACGTGTCCAAAATCTGGATGAACACATTATATTTTCAGGTACAAAATCGTTTAAATCTGAAAGTAACCCATAGCTATGCCTTTTTGTTTAAGAAACATGAATTATTTGTAATGCTCAATTATTAAATTGGGTTTCTTCAATAATCAACACTAATGTGCATATTTGTTGGTGCAGTGAGAACGTAGCCAAGGAGGAGGTAGCAGTGACCCTGCTGGAGGCCCTGATCCCCATTGGCTCCCAGCTGTTGTCCACGGCCGAGGGGGTGGGCTTCAAGGAGCTGATGGTGGTGATGGCAACACTGGCGGACGCGGGCTCCGGCCGGGGCCACCTGCAGCTGTTCATGGCGGCCGTGCAGTGGCTTGATATATGGTGGGTTTTGTGGCTTCTTAACCAAACTGTAAATAAAATACAGTCTAGAAACTCAGCTGTGTAAGTTGTCGCCCAGAAGTGGTGTGCCTCACAAGCGCTTGTAGTGGTTAGCGCTAGTGTTTTTACATTAGTTGCGCCGCCAACCATGTGGATCGCTAGTGAGTTCTGGGTGACCCATTTACTCACGTACGAGTTTCATGACTGTATACCCCTATTAGTTATATTAGACTGTGCTATAAGTCTTAACTTTTTAAACTCGGACTGCCCCCATACTTCGGAAGGCTCTTTAAGCCGTTGGTCCCGGCTACATAAGTAGACGAAGGGTCATGTCAGAGGCACCAGTGCTAAAAATTAGTGTCTGATGTTTTATTTCTACTACCTCCCTTTTAAAATATGTTTAGTTTTGTGCAAAGTGTTGTCGCCAAATTTTGCACTAATTATGATAATTAAGGTCTAACAATTATTAGAGATGTGCGAGTACAGGTTTTTCAAGTCGAGTCAAGTTTGAGTCGAGTAATTGGCAAAAGATTCGAATCTCGAGTTCGAGTCGAGTATACAAATAAAACAAAAAAGAAAAACAGGCCGAGTTGGATTGGATCAAAATAGTGTATAGGGTTCCATTTAATGTTGTTATTAAAATATACTTGTCTAGTCAATATGACCTGAAAATAACAATAGTAAGTCAAATAAATGGATTTCTGCTTCATTGTAAAAAGGTAAGTACATTTATCTGAAAATAAATCATACCAAAGTTATTGCATAACTCCTGCCATGAAGATAAAATATTTGAAATCTTTTGGTATTAAGGTTGTTATAGCTTATATGGCATTAATTAACAGTTTTATTTTTAAAAATCTCAGTTTTTTAATTTTATTTTCTCCTTTTTGATTTTTCCTATGTTTTGTATATTATATTTAGGCCTAGGCTACATCTTTCTCCGAATGTAGAAAATAAAATTACATTTAAGTTATAATAAACTTTATTTTAATTTTAATATGGCCTATTACATGGTAAAAACATTAGCCTAGTTTCTTACCTCACAAAATATATTTACTAACATATCAAAGCGTTAATTTTAACACTAATAGTCCTAATAAGAACAATCAGTTAGTAACAACATGAAGATAGGCCCTATGTTTGAAAGTGCCTGGCAAATCAATTGACGAAATTGAAGCCATGTCTTAAATAGTTTTAAAATATTACAAATTATTAAAAAAAATCATTAATGAAACTTAAACAAGGCCAAAACAAATCAGTTGTCTTTAAAAACAGCTCAATGTCAAGCCAGTTGAGCCAAAAAGTAATGGATTGTCTGAATTTCAATTATTATGGAACAGAAAATAAGCACAACCTTCTTATGCTTACCTATTATATTTCATTACAGATATGTTTTTGATATTTTACTTTAAAAAATGACAAGGTTAGGTTAACCTAAAAGTGGACTATACGGACAGTGTTCATATAACTCAATCTGAAGGTACTGGTAAATCCTCCATTTTGGTGTGAAGAATAACACAAATAAATGTATAAGCCACAACTTACTTATTCATTAATAAAACACTAAAATCCACATCAAACTCTTATAACTCCTCAAATGCGTTCACACTGAATTTGAATTTACAGACAACGGTCGGCGCGGGTAAGCGGCAGGAGTGCACTAAACTCGCTCGAAACTTTCAAGTTTCAGTAAAACCTCGAGTTTCAGTGCCGAATTTGACATGAACTCAAAATTTTGAGTACTCGCACATCTCTAAAAATGATGTGTTATTTTCATAGTTATGACAATTTTAGCAGTTTTAAACAGAGGCCAAGTTCAGTTGGTGGAAACGTTCCATATATTTTGTCTATTCATCATAACATCTGGTCCTTGACCATGACAGACTAGACACACAAAGGATATCAAAATAGACAGGTTACCAACTTTTCTCAGTGAAAAGATGAAATAAGATACGTCTCACAACTTCAAAATATATGCAATATACTGTACTTGCATATCTTGTATCTGTAGTTACATCTATGATAACGCAATCAAGCTCAGATACATTCTGGCTCTGATAAGGCCTCATGACGACCCGTGTTTTCTGGTTGAACTCTGTCGCCTTGTACCATCCGTTATGTGTATTTACCTTCTTGTATGGAAGAACAGTATATGGATAGTGTTGTGAGAAATAGTTTATTTTATCCCGTTCAGTCGTAACAACATGAAACAAAATGTGCTACTCAAAAAGTTATTTGTAAGTACCTAATATCATATCCTATGAATGTGTTGCAGCAAGCAGAACCTGTGCAACAAGGAGGTGCTGACCCAGCTGGAGGCTAGCTCAGTGGCCGCTGGCTCCATGGTGGAGGCTACCTGCTACATAGTGAACTACACCAGCGATGTGATCAGTGCGCTGTGCCCCACGGCGGGGGGCCGGGCCTCCTCCCCCCCCTGGGACGGGGATGCTCTCCCCCCCTCCGACCTCGACACTGATTGGATGGACGAGCTGGGTCACGAGGACGATGAGGAGAGTGGCGGCGACGACTCGGTGAGTTGTTTGGGGAACTTTGTCGGGTTTACGTAATTGGCATGATTGCCGTAGGTAAACTGGCGTGAACACCCCAGAAATCCCATTATTTTAGGATAGGTGAACTAATTATAATCAGGGTTGATTAGGATATTTTAATAATAATTTATCATCTACCTTAAATAAGAGAAGTCAGGAATCTCAAGTTATTAAGGGCGGGGAAGAAAACAAGAAAGTCAGGATATGATTATCATTGTTTCCAGAATTTCCCAGAGAGAGCTTTATACTCTGTTGACACATTTTTGGCTGGTCAGTTTATGTAACTATGTTTTGTTGTTGAGGTATTTTTATTTGAATATTGTAGAATGGTAATACTTACAAATATGTAATGTAATATGACGTTTGTAATACAATTTTGTAAAATTGTCTTCATGCAAATAAAATATTTTTAACTTGGAAGCAGAAAATTTAGTTTTAATTTTATATAATCAGTTTGTTTGTTAGTAAAACAATCTTATTGACAAAAGCCAAATTGATATACAATCCAAGACACACAACTGCTGCTTACCGTCAGAACACAATCCAAAATTGTAGTTTCATACTACAGCCATTCCGGATTGCGTTCTGACAGTAAGCAGTACTTAGCCTATATGTTTTCATGCAATTCTGCCACACTTATAAATCCAAGACAGTTTGTTCATAGATTATTTTTTCATCAGGAACGAAGCTTGTTGGTAAGTAATTGCTATTGCCTACATCCCTTATTTATTTGGCACCGCCATTTAGTAGCGCTAGGATAACCGTCCTATAACTTTCTCATCCCCTCCAACTACAACCATGAACCAATGTTCTGCAGGACGAAGACAGTCTGTGCAACAAGCTGTGCACGTTCACCATCACACAGAAGGAGTTCATGAACCAGCACTGGTACCACTGCCACACCTGCAAGATGGTGGATGGTGTGGGGGTGTGCACTGTGTGCGCCCGAGTGTGCCATCGCAACCACGACGTCACCTACGCCAAGTATGGCAACTTCTTCTGTGACTGCGGGGCCAAGGAGAACGGCTCGTGCCAGGTTAGTGGCATCGGTTTTTGGTAATATCACCTGTGCAGTGTTTTTTTGTTGTTGTTTAGTAATTTTTTCAAAATCAGTGTTTATTGCTTTTTGTTAAGTGTTTTTATCTGGTATAGTGGTTGGTACACCCAACTTATGTCTCAGAGCCATGGAAAATTGTCTCTGAAATATTATTATTTTGACTCTTTGAAAGACATTTAGTATCTCTCCTATTTCGACAAAGGCTAATGTTCATCCAAAATCTTGATTTTTCTGTCCAAAGTTTTTGTGGAGCTTGTCAGAAGCTCTTGGTGATTTTATTCAAGGTTAAGTTCTCCAGTAATCCTTCATTCTCATTGTATTACCACTTTTGTAGATTCATTATCGATTGATACTTTAAAATTTGTTTTTGGTAAATTGGGAAAAGAATAGATAGCTAGCTTACTGGAAGAGAATAAAATCAGGTTTAGCACAGGAATCACATAAATAAGGCACGAAAAACACTTGATATTTCGTCCATCTTGGGGACTTCATCAGAAGAGAAGAAACAAGAAACTCAAACTCAGTCTTTATGTGACTCCTGTACTCTGTTTTTATTATCCTCAGGTAAGGCAGCTGTCTGTTATCCTTTTCCCAAAACTTCACAGCCTGGAGCTTTTCCAAATGAACATAACCTTTAAAGTTGCAGTGTGACTCTTAAACTTTACAAAAGTAAGGTGTAGAAAAAAGTGACCAGTATTTAATGTCAAGATTTGACGGTATTGCAGGCGCTAGTGAAGCGGAGCCCACAGTCGCAACAGGAGAATCTCCCCGGGCAGACATCATCTACGACCACCACTGGCAACATGGGCATGGAGTTGACGAGTTCTCTGCGGCGGCGGCCGTCTTCCCCCACCCTCCCGGAGAGAGGGGGAGAGCCTCGCAGCCTGCCCCGGGACAAGCACAGGATAGCCACGCTCGCCAAGCAGCTCGGTGAGTGATGTGATGGTAGCAGTGTGTAGTGGGAGTTGAGCGTTCTAGTGTTATTGATAGTGTATGAGAAGGGCCAAACTGATTGTTTTATCAGCGAGGATTTTCAAGCCATTTACCAGACCAAACCATTTTCAAGCTGGCCGACCAAAGCTATCTAAAGAAAACCGTACATTTTTACTCTGTTAGAACAAAAGGTTTTGTGTTATGTTCTGTGAAAAAAAGGTCCCAATAAGGTGGATTTCTTAGTAAAAAATCATGGTTAATTTGTGGTGGTGAATTACTTACTGACGTGGAAGGAATAAGTAAGATTATAATCGTAAACAACCAAATTAAGTTATGATTTATGATGATACTAGCAGTTACCCGCGGGCTTCGCCCCGTTTGAATTTATACGATCAGATGCTGTTCCCTCTACACCAAAGCTCTGGAGTAAATGACCATCATGGTACACTCTGAATATGCAGTGGAAGAGCTCAGATGCGGCAGTCAACTCACATGCTGATCCGTAAGTTGATGGTTTCAACATCTCGCGACGGTAGTGTTCAGGGGAGATGTAATTATCCCCTTTAACATCATGAGTTAAAATTTGGAATTTTGCCCAATTAGTCGAAACATAGTTAACAATTTCCTCTCTTACTGTAGAAATCATTTCCGTAAACTGAATAGCATATAGAATGAAAGAGGCACGAACCATCTGGAGGCATGTGAATAACTCTAAACTGTGAGTCTGTTTGTCCAAATAGTGTTAATTTTGTATCCATATCAAAAATTAAAAAAAAAATATATATAAAAGAAACCAATAAAAATAAAAATATTACTAAAATTGTGTATTCATGACAAAAACAAAAAAAACTAAAATATCATAAAATTCAATTAATTAGCTTTTAACCTGTCACACCACAACACAAAATAAAGATCATAAACATAAACAAATTCAATAAATTAGCTTTTAACCTGTCACACCACAACACAAAATAAAGACCACAAACATAAACAAACCAATGAATAATAACAGCTGTTTGTAAACAATTTTAAAGAAACAGGTGGTAATGTAGAGTTAGCAAGACACTCGCCCATTTTTAACATTATTGGCTTACTCCAGTTCAAAAGAATTATAAATCAACGTTCTACCGTGGTTTTACTGTTTGTGTAGAATAGCAACAGCTGTTTACAATATTTTAAATTAGTCATCTGATATCACCAAAACAAATCTTTCTTCCATAAGAATAACATGGTAACTTTGAAGGTCTGTGGGGCGGAGCCCTATGGAGATACCGGCGTGTAAACTGCTTAGTTGTCCTATTTAAGACCTAAAGAATCAGTGTACAAAATTTCAGCTCTACCTACATGGGAAGGTGGAGAATTCTTGATGAGTGAGTCAGTGAGGGCTTTGCCTTTTATATGCATAGATTATGAAATGGAGAGAATTAACTAGGGTGTTTTGATTCTGATGAATAAATAACTGCAAAGTAAACTGAGATGTTGTTCCAGACGTGTTCTCCGAGACGCTGACCACCATGGTGTGGAAGGAGGGCAGCATCATCGGCCCCTTGCTGGAGCTGCTGCAGAGCCTGATGCCGGCGGTGGAGGCGGCATGCACCAGGCAGTCGCCCGTGGGCTGCTACCATCGCGCACAGGCCGCACTGCAGCAACTGCACACGCAGGAGAAGAGGTTCGAGACCACCGACCAGCTTATGGTGAGCACAACAGTGCAATAAGAACGAGTTCGCACGCAGCACGCTGACGTGAGGGAAGTGAATTTCCACATAAAAACTTTTAAAACTTAAAATTAGTCTAAAAACATACTTGTATTCCAATTTTTATTGAAATCTGAAAACATTGATTTTTTGGCTGTACTGATGCTCCTGGTTTCATTTACCTGCAAAGCTGGGAATACAATTTTGCGCATTATAATGTTAGAAGAAGGTCCAGTCAGGCTTGAAAGTAGGCGTGAGGTTGCTGGGGATGATAAAAGTACTCTATCAAAGGAGTAGCAGGCTTTTCTAGTCTAAAACCCCCACAAGACAACGTACTGTGTTTAGTCTAAACACATTTTCTTTAATAACTCGGTAAATATTTATGCTAGAATGTCGAAAGAGGGCTTAAAACTTTCGTCTCACTAATTCCCATCTTTTTACATGCATTAATTTTACATTTGGGGCTTTTTAGACCCTTTTTGGGCCCAAAAACTCAAAATTCGGAAAATTAATCCCCAAAAAAGGGGTTTGGAGTTTTACGATTCTTTTGCCCAACGAACTTGTCCAACTGATTTCAGAAAGGAACGTCCCTACCAAATTTGAAGTTAATCGGACAAAAAATGTGACCGCTAGAGTACAAACACATATATATATGTTTATATATATATATATATATATAAAATTTTGAACGACCCCCCAAAACGTGTTCAGGGGGTCACGTTAGGAACTTCTATGGTGGTCCCGGGCTTAAGTTTCACCGTGCGGGTCATGCTAATAGTTCACTTTCCAAAGGAAATTCACTAATAACTAGTGAATCCAGTTGATCGAATTAGAGCAAATATTTTCTTTTCCGATTGCCCAGCTCATAAAAGTCTGTTTAGTTTTTATTGTGATGCCATTCCAGAAGTTACTTTGAAACAGCTGTTCTTGCTTCTGTACTATGTTTATTGTTAACAAAAAACAACAGATACTATTAAATGTCTAATTAAATGGGTTTATAGTCTTCTATAAGATTAACATTCAACTTTGAAAGCTCAGGTGGCAGAGCCCTGAAGGTGGATGTTATCCAAACCCCCTAAAGGCACATCTAGACGTTAAGGGCTTTCTAGTAACCTGACTCGCTAGTAGATGGCTTTTTGCTTTTTAAATATTTTATTTCTGAAAACATGATTTAACAAAGACATCTAAGCAGATCGATCTGTGTTTATACTATTACGATTGACACACACCACTATCGTAGGTCCCCACTCTGGGCTCGCAGGAAGGAGCGTTTGAGAACGTGAGGATGAACTACACCGGGGACCAGGGCCAGACCATCAGACAGCTGTTGTCGGCCCACATGATCAGGCGGGTGGCCATGTGCTGCCTGGCGTCTCCCTACGGCAAGCGGCAACACCTGGGTAAGGCCGACAGTTGTATTCCGTTAACCTTCAATGTAGGAATAAAACAGGATTAGTAAATTACATCTTGCAACATTGTATAATACACTTACCGTTCTTACAGACGTTAAATATACATGCAATGTGGTATGGTACAAGGCATTGGTCTTCCTCATTTCCGATGAGAGAAACTAGGGAGATATATTTTTTACTGCTTTAATAGGTAAAATTATTTATTTTCAGGTTTGAGAATTAAAATGGTTACCTCCTCTTTAACTGTAACAGATATAACCTACTATTCCACAAATTTGTTATTTTAATAATATTCAAATACTAACATTTAATGCCCGCACACTTTTAGTTATTATTTTGATTATAATAAATAATTGTATGATAAATCTTGATAAGGTAAACTTAACAAGGCCTGAAATTAGTGCTATACTACTGTCTCCTTCTCTGTAAACATTGCTTTGATATTATTTTCATACAAGTAAAGAGATTTGGTTTGGAAACAATGGATGATGTATATAAAAACATATCACAACACTTCAAAATATGGTTACAGTCAACATGGTACAAACACTCAGTTTGGTTGGTCACATCAGGCCCTCTAATATAACAAGTAAATCCACGTTCCTCACAGAGGCCGCCAACCTCTTTAAAAATCCTCATTTCTTTTTGAATGAGTAGGGGGCCTATACTGTGTAATGAACTTGCTTGTTCATAGTAATTAAAGGATGGTGTAGAATATTTTTCAGACACCTGATTGTGTAGTTAAAATATTTATAATAGGGGTGTGCGAGTACTCGAAACTTTGAGTTTTCGGCCGAGTATTTTAATACTCGAACTCGACTCGATGTTTTGAAAACTACTCGAACTCGACTCGATGTTTTGAAAACTACTCGAAAGTTCGAGCGAGTATTTCCTGCCGATTTCCGGATGATTGCTAATGATTGCGACCGGCCAAAACGCGTAGTAACGGCCGCAAATGGCGATCGCAACACGTAAAATCGGCCGAAAATGACAACCGCGAACGATTGCGACCGGCCAAAAGGCGTATTAATGGTCGCAAAAGGCAATCGTATCACGTAAAATCGGCCGAAAATGACGACCGCCAACGATTTTGGCTGGCCAAAACGCGAAGTAACGGCCGCAAAAGGCGATCGCATCACGTAAAATCGGCCGAAAATGACGATCGGACCGCGTAATTTCGGAAAATAATTGGCACTACTCGACTCGACTCAACTCGATTAAAAAAATCACTACTCGCACACCCCTAATTTATACAATTTCACGTGAAAAACAAGGACGGTATCAGGATGTTTTTCATTACTATCTTTTATCCCTTCCAAGTAAAACAAATTAATTAAAGCTATCTGTCAACTAATTGGCAAGTGGTGTGTTTAAATTAAGCTACAAGTCCTTATTTTTCCTCTGTAAAATCCAGTTGAGGTACAAGCAGTTTCACAAATGTTGCTTTCATATACTTATGCATTAAAGAATTTTATCAACAAAGGATTAGTAAGTGTAACAAGCTAACAGCCCTCACCCTAACTGCGAGTCTCTAAGCCGCACCCTACAGAGCCGTTGTGTGTGCAGCAGTATCGCACGAGAAGGGGAAGATCACAGTGCTGCAGCTGAGCGCGCTGCTGAAGCAGGCCGACTCGTCCAAGCGCAAGCTGACGCTGACCAGACTGGCCTCGGCGCCGATACCCTTCACCGTGCTGAGTCTCACCGGCAACCCCTGGAACGAGGACTTCCTGGCTGTCTGCGGACTCAGGGTAGGACAACACACGACTCTGACTGTGAAAGAAGCTAGCGTAGATTTATTAATGGGGGAAGACTATTATACAGTGGTAGAAAAGTCCTGGAACGGTTTAATATTTTTTAACCATTCCAGCTAAAACAATAAAACTTTGTACATAAATACTATTCATAAAAATTCCATTTTTTAAGCAACTACGAGTTTTTTATCACATCAAGAAGGCAGCCCACGAGGAGTCCTGTGGTCGACACAGGTTAAAACAGGTCACAGGGTGTTTGTCAGAGTTCCAGATAAAACAAATACACGTCACATCACACAACACAGTTCACACAGGTATTAAGATTTGACAAATAATTTTTAAAAACGCGTCAAGTACACATTACGGAGGGTAATACATGGACCGCACAACCTTTGTGCGGTACCATACTGTCAACTCCCGTTTATCCGGGGTAATGACTGGTTGGAGGGACACGGATAACCCAAAACCACAGTTAAAACAAAGGGATTCAATAAATTTAATATTACGAATATAATAAAGGTTTATATTTTTGTACTACAATATTATGTTTTAATGTCATTTAAAATATATTTATGTAAATTAAATACTTTTGAAAATCTTTATGTTGTGATAACATCTACAAAAAATCAAGATAATATAGTTAATACTAGCAATGGTTGATAGCAGTAAATACTATCCAAAACGCTGAATGATATTTAATAGGTAAAAAATCTCTGAACACCGAACAGTATGCTAATTCATTCCGCACTGGGGGAAAAACCCCATGAAGGTGAACAACGGCGGGAAGGGTGATTGTTTTGAGATGTTTCTATTTTTAGACGTCCGCGTCCGACCGTCCGTCCATCCATCGCTCTGCAGTGGCTAGAGCAGTGTCAAAGTCATCGCTCCCCATCACGCGCCCACGGCTCATTAGCGAGATGATAGGCTCTCAGATTATGTTGTGTTTACTAAATTCTTTGTATAGTATTTATTCGGATAAACAAAGTAAATTAAATATGATTCTGGAGATAATTTAGCAAAATAAATTGTTATTATTGCTCTATTTATGTTTAGAAGGAGATAAATAAAAATAAACCTTTCGTTACCCCGGTTAAACCGCAACCCGATTAACCCGCTCCCGGATAACCGGGAGTTGACTGAACATTAAATTAAATGTCTTTGTGGAAATCGTTTGTTTGATGCGGTCGGATGGTTGCAGGACTGCCACGTGTTGACGTTCCACCCGTGCGGCTCTGTGGCGGAACACCTGGTGCTGCACCCTCAGCTGGAGACGGGCAACTTCATCATCAGAGCCGTCTGGCTGCCGGGCTCGCAGACCGTGCTGGCGCTGGTCACCGCCGACTTTGTCAAGA
This sequence comes from Allygus modestus, assembly GCA_963675035.1. Lineage (NCBI taxonomy): Eukaryota > Metazoa > Arthropoda > Insecta > Hemiptera > Cicadellidae > Allygus > Allygus modestus. The sequence goes on from OY776116.1 coordinate 16,903,851, forward strand.
TCTACGACCTGGGCCGGGACGTGCTCAGTCCCCAGTACTACTTCCTGGTGCCCACCGGCAAGATCAGGGATGTCACGTTCATATGCCCTCAGGTACCTTTATCATTTTATAAGACACCGACGCAACTGGGGGGTATTTTAAGGCGAAAGTACATAAACTATGACTGAAGAATGGGTGAAATTTCTTGTGTAGCCTTGTTGCTGTCTAAGACTGACTGATTCTTTTGTCAGGATCATTAATTAGTAGTCCAATGACCAATGGCAGCTGGATCCAGTATTGAACCTTCACAAAATTGTCTCATTTTGCTCAGATTATGAAGCAAGCACGCTAACCCCTGTGGCCCTGTGGTACCCAGCCCCATTACCTAGGGGGAGTCACACGTTTGATGGTTTGGAAAAAGGGGTGCGGATATTCGTTAGATTTATATTACTGTGCGATATTATAATGTTGTAATCAGTGTGTGAAAATAATATACAATTCTGATTTGAATGTGATACGAACTTCGTGGGTTCGAATCCCGCACATGCCCAAAACTGACCAGTCGTGCAACTCTCAATGAGTTAACCGGTCTGTGGCAACGTTGGTGGGAGGGCCCAAGTAAAACAAATGGTGGCAGGCTTGCTTGGAAGTTGACGGGATCGGTTAATTCTTTGCGAGTTGCACATGGTCAATACTGATTTTGCTACTTTTTACTTATGTCTACTGTGTGTGCGCCAATGCGACTCTCTAAACTGAAAGAAAACAATATTTTAATTAAAATACGTCATTAATTCATTTAAAAACACCAATTTTATATTCCAATTCATAGGTTTAAAAAATTACAAGTAAGGAACGAGACCAGCTCGTGCGTCTACGCCAATGGGTAACATTGTGAAAAATTTTGTTTTTAGTTTTTTCATATTTTGTTTTTACCATTTCTGTAATCTTTTAGGATTTGTAAAAAAATGTATTTTTGGGTGCATAAACATGTTATAAGGTGTTATTTTGAGCACATGCAATTTGGGTGGTGATGGAGTAATTTTAACCTTAGTTTTCCCACATTTATAATCTAGTGGCTTAGACGTGAGGCAGATTACATTCCGACAATGCAGTTAATGACTTATTTGGTTGATGTTGGGTGACATAGCGTCACATGTCTTTAGTGGAGGGGGAATCATTTAGGCCCTTAGGTTATTCACTAGATGTGTATTAAGTGAGGATTAAATTATAGTCGTTCAGAATAAAGAAATTGTTTTGTGGCATTTGGTCTGAGTGTTGTCACAAAATTTTATTCAATATAGAACTTTTGTTTTTCTTATACAAAATTACTTTCCTGGAATCTACTAGGCTTTCTTAGCGATTAGTTTGACATAAAAACATTTACTAATAATTTATCTAAGCTGTTTCACTATAAAGGCATTTTTATATTAATTTATTGGTTTGATTTGAACCAATGTGATTGATGGTGTTTGTTTGCGTGTGGAGGACGATAAGCCGACGATGCTGCTAATGTCGTCCACCGGCTACATCTACAGCCAGGACATGGACGACGACAGCTCGGCCAAGCACGGGCCATTCTACGTCACCAACACGCTGGACGTCTCCCACCCAGAGATCAAGGTATCCTAGTACCTGGAGGGCCGAGCTTTGCTCGGGGAACACCAGTCAGTTTGTTTAGATGACTTGGAATAATATTTCACCACTTCCACCTACTGATTAATATATTTTTTGAGCTCTTTTGCCTCTTTTCTACATTTTTAAGGTCACTCCAGTTGTTAATTATAGCTCAATGCCCCTTTTGATTTATTCTGGATATGACCACTCTATATATGTAATCTTTAACCAATGGTTTTAGTCTTGGCTCTCAGGAAACCACGTGTTAATTGGAAACAACATGAATATTAGTTTGACAGTTCACTGATTGATTATAAACAGCTGTTATGATTCTTTTGTTTTGATTTAAAACTCCATAAGCCCAATGTTAATTTTTTTAACTTTTAAAATTTGTGTGTTTTAATAATTTGATTTGTTCTGGGGATGAGATCTGTCTAGAACTTATTTTTATCACAGAAAATAGTTAATTACAACTTTTGAGAGAAATCGTTGGAGCCGTTTTTGAGATCAGAGTTGCAAAAGCAAGTAAGGAAGCAAGAAAACCTTACTCATACTAGAGTATAGGATAGGATAGGATTGAGTTTATGGAGTTTAAAATCAAAGCAAAAGACTAATAATAGCTGTTAATAATAAATCAGTTACCTGTACAAGTAATGCTCTAGTAGTGTAAGTATTAACATGTGGTTTCCTGTTAGCAGTGACCAAAACCACTGAATGAATATTGCATACAGGGTGGTCTTGTCATATTCAAAATGAATCAAATGTTGTTTACATCCAAATATACATTTTCATAACCTTTACATTAATCATTAAAATTATTATTTAATAATAGTTGATTGACATTTAGAAAGAATGCTACACATTTTGGTTAACTATTTAAAAATAACATTATAGAAATTGAGGATAAATATCTAACGAGGAGCAGTTCCTAGCATAAGGTAGCAGTGACAAATTTAGTTATTGTTAACAGTGAATGTGCCAAGTCAAGCCTGATGTGCCTCAGAAATGTTAACATACAAATATGTATGGCCTGATTATGTTGATGTAATACAACCTCAAACAGTCAAATTAGATTCCCATTCTGACAAGTAACGTCAATATTCCGCAGGACGTGAACGGGGGAGTGTGCGCAGGCGGCGTGTCAGTCTACTACTCGCACACACTGCAGTTGCTGTTCTTCAGCTACGTGCAGGGCAAGAGCTTCCTGGCGCCGGTGAAGAGCCAGGAGAGCTCGCTGGGCCCGGTGTTCCAGATACAGCTGAGTCGGCCCGCCGCCACGGGGCCGTCGGGCAAGGCCAACAACACCGCGACCAGTCAGCAGCCGCAGCCGCTGTGCCAGTGGAGCGAGGTGCCCAACCACCCGGGACTCGTGTGCTCCGTCATGCAGACAAGTGAGTACCAGCTTTACAAATAAGGTTCATCGTTTGTTCTTATTACTCAGAAGAATGTTTTAACTAGGGGTGTGCGAGTAGTGATTTTTTTAATCGAGTCGAGTTGAGTAGTGCCAATTATTTTCAAGTTTTGAGTATTTTCGAGCGAGTATTTACCATCAGTTGGTAGTTTAAAATAGAGTAATGGGATTTAAATACCACCCTAGATTTGATAATCTAAACATGGTTTCTAAGTAATACATGAGTAGTATCAATACAAAGTTTTAGCCAGTACAATCAAACTGGATTACGTATTGACAGACAAAACACAGTTTGACATTCGTTTCCGGCCGATAAAACAAGGTCCGGTTATCATTTGGCCAATATTACTTGGTCCATACATCTCCTATAATCAGTATTAGATGACGAAATCGTTAGTTACGGCCGATATTAAGTGACCCGGTTGCCACTTTTGCCGATATTATGTTCTCCGTTGTCATACACGGCCGAAATTACGCGGTCCGATCGTCATTTTCGGCCGATTTAACGTGATGCGATTGCCTTTTGCGGCCGTTACTACGCGTTTTGGCCGGTCCCAATTGTTAGCGATCGTCATTTTCGGCCGATTTCACGTGATGCGATCGCCTTTTGCGTCCGTTACTACGCGTTTTGGCCAATCGCAATTGTTAGCGATCGTCCGGAAATCGGCGGGAAATACTCGCTCGAACTTTCGAGTAGTTTTCAAAACTTCGAGTTCGAGTATCATCATCATCATCATCAAAAGGGGCGGACCGAAGTCCCAAGGCACATCAGCCACACTGGGCTTATTGCGCACCCCCGAAAAGAAGAAAGGAAGACAAAAAGAAGGAAAGAAAGAACTGAGAAGGTGTCAGTACTCCTCCAGGTTCAAGAGCCTGATGAACTGCATCATCCTGTCGACGAGCTCCTCAGGAGGCAGGTATCCACCCCTGACCATAGATCCCAGAGTTGAAGCCCTTACCTCCCTAAGCTCATCGCAATCGAAGAGCAGATGGTCTGCAGTCTCCTCGTACTGCCCACATTTCCTGCATGCAGGGTCACCATTGAAGACACCCATCCGAGAGAGGTGTTTCCTTAGGTGACCATGGCCCGTAATCATACCTGTGATCCGCCTAATGTCCAGCCTGCTGAACATTAGGTATTAAAATACTCGGCCGAAAACTCGAAGTTTTGAGTACTCGCACACCCCTAGTTTTAACTCTGTTTTTATTTGTAAAGTGACTAGTTGATTCATTTTCAGGAAACTTAAAAAAATTAAGGAGATGATTTAGTTTTGAATCAAACTAAATCAACACCTCTGGCCAGATGCGGTAGTTCAGAGGTAAAGTGCTGGCCTCGCAAGTCAGCTGTGGCCAAGCTTAGGCTCGATCCTAGCTGACTGCTATAATACTCTTTCATGAGCAGTCACCCCTGGCTTGCCCACATGAATATTTACGTTAACAGTATCTTGCTGCCTTTAGAGCGGCCTATAAATAATATGGCTATGGGCAGTTGAGTTTTTTTTTTTTTAGAGAATTTGTGAAATATATTCTCAACAATTCCAACACTTTTAGATGGAATTAAATCATTAAAAAATACTAATTTATACTTAAATATCCATCCCACCAGTTACAAATTAACTAAGATAGTTGAATCTATGTTTGTTTCAAAGTATCTAACTTTTCCACTTGATCCCTCATTCATACTTTCAAATGATGGAATATTTTTAAAATTCACTTACATCTTGTCAACAAACTGTACTCTGGTGCTAAGGAATTTCTTAAGCTGGCATAGAAATTAATCTGAAAAGTCTTTATTACTTATTGCAAACTTTTCAACTAATTATGTTTCTATTGTTGACGTTGATAAGTGCATTTTGATTACGTACCAGATGTTTTTATTGTTGACGTTGATAAGTGCATTTTGATTACGTACCACTTTGTTATTTTCTGTTTGTGTTCAAATTTTCAGTGCAATAACGATGATTGATTGCTTTATTGAAGTGGTAATCAGTAAACACTTGCACGAGTGGATTCAGAGGAGAAATATTTTTCCTGGAGGGAATACACTTTCATTTCATTGCCAATAGATTTTTAAGTGCACCATCAGATGTGATCTTAAATTGAAAACGGGTTCCTTTTAGAACAACTTTTAGAAAATGTGAATTTTGTCAAATGTTTGACTGTTAAGTTATGTAGATAAGTAATGTAACGTCTAGGATGAAATAATTGATTTTTGTGTCCAGGCAACAACCCTGTGATCCTGATGGTGAAGCCGGACACGGTGCTGATACAAGAGATCAAGGTGGTGCCGGTCAAGGCCAAGATCATGGACACGGTGGCTATCCGACACCCGTCGTCAGGCTCGGACCACCGCACCACGCTGATACTGCTGTGTGAGGACGGCAGCCTGCGCATATACATGGCGGCCATGGACCAAACAGGTACTCACTCATCACTCGGGGGTTAGAAGATATTAATGTGTGTATCTGTTGACGACAGTTACGCGAATGCCTAGTTGTAATGGACGAGGTTATCTTAGGTGTAGGCAACTCGTGAATGATGTTAATGTGCAGTATTTCGTGGGTTGCACCCATTTAGAGAGATTTTGGGTGAAAATCCATTGATTGATTGAAATTGGGCGGGAAGAATTATGTGGCTCAAATAGAGCCTGGTAAATGTTTTGACAGGAAAGTGTCCAAACCCTAGTCTTGTTACTGTCAAAGGTACACATTTTCCTACAAAGCATAATTCATTTATAGCCTTTGAAAAAAAGGCTCCCAAATCTTATAACAAAATTCAAAATTCTCACAATTTTTTATCTTGGTCAGTATTAACTGTGAATCTTATATCATTAGGTGAGTGTTCTAACCACTACAATACTCAGCCAGTTCATTTATTGATTTAACACGGTAGTTGTAGGTTTGGAGTTGGTAGTTTCTTTGCAAAGTACAAAGGGTTCTGTGAAATGTGTCCTACTACTCCATAAAGTATATTTACACTTGTACAACATTCAGTCAGGCACACCAGTCATCAGTCGTTAGGTAGAACGAGAGAAACAACTGTGAAATTAATTATGTAGATATCATCGGGCTTGACGATGATCTAAGTGACGACTGATCACCTCCATATTCCATATGATAGACATACCATATTGTATGTAAGTACAAGTGTGGATATATTTTGTAAGTTTTGATTTGTTGCTCCTCTTTACCTGTATATATCATGATACATTAACAACTGTGATGTGTTGACTTAGATGTTGTTTTGCAAAGTGACTATCTTGTTATGGACATTAAATTTGGGATAGAACGCAATAACCTCAACGTGAGTCACGTTTCTGTATTTATCGTGTTTGTTACAGGGTACTGGCTCTCCCCAGCCATCCAAGCTGTCAGCACCATGTCAAACCTCAAGTCCTCCAAGAAGAAGAAAGCACCAAAAGGAAACAAATCTCCAGGTATTATTTTAGTAGTTATTAGAATTTTAGTAAAAAATGCGTGTTCATTTTTACCACCGCGGTTTCACAGGAAAATTGTACTTTTTATGTGAAAATACTGTTTTAAACCAATAAACAATTTCTTGAGATGTATGATGCGTGTTTTTTTCTCAATTAAACAGGATACAATAAGAAACAACACTAAAATTGTATTTACTTTTATACTGTAATTACAAGACCGTAAATATATGGAGATTGATACAAGGCTTGCACAATCCTTTATGTATATTTACCGTCTTTTATATAAGTATAGTATTAAATAAAGTAGTTATATTTTATAGAGTTAAGAGATAGTATATTGTACCATGTTAACCAATAAAGCAATTGTATTCAACTAACAGAAAATTTAAGACCGTTGAACCCTAAAGCCCTTGCAATGCCTCTTTTAAGTAGTGAAAAGAATTATTACAAAAATATATAGGGCCTAGTCACATTACAATTGTAAAAATATTGTTATTATCAAAACTTTATCATCCACTCTTTCTTTAACAGGAACAGTGACTTTCCCAGTGGACTTTTTCGAGCACAGCACTTTGATGAACGATGTGGAGTTTGGAGGAAATGACTTGCTTCAGATATACAACGCACAACAGATCAAGAACAGACTCAACACCACAGGTAGCTACATTGGTTCTTACCCTATTCTGTTATAATCAATTCAATGGGTTTTTACTTTGGTAATATGATATTTTTCTTCTTACATAATATTAAACTGTCTCAAGATAAAATTTACCAGATAAGCAGTAGTTTTCAGTTTACTTATTTTCTGCTATGTGTATTTCTGAATTTGTATGTATTGTTCAGGGATGTATGTGGTTTCGACCAAGTCAACGGGATTCAACATCGAGGTCTCCAACAACGACGCAACTCAAGTCATCACCGGCATTAGAGTTCTCCTCGGCAATCAAGATGTTCAACGAGTCCCAGGCTATATTGAGGTTTGGCTTATTATTTTCACTACATGATATCATATATTTTTCTTTAACTTACCTTGACAAAACTCTGAGACTTAGAAAAAGAAGCTTTTTGAAAATTATGTTCAATTTTAAATTGAATTGTTTTTGTTTAAAGAACAATTTTACAATTAGAAATCCTATCTGTGTATAGCCAGTACATGCTTGACTGCATTAATCGTGTTAAAGGTCAACTTTACAAATTTGATTTTTGTAGATATGTTCATTCTCATTATACTAGGAAAAGAGATGATGAAACATCGCCCAACATTCGTTGACTTGTGCAAATTAATCATCTCATTTAGGGTGAAAGTTGTTGAACCACCTACAACAATCCAATTTAAAAATGCAACATTGACAAAAGGTGTTTTAGAAACGTGGTGAAAAAATATCTTTTGCAGAAAAGTTGTTGATGGAAGAGTTCTTTTGTACTGCAAGTTAGTGAAACAAAATGTATCAAAGTATAATATTTAAATATTTATATTGTAGCCTATGTTATTTACTCTCAAAATGTATACGTGTGGTACTTTAATTTACTTTTAGTTTTAATGTTTTTATGTAATATTTTTTAAATATTTTTACTTAAACAAGATAGAATTATCAATTCATATTTGCAGTTAGTTTGTAAAATAGCCCTTCAAGTCAATTTTGTATTTACATTGTAAACGTGTTGACACTATTCATGTACGTATTTAAAAGATGAATAAATATTATTTATTCTGATCCTGAATGCCTGATTTATACCAATAACCTAAATTTACATGTACAGATGTGTTAAATACTTTAACATTGAGTGTTGAACCCTTATTCCAGGTGTTTGGACGCTCTGTACAAACGACGGTTGCGCGCAACAGATGGTTCGACCTGCCGCTGACCAGAGAAGAGAGTTTGCAGGCCGATAAGAAACTCGCGGTGACCTTCGGACCCTCCCAAGATCCTGAGGGGGTCACCATGGTCGATTCCATCAAAGTGTGAGTACCCGGGGATCAAGTTGACACACTCAATGTGGCGCGAGTGATTTGCCACGGTTTCTTATGAAGGAATCAAATGCAATCATCATGATTTAACACTTGCACTGTGAGTGCCCTGAAATCAGAATATTGCTCAACATTGAAACATGTGAAATGTTCATGTTTAAACAAGTCAGATGCAGCGAAAGTATTAAATGGTTAACACAATCAACCATGAGGCTATTTGATGAGGCTAATCGATGTGGATGCTCATTTTTTAAACCATAATTGTTTACAAAAAGAGATACCTATGTTCATTTGGAATAAATGTATTTTTTATGTATTTTTTAATGTCCCCAAACAAAAGTAAGTTTTTGGTAGGGGTGTGCGAGTACTCGAAACTTTGAGTTTTCGACCGAGTATTTTAATACTTGAACTCGACTCGAAGTTATGAAAAATACTCGAAAGTTCCAGCGAGTATTTCCCGCCGATTTATGGACGATCGCTAACGATTGCGACCGGCCAAAACGCGTAGTAACGGTCGCAAAAGGCGATCGAATCACGTAAAATCTTCCGAAAATGACGATCGGACCGCGTAATTACGGCGAAAATTAAATGAAATGAAATTAAATGATGACGAAAAACATAATATCGGCAAAAGTGGTGACCGTCCCACTTAGTATCGGCCGCAACTAATGATTTCGTCATCTAATATTGATTATAGGAGATGTATGGACCAGGTGATATAGGCCAAATGACAACCGGACAGTGTTTTATCGGCCGGAAACGAATGTCAAACCGCATTTTGTTTGTCAATACGTAATCCAGTTTGATTGTACTGGCTAAAACTTTGTATTGCTTCTCATGTATTAGTTAGATACCATGTTTAGATTATCAAATATAGGGTGGTATTCAAATCCCATTACTCTATTTTAAACTTCCAACTTATGGTAAATACTCGCTCGAAAATACTCGAAACTCGAAAATAATTGGTACTATTCAACTCGACTTGACTCGATTCAAAAAATCACTACTCGCACACCCCTAGTTTTTGGTAGAAAACGTAACTTATTTAGTACACGGGGGGCCAAGGTTTGCTCGGGGAAGGCCAGTCAGTTAGTTTAGATGACTTGGAGTCATATTTAATCACTTCCACCTACTGATTAACTGATTTTTTAGCTCACTTGCCTCTTTTCTGCAAGTTTAGTCACTCCAGTTATTTGTAGCTCAATGTCCGTTTGTTAATCCATTGTTAAAGCAGATTACGTATAATTTAACTACCTCTCGTGTTCAATGGATTAATGTTGGTAAAAAAACTTGGTTACAGTTTAATTCAGTTTTAAGAATTAATAATAAAAATGTGGTCAGTGTATCCAAAATAGCAGTTATTTTTAGCATGTATCTTTGAAGAGCCCCTAAACCCCTATATAATATTATAAATATCATTCTGATATTATCTTAACGAAATGATACAATTGTTGTAGTATGTAACTCTTTATTATGTTTTGAAGTTACGGCAAGTCGAAAGACCAGTTTGGTTGGCCGGAGGAGACAGAGGAGGTGACAAGCAACACAGTAGTGCCAACTCCTGCAGCTGCTGGCACCTCGGCCGAAGCCACTGACAGTGTTACCAACTTCCCTCCACCAATTACATCACTTGACAAGTAATACAAATGCAATGCTGCATTTATAGTTATACAACTTTTTGATTAGCATATTACGTGTTGTTATTACTTACGGGATGTAATAAAAGACGTCTTACAACACTTAAAAATATATTTACACTTATATTGTATTCGCAAAACTGACGGTAAACATTTATAACAGATGGGTCATCTGTCATATATGTTTACCGTCTGTTTTGTGTATACAGTATAAGTGTAAATACATTTTTAAGTGTTGTAAAATGTCTTTTATTACATCCTGTTTATTTAGTTGAAATTGATTTGATTTCTTTGGAATACTGCTACTTTTTACTAATTTATAGGCTTAAAGATATTGTTTAAGAAGGTGTATTATAATGATTTTGTATTATTGAAACTTTTATTAATTTAGTTAAAATTTCAAGTTGACTTCAATTTATCTTTATGAACCAAAGTCTTTACATGTGTAACTTTTTGATCTTCATCTGTTAGAATGTTATTTACCTCTTTAAATTGTTATACTAGACTATATACCTATTCTTTCTTCCTCGCTTATGATGATCAATTCCTTCTCAATTGCAGGTTTAACTTTGATTCTTACTTATAAATAATTTGTTATCCCTACAAATTGGAACTGTTGCCCCTATTATTTATTTTAAAGCAGTTTTATTATTTTTGATATGTCACTCTAGTCAATTTAATTACTGACCCATTTTTTGAAAGTGACACATCAAAACCTACCAAACAAAGGTAGGTAGGTAGGTTGGTAGGTTTTGTGAACAAAGCCTACCAATTCTAACTAAATGGGGAAAGAGGAATTGCAATATTTTTTCACATTCGCTCTTGATATTTATTCTCCGTAGGCTCTTCATTCTTCAGTAATTTACTACTGTTAACTTCCCTTTTCGACTTTCTCCCTTGTTCGCCTTCTTATCCTGGAGGGTTCACCATTAAACAAATTCACCCACCTTCTGTTACTTTTCAACCAGAGCTTCCCCTTTTTCCCTTATCACAAAGACAAAGACAAAAGACAAAATGTTTGTTATTGAAGTGAACATGTATTGACATGTACTGTCATGGTGTCAATAGTTTTTATTGATCAATGAGGTGGTCTTTCTCTCTCCAAGTATTCTTCAACAGAATGGAACTCCTCTCCAGCAGACTTCCAGCCATCACTTGTCAGCCAACGTATGCACAAGTCACTCACCCTGTCTGTTCCCCAGGGTGGTCTGCGGCATTCTGGAGGTGTTGGACAGCACTATCCTGCTGATGAGTGGGGATCAGCACAGCAAGGTGCCGGTGCCCACGCTGACCTCGCTGGTCTCCTACCTGCTGATCCTGCCCACGGCCACCTGTGTGCAGCGGCAGGTCAAGTCCGTCCTGGCCGCGCTACACCCCACCCGACAATCCTACCATAACTACAAGGTTGGTCCACCAATTAAAACGTGTGGTTGAAATTCACTTGTGTATATGTTTGTTGTTGTTACAGTAAACTCTCAGATACCCGGATAAGCCTGGTCCGGGCTCTGGGTATTCTGGGCTGATGATCTTGAATTTTGTTATCAAGTTTTTTGTAGCTAATAAAAACAAGGAAACTTCACGTTTTATCGCTTTTAGTTTTCACTCGATTAGCCCAAATTACACAAATGTCGTTGACAGTCAGAATATTTCTTCGTCTATGAAACTTTTGGGGATTCATATTGACGTGAGGCTCACTTGGGAGACTCACACTCGTCATGTAATCTCTAAGATCTCACGTGTTTGTTTTCTATTAAGAAGACTAAAGTGTTGTGTCTAATAGTATGCTAATGACCGCCTATCACAGTTTTTCCCATTCTCACCTTTTCTATGAAAACATCTTATGGGGAAATAGTGTAGGAGCCAAGAAGGTCTTCATTTGGCAAAAAAGAAGCACTGAGAATAATGTTTGATACTCCCAGCAGAAGCACTTGCAAGCCTTTTTTTACTAAACATAGAATTATGACTTTGCCCAGTATCTTTATTTTTTACAATATATTGTTTGTTAGTGAAAATATATCTAGTTTTATTAAACGCAATGAATTACACAGTTACAGTACTAGGAAATGTGATCCCTTAGAAATTCCAGCAGTCAGACTAACCAAATCTATCAAAAGCCACAAATTTCTCCAAATAAAGTTGTATAACAAATTGCCTGCTAATTTTCAGAATCATAGTTTAACCAAATTTAAGAACTGATTGTCTGTGTGGCTCCTGGACCAGGGTGTTTATTATATTGAAGAATTTTTGGAATTCGATACAATTAATATTTAAGTTTCTATTTAATTTTTGTTTTGTTTAGGAACAGTTTATTAGTGTATATTTTGACGTTGTCCATTAAACTGCAATATGTGTTAAACGACAATAAAGCTATTATTATTATTATTAGTTTGCATCATCTTTCAGAAGCTCACTCTTGTATTGGCATATAAACTTAAACGCATATTGTTATAATTGTTCGCCAAAAAGGCAGAATTGGTGACTCATGCCCATCTACGTTATATTTAGATTCAAAATCCGGACGAAACGTCCGCCACATTAGTCCAGATTTCTGATAGTATACTTTAATTTTTGTATTTAGAGACCAAAGCCATTTTTAATGTTTTGAAAGGGACAAACCACAAACCAAACCTTAGTTTTTTACTATCTAAAGTAGTGATGGTCAAAACCAGAAATTTCAAATCTCGAAACCGAAACCAATACTTAAAAAATCGAATCTCGAAACTCGAAAGTCAAATTCCAAAATCCTATTTACTTGCCTGGTTAAGGTTATGAAAAATAAATCCAGTTACTCCAAATAAACCAGTTAACTTACTGCCATTCTCGAAGTATCCTGGAAAAATATTAGTTTCAGAACTACTAGTTAACCAATTATTTGTAGCTTAATTATAAACTTTGGTTAGAGTTGTTCTTTCACAAATAAAAAATCAATAATCCACAAAAGGTGAAGGTAGACGACCGATGACAGTAGGCTTTTGACCTTCACATTATTAATCAACACTCGGGCATGATTTCTGTTAAAAAACAACAATGACACAACAAATCTCGGCAGTTTTGAGTTTTGATTCTCGAAACTCGCCGATCGAATCTCGAAACCGAAACTTTTCCAAAGTTTTGGTGGTTTTGAGATTCGAGTTTTGGTTTTGACACATCACTAATCTAAAGTCGACCTTACCTTAAAATCCATAAAATTAATCGACACGTTGATTGCAGCATGAGTCACTGTGACTCATTACATTTACTTTTCTTGTGCGGCAGCTCTGCTCCCCTGTGTGGTTCTTGCGGCACGCGTAGTTTCCTATGTAATCGGGCAATTTTAGTGAGGTTTTTTAGGATTTTGGACTTCCTTCACATGTTTTCTTTAGATATCAAATCTGTAAAAAGTTTTGTTAGAACTTAGACAACTCAGACAAAGTCAGATAATAATTTCTTGACTGCGGTACAAGACGCTGGTGACTCAAGGTGTGTTCTGTACAGATTAAAGTAGTTTCCCGTAAAAATGATCCTGTGTATCCATTCGCCGCTGTTGCTTGCAATACTTTCGCTTCAGTACTTGTCTTTCTACATCACTACATATTTCTGTTGTATTTATGATGTGTTGGGTATAAATAATACCAAAGGTACTGTTCTCCCCTTGTGCAGCATGAGTCCAGTGAATCGTGACTAAACAAGTTGCTATATGAAGCTACCTTCTGGTGAAGAACATCGTTGAAGTACTGAGAAATCCTATACTCTAATATGAGTAAGGTTTCTTTGTTTGGTTGGTTGCTTGCTTGCAACTCTTGATTCCAAAAACGCCTCCAACAATTTCCTTAAAATGTTGGAAATAATTAATTTTTGGGATAAAAATAAGATCTATACAGGTCTCATCCCCAGTAAAAATTAAATAGGCTAATGTAAAAATAACGAACATGAAAAGTGAAAAAAAACAGTGGGCTTATATTTAAAGTCAAAACAAAAGAATCATAACACCTGTTTAAAGTCAAGAAGTGAATACTCATTGTTAAAATGTGGTTTCCTGAGAGCAGTGGCTAAAATCATTGAGTGAAGATTTCATATGGACTGTCATGTCATATCCAAAATAAATAAAAAGGGACATTGAGCTATAATAACAATTGGAGTGACCTTAAACATGCAGAAAAGAGGCACATGAGCCAAGTTAATCTGCTCGTAAGTAGGGGGACATTGTGAAAAAATCTGGCTGACCTTCCCTGAACAAATTTCGGCCCCCAGGTACTGATTTCTTATTCGTGAAAGGGGTTTACATGTCGTTAAGACAGTCTGCAGCTTTTTTGGAGGTTTCAGCTATTTCCTCAGTTTACCGATGCAGTTAGACTCAGTAACGTGTGGTTTGTACACAGGACCAAGTGCTGCTCAGCCATATCTCCAAGTCGCTGGCCCAGCTACGCCAGGTGGAGGACGCCAGGGACCTGGACGCCGAGGCGTTCTACCGCCTGGTGCTCATGACCAGAGGCATCGCCATCGCGCGGCCACACAACCTAGCCAAGAGCACCACATACGACGCCGGCTTAGGTGGGGGTCGTAGGGTTAAGCTGAGCTTCATTTATGGTGATACTACCTCTTATTCATCGTATAGGTTGAGGAAGTACCCCTGCTTTACTCAGTTGTCAACCATACTTAGTTAGGAGTGTTATAATGAGATTCATCCAGTTAAATATACTGTACAGGTTGTTAAAAATACAACGAAACATATCAGTTTAGTTTAGTGTAAGAAATCATTTTCATGGTACAGTTATCAGAGGTAAAATACCTAAAATAGGTACATACCTTGCCGTAAACAATTCAAATTGTAGTGAACATGTCTCTCCGTGAAATCGGCATTATCAAATGATATACAAAAACTTATTTATCCAAACAGGATATGTCAAAAGTTAAAAGTGGCACAGTTACAAACACATTCACGGTCAAATACCGGTAGACCAACCACACGCATATTTCTCATCACGCCACGGCACTGGCAAGAAGCAGACTCAATATGCACAGTTTAGGGGCTACAACAATGAATTTGAGTAAAGTACCTGTTTTGTGTTGACGTTAGTCCAGGGGCCAAAAGAATAGAACTTGATTATTTGGGATGCTTGGAGTGTAGGGCATAGAAAATATTTCCCTCCCCAATTCCCCTGTATAAAATCAGTATAGGCCTCCTAAAAACTCACAGGGATTGTGATGTCAGTTATGGTTTACATAGGCTACTGTTCCCTTGAATTACATGTTGTT
Organism: Allygus modestus; assembly: GCA_963675035.1. Classification (NCBI taxonomy): domain Eukaryota; kingdom Metazoa; phylum Arthropoda; class Insecta; order Hemiptera; family Cicadellidae; genus Allygus; species Allygus modestus. Next base: position 16,919,132 of record OY776116.1, read on the forward strand.
TATCAACCAGCTATATGGAATTCAAACTATACAAATAAATCAGTTGAACTATTTAACCATCATCAATTGTGGGGAATAAATAACCAATATTTTGTTAATTTGATTGCAGAGCCACAAAACAAAGGTCCAGAGAGCTCCAAAGAGCTGCTGCACCAGTTGACAGACATCATGTGGAAGCTGCATGCAGTGCGGCCCTCCAATCCCGCCCTGGCCTCTGTCTGTGTACCAGGTGATTAACATTTGCATTCAGCTTGCATCACACTTTTCAATGCCCTGCCGCTTAGTTTGAGGGTTCAACCAAAGTTACATTGGTTAAAACGAGATTTTAAGGCCTTTTTGATCACCAAGGAGTACTTGTACTACGGTGTCAATGAATATTTAGCTGATAAGGCATAATTATCTTCTGTTGTACTGTCTTTTTGTACATATGTAAGAAGTGTATTTGCTAATTTTATGTTAAACCCGTTTGTATGATTAGTGCTATTGAGTGAACACTTTTTACTGCAATAAAGTATTTTATTTGATTTGGTTGTCAATTGTTTTTAATAAATACAAAGATTTCTAACTAGTCCTATAATTTTTTCAGACACAATACAAGGGAAGGCAATTTTAAGGTTAAAACTGGAATTATTCCTGGAGATCCAAAAGTTAGTCAGTTCTGAAAACTTGTGAAACTCAATTTAGGCCCAAATCTGTACCTATAGGTTGATATTTGGTAAGTCATTGTGTTATAAAAGAAAAAAACAATTGCAATAAAAGTGTACGGTACCATATCATTTTCACAGTTAACTGAGAAGTTTTTTGGTACATGTTTTATTTAACAGCATTTGATTGATTCATATCTGTACACAGCCTTGTACCTGTACTAGGGCCCTCACTCCAGCGGTTAGGTTTGGTTAGGCTTTCCTAACTATTTTTATTCATCAGTGACATACGCTGTCGCAGTGCTGTGGATAAGGAAGCTAATAAGACATTTATTGGTCCTTCAGCGTGTTACAAAATAGCAATGTCCTTTGTCAAAGAATTAAATATATAAATTTACCAGTCTCAGATAAGTAGGCCTACCGGTACATCAATCTTAATCCAAGTTATCCTAGGCCTGGTTTTCTTCAAAAACAGTTTTTATGACTTCATGTATATTTTAGAATGGGTTTGCCTGAAGCCATGAAGCCAAGCTTACAATCTTTTGTGAAATTTATTCTGCGGAAAAGTTTGAAACTGCATAGTAGCTTAGTACTGTAACACTTTTTTCACCTAATGTTACATGAGTCCATTGATTTAGTCCTCTACATCAATCGTATCTCTATTACAAACTTTAAAAAACCATTGAGATCGTTCGAGTGCGTAGGTGGCAATTCACTTAACCCGTATAATCTCACATTATCCCCCGCAGGTCTGACCCACGTGGAGGCCACCGTTCACTGTGTCGTGGAGATGATCCACTCGTACACCCTAGTCGATGGCAGTGAGGCCACAGTGAACCTCGCCGTCAAGCTGTACCTCGCACTGCTGCTGTGTCCCGACACCGCCGTCAGCTTCAGCGCCAAGCAGGCGTTTATACGAGTGCTGCGGCCGAGGCTCAAGCGGCGCAGAGTCTACATCCCCTCCCCACCCCACTGCAGCACGCCAGGTCAGCTCGGTAATGTACCGAGCCATGCTCCGAGTTTTGGTTTTTGTGGAGGTTTGCTGAACATTAGTGGTTAAGTTTTGTGTTTTTGGCGCAGAACATGCATATTTTTTCTGCTTCGGTGTCTAAATTGCTTCTTTATGATCTAAACACACATTGTAAAACAGCTGTTTTTTATTATCGAGCAAAAGTATATTTGCTCACTGAAAAGTAGGCTAATAAACTGCTGATATTGATTGTTGCTTTGGACCAAGCCAACTGACTCCGGTGTTATAACCTTAATCTTGTGAAATGGATGATAGTGAATTTTTTCAAGTTATGTGGTATCCAAAATTGCAGTTGTAAGAAAAATTGTCTACTATATATTGAGAGTGTCAAGTGTTTTTACCGTTTTTAGAAAATTAGTGTGCTTCGTGCAGTTAGAATTTTCTTTCAAGACCTACTTTACCTCTTTATCATAAATAACTATTTTCTACACACGCACATTTTATCATTTTTGGTAATGGTGTATTATATTCAAATCCAATCCATATTCCATATTAAGTTGGTTGTTCACTAAATATTTATGTGCATGTGCAACCTTTTTGAATGTACGAGTTTTTATAAAAATTGCTTCTTATATAAATTTATAAGGTTCTCATAAAGGCCAATAATACTTTTAACACATTTCCACTACATATAGCAGTGAAAAGTATCGTTTTAACTAATTAAAACCAGTGACAATTTGCAATTTCAAACATCAAATATTGCTAACCTTATTTTGTTGTTTGTCATTAGCTCAAGACACTTATAAAGATAATAAATATGATTTAAAACTATTTGACAGATAGATTTTCCAGTAAGTAAGTAGTTCCCTGTTTAAATTTTGTATCTATTTTCAATGTACTGTAAAGTGGACTAACATTAGAATTAAAAGAAGAAAGAGGAAATAATTTGAAATCTTAGGAATATTTGTGTTTATAAAATAGTTTTGTCTATAGAATCAAATGTCAAATTTGTAAACTAATTAAAAAATTACCAAGACTTTCCTGTAATATTGTGTCTTACAAATTATCAAATGTGAATGTCCACAGGGGCCGCAGAGTCAGAGAAGGCTGGACCAGTGTCCCAGCCATCACAGGAGTCCTCTGAGGCGGATCAGGCTCACTTCGAGGTGGATGCAGTCGAGCCCATGGTACTGCTGGCCCCAGACGCTGGTGAGTGGTGCTCGGCTTTCCTTTGTAAATTTTATATGAAAATTTATGAAAGAATGCTATGAAAATTTCATACTGTAGTATTTTACTAACTTACTCACTCTTGTAGCCACAAACCCAAGATGGTTTATGTCCTCGCCAACGATCAGTCTCCATTCGATTCTGTCTTCGGCCACCTCTATCCCTGCTCATACTGACAGAAAATTATAAAACACAATAGAAGGCTAACTATCATGTTGATGGCAGTAGCGCTTAATACCCCCGTCGCAGCAAACCTGCATACTCAGCGAATTTCCAATGAATATATAACATAACACATTAAAACACTTAACAGGATTTATAAGAAATGTATTTACAAACAAGCGATATTTAAAATATTAATTATTCTCCATAAGAATAACATTGGGGATGAGTATGCAGGTTTGCTGCAACAAGGCACACAAAATAATGGGTTTTTATGCAAATATCAATAGAACTCATCTTAGTGAAGTCACATACCAAGTTTCATCCATATACATTCATAAATAAGCGATATATAACATTTTAAGTATTTTCCATAAGAATAACATGGGGACCAAGTACCTAGAACATAGGCGAAAAATTGTTTTTTTGTGAAACAACAATAAACCACAACCAGATCAAGCCATATACCAAATTTCGTTAGTTTATGTTCATAAATAAGCGAGATATACAATTTTTCTTTTTCTCCATAAGAATAACATTAGACAACGTACTGTGTTTAGCACTTTCAATATCTCGGTAACCAATTGACGTAGAGCAATTATCAAAATACCAAATTGTTTGTTTTTTTAGCTGAATTCAATGGTATAAATTAAAATTTGATTAAAATTAAAATTACATGTGAAAACACCAAAAAACACATTTTTGGGGTATAAAACTCCCCAAAAACCCCCCTTCGGATGGTGCGATTCATCTGGTTTTCGAACTCGTTCAAATAAATGGTACTTTACACATTTGTACCAAATTTCATTATGATCGGACCTTTTTTACGAGAGTTATCGTGCTTACGGACACACACACATATATATATACATATATAAAAATTTGAACGAATGGTGTTTTTTGCATCTGGGGACCTCAAAATGAAAAGTTATCATGGTCTCGGGCTTAAGTTTTACCATGAGACCTACGGTAATAGCTTCTTCCCTATAGGGGGAATTCGCTAAAACGGTTATTTCGGTAACCAGCCGCTGTAGGCTTGTGGCGCTAGTTCACTCAGAGGGGGTACATTCAGATACACCTGCTGCCTCCCCTCACCGTCACCTGGCTCTTGGGACTACCACGGGGCAGTGCCCTTTTCCTATTCCAGTCATCCTTCTGCAGGGTTTTATAGTTTTCTGTGTCCTAGTCTTCTCAGTCCTTTCGCACCTGGTCTTCCCATCGGAGTCTGGATCTTCCCGAAGGACTTGTCCCATCATGTTTACTGTTTGATGATGCTGTAGTTGTTCCTGCTTAATAAATGGCCATCTAAAATGTTTGCTTTATATAATGGCAGTTAAATCGAGATTCACTACAACTTTCTCTCAGTTCTGTATTATTTCTTATTCTCCAACACTCTTTCATGGATAGGTCCAAATATTTCCCTAAGAATTTTGTTTTCGAAAGTTATGAGTTTTCTTTTAGAGGACTTTGTTAAGAGGTGTTAGGACCAATTTAAATCCGTAAAGTATTATTTGTTGTAATAGTCTTGTAGATTTGCTTTCTTAGCAATTTGCTGCTCAGTAGTTTGTTTAGGTTCCATTAGTCAGCTGCAATGTCAGCTGCTTTTAGTCCACACGGAATTTCTGTTTCTTCTCTGTTTCCATGGTATTTTTGGAAAACTCTTTACCTGACATTGTGTTCTGCAGGAGCCGGTGGCGGGGTGCCAGTCAACATGGAGGTGTTGCTGGGGGCCGGAGGGTTCCCACCCTTGCTGGACATCCCCCCCGACGCCGACGACGAGACCATGGTGGAGCTGGCTATCGCCCTCAGCCTGCAGGACCACGAGGGGGCAGCTAACCTGCAGAGCATCACGCACGGGCTGGCTAACCTGCACAACCTGGCCGGACCTGCACTGCAGGTGTGTTATCTGATGTGACTAGCAAGAAACTTGGATAACCAGTTGGTACGATATTAACACATTCACTGCTTGAATCACATTATGGGCGTTTCAAAGTGCTGAGTCTCAAACTAAAGTATTGCACCGATAAACTCTATTGGTTATTTACTTTAAAATATTTTTAGTTAGTAACTACCATTTACGTATAAAACACAAATCACGATCTTAACAATCATTAATCAAATGTTTTTTAAATTTAAAGTAGAAAAATGAGGAAGTAATTATTTTAAGACTCTAGAAGTAGAAGAATGATTGTGCCAAAATAACCTACCAAGTATGTAGAGTTTAATAATTAAACTAGATGTAATAATTGTCACCCACAGTTACCAGACTCAACCTGCAGTTTTCCGTGACTTGTCGGGAGTATCAGGCATATTTGTATCATTTAATCAAACTGAATTTTGTAAAACACTATGTTTTTCCTAATATAAGGATCCTCCTGGGGGTTTTTTTAATCGTAGCTAGTGCTTTGCTTATTAAATTGTTTGTACCAGGACTGCCATTCTCCCCCAATAGTTTATTAATGTAACAGTTATTTTAGAGGCTGGATGACAAAGATGCTGTGTGCTGTTGCTAAGAGGGACCATCATGTTTGGAACTGATGACCTCCGAACACTATTTGAGCTTAACGAATTTCATAAAAAAGCAATTGCCCTTTTTGGTTATCTGGTAAATTGGACGTCAAAATGGATAGTAGGGATTACAACATAAATTCTTGTAATATGCACATTGAAATTTCTGACTAATTATTGCTTCACAATCTTCTCTGAGAATTAACATTATTTAAAAGCAATGCAGGAAGATATAACGTCGTACATTGGTCTTGTCTCTGAAGGTGCTGGCGACCCAGGGCCTAGCGCAAGTCCAGAACCCCGCCGGCGCCAGCCAGGAGGCTGGCCACTACAGTGACACCACGGCCAGCGCCGGCGCCAGTGACGACGAGGGCTCCACCGCGGCCACTGACGGCAGCACACTGCGCACCTCCCCGGCCGAACAGGTGGGGAGCAACAAGACTCATCCATTCATTATCAGACTTTATTCACATAGTTTCTCCAAACTGGAAGAGATAAGTTGCAAACTACTTTGCACATTGAATCCTTTACATCAGAAATAAGATCTATTTGATGCTTTAAATTTACTTCCATTTTGTCTGTTGGTGTTGGATTTAGGTAATATTTTTGGTGTATCATAGTATGGATTAATCTATCAGTGTGAACAATGTGTAACTATTTCTTTTCAAGTCAAATACCAGAAATGTCAGAGATCTAAATATGGCAACTACCCATTGCTGTGATGTTGACCTTGAATATCACTAAAAAATTTGATGATGGCAGTATACCTTGAATTCTCTATATCCAAAAGCACCATCGTCAAAGTTAATAACACAGTGTAATGTGACAACTATTTTTATTACTTGGTCTAACATATTGAGAAAAAAAAAAACAAAGAATAGACTAGGTTTTAGTCCTAGGACCACTTTCAGAGTAGTCTACACCGGCTTAGAGATCTAGATTGGTCATAGTGATATGAACATGCCAAAGAATGTGGCCTATTCTTTGTGACAAGCTTTACTTTCACCCTGATCCTTCCTTGTTTGGACTCAGCACCTCTGCTGTAGATTGTGAAAGTGGATATATTGTCAGTTAGTATTAAGGAAGAGCTGAGCCTGTTTTAAGTTGATAAGCCAGCTGTCACAGAAATAACCAAAGTTTGCCCTCCAGTTAATTGGCTGACCAGTTCTGCTCCCCCCTTTCCATTTCTGCAATTTCCAGGAGGTGACCTGTGCTGAAATTCCCATTTTGGGAGACGTGCCTAGTGGCTGCTGGGGGTTCCTTAATCTATATTTAACTGACAGTTTTTTTTGGATTACCACAATGTGAGAAGTACGAACACTCAGCATGCTCACACAATCTCTCTAACGTTGCCGCAGGGAGGCAGTGAGAGCGGGGGCAGTGGTGTGGACAGCATCACCGGGGAACACAACTACAGCATGTCCGGCCGCAGCTCAGCCTACGGGGACAACATACAAGAGAACCTGGTGGGGGCCAGGAGCGAGACCAGCTCCCTGGGCGCCCCCGCCGGCTTCCAGGTAAGAGAATACCGTTCAGGATAAAATATGAACAAAGTAATAGTTTTATAACAAATATTTTTATTAGGGTTCCGATTATTATCTGTGTGGGGCACGAAGCCTGTTACTATCAAATTTTGGAAAGATAGGAAAGTTTTGTGATCACCATAAAAATATGTTAAACAATTAATTGTATTTTGTTAATTAGTTTGTTACATATTACTGTAGTTCATAGTTAATAACATTTCTTAAGAATTTTAGTATTGTTAAAAAAAATGAAGTTAATCTAAATTTCCCTCATTATCCCACAATCCCATTTTATCACACGAGGAGGGATAAATAAGGGATATAAGGGGGATTTTGAGCTGTTAAAATATCCCTAAAATGGGATAAAAATCCCTCAAGTGGAAACACTGCAAATAGAGAATTCCGTATTAAACCTTCACCAGACCCCCAGCTATAGTGTGTGTCTCCCTCGCAAGTAACGTTGTGATGTTGTCGCCAGAACCAGGAGCCTGACGGGACGGAGGCGGAGGCGGAGGTGGACCACGAGGGCGGTACCAAACTACACGACCTGCGGCTCACCATCCTGGAGCGGCTTGTGCAGCTGGTTCCGCGGCTCAACGAGGTGGGCGGCGTGCGGGCGATACCCTTCATGCAGGTCAGCTCCTCCGATACATATTCACTTACGTGATACTTGATAAAGCGCAAAGCCAAGCAGGAAAATAAGACCACAAGGAAATCCTCCTTGATTATTGCAAGGTTTTGGTTATTTTTTGTTGGTGTAGTTTTACTCTTAGAAATTCGGATCTGCCTAGTCCAGATGATCTTGATTTTTTTATATTTTTGTTGAAAATAAATATTTTACGTTTTAGCGCCCTCAGTTTTCATGTGATTAGCCCGCATTATAAAAATGTATGTACAGTATATGACAATACAGTAGCCTATTGTAATTTATTGCGGAGTGCTTATAACTTACTTTCAGAAGCACACTCCTGTGTTAGCACATAAATGTAAACGAATGTATTCATAATTGTTTACCATAAAGGTAGGATTGATGACGCATGCCCACCTCAGAGAAATCTGCATTTCTGAGAGCCTGTTGTTCTTGAATCCTTCATCGATGACTGAATTTGTAGATTGATTGTGTCAAAAAATGTGGGCTGTCGACTGATAGACGGGATTTCGGCTTGATGACTTGATGACAGACCTACTTGAAAATGATTCAAAACAACATGGAAACCAAGTGTAGTTTTGTAATGAAAACAAACTGGAGCTAAAATGGTAATTTAAAACCACTGGAGATAATATGCAGGCCAGCTGCCGTTTAGGCGTTATTAGGTGGTCTGTCGTCATTTACAGGCAAACTTTATTTGTACAGACATGATTTGCAGCCAATGTTACCAAGATTGGTCATAATTTATAGTCAATATTCAGTGTTTGGTTATTGTTGGTCTGATGGTTCCACAATCATCAACCTTAACAATTTCGTCATACTTGAATGAAGCTTGAAAACAGTTTCCAATGTCACACAGGTTGTCCTGATGCTTACGTCAGACCTGGATGGCAACGAGGAGCGAGACCGGGCGTGTCTAGAAAACCTGCTGACGGCGGTGATCGGGGAGCTGGCGATGCGCAGTCCCGACATGACGGACGTGTGCAAGCGGACGCCTCAGCGGGAGGTGCACCTGGTCATCATGCGGCTCATCAGTGAGTATCACTGTCCTATTTTCGGGAGCAGGAAAGATGACAGTTGTGCTCAAGCCAAAAATATGGCACCACACTGTGTCTGTTGCCATTTTGTCGGGGATAAATGTCACTAATGTTATGCCGTCCAGCTGGTGTTCAGTTTGGCAATGCAGCATGTGCAGGATTGGCTGGGTCTTGGTTGGTAGCCCTGTAAGCCACGCCCTCAATTGTCTTCTCTCCTGCTCGCGGGAATAGTCAACTCCGTGAACACATGGAAATATTTCATAACCACTGGCGACTTCCTGGACCTTGGGGCAGGCAATCCAATGAAATGTTTTTACTCAGCCATACATAACTTGAAATAAAACAAAACAACCTAAACACAATTATTAAAATACTGAAACACTCCTACTGCAACTGTAACATCTCAGAATCAATTTTCAATTTCATAAGTTCTAACAGTGAGACTGTCGCACAACCCTCTTCGAATGCCTTAAAACATCTGGACAGCTTGAGGGTGATGGTATTTCGGAATGGTATTAGGTGTGAGAGTCTCGGGTTTTGACTCCTTCAGATGACTTTTCCTCATATGATCCACATGACAGGATCTTGATTTTCCCAGCACTATAACTGTGTAGGTTACTGGAATTAACTTTCATAGCAATCACACCTGGAACCCAACTTAATTTTTTCTTGCGGATGTTACTTTTATGTACCTAACATTTTTGTGTAAAATTGTAGTTCCCTTTAGAGTTAACTAACTATCTACCCTGTAACTATAATTCTGCTATTTTTCAAACTTCTGTTTTTGGATCTTATTGTCTTTTTTGTGATTCTGTCTACATCAAATTCTGACTACAATAATACATTAACTTTGATCAGAAAACATTCATGACGTGAGATTCACTCATGGTTCACACAGGGAGAGTCAAGGAATTTTAAAAATGTCCTGGAAAGTCAGGGAAAAATTCCAAAATTTAGGGAAAGTGCTTGATGTTTTGAAAACCATGGGAAGTTTTAAATTTAATTGTAAATGCAAAGTAATACTGTGCAAAAATAAAACTTTCAACTTTTGTTGAATCGGTTTTATGGCGCAGCAAAGAGGAAGTGGTAAAGGTAAAGAAATAGCAAACTGTAAACATTAAAATAGTATAATAAACTATGGGAAAGTATGGAGCATTAATTAACTAAGGGGAAGATGGAGGTCAATAAAAAATTATTTGGTATATAGTGCCTGGGCCTATTGGAAATAAAGTGTGCACTCCAAGTCAATAGTCAGAAAAAAATAACCTTTTTGGTCAGGGTAAATTAACTTTCTTGGTCAGAGAAATCATCAACCAAAAAAAGTGTGAACCACAGTCTACTATACACAGTCGCGCAGCTCAGTTGCGAAAGTTGTCCGCCTGGCCGCGGCGAGCGATGCGAGCGCCCCTAGCGGCTCGCAAGCTCAAGCGCTAGTTCACTCTATTTGCTTATATGGCAACAAACCGTTCTTCTTGTTTAATTTAATAAAAATGTTTGATAAATAATATTTCTGCGTTAATGTAACATTATTCGTCGTCCTCTTATGATATTATAAAAGTATTTCATCAGTTAATAATAATAAATAGACTAAATTTAGACCAGGGAATAGTTTAATGCATCTTACGACAATCTGTCAACAATAATTATTTGTTATAAATCATTGTGCAATTTACAGTTTGATCTTAGATGTTTAATTGTAAGATATATTATTTATTTAGTGAATTTCCTTTGGAAAGTGAACTATTAGCATAACCCGCACGGTGAAACGTAAGCCCGGGACCACCATAGAAGTTCCTAACGTGACCCCCTGAACACGTTTTGGGGGGTCGTTCAAAATTGTATATATATATATATATATATATATATATATGTGTATGTATGTTTTTGCACTCTAGAGGTCGCATTTTTTGTCCGATTTATTTCAAATTTGGTAGGGACGTTCCTTTCTGTAATCAGTTGGGCAAGTTCGTTGGGCAAAACAATCGGAAAACTCTAAACTCTTTTTTTGGGGATTAATCTTTCAAATTTCGATTTTTGGGCCCAAAAAGGGTCATAAAAGCCTCAGATGTAAAACCAATGCATGTAGCATGATGGGAATTAGTGAGGCGAAAGTTTTAAGCCCTCTCTCGTCATTCTAGCATAAATATTTACCGAGTTATTAAAGGAAATGTGTATCGACTAAACACAGTACGTTGTCTTATGTGGGTTTTGCACTAGAAAAGCCTGTTATTCCTTTGTTAGAGTACTTTTATCATTCCCAGCAACCTCACGCCTACTTTCAAGCCTGTTTGGACCTTCTCCTAACCTTATAATGCACAAAATTGTAATCCCAGCTTTGCAAGTAAATGAAACCAGGAGTATCAGAACAGCCAAAAAATCAATGTTTTCAGATTTCAATAAAAATTGGACAAATGTATGTTTTTACACTTATTTTTAGTTTTACAAGTTGTTATGTGGAAATTCACTTCCCTAACGTCAGCGTGCTGCGTGCGAACTCGTTTGAATGCAAAGTTTAATTTGTAAATTTGTATCTTGTATCTGAAATAAATTCGTATTTTCCCTAAGAGATTTTACAAGACACATCGTTGGACAACGTCTGAGACAGAAAAAGCAGAGTTATCCATTCGATTTTTAAGTTGCTAATTCTTAAGATTCTAAAAAGTTCTTTGAAGTGCATAAATGTTAACCATGCAAATCTTCTTTGGTAGAAGAAAATTACAGTATTAATGATGAAAGTATAACAAATTGTACATAATATTGAACACACAATTGTTTTGCATCGACGTCAAATCTTGATTACTAATTTGTAAACGTTGAATTTTTAATTTTCTTTCCTGTTGTCAGGATATGAATTTGTGTCTTATTAAACTTGTTTTGAAACTCAAATTTTGTTACACCTTAAAATTTACAAATGAACCTTTGCGTTTAAAGAAAATAAAATGCAATAATATCTTACATTTAAACATTTAGGGTGTTAACATGCACATTGTACAATGATTTTTAACAAATGAAAGACAGAATGTCAGAATGTCGTAATTCATTAAAACTATTCCCAGCGTCTAAATTTAGTATCTTTTGTATTACCAACTTATGCGATAATATGCGAACTTATAATACTTTGAAATCTTTATCATCTCATAATGGGACGGCAAACAAGTTTCATTAATATGGCAATATTAATTAATAAACATTTTTATTAAATTAAAACCAGAAGAACTCTTTGTTGCCATTGAAGGCAATAGGGTAAAATAGCGCTTGAGCTTGCGAGCCGCTTGGAGCGCTAGGGTCGCTCGCGCGGACATCTCGACACACGAGTAAGCTGCGGGACTGTGTATAGTAGACTGTGGTGTGAACCATGTAAATACAAATGTGTGAAGGTAGAGTAAGCCACTCTCCAGAAGCTCCAGAGTTACTTGAACCGTTGATTGTCTAATGTCTGTCCCGCTGTGCAGGTGTGCTCATGTCCCGGTCAAAGTCCAGCAGCAAGTCCAACACTGACAACTGCGGCTTCATCTCGCAAGTGACGGCCACCATGCTGCAACAGGCCGGCGTCATCGATTACTGCCTGCAACTGCTCAAACAGTTCCTCTCCTACTGGAAGGCGTGAGTCACGTTTGGATTTGGTTTGCTTTGCAAATTTCATAGGGTTGCTTTGCACTGGATTTCATAGGGAGATATGGAACCTCTCTTATAAATGAGATGAGTGTGTCCTTCCTTTAAATGCGGTTTAAAGTAGCCTTATGTACCTTAAGGTGCACATTAACAAAAGTGACATTAACAAAAACAAACGACAGAGAATTGATGAATTGAATTTAAAATATTTTCCTTTGCTTAATATAATTAATTGTATTGTAATAAACACATTTTTGGTAAACAGAGCGAATAGTGCGGACATCTTGAGTTAACAAAATTTGATGTTGCCATAGTTTGATGCTTGTTGTTGCCAACAAAAATCCCTTCTAGCTAACACTACGACCCTATCGATTTTAACTTTAACCCTCCAAGTGTCTAATAATTGTCTTCATGTTTGCCTATTTTTGGTGATTTTGCAGCGTTTTATTCAAATGAATGTATAAAACTCAAAAACACTCCAACATACCTCGATATCAATGCCGCCTATTTCTCCCGGAACATCAACCAACCATTCATCATCACTAAACTTTTCTTCTAAAGCCCCACGTATGTCAGTACTGTCTGTTTTTACAAATAAAAACAACGAAAAACATCGCAAAACAACAATCCTACATTTCTAAAGTTAGGTTAACGACGCACAACAAACCTTCACAGTTCAGCTGTCTGCTGAAGTACGATTGGCACGAACGTAAAAAGCGTCTGCAGACAGACATCGAAGAAAGCTTAGAATCTGCCGTTAACGGCGATACCAATTTTGATCCGGTTCGTTAAAATTCAATGCACCCCAGAGCCTATTCCATAAACGCTGTTTGACTGTCGACGTAGGACAGTAAACACCCCAGCGGATGTGTTTTGTGTCGCTATAGCGACACATAACCTAGATGGTTAACATTACTGCTTCCTACACTGAAGCTGTCTTCATGCAATACCTCAAAACAAAATCCAGGCACAAATTAATTTGTGTAAGAACATCCCATGAAATTTCATGTCCACACTTTATGCATTTTTGCCTATGTATTCCTAACAATTTTCACTCAACCCTTTTTGTTATATTTTAATTGATTTTAATCGAATACTACCACTTTCATGTGTGATTAAAAACAAATATATTTTAACATTTAAAATGCATCAAGCAAAGTTATTTCCCAGATAAAGTTATTTTGTAATACTTGTTTTTGCTAGGATAAAGCTTGGATAAAACCTCGCTTTGTCGTTGGCCAGACTTGAGATTATTGCTCTAGAGACTCCGCTAGCCATAACTAGGTTTCTCTAGCGTCAATTCTAAAGCTGCTTTAAATAGACTATGTGAAATCCACTAGAGAATATATACCAAAGTATCGTACATTGTTAGATGAGTGAATGGAAAAGACTATGTGGTTGAATTTTGTTTTTGCAAAATCAAATTATGTAGTTGTTATTTGTCTTGTTCTATGCATGTAATGAAGTTTAATTTTGTGGCCTATTGTATTTATTCCATTACTGAATGACAATAAAATAATAGTTGTTATTATTAATTTGGCTTTGTCAATGATTATTTATTCCTTTCAGGACCGTAGGCGAAGAGACGTCCAACACCGTAGGCGGGGGCATGCTGAAGCCCCACCTGAACACCTCCCCGCCAGACATGTCGCCGTTCTTCCTCAAGCAGTACGTCAAGGGCCATAGCAACGATGTGTTCAAGGACTACCCCCAGCTGTTGACAGAGATGGCGTTGCGGCTGCCGTACCAGGTGCAGAAACACTCCTGCACGCCCATCACCTTCGAACAGGTGAGACAACGATTCATTGACACCCCTGATAGTCAGTAGATGACCTTTGCTGAGTGGGTTGAGCACTGGCCTACAACCCAAAAGGCCCGAGTTCAATTCCCAGTGAAACCTATCTGACTTTTGAAACTCACTGCCACTGTGCTTCAGAAGGCACGTTTAGTCATTGGTCCTGGTTACTTAAATAGTTGACAGGTCATGTGTAGAGTGATCTGAAAACTTTGACAACAGTTCTTGGACAGTAGGTTACACAAACTTTACTTTTTAACAGAGGCTATTCAGTATTTGGAAAATGATTGAAAACCAACATAAAAAATCATTACACAAGACTAAAATTCTTTAATTGATCGTAAATTGAGACCACAGTCTGCATTAAAAACAGTGTGTGGTTCACAGTGTTGTTTAGAAATTCCCACAACTTTAAATAAAACAGTTTTCATCCAAATAAAGCTAAACTCAACTTTGGCTTGAACAAGATAGCGAGGTCATCTCTTCAGTTCAAAGCAAAAATGTGTGACACTTTAAAATTTCACTTATTTAAGGTCTTAGTTGAATTCCTGACTCCAGAAAATTGTCCCATTTAATTGAGTATATAACCACTTGCTCTAAAATATTTTTTTACAAGAAATGTTTTGTTACTTTTGATTAAGAATCAAATAATTTATTCCAGTAAGACTTGCAGAAAAAATATGTCTGTGTTCATCTGATTGTTAGTATTTGGCCAATCTAGCATTTCAGGCTGCAAACAGTAGGTTAATTTCAGTACTTCTACCTCATGGAAATTTATTTTAAGGTCAAGAAAATGTATCGCTGATTTTTATTGGTTCCAAGTAAACTTTAGAGCTGAAGGTATTCAGATCTTGGAGGAATTTTGATCATCTTTCTTCTCCATGGGTCCAGATGAGGAAGATATCATCAACAAATCTGAACCAGCAGCTAGGTTTGGATGTTTGTTTTCTCAGGAAGTTCTCTTCCAGTCTGCCCACTATGAGGATGGAATTCACAATTGAAATAGTATATTGAGGTACAAAACCAGAAATGTCTTGGGTTACATTTCCTTTTAAAATTTTGATGAGTACTCATGCATATTTGTTAGTCAACTCCCCTCACTGTTGGTGTTGTTGTCGCAGGCTTGGTTCTACTACCTGTGCGAGTACATGATGACCCAGCAGGCTCCGTTCATCAGACGCCACGTCCGCAAACTGCTGCTGTTCATATGCGGCACCAAAGAGAAGTATCGCCAGCTCAGGGACTTGCACTCGCTGGGCTCACATATTAAGGTAGGGTGGAGTATCAAAATAGTATATTTCGTCACTAGGATCAAAAGTGGATCTTTTTAATACGAGCTCCAGTTTAACTGCCGAGGCGAAGCCGAGGCTGGGAAATGAGCGAGTATTAAAAAGACACTTTTGATCCGAGTGACGAACTATATTTTTCGTCATACTGCCAAAAGACTTAAGGTTTAACACATTCGCTGCGGCAAATAAATTTAATAATTTACCTATATGCTAAACAATTTTTTTTCCATAAAATTTTACCTTTCATGTTGAAAAGTCGGGAATAGGTGTCAAAATCAAAATTGCAGACTCCGATCGATGTTTTTTTGGCAAGAAATTCAGAGGTCGCCCGCCGGCGGACCCTCCGCACTTGACACCGAAATTTACATGTAATTTTACATAATACATACCGCACCCCACCCGCCGAGGCGCGAGACGCGACCGGATCCATTTTCACACAGTACCGGTACGTAAACTACTAAATATATGGCCAAAACAAAATATATACACTCCGCATATACATATACATATACATAACGCACCCTACCCGCCGAGGTGCGAGACGCGGCCGCATCCATTTTCACACAGTACCGGCACGTAAACTACTAAATATATGGCCAAAACAAAATATATACACTCCGCATATACAAAATATAATATATAATGGTTCGCGTTCCGCCGGCGCACCAACGCATCCTGGTGGCGACCGTGGCGGACCGGCCGCACCGCCAAAACGAGAACCAATGGAACTGGAGTATGCACACAAACCCTAGAGCCAATGCGGTATCGTATCAAGGTTCTTCTGCTAACGGCTAAACCACACTGAATCCATAAACATGACATGGCGCGGGGCCCTGCCGGCGGCCCCCTAGCACTATCGCGGCGGCATCTGGGGTCTGCCGGCGGACCCGCCGCACTGAATGTGTTAAATAAAAACAAAAGTAAAATTTACGTACTCTGTCTTCATAACCTCAAATGTTTCTTTCAGCTTGTCTCTTGAAACAATCAGCTGTCGCACATGCATAACTTCGGTTCATTCATATCTATCGGTTGTTGAGTCGATCACTTCAAACCAATCATTGTGGTTCGAATCAATCGGTTGTTCTTCAAAACAAACATTCGATTTGGGCACGGTTGTCATGGAAATATGATAACCCTAAATTTACCTTGAACTACTAACTTCGTCCATCGTGTCACTCACAGTTGTCACTCACCAATGGTGTACGGGAAACGAACGCAAAAATAATAACAATACAACAATGAATGTGTTTCGATTATTTATAATCTAATGTATTTTAATCGATTTATGACGACCTCGAATCAAAAGTATCATCAACAATGATCTTTTTAGTACTAGTACGATAATGATCATCAACGCATCTGTCAAAAACAGTTGTTTTTGAAGCAGTATGACGAAAACTGATTTTCTTATTTAATTTTGTCATGAATGTTATCGTCGTGTTGATTATGATCGTTTAACAAAACATGTTTTTTTTTCTCTAGCATTTGAAAATACTATTAGGATACTTACATTTAATTGTTTTAAAGCAATTTGTGTAAAAGGAACTTCATTATTTCTCAGCGTATTTAATAGATTGATATATTTATTTACTTGTTGGTGTGGCTAAATATCACCTCCGATATAAATGGCCCTTGGAGTAAGTAAGTAATGCAGTAACTGCAGTACAAATTTATTTACGAGATAATTTTAGTGGGAAATATAAGTCTTCCACTTTACCGCTGCACTATACTGAGTCTATAAATGCAAATCATACAAAACACAATATATAAAAAGTAGTCACTTAAAAATAAAACAAATAATAATGATAATACGTAATTTTCTTAGTAATAAAACTAAAATTAAACTTCAACTCTTCACTTAGTCATATAAAGAAATAAAATAAGTAATAGGATTATGTAAAAAGAAAACAACCTCCCAATCTACAGTGCTTTGTTTTAAAATAGGCTCTGGTTTTATAGTTGTGCATAACGGTTTTCAGGCCTCGTCTTTTTATGAAAAAAAAAAAATATCCGGTATTGTGACTTTGAATTATATATCTTTTGATGTAACTTGTGCCTTCCTTAAGCAAAAATTATGATTTGATGCACGAGGAATCCAACATCCTTCAAAAACATTTTTGGTGTTTGTAATCAAATTTTGATCGTTAATTTCAAGGTCTAATAAGAAAATTTAAGTAGGCCCTATTGTCAAAAAATACTAAGCAACATTTTGGTCTGTATAGGGACCCACAACCATAAATAATTAAAAAGGAATGGCCCTAAAACTGAGCCCTGAGGACCACCGTGAGTGATGGTTAATGGACATTTCCTCGAGTTTATCTTATTATAATGTATATTTTTCTGTCAGGCGGTACAGCAGTGTTGTGACAACGGAGGGTTCTCAGCGGGCGGCAACAATCCGTTCAGCCTGAGCCTGTCATACGACGCCCTCGTGGAGTTGATAGAACACCTCAAGGCCTGCGTGGAGGTCGCATCCTCGCGCATCGTCAACTGGCAGCTCTTCTGTCTCAGACACGAGACCATACTCTCCTTCCTTCTGCAGGTATCCTTCAGCAATATGTTGATAATTTCTTTGAATTTTCTAAAGTGTAAATTTTTATTTTGTGCTAATTTTTTTTGCTATGCTTTCTTTAGACTCAAGAATAATTTGTCAGATTGAATCAATCATTTGCCCCTGGTAAAAGTACTGGTTTATTGGAATATCTTTCATTCCTGTTAGTAAAGCTGTACCAAGAATCTCTTTTTCAACATCTAACTAGTCTTTTTCAGCTGAAGTATTCTTTTAAAAATCTATGCTCGCCAATGAAAACTATTTAGACGTATCTGTGTTTGCTGTGTAGATTTGAGTACAGTTTTGGGTGAAATTAATTATCAGTAGATATATGCTCCTTAAAATTTGAGGAAGGTATTGCAAGGTACAAGGGGCTGTCCAATTCATTAGTAAAAGTTTCGGACATGCGAATGAAAAAGCAAAAATATTTGTAGAGGGGAATGAGTCAAATATATTTTGTGACTTTTACACAGTGGTTTATGTTACTTAACTCTTTCTAGACTATAATCACTTACACAAATTATAGGCTTTCATAAGGATAAACATGTCCCTTACAATTCTATACTATTACGTAGCACCATTTTATGAACGATTAGAAATTCTCAGGCATTTGCTACAGGTAAAACACACTCAATGAGCTTCAAAAAGCTAGATTAAAAAACATCATATTTAAAATAATTTTTTCTTAAACTACAGTTATACAAAAAACACAAATGTAACGATCTCTTGTACCTATTAGTGCGAGGTGTGCCTGATTTGTGGTTGTTGCCCTCAGGTGAGCTGTCTGCTGGACGAGGTGGTGGCCCAGACCATCCTACAGCTGCTGCAGTGTGCCATCTGCCCACCGGCACCTCAGGCTACTCAGGTAACCTGGCACTGGCGCTGGCGCTGGTACTGGTTGTTTATTGGTAAAAATAAGGCTCAAGCAATATTTTTGTTTGAGTTTGCAAAAAGTTGTTTCATAATAGAAACCAGTATAATGCAATTATCACCCTCAGAGTGTAATACATAATCTTTGTATTTCAAACATTGATTTGATCCCAGACTAATTTTAGATATCAGTAAATTACTATACTTGGTACCGTGTTTATCTTATTCCTTTTGTGTATGTGGGTACAGTGTAAAAGTGTGTAACTTAGGCAATTAACAATTTAAAGAATGAAAAAAAAGATTTTTGTAAGAACCTGTAATGAAAAATCAAACTGCAGAAAAAAGTTTTGATAAACAAAATTTGAAGCTTAGTTATTATCTTATTAGGCTTATTTTAATTTTAGGAAGACAATTTTTCATTTGATTGAAACTTATTACCCAATGGTCTGTTGCACAGAGCGACAAGTCATCCAAGAACGGCAACAACACAGGAAGCAGCGGCGGCGGTGGAGGCAGCAGCAGCAGCAAGACGGACAAGGAACCTCCGGAGACGAGTGAGGAGACGAGCAACTGCATGGCGCTGGTCAAGCAGCTCAACAAGTGTGTGGAGCGGGAACTGCTCACCAGGTTCATCCGGACGTTCCTGCTGGACACTAACAACACCAACGTCCGGTGGCAGGCGCATGCCCTGGTCGTGGCGATATACAAGTGAGTCGGGTGGAACTGCCGCAGGAGCAATCGTAGTGTACAATCGGGTAGACTTGCATCATATGGAGTTAGAGTAATTAATACTTAAGAAGCATCAAAACAAGTTTATATAGATCAATGGGGTAGGATCAGCAAATTAGGCTTTTGGAGGGTAACGATAGGCAGTTGCTTGGCCCTGCCCTTCTAATTTTATTTATTTATTTATTGATTTGATTTAATTTAATTTAATTTATGATGTATGCCTCCTGAATCAAGATGATTCAATATAACAGGTTACTAACCTAAATCCATCGTCGATTCTTATATTCACACAATGATAACTCTAGTTTCGACTTTTAATTCTGTTCAGTTCGGTAATTTGCGTCCGGCCGGAATGATCAACTTCGTATTAAATGTTTGTATTCTATCGTGCTTCGTACTGTTTTAAATGTGTTGTGTGTTATTTGAAGCTATGACGACCTTCATCATGGAGTAAATACTCTGGTATCAAGGGTTTGATTATGACCTTTTAAGGTGAAACTGGAGTCACCAACATTTGAACATAAGAATCGACGACGGATTTAGGTAAGTAACCTGTTATATTTATTTTATTTATTCAATTTATAAATGTAACTGATCAGGTAACCACATCCATGACCTTGGTTAGACCTTACCCTATCCTGGGTACCTTAGTCTGTCCTCTGCTGAGTCTTCAATTTCGGGAGAACCATAGCGAAGTAGAAGGCCTTCCAAGTGTTTTTTTTTTCTGCGACATCTTCATATCGCACCCAATATTGACCTCCAAGCTGATATAAAGTAGACCGACAGTCATCTTGGGTCTTTCCCTCTCTAGGGCCCTGGAGAGCCCTGTATTTAAGATCATTCAATGTATTATTTTCCACATTTTAAATAAAGTAGCAATCAATTTACACTATAGTTATATGTATTTCATAAAAAAAACAACTATAAACTCTGTTTTGAAATATTTAAAAGATCTTCTTAAACGTTCTAAGATCTTCATTAGCTCTAAGCGTTTACAATGTGATGCAAGTTGTTCTAATCCGCCTCGTCTTCCCCTGTGCCAGGAACTCTGACAAGGGAGAGCAGGAGACTGTGCTGGACCTGATGTGGTCGCTGTGGCCCAACCTGCCCACCTACGGCCGCAAGGCTGTGCAGTTCGTAGACCTGCTCGGCTACTTCTCCATCAAGTGTACCAGCGTCTCTGTCAAGGTTTGTAGTCCGAGCGGTTTTGTTTCAAAATTTGTTCTCCATTATTACATGTAATTGTTTTTCTATCAGTAATTAATTTCTTAGAATGTAAAATGCCCAACATCAAATAATTTTGTTGCCTGGTGACAATTAATTACTTCAGAGGGGCTTTCATTCTCATATGATCCCTTTTTTGTACTAAATTCACGTTACTAAGGGAGTCTATCGTAATGATTCAATTGCTCTTCAATCATTTGAACTAAATCCATCCCTATTTTTCATGTAAGATGAATTATTGTGTACCGCACACGCATCCTTAAGGTCTAGTAAGATGCCAACCAGTTATTTCCCGAGTGCTTAGTCTCGATCGAACTGCTCAGATGAACGAGTACATAGAGCAGGCGGTGACTGTGCTGCACACCCAGAACCAGCTGTTGTCGCACCACCCCAACGCCAGCCTCTACACCCACCTGGCGCAGTACGTCGAACTGGACGGCTTCTACCTGGAGAGCGAGCCGTGCCTCGTCTGCAACAACCCGGAGGTGCCGTTCTCCAGCATCAAACTTTCCAGCATTAAGGTGAGTTTGGTGCAGCACATGGGTGTAGTACGGGGAGTTGTGTTCTGTTCAGCATACAATTTAGTTTGATTCAGCGCCAAGGTACATAAAATGGTTTTGTTTGATTCGGCGCCAAGGTACATAAAATGGTTTAGTTTGATTCAGGATCAAAGTACAAACAAATGATTTAATTTGCTCAGAATCAAGGTTCGTTTATTTATTTACTCAAGATTCAACATTTTTATTTGCCTTTTGGCACACAAAATTGATGCATTAGATAGTGTCACAAAAGTAATTTACAGTTGAATATACATTCATAAGATGTGTTATATATGCAAGGTCTTAATACTATATAAAACCAAATTACAACAAGAAGTCAGCATAACAGTTAATTCATATCCTAAGAGGTAAACAGTGTGCATATAATCAAAATTCAACAGAATTAAAAGTTTTGCCAATATTTAAACATAAATAAAATCTGTATGCAAAAATAAATTACATAACAAGTATAAACAAACATATAAAGCATTAAACATCTTTTTTAGTTATAATTACAAGATTTATATAGAAAGTAATTTATGTCCGGAACTTCTGATAGCCAGTAGCATAAAGTAGCGACGTCATTCTCTCATTAGACCTGATGATGATCGCTGTGACCAGTGTAAATCAGTTTCCTTGAGCTATATTTGGTGTACATCTACTGTCATTCATATCAATTCAGTAGCAGTTTAAATATAGTTTGACGATTTTGAGACTTTTTTAAATTTCATACTGTTACCTTTATGCTGTATCAGTGTAAATTAAAATTGTTTAGCTTGATTCAAGGTATATCCAATTTTTAGTTTTACTGCTGAGTACCTAGATGCTGATCTAGGTACAGAAAATGATTTAGTTTGTTTGATTCAGTGTTGTAAAAGGAATATAAACATATTATCTTTAATTCAGTATGAATAGCATGATTTTAAAATTGAAACAGTAGTTTAACGTATTTTAACCTGCTATCATTAGCTTTGATGCGGAAGTTATTGCAATTTGTGGCAAATGAGGTGGATGAGGCGAGCGTTTCAATTACAATGTGAAGCTGGAATGTTGGAGTTGTAATATGTAGTATGCACGATTGTTAAAAATTCAATTTAACTCATCGTTGCCGCTCCCCTCAGATTGACTCCAAGTTCACGACGACCACCCAGATAGTGAAGCTGGTGGGCAGTCATACCATCAGCAAGATCACGCTTCGCATCGGCGACTTGAAGCGCACTAAGATGGTGCGGACAATCAACATCTACTACAACAACCGGACTGTCCAGGCCGTTGTAGAGCTGAAGAATAAACCAGGTGAGTGCAACCTAGGTGGATTTAAGTAAGGTGTGCTATTTAGAAGGATGAATTTGAGCATGTTATGCGCAGCCTCCAGGTGACGTCACGGTGTTTATTTGATCAGCTGCTTTACAGTGACAGCTGATGTTACTCTCGGCTAGAGCCTATCCAAAAACCCAGGTCGGATCGGAACGTCTACCCTCCCTCCATCCACAACACCGTGGCTGCGACTAAACTAGCAGAGTTTCGCTCCCACTGCCACAACTCCAAATAACGCTGATTTAATATACAGTAGAGTCTCACAAACTCGACTCCCGATAACTCGACACTCTGGGAAACTCGACACCTCATTTACTATACAGTACATGTATTACAAGACTATATATTTTGGAAACGAGGATAATTAGTTATTAATTCTCAATTTTTAAGTATTTATCTAATGTTTATATTTTTCTTAAGTTTGTAACACAGTATCATTATACATTTATACTATAATGTGTTTAAGTAAAATCTAAATACAATATACAATTTACAGCTAAATAATGTGTTTTCCTCCCCTCCCAATGTAATTCTGGATAACTCGACATTCCACAAACTCGACAGGGTCTTAGTCCACATTGTGTCGAGTTTGTGAGACTCCACTGTATATACATATATACAAAATAGATGACGTCCCTCTCAATGATAACAGAGTGGTGGGGATGGAGGGAGGGTAGACGTTCTGATCCCGACCTGATTTTTTGGATAGGCTATAGCCGCCACTGAAGTTTCCCATTGTTGCAAACTAGTTCCTAAAAAAGCGCGTCACTGAAGCATTCTGACTAACCCATGTCCCCCACTCCTTCACATAGGATAGTCAGAATACATTGGTGACGCGCTTCCTCCTCCAGATGACGTCACGCTACGATGCGCAATAGCACACCTTATTTAAATCCACCTAGAGTGCAATTACTGGTTAGAATGTAGACTGAAACATATGTCTCAGGGTACAGGGTTATATATCTTCATAAGAAATGTTTACAATGAGGAATTGACCTGGGCCACTGAAATAAGTTAGGAGTTAGCTGAGGTTATTTTCAACATCAATTTTGTGTAATGAAAGAAGTAAGAGAGCATTTGAACACTTATACAGTATAGATTTTTCCGATAAAAACTATTCCTTTCCCTTCATTTTACTCTTAGTATGTTCCTCTCTGAAAAAAGAAAGTTACACGTTACTTTTTTGGTGTTTTCAGTACAAATTGAATTCATACCATTCTAATGAACTTTATTTTTGACACAATATTACAGTGGTTCAAAGATTCAACCTCAAATTTGTCAATACATTTTATTCTCCGATATTAATATTTGTGCTCAGATAAAAAAAAAACTTGCTCAGCATCACATTAATTATTTTATTGTTCTCTTAAATTAAATTTAATTCCAATTATTTAGGCGTAGGCTTACAAAACACAATAGAAAATTAAGCACTGTCGGTGTTCATAATTGCAATAAACTTGTACCTAACCTATAGACATGAACTATTAACCAAGTCCTTTAGAAAAAATTGCTTGTTTTAGGCCAAAAGGCATGTGTAATGTTTTAAAGGCAGTTGAAATACAACAATGACATTAGTCACAAAGGCAAGCCAGTAGTGTCTGCTTGAAATGTTACAATGTTACTACTTGATCGCTTTAGAAGACTGATTCTAGTCTCCCAAACAAATAACACTTCCCTCAATGTTCCAGCCATGTGGCACAAGGCCAAGAAGGTGTCGCTGGTCAGCGGCCAGACGGAGGTGAAGATAGAGTTCCCGCTGCCGATAGTCGCGTGCAACTTGATGATCGAGTACGCAGACTTCTACGAGAACCTGCAGGCGTCGTCAGAGAGTCTGCAGTGTCCGCGGTGCAGCAGCTCCGTCCCGGCCAATCCCGGCGTCTGCGCCAACTGCGGCGAGAACGTCTTCCAGTGCCACAAGTGTCGGTGAGTGTGATCCCTCTATCTCTCTCAATCACCCTACTTGCTTACCATGGCCAAGTACCTGCCTATCCATGGTCATTGATGGTAGCAATTTGGTCTTGTCTACAATTGCCCACCATCTCTCTCCATTTGCTGCTTCTTGGTCGTAGCTCCCATGTGGTTGATGTTGACCCTCATTCTGTCCCACCGTTTTCTTCTGAAACTTCCTGGCGCTCTTCCCTCTGGATTATCCTCCCCCACCTCTTTCAGAAGTGACCCCTGCTGTCTTCTCAAGACATACTCAGTTTCTTCAGCCTCCTAGCTCTTACATGCGAGCTTAATGATGTTACCACATCCAAAAATGAAAATATATCAAATAATTTGTAAACTTAAAGTAAACTGTTTGTTCTGACCACATAAGCAATTAATTTTTCTATGTTCACAATGTGCAATTGGTCTTTGCCATAAATTAGATATTCTTCAAGCACCATGTGAACTGATGAGAACATGTTATATAGGAAATTTGCAAGTTGCACCTACACCTTATGAAACTTGAAAAAGATTATGAGAAACTTGTCTTGGCTTGTTCAAATTACAATGTGATTGATATTCTGGAGGCAAAAGGTGAATGAGCAAGCGTGTTTGCCCTTTATGCACAGAAAGGTGAAAAAGTGATTATCCAATCTTGTAATAACTATTGTAAACGTTTAGTCTCCTCTATAGGAGAATGAGATCACACCTAGTTACTTTATCACTGTGTTGGTGTGTTACAGAGCTATCAACTACGATGAGAAGGACCCGTTCCTGTGCCACGCCTGCGGGTTCTGCAAGTACGCCAAGTTCGACTACACCCTGACTGGCCGACCCTGCTGTGCTGTGGACCCGATAGAGAGTGACGAGGACCGCAAGAAGGCCATCGCCACCATCAACAGCCACCTGGAGAAGGCGGACCGGGTGTACAAGCAGCTGGTCGGCAACAAGCCAACACTCGAGGTCAGTGTCTGTACTTGGTTGTGTTTCGGATTTATTACAGGCTCAATTTGGTTACCTAAGCTAAGAATGGGATGTGTATGTCTTATATACAGGTTGAAAATTTGTATTCTTTTCATGGTTCACACTTTCTGGAAAGATAGGAATTTGGAAAAGGTCAGGGATTTCATGCATGCCAGGGCAAGGTTTGTATTTTAATTGCAAATGCAAAGCAATACTGTGTGGGAATAAAAACTTATTAGATTTTTGTTATTTGGGTGTTTATGGTACAAGGAAGAGGAAGTGAACCATAACTGGCAAGGCAATATATTTATTGGACAACAAAAAAGTGCAAACATTAAAATAAAATGTAAGACTAAATAACTTGTGTATTCCGTTAAACAGCTCAAAATGTGCTAATCTTGTGGTCATCGTTTTGAGCTGTTTGGTTTAAATCTGATGAACCTACTTGGCTCTCCCCTGCCAACTTTACAGGGGAATTTATGTTGGAGATAATTTTTTTATAATTTTCCTAAACCTTTTTTGGCCCAAAAAACATAAACGTCTTAAAACAAGTAAAAAAATTGATTCAACTTTCTCCTTATTCCTTTGATGAATTTTGGGATGATAAAACTTTAAAATAATTTTGCCATTTACACAATTTTGCAACACTAAAGTCACAATTAATTTTAAGTAAGTATTTGTAATTAATGGAACTCCTTTTTTATTTTATTATTATAACTACCGGTATCTACCTTATAAGATGTGTCAGCACTATTCTTGTACTATTGTAGTTATTGTGAATAAAGAATTATTTGATTTGCTTTGATTTGATAGGTCATTACTGGAAGGAAATTATTTTTATTTTGTTTTATATGTAGGAAATTGAAAAAAAAAGAGATTTCAAGGGTTTTCTATTTGTTTTATTTGGAGTGTGTTTTATGACTACTATGAATAAAAAATGAGCTACATTAATAAATGATTATTCTTTTTAGAGAGACAGACTGGATGATTTTGAGTCCATTGTACCTGAAATGCCCACGTTGCAGTTTTTAATGGATGTGTTGGTTCTACAAAATAAGTAACTGAATTAAATTATTCCCATTTTATTTTGCACTAACTTTACTTTTTGGTTAGGTGGGGCAGAATCAAAGTGAATTTGAGTCTTAATTGTTTTAGAATTGGGGTTGTATATGTGTCTGAACAGCCACTTCCTCAGAATCGAGTTTTGGGACACTAAAGCTTTTCAAACAATCCATTAAAACAGAAAATTCTGCATGCAGAACTTTAATGGAGGATTAGCGGTTGTTCAGCTCAGAGTGGGGCGGATTTGGTACCTAGGCACTTAGGTTTTTTGCGCTCCTCGTTGAAAGTGGTTTCAGAATCGTCGAGAAGCAGGAGCCTAATGATCTGCTGTAGCCTGCCAATGAGCCCCTCCCAAGGCAGAGCCCCTCACTATTTGTGGTAGAACTCATATTGCCAGTTGGTTCGACTACAACGTGCTGGATGAGGGTTCTGAAACCAACAATTCAATGGGGAGCGCAAAAAACCCTAGTGGCTGATATGCCTTGGGATACGGTCGGCCCCACTCTGAAATGAAATTAAATGAATGCCAGTTGGTTCCGTTTCTGCGATTGACTCAATGTCGATGTTCGGACAGATGCTGCTGGTGAAGATCAGCGAGCATCGGCTGGAGCGGACCAGCGAGGAGTCCAACAGTCAACCCGGCAACTCCTCTGCCGTTGTCAACCAGGTCAACCGAGCCATCCAGCTGCTAGCCCAGCGATACTGCGGCGACTGCAAGAACTCGTTTGACGAGCTCAGTCGCATCATACAGGTCGGTGGTTGGACCGGGTTCATCTTATAGAATTGCTCTCTAATTTGTTCCCAAATATTGGCAGCTCTGTGTTTGGAATACGGTTTGAGGCAAGCTTGATTAAAGTGGTGATTTGAGGTTAAAACATACAAACTCACTGGAGAGTATATTTGTATGTTAAAACAACAATTGTGGCCATCTCTGTGACATTGAATTGACTATGACCACCTAGGACTAAAAACATCATTCGATGACACTTTTCGGTCGAGGTCATCAACTGTTAATATGAATTGAACAAATTATTCAACTTGTCAACAATGAAAACTAGTGCAACAGCTGTTTGTTTAAAGTAGCAATAAGATCAATATGGAAGCAAACTTTTAATGGTGAAGATGTAAATAAAATTTAATTTTTACAAAGAGAAATCGTTATATTAATATTGTTTGCAGTATGAAAAAAATATAGTTCATTCAAGGACCAAAAGTGTCTTCTCTATCCTCACTCGGTTTCCATTAAATTTGAGCTTATATCGAATAGCTTCATTTTTGGTCCTAGTGATGAAAAACTTTTTTTATAACTGGTCAAATGTCAAATTACCTTTACCTTCCTGTCCAAATTTTCTCTGTTCCGTTTTGTAATTTTGCCTTGTATTTAATATATTTTATATAAGCTATGGTACAATCTGACCTCACCACTGTTACTGTGACAGAGGGTGCACGCGTGCCGGCGAGAACTCGTGGCCTACGACCGTCAACAGCTGGAGCAGTCGCGTGGCGGGCGTAGTGGCAGTAGTGGGGCCAGCAGAGGCCGCCACGACAGTGTGGCCACCGCGACCAGTGCCGGCCGCTGCTACGGGTGTGCCAGCGCCGCCACCGAGCACTGCCTCACGCTGCTGCGAGCCCTGGCCGTCACGCCCAGCAGTCGCAAGACACTGTGCGCCCAGGGACTGATACAGGAGCTGGTCGAGTTCAACCTGCGGAAGGGTACAGTTCAGGTGCGTCTGATTGGCGTAGTATTATCTATTGCTGAGGAATTTGTTTTTTTATACAAATAACAATGGTTTTAATAAACCACCTTGATCGTATATTTTTAGGTGTAAGAGTTAATTTAATTAATTAAAAATTGTTACCTACACAAGTGAAAATCCAGGTTGTCTTAAGTCTATGATAGTTTGAACATTGGGCTTATGGACAGCTTGGTTTTGTAACAGTTTGTAAGGACAGCTCTTGTAACTAGGGGTGTGCGAGTAGTGATTTTTTTAATCGAGTCGAGTTGTGCCAATTATTTTCGAGTTTCGAGTATTTTCGAGCGAGTATTTTCCATAAGTTGGTAGTTTAAAATAGAGTAATGGGATTTGAATACCACCCTAGATTTGATAATGTAAACATGGTTTCTAACTAATACATGATTATCAATACAAAGTTTAAGCTAGTACAATAAAACTGGATTACGTATTGACAAACAAAACGCGGTTTGACATTCCTTTCCGGCCGATAAAACACTGTCCGGTTTTCATTTGGCCAATATCACCTGGTCCATACATCTCCTATAATCAAAATTAGATGACGAAATCGTTAGTTACGGTCGTTATTAAGTGGCCCGGTCGCCACTTTTGCCGATATTATGTTTTCCGTCGTAATTTATGGCCGAAATAACGAGGTCCGATCGTAATTTTCGGCCATTTTTAAGTGATGCAATCGCCTTTTGCGGCCGTTACTTCGCGTTTTGGCCGGTCACAATCGTTAGCGATCTTCTTTTTCGGCCTATTTCACGTAATGCAATCGCCTTTTGCGGCCGTTACTACGCGTTCTGGCCGGTCGCAATCGTTAGCGATCATCATTTTCGGCCGATTTCACGTGATGCGATCGCTTTTTGCGGCTGTTACTACGCGTTTTGGCCGGTCGCAATCG
This sequence comes from Allygus modestus, assembly GCA_963675035.1. Taxonomy (NCBI): domain Eukaryota; kingdom Metazoa; phylum Arthropoda; class Insecta; order Hemiptera; family Cicadellidae; genus Allygus; species Allygus modestus. Next base: position 16,948,372 of record OY776116.1, read on the forward strand.
TTGCCGATCATTCGGAAATCGGCGGGAAATACTTTTGAGTATTTTTTAAACTTCGAGTCGAGTTTGAGTATTAAAATACTCGGCCGAAAACTCAAAAGTTTTGAGTACTCGCACACCCCTACTTGTAACATACTGTAAGTCTTGTTATTATTCATGGACAGGTTTGATTAAATGTTTTTGAAGAAAACTTGTGCAGACTTATTGTTTCCACAAAGTTAAATCTCAAGGTTCGGTAAGGTTAGGTTTACGTTAGGGTTGCTGTAGGCCATGATACAGAAAACAATATGAAAGGAAAAGAACTATGAAACTTTCCTTTCTCGTTGATACATTAGATGGAACACTCGTTCTGGAAAAACTTTGAAAACTTAAGTATCCCCACAGTTTTATTCTTTTACAAATTCTACAATTTTAATTAAATTTTCACGGTTGAATAGCCTCCAAAGCTGATAAACAATAAAATAAGGTTCCTTTACCTCTATCTTCAGCTTTAAACAATTCAAATGGACGACTGCGGTTTCGGGTGTCAAAATACTTCCATCATAAGGTAAAATTCATTAACAAAAGTTCACATTTAGTCTGTCGTCAAAGGTACACAAAACACACTACGATACAAACGAAAAACCATATAATCAAAGTACACTGACGGTACCAGCCGGTAGGTGTGTAGTGTGTTTGGGTGCGTTGCGTTAGTTCCAAGTGGATTTAACTCCAAAATTATATTTCAGTTCTTTAGTTCCAAAATGAATAAAATCACCAGTGGCGTTAGTTCCAAAACGCATTAAAGATTTAAAATAGGGTGTGGATTTAGTTCCAAACGTCGTAGTGTCCAAAAGTACAGTCAATATAGAAATTAGCAACATTTTGTTTGGTTTTAGACAGAACGAGAATGGAGATAACACTTGAAAACTACTTTTAAAATTTGTAGCTCTAGTTCCAAAAGCGGCCGAGTGGATTAAACTCCAAAAGTACAGACGCCTAAAATTAATATAGACCTCGCAGTTGTCAAAGCGGGCAACTATAGTGCATGACTGACCCCTGCACATGTATATTGTAGAGCAACTAAAGAAGGCGTGGAAAATAAAATCAAGAAGAAGAGCTGAAGACAAAATAAATTATATCATGTTTGCGAATTTCAGTTTCTATAGGCTGACTGGATCAGGCGGCGCGAGACAAATAACTCCCTACCGTTACGCATCGCCTCTGCCCTATACCAGCTCTTGTTGCTGAGATAGCATCAAAGCTATATTATTATAGGTTTCAAACCCAAAATACGAGAAAATAATAGTTTCACAAACAAATGTGAAAGGACATACTTGTGTTTAAATATGACTTTTGCGACTTTTAAAAATAAATTAAAAAAATATATGATGTCTAAACCTTTATATTCATTGGAGGAATTCTTTGATTGTAATAGTGATGAAGTTTGAGACCATATGCTGTAGTTAGAGGACCACTTTTCTGTTTCTTTTGTTTCTATTAGTTCTTAAGGATAAGACGCCATTCGTATGTATATGTATACATGTAATGAATAAAGATTGTTTGACTTTGACTTTGACTAAAAGTATCCCTCCTTCGTGTATGTTTTGTGTGCAAACGACACGACGCGACGCTGATAATTTTAGTAGAATAGTTCTATGATGTGTATTTGCATTTCCTCCTTATCTGATGGTCTATCTCGGTATTTTCGTGTGGTGCCTAGCCAGGTGGCTGAAGCCTACCGACTTATGGACAGCTGTCCTTCACTGTTTATGGCAGTTAAAGAAGTCTTAGAGGTCATGGAGGCACTTGCATGTTTAAAATGGAAACGGTAATCGGGATAATTTCATAACAGTTTTGAACAAAATTAACTCCCATGCATGTGAATAGCCTCCAATCCCTATTATAATTTGAATAATTTACTATGAATAGTGGTTAAATCAGTATTTTTAATCGCCCGGTATCACTTCACAAGAGTACGTTTGAGTATTAATTGTAATGATTTAGAAAGAGGTTGTACAAAGGTAGAAGTCTCGGCGGCGCGGCGGTGACACTGGAGGTGAAGGTAAGTGACTAGACATAAGCATAATCCTCAATCACCTAGTTATTTTTAAAACACTGTTATTTTTCCGTTAAGTGCAATTGACTTTTAACATACAAAAATGCAAGCTATTAAAGTGTTACTGGAACATGTTTATAATAACGTCAATGTCTGGCTTTGAATGTTAGGCTTTCTACAATAAGTCGCTTAACCCATGTAACCACAATAATGTTTCGCCTAGGATAATAATAGATGGTAAGCCTAGATCTTCATAGTAAAATGATAAGAAATGAGCATTAAAAGCTGTACCCCTTATCTTTCAGGGTTATTCTTAATACCTAGACCGAGAGTCTAACGCAGAGTGATGATTAGAAAAACAAAATTTGTTGCATTTGAAGCTAGTTGACATATTTTACACTATTTATATAGGTTAAGACAAATTGTCTAACCAGCTAATTGCTATGTATACACCACCATAGAAATATTTCTGGAGCAAGGTCATATTAATACACATTTTTAATTCAACAGAAGTCCTAGCAAAATCCTCAATCCCCAATTTTTATAGTAAAAAATATGCTATTGATTTTTGGAGTTTTCTTCTAAATGTTATTTCCATTGCTCATTCTTTATTTGCAAGAAATATACAAGCGCAGGGGTCAGCCGTGCAGTATCGATGCCCACTTAGACGACTGCGAGGTCTACATTAATTCTAGGCGGCTGTACTTTTGGAGTTTAATCCACTCGGCCGCTTTTGGAACCAGAGCTACTATTTTGAAAAGTAGTTTTCTAGTGTTTTCTCCAGTCGCGTTCTTTCTAAAACTAAACAAAATGTTGCTAATTTCTATATTGACTGTACTTTTGGACACAACGAGGTTTGGAACTAAATCCACTCCCTATTTTAGATCATTATTGAATTTTGGAACTAACGCCACTAGTGATTTTATTCATTTTGGAACTAAAGAACTGAAATATAATTTTGGAGTTAAATCCACTTGGAACTAAATAAACATCCCCGTGTGTTTTGTGTACTACTTAACCTTTGACGACAGACTAAATGTGAACTCTTGTTAATGAATTCTACCTTACGATGAAAGTATTTTGACTTCCGAAACTGTGGTCGTCCATTTGGATTATTTAAATCTAAAGACAGAGGTAGGAGTAACTTTATTTTATTTCAATAAATAATTAAAATTGTTATGGACAACTATTTTTAAATTATTAAATTTAAAAGTGTAATAATTAGAGATGTGCGAGTACAGGTTTTTTAAGTCGAGTCGAGTTCGAGTCGAGTAAATGGTAAAAGATTCGAATCTCGAGTTTGAGTCGAGTATACAAATAAAAAAACACATATGTCGAGTTAAATTGGATCAAAACAGTGTATAGGGTTCCATTTATAAATGTTGTTATTAAAATATACTTCTCTAGTCACTATGCCCTGAAAATAACAATAGTAAGTCAAATAAATGGATTCCTGTTTCATTGGAAAAAGATAAGTACATTTATCTGAAAATAAATCATACCAAAGTTATTGCCTAACATTTTGCCATGAAGGTCAAATACTTTTAATATTTTGGTATTAAGGTTTTTATAACCTATATGGTATTAATTAACAGTTTCATTAAAAAATTATTTAAGTTTTTATTTTATTTCCTATTTTTTATTTATCATACGTTTTATTGTATATTATGTTTAGGCCTAAGCTACATCTTTCTACGAATGGAGGAAATAAAATTACATTTAGGCCTAAAAGTTAAAATAAACTTTATGTTAATATTTAAAAGGCCTATTACATGGTAAAGCATTAACCTACTTACTTACCACACAAAATATATTTACTAACATATCTTAGCATTAATTTTAACACTAATAGTCCTAATAAGAACAATCAGTTAGTAAAAACATGAAGATACTATGTTTGAAAGTGCCTGGCAAATCAATTGATAAAATTGAAGCCATGTCTTAAATAGAGTTTCAAAATATTAAGAATGATTTAAAAAAATCATGAATGAAACTTAAACAAAGCCTAAACAAATCACTTGTCTTTAAAATCAGCTCAATGCCAAAGGACAATAGTTGAGCCTAAAATTAATGTATGGAATTTTGTTTAGTCTCTTTTGACTCAATTTCAATTACTATGGAACACAAAACAAGCACAAACTTCTTATGCTTACCTATTAGATTTCATTACAGATTTGTTTTTGATATTTTAATTTTTTTTACAAAGTTAGGTTAACCTAAAAGTGGACTATGACTATACAGACAGTGTTCATACAACTCAATCTGAAGGTCCTGGTAAATCTTCCTTTTTGGTGTAAATAGTAGGCTAACACAAATTTATCAGCCACAACTTACTTATTTATTAATAAAACACTAAAATTCACATCACAACTAACTCTTAACACCTCAAATGCGTTGACACTCAATTTGAATTTACAGACGATGCGCGGCCGCGGACGACGCGCGGCCGCGGACGACGCGCGGCCGCGGACGACGCGCGGCCGCGGACGACCCGTGGTAGCGCGGGTAAACAGCGAGAGTAAACTCGCTCGAAACCTTCGAGTTTCAGTAAAACCTTGAGTTTCAGAGAAGAACTCGGGTCGAACTCGAAATTTCGAGTACTCGCACATCTCTAGTAATAATATTCGTCATTAATTTGCTCAAGTGACGTTTCAAAGGTACAGGAGGAGGTGCGGCAGCTGCTGTGCATGGTGACGAGGGACAACCCCGAGGCCACAGAGTCGCTGTGCTCGCTGATCATGGAGCGGATCGCGGTGACAATGCGCGGCCACGGCGCGGTGGACCTGGGCTACTCGGTGCGGCCGGAGATAGCACTGCTGGCGGCCCTCATACAGAAGGAGGACTCGTGCTGGGAGCTCAAACTCAGGTGGGGGCACTGGGGGAGTGTCGGGGAAATGTCCGGAAAAAGTTTTCTATGGTATTGTTCCCTGTAGAAATCGGTTATCGCTTCCCAGTTCTAAAACGTATTATTGTATGTCTAATGTATTTATATGCTTTTTTGTCTTTTACCGTAAATATTTCACGGTCTGTTCGACATTTGTAGCCAATGTTTTGTCACCCAGTATTTATTATGGCTGATTCTATGCAATCCAGTCTCCCCTTACAGATGAATTACCCCTTAACCCATGTAATAACCCCCTAACCCCTCTCTAATCCATGTAATGTAATATTCTCCACCGGTCCAGTCATTTTTAAGGTCCTATTCCTTAAAGCCGGTATTATTTACTCCGGTTGTTGTATATGAAGCTTACTATGCAATTCAAAGTTCATAATCACTATTAATAATTTGTTTGGTAATCGTTTGATTCAGAGTTGACTAAAAGTAATAGACCTGACAATTTTTCACTGGTTCTTGGTTTTGATTCTTTTTCCCAGAATCAACTGAATTAAGGATTGTAAACCAGAACTGACACATCACTAAATAAAACTACTCAAAGGGACATGAAAGCTAAATGGTCTCAATTAGGTTTGAAGGTGGACGAGTTGTTGTCATGCAATGAAAAATCAGACCACCTAATAAAAGATAAATAAAATAATTTCAATTACATGTCGATAATTTTTTTTTTTATATTGTGTTCAACAAAAAAAATTGCTAGCAATCAAAATTGGGCATGGATTGGTGGATAAGTAGTACAGACAAATTCAGAGTTGAATGATCATTTCAATATTTAGCCCTTCAGTGTTTATCTACTTGCATTTCATCTACAGGGATTGAATGCTCAACAATATCTTAACACCAAAATACTGCACAATCATATCTTGAAAAATACAGTCATACACAGACACCGGCAAAGTTAATTAATTCAGTTAAATACTGAACAAATTTCTGCTTATGATATGGTTTGTTAGTTTGTTGGAATTAAGTGGAAGTTGTATCATACTAACTGAGATAGGTAGCGAACTAGTGACTAACACATGATCCCTCCTGCCGTAGATCTGTGATGCAACTGTTCCTCATGGCCAGCAAGGACAACAAGTCTCCCGTGGTGATGGAGTCGGTACTGCTGCCGTGTCTCAAGATACTGCAGAGCCTCATCAAACCCGACCAGCCTGGCTCAAAGAAAAACAAGGTAAAATTTGCAGGATAAGTGAATTTGGGTTTACAAACCAAGCCAACTGTTTTAACACCCTGGCTCCCTTAATGAGTTTCTAACCTAGATAAAAGAGAAACATATTTTTCAAAAAACAAACTGTAATGTTTGACCCATTTCTAGATGGATTTCTAAGTAAAGGGTCCATAAACTTGTTCATTCTTACAGTGTCAACCTTTCATTAGAACACATCCTTAGATCATAGCCCTGTGACAAATGGCAGTAGGCTCCAGGCTCAAACCTTCACAAAGTCTTCAGATATTCTTTAGAATCAATTTGGCAAACCTCACATTCTGAGGCGAGCGCTCTAACCTCTACGCTACCCAGTCACCCTGGAGGCCATTAATCTAATTTTTAAACTGTAAAAACAATGTTTTGTATTAGAAAACAGGTTTTTCTGAACATTTTGTTATTACTTGTTTACCAAGGTATTGCTTGTCCTGTAATGCTCTCTGTTTTCCGTGCAGGACAAGACGTTGGATGCCCTAGCCACTCTGAGGCCCACGGAAGGCGTGCACATTGACCGCAACAAGTGGCTGGAGCGAGACCCGAGCCATACGTTCGAGGCTTGGCGGCGGAGGATGTACTCCAAGGAGGCCGAGATACCTCCCGCCAAACCTACCACCAAGGTATCATGATAACTTCCGTTTTGGCTTTAAATTTTGTTTGGTTCTCAAGTTGCCATACTTAACCTACCTCCCTCTTGCTAGGAATTGTCAAAATTGTCACTGAAATTAAGCACATGTTGTGAAGTGGTTTTAGTTTTAATTTTTTTGAGTTGAATAATTGTACTATAAGTACACGGAACTATAAGTCGTCCGTGAATAAAATTATATGAAAATGTGGATGGGGGTCCGAATGGAAAATGGCTTGAATAAGAGAAGGTAGGGTTAATCAAAAATATATTAATTTGTATCTCGATATTTAACCAGGAATTAATTCTATTGGAAAACAAATAAATAAAACCCTCATCAGTGGTAGATGTTAATTGGAAGTTGGTAAAATTTTACTTTAGAAAAAGGGATTTAAGGGATTCAGAGATTTTAGTGCTCTGAAAAATAACATTGAGAAAAATTATTAAACTACAAGCTCTTTGTGTTTTTTGTAATTCCATTTATTGATTTTCCCACATGGGATGTTTTTTTTTTAATGAAAAATCTTTAAATATGCTTATTTGTTTCTTGAAATAGATTATATTTTGATTTTATCAGACAAAAATTTAAATTAATGCAGTTAAATATACACAGTTCATTATTCCACACTGCAAGAAATAAGTTTTTAACAATAGTAGGTTGGAGGCCTTTTTCTTAAAAAACCAACAACAAAAAACACCGAACACCATGCAGTAGATGACATAACTAAGAAAAAAATAGATGTACTGGTAAAAATTTAGATTTATTTTAATAGCAGTTTTTCCCAAAATAAGATCGTCTTTGTCGGTGGGGGGGGGATGCCTAAGTATTGACGGTAGAAGATGTAAGGGAAAGTAGAAAATGAACAAAAACATATAGCAAGAATTAAGGGTGGGCGAGTAGTGTTTTTTTTAAATCGAGTCGAGTATTGAACCAAACTACTCGAGTATCGAGTCGAGTCGAAAAGTTCTTTAAAAAGTAAAAAAAATGATTTTTTTATTGAAACCAATGTTTTTTACGGGATGAGTCGATTCCAATTGTCGAGAACCGATGGTCCAAAGTCGATTCCGATTCTATCGATTCCAGGCCGTCGGTACAAAAAAACAACTTAGCGTGGCTAAACAAACAGAGATAAAGATCGTTTAACAAAATAAGTGGTTGAAAAAAGACTCCTCCCGACAACTAATCACTTCCTTTCCAGTCCCAACATAACTCTCAACTAACACGAAAGTAGAATTGACAGGAGTTCTATTTATGGATGTACGAGAATGAGGAAAATAGATAAGTAAACAAAGCTAGTGGCCCGAGTCGTCGGGCGACCCTACATTTTTTGTCCCATTCCTAATGGCTGGTCTATTGTTTGGTTTCCGGCCGAAGGTCCCGGTAATTTATTCAAGAGATAACAGTTCCTAGGCCAAAATGCTAAAACCGAAAATAATTGTCGTACAAAGACAAATGACGGCTCATTTTTTTCGTCTGATTACCACAAATAAAATCAAATGTTAATCAAAGTTGTGTGACTTTCCGTTCAAGAGATATGGATAATACAATCACTGTTTATCAGTTTTATTATTTTCCCGACTATTCAAACTTTTCTATGTTGATTTCCTTCTTTCCCGACATTTTATTTCTTTCTATTCAAAGATTTTAAGCTTATTTTTCTTTATTTCAGTCACTTATTTTGTTAAACATTGGTCAGCGCCATAAACATGGGTAAACGGTGGGGGTAACTATGCTATTTTCAATGGTAAACGGCGGGAGTAGTCAACTATTCGACTCGATAGTTTTGAGTATTTTTCCTACTCGACTCGGCCTTCGAGTAGTCTTTAGTTCTCAAACAAATACTCGAAACGCGAGTACTCGCCCACCCCTAGCAAGAATGGAGAATTTTTGGCACTTGTCATAGATGGTCAAAGATGGGGCGTAAGGAAACAATGGTAGAACACTAAAACATTATATTTATTAAAAATTTACAAAGTTACATTAAATTACGACCAACCACCAACACAACACAACACAACCATGACTAAATTTGGAAACAAGGATTATGATTGTAAAATCATTTTGGAAACTAATCTCAATTTCAGAAAAGAGTTAAAATAAAATTTTGAAAAATATAAAATTTAGAATTACTGGATCTTTATGATAATGTGGTTGAAGGGAGAGTGGAGTCCCTATAAGAATATGTATATAAGGCCTTACATAAAATTGTTGGAGACGAATTGGTTCCTCCTCGAAGCATCAGTCTCGATTGTCCTCTTCTCTTCCTACCTTCCAAGCTTTCCCCCCTCTCCCCTCTCTGGCCCAGTTAATAGGTTACTGAAACCCCTAGAGTCAGTCAGCACTGACCTAGATCAATTATTTCTGAATCAGGCCGATGCTGATGACTTAGCGTTCCACTTGGACCTGGCTTCTAGAAAGGTTGAGGAGGTTACATTGGAAAATTCGAAATGCAATGATTTGGGTTGAAAATAGTATTAATTAGTGTTCATGAAACTGAAGTCCACTAATAACCATGGTTGTCCGCAGGAGGAGGTACGAGCCCACTACCTGATGGAGAAGTACGCCAAGCGCTGGAGGGAGCGCACCATCAGCCCAGTGCAGCCGTTGCGGCTCACTGACTCGGCCTGGCTCAAGAGCGTGCTGTTCAACTCCAGCTCTCGGCTGGCGCGACAGGTGGCGTGCAACATGCTCGAGAGCATCTGCCAGGTCCCCGTGCGCAAGAAAGAGGTCGGTTGAGTGACGCAGTCCTTTTAGACTGGTGGAATCCTCTTATCAAATGTTAAAACAAAAGTACAAACAGGGCTGTATGAAAACATAAAAATGCATTACTAGGAATAAAGCTTTCAAATAATCATAACAAATTATACAAACAAATTTGAAGATGTGAATTCATTGCTTTGTTGAAAAATTAACAAAATATATTTTTGGGGAGAGGTGTGAGAGAAGTGATTTTTCGGATCGAAGGTCGAGTTGAGAAGTGCCACTTACTCCCTAGTTACGAGTATTTGCCGTCAGCAATAATATATTGTTGGGAGTTTCAAATAGTGTAATAGGATTTGGATACTACTCCAGATTTGATAGTCTATATGGTTACCCGGTTCGATCGTCATTTGCATAATCAGTTTTTTTTATGACTGATTTGTTTCTTGTTATCATTTTTGGCAGGTTGCAATCATCAGCAACCATCCAAGATTCAGCAGAAAATAATCTTTTGAACTTACCTTGAGTCAAATATTGAATTTTCGGGTACTCATACCTCCACTTTTTGGTTTCTATAAAAATTATGAGTATGGACAAAATGTTGTTTTTAATTGTTTGGAAAATATTTACATTTATGTGTTGAGCATAGCATTTTCAACCTACTTCTAATTTTACATAATGTAATTTCTAGACGGTTTCTTAAGCACGTTTCATATTCCCCAGATGCTGGACCTGCTGACCGGTTTCCTCGCGGAGTTGGGAGTGGCGGGAGAGAGTGCGGCGGAGTTCCTGTCGCTGTACCAGAGTCTGGTGCAGCAGTCGCCGTGGAAGCAGTACCTGGCCGTGAAGGGAGTGCTGATGTACCTGGCCGAGCTGCTCACCAGAGAGATACAGGAGCTGCACCGGCTGGAGGAGACCACGCTCACCTCCGACCTGGCCCAAGGTGACTGGGTCAGCAGTTGTAAAGTGTAACAAATTACACAATAAAACTTACAATCGGATTCAGGTTGATATGCGTGTAACTGGCAGTCAAGTTACAACAAAGACAATTTTGGTTATTTATACCACTTTTTAACAAATTTTGTATCCTAAAGTATTGATAAATTATACTGTTAAATGGTTAAAATCTAGAGAAACACTGGGAAAACAGGATTTTCTGATGGCCAATGCACAATTGAACTACTAAATAATCAGTATGCTGCCTACTTGGGAGGCTTATTAATTGGTCCGTTTTAAAATGTTGTGGACAAATCTGCTTGGGTTCACTTGAGTCAGGACAGTCATCAAGAAAAAACAATTAGTTTATGTACTGGTTGGCTACCCTGCTGGTTGTCATTTAACTTTGTTTATATTATCATATGTTTAAGATTGTCTTGTTGTTTGTTTTACTAGTGAGTCTAATGTATTTAATAAAACTTTACTTTACATTTATTCATGTTACCCTTATTTATTTAACACTTAAAATACAACTTAAACATGGCGCAGTCTTTTGCGTAGTTAGGGGTAAGTAAAACAACTTCAATGGTAGCTACCATTTTAAACTAACAAGCAACATGTCTCATACACAAATAAGAATGCCTGAACCTTTTTCCTTCCAACCATCGGAATGGTCATCTTGGAAGAGACGTTTTGAGCGATATCGTACAATAAGTGATTTAGATGAAACTTCTGAAGAAAAGCAAGTCAGTACGCTGATTTATGCAATGGGCTCAAAATCAGAAGAAATACTTTCGTCCTTCAATCTTACTGCTGAACAAACAAAATTCGATGTTGTTATGGCCAAATTTGATGGTCATTTTACTCCAAAGAAAAACATTATCTATGAAAGAGTCAAATTTCTACGTCGGAAACAAGGCACTTCAGAAACTGCAGAAGATTTTGTGACAGATTTATATTCATTAGCTCGAACTTGCGAATGGGGGACCCTTGAAGAACAAATGCTACTAATGGTTATTATTATTGGTATGCATGACCAAGATCTTAGTGACAAACTGCAACTAGAAAATAAAGTGACTTTAGAAACTGCTATAGCATCTCTTCGTAAATCAGAGGAATTGAAACGTCAACAAGAAGAACTAAACTTGACATCAATCGATGCTGTGAACAGAAATCAACAGAATTCGTGCAGTCTTCAAAACTCTCGGTTTGATTATCCAAGACGTTCATTTAAAAAAGAGACACACAATCAAAGGCCTCCAAAGTATTCAAGTTCGACAGTAAACAAATACTCAGAATCTTGTGTATGGTGTGGTTCAACGCCTTCTCATCGAAGAGGAATATGCCCTGCAAACAACAAAAAATGTTCTAAATGCAGCCGAACTGGACATTTTTCACACTGCTGTTTACAAAATAAAGTTCGTGAAATTGATTTGAATGATTCAGACGACTCTTCTGATTGTGATAATGGACCTCGTCCATCAAAACACTTTGTCGGATGTGTAAAATCCAATGAAGTTAAGAAAGATCCATGGCTTATTGACGTGGGTATTAACGAAAACGACACAGTGAAGTTTAAAATTGACACGGGTGCAGATGTGACAGTTATACCGTCCAGTATAAAACTCAACAAGAAACTCGAAGTTCAGCCCACAAAAAGAATGTTAAGTGGGGCAGGGGGATCACCTCTTTCTGTACTTGGAACCGTCACTGCAATGCTGTCCTACAAAGGACAAGCGTGCAAAGAGAAAATGTATGTGGCTGACAAGTGTACAACTCCATTGCTCGGCAGACCAGCCATAGAAAAACTTAATCTACTACCTGTTATTTGAGAAATATCTAAGACAACTGTACCTTCTAACAACTGGTTTAAAGAATTTCCTGACCTCTTCTGTGGACTCGGGAGAATGAAGGGAAGCTACAAAATTGAACTGAAAGAGGAGGCAAAACCTTTTGCAATTACAGTACCACGTCGGATTCCCGTTCCACTTTGGGATAAAACCAAGAAGGAGATTGAAAAAATGGTGCAAATGGATGTCATAACTCCAGTTGATCATGCTACTTCATGGTGTGCCCCAATGGTCGTCGTGCCAAAAAAGGAAAGTACTCAAGTTAGAATATGTGTGGACCTCACTATGCTGAATAAAAATGTTTATCGGCAAACACACCCAATTTGGGGAATCGATTATACAATGGCTCGAATAAAAAACGCAAAGGTCTTTTCCAAGCTGGACGCCAACCATGGGTTTTGGCAGATTGCTCTTGCTGAAGAGTCACAAGACCTTACTACGTTCTTAACACCGTGGGGACGTTACAAATTCAAAGTTCTTCCATTTGGAATCACTAGTGCTCCTGAGTATTTCCAAAAACGAATCCAAGAAGCTCTAGGTTCTCAACAAAACTGTTTGGCCCATATAGATGACATACTTATATGGGGCTCAAGTCAAGCGGAACATGACAAAATTGTACACGAAGTTCTTCAGAAGCTTAGGAATGCTGGAATAACCTTAAATAAGGAGAAAACTGTTTTTTCGCAGCCCGAAGTACAATTTCTAGGGCATCACATTTCATCCCGAGGCGTTCAAATCAGCCAAGAGAGAGTTAAAGCCATTCTTCAGATGAAACCTCCAACTGACAAGAAAGAAGTACAACGTTTTCTCGGTATGATAAATTTTTGCGGCAAATACATTCCAAACAGATCTGAAATTCTGAAGCCCATTCATGACCTCCTCAAAGAAAAAAACGAATGGTTTTGGGGAGAACAACAACAAAATGCCTTTAAAACTATACAGAAACTTTTGACCACCACACCCCAACTCGCATTTTACGACCCTCGCTTGCCTACCCTCGTGTCAGCTGACGCTTCTTCATACGGGCTCGGCGGAGTACTCCTTCAGAAGCAAGATGATGGCAAATTCAGACCAGTTTCGTATATTTCGCGATCACTTACTGAAACTGAAAGGAACTACTCAAATATAGAAAGAGAAGCTTTAGCTGTTACATGGGCATGTGACAAGCTGAGAGATTATATAATTGGTCGGGATATTGTCATCGAAACTGACCACAAACCTCTTGTGAAAATATTTTCGTCAAAAAATTTGGATGAGATTACACCTCGCTTACAGCGAATGAGACTTCGTATGATGCGGTATTCTTACTCAATAACATATACTCCAGGAAAACATCTTGCTCCTGCAGATTGCCTTTCTAGATGTCCAATTCCTATTAAGGAAAAATATGATATGGAAGAGGAAATTGAAGCCTTTGTTAATAATGTGGTTGAATCTATACCTACAACTGATCAAAACATAACCAAGTTATGGAAAGCTCAGCAAGCAGATCCAATCTTCAAGATGATTGAAAAGTATTGCGTTACTGGATGGCCAGAAAAATCACAACTTCCAGTTCAACTAGTCCCTTACTTCTCAGTTAAAGACGAAATATCTTTGGCAGAAAACTTGCTGCTTCGCAATTCAAGGATAATTGTACCACCAAGTCTTCGTGAAGAAATGCTTCATAGAATTCATGTTGGCCATCTGGGGGCTACTAAATGTCGAGAAAAGGCTAGATTCAGCTTATGGTGGCCAGGAATGGCATCAGACATAAATATCATGGTTGCATCATGCCCCATATGTATAAAGTATAGAGAAAATCGAAATGAGCCTCTCATTTGCTCTGAGTTTCCTTCTCGTCCATGGGAAAAAGCAGCAATGGATCTGTTCAAAGTCAATGGAAAGTGGTTCATTACGATAACAGATCAGTTTTCCAGGTACTTTGAAATTGCAACTCTACAATCGCTCACTGCCTCTGAAGTTATTGAGAAATGCAAGTCAACATTTTCTCGTCATGGTATCCCTGAGGTGGTATATTCTGACAGTGGAACCCAATTTGGAGTTACAAGTTCCGAATTTAAAAAATTCGCCCAGCAATACAACTTTGTATGTAAAACCAGCAGTCCTCAGTTTCACCAGAGCAATGGGTCGGCAAAAGCAGCTGTTAAAATTGCTAAAACTATACTAAAGAAAAACAAAGAAGACCCCTATTTGGCACTACTTTCTTACAGGAACTCTCCCCTTGCCAATGGATACAGTCCAGCACAGTTACTAATGGGACGTCGACTTCGTGATACTTTGCCTACCCTACCACGTCACCTTGAGCAAAAGCCAGACCTTACTCATCTCCGAGAAAAAGAGATTCGTTATAGAGAAAACTACAAACGGAACTATGATAAACGACATGGTACTCGCCCATTACCAATGTTAAATATGGGTTCCAAAGTTTGGATTTCTGATCTTAAGCGAGAGGGTGAGGTAGTTGAAAAGCTGAACTATCCACGTTCTTATAATGTGCTGACAGACAAAGGAACTACAGTCCGGAGGAACCGATTTCATTTATTACCTATTCCAAGCCCTCAAAAAGAAAACATTCGAATCCCACCAATGTCATACACCAATGTTCGGTTACCAGTGAATCAGCCTAGTGATCATGAAACAACTAATCACGACCACACTTGCTTAACAAAATCTCCATCGGTTTCACATGGCACATCTAGGGAAACCTCAACATGTGTTATGACAAGATCAGGGCGTTGTGTAAAACCTCCCAAGAGACTTAATCTTTGAAGGGGGAGATGTACTGGTTGGCTACCCTGCTGGTTGTCATTTAACTTTGTTTATATTATCATATGTTTAAGATTGTCTTGTTGTTTGTTTTACTAGTGAGTCTAATGTATTTAATAAAACTTTACTTTACATTTATTCATGTTACCCTTATTTATTTAACACTTAAAATACAACTTAAACAGTTTATTAAACAAATACTAGTGGCTTGTAGATGCTAGAGCCTTTAAAATTGTTTTTTTGTGTAAGTGGACTTTCTATTTTAATTTAATGCTTGCAAGCTAAGGAAAATAAATCTTTAGAAGAGTATGAACACAAGTTAACACAAACAGAGCAAAAGCTTAAATAACATTATAAATAATCACAGCTATTATGTAGTGATATTTCCGTTAGAAAATCATCAGATCTTCAAAGTCCAGTGGGGCGTAGCAGAGGTAATTTTTGTAATTTTTGGTATTTTTCCCACCGTCCTTGGCTCTCAAGTTTTAAAATGAATCGTCATAAACTATCTTATCTTCGTTCTAGTTCAAGAAATTTTGTGGAGACCAATTTTACAGTAACTACAAGTTTTGTCTTTGCGTGTTTAGGATACGCCCTGAAGATGCTGACAGAGCTGATGGCGTCGTTCCTGGAGCAGGACAGCATCAAGCAGCTGTACAAGGGGCGGCTGGTGGGGGCAGTGCTCAACGGCTACCTGTCTCTGCGGCGGCTGGTGGTGCAGCGCACGCGGCTCATAGACGAGACGCAGGAGAAACTGTTGGAGCTGCTCGAGGAAATGACTACAGGTGTAGAGTCACGAGCAACTTGTCATTTTTAAATCCTATGAATTGGAATAGAAAAATTCTGTTTTTAAAATGAATTAATGGCGTATTTGAATTAAAATATTGTTTTCTTTGAGTTTAAAGAGTTGTAGTTGCACACACAACAGTAAACATAAATAAATACCCCCGTCGCAGCAAACCTGCGTACTCAGCGAATTTCCAATGCATGAATATATTTCTTACTACCACATAAAGCCACTTACCAAGTTTCATAAAAATACATAAATAACTAAGTGATATCTAGCATTTTATTTATTCTCCATAAGAATAACATTAGGGCTGAGAACGCAGGTTTGCAGCAACAAGGAAGATGAAAATATGTTTTTTTTGCAATTATCAATATAACTCAACCAGGTGAAGCTACATACCAAGTTTTAATGATTTATGTTCATAATTAAGGGATATATAAAGCTTTACGTATTCTCCATAAGAATAACATTAGGGATGAGGATGCAGGTTTGCTGCTAAGAGGATAATCAACAAAAAATAAATTTTTTGTGCAAATATCAATATACTAGTACTAGGTGAAGCCACATACCAAGTTTCATCAATATTCATTCATTAATAATAGAGATATAAAATTTTAAATATTCTCCATAAGGATAACATTGGACAACATACTGTGTTTAGCACTTTGAATTACTCGGCAACGGTTGGACGTAGAATCACAATTTAAACACCAAAATGATTGTTTTGTAGAGCTAAACTGATTGGTAAAAGTAAATGTGAAGTTTACAGTAAAATTAATTGAGGAAAAGTAAAAAACCATTTTCCCATAAGATTAACATGGGAGATTTTATGAACACGTTTTTTGGATTTTCTCCGCAACCACTTAACCTAGGTTAATGATTCAAAGTACCAAATTATTTGTTTTTTTTAAGCTCTATAAAATGGCTAAAACTAAAATTGAGTGTTTTTAAAATTGTAGGGGGAAAAATTCAAAATACTGATTTTTGAAAAATTTAAAACCCCCATAAAACGCCCTTCCCATAGTCCGATCAATCTGGTTTTCGAACTTAAAGTCATAAATGTTACTCTACACATTTGTGCCAAATTTCATCAAAATCGGGCGTTTCTTTCAAAAGTTATCGTGGTAACGGACACACACACACACATATATATATATATATATATATATATATATATATATATATATATATATAGATATAGATATATAGATATATATAGACATATATATAAATTTGAACGAATGGTGTTTTTGGCATCTGGGGACCTCAAAACAAAAAGTTATCATGGTCTTGGGCTTAAGTCTTACCATGCCACCTACGGTAATAGCTTCTTGCCTATAGGGGAAATTCGCTAAAAGTAGCAAAATCAGTGTTGAACATGAACCAATCCCGTCAACTTCCAAGCAAGCCTGCCATCGTTTATTTTTCTTCGTGGTAACATTGCCACAGATCGGTTAACTCATTGAGAGTTGCGCGACTGGACAGTTTTGTTCAAGAGCGGGAATCGAACCCGCAAACTTCGAAAGAACACCTGGTCAAGGTGTTTCTATGATTTAGCCACCACGACTAGTGGACCAGCGGCGTTAAATAGGTTAATTGTTGGTCTGTGCCCCTAGCGGACAGAACCGTAGCTACCTTCAGTCATTAGTTACAAATTTTGCTACTAGAGTGCAGCACCAACCGGAGTCCATTGTAGATTATCATGAATAGAATAACATACCAACCTTAATGGGTTAATAAGTTGTCTTTGTCATCATTTGAAGTTTGGTTTTCAGATGCTCAGCAATTTATATTGATCGTTTATAATAAAACTACAGAAGTACATAAGTATTATAGGTGAGTAGCTCCACAAGGACAAAATTTCAATCTGTCCTAGTGTAAACCACTCATCAGGGAAAATACGCAAATGTCCTTAAATTTACATGTTACTTAAATAACATGTAAGTAATGACAATTTTTTAAATAATAGATAAATTAAGACAATAGATTTATAAGGCTTATGTTGTATATGTTACCTGTACATATTCATGACTTGTTCATTGTATATACTGTATATGCTTTTCTGAATAAAGAATTTTGATTTGATTTGACTTTAAGAGAAAAATAAATCTAAAGATCAATTTTATAATATTTTCAAATTGATGCAAAGTAGGGAATTGTTTATTAATTTTTCCTTTTTCCTGAAATACAATTCCTGCAAAATTAAACTTAAGTGTATATTTCCAAATACTTCATAGTGATGTGTTATGGTTTTCATTGTATATTAACGGTTTCAATAAATTACTTCTTCTTCTAAAGAAACATATGGACTATTAACACTTCAACAAAGGTTCAGTTGATCCAGTTTCAAACCTATATAAATTTGCTTATTGTTAATTGAGCCAACAAATTTCAGCTTATAGCGAGCCGTCAGACCAATCCGTTACTTTACCAATTATCTTTACTTATTAACACCGTTACAACCTACCTCGGACACGCTAACTGCTGACAGTTCCGCTGCCCTGCCAGTCGTATTTACTTCATCTCCTCTTCACCGTTACAATCTCCGCTAACCCGATACAATCGCTGTGTTCCACAGGTACGGAGGCGGAGACGAAGGCGTTCATGGCTATCTGTATCGAGACGGTGGAGAAGTGCAGCCAGGACGACGTTCGCACGCCGGTGTTTGTGTTCGAGCGGCTCTGCTCCATCATCTACCCGGAGGAGAACGACGTGGGAGAGTTCTACCTCACTCTGGAGAAGGATCCGCAGCAGGAGGACTTCCTACAGGTGAGAACTAAACATTACTGGAATTGGTGGATTAGATCACAAAGAAAGCATAACAGATGTAGATTTGTGTAGGGAACGTTGTATGTAACTGCTACGCACCTATAAAGTAGAACGATGGGTACCGTATCTTATCAGTTGGTTATGGATACAACTTTTTTTATCAAATGCTCACTGCAGCCGCTCAAGACACTAATTACACTCAATTTCTTCTGTGTGATAAGAAAAATACAGTCTAACATGTTACAACTCGTAGAAAAGCCATTTTTTTATTTCTTATTAAAATTTAAGTCTGATGTTTTATATATAATCATAACAATATCACGGATAACTGTCATTACCTTTGTCCTCCACTGTTTCTCTGCATGTCACACGGACAACTATAATTTCACACAGTTGTGCAGTAACTTCTAAGACCATTGTGGCCAAATTTCCATACATCAAAGTAATTACTCCTTTCCAAACTGCAGACATTTAATAATCTGACGAAATTGCAAATGAAGCATTAACTTTATCAAATGTGGTAGCTCACAAGAATAGCGATGGCCTCGCAAGTCAGCTGTGGTCAAGCGTAGGTTTGGTCTCGGCTAACAGCTATGGTATATTGTTATAAGGGGTCGCCGCTTGCTTCCCCATGTGACCATTTCCATTCCGGTACCTTGCTGTCTTTAGATTGCCGTACAGGCTTATTGGCATATGGCAACAGGCAGTTTAGGTTTAAAAAATAAAAACATCTTTAAAGTGATCAATTTGTTTACAACTGACATGTGTCGCCACAGGGCCGTATGCTGGGTAACCCGTACAGCAGCAATGAGCCGGGCCTGGGCCCTCTGATGAGAGACGTGAAGAACAAGATCTGCCAGGACTGTGAGCTTGTGGCTCTGCTGGAGGATGACAACGGAATGGAGCTGCTGGTCAACAACAAGATCATCAGTCTGGACCTGCCCGTCAGAGAGGTGAGCGAGAGTGTCATTGGAACTTGGTAGATGAGAGTCATTACTGTATGATGATAGGGAACAGTTTGAAGTACAAGGCATGAACTGTAACCTCGTCAGTTAACGAAGGCGACGTATGAACACTGGGATCATTGCTTAAACCAGCTTATAGTATTATTTGTTTCCACTAGTGAGGAATGCTGGATTTGTATAATAAATAATGTGAGATCTTTTTCTTCTGTAGTAGAGAAACAATATTGAATTTGTACATGTGGATTAATTTTACAGTCCTATACAAAGTAACCCAACAGGGTTACAAAGCCTAAAGTAACGTTCTAGGCTAGGCTAAAGTTATCAAGTCTAATGTGTTTGGCAGGTTGCTATCATGTAAGTGATGAGACTTCTCAATTTAACCACACTTTTTTCCAATAAGGACGTTCTTTTACACTTCTTTTATAATTTTTCCATAAAATAATCAAGACTTTTCCGGTATAATTAGTTCTACGATGTTTTTCACCTTCTTAGGATTCCATCCAAGATACATTGTATTGTAAGTCTACTGGGATGTCTGCTTGTCAGTGACACAATGTGTACTGTTAACTTGTCTACAATTGACAATGTGGTGTTTGCGCAGGTGTACAAGAAGATCTGGGTGGCAGAGGGAGGCGAGGGGGATGTGATGAGGGTGGTGTACCGCATGAGAGGGCTGCTAGGGGATGCCACGGAGGAGTTTGTGGAGACCCTGACGGCCAAGAGTGAGCAGGAGGTGGACAATGAGGAGGTTTTCAAGATGGCCAATGTCATGGCTGACTGTGGCGGACTGCAGGTGAGATAACTGTATAGATCATGGGTAGCATGAGGGAGGTACCACAGAGGAGTCTTTGGCGACCCTGAACAAGAGGAACATAAACAGCATCATAAGCTTTTGTGGATTTTCAGACCCCCTATAATCATTATATCGACATAATACCGGACGCGGTAGCTTAGAGGTAAAGTGCCTGACTAGTAAGTCAGATGTGGCTGGTTCGATCCTGGTCCCAGTCGACTCCTGTAAGATCATGAGCGGTCACCCCTGGCTTGCTCATGTGACTGATGCCGATACGGTACCTTGCTGACTTTAGTTCACCGCACAGGCCAAAAGCCTATGGTGACGGGCAGTTGAGGTTAACAAAAATAAAAAATAATAAAAAAAATACATAATTCAGCGATTTCTCCCCTTAATTGAAAGATTATGTGATCTGTTGAACAACTTACAATATCTGTGATGGATAATACAACAGTATTTTGATTTTATCTCCTTAGTATAATATATTAACAGTTTATTCTTTGGAAAAATTCATTAATTGAGAACAAATAGATCCGAGATGGACTTGACAGCGTTGTGAATGTTGCAGGTGATGCTGAAGCGACTGGCCAACATCAACGACACGAGCCGGTCGCGCTCACTGCTGCAGGTGCTGCTCAAGCTGCTGTGTCTGTGCGTCAAGGTGAGACGTAACGTGGAGGTGCTCATCAGACCCGAGCTCGGGACCGTCACGGCGCTGCTCAACATCCTGCAGCTGTGTCTCGCCGACCCCTCGCAGACGGCGCTCACGCAGCAGATACTCGACGTGAGTAACTGGGGAATAATCTGGAGTGATGTTGGCGTATTTTTTTGGTTACCCTTTTGTGCTCTGAGATACTTAACAGAACCCCTGAGATTTGCGATTGTTTGTTTTGGAGAAAACTTCAAGTACTTTCTCTACATGTATTGTGTTGATGACAATAAAATATTCATTATTCAATGCCTTTTATGTCATCGATATAATCCTATACCCTAATACGAGCAATGTCTGTCTGTTTATTTGTAACATTTATCTCGGAATCCAGCAGAACGATTTTGTTCAAACTTTGGAATTAGGGCCTTTTGGACTTAAAAATATGTTTGGTAAAAGCCTCAACCCCCTAACAATTTATATTTTGTTAAAAAACTCGTTTTGAAATTGGATACTTTAAATTGAGCTTGTGGAGTTTCAAAACAAATCAAAAGAATCATAACAGCTGTGAATAAATCAACCAATTAACTGTCGAAATAGCACTGACACTAGGTAAAACAGTATAAGCAAATGATTTCTTGAAAACAGCGCCTTGAATTAAGATTGCATATAGAGTGGACATCTTTTTCACCCACAAAACGAATCAAAAATATCACCGAGTATGGCTCAGCCTCCCTTGTACTAAACATTAATCTCTTTACCCGTCAAATATTAGATTTTTACTAGATTTTTCCGAAAATGTTTTCAGGGACCTCTTGGGGACCCAGAAATTTCTTCTTGTTGTAGGTAAGATAAGTTAGATAGTCAGGGAATAAGTTCAGCTGGTGTGTAGTTTAGAGGATTTTTACCTTATTCCACGTTTTTATCTCGCTCATTGAACAACTGTTTTGTCAGTACAGTTTCCAACAACAATTGGCTTGCTTGTAAATAATACAACTTGTTCCTTTACAAAGTGGAAAAGGAATATTCATTTTTACATAGCGTTCTTGATGTGCTTTCTTTAGTTTGTATACAACTAAGTTAAGGATTAATTGTGGGAGATTTAAGAGAAATGACACACCATATGATTGATTATTGGTGTTGACAGGTGATGGAGACAGTGTTGTCGAAGGTGTCGCTGCTGTCACAGGAGGAGTTGAGCAGGTTTGCCACCACGCTGGGCGGCCCTGAGCACATCAGGTTGGCAACACGACACACATTATCTTAGGTCACAGATTATATTTTTTAGAAAACAATAGGTGGAATAGGCATGGGTATCAAAGCGAATATTAATGTTTAAAATCCTCCCCAGAAAATCTGTGTGAACGTAAACACATGTAAATAAAGCAGTTGATGTGGTGGACCTAATGAACTGTCTTCAGTTACTGAATATATGTTCAAGTAATTATCGGGTCTTTTAAAATGAGGAGCAGACAAATTGTAAATACAATATAATCTTGATAGTTTGAAATTTGCTAAACCGACATGTTTGGTAATCATACAAAGCCGAGTCTGCGTATCTCCTGTGAGTGAAAGCGGGTGTGTTTGATTTTATTGTATTTCTTGTGTTAAACAGATTATTACAACTTTGTGTTTGAATCTACTTGTTTTCTTATAAAAGACTTTATCTGTGAATTTTTAGTAGGAGTAAAATATTAAAAAGAAAAGAAAATTGATGCTGTTACTGAATTAGAGTTGATGTTATTCAGTCATACATTTCTCAATGGGTAAAAATGACTAGGGGTCTGCGGTGCACCGAAAAAACGGTACCGGTACGGTACACAACTAATTACCGTCATCGGTTCGGTACAGAACATAACCCCGGTACAGATTCGGTACAGTACAGTTTACTGCTTCAAACAATAAACAGAGATAAGCTAAACAATGTTTAACAAAATAAGTGGTTTAAATAAGACGACTCCTATTTATAACTAGTCATTTCCTTTAAGGAAAACAAGCCCCAAAACTCATAGGAAAAGAGACGTTGACAGGTGTTATTTATAGCTGAACGAGAATGGAGATAAGAAAGGTGAGCAAGGGGAGTGGAGAGTAGCTGGGTCAGCGAGCTGGGTAGGGTCGGCAAAAAATATGTCCTTGAATACAAGAAAAGTTTAGGCTAGGAAAGCGTGAGGGGTGAGGGGGTAGGGATCCGGTAATTAGCTGTAAATCAGTTGTATGTCAACAATATTCCTAGAGTGAGTGGCTGTAAATCAGTTGTTTGTCAACATCATTCCTAGAGTGAGAAAAGGAATACTATCTTTTAAATCACTCTCGTTCTCCATTATGATTTCAAATTAAACTTCTTTTATTTATGTATTATTATTATTGTTATTGAAGTATACTAGTTAAATTTTTAAATTATATTAAAAAAGGTTTAAAAAATGGATAAAAACTAATTATTCCAAAATAGCCACTAACTTGATAAATTTCAAATGGTAGCATAAATTTGTTATTTTTTACTGTGCTGTGAAATTTGTACATACATATATCTGTTATATGTTAGATTAACTTGTGTGGTTTTGGAAAATTCAACTAAAAATTATTATTAACAATAACCTAAATTTATTTTTTGATAAGGTTAATAGCTAATTATTTCAAATATGATATAGCCAAATTAATATTATATAACTGTATTATTTTATTACTTTATTTATTTATTTTTCAGTTTTACATGGTATCATGTAAAACTGAAAAATAAATAAATAAAGTAATAAAAGTAATACAGTTATATAATGTTAATTTGGCTATATCATATTTGAAATAATTAGCTATCAAGCTTTTGAACTAAATTCAAAATTGAAGTCCATAACAAATTTTGTTATGGACTTCAATTTTGAATTTAGTAATGTAATTAAGTAATTTAATAGAGTTATTTTGATTTTAATCTTCAGTATTTATTGGTCTAATTTTCTAATTTATAATTTCTTTTAGTTTCACATCATATATAGTTTTATTTAAGTTATCTGATTTTACTTTGTATTAATGATACAATAATCTCCCAATGCAACAAGAATAGTATTTATAAAACTTTGGTTTTTGTTGTTTGTATGAATTAAACCAATAGTTTTTATTTATATTGAAATCAATATAATTAATCAGTTAGCAACTTATGCAATTGATTGATTTTCAAGTAATTTTTGAATTTATTTCTCATGATTATTTCAAGAACTTGCATTAATACCTAATAATAACAATGTTAAAATGTAATATTCCAAAGACGCAGGTTTTAAAAATATTTTTATCCATAGTATAGTTATTTATTTGTTTAATCAAATTAATAATAATAATTGTATATGACCTTAATTATTACTCAATAATTTGTTTATGATACATTCAAATTAATAACTAAATTAGTATATATGATGGTACATTGTACCGTACCGAATTTGTACCGAGAACCGAGGTACAAAATCTTTTACCGTACCGAACCGTACCGATCAGAAATTGTTGGTACCGCAGACCCCTAAAAATGACACTTGTCTTTTGCTTGTTCGTGATGTAATTTGAACAGAACTAAATTACAGGGAAACCTGTGGCCTAAAATAACCAAAATTTCTTGATTGCCACAGGTCACTGCTAGAGATGACGGAGACGTGTGTGACGGTGCGTACCAACTCCTCACTGCTGCATCACCTGACCACAGTGTTGGCAGCCCTGACCTACGGCAGCCAGGACAAGATGGCCGTGCTGATAGACCACTTCCAGCCGTACCCCCTGGACTTTAACCGCTTCGACCTGGAGCACACTCCTGACAATGAGCAGAAGGTGAGAGTCACAGCCTAGGGTAGTGGTTAGAGTATGAGACTTGGGTTCGGGGTTTGATCTCACCAATCTCTAGTGGCCTTTGGTGCATGGTTCACAATTTCTGGAAAGTCAGGGAATTTGAAAAGGGTCAGGGATAGTCATGGAAAATTACTAATATTTTATACAGTCCCTGAGTCAAGAGTCAGGGAAAATTAACTTTTAGGTCAGGGAAATCGGTGACCAAGAAAGAGTGTGAACCATGTAGTGTGAATATGTTGCTGTAGGTCCACCTGAGTAGTTAACAAAATGCATAGGTCTCAGAGGTGAGAAATTTCTCTTCATTGGAGAAGATCCTCTATTCAAATCCATACAACATTTAATTTAAGGTATTTTTATAATGTTGATCAAATGATGCAATGTGACTCAGAATCTGTAATTAACTTGGACGTCTTAGTAGTTTCAAGAAGTTCTCAATATAAAGTGAAAATGAGAAGAAAGTGAATTAGGGTTAATATTTGTTAATATTTTCAGCGGTTGTTGGATGTAGAGCCATTTAAAAAATAAATAATACCACACGATTTAGGTTTCATAATCTGGAACCTATTTAGACATCTTAACAGCTTCAGGGTGTTCTTTATAAGGTCAGTGGATAAACTGGGCCTGATTAGCTTATTGGAATAAATGTTGCCCTATTTAATCCTATTGTGTTTATAATCTTAATTGCAGTTTTTAATTTATGTAATTATTGTTTTCCCCCTTGTAAATTTTGAATTTTGGTTGTTTTCATTCGATGTTGACAGATGGAGCTGTTCTGTAACCTGACAGCCGGCATTGACCACACACCTCTCGGGAACACCTTGAAAGACTACATCATCTCTCTCGGTATCGTGGACAAGGCTCTGGAATATGTGTCGGTAAGTTTTCTAGAGCAGATTTGATTGATAGATGTAAGATAAAGTTATTCGTTAATCCTTAGCCAAAATCTAATTAGATAAATAATTTGATGTAACGGGTAGAGAGATGAAGTTATATCTCAGCATTTTAGTTTTTGCGTTTTCAATTCTAGTCAATTTTCAGAGTATTTAGGAACAGGTAAATACAGAAAAGTTATGGATTTGGAAAAGTTATAAGACGCTGTAAGATGCTGATTCAGAAAAAGAAAAACCGATATATTTGTGACCATGAAAGCCTGGTCTTCAACTCTCAAGGTCTGAAAAACATATGAGATTTTTTCATGGTGAGAAATAGTGAAATAGTAATGGTGCTATCTTATAGGTAATTTTTTGTTTAACTGATTTTTCCTTAAGATCATTCTGTGAGGAAAAATTCTTGTGGAACCAATTGAAAATAGATGAAAGTCTGGACATTTTTCCTTTTGGTTAGATAGACCAATAATTTCTCATGGCTGGTGTTCCTAATGTTGAAATAAAATTCAGTAAATTACATAATTTGTTTAGATTTATTTTACAAATTGTGCATAGTTTTACTCGCCTGACTTGTCACAGATGCACGCTCCGCCAGTGAAGCCGTCGCTGCTGCGGACCGACAGTGATGAGTGGAAGGAGTACATCTCCAAGCCGTCTCTCAAGTACATCCTGCGACTGCTCACCGGCCTGGCCACCCAGCACGAGCCTACTCAGGTGTGTGGTGTGGTAGTCGATCCAGCTTGTTGAGCAAGTTTAGCTTCCTTGTGAACTTGTTTCAAAAATTATTTTGCCACTAACGAATGTTCATCGGTACTTTTAGTATTTGGGGTTCTGTGCTCTAAAGAAGTATTAAAAACAGATTACAATGTATACATAATAAAATGTAGGGGTGGGCGAGTAGTGTTTTATCGAGTCGAGTTGAGTATTGAACCAAACTACTCGAGAATCGAGTCGAGTCGAGTAGTTCTTTAAAAAGTAAAAAAAATCATTTTAATTTTGGTTATTCAAAGCATTTTTTTTACATATTAAACTTTAATTATAAACATTTTATTGAGTTATTATTAATGCTATTATTTATTTTATTTTAACTTCAATTTGACCAAGAATGAACAATGATTTAAATGAAAAAAATATAATATATATATATATATATATATATATATATATATATATATATATATATATTGTTTTCAACAACCATAACAAACAAAAGACAAGTATTACAAATATATATCCATACAACAATTCTGGGTTAATTTATCAAAACCAGAACATTTGAACAAGAAAGTGATTTTTTGACCCTGACCCAAACATCCCCTGTGCCCTCTCTTAATTATCTTAACTCTCAGGTATCCATAAATAACCCACCTGTCATTGTCTCCTTTCATGTGGGCTAAAAATAAATGTTAAGACTTATTTTTATTTATTTCAGTCACTTATTTTGTTAAGTATTGATTAGCGGCGTAAATGTGGGTAAACGGCGGGAGTTTGCATTTTCAACTAGTTGGGGTAAACGGTGGGAGTAATCAACTACTCAACTCGAATTTTCGAGTAGTCTCTAATACTCGCTCGGTCTACGAGTATTAGAAAATACTAGAGATGTGCGAGTACTCGAAATTTCGAGTTCAAGCCGAGTTCGGCTCTGAAACTCGAGGTTTTACTGAAACTCGAAGATTTTGAGCGAGTTTACTCCCGCTGTTTACCCGCGCTACCACGGTTCGTCCGCGGCCGCGCATCGTCCGCGGCCGCCTGTAAATTCAAATTGAGTGTCAACGCATTTGAGGTGTTAAGAGTTAGTTGTGATGTGAATTTTAGTGTTTTATTAATAAATAAGTATGTTGTGGCTTATAAATTTGTGTTAGCCTACTCTTTACACCAAAAAGGAAGATTTACCAGGACCTTCAGATGAGTTGTATGAACACTGCCTGTATAGTCATAGTCCACTTTTAGGTTAATCTAACTTTGTAAAAAAAAATTAAAATATCAAAAACAAATCTGTAATGAAATCTAATAGGCAAGTATAAGAAGTTTGTGCTTGTTTTTTGTTCCATAGTAATTGAAATTGAGTCAAAAGAGACTAAACAAAATTCCATCCATTAATTTTAGGCTCAACTATTGTCCTTTGGCATTGAGCTGATTTTAAAGACAAGTGATTTGTTTAGGCTTTGTTTAAGTTTCATTAATGATTTTTTTAAATCATTCTTAATATTTTGAAACTCTATTTAAGACATGGCTTCAATTTTATCAATTGATTTGCCGGGCACTTTCAAACATAGTATCTTCATGTTTTTATTAACTGATTGTTCTTATTAGGACTATTAGTGTTAAAATTAATGCTAAGATATGTTAGTAAATATATTTTGTGTGGTAAGTAAGTAGGTTAATGCTTTACCATGTAATAGGCCTTTTAAATATTAACATAAAGTTTATTTTAACTTTTAGGCCTAAATGTAATTTTATTTCCTCCATTCGTAGAAAAATGTAGCTTAGGCCTAAACATAATATACAATAAAACGTATGATAAATAAAAAATAGGAAATAAAATAAAAAACTTAAATAATTTTTTAATGAAACTGTTAATTAATACCATATAGGTTATAAAAACCTTAATACCAAAATATTAAAAGTATTTGACCTTCATGGCAAAATTTTAGGCAATAACTTTGGTATGATTTATTTTCAGATAAATGTTCTTATCTTTTTCCAATGAAGCAGGAATCCATTTATTTGACTTACTATTGTTATTTTCAGGGCATAGTGACTAGAAAAGTATATTTTAACAACAACATTTATAAATGGAACCCTATACACTATTTTGATCCAATTTTACTCGACCTATGTGTTTTTTTATGTGTATACTCGACTCGAACTCGAGATTCAAATCTTTTGCCATTTACTCGACTCGACTTAAAAAACCTGTACTCGCACATCTCTAGAAAATACTCGACAGGTACTCTAAATTTTGAGTACTCGCCCACCCCTAGATAAATGGGGAGTCACTTTTAGCGAATTTCCCCTGTAGCTATTACCGTAGGTGGCATGGTAAGACTTAAGCCTGAGACCATGATAACTTTTCGTTTTGAGGTCCCCAGATGCCAAAAACACTATTCGTTCAAATGTATATATAAGTCCGTTATCTCGATAACTTTAGAAAGAAACACCCGATTTTGATGAAATTTGGCACATATGTGGAGAGTAGCATTTATGACTTTAAGTTTGAAAACCAGATCGATCGCACTATGGGAAGGGGGTTTTATGGGGGTTTACAATTTTCCAAAAATCGGTTTTTTGCAAATTTGACCCCAAAATGTTTAAAACACTCAATTTTGGTTGTAGCCATTTTATAGAGCTTAAAAAACAAATAATTTAGTATTTTGAATCATTAACCTAGGTTAAGTGGTTGCGGACAAAATCCAAAAAAACATATCCCATGTTAATCTTATGGGAAAAATGTTTTTAGATTTTTCTCAGATAGTTTTACTAAAAACTTCATATTTCTGTTAATAAACAGAAATTAATCATCAAACTCACTAAAACTTTTAAGGAAGGGAAATCTAGAAACCACCTGTTAGTATGTAAAACTATAAACTTTTCATGATGGAATAGACTCAGAATCACTTAATATTACCAAAAAGATTTAAACTACCTGGTGATACTGTCTAGTGATCCGATTTCTTGGCGAGACTACCAATAGTTTTGGACCTCAAAGGTTCATTTTCAAGTTTGGCATCAAGCTAATCGTCCTTCTTTTCACACTATCAGTGATAGCAGTCTCACCAATAAGGATCTCTTTGCAGTATTTTAGGTGATATAAACCTTTTTGGTATCAACTTTTACTCTGTTGATTCCCATTATTACAATTATTTAAAAACTTTATTGTACAATATATATAAAATGTTGATATATGTTAAGTTCAATTTTCAGTCATATTCTTTAAAAAAATGTTAATAAACCTGTAAATAAATTTATTTCACAAACGAAAAAGTAGTAACAGCTCCAGGTACAGACATTAAACGGGTTTCCCATGTTACTAACCTGTCCTTCCCTCTACAGCTGGCAGTGGCGGCGGACTGTATCCCCATCATCCACCGGCTGGAGCAGGTGAGCTCGGACGAACACGTCGGATCACTGGCAGAGAACCTGCTGGAGGCTCTGCGGACCAACGCGGGCGTGGCCAACCGCATTGAGGAGGTGCGCGAGCAGACGCGCGCCGAGAAGAAGCGACTGGCCATGGCCATGCGGGAGAAACAGCTGGGCGCCCTGGGCATGAGGACCAACGACAAGGGACAGGTACGGAACAACTGCGCCGGAATCAAATCAGTTTTGTACCCTTTTCAATTTGCATTGCATTTTAATTATGTACATTTTATTTAATTTTAAACACAAAAGCACATAATTTGTTTTAGGTTCACTATTTGCTATGAGAGTCTAATAAAAATTAAATAGGAATGTTATTTTGTTTTGTCAATTTGTTATCAAGACAGTAAAAAGATCATGAATCATATCATACATCATGTATCATGTGGTAATTATTAAAACCACATTTCTAATGACTGTCCCCTGATCGCTGTCCCTGAAGGGTTGGCCGGCCTGCATGGAACAAGTGAGACTGGACCCAATGGCTTTGTGCCCTGGATTTAGCTTTGTGATGGGAGATAATCCTTTTTTATTTTCTGAACTTAAATAACGCTGGTAAATCATACCAACGTTTTTTTAAACTCTGAAATAGAAGGCAGCTGTGTAAGTCAGCTGTGTAAGCCATATTATATATTTATACCATACTATTATACCATTTACCATATTCCATTGGCAACCCATGCCTTGAACGATGTCAAGACGTGTTTATTGGTCATGCCATGAGTAAACACAAGTTGACTGTGGGCTATTCGATACCGTGTGAAAGCGTGTGAAGCGGTGTATTTGATATTGAAGACCGCTCCAAGCACTGTTCCCTAATGTGCAACCCTTGGCTGTACTTAAAAATATGCTGATTGATGGCAGCACCACTCGAGAAATGTGGCAAACTAGAGGATCTTACTGAAATTATGCCCTCAGAGTTCTTACTACAGTAAAGAATTTTAATCTGCGCAGAAACGGGCTTGTGGCCCTGCACACTGCAGAACTCCATTGCCGCGTTTCGTGCAGTCAACGTGTTAACAGTGATTTACTACTTGTGTTGATATTATATAATGTTGAGGAACTGTTGAAACATAATGTGGTGTCCACAGGTGACAGCGGAGAGCACCATCATGCAACAGATGGAGGAGTTAGGGGAGGAGACGGGGCTGGTCTGTGTCATCTGCAGGGAGGGGTACAAGTTCCAGCCAGGCAAGGTAACATCACAAAACCACCCGGTACTGGTGGCTGTCTAATGACTGAACAAGCTAGCTAGTGATACATGGTGTGAGGAGCTGACGTCCTATAACAAGTAGCTTCCTACTATGGCGGATTCCCCACCATCAGGGAAATGGGCATTGTCGTGAATGACAGGCATTACATTGTTTCTTGATCAGTATAAAGTAAAAAATAGTAAAATCGACAGGGCCTGTGTTGTACAAAATTATATTTGTTGACGCAGCTTATACAACATTGTATATTTTGTACAATTTGTCGATGGAATATTTGATTTGATTTGAGAGATGATATGGTTTTGCATAACGTTGTTTTGATGCTTTTTTAACTTTTTCTTCAAATATATGCACCATGTATCCTTGAGTTTATTTAAATCTAATTTTAAAAGGTGCACTGGTTCTTTTAGAGCTCAAAAAATATTTGTCTGTTGTCATGGATGTACCTTTTTTAAAGCAAAACCCCCGAACCGATGAGTTGAAATATAAAATGAAGGTACAAATATGCAGCTTACATAAGAAAGTGTGAACTTGAATGGAAATATTTATTTAACACACTTGCTGGCATTTGAACTCAAATTCTTCTGTTTTTTGCCAAATAATAGATCACAATTTATCAAATATTCAGATTTTTAAATTACATTTTTTAAACCTTCTCTTTAGGTACTTTTCGTATAATAATAGTCGAGACATCAAAATATTTCATTCTTGTTGTAAAATCCTAACATAAAAGTCTGTTGACTATACTGAATAATTCCTGGGACTTACATTATTAAAACTTCTACAAAAAAGTTGTTATTAGTATTATACACATATTTAAACTTGTTTTTGCATATATTTCCAACGTAAATTTATTGTAGTTCTAATCATGGAGTAATTATGTTTTTAATGTATACATCTTCCACCTTGGTGTAACAGCTACATGTTTGGTTCAGGTGTTGGGCATCTACACGTACACCAAGCGCTGCAACGTGGACGACGCGGAGACCAAGGCCCGCAAGACCGTCGGCTACAGCACGGTCACACACTTCAACGTGGTCCACGTGGACTGCCACATGAACGCTGTCCGGTACGCACATTAGTCCACTATTGTGTGTCGCAAGGGGAACTATTCAACTTTGGGCATCTCGCTAGCCTAACGGTTAGCATATTGGACTTCGGTTCAAGGGGTCGCGGGTTCAAATCTCGGTTTGTCCACAAAAGTTTGAGGGGTTTGAATCGCTTTCCTTAAAAGAGTTTGTGTGCTCTGTTAAAAAAAATTTAGTTGTGTTGAATTACAAAAAAAGCATAATGATTCTTAGTTATTGTAAGGGGGCTTGTGGTGTGTTAAAACTAGGGGTGTGCGAGTAGTGATTTTTTTATTCGAGTCGAGTCGAGTAGTGCCAATTATTTTTGAGTTTTGAGTATTTTCGAGCGAGTATTTGCCATCAGTTGGTAGTTTAAAATAGTGTAATGGGATTTGGATACCACTCTAGATTTGATAATCTAAACATGGTTTCTAATCCATGAGTAGCAATACTAAGTTTTGGCAAGTACAACATCAAACTGGATTATGTATTGACAAACAAAACACGGTTTGACATTTATTTCTGCCCGATAAAACACGGTCCGGTTGTCATTTGGCCAGTATCACTTGGTCCAGACATTGCTTATAAATAAATAAATAAATAACTTTATTGTCGTTGGGCATTAAAAATAATACATGACAATAGCTAACAGAACAATAAATTTAGATCAATATTAGATCACAAAATCGTTAGTTACGACCGATATTAAGTGGCCCTATCGTCATTTTCAGCCGATTTTTTTGTGATGCGATCGCCTTGTGCAGCCGTTACTACGCGTTTTGGCCGGTCGCATTCGTTAGCGGACGTTATTTTCGGCCAATTTTACGTGATGCGATCGCCTTTTGGGCCGTTACTACGTGTTTTGGGCGGTCGCAATCGTTAGCGATCATCATTTCCGACCGATTTTACGCGATGCGATCGACTTTTGCGGCCGTTACTACGCGTTTTGGCCGGTCGCGATCGTTAGCGATCGTCCGGAAATCGGCGTGAAATACTCGCTCGAACTTTTGAGTATTTTTCAAAACTTCGATTCGAGTTCGAGTATTAAAATACTCGGCCAAAAACTCGAAGTTTCGAGTACTCGCACACCCCTAGTTAAAACATTTAGTGAAAATATTTTCTAATGATGTAGTTAAAACATAAAATAATACAGTAGATTAGTGATGTGTCAAAACCAAAACTTGAATCTCAAAACCACCAAAACTTTGGAAAAGTTTCGGTTTCGAGATACGATCGGTGAGTTTCGAGAATCAAAACTAAAAACTGCTGAGATTTGTTGTGTCTTTATTGTTGTTTTTTTTAACAGAAATCATGCCCGTGTTTCGATCAATAATGCAAAAGCCTACTGTCATCGGTCGTTTACCTTCACCTTTTTTGGATTATTGATTTTTTATTTCTGAAAGAACAACTCTAACTAAAATATATAATTAGTTTTAATTAATTTTTCTGGATTTATTTTTCATAACCATACCCAGGCAAGTAAATAGGGTTTCGCGATTTGAGTTTCGAGATTCGAGATTCGATTTTGTAAGTTTCGGTTTCGGTTTCGAGATTCGAAATTTCTGGTTTTGACCATCATTACAGTAGATCTAGGATAATTTGAAGCTGTTGGCATAAAACTTCTCATCAGCTTCTGATCAGGAGCAAAGGAGAAAAAAACCCGTGCTGAAATGAGACAAAGAACTTCACTGAATCATGGTGACAGCATAACTTCATTGCCATTCATTAGCCTTTTATCATTTACTAGCGGTACTTAGCGTGCATTGCTGAGCCCAAGAATTAAACACATCACTGAAAATCTTCACTCGTAATATTTACATTTCAGTTTGCTACATAAAATAAGTAGCTGGTTACAATAGTTTGAATCAAACCTATTCTTTTCATTGTATAAACTCAAAACAAATCTTTACTTCATATGAATTAAATTGAAACTTTAATGGCCAGTGGGGTGGAGCCTAAAAGCCCTAGGACCTTGATTTGTGACTTTAAAACTTCCCAGTGTTAATCTAAATAAATGTGCAAAGTTTCATTACTTTGATTGAACGGTTTAAGAGGTCCATAGGGAACATATAGATGTACATTATAATGTATATACTGATTTCAAGTCCTAAACTCGGCTTTTTTCTTGTTGTCTCCACTGGCTCTGGTGTTCTTAGTTTTCACACAAGTTATTCCCCATTTCCGCCCCTGTTCATTGCACGATCGTGTTTGTGTACGCAGACTGGCGCGGGCCCGGGACGAGTGGGAGTCTGCGGCTCTACAGAACGCCAACACCCGGTGCAACGGGCTGCTGCCACTGTGGGGGCCCCAGGTGCCGGAGTCTGCGTTCGCCAGCTGCCTAGCTAGACACAACACCTACCTGCAGGAGTGCACTAGTCACAGGTCGGTCACTGCACTTGCGCAAGAGTGGGGAATGTTTTTTTCCACATACATTTTTTTAATATCAGTAAATTATTTAATCCCTTGAGGACTAATTCCTGAATGGCCTGAACTGTAACTCCTTTTGTAAATGTTAAACTCTTTAGTGTTGAAGTGAGAAACCTCTAGACTTAAAACTTGGACTAAAGGAATTTCTAGCAGATAAGAATCTGTTACTTAATCCAAATAAAACGAAATACATTCGGTTTTCTCTAAAGCAAAATCAAAGTAATAATTCTGGATTCAATGTAGTTATAAACAACCACATTTTAGATGAAACCGAGAATACAACATTTTTAGGGATTATTGTAGATAAGAACCTTGATTGGAACTCCCAGGTCGATCATGTTTGTAATAAACTGTCCTCAGGATTATTTGCTCTTAGAAAATTATCCCCAATTTGTGATATTAAAACATTGAAATCAATTTATTCTGCCCTAATTCACTCTCATATTTCTTTTGGAATTGTTTTGTATGGAAGTACCTCAGTTATCAATATGAATAGGATACTGATTTTGCAAAAAAGAGCAATTAGAATTATGTTGAATCTGGGATGGTCTGATTCTGCCAAATTACACTTCCCTGAGCTTGGTATTTTAACAGTTTTTAGTTTATATATATTTGAGTTGATAAAACGTAATTTTAATGATTTAAATACACTGGGTGATAACCATAGTTACAACACGAGGTTTAGGAACCAACTTTCATTTAGTGCTCATCATAAGAAAATATTTGAAAACAAACCTAGTTATGAAGGCATTAAATATTTCAACTATTTACCTCCAGAAATAAAAAAATATAACCAGTTTTATGACTTTTAAAAATAGATTTAAAAAAAATATGATGTCTAAACCTTTATATTCATTGGAGGAATTCTTTGATTGTAATAGTGATGAAGTTTGAGACCATGTGCTGTAGTTAGAGGACCATTTTTCTGTTTCTTTTGTTTCTATTAGTTCTTAAGGATAAGACGCCATTCGTATGTATATGTATACATGTAATGAATAAAGATTGTTTGACTTTGACTTTGAAGGATAAATTGAAAAATTACAAATTTAAATTACCGAAGTCACAGTATTTCAGTTGGAGGAAAAATATAAGTTACAGCTAACTCACCTTAAAAAAAGCACTGATGAGTGAAAGAACACATAATTTACACACAATAAAAGGTAATATTTCGGCTATACTTGGTAGCCTTTATCAAACCTAAAGAGAATGGCAGTTAATTCAGAAAAGTTTAAAAATTTGTTTTTTTTCCTAACCTCTAAGACAGAGTATGTATTTTAAGTAAAATAATTGGCCAAAATTAGAATCTATAATATATACAGCCGCATGTGTAACTCACTGACTGACTGACTGACTGACTGACTGAGGTATACGAATTCTAGACCACTTCTAGAAGAGCTAGAAACCTGAAATTTGGCATGTATGTAGCTTGTACCTTGTAACCCCCAGGAAAATCCCAAAAAGTTACAATTTTTTATTTTAACCTCCTCAAAAAAATTCAAAATGGAGGAAATTTTGAACATGTCCAAAATAGTGACTTTTTATTTGAGCTGTAGCGGCCGAACGGTTGGTCCTATCGAGAAACGGAGACCACCACGTGCCACGGATTTTAGACGATCTACAACTTTGGTCCTGTGACTTTTTGTCGTATCTCGTCTCCTTCACCCTTAGGTAGCGCTAGATTTTTCAAATTTCGGCATATTTTCGAAATATTTTGGCCGTTTTTTATTTCCTATCACGTTAATATACTTGATGGAGGCCTAATATTGGGCACGCAGTATGTCTACATCACACTTAGTAAATAGCAGCAGAAATATGACCAGTTTTTATTAATTAAACCTGTCGAAAAATGAAAAAATCTAAATATCTTTAGATATGACAGTTATCTTAGTATAAGTAGTGGAGTATTGGGGGTTCTGTCCCAATTTATATTATTGGATATTCACGTGACACCAATAATACTTGAGCTAGAGACGTGAGACTTGGCATGCATGTGCCTTCCACCTTTTCTTTCCAAAACCTACTATATTTAGTTTGAACTATCTCAATAAAATAAATAATTGTGAATACAAAAATCAAAATGTAGTATTCCTTTATTCAAGCTCTAGCGGCCGAACGGGTTGTCCTATCGAAAAACGAAGACCACCATGTGTCACGGATTTCAGACGAACTACAACTTTAGTCCTATGGCATTTTGCCGTATCTCACCCCTTTCACCCTTAGATAGCGCTGGATTTTTTAAATTTAAATTTTTTTCACAAATTTGTTTGTAGTTTTTAATGGTTTGTCGCTCTAATATAGAACTTAGAGGCCTAATACTTATCACACAGTATTCCTACATTACAATTAGTACCAAGCAATACTCCCACGCCCAGATTTAAGTATCTTAAACACCCAAAAAAAATCAAAGTTTTTGAGCTCTTGTAGACTTTTTGTGTTTTTCGGGCACATTTTCTATGTTGCGCACTGTCGAGGGTAAAATCCCTTATAAATCATGTCATATTTGTTGCAGAAGGCTTTTAGTTACCCAAAGTCATAGTGTTTCAGGTTGTTAACGGTGGTCGTATCCCTTATAAGGTTCAAAATACGCCTTTTAAAGGCTACATTATACATCAGTTAAGGGTATAAATTAAGACAGGGACCTGGGGGCGGAGCCCCCAGCGAGCAAAGCGTGATATATAATATATATATCTATAATATATACAGCCGCATGTGTAACTCACTCACTCACTCACTGAGGTATACGAATTCTAGACCACTTCTAGAAGAGCTAAAAACTTGAAATTTGGCACGTTTGTAGCTTGTACCTTGTAACCCCCAGGAAAATCCCAAAAAGTTACAATTTTTTATTTTAACCTCCTCAAACAAAATCAAAATGGAGGAAATTTTGAACATGTCCAAAATAGGGTCTTTTTATTTGAGCTGTAGCGGCCAAACGGTTGGTCCTATCGAGGAACGGAGACCACCACGTGCCACGGATTTTAGACGATCTACAACTTTGGTCCTATGACTTTTTGTCGTATCTTGTCTCCTTCACCCTTAGGTAGCGCTAGATTTTTCAAATTTCGGCATATTTTCGAAATATTTTGGCCATTTTTTATTTCCTATCACGTTTTAAATACTTGATGGAGGCCTAATATTAGGCACGCAGTATGTCTACATCACACTTAGTAAATAGCAGCAGAAATATGACCATTTTTTATTAATTAAACCCGTTCAAAAATCAAAAACTCTAAATATCTTTAGATATGACCGTTTTCTTAGTATAAGTAGTGGAGTATTGGGGGTTCTGTACCAATTTATATTATTGGACATACACGTGACA
This sequence comes from Allygus modestus, assembly GCA_963675035.1. Classification (NCBI taxonomy): domain Eukaryota; kingdom Metazoa; phylum Arthropoda; class Insecta; order Hemiptera; family Cicadellidae; genus Allygus; species Allygus modestus. The sequence goes on from OY776116.1 coordinate 16,986,227, forward strand.
CCAATAACGCTTGAGCTAGAGACGTGAGATTTGGCATGCATGTGCCTTGCACCTTTTCTTCCAAAATCCTACTATTTTTAGTTTGAACTATCTCAACAAAATAAATAATTGTAAATTCAAAAATAAAAATGTAGTATTTTTTTATTTGAGCTCTAGCGGCCGAACGGGTTGTCCTATCGAAAAATGAAGAACACCACGTGCCATGGATTTTAGAGGAACTACAACTTTGGTCCTATGACATTTTGCCGTATCTCACCCCCTTCACCCTTAGATAGCGCAAGATTTTTTAAATTTAAACTTTTTCATAGATTTGTTCGTAGTTTTTAATGGTTTGTCGCTCTAATATAGAACTTAGAGGCCTAATACTTATCACACAGTAATCCTACATTGCAATTAGTAGCAAGCAATACTCCCACGCCCAGATTAAGTATCTTAATCACTCAAAAAATCAAAGTTTTTGAGCTCTTGTAGACTTTTCATGTTTTTCGGGTACATTTTTTATGTTGCGCTCTGTTGAGGGTAAAATCCCTTATAAATAATGTCATATTTGTTGCAGAAGACTTGTATTTACCCAAAGTCATAGTATTTCAGGTTGTTAACGGTGGTTGTATCCCTTATAAGGTTCAAAATACGCTTTTTAAAGGATACATTATATATCAGTTAAGGTTATAATTTTTTTCAAGCACTTAGGTAATACATGGAGGCTTAAAATGTAACATACTACGTTTCCATACCAAATAGTATTCATCAACAGGCATATGGCCAGATGTTATAGGTTAAACCCTTAAAAATAATCAAAGCCTTGGAACAGTTGTAGAATTTAGGTCTTAAATAGAATTTGGACCAATTTACATTAAAATGTCGCCAAACAGCGACCTGGGGGCGAAGCCCCCCACAGGGGCCTAGGGGGGAGGCGGAGCGATTTTTAAATTGTTGTATACTCTAATTTTGTACTGCTAGGCCTAAATTTGTTCACTCAATAAGTCTACTTTACATTTTGAGTTTACTTAGGACCTCGGATTATTAGCGTAATTAAACCACGTGTCATAGGTACTACGACAGGGACTTGGGGGCGAAGCCCCAAACAGGGGCCTGGGGGGGAGGCGGAGCGATTTTTAAATTATTGTATACTCTAATTTTGTACTGCTAGGTCTAAATTTGTTCACTCAATAAGTCTACTTTACATTTTGAGTTTACTTAGGACCTCGGATTATTAGCGTAATTAAACCATGTGCCATAGGTACTACAACATGGTCTTGGGGGCGAAGCCCCCCACAGGGGTCTGGGGGCGGAGCCCCCAGCGAGCGAAGCGAGTCTATAATATATACAGCCGCATGTGTAACTCACTGACTGACTGACTGACTGACTGAGGTATACGAATTCTAGACCACTTCTAGATGAGCTATAAACCTGAAATTTTGAATGCAGGTAGCTTATAGCTTGTAACCCCCAGGAAAATTGCCAAAACTGACAATTTTGTATTTTAACCCCCCGTAAAAAAATATTTAAAACCCCCCAAAAAAGCTTATTTTAAAATTACAGTTTTTGAGCTCTAGCGGTTAAACGGATTGTCCTATCAAAAAACGGACACCACCACGTGCCACGGATTTTGCAAGATCTACAACTTTGTTCATATGACTTTTTGTCGTATCTCGTCTCCTTCACCCTTAGATAGCTCTAGATTTTTTCAAATTTTGAGATTTTGTGGCGGTTTTTTATTTCCTATCACGTTAATATACTTGATGGAGGCCTAATATTGGGCACGCAGTATGTCTACATCACACTTAGTAAATATCAGCAGAAATATGACCAGTTTTTATTAATTAAACGTGTCGAAAAATGAAAAAACTCTAAAAATCTTTAGATATGACCGTTTTCTTAGTATAAGTAGTGGCGTATTGGGGGTTCTGTGCAAATTTATATTATTGGACAGACACGTGACACCAATAATACTTGAACTAGACAAGTGAGATTTGGCATGCATGTGCCTTGCATCTTTTCTTCGCAAATCCTAATATTATTAGTTTGAACTATCACAACAAAATAAATAATTGTGAATACAAAAATCAAAATGTAGTATTTTTTTATTTGAGCTCTAGCGGCTGAACGGGTTGTCCTATTGATAAACAAAGACCACCACGTGCCACGGATTTTAGACGAATTACAACTTTAGTCCTATGACTTTTTGCCGTATCTCACCCCCTTCACCCTTAGATAGCGCTAGATTTTTTAAAATTTAAACTTTTTCCATAGATTTGTTCGTGGTTTTTAATGGTTCGTCGCTCTAATATAGAACTTATAGACCTAATACTTATCACATAGTATTCCTACATTACACTTAGTACTAAGTAATACTCCCATGCCAGGATTAATTATCTTAAAAAACCCACAAAAATCAAAGTTTTTGAGCTCTTGTAGACTTTTCGTGTTTTTCGGGTACATTTTTTATGTTGCGCTCTGTCGAGGGTAAAATCCCTCATAAATCATGTCATATTTGTTGCAAAAGGCTTGAAGTTACCCAAAGTCATGGTTTTTCAGGTTGTTAACGGTGGTCGTATCCCTTATAAGGTTCAAAATACGCCTTTTAAAGGCTACATTTTACATCGGTTAAGGGTATAATTTTTTTCAAGCACTTAGGTAATACATGGAGTTTTAAAATTTAACATACTACGTCTCCATACTAATTAGTATTCATCAACAGGCATATGACCAGATTTTATAGGTTAAACCCTTAAAAATAATCAAAGCCTTGGCATCTTTGTAGAATTTAGGTCTAAATAGAATTTGGACCAATTTACATTAAACTGTGGCCAAACAGCGACCTGGGGGTGGAGGCGGAGCGATTTTTAAATTGTTATATACTCTAATATTGTACTGCTAGGCCTAAATTTGTTCACTCAATAAGTCTACTTTATATTTTGAGTATACATAGGACCTCGGATTATTAGCGTAATTAAACCATGTGCCATAGGTACTACGACAGGGACCTGGGGGCGAAGCCCCCCCAGGGGTCTGGGGGCGGAGCCCCCAGCGAGTGAAGCGAGTCTATAATTTATACAGCCGCATGTGTAACTCACTCTCTCACTGACTGACTGACTGAGGTATACAAATTCTAGACCACTTCTAGAAGAGCTAGAAACCTGAAATTTGGCATGTATGTAGCTTGTACCTTGTAACCCCCAGGAAAATCCCCAAAAGTTACAATTTTGTATTTTAACCTCCTCAACAAAATTCAAAATGGAGGTAATTTTGAACTTGTCCAAAATAGTGCATTTTTATTTGGGCTGTAGCGGCCGAACGACACACGGATTTTAGACGATCTACAACATTGTTCCTATGAATTTTTGACGTATCTCATCTCCTTCACCCTTGGGTAGCGCTAGATTTTTCAAATTTTGGTATATTTTTGAGATTTTGTGCTGGTTTTTAATTTTGATTTTGTATCACGTTAATATAATTGATGGAGGCCTAATATTTGGTACGCAGTATGCCTACATCACACTTGATAAATAGCACTAGTTATATGAGCAGTTTTTATTACTTAACCTGTCAGAAAATGAAAAACTCTAAATATCTTTAGATATGACCGTTTTCTTAGTATAAGTAGTAAGAAATGAGGGTTCTGGGCCAATTGATATTAATGAACATGCACGTGACACCATTTATACTTGAGCTAGGGACGTGAGATTTGGCATGCATGTGCTTTGCACCTTTTAACCCCAAATAAATCCCAAGCATTATTTTTTTAGTTTAAACAACTTCAAAAATTTCATAATAACGGACAAAAAATCTAAATGTAGTGTTGTTTAAACAGTTTTAGCGGCCAAACGGATGGTCTATACTTAAATAACTGCTGATTTGTCTGGACACCACTTCACCATTAGGCCAGTCAGCGACCTGGGGGCGGAGCCCCCCACAGGGGTCTGGGGACGGTGCCCCAGCGAGCGAAGCGAGTCTAACATATATACAGCTGCAAGTAAAACTCACTGACTGACTGACTTGAGGTATACGAATTCTAGACCACTTCTAGATGAGCTAAACCTGAAATTTTGCATGAATGTAGCTTATAACTTGTAACCGCCAGGAAAATCCCCAAAACTGACAGTTTTTGATTTCAACCCCCTCAAAAAAATGTTTTAAATCCCCCCAAAAAGGGTTATTTTTAGGGGTGTGCGAGTAGTGATTTTTTAATCGAGTCGAGTCGAGTAGTGCCAATAATTTTCGAGTTTCGAGTATTTTCGAGCGAGTATTTGCCATCAATTGGCAGTTTAAAATAATGTAATGGGATTTGGATACCACCCTAGATTTGATAATCTAAACATGGTTTCTAACTAATACATGAGTAGCAATACAAAGTTTTGACCAGTACAATCAAACTAGATTACATATTGACTAACAAAACAAGGTTTGATATTCGTTTCCAGCCGATCAAACAGGAACCTGTTGTCATTTGGCCAATTTCACCTGGTCCAGACATCGCTTATAATTATTAAATGACGAAATCGTTAGTCATGGCCGAAATTGCGCGATCCCATCGTCATTTTCGGCCGATTTTACGTGATGCGATCGCCTTTTACAGCCGTTACTACGCGTTTTGGCGTCATTTTCGGCGTTTTGGTTGGTCACAGACGTTCACAGTCGTCATTTTCGGCCTATTTTACGTGATGCGATCGCCTTTTGCGGCCGTTACTACGCGTTTTGGCCGCTCAAAATCGTTAGAGATCGTTCGGTAATCGGCAGGAAATACTCGCTCGAACTTTCGAGTAGTTTTCAAAACTTCGAGTCGAGTTCGAGTATTAAAATACTCGGCCAAAAACTCAAAGTATGGAGTACTCGCACACCCCTAGTTATTTTGGAACTCCAGTTTTTTAGCTCTAGCAGGCGAACGTTTGGTCCTATCGAGAAATGGAGACCACGACGACCTGCAATATACAGCCACATTTGTAACTCACTGATTGATTCACTGAGGTATACAAATTCTAGACCACTTCTAGATGAGCTAGAAACCTGAAATTTGGCACGCACGTAACTTGTACCTTGTAACCCCCAGAAAAATCACAACAAATTACACTTAAATTTTAACCTTCTCAACAAAATTCAAAATGGAGGAAAATTTGAACATGCTGTAGCAAAATACCCAGTAAACTGTCAATGTAACTTTCACATGGTAGAGTAAAAACAAATGATAGGACTATTGAATAAAGATAACATCTAGAGTAGATTTATCCCAAATGAATGTTCATTATGCTATGTAAAATACTTGAAGGGGCATTGAAGCTTGTAGGAGGGTGGGGCCCTCAGCGAGCAAAGCGAGTTATACATTGGCATTCAAGGTGTTTTCGTTTTTTTTGTTTTTTTTTTTTTTATGAAAAGCAAACTAAGGAGTAACTCCTTGAGGTTATGTAAAAAACTCCAGTTGGAAACTAAACTAATGCATCAGGGATAATCAATCAATCATCGGTTGTCTTGCCAGTAAAACGCCTGAGTATTTTGGCCTGGATTCACCAAATCAAATCAAATCAAAATAACTTTATTCAAGAAACATATAAGTTGTACAGAATAGTTTCATTTGCAAAAAAATAAAATAAATTAATACATAATATTATAAACAGTTTGAGATAAGTTCGAAATTAAATAACTAAATGTTATAGATCTCTTTATCTAAGATTGTGTAGGTCCACTTATTTGAAACATATAAAAAAATCATCTGTTTTATGTAGTGGATTATTTAACCAAGTTATGGATAAATATTACAGTATTTAATGAGAAACCATAACAAACAACACATGTGTAGAGACTTTCCACATAAAACAACCTCCAGAGGTATAGCCTAGTTAAAACAGCCTATATAAGCCCAGCCTAGTTAGAATCAAAACCATTTGTAAATAATGTATTAGATATTGGGTAAACCTTTAGCTATAAGATAACTCCTCCAAACATCAAAGAATAGATAATAGTTAGATGATTAGCATTGTATTGTTATTAATATTAGTACTCACAGAAATATGTTTAATCCACTATTCACAATAGGCCTAACAAAAAAGGAATTTTCAAACTACAAGAACAAGGTTAAATTTAACGAATTGGTCCTGACACCTTTATATATTTTGTATCAGAACTAAAGAATTTTGTATGTAGTACATAAGTAATCCGTATATTTTGTAAATAACACTGTAGAAAGACATGACAGGTAAAGGTAAATTTCGTAACGTAAGAACCGATAGAAACACACTACACTGTTATAAGAAACAAACCATTTTATGAACTGTATAGACGTAATAATTAGTATCTAAGGTCAAGTAGAACACTTGTCTCACCCATTAAACCTTCACGATACACCCACAAGAAGAACTAAAAGTGAAGGAAACTATGACAAACTTTAGCATAACCAAACATCGCCAACAAGTGTATCGCCATCTTCCCTCAGACGTCTGCACCGATTCACCTCTCCGTCCCGTGCTGAACTCTAGTGGCAATCTTGTGAACTACCTCGGCTGAGCAATTATTGCAGTACATATATGCACGCATTTTGAAATATATAAAATTACGTTTTTAAATTCAGAGGTGCACTATAATGTCAAGTAAATTTTTTTAGTAATTCAATAAAATATAATTGTAAACGTTTAAAACAGGACAGATCACATGAATAAGTGTAGAAATTAAGTTTAGCTAAATGTTGTAAATATTAGTATGCCGTTATGATCACACCAAAACTAGCTGTTTGACATGTCTGGGATAAAAATCCAATTATGAATGTTTTAAACTAAATTTAACATATTTTATCAACTATTTCAATTCTAAACCATATGTTCTAGTGATGTTTACCTAAATTTGTGTTTTTATAAATTTAATTATGTAGAGGACGATTTATTAACTTCAGAGCAATGTGAACCAATTAAAAGTGTTTATTCCAGCTGATAACCAATAAAAATATTACACAACTCCTGGATTATTGGCAAGTGATGCAATTGGCCGATTTGCCTCTAGTCGAAGTAATATGACCCAAAAAGGTATAATTTTCTTGCCGGCCTGAAACTTTTACAGCTAAATTAGATGTACTAAAGGGTGAAAAAATTAATATCATAAACTTTTAAACTGGAGTTTAACAAGATGGAGGATTTACGTTTATAGTAAGTTAGTCATGTCTTGGTTATTCTTTATCCAAATTTTCCAAATCTTTTCTTGTTGAATAAATAATTTTAGTTTAAAAATAAAGAGTTCTAACATTATTTGGCCTGGTTTTCTATGTAAATAGTGAAATATGTAAACATTACATGGCATTAATTGTTAAAACTCACACTAAATCTCCTAAACTACACATTTTACTTGAAAAACACACATTATATATAAGCGTTACAATGATGTATAACATAACAGGATTTGAACTACACATGTGAATATAATAGGCACAGAAGTGGTAGGTGGCAGCACTCGGTGCGATGTGGTGACGCCGGCCGGCATCGGTGTAGTCCTGTGGCGTTAGGCACTTCTGGCTACCGGTACACAATTTTGCTCGTTGTTTCTTCATTAAACTAGCTTTCAAAATCCGCCAGGATACACTCTCAGAGCTCCGTAACCCCCTATGATGACGTCATCAAGATGGCGGACTGAAAATATTACAGTGTTTTAGGGGTGGGCGAGTAGTGTTTTTAAATCGAGTTGAGTCGAGTAGTTCTTTAAACATAAAAAAACTGATTTTATTTTTTTATTTAAAACAATGTTTTTACAGATTAAACTTTAACTGTAAACATACCATTTTATTAATTTATTAATGTTATTATTTATTTTATTTTACCATGAATGAATAATAATTTAACATGTTCAGCCCGACGTGTACCACCGGTAGTACATGTCGTAATTTTTGAAATTATTAAACATATGATACAGCAAACGTAATCTGAACAAAAAGACTAAACTAAATTAACTGGTAATTTTAACAGTATTGGTATCGTCAAAATCTCTATAACGCTGAGTATGCGTTTGCTGAAATAAGGAACACTAAAAATGGGTTTTTATACAAATATCAATAAACTCAACTAGGTAAAGCCATATACCAAGTTTTATTAATTTATTATTTAAAGGAGCAAATGTCATTAGGAGGTTGTTTTATTAATAAAGGAGATAACACGTTATTTATTTTCCATAAGAATAACATGGGAGCTGAGTATACAGGTTTGCTGCTACGGGAACTATCGGCCAAAAAATGGGTTTTTGTGCAAATATCAATAGACACAATGAAATGAAGCAATATAGGCCTACCAAGTTTCGTCAGGATAAGTTGATAAATAAGCGAGATATACAATTTTTCTTATCCTCCATAAGAATAACCTTGGACAACGTACTGTGTTTAGCATTTTCAATATCTCAGTAACCAATTGACGTACAGTAATGATTAAAATACCAAATTGTGCGTCTTTTTAAGCTGATCTAATAAAAAAAATAACATTTGACTTTTTCAAACATTATATGTAAAAAACTCAAAAAATCCACTTTGGGGGTACAAAACCCCTCCAAAATAACCTCTCGGATGGGTCGATCTGTCTGGTTTTAGAACTTTAAGTCATAAATGCTGCTTTACACGTTTATACCAAATTTGTTCAAAATCGGATTATTTTCATGAGAGTTATAGTGCTCACAGACACATACATACATATATATACTGTTTCGAACGAATGGTGTTTTTGGCATCTGGGGACCTCAAAATGAAAAGTTATCATAGTCCCGGGCCTAGGTCTTACCATGCCGACTACGGTAATAGCTTCTTCTCTATAGGGGAAATTCGCTAAAAGAAGAAAAATGGTCTAAAACTTAACAAGATAATACAAGACCTAGTCTTTGTTACTACCTAGTCTTTGCCTCTTTGTAACACTAGATAGAATGGCTTTTGTTAAAACTTCATTGTAGACGGTGAGTTTATTTAATTTAACAAATTATTGCGGACATTTGCCATCTCATGGCTTGTGTGATGCTAATGTCGGGGTTTGGTTGCCAGGGACATCAGCTACGTGTCCACCGTCCACGACCTCAAGCTGCTGCTGCTGCGGTTCGCCCAGGAGAAGAGTTTCCACGAGGACGCCGGTGGGGGAGGGCCCCAGTCCAACATGCACCTCATCCCCTACCTGCTGCACATGGCGCTCTATGTCATCAACACGTCAGTACTACCACTACCACTCTGTCACCCAGAGTTGCCACGAGGCAATCGGGGTCCTCGTGGCGGCCCTGCGGGCACCTTAATTTTCATAGTTTAGTGAATTAGGAATAGTTGTAAAGGGTGTTTTCTTTGTACTGTTCTCTGATGCAATACCTTCAAACCATTGAGACCAGACCAGACGGTGTAAAATCACATCAAAATCATAAGGGGTTAAAAAAAACATTTCCATTACACATGTGTAACACCATTATTACACAGTGAATATATTATTAATACATTTTTAAATTCACTAATCCTAAAGAATGATGAAACATGCTATACTATGACTGCCATGTGCACAATGTACATTACAGTATCAGGTTTCTTATACTTTCAATGCTGAAGTTAAGGCTGGTCTTGAAGCTATATTGTTTCCACTTTTACACCCATAATGGGCTTTTTATAGGTTGATCAAATAACATTTCAACCTTATGAATTCTTAAGGTGACATCGATACCTTACAGTTTCTAATATGAAGTATATTTGTTTCACAATTTAGCATTTCAGAATATAAATTCAATTTCTATACATTTGGAAGTAAACCCTATGAATATGAAAATAACGGCTGAATTTAATTTAAATCAGTGAAAAGTCAACTATTTCGTAGGACTTTGATGTTAATTATTCATTTAAAAGGTGTATTATTCATATAAAAAATATTAAAGTAGATCTATCTAAAAATAAAAAATACAACGTTCTTATCATGCGAAGTATTGAGTATATTTGTTCTCTGTTTATTAAGACTTCCCAATAGTCAAGTTATTTACTCGACTTGTATCGCAGGACCCGTTGTGGCGGCAGGGAAGAGAAGAACCTCAACACTTACCTGGAGTGTGCGAGCACGGAGCGGTGGATAGAGTCTGGCTACGAGGCGGAAGGCCCGCTGTACTGGGCCACGCTGTCACTGTGTCTCCACTCGCCGGCCCGCTGGCGGGTCACGCGACTGGCGCACCTGCGGCGGCTACTGGTCCTGGCGCACGTGCGTCACACCAGTACACACAAGATCACCGACCCCACACCCGCTGACTACGGTGTGTACAAGAGCATCCTGGTGTTCTTCGGACTGGTCGACATCATATACAAGCAGTACTTCAAGGTGAGGGGTGGTTGTGACAGTTGTTGAGATAAAGGTTTGTCGTGACAGAGTAACTTTTTAGTATTGAATTTGATCAAAGTTTGTTGACATGAAATTAATTGGAATTACAGTGGACGCTTTTTTAACCGAATTCTAAGAACCGGCACACGGAACTAATTTGCATCAGTCGAGCCACTCACAATCGGCTTTTTCCAGGTCGCTTAAAGGATCTCGACGACAATTATCGCTAGTGTACTGGGCTGTGCACCCATTATCTTTGTCACAATGTGTTTTTTGGTGTCTTAACGCAATACAGTACAGTTATTTTTCGTTATTTTGGATTTTGAATGGAGTTAATTATCCTCAGAATCCACTTTAAACACTAAACCACCCGCAGCGGCAGCTTTAATCTGCTGGTTTTGTTTCATTATTCAGTAAAATCAGTCATCCGGCATGGCCATGGTCCCAAATGTACTGGTTAAAAGAGTGACAACTGTAACACCTCAATGAAATTCATTAGAAAAATGTGCCTTTCAACGGCACAGAAAATAAGGAAATAAAGATAATAAAATAAGGTGATAAAACTGAGTGTAGTTGAAATGTTTATCATCAAGTATAACACTGGGTTGCAGGGCATCTCGGTGAGCAGTGAGGAGCAATGGCCCACCACGCTGGCCGACTACATCCGACACAACGACGAGACTCTGCTCAAGTGCTCGGAGAGGCTGATGGCCGCGTACACTGACGAACTGCTGCCGGCGACATCCTTCGAGGAGATCTGCGACGTGCTCGGTGAGTCAACTGTAGAACTTTGCGTCACGACACCTTTAGGTTATGTTGGATGTGTGACAGATTTACAGGGTGGGTGAAAAGTAATTAGGTATTAAAAATCTGTTATCAACTGTTACGTTTCTGTAATATTACTGATTTAATGCTGGCAATAATATCATAATACTGAGTACTTGGGTACACCATGGGGAGGTCTACAAGTCCTAACCTCGAACAGGGGAGGAATTAGAAAATATAATTCCAGAGGTTACCACCAATATCCCAATTGACTTCAGAAGAGTGTACATTATACCCCTGGAGGATGACAAAACTTTTAATTTGACACCAAAATGAACTGAATGTGACAATCAGGTGAGGAGTAACGGAGGCACAAAGTTAACATTGGCCTTATGGAACAAAACTCCAAGATGGAGGCTAGCAACTTCCGGTGATGAAGACTCTTAAAATTTAAAGTAGTTTTTCAGCAGTTCCTCTCTAGAAGCCATCAGTAAGCTGGATAAATCCTTTTTACTTTTAATTTGCTAACTGAGATATTGAATGTTCATTAACCAAAATAGTTCTTTCAGCACATAGTACTTTCTTATTCCCAGGTATTTACATTTTTGTTGAAATATAAATATTCTGCAGGGATTTTGTCGAAATGTATTCTATTTATGATGGTCACTACAATTACACAGCATTCATTGTCGTTTCTATTCGTCAGGTTTCCTCAACGAGATCACCGATCCCTCAGTCTACATCAAGGACATCCTCACCGGTCTGGTCTCTTAGAATAATTCACTCTTAAGAAGCAAATTTTGCACCTGTGTTGTTGAATGTTAATTTTCCTTTGGGTTGTTCTTTCACGATACTTCTGTGGTTTATCAAAGAGAAATTATATTCAGCTTATTAAATTAAATTAAAATAAACATAATTTATGAAGTTTATCTTGATTAGTTATTGTTTATCCCTAATTGATTCAAGCAGTTGGTATGGCCAGTCTAGCTGACATCACAGACTGTTCAACTGAGGACCCTTTTGACACTAAATCTAATTAACTGTATCATAACAATTATTCCACCAATAACTCAAAACAACAACAAAATGCTTTCTCCCATATAGGGGAAACGTATAACAGAGACCTAAAGGCCTCTTCACACAGCACGTATTAATACTGCGCCGACGTCTTAGACGTATCTCACAATGATATATAATGGGGCAGTTCACACAAGAGTTACATAAGCGACGTCGGCGATGTATTAATACGGAAATTCAAAATACCTCGGCTAGCTACGCGTCGCTCACGTATCCCGACTCGCACATGCGCACTGAGTTGTTGCGGGGCCTACGATAACTCCGGGCCTGCATGCTATTTCTGTGACGTCACAAACAGTGGCCGGCTGGGCTCGCCTGCCTCATATGATTTGCATTGCGGTCGCCCGATCCCTTACTTAAATGTGTGATTACGACTGTAAGCGAACCATTAGATGAATTGAGTTGATTACTATGTGTTTGTAGATAAATCTGCCTTACTTTAATACAACAACAAAATTAAAAAGTTTTGATTAATGAATTAAAATGATAAAACAGAAGATTCGATTGAAGTAACAGCACATCAAACATTTTGTGTTCCAAGATAAACGTATAAACGATGGGATAAATAATTAACAAGAGTTTAAAACCAATTAATTATAGGTTTTGGGTAAGTACAATAAAATTTTTTAACTTCTATTAAAATCTTTATCCTTTTAATTTACAATGAATATGACAAATGAAAGATGTACTACTTTTCTACGACAATTTTTTTACTTTTCGTTTTTGATTGTTTACTCGTAACAATATTATCTTTAATTACTTTACTGTGATTGTTATGCAGAATGTTGGAAAAAATCCAAATAATCTTTTTTTAACAAGTCTTAAGCCAGTGTTTTCACATTAACTGCATTTTACAATCGGTACTAGATTGTTTTCGTTGATGATTTCTAATGAAAGTTGAAAGAAAAATTGTCTTTGTGAAGGTTTTTTTTAAGATTTCTTCTTCATACTTCCTGCTTGTCATATTCTTAAAAGGCTTAAAAATATACTTAAAAACGTGTTAAAAATATAAATATCGTATTAACTTACACAAGTTCACAGCCAATAAGCGTAATACGTACATTTAGTCCAATCAACAAAGCTAAATGAGCGGGAAAAAAATGTGTAGCCCCAGATTTTTGCACAGTTGTAGGGGATACCCTCCTGAACAACATACTAAAAGTCCTGACCGGTGGGTTGTGAGCTTTGGAGGGGAGGGGGTGAGTATGCTCATTTTTAAAGTTTTATGTAAATATCTCGACAACGGCGCCCTCTAGTGGAAAAATGCATCCATACAAAACTAAAGTGCATTAAATGTCCAACAAAAAAGGTCCTATTCATTGTTTCCCTACAATCAATACTTAACGAGATACAGGGGGTGTAAGAAATAAAACATTCAGGAAAACTAGTTATATTGTGGTAAGGTAAAGGTTTACATGTGGCAATCATCAACATGAGAAACTTCTTCACTCTCCACTGGGGTACCATTGATATACGTGCTGTGACACATACCGCACACCTTTGAACACCGGATCACAGCTTTTCTGCATCCACAACGACTGCCTTATCCAGTTTTATATCGGGAAAAAATGCTATTTAAAACTGCATCTGAAGCGGGTCGCTTGTGGTGAGTGGCATCAGAGAGCCATCGTCCTCAATAATCCTCACTCACTCGGTTGTAATGTTAAATTGTTTATCCATTGCTGGATGAACGGAACCATGGTAATAATGGTAACACCTCAGGAGGTGAATACCTAATTATAGGCCTATTTAAAAGAAAAATCCGTGTATTAAACAAAATCATAATAGGCTACGGTACCTGTAATTAATCTGAGATTTCTACTTTGATAGTGCGATTTCCGTTGTTCCTAAGCCTTCAATAAAAGCCCAAAGCGATTCAGGTATCATTTTTGTCTGCACTACTACAGAGAGGGTCAGCAGTTCGAAAAAACGCTATTGTCATACGCTATTGTCATACGCCATTGTCATACGCCATTGTCATACGCCATTGTCATACGCCATTGTCTCAACACCTTCCAATATTATTCCTACAGTTTTGATAATTCTCTGCCGTCCCGCTTCTATATATTTAGACCTTGAAAAATACCACATATTATTCAAGATTTTTCACCTGTACCTCGAAATCATACAAAAATTGTCTTATTGCTTATATGGCTGAAAACAATGCGGTCCTTAGACATCTTTCATCCTCTATTTGTTTTAAAAGTAGGTTTTGGTCCTGAAACTTCATCCAGTAACTGGTCTAAGGAGAACTGACAGTCATAATTTGCTTCAATATATTTGAATAGCTCACCCATTGCTTGAGAAACTTTTTCAACCTGTGGCTGCTCTCGAGGCTCCTTCAGATGCTATAAAAAAAGTTTTGTGACAATTTTCGTTAAACACCTCACCACCAGCGTACAGATCTGCAACTGTACAGATGCGTCTCTGGATGGTGTCCCCCCTCTCCCTTGCATGATGTGCAATAATTGTACTGTGAGTTGGCAAGGCTCGGAACTATGTACATTTCCGATGGAAATATTTTGTTGTTGTTGTATTTTGTAAAATACATTCCCCATAAAAGAGGAGTCATTTTTAAACTTAAATTTTGTTCACCCGAACGTAACCTTAGGCCAACTTCTGACGTTGAAGGCTGCTGGAAAGTTGTTAGTTTTGCTTTTAAAGCACTATTTATTGAGTCAAGTCTAGTATATATTTTTCTGCAACATGCAATGCCACTTTTTTTTCTCTGAAACCACCACTTTTCACCCTTTCTTAAAATGATCAATAATCCAAGAATCCCTTTTTCACCAACCACAGAATAATTGTTAATCACAACACCGTCCCAAATCAAAAACGTCATCGCCATTCTTCTCGTTTATGGAACTCATTTTAAATCAACAAACTTTTATGTTCGTTGCTTTAAATCTTTAAAATGAAAAAGAAGAAACGAATGAATTAATAACATTGAGTTCTGCTCTTGTCGATCTACGTTGTTTACTGTTAAAATGTATTATTTATTATTGACAAACAGTTATCATAGATTATTATTTTATAGTACAATAGTGACTCCATAAGACGGATGTATGTAACAACTTTCTATCCATTAATTTTAATTGTAGTATTATTTGTTTTTGGTCCCTCAGCTTCTTGCCCCCTCCAGCTCCATGCCTCACCCTTTTTCTCCCAATACATCACTTTTTACTAAAGCTGTACTGCATACACGAGTATTTCGTACATTTATTACTAGTTTATATCATCACTTTGTGTATCATAACACAATCACTTACTACAATATAACTAGTTTTCCTGAATGTTTTCATTCTTACACCCCCTGTATCTCGTTAAGTATTGATTGTAGGGAAACAATGAAAAGGACCTTTTTTGTTGGACATTTACTGTACTTTAGTTTTGTATAGATGCATTTTTCCGCTAGAGGGCGCCGATGTTGAAATATTTACATAAAATCTTTAAAAATGAGCATACTCACCCCCTTCCCTCCAAAGCTCACACCCCACCGGTCAAGACTTTTATGTTGTTCAAGAGGGTATCCCCTTAAAATGTGCAAAATCTGGGACTGCACGGTTTTTTCCCGCCGAGCGACATGTTTCGGGCTTTATTGACTGGGCTTCTTATCCGTTTCATTTGGCGTTCCAGTAGTATTATGGGTGTTAAAGTACACAATATTTACTGTTATATAGCATATTAAACAACGAAAAATATTTAGTGGAACGATAACACGCACATAGGTACACCAACAGAATAGCCTAAATTTGTTTTGGAATTGTTTAAATATATGCATTTATTGAATCAACTGTGAAATATAATGTGTTGCACATGTCTATAACCGCACGCACAGTAATACAAATTTTTTTTTATTATTTAGGAACCGTTTCTCAAACTGTGCTGAAAACTTATTAGTTTAGAGGAAATATCCTTACATAAAAGCATAACACATGTATTGCGGTAAACTTAAATCATTTTCTATAGAACAATACATCTAATATGGGTTTTTTAAACATATTTTGCCGGTAACATCTCTGATTTTTTACAATTGAGTTAAATGTACAACGGTGGTGCTTACATATTTCATCAGAGCACTATTCAAGGAAAGCAACCATGTCACTCTCATTTTTGTTATATCTATTTATCCAAGCACTATGAGCGTGCAAAGTGATTAATCCCGCAACGGTGTGTGCTGTACCCGGCGACCGCCTGTGACGTCACAGCGGGGTGGAGTGGGAGTGTGTAGGCCCGGAGTTATCGTAGACCCTGGCTGTTGCCACCATGTGGGTCATTCCCGTCGTGCGTCGTATGCTTTCTGTTGTGTTGGTGATCTGTGCGTTGTGAAGAACCGTAGTTATGACAAACTTATTGATTATATAATTGATTATATATCGTACGGCTTATGCAACTGCCTTCTATTTAGGATTTTATAACAAATAAAAAAACGTCGGTATGATCTATTAACGCATTGCATATATGGCTTCATCTGGTTGTGGTTTATTAATATTTTTATACAACAAGCTATTTACAGCGGCCCTCGTCGCTGCAACCTGTGTATTCAGCTTCACTGTTATTCTTTATAGACCACATATAGTTTTATACACCACAAAATTTTATATAAATTTTGACAAAACCTGGTAAGTGACTTCATGTGGAAGTGAGGTCACAATATGCATTTGAAATTCGCTGAGTATGCATAATTGCTGCAACAGGGGTTTGCAAAGTTTAGGAAGTGATTATAAATTTGTGAGGTTAGGTACAAATAGTTTTTACTTGTAGTAACATAAAACTTATAAATCTTATTATAAGCGCCATCACTAACCAAACTGAAGTGAATTAAAATCAAACAGTTGTTGTCAGTGAGGTAGAGGGAGCAAATACGTCTTTCACGTAGCTTTCTGTTTGAACGGGTGAGACGACGCTCAGGTATTAAATACACCAAAGACTTATTAATACCTGTGCTACGTTCTGTGTGAAGAGGCCTTAACCCTTCCCAAGCGGCGACAGTGGGGCAAAGCCCTACTTAGTATGCTTTTTTTTTCGTTGGGATCAAAATATAGATTTTGGAATATTTATTTAAACATTTCTTAAATGAAATGATGATTTAAGAAATTTTCTTCATGATCAAAATAATTTTTTGACAAGTTTTTGACCAAAATTAGGGGAGCATTCACTCTAAACTTTGAAAAATAACACAACAATCAAACGTACAGAAAACAATGTGCAAAACACCCTTAGCTTGCATTTCATACAACAGCATGTAATCAACTGACTAAACGTAAACTAACTGCCTGTGCACAAGACAATAACAAAGGATTGATTCAGCTGGCCAGTCAAGACAGCTGTTGCGAGAACAGTGTTGCCAACTCACCAAATGGAAATGTACCACTAAAATATAGACCAATGGCTCAAAGTAACCATAAATATCACGGAAACATCTTTATAATAACTAAATTCCATTTATGTTTGGCATAATATATTCGTCATGCGCTTGGGAAGGGCTAAGAAACATATTGCTTATTTTTATTATTCTGTTGGAAAAGTGTTTTGATATTAATTTTCTAAGAAGTATTTGGTTCTCATTTTCCTTTTATAATTTTGGAGTTAATTTTTCCCAGAGAGAAAATGAATAGTTGCTTAAACATCATAACATCATAATTCACTTGGTTTTTGTAACTTTCTTTTGCTTTAGAGTCTTTAGATTGAATTAAACATCAACAATAATAAACTCAAATTTAGAGTAAGTGTTTTACAAATAAAGCTACAAGAGTAAACCGCAGCGTTTAAACCCAATACTTACTCAGGGCTAAATAAAACCAGCACTTTGAAGTCAAATTTTTGAAAATTTATTTCAATTACTCAACATATTATTATCAAAAAGGTAATACTTTTAACAGGTTTAATCAAGAAATTAAAATGTCCAAGCAAGATATATGTATATATAAATATATTTATATTTATACAGGGATGACTTTGATAGCTTCAATACTTTAAATACTTAAGATACATACTGAGTTGATTACAAAGCTATAGTAATAGTCTATAAACATTTTATACACACAAGCTATCTACAGTACAAAATTTATTCATATACAACTATAATCTACAGAAACAACTCATTAGATTAACGCTATAATAAAACATTACAATTAAATTGTTAGCTTTGTAAATGGTTCAGTATAACATTCTTCGATTGGTTTTGAACCTCACATTCCTAGAAAAGTGGTTCAAAGGAGGATACATGAGATTTTGTTTGAGCACAATGCAAAAATAGCATTAGATGTTTCTACTTAACACGTTTGCGGCTTAAATTTGTAAACATGAAAATCACATATATTTCAATGTTATTCCATGGTAACAATTGTTAAAAGCAGCATCCAACGTGTTAAAAAAATAAATGGTTTATGGATCCAGTGAAATGAATGTGATAGGCCTACCAATATCAAACTATATTATTATTTGGTTTATCAGCGACTTACAAACAGAAATGCTTCTTGCACATGAGCAGATATTACTAGAACATAATTGTATTGAGCAATTGTAGAACTATTTTAAAATTCTATGTTTGATAAATTATGTTATTTGTTTCCACTGAATTCTTTCAAAGAGTTGTCTCTGTTCTGCTTCCACAGTTTACCAGTGGGGGAGGGGCAGATTGAAATCTTGTAGATGCAAATACCGTCACTCAGGAAGATTTCGTAAAATTTAACAATATAATGTTATGCCACATTCATTGGTGACTTATTTACAAAGAGTAATTGAACATTTATGTGCACGTTTAACCCCTTGTGAGATGGTTGCACAGTTAGGCTAAATTACATAGACAAAACAATACCAACAAGAGGGAGGGGTAGGCCTGACTTGCAGTTTTCCATAGGGTGTTTGTTGGAGCTCTGTTTTTTTACATATTATGATTCATATTTTTTTGTATATATTATCATGCTCTATATAAAGATGAACATGCTAATAAACTGCAAAAAGCAGAACAATTTGGTTTTAAAAATTTTCATTTATTTCAAGGGAGAAAATTGTACATAAAGTTTTACCTCGGTATTAATCTGGGTTTAAACTATTATACTATTCTTATCAGTTGAAATAAACAATGAAGAACCTATCTCACACAGTCCAGATTTTTAGAAACTAAATGCTTAAATATTATTGCACAATCAAAGGAAGAGGTAGAGACATAATGATTGATTACACATACAATTTTCAAAACATAACTTATATCAAAACAAAAATACACTGTCAGTTTTACATATGATAAGTTCTTAACTATCGTGGTATTATGTGTTCTATTTCTTCATTGGTTTAGAATATGATTTTGTCCTTATTTTATTTATGAATTCAGGTATTACTTCAAGCTAAATATGTATGAGTTGCAATAGCACCAAACTGATGGCACTAAAGTTATATGAATGGAAGTTTACTTCCCAGAGAAAGATTTGTTGGAAATACTGTCAAACAAAAAATCCTTCATTCAAAACCTCAACTTTTTCTCAGTTTTACATTTAAAACATGTCTTGGGAAAATGATCTTGATTTAACAACACCTTACAATCATTATAAATAATGTATTTAAAAAGCACATAAAATGCATATTATAGACATTGATTGTGTGAGTCAGTTAAGTATAATAATTTATTAGCTTATTAAGGCTAAATTTTACTATCTTACCAACAATATTTTTACATTTCTCATGCATTTTAGTCACCCGCGTGAATTTTACAATAAATAAGTTTGGCGTGAATCAAAACTAAAACAGATCATATAGGTACCTTTAGTAAAAAAATCATGAATAAAACTCATGGTGTTAAATCCAAGTTGGTCCTGCACGGTTTGTACGTTATCGTTATTTATTGTCAGACAACTCATCTCTGAACAGACAGGTATCACAGTATTCAGTATTGAAGAAATAAAACATCATCCCGCCTCAAGACACTACTCAAACCGGCTATTCACAGTCGAAAATATATTCTACAACAGTCACGATGACGAGTCTTAATTAAGTACAACTTGAAAAACGAAGGTACACTTAATCGCTTACGATCTTATCTACCACGGGTTTAAAAATAGGTAACTTTATTTATATAATCTACAATAAATTAGTAGGCGGAGCTTGTACGTTCACTAGTCCCCACCCAACACTGTGACCTCCCGCCACGTTTGCTCTGATAGGGAGGACAACATGGGAGGTGGGGAATTGTCTCTGTCTCTCTCGTCACTACTGGAGCCCCCCTCCCCTCCCTCACCCTCCACCTCCTCCTCTGGTATGGTCTCTCCCGACTGTTGCTGCGCGTGGAGGTCCTGCAGTCTTACGGAGTTGCACTGTGTGTCGCCTCCGTTGCTGCTGTCGTCCCCTGCAGAAACATCACAACAGTTATCGACATTACCAATAACACATAATACAAAAAAACAATGAATTCACTTGCACATATATACATCAATTATTTAATCAAATAAAAAATTCATAATACAAACTTGTTTAGTTTTTTGTTGTAATTTTCAACAGGCATAGGAATGTTCAACAAAATACGTTCCACACATGTGGTCAACCTACAAAGGGAATTTCTATTTACAGGTAAATGAATACCACTTATCAAGAATCAAGAGTTTTATTTGCCATTAAATAAAACATCTTTACAATAGGCATCGTCAGAGTACATTTAAAATCAATAAACCTAACAATAGCAAAAGAGCATAAACAAACTTATATAATACAATACAAAACAGATATTACAAGCATTCCTTACTCTAGTTAAAGTCATTCATATTAAATTTTAAATACTCTTCAAGTGTATAAAATCCTTGTTTATTAAGCCAATGGCTTACCATTGTTGAAAATTTCCTTGGCGGGAGGGACCTAACAGTAGTGGGAAGCCTATTAAAAATCAAAATTTGTTGATTCTTATAACTCTGATAATACTGATTTAATCTTATATTCGGTTTAATTAAATTTCCTTTGTCTCTTGTGTTGTAACCATGTATTGAGGATTGTCCATAAAAGTCATCAATATTATTTCTAACATAAATGAGATTTGAGAGAATAAAACTACATGCCAATGTCATAATCTTAAATTCTGGAAAAACTAATCTACAAGATTCAGTTGATGCAATACCTGCTATTATTCTTATATTTCTTATATTCTATATTCTTATTATTCTTATCAGAATTATACAACAGGGTGTATAATTTCACAGGGGGATAATTTCACAGGGTGTCTCAAACAGATTGCAGGCAAACTGCTTTACCTAGAAGGATGTGTTCATTATCACATCCTAATTCCTAATCCCACATCCTAATTATCATTATCCTTGCTAATGTGAAACTCACAGATACATTTATTGTATCACCATCTAATAAACAACAGCTGTTTTTTAACTCTACCAGTAAAAATTAACAAACTAAGCCATTCTATATTTGAATAGCCATAACTCACCACACGGCCGAAGCACCAGGTACAGTAGCAAGTCTGAGAGTGAGAGGATACCGATGACTTTGTCATCATCATCAGTAATCACCAGCCTGTGGACCTGTAACACCATGAACCATCAATCAGTCTTGTGGAAAAGAAAAAGAAACACAAAGAGAGAGCATCAGTAATATTTTCTACAGAGTTTATCGCAACATATTGTATCTTATTTATTTTCTGGTCCAAAGTACTGAAGCAGAGGCTCTTAAAAGGCTTAAGAAAAGGTCATTACAAAGATTCTGCATATAAACCGAAAGCACAGTTGATGTCTTACCTTTGTCCCTTCATAACCATAAATTATAAGTTGAAGTTTTGTGGATTATTTAAAGAGTAGGGAATACAAAGCCCAGCAATTAAAGGTACAAATAAAAAATAATAGTTCGAGTAAAATTTAAAAGTAGTTATATACCAAAATTCATGAGTAACTTATTTGTTTCTTCCAAAATTTTGTTCACTGGGTTCCCTCTGAATTTAAGACTTCTTCTCAATTAAATAAGTCACTAATTATTGGTTTACACAAATTTTCTGAAAAGCTGTTAGCATTGACTATAAATACTGAAGGAGACATCCCATCCATATGGCCCAGCTGTCCCACTTTTAGTGTATGCTAGAATTTAAAATTGAAGTAGTTTGATTGGGTCACCGACAGATTGTGCTGCTGTCAACTTTTTATTTTAGTTATATACGTTAAATTTTAAAATATCTCCACCCCAGAAAGCAAGTGATAATCGACTTATGTTTTGCTTCCTGACACACCAACTGTTGTATTATCACCTCCTTGAGAGGATAAGTAATAGTTGACAGCAGTACACTCTGTTGGTTATTATTGTAAATTACGACCTCTTTCAATCCTGGCATACACAAAACTAGGGACACATTTTACAATGGCAATGAGAAGTCTACTTCAGTGATTTATAGTCAATGCTGTTAGGGATAAAAATTAACATAGGCTGAACAGAAGAAGTGGTAAAAACAAAAGCCTTTGTGAATGGAACCCCTCTAAGGCTAAATTGTTGGGAGAACCTCTCGCCATTCAATTTGAATAAATTTAAGTTTCAGTTAAACTTTAAATGATCAATAAACAAAAACTGTAGAGTACTCATCTTAAACACTCATTTGTACCAGCATGTTTAAATAATTAAAAAACAAGATTTGCAAAGGCAATGGATTTTACAGCTGTCGAGCCTGAATTGCATGACCTAACCAAGCTTACCAGTCATCAACAATCCATTAAGCAATATCTTCAAGTTTATTGAGCAGCACTCACCATTTGTGTGACTCGATGTGAAACTGTTGTCGCTAGTGCAAACATAAAACAAATTACACAACCGCAGACTACATATTGAAATACGTTTCGCGTGACAAAGCGAACCCTGAGTTGGGGTTAGACGTTCGAGCCGAATCTGAGACTGACCATCTTGTCGTGGTGAACTTACTTAAAATCGCTGAACGTCTTAAATTTGCTGCCCCGCGAAATATTGTGTTTAAATGTGAAGTCTGCAGTTGTGTTCGTGTAATTTTTTCTGTATTTGTACCAATGACAACGGCTTCACTTTGAGTCACAACAATGGTATGCTGACCAATCAACTACAAAATATTGCATCGACCTCCTCACTACAATAAATACAATGCCATATATAAATAATACATTAAGCATTATGGACTCGGCGTTTAACAATTCATGTAGGATGTTTTGACTCGGTACTAATGAAAACTACAAATAGAATTAATTATGTTAGATTGCTGGATTATCAAACCTCGACAGAGCTGCTAGGTACACCTTCCACAAGAGAATATTGCGCAGGTCACCGGAATAAAATAAACTAACAGGGGTGGAAATGATGGGACAGGATGATGTTGCCAACAACCTTTTATAGGGCACAACCGCAACTACTGTGAAAGCTGCTTACACCAGCTCTCAAACAGTTAATCTGCTCTGCCCTTCTTGGCTGACAAGGTATCAATGTTTATCAGCCAGGGACCACAAGATTACGGAAGACGTTCCGTCCCCTGCTGGTCACAAACGTGGAACCAAGATGAAAGGGAAGCTTGTCATAATGGATAGCCAAAGGACGAACCACATGTTATGAATCTTCATTTTCTGTACCCAAAGTTATCTTACAACTGGTATAAACCAGTCTGAATGTATTTCTGGGACAAGATGATTTTAAATCCTAAGCTTGTTTTAAGACCACTACTGGGCCAGCGTCTCACCTCCGCGCGGACTATCCTCTCCATGATGGTGAAGAGTGTCTCCGTGGGCCGACACTTGTGGACCCCCTCGAACCACTCGTTCCTGTGTTCGTTGGCCGTCTTGAGGGACACGTCCAGGTTGTTGTAGGTCTTCTCTGCCGCCAGGTTCTGCGAGGTAAACAGTTGGTGTTAGACTCACAGGAAACACAAGCGTGGTTTGAGTATTTCGACTGGGAGGGGCAAAATGATTTTGATAGTGATCTGACTTGTCATATATAATATGTGCTCTCTCCAAATTATTGGGGAGTCAACTGCCCCCCCCTTGCACTCCCAAGTTACGCCTTTGTACTATGCACGGAAAAAACTCCCTTTAGAGCCATCTAGGTTATCTGAAAACAGTGTGGGTGGGAGATTGACTCTAAAAGTAATTTTCACCCATTTAACCTTGAATACTTGAAAATCATTAATATAAAGAACAAATATAACTCTCTTTAAAATGTTATTGCAAAATGGGGACAGATAAATATTATTATGAATGTGTTATCCGATTTATATTAATACTCTAGATGTGCCTGTTCATCAAACTGAGGAATCATGTAATCGCTGACAATAACCCTTTTTCTAGTATTAAGGCTCCTGATCCAAAAAAATTACTATTTCTTATCTTAGTCTTCTTTTGTAGTAATCAATCATTCAGAGAACAACAATCATTGTGCCACTGCAGTCAGTATTTGTAATGCTGTGTTTTAATTGATAGTATGATAGGATTAATAGGTCAGAGATTATTTATAAGAAGCTTATCAGTAGCATTTTCCATAGTTAACACTTTCGCTGCTGCAAACATGATTAAACATGAAATTTGCATAAGTTTCTATGTTGAGAAAAAAAACCGATCGGGGTTCGCAGCAGCCAACGTGTTAAAAGTGAAACATAAAAAGGTGTAAGTCACATATTTCAGGGTTTTGAGTAACAATATAATAGTGGTTAAGTGATAAGAAAATAATCTGAAACACACGATTAGAAAACCAGACGATAAATATAAAAGCGAGATCACATTATATCTATAACATACACCATCCCACTCTATGGTTTCCGATTTTAAATATCCCCCTCATGCATAGTCCTCGAGGTGTTTTACAGATAAACCCGCTAATCCCAACATTCGACACATCAGACAGTACGTACAATGACGTCAAACTTGGCGAAGATGTCTACGAGCCGGCCCTCGGCGTCCACCATGGGCAGCGCCGACACTCTCCTCTCCACGAACTTCTTGAGCGCCACGATGATGGACGTGTCTGGC
Organism: Allygus modestus; assembly: GCA_963675035.1. Lineage (NCBI taxonomy): Eukaryota > Metazoa > Arthropoda > Insecta > Hemiptera > Cicadellidae > Allygus > Allygus modestus. The sequence continues at coordinate 17,011,308 of OY776116.1, forward strand.
TCCGCGGTCTCGATGTCGCTGAACGTCCCGATCCGCAGCTCCTCCAGCGTCTTGTGCATGTAGCTCGGCTTGGGCAGGTCGTTGATCTGGGGACAAGGTTCTAGTAGAGTTTATATGACAAGATCTATCCAGCATGCTGGTCAACGGTCGAGGGTTGGAAATGGTAATGATGTCTGGGGAACAAGGTTTAAGTAGAGTTTATCTGAGGAACAATGTTTAATGCTTTCCACTCTTTTTTCAGACTGGCCTTCCTATCCAGGTGCATTTAAAAACACAGCTGGTCTCACACTTAATATTTTATTTGTTAAAAAACACACTTTTGTATTTTTATTTTGATACAGATAATTTGGGGGAAAAAAATTCAAAAATATTCCAAAAAACTAAAAACGCATGGGCGAGTGAGCCGGGACATGCGACAATGTAGCTAAATGCGGCCGGCGGGACTGCCCTGACTTATGAGTGGAAAGGGTTAAATAGAGATTATCTGGGGAATAAGGTATGGGGAAAAGGGTTTAAGTTGAAATTATCTGGTGAACAAGGTTTAACTAGAGTTTACAAACAATCCTAACTTGATCCGTACAAGGGGGGGGGGAACAAAAATACATTAGATTTTTTTATAACTGATTTAATCCACAAATGTGGTAATAGACTGAGAATACTCTTGTTCTTTTGTAACTCTTCTATCAGGTTAAAACATATTTAGTTCCGTAATTCTTTTTTTTTTAATTAGCACCAACAGAATGAAACATCAAGACAAACCTTCAACTCCAGTATGTTATTCAAATGTATTATGTTTCTGTTACCGTGTGTTGACTACAAGATATTAGGATCCCACTTATCACATTCATGGTTTGCAATGTTGTCTGAACAGACACACATTAGAATTAAAGGTAGTTTAATGGTCAAAATGAGCCACAGTGCGTCAGCTGACTTCTCAGCACTGACTTGTCCTTATTACACTATGTTCTTTAGTTGTACGTTACAACTGACAAACTTCCAGTCTTGGTTATCTTACATAGCAGAACTGCTATCAATGGTGTTGTAGTTATTTTGATTTTTTTTTATTAAAATTTACAGGGAGACGATATTAACCCATTAGCGTAGACATACAAGCTGGTCTCGTTCCTTACTTGTAATTTTATCAACCCGTGAATTGGAGTATAAAATTTGTGTTTTTAAATGGATTAATGGCGTATTTTAATTAAAACTGTTTTCCTTCAGTTTAGAGAGTCGCATTGGCACACACACAGTAGACATAAGTAAAAATTAGCAAAATCAGTGTTGACCATGTGCAAGTCTCAAAGAATTGAGCGATCCCGTCAACTTCCAAGCAAGCCTGCCACCGTTTGTTTTACTAGGGCCCTCCCACCAACGTTGCCACAGACCGGTTAACTCATTGAGAGTTGCACAACTGGTCAGTTTTGGTCGTGTGCGGGAATCGAACCCACGAACATCGTATCACCACCTGGCCAAGGTGTTTCCACGACGTAGCCAACTCAGCTAACACGACCAAAGGCCTGGCGGCGATATTAAGGTTTTTCAGTCAGTCCGCGCCCCTAGCGGATAGAACCGTAGACGCCCGCGGTCATTAGTCACATATTTTGCTACTAGAGTGCAGCACCAATCAATTCCCGTTATAGTCTACTGCAAATAGAATAAAATTACTAACTCAATGGGTTAACATACAGAAAGAGGAATTCATGTTATTTCAGGTTGATATTCACATGTAGAAAGAGGTATCATTATTGTTCTGATTTTTTTTGTAACAAATGTATGTACGATAAAATATTCTTATCCAAGTGTACGGCAGTTTATCTTATATAGAAAGGAGAACCTTAGGTACAGGGAGTTGATACTCACATATAGAAAGAGGAACCTGAGTATCCGCTTATGCGTGAGTATGTACAGTACGTTGCCGGTTTCAGGGTCGATGACTGGTAACCTGTGAATCCGGTTGTTGATGAGGGTCTTGATGGCATCGTAGAGCGAAGCGTCCGGCCCTATAGACACCAGCTCCTTCACGTTGTCTTTGAGCACCTCTGCAACACATTTCACCGGGTTAAAGGCATAAAAAATAGAGAAAGGCCAAACATGCTTTTGAAATTGTCTTACAGTCCGTTTATAAAAAATCTTTAAAGCTTGCATATAAATACAAATGCATCATTCGTTATGTTCACCTAGCCTATAAAAAAAACTGGTAACATTCCATGACACAAAAATAAAATTCTCTACGTGGAAAAAGTCAGTGTTAAGGAGTAGCGCGCTACAACTAGCGGCGCTACAGTAGCGCGCTACAACTAGCGGCGCTACAGTAGCGCGCTACAACTAGCGGCGCTACAGTAGCTAGCTACTTTTTTAGTAGCGTCGGCTGTAGCGCCCTACATTTTTAGAGTACATGTAGCGGATGTAGCTACTTTTTTCGCTACTTTTACAATCCTGAAGTAATTATGTATACATGCTTTACTTCAATTAATAACAAACTGACCCGAGTAAAAAAGTTTTGTTACTCATTGAAAGCTTTTACTGCATTTATTTATATAGTTAGTCAGCTGTTTCTGTTATTTTAGCTTTTATATTCAACTGTTTGTTTTTTTCAATCCACTCCCATCAGGCGCTTCAAATTAAAATATCATAACCAAAACATAATCTCAATCTCTAACCTTATCCTTAAGCAAAGTTAACAACTTGTAATAAAATAACATGTAGACATAGGCTGTATTTACTAAACATAAATCATACTTCACAGGGTACTTCGTTTTCTGTTTTTATTTTGCTTGATATATTATGGCAAGTAAAACCAAAATTGAAGATGACATTAATGTTGATAAAGAAGCTGGCCCTTTTGGACATACCGGTACACTAGCCCTACCCTGACCGTCCAAGAACATTTTTTAAAACTTGTAGAAAGATAAATAAAAAATGTTATTTTGTAGTGACATATAAGTAATGTTTGAATTACGACCTAACTGTTTCTAGGAATTTAACATATAATATGAATCTTTGTATCGAGGTTAATTCTTTTACAATTTTTTACCCAGGCCAAGGCCATTAGTTAGTTGGGATTTGTGAGAATTTTCCAATAAATCAAAAGACAACGTTTTTCAATAGGCTACGACCTATTTTATAGTTATACATACAAGTAGATCTATGGGCCTAATATTTGTAAATTGTGAAACCAGTCTGATATAACTTAAGACTTGGTCCCTAACCTTTGTAACCTTTGTTACATTTTTCATGGTTTATTGAATATTTACCTAAATGATGTTTTGTGCCTCACCTGTTTACTTCTTAGATGTGTGTATTTTAATTAATTTAAACATATAATATTTTCTGTTACTAATTTCTTTACATTAGGCTAAGCATAGGTTTACAAATAAGTTTGTTAATATGTTCATAAAAAAACAAAATAAGGTATTAGGGATGAGTCGATTCTCGATACCGATTCTCGATACCACCGATTCTTGGACATTAGTATCGGTATCGAGATTCATTCGTTCAATGTCGATACCGATACCATCGATACCCCCGCTGTTTACCTGCGCTACGAAGTGCACGGGAAGAGATACTCCCGCCGTTTACCCGCACTACAAAAGGGACGAGGAGTGTTTGAGTTGGCGGCAAAAATCTTACCTTGGAGATAAGGAAGGAAGAGGGATGGGAGGGGTAAGGTTGAAAGCAATAAACGAGTCGGCTGACCAACATTATTTCTTTGAGTCATTATCTTACAACCGAGTTTTCCCCTATTATGAATTTATAATAAATAGTTATTGTTTTTCTACATTACTATAGCTAACTAGTGAAATTAACATTAAATTATGTACAAAATTGCATTAAACAAATGTTTTGATGATTAACTACAAAATACTACTAAATAATTTTAAATGGTATTATAAATTTGTAACTTTTTTAACAATAGTTTTAACAACCATAGGTAAAACATACCATAGGTGTGGGATTTTTTAATAATCGTAGGTATCAATGGTATTGGTGTCGAGAATCGGGAATCGATTTTTCTGGTATCGGTATCGTTATCGAGAATCGATAAATTTCGGTATCGACTCATCCCTATAAGGTATGTATTTGATCAAATTCATGACTAAAAACAAGGATATGGGTGTGTGGGACAATTAATGCACCGTTAAAGAAAGTAAGGGCAAGACTGAAAAAGTAGCTAAAACTGTAGCTTAGCTCCTTAGCTACTATTTTATAAAAGTAGTTGTAGCTGTAGCTAGCTACTTTAATAAAGTAGCTTCTCCAACACTGGAAAAAGTTAAATTTTAAATTTGGCTGGTTAAAACGTATCCTGACTTAAACCATTACAATACTAAATTAGTTTTAAGTAGTGACCACTTTTGAACTTAACAAAATCAGAGAGGTACAATACTTCTGAAAAAGCCATTACGGATAAGAGTACACTAATATTAATTATTTCACATCCAAAATCCTGTTACTTGTCATTCAAAATGTGATTAATGCACAATTTCAATGGTTTTGCTTTTCAAAGACCCTATTATTTTCTAAATAGTTGAAATAACCAATGTCCTTAAAGAAAAAACCCAGCCTTTGAAATAAATTCCAGTCTGCAAACCTCGAACTACCAACCACTAGAGAACATCCATAACATTTTAAATGTTATGTGCATCATTAATTATGAGGTCACACTTGAAAAATACATCCTACTAAATGATTATGTGGATCCAAGACCACTTGATACATCGGAAAAAAAACAGAAATATTTTAAGAAATGGCAAAAAGCATGTGTACGACACGGTGCAGGTTCAAAGCAGTTAACAACAGTGCAGTAATGGCAGACAGCCACAGTTGTTAAGTCACGGGCGTCAGTCAAACAACAGACAGGCTGCCAAACTGACTCTTGAGTAACTAACAGTATCTGCCAAATAACTGAAACGCTTTAATTATACTCATCCATAACTGCCTCTTACGAGAACAACTACTGTCAGTTTTCTTTCAAAGTAGTTACGTCACCTGAGGCGTAAATAATGAGTTGCTATATAGTTGCATACTAGGTGGATTAGATAAGGTGTACTATTCAGAAGGACGAATTTGAGCATGTTCTGCGCAGCCTCCAGGTTACGTCACGGTGTTTATTTGATCAGCTGGTTTACAGTGACAGCTGATGTTACTCTCGGCTAGAGCCTATCCAAAAACCCAGGTCCGGATTGGAAGTCTACCCTCCCTCCATCCACAACACCGCGGCTGCGACTAAACTTGCAGAGTTTCACTCACACTGCGACAACTCCAAATTACGCTGATTTAATTGTAAAAACCCTTATATATTCCTGGCCTGCATGAAACACGCTTACTAACGGTATAAAAATTGATATTCCAAATACCAAAACTGATTATTTTAAGTGATGGTAAACTATTACCACGTTTCAATTGTGTATTGTAAAATACGAGCCTCTGTCCCACTTTTTTAGGTAAATTTCAATGTTGACGCGTAAAGACCAAACGCAAAAGAAAATTTAAATTTCTGTTTCCAATACAAAAACATATAACAAATTGAAACAAATAGTGATTTGTGCAGGTACATAATGAGTTTCCGACAAAAAAATGTTTGATATCCGTAATCTAAAAATAAAAATATATCAGTTACAGTCAAACAATTATGTTTGCCAACGGTACCTTACACCTATACTGCATTTTTACCCTTCCACGATTAAACCCACGGTAATAGATTATTTTTCCTAGAGGAAATTCGCTAGCAATGTACATATATACAAAATAGATGCGTCCCTCTCAATGATAACAGTGTGGTGGGGATGGAGGGAGGGTAGACGTTCTGATCCCGACCTGATTTTTTGGATAGGCTATAGCTGCCGCTGAAGGTTCCTATTGTTGCAAACTCGTTCCTAATAAAGCGCGTCACCGAGGTATTCTGACTACCCCATATCCCCCACTCCTTCACATAGGATAGTCCAGAATACATTGGTGACGCGCTTCCACCTCCATATGACGTCACTCTACAATGCGCAATAGCAAACCTTATTTAAATCCACCTACGTTGCATACATGTTTTCAGGAACTATTGCAGGCAGTTAGGACTACATTTCTCTGTAGCTGGCGAGGGTACGGCCCTTGGAGGTAAGAAGAGACCCGCAAAAAACTCAATTCGCTACCGTTCCAAGATTTGAACACAGAGCCTCCCGAATGTGAACCGCCAGTGTTATCACATCACTAATTCTACCATCAGCGTTTATATGTTATCTATATTTATAAAAATGACAAACCGATTATCCCTCAGGCCAAACCTCTACTCCTACAACCAAAAAATTTGGCACATATACTCTTACCGTAACGTGAAAACTACTAAGAAAGGATTTTTCTCATAGGGGGAAATTCCCACGGGGGCCAAAATTCCAATCCAGTGTTATTCTTATACACATTCGCTTTGGTTTGAGCTGATGAAAATTCAAGCAGCTGATGATGATTTGTAGTAGTTCCACGGGTTAACCACATGTTTTATTCTCGGTACGATGGCAGCTAGTTCTAGGTCCAACATTGAACTCACTTCTCCAGGTGTCCAGCTTGTGTTCCTCTAACTCCTCCATGGTCACCGTCGGGGAAGTGTAGTACATCTGTAGGATCTTGATGAAGTCTGTGATGGTCAGCATGCCCACGAACCGCTGTTGTGAACTGTCCCACAGTGGTGCGGCTCTGACCCCTGCAACGCAAAACACATCACTGTACCGACCAGTGGACACCATCGGGCAGGCAGACTAATGTGATCCCCCCTCTCTAGCCCTCTTTATCTACAGGGGATAATGTAGATTAGTAGGTTAATAAATAGATTTAATGTGTGTGACTTCATGTCGTGTGAGTTCTCACACCCCACAGATAATTAGATGCAGTGACGGCTTTCAAATTGAAATGTTCAATAAAACTTGAATCTAAAAGAATAATAATACAAATATTAAATGGATCAAATCTATTAGGCCTATCAAATATTTTGACGGTTTACAGACACAGTATTTTTATATTTGTTATTATCTAACAAAAGCTGAATCACTGAAACTAAGCAATCTGCTATGCCTGACTCATCTAGCACTTTCAGGCCAATTCTGATCGGGTAGGTTGACATTAAACTGTGAGTGTTGCAGAGAGTAACTAAGCAATCTGCTGTGCCTGACTCATCTAGCACTTTCAGGCCAATTCTGATCGGGTAGGTTGACATTAAACTGTGAGTGTTGCAGAGAGTAACTAAGCAATCTGCTGTGCCTGACTCATCTAGCACTTTCAGGCCAATTATGATCGGGTTGGTTGACATTAAACTGTGAGTGTTGCAGAGAGTAACTAAGCAATCTGCTGTGCCTGACTCATCTAGCACTTTCAGGCTAATTATGATCGGGTAGGTTCACATTAAACTGTGAATGTTGCAGAGATTAACTATGCAATCTGCTGTACCTGACTCATCTCGCACTTTCAGGCCAATTATGATCGGGTTGGTTGACATTAAACTGTGAATGTTGCAGAGAGTAACTAAGCAATCTGCTGTGCCTGACTCATCTAGCACTTTCAGGCTAATTATGATCGGGTTGGTTGACATTAAACTGTGAATGTTGCAGAGATTAACTAAGCAATCTGCTGTACCTGACTCATCTAGCACTTTCAGGCCAATTATGATCGGGTTGGTTGACATTAAACTGTGAGTGTTGCAGAGAGTAACTAAGCAATCTGCTGTGCCTGACTCATCTAGCAGTTTCAGGATAATTCTGATCGGGTAGGTTCACATTAAACTGTGAATGTTGCAGAGATTAACTATGCAATCTGCTGCACCTGACTCATCTAACACTTTCAGGCCAATTCTGATCGGGTAGGTTAACATTAAACTGTGAATGTTGCAGAGAGTACCTAAGCAACCCGATCTGCCTGGCATGCGATAGGCAAACCTGGGATGTCATACAATGTTAAAATTCAACAGTGATAAGACAACAAATCTAGCTCTTTGTGAATGAGTGTGACACCGAAATGAGCAGTAGCAACTTAAAGAAAAGAGAACTTTTAGGACCCATCAAGCCAGCCTGTTTTCTGTTGCAATTTTTACAGATTTTACTAGCTTTTTGTCAACAGATTTAAAAATCATATTAATTTATTTTCCTTTTCGGCCAAATGAATTAGTAATAAAACAAATCAGTGATTTTCAATTGTCAGGACATGTGAACAATCCTGTTACAACCACTTGTCAAAGCAGGTATATACAAAGAAATTGGAATAAGGTTTTCACACTTAAGTAAACAAGTTGTACAGAAAAATTAACTTAAGAATCGGTCTATCCACAGGTTGCCATAAACCCAAAAGATGCCAAACTTGTACTTTTTATTCTATGGTCTCACAACTACACACCATTTTACCACACCCACAACGAAAATAAAATTATAAAAATGTTCTTGTAAAAGTTGTAAGCAATTTTTTTTAGATACAGATTTAATTGTACTATTTTTTAGAAAAATTTTGGCCTAATAGTTTTTACTTGGATTTTTGGAATGCCGAATATTATAACTTTTAACCTGACCTTGTTTTCAAATAGCCCTCTGAAATGGTCATAAATCATGTTTTTATAGCTTAGGCCTAGCCTTGTAACTCTAGCTGTTATGGCGGCTATAACAGTCTAGTCAGTAAAAATACATACAGTAGTACTACATACATAAAAGAAAACAGTGATTTAAGTTTTTCTTTTGCATTCTCATTCATAATAAATGTAAGATTAGTTTAATTAGTCATATTACACCAGACTAAGATTTAACAAAGTAGACGAATTAATTTAACCCAAGATGACCAGTTTTAAGATGACTATGCCAAATAATCAACCAAGAAACCAAGAGATATAAAATATTGTTTGCCAATCAGTTGGTAAATGTAGTTGTATGGATTACAAAAAATGATTGGAGCAATTTTTACTTTTTTTAAATTGTGTTAAAATTTTAAATATACAAATTTAAAACCTGTCTACTAAATATCTTATAGAAACAGTAAATTGTTGTTAAGCACATTTGACTATACAAATGTTTGTGTATGGAAGTTATACCTGTAGAGATAATCAAGAAAGAATCAAATTTTCCACCACAAGATAAAGTTAAATCCGGTCTCAAAGAGCACTAAGAAGCCTTTAGAAATATGAAAGAGCAAAATAACTTACCATTATAAACTAAAGCGAAAAAAGCTTTCTTGACTAAAAGTTGGGTGTCGAACACAACGAGCTTGGCACTGGTGGGGATCAAATCGTAGCACTTGTGGAACTTGAAGAACTTGACGAAGATTTGGCTCTCGTCCTCCTCTGAAACATTACACAGTCGGTGATAAAACAATGCTGATGGGAAGGGGGTAACTAAAACACCACAAACACAGCAGCAGAAGGGAATGGTCCTGTCGGTGATAACACAATGCTGATGGGGAGGGGGTAACTAAAACACCACAAACACAGCAGCAGAAGGGAGTGGTCCTGTCGGTGATAACACAATGCTAATGGAGAGGGGGTAACTAAAACACCACAAACACAGCAGCAGAAGGGAATGGTCCTGTCAGTGATAACACAATGCTGATGAGGAAGGGGTAACTAAAACACCACAAACACAGCAGCAGAAGGGAGTGGTCCTGTCGGTGATAACACAATGCTGGTGGGGAGGGGGTAACTAAAACATCACAAACACAGCAGCAGAAGGGAATGGTCCTATCGGTGATAAGACAATGCTGATGGGGAGGGGGTAGCTAAAACACCACAAACACAGCAGCAGAAGGGAATGGTCCTATCGGTGATGACAATGCTGATGGGGAAGGGGTAACTAAAACACCACAAACACAGCAGCAGAAGGGAATGGTCCTGTTGGTGATAAGACAATGCTGATGGGGAGGGGGTAACTAAAACACCACACACACAGCAGCAGAAGGGAATGGTCCTGTCGGTGATAAGACAATGATGATGGGGAAGGGGTAACTAAAACACCACAAACACAGCAGCAGAAGGGAATGGCCCTGTCGGTGATAAGATAATGCTGATGGGGAGGGGGTAACTAAAACACCACAAACACAGCAGCAGAAGGGAATGGTCCTGTCGGTGAAAAGACAATGCTGATGGGGAAGGGGTAACTAAAACACCACAAACACAGCAGCAGAAGGGAATGGTCCTGGAATCCCGCGAGAAAAATCACGAGGGGGGGGAATTTCTAATTCTACTTCAATTTGATTTCGGGTGTCAAATCGGCCTAGGGACAATCTAATATAATTTATTCTTTACTATCTTTAAAAAAACACAACCAAACAAACAACTAAATTGTTTAGCAGACTTGAGATTGAATTAACAAACTTAAAATAATCATGTTTGTCTTGATTTTTGAACCAATTTCCTTGTCGTTAATTAATGACAATTTTTTTGTGCGTGTATCTTTGCCAGAGGCGTTTTTTAACGTTTTGTTAGGGAACGGTCCACACCCTGGTCTTGTTCTTCTAAGGTCGACCTGCTCTTAGAAAACATCATTAATTAACAGCCCAATGACAAGTAGCAGCTGGGTCCAGTTTTGAATCTTCTCAAAATTGTGTTACTATTGTAAGTGACAAGAAATAAAGTCCAACCATAATTTTTTTTGGAGTTTGTCAAGAGTTTTCAAAGCAGAACATATAAACAAAACAGTTGTGTCTAGAGGAACAGCCATGTCTCGTCTGACATTACGCCAACAAAGCCTCACATCACCGCGCCCATGGCAATGCTGGAAAATCCACACATCTGCTTCCTTATCTGTATGAATGATGCAAGAGCACTGCGGTTCAGCGAAGCCTCCAAGTATTCATCTCTCGTTGCATTTATTGGTTTCTGTTTGCATAATACCAACATTTTCACAAACATCAGGGTTTAATACAATTTAATATTCAATTATTCACAAACACTGACAAACTTAAGCCTGAATAAGTCACAACTCCGCTTAATGGAAACCTACTATTGAATTTTGGTTTTAGAAAACCTTGAAGCCTTTTATTGGTAAAATACATTGCGAATAAATAAGACTAAGGTCCTTGTTTTATATCTGGGCTAAGTTCTCTAGGTATCTGGGGCATGTTTATTTTAAGACTTAAATAAACACTTCCTCTTAAACATATTATTTATTTATGTTTAAATTTCATTACTGATAATGACGCAGAGAACTGGGAAACCGATTAAATAAAAGTCGAGGTTTGAATGCAGCGCTGGTTTCTGACTGATACATCAATAACGCATCTGGCAGTTTGACAGCTAAATATATTTCTTGCGAGACTGAAACACTCTCCCTAACTTTACAACTTGTTTAAAGTTTTTAGAGATGTAAATAAAAAATAACTATACGATAAAATTACTTTAAAAAGTGAAATACATTTTATTTACACAATAATTGAGTTCAAGCTGTATATTTTCTAAACTTTGATTTCTTAAAATTTGTTACCTTTCATCTTAAAAAGTTTTATTCGCTCCTAAAATTTCAAATTAAGTATCATCCAAATGCAATACACTATTAAAAACCATCGACACCCTGTACTTTTTTGTCAAATAAAATTAGCTCACCACAACCAAAATCACTATGTAAAGATCAGCTGTTATTGGAACACCAAAATACAAACTCTTTTACTTTCCCCCTCTTGATTCTTTCTTTGTATTTTACACAGTGCAAAATAAAACTGACCTCTCTACTGACAAAACTGGTAGGACCAGTTGGAAAAAAGAAATAGAAAAACCTGGGAAAACCATTAAGAATATTAACCGTGTAACAAACAAGTTGGAGAAACATTTTTGATATGTAATACACAATAAATATTCAATCTATTAAAAGTCAAAACCTTCTCAAGGCTAAGGATAATCAAAATGAAAATATAAATTAGAAACCAAAAGAAGATAAAATCATAGAAATCCACAATCTAAACAGGTGAAGAAGTAGCAACCAACAAACAATGTGAACGTGTCGTAGTACTCAACCATACGTTCAATGTGGATGAAGAATATTATGAGAAAATAGAAGAAGAATCCAAAGACTTACCCCAGAAATATTGTGACAAGGAAGAGGAAGGAGGCAGGGGAGCCGCCATTGCGGAGGGAGCAGCAACTAGACCAGATCATTACACCAGATGACGAGGTGACTGGTTGCCTGCTTATCTGACCTTGGGTGAAATCCCACAATTCGCTCAGAAGAATTACTAGCTGTTCAACAATTTTCTCAGTTATATTGGTGACATGACAACTGATAAGTTCTTTTGATTTAATGGATTAAGAACTGATGTTATTTATGAAGTTATATGATAAAAAAATTCAAACTATACAAATTGCATATTTGGATTTTGGAGAAAATTCTACTTTCTCCATTTGTGTTCTGCTATTCCTAACATTTACATGGGAATCCAAAGTCTTTTTAGCCCAACTAACCTACTTTGGCGCAAACTATTAAAACTTCAAAAAGTGTATAGTTTATTTATACCGTTTAATTGTAACAACAAGTATCATGCTAAAAAATAAATTATTTAAATAGTTTTTTTTCTTGGTGTTTGGGTACATAGTTGTGCTCATATAATAGTGAAAGTTCCCCATATGTTAGAATAAATTAATTGCAGTTAGACTGTTTCTAATACAAATATTAATAGTTTAGGTCGTCAATGTGGCTGTTGATCGTCCCAATAGCCTGCAGTTATAGTAGCATTTAGAATATCTAAAACCTAAACAGAATATTTTATTTGATAGGGGAAACCCCTGGCAAGGTCAAACTTTACTTTGTTTTTTAGGCATTTTGCATATTTACAACATTATAATTAGGAACTGGACATTTTGAAAGTTTACAATTTAAAATCACTAAATAAAAAAATTAAGAAAAACGGCCACTCTAATTTATGAAACTTGCGAGATGGCCTTTGGGCCACTTAATAAGACACCACTTCATTCTGAGGCCAAACAGCGACCTGGAGGCAAAGCCCTCCACAGGGGTTTGGGGGCGGAGCCCTCAGCGAGCAAGGCGACTCTACATAAATAAAATTAGAGTTTTGTCAGTACATTGCTTAGAATTATGACATTTTTACATATTTTCACGTTTTACACCCTAAGGAAGCCAAATCTTATGTCATTTTCTGTCCGTCGAACTGTCTGTCTGTTGGTAACGCTCAAGGGCGGGATTTGTTCGCTTTTCACGGGATAATGGGAGCACCGATTTTGGTGAAACTTTGTTTCTTTGTTCCACACATGCGTGAGAAGATTTTAGGCGACTCTAAACTGGCATAGGCCTTTTGGAAAAATAATGGCGGCTGCTCAAAAACGTGATTTTGTGGGTTTCGGTCATATTTTGTTCGCTTTTCATATTTCGATGAAACTTTTTTTCTATTTTCTATATGTGCGTTAGAAGGTTTTAGGCTACTTGGATTTTTTTAAATCACCTTAGGACACAGCCCCATGGGGTTTTAAAGATCCTATGCTATTCTTATGGACATTATAGGCATTTATCTTATACTAATGCGCTAGGGGTTTTTTCTTCACAGTCCATAACAGCTGGACGGATTTTAACGTTTGAGGTGTCAAATTAAAGGTATTTTTACGTAGATTTTTTAAAACGTCTCAGAATTTTAAGAAAGGATGTCACTTAAATACAGTAAAGGGTTGAATTTTCAGACCAGTGGCGCTATCCGACGGCAGAAGTCTAAACTACGTGTTGATTAAAAGTACGTTGATATCATCTGTTTTAAAACCAGATGTTTACATCTGCTTGTTTACAACTGAAGTAACCTTTCTCTTTTCGTTGGGTACAAACTTGCTCGGATTCGAGCAACAGGACAACTAGTTTATATTGAACCAGATGATGACTTAAGAATTGTTATTCTATAAACAGATGTTGTAGTTCTTATTTAAAATGTTGAGTGAAGACTGGTAATAAATAGCATGAGTATACAGAGTGGATATGACTTGAGAATATTTATTCCATAAACTGTTACAGTTCTTATTTAAAACGTTGAGTGAATACTGGTAATAAATAACATACTAAGATACAGCCATATGATCTAAATCTATATTTGTCAGACTCATGCACTCACTGACATAGTGATCAGGTTATCTAAAAAACGACAATGGGTATGAAGATGAAATTTTGGATGGTGGTTCTCCTTTTGCTGCAGATTTACAATAAGAATATGTTTAAAAAAGTCCTATAGGGCTCTTCCCTAATTTACTTTTATGGCAATCTTATGAGTATTAGTATTTACTGGACCTTTGTAAGCTAAAATTCGGTAGGAACATAGCTAATATATAGCAACAAAACGCAAGCCTATTCCCATTACGAAAATGTTTAAGGACTTCGCCCCCGGAATTTCAAAATTCAATCTTTTAACACTCTTACACACACAACTGGACTGATGGATCTGAGATTCGGTAGGAATACAGCTGATAGTTCAGTGCAGACATATACCTACTCCAGATACAAATATACTCAAGGACTATGGCCCACTGGCCTTTAATAAAATCGGGTTAATCATCACACGCCAACTACTGAACCAGTAGAGCTGAAATTCGATACTCTAAAGGAAATAAGAAACAACATCATGGGGCGTCACGGTGCTGTTCTCTGGAGATTTCACACAGACCCTTTGCCGTGCGTGAGACATGGGCGGACAAGATCTACGCCTCTCTAAAAAGATATTTTATGTAGCCGACCACTGACCGTTTAACTTAACAGTAAATATGAAAATGTATTTTGGAGAAGATTAAGGGGTTGGGCAGTTTTCCTACGCCCTTTTAAAAGTTGAGATTGGGACATGAAAAACAAATGTAGTCATAAACAGATATCCTTCACTTGGCACTATTGATGAATCACAGGATTTACTAATTGACAGTTTGTTACACTGAGGTTCATAAACAGTTTAATCTGGAAAGTGCCTGGCTCTGTGATTGTGCCATCCTCACGTCCACCAGTGAACAAGCAACGGAGGATCAACACAAAGGTAGATCTCTTCTAAAGCGAGGAACGGACATATACATTTTTAACACTGTTCTTTTAACCATGACCACTATTGAGAACAGTTTCCATAGCCTAATATATTGATTTACATTTATTTAAATAAAATCAAGTAACCATATGTTTTTAAAACAGATAATTTTTTCTAATTTTAAATTGTTTATTTACAATTATAATGAAAACAGTACCTGGCAAAAATGGTGATTTTAAAAGTGGCTTGTCAATGTTGTTAAAGTTTAATGTTTCTTTATATTACTATTAATTTATTGGAATGTAAAGATTAAATGTATCAAAGTATTTAAAGTGTTAAATTAAACAGTGTTAATATTTTTTGTACTTGAGTTATTTTATTTCTAAAAGTGAATCCACATGTACCGATTTGGAGTCGCAAAAACCACACCGTTCACTACCCGACAGAGTTCCTTGACTTAGCAACAGTACCCAAACTATCTGCCATTATATTTTGTTTACTTTTATTTAATTGTACATTAAACATGTAAAATATAATTTTAGTATTGTAAAATTATGTGGGTTGTTGTTTTCTTTAGTTAATCTACTATTTATATTTAAAACCCGTACGAAGAACGGGTACACAGCTAGTATATGAAGAAAATCTCAGATAATTTTGTAAAATTGTTTAATACCTGCCAGACTCTATTTAAAATTTATCTTCACAACCTATTTTTACTTTTAACAGTATTTCAGGAAATAAAGATGTACAGGAGTTAATTCCCCGATCCTTAACCATGAATTACAATTTATTGTGGCTACCAAGCAAGCTAATAATGCATTGTTAATTCCTTCACCCCTACATTCTTACAGACCTTATGCCAGTTTCATAACTGAAACTGAAAAAATATAACGAGTTCGCACGCAGCACGCTGACGTGAGGGAAGTGAATTTCCACATAAAAACTTGTAAAACTCAAAATCAGTGTAAAAACATCCATTTGTCCAATTTTTATTGAAATCTGAAAACATTGTTTTTTTTGGCTGTTCTGATACTCCTCGTTTCATTTACTTGCAAAGCTGGGAATACAATTTTACGCATTATAAGGTTAGGAGAAGGTCCAGACAGGCTTGAAAGTAGGCGTGAGGTTGCTGGGGATAATAAAAGAACCCTAACAAAGGAATAACAGGCTTATCTAGTGTAAAACCCCCATAAGACAACGTACTGTGTTTACCCGATACACATTTTCTTTAATAACTCGGTAAATATTTATGCTAGAATGACGAGAGAGGGCTTAAAACTTTCGCCTTTCTAATTCCCATCTATTAACATGCATTCATTTTACATCTGGGGCTTTTCTGACCCTTTTTGGGCCCAAAAACCCAAAATTTGAATGATTAATCCCCAAAAAATGGGTTTAGAGTTTTCCGATTGTTTTGCCCAACGAACTTGTTTAACAGGTTATAGAAAGGAACGTCCCTACCAAATCTGAAGTAAATCGGACAAAAAATGCGACCGCTAGAGTGCATACACATATATGTATATGTATATATATGTATATATGTATATAGACATATATATATATGTCTATATATATATATATGTCTATATATATATAACATTTTGAACGACCCCCCAAAACGTGTTCAGGGGGTCACGTTAGGAACTTCTATGGTGGTCCCGGGCTTAAGTTTCACCGTGCGGGTCATGCTAATAGTTCACTTTCCAAAGGAAATTCACTAAAAATCACATTTATTTTATGTGTGTTGGTCAGTTTTTTTATGATGATAATAATGTTACTTAATATAAGAACAATCGCCTTACAACCTAAAGTTTCCAGATTCAAATAATCTTTAATGTTTCTAAATAGGCTAATTTTTGGTGCATTATAAATAACGACTTAGAGCCGCTAATATTTGACTTGCTCTATTTATTAAAAGTGTAAGCCAGAAGGATTTGGAATAAATCTGTTATATGTATGCTGCAGAGTGTACACAACACAAACACTGTGATGTTACAAGCTAGCACCAGTTTTTATGTTTATACAACAGTTTAATAAATAAAACCTGTGATCAAAATTACTGGTTGCCGGCATTTCAAAACAAAGAATCGTGGAACTAACAACTCCCTGGTAAGTTTGAGTTTAGTTAGTTATATGACACTCTGAATATTGAATATTTTATTTGCGACTCAGAAATCCTTTTGATATGGCTACTAGTTTCCTTCTTATGCATTTTTCCACGTTTTTTCCATCAGAAAACTATTTTAAATGGTTGATAAAAAAAAACAGGCCAGATTTTACAACAATGAAATGTCAAGCTGAGAAATTTAAAAGTTATGATAGCCTACCCCTTTGGAAAAAAAATAACAAAATATATATTATTATCAATGCCACCAACCAAAGTACACAATTAAAACCAACAGAAAAGGTTTTGCAAGGTTTTTCAAAGCGAAACAATTTACAAAAGACTCTTATTTGATAAGTATTTCCAAATATTTACAAAGAAAGTTCATATTCACTGTAAAATCAACCTTTAAAAGATGTAGACAGAGATAGATCAACAGAACACAGCAGCAAAGGCATGCAGGCTCAAGGTTAGAGCCAAGGCCTAAACCAGTCAACAAGCCAGCCCCGCTGATACATACTGCTGTGCTGGCCACACATTTGGGCAAACATTCCACCAACTGGGGTAACAAACAACAGGAATCTTGACACATGGAAGACTCATAACAGCACATACGACTCATCACAATTTTCCTAAACAAATGAAATTCCCAATGAAATAGGACATTTTTGTAAACTATAAACTGATAGACTCTATACTTGGAATCAGTGTAATTCAAAATAATTTATTTGTCACATTATATGTTTTAAATACAATCCTGCCACTTTAACTGTACCTCAGTCCAAATGGTTTTGGATTTTTGTTTTAAAATTAAAATCACAGAGGTTAGCTAAACAGAGAGAATTTGAATATCAAATTATAAAAAAATATCTTATCGTTTTTCGAGAAATAACAGTTTTCAAGCATTAATATTAAAAACGGTTATCTAAAAGCTACAATTTGTGCTTATACCGGTCCAACGACCCCCACAATGATAGTGTCTCCTTGAAGCACACGCCGGTGCGTGTGTTTGTGTGTGGGACAACTAGGCCATGGCCAACGTGTGACGACATCCACATCGGCCAGTGCCCCCAGACCCCCGATATACAGCTGGCCGCCGTGCCGCACACCTAGTCACGCCGGTGCGTGTGTTTGTGTGTGGGACAACTAGGCCATGGCCAACGTGTGACGACATCCACATCGGCCAGTGCCCCCAGACCCCCGATATACAGCTGGCCGCCGTGCCGCACACCTAGTCACGCCGGTGCGTGTGTTTGTGTGTGGGACAACTAGGCCATGGCCAACGTGTGACGACATCCACATCGGCCAGTGCCCCCAGACCCCCGATATACAGCTGGCCGCCGTGCCGCACACTAGTCACTACTTAACCTTCAGTTGTGCCAATCGAACCTAATCACCATCATTTGCCTTATGCACAAATGTACAATAAACATTGTCAGAACATAAATATGATTAGCTTAATACTAATTGCTAATTGTTAATTTGATCTAAGATTCAATTGAAAAAAATACATGTATAAATTTTATAGTAAATCGCTTATGCAACGCCGTTGTTGTGTTATCTAAGGAAAAAATATCTAGAGGCCGAAATGTTGATATCAAAATTGCAAAATTATGAGTATTTTTGTTTTATATATTAAAAATGAAACAATGATTCCACTATTTGAAAATCTGTTGAAGGGGGTGGGAGTAAGTATTTTTATTGGACTTATGAAAGAAGCAAGTAGAAATGCAATCGTCTTAGGATATCATAATGTTGTCTTGATAAAAACTATAACAAATCCTACCCACCTCAATATCATTCCAGATCTTAATCATTTGAAAGTTATATAAATTGTTTCCACTTGTCAATTAAACTTTGAAAGATCTAAAAGCTGACTGACAATGACTGTTCTGTATGTTTATAGTTACCGAACAACACTGCTCAGTGAATGAAAAAATCTGCCTTGTGTAAAAAAGTCCTGGTTAAATACAGTATTTATATTGTAATCCTGGAAAATTAAAATTATTATTATTAAAATTGTTTTCAAACAAATGATAAATAAGCAACATAATATTGATCACTGACATTGATGTTTACTATTTTACTAGGTTTTTTTTAAATAATGAAACAAATCTATATTCTGTATATCAATGAATGAACAATATAAGGTATATGTGTTAAGATGCTAAAATAAAACAAACAAAATTTTGACATTAATATTGAACATCTGATGGTCTACTGTATAAGGAGTTTGTTTTCCTACAACGATTTTAGGCACATAATATGTAAGAAAAAGCATTAAGTATATACTAACTCTGTATATTTAATAGAAAAAGCATTAAGTATATACTAACTCTGTATATTTAATAGAAAAAGGGTTTATGTGATGCAGAAAATTACAGTTGGCTGAAATTATATCTTCCTCTCAGGAATCAAGACACATTAATGAGCACATAAAGGAGCAGTCTTAAAAGTGACGGCAAACTAAAACCAGTTGTCTGACATAATTTAGAACCAGTTTTTCTGACATAATTTACATTGGGCGTGCAAGGAAGAGAACATGATTTAAATATAGGACAGTGTTACATATGTGTAGAGTCACATCAAGGAATAAATCCTTACAGTGCACAGTGTATATGTGCTATTTCACAATTTTTCAACAATGAATCTAGCCAAACTTCTTCAATTGAATTTAAACCATCGTTTAGGACTTAAAATATTAGTCTTTATTTTCCTAAAACAGAGTGTGTTAAATTTATCAGACTATTTTACTTGTTTATACTATTTACTACTTTCTTCAATTCGGCAACTAAATTCTAAGTTGGTCTCAAAACAACCTAAATTATAAATAATATTTCAAGATGAGGAATTTAAAAGATTAGCAAATCTCGAATAGAGAGTAATTATATATCAGGCAAAGTTATAATAATGTACTAGTGTGTGTTATTTCCAAACTAAATACATACAAACATCGTTGGCACAGATTCATCGTAAGCTCATGGATTAATACATACAACGAGTTCTCAACTGAGGTGAAAAAGTGAAGCCTCACTGGAGGATATTTTTGTAAACAAACCACGGAGAACCATAGTTTCCAGCAAACATATCAAAATATGTTCAACATCAAAGTTATACGTTATAGAATAAAATATTGTTATCACTTGAGTTATATATTTTTTGAATGATTTAAATTATTTATTGTAAAAACTCCTTTAATATATGATGTTTAAACACATTTTCTATTAATTTCTATATGGATAACGGGTGCACATAAATTTCATATTATATTACAGCCTGTGGTTAGTTGGGTTACCATGGTTACGGAGGGTGCAGAGGGAAAGTAGCGGTCACCATGTGGACTTCACTTTTTCTTGGAAATAAGCAAGTGCTTGCTAGATGTATTAAGCACGAAGCACGTTCCACACAACTAACAAACTCTCATACGTTCACCCAACTAACATACTAGGAACCCAATAAGCTTCGGTTGACGTGTGAGGATCTCTGAATCCGTCCCTTCAACAACACATAAGCGTAAACACTCACACGTTATTGCATGAACCAACGTCACAACCAGACCTTGCAGCAGCAGTTGGGCCAGTAGCTCCTTCCAAGCGGAGTCTACGGCTTCGAACTCCTTGATCTCGTCAATCCTGTAGACCTCGTCGTCCTCAACGATCGACCGGAGGTGGTGACCGAGGAAGTTGCTGTAGGTGTGGAGCCGGATCATCCTCTCTCGTCATGGTACCTCCCGCCACTATCCACACTCTACCCTTCACTCTACTCCCGCATACACATCGACCTTCAGACACCTTGAATACTGGTATGTGTTTGGATCAAAGGGACTGAATGTCTTTGGATCTGGAGACTGTGTGTCTTTGGATTTAGACTTGTCTCCTGAATCTGGAGACTGAATGTCTTTGAATCCACAGAATTGTTTCTGGATCTGGAGGCTGGTTGTCTTTCGTTCTACAAACTGAATCTATTTGCTGGGTAAGGATGACACCTGCAAGAGACTGTAAGCTCAAAGTATACCTCAGTATCAGAAGCAAACAAGTTCAGGGTAGAACAAATTTGAAGATAAAAAGGAAACCTGAAGTTGAACCAAGAGTAGACAATTAGAAGATAGGGGGTAACGTGCTAGAGATTTTAAGCCTACATCTGCAGAGATAATAGATAAAAACTTCTACAAACATAATGTCATTTTTCCCTCTGGTCTTGTAGAACACTCTACCTCAAATCCCAGGTGAAAATACAACAGCTGTTACTTCAAAATATTTAAAAAGTAAACAGATAACGCATTTTAATACACACATATTTTGATTAACCATGAAATAAATTTTGATTTTATCAATTCAAATAATGACATCACAACCAATTCAATTCAATTTATTTTCATCACAAAAATTCACAACCAATTGAAAAGACAACATAGTGAACCTGCAAAACTCCTATTAAAGCTTTTAACTCAGTCAACAATACTTTTAGGTAGTAAATGGCATATTACATTGACGATGATTAGGCTAGGTGATCTAGTGGTTAAAGCACTCTCCTCACCAGCTCAGGTTTGCTGAATCGATATCGAGCAAAATCAAAACATATTTTAAAGGTTTCAAACTGAATACAGCTGCCATTGATTATGGGGCTAGTAATTAAGGGGGGCTTCAATCACAGATGTTTACCTGCTTATCCCATAAGGCTAATGTTAACTTTCAAAGCCTGTACCTCCTCAAAAGCAGAATTTAAATATCACAAATAGTTCACCCGCAGCAAAAATCAGAAATATTGAATATTTTAGAATTTTATTTAATGATTTATTATTTGTGACACAGTATTGATATTTTGCTTAAAAAAATCGCTAGATATCTTTTTCCTCTTCAAAATAAGCCATGAACTATCGATATCGGATAATCTTTGGAGGGGGACAGGCTTTTAAAGTTAACATTGGCCTTATGGGAGAAGCAGGTAAAAACGCTCAAAGTTTTGTGACTGGAGCCCCTCTTAATGATCCAGGCTAATGAATCATTCACTTTTAGTGAGTAACAAGGCTATATTACCCTTGGCATCTTACTAATAATTCGTTCACATACATCTTTAAAATTTGCCTTAGTTGATTCGGCATCTAACATTAACTACAAGATTGGGAAAAGGTATCAACCAATTTATTAGTGATGATATCTCAAGGTTTTCAAGGCCTGTTTTAGAATCTGGAACATTTGCTTTGGGCAATTAAGACCAAACCTAGCTGAAAGCAATTTGGCAGATGCAGGGATCATTCGGCTATCACTGCAGTAAGCAGCTTTTCTGGGACTTCCAATGGGACAACATGCAACTCAACTGCATACTTACTGTAACTGTTTCGCTTGGGTATTGATTAAAAAAATACAATCAGCTTTAGTGATTATTTTTCTCTATATGAATATATCTTGTATCGATATTTTGAAGGACATAATTGAAACCATCAGAAACATAATTGTGGCACATGTTTGTTACAAAATTTAAAATAAGATCAGAGTACGCAATTTCAGTTGTAGTATTAAATTTGTATGAACGTTTGTAGTTTTGTGTTTGTATTTTGTTGACTTTTCACATCCATTATAAATTGCAATAGCACTCTACTTAACAAAACTCTAAATCTGACAATTTAGCTCGCAAGCCTAGGACAGTGGGTCTAGAAGCATGAAATAAATTTTTGCACAGGAGTTCCTTACGTGAGCATCTATAACAGATTTCTGAAAATTCATCCACTAAGAGCTTCTAAAGTTCCAATGTTAATATTATGGAGTTATTTTATTTAGTTAGTCAGCTTCAAGATCTCTGTGCAAAGAATGGGACCACTGGCCAGGATGAAAAAAATTGGTAAACAAACATAAGACAAATGGTTAAATCAAAGTAAAAAATAAATTATTCAAAACTGATAAGAATAAAACTTGTAAGTTCACTCCAACTCAGAAGTACCATAAACATTTAGTATTTAAGTACCACATAGATTAAGTATTTAATCTTATTTTCTATTAGTTAATGAAAATTAGTTTACGTTTACTGTTTGCGTTGATGTTTTTTTTTTCTTTGATTAAATTATGTTTGTCTGCAGATTCTGTCCTGTGCTGTACTACGATCACTACTAACTGTTAGGCTACTTATTGCAGCTATAATGGACAACAAATGACGGATGAAGCACGCGAGGCTCAGTCGAATAATTTGGCACCTGCACGTCCGCCGCAGACACTACCTGACCCATCCCTGGCACCCAAGCCAGACACCTGCCAAGTTATCAATCTCCCCGACACTGGCAGCAAAGCAGTTCTACAATCAATCACTGGATAAGGACAAATATAATCAAGTACCGCTGGAAGAAAAAACCCATAAGGTTGGACAAACTTTGATCAAAATACATTTTTTGGAGCTTCCAAAGATTGAGTGTTTGCTTACAACTCAGGAAATAAGAAGAAAAGTTTTAATGCTGACTGAATTAAAAAATAATTAAAAGAAGTTCATGGGGCGAAAATAAAAAAAACAAACTGGCGACAAATATAAAACCTTACAAAACAGAACAACTAACAAATCGAGAAAATTTAAAAACACAAACCTACCTCAAAAGTACAAAAACGTCAAAACAGGGCGCCTACAACAAACAAAAGAAATGCCGACACAAACAAACTAGGGAACCCGGAATAATTCCTTGACAATTAATGTGAGCGGTAAATTGTGAAGAAAAAGAACGAATAAATAAAACAAACTGTCAGAACTGCGAACGGAGGGTAAACAAGAGTATAATAAGCTCAACACATTCACTTGTCAAACGGGCTAATTAGTGGGCGAGAGAGACCACGGGCAACTGCGGCAGCAACAGCGAGTCTCGGCGACGCTAAATTGGGAACTTGGCACCTCCGCGGACCCCCACCCCGCGAGACTCCCTCGATTGCCACCAATCGGCGAACTTCGGGGGTCGATCAATCGCCCGTGTAACCGTCGGGGTGATCTTGCCAAGTGAGACAATTAGACATCAGAACACTGCACAATGCCAGGAAGCGATAATGGGAACACACCAAGGTATTCAAAAACAAAACACTCCTTGTTCTGAAATCCGGAACATTAGGAATTTCTAGAATTGCAAAGGGCAGCTTGCCCTCAAATAACTCGAAATGCAAAGTTGCATGGAAGCGCATAATTAATCAGACATTGCAACCGAGCAGCTGCAATTCCAAGAACACAATTTGGCCCAGAGAGTGACCATTATAAGCTGTCATCGTGGCGTTTTGCACCTAATGTATCTTCTACCAAGAACCATTTTATTAGGAAACATGCGTCTCGGTCCTCTTAGAGTCAAACCTAAACTCTGGATGATTCGTTCAATTACCTCTTTTTCCCCTTACACTCAAAGTTTGTCGGATAATTAGCCTAATTAATACTTTAAAAATATATTTATAAGAACAAATAGTCTACTGAACCATACAACTTCAAGCAGAACACTGACTTACCTAGATCAGAAATGTTGACCTTCTCGAGGAAGGGATCAGCAACAGGAAGCTGTAACAAAAGAATATTATTATAATATTTGAAAAATATTATTCATTTAACTAAATGTTATAATTTGTTCACACAAAGAAGGGTGAATGCATCGGGAAGTTACTAATTAAACTTAAAATATAAATATACAAAAAGTCATCAAATAATACAAAACTTGTTGAAGACCTATTTAAAATTATATTACAGTATTCGCCAAAATAAAGAGTACCGAAACTGAATCAGCTGTAGGTGCATTCTCGATCGGCTATGTCAACTTTTCATTGTTGTCACGTCTTTGTGTTTATTATATCTTTCTTATTTGATTTTAGTTTGTTCTGACATGGTGCTAACTACTGCAGAGCAATCTTTTATCGTAGAGCATTATTTTCGCTCATACGGAATCGGACGTGTGGGTAGGCCAAGTTTGGCACACTGCATTACGTTTCCAGGAACATTTTCACAAAAACCCACTTAGTAATGCAGTGATTATTAGTGTTGTTCACAAATTTCGAAGGTGAGGACCCTCCAGCTACCATCGTACAACTCAAGGAAAAATAAACATGTGTATATGGAAAATGCAATAACCCCTCTTCACCAAAACGATGCACAACCTTCAACAACGATACAAGTGTTGCCTCAAACTGAACGGAGGTGATATTGAACATGTTATTTACAGAGTTTAACCAATTTTCCTTCATTTTACTTAAATATGTTGGTAAAGCTATGAGAAAATTTTAGTAATGCTATGCCAAATAAAATTTTACATTTTCAGTACTGTTTATTTTGGCGCATACTGTATTTCAAGTACACTAATTGATTTATAATGCAAAAAATAACCAAATGTTCAGGTTTTATAGTAATAAGACCTTTTATGAACAAGTCATGTAAAAGTATTCATTTTCATGCAATTATGAATAGTTATTGATATTTTCTTTATGAATCTTTAGATTATGAAACTTTATACAATTTTTAAAGCCTTTAATGTGTATAAAACAATCTACAGGCTCGGTCACACACTGGGTCATAAAACAGTTAATCCAGCCCAGCAAATGTTTTTTGGGTCTTTAATAAACCAATTTAAACTTTAATCATATTGGATTTATGTTCAAGCGTGAGTTCATAAGTTACAAATTTCAAATCCAATGAGCTCAATCGATGATCATATTTAGTGAGTGTTATGGAAGGAATATATAATAATTCCTTCATTTTAAAATTGAATCAGTCAAACTTGCTAATTTATTTTGACTGTCAGCAAAATAACAATAATATGAACTATCAATGAAAAAAAAAGAATTCAAACTATGAAACGATTTGGTTCATTCCTCATTTATCATCCCAAATAAAAATTGAAGGAACGTTGCTTCTGTAACTCTGTTATACGTTATACATTTAAAATAAGACCAGAGTAAAAAAAGGATAGAGCCTATAAGGGAGTCTCGAGCTTAAATTAATTCAAATTTTAGAATTTCCACACCAGACTGAAGAATTTCTAGATTACTATAGATTCGTTTTTAGAAATTGTAGACCATGCACCATACCAAATAAAATGAAATAAATCAAAATTCCGCCTATTATGAGTATAATAGTATAAATAATAGTATAGTATAAATATAGTATATATAGTATAGTATAAATAATATGAAAGCAGGAAAACCACATGTGAGGAATGATATTAGGGGACAAGGGGCTTATCTTGCTTCATTGCCCTGCGAAGCCATCAAAAGTGAACTCTCACACAGGTATGAGTTTACATGCTAATCACAACAATGTGAACTAACGTTAGTCATCGGCAGAATGTTCTCACCGACCCCAGAGCCCTAGACTTACCACCACTTTCTTGAAGAGCGCCTGGGGTTTGCGCATGACACTCTGGGCGATCCTCGTGTACCAGGTGGGGGAGAGGGGGGGAGCCTCCGGGTCCGCAGCCAGTGTGCTGCTGCCCCATATACCGAAAAACATCTCGCTACATTCTCAAACCCTCCTGAACCTCAACTCCACCCTCGAACAACGATAGAAAACCATCACCTCACCGTCCACTTCACTGTTAAAACCGTATCTAATATCTGGCAAATTTAATCACTGAGTAATTTTCCACTGGAATTCACCACACTTAACATCAAAGAAACAAGCCATAGAGTGTGACAAGACCGGGTTGTGCACTGTTCACTTTCAAAACTTAATAAAAGTAACGAATTAACCCTCAACAAATGTTTTACAGTTGCTTCATAGGTTGACAATATTTTAGTGGTTAGTTTTAGTATTCAGTGATTTCAAGTTATTCGGATAGGCTATGACAACTGTTAAGTTATAACAATCTTTATAAAACATGCCTGTGCCTGGATAGATAAATATTATTAAAAAAAACATTCAATACTAACAAGCATTAAACAAAGACACAGTCCAAAAGGCAAGGAACAAATTAGAACAATTTAGGCTACCACAAATTTCGGTGCTCGGTTTTTAATTGCTCAAGAACGTGTTTATTAGCGAATTTCCCCTAAAGGGAAGAAGCTATTACGTAGTCGGCCTGGTAAGACCTAGGCCCAGGACCATGATAACTTTTCGTTTTTGAGGTCCCCAGATGCCAAAAACACCATTCGTTCAAAACTGTGTATGTATATATATACATATGCCATATTACAAATAACACACACTATTTTACCAACGGGCTAATAGTACATCCCGCTGCCATCCCCGATGCTTATATCAGATCCTTTGCAATAATCTGATCATTATTGTGCTACAGTGTGGGTGTTAGTGGTTTGTGTCCGTGAGCACAATAACTCTCTCGTAAAAATTATCCGATTTTGACGAAATTTGGTATAAACGTGTAAAGCAGCATTTATGACTAAGTTCGAAAACCAGACATATCGACCTATCCGAAGGGGTATTTTTGGGGGGTTTTATATCCCAAAAATGTTTTTTTTTTTGAAAAAGTCAAATTTTAGTTTTTTCCATTAGAATCAGCTTAAAAGGACACCAAATTTGGTGCTTTGATCATTGCTCTACGTCAAATGGTTACAGAGATATTGAAAGGGCTTAACACAGTACGTTGTCCATTGTTATTCTTATGGAGAATAAGTAACATGTTATATCCCTTAATTATGAACATAAATTAATAAAATTTGGTATGTGGCTTTACCTACTTGAGTTATATTGATATTTGTATAAAACCCCATTTTTTGTTCCTTGCTTCAGCAAACCTGTGTACTCAGCCGCCATGTTAATCTTATGGAGAAAAATTAAAATGTAATAAATCGTTTATTTATGAATGTACATTGATGAAACTTGGTATGTGGCTTTATGTGGTATTCAGTTATATATATATATATATATATATATATATGCATTAGAAATTCGCTGAGTACACAGGTTTGCTACTACGGGGGTATTTTTGGTGTTATAATAGTCAATGGAGATTGTTTTACTTATGTTGTTAGCAATATCAATTTATATAAATATAACTTTTCCAATTAATATTTTTAAAAAACTGGCTGGTGTCTCACACCAAATAGTGTAGCTGGTGTCTATTTGTGTGGATCCCATACAATGCAACTCAGCGCAAACTTAAAATATAATCATAGTGACAGTTGTTATAACAGCATCACATATTTCTTATAAAATCTGATTATTTAAATTTAAAATTCTAATAAAGCCCATGCAATAAAGCCCAATCAAATATTTTTTGTATAAGAATAATATGGGAACTTTGAGGACCAGTAGGGCAAAGCCTTGAGGTTTGAGGAAAATAAATTACTTTTGAATCATCTAGAGAAAATACGTTCAATTTGATACGTTAATCATTAAAATCGGTCATAAAATAAAAGCATACTTGACTGCATAAACAAAATCCTTTAGGGAACTGAGAAGTAAATTTAAATTGAGGATACAGAGGATATAGAATGAATACTACTCCATAATCACTACTCCAACAATGAACAATAATTAATTACATTTTGGTATAATCAGATTGAATTTGAATGAAAGCTTATAGCTATCAGTTTTTGTCCTAGGTTACTATGAGCAATTCAGCAGATGAGTCATGATATCTCGCTGATGTCATCTTCTAAAGAGCTTTCTCATTCAGAGACTAACACAAACCAAACAAAGCTTGTTATTAGCACTGACTATAGATACTGAAGTAGACTTCTCATTGCCATTGTAAACGCTATCCCTGCTTTTATGTGAGCCAGGATTGAAATAGAACGTAGTTACACTAATCACCAACAGCGTATACTTCTGACACCAACTACTACTTATCCTCTCAGGAGGGGATAATACAACAGTTGGTGTGTCAGGAAGCAGACATACGTTGACTATCACTTGCTTTCTGGGGTGGAGATATTTTATAAGTTAACGTAAATAACTAAAATAAATAGTTGCCAGCAGCACACTCTGTCGGTGACCTGATCAAACTACGTAAACTTCAAATTCTGGCTAACATTAAAAGAGGGACACCTGGGCCATATACATGGGATGTCTCCTTCAGTATCTATAGTTAATGTTATCAGTTCAACAAATTTAGAGAACACTGCTTATTTAAAACGGGATAAAAAACCTATTGTGTTGTACTCTTAAACAATACTTTTTCCAACAGCTTTCAGAATGCAAAGACTCTAAATATTTTGAATTTAAACAAATAAATTAATGATTTTTATTATCATCATTTTGTGTGTTTTTACGTTGCAATCTTAATTTACAAGGCTCCAATATATACTGTGAAGTCCTGATGTTATTAAAAATGTCAAGATCCAGCAAAACTTATGACTGCAGCAATGAAAGACAAATCATAGTTAACTATGCAAAATCTATGTTTGAAGAGACTGGCGCGATACATGCATTGTGGAACGTCCTACCATTGATAAACTTTACTTTGTGAATCTACGTTATTTACTAACATCAGAGTTTTGGCGAGGCGGATGTAAATAGCAGCGACCGAGTGCTAAAATAGATCCATGGATCATAAAAAATTACGTGGCCAGGAATAGCACCCTGGACTACACCAACAGAAGCACGTTGGAGAGGTTGCTCGCTATTTCAAGGACTCTCCAAACACTGATTTCCAACAAGTGGAGCGTTCTGTAAATATAAACTATCTACTCAGTATCATAACACAATACTATGTCCTACTCAAGGTAACAAAACTGCTATAGTTTTACCCCCAGTTTCACAAATATTTTAAAAATCGTAACAAAATCATATTTTAATAAGGTAAAACCATCCGAATCTCTTATTATAAATGTAATGCCATTTTGAAAAACAGGGTCGTTAGGAACAACTATGGAACTAATATTGTTGCATCAAATAACATTAACAAATTCAGTTACCTCCATTAATAAGATGAGTGCTTTTTAGCTTATGGGTGTTAAAGAGACAAATTATTTTAGTCTTTAACTTAATTGACACCAGCTTTTAGATAATCACACCTTAACTAAAAATAGTAGACTTTTGCGGAGTTCTGTGGTGATAATTAAAATGTTTTACTTGTAAAATAGGTATTAAGGACTCTCTTACATTTATTAAATAGCATTCCTACCTTGAGGCAATCAGGCAATGAATTAAACGTTTGACAGGGGATTTTTTTGTTTTGGATTTGGAATATTTATTTATTGGTGAAAAAATAAGCTGGATTTAAAAAGGCCACGGTTTTTCATAAAGAACATTAGAGTTTGAAGGTTATATATGAGTGGAAAGGTCAAGAGCCCATAATTATGAAAAATCTCCTTACACAATTGTAGCTGCTTGGGTCCAAAAACAATTCTAAAAACCTCCTTTTGAAGAGTAAAAATGTATTTTCTACTAGCCTTTTCCAACTACCACACGGGTACAGTGTAAACAAGATTTTGGTAAAAGCAACTACGGTAAGCTGCCGGCAATACACCAGAATTGTCGAATGATGACTTCCGTATTCCCATAAATTGAGACAGTATTTTGACAGTTGATGAGACGGTATTTTCAGAATGTAGCAGAGAATACTGCGTAAACGTAAGCATATTTGATGTGTTAAAAAATATATTTGATTACACCCTTTGCAGTTGTACATCATACTATGCTAATTGAAATGTTGTTTAATTTCTTAACCATTTGAATCAAAATTTGTATATTGAAGAGTTGCAAAATTTAGTTAAAATGATAATAAAAAATTCAGGTATTGAACAGCTTAAAACTCGAAAGATTGTCTGGTACCAGACTCCCTATCATCTACTTCAAATCATCGTACGTACACTTTATGCTTATAGTTTTGAGTTGAGTTGATGTATAGGGTGGGTCTGACAAAAGTAGTTGCTCAAATGATCTTTCAGATTTATTATGTACACAAAGCATGGCTGTGGCTGTGTATGAACGAGCATTCCTCTCTCTATCGCTATAACCACATGTTCCCCTGTGTTCTCTAATATGATTGTGTCTGGGTGTATGGTAATCTATGTTATTCCTAATGACCTGGATTCAATAACTACAGAATAAAATATGCTCTTACTGTATTTATCTAAATAAAATTATAGTTTTGTCTGTATGTATCTCACAATCTTGAATTGTTTAGTTATTTCGGGTCACTTTGAATATCAGGGAAATGGAGAGAGGTTCACAAAAAATGTCTGTCTGTCTGTTACACTGATGGGGCCTGAATTTATTTGCTTTCCATGGGAAAACAGCTATACTACATTTAATGAAACCTTTTTCACATTGTTCTTTGTAACTACTAAAAATATTTCATCTACTTCAAATCATCGTACGTCATTAGGGCTCTGCCCCATGGCTGGCGTAGTACCCTTGTTAAATTTTGGGAATTTACTTGGATAATAATCACCAGTGTGTGTTGATAATTGTAATATTATCAACACACTCTAAGGAGCATCTGATAAAAGAAATTTATGCTACATTTGCTAGTTTTTAGAATTTCAAAATAAGCCTTAAGTTTGCCTTAAGTTGTTGTAGTTTGAAAATGCTATTTTTTCTGGTACACTTAAGTGAGCTTAAAAATAAAACTCAATTTTAAAAACGTGAAAAGATTCAACAGTTGATAATTTTTCTCGTTAACTTTAATTAAGGAGTCTTTGAGGTCACTGCAAAGTGAGGTCTGGCAAACCATTGCATTGTTTAGTTTTTCTAACCTATTTACATAAATAAATGCCAATCAAATTGCGTGTTTGTTGGTTTTTATTTATGTTTCTCAGTTTATACACATTTAATTTTGAGCGTGTGAAAGAGGTTAACTATTATCCTCTTTTTAGTAAGTAGGTAGGTAGCTTTATAGTATTGCTCTGAAGAAGTAGTTGACATAATTTCCCCAAACAAAATTTAAATTTGAATGATAATTTATAAATAGAATTGTTTAAGTATTGTACACATCTGTTATAAAGTGAGGGATCACACAGTTATCAAGTAAAAATATGGTAGTTGGTATTCTTAACACCCTACTGTTGCCAAGGGACTAGTAATTGATGACCCAATTAATTATAGATTGTAGACAGGTGGAGGTAGAGACTGGAGGGGGAAGGGGGTGTTTGAGGTCATATGGCCAATGACCTACCCACCCTTGAGCCATGTGAGGGGTCAGGGTCAAATTTGACTGTTGCCTAATTATAGTCTTAAGGTTAATTTATATTTACTGTATTTATCAAATTTTGTTCAAATCAAAATTATTTAATTAGAAAATTGTTTCCTCATTAAATAAAGGACAGGAACATAAACAAAATCCCCATAGTACAAATACGCTATTACTTTATCATACTGATAAGGAATATCTCCACGCGATAATTAACGGCCTTGACAACAAAGCCGATACCAACTGAACAGTGATTACTAATGAAAATGTCACTTAAATAAAATGAGGTCACGCACGCACACACCACCGAGCACGACACTTGCACCATCCATGACCCACACACGCGAATACGAGATTACGCGAGCACAACAAGTTATCGACTCGCTCAGTCGCTCCAGCGCTGGAGCGGGAGCGAGAGGGAACTGGGGACAACGTTCTCTGGCAGAGCGCAGCACGGGCGCGGTCCTGGTAGTTCGCGCGGCGGTAACAGGGTGGCGCCACAAGCCGACCGATGGAACACCAACCACGCTGTAGTTCAGATAATCCGCAATAGGTTGTGCCACAAACCATCGTCGAGATGTAAACAAACAAACGCATTCCTAGAGCAATGCAATCGCAATGCATTCAGTACATTGCCAAGAGACAAAAGTTAAGTATTCATTCATGCGTTCCCGTTCTATAGAATAACTACATTTCGTTGTCACCTCTTTCTACAAATTATTTAACTTATTTGTTTCCGTCTTCTTTCCTAATCTTCTTTACCGATTTCGTGAAGGTTTGTTAGGTGCAGAGATGTCACTTAAGCCTGGTCGGATGAATCAGGGCCAGGTATGGACGTTAGAGGGCCCTGGGATGGATACCTGTGGATTGGGCCGACAGCTGTGATATCTTCAAAATTATTGTGGTCCTGATTACCCTGAAGATGAAAATGGAAGAAAGGGTAAAAAATATTGGGAAATCGGAATATTCTTATCTACATCCCGCCCCACTCTTCCATTCCGTATACTGTATCATGAAAGAGGAGAAACATACATAATAAACCACAAGCAAGACATTAAAATATGTAAGAAAGGATGTAAGGTTCTGAGTTCATAACTGACGCGACTCGTTTTACTGAGAGCTGTGATATAGTACAGGACAGTTATGCAAAAAATGCCCTAACCTGGAACAAATTAGTTAAAGTATGAAACCTCCTGCGGTGTATTCCTGACATATCCCTCATCGTTTCCTGAAAGTTCCCAAAAATTCCCACCTTGGGAAAATCCGCCATCTTGGAAAATGGCGGGAAAAGTATATAAATATGTAAGCTTTTACTTAAAACGGTATTATTTAATAACTAATCCATTTGATAAAACCATGTACCGAAATGTTCACTATGAAAATATCTACACGAAAATATTATAAGTAGTAATATTTTGCATTTAACGGTAGTAATTGAAATTAAAAGTTGATTTTTCAGTTTTAAAATAAGACATTTTTCTATTCTTTCGGATTTTCTGCTGTCAGTACTCAAAATAGACAAATTTTACTTATTAACAAAGTTGAAGCCAGTTAAATTCCGCACAATATTCATATATAGTACATGATATTTGGCCAAAAGTAACGTCAACACCAAGCGCTAAAGTCTACTAATTTACTCAGTGTAAACAACAACTCAGAGTGGAAGAACACCTACCATTCCACCATAAGTTTTTACCACTATGATGTTGTGCTTAAGAACATCCACAACCCACTGAAATTGTTGAAGTAATAGAGGAAGGAAATATGTCCTTTAAATATTAAAAATATCAAAATTCAGTTAAAATCCGCCATATTGAAAAATGGCGGAAATAAATCGAATAATGCATATTTTCACTAAACCTTTTTCAACAGCTATACCATTTAGAAATCGGAAAATAGCATAATTTACTCTACACAAAAATACCACATGTTGTGTTGATATTTCGTTAATTTAGTTTAATTTAACTAAAAATAATAATAATAATTAAACTCAATTATTTTATCCACTTGAAAGTTAATTTTTTGGAAGAGCCTTAACAAAAGACAATTTTGTTGTTGTATATTTTATCAAAGTAGAACTTAAACGAAACACACACACATTTTATTAATCACTTACTGCTTACAACTTATGTGTCATAAAATTATTAATTATTTGTACAAAATTGTTTGGACTTATTTACATATTCATTAATATTTCATTTCCTTCTTTGGCATTTCATCTTTTCACATTGACGTTTCTTTCATTGAAGATACGATTGGGACATCAGCATTTTGTAATCTATCTATAATATTATAAAGAAGAGGTGGTTTCTGTCTGTCTGTCTGCTGATGTTTCGGGTGAACGCAAAAACTACTGAACCGACTGAGCTGAAACTTTACACATAGGTAGATCCCCATGCAACACATAGGCGTATTCACTTCCTTAAAATCCCCTCGGGCTACGCCCCTTGAACGTCCTAAGTTTCAATGTTTACATTTCAGAATAAAGTAAACATTCAGAAACTGCAATGCAAACAGCTGTGGATACTTCCATTTGACAGCTTAGAGCAGAAGCAAGAACATCTGTTTCAAGCTAACTAAAATGCAAATTGCATTGACTAAAGAACGGGTAGAGAAAACCCCTGTGCGAATATCGGGTACGTCAGCTAGCTATTAATTAATATTAATGAACAAATATTAATGTGGCTTCTTCTGGTTGTGGTCTATTCTTATTTGCACAAAAAACAATTTTTACCGATAATTCCTCTACCCCCCACCCCACCGATTTTATATTTTTGCTCCCCCCACCGATTTTGGTTTTTGCCCCACACCCGATTTTATATTTTGCTCCCCTCCTCTTCCATTTTATATTTTTATTTTATGCTCCCCCCATTTTATATCTTTGCCCCCCCCCTCTTCGATTTTATATTTTTATTTGATGACCCTTATTTTAAATTTTTACTCCCCCTCCCCGATTTTGTATTTTTTGCCCCCTCCCGATTTTATATTCTTGCTCCCCCCATTTTTATTTTTGCCCCACCCCCAATTTTATATTTTGCTCTCCCTATTTGATTTTATATTTTTATTTTTTATTTTATGTTGGCCCACCTCCATTTTATATTTTTGCCCCCCCCCCCGATTTTGTATTATTGCTCCCCCTCTGGTTTTTATTTTTTCTCCCCCCTCATTTTATGTTTTTGCCCCCCCCCATTTTATATTTTTTGCCCCCCCAATTTTACATTTTTCCCCCCCGATTTTATATTTTTTGCCCCCTCTTCGATTTTTTATTTTTATTTTATGACCCCCATTTTATATTTTTGCCCCTCCCGATGTTAGATATTTTTGCCCCCCACTTCGAGTTTATATTTTTATTTTATGTCCCCCCATTTTATATTTTTACCCCCCCATTTTATATTTTTGCTCCCCCCTATTTGATTTTATATTTTTATTTTATGTTGTCCCCCCTCCATTTTATAATTTTGCCCCCCCGATTTTATATTTGTTACCCGCCCCCAATTATATATTTTGCCCCCCCCTATTTGATTTTATATTTTTATTTTATGTTTTCCCCCCTCCATTTTATATTTTTGCTCCCTCCCCGATTTTATACTTTTACTCTCCCCCCCCCCCCGGTTTGTATTTTTGCCCACCCCCCGATTTTACATTTTGCTCCCCCCGCCGATTTTATATTTATGCTCCCCCTCCCCCCTCCCATATATTTTTTATTTTTTTTTACTTGAGTTTTTTTATTTCTAAAAGCGTATCAAAAGTGTTACGTGTACCGATTTGAAGTCACAAACCACACGCCGTTTACTACCCGACAAGAGTTCCTCGACTTAGCAACATGATCCGAACTATCTGCCAGTATATTTCGTTACCTTTGATTTAATTGTACATTTAACTTGTAAAATGTAATTTTAATATTGTAAAATAATGTGGATTGTTATTTGCTTTAGTTAATCTACCATTTATATACAACCCGTACGAAGGACGGGTTTACAGCTAGTAGTAACTATATTTAAGAAAAGATTGTTGTTTAACCAAAAAAAATAAAGTTAAATACTTAATAAAAAAGCTAGAGTTCAATGGGGATTTATCGTTATGAACATGAATTAACAGTCAGAAACTAGTACTTAATTTAATTCTTAAGCTGTCACAACATATAGTAATAATATACAAATAAAAGTACATATTAAATTTAAAGTCTAAAAATTAAAATTAATTTCGTAATAGTATTTAAAATGAGATGACTCATTTTTAAACACGATATGCGTTATTGATACTGCAATAATAATACAAAAATAGTGTTGATGATTTTTGAGTTATTAGTACGTCGGGTACACCAAAAAGCGACACTTTTTGATTGAGATATGGTACTTTCTGTGGTCATAGTTGATGCCAAAAGGTAACTTTTCACATAGGGAACCACTTGAAAATCAATGCAGGACACTAAAATGGCGTCCATTAAAGAAGGCTGCCACTGAATTTATAAAAACTGTCATAACTTGATTAATATATATCCGATTTCATTAAAGTTAGTTTTGTTCAAAATGCCTTTTTAAACGAAACCCTTTTTTTATTTAAATTTCGTACGAATTTAAAACTAGTGGTTTTCCAGATATTTAAAGATTATTGATTATAATTGGCTAAATTTCTAAATAAAAGATATCATTTATAAAACGGCTTGAAAATTTAAAAGTTAAATTTTGTACGATGATTTATTAAGTTAATTAAGACTGACTACATAAATAACACTTCAAAATGTCAAGTTATCGATGAATAGCTTCTAATTTAGTTTTGAAACCTACAAATTTGATTGGCGCATACACATATATATATATGTATGTCCGTAGCCACACTAACTTTCGTAAAAGAAGTCTGATCTTGATGAAATTTAGTATACACAGGTAAGGAAGTGTCTATTTTCATGAGTTCAAAAACTAGACAGGTCACACCATTTTAAGGGGATTTTGCACCCCAAAAATGTTTTTTTTTCTTACTTTAACTTATAATTATTTTTAAACCCAAACCTTTGTTTGCACCATTAAATTTTTCATTCAAAACCAAACAATTTAGGATGTTGTATTATTGCTCTATGTCAATCGATTACTGAGATATTGAAAGTGCTAAACGCAATACTTTTCCCAATGTTAATCTTATGGAGAATAAGTCAAATGTTATACAGTATCTCGCTTATTAATGCACGTATATTAATGAAACTTGATGTGTGGCTTCTTATGGTTGGAGTTTATTGATATATGTGTACAGAACCCACATTTTGTGGTCCCTATGGCAGCAAACCTGCGTACTCAGCAGTCATTATCTTATACTTATGAAGAATAAGAATAACTCAATAACTAATTTATTAACCAAAATACGTATGTAAATGCATTGGGAATTTCAAACAAAATGGAAATGCAACAAATTTACTTAAAGATGCTTACAAGCTAAAACGTGCATACACTGCATCAAATTATTAAATTAAATCAACTTTCTTATTAATTTAATCAAATGAAAAATAAATAAATATCCCTCCAGGCAGACCTAATAACTTAAGAGCCATCAGTCAGGAAGGCACGGACGTTGTAAAACACTTATCAATAATAAAGGATTTTAGAAATTTTCTGAATTTCAAATGGTTTGACTCTGCTTTGAGGTGTATTGGAAGTTTATTGATCAAGTTTATTGAATTGTAGCGGAGATTTTTCTTTGAAGGAAGCAGTGTTGTGAATTGGAACTTGTAGATTATTGGAAACGTAAACTATAATGATGATTCTGAGGAATTTTGATTTTTATAATTTTTTGTTTTGGAAACGATAATGTTTCGTAAATATAGATAGATGGAAAAGTTAAGATATTTGAGGACTGAAAAACTGGCTTGCACGTTTTAAACCAGCGAGCACATTTATTATGTACTAGCTGTTTTAAACCTATCCATGGAGAAAACTAGTCGGATTGTCCTCTTTTGCAGGCGAAATATAAAGACTGTTCTCTTATACTCACACCCCGATATGAGTAAAGCGTAAACCAGGTGTGGGAAAATGAGGTCATAGTAAGCAGAAAGAAGAACATCACAGTTTGATAATTTTGCTAGAGAGCGGATGGCAAATATACCTGAGCTAACTTTGCTGATGACGTCTCCTATGTGAGGATGAAATAAGGTGCTCATCCAGGATCAATCCAAGAAACTTTGTACTGTTGGACGAGTGAATAGGAGTTTCATCTAAATGGAAGCTGAAAGCCGGAGAAAATCTATCAGAAATATGCAAATTAAGAAGCTGGGTGTTGAGAGTATTTATTGAGAGCAGGTTGCTGTCAAAACATTGAAGTAATCCGCTGGCTTCTATAAACGCTAATTGTTCAAGAGACTCCACAGTAGGGCTGGAAAATGAAAGAGATGTGTCGTCGGCGAAAAGGAAGACTCTGGTCGATTCGATGTCAACAGAAAGATTATTGATAAAAATAAGGAAAAATGTGGGGCCAAGAATGGAACCCTGGGGCACACTACTCGATGTTGGGAGCTCGTGTGAGTTGTATTGCCGCAAAAATCCACGCTCATCGACTGACATACACGGTTGATATCACATTAGTAAATAAGTCCAAAAAATGATGTACAAATTATTAATTATTTTATGATACTTAAGTTGTATGCAGTAAGTTATTAATAAAATGTGTTTGTATTTCGTTTAAATTTTTAGTTTTACTCTGATAAAATACAGAACAAAATTGGCTTTTATTAAGGCTCTTCTGAAAAAATTAACTTTCAAGTTGATAAAATAATTGAGTTTATTAATTATTATTATTTTTAGTTAAATTAAACTAAATTAACGAAATATCAACACAAATATGGGGTTTTAGTGCAGAGTAAATTATGCTATTTTTCCGATTTCTAAATGGTATCGCTATTGAAAAAAGTTTAGTGAAAACATGCATTATTTGATTTATTTCCGCCATTTTCCAATATGGTGGATTTTAACTGAGTTATGATATTTTTAATATTTAAAGGAGAAATTTCCTCTATTACTTCAACAATTTCAGTGGGTTGTGGATGTTCTTAAGCACAAAATCATAATGGTAAAAACTTATATTGGAGTGGTATGTGTTTGTTCTTCCACTCTGAGTTGTTGTTTACGCTGAGTAAATTAGCGTTTGGTGTTGACGTTACTTTTGGCCAAATATAATGAATTATATATGAATATTGGGCGGAATATTAACTGTATTCAACTTTGTTAATAAGTAAAATTTGTCTACTTTGAGTACTGACAGTGGAAAATCCGAAAGAATAGAAAAATGTCTTATTTTAAAACTGAAAATCAACTTTTAATTGTAATTACTACCGTTAAATACAAAATATCACTACTTAATATAATATTTTTGTGTAGATATTTTCATAGTGAACATTTCAAAATGTACATGGTTATACCAAATTGTTTAGTTATTAAATAATACCGTTTTAAGTAAAAGCTTACATAATTATATACTTTTCCCGCCATTTTCCAAGATGGTGGATTTTCCCAAGGTGGGAATTTTTGGGAACTATCAGGAAACGATGAGGGATATGTCAGGAATACATCGCAGGAGGTTTCATACTTTAACTAATTTGTTCCAGGTTAAACTCTAACTAATATGCGAGAAGATCTAATATTATCATTAATCACCACAATCCATAATAACTTATATTGTGTCTTGAATATTTTTATTGGATAAAAATGCAAGTTTGCTGTAGGTTTCTAATCTGTTTTCACTCTGCCTATAATGCTGTCACTGTCTATAATGTACATTTTCCTCTATCTGTGTCAAGAGACATAAAGGTAATATTCTACAAATCTAGTAAGTTTCTAGTGATTTAAACATAAACAACAGTAAAAATACACTTTATATTATTTTTTTATAGTATCTTTATGTATCTTGGGACAGGTAGAATAAAATTTACATTGGTGCCATGCTTGGCTGTGTGAAAACAGATTAGGAACATAAATCAGACATGCAGGTAACCAATGAAAATATTTAAGACGGAGAACAAGTATAAGTTATTGTGGTGATTAATGATGAGACGTAGATCTTCTCACATATCACAGCTGTACGTGTAGTAAACTGAGTCGAGTCAGTTATGGACTCAGAACCTTGCTTCTTCTCATATATTCTCCGAGGTGACAGTGACAGTGGCTCGTGAGGTCACAGCTGGAGGCTAGAGCTGCTGTGTAATGTGAGGTTAAAGGTTAACTAGCCGACAATGGGATGGATGGCTGGCGCACCCGCAGGCCTTCACTCTGCACTGGCTAACACCGCAGAAGAACGGGTTTGCTGGTGGGACGCAGATTCACTGTTTCTGGTGACAGTGACAGTGGCTCGTGAGGTCACAGCTGGAGGCTAGAGCTGCTGTGTAATGTGAAGTCAAAGGTTAACTAGCCGACCGCTGGGATGGATGGCTGGTGCACCCGCAGGCCTTCACTCTGTACTGGGCAACACGGTAGACGAATGGGTTTGCTGGTGGGACGCAGATTCACTGTTTCTGGTGACAGTGACAGTGGCTCGTGAGGTCACAGCTGGAGGCTAGAGCTGCTGTGTAATGTGAGGTCAAAGGTTAACAAGCTGGCCGCTGGGATGGATGGCTGGCGCACCCGCAGACCTTCACTCTGTACTGGGCAACACGGTAAAAGAATGGTTTTGCTGGTGGGACGCAGATTCACTGTTTCTGGTGACAGTGACAGTGGCTCGTGAGGTCACAGCTGGAGGCTAGAGCTGCTGTGTAATGTGAGGTCAAAGGTTAACAAGCCGGCCGCTGGGATGGATGGCTGGCGCACCCGCAGGCCTTCACTCTGTACTGGGCAACACGGTAAACGAATGGGTTTGCTGGTGGGACGCAGATTCACTGTTTCTGGTGACAGTGACAGTGGCTCGTGAGGTCACAGCTGGAGGCTAGAGCTGCTGTGTAATGTGAGGTCAAAGGTTAACAAGCCGGCCGCTGGGATGGATGGCTGGCGCACCCGCAGGCCTTCACTCTGTACTGGGCAACACGGTAAACGAATGGGTTTGCTGGTGGGACGCAGATTCACTGTTTCTGGTGACAGTGACAGTGGCTCGTGAGGTCACAGCTGGAGGCTAGAGCTGCTGAGTAATGTGAGGTCAAAGGTTAACAAGCCGGCCGCTGGGATGGATGGCTGGCGCACCCGCAGGCCTTCACTCTGTACTGGGCAACACGGTAGACGAATGGGTTTGCTGGTGGGACGCAGATTCACTGTTTCTGGTGACAGTGACAGTGGCTCGTGAGGTCACAGCTGGAGGCTAGAGCTGCTGTGTAATGTGAGGTCAAAGGTTAACAAGCCGGCTGCTGGGATGGATGGCTGGCGCACCCGCAGGCCTTCACTCTTTACTGGGCAACACGGTAGACGAATGGGTTTGCTGGTGGGACGCAGATTCACTGTTTCTGGTGACAGTGACAGTGGCTCGTGAGGTCACAGCTGGAGGCTAGAGCTGCTGTGTAATGTGAGGTCAAAGGTTAACAAGCCGGCCGCTGGGATGGATGGCTGGCGCACCCGCAGGCCTTCACTCTGTACTGGGCAACACGGTAGACGAATGGGTTTGCTGGTGGGACGCAGATTCACTGTTTCTGGTGACAGTGACAGTGGCTCGTGAGGTCACAGCTGGAGGCTAGACCTGCTGTGTAATGTGAGGTCAAAGAAAGGTTAACTAGCCGACAGCTGGGATGGATGGCTGGTGCACCCGCAGGCCTTCACTCTGTACTGGGCAACATGGTAGACGAATGGGTTTGCTGGTGGGACGCAGATTTACTGTTTCTGTCTGATAATTTGTTTATCCCTTTCTAGATTTTTTTATATCTTTATATATAATTCTGTAAGCGAAATTTTTAAGTCAAATTTGTAGGCATTTGGCAAATTGCAGGATAATGGGAGAGGGTCCAAATTAAAGGTCTTGATCCCAGGGACTCGGGGAAAAATAGCAATATTCCTAAAAAGTTACCAGCAAACGAGCAATAACGTAAAACATCCCCAATAATAAAAGCATGGGTATTTAAAAACGTCTACATTGTTTATATTAAAACATGTGATCCTACTTAATGAATGTTCTATTTTTTTAACATAAAAATCAGAGTATTGGAGAAAGGTTAGGGGCTTTGGCCCCTTCAAGCCACTACAGTCTTTATATATAATTCTGTAAGAAAAACTGTTAAGTGAAAATTGTGGGAGTTTGGCAAATTGCAGGATGACGGATGATGGCTTAAATTAAAGATCTCGATCCTAGGAACTTGGGAATAATAGCAGTATTTCTAAAAAGTTAC
The DNA here is from genome assembly GCA_963675035.1 of Allygus modestus. Classification (NCBI taxonomy): domain Eukaryota; kingdom Metazoa; phylum Arthropoda; class Insecta; order Hemiptera; family Cicadellidae; genus Allygus; species Allygus modestus. The sequence continues at coordinate 17,053,659 of OY776116.1, forward strand.
CAGCAAACGAGCAATAACGTAAAACATCCCCCATAAGCAAAGCATGGGGATTTAAAAATGTCTGCTTTGTTTACATTAAAACATGTGTAAGATTCCACTTTGTTTACAAACTGTGCTATTTTCCTCACCAAGTAAACAGTACAAGAAAATTAGACTAGGCAGAGTCTTGGAGCGAGTTTAGGGGCTATGGATCCTTTAAGCCACTAGTTTATTTCTATTATAACAACATCACATTAAAGTACAAACACTTTTAAGGGAAAGCGTCCAAACCCCTCAACTCAAACCTTATCAGACAACCCGAGATTTGAACCCGTGACCCCTTGAACCGAAGTCCAAGGCGTTAAGCCTTAGCCTAGCAAAATGTTTGCCTTCTGAAGGATTTTAAGATCTTGTTCAATATAAAATGCTTATAATTGGTTTTTATTAAAAGAGTTTTTAGAGCTTGTTTACCAGGTTAGACCAAGGCTGCAGAGACCTCTCTTTGACTTAACCTTGCGGGGTATGAGCTTTTGAGTGATAAGAAGAAATACTAAGGGAGTTTTGAGTATTTTCGAGGAAAGTTTGGATTGGTGAGCGAAATTACATGTGTATCACAATAGGCATAATGCGACTATTGTGATGCTGCCACCGTGAGATTAAGTACTATTATCATCACAATGAGTTTAAAGTCATGCATCTTTTTATTATAAACGATTTTCATCACTTCGTACCAAACCAAATTAGAAGGAGGAGTTAAATATTGGATTCAATGTTATCGTCCTAACCCTAACCACTCTTGGGTTAAACTTTTAAAGTTCATCTATTCCGTTTGTTAGTTTACATTCTGATGATGGTTTGTGGCAAAACCTATATCTTAGTTTATCTAGTGTGTTTTTCATCACCCAGTATATATTATTAAATTGTGGTTTTCTGTTTACATTGCAAATTGAAAATGCATCTGCGTAGGTAAAATATGGCATTTTTCTATTACATAACGTTTTAATTACCTAATGATTTGTTTAACTTACATTTCTTACTAAGATTGTATATTATAATTTGCAAGGCTAATACAGATTTAAAAGAACAAAATTTAGAGTAAAACATTAATAAATCTTTAGCCTAGTAAATACCAAGTAAAAAACGTATATCCGTCGATGTTAAAAGCACCACCAGTGTTAATATTTTATACGTTACTACACGAGCTTTTAATGTTTAATAGCATTTTAAAATACTTAATACTCTAGTTAATTAAATTAAAGCAAAGAAACGTATAAATCTTGAGTAATAAAACTCTAATATAAAGTCGTCGATGTGACCATAAAATCAACATTACGGAATAGAGTAGTTATTGCCTCCCATATACTGTAGGGGAGGCAATAACTAGTTGCGTCCCCTATACCTATAGGAGAGGCAATAACTACTCTATTCCGTAATGTTGATTTTATGGTCACTTCGAGGACTTTATATTAGAGTTTTATTACTCAAGATGTATACGTTTCTTTGCTTCAATTAAATTAACTACAGTAGTAAATATTTTCAAATGCTACTCCTCGAACCTTGCTGGAACTATTCATTGAACAAAACTTATTCGTCCACGAGGCTGCTGTACTTTTATATAACTACTGTAATATAAAGTAAGTTTTTATCATTCTGCACGGAATCCACCTGTTTTTTGTTCTCTATATAGTACGCAAAATGTCACTTTATTGTCAGGACCAAAAAAATCAGCTGTGATCTTTTTTAAGTCCTAGGACGTAAAAAGTCAGCTGTTTGCTTTATCTATACATGATAGTTCCTTACCACACGTTATAAAAAATATTATTTGTAAATAACAGAAATTTAAACATTGTATATTACTTACTTTGTAAACACAACCTCAAAAATACAACTTTATGGTTAACATTTGCAACGATTAAAAGTCTAATTCCGCATTATGATAAAAAACGTTGTTCATCACTTTGAGCAAAAGTGTTTTTTTGGTCCTAGTGATGAAAACTACTTATATTCCTTTATATTTATATTTATTTTATATTTATATTTATTATATTTTTAATATTTATATTTATATAATATATATTTATATTTATTTATAATAAATATTTATTTTATATTATTTATATTTATTTATAATATTTATATTATTTTTAATTTATTATATTTATTTTTTAATAACAATACTAATTTTTTGTTAATTCTAAAATACGTAGTGGGATTTACTAAATTATCTTAATTGAAGAAAATCGTTTAGCCCAGGGAAGGTAGACGTGTCCTACCTTCCCCTTTTTAAGAGTATACGGGTTTGGCAGTGTTTGAAAAGACGACCAAAACTTTAATTATTCAAAGTCAACTCCATTAGATCTCCTAGTGTTGCCGTTTCTGTAACTCGGCTTCTGTAGCAGTCAGTATCAGTGTAGGTTGCCGAGCCACATTCCAGTGACACATAGATCTGTCGTATTGTCAGTTGAGACTCAACAGACAGCTGACTAGAAAGTACAGTCGCAATACGTTTTAGGCCTCTGTTGTCTCAGCCTTGGTCTGAAACTCCGGTACCACTTGAGACCTCAATCTATTCGCATTTCTAGTCCCCGATTCTGTTCAGTGCCACTCCTTGTAGCGCTAAGGATTGTTTGTTTATGTAAATTTTGGTCACGGACATAAATGATTTATTTGTTAAAGACAAACTGGGCACTAATAAATCAATATTGAGTAAAGTTAATGCAAATCCACACTAGTTACACTTGCAAATCCACAACAGTGGCAATGACTTTTCCAGGCACTATTTGTTCGGTTCCCAATAACATCATTCCCAAAAGTCCTTCCTGAATGTTTTATTTGATTATAGAACATTTTAAATTAAAAATCGAACACCTAAATTACCCAGCATACCCGTACCTGGGGGGCCGAGCTTTGCTCGGGGGAAGGCCAGTCAGTTTGTTTCGATGACTTGGAGTAATATTTCACCACTTCCCCCTACTGATAATCAGATTTGTATAACTCATTTGCCTCTTTTATACATTTTTAAGGTCACTCCAGTTGTTATTTATAGCTCAATGTCCCTTTAATTTATTTTACTACTCTATTTATGTAATATTCACTCAAATCTTTTAATCTCTGCTCTCAGGAAACCACATGTTAATAATCATAAACAACATGAGTATTACTTTGACAGTTCCCTGGTTGATTATGAGCAGCTGTTACAATTCTTTTGTTTTGATTTGAAACTCCATAAGCCCAATGTTAATTTTTTTAACTTTTCATTTTAGTTGTTTTACATTATTTGATTTTTCCTGGGGATGAGGCCTGTCTAGAACTTATTTTTATCCCAGAAATTAGTTATTTCGAACATTTGAAGAAAATCGTTGGAGCTGTTTTTAAGATCCGTGTCGCAAGCAAGCAAGCAAGCAAACCTTACTCTTAGTATAGGATAGGATTTTAAATTAAAAATCTAACACCTACATTACCCAGCATAAATAAATTTAAAGACAGCTTTTTGAGTTTCAACTATCAAGTAAGAGCTCTATAAAATTGTGTAGAGCCATAAAATGGGCTGGGGCTTATGGAGTTTATACCTTCCCACTTTTATTGTCCCGGTCGTAAACATGTAACAATAGTGTCTAGGTGGGTCTCGGTGCATGAATATGAAATGGGCCTCTGCCAGTGGGCAGCGCATTCTAAACGGCCTTATGTTTATTCTATCATATTAAACTAGTGGGCCTGTTGCTAGTAGCCGAGAATTGTTCCATTGTGTCTGATTTGGCATCAACGTATATTTTTATAGGTAGTTTCAAGTAGTGTAATGGGATTTAGACATCACTCCAGATCTGATACCCTTATCATAGTTTCCAACTTGAATAGCAATACACATTTTTGTTCGCTGACAAACAAAATATGGTTTGACCGTCGGTTCCGGCCGATAAAACACAGTCAGGAAACACAGGCCGATTTTATGTGGTGCGATCGCCTTTTGCGGCCGTGACTATGTGATTTGCAAGGCCAAAATCGTTAGCGATAATACGGAAATTGGCGGGAAATACTCCTTGAACTTTCGAGTATTTTTCAAAAATTCATGTCGAGTCGAGCATTGAAATACTCTGCCGATATACGCGAATTTTCAAATACTCACACAGCACCTCTATACAAAAGTAATAAAAACCACTGTATTTTACCTACACAGATGTCTTTCAATATGCAATGTAAACAGAAAACTGCAATTCTTTGACTATGTACTGGGTGTTACACGTACTGTGTTTTGATAAAATCCTCAAACACCCGAAAGCTGCAATCCCCTTTTGTGTCGTAAGGTATCCCGTGTTAAGCCTGTTGTAAGACCCACCTCGGCTCTTTTCATTACGTCCTTTGTCCAGCGTAAACATCGCCTTTGTTATTGTTTAATTGCCCGCCGGGGATTGAAACACCTTAATCTCTCTTGACTATTACAATATGAAAACTGAACGTGTGTCTTCTAAAAATGTATTAGATTTTATATTTTAACGTGGAAAAGAATCTAACTTAATTGGATACAGATAATATAAAGTCACAGTCATAATTAGCAAAATAAAGTTACTTTACGACCTGGAGAGAATTGATAAGGTGTCGCTAAGGATTGACCTGGCGAACCACAGATTGTGAGGCAAGCGTTCTAACCATTACGCTACCCTAACATGAACGTATCATAAACTAGATTGCAGAGATGTTCCTTAGGGGCACAGTGATTGTGAGGGTGGAGTAGGAAAGGTTGCCCAGGTGTCGTTACTGAACTACACACTTCTGAGGTGTCTACCCTTGTACACAACGTTAACTCTTAACCCAAATGTACAATTATTCCAATGCTGACACTCACTCCTCTGTGAAGGCGAGGGTGGAGTACGAAAGGTTGCCCAGGTGTCGTTACTGAACTACACACTTCTGAGGTGTCTACCCTTGTACACAACGTTAACTCTTAACCCAAATGTACAATTATTCCAATGCTGACACTCACTCCTCTGTGAAGGCGAGGGTGGAGTACGAAAGGTTGCCCAGGTGTTGTTACTGAACTACACACTTCTGGGGTGCCCATTCTTCGCACACAACGTTCTCTCATAAGAAAGTTACCTCTTAACCCGAATGTAAAATTCCAATGCTGACACTCACCCTTCTATGAAGACAGGGAGTAGGAATGGTTGCTTAAGTGGCTACACACTTCTGTGGTGTCTATCCCTTGCAAATAACGTTCTCTCCCAGGAAAACTACCTCTTAACCTACAATTCCAAAGGTGGCACTCACCCCTCTGGAGTCGCGGAACAGTATGGCGGCATGGTGCGGGTCCAGGCAGGCGTCGGAGGCGCGGTGGGGTGTGGACACGGCGCCGAGCGACAACCTTCGCCTCTCCACCTCCACCGAGCTGCGTCTCAGCAACGCACCTGTAACATCCATTGAGGTAAATCTTTGGTAACATCACGTCGGGGTTGTTTCAGAGCAGCACAGGGTGTTGAAGGTATGGCCACAATAACTAACTATAAAACACTGCAGAAGGGAAAGGGTTGCGCTTCCGTGGTAGCGCCACGAGTCGGATCACCGTGAGGGGTGGAGGATGTAGTGTAAGTCGGGTCGCCGACAGGGGTGGTAGTAGCAAGCACATAATACAATTCTATTATGTATTCCATTATGTTATTCATATTCTATTCTATTATGTGCTCGCTGGATGCCCGAATGATGCCATGATGCTCGCAGGTGTACCCAAATTCCCCCCCCCCCTCAAAGCGACCTAGCACCACTACCGGCTGGTGACCGAACTAACCGTTTAAACGCAACTACCGTTAACTTGGTAGTCAGTCTTATGTAGTGTTTTATGGTGGCTAACCACAGCACAGTAATACGGCTTGTGATCGTCCAATCTATTTCCTTCATCCATACACTGACACTGTGGAGACGCCAGGCCAGCCAAGATCGCAAGCAATAGTAATGATCAACTATGAGGTCAGAAGCCGGCAGTCCTGCCAGTGTCCTCTCAAGTTTGTACCACCACCCTAAATCACTGAACCCTACTAATTAGGGTCGGCTGATTACACGCCGCTGGTTTCTACCGACCTATCCGATCCTACTGGAACTAATTCCCATAACGGGATCCTGAACTGAATCGCTGCACTCTGAACAGTAGTAGTCAATAATAGCAATTTTAGTTTATTTTTATGAGATAACTAGCTGTTCTTAGCCCGTCAAAAATTACGGGCTTAAAACACGTATCAAATAGTTTTCATTAGTAACAAAATAAATGTAATGGCTTCAAAATTGTTCTTTACAAATCTATAACTAAATATCTGTTGGTTATTTAAAACGCTAATTTTGAACTGCATGTAATCAAATGGGAAATCACCATACAAAATTGTAAGAAGATATTGTAACAAAGCATATTGCATATTAAATTATTCATTAGAATAACTCAAAATTCAGTATTACGCCTGCAAAAAAATAGCCCAAAAGCAGAATTTGATGGTTTAGTTTAAACTTTCTTGTTAGTTTAGTTTTGGATATTGAATCAGATGCAGATTTATGTAACTTCAAGCCAAATTCCGTCTTTGGGTTCAAATATGCAATACAAATTAACCTAAATGCTTTCCTTGTTTTTATAACCAAAAGATCAATACAGTCTACATATTTACCAACACTTAATTGTATTTCGTTTGCTGACTACCTAAAGACAGACTAACAAAAAACACACAATTAGCTAAACTGAATAACAATGTAAGAATTCAATGCTAATAGGTCCTTAGTTTAGGTCAATGGGATAGGTCCTTAGTTTAGGTCAATGGGATAGGTCCTTAGTTTTCTTATCCCTTTTATCACAATTTCTTACCAGTGTTTCATCTACCTTCACCCAATTTCTTCCAATATAGCAAAGAAAGTATAATGTATATCAGAGAACGACTCTGTGAAATCAAACAGAATTTTGGACTTAAAAATAGTTTATTGAATAATACAAATTGCCTTAACTTTTACATTCGCATTTTATCATAAGCATAACAAATAACCCCTCCTATTTTCGTTTTGTTGAATCGTGTATTTGTATCTTCAATCATGGTTTTTTTATACTCATATTCAAATAGCACTTTAGAAAGAATATCATTAACGTAGTTTACAAAAAGCTTTTGATTGTTCATATTTATACAAAACTATAGAAACTGCCTAAACTGCAACAACAAAGACTACAATTCCAGATGTGAACTGCTATAATGCCGTTTTGTCGTAATAATTTCCTTGACCCAATTAAACAAAGGAAAAATCTATCTTTAGTGATATTATCAGTAATAAAACACAACTATTACTGCAACATTAAAGGAAACAAATTGGAAATTTAAATAGAGGACATAGAATACTTAATCTAAATATAAATTACAATTATTTGTCTGCTACTTTTATACAGTATTATAAAACTCTATTCCTACACAGCATATAATTTGTGTTGCTTATTTCCTGCCAATTTAAATTAAAAACCCTCATTTTAATTAAGATTGTCTGCTTTTTTTACAAATTCCACTTGCTAACTTTACTCGGCTGTCGTATTGAATTTGGATGCAAAGAAACACATGGCACAGTAAACAATATGATTGATGAAAAATTGCCAAAATAAAAACTGTATTTTTTGCCAATTGCAAACTTAAAACTGAGTAAATTTAGGAAATCATATTTTTTCATCATCCTTGGCCTAAGGGAAATCTATTGACACCAACCTGCATGGCCTCTCTCTCTACGTTCAGTATTTTACTCGGAATAGGTGGTTACACGTTTCTTATACATGGGGATGGCGAAAAAAGGTAAAAAAACAGTGTTTTTTGCCGATTGCAAACGAATAACTGAGTAAATTTAGGATATCGTATTTATCATCATCCTTGGCCCAAGGGAAATCTATTGACACCAACCTGGCCTCTCTACGTTTAGCAGTTTCCTTGGAATAGGTGGTTACACGTCGCCACTACACGCTATTATTATATAGGATAGAAACAAATAACGGAGGAATCTGAGAGGTGACCAGTCTGCCACACAATTGCAGGTTTGGTCTACTACCAGTACCTACACTGTCTTCCCACTTACCCATCCACCGGCACGAAGACTCCGCGGCACGACCACGTCTTCCTAATAAGACGCATACCAACTACCACAGTTATTGGATTGCTGAACAAGATGCTTATACACCCTTCTAACTGGTCACTTGTCGAACTGCAGGATTTAACAAGACTCCAACACCTCATACGCCTTTTTCGCATGATCCAAATCTGGTAATTAACATGTTTACAGTTTTAATAAGCAAATGATTTACTCAATACGTCATATACAAACGTGATTACATCGCATATCAAAGTGACCACATAACATTATTTTCATATGGAATACAAAAATAACCGACAAAACATAAAAACATGATTTATTCTTACGGTATCATCGAACTATATAGAGGCAACACTCAATTTTTAATTAAATTGTGATAAACAACACTTTATCTTTGGTTGGGCATCAAGTAAATGTAAGATCTTTAAAATGTTTCCGTCTTCGGAAATAACAGTAAACAAGACGCAAGTATCTGCTTTGACAGCCAAGAGATGAGGGTATGATGGTATTCTTGGACCTGGCTTGTGTTCACGACAAAAATAGATCATATGAAACCTTGCGCGAACATTGATTCCGGCTTCTGAGCAACTTCGACAAATGATTCCATAACATTAGGCGCAAAATGGATTTTATACTTACTAGTGACTACTTCACACTATATAAAAACTACTAAAGTTCTAGGACAGTTAAGAAATAAAATAATGGGTTATTTAATTCCATCCTATACAATTTCATTATATATATATTATATACCCAATCTTTCTCAAAAACCTGCTAAAATAAAAGTCAAGAATATATATTATATCTTGGTATATTTCAGTACAGAGACAAGAAAATAAAACAATACAGAACATTTTGTGATTAAATGGAGATTGTTTTCAATACACTTAAAAAGTTAAAGAAACCACTAAAGATAAACAATATCAGGAGAGAAATCAGTTAGAAATCTATAAGTTTGCAACTTGTACTCCAGAATTCCGTTTTTGAAATATGAGGGAGTCAAAATAGTGAAATATATGAAAAGTTTATTCCACAACCGACAGTTTTAAGCTCACACGTAGCTCTGCATTTTGGGGGGGAAACTTGTGTTAGAAATATTAGTTTAAATTATGCAGAAAATTTGAAAATAAATAAAGTATAATGTTTGATAACGTTTCTAAATGTTCCCGAAAGAAATATCATTATATGTTAATTATTATATAGCAACACGGACTGGGGACGGACGGCACATCAAACAATTATTGATGATGACACATCGTTCATCAACTTTCCACAAGGAAATTGGTTCAATGACGAAATTGTTTTTTCTCTTTTTGGTCACTCGTTAGCTTTTTGCCAATCAACTGGTGCCAATAAATTTAGAGAAAAACATTACACATAGTGTATTGTATAGTTTAGAGAAAACATGTTGAGCAAAATGACTACTTGGCTGAAAATAAGTTAAGGGCTAAATGTAGCTGATTTCAATCCAGTAATGTAACTATTATACAAAATAATAATTGAAGTTGAGCTACATAGCAGCTATTTTAATCATACCAACGATAAAATCCCCTAATCAAAGAGTAAAACGTGTAAAAATCAAACATTAATTATTAAATCGCCATAACATTGTTCGTCAACTATTGGGCACCCTACAGTAATCAAAAGTTACAATCATATGAAAAAATAAACAAAAAAGAGTAGAACTGCGTTAGTTACCCCAAAAGGGAAGCAAAGAAGCCATAAAGCAATTTCCGGAGCTTGATTCAATCACTTTCTGCTCTCAACATTGATGACGTGATTATTCTTTACCTCACAAGACGTTTATAATATCACACCAGATGAAAACGTGTTTCATATACGTCACCACAGTTCTTGTTATGTAACTATTATAAGCAGTTCAGTTAAAAAGCATGACCATTTATTTAAAATCAATTTTAATGTCATGCAGTACATAACTTTAGATTCGTTAGTTCTGTAGAAAATTTACAACTGGAAACAGTCCATTTCGTCTTCACCATTGCACTGAATTGTTATATTGTTAGCGAAAAGTATATTTTCCATTGGAGACAAAAAATCAAACCGAACACTAAGAAAATAGTTTCAATGTTGAGCAGACTGCTAACAAGTAGGGACAAGAATTTACCCAGGCAAAAATATATTTTAAAACAGAAAAGGCAGTTTACAAATATTCCAGAACTTAATCACGGCACAAGTGAACTATTAAGCTACGGTGGGGTGGGGTTGAGTGGGGTGGGGGGGGGGTTGACAAACAAGCTGTGATAATTGCCATTGGGCATGGACTTACTCTTTATAAACACTCTTACTCTATATCCACATTTATAAATATGTAGATTTAACCTATTCACTCACTTACTTACTTCAACATAAATGATAAATGACCGTGGAAAAATGTGAACCAAAATATGAAAATTTTCTCTAAATGATCGTTGATATTTCAGACCTAAGGGATTAATATTTCAGGGATGAGGAGGTTCATTTGGAATTATTTATACAGCTAAAAAAGTAAGCTAAACACAATAATAGCACTTTACCCATTGGGACTTAACTTTTCAAGTAAACATTATTGATCAAAAACAAATATAAAACTTACACGTGCCCGATACACATTCTAATATGGCTTTACTTTATATCTGTTCAATACGCATCACTTATCAAGGTTGTAGTATAGCTTACAGATAGTGTCTTTCATAAATAAACTCTTTAGAATTTTAGGAAACAAATTAATTCTTAAACATATTTTTAATATTTTGTTTAGGACCCCCCGTAAACTGTTTTAGCGAATTTCCCCTATAGGGAAGAAGCTATTACCGTAGTCGGCATGGTAAGACCTAGGCCCGGGACCATGATAACTTTTTGTTTTGAGGTCCCCAGACCCCAAAAACACCATTCGTTCGAAACTGTATATATATATATATATATATATATATATATATATATGTGTCCGTGAGCACGATAACTCTCATAAAAATTATCCGATTTTGATGAAATTTGGTATAAACGTGTAAAGCAACATTTATGACTAAGTTCGAAAACCAGCCAGATCGCTCTATCCGAAGGGGTATTTTGGGGGGGTTTTGTACCCCAAAAATGGGTTTTTTGAATTTTTTACATATAATTTTGGAAATAGTCAAATTTTATTTTATCCCATTGGATTCAGCTTAAAAAAACACACAATTTGGTATTTTGATCATTTCTCTACGTCAATTGGTTACCGAGATATTGAAAGTGCTAAACACAGTACGTTGTCTAATGTTATTCTTATGGAGGAAAATAACAATTTTATATCTCGCTTATTTATGAACATATACTGACGAAACTTGGTATGCGGCTTTATCTGGTTGTGGACCATTGATATTTCCTCAAAAAAACAATTTTTTGACAAAGGCTCCCGTAGCAACAAACCTGCGTACTCAGCCCCATGTTATTCTTATGGAGAATAAATAACGTCTTATCTCCCTTAATTATGAAAATAAATTAATGAAATTTGGTAAGTGACTTCACCTAGTTGAGTTATATTGATATTAGCATAAAACCCCATTTTTTGTGTTCCTTGCTTCAGCAAACCTGCATACTCAGCCGCCATGTTATTCTTATGGAGAATAATTAAAATGTCATAAATTGTTTATTTATGAATGTATATTGATGAAACTTGGTATGTAGCTTTATGTGGCATTAAGATAAATATATATGCATTAGAAATTCGCTAAGTACGCAGGTTTGCTGCTACGGGGGTATTTTTCTTTCAAACGAAGGCCAAAAGTTAATTTTATTGAGCTCATTATGGTTTCCACAAATGAAACTGATCAGTCAACACAATCTTAAAACAGTGGGAAGTGTTATAATATATAATAATATAAATAACAAATCTAATTTAATTTAAACGTAATTATCAAAACAATTATAAAAAATCATGTAATTTTTGTTATCAAAAACTATGGAAACATTCTTTCGGGGGAAATTTTGTGTTAAACATTGAGTAATTATTTAAAAAACTGCAAACTACCGGTCACAAATACCGTGTTCAGCCCGTTGCCAATACAGCCGCGCACCATTACTACAGTCACAGTACGGTCTACACACCGTTGACGAGACTGTGAAATATTACCAATCAGAGTTACAATTGGGCAGCGACGCGGGAGGAAATTGCAGTGAAATTAGACAGTAAGAGTCGGCGAACAATGACAGGAAATAATGCCTTCATTGGCAGAACTGGGACCCAGAAGATTCAGGTGGAATTATTAATAATGAAATAGTTTCACTGTATAACTTGAAAATCATATTTTGTAAGAAAAATGCCTTTAATTTATATAAGTATATAACTTTTCAATATGAATTATATTATAAAATAATAATTAAAACATTTGCCTTTGTAATTTTGAAAACAATTGTGACGAACGTAAAATGTTTAAGTTGCTAACTCTTGGAAAATCAGTCATGAAAATAACAATATTGTTAGTTACTTACTAACAATATTTAACTAACTTGTGTACAAATGAAAACCCATTTCAACAAATCAAGTTAATAACTCAAATATCTTCTTTCCTCTAGGGAAATAATTTGCTAATAACCAATTAACAAGAACAAAGAAGTTTGATTGGTGTAACTTTTTCATTAGAAAAAAATAATAAAATTAAGGTTCACACTCTCCATGTAAACCTAAATTACATAACACCGTTGAATAGGTTTTGAAAGGGAATATATGACATATAAATCCACAACAGTCAAATTCTAGATTCTATGTAATATTGATGCTTGGTATCTCAGTTTAGTTTAGTATGTGTTATATACAATTCATTTAGAAACCATAAAAAATCTATTTCCATTTAGATCGTTAAAAGTTAGTATTATTAAAACACTGTTGTTTATAGTAATTAAACCATTTAATCGACAAAAGACGGTACAAAGATTGCTATGTTTGAGTGTACGCTCCCAAATTATAAGTGAAAAAAATAAAATATATAGCCTACAATGATAAATTATTCCAAGGCACTTTTGCCAACCACCAACTCTTAAGGTACTCTCCTGATGTAGACTGCATACATCATTTGGCTGGGGGTGCAATGCATGCATAAACAGAACAAGGCGTCTTACCAGTCGATCCCTACTTTAGAGATTATACTCTGATTGTTACGGGAATGCGGCTGGCAGAAGGGTGGGATCTACTCACACACACGCAGGCCTCACACACACAGACGCAGGGGATTAGGACGGACCACTGACCTGCCGCCTGAGTCATCACTGGCTGACAGAAATTTGACTATCAATTTTTTTAATTTGACCTTCGTTGTAAAATCTATTAATGCTTTTGACTTTAGCTCAAAATGATAAGTAAAATGATACCAAACAATATATATTTTGCTTAAAAAATGTAGAAGTTACGAACATTTCAATACTAGAAGTTACGAATATTTTCATATTAACTATCATAACCGCGGGATTCCTTTCACAAAGGACTTGAGAAAACCTGAGGTCTATCAACTTGTACGTCTGAATAAACCGCCGATGCCAACTTATGAAATCGACGATAAGGCTGCCAACGACGATAAACGTTTCTGACCAATCTGACTTTTTACTATCCCCATTCAGTAAACTATTTTTTGTCATAATCATTTCGTGTTTGGACTCATTTTTCATGGAATTAAACAACAAATTTAGTGACACAAAGCTTTTTACTGTATATCTAACTTGAAATGAATTGCGATTTTGAGGTATCATACAGCAGGTGTTATATTTCTAGGTAGTGAAGGGGATCGGGGCTTCCAGGCAATTAGGACGGTGGTGAGTGTGCGTCAGTGTGCGTGCGTGAGTTGGGTCCCTCGCAGGTAGAGCGGAGCTCCAGCCGCACTCCCTTAACAATCAGACTATAGTAAAGAAGTGATACTATTGACAAACTTTAAATAATTCTGAAGTCAAAGTCAAAGTCAATCTTTATTCATTACATGTATACATATACATACGAATGGCTTCTTATCCTTAAGAACTAATAGAAACAAAAGAAACAGAAAAATGGTCCTCTAACTACAGCACATGGTCTCAAACTTCATCACTATTACAATCAAAGAATTCCTCCAATGAATATAAAGGTTTAGACATCATATATTTTTTAAATCTATTTTTAAAAGTCGCAAAACTGGTTATATTTTTTATTTCTGGAGGTAAATAGTTGAAATATTTAATGCCTGGATAACTAGGTTTGTTTTCAAATATTTTCTTATGATGAGCACTAGATGAAAGTTGGTTCCTAAACCTTGTGTTGTAACTATGGTTATCACCCAGTGTATTTAAATCATTAAAATTACGTTTTATCAACAAAATCAACTCAAATATATATAAACTAAAAACTGTAAAATAACACTCTTCATCATCACTGTCTAGCAGGTAGAAATTGTTGATTTGATTGTATAAACCTCAACCGATTATATATGCAGTGTGTTCAAAAAACTATCTAATAATTTAGGACGTTATTGTACACATAAAAATAAGCAAAAATTTCTATGGACATATGTCCTGAAACGTATAGTTTTCCGTCTATCTGTCTGTATGTGTTTTTACATAATTTAACATAACTTTTTAACCACTTAAGTCATCAACTTGGTACATGTATTACATCTAATACCATTTTGGTATGGAATATCAAGTTTATTCTTTATACCATTTCAAAATGGGGACAATTTTTGTTTTTCAAAGCTAAATTTATTAAAACCCGTAATATTGATGAAAAAACTGTAAGAATAAAAAAAGTTGTGTCATTTGTCCTAAAAATAATAATAATAAGATTTTAACTATACGATTTAAAATAACTGTGAAATTGTAATTTTTATAAATAAAACATGATGTTTTAGACAAGAAATGGCAAAAAAACATGTTTATATAGTTCGATGGTTAACAAATGTTTTTTGCCATTTCTTGTTAAAACATCATGTTTTAACTTATAAAAATTACAAATTCACAGTTATTTAAAATCGTATAGTTAAAATCTTCCTATTATTATTTTTAGGACAAATTACCCAACTTTTTTGATTCTTAGAGTTTTTAAGATATTTAGCTTTGAAAAACAAAAACTGTCGCCATTTTGAAATGGTATAACGTATCTTGATGTTCCATACCAAAATTAAATTAGATGTAATACAAGTACTAAGTTTGAAATTGATAACTTAAGTGGTTAAAAAGTTATGTTAAATTATGTAAAAAACACATTCAGACAGATTGACGGAAATCTATACGTTTTAGGACATATTTTCATAAGAACTTTTTTGCTCATTTTTATGTGAACAATAACATCCTAACACCATGTTTAGGTAAAATTTACAACTAAGAGTTAGAAAATTTAGTTAGGTTGGTCAAATTAAACCGCCGAGTTTGTATTATACACAATACACGTAGATCAATATTAATTCTCATTAGGTTAACTGCTTGCAATAAACATTAACCGGGGAGTAATTAATTCTGCCGACTGTACAAATAAGCTCATTAGTGCATATCCATTTGCGTCAGCCAACACATAGAAGAAAACAATAGTATATTTCGTCACTAGGATCAAAAGTGGATCTTTTTAATACGAGCTCCAGTTTAACTGCCGAGGCGAAGCCGAGGCTGGGAAATGAGCGAGTATTAAAAAGACACTTTTGATCCGAGTGACGAACTATATTTTTCGTCATACTGCCAAAAAACTTAAGGTTTAAACAAAAACAAAAGTAAAATTTACGTACTGTGTCTTCATAACCTCAAATGTTTCTTTCAGCTTGTCTCTTGAAACAATCAGCTGTTGCACATGCATAACTTCGGTTCATTCATATCTATCGGTTGTTGAGTCGATCATTCAAACCAATCATTGTGGTTCGAATCAATCGGTTGTTCTTCAAATAACAATACAACAATGAATGTTTCGATAATAACAATGAATGTTTCAATTATTTATAATCGAATGAATTTTAATCGATTTATGACGACCTCGAATCAAAAGTATCATCAACAATGATCTTTTTAGTCCTAGTACGATAATGATCATCAAAACATATGTTATTATCCAAAGACTAAAAAGAAGAACTTTTGAATCTCAACGCATCTGTCAAAAACAGATGTTTTTGAAGCAGTATGACGAAAACAACATTATCACACTTTCAAAGTGTAATCGTTTTATGGTGAAGAAGCAACTTATTCACTGCACAGAGCAGTAATATACACTGTTGGAAAATATTAATAGAAACAAAAATCTCAATTTAATATCTATAATATTATAAAGAAGAGGTGGTTTCTGTCTGTCTGTCTGTCTGTCTGTCTGTCTGTCTGTCTGATGTTCCGGGTGAACACAAAAACTACTGAACCGACTGGGCTGAAACTTTACACATAGGTAGATCTTGAACCCACGCAACACATAGGCCTATTCACTTCCTTAAAATCCCCTCGGGCTACGCCCCGTGAACGTCCTAAGTTTCAATGTTTACATTTCAGAAGAAAGTAAACATTCAGAAATTGTAATGCGAACACCTGTGGACACTTCCATTTGACAGCTTAAAAAGCAGAAGCAAGAACAGCTGTTTCAAGCTAAAATGGAAATTGCATTGACTAAAGAACGGGTAGAGAAAACCCCTGTGCGAAGAACGGGTACGTCAGCTAGTACAGTATATAATAAAAGCTGCTTATAAAATCTCTTTATTCTTCAGGTTTCCTAGTTTTTTCGACAAGAAATCTAATATATGAAAAAATAAAGTAGAAAACACTGACTTGTTAAGAATCTATCATTGCTTGAGTTGTGCTATTTAATCTTAAATTATTCACAAATTTTCTCGGTATGAAATGTGTTAGCATACTTTAATAAAGAACGACTTATAGTCCAGTCAAGCTAGACATTAAAAAGGGTCCTTGCATGCAAAAGGTCATGTAGTTCTAATTTGTTAGTATGTGTTAGGACATCAGACCAGCCCTAGGACCAATGGACCTCAGACCAGGCATTAATAAAGCTGAGGTCATTAATAATCTGAGGCTTATTAATGACCTCAGAACACAAGTTTACAGCTTCTAAAGACCTGTGCTACTGGGGTAGGAGTAAAAAAGAGTCAAATCTACAAAAGTATGCCTCTGACAGAATATGTTGTTCAATCCTTTTTTAAACTGGATACAATTTTCTGAAGTTTGAGACCATAACGACTTCAGTACGTCCATTATTTATTAAGATACAATACTTTAAAAACTTGAACAAATAAAAAAATGAACATTTTAGTTATGGTCTATTTTTTTGTGATGAATGCACCTATTGCAAAAAATCTATATCTCGCTTATTTATAGAAATATACTGACAAGACTTGAGATATGGCTTCATCTGGTTGTAGTTTATAGTTTTTTGCTCGAAACACCGATTTTTGCCGATGGCTCTCGTTGCAGCAAACCTGGACACTCAACCCCCATTTTATTCTTATAGATAGTATTAACAATGTTATGTCTCCCTTAATTATGAAGACAAATTTATAAAACTTGGTATGTGGCTTCACGTCGTAGAATTCTATTGATGTTTTCATAAAACCCCATCTTTTTATTCCTCATTGCAGCAAACCTGCGTAGTCAGCTCCAATGTTATTCTTATGGAGAATAATTAATGGGGGTTGATTTTTTTTAAAGTATTGTATTTTAGTACATAATGGACGTATTGAAGTCGTTATCATCTCAACATTTAGCAAATCTTATCCAGTTTAAAATTCCCCCGTCGCAGCAAACCTGCATACTCAGCGAATTTCCAATGTACCATACCACATAAAGAAGCATACCAAGTTTTATAAAAATATATTCACAAATAAGCGATAAATACAATTTTAATTATCCTCCATATGAATAAAATTAGAGATGAGTACGCAGGTTTGCTGCAACAAGGAATACAAAATAATGAGTTTTTATGAAAGTATCAATAAAACTCATCTAAGTAAAGTCACATACCAAGTTTAATTCATATACATTTATAAATAAGCGATTTATAACATTTTAATTATTCTCCATAAGAATAACATGGGGACCGAGTACCTAGGTTTGCTGCTACGGGAACCATAAGTGAAAATTTTGTTTTTTGTACAAACAACAACAAACCACAACCAGATGAAGCCATATACCAAGTTTCGTCAGTTTTATATTCATAAATAAGCGATATATAAAATGTACTTTTCTCCATAAGAATAGTATTAGACAACGCAATGTGTTTAGCACTAGCAATATCTCAGTAACCAATTGATGTAAAGCAATGATCAAAAAACCAAATTGTTTGTTTTTTTAAGCTGAATTCAATGGTATAACTAAATAATTGATTTAAATACAAATTACATGTGAAAACCCCCCCAAAAAAAACAATTTTGGGGTACAAAACCCCCCTTCGGATGGTGCGATTCGTTTGGTTTTCAAACTCGTTCAAATAAATGTTACTTTACACGTCTGAACCAAATTTCATCAAGATCGGACCTTTTTTATGAGAGTTATCGTGCTTACTTACGGACACATAAATAAATATATAAATATATATATAAATATATACAACATTTGAACGAAAGGTGTTTTTGGCATCTGGGGGCCTCAAAATGAAAAGTTATCATCGTCTCGGGCTTAAGTGTTACCATGCCACCTACGGTAATAGCTTCTTCCCTATAGGGGAAAATCGCTAAAAGGACTGAGCAACATAACCTGTCAGGCGCATACTTTCGGAGGTATTTAGCAATACCCCCGTAGCAGCAAACATGCATCTTTGAATTTCCAATTCATATACATTTACCTTAGTACCACATAAAGCCACATACCAAGTTTCATTAATATACATTCATAAATAAACGATTTATGACATTTTAATTATTCTCCATAAGAATAACATGGCGGCTGAGTATGCAGGTTTGCTGAAATAAGGAACACTAAAAATGGGTTTTTATACAAATATCAATATAACTCAACTAGGTAAAGATCATACCAAGATCTATTAATTTATGTTCATAATTAAATTAGGATAGTCCAATGAGGAAGTACAGACTTTTGAAAGTTAACATAGACCTTACGGAGGAAGCAGGTAGAAACGCCAAGTCTCATGACTGATTGGAGTCCCTTCTTAACTGTAATGTTGGGTAAACCCCTAACACAATATCACCCTCACTCACCCTCCTGCAGTATCGAATCGTAAATGCGGTAGGTGGTCTCACAGTCCGACGGCGCGGTCTTCCTGTTCCCGTCGTCCAGACTCTTGGATCTGGTCCTGAACACGGCCGCGCTCTCCTGCGGCACGTCCAGTAGACAGCTGGTGCGCCGCGACGTCGACGGACTGCTCTTCTTGTTGCCGGGTACGACCTTCCGCACGGCGAGGCGCAGGAGGTCCTGGATGCTGCGGGAGAGCTTGGGCGAGGAGGGCGCGGGGCTGGGGGACCGGGAGCCCCGGGGTGTCCGAGGGCCCAGGCGGGGGATGGGCGACCGGGAGCGCGAGGGCGGGTGCCGGGGACCATGGTCGGGCGGGTCGTCCGGCGGCGGGGTCACCGTGTACACGGGCGGCAGCGGCATGAACTTGGTGTGCGCCACAGGTCCTCGCGCCTCCATGCTGGCTACTCTAGCACGCGCGTGTCAACTGCACCCACTCCGCATTGGTAACATTGTCTGTTGTGATCCTTCTTCAAGTTCACATCAATTTTTAGTTAGGAAATTTGTCAGGTTCACCTGCATAGAAATGTGCGGATAAGAGACGAGAGCTTATCAACTACCCACATCGACACTATCGAGTTGTTTTAATCAATCAAATACATTCAGCATGTATTACTTTAGCTCTTAAAATTATGACATTATAACTTATACTTTTAAACAGTAAATAGATGAAATCATGTTTCAGTATTTGAAGCCCGGGAGTATTTCAATAGGACTAAATCAGATCAGTATCACCATTTTCAGATATATTTGTTAAAATAGTTTTATAATGTTAAGTACTCTATACTTTATGGGTTAATCTGACATTTATTTCAAAGGATACTTATATGAAGTATATCTTAAAACTAATTTTAAGCCTATTGTATAATAGACTGCTATACAACAATTGATATATTTTTGAAAGATAGCTTATTATTAAAAGTAAAATTGCATTATTAAAAAAGTACAGCTTATTATTAAAAGTAAAATTGTATTATTAAAAAAGTACAATCTATAATATTATAAAGAATAGGTAGTTTCTGTCTATCTGTCTATCTGATGTTCCGGGTGAATGCAAAAACTACTGAACCGACTGGGCTGAAATTTTACACAAAGGTAGATCTTGAACCCATGAACCCCTGATCTTGAACATAGGCCTATTCACTTCCTTGAAATCCCCTCGGACTACGTCCCGTGAACGTCCTAAGTTTCAATGTTTACATTTCAGAAGAACGTAAACATTCAGAAACTGTAATGGGAACAGCTGTGGATACTTCCTTTTGACAGCTTAAAGAGCAGAAGCAAGAACAGCTGTTTCAAGCGATCTAAAATGCAAATTGCATTGACTAAAGAACGGGTAAAGAAAACACCTGTGCGAAGAACGGGTACATGAGCTAGTTATATATAAAGGTTGCTACTATAAAACGTAATTGTATTAGTTAAGAGTTAGGAAATAGAGCAAAGTGGTATATAATCCAATAAGAATATTCAATTTGTTACGATACTCTAAAAGACCAGAGAGAGGAACAAAATAGAGGTAATACGAAGAGCTTCTTTGAGTCGTCGGTGAGATATTATATTCTCTTTTGCTGTCAATGCCAGTGACATGGGCAGTGAATGTCAATATTTGTCACAATCCACTGAACTTCAGCTTCATTCACCATTTCATTTTTACCTTAAATTCTTTGGTGGAGCTACGGCTGTGTTCCTTCTAATATAAATATGAAATTTATTTATTTATATTTGCTCTAAAAGCTACAAAACAGAAAGCTTTATTTATATATTTAATTGTGTATAAAGACATGTTGGAAGAGCGGTTTTTAAAGTTTAGAAAACCGCAGGGTGATGAGAGATATCTCAAAGTAAAGGTAATATGGCCTAAGATCCCGGAAAATCGTATTTTTTTATGAAAAGATGTCATGTCAGCCAGAAATAAGAAAAAATTGTCTCCTTCAGAAAGGCATGTTCATGGGTACTTTTAAAATTCTGATTTTATTGCACATTCACATCTTATTATTTGTCTGCTCTGTCCATAGAAAGTTACAAGTGGGGGGGAAGGCAGCTGACATCCCAATAATGTAAAGAAAATTGGTATTGTAAGACAGGACATAAAAAGTTACGATAGTTAAAATCACGACCATACATCACAACTGCTAGTTGTTCTTTTAATTCAACGCCTGGCTCAAGTTGACCCTTAGGTGCCTTCACCTTTACGGATGGGGTTAGAAACAATAGTTCCTTGCAGAAATGTAATTTGAAATGTTGATTAAAATATAACATCGTTATATGTTAAGTCTCATCGCCCGCACAACAAACTTTGTACAATATTTATTTTCACTGAGGTACCGGTACTACTCCCTTTGAGTATGCAAGCTTACAATCCCTTGTTGGTGGTATTCGTGGTTAAGATTAGACTTTAAAGTGTCAGCAGTTCAAATTTTCAAGCGGACATATTATATTCCTGAATTACCATTGAGTAAATGATTTAATCCTTTTTTAAGATATCGGATTTTTTTATTTTTCCCCTTTCCAACTACTCTACCAGATGAGACTAACTGAGTTTTCCCCCCACGAGATAACTAACAATTGATGGTTGATGCATTTCTTCTCAAAATTATTCTATGTAGAAATTATTTTAAACCCCACCTGTGAAACATCATCTAACTTTCTCGTAAAACTTTACACTACACTACTAAACATGCAACAAGACTTCAAGAGAATGAATTAACAAGTTTGCAGCGAGCAAGATTTATTTAGAAGTGTCAATATTGTCTCCGCCGCCTTCGTCTTTACCCTAACAAGATAAAACTGTTTTTCAAATATACTTTCTCTTTTATCATAACGGGGTGATACTCAGAGAAACTTGAAAAGTAATCAACAAAACTTCCACAATGAATACTGTCACATTGTAACATAAAACTATTTTTAATGTTGACAGTTTTATCAGTTATCAGTTTTATCAGTTTCTTTATACCAAATTTACCTACTGAACAAATCTATAGGAAAATATTTAAATTATCCGTCTCATCTCTTCCCCAACAGGCAGATCAAAGATCACGTGTCCCAGTGTTGAATTTAAACCAAAACTGAGAGAAAGTTAAATTTAGTTATTCATTGGAGATCTTTTTTATTTTATTTACGGACCACTGTTAATGTTATTACTTTATAAAACTCACAATCTACAATCATTTTTATGATTTTTGCAACACTTTTTATACAATGGAAATCAGACTTAAGCACTGTGCTACTGAAGTCAATCCAACAAGGCTCATAATGCTGATGGGAAATATTTAAAAATCTTAATAACTGAAAGCGAAAGCCCATAACATATTACCCGGTACGCCCCATCATATGCTAAAGGTGAAATTTGGCTCATGGATTCATTAGTACTAAATTAGGAAGTGTAAAGAGTTTTAAAACTATTGAGCTTAATTTAGGACTCTGCCCCACCTGACGTCAAAGTTTCAATATTATTTTTATGGGCATAATTTATTTTACCACATGATAACATGAACCGATGTTACTGTACTTATTCGAAATCTATGCTAAAACACAATAAGGTAAAGTGAATCACTACTTTTGTACCCCCCAGGTGAAACCCGGATACTTTAGCGCTAGCTGAATTAAAAAGCGATTCGTAGAGATTCGTTTAGACTAAATTAAAAAGCGATTCTTCCATATACCGCATGGACGAATTACACCGGCTTCACTCAGGGTAGGGGGTGAACAGATTCGGCCTATTTCCCCAGAGTCAGTCACAATAATCAGGATTTGAAGGCAACTCTGTTCTGACAACCTGGATGTGCATTTCACTTTATATGCACATAAAGCCAATTGAGGTACTTTGAGGTGCATTCCCCGGTACTTGGAGGTACTAAAAATATGATTTATATTCAAAGTTATTAAATTGATTTATGACTGTAAATTTAGTAAAATATCATTAGCACGATGATAATAAGTTTTAGACATTGTCATTCCAAGAGGTCTCCAAAAAAATTGACAAACATCATTTTTGTACTTAATTGTTGGACACAATGAACCTAATATTTCTTCTGGATGGCGTGTCGTTTATTTAATGAACTTGAGAATAAGACCAACCATTCTTGATAGAAGGTGATAGATAACAACTCCATTAATCTTAACAACTCATTCAGAGAAAACTGGTAGCTCAGATCCCGAAACAATCGCACTTCACTTGATTCACCTTGGTTCACTTGATTTTAAGTTATATTTTAGAGATAACCGTATTTAAAAAATGGACAAATATACACAAGTTTTAAGTGATAAATTATTGGAATTTGAGTAAAAATGCCAATGAGTACCTTTTATTCATAAATTGTATGAACATGTTCAGTTTGAATAAACAGTTAAAATTAATTTAATAGTCTAGCAATTTTATAGTTAAGCAATAAACAGTTTTTCACATCTGTTATTCCCATACGACAGGGTATACAAATTAAATAAAAATGCATGAGAACATTTGCAATGAAATTAACTATATCCATGGGTTTCACAGAAAAAAACAAGTTGAGTTTTAGCTAAATGTAAGAAAACTGTAAATTGAAGGATAATTCTGTTTCAATGTTAAAACGTTTAAGGATATATAATTAAATGCATAATATGTTTTACATACAAATCTTTCGAAAATCGATTTTCTTAAATATTGCAATAGTCGTAACCGAGAAATAAATTTAGTTTATATAATATCACAGACAAGGGAATCTATAGATTCGTTTCTCTGTAATAATATTGTATGAATAATATACATATTATGTGTATGTTAAAGCCAACCCGCACCAGAAGGAATTGAGAAACCAATACTTCCCCAATCCGTCAACCAAATACTTTAATATTTATATTTATATACACATTATAATCAAAATAAAACTTGCCTTTGTCACACATAATAATGCAGACCGACCCACTGTTGTGTTACAAATAACCAATTAGAATCACACCATAGTGCACTGCCACTCGTCAAGAACAGTAAAACATTGCAGTCGTGGTTTATTGTAATGCTAAACCACTGGGCCCGGGTCATTTAAACTAGATTAATGATGATGATAGTGGACATTGGATACGGCTGTGATTGGGTGACACTGACGGAGAGATAGTTGTGTTTATTACATTCCGGAACTGATTGACAGAGAGGCCTAAACCGCTATTCATGTCATCGACACTGGTTTCGTTTAGTTCCCATCTCTTTGTTTGCACACTTGTTATTCAAACTTATATTACTGACAATACAGTGTGATTTTAAGAGGGAATACTCCACAATTTTTGTAATTTCAGTTCATAATTGAATTGGAAGAAAACGTTTGCAGAGCAGCCACCGCAAACGTGGTGGCATGTTTAGGGATCAATCCTTATATATCCCCCTCATCAATCTTTATATATAATTCTGTAAGCGAAATTTGTAATTCAAAATTGTGGGGTTTGGCAAATCGCAGGATGATGGGAGATGGCTGAAGTGAAAGGTCTCGATCCCATGGACTCGGGAAAAATATCAGTATTTACAAAAAGTTACCAGCAAACGAGAAATAACGTAAAACATCCCTCATAAGTAAAGCATAGGAATTTAAAAACTTCTGTATCGTTTACATTAAAACATGTGATCCCGGTTATAATGTTCCATTTTCCTCAGTATGCAAATCAGATGAGGCAGATAACTGGAGAAAGGTTAGGGGCTTTTGGCCCCTTCAAGCCACTAGTTGTTATTAAAACATTAAATGTTTATTTTTTTCGTAAAAACACTAAAAATTAAATATTCGCTAATTTGTACCGAGTGGGCGATGAACTTTTTAAGTTTTTAATATCTAAACAAAACTCATGTTCATAATAAAATAAAATGTTTATAGAAAGTTAAATGAAAATATCACATTTTAACAACGAGCTTATACTTGCTTTACTCCTCAAAAATGAATCACATTACCCACCGGAGGACTTTTAGTAGATTTTATTGTACCGGTATAAGAAATGTTCTGGAACATTTACGGTTAATGATTTCAATGAACGTATTTCACTTTATAACTCCACGCGATTTATGGCCTTACATTATCTTCAAACAGATAATATAAAATTGAAAGTGCACGTTGAGATGCTCTCGCCTCGGCTTTCTGTGGTGCAAACACTGCATGCATACATTGTATGTGTTTTCTTTACAAAAAGACTTTTTCGTTCTTTTAGCGAATTTCCCCTATAGGGAAGAAGCTATTACCGTTGGTGGCATGGTAAGACTTAGGCCTGAGACAATGATAACTTTTCGTTTTGAGGTCCCCAGATGCCAAAAACACAATTCGTTCAAATTTATATATATATACATAGATATATATATGTATGTCCGTTACCGCGATAACTTTTGAAAGAAACACCCGATTTTGATGAAATTTGGCACATATGTGGAGAGTAGCATTTATGACTTTAAGTTCGAAAACCAGATCGATCTCACTATGGAAAGGGGGTTTTATGGGGGTTTACAAATTTCCAAAAATAGATTTTTTTGCAAATTTGACCCCAAAATGTTAAAAACACTCAATTTTGGTTATAACCGTTTTATAGAGCTTAAAAAACAAATAATTTAGTAGTAGTTAAGTGGTTGCGGAGAAAATCCAAAAAAAATGTGTCCCATATTAATCTTAGGGGAAAAAGGTTTTTAGATTTTTCTCAGATAGTTTTACTAAAAACTTCACATTTCTATTTATTAATGCGTTTAGCTCAACAAAACAAACATTTTGGTCTTTTAATCGTTGTTCTACGTCCAACCGTTGCAGAGATATTCAAAGTGCTAAACCCAGTACGTTGTCCAATGTTATCCTTATGGAGAATAAATAAAATTATATATCTCGATTATTTATGAATGTATATTGATGAAACTTGGTATGTGGCTTCAACTAGTTATGGTATATTGATATTACCACAAAAAACAAGTTTTTTGGTGATAGTCCCCGTAGCAGCAAACCTGCATACTCGGCCCCCATGTTATTCATATGGAGAATAAGTAAAATTGTGCAGCTCCCTTAATTATGAACCTACATTAAGAGAACTTGGTATGTAGCTTCACCTGGTTCAGTTGTATTGATAATCTCAAAAAAAAAAACGCATTACTTATCTTCCTCGTTGCAGCAAACCTGCGTCCTCAACCCTAATGTTATTCTTATGGATAATAAATAAAATGCTATATATCACTTATTTATGGATGTATTTTTGTGAAACTTGGTAAATAGCTCTTATGTAGTAGTGAGTCACATATATAAGCATTGGAAATTCGCTGAGTACGCAGGTTTGCTGCGACGGGGGTATTGGTATTTACGGGTGTAACTAAAAACGTCTTACAATACCTAAATTACATCCTGTATAGTTCCAGTTCCTGTATAAATCATCCCTTGCTAATCAAGAAAATAATTACGAGATTAATGTACTCATTAGTTAATTAGTGCCGTTCTCTGATTTCACAAATTAAAGTTCTATTGTGTGTACAAATTATTTTGACAAAATATACTACATTTGTACGTGTGAACTGAAACAATAACCACAAAGCGAATATCGTACCATGAAGATCGTATCAAGGACGAGAATTGTTCTTCCTTTGTGGTCAAGAATCCTTCATCAAAGAGAGTTCTTACTAAGGAGGTAAGCTTGTTAACAACAGGGGCATAATTCAATAGCATTGGTCTCACAATAACTGTGTGCTTCACACAAAAGTTTAAAAAATGTCTTCATGACATTAAATACCCCCGTAGCAGCAAACCTGCGTACTCAGCGGATTTTCAATGCATATATATGTATCTTAATACCACATAAAGCCACATATTAAGTTTCATCATTCATAAATAAACGATTTATGACATTTTAATTATTCTCCATAAGAATAACATGGAGGCTGAGTATGCAGGTTTGCTGAAGCAAGGAACACAAAAAATGGGGTTTTATACAAATATCAATATAACTCAATTTGGTTAAAGCCACATACCAAATTTCATTAATTTATTTTCATAATGAAGGGAGATAACACATTACTTGTCCTCCATAAGAATAACATGGGACTGAGTACGCAGGTTTGTTGCTACGGGAGCCTTTGGTAAAAATTGTTTTTTGAGCAAATATCAATGGTTCACAACCAGATGAAGCCGTATACCAAGTTTCGTCAGTATACGTTTATAAATAAGCGAGATATCAAATTTTTATTTTCCTCCATAAGAATAACATTAGACAACGTACTGTGTTTAGCACTTTCAATATCTCGGTAACCAACTGACGTAGAGAAATGCCACAATACCAAATTGTGTGTTTTTTAAGGTGAATCCAATGGAAAAAAATTAAAATCTGACTTTTTCCAAAATTATAAGTAACAAATTCGAAAAACCCATTTTTGGGGTACAAAATCCCCCCAAAATCCCCCTTCGGATAGAACGATCTGGCTGGTTTTCGAACTTAAAGTCATAAATGTTGCTTTACACGTTTATACCAAATTTCATCAAAATCGGATAATTTTTACGAGAGTTATCGTGCTCACGGACACACACACACACACACACACACACACACACACACACACACATATATATATATATATATATATGTGTGTGTGTGTGTGTGTGTGTGTGTCCGTGAGCACGATAACTCTCGTAAAAATTATCCGATTTTGATGAAATTTGGTATAAACCAATATATATATATATACAGTTTTGAACGAATGGTGTTTTAGGGGTCTGGGGACCTCAAAACGAAAAGTTATCATGGTCCCGGGCCTAGGTCTTACCATGCCGACTACGGTAATAGCTTCTTCCCTATAGGGGAAATTCGCTAAAAACGTTGACCTTTAACAAAGGGCATTGAAATCTGTTAAAATTTATCTTTACTATGGAGTTTACATTGTGATGCAAGTGCAGAAGATAGCTTGACACAGCTGTTCTTGCTTCTGTACTGTGTATTTTAAGTATCAACAGCTACTAAATGTTCAATTACATTTATTTCTATTCTTCCATATGATTAAAATTGGAACTCTGAAAGCCCAGGGGGTGGAGCCCTGAAGATTTTTAACATGTTTTTGAAACCCCCAAAAGGTACATGTAGGCGTTAAGAGCTTTCAAGTAACAAATAAACAATAATTTAATACAACATAATTTCACCGCTAGCCTCCTCACAAAAATAAGTTTAGTCTTTCTATAAAAAGATAAAGTACCATAAAATTCCTAAATATTTCTTAAATGTCCAATAATATTTTTCACGTGATTAATATGTTTGTAAGAATTTTGATTTTAACCTAATGTAGTATGTTCCACTTATTTATTGTTAAATATACAAAAACAACTTTGTACATGGTTTATGTTCACTATCATTCATTTTGAGGCAACTCATCTTTTACTACCATATTAAAAAAGTTTTTCTATTACAGCAGAAGATAAGTTAACATAGAATAAATAATAATAAGGTCGATAAAATTTTAAAAGACTGGTCAATTTATAACGTATACATTTTAGGGTGCGACCATAATAAAATAGTTGGCAAAATGTTTATACTGCAAACAATTTAGCCTTATCAAAACAACGCGAGCAACTGATCCCAAAATGCATTTTTAATTACTATCTTTCATGCAAGTTGAAACATATAAATATATAAACTAACAGTCATTTAACCATATTTTAATATATTTCATCTATATTTACTACATTGTTTATGAACCCATTTCGAAGAGTTGTAAGACGAATGTTTTACACCCCGTAACGTTCTAAAATATAAAATCAAAACTCGTGAAATCAAAGTCAAGATTCGTGATTTGTAATTGAAATTTAGTGAGGCTACGTAAAATAAAATTTTGAAACAAAATACAAAAATAGCTAGATGATGAAGAAAGTAGCTGATTAAGTATTAAGTTGGCCAAGCTCATTAGAAGGGACAAGAAAGTTGTAAGCGAGACAGTGTAACACTAATAGCGCCTGCAACTTGGGCGACAAGTTGCACTAACTCCCGCAGTCCCCTAACTATCCAGGTTAACACCGCCGCAGCTTCGTTATGAGCATTATTATGGAAATAGTAATCAATACCCATTGATTCGATACAGTAATCAATATGCATTGTTGGAATACGCAGAATCAATTCAATTTACAACAATATTTATTTCAAAAAGATTATATATATTTATTACACATAAAATTATCCAGTAGTGTTAATCTGATTAAATGTAATAATGAACATTTCACATAGTCATTGTGGAAATTTAACACATGGGCTCACATGTAAGTGAGTATGAGACGTTGTTCATTTGATTATAACTCATTGTAATAAAAAAAAAATGTTTAAGTAATTATAACAAAGAATTAAAAGGAAATACCCCCGTATCAGCAAACCTGCGTACTCAGCGAATTTCCAATGCATATATATGTATCTTAATACCACATAAAGCCACGTACCAAGTTTCATCAATATACATTCATAAATAAACGATTTATGACATTTTAATTATTCTCTATAAGAATAACATGGCGGCTGAGTATGCAGGTTTGCTGAAGCAAGGAGTACCAAAAATGGGGTATTATACAAATATCAATATAACTCATGTAGGTAAAGCCACATACCAAATTTCATTAATTTATTTTCATAATGAAGGGAGATAACACGTTACTTATTCTCCATAAGAATAACATGGAGCTGAGTACGCAGGTTTGCTGCTACGGGAGCCATTGGTAAAAATTGTTTTTTTTTGAGCAAATATCAATGGTCCACAACCAGATGAAGTCGTATACCAAGTTTCGTCAGTATACGTTCATAAATAAGCAAGATATACAATTTTTTCTTTTCCTCCATAAGAATAACATTAGACAACGTACTGTGTTTAGCACTTTCAATATCTCGGTAACCAATTAACGTAGAGAAATGATCAAAATACCAAATTGTGTGTTTTTTTAAGCTGAATCGAATGGGAAAAACTAAAATTTGACTATTTTCAAAATTATATGTAAAAAATTCGAAAAAGCCATTTTTGGGGTACAAAACTCCCCCAAAATACCCCTTCGGATAGAGCGATCTGGCTGGTTTTCGAACTTAGTCATAAATGTTGCTTTACACGTTTATACCAAATTTCATCAAAATCGGATAATTTTTACGAGAGTTATCGTGCTCACGGACACACACACACACACACATATATATATATATATATATATATATATATATATATACAGTTTCGAACGAATGTTGTTTTTGGGGTCTGGGGACCTCAAAACGAAAAGTTATCATGGTCCCAGGCCTAGGTCTTACCATGCCGACTACGGTAATAGCTTCTTCCCTATAGGGGAAATTCGCTAAAAATAGTATAAAAGCGAGTGAATCTCAGGGAGTGCCCGGGGATGGCGTTTTAAAACAAAATAAATAGAAATACGGCGAGAATATTAGTTTTAGTTTCATAAAACATTAACCAGCAGAAAGGATGTCTGGGAATGGCTGAAAAGATGCTGTATTGGGTATTGTCAAAGTCAAGGTCAGGCAATCCTGCAGCCTGTGGTTGTAGCGTGCTCGGGCGCCTTCCCTTCAGATTACTGATAACCAAAGATTTAGATACCGCTTCAACAAAATTAACTCAGCTTAAACCTTCGAAATTCCTGATGGTGAAGAAGGCATGTTTCTGAACAAAATATGAGTTATGTAAAAAGAGATTTGCGGAAAAAAAGCTGGATTGTTCGGTTATTTTTGAATGACGATGCCGTGGGAAATGCTCTTGTGTGTAGGTGAACTAAAAATACATACCATTATCATTATGATAACTTACAACTTACCATACTTACTTAATGGTATGTGAAGTATAGTATGATCAAGTCGGAAAAAGGATCTTCACTAATATTAAAAAATAAGCTCAAAACAAATATACGGCCTAAAAGGAGCATAGGAGCTTGTTTTTGTGTTGAGCCATGGCATTATGTAGTAATGTATGTTTCAAAATCTCCATGTTTTTTATGGGGACGATTTGTTTTTAACATTTTCTGCTGGAAAAATAAAATCAGTCGTGGACTTGCTGGACGTCCATAAACAATTTTAGATTTCTCCTTGTGGAACTGTATATAATACCCCCGTCGCAGCAAATCTGCATACTCAGCGAATTTCCAATGAATAAATAACATAACACATTAACACTTAACAGGATTCATAAGAAATATATTCACAAACAAGCGATATTGAAAATAGTAATTATTCTCCATAAGAATAACATTGGGGATGAGTACGCAGGTTTGCTGCAACAAGGAACACAAAATAATGGGTTTTTATGCAAAAATCATTAGAACTCATCTAAGTAAAGTAACATACCAAGTTTCATTCATATACATTTATAAGTAAGCAATATATAACATTTTAATTATTCTCCAAAAGAATAACATGGGGACCGATTACCTAGGTTTGCTCCTACGGGAACCATGCGTGAAAATTTTGTATTTTGTGCAAACAACGATAAACCCCAACCAGATGAAGCCATATACCAAATTTTGTCAGTTTATGTTAATAAATAAGCGAGATATACAATTTTTCTTTTTCTCCATAAGAATAACATTAGACAACGTACTGTGTTTAGCACTTTCAATATCTCAGGAACCAATTGACGTAGAGCAATGATAAAAATACCAAATTGTTTGTTTTTTATGCTGAATTAATTGGTAAAAATTTAAATTTGATTTAAATAAAAATTACATGTGGAAACCCCAAAAAACCCATTTTTGGGGTACAAAACCCCCCTTTGGACGGTGCGATTCGTCTGGTTTTCGAACTCGTTCAAATAAATGGTGATTTACACATTTTTACCAAATTTCATTAAGATCGGACCTTTTTTACGAGAGTTATCGGGTATTTGTTACGATAACAAATACATATATGTATATGTACAAATACATATATAAAAATTTGAACGAATGGTGTTTTTGGCATCTGGGGACCTGAAAATGAAAATTTATCATGGTCTCGGGCTTAAGTCTTACCATGAGACCTACGGTAATAGCTTCTTCTCTATAGGGGAAATTCGCTAACAGAGGGGTTGATAATGAGGTATTGTATATTTATTTACCTTAAGCATTTAATGGAGAGAGATCTTTAAGATTGAGATAGCTTTACTCGCCTCCGAGACATTCCCACTTTGTTCTCTGGATCATCGAGTAGCTACATATAGAGTGCTCATCAGGGGTGAAAAACTGAAGCCTCACTGATGGATATTTTTATAAACAAACCAAAAAGAACAATGGTTTCCAGCAATCATGTGATTGAACATATTTTTGGCATCGAAATTGTATTAAAAATATACAAATATATATATATATGTTTCTTCCTTTCGTTATATTCGCTAACGATTTATACAACCTAATATTTAAACACTTAAAATACAATGTATGATGTTTATGAAACCGAAATGTTTTATTGTTTCCGTATGGATAACGGTTATACATAACTTGCAGAATACATCATTTTATTGAAGTAACTAACACTGAGCATGGAATATAATAACTTGGTTCTGTTCGATTCCAATAAAATATTGTTGTATATGCCTTTTGAATCCTATACTCCAATATGAGTAAGGTTTGCTTGCTTGCTTGCTTGCGTGCTTGCTTGCGACACGGATCTCAAAAACGGCTCCAACGATTTCCTTCAAATGTTCAAAATAACTAATTTCTGGGTTAAAAATAAGTTCTAGACAGGCCTCATCCCTAGGAAAAATCAAATAATGTAAAAAAACTAAAATGAAAAGTTAAAAAAAATAACATTGGGCTTATGCAGTTTCAGATCAAAACAAAAGAATTGTAACAGCTGTTCATAATCAACCAGGGAACTGTCAAAGTAATACTCATGTTGTTTATGATTATTAACATGTGGTTTCCTGAGAGCAGAGATTAAAAGATTTGAGTTAAGATTACATATATAGAGTAGTAAAATAAATCAAAGGGACATTGAGCTATAAATAACAACTGGAGGGGCCTTAAAAATGTAGTAAAGAGGCTAATGAATAATACAAATCTGATTATCAGTAGGGGGAAGTGGTGAAATATTACTCCGAGTCATCTAAACAAACTGACTGACCTTTCCCCGAGCAAAGCTCGGCCCCCAGGTACTATAAGGATAACAAATGTAACACGTGAATTCTTAAACAAATTAACTTCGTATCAGACATGACAACCGACTGGAGGGTTTAGAGCGGTATCCGATAGCAGAATCAGGCGCGGATACAGGGGGGAGGTCATGGGGGTCATGACCCCCCCACACAAAAAAAAACCTCAGAACTTTACGTATTTTACCCATTTTTCACCATAAAGGTTATTGTATTTTGATAATTAAGATATTTTTTCACTCATGACCCCCCCTAAAACGATAGTCTGTATCCGCCCCAGAGTAGAATTAATGTTACTTGTCGCGATATGTAGGAGCCACCAACTAAGAATGATTAAACTATAAACAACTAATACTGAAATGTATTAATAACCTACTTCACGGATGGTTTCATGGTTTATAAATTACATACAGAAAGCAGGCACGTGTAACAATATGCACTTTTACAGATGGCGTTGTTTAAAGGTATTAAAGGAGCGAAGAAAAGTGGAGTAAGGCGGTTCGAGGGGCAGAGGGGAGGTGTATTACTTTAAGTAATGTAAAACATTGCTTTGATCTTCCAGCTGTTACATTTATAAATCATCCTCTCGCAAGTAAACTATGCCAATGTTTGTTTAACCGGAAGCCTTTATGGATCTATGGACAGCAGCCAATAGTTGCATCAAAGGCGAACCTTTCCATGTCAACCAATATTTGTCCCATATCTTCACGAGTATGTTTCACCTGTTACCGATTGGGGTGGAAGTGACATTTTTGTATAAAATCAAAACTGGAATCATATTGTTTCTGAAGTTTACAGCTTCATCGTTTACAAAAAAAGTTCTGGTTTACAAAGCTTTGGAAAATGTTTTAACACAATCAGTTTTTTTTTAGTTTTTGCTGGACAAAAACAAGAGTTATAGAACACATTGCTTACTTCGGAACCCGAAACAGTGACTTACAGGGTCTGTTTCTACAGGTTGAACTAAAATTAGTACTACTGTGACTGTTAACAGGTTTATGTACGAGATAATAATTACCGAGTTTTACTGGCTATAAAAAAATCACTAAGAATATAAAAACCACTATTAAATAAAATGAATAAAATAAATATAGACATACACAAATATCCAGAACCATATCGCTGTTTTTTACTAGTTCAGCAGATAAAGTAAAAAAAGTACAAGAAAAACGAGAGGATCACGACCGGCTGAAGGATAACACGACACAATCATAACGACGCCTTAGAGCAACCCGTCATTGCCGATGGCGAACCTACAATCACGAACTTTGCGAAATAATCCGTCATTACAGCCTCAATAATAGGCTCAACAAGCACAAGCACGGCCGTGCCCGCAGGCGCACACACGCGTCATTGGGCCTACCTGGGGCATTACGTGTTCATGAGTCCTACACCTTGACCGTAGGTAGGCATTGTGAATAGGATTACCAGACCCTTGGCTCTCATACGCAAGGCCGAGATAGAAACTAGCCTAGGATAACTGTCACCTTATCACTAAGCAAGACTCCCAGTGTGTTGTATTCAATTTTAAATAATAATTCATTTTAAATTTATAATTAAAACATCAAATCAGGAATATAATTTTTATTATTTTTGGGGACAAGGCACTTTCGTTTACAAAGTAAACATCGTTAGGTTCCAAATGTTAGGTTATATAACACATGTAAACAAAATATATAATTTATACAGTAAACACTAACAGCTGATTTTACATTTGGATAAAAAAGAAGCTAATAACATATTTTGATTAAGATATACAGACCAGCGTCATTATTAAGAGTTATAGTATGATTTTTTTTATAAATAAGTTTCGTAAGCATCAAGTTTGTCTTCATTCTTACATTATTCTAATAATTGTATTGTTTTAAATGAGTGATTTTTTTCAATAGTATGTTTGGCCATTGCGGAATTTTCTTAATGTTGATATTAGAAACATGGCTGATGCTCTTTAAATCTAGATTTTAATTTTCCTTTTGTTTGGCCAATCTATATTTTCTTACAATTGTTACAATTTATTTGATAGATTCCTGATTTGTCTTCTTCTAAAATTTGGTCTTTTGGATTTCCTAATAGATATTTCATTTGTTAGTGAAAAAGGTAATTTTGATGTTACTGTTTCTCTTAAAACGTTTTTGGACTTGTTTTGCAAATCTTGTTAATAGATTTCCTAACTGTTACTTCTTCGTGAACTTTAAAGTTGTTCTTGATTTGCTAACTTGTTGTTTTCTCTTGTTTTTAACTATTTTATTTATTAAACATGTCGAGTAACCATTGAACATTGATATTCTTTTATTGTTGTTAATTCTCTATTGTAAGCCTTTTTTATCGAAATGTAAAATCAGCTGTTAGTGTTTACTATACAAATTATATATTTTATTTACATGTAAACAATTATATAACCTAACATTTGGGACCTGACGATGTTTAATTTGTAAACGAAAGGCCTTGTCCCTAAATTATAAAAAATATATTACTGATTTGATGTTTTAACTATAAATTTATATTTATCAGTAAGAAGAGTGTTTTCAAGAAATGAATAATTTTTTATATATTTTAATTTATCATTAGAATTTCAATAACAATTTTGGAGAAGAAATCATTTCAATGATTGTTGATCTTAAAAATTAATTGTACAGGAATGATTAGTTGTGTCGATGATATTATCACATTTTTGTTTCTTACCATAGATACATAACGAACCAATGAATCAGTTTTATTACGTTCTGGTTCTAGAGTGGCTGCTGCATGAGTTACACAGCAACTTATGTGTCGACGGAGGGCGAGGACTGAGCAGAGTGTCAGGACTGTACTATATACAGTATACACAAAATATCTGTAACCATAGACAGTATTATAACCTACTATGTACGATCCACATCGTTATCTATAGTGTCTCTTTCGACGGGTAGTACTGCATCTGTAACTTGAGTCCTATTTAGAGAGTAGCGGTGATATGTTTAGTAAACTTTCAGAAAATAATTAATCCCACAAAAACAATATCTACGCGGTCAAACCATCGGGTAAAAACTGTGAACATCCAAAGAGAACATTTTCAGGTTTACCATCGCACACACTCGTGGGCGCTAGCGTGTAGGTTACGCCACAATGGCGGTGGGCGGGTGAGCGAGTGGCGGCGGGCGGTACCGGCTCCATCACCCTCCAATTGACCGTGTTACATCACGCACTGTCCTTATCAACGATCACCATCACCGAGATAAGACAGCGGCTGACGGAGGTTTCCTCTGGTGGCGGAAGGCGGTTAGCCACTTGTCCACCTGTCATCCCGGACTAGACCGCTTGTTGTGTAACCACCGCACCGCCGAGGAATCCGGCCCCGTGCATGCCTGCATTGCGTCGCGGCCGGAGAAAACGTTCCATTGTCAGAATGTCTCGAATTCGGAGAGAACGTGTGAACTGGGTCTCGGTACAGTAGACAATGAAATAATGACAATTGGAAAACACTTAGCGGTAAGTGACGTGAGAATCATGCTGAAGGGTAATAATTAAACTTTTAGAAGGAATCTAACAAAGAGTAGTTGCATTTTTAAAGGATCTCCAATTTGTCTTCTTTCATAAATTACGGATGAATCTTGAAATGGGTCTATACTATGTATAATCTACACATAGCCAGTGTTAGGAAAATTTGCAATAAGCACTCTAACACGATATTATATTGTGTTAGTATGTAACAATGTAGGTAATTGTTTTAAATGTATAAATCATCTTTAATGAGAACTCGCGGATGAAACAAATTGATTTCTACAATGTTAGAACTTGTGTAACAGTAATGTTCAGAGGACTTCTAACTCTGGGACCATCAGCTAAAATAGCACATTTGGAATGTAATAATATAATGATGTTGCAAAAAATTTAGAACCAAATTAATACCCCAGTACAATAAAATAATGTAGTGTATACGATTCCATCAACTATTGCATCTTTGTTAATTGTTATTGGATTACCGAACTATTAAAACGTGATTCTCCAATATCTAAATCCGAATGGTCGTTAAGCTTAGATTCGATAGGCTTAGAAATAACAAAACAATATAAAGTACTTTAAACCAATCAGGAAAACGATTTAGCAGAACAAAACAAACCGAATCAGACTTGGAAGCACTTGACACACCAGTAGCGGCGTTGCGATCTAATTGGAATTATTGAGTCACTTTATCGATGGTGATTTGATGTAACACTATTTTGGTTGTTGAAAACCTTTTTTCCGAAAGAAATTATAGTGCAGGAAAATCTGTTTATGAATTTGAATAGTTATACTAAAACTACTTTTATTGTGAGTAAAAGACGAATGGGTGAAAAGTGAAGAACAATCGGCGAGCATTCTTCAAACGCAACATGTATATATCAGTCATTTACTTAGCATCAAACTGAAGAACGACAGCATTTCCTGGAAAATGAAACCCAAATAGACCGAACATTTTTTAACTAAACAAATACAACGAACTTTCATTTTTTTTTCCTTTAATAACATTATTTGCTATCAGAGCAAGATTTAGTCGAGATACCTAATCTAAAAAGCCCACTCGACAACACCGAAGTGTGTGCGAAATGTGTGTATGTAGCCTTGGAAAAAAACCGGTAGTAAATGGAAAATACCCCCGTCGCAGCAAACCTGCGTACTCAGCGAATTTCCAATGCATAATGTCTTAATACCATATAAAGCCGCATACCAAGTTTCATACAAATATATTCATATATAAGTGATATATACAATTTTAATTATTCTCCATAAGAATAGCATTGGTGAATAGCATTGGTGAATAGGCATTGGTTGCGAGTACATAGGTTTGCTGGAACAAGGAACACAAACAATTGGTTTTTATGCAAATATAAATATAATTTAACTAGGTGAAGCCACATACCAAGTTTAATCAATATTCAATCATAATTAAGCACTATATAACATTTTAATTATTCTCCATAAGAATAACATGGGAGATGAGTAAGCAGGTTGCTGCAACAAGAAACTAAAAAATGGGTTTTTATGCAAATATCAATATAAATCAACAAGGTGAAGCCACATACAAAGTTGTATTAATTTATGTTCATAGTTAAGGGAGTCATTACATTTTACTTATTCTCCATAAGAATAACACGGGGGCTGAGTACGCAGGTTCGCTGCTACGGGGATAATCAACAAAAAAATTTGCTGTGCAAATATCAATATACCAGTATCAATATACCAGTACTACGTGACCCTACGTGACCCCACGTGCCAAGTTTCATCAATATACATTCATTTATAATGGAGATATCAAATTTTATTTATTCTCCATAAGGACAACCATAATAATAATGGTTTTATAATGGATATATCAAATTTTATTTATTCTCCATTGGACAACGTACTGTGTTTAGCACTTTGGATATCTCTGCAACGGTTGGACGTAGAATCACAATTTAAACACCAAAATGATTGTTTTGTAGAGCTGAGTTGATTGGTAAAAGCAAATGTAAAGTTAACATTAAAATTAACTTAGGAAAAGCCAAAAACCTTTTTCCAATAAGATTAACATAAGAGATTTTATGAGCAGGTTTTTTTTTGGATTTTCTCCGCAACCACTTAACCTAGCTTAATAATTCAAAATACCATATTATTTGTTTTTTAAGCTCTATAACATGGTCTAAAAACATGGTCCCCCCAC
Source organism: Allygus modestus (assembly GCA_963675035.1). Taxonomy (NCBI): domain Eukaryota; kingdom Metazoa; phylum Arthropoda; class Insecta; order Hemiptera; family Cicadellidae; genus Allygus; species Allygus modestus. The sequence continues at coordinate 17,092,592 of OY776116.1, forward strand.
ATGCCAAAAACACTATTCCTTCAAATTTATATATATATATATAATTTTCAGTAAAAAGGGCTGCTAACATGATTATTACTTTTAAATAATTTAAACCAGGATACTATGTTTTCAATGTTTAAAGTAATAACTAAATAAGTGTGTGTGTGTGTGTGTGTGTGTGTGTGTGTGTGTCCGTTACCGCGATAACTTTTGAAAGAAACGCCCGATTTTGATGAAATTTGGCACAAAAATGTGGAGAGTAGCAGTTATGACTTTGTTCGAAAACCAGGGAGATCGGACTATGGGAAGGAGGTTTTATGGGGGTTTACAATTTTCCAAAATTCAGTATTTTGCAAAGTTTACCCCAAAATGTTAAAAAGACTTAACTTTGGTTATAGCCATTTTATAGAGCTTAAAAAAGCAAATAATTCAGTATTTTGAATCATTAACCTAGGTCAAGTGGTTACGGAGGAAATCCAAAAAATGTGTCCCATGTTAATCTTATGGGAAAAAGGTTTTTAGATTTTTCTCAGATAATTTTACCAAAAACTTCACATTTCTTTTTATCAATATGTTTAGCTTAACAAAACAAACATTTTGGTATTTTAATTGTTGTTCTACGTCCAACCGTTGCAGAGATATTCAAAGTGCTAACACAGTACGTTGTCCAATGTTATCCTTATGGAGAATAAATACAATTTTATATCTTGATTATTTATGAATGTATATTAATTAAACTTGGTATGAGGCTTCAACTAGTTGTGGTATATTGATATTAGCTCAAAAAACAAGTTTTTTGTTGATAATCCTTGGAAAACTTTGTGACCCCCCTGTACCAAATAACGCAGCGTAACAGTAAACCCACTTGGCTGTCTTTCTCTTGAAAAGCAAGAAGCTTACGGTTCTTACATGTTTGATTCAATAGTAAAACACTAACACATTTTTTGTAAAACGCGAAATGTTTCGTGACAGGAGCCCACTCTTAGATTGAAACCTGTGTCGACTAATTTATTTGATCTTTGCAACGTCACCTCGCCGCCGCAGTGGCTGCTGCCGCGCTGGCTACACGACTACACCTTACACGCTACAATCGCCACCATTCATCATCGCTTGTCACGCCGCCGCGCCGTCGGTCGACATTTCCCCGCGGTTCGCGGTTCGTTAAACAGTTTATTGATTTGTCCTCTCGCTGCGTTTCTACATTTCAACTGACCGATGACTCACGCCGCTCGCTGCTGCGACGGCTGCGATACACTTCTGGGTTTCTTAAATCGTGGTTAATAAATTTGTAATCTAAAGTTGAGGTTTAATGGGTATAGTAGATCTTCTGAAAAATTTAATTCTGTGATTTACGTGTAGATTGATTTATTTAAAAAAATCTAGTGTTGGTTGGTACTATCCCAACAATTTTTATAGTCAAATCAAAACACACAGCTATAAAATTCCAATAGTAAACGTTTTTACTAGGCAGTTTTAATTTAATTTATGGTTTTAGGAGAGGTTGTATCAAACAAATAACTATCCTTTTAATTTTTTGCATATATATATATATATGTGTGTGTGACATATATATATGTGTTTGCACTCTAGCGGTCGCATTTTTTGTCCGATTAACTTCAAATTTGGTAGGGACGTTCCTTTCTGAAATCAGTTGGACAAGTTCGTTGGGCAAAAGAATCGTAAAACTCCAAACCCTTTTTTGGGGATTAATTTTCCAAATTTCGAGTTGTTGTGCCCAAAAAGGGTCTAAAAAGCCCCAAATGTAAAATTAATACATGTAAAAATATGGGAATTAGTGAGACGAAAGTTTTAAGCCCTCTTTCGTCATTCTATCATAAATATTTACCGAGTTATTAAAGAAAATGTGTTTAGACTAAACACAGTACGTTGTCTTATGGGGGTTTTAGACTAGAAAAGCCTGCTACTCCTTTGTTAGAGTACTTTTATCATCCCCAGCAACCTCACGCCTACTTTCAAGCCTGACTGGACCTTCTTCTAACATTATAATGCGCAAAATTGTATTCCCAGCTTTGCAGGTAAATGAAACCAGGAGCATCAAAACAGCCAAAAAAACGTTTTAAGATTTCAATAAAAATTGGAATACAAGTATGTTTTTAGACTAATTTTAAGTTTTAAAAGTTTTTATGTGGAAATTCACTTCCCTCACGTCAGCGTGCTGCGTGCGAACTCGTTTATATATATAATGTCACGTAAATCACCACAAATGTTTTAAATGTAGATTGATTTTGTGTATTAAAATACAGCAGTTCTGATGTGACGATGGTCACTTAAAATCACTATTTAAGACGCCGGTAGAGCGGCTCTATAGAGCGTATTTAAAGACGAATATAAATGAATGATGAATGGAGGAGATAGATGCTTTGTGTAGCCTTGTTTTACTGACTAAAAGACCGACTGATTATTTAGCTAGGGACGTTAATTAATAGCCCAATGACTAATGACAGCTGGACCCGGGATCGAATCTTGACAAATTTGTCTCAGGATCAATAGTCAATGGTTTATCAGTATAGTACGTCATTGGGATGTTAAAACACAACTAAAACTATGCACCAATTAAACTGAGGTAGGCGGAAGTGTATTGTGGCCACTTTTGTTAAACTGCAGTACACAAACAGTATTGACGAGACAGACAAAGAAGATAAACAGATTAAATGCACTTCAAACAACCAAGTTAAACACAATCTCGTTGATTTTATATATTTTGCGTTCAAAAGATCAACAATCTTGATTACGCCGAGTTGTGTTTGTATTTAGTGAAACTATCGGATGCGATTAAATGAAAACTAATTGATATTCAAGAGGCGTGACTAATATCACCAGGTCCTCATTAATCTTTCTCAAACTAAAAATAATATAACAAGAAAATTATAAAAACAAAATTGATACATTTTAGTTCAAATAGGACTCGATAATTTTGATTTTTAAAATATTTAATTCGTGAAAGAATTTCTACACTGTTGATAAGGTTCCACCACCACAATATTCCACAATAATATTTGACTTTATCTCTAACAATAGGCCTATGCTAGTCTTCGATTTGAAATAATAAGAACCACAAAGTGGCTCTGATAAACCAACAGCGCGGTTTGGACCACATGTGTAATGGAGGGAGTGTGATTTGCAGGTCAAAACTCCCCATGGTGTGAGTGGATAGATATGTAACGCCGGTTCACAGCGCTGCTCTGCTCACGTGACCCCAGTCATTACTGTGAAAAGGGCTTCGTTACTGAGAACATTAAACTCTTTATAACACGCCTGCGGGGACAACCGGTGTCTGGTTTCTCCGGTAGACGACTCTGTTACTTTCGAGGAAGGACAATTACATTTAAAACATTAAACTAACTGTTAGTAACTATTGCAGGAAAAACAGAGTAAAAATTTAGTGCGGACATCCTTAAAAGTTAACTGATTTCAGAATTGATTGGTTCCAAAAGGGGCAACACCGCGAATATTTAATGAATCAGATGAGTTGGTTTAGCGTTTCCACTACGAAGCTTTCATCGTATTTTAGGGATATTTTAACGTTTCATGGGACAGTGGAATATATTGGACGACCTTTATTTTTACACCTTGAGCTGCTATGAACAATTTTTATTCCCTCCTAAAATTCTTGATAAACTTTGTCAAAAATAAACACCGTTAACTCCTAACGTTGTGATATAAATATATGTTCAAATCAAACAAATACGAAATATCTTTAGAACCCTAAATGTAAATAAGGAATTTTTGAAGGATATTTTATAGCAGATTGAGGGATAAAACGTGTTTTATTGAGGAACTCTGCAAACTGTTCTTACCGCGAAGTGAAAACACCAGTCATGTTTAGTTATTTTCTCGTAAACTGTGTCAATAAGTGTATTCAGGTTAACTATTTGCCGTTATTGTTAGTGAATTTCCTTTGGAAAGTGAACTATTAGCATGACCTGCACGGTGAAACTTAAGCCCGGGACCACCATAGAAGTTCCTAACGTGACCCCCTGAACACGTTTTGGGGGGTCGTTCAAAATGTTATATATATATATATATATATATATATATATAGGCATATATATATATATATATATGTGTATGCACTCTAGCGGTCGCATTTTTTGTCCGATTTACTTCAAATTTGGTAGGGACCTTCCTTTCTATAACCTGTTGGACAAGTTCGTTGGGCAAAACAATCGGAAAACTCTAAACCCATTTTTTGGGGATTAATCTTTCAAATTTTGAGTTTTTGAGCCCAAAAAGGGTCAGAAAAGCCCCAGATGTAAAATTAATGCATGTTAAAAGATGGGAATTAGAAAGGCGAAAGTTTTAAGCCCTCTCCCGTCATTCTAGCATAAATATTTACCGAGTTATTAAAGAAAATGTGTATCGGGTAAACACAGTACGTTGTCTTATGGGGGTTTTACACTAGAAAAGCCTGTTATTCCTTTGTTAGAGTACTTTTATTATCCCCAGCAACCTCACGCCTACTTTCAAGCCTGTCTGGACCTTCTCCTAACCTTATAATGCGTAAAATTGTATTCCCAGCTTTGCAAGTAAATGAAACCAGGAGTATCAAAACAGCCAAAAAAACAATGTTTTCAGATTTCAATAAAAATTGGACAAATGGATGTTTTTACACTGATTTTGAGTTTTACAAGTTTTTATGTGGAAATTCACTTCCCTCACGTCAGCGTGCTGCGTGCGAACTCGTTTCTTCATAAAACATAAGTTTGACATTAAACGTTGGTTTTGACATTTGACACAACAGGATAAAACACCCCACTTACTACACAATAGCCGACCAATTAATTATTACCGGTTTAAAAGTTGGGATCACTCTAAAATTTGTTAGATGATCTCCTCGAGCTCGAGTGTTGGCCAAACTAATTACTTTATTGCCTCTCCCAAAATCCCCTCACCATGATCAATTACGACTAACAAGCCCTTTAAATTATGCCCAGGATTAACTACCAAAAGTCATTAGGGTGGGTTTAAACTTAACAGGTAATTTTTAATATTTACAAATTTAATTTTATTGTTTTCTTTTAGCGAATTTTCCCTATTGGGAAGAAGCTATTACCGTAGGTGGCATGGTAAGACTTAAGCCCGAGACCATGATAACTTTTTGTTTTGAGGTCTCCAGATGCCAAAAACACAATTCGTTCAAAGTTATATATATATATATGTATGTCCGTTACCGCGATAACTATTGAAAGAAACGCCCGATTTTGATGAAATTTGGTACAAATGCGTAAAGGAACATTTATGACTTTAAGTTCGAATACCCCCGTCGCAGCAAACCTGCGTACTCAGCGAATTTCCAATGCATAATATATGTCTTAATACCACATAAAGCCGCATACCAAGTTTCATGAAAATATATTCACATATAAGCGATTTTAATTATTCTCCATAAGAATAACATTGGTAATGAGTACGTAGGTTTGCTGAAACAAGGAACACAAACAATTGGTTTTTATGCAAATATAAATAGAATTTAACTAGGAGAAGCCACATACCAAGTTCCATCAATATTCAATCATAAATAAGCGATTTATAACATTCTAGTTATTCTCTATAAGAATAACATGGAGTTGAGAAAGCAGGTTTGCTGGAACGAGGAACAAAAAAGGGTTTTTATATAATTATCAATATAACTCAACCAAGTGAAGCTACATACCAAGTTTTATTAATTTATGTTCATAATTAAGGGAGTCATTACATTTTACTTATTCTCCATAAGAATAACATGGGGGCTGAGTACGCAGGTTTGCTGCTACGGGAATAATCAAAGAAAAATCATTTTTTTGTACAAATATCAATATACCAGTACTACGTGAATCCACATACCAAATTTCATCAACATACATTCATAAATAATCGAGATATCAAATTTTATTTATCCTCCATAAGGATAACATTGGACAACGTACTGTGTTTAGCACTTTGAATATCTCGGCAACGGTTGGACGTAGAATCACAATTTAAACACCAAAATGATTGATTTGTAGAGCTTAACTGATTGGTATAAGCAAATGTGAAGTTTATAGTAAAATTAATTGGGGAAAAGCTAAAACCCATTTTCCCATAAGATTAACATGGGAGATTTTATGAAGCCGTTTTTTGGATTTTCTCCGCAACCATATAACCTAGCTTAATGATTAAAAATGCCATATTATTTGGTTTTTTTAAGCTCTATAACATGGTCAAAACCAAAATGAGGATTTTAAAAAATTTTTGTGTCGAAAAATTCAAAAAAACTGATTTTTGGAAAATTTAAAACCCCCATAAACCCCCCTTCCCATGGTCCGATTTTTCTGGTTTTCAGTCATGAATGTCACTTTACACGTTTGAGCCTTACATAACATATATATATAACATACACTTTCATCAAAATCGGACGTTTTTTACTCAAGTTATCGTGTTAACGGACACACACACACACACACACACACACACATATATATATATATATATATATATATATATATATATATATATATAATTTGAACGAATAGTGTTTTTGGCATCTGGGGACCTCAAAAGAAAAAGTTATCATGGTCTCGGGCTTAAGTCTTACCATGAGACCTACGGTAATAGCTTCTTCCCTATAGGGGAAATTCGCTAAAACCAGATTGATGGGACTATGGGAAGGAGGTTTTATGAGGGTTTTAAATTGTCCAAAAATCAGTTTTTGAATTTTTCCCCCTAAAATGTTAAAAAAACTCAATTTTGGTTATATCCATTTTATAGAGCTTAAAAACAAATAATTTAGTATTTTGAATCATTAACCTAGGTTAAGGGGTTGAAGAGAAAAGTAAAAAAAACGCATCCATAAATTTTCCCATGTTAATCTTACGGGAAAAGGGTTTTTGGATTTTCCTCAGATAATTTTACTGAAAACTTCACATTTATTTTTACCAATCAGTTTAGCTCTACAAAACAGTCATTTTGGTGTTTTAAGTGTTGTTCTACGTCCAACCGTTGCGGAGATATTCAAAGTGCTAAACACAGTACGTTGTCCGATGTTATCCTTATGGAGAATATATAAAATATGATATATCGATTATTTATGAATGTATATTGATGAAACTTGGTATGTGGTTTCACGTAGTACTGGTATATTTGCACACTAAATGGATTTTTTGTTGATTATCCCCTTAGCAGCAAACCTGCATACTCGGTCCCCTTATTATTCATATGGAGAATAATTAAAGTTTTTTATCTCCCTTAGTTATGAACATAAATTAATAAAACTTGGTATGTAACACCTGGTTGAGTTATATCGATAATTGCAAAAATACACGTTTGTTATCTTTCTCGTTGCAACAAACCTGCGTACTCAGCCCTAATGTTATTCTTATGGAAAATAAATAATATGCTGTATATCACTTATTTATGAATGGATTTTTGTGAAAGTTGGTAAGTAGGTCTATGTAGTAGTGAGACACATATATATTTGCAATGGAAATTTGCTGAGTACGCAGGTTTGCTGCAACGGGGGTATTTAGATTTAAGAGTTTTGATTTAAAATATTTTCATTTTCAACTTCTTACAAATTGACAACGATCACTCGACAACAAGAGAGATTTTATTAATTAATATAATCTACGTTTTGTGTTGACTTCTAAGCCTGAAATTCCATGCACATAATCTACAAACGTAAGGGAAGCCTACAAGTTTTCAGAGACCTCCAGTTTTAACAGTTATAGATATCTTTAAAATAAAATATAACAACCGAACTCCAGGCATTACTGTACCAGTACCACTACATTGCAGCTTATCTTTACATCTCGAGCGTTTGTTTACTTCTCCGCGTTTCAGCCATTGGTCGTTCCCTCGTGAGCAGCTGGCGTGTTTGTTTACTGTATTTCATAATAGCGGTGGTGACCGCTATTTGACGCAGGCTAACCACCAGCAACTATTTGACGCGGTGTTGTCCCACGCAAGCTGTAACCCTTGTGAGCGGTTTGTGGCTTGTGCACTATATTTTACAAGGTGCGACAGGTGGTAGTCGCTATTACACCCAAGTTAACCACTATTAGTATTTTACGCAGTACTGGAACCATGCTAGGCTGTAACCCCAGTGTGCAGTTTGCGTGTTTATTTAATATATTTTACAAGGCACGACAGGAGGTAGTCGATATTTGACGGAGGCTAACACCATTACAGATGATATTTGACGCATGTTGCCACCACGCTCGCTGAATACTCATGAGCAGTTTGCGTGTTTAAGTACTATATTTTACAAGGTACGACAGGTGGTAGTCGCTATTAAATGCAGGTTTACCACCATTACAGACGCTATTTGACGCAGTGTTGCCACCACGCTAGCAGGAATGTGTTGATTGGTTCCCGCCTTGTTAGACCCGCGCTTCGCTGCCTCCGTGTGTCGCGATCGGCCTAGATATCGAACCATTTGATCGTTTTCCTTTAATGATGATCCACGCGACTGCATCTGAGCCCCTGATCTGTCCCCCTGATCTGTCATCATACTAGTAGTTATCGACAAATGATTATATTATAACGCAACCTAACGCTGTATATGTCCAACCTTTTTTTATATGGTTGGACACTTCAGTATAATATAAACCCCACTGTGCGATAAACGCATGTAATGCTCTTAACGCGTATTATTAAAACTGAAGACGAACTTGTTGGCTGTTCCACAATCAATATTCCCTCTTAAAGCCTCTTAATCAGAAAAGAGACGCAACAAATAAACTCGATCCCTCGCTAAAAGGAAGCTAAAATGTTTCAATTTACTGAGCAATTAATATGATTACCATCAAACTAGAAATTGTTAGTTCTATTTGTAATTTTTGTTTGATTTTGTAAAATTAATTTTGTATTGAAACAATTGTTACTGATGCATCTATTACCGGTGTACATGTGGAAACTCTACATGAATTATTGATAAAAATACTGTACAGGAAGTTAGACAAAATAGTACCGACAACGCAAATATGTTATACCATAGAAAAATAAACCAGGTATTTAAATTTAAATACCTGGTTTATTTTTCTATGGTTATACTCTTTGAAAAAATACTATGATAAAATGTTATCTGATATCGGACTAGACGTTGGCGCAGTATCGATTGGTCACCGGAAGTCCTGGGGTCAATCGGTTCAGCACTCCGGTGTTCCGCGTGTCTCGCCAAAGTTCATCACACTGTCGTAATGATTTGATCACTTGAAAAACTTTCATTTCAAAGGTTATTGGCCATCTAATTAAACATGTTTTTGATATTAAATGGGTAAGAAAAATTGTACTTTGCAACCACCAGAGTTCATGCGATATCCTACATTTTTATCAAACAAATTCGCACAAATGGTGTCATCGAATGTCCAAATATAATTTTAATTATTTATTGGTCCAACAAATAGAAATTAAGAGGGGGCTCCCGTCACTGGCTTCTACTTCTCACATAAAGTCAAGGTTAACTTCCAAAGCCCGTCACTCCTCAGTACATTATCCGAAGTTGTTTATTTATGGTTCATTTAGAAGATCACACAACTACCTAGCTATTTCAGTGAGGAGAATTTCGATAACACAAACAAAAACATTTTCCCCCTAACAAGTTGTTAATATTGAATATTTTGGAGTTTTATTGAACAATTACTATTAGTGATATCAAAATTTTGAACACTAAAATCACTACTTTTTTGCTCTTTAAAACGAGCCATATATAAACAATGTCGGATTATCCGAAGAAAAGGGACAAGTTAAGATTGGCGCCATGGGGGAAGCAGGTAGAAACGCCAAATGTTTCGTAATTGGAGCCCCCTCTTACAAAAAAATAATTCCGTACGGATGGCGTCGCACGGGGCAGACCTGAAGAGTGCCACAGAATACTGATTGCATATTGAGAAGTTGTAACTGTAAACAGTATAATCGCAGGCACGAAGAGGACGGCCCCGTTGTGACAGCTGATAGTAACGTTGTTGCGAGGCAGCTCCTGCAGAAAACGGATAGGCAAACCGTTCGGACATGGATTCGGGTCCTTTCTCTTGCGCGGCCTTCCATACTTGGAAAATGTTTGGAACTTTGGGAACTAAACCGAACAAGTTCGTTAGCTTTTCGTCTATAAAAAAACTCATAACTCTTGAGGAGAGAGTATATTTTTTTCAAAATCAGAAGTTCAATTATTTTAAAATACTTAGAGCATCTCCGTGGTACATTGTCTTCTATCCTGGGAGGTTTAATACCTTGTCATCTACGGTGTTTAAGGTAACGTCTGACTTGGGCTCCTGGGGCAAGAGAGAGAAAGGAACCAATCAAGAGCTCTCTGTCTCATAGCTTCCCTTTGTCTCAGCGTCTCGCTTATCAATGGTTGAATAGGGAGAGATTGCCGCCCCCGGTCACTGATAGTCCGCATCATTTCTTATCTAGTACGTAATTATTTTCAGGACTCTGACCATTTAGATCAGAATTTGAGCAGTTCCCGAGTTTATCTATCATTACAATTACACCAATTTAGTGTTAGAAATCTATTATTATAGGTATAAGGATAGTTAACGCCGTAAGCTTCTTACCATAATATTAACAGTCCAAGTTTTGTACTTTCCTTTGTCTCTAAACATTTTTTTTAGAATATAATCAATTCATGAATTTCATTTAGTAACCTAAGATTTCATTTTTGTAAATGAAGTTCTCCTTGGTAATTTTTTATCAAAATCTATCAGCACTGTACTACAATAATGTTGCTTCCTGAGACAATCAGATGCTCAAATAATATATTTGTAGTCGATTATTAGATGCGATAACTAAACTGATTACCTAGTCGTATTGTACGTACGATGTTGTATAGTAATATAGTCAACATTACATGTAGATTATGTGTTGTTTGGTGTAAACGTAACACAAACTTGACATTTTACACATGAAAATGTTTTATTCTAGATATTTTATTCTAGATATTTTCAATTCTGTCTGATCGCCGTATTTTATTTTGATAATTTAAAGGAAAGGAACCTCCTAACAGGCTTTGCCTTGGAGGCCCTACATTTTCTCTTTAGTTTTATGCACAACAAAAATGTACAACCTTTTATTTTTTAATCTTAATAATTATGCATTAATCTGTATTGTTGTATTTTTAAGTCATTCTGAATATGGACATTTTGTGGACTTTTAATTGTTTTTTTGCTAGAAGAATGGGCATTTTTTAGACTATTATTTTTTATGTGCAGAATTGGAAAGTGTACGAAAATGTAATATTTTTGGAGAAAATAAATTATTCTTATTCTTTTAGATTTATAACAAATGTTCTGTAAGGACTTTAAAAGGGGGGTTCTCCATCACCTGCTTCTCCCTTAAGGCTAATTTTACAATCCCGTCCTTCCTCAACGGGTTTCCGCAATCGTTTATCTACTGTCCATTTAAAGGGCAAACAATACCTAGCGATTTCAGTGAGCAGAATTGTGATATCACAGTTAATACAATATATCACAGTGATATCACAATGTATACTGTGATATCACAGTTCGATACAATTCCAAAAACCCTAAATGTTTACGATTTTCCTAATGGGTTAACTATTTATGATATCAACACTATGCTTCCTGATATCGCTAGGTATTCATTGCTCTAAAAATATCCATATATCAATTTATTCGATTAACGCGTTGAGAAGGAACGGTTGATTGGGAGAAGCAGGTAGAACTGCCAAATGTGACGTGACTGGAGCCCCCTCTCTAGAGGATGTCCCATATGGCCCCCTATTGTCGCGGTCCCAAGTACGACGCGTTACAAGATGCCTTCGAAGAGTGTGATGGCGTGGGCTGAGGACATCGCGGGCCCTGACACAGTTGCTGGGTACAGGCTACGGGCTACAGGCGTGGTCACAACGGCTTATATAACATCTCGCACCAGGAATTCTGCGAGGTTTGGGGGTCACCCGGGCAACAAGAAACTATTACTTTATTTTCACTTGCTTGCCTTACAATGCGTTTTTCATGTACAATGTACAACTCAAACCGAATTATTTGTTGCCAATAATTGTTTGTGATCTGAGTTTTTTTAAAGAAATTACTGCGGTGATTTTCAGTCCCTGATTAACAAAAGAAAGTTTCGTGACGTTTCGTGATCTAGAAGTTCATCCAGTCTTCAGGTTAAAAGAAAAAAAGTGTACAGGGCGTACTTAGACTAGACTGTATCCAGGAGTTTTGTCTCGATTGTGCGTTTCACTGTGCCACTACTTTTCTTATGTTCTACCATTGATTATACATCCTACGGAATATATATTATATATCCTACATTCCGTAGGATATATAATCAATGGTTCTACAGATATTCTTTTAACCACAAGACGGGATCAGTTTCCAGATACCGAAACGTCGTAAAGTTTTACTAATCAGTGTTGGAAAATATCCGCAAAAATGGCTCAAATAACTAAAACCAAATTGTGGTTCACTCTGTAGAAAATTTAAAACTGTGTTAAGGTATGGATGTTCGCATAAAAAATACAAATGTGACGAGATATTTATGGGTATCTAAGTGGTAATTTGTATTTCATATGATAATTGCCCAGTGTCAAGAAAGCGTAATGTGCAGTACGATAAAGAGGGGTGAACCGTGCAACCCTTGTCCTCTTGCTTCTTCGAAATTCGGAGAACAAGAAAACATGAGTAAACTTAAAGCGATACTTTCATGAAAGACTAACACAACTGATTAAGAACAGCAGTATTTAACCCCGGATGTAACTGGCTACCGCCGCGCGCCTCGTATGCAGATGTCCGCCAGCGAGAGATGGTCGGGGTGATGAATCGGTGTACTACACGGCTGTGACGTAGACTGATGACGACCCAGTGGATACCATCTCCATGACTCACTACAGACTGTTATTTACTCTCTTTTAGCGAATTTCCCCTATAGGGAAGAAGCTATTACCGTAGGTCTCATGGTAAGACTTAAGCCCGAGACCATGATAACTTTTTGTTTTGAGGTCCCCAAATGCCAAAAACACTATTCGTTCAAATTTATATATATGTATATATATATATTATTTTTAAAAGAAAATTACCAGAGTATCCTTCAAAATTCATTTTTAATTCACTGACACGTGTTTCGAGGTTTACCTCATGATCACAGTGCAGCTAATAACCTTAAACATAAAATTAAATAATCTGTAAATAAACAAAACAGTATGATAATTTTGTTAACATATGCTAAATTATCTATCTATATATGATTAATTACTTTTGATTTTTTTGATTGTTTCAAAGATTGGATTTTTTTGTTGCGCCTGCATTATATTTAGTATATTAGTTTTGTCTTCTGAATAATTCATGTAAATGTGAAGCTCTTCTTTTGCATTCATTTTGTCACCTTTCTTTTCAATAGACAAAACTTCTAAACTTTCTTGCAGTGTACCAAAATTGTGATCTGTAGTTAAAATATGTTCGGCAAATTTTGATTTTTGTGTGGTTTGGTTATTTGATTTTATAGCTTGAATATGCTCTTTATATCTACATTTAAAATTACGTCCAGTTTGCCCAACGTAATATTTTGGGCATTCCTTGCATGTCAATTTATATATTCCTGATCGGTCAAAAATGTCGGCGTTTTGATTATGTGAGCCGTTTGAAAATTTTGTTATCAAATGAAATGCATTATTCCTGGTTTTATAGCTGACCTTTAAGTTGGTATTTACGAAGGTTTTTCTCATAGCTTTGTTCAACACAGAACTATAAGGCATACAGATAAACTCTATCTTGTTTTGTCCATCAAAATTTTGTGAAGTTTTATTTTTAATTTTTCTTATGATAGTATCAATTACTTTAGAGTTGTATCCATTTCTTATAGCTATCGATTTGATTGTACTTCTTTCTTCCTCAAAATGTTTTTCTGTCATCGGTATATTTAAAAGCCTATGTATCAATGAATAAAAACTAGACATTTTTTGTTGCCATGGGTGGTTGGAAATAACTGACCTAATAATTCCACAAAGTTCCAACCACCCATGGCAACAAAAAATGTCTAGTTTTTATTCATTGATACATAGGCTTTTAAATATACCGATGACAGAGAAACATTTTGAGGAAGAAAGAAGTACAATCAAATCGATAGCTATAAGAAATGGATACAACTCTAAAGTAATTGATACTATCATAAGAAAAATTAAAAATAAAACTTCACAAAATTTTGATGGACAAAACAAGATAGAGTTTATCTGTATGCCTTATAGTTCTGTGTTGAACAAAGCTATGAGAAAAACCTTCGTAAATACCAACTTAAAGGTCAGCTATAAAACCAGGAATAATGCATTTCATTTGATAACAAAATTTTCAAACGGCTCACATAATCAAAACGCCGACATTTTTGACCGATCAGGAATATATAAATTGACATGCAAGGAATGCCCAAAATATTACGTTGGGCAAACTGGACGTAATTTTAAATGTAGATATAAAGAGCATATTCAAGCTATAAAATCAAATAACCAAACCACACAAAAATCAAAATTTGCCGAACATATTTTAACTACAGATCACAATTTTGGTACACTGCAAGAAAGTTTAGAAGTTTTGTCTATTGAAAAGAAAGGTGACAAAATGAATGCAAAAGAAGAGCTTCACATTTACATGAATTATTCAGAAGACAAAACTAATATACTAAATAGAATGCAGGCGCAACAAAAAAATCCAATCTTTGAAACAATCAAAAAAATCAAAAGTAATTAATCATATATAGATAGATAATTTAGCATATGTTAACAAAATTATCATACTGTTTTGTTTATTTACAGATTATTTAATTTTATGTTTAAGGTTATTAGCTGCACTGTGATCATGAGGTAAACCTCGAAACACGTGTCAGTGAATTAAAAATGAATTTTGAAGGGTACTCTGGTAATTTTCTTTTAAAAATAATAATTATAATAGTAGCCCTATGCAGTGAACATATATATATGTGTGTCCGTGAATGCGATAACTTGAGTAAAAAACGTCTGATTTCGATGAAATTTGGCTCAAATGTGTAAAATGACATTCATGACTTTAAGTTCGAAAACCAGAAAAATCGGACCATGGGAAGGGGGGTTTATGGGGGTTTTAAATTTTCCAAAAATCAGTTTTTTGCATTTTTTACCCTAACAATTTTAAAAAACTTAATTTTGATTTTGACCATGTTATAGAGCTTAAAAAAACAAATAATATGGTATCTTGAATTAATAACCTAGGTTAAGTGGTTGCGGAGAAAATCCAAAAAAACCTTCTCATAAAATCTCCCATGTTAATCTTATGGGAAAAAGGTTTTTTGCTTTTCCTCAGTTTATTTTAATGTAAACTTCACATTTTCTTTTACCAATCTGTTCAGTTCAACAAAACAATCATTTTGGTGTTTAAATTGTTATTCTACACCCAACCGTTGCAGAGATATTCAAAGTGCTAAATACAGTACGTTGTCCAATGTTATCGTTATGGAGAATAAATAAAATTTGATATCTGGATTATTTATGAATGTATGTTGATGAAATTTGGTATGTGGCTTCACGTAGTACTGGTATATTGATATTTGCGGAAAAAATTGATTTTTTGTTGATTATTCCCGTAGCAGCAAACCTGCGTACTCAGCCCCCATGTTATTCTTATGGAGAATAAGTAAAATGAAATGACTCCCTTAATTATGAACATAAATTAATAAAACTTTGTATGTAGCTTCACTTGGTTAGGTTATATTGATAATTGCATAAAAACCCATTTTTTTGGTTCCTTGTTGCAGCAAACCTGCTTACTCAGCCCCCATGATATTCTTATGGAGAATAACTCAAATGTTATATAGCGCTTATTCATGATTGAATATTGATGAAACTTGGTATGTGACTTCGCCTAGTTAAATTCTATTTATATTTGCATAATAACCAATCGTTTGTGTTCCTTGTTTCAGCAAACCTACGTACTCATTACCAGTGTTATTCTTATAGAGAATAATTAAAATCGCTTATATTTGTATGAAACTTGGTATGTGGCTTAATGTGGTATTAAGACATATATTATGCATTGGAAATTCGCTGAGTACGCAGGTTTGCTACGACGGAGGTATTTTGTATTGCCGTCAATAGGTTAACAGTTCCGAATTACGTTTTTTTCAATTTTTTATAACCGCGAATAAACGTTTCGTTTAATGTACGTTTTTCAATTTTTAAGCTAGCAAAAACTTTGAAAATATTAGTTTTCGATACCGGCGTAAAGATTTGAAGGTAAACTCTCGTCGCTCACTTGGGCAAACAACTGTACTGTGTTTATAAACTCAACAATACTATTTTAAATCGCATTAAGGCGGAAATAAAGATTTTTCAATAAGTTCAATGACAAACCTAACGGATAATTTTAACATTAAAATTCGAATCAAATATCTAAAGAAACATTTAAATCCAGTTGCACAAGATGTAAACTGAGTTAAACGAGTTTGGTTAATGTTAAAGCTTGTAATTATTATGTCATGGAGGAAAAATATGAAGGTCTCAGAATACTTGAACAAATATTAAATTTAGAATTTAATAGTGCTTATTAAGTGTAAATAAAATCGTTTTTACAAAAAAATCCCTCATGGAATTTATTGATGCATGTGGTGTTTTCGAGTACGGAACTGTAAAGGACTTACAATCTTCAATAATGGTGAACTCGACTGCAAAAGCAAACAAATGAGCGCAACGTTTTCAAAATTTCGTAAATATTTTCTAAAGACCTGAAACAGGTAATACTGGACAATAAAACCCGACAAGAAGCCACCTGGGCGTGACCAAAGTGACTCACCCAACCCACATCTGTCCACGACTTGCCCGTCTTGCTGGTGACGCGGAAAACGTGACGTCACAAACAGTTTTACTCGCCTTCGAATTGTTTTCCGGATAAGCAGTTCTCGGAAAATGTTGCGCGTTGATTACCCTCCACAATGAAACCCTTGAGGAAACTGACTGGGACTGTCTTAGCCTCAGTGAAACACCTGTTCCATTGTTTGGCGAACAATGGTTGGACTCCACTATTAAGCAGTTAAATCTAATTGTTGTTTTCTAATGCGATT
Organism: Allygus modestus; assembly: GCA_963675035.1. Taxonomy (NCBI): domain Eukaryota; kingdom Metazoa; phylum Arthropoda; class Insecta; order Hemiptera; family Cicadellidae; genus Allygus; species Allygus modestus. The sequence continues at coordinate 17,109,593 of OY776116.1, forward strand.
TGGGTACTTTGGTATTATACGGATGCCACTATTTTTGGAGGTTAATTTTTACCGGATACAAAGGATAACTACATAATTCGAAAAAACGTACTTTTATTGACTTACTGTACAAATTTTACATCATTCTGATGAGCGGTCTTTGTGTTGTGCCTCCCAAAAGACAGCGATGTCCGCTAGGATCGTGTTGAATGCGTCGCCGCCGCTAGCAGCCACACCCGATCGCCACATGTACTCCGCCAAATATACAGCGCGCTGCGGCAGTTATGTTAGGATGGGTTATCATAAAAATACGTACGGTTTCCTCTTCATTTCGAGGTAAATATCACACCAAAAGAACGTCACGCATTATTAAAACAAATGTAACGTAGTGGACGGCAATAAATCACTGACACTGGCCCAGATACAGGCGGTGACAGGTGATGCGCGCGCTCCGGTCAACGACCTGACCTTGGCCTATTTGGAGGGGGTTTGGCGGCCTGAAGTATGACTCATCAGGTATCATTCGATTCGTAACAAAACAAGGAAAGTCCTACTATCATTTTTACGATAACCCATCCTAACATAACTGCCGCAGCGCGCTGTATAAGGGTGGCATCCGTATAATACCAAAGTACCGCGATTTGTTTGTAAAGGGAAGATATTTTGATTTAACAGTATTCTATTTTGCTTTACGCAGACGTTATTTTGATTTAACGACTATTCCAAGCCGGGGGTTTTAAAGTAAGACGGACCAGGAAACCGTCAAAAATAATTAAGACTCCAGTAAAAAAATGTTCCAAACTTGTCTAAAATTTGTTCATCCAAATTTGTCTAGGTTGGGTGTGGATTTGTTTTCATTGTTTATGGTTATTTAAAAATTAGGAATTATTGTCGTGTTTTTATGCTCCTTTATAAATGTGCTTGTGTATTAAATGCTAATTAATTTTTCACGTTTCGTTAGTCAAATCCTAACCTTTGGGTAAAAAGTCTAATATTTCCACTAATAAGCACAGGATAGAATTAACGATCTTCAGCTCATGTAGGCGACCACCCCAATCACTCTGCTTCCCATCAACTGCTTTCCTAATTGATTAAGAGTCTTCTCACCGGAAGTTGCCATCTTGGAGTTTTGTTCGATAAGGCCTATGTTAACTTTGTGCCCCCGTTACTCCCTACCCGATCGTCACAAAACATTAGTGTATTCGTCGAAATAAATGTGTGGTATTTTCCAGGGAGTTTAATTTTAGATTTTTTTAAATTTGGTCATTCTCTGTAGGCTACTTTACAATATGTTGTTTTTTTATATTTAATTTTATTATTGTAAAGTTTTTTATTTATTTGTAAATAATTTATAAATACTAAAACGCAATTAACTAGAGGATGACGAAACCTTTTATTTGACAGCCAAATAGTATGTGACCATCACATGAGGAGGCGCTTATTTAACATTGGCCTAATGGAAAAAATCTTAAGACTATGTCTGGCAACTTTTGGCGGTGAAGATAAAACTCATACAGTTGGTGTCACGGTTAGAGGCAATCATCGGGTGAGTTCATATCCTTCTTGGCTGGGGTAGGCCAAACTTGCAAAAAATCGAGGAAAAGAACGCAAAGAGCGATCGTTCACCATTTGTGACATTGTTGCTTTCAAAATAACTTCTCCACAATACGATCCGTGGACGTAAATGGAATTCGTATATTCACGGACACATATACATATACATGTGTTCATACTACAGGAATCCAGCACATATCCCGTATATATGCCATAACGAGGAAGGATCAGTTCACCTCGGCCTGAAGACGACCGGTCGCATGTCCGTGGTCGACCTAGAATCCAAAGCTTCCCGAACCGGCCAGCCCTCCTTGAAATTCCCTTTGATCTTCTCACGCGCGATTTACCGCGATTACTCGCCATTTATAAATGCTTTGCGATGAAACATTACTCTCACATAATATCCTATACTCTAATATGAGTAAGGTTTGCTTGCTTGCTTGCTTGCTTGCTTGCTTGCGTGCTTGCTTGCTTGCGACACGGATCTCAAAAACGGCTCCAACGATTTCCTTCAAATGTTCGAAATAACTAATTTCTGGGATAAAAATAAGTTCTAGACAGGCCTCATCCCTAGGAAAAATCAAATAATGTAAAAAAACTAAAATGAAAAGTTAAAAAAATTAACATTGGGCTTATGGAGTTTCAAATCAAAACAAAAGAATTGTAACAGCTCATAATCAACCAGGGAACTGTCAAATTAATACTCATGTTGTTTATTATTATTAACATGTGGTTTCCTGAGAGCAGAGATTAAAAGATTTGAGTGAAGATTACATATATAAAGTAGTAAAATAAATCAAAAGGGACATTGAGCCATAAATAACAACTGGAGTGACCTTAAAAATTAAGAAAAGAGCAAATGAGTTATACAAATCTGATTATCAGTAAGGGGAAGTGGTGAAATATTACTCCGACTCATCTAAACAAACTGACTGACCTTCCCCGAGCAAAGCTCGGCCCCCAGGTACTATGACAGATATGATAACCGATCTTCGTTCATTTCAATCGCGAGACTGTTCAAAGTGAAAGTTATCTAGAAATTACCTTTTTTATTTGCAACAATTTACACAAGTGGAAAGAGGATTTTATGTGCTTGGAATGTGAGTGGTAAAAAACAACTAAAGTCGACAAAAACCGGTGTAATTTCAATGAGAATATTAAAATGGGGGAAGCTACACCGAACTAGTATTCGACTTCCTAATTTTAAAACTGAACGATTTCCTAACAATTAAAAATGGCCGGAGTTGGCGGCATCCCAAAAATTGAGAAACCAAAATGATCCGAACACCGATTGACGTCCACATCTGACCTATCTATTTCAGTCGCAGAGGAGAGTGTATCAGGTCAACATCTGCTGGGGGATAACGTGTATTCTCAGTGAGTAAACACAATCAGCAGCTACAAAGTACAGTATAGCGAAACCGCTGTGTGCGTCACCTCACATGCTATATTGGATTCATCTGAGATGCATGTAAACCCGCGCAGCCTGGTGGGAGCTCTACAGGATCATTGGAGATGAGAGAACATTTAGAAAGACTGAATCTAGCCACGAAAAAAGATTGGCGTTTCTTCCTGCTTCCTCTGTAAGACCAATGTTAACTTTCAAAGCCCGTCCCTTCCTCAACGGATAAATTCAAAAACATGTAATATATACAATTTCTTATAGTTCAACTATTTGTGATATAGAAACTCTACTCACTGAAATCGCTAGGTATTCTTTTACTCTTTAATACTAACCCTAAATCAACCATGTCGGAAAACGGACTTTGAAAGTTAAAATTTTCACAATGGGAAAAATAGGTAAAATCCGGAAACTGGAGCCCATCTTAATACAATAAATAGAGTAAAAACAACTGTATGAAACACAGCACACTTTCTGTACGGAAAGTGAATTATTATTTGTTTGACATACTTTTTCCTTCGTGTCGATGCCCAATGAATAACATTGTGAAAACATACCACAATAATAATTGTCATTACACGATAACAGTTTCTCCCCCCCCCCAAGAGATGTTAAGCCGTGTGCAAACATGAAAAACGAACAGTAAATAAACATGGACGAATAATAATTTAAATATTTATTACGTCAAGCGTTAACGGTGTTTTGCGAAAACATCGAATCTCGGCAGATCGGTGTTTACTGAGTGAATATAAATAACTGTGTTTAACGAAAATGTTACCTCTGTGTCTAAAAAAATTACACACCGCGGTACATTTAGCAAACAAATATTTGTACTACGCATTGTCATGGTAAAATGTAAAAACATTTACAGTTATTTCCAGAGGACAAAAATAAACTCGAATCTCGACGTAAAACGTAGTAAAACAGCAATCAAGTTACTGTTTACCGAAAAAATTCCTTCTGTCTTTAACCGACAAATTAAATATTTATTTAACAAACCAGTTCGCAAACCTACGGAAAAATTAAAAGATTATAATCTAAATTACACTAAAAAAAATTAATCTGCCTTTAATATTGTAAAGTCGATTTAGTTTTGCTGAGGAACACCTTATGAGATGGCAACATTCACTCGAATACAGTATTAGCCACGAGATAATAAACCAGCAATAAAGTCAATCCCGCGCGTCGCGAAAGGTTATTGGATTCATCTCAAACCTGTCAGAAGGAGTTGCCGGGAGCTGCAGAAAATCGCATTACGAAGAATAATGTTGCTAAAGAAACACAATGGCGCCTTCTGAGGAGGTCGGCGCCGGGGTTGGGAAAAGCGAAGAAATACTGATTCGATTATGCCTGCTTCACAGTCACTTCCAAGTTTAATGGGACTAAAAGGTTAAAGTTGGGTCACAGTCGAGTCGCTTACACGTAGTATGTTGCAATACAAATGTTAGAGGTCAATTGCATGAGCTTAATCATACAGAGGCATTATCTGATAAAACTTTCGTAAACAATAACAACATATTATTTCGTCAAATGAACCGTCTTTATCAAAATCAATATCCAAAAATAACTAGGGTCATTAATCACAAATTGTAGTTACACAATTTACGAGCATAAAGTCAGTTCGTCTGGTCCGTCCGGACGAGTGTTTTTTAACCAAGATATATATATCATCAGGCATTCTCATACAATATTATTTTTTTCATATAGGACTCCGCACCTTCTTTTAAAATTCCTGTGTCAAGTGAAGAATATTTTATTTTATTACTCGACGACGTACTTAATACTCATACGTAAGTTCAATAGTCTGAATAATCTGCACATTATAATTATGCAAGGGTCTGTGAAAATGCTGTATACACACATAAGTTCAATAGTCTGAATAATCTGCACATTATAATTATGCAGGGTCTGTGAAAATGCTGTATACACACATAAGTTCAATAGTCTGAATAATCTGCACATTATAATTATGCAGGGTCTGTGAAAATGCTGTATACACACATAAGTTCAATAGTCTGAATAATCTGCACATTATAATTATGCAGGGTCTGTGAAAATGCTGTATACACACATAAGTTCAATAGTCTGAATAATCTGCACATTATAATTATGCAGGGTCTGTGAAAATGCTGTATACACACATAAGTTCAATAGTCTGAATAATCTGCACATTATAATTATGCAGGGTCTGTGAAAATGCTGTATACACACATAAGTTCAATAGTCTGAATAATCTGCACATTATAATTATGCAGGGTCTGTGAAAATGCTGTATACACACATAAGTTCAATAGTCTGAATAATCTGCACATTATAATTATGCAGGGTCTGTGAACATGCTGTATACACACATAAGTTCAATAGTCTGAATAATCTGCACATTATAATTATGCAGGGTCTGTGAAAATGCTGTATACACACATAAGTTCAATAGTCTGAATAATCTGCACATTATAATTATGCAGGGTCTGTGAAAATGCTGTATACACACATAAGTTCAATAGTCTGAATAATCTGCACATTATAATTATGCAGGGTCTGTGAAAATGCTGTATACACACATAAGTTCAATAGTCTGAATAATCTGCACATTATAATTATGCAGGGTCTGTGAAAATGCTGTATACACACATAAGTTCAATAGTCTGAATAATCTGCACATTATAATTATGCAGGGTCTGTGAAAATGCTGTATACACACATAAGTTCAATAGTCTGAATAATCTGCACATTATAATTATGCAGGGTCTGTGAAAATGCTGTATACACACATAAGTTCAATAGTCTGAATAATCTGCACATTATAATTATGCAGGGTCTGTGAAAATGCTGTATACACACATAAGTTCAATAGTCTGAATAATCTGCACATTATAATTATGCAGGGTCTGTGAAAATGCTGTATACACACATAAGTTCAATAGTCTGAATAATCTGCACATTATAATTATGCAGGGTCTGTGAAAATGCTGTATACACACATAAGTTCAATAGTCTGAATAATCTGCACATTATAATTATGCAGGGTCTGTGAAAATGCTGTATACACACATAAGTTCAATAGTCTGAATAATCTGCACATTATAATTATGCAGGGTCTGTGAAAATGCTGTATACACACATAAGTTCAATAGTCTGAATAATCTGCACATTATAATTATGCAGGGTCTGTGAAAATGCTGTATACACACATAAGTTCAATAGTCTGAATAATCTGCACATTATAATTATGCAGGGTCTGTGAAAATGCTGTATACACACATAAGTTCAATAGTCTGAATAATCTGCACATTATAATTATGCAGGGTCTGTGAAAATGCTGTATACACACATAAGTTCAATAGTCTGAATAATCTGCACATTATAATTATGCAGGGTCTGTGAAAATGCTGTATACACACATAAGTTCAATAGTCTGAATAATCTGCACATTATAATTATGCAGGGTCTGTGAAAATGCTGTATACACACATAAGTTCAATAGTCTGAATAATCTGCACATTATAATTATGCAGGGTCTGTGAAAATGCTGTATACACACATAAGTTCAATAGTCTGAATAATCTGCACATTATAATTATGCAGGGTCTGTGAAAATGCTGTATACACACATAAGTTCAATAGTCTGAATAATCTGCACATTATAATTATGCAGGGTCTGTGAAAATGCTGTATACACAGCTTACAACTTACCAAATACAGGAGTAGACTTCATTGGTGTATTGGTGGCAACAGATGGTGTCAACTAAGTTGATACACCGCTGTACCGGTTTCGGATCAAGATACGATTCATCTTCTGTCACTGTTGTCACAAAGGCGACATCCCCAGTTCAAGGGGGGGGGGAGGGGGTTGTTTTCCTCGTTTGTCAAGAATAACAAAATAGCATCATTTAAACATATCCTACACAAACTAGTAGTACTACGGATGTCACCGCGTGCAGGCACAGTAATCAAGCAGTATGTGATCATCGTGGTCAAGTAAATGTTTCGTGTTGTTCGTCCGAATGTATACGGTATATGTGTAAATGTTGTTAACTTTATCATTCTTGACAAACACAGATGTGTGCTTGAACTGATAATGCCGTCTTAGTCAGAACAGTGGCAGAAGATGGATCGTTATGTGATCCGACCCGGTACCTCAGTGTACCAATTTAGTTGGCATATTTGGCAACACGAGTGTTTGGCAACTTAAAAGTTATAAGGTATCAAGGATTTAAAATATCACACACGACTGTTTTAGTCCCGGGCTAGAAATATATTGAAGCACATTTAGTTACAATAAAGGGTATAATCGGAGTTTAGTGTATTGGTTTAACTAATCGAAATATTAGTTAAACCATTATTATATTCCGAATAGAAATTCATTACTGCATAAGTTACAATAAAGGGTTTAATCGGAGTTTAGTGTATTGGTTTAACTAATCGAAATATTAGTTAAACCATTATTATATTCCGAATAGAAATTCATTACTGCATAAGTTACAATGAAGGGTATAATCGGAGTTTAGTGTATTGGTTTAACTAATCGAAATATTAGTTAAACCATTATTATATTCCGAATAGAAATTCATTACTGCATAAGTTACAATGAAGGGTATAATAGGAGTTTAGTGTATTGGTTTAACTAATCGAAATATTAGTTAAACCATTATTATATTCCGAATAGAAATTCATTACTGCATAAGTTACAATAAAGGGTATAATCGGAGTTTAGTGTAATGGTTTATCTAATCGAAATATTAGTTAAACCATTATTATATTCCGAATATAAATTCATTACTGCATAAGTTGCAATAAAGGGTATAATCGGAGTTTAGTGTAATGGTTTATCTAATCGAAATATTAGTTAAACCATTATTATATTCCGAATAGAAATTCATTACTGCATAAGTTACAATGAAGGGTATAATCGGAGTTTAGTGTATTGCTTTAACTAATCGAAATATTAGTTAAACCATTATTATATTCCGAATAGAAATTCATTACTGCATACCCCGAGGGGAAATTATCAATATTTTAAACAGCAGTGTTTAAGTACAATTTTACCAAAACGCATTTGTAATTAGGCCTAAACAATTTTTTCCATCGGATTGACTTCTCGCATTGCAAACTGTCAAAGCTGAAGGTTTACAAGGAATGGAAGGTCGCACCAAACAAGCCGGGCATTACACCATCTGTACCGCTCGTTATCTGCTGTTAACAGTCTTATCAGTCGAGAGGTCACCCGGGTGGTGCGTTACACAACGACCCTTCTCCAATGAGAGCTGCTGAGGGCTTGTTTACTGATAACAAACGGAGTAACCGAACATGTTATTGCCCATGAACGCTCTATTTATGTGGATTTGGAATATCCGGTTTTATCAAAGTCTAAAACACTATTGTATTTAAGTGTGTACATAATGTTATGTTCAAATCAAATTTAGTATTTGGGGGCCGACCTTTTGCTCCAGGTGGATAAGCCACTATTTTACGTTTCCCTGTAAAACATAAATACGTTTCCCTGTTTCCCTTGGTACTACACTGTGTGAGCGTTTCTTTGACAGTGCACGTATTACCGCCTATCAACGATCTTATCCAAGTTAACCCTAGGAGAAACACGAATGGTGAAGGAGACTGTTCGCGAAGGTGAGCAAGTCAATAAAAACGGACTCATTATAGGTTATCGGATTACGAAAAATATGTTTCAAAACATTTGCACTTTAAGAAGCAGTAATATAAGTTGCACAACCATCAGCGTTCATACAAAAAAACACTGTTTATTTTTAAACCACGAACCACAAACACACAACAGTATAAAATGTGAGAGGATTGTTACCATTGCGTACAGTATTATTCCTTAATTGTAATATTAAAAGAATTATAACGGAGTACCGTTCAAACATTTTTGTTGAAAGATTTGAAGGATACTCCGTTAATATTAAATACCCCCGTCGCAGCAAACCTGCGTACTCAGCGAATTTCCAATGCATAATATATGACTTAATACCACATAAATCCGCATACCAAGTTTCATAAAAATATATTCACAAATAAGTGATATATACAATTTTAATTATTCTCCATAAGAATAACATTGGGGATGAGTACATAGGTTTGCTGAAACAAGGAACATAAACAATTGATTTCTATGAAAATATCAATATAACTCAACTAGGTGAAGCTACATACCTAGTTTCATCAATATTCATTTATAAATAAGCGATATATTCCATTTGGATTAATCTCCATAAGAATAAAATGGGGGATGAGTACGCAGGTTTGCTACAACAAGGAACGAAAAAATGGGTGTTTAGGCAAATATCAATATAACTCAACTAGGTGAAGTCACATAACAGGTTTTATTAATTTATGTTCATAATTAAGTGAGACATAGTATTTTAATTTTTCTCCATAAGAATAACATGGGGGCTGAGTACGCAGGTTTGCTGCTACGGGAACCTTTAGCAAAAAATTATTTTTTTGAGCAAATAACAATAGACCACAACCAGATAAAGCCGTATACAAAGTTTCGTCAGTATACGTTCATAAAGAAGCGAGATATAACTTTGTTCTTATTCTCCATTAGAATAACATTAGACAACGTACTGTGTTTAGCACTTTCAATATCTCGGCAACCGATTGACGTAGAGGAATGATCGAAATACCAAATTGTGTGTTTTTTAAAGCTGAATCCAATGGTAAAAACTAAAATTTGACTATTTCAAAAATTATATGTAAAAAGCACAAAAAACCCATTTTTGAGGTACAAAACCCCCCCAAAATACCCCTTAAGGTAGAGCGATGTGGCTGGTTTCCAAACTTAGTCATAAATGCTGCTTTACACGTTTATACCAAATTTCATCAAAATCGAACCTTTTTTACGAGAGTTATCGCACCCACGGACACATATAGATATATATATATATATACAGTTTCGAACGAATGGTGTTTTTGGGGTCTGGGGACCTCAAAACGAAAAGTTATCATGGTCCCGGGCCTAGGTCTTACCATGCCGACTACGGTAATAGCTTCTTCCCTATAGGGGAAATTCGCTAAAAGTAACACTAGCCCGGAATTGTGAACAATAAAATACAGGGTGCGGCAAAAGTCAACTAACCGAAAATACTATTGAGATGTAACATGTATTTTCCAACATGATAACAGTTTAATTGTAATTTAACTGTTATATAAACTGATCGAAGATTCCACCTTCGTTTTCATACAATTTTATATACTGTACTTACAGTGCATTTTTATAACTGGTTTCACACCTGTGATGTAAGTAAAGGATTGAAATCGTCCGCCCTCAGTTCTCTGAAATGATGCAAACATCGAGGTTTCACAGAAAACACGTTATATTTTAATCTATTAATGTCATAGCATGCCACTCGATACACAATACACGCAATACTCGCCAACTCTAAAATACCCCCGTCGCAGCAAACCTGCGTACTCAGCGAATTTCCAATGCATAATATTTGTGTGAATTCCACATAAAGCCGCGTACCAAGAAGTTTCATAAAAATATATTCACATATAAGCGATTTTAATTATTCTTCATAAGAATAGCATTGGTAATGAGTACGTAGGTTTGCTGAAACAAGGAACACAAACAATTGATTTTTATGTTAGTATAAATATAATTTAACTAGGCGAAGCCACATACCAAGTTTCATCAATATTCAATCATAAATAAGCGTCATATAACATTTTAGTTATTCTCCATAAGAATAACATGGGGGCTGAGTAAGCAGGTTTGCTGCAACAAGGAACAAAAAAATTGGTTTTTATGCAATTATGAATATAACTCAACCAAGTGAAGCTACATACCAAGTTTTATTAATTTATGTTCAAAATTAAGGGAGTCATTACATTTTACTTATTCTCCATAAGAATAACATGGGGGCTGAGTATGCAGGTATGCTGCTACGGGAATAACCAATATAAAATCATTTTTTTTGTGCAAATATCAATATACCAGTACTACGTGAAGCCACATGCCAAGTTTCATCCATATACATTCATAAATAAGCGATATATAACATTTTAAATATTTTCCATAAGAATAACATGGGGACCGAGTACCTAGGTTTGCTGCAACGGGAACCATAGGCAAAAAATTGTTTTTTTTGAGCAAACAACAATAAACCACAACCAGATGAAGTCATATACCAAATTTTGTCAGTTTATGTTCATAAGTAAGCGAGATATACAATTTTTCTTTTTCTCCATAAGAGTAACATTAGACAACGTACTGTGTTTAGCACTTTCAATATCTCAGTAACCAATTGACGTAGAGCAATGATCAAAATACCAAATTGTTTGTTTTTTAAGCTGATTTCAATGGTAAAAATTGCAATTTGATTAAAATAAAATTTACATGTGAAAACCCCAAAAAACCCATTTTTGGGGTACAAAACCCCCCAAAAACCCCCCTTCGGATGATGCGATTCGTCTGGTTTTCAAACTCGTTCAAATAAATGGTACTTAACATATTTGTACCAAATTTCATTAAGATCGGAGCTTTTTTACGAGAGTTATCGTGCTAACGGACACACACACATATATATATATAAATATATATATATATATATATATAAATATATATATATACATTTATGATTTATATATATATATATATATAAAAATTTGAACGAATGGTGTTTTTGGCATCTGGGGACCTCAAAATGAAAAGTTATCATGGTCTCGGGCTTAAGTCTTACCATGAGACCTACGGTAATAGCTTCTTCCCTGTAGGGGAAATTCGCTAATAGATTAATGTTACGCCCAATTAGATAAGCAAAGTGGATAAGTTAAGCAAGTGGTAAACAATGTCGCTCACCTGGTCTGCAGCAGTTAACTGACTTTTGCTGCACCCTGTATTATTTATTTATTCAAACTCAATTCTTATTAAAACTAGGTACGCAATGATAAAACCCCAAAATCCACCATATTCTGTAAACTGTGTAAGAATGATAACGTCCAATGAAAGCCTAAAAAGCTAATTCGCAGTGTTGCAAACATTCCGCGACAGGCCCACTTAGATTGGCCAATAGCGGGACTGACACAAGCGACCGGTGTAATTACAAGTCTCATATGTCACGCGGGCTGACGGCAGTTAATAAGACGTCACGACTGATACAGGCGTTATCAGATGACCTCGGCCCTGATAACGTTCTGGGAACTGTGGCTGTAGGCCGGGCCCGCACTGGAGGATGATAACACTGGAGAGGTCGTCCGGTTCCAGCGAGTCCACTAAAGCCGGTCCTATTCGCGAAATGCCCGAACGTTCGCACTGGAAGTACACTGAAAAACCCGTCACTATTTTAATCAACTTATTGTGCAGATACCACACTTCCCGATCATCAACACGAACATTCGGGAGTATCCGCGAATAGTGTGGAACCGTCTTAACAGCAGGGGAGACGAGGGAAACCAGCGAGCACATAATACAATATTATTATTATTCTATATACAATATATTATTATTCTATTACGTGCTCTCTGGGGGAAACCGACCTACGGATAGTTCTCTCAAATGGAAGAAGTAACAGATTAGTTACAGTGAGATTTACGACCGATCGGTATTATTAACAGTGCGCCGAAACAACGATCCACGAAAAATTTCCTTACTTTTGAACATTTGCCAGTATCTTCTACAACTACTGAGTATTATTATGATAAACACTTTGTGCAAAAACGAGCAATTTGATTTTTATTTCTGAATAACAAAAACAAGAATTTAACTGCAAACAATGTTGTTAGCTGAATAAATTGTGTACTGTGTATCATATTTTTATTTTAATCCCTACTATGACAATCAACCAGCCTTGTGGACATTTGAAATTCCTTTCCTCTCTTTCATCAAAATACCCTTTAATTACTCCCGACTCTTCCACCCTTTAATTACTCCTGACTCTTCCACCCTTTAATTACTCCTGACTCGTCCAGGATTTCTAGGATTTTCAGGTATGGTGGACAACCCACTGAACCGAAATTTAACTTGACAAGTTTTAAAACCAGAACAATTTAACAATATTTCTAATAATATTAGTTGATTCCGGTATGTGTTTTTCGTCATGGTATTCATATCATCACAACATATATGTTTTTAGCGAATTTACCCACTAGGGAAGAAGCTATTACCGTAGGTCTCATGGTAAGACTTAAGCCCGAGACCATGATAACTTTTCATTTTGAGGTCCTCAGATGCCAAAAATACCATTCGTTCTAATTTGTATGTGTCCGTAAGCACGATAACTCTCGTAACAAAGGTCCGATCTTAATGAAATTCGGTACAAATGTGTAAAGTACCATTTATTTGAACGAGTTCGAAAACCAGACGAATCGCACCATCCGAAGGGGGTTTTGGAGGGGTTTTGTACCACAAAAATGGGTTTTTGGGGTTTCCACATGTAATTTTGATTTAAATACAATTTTAATTTTTACCATTGAATTCAGCATAAAAAAAAACAAACAGATTTGTATTTTTATCATTGCTCTATGTCAATTGGTGATTGAGATGTTGAAAGTGCTGAACACAGTACGTTGTCTATAATAATTAATTAATTAATTAATTAATTATAATGTTATTCTTATGGAGAAAAAGAAAAATTGTATATCTCGCTTATTTATGAACATAAGCTGACAAAATTTGGTACAAGGATTCAACTGGTTATGGTTTATCGTTTGTACAAAAAACAATTTTTCGCCTATGGTTCCCGTTGCCGCAAACCTAGGTACTTGGTACTCATGTTATTCTTATGGAAAATAATTAAAATGTTATATATCGCTTATTTATGAATGAACATTGATGAAACTTGGTATGTGACTTCACTAAGATGAGTTCTATTGATATTTGCATAAAACCCATTATTTTGTGTTCGTTGTTCAGCAAACCTGCGTACTCATCCCCAATGTTATTTTTATGGAGAATAATTAATATTTTAAATATCGCTTGTTTGTGAATATATTTCTTATGAATCCTGTTAGGTGTTTTAATGTGTTATGTTAAATATAGCCTACATTGGAAATTCGCTGAATATGCAGGTTTGCTGCGACGGGGGTATTAATTGTAAACATGGAAAATTTTTAGTCTGTTGACTTTTTCAAAAATGTTGAACAAGGCTGAATATGAGCTCAGATATGAACTCGGATTGTACCTTTTGGAATATAATTGGTATTTTATTTACACTAGTGATGAGTAACGAATTAAGTTATGATAATTTCTAATAATATTTTTGACAGTTTTATTTAGCAAGTACTATTTCCGAGAAAAAGCGATGACAGATTATTTATGAACTCTTAGTTACATTAAAACGACGTTGAAATAAATAAGGGATCGTTTCAAAATTTACAGTTTGATACACTTAAGATTAATTTTAGCAAAGACTATTAAAACCTAATTACTTAGAGCACTGAGTAATATTTTAAAATAAATAAAAAACACGTTTGTTTTAATTAACTCTCGATCTTTTTAAGTAATGATTTCCTCCTGCACTTGACATTTTATTACTGGCTAGACAATTCCACCACCTGATATACGCACTGAGCTTTTCATTTTCCATCAATCATTTATTTATACGCTACAACAATCATCAAAGTCAAAAATCATTCTCAAATCGTCTAGTATTGTTTCAAACTATACGTTTCTCATTTACATCGCTACGAGTGGCAAAGGATACATTTCATTAATGTAAAAAATGTAAAATTAAACTATTAAATAAATGCGAGCGAGCGAACAATCCACGGACAGTATTAACAAACCGAGTGTTATACAATAATGCCGGCTGTTCGGTGGCAACCCGTCACCCTCATCCCGCTCTAATGAAACTAGGCAGGAATTTCATCTGAGAGATTCCGCGAACCACGGCACCGGATTATCAATTAATGCACCTTCCCTTTATTGAGTGACTGCAGCCACAGACGCCCCAGAAACAGTTTGTCTGGGGTTATAACTAGAAATGAACTAACGAGGTTAATATATCTAAAGATCTCGTCTCATGAAAAAAATGTAACAGAACAAGGCCTTTAGATATATTAAACTCGTTGATGGGATCAAGAGCTCCGCTCAACAAATAATAAAATATAGCTGCACAACTGATAAACTTAACAATATACTGTAAAATTACTTGGCCATCTAGTAAACAAAGGGTTAAGGAGAAAGTTACCCCTCCACTGTTCACGCACTGTTTATTGACTCAGCTAACCGTCAAACCATGGTTGAAAAGAAATGTGTTTAACAATCAGCTGCAATACAATATTCCAATAACAACTAATCAATCCATTTTGCCCAATGTTATAAGTAATACCCCCGTCGCAGCAAACCTGCATACTCAGCGAATTTCCAATGAATATATAACATAACACATTATAACACTTAACAGGATTCATAAGAAATGTATTCACAAACAAGCGATATTTAAAATATTAATTATTCTCCATAAGAATAACATTGGGGATGAGTACGCAGGTTTGCTGCAACAAGGCACACAAAATAATGGGTTTTTATGCAAATATCAATAGAACTCATCTTAGTAAAGTCACATACCAAGTTTCATCCATATACATTCATAAATAAGCGATATATAACATTTTAAGTATTTTCCATAAGAATAACATGGGGACCGAGTACCTAGGTTTGCTGCTACAGGAGCCATAGGTGAAAAATTGTTTTTTTGTGCAAACAACAATAAACCATAACCAGATCAAGCCATATACCAAATTTCGCCAGTTTATGTTCATAAATAAGCGAGATATACAATTTTTCTTTTTCTCCATAAGAATAACATTAGACAACGTACTGTGTTTAGCACTTTCAATATCTCGGTAACCAATTGACGTAGAGCAATGATCAAAATACCAAATTGTTTGTTTTTTTAAGCTGAATTCAATGGTATAAATTAAAATTTGATATAAATTAAAATTAAATGTGAAAACCCCAAAAACCTCATTTTTGGGGTACAAAACCCCCCAAAACCCCCCTTCGGATGGTGCGATTCATCTGGTTTTCGAACTCGTTCAAATAAATGGTACTTTGCACATTTGTACCAAATTTCATTAAGATCGGACCTTTTTTACGAGAGTTATCGTGCTTACGGACACACATATATATATATATAAATATATATATATAAATATATATATATAAATATATATATATATACATATATAAAAATTTGAACGAATGGTGTTTTTGGCATCTGGGGACCTCAAAATGAAAAGTTATCATGGTCTCGGGCTTAAGTCTTACCATGAGACCTACGGTAATAGCTTCTTCCCTATAGGGGAAATTCGCTAATAAACGAGTTCGCACGCAGCACGCTGACGTGAGGGAAGTGAATTTCCACAACAAAAAAAAACTATAAAAACTCAAAATCAGTTACAAAACATACATTTATTCAAATTTTTATGAAAATCTGAAAATATTGATTTTTTGGCTGTTCTGATGCTCCTGGTTCTATTTACATGCAATGCTGGGAATACAATTTTGCGCATTATAAGGTTAGGAGAAGGTCTAGTCAGGCTTTAAAGTAGGCGTGAGGTTGTTGGGGATGGTAAAAGTACACCAACAAATGAATAACAGGCTTTTCTAATGTAAAACCCCCTACGACAACGTACTGCGTTTGGTCGATACACATTTTCTTTAATAACTCGGTAAATATTTATGCTAGAATGACGAGAGAGGGCTTAACACTTTTGCCTCACTAATTCCCATCTTTTTACATGCATTTATTTTACATATTGGGCTTTTGTGACCCTTTTTGGGCACAACAACTCGAAATTCGAAAAATTAATCCCCAAAAAAATGGTTTAGAGTTTTCCGATTGTTTTGCCCAACGAACTTGTCCAACTGATTACAGAAAGGAACGTCCCTACCAAATTTGAAGTAAATCGGACAAAAAATGCGACCGCTAGAGTGCAAACACACACACACACACATATATATATATATTATTAGATTGAAAACAAAATTTCCAGAGTACCCTTTTTTAAACATTTTTATTACACAATGCGTTTCGGCTATAATGCCATTTTCTAAGTGTATAAAAAGTATAACCTTAAAATAAAATAGTAAAATTTAAAAATGATTTTTAAATTTTACTATTTTATTTTAAGGTTATACTTTTTATACACTTTGAAAATGGCATTATAGCCGAAACGCATTGTGTAATAAAAATGTTTAAAAAAGGGTACTCTGGAAATTTTGTTTTCAATCTAATAACATTATTAGTAGCCCTATTCGTGAACTCAAGTAAAATATATATATATATATATATATAAACTTTTGAACGACCCCCCAAAACGTGTTCAGGGGGTCACGTTAGGAACTTCTATGGTGGTCCCGGGCTTAAGTTTCACCGTGTGGATCATGCTAATAGTTCACTAATGATTGTAGTGGGGGTATTTCCCCCTCACGCCCTTGTTTTTGCTAGCTGGCCATTAAGTCATCTCGCAGTGTTACATGGGTGAGTCCGTTTCTAATGTATTCCCATATAAGGTGTAATCGAAAGACGTATCGCGTTTCATTCATACACGTGGTAAAAACCTGCCATATTTACGGTTTCATAAAACGGTTACTGTTTTAAAACAGGTGATATAGTAGTGGACGTATAAAAATATTTTGGTGAGTAAAAACGAAAACTGGGTGATCAATAATACAATATTGATATAGATCTAGATGACTCACATTTTAAGAACGTACTGTGTGTGTGTGTGTGTGTATACTAGGTACTGTATAAACTGTGCGTGTACAACTCTGCTTGGGCTTTTCAGTGTTTTTTCCCTGCTGCCTGGATTGTAGGTATTCTTTCCACCTGAAGACGGGATCAGATTCAAGATCCCGAAACGTCGTGGAACTTTGTTTTTACTAATAAGTGATGGAAAATGTCCGCAAAAACTCCCTAAATAACGTACTTTGGTTACAAAAAAATCTTGACAACAAAAATATACTAGGTCACGAGTAAATCAAATCGTAATTGTAGTACTTTACTTGTTACAAAGATTTACGCTTGTTCAATTATACACCTCGAATCACGTAACACTAATTTTAGTTTCTATGATTTGTTTTTAATCCGTTGCATTGTTAGGAAGAAAGAGTTTCGGAAACTCCCATTTTTTAAAAGAACCCCAAAAATATTCCCTGTTTATTTTTACGGAAAAGTGTGCATGTTCACAAATCAGTACGCCCTACACACGGATGCCAGCAGTGTACTCCATCCCCCATGCAATCTGTCGGTGGCAGTCTTTGATGCCTTTGTAACATCCCTACCCGACTTGTCTTTGGCAGTCACTGTTCCAACCCTGATCCGATCTTTGATCAAGAACTGGGATATTAAGAGTTTTTGATCGATTGATAGGGAATTACTAATTTTGTTCTTAAGTTTTTTAAATGAATATAAAACTATAAATTGTTTATCTTTAGTATAAATTATGATTAAATAAATTATCATTATAAACGTTATAATTGAATTTAAATGTAAATCAATGTTAGTTACACATAATAGGTTAACTCATCCTACATACCCGTTAATCCATAGAAAATCAAAAAATTATTAAAAACTCGCTCCCAGTTCCAGGTCGATTTGTTTTCAAGTTTTAAATTTAGTAAACGTATCACCTTAAAGAAAATAACAAAGGTGAAACAAATAACTGTTGTTTACATAAGTTAAATTATTTTATAGTTAATCATTACCAACCCTACCAAAGGAACTTCGCTTGATCACAAGTTTTTTTAGTTTTGTCAAATCAAATCAACACAGGTGACCAAATTATAATATTTAAAAGTGGGTTTCAACTCTTGACACTTTCATTTAATTTACGGCTTTACGATAAGATGTATGAAAACACTTGAAATAAAAAAATGAAATAATGAAATAATGATTTATTCCACCCAAACTTACAACACTCAAACACATTAATTTTCTTGGAATTACGTTGTCACATCAACCAGTTATTGTGACAACGTTGAAAAAAAAAAAAAAATAAACTTTACATTAACAACTGAGTCCAGTCCTTCTATGCACAAACACATCTTGCCGCTCTCCGTGGCGTCTGACATGACATCAACTTAATATTTATCTCTCCAAATAATAGTAAACTTTAACACACTTAGTATATAAATGACATCAAAAAATAGTTTCAATATAAGTTTTAAGTAGTGCAATAAGCAAATATAGGTTAAATTAATACATTATTCATGAAATCAACATTCGAAATTTTGAAAAGCCATTTTTTTAATTGCACAGAAAAAGATTTAAGACTCAAGCAGTTTTTAACTTCTTGTGGGAGCTGGTTGAAGTATTTAGGTCCGCTGTACTGTGCCTAAATAATGTTTTGTTTACTTTGGGTAATCTAAATACGGCTTGATTACTACTTCTTGTATTGTATAAACGATTTTGTGTACCGGTATTTCCACTTCTAAAATAAAAAAGTCTGAGCACTTTATACGCATACAAATGTTGGACAGGAAGTATTTTTAATTCAACAAATAAAGGAAAAGAACTATCTGTCTTACGACTGTTAGTAATTGACCTTAAAAAATGATTTTGTGTGATTCTTACTTTTCAGTGTAGCATTTATATGTTCCTCCCCAACAACTGATAGCATATTCCAATCTTGAATTAATCAAAGCGAAATAAAGTATTCTTAATAAAAAGGCGTTACAGATATTTTTTAAAAAGTAAAATATTCTTATAGAAGATCTTATAGGAAGATCTTATAGGAAGATCTTATAGAACTTATACTCTTTCTCCAATTTTCTCACCAAGTCCTTTCACTTAAGTATACAGTCCATGGGCATCAGACGTAACGGTTTCTCTACAGTTACAGGGGCAGTTCGGCTTTAGATACCGATAACAATAAGTTTAACTTAAAACGACATCCAAGTTCTTTCTACCGTTATATAGATTTTAGAACTAAACCAAGGCGAATCGTATAAAAAATCCCGATTAAAACTCTTACTTAGGCTAATCCAAATGAAGAACTCGACGATTTAAGACGGTCTAAAAATAGGGTATGATGATTGATATTACAGACGGACAAACATCAAACATTATCGATTAGGCGGTGTTGGTGTTCGCCACCAAACATAGACTACACATCACTACATCAGACATGGCGACGACGACGGTGCAACTGCCTGGCTAGATAATTAACCACCTCATCAAACTAGTGTAGATAATTGTCAATTTATTTTCACGCTATATAAGCTATAGAAGATACGGTTGATGATGAACTGAACTGAGTTGTTGTAGTGATGGCGATGGTAACATTAAAAAATTGCATTCCCAACACAGAGAAGAAATAATTCTTTCAAGGACAAATTCTTTCTTCTGTGTTTCCAACCAGATTTATTACTTAGTGACAATAGAATCAAACGATTGTGTAGAATTTACGAGTTAAATAACAATGCATTGTTATTACTAAGGTAGCTTATCAAAGAAATTAAGAATTAAACTATTGGTTACCCGTGATACGATTAATTAATTTAAATGCGGATTAACAGACAAGCCTTCCTCCACCATGTGATTGGTTTGGATCAATACCTCCCTCATCTAAATTAAATGTAGCTTTACAGAAATCAGTAATCGTGCACTAGCCATCGAATGATACTAGCCAATGGTGGATTATTAGTGAATTTCCTTTGGAAAGTGAACTATTAGCATGACCCGCACGGTGAAACTTAAGCCCGGAACCACCATAGAAGTTCCTAACGTGACCCCCTGAACACGTTTTGGGGGTCGTTCAAAATTGTATATATATATATATATATATGTGTGTGTGTGTGTTTGCATATTTTTTGCCCGATTTACTTCAAATTTGGTAGGGACATTCCTTTCTGTAATCAGTTGGACAAGTTTTCGTTGGGCAAAACAATCGGAAAAACTCTAAACCCCTTTTTTGGCGATTAATCTTTCAAATTTTGAGTTTTTGGGCCCAAAAAGGGTCAGAAATGCTCCATATGTAACATTAATGCATATAAAAAGATGGGAATTAGTGAGGCGAAAGTTTTAAGCCCTCTCTCGTCATTATAGCATACATATTTACTGAGTTATTAAAGAAAATATGTATCGACTAAACACAGTACGTTGCCTTATGGGGATTTTACACTAGAAAAGCCTATTATTCCTTTGTTAGAGTACTTTTACCATCCCCAGAAACCTCACGTCTACTTTCAAGCCTCTCTGGACCTTCTCTCAACCTTATAATGCACAAAATTGTATTCCCAGCTTTGCAGGTAAATGAAACCAGGAGCATCAGAACAGCCAAAAAATCAATGTTTTCAGATTTCAATAAAAATTGGAATAAATGTATGTTATTAAACTGATTTGGAGTTTTAAAAGTTCTTATGTGGAAATTCACTTCCCTCACGTCAGCGTGCTGCGTGCGAACTCGTTTGTTAAAATTGACTTTTCCAGACAGGCGAAAGATACTACCTCAAATTGAGGACTACTCTGGCGTGCCCGATTGGAACAAACGTATTGATTGGATCACGGACGACCTCATTTCGGTACTTAATATCGCCATTACACCCAGTTCGTCGAGCATAATCATCAGTCTGATTAGTTTATCTCTTTCCCTCGTGAGAAACTGTTGCAAATTCAAGATTGTTGTACAACAGATTTTAGGAATTGCCCTACTTTCATCTCACACAAATTTAGTAACAATAAAATTTAAGACGACGACACTACAACAGAGCGAAATATATGGTTTTATGGTGTAAACTAAATTGTATTAAAATTACAATCGCATTTACAAAACTGTACTTTTGAGTCGAGAGGTTTATTTGGTCGTCTCTACCCAATTCCATGGTATCGTACAGACAAATTCACAAGCGATTCCATCGTATACACGCGTCTGATGGTATTTGTAGGATTATTTACCGAGTCTGTCAGTTATTCTATTAACGCCGCGTCCGACGTGTGTTTGGTATAGCGAACACCGGCGAGGGTGACGAATGTTTGTTTGTTTCTGTCAACATAGTAAACAGTCTTTATATTCTGAATTCGACGAGTTTTACTCCTGTATAAAATGATGTTGAGATCCAATTTTTATAATTATTCTCTTTTTAACATTAAACAATTAAATTTAATTGATCGTCAAACCTGACCTGAAGTAAAAAAAACTGCTGGAAAGACTGTCTCCTTCATGGCATTCACTTAAACAACGGCAGGCAATAAAGGCACAATTTCGCCACCGATGCTGACAGATCGCTTTGGCAGTTGGGCAGGAGATTTCATCACAGACCTAACTCAGGGCATTAACTACCTTTGAGATGAATTAACTTGGCACCACCGCTCCACTGTCGCGCCAAGTCGCTCCACAACACGTGGATCACGCATATCATAAAACCGTGTGCCATAATTCAATCATGTATTTTATTACGGTAACAGTTATTGACCGACTTAATATTTGTACCTCTTCGGGTAATGTCACAGTACAATTTAGTACCCTTTAACTCAACACTGGTTGCAAACTTAGTGCGGCCAAATATTATATGATGTAACGCGAAATAAATCGCTCTATGAGATTTAAAATTTAACTATCGCCAATTTACACATTATTAGTGAATTTCCTATGGTAAGTGAACTATTAGCATGACCCGCACGGTGAAACTTAAGCCCGGGACCACCATAGAAGTTCTTAACGTGACCCCCTGAACACGTTTTGGGGGGTCGTTCAAAATTTTATATATATATGTGTGTGTGTGTGTGTGTGTGTGTGTGTGTGTGTGTGTGTGTGTGTGTGTGTGTGTGTGTTTGCACTCTAGCGGTCGCATTTTTTGTCCGATTTACTTCAAATTTGGTAGGGACGTTCCTTTCTGTAATTGGTTGGACAAGTTCGTTGGGCATAACAATCGGAAAACTCTAAACCCCTTTTTTGGGGGATTGATCTTCCAAATTTTGAGTTTTTGGGCCCAAAAAGGGTCAGAAAAGCCCCGTATGTAATATAAATGCATGTAAAAAGATGGTAATTAGAGAGGCGAAAGTTTTAAGCCCTCTCTCGTCATTCTAGCATAAATATTTACCGAGTTATTAAAGAAAATGTGTATCGACCAAACACAGTACGTTGTCTTATGGGGATTTTACATTAGAAAAGCCTGTTATTCATTTGTTGGTGTACTTTTATCATCGTCAACAACCTCACGCTTACTTTAAAGCCTGACTGGACCTTCTCCTAACCTTATAATGCGCAAAATTGTATTCCCAGCATTGCAGGTAAATAGAACCAGGAGCATCAGAACAGCCAAAAAATAAATGTTTTTAGATTTGAATAAAAGTTGGAATAAATGTATGTTTTTAACTGATTTTGAGTTGTTATAGTTTTGATGTGGAAATTCACTTCCCTCACGTCAGCGTGCTGCGTGCGAACTCGTTATTATTATTACTATTTATTTGAAACAAATTGTAAAACGAATGCATTATTGTACAGCTGCATTATTGTATAGCTGCATTATTGTATAGCTGCATTATTGTACAGCTGCATTATTGTACAGATGCATTATTGTACAGCTGCATTATTGTACAGCTGCATTATTGTACAGCTGCATTATTGTACAGCTGCATTATTGTACAGCTGCATTATTGTACAGCTGCATTATTGTACAGCTGCATTATTGTATAGCTACAACAATCTCACAAGGTTTGTCTGGAGCTTAGTTTATATATATTTATTTACTATCTATTACCCACGGCTTCGCTCGCAACAAATTAAACCACATTAAAAAATCAACCTGACCAGCACTATCAAATCATTGTTTAGTTTAGCCATATGACTTCCTTTACCCTAACTGACGAACAACTACAGCTGATAATTTTATAAATGATAACCTCCCATAAGATTTGTATTGGATCTTACAGGACCCGTGGGATGCAACCCTGTAAGGTTGGATTTTCACATTATCAGATGTAATATGTAAGCTATGATCATGCAAAACTTTAGCTTAATCGCAATAGTAGTTTATGCTTGACGAAACTACAAAAATCGATACATTCAAACTTTCACATTTATAATATTTTAGTATAGGATGATACAGGCAAAATTGAGCAATACTCATCAATGACCACGTCTAACTTATTCCATAACTAGGTTAATATGCAAAGATGCTTCTTGACACATAGGAAATTCTTCACTTTTTGTATCTGACTTAAAACATAACAATAAAAATGTTTCTTACTTTGGGCTTGCGAACCAGCTAATTAATAGCATGCAGTCAGATAGAGCCTGGCCCAAAATGAGAAAAACTGAACAGTAACGTGAGTGGACAGCAATTTAAGAACGGTAAGGGAACACATTACACTATCAATATCAATGAGAGCTCTTGTTAGCGCGGTTAGAACGGACGACTACAACAATGGCGTGCAGAACCACTCCGTAATACAGTGTGGCCTGTTGATAGGGCGCAAGAGAGTACTAGCCGCAGTGGCTCCTGGCATTGGACCTGGGCGTGGATGTATAGGCTACACAGGTCGACCCTATGGAACTAACAACCCTTGAAACTCTACTTTAATAAAAATGCAAGATCAATATTTGGTGGGGGGGGGGGTAAAACAATAATTTATGGACGTCGGAAGATAACGTATTAATCTATAATTGTAAAGGAATAATTTATATCCTAAACAAATTATAATTCTATAAATTTGTAACATACGCAATACAACAAATATTTAAGCTACTTAAGATCCGATTATAGTGATTAACCATGTGTCCACCAAATTTAAAATAACGTCATTACCCTAAGACAAACTACTAAAACGCACAACACATGATAAACCAGCAGCATATGTCCCAAGATACAGTATTACTGTATTATGCAACGCAAATTACTACCATGTTATCACAGATGGGTTTACTGAAGCTAGCTGTTGAGTGATGACCCATGAATATTTAATACGTATTGTAATCAACACTAGACACGTTATAAAAAATACAACAACTAAATACTTTCAATAATAAGTAATTTCTAGGTACAGGTAATTAATACAGTAATACAAAATATTTAAAAAAAGTCAATCTAGATCGGTACTACAATATTTGCAAAACATATTACAAATAAATAAAACAAAGCCAGTGTTTACTCAATACAGGACTACTGTACGTAATGTAAAAATACGATTATCATTTTCGATACAATTTATATACTCTGAAATAAAAGATTTAAATCTGTGATTAATACGTTAGAAGAAATATTAAAATATTCCTATTGAATTATTTCATGTCTAACATATTTTTAGTAGGCCAACTAGAAGTTGTATAAGTACCATAACTACTACAGTACCTGGAGCTGGTTTTTGTAGAATTGTAGAATTATCTTTCAAAACGTAACACTGTACTTATAAGTAAAATAGATTGTTATGTGACTTCACAAACATAAGATATAAAAGTATATTTTCTTTTTCCATGTGAGGGCTAAGGGCTAAGCCAGCCCAAGCACAGCTCGTAGTCCGCTCAAATCGGCATATAAATCTCCCAACAGCTCTCGCCCCTGCCGCCTCGGTAAGTACATTTTTTAGAGCTCCTCGGCTCTTACAGTAATGAATACTAGTCCAGTTTCGAGCAAATGAAATGGGAACACCTTCCTTTAACTTTCCAAGTCAACCATTCGGTTCCCAGAAAGTGTCTTATGCATAATTAGTGATGTGGGCCGGGCAAATGCCCAGTGGGCTGGTCGTTAAAAAATGGGCATATGCCCGGGCATTTGCCCAAAGCGATTTTAAGCGCCCAAAAACTGGGAGTTTATAAAAAATTTAGTTTAAGGCGGTTTTAACTATTATATTTCATGTTTTAATTACCGGTATTATAGTTCATGTTTTTAATCTTTAACTGCCTTCAGTGCTTAGTTGTGTTCTTAAAATTAACATTTTAAGGGAGGGGGAGGGGGTCATTATCAAGAGATAAGTTGACAAACAACTTAAACCATTAAAATAAACCCCTAAAACTTGTAATATTTTCAATGTGGTGTTTTGAATAAACATTGTATTGCAAAATTGTTAAATGATATCTAATTTACTAACTGATACTTAAGCAGGTTTCTACTCTGGAAGTCATAAATGTGTGCATAAGGTAAATTTATAATGAATCAATGAATAATTGAATTTATAGTTAAGTATAAAGGTTTTGTTAATAAAAAAGTTCTTTTTAACAGCTTTGTATTTCAATAAAATGAAAAGGCACTTATAAAATAATTATTTTCATTTTGCTTCTATATATGGTCCAACACTGGTTTAAAAAAATATAATTATGTTTGTTGTACAATCATTCACGTTTTTACTTAGGCCTACCAATTTTTACCAAAAAACAACCAAAACAACTAACTTTTCACTTGAGGTAGGATAGACTGATTCTTCTTGTGTAATATACATATGTATAATTCTATATTTACATTAGCCAGATATTGTTAATAAAAACAAACCTATAAAGCTTATTTTCAGTCTAAATTATTTCTCCTTGTTGACAGGTGAGAGTCAACACTTCCTACCAATAAAATAACATATTATACAAGTAATCATTTATTTTAATATAGGCTTTTATGTAAATATGTATAATAAGAGGTTTAAAACTTATTTAGAAGAGTGGTCTTCAAATTTTTCCATTTATTAGGTTTATTAGCCTTTAACTGGATAAACGCCCGGGCGCTTATGGATTTTGGGCGTTTATTTGGGCATATGCCCTGGGCATTTGCCCCAACATTTAAACGCCCGGGCGTTTTACATCACTATGCATAATCGATGATCTTTAATCACTTATATACTTAATAATTTAGAGAATCGATCTCTAGTAACTTAAGTTCTTACACTTCTCTTACTAAATGTATACAACATCTATACATTAGTACTCACTCATTTATGTAAGCTTAGATGTTTTGATAAAGTTACTTTCAGGAGATACAATATGATTACAATATTATTTAAAACAGTTATATTAAACTAGCATATCACTGCATGTGAAATTAAAATCTTGATAATAATACCGTCCCAATAAAAATCGCGTTAAAAAATTCTCACTGCAATTTAAATAATAGCGCCTGAGAAATAGATTGCTGCAATAGCACTACTCAAATACTCCTTCTGTCGAATTATAAATTTATAAAATCACTTTGCATTTGCATTTTAATAACCTTAGCGACATTTAATTTTCATTTATTTACCTAAATAATGTGTAATAAGTGTGTCAAACCTAGATTAAGTTCAGGAGCACGATCTATGTTATTATCGCCTCGTTTATTTTCCACTATTTAACACCGTTAACCAAATCATAAGTCATAATTAAGAACTTGTGTTCTGGTAAACATTGCAAGACGCGCGAAGCAGTCACAATATAGTGCAGTAAATAGCAGTAGACGGCGAGAGAACAAGAGGAAAGGATTAAAACATCAAAGAGGATAATCCTCCCTCGATATCCCATTCGCCATCTGCAGGGGCCACAGGATCGGCTGTCCTATCGCAGTTGACAACATTCATAGAATTATTTTTATTCTACGGTAACATATCTCAGTTTTAGCGAATTTCCCCTATAGGGAAGAAGCTATTACCGTAGTCGGCAAGTAGTGGAGAAACCACAAAGAGGCATCACTTCCGGCGCTTTTTCCCCATGTTATTCTTATGGGGAGCCGTTTTTGCGCCGACGCCAGCTCCCGCCCTACACAAGTTTCCTTGTTAGCCTATACTAACGTCCAACCCTTGCCTATATTAAATATATTGTCCCCATCCCCATCCCTCCTCTATATTTTTAAAAATTAATTTTCAAATTCAGGCTAAAAAACTATCTTTGGTGTTTACTGTCCGATTTGTCTGCAATTTGGATATGTTATTGTCCTAGGCAAGTGTTTTAATAAATTCCACTTACATTTCCCAAATTCACTATTAAGGTCAAAAATATTTTTGAAAAATACTGCCAATTGCCAACTTCTTTATTTACTGTCCGATTTGTCTTCAATTTGGATATGATATTGTCCTAGGCAAGTGTTTTAATAAATTCCACTTACATTTCCCAAATTCACTATTACAGTCAAATTAAAAATTATTTTTGAAAAATACTGCCAACTGCCAACTTCTTTATTAAATGTCCGATTTGTCTGCAATTTGGATATGTTATTGTCCTAGGCAAGTGTTTTAATAAATTTCACTTACATATCCCAAATTCACCATCACGGTCAAATTAAAAAATATTTTTGAAAAATACTGCCAATTGCCGCCTTCTTTATTAACTGTCCGATTTGTTTAAAACTTGGATATGTTATTGTCGTAGGCAAGTGTTTTAATAAATTACACTTACATATCCCAAATTCACTATTACGGTCAAATTAAAAAATATTTTTGAAAAATACAGCCAATTGCCAACTTCTTTATTTACTGTCCGATTTGTCTGCAATTTGGATATGTTATTGTCGTAGGCTAGTGTATATGCACCATCCACATTTTACAAATATTACGGTCAAATTAAATAATATTTTTGAAAAATACTGCCAATTGCCACCTTCTTTATTAAATGTCTGATTTGTCTTCAATTTGGATATGTTATTGTCCTAGGCAACTGGTTTAATAAATTCCACCTACATATCCCAAATTCACTATTACAGTCAAATTAAAAATTATTTTTGAAAAATACTGCCAATTGCCAACTTCTTTATTAAATGTCCGATTTGTCTGCAATTTGGATATGTTATTGTCCTAGGCAAGTGTTTTAATAAATTTCACTTACATATCCCAAATTCACCATCACGGTCAAATTAAAAAATATTTTTGAAAAATACTGCCAATTGCCAACTTCTTTATTTACTGTCCGATTTATTTAAAATTTGGATATGTTATTGTTGTAGGCTAGTGTATATGCACCATCCACATTTTACAAATATTACAGTCAAATTAAAAATTATTTTTGAAAAATACTGCCAATTGCCAACTTCTTTATTAAATGTCCGATTTGTTTAAAATTTAGATATGTTATTGTTGTAGGCTAGTGTATATGCACCATCCACATTTCCCAAATTCACTATTACAGTCAAATTAAAAAATATTTTTGAAAAATACCGCCAATTGCCAACTTCTTTATTTACTGTCCGATTTGTTTAAAATTTGGATATGTTATTGTTGTGGGCTAATGTATATGCACCATCCACATTTTACAAATATTGCGGTTAAATTTTTAAAAATTTGGAAAAATACTGCCAATTGGCAACTTCTTTATTTATGGTCTGATTTGTTTAAAATTTATGTCATTATTCTAGGCTAGTGTATATGTACCATCCACATTTGACAAATTAACTATAATGGTCAAATTTAAAAAATATTTTGAAAAATATACAATTTCAAACTTCTTTATTTTCGGATATGTTATAGCTCTTATATAGGTAACAAGACCACACTACCACACGTTCCATTACCCACTTGTCTTTTTTGTTTGTTTATTTTGCTGTAATCCCAAAACTGACTTTGCTGTTTATTGCCTACACTTTGGATATTGTCCTAAGCATTTATTTTTGGATATGTTATAGCCCCCAACTATTATATCTAAAATTACAATATTATTTCCACCTATAATACAGTTGTTTGTTTTGCCGCAACCTAAAAACTAATATTGGTATTTGTGTTTTTACAAAACTATATTTTGCAAATTACTACCAATAACTCCTTTATTTACTTTTCGACTTGTTATATCCCCTTATATCTAAATTTACCGAACATTTTTTCCCTTTTAGTGTTGTTTTGTCGTAACCAAACTTTGGATGCAATATATTACTGGCCATTGCATAAGTGCATTTCCAAATTCACTATTACGGTTGGATTAAAAAAAATAAATACAAGCTTATTATATACGCTAATAAGTAATATATATCCACAATTATGGTCAGAACAAATTTTGGATATGTTTTAAGCCAACAAAAATAAATGTTTAAAACCCAAAACAACTAACCTTTCTTTGTGCTTGTTTGGAGTAGTCTTTATTTTATCCAACTTAATTTTGTAGTTAAAATCAAACTTCCCACATTCTAGCTCCCTTTCCAGCCAGTGACATAAAGGTTACGAATATTTTCAAACAATATATCTTTTTCTTCCCCCATGTTGGACTTGTTTAATAGCGCACCATATTCCAAATCCTCCAGTCTACTACATTCTTTAAATTTAACATTGCCTTTAATATCTCTATGTCTTCTTGTCCATTGTTACGGAAACTTAGGTTTTCTATTTTTGGAATCGCCACAAAATGTTGCGGTTCCGTTAGTGTTAAAGCTTGCAAGTGGCTCGTTGGTAGGTAGATAAATAATGTCCAAATCACCACTGTATGGCAACACGCCTTCCCCATTCTTATTTATCTCTATAAATACAGTTTTACAGACACCTTTAACATAGTATACACACCTCCTTTTCTGCCAACACTCCCACAAACTTGTTTACTACAAACGCATACACACAATGCTCTAGATCCTCGTCGCAGGAAGTAATCTTTTAATTTATTCTCTCTTTCCCTTCTTTCTTTAGCCAACTGTGCATTCCTCTGCAACAGTATTTTCCACATATTCCAATGTCTTCTAATTCCAATTTCCTCTTTTGGAACAACTCTCTAAGAAAGGCTTGGAAAGTGGCTCTATTTCTTTAATAGTGTATGGGTACAGTTTATTGGTCCGGCTTCTTAAAACGTAGGGAGTAAGGTTAGGACTTTCCAAATTGATGTGTTTAGGTATAGTGGAGAAAGGTGTATTTGATGTGCCCCCAGATTTGATGTAACACTTATGCTTTACACTTATGGCATCCTCCTCTATTACCTCTACCTAAACAACAACTGTTTTGTAATTGGCAACTTTCACCCACATCTTATGCAGAGGTACAGCATAGAATGGAGCATTACCCCCCCTTTAACTTCCAATGTTAATGTGGACAATGTTATGATTGTGTTAAATTTGTTTATATTACATGTATTTATTACACAATTTACAAACTATTTTTGTGTCAGTTGACAGAACGTGTAAAGTTGTGTTAAATGGATGTAAACCAGTATCTGTGCCTGTGTCCAAATGTGTTGGAGTGTGTTATTGTGTCTCTGCATTTGTGTTGTTTTATAAACTTTAAATATTACTATGTCCTTATACTCTTACTATTTCTGTTACTATAATATTTATCTTTTACTGTTTGTTTTCCAAGTTTGATTGTGGGTTTGGCTAATATATCGGATGTTGTACCAATGCTGTCTAAATAGTAATGGATTGATTACATGCTGCACTATGTGGTGTTTGTCTTTGGCAATACACTTCCAACACATTTCCTGTCTAATATCTGGCCGGTTGTATCCAGCACAATTTACATTTATGTTTTACTTTACAACAACACAATGAGATGTCTATTCTGCTGCTTATACAACAGATGTATGGGTCTTGTAGAATGTGCGTATCTGTATTAAATACATATATTACTCTACTGCATGGGGTGTTGGGTTTAATAGTACAAAACCTAATACAAGGACTAAGAATAGAATTATAGAATTTCGACAATTTGGGTACTAATGTTAATATGTTAATTATATTGAGACTATAAACTTATTTAGTCGAATTTGGAATTATATTAATAGTGGGTATTCCATATTTGCATGTGGGTGTCCACTTACATGTTACACTTACCGCTCGCCTATGTTTATATACAATATATATTTACAACCTCTATATGCCTATAGTGTAATCTGTCCTGTTTACATGTTTCCGCTACTTTTGTATAAAAGAAATGTGCTCTGTTAGCCATTTATTGGGGAATTGTATTAAACCTACTAACGAAAGATTTGGTATGTGGTTTTTATTAGAAAATCTGCGTAATAATAACCTTCTTACAGACATAGGTAATATAAACTATTGCGAGGGCGAACCAAAATTAAATAACATCTATAACGGATGCGTTTTGTGATAACATAATGTTAGTTAAGATAACCAATGTTACGGATTGTGATGGGGACGTTCGGAATAAATTTAAAGTTAAGAAGGAAATATGTGGCTCGTTTAATAGCTACTTATGAGGAATATTTAAAAAGTTCTCTTTAGCTCGACATGGTGTTGTGGCCAAACTACCATTCTCCCAAAGCGAGGGTGTGTTACAAATAATAAAGAAAGATATTGACCAAATTAAACAAAAGTATGATGATCCTATAGCAATTCCCTATAAAATAGAGCTTGCAAATGTTAAAATTAAGGATTTGTTGGAAGATCTTCCAAAGATACTGCAAGATCTTATGGATTTCGATATAACACTAGATTTGGTTGGAATATTTAATAAAGAGGAAATGTGCCAATATCTTACAGAAAACTTTTGCTACCAGGGGGGCGAATGGACCCCCATAATGTTATTGTAGATAATGTTAGTAAAGACTGTTTAACATGGTGTAAATAGCAGGGTAAAAATATATAATAAATTTATATGCCAGATTACAAGCCCTGGAGTAATTAAAAGTATAGGAAACCATATAATAAACTTTGTAAACCTAAAAGAAACGTTCTCAACTGGCTAGAGAGAATAACAAGGTTAGAGGCAACAATCTATTGTAGAGGTTTTGGTAAGGGGTTTGAACCTTTAAGAGATTGTTTAAGTCTAATAGAAGACAACAAACGGTACTTTCAAAATGCTCCATTCTATGCTGTACCTCTGCATAAGATGTGGGTGAAAGTTGCCAATTACAAAACAGTTGTTGTTTAGGTAGAGGTAATAGAGGAGGATGCCATAAGTGTAAAGCATAAGTGTTACATCAAATCTGGGGGCACATCAAATACACCTTTCTCCACTATACCTAAACACATCAATTTGGAAAGTCCTAACCTTACTCCCTACGTTTTAAGAAGCCGGACCAATAAACTGTACCCATACACTATTAAAGAAATAGAGCCACTTTCCAAGCCTTTCTTAGAGAGTTGTTCCAAAAGAGGAAATTGGAATTAGAAGACATTGGAATATGTGGAAAATACTGTTGCAGAGGAATGCACAGTTGGCTAAAGAAAGAAGGGAAAGAGAGAATAAATTAAAAGATTACTTCCTGCGACGAGGATCTAGAGCATTGTGTGTATGCGTTTGTAGTAAACAAGTTTGTGGGAGTGTTGGCAGAAAAGGAGGTGTGTATACTATGTTAAAGGTGTCTGTAAAACTGTATTTATAGAGATAAATAAGAATGGGGAAGGCGTGTTGCCATACAGTGGTGATTTGGACATTATTTATCTACCTACCAACGAGCCACTTGCAAGCTTTAACACTAACGGAACCGCAACATTTTGTGGCGATTCCAAAAATAGAAAACCTAAGTTTCCGTAACAATGGACAAGAAGACATAGAGATATTAAAGGCAATGTTAAATTTAAAGAATGTAGTAGACTGGAGGATTTGGAATATGGTGCGCTATTAAACAAGTCCAACATGGGGGAAGAAAAAGATATATTGTTTGAAAATATTCGTAACCTTTATGTCACTGGCTGGAAAGGGAGCTAGAATGTGGGAAGTTTGATTTTAACTACAAAATTAAGTTGGATAAAATAAAGACTACTCCAAACAAGCACAAAGAAAGGTTAGTTGTTTTGGGTTTTAAACATTTATTTTTGTTGGCTTAAAACATATCCAAAATTTGTTCTGACCATAATTGTGGATATATATTACTTATTAGCGTATATAATAAGCTTGTATTTATTTTTTTTAATCCAACCGTAATAGTGAATTTGGAAATGCACTTATGCAATGGCCAGTAATATATTGCATCCAAAGTTTGGTTACGACAAAACAACACTAAAAGGGAAAAAATGTTCGGTAAATTTAGATATAAGGGGATATAACAAGTCGAAAAGTAAATAAAGGAGTTATTGGTAGTAATTTGCAAAATATAGTTTTGTAAAAACACAAATACCAATATTAGTTTTTAGGTTGCGGCAAAACAAACAACTGTATTATAGGTGGAAATAATATTGTAATTTTAGATATAATAGTTGGGGGCTATAACATATCCAAAAATAAATGCTTAGGACAATATCCAAAGTGTAGGCAATAAACAGCAAAGTCAGTTTTGGGATTACAGCAAAATAAACAAACAAAAAAGACAAGTGGGTAATGGAACGTGTGGTAGTGTGGTCTTGTTACCTATATAAGAGCTATAACATATCCGAAAATAAAGAAGTTTGAAATTGTATATTTTTCAAAATATTTTTTAAATTTGACCATTATAGTTAATTTGTCAAATGTGGATGGTACATATACACTAGCCTAGAATAATGACATAAATTTTAAACAATTCAGACCATAAATAAAGAAGTTGCCAATTGGCAGTATTTTTCCAAATTTTTAAAAATTTAACCGCAATATTTGTAAAATGTGGATGGTGCATATACATTAGCCCACAACAATAACATATCCA
Organism: Allygus modestus; assembly: GCA_963675035.1. NCBI lineage: Eukaryota > Metazoa > Arthropoda > Insecta > Hemiptera > Cicadellidae > Allygus > Allygus modestus. Next base: position 17,143,872 of record OY776116.1, read on the forward strand.
AATTTTAAACAAATCGGACAGTAAATAAAGAAGTTGGCAATTGGCGGTATTTTTCAAAAATATTTTTTAATTTGACTGTAATAGTGAATTTGGGAAATGTGGATGGTGCATATACACTAGCCTACAACAATAACATATCTAAATTTTAAACAAATCGGACATTTAATAAAGAAGTTGGCAATTGGCAGTATTTTTCAAAAATAATTTTTAATTTGACTGTAATATTTGTAAAATGTGGATGGTGCATATACACTAGCCTACAACAATAACATATCCAAATTTTAAATAAATCGGACAGTAAATAAAGAAGTTGGCAATTGGCAGTATTTTTCAAAAATATTTTTTAATTTGACCGTGATGGTGAATTTGGGATATGTAAGTGAAATTTATTAAAACACTTGCCTAGGACAATAACATATCCAAATTGCAGACAAATCGGACATTTAATAAAGAAGTTGGCAATTGGCAGTATTTTTCAAAAATAATTTTTAATTTGACTGTAATAGTGAATTTGGGATATGTAGGTGGAATTTATTAAACCAGTTGCCTAGGACAATAACATATCCAAATTGAAGACAAATCAGACATTTAATAAAGAAGGTGGCAATTGGCAGTATTTTTCAAAAATATTATTTAATTTGACCGTAATATTTGTAAAATGTGGATGGTGCATATACACTAGCCTACGACAATAACATATCCAAATTGCAGACAAATCGGACAGTAAATAAAGAAGTTGGCAATTGGCTGTATTTTTCAAAAATATTTTTTAATTTGACCGTAATAGTGAATTTGGGATATGTAAGTGTAATTTATTAAAACACTTGCCTACGACAATAACATATCCAAGTTTTAAACAAATCGGACAGTTAATAAAGAAGGCGGCAATTGGCAGTATTTTTCAAAAATATTTTTTAATTTGACCGTGATGGTGAATTTGGGATATGTAAGTGAAATTTATTAAAACACTTGCCTAGGACAATAACATATCCAAATTGCAGACAAATCGGACATTTAATAAAGAAGTTGGCAGTTGGCAGTATTTTTCAAAAATAATTTTTAATTTGACTGTAATAGTGAATTTGGGAAATGTAAGTGGAATTTATTAAAACACTTGCCTAGGACAATATCATATCCAAATTGAAGACAAATCGGACAGTAAATAAAGAAGTTGGCAATTGGCAGTATTTTTCAAAAATATTTTTGACCGTAATAGTGAATTTGGGAAATGTAAGTGGAATTTATTAAAACACTTGCCTAGGACAATAACATATCCAAATTGCAGACAAATCGGACAGTAAACACCAAAGATAGTTTTTTAGCCTGAATTTGAAAATTAATTTTTAAAAATATAGAGGAGGGATGGGGATGGGGACAATATATTTAATATAGGCAAGGGTTGGACGTTAGTATAGGCTAACAAGGAAACTTGTGTAGGGCGGGAGCTGGCGTCGGCGCAAAAACGGCTCCCCATAAGAATAACATGGGGAAAAAGCGCCGGAAGTGATGTCTCTTTGTGGTTTCTCCACTACTTCGGCATGGTAAGACCTAGGCCCGGGACCATGATAACTTTTCGTTTTGAGGTCCCCATATCCCAAAAACACCATTCGTTCGAAACTGTATATATATATATAGGTGTGTGTCCGTGGATGCGATAAATCTCGTAAAAAAGGTCCGATTTTGATGAAATTTGGTGCAAACGTGTAAAGCAGCATTTATGACTTAAAGGTCGAAAACCAGACGGATCGAGGTATCCGAAGGGGTATTTAAGGGGGGTTTTGTACCTCAAAAATAGGTTTTTTACATACAATTTTTGAAAAAGTTAAATTTTATTTTTTCCCATTGGAATCTGCTTAAAAAGACGCACAATTTGATGTTTTGATCATTGCTCTACGTCAATTGGTTACTGAGATATTGAAAGTGCTAAACACAGTACGTTGTCCAATGTTATTCTTATGGAGGATAAGAAAAATTGTATATCTCGCTTATTTATCAACTTATCCTGACGAAACTTGGTATATTGCTTCATTTAATTGTGGTCTATTGATTTTTGCCCAAAAAACCATTTTTTGGCCGATAGTTCCCGTAGCAGCAAACCTGCATACTCAGCCCCATGTTATTCTTATATAGAATAATTAACGTGTTATCTCCTTTAATTATTAACATAAATTAATAGAACTTGGTATGTGGCTTTACCTAGTTGAGTTATATTGATATTTGTATAAAAGTCCATTTTTAGTGTTCCTTATTTCAGCAAACGTGCATACTCAGCCGCCATGTTATTCTTATGGAGAATAATTAAAATGTCATAAATCGTTTATTTATGAATTGATGACATTGATATGACATTGATGAAACTTGGTATGTGGCTTTATGTGGTATTAAGATAAATTAATAAGCATTGAAAATTCGCTGAGTATGCAGGTTTGCTGCTACGGGGGTATTTAATACACAATAGCTGATCTTTGGAAAATATATATTAGCTTTTGGGAAAACATTAAATTTACAAAAAATGTGTCTCATTTTTCATAATCGTTATTATGTTATAATCGCGGTAAAATCGATATCAATCTTGCATCAAAGGTGCTGAGTGTTCTTCAGTTGAGATTTAGACATGTTTACAAACAAAACAAAACATGTGTATAACATTCTTCATTCATTATTAAGCACAGTTAAAAACAAATTTGACGATCTTTTAATTCAAAATTTCCCTATATAAAGACTTGATAATCGTCATAAAAATTGATTTAACTTTAAAGGAGTGATTTACAGTTCTTATAATAATTCGAAGTTTAAAGTTTAAAAACTCCGAGTAACTGTAGAAGAGTTTTGTAAAGGAACGCCAGCGGGCGAATACGGGATCGTTTCTTTAATCTGTAGCATTTCAGATTACGATTACTTTAAGATTGAAGTCGAATTTGATACAAATACTTATGAATTATAACGACCAACTATAGATTTTTAATAAAACGTCTTTGATTTGTAATAAGTGTCTATAAAATACTTAATTACACGCTAAACTTGAATATATGATAGACGACGATGAACATATTATATGAAATACTCTAAACATCTTACAACAAAAGGAACAAGGCTTGAGACGAATGCTATTTGACACCACTAAAATAAACACACAATTTATACTAATTAGTTAATTAACTAATTACTTCTCGATATTCACTCGGTAATTGGGATGGAAATGTCAAAGTTGAATAATTAACTGAGGCAATGTTGAGCAGAGTATTATGTGTTGCGAGGTGCAGGATTCATTAGCTGAAAACGCCGGGGGAACAAAACACAATCTGACCCAACACACTTGATGGGGCCCATAAACGCGTTATTGTAAGGCGGCTAGCGGTTACTTTGATGTTGATGGCGACCGTAAGAGGTTAACATTTTATGAACTTTAACAGATTTACATAACGCTCTGGTTTACGATGATGAAGTCGCTAAAGGAAGAATCCGATAACACATTTAATGTTCAACTGGTGACCTGTCAACTGTTTCCTAAATACATACCGCACAGCAGGTTATAAGAGAACGTGGAAGTTATGACTTGGTTAGTACTAATGAAAAATTAATGAACTACCTTTAGAAACCCAAAAACCAAAATAAAACTGAAGTTGTGGCTGTCACCCATAGTGGCATAGGCGATGTCCCAAATATATGGGGGGGCCAATAATCAAAATAAAATAAAACAGAATTGTAATTGTTTAAAATATTTTAAAACTTAGGTACTCATTAGATATGATGAACAACAATCACACAAATAATCGCGAGAACCAATCATTAAGTTATTATTTTGAACTATTCCGTGAAGTTAATATTGTCTTCAACGGCAAACAATTAATAACAGTCTTGGTGTAGGAGGCATTTATTTATTCTTAGACGTGATCGTCTACATAAATAAAATTATTATATTACATTTATAAAATTTGACTCGTGTTAGAAAGCTCAACAAAAATCGAACACGTTGTTTTCGCCAGTTCACGGCAAATCACTATAAACGATAACAACTGGGCTTAACTCCTTTTTACGATTATAATATGGTCTCTTGATCACGTAATATATAGGCCGGAAATGACAATCAAACCTCATACAATCGGGACAATGACGAAAAATCACATTATCGGCCGTAAATAGCGATAAAATAACGAAATATTTAGCCGTAAGTTACGATTTAACCGTGTACTATAGGCTGTAACTGACTAACGAACAAGTAATTTTAACATGACGGCAACGTAACAGTACTCTTGAAACGGACGCGGACACCTATTTCCCAAAAAGCATTTGTAAGAATAATATTTAAAAACACAAAACATAGCGGAAGATTCGAAAATCTGGTCAAGACTGGTAAATTATAGCAGTATACAATCAAACGTTTGATCTTTACGAGATAAAACCAAATAGCTGTTTATAAACCACTACTGTTTACACAAACACGAATGATCTATCGCCGAAGCTACAGCAGGCGGAGGGTTCATCAAGGGTTACTGATGCCGGCCATTAATAAAACAGCTGACTTATGACACGCCTGTCCGTCAGCTGGCCGTTGTTGCAACAGCTGTTCTGTCTTGATTTGCGAAAACGATCTCGTCAACATTCGACGGTGGGCCTGTGATGATACTGTTGTCACATTTTGTTTTGTGAAAACACATTGACTAAAATAGTATATTTCGTCACTAGGATCAAAAGTGGATCTTTTTAATACGAGCTCCAGTTTAACTGCCGAGGCTGGGAAATGAGCGAGTATTAAAAAAACACTTTTGATCCGAGTGACGAACTATATTTTTCGTCATACTACCAAAAAACTTAAGGTTTAAATAAAAACAAAAGTAAAATTTACGTACTGTGTCTTCATAACCTCAAATGTTTCTTTCAGCTTGTCTCTTGAAACAATCAGCTGTTGCACATGCATAACTTCGGTTCATTCATATCTATCGGTTGTTGAGTCGATCACTTCAAACCAATCATTGTGGTTCGAATCAATCGATTGTTCTTCAAAACAAACATTCGATTTGGGCACGGTTGTCATGGAAATATGATTGTTTGGGCTTTTTCTATTATATTTCGATACGAATCGTTAGGCCTACTAACTTCGTCCATCGTGTCACTCACAGTTGCCACTCACCAGTGGTGTACGGGAAACGAACGCAAAAATAATAACAATACAACGATGAATGTTTCGATAATAACAATGAATGTTTTGATTATTTATAATCGAATGAATTTTAATCGATTTATGACGACCTCGAATCAAAAGTATAATCAACAATGATCTTTTTAGTACTAGTACGATAATGATCATCAAAACATATGTTATTATCCAAAGACTAAAAAGAAGAACTTTTGAATCTCAACGCATCTGTCAAAAACAGTTGTTTTTGAAGCAGTATGAAGAAAAGGTTATTTAAGAACTTAACCAAACTTCTCAATTATTTGACTAGTTTAATATATCTGCACTGTCGAATAAAATTGTACCTCAGGAGTTTTCAAGGTTTTGAACCGCACTACGGAAGATTAAATGTTTAATTTATTTATCAACAATTAACAACAAAAACTGTTCGCTGTTGTGTACAAACGCCGTTTTACATAACTTAGGTTACTGTATTTACAATACAACTTCTAATAGTAATAGAATTAATTATCTGCGATACGACAAGACATATTCGATAAACAAGACAAGCGATGCGCTATCCTTTTTTTATATTGGGTGGCTACGAGCACTGAATACTTACTAGCAAGCGACATACCTTCCTTTTTTTTAGACACATCCACACATCGATGAAATATGCTTTCAGACGAGGAGTTAGTGAGGTACCTGCATACTACAGCCGGTAAAACGGCAGTGGGATGTTCACCCAATAAATGGAAAAATTATTAAAATCTATGGCGAATACCACAATGTAAAAATTGACGATTTTTGAAAACACCAGAATGACCTTCCCTACATTTCTGTCTTTCTGGAGAAAAAAATCATAGTTTGGAAGAAAAAATTATGGGACTTCGCCAGCAATGTTCGGCCAGAGGAGCGCCTTCGTGACCTGAGACACCTTGTCGCATAGTATCCGACGCCTCGTGCATTCAGAAAAACTAATACAAGTGTAGAAAAACTCCACTACATTCATAGTTTTAATATATGGAATCCAACAAGTTTTTATACAAATACCAGGCTTATGGGGCTTATGGATAAATACAAAAAACTTGATGAATTAAGAAACACGGCGCGGCCCCCTGGTAGTAAAAGTTGGGGTTTTTGCACCTATGCGGTTTGGCGCCTGGAGGCGCGGAAACAGAAGGGGGTCAACAAACAACCGAGGGCGGCCTTGAATGATAACAGATACTGCCGTGTACCTGCGCCATCAAGGCGGCTGCCACGGTGGCGCAGCGTACGGCACGACTGCGAGACTAGAACCTCATACTGTCGGGTGGTTTTGGTTTTCAAGGAAGGTTCTAGTGAACCCATCACGCAATCCCTGTCAAAAGATAATGCTAACTTATAAAGATTGTTAACATATCAATTGTGTTCAGAGTGAATTTAAAACAAGATTGCATTAGCCATAAGACAGTTTTGAACATTTTAATGAGTTGACTGTTGAGCATATTTCAGATAAATTGGTGGTATAATAAATATCTATTATACACTAATGTGACTTTTGTTACTGAGGTATAAAATAAATGCCTCTACGATTAGTAGGACAAGACAAGTAAACCCTAACTCATGTTACTACCTTACTTTAAACGGCAATTAACTCAAACCAAATGACTTGATCGAATTAATGTTAATCGAACCCTGACATAAATAAACGAGTTCGCACGCAGCACGCTGACGTGAGGGAAGTGAATTTCCACATAAAAACTTCTAAAACTCAAAATCAGTTAAAAACATACATTTGTCCAATTTTTATTGAAATCTGAAAACATTGATTTTTTGGCTGTTCTGATACTCCTGGTTTCATTTACTTGCAAAACTGGGAATACAATTTTGCCCAATATAAGATTAGGAGAGGGTCCAGACAGGCTTGAAAGTAGGCGTGAGGTTGCTGGGGATGATAAAAGTACTCTAACAAAGGAATAATAGGCTTTTCTCGTGTATAACCCCCATAAGACAACGTACTGTGTTTAGTCGATACACATTTTCTTTAATAACTCGGTAAATATTTATGCTAGAATGACGAGAGAGGGCTTAAAACTTTCGCCTCACTAATTCCCATCTTTTTACATGCATTTATTTTATATCTGGGGCTTTTATGACCATGTTTGGGCCCAAAAACTCGAAATGTGAAAGATTAATCCCCAAAAAAGGGGTTTACAGTTTTACGATTGTTTTGCCCAACGAACTTGTTCAACTGATTACAGAAAGGAACGTCCCTACTAAATTTTAAGTAAATCGGACAAAAATTGCGACCGCTAGAGTGCAAACACATATAAATATATATATATAATTTTGAACGACCCCCCAAAACGTGTTCAGGGGGTCACGTTAGGAACTTCTATGGTGGTCCCGGGCTTAAGTTTCACCGTGCGGGTCATGCTAATAGTTCACATTCCAATGGAAATTCACTAACAATAAGAAATACAAAAGTGAAAAATATAGAGTGGAAAAACGAGACGCGAGAAACGATCCATCTTCCCTTTATCACTCCACTTATCTCGACCAAACAATCAGAACCAACATCTTAGCAACTGACTGCACAGAACCTCACACCGTGTCAGAAAACCGTCAAGGTTAACTTGTTTTCCTTCTGTTGCTAAATAATTCAAATTATAATTGCAAGTTGTTTTATGTGTCAAAACCGACGTTCTTGTAATTTCCCTCTTGCAAACGAAGTTCCAAAACCTCAAACTACACCACAAGAAATTGCGAACCAGCGAACATTTAATTGCCGAATATCAGTTTGCAAAGTTTGAAGGTAATTATTCAGATTCTAACTTGGAGAAGCTCTTAATTTATTCACAATTGACAAAGGATTTAGTCAAACCAACTTCTACAGAGAATACGTTGACATTCTCGGAATACACTCAGGATTTTAAACGTTACTGTTTTAATTTAAACCTACTGTCATCAATAATAACAAATATCTGTATTCGTTATTGCATTTCAATATTGCTCACAGAAGATTTTAGACAGATATTATGGTTTACTTTACTAAGAAGAAACTTCTCTCCCTTGGGAAATCCTCTAAAACGGCCATTGATCGGTGGCGGTTGCTTCTAACAGCGTACTTCCATCAAGCTTCATTATTTAATTTTGTTGGTGAATGGTAATGACATTACTAGATCGTAACTTCAATTATATTTATGTGATAAACTATAAAACGCAGGGGAAAATTAATAACACAAAAGCACCGCATCGCACTATGTGTTCCGTAAAAATATAAATTGTTCTTTCAAGTTTAAAAGTAGTTACGGATGAAAAAATAAATCCATGACACTATAAAATTAAGTAGAAAACACAGCCTTAGTAAACTAATCTGTTAAGTAGAAAACACAGCCTTAGTAAACTAATCTGTTAAGTAGAAAACACAGCCTTAGTAAACTAATCTGTTAAGTAGAAAACACAGCCTTAGTAAACTAATCTGTTAAGTAGAAAACACAGCCTTAGTAAACTAATCTGTTAAGTAGAAAACACAGCCTTAGTAAACTAATTTGTTAAGTAGAAAACACAGCCTTAGTAAACTAATCTGTTAAGTAGACAACACAGCCTTAGTAAACTAATCTGTTAAGTTAGTATGCACAGTTTTTATTTTCTGAAAATCCATCGAATACTTTGGGAATTTTAATCTGTATATTTCTTCCAGAATATTTTACAATTATTACAAATTTCTCGCCTCGCAGCCCATTTCCTCGGCATGCAAGTATTCTCACTAACCTGGTTAAAAGGCCATTACCGGAGGCCTACCGGTAATCGCGCTTCCTAATATTATCACAGCTTGGCTTAGCTTCTTGTCTCAGAATCACTTCATAAACATACCGCATTCAAACACCATCTACACAATGTTATTGGTAGGTATTACCAAGTACCAACACAATGATAGAAATTAAATCTTCATAATTCAAGAACTAATAAATAGCGAAAATAGTAAATATTTGGGAAAACCCACTGAAATTTGGCTAAAAATAAATCAAATTTAATAAGAATTTCAACCTACAACAGGTCAATTATCTAAAGTCAACAATCCGAAACGTCAGTTCAGCGAACTCAGTGCACCACTGAAATACTACAGAAGCAGCCAGTTACACTAATTAGTACAAATTAATGACTGTTTTAAAGTAAGTTTTAATGTTTACTGATTGGATAACAACTTTTTGTACGTAACATGATTTTAATTTTAAAATGCTATACATTGTAAGAGTATGTACCCAAATTAACACCATAAGAATAAAGTTTAAACTTAAAAAGCCCTTGAAACTGAAAATGTTTCAATTCCCCACTAGAAGCCCAATAAAGTGCTTTTGATTGATACAAATACGTATACAAAATAATATTTTTAACTGTCAAAAATCGCCAAACAAAAGTCAAGAAACTCTTTAAATAATATAGCTTGACAGTTTTACAATTTTATTTTTTACTATCGATCCCCGGTGCGCGTAGTGCGTCCAAGAATTGCGTTGAAAAATCGGCATTCATAATAGTTACATTACAAATCCCTACATTAATAAATAAACAGCTGTTAACAATATTTTTAATTAGCCATCTGATCAAAATATAACAGAACTCTCCCTCCATAAGAGTATACAAAAAATGGCATAACTTGATAACTTTTCCAGTGGGGTGAACCAAGGCCCGGGGCCTTGGGTCAACCCCTTAAGAGTCATCACCGGAAGTTGCTAAACGTCATCTTGGAGTTTTGTTCCATAAGGCCAATGTTAACTTTGTGCCTCCGTTACTCCTCACCTGATTGTCACTTTCAGTTCATTTCGGTGTCAAATTAAAGGTTTCGTCATCCTCTAGGGAAATACAATGTCGAATTCCTTAACTTAGGAATTATGGTTTTCAATAAATTGTTTCATTTTCAATTGCAACACTGTACATGTTCTCATTATTTTGTAAACTAAATCTAAATTCGACATTGTATTTCCCTATAGAATGACGAAACCATTAATTTGTCACCAACATTAATTAATTCAATTGAATGTGACGATCAGGTGAGGAGTAACGGAGGCACAAAGTTAACATTGGTCTTAAGGGGCAAATATCGGATATGGCGCCCGGCAACTTCCGGTGATGAAGACGGTTGATTAATAGCTTTAAACCTTTCTAGCTTCAACCTGAAATATCATGCAGCATCATTAACTTCACTTCAGTTGAGCTGGTTTATGAATCCAGTAACAAACACAAATACATTAATTGTTATTGATAAAAATTACATGAGCATTCCTAGGTCATGAAAACTCCGTCCAAACGACTCCTGCGAAGAGAATAACTTCCTGCACGAAACGTGTCGCTTTAGCCCAAAAAGAGATCAACCGACGGGGAAAGCCGCTCGCGGGAGATAGGCAGACTCGCACTGAAATGCAAATTACGCAAGTTGGCATTCGCACAACCTCAACATCGTTACGCAAGGTCAATAAGTCGGCTCGACCTTGGAGACGATAGTCCAAGGTCATTGTGAGTCAGTCACCGAGGACTTCGGCCGACTGATAACACCGGATAAGCGGCTTCGCCTCAATAATATTTACTGTTAGCCGCGGCGACGTGGTCGAGATCATGGACGTGGGCGCTTTGGAACTTCTCGGCTTCTCCAGAAGCAAAATGTTTAGACACATTACGGCGCCGAGTGTTTACAACGCCGTAAGTGGCTGTGGTGTTTACACAGTAATGTATACAAGAGCCGAGATCAACAGTTCAATATGAATTTATAGAGGGCGAAAAGATTTTCCGTACGAGTTTGAGTTGATAATCGGCTTAAGAAATTTGAGGTTTTAAGGAGATTTGAATAGTAAACTTTGAAGTACTGGAATAAATAGACAGTAAACGTACTAATTATCCATTCTAGGAGTATCCCTTGCGCGAGTGTGTGGAAGCTATAATCTGAAAGTGGAGCGATGGATGACTTCCTGATATAGCTAAGGCGGGTGACAGAATGAGAAAGTGATGCTGAACACAAACCCTCTCACAACGTTGTAAATAAAACCAAACTGCAATAATGAATGCATTCTGTAACGTAGATGACTTCCTTATACCAAAGGTTTCTTAAATATCAAGAAACTAAATTGAGAAATTACAATAATCGTTTTAACGTCCAAAAAAATTGTAAACAAATTCAATTTTTATTTTTGAAAAGTTATGAAATTGATTTTACTGATTGTCTAAGAAATAATGTGCCGAATTCAAATGTACAGTATGAGCCTTTAATAAATATTTACAAAACCTACTAAATTTATGAACATTTTTTACAATTTTATGAATCCATTCTAGCATTACATGTAGTACGACTTACTATATTAGACTATAAATATTATATTACAGTATGCAGCATTTATCAACCTGAAATTCTATCGCGATTGGACAAACCGGAAAAAATGGATTTACTACGTAACTGAAATTGATGCATACTATAATTTTGAGATATTTTAAGCCAGTAAAGCGTACAACCGGATTACCGAGTTGCGGCGATTACTTTGGCAACTGGAGTGCCGTCATATTTTTGGAAACCCTGTCAGAGGTGAAGCTGCCAATGACAACACGCGGCAGTAACCGCCGCAACGTGGTGTCCGGACCTCCCGACTAGCAGCAGCATCTGATACACTGTTGACACCGCGGTGGACCAACAACATAAGACTAGCAGCAGCATCTGATACACTGTTGACACCGCGGTGGACCAACAACATACGACTAGCAGCAGCATCTGATACACTGTTGACACCGCGGTGGACCAAAAACACCTCCCGACTAGCAGCAGCATCTGATACACTGTTGACACCGCGGTGGACCAACAACACCTCCCGACTAGCAGCAGCATCTGATACACTGTTGACACCGCGGTGGACCAACAACATACGACTAGCAGCAGCATCTGATACACTGTTGACACCGCGGTGGACCAACAACATAAGACTAGCAGCAGCATCTGATACACTGTTGACACCGCGGTGGACCAACAACATACGACTAGCAGCAGCATCTGATACACTGCTGACACCGCGGTGGACCAACAACACCTCCCGACTAGCAGCAGCATCTGATACACTGTTGACACCGCGGTGGACCAACAACATAAGACTAGCAGCAGCATCTGATACACTGTTGACACCGCGGTGGACCAACAACATACGACTGGCAGCAGCATCTGATACACTGTTGACACCGCGGTGGACCAACAACATACGACTAGCAGCAGCATCTGATACACTGTTGACACCGCGGTGGACCAACAACATACGACTAACAGCAGCATCTGATACACTGTTGACACCGCGGTGGACCAACAACATACGACTAGCAGCAGCATCTGATACACTGTTGACACCGCGGTGGACCAACAACATACGACTAGCAGCAGCATCTGATACACTGTTGACACCGCGGTGGACCAACAACGTACTCATTATACTGAACATAAAAGTAAATACGCATCTCCAAACCTATATACATAGTTAACAGCCCAATTTACATAATCAGGGTATGGGAAAGAACAACAATTAACTATCGCACACCACATTATGTTTTATTTTTAAAACTTTTACAACAATTTGTAGGCCTATAGGAAAATTAATTAAAATAAGAGTTTTGTTTTACAACTAAATTTGTTTTGCGTAGTCCTACGTTCTCAAAACATACAATAAACGTCCAACAAATATTTTTTTAATATTTGCATAATGTGTTTAAAAAATAAGGTTTCGCCCATAACTTTACAAGAGTGGAACTTGAATAATTCGAACCGGTAAAAAGTTCGAATCGTCCAGAATAAAATGTGATCCAACCAAGGTTTTTAACACCGTTTGGATAGGAAGGAAGTGCTACAGACCAAGCGAAAAATTATGAAATAAAAAAATATTTCGAATTTTATAAGTTCAAATTATTATTATATAAGTTTCACTTTTGATTCCACGGAGGGAAATAAACACCGTAAATAAATATTAATACATTGCCGAAACGCTGAAATAATTAACAACACTAAAGAACCAGGAAAAATCCAACGCAAAAAATAGCTAAAAAATATCACAAAATCATCCGTACGAAAGGAACAATAATGCCAACAGACGCAGACAGAAAACAAGGAAAAGTGTAAAAGTGTCAGTTTCCGTTTGCGCGGCCCAGAAGCCTCTCTCATTACACAAGCTCAGCCGCAGCCTCAGCCGCAGCCGCAGCCTCAGCACAGAGACATGAAGCTCACGTAACCCACCATGACCCGCTTGTGACAGTTATACTGCCGCTATCTGCGCCTCCTCTCATTACACAAGCTCAGCCGCAGCCGCAGCCGCAGCCTCAGCACAGAGACATGAAGCTCACGTAACCCACCATGACCCGCTTGTGACAGTTATACTGCCGCTATCTGCGCCTCCAAGGTGAGTGGAGGCCTCACCTGACTGGATACGACACCGGCTTTATACGGTTTTTAGGTCGCGCGGTGAGGAATTTTTATTAAGAGATAAATACATTTTTCCGAGAGCAAGTCCTGCGATGGCAACCTCACTGCGATGGTTGAACGTGTTGTTGCTGCAAAATGCGATGCAACATGAAAATGATTAAACCAACTGATGAAGTTGTTTGTCTTGAAAGGGAGAATGTGTGATTTCGCGTGACAGTCTGGTTACATAATCTGTGTATCTTGTCGCTTTATTCTCAATATGAGAAAACTCTTTGATGTCGCACCAGAGGATAAATTACGCCCTACGAAAAACACGTTGAAAGAAACAGACAGCGAACCAAAACAATAAAAGGTACCTAAACATACTGAATCACAACAGCGGAATAACTAATATATCCCGAGGATAAATTACACCCTACTAAAAACACGTTGAAAGAACCAGACAACGAACCAAAACAATAAAAGTTACCTAAACATACTGAATCATAACAGCGGAATAACTAATTTCCCTATATGGTTATAAAAACAGAAGTAAACAAGTTTTGGGAATACTCTTGCCGGGAAAAAACCACATCGTATCCACTATACCTTTTACCATAGTTGCAATATCACTATCACTGCGTACACTCATAGCCGTCTCTGTCCACTTCCTATTGCAAGTCTAACTTTACCTGGGGAGTCTTGCAAGCCTAGGAGTCTTCTGGGCAAATAGGTAATTTGGTTGAATAAATTTGTTGTGGAGTTGTGGAACAAAACACAAGCAAGCATTCAGATTATATTAGTAGGATATTACCAATTGACGCATTCAGTGCAGATCTAATTTCTACTCTTGTGCAGTAATTTGCACCATACTCGATCATCTTTCGCCGATAGCAAACTCCCTCTGCTCGCTTGCATTCCTACAACATAGGGAAGTTTGCCAAACTTCTTCGTGTTTTCCTAAACATTAAATGCTTTAAATACGCATTACATTTGTAACTTTTTAGAGATTGTCATTACCATACGCTTCTCTCGCAGTGCTAAAATGAGTTTAAAAATCCCTGAAGCGATCATTTCAGGTTTGGATTTATCTGAGTAAATGATCAGTTACACCTAAAACAGACCCTCCGCAACCGGACCGCGGCGGGGATCCGCTAAAAGCCGGACAATGTAGCTGCATTACCGCATCTGGGTCGCTTTCCCCGGAGAAGGCCGGTGTGGGCGGACGCTGCAAGACCTCTTCTGTCATATATAACTCTCGATTCTGGCAACGCAAGCAGACCCATTTGTCAACCTTGGACCAAAGGTGGTCTGAAGCGCTTTCGACATTCGGGGATAAGATTTCTTGGATATCGCGAGAGGATTATTGATCACAGTGTTTAGGCTATGGTTATCACAGTAGTTCCCGATAACGGGCTTAAAAAATCCTGTTGAAATTAATTTGAGGAAATGTCTTGATATGGATTTTAGGACTGCACGTATGGCTTTTTGTTACCCTTTTTCTGCTGCCGGTGTTGTTGGTTGAAGGACATAGGGGTCCACAGGAATAATAATTTTGAAACTTTAATTTGAAATCCTGGAAATAGATCAAATCGCTTCAAATTTGGTTCACATTTGAACCAAGAGAGTTGACAAGTCGTACTTATAGCACAATAATTATGAAATGGGCCTGTTTCTTAAAAGATTAACACATTCAACTAGGCTATATAAAACTTGAAGTACTCAAATGCAATCAATCACCTCGAATTAATCAGTGAGCCTGGCTGAGACCGACAAGAATTACTCATTAGCAAGACCACAAGGTAAGAGGTAGAACGAATTTGTGTTGTAACAACTAGAGGGGGTCCACTTTTATTGTAGCGGTGTGATGCCGCCGCCAATTTGAAAGTTGAACCATTAGTTTCACGTTCATCCACTGTTTTACAACAATTAACTCGAACACTCCAGTTCCCTTCACGTATCCTTCGTTGCCCAAAATACAACACAACGCGATACCCCCCGAAGGCCGACCTCTCTCGCCTCTCCCCTCTTTTTCGGCAACTTAACCGCGACGTCCGCAGTAACATAAATTGACTAAATGACCCTCCTGCAGCGCCGCCCATCAAACGGGTTGTCTGACTCAACGATTATGTCACTATTACAGCTGATCTGTTGTGACGGTCCGGCCCGTAATGATGACTTATTAACATAGAAAGCTGAAACTTTATAAAGTTGTTTTAAACCACCATATCAAATCAAGATGTTCTGTCTCATTGTTTACGGTGCCCGTTTATCTACGTTTTTTATAATTATTAGTGAATTTCCTTTGGAAAGTGAACTATTAGCATGACCCGCACGGTGAAACTTAAGCCCGGGACCACCATAGAAGTTCCTAACGAGAACCCCTGAACACGTTTTGGGGGGTCGTTCAAAATTTTATATATATATATATATATATATATATATATATATATATGTGTGTGTGTGTGTATGCACTCTAGCGGTCGCATTTTTTGTCTGATTTACTTCAAATTTGGTAGGGACCTTCCTTTCTATAATCTGTTGGACAAGTTCGTTGGGCAAAACAATCGGAAAACTCTAAACCCATTTTTTGGGGATTATTCTTTCAAATTTCGAGTTTTTGGGCCCAAAAAGGGTCAGAAAAGCCCCAGATATACAATTAATGCATGTAAAAAGATGGGAATTAGAAAGGCGAAAGTTTTAAGCCCTCTCTCGTCATTCTAGCATAAATATTTACCGAGTTATTAAAGAAAATGTGTATCGGCTAAACACAGTACGTTGTCTTATGGGGGTTTTACACTAGAAAAGCCTGTTATTCCTTTGATAGAGTACTTTTATTACCCCCAGCAACCTCATGCCTACTTTCAAGCCTGTCTGGACCTTCTCCTAACCTTAAAATGGGCAAAATTGTATTCCCAGCTTTGCAAGTAAATGAAACCAGGAGTATCAGAACAGCCAAAAAAATCAAAGTTTTCAGATTTCGATAAAAATTGGACAGATGTATGTTTTGACACTGATTTTTAGTTTTAAAAGTTTTTATGTGGAAATTCACTTCCCTCACGTCAGCGTGCTGCGTGCGAACTCGTTTAACTTTTTGTTGAAATCTTAAGGCTGATTTGAAACTTTAGAGATTTTGGCATATTACTTAAATCACAGTTTCCCCAAATCTGAATATTAAAACGTTTATTTCAAAAGTTTAAATCTGCTGTTCCACGTCTTTTAAAGGCGTTATAGTGGCAAAACCCCATCACATGACATATCAATATGTTCTATACGATTCCTACATGTACCCAAATTCAGAAGCTATTCAAAACCCCCTTAGGGACTCTACTCCATTGGCCTAATCATTTAGAGTTTTATTTAATCAGATGATGATTGATTTTATGTATTTTTCCGCAGAAAGTATAGTTCATTTATGACATATTCTCCCAGAGTATGTCGGGATCTTTAAGACTAGTGATAATTAAACTACTGTAAAACAAACGAAAATGAGTTATAAGACAAGTAAACAGAATCTTCAAGGGCAATTTTCTCAATAGGAAATAAAGGTAGTATATTGTAAAACATCCACTTTCGTTGAAGTGCCACCTTTAAACTCCTTTAGTAAACAATTTGATATATTCATCACAATCACACGATACAAGAAAATCCAAAAAGGGCAATAAGTAGCAACATCACTGTGAAAGAGCGAAGGGACTAAGCACACGAGGCAGGACAGGGTTCATTATCTGGTACAAAAGGCTGAAGAGCGCTGGGCGGATCGTTATACGGTGGTGAGTACATTAGTTGTATAAGCCGGGTCTTCGCTGTACCGTTACAATGTCAATGTACACGTTACACCCCACACCTCCACGGCTACACTACCGGTCCCGGAGGATAAATAACTGAGTGCCTTCACAAACAGTAGCGGGGACATTTAGGCATAACGAAGGGAATATTCAACAACTCTTCATTATAAATTGATCACGAGATTAGAGAGTTAAAACACGAAGAGTTGGTTATTCACATTTTTGCAACAATGTTTAACTGAAAATCTTCAGCGACACGCCTAATCATTTGAGTTACAACATAATCAAACATTTTTCGTTTTAGCGATGGAAGTAAAAGTCGAGAGGAAACCGCGCGGGTAATTTCATCATCAAACTCGTCCCAGCCACACCCGAGTCGAAGGATCTGAACTTCGAATACACAACTTATAATGAGTTTACGAAGCCAATAATCGACGAATTATAGCGCATTGACAACATCAAACAACTTATAAAACAAAATTTGTCACAATTCAAGCACCAAGCCCGTTGGGAATGTTAATAACCACGAGAATGCGGGAATGCATTAAAATAAAATAAAAATACCCCCGTCACAGCAAACCTGCGTATTCAGCGGATTTCCAATGCATAATATTTGTCTTAATACCACATAAATCCGCATACAAAGTTTCATAAAAAAATATATCCACATATAAGCGATATATACAATTTTAATTATTCGCCATAAGAATAACATTGGTAATGAGTACGGAGGTTTGCTGAAACAAGAAACACAAACAATTGGTTTCCATGCAAATATAAATGGAATTTAACTGGGCGAAGCCACATACCAAGTTTCATCAATATTCAATCATAAATAAGCGCTTTATAACATTTGAATTATTCTCCATAAGAATAATATGGGGGCTGAGTAAGCAGGTTTGCTGCAACAAGGAACAAACAAAATGGGTTTTTATGCAAATACCAATATAACTCAACAAGGTGAAGCCACATACCAATTTGTATTAATTTATGTACATAATTAATGGAGTCATAACATTTTACTTATTCTCCTAAGAATAACAGGAGGGCTGAGTACGCAGGTTCGCTGCAACGGGGATAATCAACAAAAAAACAATTTTTTGTGCAAATATCAATATACCAGAACTACGTGAAGCCACATACCAAGTTTCATTAATATACATTCATAAATAATCGAGATATCAAATTTTATTTATTTTCCATAAGGGTAACATTGGACAACGTACTGTGTTTAGCACTTTGAAAATCTCTGTAATGGTTGGGTGTAGAATCACAATTTACAAAATTGTTGTTTTGTGGAGCTGAACTGATTGAAACGTAAAAAACCTTTTTCCCATAAGATTAACATGGGAGATTTTATGAGTAGGTTTTTTGGATATTTTCCGCAACCACTTAATCTAGGTTAATAACTCAAAATACTATATTATTTTTTTAAGCTCTATAAAATGGTCAAAACTAAAATTAAGTTTTAAAAAGATTTTAGGGTGAAAAATGCAAAAAAAATGATCTTTGGAAAATTTAAAACACCCATAAACCCCTCTTCCCATAGTCCGATTTTTCTGGTCTTCAAACTTAAAAGTCATGAATGTCACATTACACATTTGAACCAAATTTCATCGAAATCGGAGGTTTTTTACTCAAGTTATCGTATTCACGGACACATATATATAAATTTGAACGAATAGTGTTTTTGGCATCTGGAGACCTCAAAACAAAAAGTTATCATGGTCTCGGGGTTAAGTATTACCATGAGACCTACGGTAATAGCTTTTTCCCTATAGGGGAAATTCGCTAAAAACAATTTTGGAAACCGTTCTGATGCTAGTTCTCCTCCCTTGAAGGAGAACACAAATAAAATAATACAACGAATGGATAAAACCCTTTAATTCATACAGATGAGAATTAAAACGACATAATTAGCATAAAAACACGGTAACCTCTGGGCAGAAATATAAATAACGCTCGGTTCGCTGAACGGCATTGAATATGCAAATTGCCGGTAATGTAGAATTGTGGGGATTGTAACACTTTTTCACTCTCGACGCTCGTACTGGCCAAAACAAACTCGAGTTTTAATTAAAACTTGTCATTACAATCGTCTTAAAAACCCGTCTAGACTGCTTTTAAATCCTTGTTTGATAACTATTTATACACAAAATCATATATATATATATATATATATATATATATGTATTCATTGTATTCCTAAATATTTGCGTTGACAAAATTTGGTAAATTTGTTTAAACGAAGTTTATTATTCAACTATATTTTAAAATATTACAAGCTTGGTCAATGTTTAAATCAAGTAGTATTCAGCAATTACATTGATGAATGAGGACAATTTAAACTGAAAAATAAACTAAATGAACACATACACGAATTAAAGAATTGTCAAATTATTGTTACCCCTTCCAATTTCCAATTTTAACCTTATGATAAACACTCGAACGCTTCTCAGATGTACCAGTTTTATTGCCTTGTCAGGTACTCAGGTTTCATCAAACATAGTTCTCTCTGCAAAGAACGCATTCCCCTCCTAGCGTCCTACAACATATTTATTCATGTACTATTTATTCTATGATATTAGGCTCAAGAAGATCAGTTATTAGTGAATTTCCTTTGGAAAGTGAACTATTTTAGGCTCAAGGTCAGTTATTAGTGAATTTCCTTTGGAAAGTGAACTATTAGCATGACCCGCACGGTGAAACTTAAGCCCGGTACGACCAGAGAAATTCCTAACGTGACCCCCTGAACACGTTTTCGGGGGTCGTTCAAAATTGTATATATACATATATATATATATATATATATGTGTGTGTGTGTGTGTGTGTGTGTGTGTGTGTGTGTGTGTGTGTGTGTGTGTTTGCACTCTAGCGGTCGTATTTTTTGTCCGATTCACTTAAAATTTGGTAGGGACGTTCCTTTCTGTAATTAGTTGGACAAGTTCGTTGGGCAAAACAATCGGAAAACTCTAAACCCATTTTCTGGGGGTTAATCTTTCAAATCTCGAGTTTTTGGGCCCAAAAAGGGTCAGAAAAGCCCCAGATGTAAAATTAATGCATATAAAAAGATGGGAATTAGAGAGGCGAAAGTTTTAAGCCCTCTCTCGTCATTCTAGCATAAATATTTACCGAGTTATTAAAGAAAATTTGTATCGGCTAAACACAGTACGTTGTCTTATGGGGGTTTTACACTAGAAAAGCCTGTTATTCCTTTGTTAGAGAACTTTTATTATCCCCAGCAACCTCACGCCTACTTTCAAGCCTGTCTAGACCTTCTCCTAACCTTATAATGCGCAAATTGTATTCCCAGCTTTGCAAGTAAATGAAACCAGGAGTATCAGAACAGCCAACAAATCAATGTTTTCAGATTTCAATAAAAATTGGACAAATGTATGTTTATACACTGATTTTGAGTTTTAAAAGTTGTTATGTGGAAATTCACTTCCCTCACGTCAGCGTGCTGCGTGCGAACTCGTTTCTGGACAGCGTGAATAGCGTATCAAACGTCTGTCGTGTTTCCACGGTCAGTGGCAGACAGAAAACTCGATATCAGAGGCAGTGTGTCAATGTCAACGCCACGTTATCAGTGATGATAAGGAGAGTGGCCGACCCTCCCACCTGTCCCTCATGTGACAGCTTCACCTTCACTGACAGCTGATCAGCTGCTCCATTATCATCTTGCAGCATACGGAATGAAAATTAAAACATAAAACTACAACCATAGAAACAATGCTTAAAACAAATTTAATTAAAGCATATTAAGTGGCAAGTGGGTGTTTAACTTATATGAAAATTCGTCTTCGGTATGCAATTGAAGATGTAATTACAGAACGAAAATATGTTTGAAGATACCGATTTTATCAGAGAGAAGAAACAATAAGATAGAACCCTTCATGCTGAAGAGACTGGGCATCCGGTGATGCAGAAATAAGGCGAGGGGGGAAGAAGAGAACAGCATGTTACATTGAACTCTGTTCCACTACTTACGAGACTTGTGTGTGCTTTTGCACGCAACGTTCCCCATATTAAAACTGCCAATTCAATCTCCATAAGGTTATATGTTATTCTACGTTTAATTCAATACTAACCTAAATGCGACAATGTGTACACTTGATAAAATAGGCAGTACCGATGCTACATAACACACACTTAAAACTTAACATAACATGACATAAGGCAGAGTGTGTACAAACTTCAATAAACTCACGTTAGGAAAGGATATGACATGAGTTAAAGCCGAAAACACCAACGGAATAGAGTTAAAAGACGAGAGATAAACGATAAAGTCACTAGAGACACTATGATTTACTGAGTTTCTAGTGAAGCGACGCCAAAAAGTAAACGTTATACGACTGAAAATTGATTTGCTTAGTAATTCTGAGAACATCGCAAAGATTTCCAAATTATAATAAAAATATGATTAAAAATAACATAAACTATAATTTAAACGCACAAATAATGTTATACCTATTTAAATCACTAGTACCTTGTATCACGAATCCTCACATTTTCATTAGTGAATTTCCTTTGGAAAGTGAACTATTAGCATGACCCGCACGGTGAAACTTAAGCCCGGGACCACTATAGAAGTTCCTAACATGACCCCCTGAACACGTGTTGGGGGGTCGTTCAAAATTATATATATATATATATATGTATATATATATATATATATATATATATATATAAACATATATAT
Source organism: Allygus modestus (assembly GCA_963675035.1). NCBI lineage: Eukaryota > Metazoa > Arthropoda > Insecta > Hemiptera > Cicadellidae > Allygus > Allygus modestus. The sequence continues at coordinate 17,165,876 of OY776116.1, forward strand.
ATATATATATGTGTTTGCACTCTAGCGGTCGCAATTTTTGTCCGATTTACTTCAAATTTGGTAGGAACGTTCCTTTCTGTAATCAGTTGGACAAGTTCGTTGGGCAAAACAATCGGAAAACTGTAAACCCCTTTTTTGGGGATTAATCTTTCAAATTTCGAGTTTTTGGGCCCAAAAAGGGTCATAAAAGCCCCATCTGTAAAGTGAGTGGATGTAAAAAGATGGGAATTAGAGAGGCGAAAGTTTTAAGCCCTCTCTCGTCATTCTAGCATAAATATTTACCGAGTTATTAAAGAAAATGTGTATCGACCAAACGCAGTACGTTGGCTTATGGGGGTTTTACATTAGAAAAGCCTGTTATTCATTTGTTGGTATAATTTTACCATCCCCAACAACCTCACGCCTACTTTAATGCCTGACTAGACCTTCTCCTAACCTTATAATGCACAAAATTGTATTCCCAGCATTGCAGGTAAATAGAACCAGGAGCATCAGAACAGCCAAAAAATCAATATTTTCAGATTTGAATAAAAATTGGAATAAATGTATATTTTTAACTGATTTTGAGTTTTTATAGTTTTTTATGTGGAAATTCACTTCCCTCACGTCAGCGTGCTGCGTGCGAACTCGTTTTAATTTTATATTTCTATCCTCACGACTTTCGTCTTATATTTTCTTCCCCTTTAAAACGAGCCGCATGAGTCGACGATATCGGATAATCTATTAGGAGAGACGGGCTTTTAAAGTGAACATTTTTGTTAAGGGGAAGCAGTTTGAAACGCGAAAAATTCTTGACTGGAGTGCATTCTTAATATAATAAAATAAGGTTGGCACACTATCGCCATGAAACTTTAAAGCAAGTGGGAACTACAAAATACAAACTAAGAAATGTAAAAAGACAGCAAGCGAGCACTAACTCGTGGACTTCCCCGTCGTCTTGGCGCCAATCTTGGCAATAACGGCCTGTAACAATATTGCAGTGGGGGTGTAGTGTTCATTAGGATAATTGCTGTAATTGAATTACTTGTATTTATCACTCACAAATTTAGTTACTGAAGAGTTTGAGGTCGACATCGGATCAAAGGCTAATGGATTATGCAAAAATAGTTTTTGATTTGAATATATTTGCGGTAAAACTATGCGACTAACCTAATTATGCCAATTTGTTGCATTTCCATTGGTTTGGAAATGTAAAAATATGAGGAACAGCGATTTATAATACAGAAAAAAATCGTTATAGTACATAATTACAAAGTATAAAAACAATATCCAGTCTAAAGCGGAAAAAGTTTGGTTAAAACGTAATCCAACAATACTTAGTCTTATCAACCGCAAAATAGTCATATAAAAACTCTCTCTAATCTGTTTTGAATCCTCAGCTCCTTGAGGGCAGGTTTGAGGTGTGTGTGAATTCCGTTCAAAAAGAATTCAAAAAAAGCATTAAAACGTGCATTTAATCCTCAGCTACTTGAGGATTGGTTTGAGGCGAGAGAGGTTTTAAGCGCGTTTGTAAATTCCGCTCAAAAAGAATGCAAAAAAGCACTAAAACGTGCATTTAATCCTCAGCTACTTGAGGATTGGTTTGAGGCGAGAGAGGTTTTATGCGCGTTTGTAAATTCCGCTCAAAAAGAATGCAAAAAAAACACTAAAACGTGCATTTAATCCTCAGCTACTTGAGGATTGGTTTGAGGCGAGAGAGGTTTTATGCGCGTTTGTAAATTCCGCTCAAAAAGAATGCAAAAAAAACACTAAAACGTGCATTTAATCCTCAGCTACTTGAGGATTGGTTTGAGGCGAGAGAGGTTTTATGCGCGTTTGTAAATTCCGCTCAAAAAGAATGCAAAAAAAGCACTAAAACGTGCATTTAATCCTCAGCTACTTGAGGGCAGGTTTGAGGCGAGAGAGGTTTTATGCACTTTGTAAATTCCGCTCATAAAGAATGCAAAAACGCACCAAACAAGCAGTGCTCAGTAAAGCTCTCGCCCTCTCCGCCACCAACGCGACGCAGCTATGCGCCTTTGTTAAGCCACGCTTTTCCACCCGGATTGAGTTAACCATTTCGTCTCATCGCGCGAGAAGTTCCAGGAAAACTAATCCTGCCAACGTCTGATGACTGATTGCAGATTTATTCACCTTCCAGCCCGAGCGAAAGTAGAATTACCACCCTCCTTCGAGCATATTTTACCAACTATCCATCTAATTTTACTTTCAATGTTTACTACAATGTTACTACAACTGGGCGTGATTTTTAAAAATTACTTCCAGAACTATCGTCTAGTACACAATATCTACTAATTTATTAAGGAATTCGTAGCTCCGTAGAACCATTAGATAAGGCAATAGATCAAATGCAAATTGTATGAACCGAATTTTAAAAAATTCAGATAAATAACAAAAAAACTCTTATTTTAATAAATAGAACATTTAGTATACAAATGTTTCTAAAAATTGCTCAAAATACGTCATAAATCGTTGCATTACCTTTGACAGTGTTTCGTATCAATGCACACTGACTTAATCACGGCCCGAAAGTCAACTGAATAAAAATATATAAAGATCATTTTCGCAACTTAGATGTCTTGATAAACAAAGTTATGCTTCTCGTAACACAGATTGTTTCGATAATACTATGTTATACAGTACAATTAAACGGTCAGCTCAATACAAACAATTTCGTGAATGCAACCACATAACTGTACCGATATATAGTTGCGCTCAAGGAGGGAATATAAATGAGAAGTAGCAAACTATGCGGGGAACGCAGTCATTGAACTGCGCCTGAGAGTACCTTCCATGAGAGGAATTCACTCTCAACTTATCTTGAGGTATACAATTGTATTCCTAACTAGGTTTCTTGATTAGTAAACTGTAATATTATTCTTAACTAATTCAAAATACCGTCACATACTGAGAAGGATCAATTTGTTGTTTCGACATGCAAATTCCTGCATGTTTTGACTGTAAATTAAGCATTCTGTATGTTTGGTTCTCACTGATTTCACCCGTCAAGCTACGGTGGTGCTGGATCTAACAAAGATGACTCAACAGTGCAACCAATGAATTCACCGAATATACTATGTTACCGTATAGACCTACTCAACTGTGACTCTTAGCCGACAATTAAATCAAAATACCTTCTTAAACAGTCCGGGTTGTGTAATAAAACAAAATAGCAACCTTTATCCATACATTATAAAGCACCACAAATATGCCTCCGAAATTGTTATTATGTATTAGGATTCAAAAAAATTGCATTGCATATCCATAGCATCTGTCAAATCTATAAATTATGCATTTATGTATTTAAAAACATATTATATATGCTGAACAATAAAATACGAGTTCTCATTTGCCGTTCTGTAAAATCGCTAACGCACAGGAAAACGAGAAAGGGCACACGACGAGCGGACAGGTAAATCAAAACTTAAAAGGCACAACGACCACACGAACTGACGTAACGGGCCGCTCTAGTTGCAGAGGAATGGTTTACACTAACATAAACATTGGCACAGTTCGTGACGATAACGTACGAACCATGTGTGGTGCCAACCTGCAACAGTGCTGAGACCCTGCAGCGGCCAAATACGGCTGCCAGGCTCTACACTCTACACTACAGACGGTCCGTGGTAACGTTGCACTCGATGTCACGTGGTAACCCCGTTGCCATTATCATCGAGTTCTTCTAACTCTCTTGCTGACTCGTCGTGTAGACAAATAGTGCCGCAGGAGTTGTAAGCACCAAGCGCGAAGAGTTTATGAGGAATGGTTTACACTAACATAAACATTGGCACAGTTCGTGACGATAACGTACGAACCATGTGTGGTGCCAACCTGCTACAGTGCTGAGACCCTGCAGCGGCCAAATACGGCTGCCAGGCTCTACACTCTACACTACAGACGGTCCGTGGTAACGTTGCACTCGATGTCACGTGGTAACCCTGTTGCCATTATCATCGAGTTATTCTAACTCTCTTGCTGACTCGTGTAAACAAATAGTGCCGCAGGAGTTGTAAGCACCAAGCGCGAAGAGTTATGATGTAGAGGTGACAAGCGATTGCGCCACGGCGTACCCGTCAGCATACGTGACTGTCGATAGCCATGAAACCACGTCAACAACGCTGAGCTCATGTACCAAGTGCAATACTTTCCCGACTCCACTCTAAACATTGAAAAGAAAGCGTCGTAAACAAGGTTTAATTATGTCGGTTTTACAATAAAAAGTTCCCATAGAAGCAAAAGAAAGAAGTGCAGCACTGTTCCGTTTTCGAAGTGACTACGTACACGTCCAATGTAAGGGCAAATTCACTTCGCTACCGCTTAGGTTAGGTTAGGTTACGTTACGTTACGTTAGGTTAGGTTAGGTTACGTTAGGTTGGGTTAGAAGGTTTTCTGGCTCTCAATTTGTTTTAAAAATCACAGGAAAAGTAACGTACGGTGCATAATTTGGAACGGACGTGAACAGTAGCGGCTCACGTCGGACGTGAACGTAGCCTCAGCCTTCCGTTTTCCATATAGACAACAATATCACATGGTCCATCAAGATATATTGCTGTCTCTGTTGTTCGTGTGGGAGAATTTTTAGATTGAACCTGATGATGACCGGTGCAACCAACGATGTTTATTATCCATAGAAGTCTCGTCTCGTGTAAACAAAGTGCAGCCTACATGGTCGACCGCCATTTGCCCCTCTGCCAACTCTGCTCCCATGGCAACCAACATGGTAACCGATGAAATCACCTCTTCAAAAGTCAAAAAGTCAAAATTCTTTATTGTCGTAAGCAAAATAAAATGCGATGACAAAAGTCAGTAATATGAACATGGAATCATCAAAATGTTTGACGATATGTACAATACAAGTCAAACTTATAACTAAACAATTGAGTCATCGTTTAAAAATAAATGTACACTGTAATATTCTTTAACAACTAAAAATTCTTTGACACTACTTCTGAATATTTTAAAATCATTTAACAATCTAAACTTATTTTGAAGGCTATTGTACATCTTTATTGCTGAATACAAAACTTGCTTCTGAAAAAATGTGGTGGAATGTGGTAGGATTGCCAGGCGGTTGATAGGGCGAAAATTGTATGAGGAGGACCTTTTTTGAAAATATTCTCGATTTTTCATAATTCAACAGGTTGATTCCAAAATATATAGACAAGGGAAAGTCAGAATTTATTCTCTCTAAAAATTCCTTGACATGACCTAGACGATCTCAGCCCGAATATGACTCTCAGTGCCTTCTTTTGCAATTCGAATATGCTTGCAGTAGCCGTTCTTTCATATCCCCAGATAGGAACAGCATATGCAAGGTGTGGATAAAAACAACCATAATATGCTGCCATTAAAATATCTAGAATATCTAAATATCTATTAAAATAACTATCTTAAAGAGTTATATGACAGTCAGCTGACAAACATTTAACTTGTGAAGAGAGGATTTGATTGGTTACCTGAGGAAAATGGCGGTCGACCATGTAGGCTTCACTTTTTTACCCCAGACGAGAACTCTAGATATATTTACATTGTTGGGTGTAACTGGTCTAATTCGATTGCCTTGTACCATCTTGTATATATTCGCCTTGTACAGTACAGTATCTTAAAGTACCATCTTGTATATATTTACCGCATTGTACAGTACAGTATCTTAAAATATACCACACATCCCTAAGTGTAGGTTGCTATCAGTACGTAATGCGGTTTTGCTATTTCCACTGCACTTAGTTTCAGAAACCAAGTAAAACACTACTCCGACCCCGGTTGGTAAGATACAAAACATGTCTCACATCCATTAAAGCATGTTGAACAAAGCGTCGTCCGCAACACATTCGCACAGATGGATCCAACTACAGCATTAGCTGACTCTGGCGTAGTTGAAACAACAAGCTAGGAGCCATGCACAAACATTTAAACTAACAACAAACTATTAAACTTAGTATAACAGTAAATTATCCTTAATTTTTCTTTGAGGACGCTCTAAATCACTATAACGATCAGGCTTGAGATAAACCATAAAACAGAAGTGATATTTGCACTGTCATTATCTTTCTTAAATGTCGTTTTTGAGATTCAAACAAGAAAATACACTATCCCAACTAAAACGTAACATATTGTAGTCATGACTATCACACATGTAAACCCGTTTGGTAACAAATTAATATCAACTCATGAAACTGTCAAAAAAAACTGATACAGATCATAAAACTGAAGTAACTTTCTCATTCCTACCATTATATTTCAAACGTGCGGCTTTCGTAACGCTGAGTCGACCCCCTCCCCCTCCTCTCTTTCAAGTGAGGTACATATATGTGTGGCCCCTCACCAAAGTCACAGGTGTTTACTAAGACCTCCATCCTTATCCACTACTTTATTCGCCCTCGTCGTCATCCAACGTCCAAGGCGGCTGAGTCGACCCCCCCTTCCCCTCCTCTCTTTCAAGTGAGGTACATATATGTGTGGCCCCTCACCAAAGTCACAGGTGTTTACCAAGCCCTCCATCCTTATCCACTACTTTATTCGCCCTCGTCGTCATCCAACGTCCAAGGCGGCTGAGTCGACCCCCCTCCCCCTCCTCTCTTTCAAGTGAGGTACATATATGTGTGGCCCCTCACCAAAGTCACAGGTGTTTACCAAGACCTCCATCCTTATCCACTACTTTATTCGCCCTCGTCGTCATCCAACGTCCAAGGCGAGCTCGTAATTCGCAGCCGACTTTTTCTCCAACGAATATATTTACTTCTTGTTGTGTGCTAAGTGCCTCAAGTCGTAAACACTTCAGTTGAAAATTAACCCCGATGTTTATTTGGGTGTTTATTCACAATGAGGAAACGGGTGTCGATATTTCTCGAACGATAAGGAAACAGTGTAAATATTTACAGTCAGGAACCAAGAGATTTTAAATAAACTGTTGTCCAATGTCACGACAATGACCGATTTGAGAGGTCGTTGACCATAATATGAAGGTAAAAACCACATGTAATTCCACATTAGGTTGGGCTCTAGTATGAATAGCTGTGCGAATGGGTGTAAATCAACTGAAAAACTGTTATACTAGACATTTACCCATACAACATTAACAATGTATTCATATTGGCCTAAAAAACAATACGCAAGAGAATATGTCAGGTGTATTAAACAATAGTATACGTTATAATTAAAGGTAATTATCAAGATCATGGCCAAACTATATGCTAATAATGTAAGGTTAAATTCAACAAATAAATCAAAAGATACCTGATTTATTTTACAAGAGTATTTTACTGTGATATTTGCCGACAGTCTTTCTAAGATTCTTGGCATGCCTTACATTGGTTAGAACCCGCTCCCAAAATAACCATTTATAAAGAGCAAGAACCCCTTTTTTTAAATAAATTTCAAATCAACATTATGGTGTTTGACCACAACCGTAAAACCTATACTAAATCACAACCTTACACCCTGCAATCAGAATAATCCCCACCAATAAACGATTAAAGCGACAAATGACTGGGTAAATCTATTGAGGCAACGTCGATTGCTACAAATCCTACTTAATTACCAACACATTTACAACCGTCAACCGCCAATGGAGAGCGGAGTGGGGAGTGAATGTCGCTATAAACAATGGCCTTATACGGGGACGCCAATTTGTGAGGTGCAGTTTACGAGCGTCTAGTAGCTTGGCGGATTAGCGGCCTCTGTTGTAGCGGTGATTTTCCCGACACTGCCGTCTTGCTATCCCGCTGACACGGGAACGGAGAAAGGTCGGTGGTGGGAAACAGGTCGATTGGACGTGTAAGGTTAAAACTAACACACACCACTTACGGTTATTTATGGTTTAACAGTTTAAAGAAATCCAATGATGATTAAACGAGTTCGCACGCAGCACGCTGACGTGAGGGAAGTGAATTTCCACATAAAAACTTGTAAAACTCAAAATAAGTGTAAAAACATACATTTTTCCAATTTTTATTGAAATCTGAAAATATTGATTTTTTGGCTGTTCTGATACTCCTGGTTTCATTTACTTGCAATGCTGGGAATACAATTTTGCGCATTATAAGGTTAGGAGAAGGTCCAGACAGGCTTGTAAGTAGGCGTGAGGTTGCTGGGGATGATAAAAGTACTCTAACAAAGGAATAACAGGTTTTTCTAGTGTAAAACCCCCATAAGACAACGTACTGTGTTTAGTCGATACACATTTTCTTTAATAACTCGGTAAATATTTATGCTAGAATGACGAGACAGGGCTTAAAACTTTCGTCTCACTAATTCCCATCTTTTTACATGCATTTATTTTGCATCTGGGACTTTTATGACCCTTTTTGGGCCCAAAAACTCGAAATTTGAAAGATTAATCCCCAAAAAAGGGGTTTAGAGTTTTCCGATTGTTTTGTCCAACGAACTTGTCCAACTGATTACAGAAAGGAACGTCCCTACCAAATTTGAAGTAAATCGGACAAAAAATGCGCCCGCTAGAGTGGAAACACACACACACACACACACACACACATATATATATATATATATATATATATATATATATGTATATGTATATATATACGTATACATATACATATATATATAAAAAATTTTGAACGACCCCCAAAACGTGTTCAGGGGGTCACGTTAGGAACTTCTATGGTGGTCCCGGGCTTAAGTTTCACCGTGCAGGTCATGCTAATAGTTCACTTTCCAAAGGAAATTCACTAAAAATACATCCTGCATACTCAGCGAACTTCAATCCACTACCACATGAAACCACTTAACATGTTTCGTACAAATATTTTCAAATATTGGTATGGACTCCAGTCACGAACCCCCCCTCCTGTTAACGGCTTATCCAATACCGTTGATTTATAGATCTTTACGAGTAATCAATGCAGCGATTTCACTAAGCAGAAATTCAATATCAAAAATAATAATCGTTCAATTAGCCTCTTAGTTTCAAATAATAATCGTTCAATTAGCCTCTTAGTTTCAAATAATAATCGTTCAATTAGCCTCTTAGTTTCAAATAATAATCGTTCAATTAGCCTCTTAGTTTCAAATAATAATCTCTCTTAGGGTTTCACTTGATTGGCCTTAAAATGTGTTAAAAATTATCTCTTGCAAGACAGTGATGTTATTTGTTCGCACGATTAGCCGATACAGCAAGAACAACTGTTTCTTTCGGAAAGAAAGATAACATCTGAGTATCCTAAAAGAAACTTTCACGCCATAACCGAAATAACGGGCGCTAGTCACATTCAATTTGATTTGGTCTTGAAATTAAAACATTGCTTCACTTTTCACATATTTTCTAAATTCAAATGATTAATTTATTCATAAAATAATATTTAAATTTGATTTAGACCCACCAACGATTTTGTTTGTTGAAGCTGTGATTGAACAAATTCGCTTTAATAAATGCAAAAAACTAATTCTATGTGATTTAAAATTACCGGTTGATTAGGCTAGATACAAACTAAACATAACTAACAAACTACAAAACTAAATTGTATTACTTCAACCAAGAATTTCACTGATGGTATCAAACCGGTGATGTTTACACTTGACAGATCAAACTCGGTTCCATTGACTGGCGCGTATCCACAAGTATAAAGTTAATTATCCAATTTGTATCCATTGATTACTTCAACACGATGGTAGAATTTTATAAATATTCCACTTTATTGTAGCTAAAATAAATTTCACGGTAAAACTTTATAATGAAAACCTCAAAAATGTGTGATCGTTATTAAACTATTCAATTTCTCTTAAAATAATGGAATTGTTGTAACTTCATTTGTCCTTTCAAAACATCCATGATACACTAATAAATATATGATAACATTTTGCACTCTCGACAAACATTGTTTATGTGACACTGTCTCCTTTCCCCGCCGAAAACAAAATTAGTGAGATGTTCATACCAAATATTTCAACTTGTATTCAAATATGCCCGACCAACCGCAAAACGAAGCTAACTATTTACCAAACAAGATCCATCCTCTAAACCCAACGCGGCGTTTTATTAATACCATTCAATGAACACAAAACCTCTCCATTATAGCGTTTCTAAAGGCGTTCCGTTTTGAAACCCGATATTGTTGTCCATCATCGCGGCCACAACGGCATTGTAAACACGTCACAATGCCGTTTCATTGATAATTACGTTTCTTTGTCAGCCGACACATCGCTGTAACCGGCGGGCGCTCCCCTGGGCACTGTTATGTACGTGAAAAACTCTGGCCGGAGGTGTAAAGATAGTTTCGCGTGTGGTCTTATGAAAACGTTATAGAATTTATGTCTAAATATAAAAAACTGGTTTGAAAAATCGGAATGTTAAAGTAAATTGTCCTACCCAAACTCCTCTAGTGACTGTGATTAATAGGAGCGCGGTATTGGCTCAGTCAGGAATTCACTCAGCACGGAACTCCCTCAGTTATTACCGAAATTCAATCAGTTTTACCTGCCCTGCAATGTCGTGGATGGTCCATCAGACCTCGCACTCTGACTGACTCGATCAACTCCTGTAATTTTAAAACTTCATTTTAATTTTTAACCAGCTCCAGTCAAGGATTCTACCTGCTTCTCCCTTAAGGTCAAAGTCAACTTTCAACGTCCGTCCCTCCTTAACGAATTATTATAAATTGCTGATTTATGGGTTGTCTTAAGTAACATAAATAAACCTAGCGAATTTAATGAAAAATGCGATATTACAAATAGTTCAGCCAAACAAATAAAATAAAAATTACTGCACGGTTATTTTGTGTGCTATAGAAATTTTGCTGACTGAAAGTGCTAGGTATTTATTTCCTCTGTAAAATGAACCATTAATCAACGATATCGGATAATCCGTTGAGGAGGGACGAGCTTTGATAGTTAACAATGACTTTAGGGAGGAAGCAGGATAGATACGCCAAGTGTTGTGACTGGAGCCCTCTCTCAACATTTATGTCGTTTTGACCTGAAGATGCTACCTTTGATAGTGAGAGATCTTGTCAAATACAATTTGAAGTTGATTATAATTGTATATCTTTACTACAGTGTTTGGATGAACAGACAAAATAATGTTTCAAGGTTGAACTAAATATTTTATTGAAGGTCTTCACGGTAGACCGATCACCAAAACCTGTTTTGTGTTCAGGCAAGATTTTACAAAATTAACAACGACAATCTATCTTTGATAAATAAAAGACTTCATTACCCTTTTTTACAATTTAAAAAAATCCACACCAATAACAAATGCAATACTACAGTGTTGAGGGGAAAGGTTCTAAAAAGGCCGACAAGAAGGCAAGGCCACCGGCCGCACGCCATAAAAACAGCAAATAATGAAACATTCATAAGTCTTGACCATAGAGAGGAGGAAATTGCAGCTGTACTTCTTTCACGCCGCGCACGACGAATGGAGCAGTTGCTGGTTTTTATTGCAATCAATTATCTTTAATCATTTTCAAGTGTTTTGGGTCCCGCAATAAATTTGTCTTAAATTTATTTGACAAGATCAACAACTGGTCTAAATGTTATTTTGCAATACAAATAAATGTCTACCTTTAAAGCAAAATACAAAATACCCCCGTCGCAGCAAACCTGTGTACTCAGCGACTTTCCAATGCATGCATGTGTTTCTCACTACCATTTAAAGCCACTTACCAAGTTTCATTAAATACATAAATAAATAAGTGATCCATATCATTTTATTTATTCTCTATAAGAATAATATTAGGGCTGAGTACGCAGGTTTGCTGCAACAAGGAACGCAAAATATGTGATTTTATGCAATTATTAATATAACTCAACCAGGTGAAGCTACGTACTAAGTTTTATTAATTTATGTTCATAATTAAGGGAGATATAAAACTTTACTTTTTCTCCATAAGAATAACATTAGGGCTGAATATGCAGGTTTGCTGCTCCTGGGATAATCAACAACAAATCAATTGTTTGTGCAAATATCAATATACCAGTACTACGTGAAGCCACATACCAAGTTTCATCAATATACATTCATAAATAATCGAGATATCAAATTTAATTTATTCTCCATAAAGGATAACATGGGACAACATACTGTGTTTAGCACTTTGAATATCTCTGCAACGGTTGGACGTAGAATCACAATTTAAACACCAAAATGATTATTTTGTAGAGCTGAATCGAGTTGTAAAAGCAAATGTGAAGTTTACATTAAAATGAACTGAGGAAAAGCCAAAAACCTTTTTCCCATAAGATTAACATGGGAGATTTTATGAGCATGTTTTTTGGATTTTCTCCGCAACCACTTAACCTAGGTTAATAATTAAAAATACTATATTGTTTGTTTTTTAAGCTCTATAAAATGCTCAAAACCAAAATTGAGTGTTTTATTAAAAATTTTAGGGTGAAAAGTGCAAAAAACTGATTTTTGTCAAATTTAAAACCCCCATAAACCCCCTATGGTCCGATTTTTCTGGTTTTCGAACTTAGTCATGAATGTCACTTTACACATTTGAGCCAAATTTCATCGAGATCGGACCTTTTTTACTCAAGTTATCGTGTAACGGACACACACACAAATATATATATATATATATATATATATATATACATCAATTTGAACGAATGGTGTTTTTGACATCTGGGGACCTTGAAACAAAAATTTATCATGACCTCGGGCTTAAGTCTTACCATGAGACCTACGGTAATAGCTTCTTCCCTATAGGGGAAATTCACTAAACACCTTCACCTTGTTTTTTGTAATTTTTTACAAGTAGTTCCCACTCCATTCTAACGAGGACACTAAGTTTTCTCATCGCCCCTTTTAAAATTAAAAATCGATATTTTGATACTATTTTTTCAACCAAAGTCCGGATTTAATCTTATTAGATCAGTGAAAATTTTAATTTTTAATAGAACTTTTATATTTTAGACTGCATCAACCATGACGAGACGTGTAATTACTGCGTTTATCAATTTACTGAAAATTAATAAGACGCTTAGACCAGCAAAGGTTGCGAAGCCGTCCTCTAGTTACCACTACTAGCAAGTAGGTAATTGAATACTTCAAACGTTATTAAATGCTTCAGATTATTTTTGAAAATACTATCCTTGGGGAAAAGCTGTATAAGCAAATAAACGTACGAAGTAGAAAAGGGTACTAATACAATCTAATGGAGTTTCTTATAGTACATTGTAAGTTGACATCCTTCAATCAATTACAAAAATTTAAAATTAATAACAGTCTACTGAAGAAAGTGTAACGCTCTTAAACAACTTATATATGGTAACTTACACGTTTCAGCGAATTTCCCCTATAGGGAAGAAGCTATTACCGTAGTCGGCATGGTAAGACCTAGGCCCGGGACCATGATAACTTTCGTTTTGAGGTCCCCAGATGCCAAAAAACACCATTCGTTCAATACTGTGTATATATATTTATATATAATATATATGTGTGTGTGTGTCCGTAGGCACGATAACTTTCATAAAAATGGTCCGATTTTGATTAAATTTGATAAAAACGTGTAAGGCAACATTTATGACTTTAGGTTCGAAAACGAGACAGATCGCAATATCCGAAGAGGTATTTTAAGGGTGTTTTGTACCCTAAAAATGGGTTTTTTGGGGTTTTTACGTACAATATTGAAAAAAATCTAATTTTGGTTTTCATCATTGTATTTGGCTTAAAAAACGACAAATTTAGTGTTTTTATTATTTCTCTACGACAATTGGTTACCGAGATATTGAAAGTAATAAACACAGTACGTTGTCCAATGTTATTCGTATGGAGAATATGAATAATTTTATATCTCGCTAGTTTATAAACTATCCGGAAGAAACTTGGTATATGGCTTCATTTCGTTGTGGTCTATTGGTAATTGTAAAAAAATCAATATTTTGCCGATGGTTCCCATAGCAGCAAACCTGCATACTCAGCGCCTATGTTATGGAGAATAAGAAAAATGTTAGCCTATGCCCCACTTAATAGGTATGTAGCTTCACCTAGTTGAGTTATATTATTATTTGTATAAAAAGCCATAATTTGTGTTCCTTGTTGCAAAAAACCTGTGTACTCAGCCGGTAGCCCTCCATGTTATTCTTATGAAAAATAATTAAAATTGTATAAATTGCTTATTTAAAATGGATACGGATGAAACTTGGTGTGTGGCTTCACCTGGTTGTGGTCTGTTGACATTTGCATTAAAACCTAATATTTTCTGTTTCTTGTTGCAGCAAACCTGAGTACTCAATCCCCATGTTATTCTAACGTAGAAAAATTAAAATTTAATATACGGCTCATTTGTAAATATGTCTCTATGAAACTTGGTAAGTGGCTGTATATGGTATATATACATATACGGTGTGTGTGTGTGTGTGTATATATATATATATATATATGCATTGGAAATTCGCTGATTATGCAGGATTGCAGCAACGGGGGTATTTTTCATATTTCTGTCAGTTTGGTGTTAGTTTCATCTCTTAAAGAGGCCATGCGGTTTCACACGTTTACTGACTAACACGTGAAGGAGTTCGCTAAAGTTTCAAAACTAAAATTAAAACTATCCACAAATCCTCTTCAACGTAGATAAAAATACCATTCTGATTAAAAACGCTCAGGACACTGACGAAAATCCAGAAGTTTTAACGAAGCGCACAGTTCCCACACAACACAGTTGTTCCCGTTAGCGCTTAACGAGCAGTCGATTATCTCTTTTCCCGAAGAACAAATCCGCGAGAGTTTTGTCACGGTGTTATATTTAGCAACTGGAGAGTTTGAAAGAACCGATTCGCCAAAGGTCGCGAATATTTGAACTAATGTTTACAACTCCGTTTACAGGGGGGAAAACATTTGTATAATTTAATTAAAAAAAACAAAGATTGGCTTTTGCCTCAGATTGTGCATGCGCGCGAAAGCGATTTTAATTGCATAAGTTATGCCTTGAGGTGCAATGAAACTATATTTCTTGTATTTCTGAGAGCAGAAACATAGTTAAAGTAATGATTAATGCACAAATCCAGTGAAGGCCTAAACAAAAATATTTGTTACCTGTATATTTTTACATGAATGATTAACTGTTATTTATACAATTATTGTTCAACTTTACACGTCTGTGTAAGCGTCATTAGAGTCAAAACTCGTTTGGTAGTGTCAAAACTCGTGTTTATCTTACTACCTAAACGACTTAACTTGACTAAACTACCTTACACCACTAATTAGACAGTTTTGCTGGTGGTGTTCAAGCAGCGGTCAAAATTTATACCGTCGCGATTTGTTATGCACAAGTTAAACACTATCGCGATTTATTACGCACAAGTTGAACACTATCGCGATTTTTATGCACAAGTTGAACACTATCGCGATTTATTACGCACAAGTTGAACACTATCGCGATTTTTATGCACAAGCTGAACACTATCGCGATTTATTACGCACAAGTTGAACACTATCGCAATTTGTATGCACAAGTTGAACACTATCGCGAATTATTACGCACATGTTGAACAGTATCGCGATTTTTTATGCACAAATTGAATTGGTACGATTTAAAGTTCACATTTCCACTTCAATTAAGTAAACAAAATATATCCTATATTCATAATCGTTTCCATACTTTTTCCCACCTTGACTATATATAGCTACCCTTCTTTCGTGACGTCGATATTGTATTCGTATCCGCTAAAATGTACAGCTCTGAGAACCCGACACGGAAGGTTGCCGCAAAACAGCTGTAAAACGAGCAATACAATTTGAAGGCTTATCACGAGAGCGTAGTTTAGGAACGGTATTAACTTCCATCGATGACCAACCCCATCGAGATGGCTTATAGTGTAGCGATTACGGCGGGGTGATTGGCCCTTGTTGGCATCAACAGTTTGATGGTGCGGTCTCCACTAACCGCTTGGTGACAGCCCCGGCCGCAAAAACTATTGACAAACTATGCAGACCAAAACTGCTTTTGAGCTTGTAGTAATAGTATATTGTCCTGTAAAATCTTAATATATAATTGCGTAAGGGAAAATAAGGAAATAAATGGTAAGATCGTGCCTTTGCGCAGGTTTCTGGAGCTATCGTAAGACTTAGAAAGTTGAAACTTGGAACATTCAAAGAAAGTTAGACGAGGACAAACCTAACAAAACCCCATGTTTGTTTTATTTCCCTTTTAAAATTTAATTGAAGTAGAAAAAATGTAAAAACAACTGTAATACGAATCAATGACCAGCTGTTTAGTTAGTTATAATATTTCTGTAATATAATGAGGTGTGAAATGTAAACACCAGTATTTATTCAGTAAACAATACATTAAACACAACTTTAAGCAGTAGGTTAGCGGCCAAAGCCTCTTCGAGCTACTAATTTAGTATAGTATTAAATGAACGGGTATAATTAAAAATTCTAAAGTGTTTTCTGTACAAACATTATTTTATTCCCAAATGTCAATGTTTATGAATTTCCAAAATAATCAATTTTTTCAATCATTTCTCTTATTTCAACGCGTCTATGCGGCTCGTGGGATTTCCGGCGGTTGCTTAACAAGGAAACAAATCAACTACCATGATTAAACATAATGAAGGCAGTGAACGTGGCAGTTAAGCCACGGGCAATTAATCAATCAAGGCAACAACAACCATTGTTATAACCTATAACAAGTATTCATTACAAAGATTATTGCTTAAACTAAAGATAAGTTTTAACTTCCCAAAAAATGCTACTGTATCGAAATAAATTTATACACTGTGGTACTGGTTTCGAATCCATCACGATCCATCTTCTGTCACTGGTCTCATCAATGCGACATTATCAGTTCAAACAGATTTCCGTGTTTGTCAATACAACATTAACACGTAGGCTCATAACGTCAAGACTGATAATGCATTAAAGACTTTGCAAAGTGCATGCATTTCTGACGACCGTACGTGTCTGGTTCACATGGTTGCAATTGTAAGAATTGTATAGGTTAGCTTATAAGAAAATAAATATTTTGAACAGGAACTTTTTTAACTTGAACGAAGTAGATAAAGTATGACCAACACTAAACATTGAATCGACCGAAAGACAGGATCACACAGTACTTAATCACTACTTGTTTCATAGCAATCAAATAATGTGTGATCATGTCCCATCAATAAAATGCTCCGTTTGGTTCGTCCGTCCGTCCGTGTGTTATATGTGTACTTGTTAAGTTATATCATTCAAGACTTCTAGACAAACACGGAGGTATGTCTGAACTGATAATGTCAACTTTATCAGTATCGTACCACAGATATAAATGTACTTGATCAGTATCGTGTCAGTTTATATCGTAACGTACCACAGTGCATCCGTTTATTAGGAAAATCTATACGTTATTAGGTGGCACAAGGCTTTATAAATAATAAGTGTTATAATTATATCCCAGCAATTTATTCTTCAATTTGTCATGAGATGGGAATCAACGTCTTCTTTCAATGTTAGTTAATCGTATAGGTTGAAAACCAGCTAAAAGGCAAATAAGTTTTATCTTTAGGTTCATTCTAGCAGAAAGTGTGCGTAAACAACTGGACATAGAATGTCATGGCACACTTGAATGGCTTTGTTAATTAATTCATGTTATAAAATCAAATCATAATCTACATGCTTAATGAAATATGCGTAAATTCCTAAAATATATGAAAATCGCCCAGATAATCGATAGTGTCTCCTTGTATTATGTTTTACAATACTTTCAATACATAATTTTGACTTACTTATATCATATTACATTTTATAGCTGGAATAATATTATTTAAGGTAAATAGTTAGATATTTACTATGATTTATATCCCTTATGATTGTACCCTTTATACCCACATGATTTACTGTTTATCAAAACAAGGAATTGTCTTTCTGTACCATATATAAGAGTAAAATGCAATATTAATAACAGAAAGAAAACTTAGATACGATAACTTTTATGATTAAAACATTTTACAATCGCATTAGCACCAACGAATCTTTAGGATATTTAATTAATAGGCCGTAATTGAATTTTATATTTGTATTTTTTTTTACTATAGTTCATGTTTTGTGCCATAATTTCATAACGCATCTTTTGACACTACATTAGATGGCAATTTAGTTAATCGCCGCAGCGTATCTTAGAAGCTGCAGCACTGTCTGATGAATGGTGCTTTTACACGGAGAAAAGTCCTTTCAAATAGCACTTGTGGGACATTAGGTTTTAATCTTTCATTCAACGGATGTTACTTATTTCCTCAAGTTTCCTTAAACCCAAAGCTTCATTATCTGTCCGAGTCCACGCGTCAATTAGGATACAACCTTAAATGCATTAAAATCCTGGGAAACCCCATAAGAAGTAATTAATACAATAGATATTTTTTAAATAAACCCAACCTTTCTTATTTTTGAGGTTGTAAGCAAATAGTAAATCGAGAAAAGAGGCAGAAAATTAACAGTTTCTGAAACAGTGAGAACAATTTGTGTTCTAAGTTTTGTTGTTGTTATTTTGGACAATTATTAATACGGTACATAATGTATACTATCTTCAAGTATACTAGTTTTCCTGTAGATGTAGTATTACACCGTCAATTGTTTGGCCGTAAACGTTTTTGACACTATAATTTGACTGACACGTACAGACAATCTTCTCCTTCCTATATGACCTCAATGAAATAAGATTCCAGAATCTGTCAATATAAACTCATTCATCAATTGAATCGAGTGTAACGAATGTACAAAAATAACACAAAAGGTTAAAATGTTCGACTATTTCCAGATATACAGGGGTAGACACCGGATCTGCTTATCGTTGACCTTCATACCTTCATGGGGTGTGAATTTGATCAATCCCTTGTTATGTAATGGGGCTCAACAGTTCCGTACAATTCAAACACGATTGATTATAATTTACACTGTAACTTTAGTCTATCCTACGAAAATCCTGGATCGTCGTACAAACATTGTTGTGATATAAATATCTGCAGGTCGGCTACAATGGTTTGATAACATCATTCTCTAAACGGAATAAAAAAATAAGATTAAAGTAAGTGAAATCAATTTACTGGCAATTTAATAATATTAGGTTCCGCAATTAATTTGTCCATCAGTATTATGCACATATACAGGGTGTCTTGCAACCATATGAACAAACTTTATCGCGTTATTCAGCATGTCAAAAGAAACAAAAAATGTAATATAACACGTGTCCTACCTCATTCCGTTTTCGGTATATCTGTCTGTATGTGTTTAATCAGCTGTCTTGTTGTTTGTCGTTTTCTAATGGACGTTTCTATAACCATGGTAACCAATATTAACAAAAATGTAGTTTTTTTTAGTTATCCTTCAGTCAATAATAATAAATTATACATCATGTTGTTTGTATTAAAATGTTCTAACTTTTTTGTATCTTAACATTTTTTGATAAAATTTGTAGTTTATTAATTATTTAACTTTGAAAATCTTTAACTGCTGCCATCTTGAAACGAAAAGTTTTATAAAAACAAAATTTTAATGGCATTAATAAACTACCTACACTAACAATCATACCAAGTATCATGATTTTCTCTCAAACAGTTTCAAAGATATTAAGGTTTTGGGAAAAAACCCATACAGACAGATAGACCGAAAACTGAATGAGATAGGACACATATTATGTTACATTTTTTGTTTCTTTTGAGATGCTGAATAATGTGATAAAGTTTGTTCATATGGTTGCAAGACACCCTGTATAAAGACTTATAGATATAGCATTCGTATATACTAAAAGAGTAATGACTGCCATTCATTCGACCGCAGTGTATGTAGCCGCTAAATATTATACTGCAAACGCTCGATTCGTCGCGGCGCTGCGGGTAAAGACCATAACCCAATGTAAACCTCTTATCTTCTATACCATATATCGCGATAGTTTCTATAAACAGTCTCTATGCGGTATACGTGCGGATGCCCCACCAAGGCCCCGACCCGCTTACCCTAGGCCGCCCGGTGTCGCGCCGCCCCTCATCGCCGTTGACAAGGGCGAAGGCCCGCCGCTTGGAACCCGGTCAACTCCTGAGCTGATTTGTGGGAGGCTGACCCGCGAGACGGTTCCGGAACGGCGCCGGCGCGTGGCGAACCGTAGAGCTCCGGAAATGAGATTTGCACGCGGAGCGGCGCGGCGTTGGTGCAACTACTGGAGATGACAGGATGTTTAACTTTAGAGATGCTGAGATTCGGATATTACGGTAGAGTGAGGAACGAGTACGTCGATCGAGGGGGTTGGCAAGATTGTACAACTGTTTACAACAGGGACGGTGATGCTAAAAATGGCAAACCTTATAACGTAAATTTATGGTAGTATAAGATATTGTAAAAAACCCTTATCCTACATTAAACTCAGCAGTCTTAACATGGTTCACACTTTTATTTGGTAAATGATTTCCCAGATCAAACAAATTAATATTCCCTGACCCGCGACTCGGATGCGCACTTTCTTCCAATAGGTAATAATTTAGAAAAAAAATCGGCCTCCATCTTCCCCGTATCCATCCATGCTCTCCCGTTTGCTTGTTTATTTTAATGTTTATTCTTTGTTCTTGTCAAATTCATATATTGCCTTACTAGTTATGGTTCACTTCCTCTTCTTTACACCATAAAACCCAATTTATCAAGAGTCTAATAAGTTTTTACTTTCGCACAGTAGTGCTTTGCGTATATAAGTAAATCACAATTTTTTCCAGACTTTTTTTAAATATTACGTATTTTCCTTGACTTTTGGTTTTTTCCAACTTTTACCCTATGCTTTCCCTGAGCTTTTCCAAAATCCCTGACTGTTCGGAAAGAGTGAACCATGCCTAATATTGTATTGGTTCGGTGTTGGCTCGGTGTAATGTTCGCCAATATATATATGTCTGCACCCATATACAGAGGGGACGGCGGAAAGAGTAGGGAACACAGTGTAGAGTGGCTTACTATCGCGTATCTTATATTGTTTGTTTAAAATACACTATTGGTGATGGTGAGTTATTTAAGAAACGATTGCGAACATTTTCCATCACTAATTAAAGAAAAACAACACTAATTTGTTTTTCTCTAATAATTTAATGGAAAATGTCTGTAATCATATCTTAAATAAAATATTTTATTGCATATTAACTTCCGTCATAAAAACTTTAGCCACTGAAATAATACGTTATACGAGTAAGTATAAAATAAAGCTAATTTGCATAACCTCGGACTTAAATTGTGTCTATTTAAACGAAACGAAATTATAAAAAGAACGTGTAATTCAACCTTGCAGATAATATTACTGACCAAAGGGGGATTTCACATTTCAGTTACAGCTTGCATTTCCTGTAATGGCCCCTCCTAACCCTTCTGCACATGAAAGGTAAATGACCAAATGTCAGTTACGCAAACTGTTATTACAAAATATGCATTCATACTGCGCACGTCCTGTGTATGCTTTTCATATGAACGTTAACGTTCACGTTTTTTACATGAAGGTAATTATAGATTTGTGTTATTTTAGCGAATTTCCCCTATAGGGAAGAAGCTATTACCGTAGTCGGCATGGTAAGACCTAGGCCCGGGACCATGATAACTTTTCGTTTTGAGGTCCCCAGTCCCCAAAAACACCATTCGTTCGAAACTGTATATATATATATATATGTCCGTGAGCACGATAACTCTCGTAAAAATTATCCGAGTTTGATGAAATTTGGTATAAACGTGTAAAGCAACATTTATGACTTTAAGTTCGTAAACCAGCCAGATCGCTCTATCCGAAGGGGTATTTTGGGGGGTTTTGTACCCTAAAAATGGGTTTTGAGAATTTTTTACATATAATTTTGGAAATAGTCAAATTTTAGTTTTTACCATTGGATTCAGCTTAAAAAACACACAATTTGGTATTTTTATCATTTCTCTACGTCAATTGGTTACCGAGATATTGAAAGTGCTAAACACAGTACGTTGTCTAAATGTTATTCTTATGGAGGAAAATAAAAATTTTATATCTCGCTTATTTATGAACGTATACTGACGAAACTTGGTATACGACTTCATCTGGTTGTGGACCATTGATATTTGCTCAAAAAAATAATTTTTGACGAATGGCTCCCGTAGCAGCAAACCTGCGTACTCAGCCCCATGTTATTCTTATGGAGAATAAGTAACGTGTTATCTCCCTTCATTATGAAAATAAATCAATGAAATTTGGTATATAGCTTTACCTACATGAGTTATATTGATATTTGTATAAAACCCCTTTTTTTGTGCTCCTTGCTTCAGCAAACCTGCATACTCAGCCGCCATGTTATTCTTATGGAGAATAATTAAAATGTCATAAATCGTTTATTTATGAATGTATATTGATGAAACTTGGTATGTGGCTTTATGTGGTATTAAGATGTATTAATATACATATATATACATTGGAAATTCGCTGAGTACGCAGGTTTGCTGCTACGGGGGTATTTTAATTATAATATCGTCCTATTTGTAGGATCAGAGATGATTGTTTTTAATTAAAACATCTAAATTGTCTATCATATTCAAAACTGTAGTATAAAACGTACATCTCAACATTTGTATATCAAGTAAAATCTTTTCACATGAAATAACATGCCAATAAAAACGCGCTAAATGGAGAAATAGACCGGTAAAACGGATTAGCACGCTCTCAGACTCTCTGGAACTTGAACAATTCTGCATAATATACAACAGCTAATTAAAACGTGATTGTTTATTCTAAGATTAACTCAGTTCAAAGAAGCAGAGACAGCTAATCTGTTCAATTGTGTTGTATTTCTACAGCACTGATAATTACTTTCATGCAACACATTTATAAATGTCCTCACCGACTCTTATTAGCCCATTTTTATGAAATAACGTTTAATAATTCCACATCCAACTACCACTACTGAATTTACTAAACAAAGCTATAATCATCATCGCGTGCTGGTGGCCAATCTCTTACGGCTACTTCATACAAGACAAGAAGATGACCTAATTATCCTGGTGTACTTCGTTCTTTTCGAAGGAGAAATTACCAAACAGGGCACTGGTTTGGTGATTCCCATAGAGCCATGGGAGTGGCCACAGGGTTCTCGGAACCTGCATCACTCCAGCGCGTGACAGGCCGTAACTCTGCGCAGAGCCGATAGTAAACCCACCATAAACCCGTCTACACGACTAACGACAGGCAATTCTGCGAACAGTGTTGAACTGTAGGCAAACAAAATCATTCTCACTTGCTTAACTGTAGGAAATCTTTTCAACAATGTAGGCCTAATTAAAAACGAGTTCGCACGCAGCACGCTGACGTGAGGGAAGTGAATTTCCACAAAAAAACGTTTAAAACTCAAAATCTGTGTAAAAACATACATTTATTCCAATTTTCATTGAAATCTGAAAACATTGATTTTTTGGCTGTTCTGATGCTCCTGGTTTCATTTACCTGCAAAGCTGAGAATACAATTTTGCGCATTATAATGTTAGGAGAAGGTCCAGGCAGGCTTGACAGTAGGCGTGAGTTTCTTGGGATGATAAAAGTACTCTAACAAAGGAATAACAGGCTTTTCTAGTGTAAAACCCCCATAAGACACCGTACTGTGTTAAGTCAAAACACATTTTCTTTAATAACTCGGTAAATGTTTATGCTAGAATGACGAGAGAGGGCTTAAAACTTTCGCCTCACTACTTCCCCTGTTTTTACATGCATTCATTTTACATCCGGGGCTTTTCTGACCCTTTTTGGGCCCAAAAACTCGAAATTTGAAAGATTAATCACCAAAAAAGGGGTTTAGCGTTTTCCGATTGTTTTGCCCAACGAACTTGTCCAACTGATTACAGAAAGGAACGTCCCTACCAAATTTGAAGTTAATCGGACAAAAAATGCGACCGCTAGAGTGCATACACACACACACACACATATATATATATACATATATATATATATATATATATATAATTTTGAACGACTCCCCAAAACGTGTTCAGGGAGTCACGTTAGGAAGTTCTATGGTGGTCCCGGGCTTAAGTTTCACCGTGCGGGTCATGCTAATAGTTCACTTTCCTAAGGAAATTCACTAATAACATAAAACAACGTTTATCCTGATCTCATACATATACGTCTCTTGACTTTCCTTTGTATATTACTAACCGACCCGTTGCAGCTTCGCCCGCGTAAACCATGATAGTTGTGTGTGCTTCAATCTGTAGTTAGCCCGTCGAACTAATACAAACAGAGTATACATGGTAACTTTGGGACCCAGCGGGGCTGAACACAGGAGTTATTTCGTAATACCATTTCTTAGCAAGCAGCACCCAGGGCCAACGAGGAAACTCTATGTCAAATATCAACTCTGCATGCCTTATAGTTATGGAGATTTCGTGAAAGGTCGTCAGTCAGTGGTATTTGAATGTTATATATTATTTTTTTATTAGTGAATTTCCTTTGGAAAGTGAACTATTAGCATGACCCGCACGGAGAAACTTAAGCCCGGGACCACCATAGAAGTTCCTAACGTGACCCCCTGAACACGTTTTGGGGGGTCGTTCAAAATTTTATATATATATATTTGTATGCACTCTAGCGGTCGCATTTTTTTGTCCGATTTACTTCAAATTTGGTAGGGACATTCCTTTTTGTAATCAGTTGGACAAGTTCGTTGGGCAAAACAATCGGAAAACTCTCACCCCTTTTTTGGGGGATTTTAAATTTAGAAATTTGGGTTTTTGTGCCCAAAAAGGGTCAGAAAAGCCCCGGATGTAAAATTAACGAATGAAAAACGGTGGGAATTCGTGTAGCGAAACTTTTAAGCCCTCTCTCGTCATTCTAGCATAGATATTTACCGAGTTATTAAAGAAAATGTGTATTGACCAAACACAGTACGTTGTCTTATGGGGATTTTACTTCAGAAAAGCATGTTATTCGTTTGTTGGTGTACTTTTATCATCCCCAACAACCTCACGCCTACTTTAAAGCCTGACTGGACCTTATCCTAACCTTATAATGCACAAAATTGTATTACCATCATTGCAGGTAAATAGAACCAGGAGCATCAAAACAGCCAAAATATCAATATTTTCAGATTTGAATCAAAATTTGAATAATTGTATGTTTTAAACTGAATTTGAGTTTTTATAGTTTTTATGTGGAAATTCACTTCCCTCACGTCAGCGTGCTGCGTGCGAACTCGGTTTATTATTGCATGGTAGTAAGCTTAAAGACAAGAACATTTGATCTTTTACTTATTTACTCTCATCGAATCTGACAGCATGAGCAATTCATGCATTAGCATAGGATTAGGTAAACAGTCATTTCATTGACATAGCGTGTTTTACCGCTTCATTTGAATTGTTTTCCAAACATACGCTACACTAATTGTAAGCAAAACTTCACTATCCAATATCTCTAAAATTTAAAATACTTAAAAGAGAGCACTGTATACTTCGTTCTCGGCCTTATGACGCTATAGGTGGCAATGGATCGTAACTTAATGCGTTGGCGCATTACTAATTTACACTCGTATAATTTCTTATTTCGTACTCAATATAAAGTTAACAATCGCTAACGTTTGATAGTCCATTATTTTAATTTATTGCCAACGGCAGCAAGGCAATATTACAGAATTTACAATAACGGTGGTGGTGGTGTTTGTGAAAACGTAGTACCAATAACATTACCAATATAATCTAAATAACATCAAATATTCCAATAAAAGTATGTACACGTAATATAAATGCAAATCGTTACCGTCCTTTGAGCAAATGCAGTACTACAATTTACAAGGTAATTTGCGTTAATAAGCTTAGTAACAGTGCAATACTGACCAACACTAGTTATAAAATTAAACTTATACAGATCGTAACTGCAAAGACACAAATAAGCTACTAAAAAATTACTCCTGGATACACATATATTTTAAACCCAATTTCAATAGTTACTTTTTAAGCTTTTTGAGTTGATATACCAAGTTTTAAATCAGTATGATTATTACTTTTACTGAAATTATTTGTCGGCAGCAATTTCAAAACTTGTTAACATAACAAGGTTGTCATAAAGGTAACATTCTTGAAAAAATCACCCCATTTTCTGATAGGAAATTAATGCAATTTGAATTTCTGAGTAACTGGAAGTTTTGTATGGTTCCTTATTTTCCAATTTAACTAAAATATGTGGTAAATTTCACAGTGTATCATCGTGAGGTTTGCAACTGTAGACGCACATGTAACAAGTTACACGGGGCCAGGTACCGTATCCGGGCAGCCTCAAAGCTACAGGTGGGTGCCACGGTGTATCATCGTGAGGTTTGCATCTGCAGACGCACATGTAACAAGTTACACGGGGCCAGGTACCGTATCCGGGCAGCCTCAAAGCTACAGGTGGGTGACACAGTGTATCATCGTGAGGTTTGCACCTGCAGACGCACATGTAACAAGTTACACGGGGCCAGGTACCGTATCCGGGCAGCCTCAAAGCTACAGGTGGGTGACACAGTGTATCATCGTGAGGTTTGCACCTGCAGACGCACATGTAACAAGTTACACGGGGCCAGGTACCGTATCCGGGCAGCCTCAAAGCTACAGGTGGGTGCCACAGTGTATCATCGTGAGGTTTGCATCTGCAGACGCACATGTAACAAGTTACACGGGGCCAGGTACCGTATCCGGGCAGCCTCAAAGCTACAGGTGGGTGACACAGTGTATCATCGTGAGGTTTGCATCTGCAGACGCACATGTAACAAGTTACACGGGGCCAGGTACCGTATCCGGGCAGCCTCAAAGCTACAGGTGGGTGCCACAGTGTATCATCGTGAGGTTTGCACCTGCAGACGCACATGTAACAAGTTACACGGGGCCAGGTAACGTATCCGGGCAGCCTCAAAGCTACAGGTGGGTGCCACAGTGTATCATCGTGAGGTTTGCACCTGCAGACGCACATGTAACAAGTTACACGGGGCCAGGTACCGTATCCGGGCAGCCTCAAAGCTGCAGGTGGGTGCCACAGTGTATCATCGTGAGGTTTGCAACTGCAGACGCACATGTAACAAGTTACACGGAGCCAGGTACCGTATCCGGGCAGCCTCAAAGCTACAGGTGGGTGCCACAGTGTATCATCGTGAGGTTTGCACCTGTAGACGCACATGTAACAAGTTACACGGGGCCAGGTACCGTATCCGGGCAGCCTCAAAGCTACAGGTGGGTGCCACGGTGTATCATCGTGAGGTTTGCATCTGCAGACGCACATGTAACAAGTTACGCAGGGCCAGGTAACGTATCCGGGCAGCCTCAAAGCTACAGGTGGGTGCCACAGTGTATCATCGTGAGGTTTGCAACTGCAGACGCACATGTAACGAGTTACACGGGGCCAGGTACCGTATCCGGGCAGCCTCAAAGCTACAGGTGGGTGCCACAGTGTATCATCGTGAGGTTTGCAACTGCAGACGCACATGTAACGAGTTACACGGGGCCAGGTACCGTATCCGGGCAGCCTCAAAGCTACAGGTGGGTGCCACAGTGTATCATGGTGAGGTTTGCAACTGCAGACGCACATGTAACAAGTTACACGGGGTCAGGTACCGTATCCGGGCAGCCTCAAAGCTACAGGTGGGTGCCACAGTGTATCATCGTGAGGTTTGCAACTGCAGACGCACATGTAACGAGTTACACGGGGCCAGGTACCGTATCCGGGCAGCCTCAAAGCTACAGGTGGGTGCCACAGTGTATCATCGTGAGGTTTGCAACTGCAGACGCACATGTAACGAGTTACACGGGGCCAGGTACCGTATCCGGGCAGCCTCAAAGCTACAGGTGGGTGCCACAGTGTATCATGGTGAGGTTTGCAACTGCAGACGCACATGTAACGAGTTACACGGGGCCAGGTACCGTATCCGGGCAGCCTCAAAGCTACAGGTGGGTGCCACAGTGTATCATCGTGAGGTTTGCAACTGCAGACGCACATGTAACAAGTTACACGGGGTCAGGTAACGTATCCGGGCAGCCTCAGCCTCAAAGCTACAGGTGGGTGCCGCAAAAACTACCCCAATCTCGACCCGTTAGCCTTGAACAGACCCAGCCCTCCCCGCCTTATAGCCGTACCCTCACTTTGTGTTTGTTATGCATGTCTGGGTCGACATAACAAATAAACAAATTTTATAGGTTCAAATATAGGATATCAAATTCCACAAACGTACGACGTAACAATTGACTTGCATGTTCTTTAGGTCAAATTAATCGCTTTAGCAATGTAATTCACATATCGTAGTACAGCAATATTACCATCGTGGTATTGGTATTAAAGAAGACAATTTACTACCAAAGAATTCTTAGCAAGTATGTTTCATAATGTAGACAATATTTCAACGTATTTAAACGTATACGTTAACAAATTTTGATTTCCATTAATTGAAAACCTTTACAATACGTATAGGTACAACACGTATAGGTAATGTCGGTATGCATAAATTAAGTACGTGGCGCAATATTACATTCCTAAAATTATTTTCCATACATTTGTAGAGTTTATGGTGACACTGATCTTAATTTACTAAACAAAGTAATGGTAAAAAACGTTTATAGTAAAAACTCCATTTTTTAAGTATTAATATAAACAATAACCGATTTAAATTTACCTAAGTAAATTGCATAGGATATTCTTTCTAAAATATATATGAAAATTATATAAACTGGAGCCAAGACGGTAAACGTTTACCAACTACAAGTACAGTATTTGTAAATATTCCGTACTTTCATTTCAATTACAATATATTTTATAATCTTATTTAACGCACAGTATATATGAATACACTTGATAACTAATAAAAAACTAATTGTAAAAACAAGATTGCCATGGACAAAATCTATAAGCTCTCATCTCTCACAAAACCTATATTAACTTACGGTACAGTAGGGCTATATAAATATAAAATCACACACTACACACACAAAACACAGGAGCACCAACACACCCGCGACCGAACCCGACGTGGAACGTCGGCAAACTGACACGGGCGCAAGTTGTCAACACTGCGGCGTGAATGGAAACAGGGCTGCCAACCGGAGATAACGCAGGGGTGCCAATGCACGCGTGTCAATCTACTGATAACGATGTTTGTTATGATAACAAGCTGATTTCCCATTTAAAGGCTGGAGTTCACTGTTAATTTTTATATAATTAATTCACCAACTTTTTGAAGTCCGATATAAATTTGTTTTTCTGTAACTGAAACGGGAGAACCCCTTTTGTTATTTTCCATTCATTATATAGGATTTATAATTATTTTGTTATTTATAAATAACTATTTTTAATTAAAACTATTTAATACGAAGTTAAATTTGGTATACACAGTAACACTTTTAGTTGAATTCATTATTGAGCTTCAAAATGTCTTATCTATTTTACTTGTAATTTTGTTAATATAAAAAACCGAACCCTTAAGCCGGTTAGCTTGATTATTTTATCCGGTCGGTATCCTTAAATTGTTTAATGATAAGCAGTAAGTGCTTATCTCCGTATCACTTAAACTTCCGTTTATCATTAATCGCTTCATTTGAAAGATGGTTTTATGAGATAGGTTATTGTAGATTCATTAAAAACGAGAAATCTTCCACAGATTCAGCTCACACACTATTTTATTTCCGAGTGTTACGTTCATACAGATTTTCTTTGGAGATTTTCCATGCATACAATCAAGAACCTTACAAGCGATAAAGCATTGTACACATTTGATTTTTATCAAATGAGAGCAAAATACTGCATCATACAATAAGCGCTTGGTAGAAAGATAGCGTTAAGGAAAGATCACAGGAAAATGTTCAGTAAAAATGCATCAATAAAATAAGCAATCTTGCAAAAATGCATGTCAGGATGTTTATAATACCTATTTATTTTAAGATTTTTTAAATTTGGACTGTATAGGAATAGTGTAGTATCATCAGCGTAGAGACAAACAATAATATAAACTGTATGTACTTAAAACTCTATTAAGACTTAAGTATTCATGCGGATCACATTACTTATTATCAGGAATAATTTTACATAATTATATTTTTAATTACAATACGAACTGAATTCCGCTTGGGTCTAGTTTATCAAAATTAATGACATGACAAAAATTGGATGATTAAGAAAAGAGATTAATGATGCCCATTACAATTTCTTTAGTCCATTAATCTTTTACATTTATGAACACTGCTGTAAAGCTCTAGAGCAAGATTTACCAATATACCTTAAACAAATAATGAATGAATATTTAATATAGTATTCATCTGTCCTGTAGATTTAATGCTCCCATTAAAAACTACTGGAAAGATGTTGGTTTTATGGGATAAGTTACTGTAGATTCATCAAAAACGAGAGTTTCTTAAATTTTCCACAGATTCAGCTCCCCATTTTATTTCTGAGTGTTACGTTCATGCAGATGTTTACTGAGATACTTTTTATATAATTTCAATTTGAAAACCCTTTTGTCAAAATTTGCGTATTTATTATTTTATTACTTAACTACAAAAGTTTTTTTGAACTATAAGCTTTATTTTGAAACATTTACTTATTTTAAAATCTGTCTTACGATACAATATCTTTTAATATAATTTTGTGTTTGTTCCGCGTCAACGATAGTGGAGGTAACAGCTCGTCTCTTTTGGTCAATTTGGCTACAAAATCTGGTAAAACCATTAGTTTGCCAAGTTGACACGAGGCCGCGACAGTTTGTGACAGTTCTATCAGACTTTAGGACAGGACAAGCCGGTGGCTCTTGTAGACATATTCTAATTTAACTCGACATCATAAGCCTTTGATTCCAAGTACAGTTTAATGCTTTAACACCAAATACTTTTATTACAAATCTAGACATATCTTTATATATAATTCTGTAAGAGAACTTTTTAAGTCAAAATTGTGACAGTTTGGAATATCGCAGGATGATGGGAGAGGAGTCAAATTAAAGGTCTGGATCCCAGGGACTCGGGAAAAATAGCAGTATTTACAAAATAATGCCAGCAAACGAGAAATAACACAAAACATCCTCCATTAGAAAAGCGTGGGGATTTAAAAAAGTCTGCTTTGTTTACATCAAAACGTATGATTAAATATCTATTCTGTTTACGAACTGACATGTGTTCCTCTTCAGCAAGTAAAGAGTAAAAAAATCAGATAAGACAGAGTATTGAAGCAAGGTTAGGGGGCTATTGCCCATTCAAGCCACTAGTAATAAAAGAATTGGTACTAAAAAAAAAAAATAGTTTTGAAGTGTCATTAACCGGAAATCTATCGTTTGTTTCTAATTACAATGTAGATTTAATTAAAATAATCATAATTATCATCATAACCGCTTGAAAATGTTTAAAGTAAAAGAAATAAACTTCCCTATAAAACCTCGAGACGATCCCTGAAAAAACATACTCGAGACATCGATCCCCTGGGAAGTTGATCTCATAACAAGTTTTTTTGAAGTAACGAAAACATTTGCCAAAAGTTCCTTAAATTTCCAAATAGTTTTTTTTCTAAATACACCGAAATGTGTAGTAACGGAAACGTTTGCGAATTTCCTCACGTATTGCCAAACAGGCTTTTTAAAAGAGCACCGAAATGCACAGAAAATATCGACTAATAATCCTCCAAACTCAAAACTGTACTTTTAAAAACAGTTAATTTGTTGATACAATTTGTAGCGACGAATATTACGACGAAACTGGAACCTAAACGAGAGCGGCTCGAATGCGATTATGCACGCCAAGTTGCGTAATTGTCATCGCGTCGTAATGAAATACAATAAAACATCCCGTTACCTAATAGGGGTTAACGGTAGAATAGACAGCGATTATACCATTTTATAATCTGAATTAAGCCCCAGGACAACCTTAAAACCAGTTTTGAGGCTGACATTGGGTACAGCAAATGAAGTTATCATTACAAATGGTAAGTCTTTTGGCTGTCCATTATGAAGAGATTCCCTTTCACCTTTGGTTCCTCCATTTTCAGCAGCTGGGGACGGAAACTCCGGGTTTGGTCCCCAACCTGAGAGTGTGGTCCCTGGCTGTTGTACATATGTATACCCTGTCAGTTGAGTGTGGAGGGCAGAGCGAGGTCCACCTGTTTGAGCCTGATCACAGCTGTCACAGGAGTTGGCCCTCTGAAAGGTCAATTTGGCTGCCTGTTCCATCCCACCCTTTCCTTTCCTGCTATATCCTTTCCTTCCGGTAACCTGCGCAAAATTCCCGCTTGTGGAAGACGTGCCTAGCAGCTATGTTGGGGTTTCCTAATCCAGCAATAACAACAATCTGACTTCACAAACAAATTTAATCACGCAATTTGGATATCGCGTTTCTTATCCAGGCTACGTTATACGAAGAGACGTCCCCCATGCGTTCGTACTGTGATGGGTACGTTATACGAAGAGACGTCCCCCATGCGTTCGTACTGTGATGGCTACGTTATACGAAGAGACGTCCCCCATGCGTTCGTACTGTGATGGCTACGTTAGAAGAGACGTCCCCCATGCGTTCGTGCTGTGATGGCTACGTTATACGAAGAGACGTCCCCCATGCGTTCGTACTGTGATGGCTACGTTATACGAAGAGAAGTGTCCCCCATGCGTTCGTGCTGTGATGGCTACGTTATACGAAGAGACGTCCCCCATGCGTTCGTACTGTGATGGGTACGTTATACGAAGAGACGTCCCCCATGCGTTCATACTGTGATGGCTACGTTATACGAAGAGACGTCCCCCATGCGTTCGTACTGTGATGGCTACGTTATACGAAGAGACGTCCCCCATGCGTTCGTACTGTGATGGCTACGTTATACGAAGAGACGCCCCCCATGCGTTCGTACTGTGATGGCTACGTTATACGAAGAGACGTCCCCCATGCGTTCGTACTGTGATGGCTACGTTATACGAAGAGACGTCCCCCATGCGTTCGTACTGTGATGGCTACGTTATACGAAGAGACGTCCCCCATGCGTTCGTACTGTGATGGCTACGTTATACGAAGAGACGTCCCCCATGCGTTCGTGCTGTGATGGCTACGTTATACGAAGAGACGTCCCCCATGCGTTCGTACTGTGATGGCTACGTTATACGAAGAGACGTCCCCCATGCGTTCGTGCTGTGATGGCTACGTTATACGAAGAGACGTCCCCCATGCGTTCGTACTGTGATGGCTACGTTATACGAAGAGACGTCCCCCATGCGTTCGTGCTGTGATGGCTACGTTATACGAAGAGACGTCACCCATGCGTTCGTACTGTGATGGCTACGTTATACGAAGAGACGTCCCCCATGCGTTCGTACTGTGATGGCTACGTTATACGAAGAGACGTCCCCCATGCGTTCGTACTGTGATGCCTACGTTATACGAAGAGACGTCCCCCATGCGTTCGTACTGTGATGGCTACGTTATACGAAGAGACGTCCCCCATGCGTTCGTACTGTGATGGCTACGTTATACGATGAGACGTCCCCCATGCGTTCGTACTGTGATGGCTACGTTATACGAAGAGACGTCCCCCATGCGTTCGTACTGTGATGGCTACGTTATACGAAGAGACGTCCCCCATGCGTTCGTACTGTGATGGCTACGTTATACGAAGAGACGTCCCCCATGCGTTCGTACTGTGATGGGTACGTTATACGAAGAGACGTCCCCCATGCGTTCGTACTGTGATGGCTACGTTATACGAAGAGACGTCCCCCATGCGTTCGTACTGTGGTTGTGTTGTGAAACTGAACCTCTGAAAGCGAAATAACACTACAAACTCACACACACTGCGGCTGCGGTTGCTGTGGGTATAGAACCAACCGCAACCGGTCTGGTGGATCCGTGCGGTAACAAACATCCAACAGCTCCTAGGACACACTGCTCCAAGGATGGGAATAGATTCAGCAACATGCTTTAAATTGAACTTGTCACACTTGCGAACCTTTTATTGTTATAATAACCTTATACTTTATTGGTCGAAAAAATAGTTTAAGTAACAACAGATGGTTATTTTTATTAAATTAATGAAGCTTTAATCTGCCTTATATAAGCTGTTGGTTGCAGATTTTACATTTACATGACACAGTATACAAATTTAAATTTCATTGGTTTAAAAATATATGTTTTTAAAAATCATCGTAAATACTGCAGGGAGTTGACTCGATGACCAGCAGCTTTGAGGAAAAAATTTACTCCCACCACAATCCACAATATTTCCTTCCTTATGCCATACTGGACAACGTCATTTAATTTGTTTTTTATTGCAATATACTGTCTCATCATCATCATTGTTGCGGATTAGGAAACCCCAGCATAGCTGCTAGTCACATCTTCCACAAGCGGGAATATTGCGCAGGTTACCGGAAAGATAGGATATAGCAGGAAAGGAAAGGATGGGAAGGGATGGTAGCCAAATCGACCCTTCAGAGGGCCAACTCCCGTGTCCCTGTGACAGCTGGGATGAGGCTCTCAAACAGGGGACCCTCATTTTACCCTCCAACTGGTCAACTCAACTGACAGGGTATCCATGTACAACAGCCAGGGACCATTCATTCTCAGGTTGGCAGGTGGGGACCAAACCCGGAGATTCTGTCCCTAGCTGCTGCAAATGGAGGGACCAAAGGTGAAAGGGAAGTTTTTCATAATGGACAGCCAAAAGACTTACCATATGTAATGACAACTTCATTTGCTGTAAGCCTCAAAACTGGTAAAGACCAGTCTTAAGGTAGTCCTGGGACCAATATACTGTCTCAGCTGATCGCTTATGATCACTGATCGTACATTTCATTGATAGTTTATTGCCTGGTTATCTAAATAAACAGAGTATGAAGAGTGGAAGGGGCAACCTTTCGCTCAACCCTTTGCTTACTAACTGGCCTTCAAGTCGTCTCCGTAGAGTACAGATAACTGCTGAATATATGTACGTATTAAGCGCCCTAAAACAGCCACAGTGGGCCAGGGACTTTCCCGCCCACTGGAACCTCACAAAACAACAACAATACGTCCTCTTCCGCTATGTTGAATCATTTATTTCGAGTATACACTAAGTATAGTTAAATCAAAGCAACCAAAATAGTAATACAAATTAAAAACGTATATATAAGAACTTTCATATATTAAAAAAACCACGTATTTAATCAGTTTTGAAATTTATTTAGTTTTATTTGATTTATAAAGAAATTATTAAAAGAAACATTAGGTACACCTGTTTTGGCTTTTGCCAAATCTTCGACGCAGTTCATATCACGGGGCAAACCACAAAGTAAACATCAACATTAAACCGAACTTTGAGAGAACTGAGGGAGTTTTAAACTCGATCCAAAAGCGATATTCGAGAGTTTACGAGAAAACGAGAGACAATATCTGACGCCAGACGAACAATCAGTTGCGAATACGACGCCGCGGGATATAGCAAGACGAGTCAGCTGTGAGCTGGGGCTTCACCGTGAGAGATAATGATGATGAAAGAACGAACACACGTCTTCCGAACATCACGACTTGGACCCAGCGGACCGGCGAGTTGACTGACCCTAACCCAACTGTTGGCCAACTTATCAACCATAACTCTATTCCTTATTACCACATCAATACATTTTATTTTTATATAATTCACATTTTATTTTTTAGGACTAATCACATTTTATTTTGAAGAAAAACAAACTTATTTTTAAAAACACAAAACGTAAGATAGTTTAGAATTTTAAAACTAAAATATATAAATTTTTACTTAAAAGTTTAACCACGGTAACAATAACGAAGTGACTACATACACGTCCAATGTAAGGGAAAATTCACTTCGCTACCGCTTAGGTTAGGTTAGGTTAGTTTACGTTACGTTACGTTAAGTTAGGTTAGGATAGGTTAGGTTACGTTAGGTTAGGTTAGGAGGTTTTCTGGCTCTCAATTTGTTTTAAAAATCACAGGATAAGTAACGGAACGGACGTGAACAGTAGCGGTTCACGTCGGACGTGTACGTAGCCTCTGCCTAACAATAATAGTAATATAGGCCTAACCAAGCCTGGAGACTCCAGACACACCGGGAAGGTCCGCGGAGAGCGGGAGACATTCGTTAGCACTGCATTATGAGGAGAAACCTATTTACGACTGTTTGTATATCACATGATGAGATAAACTCATCGTCTACTATAAACAAACACTGGAACTATTAAGGCCGACGGGGGCGAAGCCCTGGGATAATTTTAGAGATTTTTTAAATTTTGACAACTGTAGCACAGAAGGAATCTTATTGAACATTTTGATACTAAATTTGTTGTGGTTTGTCTCGATAACACCTTCAAATTTTGCACGGCGGATTTCCTATCTGATTGCGTGCATTCCAAATATAGTTTACATACTGAAAATAAGTTATACGTTCACTAAAAAATAAGTTTAATTTTCAACGTATGGTGGCTTTATTATAAAAGAGAATAAAGTTTCTTGATTCTTGAAATATTAATAATTTTTATTCCTCGAACAACTCTTCCTTTTATGAAACGAACAAATACAATGTATCTCCATGCTGTTGAAATATTCCAAACCGTCCTCCCTAAAGTGGTAAATGTAGGAAAAGAAAATATCAGAAACGCCGTAACTTTCAATTCACACCCTGCGGGATAATAAACTTTGCAACTTCACCTTTGATATTTTATGAAACCGACGGGAATAAGCGAGAAAGTAACTTTGTAATAATTTATACGTGAAACGTTGTTCTGCAATAATAACTATCGGCTCGTGATGTGTATTTATTCCATAACTAACCAATGACTACCTCATAGGGAGAAAGCGACTTGCACTACATATCCATCGCTCCCATTTAACAATCTTGGCAGCGACTCGCAAGCCATCGATTACTCACCTTTATCAACTGGGGTTTCAAACACTGGATCCAGTTTGTAGGCTACTCCACGCTGGAAAAGGAACACCATAAGTCTGAGGTAACGCACGACCCCGGCCGCATTATAAATCCCAATATCACGGCATCACAACAGGCAACAGGGCTACAGGTGGAAATACAGGGTGCCACGGAACTCTCTGGAACATTTCATACAAAATTGTTCCTTAGGTTGAGACAAACATATTTCACAATATAAACATGGGTCTCCGGTGACTAGTTTTTCGTCTGTCAGTCTGTATGTGTTTTTTACTTAATACATTATATCTTAGGAACATCTGAAGATATCAACGCCAAAATTGGTACATGTATTACATCTAATAAGGCCTATTTTTTAATGAAATATCAAGTTTCTGCTTTCTACCATTTCAAAATGGCGGCCATTTTTGTTTTTCAAAGCTAAATTTCTTAAAAACAGTAAAATTTTAAAAGAACTGTAGGAATCAAAACAGTTGTGGCATTTTGTCCTAAAAGTAATGATATGAAGATATTAACTATAGGATAATTAATAACTGAGTTGTTTTGATTTGTATAAGTTAATACATGATTTTTTGTTATTTCTGGGCTGAAATATCATGTTTTATTTTATACAAATCACAACAACTCAGTTATTTATCATCCTATAGTTAATATCTTCATATCTTTACTTTTAGGACAAAATGCCACAACTTTTGATTCCTACAGTTCTTTCATACATTTTACGGTTTTTAAGATATTTAGCTTTGAAAAACAAAAATGGCCGCCATTTTGAAATGGTACAAAGTAGAAACTTGATATTTCATAACAAAATGGGCCTTATTAGATGTAATACATATACCAAATTTGAAGTCGATAACTTCAGATGTTCCTAAGATATAACATATTAAGTAAAAAACACGTACAGACCAACAGACGGAAAACTAGTCACCGGAGACCCATGTTTATATTGTATAATATTTTTTCTCAACCTAAGGAACAATTTTGTATATAATGTTCCAGAGAGTTGTGGGACACCCTGTATAGCTCCGCTTCTCCTGCCAATACCAGTGGAAAACCCGCCGCGAGTTGTAAATCTGTAGTGTGAAACACTTTGGGAATTTACAAATCATAAGGTGATATTCCGTCGTAAAATCAAGTTTTAATTCGAATAGTGTTATAATGTGAGACTGAACGGTGTAGGGATCCACAGACAACAGTTGTAGGAAACACGACCAATGCGGCTCTTCGTCTTATTTATGGCTGGCGCAACAAGCTGAACATGACCAATCCTACTTTATACCAACTAATATAAAGGTCAAGTAGTTGAATAACTATCATAACTGATAAAAAAAAATTAAATGTACATAATTTGTATCACACCCGTTTTAATAAAACTAATTGCTAATAATCTAAAAATTTGAAAAGATAACTCCCTACCATCCCTGTTCAAAGGGACCCCAGCATAAAAAAGATCACGTATTCCTTCTCCTAAAAAATGTAAATTTCAACACAACGTACCATTATGACGGATGGAAGATATTGTTGGCCAAATACAAAAATTAGCAAACGAAGATTCAAAAGCATACAAGGTATTCAGGGAGCTGAATATTTAAGCAACAAATGAGTTACATAGATTAATTTTCATTATGATGGATTTTTTTAGTTTTATCAAATTTATGCGTTGAGAGACATCCGACGTTTTTAAATTTGCTGTAGGGGTTTGGAATTGGCATACCTGTTTGATAACATTGATGCAGAAACATAACACTTTCCGGATCTTAAGTTCCTTCTTCAAGAACAGTGTAGAAAACAATTTTGGCTACTAATGGTGACCTTCAAAAGCATTAAAACAACAAAATCGCACTACTGTACAACAGTAGCAGCACTACTAATTACTCCAACTTCATACCACGATGTACATACCTATTTGTTAAAGGTTATAGTTTAGAGATTTGATTTTTACAAAATTTAACTCTAGGATCCCCCAAGCATGACGTAATCTATGGGCAGTCGGAGTTGACAGGTCCGCATCACACAGACGTGTTCTTCGCACCGTATCAGCAGTAGAGCAGCTGCAGCTGACTACCCGCGGTTGCGAGCAAGGTCTCAGCTGATTGTGTCAAGTGGGTAACAGCTGTTGTGTCGTTTGCCATCCGCCAACCACTTCCCCGTCCTACCCGACACTTTCCCGCCAACGCAACGAACAACGACACCCTCCATCGCGTCACGTGATTAATGAAATATGGCGGATACAGTAGACAGATGATTATCCGAAGTAATGGGGACCAG
This sequence comes from Allygus modestus, assembly GCA_963675035.1. Classification (NCBI taxonomy): domain Eukaryota; kingdom Metazoa; phylum Arthropoda; class Insecta; order Hemiptera; family Cicadellidae; genus Allygus; species Allygus modestus. The sequence goes on from OY776116.1 coordinate 17,204,908, forward strand.
CGATTGTATAATCACACACAAACCGTAGTGACTGTATAAAACTACAGTCTCAATAAAACAATAAAATCCGACAATCTGATAGCAAATAAAACTTCTTAGTGAATTTCCTATGGAAATTGAACTATTAGCATGTCCTATTAGCACGGTGAAACTTAAGCCCGGGACCACCACAGAAGTTCCTAACGTGACCCCCTGAAAACGTTTTGGGGGGTCGTTAAAAATGTTATATAAATATAGGTGTTTGCACTCTAGCGGTCGCATTTTTTGTCCGATTTACTTCAAATTTAGTAGGGACAATCCTTTCTATAATCAGTTGGCCAAGTTCGTTGGGCAAAACAATCAGAAAACTCTAAACCCCTTTTTTGGTGATTAATCTTTCAAATTTCGAGTTGATGGGCTCAAAAAGAGTCAGAAAGACCCGGATGTAAAATTAGTGAGGGAAAACATTTAAGCCCTCTCTCATCATTCCAGCATAAATATTTACCGAGTTATTAAAGAAAATGTGTATCGACCAAACACAGTACGTTGTCTAATGGGGGTTTTATATTAGAAAAACATGTTATTCATTTGTTGGTGTGCTTTTATCATCCCCAGCAACCTCACGCCTTCTTTTAAGCCTAACTGGATCTTTTCCTAAATCTTATAATGCGCAAAACTGTATTCCCAGCATTGCAGGTAAATGAAACCAGGAGCGTCAGAGAACATCCAAATAACTCAGATTTCAATAAAAATTGGAATAAATGTATGTTTTTACACTAATTTTAAGTTTTAAAAGTTTGTTATGGGTTAAATTCACTTCTCTCACGTCAGCGTGCTGCGTGCGAACTCGTTAAAAATTAAAATCATTTTTTCGATAGTCCTGTAATAGATCTAAGTTGGACAGCGTTGCCTGTGCAATCTTCGCTTATGTTTCAATTTCCTTCAAACTGCTGGTGACATTTGGGATTTCGAATTATTGACAATCGGAAATCTGACGCTCAACTGCACTTCATAGAGATCGTTCCGTGCTGGAAACGAGCGTTTTGTAGCGAACTGCTTGAAAAACCCGCGTCAGACGTCAGACGTGACTTCGTGGGGAATTTGTTTCGATACCATCATCTCAACCCCCAATTTCTAGAAGGAATTAAATTCATGCCTTAATCCAACACAAACAAAACTTTCAGAGTAATAATTAGACACAACTGGGATACAAATTGCATAATCAATAGTAAATACATCTTTAAAAAACTTAAAAAAAGTCCAAGCACTAAGAGTGCATCATTGCGACTGTAAAATAAATAGTATTGAATTAAATGTACCTAATATAAATCTTCAACACTCGCGAAGCGGATTGCTTCAAAACACTTGGAAAAGGCTTATCAGAACGACATTTAATTACTCTAGGGCGATTACTGACTCTGAGAATGAATTTCCGTCAGATAAAAGAGGAAACTAGGTTTTAATTAGTCTCTGTTCTAACGGATGTTCAGTCAAAAAGTTCACTCAGAGAAGAATTACGCGAATTTCAAAACCTGAATTAAGGAAAAATACCAGCCAAATATATATTTTGGATTTATTTTCGACATTAGTATTGACCTTACAGTTGATATATATATTAACTCTTTTATCTAATAACTTCTTAGTTATCTTCTTTCTTTATCAATACTTCTTTTTATTTATGGCCTTTTATCTATAATACTATATACTATTTCGCAAATGTTCCAAATGCTACTTTTAGTACAAATGCTACGGGGTTAACAGTACAGAAAATTGGAAAAATTATTGCGTTTGCAGTAAACGTTGCATTTTTATAAACAATCTTAAAATAGTATGTAGTATAAAATATATACCAGTTTTATAGAGACAAAAGGCAATCGCCGAAACATAAAAACCACACGAATTATGGAATTAAAATTGTTAACGCATCTACCATAGTACACCATAACGACTAACATGCGACCACATCTAATCCATAAACCATAACCGTATGAGAAAAATCGACCACGATATAAATATTATAATAAAATCCAGACACAGAGGAAAGGCAGCATGCTCAATATCAGAACACTAATTCGAGTAAATCCAGCACGTGGGACATCGTACACTACAGTGCCCGGCAGCAGAGAAGTCCGTTGGAGGCGGAGCCTGCAGGCGCGGTTGCCAAGCTGTTTCCCCGCTCTAACAGCGCTTGTAGTTTTATGATGCAATAGCGGCAGTTCAGGCACGTCCCGTCGTGTGAAGTGGCGACAATAGCGGTCGTCAACTTGAAGCAATGACTACAATTTTAGTTTATGTAGTAATTGCTTGAAGCAATAAATTTACTGAAAAGGTCTTCAATCAGGTATATCATAATGCAATGATACCCGTGTAGCATGCAGTAATGAATCACAAAAGCTCTCTACAACCATTTTACATTTTACATCATGTGCATGTAAAATGTTAGTTGTTAGGAAAGCAATATTATACAGACTTGATTAAAATTAGGGATAAACTATATAATATGTATAATTTCTTGCAAATTTAGCAAATAGCCTATACAAGTTGTCAACCAAAGACTGAATTTTAGCCGTTCATAGCCGGAATAACAAGGCTTTTTGAGACTTCGGTTATATACTACATTCCGCAATGAAACTTCTCGTAATTAAAATAAATCCTTCATGTTATGACATACAAATGAATCATACTAAGACACTGAATTTAAAGAGGATATACAAAATATGTTTGCATATTGATACTGCATATATTATTGCTGACTTCGATTGATACGCAATGCTTTGACGTGTCAGCAAAGTTATCAAAGTAGCAAAGTAGTTATTTCTGGCAAAGTATTCCTTATCAGTTCCTGTGCTGTTATGTGCACCTTCTAAGATTTATCTCTAAAAAAATATAAAAGTAGACTTGACGTATTTGCCATTTATTTACTCTTGTTGGTGATGTGTCCTCTGAGCATAGTACAAATTTGATTGCACGTTCTAAATAGGCTACAATAGATCTAAGTCCAATTTTCGGTCTGGTTGTAAAATAAAAAAGTAAATCAATATTCTTGACCCTTTCAATTGCTAAAGTAAATGTTCAAAAACAAAAATTACAGCTTTGTAAAGACGCGAACTATGAATCTGGAACCCAACGCGGTAATAAACACAAAACGTTATTTTAATTAATCAAAGACCGGAATTGGCAACCTATCATAGAGTAAATTGAAAAGTAGTAATGTTTTCGCGTACAAAGCGACGTGCCGCATCAACGTGTGCAATCAACTTGTCCTTTGTGAATACATAATGCGACTCTGATGTAGTTATAAAGGACACAGGTGTTATGCGACAAAGACAAGAATTTGCATTTTATGACGTTACTATAACTAGAATAAAGTGAATACTGAGCAAATTAGTTGTACTCTCCCAACAGCATCAGGGAACTTATTTACGATTATAAATCACTTCCAAAACACAACTTTAACATCAACCCCTTGGAGCAAGTAACACACTCTCACTCGCGCTCGGTTCTAATCCCGAGTATTATCAAAATGTAAGCTTAATTACTTATTAAGCTCTAATTTGCTACCACAAAAAGTGGTTGACCTGTGATGTCCTTTTAAAGGGGATTTAAAGTTGTGGATACCGTACCATCCAGCTGATGCACACAAACAGCTGGCGTCGCGGCGAGATTGCGAGACGTAAGGATAAACAAATTTTATTTTTATTTTACCAAGGTCAAGATTAGGGTAAAGCCGATTTCATTTCTTGCAACTTCAAACCAAAGTAGTTGGTAGAGTCGGAGCCAGAAACCTATATTCGATATTAGTCCACAAAAAGTGTCGGGATTGTTCCCCTGGTTCCCTTCTCTGTTGAAATGTCTTAAATGACCGTTATTAAGTTTAAAGACATCGGGTGTATTGTATTTTTGTGATAGTAATTTTTAACCAACTCATAAGAAACTAAGACCACTTTAACGATGTTTTTTTTCTTATATTAAAATTAATAATTTATTTTATGAAGACGAATGTTCAATATCGACTTCCATAATCATTGAGGAGTCAGCCACATCCGAATTAAGACATCGCCGATCTCGTCTACAACAAATAACAATCCCTAAGGATGTTAGGTACTATAACAATAAATGATGTTTCAAAACAATAGTGTGTTTCAATATGTATATTATTTAACACCGTTTAACCTAAGGGCAACTTTCTCTACGACATTTTGCCTGACCTTTCACGGTGGCATTTCATAATGACCTAATTGCAACGCGTAACAGACAGTTTATAGAGTAATAAAATATAGAATATGTCCTTTCACACACGGTGGTCCAAAGCGTAACAGCTTATAGAGTAATAAAATAAAGTACACGTCCTTTCACATGCGGCGATGACTTATAAAGGCGATGGTGGTATATGAAAAGTTTCGTTTTAATGCTTCGCGTACAACAAACCAGTGACAATAGCGCCTGGTTTTTAAGCAGTCTGCAATAGTGAGACACAACAGTAAGGCGTGTTGCCTCATGATCATTGCAGGCGTCATTCCTAATGAAAAAGGTAATCAACAAAAATACTAATAAAATCTAAATGGAATTTTGTTGTTTTTAACATATAAATTCGAAATAACTAACTCCTTATGTGAATTTATTTGGAAGGTAATTGTGAGGATTTCCTCATATTACTACACAGAAAATTTAGTTACTGTAGTCCAATTTTTGAATCCTAAACTATTTAAAGTTGTTAAAATGTTATGTTCTAGGGAATGTGATTTAGTACAAAAAAAACAAAAAAAAAACAGTAACATTATGTAGTTAGAATTGTTTTTTAAAACAAACGTTCATTAACGAATCACACGTGGAAACCCCAATTCATCATTTATTTCATAAGAAAAACAAGGAAACTTTGAGGGCCAGTGGGGCGGAGCCCCGGTGTCCGTGAGAAGATTAAATTTGATTTCGAAACATCTAGAGGATAATCCCTTAGACAATCGGTAAAATCAAGTGTTAAAATGTATTTTTTAAATAAAAACGTAAAGGAGCTGACAACATACAAAAATCCTTAGGGAATTGAGAAATAGATTGGCCTGACTATAAAATAATAGTGTAGTGTTTTTTTTTCTTTTTTTTAATACTACCGTACTAAAGAGAACAGAATGGTGTAGTTAAACAAATATAGGTTTTAGGATATTTAGTTCTTCTTTGATGTTTAGTGAGTAGAAAAGGCAATTAGACCTGTATTGTAAATGTGTATACAGTATTTTGAATGAATTTCAAAACCTTTCCAGTCAGTGTTCCAATCGAGAAGGCCCTATTCCGCCATCAACAAACGGAATCGATCTGGCCCAATTTAACGAGGACCTCTTGCTTTTATTGGATTCTACTTGTAACTGTACAAAGAGTAAGTGAGTGACACAGGGGCAATTGGTCTATAGGATGACTTAAAGAATAATATCTACGAATTGTCGGAAAATATTTACAGCTAGCAAATCGGTGGAAACCTCATTTTAGAAATTGAAAGTATAAAAATACTAGGTGCACTCTCATTCCTCACGTATAAGGATAATCGAAACACATGATCAAACTTAAATCGAGTCTCATGAAAAATTCAAGATCTGATTTGAGTAACATCATCAGAATACATTCTGGTATCAACTGCAGTCAGAATCCGGGTTTTACATGTACAGTATATAGCTATAGTCATAGTCACTTCTCCCCAGTAAAGTACTTTTCGCGGTAGCACTGTTGGTATCGCACTGGCTTGCGAAGCGAAAGGTCGCAAGTTCGGAACCCATCATAGACCTAACTCTTATCCTTAGAAAAATATTCATACAATTATCACTTGTTTTTATCAAAGAAAATTGTGTATATAAATCCGTAACTTTATATATTTTAGCGAATTTCCCCTATAGGGAAGAAGCTATTACCGTAGGTCTCATGGTAAGACTTAAGCCCGAGACCATGATAACTTTTTGTTTTGAGGTCCCCAGATGCCAAAAACATTATTCGTTCAAATTTATATATATGTATATATATATATCTATATATATATATATATCTATATATATATATATCTATATTTATATATATATCTATATATGTGTCCGTTAACACGATAACTTGAGTAAAAAACGTCCGATTTTGATGAAATTTGGCTCAAATGTGTAAAATGACATTCATGACTTTAAGTTCGAAAACCAGAAAAATCGGACCATGGGAAGGGGGGTTTATGGGGGTTTTAAATATTCCAAAAATCAGTTTTTTGCATTTTTCACCCTACAATTTTTAAAAAACTTAATTTTGGTTTTGACCATGTTATAGAGCTTAAAAAAACAAATAATTTAGTATTTTGAATTATTAACCTAGGTTAAGTGGTTGCGGAGAAAATCCAAAAAAACCTGCTCATAAAATCTCCCATGTTAATCTTATGGGAAAAAGGTTTTTGGCTTTTCCTCAGTTTATTTTAATGTAAACTTCACATTTGCTTTTACCAATCTGCTCAGTTCCACAAAAGAATCATTTTGGTGTTTAAATTGTGATTCTACGCCTAACCGTTGCAGAGATATTCAAAGTGCTAAACACAGTACGTTGTCCAATGTTATCCTTATGGAGAATAAATAAAATTTGATATCTCGATTATTTATGAATGTATGTTGATGAAACTTGGTATGTGGCTTCACGTAGTACTGGTATATTGATATTTGCACAAAAAATTGATTTTTTGTTGATTATTCCCGTAGCAGCAAACCTGCGTACTCAGCCCCCATGTTACTCTTATGGAGAATAAGTAAAATGTAATGACTCCCTTAATTAAGAACATAAATTAATAAAACTTGGTATGTAGCTTCACTTGGTTGAGTTATATTGATAATTATATAAAACCCCATTTTTCTGTTCCTTGTTGCAGCAAACCTGCTTTCTTAACCCCCATGTTATTCTTATGGAGAATAACTAGAATGTTATATAGCGCTTATTTATGATTGAATATTGATGAAACTTAGTATGTGGCTTCGCCTAGTTAAATTCTATTTATATTTGCATAAAAACCAATTGTTTCTGTTCCTTGTTTCAGCAAACCTACGTACTCATTACCAATGTTATTCTTATGGAGAATAATTAAAATCGCTTATATGTGAATATATTTTTATGAAACTTGGTTTGCGGCTTTATGTTGTATTAAGATATATATTATACATTGGAAATTCGCTGAGTACGCAGGTTTGCTGCAACGGGGGTATTTTAAATAAATTTTAGGTCTCAGGCATGGTTTGTTGTTAGGATTGGCATGGGTTCGTTATCGTAGTACAAACAAGAGTATTTTGGGCTTAGCAGTAATTTTTAGCAGTGTGATTAATTTAACTTTTAAGAGAACAGCGAGTTTCCTAAATGAACTAATGAAACAGTTTCTATAGGCCTAGTCAAAATATCCTTAAGGATTAACAATAAGTCGTCAGGTCTAGTTATTTAGATGACAATATGAGATTTCAATATATTGTTTCAAAAGCCTAGGCTATCATGAAATTAAATGCTATAAACATGGGTTGGTCCAAGACCGTATATGAAACTTCTAAAATGGCAAGTAGCCTAAGTGTATATGCCTACTACATTTCATAGCCATAGGTCCAAGTTTATGATGAAAACAGCTCACTGTAATCCAAACCTAGGATATGTCAAATCATTTCAGATAACCTGTAAAAAAGGCTTAGTTTGGCTAGAATAGTTCAAAGCTTTTGTTTTGGTTCGTTACAACATTTCTGGTCATGTGTTTTAAGTATTTTAGAACAGTTATATTATCAGTTTAATGTCGGCTTATTCTTACTGTAATCCAACCCTAGGCTATGTCAAATCATTCAAGATAACCTTCCGAAAAAGGCTGTTTGGTTAGAATAGCCTATAGCTTTTATTGTGGTTAGCTGCAACATTACTGGTAATGTATTTTAAGTAATTTAGAAAAATTGTATTATTAATTTAATGGAAATATAACCTCTAGCAAATAATTGTGCTACAAAATGAATTTAAGGTTGGTCGCTTACTGTTACTAACTTGATCAAAGCTTTCTAGACAATTTGAGGCTTTGTACTTTTTACACATGACAATCACAATATTACCAATCGTTTTAGACAAAGTAAAACAACAAACTATTTTACGAGTTAAGTTGATATCTCAGTATCTACAGTCATCTATTTTGAAAAGTTATTTAGAGTTTTTCGATCTGCATCACGCGTCGTCTGCCACTGTTACTCGCCGCCTCCTACGACTGACGATATTTACACAGACTAGATACTAAACTTTCTAAGTTTAAAAAATAATCTTTATTAACTGTTTGCTCTTTATTAACTGTCTGGAACCGGTGCTTCGTTCGCGCAGTAGTATTTCTTGATTCCCGGTTATATTCCTCGAGTTAAAAAAAGTGTTAAATTAAAAATTAAAATAAAATCATGACTTCATAAGGTCCTAATAACTTTTAAATCCACCAGGGCGGAACCATAAGGTTTATTACTTCGGCCTTGGCTTGGAAACCTTCTTAAGCTCAACCTGAATCACCATTTAAAGTTTCATCGCAATCGGATGAATGGAATAGGAACGCTTAAGGGACAAACATACCAACATTAATTTTTACGCAAAAATTTCAAGTACTTATGTAAAATAAGGTAATTAATTTTGAAGGTACTCACTCTGCCTTTGTTGCTGCTGGTGAAGCGCAGCCGCCCTCTGAAAAAAAGAATAACTTATTATTCATCATATAAGTATGAAATATAATAAAAATTAATTCACTTAACAATAACAAACCTAAGCTGTTCTCGTACAAATATTGCCCGAAAAATACCTCCGATAAAATCTGAAGCTTATGAAAACAAGACTCTCAAGGAGGGCAATTTAGTGAAAACGTGTTATAAAATATAAATTAACTTTAGTGAAATACCAAGCAAAAATGTTCAGCACTTTGGAGAGTCACTGTGAGATACAGTAATGGTTTCTGTTGCGCCGCACAGCAATAAATACTAGCCACACATCTGCAGTGAGTTGCTGGTTGCATCCTAAGTGTGCGGGCTGTGTAAGAAACAAAGTAACAGGGTATTTAACACACTTCCCACAAAATATACCTAATACTTTTTCCTGAGAAAAATTACAAGATTATTTTTTCCATTATTAAGAGTCACCATCACCTACCTGCTTTCCCCACAAGTACAATGTTAACTTTAAAATCCCGTTCCTCATCAACGGTTTACCCGAGATAGTTTATGGCTCATTTAATAGAACAAAAAAAACCTAGAAATTTCCGTGAGCAGATTTATAATATGAGACATATAAAAATCGTTCATTGAAATTCCAAAATATTCAATTTTTGTTTTGCTTATTGTTTGCAATTTGTGCTAGGCTATGTGTAAAGTTATTAGTGATGTCAACACCCTGCTTACTGAAATCACTAGGTATTTCTTTGCCCTTTTAAAGTAACCATAAATCAACGATTTCGAATAATCAGTTGGGGCAGGATTTTAAAGTTAACATTTGCCTTATGGGAGAAGCAAGTAGAAACGCTGTTTCGTGACTGGAGCCCCCTCTAAGGTGGTTTTCGGTGGCACCACTTCACTAAAACCTAGGTCTCCATACCAATAATAATGGTTTTGATTCATGAGGTAGCTTAGAACGGAGAATGTTTACAAATTATAGTTGTCAAAATAATAATGGAACTGTAGGAAAAAAACAATGCAGGAACTGTAAAATTTCAATACACTGGATAATTGTCAAGAGTAGTTAGTTACACCATACCCTTGATTGAGGCGGCTATGGTAGTACAAATCAGTACTTGATTATCAATCTTAAAAACATTTACCAATATTTCAAATTATTCTATCTTATTTACTAAATGCGAATAAATAACAATAGATGATTCAATTTATTTTATCACTCTGTAGTTATAATAACCGACCACGGACACAACCGGGAAACCGTGACTGTAATATAAGTAAAAGACATATTTCACATAAATATAATTAATGAAAATCAAAAATAATGGTGGAACAACCATGTCACAGGTCACAAAAACCGCGATTGTATGAAATATAAGTAAAAGAATATTTCACACGAATAGCTATAAGGAAAATCATAAATAATGTCACGCATGTCACAATACATTTTCTTCATCTCTACATTGAAAACCCGTGAGATAAATAATAACTAAACCATTTGTTCAGTAAATACTTGAGCCCATGAATCGGCTATTTTCTGCTCATTTCACTGGCTTGAGGTAACGTTTGCGTCGGAGGATTATTTTAAACAAATAGATCTAATTACATATATTTAACGTCCTTTATTTAGCAACGAAGCAATCTTTAATATACAAAGGTCAACAGGATTTCATTATCATCAACAACATTATCAAACTGGCGGGGCAGTTTTTAGAGTATCATAGCAAAATATTAAACTAATTTTAAGGTTCGATAGTAGACCCAACTGTCATGCATTTGGTCACAGAAATTTAATAACAACGATTTATAACATGAGGTCAACGTTAGATAGTAACAAGACCAGGGGTTGGCGTAATATGACAATCGCATGCTTAGACACAAAAATAAAAATGAAACCCTATAGATCTAATGTTATGAATAACAAAGGTTACACTAGCTAAAATACTTCATTGATTGAACATGTGATTCACACGGCATTAATGGCCGTGTGCACGAAATAGTAATGGTGGAAACATCTAGTTTTGTTACAACTTTTCTCACTACGGAGAAAGTAACATAACTTGATAAAAACATTAAAATTTACAACTCTACAAATATATAATCAACTTTGTACCAACCGACAATCTCCGACTATGGTTGACTGATTTTAACGTTTGACTTCGCCGGAAAACTGAAGGGAAAGATTGTAATCGTAGAAAGCCAAAACATTAATCGATTCTGTGACTTTTTCTTGTCACCGATCGCCAATTCGAGAAAGGGAAGCCGACCAATATTTGAGGTAACTAAATCAGTAATGGCAGCACATATTGACATGAACAGTCAGCAGAGCAACTACACTGGCAGTCCAAATACATCAACTATATGCACATTTGCAGAAGCTAAACAATAATTTTAATACCAATACTCCATGGAGTCAGCCTCCCCTCAGTTCTAGACCCGCCTCTGTTCCCCTAGTGTTACCAAGGTCCACGACCTCCACATCCCTTTACCTACTTGGTGCTGGAAGGCGCGGATGGACGACGCCTGCAGACTGCTGGGGTCCAGAGAGCGGCTGCGCGGCTTGTTGCGGGGGCCCGCTTCCTTGCGTCCGGTGAACATCCATCGCAACATCACAACTCCGACACTTCACAACTCAGACACCTCACTACTCCGACACTTCACGGGGAATTGTCACTTCCGGTGTTGACTGCATCATCGGAACTCCACGGTAGTATGGGTACGTTACATTGTCACAAGGTGTTACCCAAGGGTCAACGTTGGTTCCGATGCTATTTATTTGCAACTATTCCCATTACATTCATTGTTTATAAGTTTGGTGGCACATAAGGGTGTCCTATGAGAAAATTTGAATTAGCAAATGCTAAGTTAAACTTGGTTAAATAGAAAACCTGATTTGCATCTAGTAATATTTTGTAAATATCAAAGGTGCGATTATATTATTTAACGAACTGTAAATATATGTACAAATAAACCCTGAAATATCCAATAGCTCAAACTATTTTCTACAAGTAAAGTATATTAGAAACTCCTCACAAGGGATAAAATTTGATGCGGTCTATAAAACACATATTAGAAAAATCACAACATGATAATAAAGTACCCAAAATATATTGTATAAACTCCAGAAATAAAAATAAACCACAAAGCCACTGCTTGGTTTGAAAACTACAAACTAACCTTTCCTTCAAACTCATATTCGTATAAAATGTAAATAACACTATTCCATCTTCCAATTTGATAAGCAAAACAAAAACGATAACAACACAATTTGTTTGCATCGCAACATCAGCGCCTTCATTTGCGTTACGTTTACGCGCGTCACATCGTTATTTTCAGTTTGCCTCCAGCAATTGAAAGAGTCCCAGTAAACATCAGCGAGACGAATTGTTTTGACTTTTATTTTGTGAGAAAAGTGCCACCTTTCAGGACATTGTTTACAATTTACGATGAAATTGTATAATTATAAATTAAATGTAAAGTAACTCATATTTATTGTCAATGAGTTTTATTTTGTTGGTATCATTTGTAAACAACGTTAGGAAATAACTAGCCACAATTTATATCAGTTGTAATCCTTATAATAATAAATGACCAAAATCCAAATTGTATTTATTGCCTACGTATGCTCCAGTGTAAATAACGCGCAACGACTGTTCAGGGTGTTCCCCAACAGTTTAGCGAAACTTCAGGAACTTGATCCTAGGGTAAACAAAAATAAACAAATCTCGCTCGATACCCGTATGCATGTTAGTTTGTATTTATAAACAATACAACATATAGGAACCGCTTGAAGTACTGCACTAAAAAAACTCTAAGGTTGTTTTTACATTATTTTTAGCGAATTCCCCCTATAGGGAAGAAGCTATTACCGTAGTCGGCATGGTGAGACCTAGGCCCGTGACCATGATAACTTTTCGTTTTGAGGTCCCCAGACCCCAAAAACACCATTCGTTCGAAACTGTATATATATATATATATATATATATATATATATATATATATATATATATATATATATATATATATATGTGTGTGTGTGTGTGTGTGTGTCCGTGAGCACGATAACTCTCGTAAAAATTATCCGATTTTGATGAAATTTGGTATAAATGTGTAAAGCAACATTTATGACTCTAAGTTCGAAAACCAGCCAGATCGCTTTATCCGAAGGGGTATTTTTGGGGGGTTTTGTACCCCAAAAATGGGTTTTTTGAATTTTTCAAATATAATTTTGGAAATAGTCAAATTTTAGCTTTTACTATTGTATTCAGCTTAAAAAAACACATAATTTGGTGTTTTGATCATTCCTCTACGTCAATTGGTTACCAAGATATTGAAAGTGCTAAACACAGTACGTTGTCGAATGTTATTCTTATGGAGGAAAAGACAAATTTTATATCTCGCTTATTTTTGAACGTACACTAATGAAACTTGGTATACGGCTTCATCTAGTTGTGGTGCATTGGTATTTGTTAAAAAAAAAACAATTTTTTGTCAAAGGCTCTTGTAGCAGCAAACCTGCGTACTCAGCCCCATGTTATTCTTATGGATAATAATTAAATGCTATGCCTCGCTTAGTTATGAACATAAATTAATAAAAACTGGTATATGACTTCACCTAGTTGAGTTATATTGATATTAGCATAAAAATCCATTTTTTGTGTTCCTTGATGCAGCAAACCTGCGTACTCAGCCCCAACGTTATTCTTATGGGGAATAATTAAAATTGTATATATTGCTTATTTTGAAATATATTTTTATGAAACTTAGTAAGTGACTTTATGTAGTATTAAGACATTTATATCTCCATTGGAAATTCGCTGAGTATGCAGGTTTGCTGCGACGGAGGTATTAAGGTTAAACCAAATTTAACCGTAGTAATGTTATTTTTACCGTATAAACAAAACCATAGATTAAGCATACTAAGGAGTATGCTTAATCTATGATAAAACCATAGTAAAATAATGGCAAAGATTACAACACTCTAAAGGTTACCGGTACCGCTATACTTTAGCTTATAGTGAATTTAGTCTTACCCTACGAAGGTAATGGGAACACTAGTTCATATAACTATGGTAAGGAATACCCAGTTGTTCAGGTTGCTGTTACTTTAGTTAATAGTAAACTAAAATCAACCTTATTATATGTATTCGTTACGCTATTTGATCTATATGTGGTAAAATGCACACAACACTTAGGGTTGTTATTACTTTCAACTTAAACCCGCCCCATCAGCGCAAATCGTTGGGCCAACGATGGGGAATGGTTGGCATGGTTAGAAGTGGTTGGATAATGGTCAGTTGGTATTAACGCGGTTGGGCCCAACCAACCAATCGTTGGGTAGTCCGCGTTGGCAAATCCAACCATAAACAGACTTTGGGCCATCAAAAGCTATTGTTGACGAATCCTACAATATTATATTATTATTAATTATATATTAATATATATTTATATTAAAATTATATTTTTATTATTATAATTATAGTAAATATATATTAATTTGCTCGGAGTTTTTCATATTTCATAGATACATAAATCAAATTAATTTGTTCCTACTGTTATTAAAGTAATTTGGTTCGAGACCCGATCGGGACTTTATATTTTTGCTCAAAGTAATACTACTTTAACAAACTAACCTTTGAATAGGCAAAATTAACCTTAATTTTAACCTTAGTTAAGGTTATTAGTGAATTTCCTATGGAAAGTGAACTATTAGCATGACCCGCACGGTGAAACTTAAGCCCGGGACCACCATAGAAGTTCCTAACGTGACCCCCTGAACACGTTTTGGGGGGTCGTTCAAAATTGTATATATATATGTATATATATATATATATATATATATGTATATATATGTATATATATATATATATGTATATATATATGTATATATATGTATATATATATATAGACATATATGTGTGTGTGTGTGTGTGTGTGTGTGTGTGTGTGTGTGTGTGTGTGTGTGTGTGTGTGTGTGTGTGTGTGTGTGTGTATGCACTCTAGTGGTCGCATTTGTTGTCCGATTTACTTCAAATTTGGTAGGGACGTTCCATTTTATAATCAATTGGACAAGTTCGTTGGGCAAAACAATCGGAAAACTATTAACCCCTTTTTTGGGGATTAATCTTTCAAAATTTGAGTTTTTGGGCCCAAAAAGGGTCAGAAAAGCCCCAGATGTGAAAATAATGTGTAAAAATATGGGAATTAGTGTGGCGAAACCTTTAAGCCCTCTCTCGTCATTCTAGCATAAATATAAATCAAGTTATTAAAGAAAATGTGTTTCGACCAAACACAGTACGTTGTCTTATGGGGGTTTTACATTAGAAAAGCCTTTTATTCATTTGTTGGTGTACTTTTGTCATCCCCAGCAACCTCACGCCTACTTTCAAGCCTGACTGGACCTTCTCCTAACCTTATAATGCGCAAAATTGTATTCCCAGCATTGCAGGTAAATAGAACCAGGAGCATCAGAACAGCCAAAAAATCGATGTTTTCAGATTTGAATAAAAGTTGGAATAAATGTATGTTTTTAACTGATTTTGAGTTTTTATAGTTTTTTTATGTGGAAATTCACTTCCCTCACGTCAGCGTGCTCCGTGCGAACTCGAAATTACTTTTTAAAGCCTTAAGGTAATGTGTACTTTAACTAATTAATCATATTAAGGTTGCTGATACTTTATTTTAGGTATGTTTAACTATAAAATATTTAACTATAACTTATGGTTAAAAATAACCATATTAAGGTTGGGCAAATAGTAACCTTAGCTTAATGTTAATTTTACCCTTATCATGCACAGCCATTACTGTAGAGTTTGTTCAGTGTGACTTGTGACTTGACACGTGAGTTTTACCATCGAGTATACGGTTTTACTTGTTTAGGGGTTATTTGGTATTTAATTTTACATTGCTACCTTTTGCCATTCCGAAATGGCGGTCAATAAATATTTCAAAGCTTGAAAACGGCATTCTAGATATTAACAAATTTGAAATCGTAAGCACAAGAGATGTTACAAGTCAATATGGTTCCTATAATATTATGATGTACTGATTAACACACAAACAGACTAAAAAAAGGGTAACGGAGCGAGGTAGGCCCTGTGTTTACAAAACATGTTTTTGTTTTAACTCAAGGAACAAGTTTCCGAAGTTTCATCTGTGTTCGGAAACACCCCGTATGTCACCATCCCAACCAAAACATCATCTTAGAGACTTTCCGGCGTGTTTACTATTAACATCCCACATCCCGGGCTAAGTGCGTGACCTCCTGACCCGTCAAGGATAACACCAGCATCCTGCCGCAGGATCACCTTCGCCCACGGAGCCATCTCCATCTCTCCCCATCAAAACTACAACTCGCTCTGACAATGTTTCTTAAAATGTTCTAAAGCGTTTTTAAAGCTTCGCATAGTTACATACAAGTGAAACCTGATCCTCGATTTCGAGCAAACGATTTCTTGTCTTATGGATTGCTGTGGTGGCTTTACTCCTAACAAGTGTCAGCTGATCTGATGATTCATAATAATCCAAGTTGTACGTTCCAGATTTGTTAAAAATATTCATTCCATTATATAGTTTGTTTTCAAACAAATGTGCGTGAATTATCCTGAACTCTAATATCGGTGAGATTTGCTTGCTTGCTTGGTTGGTTGCAACTCTGATTTAAAAAACGGCGGCAAAAATTGCCTACAAATGTTGGAAATAAATTATTCCTGGGTTAAAGTAAGTTCTAGATAGGTCTCATCCCCAGGAAGCATCTAGTTTTGTAAAAAATTAATTTGAAAATATAAAAAAATAACATTGTGCTTATGAAGTTTAAAATCAAACAAAATAATTATAACAGCTGGTCACAAACACCAGTTACCTGTCAAACGTATAAAACTCACCGTGTGATTTACTGAGAACATTGACTTAAACCATTAAATAAAGATTGCATGTTCAACCTTCGGTCTTTTTGGTCTTATCTAAAATGAATCAAATGTGTATATTAAAAAATACGCCTGAAGTGATAATGGATTATAATCACAACTGGAGTGACGTTAAACATGCGGAAAATCTGTTCGGTATGGAGGAGGCCGTAGTAAATAATAACCCAAAATTTCAGGCTAAGCTAATGGTCATTGACCGAGCAAAGCTCGGTCCTCCCGTACTTTATGTTTTACTGAAAGACATTAGAGGTGGCGCGCACCGAGTGTATAATCAACAAATCAACTATCCGTCGCACGTTCAGTACTTTCAATCAAAGAACTCGACTCATCCCCAGCTGCGATTTACCTTCAAATTAAGACGTATCTATTCCCGATTTTGGCATATTACTTTGATATTGTTGAGTGTACTGGAAGCTCATCGATTCAAAGAGCACATCGGCGAAATCTCGATCCAGTTCCAAGCTTAAATACTTAAACAAAACGTAAATAATTCACGCATATTGAACTTAAAAATGACATGAATTGTTTAAACAAATATGGAACATATGCAAAACTTGGAAATAGTGTAAATCATCAGACTAGCTTTCACTTGTTAAGTAGGGAAGTCACGATAAACATGGAATTACCAAGCACACAAAGGACTTTTCAAGTTATTAGCATGATTGATGTGAAAGACTTGCTAACATTCCTGACCTGTTTCCATCAATCAAGCCGCTAATGAACATAGTTCTCATTAAACTCATGGAGCAATTTCAAGTGATACAATTAATTGTCTTTGAAACTAAGTCACTTTGACGTGTTTTCCACCTTTGCTAAGAATCGTTCTTAGGTTTTTCCTTATCCAGTTAAAGGTTCCCCGTTCTGTTTTTTAACTTTTATTTGTTTGAAAACATAAAAACTTTGCTTCATACTCTTTTTCACCTTTTCTTTGACTGTTGTTTCTTTGTCTCAACTTTTTACCGTAATAATTTGTTGTGATCAAGTAAAATAAGGAGGTTGATCATTCCAACATTTAATTTACTTTCAAAATTATTAAGTTCCAAAAAACAATGGGAGTATAAATGTTGCGTCACTTGAAAAATACAATATTACAGACTATATCTGGGTAATCAAAACAACGATGTTATTCAAATATTTATACCATAATTTAATGAGTTAATTTTTACTTCGAATCTAGAGAATCTTGGAACACAGGAAGAGCAACGACTGGTTATAATTGGAGGGTAGTTATTAACTCAGTTCAGAAAAAAAATTAAATTACATTCATTAGGCCTAATAGCGGTTCCCGACGCGCGAATTGTGTTGAAAAAACCTTCACTCTTAAAAATGGCCATTACAACTCGCTACATAAATAAATAAACAACAGTTTACAATAATTTAAATCAAAACATCATTTCTTCTGATAAAATAAATACAAATTTAATTTCATATGAAAAAATTGCACCTTTGAAGGTCCTAAGGTACAAGGACCTAAGGACCTTGATTTGTGGCTTTAAACTTTCCTAAGTCAACCTAAATACAACTATGCAAAGTTTCATTGACTTTGGTCGACCGGTTCAGGAGACCACAGGGAACGTGTTCTATACATACATATATTAATTTGTATACATACTGAAATAAAAGGGATTCCTTGGTTACATTGCGGTGGAGCAAAATAATACTTATATTTTAATTTAAACTAAAAACTCAATACTAGAATGAAAGCTACTTAGTATCATAAAACGAACGGTGGAATTCCCTACCTCGACAATTTATTTCACAGCATAAACTACAGTCGACACTAGTTTGCGAGCGGGAGGTCGAGTGTCAATCAATAGAAGGAAATCACAACACGGCGTTAACAATGACTGGAAAGCGGGAAATTAGAACCGGAACCGCGGGACGGTCCAACTGACACGCCGAAAACCGCCAGTAACAGCCGGTACTTTTGATTTCAGTTCGAATTCGAAACTCGAACGCTCGTCGCCAATCCTATCTTATACTCTAATACCCTATGAGTAAGGTTTGAATGCTTGCTTGCAACTCTATTCTCAAAAATGGTTCCAAAGATATATTCCTTCAACAATTTTAATTAACTGATTTCTAGGTAAAAAATAAGTTCCACACAGGTCTCATACCCAGAAAAAATTTGTTCAGTAAAATAAATTTGAAAAGTTAAAAAATTAAAATTCGGCTTATGGAGTAAAATATCAAAACAAAATAATCATAACAGCTGTTAATAATCAATCACTGTACTGTCAAACTAATACTCATGTCCTGAATATCAACATGCATGTGGAGATCACTGACTGAATCATTGAATGAAGATTGAATACAGAGTGGGTACATGTAAAATAAATTACTGTACATGTATATATAATACTAATTTAAAACTTAAAGAGAAGTTTAGTTGTAGTACAACTAGAGTGGCATTAAGATTAAACATGCAGAGAATAGCCAAGTGAGTGAAAAAATTGGCTCGACATGAGGGGGAAGTGGTGAAGAATTACTCCAGTACTATCAATGACTACATAAACTACAATTATATTTTATGTAGTCACTGGTACTATTCAACTAACTGACTGTCCTTACCCGAGCAAGGGACGGTATCCTAGGTACCGGTACACATATTTAAAACGCTAATTTTGGAATATATGTAATAACATGGGAAACATGACGTGCCGAATTTCAAGGTGTTCATGACAAACCCCCATAATATCGCAAATCAAAATAAACTGAGTATGTTCTAAACAGTCAAAACTCTGAACATGTTTGAAATTCCCCCGGGATTTCGCAACTTTGGCATTGAAAGTTAATGTTGTATCTATGGCAGACGATGGTTTTAGCAAATTTCCCCTAAAGGGAAGAAGCTATTACCGTAGTCGGCATGGTAAGACCTAGGCCCGGGACCATGATAGCTTTTCGTTTTGAGGTCCCCAGACCCCAAAAACACCATTCGTTCGATACTGTATGTATATATATATATATGTGTCCGTGAGCACGATAACTCTCGTAAAAATTATCCGATTTTGATGATATTTGGTATGAACATTTAAAGCAACATTTATGACTTTAAGTTCGAAAACCAGCCAGATCGCTCTATCCGAAGGGGTATTTTGGGGGGTTTTGTACCCCAAAAATGTGTTTTTCAAATTTGTTACATATAATTTTGGAAATAGTCAAATTTTAGTTTTCCCCATTGGATTCAGCTTAAAAAACACACAATTTGGTATTTTGATCATTTCTCTACGTCAATTGGTTACCGAGATATTGAAAGTGCTAAACACAGTACGTTGTCTAATGTTATTCTTATGGAGGAAAATACAAATTTTATATCTCGCTTATTTATGAACGTATACTGACGAAACTTGGTATACGGCTTCATCTGGTTGTGGATATTTGCTCAAAAAAACTATTTTTTCCAAAGGCTCCTGTAGCAGCAAACCTGCGTACTCAGCCCCATGTTATACTTAGGGAGAATAAGTAACTTGTTATCTCCCTTCATTATGAAAATAAATTAATGAAATTTGATATGTGGCTTTACCTACATGAGTTATATTGATATTTGTATACAATCCCATTTTTTGTGTTCCTTGCTTCAGCTAAAGCAATGTTTCAGCATACTCGGCCGCCATGTTATTCTTATGGAGGATAATTAAAATGTCATAAACCGTTTATTTATGAATGTATATTGATGAAACTTGATATGTGGCTTTATGTGGTATTAAGATACATGTATATGGATTGGAAATTCGCTGAGTACTCAGGTTTGCTGCTACGGGGGTTTTTATTTTCTCAGGTGATAAAACAATTTCTCGAGTAGCATGATACTATTTCAATTAAACAGTATAACATTAACTACGTCTCACATAACATTACACAATACATTACACATACACTGTATTCTTACAACCAAGACGGTAAACATAATTACAGGATGGTATAAGGCGATCGATTTCAACCAGTATCACTGAACATAATCAATCCCAATTAAAATCTCTCAGACTTGTTGAAATCGATCGCCTTATAGCATCATTTATGTATATTTTGAGGTCGCCTTATACCATCATTTATGTATATTTTGAGGTCGCCTTATACCATCATTTATGTATATTTTGAGGTCGCCTTATACCATCATTTATGTATATTTTGAGGTCGCCTTATACCATCATTTATGTATATTTTGAGGTCGCCTTATACCATCATTTATGTATATTTTGAGGTCGCCTTATACCATCATTTATGTATATTTTGAGGTCGCCTTATACCATCATTTATGTATATTTTGAGGTCGCCTTATACCATCATTTATGTATATTTTGAGGTCGCCTTATACCATCATTTATGTATATTTTGAGGTCGCCTTATACCATCATTTATGTATATTTTGAGGTCGCCTTATACCATCATTTATGTATATTTTGAGGTCGCCTTATAGCATCATTTATGTATATTTTGAGGTCGCTTTATAGCATCATTTATGTATATTTTGAGGTCGCCTTATAGCATCATTTATGTATATTTTGAGGTCGCCTTATACCATCATTTATGTATATTTTGAGGTCGCCTTATACCATCATTTATGTATATTTTGAGGTCGCCTTATACCATCATTTATGTATATTTTGAGGTCGCCTTATACCATCATTTATGTATATTTTGAGGTCGCCTTATACCATCATTTATGTATATTTTGAGGTCGCCTTATACCATCATTTATGTATATTTTGAGGTCGCCTTATAGCATCATTTATGTATATTTTGAGGTCGCCTTATAGCATCATTTATGTATATTTTGAGGTCGCCTTATACCATCATTTATGTATATTTTGAGGTCGCCTTATAGCATCATTTATGTATATTTTGAGGTCGCCTTATACCATCATTTATGTATATTTTGAGATCGCCTTATACCATCATTTATGTATATTTTGAGGTCGCCTTATACCATCATTTATGTATATTTTGAGGTGTTGTAAGACTTAGTTTATTTTACCCTGTCAGGTATAAAGGTCAGGTAAAGGTTCAAATACAAATGAGTTAACTAGCCGGAAAAGTTCTTCAGTTTCCCCACAGAACGCAGCAAAAGCAAAAGTTTGTTCTGTCTCCATGAGTACATAAACAATAATGTAAACAACATTATTGTTTATAAACTAACATTAATCAGCATTTGCACAAAAATGTAACACAGGAGCTTCATGGGGTTGCATTTAAAAATGAATGGTACTATTAATAAACATTATATTGAAACATGTCGCGTTTCCATCAGGATTTCATAACACACCTTTCATGTATTCGGATCATCGTGGCTTGCAGATTTCTCAGAAGTTAAGGAATGTAAAATTTCTTTATATAAAAAAAGATAAATATATTTCGAACAGACAGCAAACTGTGTTAGGACGGTATTGAAATAACCCTAAAAATAAATAAGAAGACCAGAAATTTATAAAACATTGTACCAATTTTCCTATTGAAATATGGTTTAAAACGCCGTATTCATGGGACGATTAAAGTCTAATTGATATCAATATGACATGTTAATTTTTCAACAGTCATATAAATGATCAAATATCGCCAAATGCTAAACACGACGACAGTTTACAAAATGTGCTCATTTACGCACATCTGAGTAAATAAAATTGTTGTAGCAAATTCGTAGTTTACATTCGTTAAATTTACATGATGAGAAGGTTGTCAACATAACATATTTTAAAATTTAGAATTAACGAGATTTTTAATCATTTTCGAATCCTTCAAAGTTGTTAAAATACAATTTCACAACGTGAAACGTGAGAGATTCCAGCGTTATCCAACGTTTTCAACGTTATTCGTGAGAGATTTCGGATAATCCGTTGAGGAGGTAAGGAATTAATTTGACAATTAACCTTATGGGAGAAGCAGGAAAAACACCAAAGTTTCGTGACTGGAGCCCCCTCCCTTAAGTGTTAATTATCAAATCCGTTGTTTGGCATCATTTTAAATCTCGCAATAGTGAATTCATCCATAAATAGGACTCCTATCAAAACCATCATCCCAAAATGATGCAACCAGTAAACTAGTCAGCTTCAGCACCTTGCGAGCTCTCCGCTCCGACAGCCTCTTCAGCGCCTCTTCAGCCGACACCGCTCGTATCGGGTGATCGGCGCCCTCCTAGCCTCCACCGGACAATGGAGTTCCCACTCACCCCAAGGTCCCCGCCACGGTGCGTGAGGCCGCGCACCCGCACACGCACACGACCACTATCTAGGACACCATAGTGACCTTTAGTTTCGGCACCGCCACTACTTCACAAGACACTATCGCCTGGTATTGTACTGTGTTGTTAGCCTCTTTCCCAACCGGAGGAGGTGCTTGCCCGAGGGATAGATAAATAATGTATATGTAGTTTTCTAAACAGGAGAGAATAGAAATTCAAACTGCCTCAAGAGGGGCTGCAGTCACGAATGATTTAGCGTTTTACCTGCTTCTCCTGCTTAAGTCATCACCGTAAGTTGCAGGACGCTATCAAAGTTTAGTTCCACAAGACCAAAAACCCTCTATGCCTTCGTTACTCCTATCCTGAACGTCGCTTACAATTCGTCTGGATGTTAAATTGAAGGTTACGTCGTCCTCTAGTGAATTAAATTTTAGAATTTAGAATTTATTTATAAATAAACGTTAAACTGTACAGTAATAAAATTGAAAATGAAACAATCTATTGTAAAACCATTATGTCCAAATTAAGAAAATATAAAATATAAAATGTAACTCATTTGATAACAACTACTCCTTCGAAACATAAATTAATGTTTTGTGATTATCGGGTGAGGAGTATCGGAGATCTAAAGTTAATAATACACCTTATGAAACCTTATGGAATAAAACTGTAAGATGTGTTCTGCAACTTTCCAAAGATGGAGACTCTTACGACGAATGTAAGTGTTTACTCCCTAATCTCCTTAATGTACTGTATTAATTTTAATCTATGATATCAGCTATTAACGCAACCGCCTTTTACCACTTCTTCCCGATCTTTGCTGGAGGACTGAAATTTAATTTTCAGAACCGTACCGACTACAACTAAAAATAGTCTATTTCAGTAGCAAGTACTCTGGCTGTACTAAGGATAAATTTGTATCCCCAGTTCCCAGTTGTACCAACTGATAAATCCTGAATACAACGTAACTTGTCACTTGTAATCCTTTTTACAGTTCGTAAATTGATTCTGTAAAAACGTTGACTCCCTATAGTTTAAACCGGAACATGACTCGCAATGACGAAATGGCCCAACCACTCGAAAGTAAAGTAAGAGATTTGAAGCATTAGGATCCAGTTGCAACTGGCTGCGAGTGCTGAGATGGTATTTAAGTGTTGACATTTCGTGTCTCTTCACTTAGCCCGGCTAAAACCACATTTGTCAACCTTGGGCGTGTCAAATGCAGTGAACCCGACAACCCAACTGGGGCTTCACGGGGTCAGACAACTCACAAACTGAATGCAGTGAACCCTACAACCCAACTGGGGCTTCACGGGGTCAGACAACTCACAAACTGAATGCAGTGAACCCGACAACCCAACTGGGGCTTCACGGGGTCAGACAACTCACAAACTGAATGCAGTGAACCCTACAACCCAACTGGGGCTTCACGGGGTCAGACAACTCACAAACTGAATGCAGTGAACCCGACAACCCAACTGGGGCTTCACGGGGTCAGACAACTCACAAACTGAATGCAGTGAACCCGACAACCCAACTGGGGCTTCACGGGGTCAGACAACTCACAAACTGAATGCAGTGAACCCGACAACCCAACTGGGGCTTCACGGGGTCAGACAACTCACAAACTGAATGCAGTGAACCCTACAACCCAACTGGGGCTTCACGGGGTCAGACAACTCACAAACTGAATGCAGTGAACCCTACAACCCAACTGGGGCTTCACGGGGTCAGACAACTCACAAACTGAATGCAGTGAACCCGACCACCCAACTGGGGCTTCACGGGGTCAGACAACTCACAAACTGTTTGTTGTGGGAATACACCACAGTATGGAGTGAGCAGCGAAACGGCAATAATTAGTATCCAACATCACTATCATGTTCCACTTTGTACGGTTGTGATGGCTTATTTGAAACTCATTCTCCTGTAACATTGTGTTTGAATTAATTAAACTTTTCATGCAAAATGTAACTCTTGTTTTTGCTTTCAGTTCCAGTTGTTTAAAATTATAACGGGATAGTTGACCTTATACACTATTTTATTTCACTCGCCCCTGGACGAGTAAAGTTTTGAATTTAATGGAAATCACAAAAACTATTATTATAATTGTATGTTAGTTTTCGCCTGTGAATGCATGTTTAATGCAACAGCGTCATTCTCCATGCCGAGTATACATAAATAATTTATATTTTCATAGTGTCTTGCAGTATTGTTCCGAACAAACATTTTGAACAATTCATTTCAACTTGGTTTATAACTCCAGTTTTCTACGGACAATTTTACTTAACTCATTGTTTATAGTTGTGTCTGCAACATCTATTGATATTTTACAATTTCCACCGACAGGCAATTCTGCCGACAGGACACGTTCGTCGGCGGAACTCCGCCTCCCTCCTACGGTCAAGGTCACACGGACCATCGCCATCCTCTCTCATCAACCATGCACAGTCATCAGTCATCAATCACCAATCAGACACCGTCGTCCACAACTTACTAACGCCACGTTCACGTTGCTGTTGAAATTGTAATTTTTCCGAACGGGTTTTCATTTCATATTTTGTGCTGCTATTAAATATATCCCCAAATATATGCTAAATATTTTATTTAAATTATAATTCTTATAAGGTAAATTATTCTTCCCATTGAATAAAACATGTTATCTCCTTCGTTGGAAGCAATTAGGATCTATGAAAATGTATAGTGGAACTAACAATCAGTCAAATTAACATACGCGATCAATCCACTCAACTAACTCCACCGAGCTTCATACATCTAGAGTTCTCATCTGGGGTGAAAAAATGAATTCTCGCAGGAGGATATTTTTGTAAACAACCCACAGAGTACAATGGTTTCCAGCAAACATACATGATCGAAAATACGTTTTACACAGAAGTCGTATTTTTTCTCCTTGAGATTCTATTTATTGACGACTTAACTTGTTTACTCTTACAACAAATTTAAATTTTAAATATATTGCTCAGGAAAACTTGTTATTGTTATCTGTATGCAAAACTTTTTGACATAAATTGTGTATTACATAATTTTATAGTCCTGTGGTTACTTTTGTTACCATGGAAACGGAGATTTCAGAGGGGAAAATGGCGGTCACCATGTAGTCTTCACTTTTTATTGGAGATTAACATGTGTATGAAAGCACTAGATGCATTAAGCTCGTTGACTTCCACTAAACAAACACAATCATTGACAATCTCTGAATTTAGCACCACTGCATCCCAAGTGATGGTGTGGAGCGCAATGGCATAATGTGAAGAGGATGTGGGGCGGTGGGCGGTGGGTGTGCTGGTTGGAGAGCGGCGGCGCGGCGTGCGCGTGCGCGTGCGCCAGTCCACCAGCAGATAACAAGGCTGGTGTCACACGGACAACGCCGGCACTGTCAACAGCTGTTTCTTTCCCCCGGCACTGTTTGTTGACTATTAACACAGACTCTGTAATCAATGCTATCCAGATTTTCACTTTTTCTCGAGGGAATGAATAACCACGTGTACAGAAAAATTGCTGAAAAGAGCGACTTCATGGAATAAAAAGTGGCAGTTCTTTTTACGAGGCAAACGAATTCGCCAATGTACCAATTTTTCTCATTTAAATGTCTCCGAATTTGTTATGTTTACACGGGTGTGATTTCACGCAACATTTAATGCTTTATTTTAATCCGAACAAAATACATAAAAATAAACCAAGTCTTTTGACACAGCACAATATCCCTCACTACAACTTCCGAAAAAGCGTTCCACTAAACAATAAAGAACCTTTAAATGATTTAAAACGGTATTTTTTCTGTAGCCACTTATTTTGACACTGAGCATATTGTTTTAAGAGCTTTCTAACACTCTGAAACATTACCAAATAAACGGGGAAGATGGATTGAGCTACTAGAACTTCGAGAGATAAGAATTGGCTTTGTTGTTTGTTCAAAGTCAAAACAGTACTATCCGCATTTTAGACCTCTCAATTGAAATCAGCTATTGCTATTAATTCCTGGATAGGAAATTCCTCTTATAATCACGTAATTCTAATATTGATCATCTTAATTCAGATGCACAGCAGATGACTATGCAAACCCGAATGCACCAGAGGAGCAAAATATATGAACCCGCACACAAAGCCAAGGTCCCGGGCGGGCTGCATGTTCCACGACTGGCAGGACTACTTCAACCATACGCCACTGAGCAGTTTACAGCTTCCAAGATACTTGGCAACTAGCCTCATGAAACATCTAGCTAATGACACCTGTTACTTATTAATTTGTATTACATTTTTAGATAGGTAAAGTCTTACAAGCCAAACTAAGACAATTTTAAATTGAAATAATTACTAGAATAATTATTAGTTGAAAAAAGTATTTAAAAGCTATTTCAACTGGGTTTTAACTCGACCTACCGAAATGTAAGGTAGTATTAGAATTCCAAAATAGCAACGATGAGTAAACTATCATGTTTGCCCTTGACGTCACGGCCTAGTACGGATACTTATCTTTGGCCCTCGGTCTAGGCAGTGATTTGACTAGGCTAACCACCACAACAAATACAGTACTATATTGGTTGTTGTTTTGATCAACCTACCAAAACGACGCCTCTAGGTCCGATATATTTGTTTCTCGGATAAATTACATTTGTGGACAATTTCAAACAAAAAACGAGTTCGCACGCAGCACGCTGACGTGAGGGAAGTGAATTTCCACATAAAAACTATAAAAACTCAAAATCAGTTAAAAACATACAATTACTCCAATTTTTATTCAAATCTGAAAATATTGATTTTTTTTTGCTGTTCTGATGTTCCTGGTTCTATTTACCTGCAATGACGGGAATACTATTTTGCGCAATATAAGGTTAGGAGAAGGTCCAGTCAGGCTTTAAAGTAGGCGTGAGGTTGTTGGGGATGATAATAGTGCACCAACAAATAAATAACAGGCTTTTCTAAAGTAAAACCTCCATAAGACAACGTACTGTGTTTGGTCAATACACATTTTCTTTAATAACTCGGTAAATATATATGCTAGAATGACGAGAGAGTGCTTAAAGGTTTCGCCACACTATTTCCCACCGTTTTCCATTCGTTAATTTAACATCCGGGGCTTTTATGACCCTTTTTGGGCCCAAAAACTCGAAATTTGAAAGAATAATCCCCAAAAAAGGGGTTTAGAGTTTTCCGATTGTTTTGCCCAACGAACGTGTCCAACTGATTATAGAAAGGAACGTCCCTACCAAATTTGAAGTAAATCGGACAAAAAATGCGACCGCTAGAGTGCATACATATATATATATATATATATATATATATATATATATATATATATATATATATATATATATATATATATATGTGTATATATACAATTTTGAACGAACCCCCAAAACGTGTTCAGGGGGTCACGTTAGGAACTTCTATGGTGGTCCCGGGCTTAAGTTTCACCGTGCGGGTCATGCTAATAGTTCACTTTCCATAGGAAATTCACTAATAACAATCTACAGGTTAATTAAACAGTTGTCTTGTGGTATAATTAGGGGAATTATTTTGAAATTGTGGCTTGAAAAATACCCTATATAAACAAATTATCACTCGCTCATGATTCGGAATAGTGCAAAATGATAGTGCCTCAGAACGCAGCACACGCAGCTGTTGTATTCCCTGGTGGTGCGCCTGCTGGTCATAGAGCGGTCTAGATTGTTCGTGTTCTTTATAAATTCTCATGATCACATTAGCTTCCTTCAAACCCTGACAGAGTTATACTATTCTATATAGAAGAGATTCCCATATTCCTAATCTAACATTATCACCAAGACATTACGGGTTGCAGTTTGAGAGAGATCGAATCCTAAGACAGCTGCACTAAATCTGATGTCGAACTACATGGATTTGTTACAAGTTGGACTAACACTACGACACCCAAGAGGAATGACTAAATACTTTAGCAGACAATCTAGGAAATAAATAGTGACTCTAACACAAACTAAAATATATACAATATACATATCTTTATATATTTTAATTTTTTTTAGCGAATTTCCCCTATAGGGAAGAAGCTATTACCGTAGGTCTCATGGTAAGACTTAAGCCCGAGACCATGATAACTTTTTGTTTTGATGTCCCCAGATGTCCAAAACACTATTCGTTCAAATTTATATATATGAATATCTATATATGTGTCCGTGAATGCGATAACTTGAGTAAAAAACGTCCGATTTCGATGGAATTTGGCTCAAATGTGTAAACTGACATTTATGACTTTAAGTTCGAAAACCAGAAAAATCGGACCATGGGAAGGGGGGTTTATGGGGGTTTTAAATTTTCCAAAAATCAGTTTTTTGCATTTTTTACCCTAAAATTTTTAAAACACGTAATTTTGGTTTAGACCATGTTATAGAGCTTAAAAAAACAAATAATATGGTATTTTGAATTATTAACCTAGGTTAAGTGGTTGCGGAAAAAATCCAAAAAACATGCTCATAAAATCTCCCATGTTAATCTTATGGGAAAAAGGTTTTTGGCTTTTCCTCAGTTAATTTTATTTTAAACTTCACATTTTCTTTTACCAATCACTTCAGCTCCACAAAACAATCATTTTGGTGTTTAAATTGTGATTCTACGTCAAACCGTTGCAGAGATATTCAAAGTGCTAAACACAGTACGTTGTCCAATGTTATCCTTATGGAGAATAAATAAAATTGGATATCTTGATTATTTATTAATGTATATTGATGAAATTTGGTATGTGGCTTCATGTTGTACTGGTATATTGATAATTGCACAAAAAATAAATGTTTTGTTGATTGTCCCCGTAGCAGCTAACCTGCATACTCAGCCCTAATGTTATTCTTATGGAGAATAAGTAAAGTTTTATATCTCCCTTAATTATGAACATAAATTAATAAAACATGGTAAGTAGCTTCACCTGGTTCAGTTATATTGATAATTGCATAAAAATCATTTCTTATCTTCCTCGTTGCAGCAAACCTGCGTACTCAGTCCTAATGTTATTCTTATGGGGAATAAATAAAATGTAATAAATAACTTATTTATGAATGTATTTTTGTCAAAATTGGTGAGTGGCTTTATGTACTAGTGAGAAACATATCAATGCATTGGAAATTCGCTGAGTACGCAGGTTTGCTGCGACGGGGGGTATTTAGATTCACTATTTATTTCCTAGATTGTTTGCTAAAGTATTTAGTCATTCCTTTTGGGTATAGTAGTGTTGTAACAAATCTATGTAGTTCGACATCAGTTTTAGTGAATAATACGTGGAAACAATAAAAATAGTATTTATGTATAAATATATATATATATACAAATTATTTTTATTGATTCCACGTATTATAATCCTAGTATCCACGAATTCCTAATAAACCCGAAAAAAAACCCCACGCAGGAAATCTGCGTGAACATTAAACATACCCATATACAAAGTGGTTGTATTTGTGCTTCATTAACATGTGATAATAAACCTAACTCACAAATACTATTCTAGCCAACTGTACACACTCAAGACGATTGTAATTAGTCCATGACGTGTGGAGATGGTCGGCGCGGCACAGGACGAGAGAGGCAACACAAGGCAGGACGTGGAATTAATTAGTACGACGGGTTGATTGTCATTAACAAGAGAGAAGACCGCTGCCACTACTACTGGACTTGGCGGTATGGAATTTACGGATTATAAAACAGAAATAAAATGACTATCAACAAATAAATACCGGAATTTAAAATGTTTAACACGCACTCCTACAACAAATTGTTGTCGACCGACAAAGGTAAATAAAGTGCATTACAACAAATCTTATATTTAGCAGAGCTCTTGAAATTTAAAGAAAAATAGACATTTTACAAGAATTGCATCATGAACTAAGTTTGGAGATAAAAAAACTAATAGTTCATTTAATGCACGCTCGCGGACGAAGCCAATTTTACGATGATAAGATGCACTAACCATAAACATTAACAGCGCTACAGATTTCTGTTTTCTTCAAAGGAAGCTGATCGTTTTTGATCGTAAATCGTTTCTCGCGTCACGGATTAACCAAAGGAGGTATATTGGCAATATTGGAAACAACTCTAATCAACGCAATTGTGAGCCGTTCACCGCCATTTTGTAATGAGGCAAAGAACTGCCTCGCTGAAATTGAACGCGTCAACAAAGTGAATCAAACGTATAACGTATTTGAAAATCAGTAAAGTTGTATTTGTTCATATTTTATTATATATCATGTCAAAGAATAAATACGTAAATTAAACAAAAAAAATAATATAATCTAATTTTTTAAATCTTTCTCCGGTGATTTGATGATTCACTTGCAAGATTTAAACAACCAATTACTGCAGTTCGAAGAACGACAAAATCGCCTCACCAGTGTACCAATCTAAAAGAATCTTCGACTCGCATTTTCGACAAAAATCGTTTAAGGATGTTTTCTCCAGTATTACCGATAGATCACCTAAGTTTAATCAATCACCTGAACAGCTGACCGCTGCAGGAGATTCGCCGTGACACACGGACATGTCTTCCAATTGTTTGGGCTAACTAATTTATGGGATATGAAATGTATTCTAAACGGACGGACCATTTCTTCCAATTGTTTGGGCTAACTAATTTATGGGATATGAAATGTATTCTAAACGGACGGACCATTTCTTCCAATTGTTTGGGCTAACTAATTTATGGGATATGAAATGTATTCTAAACGGACGGACTATTTCTTCCAATTGTTTGGGCTAACTAATTTATGGGATATGAAATGTATTCTAAACGGACGGACTATGTCTTCCAATTGTTTGGGCTAACTAATTTATGGGATATGAAATGTATTCTAAACGGACGGACCATTTCTTCCAATTGTTTGGGCTAACTAATTTATGGGATATGAAATGTATTCTAAACGGACGGACTATTTCTTCCAATTGTTTGGGCTAACTAATTTATGGGATATGAAATGTATTCTAAACGGACGGACTATGTCTTCCAATTGTTTGGGCTAACTAATTTATGGGATATGAAATGTATTCTAAACGGACGGACTATTTCTTCCAATTGTTTGGGCTAACTAATTTATGGGATATGAAATGTATTCTAAACGGACGGACTATTTCTTCCAATTGTTTGGGCTAACTAATTTATGGGATATGAAATGTATTCTAAACAGACGCTATCCCCGGGAAACCTTTAGTTTTGTATGGACAATTCTCAATAGTTTGTGGTAGGAGAAACGAGTACTTAACAACAAGTAGCCTACTAGTACACCATTATGATCCAAATTCGCCTATGGTGTGTTGGAAGTTTGTGGGCAGCGTGAGGTGATAAGCTGATTTTTCTATGTCAAAATATAAATAAAATTATTTTTTTGCGTGGGGCTTGTGTTTCAGTAATTCAAAACCTTTATCTCAGGTTTGCTTTTCTAATAAACCTATTCAGAACATGAACAATATATAAATCATTGAACTAAACCATAATCTGGAGAAATTATCACAATTTTAATAACAAAGTTTCAACAAAATTAAGGATAATAAGTTAATAATTAATATTGACATTATTTAATTAATTAATGTTAATAATTAAGGATATCAACAAATTAAAAAATAAAATGGATTCCACCCTTAACTATATAAATAACTGGACTCACTTTTTTGTTTGGTACTAGTGTAAACTAGTACCAGCTCATCCCAGATGAACCTGGTTCATGTAAATAGCACACTAAAACATGAGTATGTCGCAATACTTATTTGATATTACTCGAGTAGGCCTACAGTACTGCAGTACGCAGTGTACTCGAGTACGGAAGTACAAGAATCGAGTATTTCCAGTTCAAGGGGTGTTCTCGCGCGCACATTATCACGGCGGTGTTTACCTGCGACGCCGCTGAGGCCGCGACTCCAGAAAGGTGTCAAGGTCACGCCGCCGCCCCAAGGTCACCCCTTATCACGCAGCAGGGTGACTGACTCGTCGAGGACAACTGATAACGAATCTTCCCGCGCATTCCCTTCGGATTAATGAGGTGAATTTAAATCTGGAAATTTGCAATTACCTTCGGAGATGAGCACGGAGGCACGAAATCATGGACTTTAAACTGTTAATTCAAACCCCAAAATAGCAAACAGTAAAACTCTGGAATTACAAGCGATTAAACAGCAGTTATTCTATTATTGTTGGATTTCATTATAAGACTAATTTTTGATAAACTTTTCATACTTATATATTTACAATCAGAACTTAATAACTTCCCTGCCTCTTAAACGGAAATGGTTTCATGTATTTAGCCATTGACTATATAGATACATATATAGTCAATGATTACTCACAAAGTTCTTGTCATACGAGTAATTAACATTTTGCTGAGCTAAAAAAAACATTACGGCAATTCCGTACACGTGTTTACTTGTAGGCCCTAATAACTATTAACTGTTGGTGTTGGAATTTAACATACTAATATTTATTCTTTAAAAATCTATCGTAATCAACAATAAAATTATTTTAATAGGAATATTTTTAACCTGAGACGTAAAACAACAATGAGACTGCAATCACTGAGGCTTACTAACCGATATGATTTTGGTTTATACCATTATAAAGAAATGATAATACTTAAAGTTTCTCATCACATGTTATTATCAGTGTGTTCCTTTAACAGCATTTTGAAATACATTGGAAAGAGGGAGGGTTGTATCCCACTTGCGGTCAGTCCTATTTGCGGTCAAGGGCAAAATCGTCCAGTTTGCGGTCACCCCAAAAATGTCGTGGGCTAATCAAATTATATTTGTCCAATTTGCGGTCACATATTTGAACACCATATAGTGAGCCTCACAACAAGGGAGCCAGAGGGATGACGCATACAACAGGTATGTACACATGTAGGGGTAAGTGACTAGAAACCATGTCCCGCAGAACAAGCGGGCCAGGGGGATGGGGGGGATGACGCATACAGCAGGTATGTACACCTGAATAAGGGTGGGTGACTCGACACCACGCCCCCCCTTGTTTACTGGCAAAACAACCCCTTATGCAAAAGTAGTTTTCCCCAAAACGTAACCAAGATTCCACTGTTCACTTACCACTTTCCACTTACTGATTTGTAAGTTGAGAAAAATCTGTCTGATAATATAAAAGTGGCTTTGTAGACAACTACGAACTTGAAGATATGAGTCTCAGGATTTATACAACATTTAGAATCCTTGCTGCTCTATATAT
Source organism: Allygus modestus (assembly GCA_963675035.1). Lineage (NCBI taxonomy): Eukaryota > Metazoa > Arthropoda > Insecta > Hemiptera > Cicadellidae > Allygus > Allygus modestus. The sequence continues at coordinate 17,238,847 of OY776116.1, forward strand.
AACTAGACTTGATTTGTGATTATGGTAAAATCATTCTGTTATATTTAGTGGCTAGGTATTCTAAGAACGGGAAGAAGAAGTAATTAACTATCTCTCAAGATGTGACCGCAAACTGGAAACCCTTCCACCTCCAGAACCTTGATCATCCCTTATAAAATTACACTTGACCGCAAATAGGACTGACCGCAAATAGGACCGACCGCAAATAGGACCGACCGCAAGTAGGAGGACACCAGAGCTCCAAGAGCGGATTATCGGAAATCGTTGAGTTGTGGCTCACTTAGAGTAAACAAGTTGCTAGCGATTTCAGTGAGCACAAGTTTTACATCACTAATACGTAATCGTTCAATGAAATTCGAAAACACTGAGTAATTTCGATTTGTTTTCGCTGAATTTTTGTGACACCGAAGTTCTGCTCACTGATTTCGCTAAATATTTGTATAAAGTGAGCCATCGATCAACGATTTCGGATAATCCGTTGAGGAAAGACGGAATTTGAGATTTAATACTGCCCTTATGGGATAAAGCAGGTACACATCACGCGGAATATCTTGGCCTATGGCGTACTCCACTGCCGGATTGACTGAGATAACCAGCTGGGCCATATCGAGCTTCACTTTGACTGAACAGATGGCAATTTCGTTCAACTCCAACTGTTTGAACTGAAAACAGTTCCCACAGGCCAAGATATTCCGCGCGATATGTAGAAAGACTAAATGTTTCATGACTGGAACCATCTGGTATAAATATCAAAAATAAAAGAACAAATTTTAAAATTGCCTGCCAGACAACTAAAAGACGAAATAAAGATCAATAGCTAATTAACCGAGATATTATTGATGATGAACAAATTATTAGTGAATTTCCTTTGGAAAGTGAACTATTAGCATGACCCGCACGGTGAAACTTAAGCCTGGGACCACCATAGAAGTTCCTAACGTGACCCCCTGAACACGTTTTGGGGGGTCGTTCAAAATTGTATATATATATGTATGATATTTTTGTCCGATTTACTTCAAATTTGGTAGGGACGTTCCTTTCTATAATCAGTTGGACAAGTTCGTTGGGCAAAACAATCGGAAAACTCTAAACCCCTTTTTTGGGGGATTAATCTTTCAAATTTCGAGTTTTTGGGCCCAAAAAGGGTCAGAAAGGCCCCAGATGTAAAATCAATGCACATTAAAAGATGGGAATTAAAAAGGCGAAAGTTTTAAGCCCTCTCTCGTCATTCTAGCATTAATATTTACTGAGTTATTAAAGAAAATGTGTATAGACTAAACACAGTACGTTGTCTTACGGGGGTTTTATACTAGAAAAGCCTGTTATTTCTGTGTTAGAGTACTTTTATCATCCCCAGCAACCTCACACCTACTTTTAAGCCTGTCTGGACCTTCTCTTAACCTTATAATGCGCAAAATGGTATTCCCAGCTTTGCAAGTAAATGAAACCAGGAGTATCAGAACAGCCAAAAAATCAATGTTTTCAGATTTCAATAAGAATTGGACAAATGTATGTTTTTACACTGATTTTGAGTTTTAAAATTTTTTATGTGGAAATTCACTTCCCTCACGTCAGTGTGCTGCGTGCGAACTCGTTTCGCATTATTTTGACCAATAGTGATGCTAATGAAGTTCACAATTAATTTACACGAATGTTTCACACCTCACATTAGTAAAGATTTTTCAGCTATTTGACAAAATAACATCATATTTATGTTGGGATATTTGAGCTGTTCATATATTTGATCGTTGGTAAGTTTACATGATATTGCGTATGCAAATTTATTTTGTCGTTTATATTATTAGTAACAGTCTTGTTTGTTTTATACATTTTGCTTTGAAATAAGTTATTAAAAAATTTTGTTAATAGAAAGTCATTTAAAGTTTAAAGATTTATAATTTCCGTTAGTAGGCTTATAACAAATTGGTTAGGCTCTCTAAATTCCCGAAAAATGTGCGTTAATAAAACGAAACACCGATTCGAAACCTCAATCTTTGGTTTCTATTATACACTATGAAATACACAAAACTGAAAATATACTATTACAATAACAACTAATTTGAACAACTATAAATTTTACGAAATAATACAAAAAAATAGGCTAATAGTTTTCTTTTACTTCGTTAAGGCAACACTGTGCGTAGGCAAGTAACAACACGAATAATAAAATATACGCAACAAAATACAATCAGGGCTAAAAACCATCAACTACAAAGAATGATTATTTCAATTCCACATCAGTAAATTTGATCTAGTACCAATCTGTTAGATACTATATTTATTTAAAAAGCTCCCATCGAATTTATACGTATACAAATTTTCCACAGCTACGAGTCATATTTAAAACCATCAGTTATTTGTTTCCTGTACCCCTTTTCTAATAAATAAACCATTTATATGTTAATAGTTACTATTACAGCACAACCTTCTGATGTTATTACAACTCTTTTACAACGTTTTTTTAATTTGGGGATTTAATTATGTTTGTTTTTTTTAGTGAATTTTTCCTATGGGTATGAAAGTATGAAAACTTTTCAGTTTTAGGTCCCCGGATGCCAAAAACACCATTCGTTCAGATTTGTTTAAAATTTTGTAAATATAATTTTTATTTTAATATAATTTCTGTTTATGCTATTGGATTCGGCTTCCAAAAACGAACAATTGAGCTTGAATCATTGCTTTACGTCAATTGGTTACTGAGATTATTAACGTGCAAAACTCAGAATATGTTCCGATGATGTTCTTATGAATGGTAAGTAAAATTGAACATCTTGCTTATTTATGAAAATATACTGATAAAACACAATCACGGTTTTGGCTTTATCTGGTTGTAGTCTATTTTGCATGAAACAAAAGTTTTGGTGTTTCTCTTCGCAGCAAACCTGCGTGCTCGGCCCCAATGTCATTCCTATAAATAAATAAAATCAAGTGTCTCATTTATTTAAGCATATATTCTTTTGAGACTTGGCTAGTGGCTTCAAGTGGTACTTAAGTTATTTGTTTTAGATATGCTTTAGATATTCGGTGAGTACGCAGGTTTGCTGTGAGGGGTTTATTTCGTGCAATGCACAAAAGCTTGGCACGACAGCGTTCCTGGCATTGCGACTATCTCACGTGGTTGTTTGGCACCGAGTTTACAGCTTGTGGTAAAATATTCTGGCGAAAACAAAGCATCAACAATGTTACTGCGTAACTACAACGAATACGTAAATAATTACGTTAAAAACGTTAAAAATGTGTGTTATAGTTTGTTAAATCAATTGTAAAATTGCATGACCCATCTAAAAGGTTAATGACCACTACAAACATCTTTCAACAGTGTATTCAGATTCTATGTACCGCACATTCTATTTCTTCACATAAATTCTCAAAGTTTAAAGCTAAATTAAATTTAAGAAATGCATTCAAGTCACTGCAATTTTCTAGTTAAAAAAACACAAAAATGCACGTAAAACATTTTTGCTTGTATTGGCGTAATAATCAACATAAAATGTTTGTAGTATTATACCAATTTACTGTTGATTCTAAGACGTTCCTCAATTGGATAAAGAAGGGCAATTTTCTTAAAAGTCCAGTTTATATGCAACATCTCCCCAGCTGATAGCATCAGAATATGCAATAAGAAATAAGAGCATTGAACTGCAATAATAAAAGTATTTTGCAGGTTAGTACAAATTGTAAATTAATTATCGATTGTTTAGTAGCACTTTATGAAAAATATGTCATACTAAGAACACAGCACTTGAGGGACCGAGCTTTGCTCGGGAAAGGTCAGTCCGTTTGTTTGGATGACGAAGTAATTTTTCCCCACGTCCCCCTACTGACGAGCAGATCTGCTTAGCTCATTTGCCTCTTTTCTGCATGTTTAAGGTCACTCCAGTTGTTATACCTCAATGCCCCTTGATTCATTTTAGATATATGTAACCTTAATTTAATGGTTTTGGTATCTGCTCTCAGGAAACTACAAGTTATTGCTTTGACTGTTCACTTATTGATTTTTATTAAACAGATTTTATTATTCTTTTATTTATTTTGAACTCCATAAGCCCTAAGTTATTTTTTTAACTTTTCAAATCCGCTTTTTACATAATTAGATTTTTAGTGGGAATGATTTATTTTCCCAAAAAATAGTTACTGTATTACCAACATTTTATAGAAACCATTTGGTCCGTTTTTGAGAACAGTTTCAATCAACCAACCAAGCAAACATGCAAGCAAACATACCTTACTCATATTAGATTATAGGATATAGGATGTATATATTACTATATCCCGACCTGTTTTACAGACTCATCACTAACCTGAGCTTTAAAATGGTAAGTTATTTGTTAGGAGCGCGCGAGAGCGGATGGGATAACAACAGCTGATTCTTCTCGGTCACATGACCTAAGCTGTAAACACGAGTAGGCCTACCTGCGAGGGACCTCTAATATGAACTATTTAAAGAAGAGAAAGTCGGTTTGTACCGAGTAGAATTATGGTGTTAAATAATTATGAGATATGTAACGGGTATCCTTTTTAATTCCTATAAAAACAATTTAATAATAAATCATAATAAACAATAAACCTTCATTGGGGAAGGTTGCAGTTAGAAAATATTGATTATCTAAAAAACTATAAATCCGATTGAAATGAAAGTTACATTATAATAAACCATATAAAATTCTTTAACTTGTATGAAAAAATTGTAAAAACCGGAAATTAAATTAAAAAGTCAATTTTAAACGTCAAAGGTTGTGCAATAGTTTTTTGTTAAGAAATCCGCCATTTTGCAGATGAGTCAAATAAGTAAAATTCCGTTTGGAAGGCAAGATATTCACTCAATCTAATAGAGACGCAAATGACGTAGTTGTAAGAGCCAATGAGATCTCAGAGCGAAATGGAGTGAATGTTCTGCCGGTTGAGATAGAAATAAAAAGTAAAGAACCCCGATATTTTAATTATTGTACAGTAACATTTTTATTCTTGAAATATAAAATAAAACAGGGTAAAATATAAAAAGAAAAGAGTTTAAATGTAGCAGATAAGTAAGATAAAATCAAACTTTAATTTTCGTTCGCTTTCGATTAAACTTACCAAACACCTAACTAAAAATATATTAATCTTATGAATCAACAGGTTGAGTTCGTAGGTGTAATTTGCTAGTGTTTCGATCCGAAAACTTAACTAAATACCGTATTCAAGAGGAAAGATTCGACTGTTCTGCCAATTTCAAGTAAACAAGAGTAATGAACTCAACATGAAAATTATAAATTTAATTTAATACTTTTAGCGATACCTAACAATATTAAACTTGTAAAAATACATCTATTCTAATAATACTCCACATTGTATTGGACACTGTGTTTATATCTTTAAAAAATTGTCATAACAGCATATCTACTTGAAATTGTACTAAATTTATGAGTTTGTATTTCTACTATAAATTTAGCACTTTTATCTATTAGAGAAAGATAAAAATATACAGAAATAGCCAATATGAAATTTTTTAAAAAAATAATAACAATGAGAAAAGAATTGCCGTTGTATAATAAAACACTTTATCGAAAATTATTCGAATAAGTAAGACTCAAATATTCAAAGTAGATAGTTAAAATAACAATAAAGTAATACATTGGAAAAAAGCATCTTTATCAGACCAACACCCTAATTCTTTTTGCACCCCACTACCAACATTATACAAAAAAATATGTCTCCTCACACCGCACACTACACCACTAGAACACCAACCACTAAATCACCACACCACGAAACCGACACTGGTCCGGACGACACCAACACAGGCAGACAAACTGACTAACAGGCGACCTTCACTGCCAGTCCCCCCAAGCCGGCGCGGCGGAGATAGCACCACACACCACACACCACACACCACACACCACACACCACACACCACACCACGAGCCACTCAACCACAGATCACTGCGGCTCAACTATAATGCTTGTCGCGCGACAACAGATTAACCTATCCGGCTAATTTCAATCGCGTTGTCAATAGCGATGTTTACTGCAGGAATTCATTCTTTAGTTAATCTAGATAAATGAGTATAAATAGAATTCTATTAATTTCAAGTTGCGGCTTGGTTTAACAAAGTTGTTATCACTAATATGCTGCTGTATTTAAATTAGTTGTTATCTATATATCTAATATACTATTTTAATTGAGTGTTTTTATTTGTTTTTTATTTGTATTTGTATATTTCATTACTGTTTACCCTACACATGTATAGGAAATCGAGCCCCGAAATAGGACTTTAGTGAGGAGTAGTGAACGATACTTTTCATCACGATGAAAATAACCACATTCAACTTAAACGAGTTCGCACGCAGCACGCTGACGGGAGGGAAGTGAATTTCCACATAACAACTTTTAAAACTCAAAATCGGTGTAAAAATATACATGTATTCTAATTTTTATTTAAATCTGGAATCATTGATTTTTTGGCTGTTCTGATGCTCCTGGTTTCATTTACCTGCAAAGCTGGGAATACAATTTTGCGCATTATAATGTTAGGAGAAGGTCTAGTCAGGCTTGAAAGTAGGCGTGAGGTTGCTGGGGATGATAAAAGTACCCTAACAAAGGAATAACAGGCTTTTCTAGTGGAAAACCCCCATTAGACAACGTACTGTGTTTAGTCGAAACACATTTTCTTTAATAACTCGGTTAATGTTTATGCTAGAATGACGAGAGAGGGCTTAAAACTTTCACCTCACTAATTCCCATCTTTTTACATGCATTAATTTTACATCCGGGGCTTTTCTCACCCTTTTTGGGCCCAAAAACTCGAAATTTTAAAGATTAATCCCCAATAAAGGGGTTTAGAGTTTTCCGATTGTTTTGCCCAACGAACTTGTCCAACTGATTACAGAAAGAAACGTTCCTACCAAATTTGAAGTTAATCGGAGAAAAAATGCGACCGCTAGATTGCAAACACACACATATATATATACAATTTTGAACGACCCCTAAAACGTGTTCAGGGGGTCACGTTAGGAACTTCTATGGTGGTCTCGGGCTTAAGTTTCACCGTGCGGGTCATGCTAATAGTTCACTTTCCAAAGGAAATTCACTATCAAAAATTATCTGATATTTCACAGTCTAGTAATTTTGTATAAGTAAACACAACACGGTTTTACAATTCAGTTTAGTGTTAAAATCCGCTGTTTGAACACAGAATCGTCAAAAATAACGAAATCACACTGGTGCTCCTGTTGAGTAAAACGGAAACTTCAATTGTTTAGGACAGGAAAAGTTTTGTTTGGGACAGGCAATGTATTGTTTTGGACAGGAAAAGTAATGTTTAGGACAGGCAAAGTCAGCCAGTCATTTTTTGTTTTGTTACAAGGAAATCGATCATTTTCGTAAACCTCAGCTGTATGGTTATGGGCTATTTTTTAATAAAGAGTGATGAAATAGTACATGTTTGTCGAGCTAGTAATTAAATTCCCTTAAAATGTCTACTTATTATTGGGCTTGTTTCAGTAATATTGTGAGACACCTTTAGAAAATCCAATTTCTGAAGATTAAACGTTCACAGAAATTTCACTGAGGGACTGTTTTTCCATTATGGATAGTAATTCATATTATTTTAATTTATAAATGAGTAATTCAATGAGTTATCCAACATTTTTCAACACCAATGGTATATTCCCGATACTAAACATGGTGGTCTCTTACTTTCTTCTTTATCTTAAAAGGATGTTTAATTCCTCAGTTCAACTAGCGAACCAATGAACCATTAAAGCCCGTAGACTTTGTTGCAAGCATTCAAGGAGGTGGGGTTCATTTAGTCCACTTTTGTAATCAGTACCTGAGGGGCCGAGCTTTGCTCGGGGAAAGGTCAGTCAGTTTGTTTAGATGACTCGGAGTAATATTTCACCACTTCCCCCTACTGATAATCAGATTTTTATTATTCATTTGCCTCTTTTCTACATTTTTAAGGTCCCTCCAGTTGTTATTTATAGCTCAATGTCCCTTTGATTTATTTTACTACTCTATATATGTAATCTCTCAAACTCAAATCTTTTAATCTCTGCTCTCAGGAAACCACATGTTAATAATCATAAACAACATGAGTATTACTTTGACAGTTCCCTGGTTGATTATGAACAGCTGTTACAATTCTTTTGTTTTGATTTTAAACTCCATAAGCCCAATGTTAATTTTTTTAACTTTTCATTTTAATTTTTACTTTCTCCCCCTATACATAGTATATGGAGAAAGTATTGTTTTCGTAAAAATTTTCGAATTTGAGTTGTTAGTGGAAATATTCGTTTTGGTGCTCCCTGAACCAAAAAAAGTGGTTTTTACGTGATGTCTGTCTGTGTGTGTGTGTGTGTGTCCGTGTGTGTGTGTGTGTGTGTGTGTGTGTGTGTCTGTGTGGATGTGTACAGAGCTAGAGCCCTAACCTATGGGCCGATTTTTATGAAATTTGGTATGTAGGTACTAATCCACGATATCTCCAGGCGTTTTTTTCATTTTTTTGAATTTTTGATTTTTAAGGGTAATTATCCCCCAAAAACCGCTAAAAAACATGAAAAATCCAAATTTTTCAAAAACGGCTCTAACGATTTTGATTAAACTTTCGTGGTTTGTAGAACTTTAGGTTTCCAACAAAATGACACCACCCGCATTTCTGGAAAAATTCGGGTTCAGAAATTACAGGACTTAAAACATCCAAAATGCAGTTTTTCGGATTTTTCATAAAAAATCATAAATGTTAAAAAAGATTACTATTCACCATTAAAAAGATCTCAAAAAACTAAATAAATTAGTATTTTAAATTACTATTCTACGATTGCTAGTTGCGGAGAAAATTGAAATTTTAATTTAGCGGTAAACACAGTACGTTGTCCAATGTTATTCTTATGGGGAATACAAAAATAACTATTTCTCTCTTATTTACTGATCAATTTCATTAAAATTTGATATGCAGGTCAAGTTAGCATTGACCAACAGATGATGTTCGAAATGTGTTGCTATTTAACCCTGGGGGGGCAAGGGGGCATTTCCCCTCTCAAAACCACTGTGTTTAGCAACGGACTCTATAGTGCCTCCCAAAAAGGGATTTGGGTGAATATTTCTGAAATCAACTATTTTAGACAATTTTCTGTACATTTATCTATACTTCATATCCTAGATTTAGTAAATAACAAATATTTTTGTCATTAAAGTTTGGCTAAATGGGAGAAAGTATGTGTCAGTTACCTGATACCGTTTATTTTACATTATTTGATTATTTCTGGGGATGAGGCCTGTCTAGAACTTATTTTTATCCCAGAAATTAGTTATTTCGAACATTTTTGAACGAAATCGTTGGAGCCGTTTTTGAGATCAGTGTCGCAAGCAAGCAAGCAAGCAAGCAAGCAAACCTTACTCATATTAGAGTATAGGATAATAACATTGAACCGAGAAGTGCTCTCCACATAACTAAACAACTCTCATCCAAACACTATCAATTTTGATCTGTGTCTATTTTTATTTTGCACACCTATAACTTTTGCATCACTCCTCATAGATTTTACATACATATATTGTTTTTAAGTCTTTAGATAAATTGCGTATTGAAACTATAACTGAATATTTGAACAGCTATATCCTTTATCATGCTGAGATCATGCAAGTGTCCAAGTGGTCAGGTGTCCAAGACAAAAAGAGTCTACCTAGAGCAACCTTGAAACAGCAACCTTAGGACTTGTTGATTAGTAGACTGAGATTGGTAAGTTAATTGATAGGCAGTGTTGTTGATTAGTAGACTGAGATTGGTAAGTTAATTGATAGGCAGTGTTACTCACATTAGGAAGAACAGTTTCACAAAAAATACTATGTCCATAATAAAGTGACAAGTTTTTGTTAAAAATTCTTTAAGGTGCTGCCTTAACCCTTTGAGTGCCAGAGTTTTTCGGCCGTCATATCCCTAGAGTGTCAAGAGTTTTTAACAGAGTATATCCAAAAAGTGCCAGGAACAAAATCAACATTTTGCAAGGGTTTGCAAAAAAATGAATAACTTTTTTATTTGGTACGATATTATTATGAAACTTTTTGTTTTGTAAGTTTAAAGTTTAGCTATAATATTATGCACATATATAATATTCAAAAAATAACAAATAAAAAATTTGAATACATATATGCATGTGGGAAATTTCTTTTAATTTTTTTTATTTGTTTCAGGTAAATAAACATTGTTCAAATATAAGATTTTCACCAAATAACTACTAGATTTATAGAGGACATGTTTCCCAAAATATTTCCTGAAAGTTTCATCAAATTTGGGCTGTAGGCGGACGAGTTATTTCCATAAATGTAAAAAAATATGAAAACGGTAAATTAGTACACAAGACAGTAGCCTAACTTTATTCAAGGGTTTAAGTTTTATTACAATATTATTTCATAAAGCAGACTAACTAGGCCTCGTATATTTATGGAGTATATGTTTACCTGAACATATCCTGGAAATGTCCTGGAAGAAATAATAAAAAGTAATGACGTAAGAAAAATTTTCTATAACAACGATACACAAAATCAACATTTTGCAAGGGAAATCAATAACTTTTTTATTTGGTAAGATATTATTATGAATCTTTTTTTGTTTTATAAGTTTAAAGTTTAGCTATATAATATTATGCACATATATAATATCTAAAAAATAAAAAATAAAAAATTTAAATAGGTACATATTATACATGCGGGAAATTTGTTATATTTTTTTCAGATAAATTAACATTGTTCAAATATAAGATTTTCACAAAATAACTACTAGATTTATAGAGCTAGAAAATATCCTGGAAATCACCTGAAAGAAATAATAAAAAGTAATGACGTAAGAAAAATTTTCCATAACAACGATATATTGTTGCAATGTATTTTTCGGTAAGACCACCGACGACGATATATCGTTGTGAAGTATTTTTTGGATGTTCCGTGCACACGATATATCGTTGCGTGGCACTCAAAGGGTTAAGGTGTTACTTATGTTGAAAAATTTTTGCATGTAGTGTATCGCCAGAGTCTTAGGTTACATACACACACTTTGTTTAAGTACGATTAGGAGACAATAAATAAAACTATTAGATTGCATGGATTCTGTAGGATGGTAAGGCTTCTGTAAGCCTTATAATCTTACAGAATGTTTTTTTTCTTACAGATTATGTTTTTTGGGTTTATAATCTTATAATAAATCCAAAAACATTTAAACAACTATGAAACTTGAATGAGCTAAATGTTAAAGTTTCACTTTCTATTCATGTAATCTATATCTATAAAAGGCAAAGCCCTGGCTGACTCACTGACTGACTCACTCACTCACTCATCACTAATTCTCTACCTTCCCAAGTAGGTAGAGAGCTGAAATGTTGTAAACTGATTCTTTAGGCATAAAATAGGAAAACTAAATGGTTCTCATCCTGATCTGACCTTAGGACTCCGCCAGAGACCCCGACAAAGTTCCCATGTATTCCTTATGGACATTCATTTTTGTTTGAGCTGATGAAAATACAAACAGCTGATCTTGATTCGTAGTAGTTCCACGGGCTAACCACAGAATGCAGCACACACAACTGTAATAGTTTGTATAGATCATTTGCAGGGCGAAGCCTGCGGGATCAGCAAGTTTTTAATAAGTATCAACTGGAACAGTTTAGAATATCATTTTCGTTTAACAATAATAATTATTTACAAAACTGAGTGCTATTTAAATTCACATGAAATTAGATCAACACATTTCAGTCAACTAAACATTTATAAAACAGTTAACTTTTGGTAGTTATTTGATACAGAAGTATAAAATGTTTACTTCCTATGACAAAACCAGTGAAGAAATAAACAGGTCATAATAGCCCTGTTCATGAGATAAGAACCAAGTCAATGTCAAGATAACATGGCATATTCCATCCCACCATTAGGAAACAAACAACTTATCTTCTGAGGCAAGATATTACATTACACAGGCTTGGGAAACGTCAAGCTTCATTGATAACAAATTTGTTTTACTATTGTACAAACATAGATCATGCTTCACCATGCCATTTAAAGCTGTTGTAACTGTAGATGCTTGGGTCTTCTGAAGCTCAGCCAACACTTCATTTTGTTAGTGAATTTCCTTTGGAAAGTGAACTATTAGCATGACCCGCACAGTGAAACTTAAGCCCGGGACCACCATAGAAGTGACCCCCTGAACACGTTTTGGGGGGTCGTTCAAAATTGTATATATATATATATATGTGTATACACAAACACACACACACACACACACACACACACACACACACACATATATATGTGTGTTTGCACTCTAGCGGTCACATTTTTTGTCCGATTTACTTAAAATTTGGCAGGGACATTCCTTTCTATAATCAGTTGGACAAGTTTGTTGGGCAAAACAATCGGAAAACTCTAAACCCTTTTTTGGGGATTAATCTTCCAAATTTCGAGTTTTTGGGCCCAGAAAGGGTCAGAAAAGCCCCGTAAGTAACACTAATGCATGTAAAAAGATGGGAATTAGTGAGGCAAAAGTTTTAAGCCCTCTCTCGTCATTCTAGCATACATATTTACGGAGTTATTAAAGAAAATGTGTATCGACTAAACACAGTACGTTGTTTTATGGGGGTTTTACACTAGAAAAGCCTGTTACTCATTTTTTAGAATACTTTTATCATCCCCAGAAACCTCACGCCTACTTTCAAGCCTGTCTGGACCTTCTCCTAATATTATAATGCGTTAAATTGTATTCCCAGCTTTGCAGGTAAATGAAATCAGGAGCATCAGAACAGCAAAAAAATCACTGTTTTCAGATTTTATTGAAACTTGGAATAATGTATGTTTTTACACTGATTTTGGGTTTTAAAAGTTTTTAAGTGGAAATTCACTTCCCTCACGTCAGCGTGCTGCGTGCGAACTCGTTTAACTACAGATCTTAGGTTTGTTGGCTTAAGGAGGACACACCTGTAATGTGGAACACAAAGCTTGTTCTATGAAGCTCACATATTTGTGTTGTGGCTGGTCAAATAATTCATGTCTACTGAAATAATACTTAGACTACATCTAATAATAATAATAATAATCACTTTACTGAGATGACAACTACAAATGTTAAGAAACATAAATTTAGAATTTTTTAAACTACATAGTAATAATATTACAATTAATAAGCAATATAAATATGATAAAAAGAAAAGAAAAAGAATACTCCCGTAGCCTCAAAAATGTCAGAGCCTTGTATACAATAAATGCTAATTTAAATCAGGCTATTTATACTTGTAATTATTTCATCATCTTTATGACTCCAGGAATCTATAAGGCTCTAATATGGTATAAGCAACGCGTTTGATAAACAGCCATATATTTGATACTCTTTCATCTATACTCTAGTCCACTCTTTCATCTATATGTACTCTATTACATGGTCACAAAGTTTCACAAAAAAAAACACAAGTTTAAGAATTCCTAATAGTGAAAATTCCGAATATATACTGGTTTATAAGACTTTACATCAGAGAATGAGATCCTGTATAAAAAGTGACCATCAGTGACAAAGTTTAAAAGTGACATTAAAGAAGTTTTTGGGAACTACAAATTTTATGAAAAAGTAGATAAGTAAACTTCGAATGACTGTATAAGACTCTCTAATTTCAACAAATAAAATTGTACGGTTAGGAATTTTTAAGGCATACTTTATTCCCTTACCAAGGGGAGACTGGATTTCTCGAACTTAACACTTGAATTGGGAAAACAATGGAAAAGTCTGATTCTGTCTCTCGCTCTTACCTTCCAAAGAACCCCAAACCAAAACAAAGAACACAAAGATTGATCAATAAATAAGTCGATAAATAAATAACCACATGGGTACCAACTTATGAGTAATACTACAGTTATTGCTGGCCTTAACAGTCATGTCAATTATCAATTACAGTCATATAAACTCACAACTCTTAGAAACACAAAAAAAACAAACATAACTAACCTGATTTTCTTAAAACAGCTTTTAATCTGAGAGACAATGAGGACAGACCTCTACCAATCAATCACCAACCGACCTCTCAGCATTTACAACAATGACCTTAATTACTTCCTTTCGATGTGACCTTTACAGGACGGAGGAGACAGTGTCATAGAGGTCGTGAGGGAAATAAGTCCATTAGCTGCTTCTCACACCGGTGTTTTAGATGTTAGGACTGTTTATTACTTGAACAACTCGAGGAATTTAAAAGATAGTTACTACTACCCGCCGTAATATCCGGATCACCCGGGATCACAATATTTGTGTGTGCTGCATTCTGTGGTTAACCTTATAAACTATTTTGAATAAGTAAAACATCTGTTTATTTTATCATCTTGTCAAATACAGTACAATGAATGTCCTTAAGAATAACATTTTTAACTTTGACGACCAATGGGGGAAAAAAGCCTTACGATAAAATCATAATTGAATCCCCTTACTTTTCCTACTTTAGACCTAAAGAATCCAGAGAACCGTATTTCACCTCTCCAATAGTTGGGAACTTCTGATGAACTCCCCAGGGCTTTCACCCTACAGTAAGAATAGCTTATTAGAGCGATGAATTGTTATTTATTGTTGAGATTTGTTTTTACTTAACTTATTGTTTCTTGTGTTCAAAACCATACAAAAATCTGGGAGGTAAGAAAACTTTTCCTGTTATCAAGTGAACCCTACTTACATATAGCCTAAAAAACAAAAAGTTAAGATATTGTGGCTCGTTTGGTATAATTTGTTGATATTTAGATGTAAGTAGGGTTCACTTTAAGTTTTAAGGAAATTGCCTTATCCCTGACAAAACACTTCTCTGTAGGAATGTTTAAATTGCACTCCATAAAATAATTTTTGATTAAATGACCTGAGATAAGAGCTAAAAGGTTTATGACCCTAATCAGCATTAAAGAAGGAAAACATCTTAAAATCCTGCTCTTTTATGTTTTCTACTTGTGTAACTGAACAAAAAAATCAATTTTTCCCCCTTTTGTAATTGAAACTGAAATAAAGATTTGTGTACAAAATCCACTTTAATTTTAAACTGTAAATTACGTGACAACAAAGACTCACGAAAACTGATGAGCTGAAAAACTAGAAGATTAGAAAAGGGAAAATTCAGTGCAAGACTTGGCTAAAACGCCAACAAAACATGACTTTCTTTTAAGTTAATAAGTGGTCATAAGCTTATTAACATTAAGAAAAAAGCTGTGCCACCGTATTTAACAAACAGTAGTTGTAAATGACCAACACATAGCTTGCGATCACTCCAACTAATGGATTGTAATTGTTTGTCATCAGCATGTTGATGAATCAGAGAGGCAATTTGTACAATTGGTA
Organism: Allygus modestus; assembly: GCA_963675035.1. NCBI lineage: Eukaryota > Metazoa > Arthropoda > Insecta > Hemiptera > Cicadellidae > Allygus > Allygus modestus. The sequence goes on from OY776116.1 coordinate 17,254,170, forward strand.
AGTCATCGCCGCATTGGCTGCCTGCCGATTAACATTCAAAACGCTTAACTTATTATTTAATGGGGACAATTTAAGATTGTTTATTTATTACATCACATAACATCTTTATAGAAAATTTCCCTTAGCCAGATGAATTGTGAATTTTTCCTTATCTACAACACATAACAATACATTTGTTAGTTAATCAAAATTAAATAAAAAAAAGTATTATTAAAACGAAAGTCACCGGTCAAGAGATAAAGCCAAACGCCAAAAGCCTAATAAAATGTCAGGCTGTTAAAGTTTTCTTCATCATTACAAAAGTTTTTTTTTTCTTTTTTTATATTTGGTAATTTCTGCTTTGAATTTTGTTATTTTAGAAATGTTTTTGATATTCTGAGGGAGTTTATTACAAAATTTGCTACCTCTGTGTAAAATTAATTTTTCAAAATATGTTGACTTGTGTGCTAATAAATGTTTACATCTAGTATCATAACTATGATCATCAATTTTGTAAATAAAGTATGAAGCGATCAGTCTCACAAATATCACAATGTTTAGGATAAAGACACGAGGTAAAGGCAATAAAGTTTTAAAATATTACGGCATGAAGATCTCACATGAGCACTAGCCATTTTTCTCAATACAGTGGAACCTCGATAACTCGAACCTCAGGGGGAACGGCAAAAATTCGAGTTATCGAATATTTCAAAATATCGAGGTTCGACTTATCAAGGTGATTTTCCACAGACTTCGACTTATTGAGGGTCACGGTAACACAATAGATGGATCATGGAAGGGTATAATCCTTACACAAGTTCGAGCTATGTATCAAAAATAATCACACCGTATAATAATTATCAAAATTAAAAGAGATCTGAACAATTTTAAATGTCTAAAATAAGCCCGGAAATATATTGTAAAGCTTCTCTGGTTAACGTAGTAGAGGACCAAATACTTCCTTCAGTGAAAATATTGTAGAGGAAAGTAAACAAATAATGACTCACAGTTTGGTATTTTGGTGATGGTTTGCCCGTTCGACCACTTCCTGTCTATTTTCTAGACTATTTTGCTCACTTCTTCACACCCGCCAAAACAAATCCGGAAGTCAGTTCTGACCAACTACACATCAATTTCAATTTAGCTGATCATCAATGTACTTTATTTAGGGTATTAAAATAATTTGCAAAACTAAAAGGGATCAAAACATGATAACAATTAAAATTACAGAGCATTGTTGGAATTTGGGTGAAGCAAAACGATTCTTATTTTTGTTTTAAAATTGTCGAAAGAGTGTTCACTGGAGTTCCAAACTGCTTCCCGATGTCACTTTTTTATTTCCTGTGTCAACAGCCTCAAATAGTCTTGAACTTCTCTTCATGGGGTAGAGTTTTGCCAACACGTTTTACCAAACTGCAAACACATCGTAAAAAAACAACCTAAAACTACGTTTCAGAACCTCTGAACTCACACTAACTAATGACTCAGAACACAAATCTAATTAAATCAAAACCATTTGATTTAAAAATATATATCATTTACGACAATATGAGACAGTTCCTTATTTATGAAATGAAATCCTCACACAGGTGAAACCCGTGCGTGAGGATGAGTGTTTGATATGCGTGTTGCTCTTCAACATAAATTTGTCGGTTGTTTTATAGACACTAGGAGCACCCTAGAAAGAGATTTAGTGGGGAGGGAGGGTTGAAATTTCCGGCTGCAAAGTCACTGGAGGTTTGGTGAATGAACAACTTCGACTTATAGAGGTTCTCTAGTCAATACTTCGACTTATAGAGGTTCGACAATTGTACATATTCGAGTTATAGAGGTTCTACAGCTAAAACTTCGACTTAGAGGTGCGGCGACAGGCTAAGAACACAGCAAAATTCGAGTTATCGAGGTGTTTCCTGTTAACCCTTCGACTTATGGAGGTAAAATAATATAGCATTAGGTAGGCATGTTCAAGGGGAATGACAAAAATTTGAGTTATCAAGGAATTCGACTTATTGAGGTTTGAGTTATTGAGGTTCCACTGTATTATTTTCTGAAGACGCAGTACTTATATTCTCGTAATTATTGCAGAAGACATGTTATCAAATCTATATTTATTAGCCCCTGGATTATGCTCAAGACTAAATAGATTTCTTACCTCCGTCAATAGTAAAATGTTTGACAGGTTATGCCAACATGTCAAACATTTTGGACTACTGATGGAGGTAAGAAACCTATTTAGAGATGTTATGTCTAGTTTTCCTTGGTAAATTTTATTCTTGTAGCAAAGTGTCTATACAAAAGTGAAGCATTAGAGTGTTTTTTTCATGGCAAGAAGTTAGATTATTGTTATACAATTTTTTTGTTATTGTATAAAACAGTTAGGTTAGTTTAAAAGTTTAACCCTTTGAGTGCCACGCAACGATATATCGTTGTGCACGGAACATCCGAAAAATACTTCACAACGATATATCGTCGTCGGTGGTCTTACCGAAAAATACATTGCAACGATATATCGTTGTTATGGAAAATTTTTCTTACGTCATTACTTTTTATTATTTCTTTCAGGTGATTTCCAGGATATTTTCTAGGTCTATAAATCTAGTAGTTATTTGGTGAAAATCTTATATTTGAACAATGTTTATTTATCTGAAAAATATATAAAACATTTCCCGCATGTATAATATGTACCTATTCAAATTTTTTATTTTTTAGATATTATATATGTGCATAAAATTATAGCTAAACTTTAAACTTACAAAACAAAAAAAGTTTCATAATAATATCTTACCAAATAAAAAAGTTATTGATTTTATGTACAAAACCCTTGCAAAATGTTGATTTTGTGTATCGTTGTTATAGAAAATTTTTCTTACGTCATTACTTTTTATTATTTCTTCCAGGACATTTCCAGAATTTGTTCAGGTAAACATATACTCAATAAATGTATGAGGCCTAGTTAGTCTGCTTTATGAAATAATATTGTAATAAAACTTAAACCCTTGAATAAAGTTAGGCTACTGTCTTGTGTACTAATTTACCGTTTTTATATTTTTTTACATTTATGGAAATAACTCGTCCGCCTTACAGCCCAAATTTGATGAAACTTTCAGGAAATATTTTGGGAAACATGTCCTCTATAAATCTAGTAGTTATTTGGTGAAAATCTTATTTTTGAACAATGTTTATTTACCTGAAACAAATAAAAAAATTAAAAGAAATTTCCCACATGCATATATGTATTCAAATTTTTTATTTTTTATTTTTTAAATATTATATATGTGCATAATATTATCGCTAAACTTTAAACTTACAAAACAAAAAAAGTTTCATAATAATATCTTACCAAATAAAAATGTTATTGATTTTATGTACAAAACCCTTGCAAAATGTTGATTTTGTGTATCGTTGTTATAGAAAATCCAGGATATGTTCAGGTAAACATATACTCCATAAATATACGAGGCCTAGTTAGTCTGCTTTATGAAATAATATTGTAATAAAACTTAAACCCTTGAATAAAGTTAGGCTACTGTCTTGTGTACTAATTTACCGTTTTTATATTTTTTTACATTTATGGAAATAACTCGTCCGCCTTACAGCCCAAATTTGATGAAACTTTCAGGAAATATTTTGGGAAACATGTCCTCTATAAATCTAGTAGTTATTTGGTGAAAATCTTATTTTTGAACAATGTTTATTTACCTGAAACAAATAAAAAAATTAAAAGAAATTTCCCACATGCATATATGTATTCAAATTTTTTATTTTTTATTTTTTAAATATTATATATGTGCATAATATTATAGCTATACTTTAAACTTACAAAACAAAAAAGGTTTCGTAATAATATCTTACCAAATAAAAAAGTTATTAATTTTTTTGCAAACCCTTGCAAAATGTTGATTTTGTGCCTGGCACTTTTTGGGTATACTCTGTTAAAAACTCTGGCACTCTAAGGAAATGACGACCGAAAAACTCTGGCACTCAAAGGGTTTTAATAAGATAAATATAAGTTTACATAAGTAAAAGTAATTAGAGAGAAATAAACTGAATCAACTTTACAAAACAGAAGTTAAAGACTCAGATAAAGATCGCTGAGAGGTATAAGAGGTTTTTATCCTCAGGTGAATTGGTGAATTATTTACATATATTGATTGGTTCATTAAAAAGAAATATACCTTATTTCCTTACCTCATAAATTATTGAGGAAGCGTTAAATTAATAATTAAATTCAAACAAATTCAAATTAAGTAACTGCAGACCTCAAGGAAAAACATTACAAGTAATGTTACATTGCAAGAGTGGATTCCAAAACTTGTTAAGAGTTCTGCCCACATAACAACCTTTAACTCTAGTTACAAACTACGACAAAATCCCTCCCAGTAACAAAATTACAATAGGCACACAGTAGACAACAATGTCTAAGGGTCACAACTAACTTATCCATTTAGAAACCACAGCTTCCCCTGCGAATGTGGGTCAGACTAAAGACAAGAGGGAACAAATGAATAATCAAGTGGTGTTGTGCCACTCGCACCCTTGTGATTCAAAGCTAGGGGGCACACCCTTGTGATACAAAGCTAGGGTGTGTCTTACAGTATAACACGTTTATAACAGTTCCTTAAGAGTCACACAAAACATGCTTGATAAAACAAATAAAACAACTGAAACAGTACACATAGAGCAAAAGATTTATTTTTATTGTCTGTTCACAGAAAGTGTTTGTATTGCTCCAAAACTGATTGGGAAAATATCTCTCTATCATGTGAAGAACGTTATGATTTATCATTGATTACATATCCTACAGAAGGATATAATTCTGTAGGGTGTACAATCAATGGTTTCATCGCCTAGAAGATTCGTCATTGCTTTGTCATAACTGTAATACTTATATGTATCTAATATATAAAATTCTCGTGTCACAGTGTTTGTAACAAAACTCCTCCGAAACGGCTTGACCGATTCTTATGAAATTTTGTGTGTATATTCGGTAGGTCTGAGAATAGGACGTCAACTTTTTTTTCGATAGGCGAGTGAGCGAAGCGAACGAGCTCATATTAAAAATGAACGAGTATTTGACAAAAAACAATTTTAATGACATTAGGACAGGACAATGACTGTCGGGCCTGCTCGTATATATACATCCCATACTGTTAATATTATTAATTTATTTAAAAATAAACATGGAACAAAATCAGACATTATTAACTTTATGCCTCTGAATTTTAATAAGAGGAAATTTAATATTGATTGCTGTTAACTTTTTTTGTTGGACTCATTAGCTTGAGAAAATAACTTAAACTTTGTATGGCTTTTAGTGAAGGGAATTCTCAAATTAAGAGAAAGTTCTCCTTATCAGATATCCTACCAGATTTTCTTTTCAGCAAACTGTTAGAAAAATACTTTTTTTAAAGTTACTTAAGAAATAATTTATAAATTCTTAACAACAGAAGTTTAAATACTATATTTATTTATATTACTCTAAAATCTATTTATAAATAGTTATCCTGCAGTTTAAAATTTATCGGAAGTTGTCGGGGGCCATCTTGAAGGTTTTTTTTTTCATGTTAACGTGTACCTCCGTTACTCACTGTCCGATCACTATACATTTGTTTGGTTGTTAAAATAAACGCGTGGTTGTTCTTTAATGATTTACATTTTTTTATTTTCTAAATTCATGCTATTTGATTTTACAACCAACTGCTCTAGACGAAGACGAAACCTTTAATTTTACTCCTAAACAAATTGTATGTGATAATCAGATGAGGAGTAACAGAGGCAAAATGTTAACATTGGTCTTACAAAGCAAAACTCTTAAGATGGCACCCAGCAACTTACAGTGAAGAAGACTCTTAAGGTGGATTGCGTACTGTTGTACTGCAACATTATCACTAAAAGCCATTGGTGATTGTGAGGACCAAACCCAAAACCACAATCTTGCTCTCTAATCACTATACCAAAGAGTCTCTAGATTGTCTAAAATTATCTAGATGTACTGGTCAGTGGTACACTTTGATTTTGACTGGGTTTATAATAAAAGTATTTGATTTATTAGTGAATTTCCTATGGAAAGTGAACTATTAGCATGACCCGCACGGTAACACTTAAGCCCGGGACCACCATAGAAGTTCCTAACATGACCCCCTGAACACGTTTTGGGGGGTCGTTCAAAATTTGATATATATATTTGTGTTTGCACTCTAGCGGTCACATTTTTTATCCGATTTACTTCAAATTTGGTACGGACATTCCTTTCTGTAATCAGTTGGACAACTTCGTTGGGCACAACAATCGGAAAACTCTAAACTTCTTTTTTTGGGATTAATCTTTCAAATTTTAAGTTTTTGGCCCCAAAAAGGGTCATAAAAGCCCCGGATGTAAAATTAATCCATGCAAAAAGATGGGAATTAGTGAGGCGAAACTTTTAAGCCCTCTCCCGTCATTCTAGCATAACTATTTACCCCCTCTCCCGTCATTCTAGCATAACTATTTACCAAGTTATAGAAGAAAATGTGTATTGGCCAAACACAGTACGATGTCTTATGGGGGTTTTACATTAAAAAAGCCTGATATTCATTTATTGGTGTACTTTTATCATCCCCAGCAACTCACGCCTAATTTCAAGCCTGTCTGGACCTTCTCCTAACCTTATAATGTACAAAATTGTATTCCCAGCATTGCAGGTAAATAAAACCAGGAGCATCAGAACAGCCAAAAAATCAATGTTTTCAGATTTTCAATAAAAATTGGAATAAATGTATGTTTTACACTGATTTTGAGTTTTAAAAGTTGTTATGTGGAAATTCACATCCCTCACGTCAGCGTGCTCCGTGCAAACTCTTTTTGTTTCTGGTGTGTATTTAAAGCAAAGGGAACTTTTCAAACCCTGGTCTTCTTACTATCCAAGTTTGACCTGTTCTTAGAAAGCAGTATTAATTGATAGCCCAAGGATACAAATACCAAAAGGGTCCAGTATCAAATCTTAAAAGGTTTCAGATTTAAGGATCTGGCGAACTTCAGATTACGAAGCACTCTAACCCCTATACTATCCACGTTGCTTTTTTCATGCAGTAAACCAACATATTATTTTACCTTATTGATCATGCTGTGATGGTCGGACTAAGTGTTTTTGGAATAATACACTCTTTGCAAGTATGAACAAACAACCTCCTCATGGATCGACACATTACCATCTGTATGTCTTTAACTATGGTGAAATAATTGCGACCTACAATTAAATTAATTTAAATTGAATGGCGATAATGTGTAAGACAAATAGATTATTCATGTATAAACAACTAAGTATAGCTTAAAATGTGATCAAATATTATCAAATAAAAATCAAATAGGGACAAATTGATTTATTTTTTAAACAGCTTATTAGGTACAATAGAGCTACTGTTGTTTAAGCTAGTAGCTAACTAACAAATGGCCGAGTCTAGAATATCTGTAACCTAACCTAATCTGACTACTGTGACAAGGTAGGTAACATCGCTTACCGACTCAAGTGAGTGTCTGCCCCACAATCGTTGACTCAAGTTGTTATCTGCGTCATATGTTTAATCGTCAGCTCCTACCACTACAGTACACTGAATGTGGGGGTTTCACCTTTACTCAATGAAACTTTCCAAGAGTAAGTTGCAACATAACTTTCAGCCTTCTAACCCCTTTCCTCTGACTCAAGTGAGTATCTGCCCGACAATCGTTGACTCAAGTTGTTATCTGCGTCAATATGTTTAATCGTCAGCTCCTACCACTACAGAACACTGAATGTGAGGGTTTCACCTTTACTCAATGAAACTTTCCAAGAGTAAGTTGCAACATAACTTTCAGCCTTCTAACCCCTTTCCTCTGACTCAAGTGAGTATCTGCCCGACAATCGTTGACTCAAGTTGTTATCTGCGTCAATATGTTTAATCGTCAGCTCCTACCACTACAGAACACTGAATGTGAGGGTTTCACCTTTACTCAATGAAACTTTCCAAGAGTAAGTTGCAACATAACTTTCAGCCTTCTAACCCCTTTCCTCTGACTCAAGTGAGTATCTGCCCGACAATCGTTGACTCAAGTTGTTATCTGTGTCAATATGTTTAATCGTCAGCTCCTACCACTACAGAACACTGAATGTGAGGGTTTCACCTTCAATCAATGAAACTTTCCAAGAGTAAGTTGCAACATAACTTTCAGCCTTCTAACCCCTTTCCTCTGACTCAAGTGAGTATCTGCCCGACAATCGTTGACTCAAGTTGTTATCTGTGTCAATATGTTTAATCGTCAGCTCCTACCACTACAGTACACTGAATGTGGGGGTTTCACCTTCACTCAATGAAACTTTCCAAGAGTAAGTTGAAACATAACTTTCAGCCTTCAAAACCCCTTTCTTCTGACTCAAGTGAGTGTCTGCCCCACAATCGTTTACTCAAGTTGTTATCTGTGTCAATATGTTTAATCGTCAGCTCCTACCACTACAGTACACTGAATGTGGGGGTTTCACCTTCACTCAATGAAACTTTCCAAGAATAAGTTGCAACATAACTTTCAGCCTTCTAACCCCTTTCCTCTGACTCAAGTGAGTGTCTGCCCCAAATCATTGACTCAAGTTGTTATCTGTGTCAATATGTTTAATCGTCAGCTCCTACCACTACAGTACACTGAATGTGGGGGTTTCACCTTCACTCAATGAAACTTTCCAAGAGTAAGTTGCAACATAACTTTCAGCCTTCTAACCCCTTCTTTCCTCTCTCGGCACAATCACGGTAAGCAGAACCATGCCCTTTTCAAAAATATCTACTCATAAACAATTAGTAGGGAATGGGTGTTTTTTGCAACTATCTTAACTCAAGAGAGATGGAATGTACCCTGGTCGAGAAAACTATGATAACGTTTAGGAAATCAAAACAAGAAAAGTGCTAACATAAGTTAACCTGTGTTAACTGTTTGTGAACTCTATAGGTAACAATTGACACCAGCTGATGCAACGCCTTGATTGAATATGCGGAGGCACATCCACCCACCACATCCTCGCACAGTTCATGCCTCACACAACTGCCACACTCTCAACACAAGGATCAGTTTGGATTATTTATCCAAACTCTACATTTTAATCCTCCACATCTTCATCAACTCTAAATCAATTTTAAATTTAATAAACTAATAAAACCGGATTAGCAGATAGTGTTTACATTAATCTTAGTTCCCATGAAAAGACATTGCCTCTAAACATTGTAAAAGATCGGTTTAGCGATGATCATGACTGAGGATGCCCATTTTAAAAGTCACTGTGTCAAAACAAAAAGTTCAATGGATAAGGCAAAACGTTTTATCATTGAATATACAGGTTTTATTTTATATTTATCTTTCCAGGAGATTAAATATGCTTAGAACAATTAAATATGGCTGCAATATGCATGCTTCCCACTAACTGACCAGAAATTGCTAGGGAATGCTCTACTGAGGTCATGGAAGAATTTTGAGAAAAAGATCATAATCAAAGAGTTCACTTTCACTTACAGTTTTATTAGACTAACACAACCACTCAAAACACGTCAATAACTCGTTTACGAAGTGAATGTAAAGTTTAGTAGTAATAAGTGTCGAAGCAAAATTTTCTGTAAAAAACATAAGCTTTTTAAAGTTTTCACAAATTGTATTTAAATTTAGCAAAGACTAACAGCTAATATTATGAATTGTCTACGACTTTCAATCTGGACTATACCAGCTCAAAGGTCAGCATAGAAACATGTGAAGATGTCACTTATTGTAGGTAATTCTTTTGGCTATCCGTTATGACACATTTGGAAATTTTGTTCCTATTCTAAAACAAAACTTTATCCTGTGTACTATGTACCTATGAATAATGAATACCAAGGGGGTGGAACAAAAATTAACTATTTACAGAAATATTCAAAAACATGTTATAATCAAGGTTTATCAAAATTCCAAGAGTAATATAAACCCTCATAGGGTAAATCTTTCCTATCCCTTCTTTAACATTTTTAAAGCAAGAGGCTGAGATTATTTATCGCATAACCAAAAAGTGGATCTGGCACAGACCACAAGGCTAAAGTTTACTGTGAGGCTGTGACCGCAACCTTTAATTGCTCACTGAACTCTAAGGAAAATAACAAAGTGAATTTAGTCATTACATTAAAAAAACATCAAGCAATGTTGCTCATGATGTATGGCAAAAGTTAAAGTAGATAACATTGTTTAGAGAGGCTGTCCAAAAAACTTGGAGATACTGAATGAACTAAAATACTGTTGAACAAAGCTTTTTGGCCTATAGTACAACATTAAATAATCACATTTTGATTCCATCAATAAGCTTTTTGGCCTATAGTACAACATTTAATAATCACATTTCGATTCCATCAATGTTCAATGATGGAAGAAAAAAAAAACATTTGCTTGATTGAAGCACGATGATCTACTAATTTAAACAATATGAAGGTTTGGTTAACTTAAAAAAATTTTAAAAACATGTAAATGCACATGTAGCTGGCAAATACAACTGGAACAAATTAGTTCAAGGAAATATTATTATTGCCATGTGCTAAATTATTTCACTGTGCTGGGTACGTGATGTTCTTGATTAATTCTATGGCCTCTGACCTTACATTTGCCTAACACTTTTTGTAACAGGTAACCTGATTTTTTCAGGAAATAGTTTACAAAAACGTATTTGTGTAAATTACATGAATCCTATTCATGTAACTCCATTAGCACTGCAGGTGACCCGGGATCAAATCAGGGCTCAACACTGAAATAAAAGAGATTTTCATGTTTTCACATGTTTAACGCAGTGAAAGTGTTAAAGCCCATTATCCAGTGGGTCTTGAATCACCTGAATTATGTATTTTAACCTCATAATATTGCTAGCAAATGCCAACGGACTACACTCAAATAAAACGCCTATACATCTGTACATCCAACTAGACCTGATCTTTATATATGTTATTTCTTAAGGGAGTTTCTTGTTGGTGTGCCATATCTGCCTTAATACTTCATCGAAACAAAAAAATTGAGCCATAATTTTGAAGATTACCTTCATGGCTAAATATGAAAAATTAACATAAAATTTAAAAGATAAATATTATTTAATGGGTGATTCTCATTTACTTATTTGTCAATGTTCTGGTAGCAACATTTTACAGTGTTAACTTCAAGTAACTCAAGACAGATATTTCAGCTGCGAAAGCTGGGAATGGGCAATTCTTGTAAGATAAAATTATTAACTCCTGTCAAACCTCATAAAATCACTCAAAAACTGTGGCTAATAAACAAAATAACTCTGCATGAAACTGCTGAACATCTCCTGTAACCATCAACTGAAATGTGACAAAAATGATCTTTTAACCATAATGACCAAACCTTTTAATATTGCCTGTCAACATTGCTAAGCTACATCTGCAGGTTGTGTCTGACAACTGAAAGAAACCCAGAAGATTGCTGCTATCCAGACCTTCTCAAATCCATTGGTCAATGGAAATGCCAGGGGCAGATACAGAAGTCATTTTTAGGGGGGTCACCAAAAGTTACCCCTCCCACTCCCACTGGGTGGTCCCTAGCACCCCCATTATTTTTTTAACTATATGAAATTATACAACGAATGAAAGTAAGTCAATATAATATATCAATAACCTTGTACTCAAGAAAAAAAGCAATCATAACTTTATAGTCGAGCTAAACAAAAATTAACTTTAGTTCTATTGCGCCCGACCATAAATAAAAATAACAAATATTTAGGCATTACACTTTTTTTATACGTCATCTGTAGGCGTCTAAGAACAAGTAAGATGCCTAAATAAACAATTTATTTTAGTAGTTACCCATGCGAAAAATAATTTACAAAACGTAGACCTATTAGAAATCTGTAATGGCCTTCTGAACTATGTTACACGAAGATAAAATGAGGAATGAGGCTGAGCCAAGTTCAACGACTCGAAAAATGAAAATGTCGTACCAAATTTTTACAAAATGAAATACTTGGCGTATGAGCTTCCGTTTGCATGCAATTTAATCTTTGTTTCCTCTTATTTCATTACATAATTCGAGGCACTTTTTGCTTCTAGCCCAGCCACTGGATATTTATTGCCTAGCAACAGATTACGCGGTTTTACACAAAAATCAAACCTAACCTGTAAACAACACACAGCTGACAGCAAACAACGGTAGGCGGGCGAAATCCAGTAAAAGGTTATCACCGAATACAATGGTAGCAACCTTTGCTGTGTGTGTCTAAAATCAATGATTCAAACTATATCAATGCTGAATAAAATCTACTTTCAAGACCATGTTGAAAACACTGAATTTTCAGTCTACCAACAGGCAAAACTGCAACAACTTCGCGATACTTGGAGTAAATATATCTTATATATTGAAACTTAAATTAACCCCAATTAATTTACATTTGCTTACTTTAATAGCAATTGGATCCATGGTTTTGTAAGACGCTTTTAGGTGAAAGACGTGTATCTAAGTAATGTGTTATATACTAAAATGGAAGTTAACAATTTTACCTATCTAATGGTATATATTTTATTCCATTTATTGAAGTTTAGGTGTATTAGTTTGAATTTTAATGTAACAATGTAAACGGGAATGGCAACATTTCAATCTCGGAACCGAAAAACGGGGTTTCGGGAGGCTTTTGTTACTTACATTTTGATTTGGATTTATTCAAACTTTCATTGTATGCCTGAATAATAAAATAAAGCACAATTCTTAGGTTTGGGGGGGCGACTGCTCCTACCCCCCCCCCTTGGATCCGCCCCTGGGAATTGCCCTGGGGTGACGTCAAATACAAATAATGCAATCAAGAAATTGCAGGATATTTGAATATTAAGATAACAAATTACTGCGGACATTTGCCCTCACTGGTATAAAACCACTCCACGATTGTACAGTACGTGCAAATGCACTGCAATCACTGCGATTACTATAGTTATTTGTGCAACTAGTGAGCAAAGTGAGCAATTGCCTCACTCGAGAGAAATCCTTACTCACGAGCCGTAGGCGAGTGAGGAATGGTTTCTCGAGTGAGGCGATTGCACTTTGCACTCGAGTTGCACATTATATTTTTCCTACAGTTACCATAAAACAAATAAATTGGTAAAGAAACGTAACATATTTTTCCTTTTTTCATATTTATGTTTTGATTTCTCTGGAAGAAGATTTAGAGACACATTCCTCGCCACATTTTTTAATTCTTCTGGAGTACAAGATTCTTCTGGTGAACTATTATTACTAAAATCGTCATTAACGTCCATTTTGCGACAGCAAAACCACCTTCAATGTTTACAAATGGCAAATCAATGAAATGGTGGCTTCTGCCGTGACCGGAAGTGTTGTGACAAATACAACAGTACAACAGCTGACCAGCTGATTTACAGCCAGTGCTGCCAACGTATTTCGCGCGCATACGACCTTGTCTGCATGTTACACGCTCACTATTTCGTGCCTTCACGTTGCAAATCTGGAGTGAGACAATGTTAACATTGTCTCACTGATGAGCGAATTGGCCACTTTGCTTTCTCAAATCAGTGAGAGAACATGTACATTGTTAGGTAACTGTAAGAAAAAGTACATTTCCTGCCCATCTAGTCACAGCTTGGTCAAACCTATCCTACCTACCTATCCTACCTTGCCCATTATGCTATCCTGTATTAACAACAATTAATCCCAGCAAGGGAGTGTTACAGACCTCAGGGGGGGTAAAGGGAAATCTTCCACTCAGCAGCTGGCACAAAATGACTAAAAACAGGCAGAAGTGCCCTCACAGGATTCCCTGTAGGTGTGGAATAACACAGGCTTCCTAATTACCATAACCCAGGTTCTTATAACAACAACAACAACCTCATCTTGGGAAAACAGTGCTCTATAACTGTACTAACTCAAATTTATTACAGTTTTGCCACTTTGCCAAGAACGGGTTCATCAGGATTTTAAAATTGAGTCTCAGCAAAGTTCTTTAGAATAACTAGGTACAAGTTCCTGGAAACTCATGCAGAAGACCTTAATTAGCCCACTCTGGCAAAGCTTTCTCATCAAACCTGGAGTTCATAGAAGTTTTACTATTGTTCATTATCCATCACAGCTTGAATTTTCTATTTTTCGACTAGTTTGGAGCACATTCCAGAGCAATTTGATCTCCAATAATCTGCATTATCTTTACCACAAGGTATCTTTGTTTATTAGGTTAGTTATATCTAGTGATTTGGTGTATATAGACGATATTTGTGCAAAACTTCAGCAGAATTGGTCCGGTGTTTTTGGTGTGATGGAACAATAGAAAGAGAGACACCACCTATTTTTATAATGTAGTGATTGTTATGTTTCAAAAAATGTGGACAAAATGTTGCTTTAATCTTGCTTGTTTGCCATGTGAACTGAGTAGATTGAATAAAACAGACTATTAGCCTTACTCTGTTAGCCTTACTCGACTTTAAGTTTGACTTGAAACTGGTGGTGGAAACAAAAGTTAATATCGTGTGAAACATAGAATTGACCTTTCATTAATGTTACCTGTTATATTAAATTAGTGTATTGAGGGACAATTGAAAAGCTACGAGGGCCATCCAAAAAGTAAAGAAAGTTTTCTTACTGCACCTAGCGCAGCTCTCCCATCACCACGATTGCGAGTGAGTCAGTCCACTCACCTCCCTACCAAAGTATGAGCCGAGTCTCTTTGCTGTGCGGTCACACGTTTTATTTCTACAGCGATTTTAATTAGCGGCGGTAAAAGAAAATCCCGCCAAATATGAGATACGCAGTGTTATTCTGTTTCTGAGTTAAAAAATGCCCAGACCTAGACATTTTTTGAAAACACCAAAGAAATTTTATAGTGAAAGAGCAAAAAAACAAAATTTTAAATTGATGTAATGTGCTAAGATTTTAGCAGCTGTTTTCTTCAAATTTTCCTCAAGTCTTTCTTTCAAATCATCTTTAACGAGCAATGACCTGCCACGCCGATCCTCGTCGTTCACGATGGATTTTCTTTCTTTAAACCGGTTGCATCATTGTTTCCCCTGAATATTCAACTTGAAGACTTGTTTGCACTTTCGCAATAAACTTTCTTTGGTGTTTTTATAAAAAAATTATATATTCCCGAACATTTTTAAATTAAGAAACTGAATAATAGTGCGTATTTCATATTTGGCGGGATTTTCGATTGCAGCCTCCATTTTGAATAGCTGTAGAAATAAGACAGGTGACCGCATAGCAACGAGACTCGGCTCATACCTTGGTGGGGAGGTGAGTGGACTGCCACACATGCAATGGCGGTGATGGGGGAACTGCGCTAGGTGCAGTAAGCAAACGTTCTTTATTTGCTGGATGACCCTCGTATATAATTATGAAGAATGCAATCTCGATCAAAATTAGAAATGCCGAGTTAATATAATTTCCTGTAGGCTAGGTGGCACAAAGAATTAGTAACCAGAGAGGCAACAAACTAGGCTTTAGATTTGAATGTCAGATTGGTCACAGGGTGTATGTTCTATGTCTACATACAAGACAGAATATACAGGATACATAATTCCTCTGTACAAGCAGAGGAACACTAACCCATGAAAGCAGGGTCAACTATTTGTTCTGACAGTAGCAGTTTCTGGAACAACCATTGTAAACATACAATAACGATCACCCGATGGCCAGACACTGCATTACTGCAACACAAAGCTTCAGTTCCAGGTGTTTGGGATCACCAACAGCCCTCACAGCCAGGGGGAGTCCTCACAAGACAATGATAATGGCACGAATCTCTCCGGTTGGGCAGAGCACAACAAACTGTTGATGGTCTTTGGTCTCTATCGCCGTGACCTAGGCACTTCCTACTCAACTTGATGACGACAAGGATATTCTCCAGATTTGTGTTTCAGCTTAAAAAACTTCAACGCTTTAAAACTGCTTTGCTGGTTCAGGGCTTTAAAACTTGGCAGCCAAGCAAAGAAGTTCTTCTTTGTGCTTTCCCCACTGCCAGTTTAATATCAGAGGGTTTAGAAGTCCCACTTCCGAATCTTCCCCTTAATTTAGGTGGAACTTAAACAAGGCCAATTGACACAATTAATAAAACTTTTTTGACAGCATAAGGTTTCTTTCTTGTTTTTTGCAACTGTAACCGTTTCACAGGCCTCATCCAAAAAGCAGCTAAATCATGCTCTTAAAGAGGGTTTAAAAAAGAGTTTATACCATGAAGAAGTCACTGAGTAAAAACCTGTCACCGAGTTTAAGAATACAGAAGACTCAAACACGGTGGCCCTTCACCTCAATTCTCTTGATAACGTCATGAGAAGGAAAAGGGGTCCATTAGTTCATAGTATGAACTTCACCCAGAGCACTCATAGGGCTCGATCTTTCTTGAGAAAGTTCATCGGGTCCTCTCCAAAGCCAGTAGTTTCTCATCTGTGCCCCTGCGACATCTGAGACAGCAATGTGAGTAACTAATAATCTGATAGTCAATTCTTAGACAAGTTAGCCCATTGGCCTATCAATTATTCTGTGCCCTCTGTCCTCAAGGAATTCCTACAATGTTAACTCAAATACAAACATATTATCAAATCTTAAAGGAAGATGACATTTCATTGACTAAGCTTGGGTATAAAAATGCTAACCTGGTCTGTAGCAATTTTATCCTACAAATACCAAAATATCAAATCCCATAGGAAGAAGCACGGATGTAAAAACGCTAACCCCATCTGAAGGAAGGAATCATTCAGAAAACAAATTTGTTCTTATAAATATATAGTGCACTAACACGCTGCCCCCTTTGAACATGCTGCCTCCATAGATTTTTTTTCAAATAAATGGTTAGTTTCAACTAGTCATTGATGAATGTTTATTATTAGATATTGCGGTTTGCGGTACTGCTGAGAACTCACGTAACTTTTTCAATAAAGATTTAATGGTTTTTTTGTAGTATATGAAACAGAAAATTTGTATATATCACTAAATATCAAATACACTTCTGATTTGGACAACTATTACATAAGAATCAGTATCGAGCCCAAGTTTTGAGTATCAACGATTCATCGATACGACAGGAATCGGACATATTGAGGAATCAATATCAGAAACTACCTATCCATACTTAAGGGTCTCATGTTCCTACTTACTTACATGTCAGAAAACATGTAATGAAATTGTATCTAGCATGCAAATAGTCATAATTCAACACAGGAGCCTGGTTTGAGACATATCCCGGGCGTTATCACCTTGAAATACAGGTAAAACTGAAAAATCACAATTAGTCAATAATGAGCATTAATAAATGAAAAGTTCATACTAAAGAGTGGTTAACAGTTAAAAATGCAATTTTTGTTGTCAAACAGAAGATAAGACTGACAAATACATTTACAGAATCAGAACAATGTAAATTAGGTTAAGAGGGGGCTCCAGTCACAAAACATTTTGCATTTCTACCAGCTTCTTCCATAAGAAAAATGTTAACTTTCAAATCCCATTCTTCCCCAATGGATTATCCAATGATTTATGACTCATTTTAAAAATCAAAAGACTACTTATACATTTCAGTGAATTGGCTGGTTGTAATCAAGTTTTGAAGTAATTTTTAATCGTTCTACAATAGAGCAGTGGCGGATTTAAGCAATTGCCGCCCTCCCCCCCCCCCCGCTATATAATCTTTGTCCTTTTCGCCGCCCAGGTTTACCCACATATTATATATATCTTGTTTGGTTATTTTGTGATAGTATCTAAAGAAGTTACGAATTAACTGAATGAATAAGTTTAATACATTTATTTTATTTCCTAGTTGAAAAATCCAGTAAAATAATGTATAATTGACTTGATTCACATTTACACAGTTTAATATTCAATATAACCTACTCCAATGACAATCAGCCCTAGAGACAAATGTTAGTGTTAAAAGCAATAAAGCAGTGCTAGTGCTACTTTTAATAACAAGAAAATCCTTCAACAAAGGCCTAAAAATCCCTTCTTATACTTAATCAAAACATTAATTTTTACACCAACCCATTGACTACTGAAAATTATAATAAATAACCTATAAATAAGATATGATGACACTGTAGCGTTCGGACCATTAGCCTCAAAATTCAGACTATTTTAATCCTGAATTAGCTATTTTCAATACAGTTTTTCAGTCATTTTGTAATTTATACTTTTATACAAAGAATTGTTTACATGTTTTAGACGATCAAAATATAAAATTAATTGATGTAGGCCTAATCTTCATAAAACTCTACACATTCTCAAACACTTCTTCTAGTTTCACCTCCATGATGTTGTAGATACAATGAATTATAATACTACAGGAGTCACTACTCTCTAACAAATAACCTTCATAAAGCGTGCCGTCATATTTGGTATTTTGTCCTGTTGTGGTGTCAACTTGTTGGTGGGACGGTGTCATTCGACGTACAAGGCGGCTTGTTTTCAACACTATTTCCAAAGCTATAATAAAAGGGTGTTTTCATTTAACTCAAATCATACCTTTGCTTTGAGATAAATAATAAAATTACATATAAAATATGTCTTAAGATTATAAAGTTAAGTTTACCATCATGATTCGCCTAAAATGTGACAAGATATTAATTTAAAGACTTCAATTATCACAGTTTTTCAATTAATGAAATGGGAGATTTTGACACCGACCCACCCAAAAAAATATATATTGAGGTCTCGCCTCGAGTAAAACACTGCAGCCTACATGCTGACCACCATTTTGACCCTCTATCAACTATGCTCCCATGGCAACAATCAATCAAATCCTCTCCTTACAAATTATGTTATTCTTTATTTGTCTTTGGTCAGATGTTTTGTTTAAAAAAATATCCTCTCGAATGAACGATTATGTGTGGTAGCCTTTGATGGTAAGTATAAGACGGCCCAAGACAGCTGAAATAACTTTCTTTGTTACCTTGAGTTTGAAAATGAAACGACAATATCATTGTAGTCTAAATTTTGTTATTGTCAACTCAAATTCGACTGTTGCAATATTTCTCATCCGTGTGCCTTGGTCATTATTGATATTGTGTAACAAATAATTGTAATGCTATGCTAATGTATAGGTAAACTTGGAAGTCCTTGAGTTGGACCATAGATTAAGAATACCACAAGGAGTATGTTTAATCTATGGTTGGACGTAGTCATAGTAGCGCAGTGCCTGATGTAGTTCGTGGCTTGCCGCCCTTTCTCTGTAGTGTAATCGTGTTGTCGCTAGTACGGATGAATGACAAATGAATTATGACTGCTTTGAGGAACTGCAGTGTGAGGGTTACATTACATTACATACATTAGTCTCAGTAGTATTAGTCTAAGTACCTTTACCTTTAAAAGGGCGGCACACCGTCATTGTAATCAGTTTTCGTCAAAATGTTCCCCGTTTCAACATTTCTTTTGTAAACAACTTATTAATTTTCTGTAAATTTTCCGCCCCTAAAAACTTGCCGCCCTGGGCTACAGCCCCTATAGCCCCCCCCCACCTAAATCCGCCACTGCAATACCCTAATGCCACCATGGAGATCTATTTGCCGACCTCTACAGAGGTTTTGAAGGAGGGTTTTGTCATGTGATTCATAATTTTAGTAAGCCTAGCTACCACAATCATAAGATTGTTCAAACAAGCTTAAAATAATGAAGAACTCCCATCTCTACCCATCACGCAACTTCACGCTAGGAATAATCATACCACTTGCCGGAGTAGTTGGACTGGGATCAAAGGTGTGATTGCACCCTTTTCCAAGATTCAGCTTGAGCGGCCCCTGTGAGTTCTGAAGGGAAACGCCGGGAAAGTCGTGCCTAAAGTTACTTCGACAAAGGTGGAGGTTGACTGCAAAAATATCTCCATCATCATAAAAAACATCATGAGCAAAACCCTGCTAGACGTTTAAATTGGAGGCCTACCTGCAATTACACGTGATGCTAATTCAATCTTTGGGAACCATATAAGCCAATAAGTCCCCCACTATCCCTCCTTATAATCCTGTGTATAAGCCTCGCTACTTACGTCAAACTGACATTGTGATGTCTAAAAAGGGAGAATGTCAAATGAAAACTGTGCACAATTTCAACCACCGTGCAACCCCACTTTTTAGGCCAGCTGGAATCGAATGCCACTGCAGGCATTTAGACAGCCTACAGTACACTACATATGGTTACATGACCTCAAATAGAGTCACCAAGTGAGGCCAGAAACAATGATGTGCAGCCTGAGACGCCGGCATGACACGCACACGTGATAGCGAGTGATTATCGCCCTGTCACACCGGTGTGTCCATAGCTCTGAATGTGTTAAAGTAGGGAGGGTTGCATTGTAGTTGAAATAGTGCAGTCCAGAATAGGGGGACATTCTCCCGTTGAATCTGTCTGTGCAGTTTTCAGTGTTTATCGGTTTGTATTGCGCTTACTGGTTTTATATTTCTTTATTGTAAAGTATTTTTATTAGTTTATTTTTTTTACATAAAACAAACAATTTATAAGTGACCGTCTTAACCAATGTACAGTGTAGTTTTAAGACGTATAACACGACATAGGACTTCGAGTTCAAGACTCGGGTGCAGCTCGCTTCCAAGTGGGATATTTCAAGGAATACAACTCAGATTTCAATTTTGACGTCATAATAGTATTCTATCCTTACTAACTGGTTTTTATGAAATAAGACAATTTTAGCCACTTAGTACAGTAAAACCCCGCTTAACCGAAATCATGGGGGCAGTACCGTTCCGGATAATCCAATTTTTCGGATAATCAATCAACTGTTGGTAACTGTTGAAATTTCAAGATTAATTTCTGAAAAATACGCAAACATCTTGGTGTTTGCAGCAAGTGTGAGGGTTCATGATACGGTACTGATCCTTTAGTGCGATATAGGAATGCGGAAAATGTAGTATGGGTCAACCCCCCACCCCCTCACGGCCGGATCAGGTATGTGACAAAACCCGTCAAAACAACCCCAAGTTCAGTGACCGCTGCGGCAGACGGTCTCTCGGTCCACCATGAGTCATACGCAGGACTTATCTTCTCTATTATTGATTAAATATTTCGTGTAGACTCTTCCGGTTAACCCGGATTTTGGTTTAGTGAGATCCGGTTAAGCGGGGTTTTACTGTAATCTCCACGACTTTTTTTGTCACACTCAATGTATTATCACATTGCAGGCAAGACACAGTGTTTGCGTCCTCCAGGTTACTTTTCCAGAAGGCTGAAACACACCAACGTTGAATCATAAATTCTTTGTTTACCATAAACTGTTCTAGTTCTTGAGAATGCCATTAGATTGTGTTCGTATGCTCTCATCAAACATTGTGTCTTCATAAAAATGCAGTAGAGTATCACTACGCGGTAAGAATACGGTATTAGTGGATGTGGTAGTATCACTTTTAAATATCGACAGTCAGGTGTCTGTTTGCTATGGGTACTTACGTTCATCCGAATTTGACAGATTGGAAACTAGAAGTAACGTAATACTGTGATAATGATGGCTCGTTTTTCAGGAGGGCAATGATTTAGTTTGTGTCCCCAAAGCAGAATGTTTTCATTCTTTCTGCAATGGTATATGTCAAATACCAAAACTTTCTGCAAGCCTAAAGCGATTTCTCATGCACCTACTGCAACCATTGGAATCATATAAAGCCACTTGTAAAAAACTAGTAACTTTTCAAGAAAATTATTTGAATAAACCAATCTTATTAGAAATCTTCATCTTTTTGTCAATCCAAACAAAATTTGAATTGCAACAATTACAACAATGTACTGTAGCCTATAGCATATTAAACTAATATCAATATGGTGTTAATAATAATAATATTAATCAGCTAGAACAGTACAAATAATCAAAAACTGAAATAAGCACATACTTCTAAATTAATTTATGGACTGAGATTCAGGGTTTTTAGACATAATATGCTGTATTAAAACATATATACATATTTTTAAATAACATATTTGGACAACCAACCAATCAATATTTGTTTAGTTTTTGAGTAGGTTGTTTTACAAATATAGAAATGATCCAGGCACAGCCCTATGATGCGCTGTTAATAAATTTACTTTATTATTCCTAACACTTAAAACAAGGCAAACAAATATTTAGGTCTTGTTGTTTCCTCAACTTCCAAAGGGACAGTTTTTGCTCAGTGATGACGTTAGATATTTCATTACTCTCGTAACTTTCATCTATTTAGGACTTTTCACCGAGGAACCCGCACTGTAAGTAATTTCCCGATATTTTTGCTCATAGCCGAAAGTTTAACGGGTGATGCCCCACGCACGTAATGTGGTTTTACATTTTTTATAATAATTGTTCCAAATAACCTGCTCAGTCTAGTTGGTGATCCACAACAATATTGACCAAACTACAGGTAATTGCGCTACACATTGCTAGAGGCCATTGGTTGGTTTGTAGAAGCAGAAACACAATGTAGTGTCACTGACTGCAACCGCACGATCACGTGACCTATCCAGGCAATGCGCAGTGGCACTACAAACATCTAGATTCGCTTTAATTATCGTACTGCCGTAATGTATCACGCTTGTATATTGTGTAGCGTACGGGATCCCTAACATTGCATCGTTTTTGAGATATTTTGGCATTCACATATTACAGGATTCCCTTATATAATGTGTCTTGATTCCCAAACGAGCACTCAAAAACATTAAGCCTAAGTAAGATTTATCTTTTTTATGTGCCGATGTAATTTCAAATACCGAAATGGACGATATACACCACTTCCTAAATACACCATTGAAATGTTGTATCGCACCTTGTCATATCGCAACATTGCGAAACGATACCATAGGTATCGGACATCGCTCACTACCGGCCATTACGTACAACCTCATTCACTCCTCCCTACGATTAACTGTCTACACTCGTGGATCGTATATCTGCCTCTAAAAATAGACCGCACAACTTTGGGGTTTCCAAATCAATATTACGTTTACACTAATTTATATGGTTCTCGATAGTTTTTGTTTGCAGAATAGACAATTTTTCTGCAGCAATTGCAGCTATATTGACACATTTTTGATTAGTCTGCACTCTGCAGCCATAATTTTATGTGGCTGATCTTTCTGCAGCCCTCGCTTTCTTTCTGCGACAATGTCGCACTGTCGCCCGTTGTTCTGCCATGGGGGTTTGTGTTTGTCATCGAATGCTAGCCAACAATAGTTTGCAGCAAAGAATAACGAATAATTGCATTATTAAATAAGAATAATTGCGTGCGAAGTGGAGGACTCACACTTGGGGGCCAGCGCAGTAAATAACACTGGCACCTGGGAACTGCACGCTCAGGATTCCCGCTACCTGCAATAGTTTACGTATCTAATGGACTTCTTACTCAGTTTAAAGGTATACAATGCATAACTGCATCAATGTCCAATAAAAGTGTAATGATGAGTAGCAAAACTGTAAACTAAGTCCAATTGAAACCAAGCAGGAACAAAAATGTTAGCTTTGTGGTATGAATCAGTTACATGAAACTAAGGGTGTGCGAGTACTCGAAACTTCGAGTTTTCGGCCGAGTATTTTAATACTCGAAGTTTTCAAAAATACTCGAAAGTTTGAGCGAGTATTTCCCGCTGATTTTCAGACGATCGCTAACGATTGCGACCGGCCAAAACACATAGTAACGGCCGCAAAAGGCAATTGCATCACGTAAAATCGGCTGAAAATGACGATCGCTAACGATTGCGACTGGTCAAAACGCGTAGTAACAGCCGCAAAAGGCCATCGCATCATGTAAAATCGGCCAAAAATGACAATCGGACCGCGTAATTTCGGCCGTAAATGATGACGGAAAACATAATATCGACAAAAGTGGCGACCGGACCACTTAATTAACGATTTTGTCATCTAATATTGATTATAAACGATGTCTGGACCAGGTCATATTGGCCAAATGACAACGGGACCTGTTTTATCGGCCGGAAATGAATGTCAAACCGTGTTTGTTTGTCAATACCTAATCCAGTTTGATATTACTGGCCAAAACTTTGTATTGCTACTAATGTATTGGTTAGAAACCATGATTAGATTATCAAATCTAGAATAGTATCCATATCCCATTACACTATTTTAAACTACCAACTGATGGCAAATACTCCCTCGAAAATACTCAAAACTTGAAAATAATTGGCACTACTCGACTCGACTCGATTAAAAAAATCACTACTCGCACACCCCTATATGAAATATTATATTTTTTTCATCGAGTGCTAGCCAACAATAGTTTGCAGCAAAGAATAACCTAATTCAGTATTGGAAAGTACCAAGGAAAGTGGCCTGAGTGGTGGGAAGATGAGGAATCAGCGGTGGAGCTAATGTTTTTCACGTCCCTCGACAATTCCCATATTTGTTCGCATGCTCCCTGAGTATAAACACTAACATTGCTAGCTGGACTCACACACTGTAATCCGTTAATTATGGATGATATGGCAGCATGGATGGTAAAACTAACTTAAGTTCTAATAAATTATTAGGGTAGATCAAAGTGTTGCTTTGATTACACATTCACTGAGGGGTTTAGATGTTATAGGTAGGACACACACCCTTCACATTTACACAGTTAAATTACCCCATGTGATGGTTTAAGTTTTGCGATACCCACTATTATAAATCTGCAGTTTTTATGAAAACAAGAGAAACAATTGATGATGTATTGTATGAAAAGATGATAAAAGAACCATTATTTGTTTTCCCCATCCCCCTTCAGGCTATCACATTAACAAAGCCTCCCGAACACACAATCAACGTTACAACCAATTTGTTTCACACCCCCGAGAGTATTTCCCAGAACTTTTAATACATACATACAGAAAAACGAGTCTCCATTGAAGATTGTCATGATTTACATTCAAAATCATCTGCAATGAAAAATGGTGTATAATAGATTATTTTCCTAGAAAAGAGTCAACCTGTTTAAATATACAACAAAACCAAAATTGAAATTGTTTACTTCTTAAAGGCTTCTTGGAAAGTGACCTCCATGTGCTCACTGACCGTTACGCCACTGTGGGTGGCCGCATAGTTCTTGAGCATGTACTTCCGTGTTAGACCAGTCATCCAGCCGTGACACCAGAATGATCCTGTGATTGCTAGAGCTTATTCTGTGGGGTGTCAACATGAAATGTTGTAATCCAAGTCCCATCACAAGTAAAGTGGATTCTGTTACACAATTTTCATAGACAATATTCGGCAACAATAAACCAAAAACTATGTGCTGCATTTGGCTTGAACTTGTGAGTGCAGGATTTGTTCGGGAATGTATTTGTTTAAAAGTGGGCAAAGAAATATCTGCGATGTAGAAAGAACTGAAAAAGAATGAAACTGTAGAGCAGGGGTCGTTGGTCATTTTTTGATAATTTTTCAGAAGGAATTTTAGACCTCTATAGAGCACAGACTAGACCTCTATAGAGCACAGACTAGACCTCTATAGAGCACAGACTAGACCTCTATAGAGCACAGACTAGACCTCTATAGAGCACAGACTAGACCTCTATAAAGCACAGACTAGACCTCTATAGAGCACATACTAGACCTCTATAGAGCACAGACTAGACCTCTATAGAGCACAGACTAGACCTCTATAGAGCACAGACTAGACCTCTATAGAGCACAGACTTACTGGTCAACTTTTCTATCAGTCTCTCGGATATAGCCCTCAAAACCTATGGGAAATGACAAATCTTAAATCATGAAATGTTGATTACCATGAATCTTTTGACAGATTTTCTCGATAAGTTCACCAACAATTACAATGAGCCTGCCATTTTATTCTTTCTTCTTTGTGGACATTTTGTTTAACCACTTCCAAACAAATTAACCCTTTTCTGAACATTTTACTCACAAAGTTCTTCACCTGGACAGCGCAGTGCAAAGTTCTCAATGAACTGCTGCCATCATGTATTGTTTTTCCTACAACCGTGCCTAAGTCTTTCTTTACGACCTAAAAATACATCGTTAAACAGCGGCTTATGTTGTGTGGTATCCAAAGTTGCTGTTGTAGAAAAAATTGTGAATGTAATTAGAGTGTAAAGTGTATTTCTCACTTTCGGAATATTACCTTCTGTATGTAATTCGAGTGTGAATGTATTTCTCGCTTTCGGAAAATTACCTATTAGTTTTTATTAAGCGAGAAAGACCTTATTTACACTCTTACTATTAGCTGTTGTAAAAAGTATAAGAATACAAATTTTGTACTTGGCTATAAGTTGGATTGCAACACTCAATTTGATAAGTAAGGAAAATGTGCTAGTGATCACACTATCCTTTCAGAACTATGGATGACTGACCTAACATGCACTCCTGCGCAACTACGTCCTATGCAATGAACAAACAGAGAATATTTTCCGTCCACCTGTTGTAGTTAAAAACATGAACTAATTCATTCACAATAAATCAATGTATACTGGTAATACTGCTAATTTATTTAGTAAAAAATATTGTATCTGGTCAAATAAAATTCCATAACATAATAACATGATACGGGATGTAATAAAAGACGTCTTACAACACTTACGATATATTTACACTTACACTGATTCACATACGGACGGTAAACATATATAAAAGATGGTACTAGGCTATCGATTTTGACCCGTCACACCGGTCATCATCAGGCCAATGAGAGAACTGACAGAATCAAAATAGCGTCCCTGTTTATATCCTATTGGTTACCATTTTGATTCTGTCAGTTCTTTCATTGGCCTGATGATGACCTGTGTGACTGGTTGAAATTGATAGCCTAGTACCATCTTTTATATATGTTTACCGTCTGTATGTGACTCAGTATAAGTGTAAATATATCGTAAGTGTTGTAAGACGTCTTTTATTACATCCCGTAAGTACTAACAACACGTAATGTACTAATCAAAAAGTTGTTTAATAACATGTCATACAGGACTACCAGTACTTGGTAGTTCAGTGCAAGTTGTTAGGTGAACAGTATTTCCTCTTATGCTTTGGCTTCCTGAATTAATGCCATGAGGCGAACACTGTTTTGTCCGTCTAGATCTGCAGATAGAAGTGTGGATTGGCAATCAACGTATTTATACCTTGCTCAAACAAAGGGTTTAACCAGTTCCGTACAAAATAAATATCTACAACAATTTAGCAAGATAACTACTCTCCATACACATTATAAGTACTAGCAAAACTACCAGCAAACTAAATTGATAACATCCAAAACCGCAACTCACCGCTTTCCGCTTCTCCTCGGCGGACACTGCGCTGTGTGAGCGGTGACGGAACAGATCCATGACCTTGGACACTGGCCCGCGCGACGACCCGCTGTCACTGCCCGCCCGCGGTCGCGCCCCCACAGCACTGTCCCCCGCACCCGCCCCCGCGGTCGCCCCACCGCCCTCTGTGCTGGACGTGGAGCCGCTGTTGCTGGCACTGCTGCGCGACCCTGACCCCGGCGACATCAGCGAGTTCTGGAACACAAAGGCTGGTGATAGGACAATGGGGCAAGTCTTGGGAACAGGGATGATCATTATTGAGGCTTACAGTAAACTGAAATACTTTATTAAACCACCCTCAGAGAATATGCTCCAGGTTACAGGATCACATTCAGACTGATTTATACCAGTTGTGAGGTTGAATTTGGGTGCAACAAATGAAGATGTCAAAACATGTGGTTAGTCCTTTTGATACCCATTATGACAAGCTTCCCCTTCAACTTGCTTCCCTTTCCCACTCCTCTACGTTTTCAAAAATGCAAGCCAGATGGAACGTCTTTCCTAAGATTGTGGACCCTAGCTGATGAACATGGAAACCTTGCCAGTCAGCCAAGAAGGGCAGAACAGACCACCTGATTGAGAACTGATATAAGCAGCTATCAGAGGAGTCGCGGACGGGTTGCCCTGTAAAAGGTTGATTGGCAACTCCATCCCGTCCCACCTTTTCCAACCCTGCTGGTTCCTCTCCTTCCAGTGACCTGTGCAATAATCTCATGTGGAAGACATGCCCAGCAGCACTGCCGAGGTTTCCTAGTCCAGCAATCTAACATGCAACCTCTTCATCACTATTCACTGGATCTACAGATCCTTGCCTTATGGCCAAGGTATTTAGGATTGGAATCTGTCCAGTCGCCCCAGCGCGTGAAATCTCTTTCACTCAACATCAACCATTAGAAAGTAATACTGACTTATGTACGTCAGGTAACTATTGCCAATGCAACCTTCACCATGCAGTACAGCCTTGTGGGAGGTATCCATGCTACTACCTGAGCTATGTATATCATGTTTGTCGTCAAGTTTATGTAAACCACGTGCACTGCTTCAACCACGTCCTCGGGACACGCATGAAGGCGCTCGAGGAAATTGTTTTACTTTCTGCTCTATGAAAGGTCAAATTTGTGTTATGTGATGTGCTTTTATGTGGTGGCTATCCATGATGTACATTTTTTGTTACAATAGATTTTATGTATATATTATTTTTGTATGCAAGCTTTTGTTATAGTAATCTTTATATGAATTATTTTATTTTTTATTTTTGAATTCACAGTTGATACTTAACCTGTTGACTGCATCATTGAATTGTCCGTATGCAGTAATGTATTTATTTTTAAAAGTATGTACATTTATGGAAATAAAGAATTTATTTATTTTTACCACAGTAAGTGTTCTTAAAAAACACCTTCTAGCTAGAGCTAAAAAAACTGTATTAAATAAAACAAAATTTGTAAAAATCAGGTAAGTTAATGATGTGACTTGTAACCAATATATAAATAAATCCATACCATATTTAACCATTAAAAGCTTAAATATTTTTAACTGTCTGTTTAACACATTTGCTGCAATAGTATAACCACTAACCAGTAGGTGTTACTATATAAAATATTGCTATTATGACAAAAGTTAAAAAATTCTGAGGTCTCTTACTTGGAAATATACGTACAAAGATACATCCACCACTTTCTTCCCAGTACTTTTACACTTATGCTACTAGTTATCATGGTCATGTCATGGAAGGGGAACTAAAAACAATCTGTTATCGGAGATACCAACACAGATGACTCATAAATATGTACCAAATTTTTCCATCCGTCTCATTTAGCCACTCGCTACTTTGCTGTATCACCATATTAAAAAGTTATTTCTCACAACACACCAAAATAGAATCCCTCTGCCAAAAAAACAATAACAAAGGATAATGGTGAAAAGACAGTTGAGTCAGCCAGTGACCCATCACATGTATAAGTGGCGACCGTAAAGCTGATTATAATATTTTTAAATACTTTCAACAGTCTCTTCCAGAAGAAAATGTGAAGCTACATTAACTAGTGTTCTCTCAGAATGTAAATCTTCAAAGAGTAGATAATTGTGAATATCGTGACATCAAGAAAAAGCAAATAAAATTGAATACAAAACCAGTAGAAAACAAATATTTTATGGGTTAGAAGAATTTGGATGATAATACAACCAATTTACCCACTTTTAGAAAGTAAAACTCCTTTAACACTTGAGTTTTACAAAATGTTAACGAAAATCCAGATCATACACAGTTAAAAAAAAGAACTATACTGTACTTAAAACTTTGCTTAAAAAAGCGCAGCATACAGTCTCAGATAGTTTTAGTTGTTAGATAGAAGCGATTTAATTGGTTGGTGTCATTATTTCTTTAGATCAATCGGCCAGTTCAAGAAAAAAGAGAGACATATTATTTTTATAAACGAAACATAAGTAAATGTTGGCCAACGATTTCAAAAATATGGAAATACAAAACTATAACACCAAAGGACGGGTTCTTAGCTGGGCTAACTACAGGTTTGAAAGACTCAACTCAACGAGGGCCCTGAGCTAATCATTTAATTTTCACTCTTTTAAAGCTCAACCACAGGAGTGCAGCACACACAATTGCTGTATCTTCCGGATGAGGCCTGGAATTACAGGTAGTCTAAACAAAAATACAGTAGCCTCTCAGAAATCCGGATCGCACTTATCCGGACTCCCAGTTACTCGGACCGATAATTTGAATTTTTTTAAAATTTGTTTGTTACAAATATAAACTAAAAACGGAACTTCACGGTTTAGCGCCTTCAGTTTTCATGTGATTATCCCGCATTACACAAATGTCATTTAGTTTGCATTGTCAGGCGCTCTGTGTTTCCGTACCATTATCAGCGTTTGTTAATGTTTTACATATCCTGTGCGCTGCTCCGTTCAGGTCTTCTCCTCTTGATGACTCATCACTGATGATGTAAATCAGTAAACCAGTGACAGTTTTGACTACAGAATACTTTAAATATGATTTACAGTGTTATATTAAAACTTTACAAATGTACGTACATTTTAATATTTTCTGTTTAAACAACAGTTTTATCATGTTTTCAAGTAATAAATGTGTTCCTCTGATAATCCGACCCTTTTTGTGTTCCGACCATTACTCTCGGTCCCGTTGGTGACCGATAACTTTCTTCTGGAAGGTCTTTCTTGGAGGGTCTCACATAAACATAAACGCATACTGTCTATTGTCCTAATAGTTCACTATACAGGCGGAATTGATGCCCACCTCCGAGAAATCCGGATATTTCGAAATCTGGACCGGCTGCCCGCCACAGTGGTCCGGATTTCTGAGAGTCTAATGTATAATTGACTACACTCTTAATCATTGTTTAATTATTTGTTATTGTTATAAACAGGGTTAATATAAAGATGCCAAAATAAAAAAGGTTGCATGATCCAATTGCGGGGCCTAAAAAAGTGTAGGAAAACAACACCAAAAAGGGCAAAATAAATTAAATTATATTCAACAAATCAGATCTTCTCGGCTTTTTTTCATAACTAAATCAATCTGGCTAATTATATTTCAGGCTCAACAATTGAAGATATTAATATTAAATTATCTATTTGATCAAAAAAAGTAAACATGTTTATATTAATAGGTTTTATGAAGATAAATAAGATCTGCCTACATTAATCCTACCTCCTCATTATTTATCCATTTCAGTAATTTGTGTTTCATATATTTCATTTGCAAAATTCAACACACTGCCCTCAAGAGCACACCAATGTTCTAACGACACACCACTCGGAATGATACCAGAATACTAGTAAACAGTTTTGTATCGATAAACTGCTTAACCTTGTTTACAAGAAAAAACAAGGTTATCAGTTGATACAAGAATGTTAATTGCCGCAGAAATTGCTAAAAATGAGGAAAATAAAAATGAAATGCACAATCATTATACAAATTACTGATGATAAATTGAAATAACTTAAACCTATGTATACATAATAATTATTTTATCAAAGTACTCATTTACAAAGTAAAGAAGATAAAAAATCAATTAATTTAGGGTCATCAATATTTTTGTCAACTAATATTATGTTTACTTAACCCTTTGCACTTGGATTAGGTTTTTAAACAAGTCCTTCTGTGAGCATTTGGCCGTTACCAGAAGCAGCAGCCATTTTCTAGCAATCTTTGATTAATTTCTTCTGTTTTTGTCTTAGAAGTTGTAGGGCCACTATGAGCAAATAAAAAACGAGTTCGCACACAGCACGCTGACGTGAGGGAAGTGAATTTCCACATAAAAACTTGTAAAACTCAAAATAAGTGTAAAAACATACATTTGTCCAATTTTTATTGAAATCTGAAAACATTGATTTTTTGGCTGTTCTGATACTCCTGGTTTCATTTACTTGCAAAGCTGGGAATACAATTTTGCGCATTATAAGGTTAGGAGAAGGTCCAGAGAGGCTTGAAAGTAGGCGTGAGGTTGCTGGGGATGATAAAAGTACTCTAACAAAGGAATAACAGGCTTTTATAGTGTAAAACCCCCATAAGACAACGTACTCTGTTTAGTCTTAATACATTTTCTTTAATAACTTGGGAAATATTTATGCTAGAATGACGAGAGAGGACTTAAAACTTTTGCCTCTCTAATTCCCATCTTTTTACATGCATTGATTTTACATCTGGGGCTTTTATGACCCTTTTTGGGCCCAAAAACTCGAAATTTGAAAGATTAATCCCCAAAAAAAGGCGTTTAGAGTTTTCCGATTGTTTTGCCCAACGAACTTGTCCAACTGATTACAGAAAGGAACGTCTCTACCAAATCTGAAGTAAATCGGATAAAAAATGCGACCGCTAGAGTGCAAACACACACACATATATATATATATATATATATATAAAATTTTGAACGACCCCCCAAAAAGTGTTCAGGGGGTCACGTTAGGAACTTCTATCGTAGTCCCGGGCTTAAGTTTCACCGTGCAGGTCATGCTAATAGTTCACTTTCCAAAGGAAATTCACTAATAACACCACGCTAAGACCACATGAACAACCAACCAAACATTCAGTTGTGAGTTATAAATATGACAGATGGAAAAAACTCTCTAGTTGGGTTCCTGAAAAAACAACCTTCTCAGAGAAATTGTACAAGACGTACGTGGCAAACGGTGAGAGTCAAGACAATATTTACTAGCCCCTTTTACTATTCGTTGTTGGCAGCATTACTACTTACACCGTCTTACATCATGCATAAGTTCCGTAAGGAAGATACTTATTCAGCAGCCCATCCTACAGTAGCCTAATATTGAAACTGATTCACAACGGTTGAAACCAAAACTGTTGGTTATAATAATTTAAAGTCCAAAAATGTTAAAATAAGCTGGTAATACTGCTAAGTGGTCATTGTTAGTGAATTTCCTATGGAAAAGTAACTATCAGCATGCCCTGCACGGTGAAACTTAAGCCTGGGACCACCATAGAAGTTCATAACATGACCCCCTGAACACATTTTGAGGGATTGTTCTAAATTCCCTATATATATGTGTTTGCACTCTAGGGGTCAAATTTTTGGACCGATTTACTTAAAATTTGGTAGGGACATTCTTTTCTATAATCAGTTGAACAAGTTTGTCGGGCAAAACAATCTAAAAATTCTAACCTCCTTTTTTTTGGGAATTAATATTTCAAATTTCGAGTTTTTGCCCAAAAAGGGTCAGAAAAGCCCCAGATGTACAATTAATGCATGTAAAAAGATGAAGATTAAAGAGGCGGAAATTTTAAGTCCTCTCTCATCGTTCTAGTGTAAATATTTACCGAGTTATTAAAGAAAATGTCTATCGACTAAACACAAGACGTTGTCTTATGGGGGTTTTACATTAGAAAAGCCTGTTTATTCATTTGTTGGTGTATTTTTATCATCCCCAGCAACCTCGCGCCTACTTTCAAGCCTGACTGGACCTTCTCCTAACCTTGTAATGCGCAAATTGTATTCCTAGCATTGCAGGTAAATAGAACCAGGTGTTTCAGATTTTGATAAAAATTGGAATAAATGTATGTTTTAACACTGATTTAAATTTTTTAAAGTTTTTTTTATGAGCAAATTCACTTCCCTCAGGTCAACTTGTTGCGTGCGAACTTGTTTATTGGTGAAACTACCTACGGTTTGGAAACTCAGAGGGGGTTCAGAACTGTTTAGAAAGTGGTTCAAAGAGTATTACAATAATTAAATTTAAAGGAAAACAAGACTAAGGGTGCAAAAAGTCAAACAGTCTATAGCATGTTTAATATATTTGAAATCTGAATCTCAAAGACGCATTTTAAATATGT
Organism: Allygus modestus; assembly: GCA_963675035.1. Classification (NCBI taxonomy): domain Eukaryota; kingdom Metazoa; phylum Arthropoda; class Insecta; order Hemiptera; family Cicadellidae; genus Allygus; species Allygus modestus. The sequence continues at coordinate 17,287,690 of OY776116.1, forward strand.
CTGGTTTCTTGATAATCGAGTTTTGTATTGATCTATTTATATAGTGTATGTAAGTACATGGTGTTGCAGTGTCCCATTTTGACTAGTCAAGACACTGATTTGAAGATTGAGGGAAGCTTAATCAACTGCCAAGCTAACACAGAAATAAGAGCGAGCAGCTAAAAAAGTAAAAGTGGCCCTCCAACCGTGAAACATTATGCCATTAGGGAACAATGTGAATCGTCACAAAAAACCTAGTGGCTACCGGGAATGGCTCTTGAGTGCAAAGGGTTGTTCTTCTATGAAGCTAAAGCAACAGATAAACACTTAAGTGGGCCTATGCAGACTGAGCACCTAATGGCAGTTTGTAATAATACCTTAATGATACTAAAGCGCGAGATGATTTTCTCATTAAGGCATAAAAACTACTACGCACCTCCCTCTATATTTGATATTATAAAATAAACATTTGCGGTTATAGTTTTTGAATCAAAGTGAAAATACTATAAAGTTAAAATAAACTTTACAAATATTTTATTTTTATTTTTGAGAATATAAATCCAGTTACTCAAATTCTAACAGTTTTTTCTTATTTTTTGAGGGAGGGGGGGTTACAAAGCTTATATATGGTCCAATTAGTTTATGTTTTGATGCCATTTCAGATGAAACAGAACATATGCCATTCATAGTTATAGAACAAGACAGTCTAAAGAACTTATAATTGCTCTGCCAAAGTTGCAGAAGTTCGCTAAAAGCCATAAATATCTACAAATTAAAATTGTTAATAAAATTCCTGTGCATTTTCGTAACTTAGAAGTCAATGCTTAGAAACAGATGTTCTTGCTTCTGTAATGCGTTTTGCTAGTATCAACAGCAGTTGAATGTTCAGTTAAATTAATTTCTACTCTTCCATAAGATTACATTAGAACTTTGAAAGCCCAAGGAGCGGAGCTCTGAAGGTGGACGTTTCATAAAACTTTAACAGACAGTTATAGACTACACATTAAGAGCTTTCTAATAACACACACATACTATGGTTTAAGAAATAATAGTTTCGTCAGTAACCTTGTCACAAAAATGTATTCTTTTGTAAATAGATTTCATAAAAGGTGTTACACAAAATAACTAAAAGATCTGATATAACTTGCTATCAGAAAACATGAAGATCAATATTTTGAAGAGTCTTTACTACTGTTAGTACTTTGTTAACACTTAATACGTGTTCATACTTTCATCAGACTAACATTTTGATAATGACCGACAGCACTATTTCTGGCATTAAATAATGTTACTCCTACGTCTCCCTATCTTAACTTTTGATGGACATCGGTTGAAGGAGGTAACGAAAGTAATACAATTGATCAAGCGCTTTACGTGCCAGTCCATATTACTGCAGTTAGACGAGACAGAACGGCTTCTTATATCTGCAGAGTCTATAAATACTGACTTACTTCCCACATATCTGCTGAACTGCACTTGTGATCAAGACTGAGACAATCTCTTCTGGCTGTTGCATCAACATTGATACGATTTTCTATAATCGTAGTTTTCTGTATTCCATATTATATTATGTGCCTCAACTTTTGATTGATAGGATTTTCTATAATCATAGTTTTTGTTGTATTCCATATTAAGAATATTATATGCCTCAACTTTTGATTGATAGGATTTTCTATAATCGTAGTTTTCTGTATTCCATATTATATTATGCCTCAACTTTTGATTGATAGGATTTTCTATAATCATAGTTTTTGTTGTATTCCATATTAAGAATATTATATGCCTCAACTTTTGATTGATAAGATTTTCCATAATCATAGTTTTTGTTGTATTCCATATTAAGAATATTATATGCCTCAACTTTTGATTGGTAGGATTTTCTATAATCATAGTTTTTGTTGTATTCCATATTAAGAATATTATATGCCTCAACTTTTGATTGATAAGATTTTCCATAATCATAGTTTTTGTTGTATTCCATATTAATAATATTATATGCCTCAACTTTTGATTGATAAGATTTCCCATAATCATAGTTTTTGTTGTATTCCATATTAAGAATATTATATGCCTCAACTTTTGATTGATAGGATTTTCTATAATCATAGTTTTTGTTGTATTCCATATTAAGAATATTATATGCCTCAACTTTTGATTGATAAGATTTCCCATAATCATAGTTTTTGTTGTATTCCATATTAAGAATATTATATGCCTCAACTTTTGATTGATAAGATTTTCCATAATCATAGTTTTTGTTGTATTCCATATTAAGAATATTATATGCCTCAACTTTTGATTGATAGGATTTTCTATAATCATAGTTTTTGTTGTATTCCATATTAAGAATATTATATGCCTCAACTTTTGATTGATAGGATTTTCTATAATCATAGTTTTTGTTGTATTCAATATTAAGAATATTATATGCCTCAACTTTTGATTGATAAGATTTTCCATAATCATAGTTTTTGTTGTATTCCATATTAAGAATATTATATGCCTCAACTTTGGATTGATAGGATTTTCTATAATCATAGTTTTTGTTGTATTCCATATTAAGAATATTATATTCAATCGTATTATCTTACAACAATGGGCACATTTTCTCTATTTTGTTCCTATTTTTGTTTTTACCATCACATATTTGTTACCGTAATACACATATAGGTTTATTAAGAACGAGATCTAATGGACCACTGAACCAATTTATATGTCTGACTAACTTTGCCCACTAGCTTCACTTGTTGGCCTGATTTCAGTATTATTATTAAATCAAATCACACAGCTGCAGGGGTGACCCGTCTGTTTTCAGTGCCCGAGCACAGACCAAACTTGCCGCCCTCGGCCCCCCTCCCCATCAACCAAAACCTCCCCCCCATAGCTCTGAGAAAAGACTGACGGTTATGTCTCAAAATCCCCAAGCCCTCACTAAGCCTACATAGTGAGGTCTTGGCTGTAGTACCTTTACTCTCGCACGCACACTCACGAGCCCAACGCCTATGACCCGCGGTGCAGTTGTACAACTTCATGATTCAGCTCATAGCTTTGAATATAATCATAACTTAACAAAAGTTTTATCTATTTAATCTTCCACGCAAAATTAAGTTCACACAACACAGGGATCCTGTGGACCTCCGCAATGCTCCTTTTCCCTATCTTAACACTGTTTTCAAGCGGCGGCGCAGATTTTTCTGTAGGGTAGACCGGAGCCGGTGTCTAGGAGATGGTCACAGTTTCGGCCGGCTGACGTATAACTGAGTCAGTGAGGAAATCGGAATAACATGTTTCATTTTGCATGTGATAATAATGCAGAAGTGAATTTCAGATGATAATAATAAATCATATTATCATACTTATATGTTTTACTTTCTCCCTTCGCATGTATAGAGAAAGACAAAGTGTAATAAGAAGAAAGAATCATTGGATAAAAAAATACTAAATAATTTTGACTGATCAAAAGAATTTTTTTTTTTTCGTTTGTCTACACAAAACTGTAGACTTTACAAGTAACGATCGAAAGGGGCGCATCATATTTTCCCCCTTACTATATACAATAGCAATATTAAACTCGAATCATTGTAATTTCAATTAAAGATGAAATCCGGTTTCAATACTCTCCAATCCCCAAACCATAATTTTCATCATCTAGGAAGTACTTTAAAATAATGGAAGAGAGCGGATTAAAACAATTATTTGCATCGTGTAACTTGATATTTTCTTGCATCATATTGCCAGTGTTAATCACACTCTCAATACCAATCAGAATGCCCTGAAGTTGTCACAAAACGTTAGAGGTCAAAACAACTTCTCAATTTGGAACTGAGGGGAGCGGAAGATGTGTTATCTGATATGTAAATGTAATGTTTAAGTATAATGAAGGTACAAATGGTGAATCCACAACTTTCTTCCCAATAATGCCTTTCAACAACTTAAAATACTAATATACAACAAATTTACAAAATCAGCCACTTAAATTTTACAATTACTTAAATTTACAACTTCGGATACACCCTCCACCCCGCTCTCCGCGACCCGTCATGAGCGCCGAGCGACACCCCCCCCACAAGTGCCGCGCCCCGTGCTGGAGCAAGGCTCACACTGCCTTAGAGCTGGTACTGCAATGCTGATTAAATTTCAATAATTAAAAGTGTAATTTAATTTGATACTTTTATCTAATTCATGACATTACAGAAGAACTTGGATAAAGAAGCTAATATTTTTCCACCGATTTCTCACTGAGACCTTTTATCCAAATATTTATTCCAGTGGGTGTCTGACATGTGGTTTTCTCAAAAGTTGCTGGGACGGGTTGACTTTGCATATAGATGTGTTAATAAAAACATGTTGAGATGAATATTTTATAAAATTCCCTAAAATTTACATTTGTATTTAGGGTTCGAACCTACAGACCTTCAAACTTTCAATGCAATCCATAGGGAAGAATAGAATCAATTAAATTGTATAATTAAAAGCTGTGCATTAACAAAACTCAGCACAAAAGCAACAGATGTAAGCATTAAATAAAATAAATTACTACTGGAATTATGGCGCAGTGTGCACAGTACGCCATGAGAGGTGTTAAAAATTCTGAAGACACAAACGAATATTTGCTCGAGTTTGAGTAGCAGGTCTTACTAATTATTAAAATTCATCATGTTGTCGCCCCCTGAACTGCAGAATAATGACAAATCGAGTTACGTACCTTCGTCAGCAGTCCAGAATAGCATAACACACTTATTCTAGACTGCAGATGGACGTACGTAACTCAATTAGTCATCCTACTAATACTAATATAGTATTACTTTCGAGGGTAAGAATTTACATTTCAACAATTGCAATACTACCTTTACACCAATGTAGGTGATTTTTACTTTACTATTTTCCCCATCTCTATATCTGATAATTATTTATTTGCCTATTGTGTATTGTCTTTAACAGTTAAATGCAAAGCACCATGCTATATTGAAAGTGAGGTTTTGATTTATAAGTGTATATATAAAGTTTCATTTGTTATAGTTTTGAAAGGGAGTGGTCCAAAGACCCGCTACCATTTACTGGTTAAAACTACTAGACCCAATTAATCCCCTTACACCAAGATCCTGCTAATGTAACGATTAGTGAACCTTGTAAAACCTTGCTTTTTTGCACTAGGACAGCGTTAGATGTCCTACAGAGACGGCAACAAACCTGCACGACATTTTTCATCTGAGCGATGAGTGTGGTGGGCTTCTTGGCGCGGCTGGCGTCGCTCTTGCTGCGCGGCCTGAAGACGTCGAAGACGGTCGGTGTGGTCTTGCGCGGCGAGGTGACGCTGGCGAGGATGTCGTCGCCTGACTTGCGCCGCTCGCTGGAGCTGCTTGCCGCGCTCCCCGCGCTCGAGGTCGAGCCGAAATGCAGGTGCCGCGTGTGGTTGCTCCACGTCCCTGCACAGACAGACTGTGTTAGTACAGTTACACGGTTCACACTTTTTATTTGGTTAATATTTTGTTGTGAAGCAATACATATATATAAACTTATAGTTTTAGATAAAAAACACTTCCTCGATAACACGTGTATTTTTACAATTCCCGTGAGATTCATAACACTTAATGTTAAAATATGTACTTCTTCTATAGTACGACTATGATTGTTTTACAAACCTCAACAACACGGCTTTTTTTCCTAATTCAGATCGCAGTCCTAACCCCCTATAGCACGTCTTTTTGTGACAATGAACCTTTATAGCACGACATCAACGTCAGTAGTGCCTCATTTTACATAATGGAACCTTTCAGCACGAGTTCAATCTTCCCTGTGCTTAGTTCCCACTGGCAGGAACTCATCAGAACAGATGTTTGAATGAAATAATTCCTTGGACTCAGGTCTGAGCTCAGGAACAGTTTTCAGTACAAGAACATGAAAACCCGCTTTCACCCTTCATTTGGAGAATTCATCCAAAATGCACTTGCTATAAGCCTTGGAGGTTATAGTTTTATTTCCTCAATAATGTTTAAGATAAGTAATTAGTAGCATTCAAAAAATCAGAACTGGTATTTAGTTTTGGTTAAGTAGACGTGTGTTAAGAATGACTTTTACATTTATTATAAAATCACTTGTTATTGTAATTGTTTTGGGAAAAATTAAGTTTATTTGTATTCTTATTCTTATAAAGGGGTTTTAGAGAAACCAGTAACCTTAATAGCACAACTTTTAGTCCACATGACTTTGGTAGCACGAACCTCAGCTAGAAGAATACCACGATAAAAAGACTGTTTCCCAAATCCCCTTAGAGTCTTGCTATCTAGGTTCTAGTCTACTGTACAATCAGCTTAAAATATTTTTCTGTTTTTTCTCAAGCACATACCTTAAAAATGCCCTTAAAATTGAGCATGTCAGCCTGACCCTTATCCAGTTGATAACTAAGCTGTAGGGTTTATTCCATTTCCTACACCCTACAGGGTTTGAAATTATTTTCCTAATATGGTATCAACTGATAGCATAAGGGGTAAGAATAAAGCATGCCTGTATTCAGAAGCTGCAAGATATTTTAGTATTTCCTTCTCAGCATTTTGCAACTTTTCATGCGGGAGGGAGGCATAGGAGGAGGATCAGTGTCAATGACACGCACAGTACATCAAGTAATGCTTCCATCTGAGTTTCCCAGGAGGATCAGTGTCAATGACACGCACAGTACATCAAGTAATGCTTCCATCTGAGTTTCCCAGGAGGATCAGTGTCAATGACACGCACAGTACATCAAGTAATGCTTCCATCTGAGTTTCCCAGGAGGATCAGTGTCAATGACACGCACAGTACATCAAGTAATGCTTCCATCTGAGTTTCCCAGGAGGATCAGTGTCAATGACACGCACAGTACATCAAGTAATGCTTCCATCTGAGTTTCCCAGGAGGATCAGTGTCAATGACACGCACAGTACATCAAGTAATGCTTCCATCTGAGTTTCCCAGGAGGATCAGTGTCAATGACACGCACAGTACATCAAGTAATGCTTCCATCTGAGTTTCCCAGGAGGATCAGTGTCAATGACACGCACAGTACATCAAGTAATGCTTCCATCTGAGTTTCCCAGGAGGATCAGTGTCAATGACACGCACAGTACATCAAGTAATGCTTCCATCTGAGTTTCCCAGGAGGATCAGTGTCAATGACACGCACAGTACATCAAGTAATGCTTCCATCTGAGTTTCCCAGGAGGATCAGTGTCAATGACACGCACAGTACATCAAGTAATGCTTCCATCTGAGTTTCCCAGGAGGATCAGTGTCAATGACACGCACAGTACATCAAGTAATGCTTCCATCTGAGTTTCCCAGGAGGATCAGTGTCAATGACACGCACAGTACATCAAGTAATGCTTCCATCTGAGTTTCCCAGGAGGATCAGTGTCAATGACACGCACAGTACATCAAGTAATGCTTCCATCTGAGTTTCCCAGGAGGATCAGTGTCAATTACACGCACAGTACATCAAGTAATGCTTCCATCTGAGTTTCCCAGGAGGATCAGTGTCAATGACACGCACAGTACATCAAGTAATGCTTCCACCTGAGTTTCCCAGGACGATCAGTGTCAATGACACGCACAGTACATCAATTAATGCTTCCATCTGAGTTTCCCAGGAGGATCAGTGTCAATGACACGCACAGTACATCAAGTAATGCTTCCATCTGAGTTTCCCAGGAGGATCAGTGTCAATGACACGCACAGTACATCAAGTAATGCTTCCATCTGAGTTTCCCAGGAGGATCAGTGTCAATGACACGCACAGTACATCAAGTAATGCTTCCATCAGAGTTTCCCAGAAGGATCAGTGTCAATGACACGCACAGTACATCAAGTAATGCTTCCATCTGCATTTCCCAGGAGGATCAGTGTCAATGGCACGCACAGTACATCAAGTAATGCTTCCATCTGAGTTTCCCAGAAGGATCAGTGTCAATGACACACACAGTACATCAAGTAATGCTTCCATCTGAGTTTCCCAACTCCTGTGCATACTAAAATCAGCTCTGAGTGCTAAAGCAGTCAGATTGCCTTCTTCAGCTATCAAAGATTCCCTTATACAGTTCTCCATGCTTACTTCATCATGCTTATCACAGTGTGAGGGAAGGTGTATTGGCATTTTTCCATAGCGTAGTGCAAGGGAATCCCTAAATTTGTGTGGGGACATGTCAAGATAGAGTTTTTTAAGATTTGGTTAAAGATTTCCCTAACTTTCCCTGGTCTTCCCTAACCGAAAACGTTAATTTTCCCAACTCTTAACTCAAAATGCACACTTTATTTCTAGGAGGTAATATTTAACAAAATTAATTTTTTGTATCTACCTCCACCTTTCCTATAGTCGTCCAACGCTTTCTAGGTTATTATACTATTTTTATTTATTTTATTTATTTATTATATTATATTATTTTATTTATTTACTATGTTTACAGTGTGTTATTATCCAATACATAACCATCACTTCCTCTTTGTTGCACCAACTAAATCTAATAAGTTTTGATTTTTGCACAGTGCATTGCGTTTGCCATTAAATTCAAAACTTTCCCTGACTTACAAGCATTTTTTGACCTTATTCAAATTCCCTGACTTTCAAGAAAGAGTGTTCCAAAAGTTGGAAAGCTGGACACTTGAGGTGGTAGTAGAGTCAACTTGACTTGGATCAGTATTGTAAGAGGCATTGTCACTTAGCAGAACTGACAGGCATGTACATTTTACCCTTCTGCAAACTTTACAGAAGGTTGGGTAGCACAGTGGTTAGCGTGTTCGCTTCATAATCTGAAGTTCGCCGGATCGATCCTGAGCAAAATCCCGAGAGAATTTTATCTTGTGAATGGATCCAGCTGCCATTGGTCATTGGGCTATTCATTAATGATCCTTTTTAAAGAATCAGTCAGTCTTAGTCAGTAACAAGGCTGCAAAAGGCATCTCACCCATTCTACGCTCATCATTCGTTCATATTCGCCTTAAAATACGCCCAGGTTGTGTCGGCGTCTTAAAGAGATACTAAGATAATACAATTTTATTTGCCAGACAATACTAAAACTCTTTTTCGACAATTTTACTTCAACTCAGTTATTAAACATAGGCAAAATAAACAGTTGCACATCATCCTCAAACTGAGCTGCCTCTTTCTACGGCTCAAACTAGATACAATGAATTGTATAATTCAACTTCACTTTCATTTTCAATCATTATACAATTATAATTCAACAGTTTCTATATTAAATATTTTGTATTGTATTGACACGCCGCCACAACATTAAAGAAACTGAGTACTGCAATGACAACACAGTATGATAAGCGCAATGCATATGAGGGGTGTTGTCAATTTATTAGCTTGAGAAGAGCATTTCCTCAAGTTCGACTTGTCAGTCACTAACAGGGACTGGCTATTTCAATCATGAAGTATTAGTAGCTGTTTTTGTAACCTCCAATAACAATCGGATTGCTTGTATTGATCACTTTAGATATACAATTTGTAAACCCAAAATCGCAGAAACAATTTTCATAGTAGAAAAAAAGGAACATGAAATATATTTTATAAATATATATCAGAGGTTTAACATAAATCATATGGGGACTGAGATTCAATTTATGAATGCATAATGCAGACTTAGAAAACCACTTTTAGGATGGACAACTTCTTTAAATCTAAACTACAAAGAAAGTATTTTACACACATATTACATAATATTATACACATATTAATAATATTATGTAATATGTGTGTAAAATACTTTCTTTGTTGCTGTGCTCATCTGAACTAGTTTCTTCAGGTGAGTTAGCTGTGTATCCCACCTTTTTTCAATGAAACTCCCAAGCCAAGTGCTTTTCCTTTGCAAACTTAAATATAAACTAGTGGCTTTCAGGGGCTAGCCCCTAACATATGGATTTTGTGTAAGTGGATAATCACAGCTGATCATTAGTTCATTTTGCTTATTAATAAAAACACTGTAGTGATATTTCCATAAGAAAATCATTGGATCTTTGAAGTTCAGTGGGGCGTAGCCCACGTAATTTTTGTCATTTCTGATATTTTCCCCACCGTCCTTGGCCCTCAAGCTTTAAAATGAATCGTCATAACTTCTTCCTAGCTCGAGATATTTTTGGGGACCGATTCGCTTACGGAATTAAATATATAGATTGACACCTAGACCTCATTTAATTTATTAATTATTTGAAAAAAAAATTTAACTTCCATTCTAGCGACCCCTGGACTATATAATCATGACTAAACAGGTACTTTACCTCCGTCAATAGACCAATGAAGAAGACGAATCTTTACGCTGACATGTTTTGTTATAATCACAACGAAACATGTCACCATAAAGATTCATCTTTTTCACTGGATTATTGGTAAAGGTGAAGTACCTGTTTACCTAGTCATAAACAAAAATATCTTTAGTCACACATACGAGCAAATTTACTTTAATCTATATTAAAGTAAAGATTATAATATAAATCTACTCTTATCCATTATAATCCACTATTTTCTACATATTTGGAGATTTTCATGTCAAATCATCTTTGAAAACCTATTCTACTACATTTTTATATGTGTTTAGTGATTTCAGAAGCTAATTTCCCACCCAAAACAAAAACATTAGAGATTTATGTACTTGTTTTAATTAAAACTGAGATGATTTTATTTATTAATTAAATAATAGTTCCTTTTTCCCACACTACCCTCAACTCAACTGATTTTGGGTAAAAATATTTTTCTAATCAAGTTATTAACCCTGCTCTAATTAAGGAAACCCAAAATGTAACCCGGCAGACAACCTTAACAAGACTTCAATTCTAAGGAATAGGGTTAATGAACTTGCCTTTAACAACAAGTTTTTCTTTTAGCTAATTTATTAGGTATCCTGCTGAGTTTTTTGATATTATCTTCAAACACCAACGATGGAGATTCTATTCCAAGAGTGTATTCTAGAATAAATATTTTAGAACTGAACAAAGGTTTATAGTAACAAGAAACCAAGAATATTCCAAACATATTATGAGTATTGAGTAGATGTGGCCATTCATCCATTCCACAAGAGGGAGACAAGATCTACTGCCTTTTAATCATTTTATTGCACACTGTCCTACATTCAGTGTCGGTTGGGGAAATCAGATTAAACAGTTAGTAATGTATGCATCCTATGGGGTTCGCAGCCTGAAAACCTAATGGGCAAACTTGTATTACATGTCACCTGAACTCGGAAATAAAGCAAATAAAATTATTCAGTAAATTGGATTGAAGGAGGGTGATTTATAGATTTAATATATCTGTTTGGCACCATTTTTCTTGGAAAATGGCTCCTTCAAAAAACAAAATAAATCCAAATAACTTATAGAATTAAAAAATATATATTACAAATGAAAAACTATCCGTTTGTAAAATAATATAATACGAATATAATAAAGCACTATTTGTTTGTTGCTCCTTTACACCTAAGTTATTGAGCTAAGAAAAAATGTCCAAACAGCATTATTATACTATAGGGAGATAACTAGTAATATATCAAAATAACAAAATATCTATACCTATATTATGGATGTCTTTCAAAATCTGTTAGAGCTCTATTCCTGATTCATTTAATGTAATATAGTGGATATTTCCTTTTATTGGGCAGATGATTCATTTCCTGCCCAGATGTTCAATATTCTAGATGCCTATTTATAGGGATAAATTACAAAGTGCAGCACTCACAACTAACTGTTGTAACTCATATAATGCTGGTCTGCTGGGTACCAAAATCAGTAATGTTATGTACTCTTAAAGGAACACCAAATGCTAAATACAGTATGTTGAAAAATACTAAACTATATTTTCCAAAAATTTAAAAGATAAACTGAATTCAAGAATCACCTTCTTTAAGCTAATCAGATTCGCTTTGCTCATTTGTCGGTTCAATAGGGGATTACCATTTCGTTGCTTATTCAAATTGGTTTCTAGAAGGCCAAGCAGACATTGCTTATTAGCGAACACGCCTACCACCCGTGGGGTCTTAGTGTATCCCCACACTACCTCACGGTAGTGTCAGTGTGGGGATAGACAGGGACAGTCCCGACTATACAGTTGGCAGCACTACCTCGACCTTGACAGTGAGGGGCTCGTGCACTGCATAGTCTATCCTATCTCTCACACACACCTACCACCCTCACGGGACAGAACCGATATACAGGGACAATATAGTCTATAGACAGTTGGCAGCACTAGCACCACCTCGACCTTGGCAGTGAGGGGCTCGTGCACTGCATAGTCTATCCTATCTCTCACACACACCTACCACCCTCACGGGACAGAACCGATATACAGGGACAATATAGTCTATAGACAGTTGGCAGCACTAGCACCACCTCGACCTTGACAGTGAGGGGCTCGTGCACTGCATAGTCTATCCTATCTCTCACACACACCTACCACCCTCACGGGACAGAACCGATATACAGGGACAATATAGTCTATAGACAGTTGGCAGCACTAGCACCACCTCGACCTTGACAGTGAGGGGCTCGTGCACTGCATAGTCTATCCTATCTCTCACACACACCTACCACCCTCACGGGACAGAACCGATATACAGGGACAATATAGTCTATAGACAGTTGGCAGCACTAGCACTACCTCGACCTTGACAGTGAGAGGCTCGTGCACTGCATAGTCTATCCTATCTCTCACACACACCTACCACCCTCACGGGACAGAACCGATATACAGGGACAATATAGTCTATAGACAGTTGGCAGCACTAGCACCACCTCGACCTTGGCAGTGAGGGGCTCGTCCACTATCCAAACCGCTATTAGCCTATCCAATCACCGGTGGTGTAGTCGTAAATTGTCCAGTGTGAGAACCCTAAATATGTTTTTGTTAAAATTGAAAGAAAAGCAAATTATTGTGATATTAAATTATGGAAACCCATTGTGTGAACGCCGTTCCCACACGTTCCCGCTCCACTACACCACTGCCAATCACATACACCTACCGCCCTCACGGGAGAGAAGCGATATACCAGGGATAATATAGTCTGGACAGTTGGCAGCACTACCATGACCTTGGCAGTGAGGGGCTCGTCCACTGCGTAGCCTATCCAATCAAACCAGTTGCTCACACCCACCAACCCGCCGCCACCGCCATCACACTCCATGTGGGCGACCTTGACTGTTCACGCCTCCGTTCCACCAGTGTAAACAAACATCGCACCGTAAACAATCCGTGACTCGGTCAAACGAACCGTACTGATCAATATATGATTTACTCGATTAATAAGCCATCTTTCCCAATAACTATGATTTCTGTGTAAAACAGAGAATTTTTAAAATACAAAATTAATTTTGATCATTATCATATCACTTACGTAGTGTAGTAAACTCAATTAAATTATTTCTGTTACGGCATATTAACAACTTGTTACTCGCCCATTTAGCCAAATAAATATAGTTTTCTGATTTCAGCATGGAGTAAGCTTTAAACCACTTCAATGAATAAACATCTCCGATAGATTAGATCTTAGATAGATAGCGTTAGGATTTAAATATAACTTATTTAACTTTTTTATGTTCGACTCCACCGATTGTCTTAATTAAAGTAATTATAAGGAAACACGATAACGGAGTATTGAGTCATTTTTTTGGTCTTTTTTAGACTTAAACTAGCTTCACTCCAAACCAATTCTGGACACAAAACGAAAACTCGGTTCATTGTTTTCCAACAATAAAAAATATATATTATTATACTTTCCATAATATGCTTTAAGATGAGTAAAGTGATACCATCGATTAAACACTCCTTGTGGTATTCTTAATCAATGGTGATACTAAGTGACAGCATTAAAACATGGTACAGTAATAAAAACGTTACTATGCTAGAGAGCCTACTATTATAAAGCTTGACTGTGTAAAACAGGTTTTATATATACAAAATGATATAGTTATATATAAACACAATTAGGCGGCCGCCCATCGGACGAATAAGCATATTGTACTATTCGTGTACAAATATAATCTTAACTCTAGACTAATAACATTGGCAATATATACTTCAGTATCTATAATGCTAATAACTTAGTGATTGAAAATCAAATGAAACTTCCTTAATACTCTTGCTCCAGCATTATTTCCACATATTTTCCGCAATATATTTACGGTACCAAAAATATCCATTCATGACCGAAAACGCCCAAACCACTCTTTGACCGAGCATGTGGTAATTTTTATTTCATTTTTACAAAGAGCGGACGTCCTTGGCCTTGGGGCGAACCGGGAAAACTGGACGGTCTGAGCACATTTCCAATGTAAATTCGCCGCGCATCATCGATGTTTGCGGTCAAAACAACAATGCGCAGCCCGTCCAGGCCAGCTGGCATTAGTCATTCATCTTTTGTAAACAATACATTGTTGCGTCGTAGTTTCGGATGTCAATTAATTGTTATTAGTCCAGGGTGTCTACAAAAACCTCTATTATGTAAATTTCCCTGACCTTTGCAGAATACCTAGCGATTTCAGTGAGCAGAATTTCCATACCTCAAATAGTTCACCCATAAAAAAACGTAAACATTACATATTTTGGAATTTTACCGAACGCTTATTATTTTGGGATATTGAAATTGTGCTCACTGAAATCGCTTTATGCAAACTGAAATAGGCCAGACAGCAACGATATCGGATAATCCGCTGAGGAGAGACGGGCTTTGAAAACTAACATCGACTGGCCTTACAGTATAGCGGACGCAGGTAGAAACGCCAAATGGGCCAGACAGCAACGATATCGGATAATCCGCTGAGGAGAGACGGGCTTTGAAAACTAACATCGACTGGCCTTACTGTATAGCGGACGCAGGTAGAAACGCCAAATGGGCCAGACAGCAACGATATCGGATAATCCGCTGAGGAGAGACGGGCTTTGAAAACTAACATCGACTGGCCTTACTGTATAGCGGACGCAGGTAGAAACGCCAAATGGGCCAGACAGCAACGATATCGGATAATCCGCTGAGGAGAGACGGGCTTTGAAAACTAACATCGACTGGCCTTACTGTATAGGGGACGCAGGTAGAAACGCCAAATGGGCCAGACAGCAACGATATCGGATAATCCGCTGAGGAGAGACGGGCTTTGAAAACTAACATCGACTGGCCTTACAGTATAGCGGACGCAGGTAGAAACGCCAAATGGGCCAGACAGCAACGATATCGGATAATCCGCTGAGGAGAGACGGGCTTTGAAAACTAACATCGACTGGCCTTACAGTATAGCGGACGCAGGTAGAAACGCCAAATGGGCCAGATAGCAACGATATCGGATAATCCGCTGAGGAGAGACGGGCTTTGAAAACTAACATCGACTGGCCTTACAGTATAGGGGACGCAGGTAGAAACGCCAAATGGGCCAGATAGCAACGATATCGGATAATCCGCTGAGGAGAGACGGGCTTTGAAAACTAACATCGACTGGCCTTACAGTATAGGGGACGCAGGTAGAAACGCCAAATGGGCCAGACAGCAACGATATCGGATAATCCGCTGAGGAGAGACGGGCTTTGAAAACTAACATCGACTGGCCTTACAGTATAGCGGACGCAGGTAGAAACGCCAAATGGGCCAGACAGCAACGATATTGGATAATCCGCTGAGGAGAGACGGGCTTTGAAAACTAACATCGACTGGCCTTACAGTATAGCGGACGCAGGTAGAAACGCCAAATGGGCCAGATAGCAACGATATCGGATAATCCGCTGAGGAGAGACGGGCTTTGAAAACTAACATCGACTGGCCTTACAGTATAGGGGACGCAGGTAGAAACGCCAAATGGGCCAGACAGCAACGATATCGGATAATCCGCTGAGGAGAGACGGGCTTTGAAAACTAACATCGACTGGCCTTACAGTATAGGGGACGCAGGTAGAAACGCCAAATGGGCCAGACAGCAACGATATCGGATAATCCGCTGAGGAGAGACGGGCTTTGAAAACTAACATCGACTGGCCTTACAGTATAGCGGACGCAGGTAGAAACGCCAAATGGGCCAGATAGCAACGATATCGGATAATCCGCTGAGGAGAGACGGGCTTTGAAAACTAACATCGACTGGCCTTACAGTATAGCGGACGCAGGTAGAAACGCCAAATGGGCCAGACAGCAACGATATCGGATAATCCGCTGAGGAGAGACGGGCTTTGAAAACTAACATCGACTGGCCTTACAGTATAGCGGACGCAGGTAGAAACGCCAAATGGGCCAGACAGCAACGATATCGGATAATCCGCTGAGGAGAGACGGGCTTTGAAAACTAACATCGACTGGCCTTACAGTATAGCGGACGCAGGTAGAAACGCCAAATGGGCCAGATAGCAACGATATCGGATAATCCGCTGAGGAGAGACGGGCTTTGAAAACTAACATCGACTGGCCTTACTGTATAGGGGACGCAGGTAGAAACGCCAAATGGGCCAGATAGCAACGATATCGGACAATCCGCTGAGGAGAGACGGGCTTTGAAAACTAACATCGACTGGCCTTATTGTATAGCGGACGCAGGTAGAAACGCCAAATGGGCCAGATAGCAACGATATCGGACAATCCGCTGAGGAGAGACGGGCTTTGAAAACTAACATCGACTGGCCTTATTGTATAGCGGACGCAGGTAGAAACGCCAAATGGGCCAGATAGCAACGATATCGGATAATCCGCTGAGGAGAAACGGGCTTTGAAAACTAACATCGACTGGCCTTACAGTATAGCGGACGCAGGTAGAAACGCCAAATGGGCCAGATAGCAACGATATCGGATAATCCGCTGAGGAGAGACGGGCTTTGAAAACTAACATCGACTGGCCTTACTGTATAGGGGACGCAGGTAGAAACGCCAAATGGGCCAGATAGCAACGATATCGGACAATCCGCTGAGGAGAGACGGGCTTTGAAAACTAACATCGACTGGCCTTATTGTATAGCGGACGCAGGTAGAAACGCCAAATGGGCCAGATAGCAACGATATCGGACAATCCGCTGAGGAGAGACGGGCTTTGAAAACTAACATCGACTGGCCTTATTGTATAGGGGACGCAGGTAGAAACGCCAAATGGGCCAGATAGCAACGATATCGGATAATCCGCTGAGGAGAGACGGGCTTTGAAAACTAACATCGACTGGCCTTATTGTATAGAGGACGCAGGTAGAAACGCCAAATGGGCCAAATAGCAACGATATCGGATAATCCGCTGAGGAGAGACGGGCTTTGAAAACTAACATCGACTGGCCTTATTGTATAGAGGACGCAGGTAGAAACGCCAAATGGGCCAAATAGCAACGATATCGGATAATCCGCTGAGGAGAGACGGGCTTTGAAAACTAACATCGACTGGCCTTATTGTATAGGGGACGCAGGTAGAAACGCCAAATGGGCCAGATAGCAACGATATCGGATAATCCGCTGAGGAGAGACGGGCTTTGAAAACTAACATCGACTGGCCTTACTTTATAGCGGACGCAGGTAGAAACAACAAATGGGCCAGATAGCAACGATATCGGATAATCCGCTGAGGAGAAACGGGCTTTGAAAACTAACATCGACTGGCCTTACTGTATAGGGGACGCAGGTAGAAACGCAAATGGGCCAGATAGCAACGATATCGGACAATCCGCTGAGGAGAGACGGGCTTTGAAAACTAACATCGACTGGCCTTATTGTATAGGGGACGCAGGTAGAAACGCCAAATGGGCCAAATAGCAACGATATCGGATAATCCGCTGAGGAGAGACGGGCTTTGAAAACTAACATCGACTGGCCTTACTGTATAGCGGACGCAGGTAGAAACGCCAAATGGGCCAGATAGCAACGATATCGGATAATCCGCTGAGGAGAGACGGGCTTTGAAAACTAACATCGACTGGCCTTACTGTATAGCGGACGCAGGTAGAAACGCCAAATGGGCCAGATAGCAACGATATCGGATAATCCGCTGAGGAGAGACGGGCTTTGAAAACTAACATCGACTGGCCTTACTGTATAGCGGACGCAGGTAGAAACGCCAAATGGGCCAGATAGCAACGATATCGGATAATCCGCTGAGGAGAGACGGGCTTTGAAAACTAACATCGACTGGCCTTACTGTATAGGGGACGCAGGTAGAAACGCCAAATGGGCCAGATAGCAACGATATCGGACAATCCGCTGAGGAGAGACGGGCTTTGAAAACTAACATCGACTGGCCTTATTGTATAGGGGACGCAGGTAGAAACGCCAAATGGGCCAGATAGCAACGATATCGGATAATCCGCTGAGGAGAGACGGGCTTTGAAAACTAACATCGACTGGCCTTATTGTATAGGGGACGCAGGTAGAAACGCCAAATGGGCCAGATAGCAACGATATCGGACAATCCGCTGAGGAGAGACGGGCTTTGAAAACTAACATCGACTGGCCTTATTGTATAGGGGACGCAGGTAGAAACGCCAAATGGGCCAGATAGCAACGATATCGGATAATCCGCTGAGGAGAGACGGGCTTTGAAAACTAACATCGATTGGCCTTACTGTATAGGGGACGCAGGTAGAAACGCCAAATGGGCCAGATAGCAACGATATCGGATAATCCGCTGAGGAGAGACGGGCTTTGAAAACTAACATCGACTGCCCTTACTGTATAGGGGACGCAGGTAGAAACGCCAAATGGGCCAGATAGCAACGATATCGGACAATCCGCTGAGGAGAGACGGGCTTTGAAAACTAACATCGATTGGCCTTACTGTATAGGGGACGCAGGTAGAAACGCCAAATGGGCCAGATAGCAACGATATCGGATAATCCGCTGAGGAGAGACGGGCTTTGAAAACTAACATCGACTGGCCTTACTGTATAGGGGACGCAGGTAGAAACGCCAAATGGGCCAGATAGCAACGATATCGGATAATCCGCTGAGGAGAGACGGGCTTTGAAAACTAACATCGATTGGCCTTACTGTATAGGTAAGGTGACCAGACGTCCCGATTTCGGCGGGACAGTCCCGGTTTAGCGAAGTAAGTCCCGGCGTCCCTACAGTTCCTGTGGGGGCAGCCAATTGTCCCGCTTTAGCGTTTTGACATGAATATAATCATTGATTCATAAAAACCAATATAATTTTGTTAATATGTCAAATACAAGACTCCCGTCAACAAGCATCGTGATAAATTGTTCACACAATTTCAAGAAAAACAAAAGTATTGGGTCCCAACATTTTTTTCTAAGCTTTTAACTGAGCTAGCGCACTCTCTATGCCCGGGACCTATGCACTAGTGCAGGGAGTTGTTAATGTCATGAACAATTTATGGACCGAGAACAAGTAAAACTAGGAACAAAAAACGCATATTTTTGCTAAAAATAAACTAAAATTTAAGCCGAGTTCAGTTTTAATTAAGATTCAAGTTAATGAAAGCTATTCACTCCTCGGACAATTATCAGTAATTTTGTTTGGTATTTTCTTTTATTAGTTAAGTGTTGCATATTAAGATTTTATAAATATGATTAAAAAACCTTTTATTCAAAAATCTAAGTAATAAATGGGGGTAAAACTGCACAAAACTCATAATTTGTTTCCCGGTATCTAATATTCTTGAACCTTCCAGGGAGGGCACCGAACCCCCATTTTTATAGGGAGGGATCCCTTACCCCCCACACACCCCGCATTTCCAGTTAATTAAACTATGTCCCGCTTTAGACTTCTACTGATCTGGTCACCTTAGTATAGGGGACGCAGGTAGAAACGCCAAATGGGCCAGATAGCAACGATATCGGATAATCCGCTGAGGAGAGACGGGCTTTGAAAACTAACATCGATTGGCCTTACTGTATAGGGGACGCAGGTAGAAACGCCAAATGTTTCGTGACTGGAGCCCCCCTTAGGTTAAATTTGTTTTGATTTCGATAAAAAAAATTTTCAAATACGGTTACATTTTTTATATCAGAATGTTGTTAACCTCCGACTTTCATTTTTTAACACAATTCCCTGACGGTAAACAAATCTCTGACTATTGTAGGTTTTGCAGGATGCCCCACAGTATCGCTGAAGGTGCCACAAAATATTAGACAAAAACACGAAGAAACCGTGCTACAGGAATGCATTACATTTCAGATCGCTCTCGGGTGCCGAATGGATCCAGCGGCAGCTGAGTGATGGCACCGTGGTGCCATATGGATGTGGCAGTGATGTGTTAAGAACCTCACATGCCCAAACCTTCCTTTTGCATTTTGTAAAACTGAGCCACACGCCAAATAATACCAACTAAACTAAAGAAATGCGATTTATCCTCTGTAAACTAGCCGTTACGTAAAAATACGTAGCACCAACGAGCACAGAATAATTTCTGAATATTATTCTGTGCTCGCTGTAGCACGTGCAGTTTTCAGTGAGGCACGAGTCCCAATTGGTTGAGGTCGCGGGGTGAACAAACCCAACATAAACAGCATAACCGCGACACGTGGCCAACGTCACGTAGGACTACAGCCAGGCTATACGGCTTCCCACCTCCCAGCTGGCAGCGGCAGAGCCGGCGGTTAAACTAATAAACAAGTTGGAAACCGATCAGAGTGCATCTGCTTTCCATGACGTCACCGGCTAGAGACGTTATCAAATGATGTATTTTAATGTGACCCGCTTACTAATTACGTAATGACATATTCACCTTTTCATCGACTCGCAGAAAGGGTAATAAATTCCTATAATAGACCAAATTATAAATCATAGTGTAAACAAGCTTAACAAATAATCCATGCGAAAATAAATAAGAAAATCAAAACTTCAAAATTATTGTTTTGTTAACTGAAATTTGTAATGGTAAAATTCGATATAAGGTTAAAATAGAGGGGAGGATATTGAAAACTTTAAATTCTACCCAATTAACCCACCACAGCCCGGATTGCGACACGCATCCTCCGGGATTAAAGTTCGCCCCGGAAACCTACTGTCGTCAGTTTAGTTGTAATTGGTATGCAGCACGCACGGTTTACAATATTACTTCGTTAGTCGAGTCGATTCCCCAGACTGAATAACAACCCACACACATGAACAACACATATCCTGATATTACAAACACCCCACTTACAACTTGAAACGGCTAAAACCAGTTTTTTTTTTAGTTTTGATATCGTTTAAACATACTTAATAGGATATAGTTTCCGTTTTTCGTGCTTCCGAACAAACAATACCATTAAATAATGCAGTACGCAGAGAATTCAAGGGAAAAACAGGACAACATTATTTGGGTCAGTGACATTTGAAATACTAGGGGAGTATAAGAGAACCGCATAAAAGAACAAGTTAGCATATTCCATACAACTATTTAATCGTGTATAATGCGTTGTTGGTGCATTCGCAGTGTGGTACTGTATATAGGTAGGTAATCAATGAACTGAATAAGCGTAAACGATTGTTAGTGAATTTCCTTTGGAAAGTGAACTATTAGCATGACCCGCTCGGTGAAACTTAAGCCCGGGACCACCATAGAAGTTCCTAACGTAACCCCCTGAACACGTTTTGGGGGGTCTTTCAAAATTTTATATATATATAGACATATATATATATATATATATATATATATATAGACATATATATATATATATGTATTTGCACTCTAGCGGTCGCAATTTTTGTCCGATTTACTTCAAATTTGGTAGGGACGTTCCTTTGTGTAATCAGTTGGACAAGTTCGTTGGGCAAAACAATCGGAAAACTCTAAACCCCTTTTTTGGGGGATTAATCTTACAAATTTCGAGTTTTTGGGCCCAAAAATGGTCATAAAAGCCCCAGATGTAAAATAAATGCATGTAAAAAGATGGGAATTAGTGAGGCGAAAGTTTTAAGCCCTCTCTCGTCATTCTAGCATAAATATTTACCGAGTTATTAAAAAAAATGTGTATTGACTAAACACAGTAGGCCTACGTTGTCTTATGGGGGTTTTACACGAGAAAAGCCTGTTATTCTTTTGTTAGAGTACTTTTATCATCCCCAGCAACCTCACGCCTACTTTCAAGCCTGTCTGGACCTTCTCCTAACCTTATATTGGGCAAAATTGTATTCCCAGCTTAGCAAGTAAATGAAACCAGGAGTATCAGAACAGCCAAAAAATCAATGTTTTCAGATTTCAATAAAAATTGGACAAATTTATGTTTTTACACTGATTTTGAGTTTTAAAAGTTTTTATTTGGAAATTCACTTCCCTCACGTCAGCGTGCTGCGTGCGAACTCGTTTGTTGTTACAGTGTGAATTGAATACTAATCAGTTTGTGTTAACATTGATTTAAGGCCACGCTCCCCCGTCGGTGATATTGGATTGATTCTCCATAAGCGCAATGCTAACTAAACATCTATTTAGGACCTACATTTTTATTAGTGAATTTCCTATGGAAAGGTGAACTATTAGCATGACCCACACGGTGAAACTTAAGCCCGGGACCACCATAGAAGTTCCTAATGTGACCCCCTGAACACGTTTAGGGGTCGTTCAAAATGATATATATATATATATATATATATATATATATATATATATATATCATTAGTGAAGCGACATTTTTAAGCCCTCTCTCGTGGTTCTAGCATAAATATTTACCGAGTTATTAAAGAAAATTTATATCGGCTAAACACAGTATGTTGTCTTATGGGGTTTTTACATTAGAAAAGCATGTTATTCATTTGTTGGTGTATTTGTATCATCCCTTGCGCCTACTTTCAAGTCTGACTGGACCTTCTCTTAACCTTATAATACGCAAAATTGTATTCCTAGCATTGCAGGTAAATTAAACCAGGAGCATTAGAACAGCCAAAAAATCAATATTTTCAGATTTCAATAAAATTGGAATAAATGTATGTTTCTATATTGGTTTTGAGTATTAAAAGTTTTGTATGTGGAAATTCACTTCCCTCGCAGTCAGCGTGCTGCGTGCGAACTCGTTTAAATTTTAATCTGATTTAGGTAAATTTTGTTTACCACTCAAAATAAAGTAAAGAGTGATTTTTGCGAGTAAAAATTCGTATAAGTGTTACAGATTACCAGAAAAAAATTTTCAAACTTAAAAAATTACATTTGTTATTAAATATTATAATTGATTTTCAAAATATCTTCCACAATAATAACCAGCGATAAGAATATCTTTCAATTGACACCAAAATCAAAATTTTATCTCAAGAGATAAGCGAAAAATTGGGGTCTGAACTTAACATTATTCTAAGGGCGATACAACCAATATGGCCGACAGGGTAGCCGGCTCTTAAGGTGTGTTCCACAATAATAACCAGCGATAAGAATATCTTTCAATTGACACCAAAATCAAAATTTTATCTCAAGAGATAAGCGAAAAATTGGGGTCTGAACTTAACATTATTCTAAAGGGCGATACAACCAATATGGCCGACAGGGTAGCCGGCTCTTAAGGTGTGTTGGCATTTCCCGTAATACACTTGAAACACAATATGTTGGCAAATAAATAAGAACGTTTCTTTTCGAACTATACGGATCCCCAATTACAAATATTAATATTACCTAAAACACATTTACATCCTGATCAAGAGCATAAGAATCTTTTTCAAGATGTGATGTTCAAGGACGCGTTATCACGGTGCTTGGGCTTATCAGCCTGGCGATTAGCTGGGCGATTAGACACGCGACGGCAACACTACGACGGTAGTGCACTGATACTGTAGAATTATACTCAATGGTTGTACCCCCCCCCCCCCCGGGGGGGGGGTACAACCATTGAGTATAATACTCTGAATATTCAATGGTACAGCCTACCTTTATTTCATATATACAAATTGTCTATTCTAAATACACCGTTCAATTCGCCAGTTTTTTCTATGCACAATTATATTCATATTTTTGTTTCTCAATCATATTTTGTTTTCAACTACCATTGTCCACATTAATTTAATTTTAAGAAAGCCAATTCCTCCCTGGACGTCACTTGGTACGCATACTATTATTAATTGATTCATGCAAATCAATCACAAATCGAATTAATTAAATATGGGTCCGTATATGACAATTTGTTGATGTTATTAAGTTATTTAATCTTTACCCGGTAAACCTACTAAATACTGTTTCATATAAAATCACTTTATAAAGTACGGTAACGATTACAATTTATGTTTATATATTGAATATAATAGGTATTTGCATTTTAAAATGTTTAAAATCTATTTACACAATTTGTATATACATTTTTCAGTAAACTGCATTACGTTTGTTATGTTTTCCGAATTAGAGTTCCTTTAATACGGTAGAATAAAATATTAATCAAAACGTCATTAACTCCGAGTACGAATACGTCACTAAATACCCATTGCCATATGACTATGAACGGCATTCAGAAGTGCTCATGCGTTACAATCAAAACGTCATTAACTCCGAGTACGAATACGTCACTAAATACCCATTGCCATATGACTATGAACGGCATTCAGAAGTGCTCATGCGTTACAATCAAAACGTCATTAACTCCGAGTACGAATACGTCACTAAATACCCATTGCCATATGACTATGAATGGCATTCAGAAGTGCTCATGCGTTACAATCAAAACGTCATTAACTCCGAGTACGAATACGTCACTAAATACCCATTGCCATATGACTATGAACGGCATTCAGAAGTGCTCATGCGTTACAATCAAAACGTCATTAACTCCGAGTTCGAATACGTCACTAAATACCCATTGCCATATGACTATGAACGGCATTCAGAAGTGCTCATGCGTTACAATTTCTCCTTTGTAAATTTCAAGGAATTGCACACAGAAAAAACCCAAAGAAATGTACAAACCCACGCCAACCAATGTGATTTTGAAAGGTCAGCGGAGCAAATCGCCACGGGCGGTTTCCGAAAGATAGCCACCCCGACCCCTCTGTCGCCAAAACCGAGGAATTCCCCAAACTACGTCGGCCACACTACTGCGACATTACTTTTGACTGTGACTGTGATTGTGTGTGTGTTTTTCTTGCTTTGCGATAGCGGTAACAATTTTTCATGTTTATATAAAGGCATACTGAAAAGGGCTATATTGAGATCAAAATAACGCAAATGTCAGTAATGCTGTGTATTTTAATGTTTGAGGAGACATGTACTATCTAATATTTCCCAAATACGCTTTAGCTTCTAAACATGTTTAGTAGGTTATGGGCAGCAGCGGCGTGAAACCTTTTAGAAGCGAACTAACCTTGTTGAATAATTTTTCAGGGGCTTTAATATCTAGTTAATTGCAAACAACTTAGTTTTGTGTTAGAGATGTTATATTCACTATGTTTTTTTTTTTTTAGTTTTTTATCGTCACAATTGTATTTACGTAATAATTTTGACGCAAACAAGAACACTTTTTTTCGCTGGTAAAGACTATAGTAATTGCATAGTAATGTGTAAAATTAATATCTGTGCCTCCCTCACCCCCCCCCCCCTAAAAAAGAAGAAATATACATATATATATAATCTTCAAACATTTATGAAAAGAAAGCCATCTTTGAGAAATCTAAAAGAATATAAACATCCCACGTTGTTTACCTTTATCAATTAAAACCAACGAAACATCAAGACTTTAAGCTGTTATTTTGAAACGAATTTGCTCAGCTGGCCTGAACTGAAAACGTTTAGGTTCTATTTTGATACAAGTATTATGAAATTGTTGTTTTCCTCGCTGCAGAGGAAACACCCACATCAAAATAACAAGACGGATTCTGGCGTTATGCAAATTAATTAATTACAGATATTTCAAATTTAATTTTATAAAATAAATCAAAAACCTGACAATAAAAAGTATACGACCTGAGGAGTATAGATTTATTTAGCCGGTCAGTAATAAAATTATGATAATTATTAGGAAATG
Source organism: Allygus modestus (assembly GCA_963675035.1). Taxonomy (NCBI): domain Eukaryota; kingdom Metazoa; phylum Arthropoda; class Insecta; order Hemiptera; family Cicadellidae; genus Allygus; species Allygus modestus. Next base: position 17,313,506 of record OY776116.1, read on the forward strand.
TAGCATAAGAGGCGAAAATCGCTTGGTTCAAAATGTAAACGTTATTATTTAGTTGCTATTTCAGACCAAGCAAAAGAGCAGTAATGGAAATTTAAATTTGGGTCTATCCATGAAAGTGATCTGATAGGATTTTGAAGTTCCAGTGGAAATTTTTAATTACTGTATTTATCGCGTAACAATAAACTCAATAAATAATTAGTAGGAGTATTAGATAAATCCACCGTGATCGTGAAGTGTCTTTGTAAAAGGAAGTACAGAGTTAATCACAAGTTAGTTTAATAATTAATACTCTTTTACTCTTTTCATTTAACAACATTAGTTAAGGACTACTCTTTACACGAAGTATTGCATCGTCATAGGAATGTACAGGAAGAAAGAAAGGGAATGTGCGAACACAACAAGTACGGTGTAAGTGAAGTGAGGCCATGAGTGAGACAGAGATAGAGGTGTTGGCTCAGCGCCTGGGCGGATGTGGACAAAACAAAGACGTTTCTGTCGTAACGGCGATAACACTGTAGTAGCACCGGCACAGGCGAGCGACTACTGCACGCGCCACACAGCTACACAGCTACACAGCTACAGGGACGAATATTATCGGCAACATTGTAGTAGCACCAGCACAGGCTAAACTACTGCAAGCGCCACACAGCTACAGGGACGAATATTATCGGAGATACTGTAGTAGCACCATCACCGTCGAGCGAGTGCTGCACGCGCAACACAGCTACAGGGACGAATATTATCGGGGACACTGTAGTAGCAGTAGCATCAGCGCGGCGAGAGACTACTGCAAACACCACACACCTACAGGGACAAATATTATCGGCGACCCTGTAGTAGCACCAGCACCAGCGAGCGACTACTGCACGCCGGCCATACTGTAGTAACACCGGCACCGGCGAGCGACTACTGCACGCCGGCCATACTGTAGTAACACCGGAACCGGCGAGCGACTTCTGCACGCGCCACACAGCTACAAGGGCATACTGCCGGCAATACTGTAGTAGCATCGGCACCATCGAGCGACTACTGCACGCGTCACACAGATACACAGCTACAGGGGCAAATATTAACAGCGATACTGTAGTAGCACCGGCACCGGCGAGACTACTGCACGCCCCACAGCTACAGAAACGAATATTAACGGCGATACTATAGTAGCACCGGCACCGGCGAGAGACTACTGCACGCGCCACACAGTTACAGGGACAAATATTAACGGCGACACAGTAGTAGCACAGGCACCGTCGAGCGAGTGCTGCACGCGCAACACAGTTACAGGGACGAATATTATCGGCGACACTGTAGTAGTACCAGCTCCGGCGATAGACTACTGCACGCACCACAGCTACACAGCTACAGGGACGAATATTAACGGCGACACTGTAGTAGCACCGGCACCGTCGAGCGAGTGCTGCACGCGCAACACAGCTACAGAGACGAATATTAACGGCGACACTGTAGTAGCACCGGCACCGTCAAGCGAGTGCTGCACGCGACACACACCTACAGGGACGAATATTATCGGCGACACAGTAGTAGCACCGGCACCGTCGAGCGAGTGCTGCACGCGCAACACAGCTACAGAGACGAATATTAACGGCGACACAGTAGTAGCACCGGCACCGTCGAGCGAGTGCTGCACGCGCAACACAGCTACAGGGACAAATATTATCGGCGATACAGTAGTAGTACCGGCACCGTCGAGCGAGTGCTGCACGCGCAACACAGCTACAGAGACGAATATTAACGGCGACACAGTAGTAGCACCGGCACCGTCAAGCGAGTGCTGCACGCGACACACCTACAGGGACAAATATTATCGGCGACACAGTAGTAGCACCAGCACCGTCGAGCGAGTGCTGCACGCGCAACACAGTTTACAGGGACAAATATTATCCCCGACACAGTAGTAGCACCGGCACCGTCAAGCGAGTGCTGCACGCGCAACACAGCTACAGGGACAAATATTATCGGCGACACAGTAGTAGCACCAGCACCGTCGAGCGAGTGCTGCACGCGCAACACAGTTTACAGGGACAAATATTATCCCCGACACAGTAGTAGCACCGGCACCGTCAAGCGAGTGCTGCACGCGCAACACAGCTACAGGGGCGAATATTATCGGCGTCACAGTAGTAGCACCGGCACCGTCGAGCGAGTGCTGCATGCGCAACACAGCTACAGGGACGAATATTATCGGCGACACTGTAGTAGCACCAGCTCCGGCGATAGACTACTGCACGCGCCACACAGTTACAGGGACAAATATTAACGGCGACACAGTAGTAGCACGGGCACCGTCGAGCGAGTGCTGCACGCTCAACACAGCTACAGGGACGAATATTATCGGCGACACTGTAGTAGCACCGGCACCGTCGAGCGAGTGCTGCACGCGCAACACAGCTACAGAGACGAATATTAACGGCGACACAGTAGTAGCACCGGCACCGACGAGAGACTACTGCTCGCGCCCCACAGTTACAGGGACGAATATTAACGGCGACACAGTAGTAGCACGGGCACCGTCGAGCGAGTGCTGCACGCACAACACAGCTACAGGGACGAATATTATCGGCGACACTGTAGTAGCACCGGCACCGTCGAGCGAGTGCTGCACGCGCAACACAGCTACAGAGACGAATATTAACGGCGACACAGTAGTAGCACCGGCACCGACGAGAGACTACTGCTCGCGCCCCACAGTTACAGGGACGAATATTATCGGCGACACTGTAGTAGCACCAGCTCCGGCGAGAGACTACTGCAAGCGCCACACACGTACAGCGACGAATATTATCGGCGACACTGTAGTAGCACCAGCTCCGGCGAGAGACTATTGCACGCGCCACACACGTACAGCGACGAATATTATCGGCAACACTACAGTAGCACCGGTACCGGCGAGAGAGTACTGCACGCGCCACACAGCTACAGGGACAAATAATACTAATGGCATCATCATCATCATCATCATCATTGTTGCGCATTAGGAAACCCCAGCATAGATGCTAGTCAAATCTTCCACAAGCGGGAATATTGCGCAGGTTACCGGAAAGATAGGATATAGCAGGAAAGGAAAGGGTGGGATGGGACGGCAGCCAAATCGACCCTTCAGAGGGCAACTCACGTGCCCTGTGACAGCAGAGATGAGCTCTCAAACAGGAGACCCGCATTCTGCCCTCCAACTGGTCAACTCAACTGACAGGGTATCCATGTACAACAGCCAGGGACCATCCATTCTCAGGTTGGCAGGTGGGGACCAAACCCGGAGATTCTGTCCCTAGCCGCTGCAAATGGAGGGACCAAAGGTGAAAGGGAAGTTTGTCATAATGGTCAGCCAAAAGACTTCCCATATGTAATGACAACTTCATTTGCTGTACCCAATGTCAGCCTCACAACTAGTAGAGACCAGTTTTAAGGTAGTCCTGGGACATATATATAAACTGGTCTCTACCAGTTTTGAGGCTGACATTGGGTACAGCTCCGGCGAGAGACTACTGCACGCGCCACACAGTTACATGGACAAATATTAACGGCGACACTGTAGTAGCACCGGCCCCGTCGAGCGAGTGCTGCACGCGCAACACAGCTACATGGACGAATATTATCGGCGACACTGTAGTAGCACCAGCTCCGGCGATAGACTACTGCACGCGCCACACACGTACAGGGACGAATATTATCGGCGACACTGTAGTAGCACCGGCACCGGCGAGCGACTACTGCACACGCCACACACGTACAGGGACGAATATTATCGGCGACACTGTAGTGGCATCGGCACCGGCGAGCGAGTGCTGCACACGCAACACAGCTACAGGGACGAATATTATCGGCGACACTGTAGTAGCACCGGCACCGGCGAGCGACTACTGCACACGCCACACACGTACAGGGACGAATATTATCGGCGACACTGTAGTGGCATCGGCACCGGCGCGAGACTACCGCACGCGCCACACAGCTACAGGGACAAATATTAATAGCAATTTATAATGCATGTAATCAAATAGGATATCCGCAGTACGAAATTGTGTAGATGTTATAGTGACTAAATTCCATCTCATAGTATACCTATCAACATTTTATCGTTATGATTGGCTATTGTTTCAACATCTTAAAAATGTCCTAAATGTCTTAAAAGTTGTCCTCTATTTGCCACATAGTTTAGGTATATATTGGACATGAATGTTTTCTTATATAGGATTATTATACGAAACATATTTACTAGCCACCGCCTCAGATTGCTACACTCACATCAGCTGTTTCTCCTCCACAGAAACTATTGACAATTTAATAGAAATATTCACAATTTAATTTGAAGTTATCAAGCTTAGTTTAGCAGATTCAGACACATTTTGTTCGTAACATTTTACTATTTGCATAAGTACATATATGACGTCTCAATCAAATAATAGATAGAAATACGAAACTGTTAACACAGAAAGGTCCATAGTACGATGTTACAGTCAGTGAAAATAATTTAATTTAATGATTTTACATACATTTCTGACCTATAAAAAATATCTAATAATTACGACTCTTTTTAAAACGTAATGTAAATAGTTTTAATGAAAATTAAACCATTGCAATAAACTTCCGACGTTGAAATGCTGAACGAGGAGAAATCGAAAATACAAAAATGTTAAACGAGAGTCTGGTCAATATAAACTTTTCGACTCTCATAAAACTAAGCCATCAAACCGGGACAAACAAGCCAATCGCTGATTTACAGTGTGTTTTGGCGCGAGGGAAACGGTCGGGCGATCAATAATATCGGCGGGTAACTCGCAAAACTAAAACTAACGAGTCCATTTTTATTCGCCCTCGCCGAGGTTGCCACAAATAGCGGCGGGTTGCGGCGAACGTGAGCTAAATCAATTTGCCTCAATCGCAACAGGTTGTATTGACAGCTTATGTACAGCTAACAGTTTTATAACTTGATACTTTTTTCTGATACAAAAAGGTTTTAGGTATTTCAAAGGATGTAATACTAGGCAATACTGTTTCAAAACTTCGCGCTAATGAAGCTAAATAACAAATTTAACGAAATAACCTTGCAAACAAACATAAAAAATAAAAATAAAGTTTTATTTGCAACCGAAAAAGAGTCGTATAAAAACTATTGCGGAAGTTCTAGAGCAATTCAGGGACGATATGACGTCCAAATTGTTCAGGATACTGCATAACTTTTCTTATTGCCCGACACTCTGGCAAAGTTGCCTCTTCCAAACGCACCAGCAAGAAGAACTTGTCTGCATTTTCCACCGTATAATTTATAACTGCGAAAGTCCATAAAACTACAATGTAAAACTAAAATCTAAATCTGATGAAAAATAACCATTAAAACTATTCATCATCACCAATTAATATACCTTTTTATATTACTTTGGTTAATCCGTATTGCGAAGTTAGCAATAAACTTACCAACTCAACTACTTGTAAACAAATTGTAATCACAAAACACGTGACACCTAGGAACTCGCCACTGTTGACACTACACCCGCGCGGGAGACACACTGACAGGCTGACAGCGACTGAGAGGCAGCCGAGGTCGAGATGGCGATAACGATAAGTCGCAGGTCAGTGATATGATAAACATCCGGGCAGGGACACGCCTCTTCGCCACACAGCCATGCCGGCAGACACTGACACCGCATCCATCACATCGCGCAAACAACTTAGCCGAGTGACAAGTCCGTCGATTTTTTAAAGTAGATTTTTCATCACGATCTTATTGATAGTTATTTTAATAAAATGTTACGCAACAATTCTATATTTCCATTAAAAGGGCGTTCCGTTCCAGCCACGAAGGTATATAACCAACCAGTGTTATCGGTTTGAAAATATTTCTCAAAACCATGAGGTAACTGTTGTTTTCGCCTTTTAAATGAAACCTAATCCAATTGTTTCGGCCAACTGTTGAGCAAGGACGGAAGTTAATTCGAGGCTCCAGTCACAATACATTTCGAGTTTATACCTACTTCTCCCGTCGGACCAATCTTAACTTTAAATTCCTTTCCTCATCAACGGATTATCCGAAATCTTCTACTTATATAAAGCTAGACTGGTTCACTGACAGACTGGCATAGATTATGAGGCACTTCCCGTAATCGAACCCCCCTTGGCCCCATACTTGAATTAAAGCTCTTGACGAGAAACCCTCAGATAAATTGTAAAAAGTTAATATTTTTTAGTTTTGGAGGCACTTTTTGGGCGGGGAAAATTCCACATTTTCATTTTTTCCACTTTAAATGCGTTTTGAACGGAAACGGTAAGAGATGGCAACAAAATGTTAAATCCAAAAGTTGTTAAAAATGTTAAACTACAAGAAGTTTATACTGCGAGACTCCGTAGTTCATGCAGATCAATAAAATAGAAACTTTATTGTAATTACATGAATCTGGCGAGGCGCAAAAGCGTGTGACAAACAAACGATCCACTGAGCGGCCGTGAGTGCCATCGAAGTGGTGGGGGTAAAGACCGATTTCTTGACACAGCCCGAGCGTTCCAGGTGTATTAATAGTTCAATGGGTTTATATAAATCAGCTGTTACAAAACTTGGTGAGCACATCATCATCTACACGTGCGGTTCAATATCGCGAATATCGTTTGTTACGATATCGGAAATATGTCATTAACCGATTGTTTTGTTCTATCGAATGAATTTAGCCCAGTTCCCAGTGGATATGTTTTCAGATTCACGATCATGCGGTCTCGGGCTCGAATCCTACTTTTGATGTTTACTTTTTGAGGTCTGATATTTCTATTTAATTTGACTTTATTTTGTTTTTACAAATCCATTTATTTCTAATTATGTTACACAACGAACAGCCACCATTGAGCGATCTGCGGAGATAGGTTAGGTTAGGGTACTACAATTTTGTCGTGAACTGCAGCCTAATTTTTTGTTATTTTTTACTCGTAAATTCATTAGTAGAACCTTCAATTTACATTGTAACCACAACTTTTTATTTATCTTTTGTCTGATTGAATTTGAATTAAGTGAGCAGTTTATTTTTGTTTATACACCTCGAAACAGCTAATGTTGTCGGAAGTTCATTCGATAAAACGAACAAGCAGCCAGTTAGTAAAATGTTTCAGTATCGAACCGATATTGGACCGCCTGTGTAGGCTATAATGTGCTCACCAAAATCTTTGTTGTGAAGTTCTTCTTTGGTTAACGGACTACAATAGTTGAGTTTGATTTAAACTTGAGTTACTGAGCAAGTGAGCGAAGCGAACTCCAAAAGGGGGTTTGGGGGCGAAGCCTCCGACGGCGATAAGCCTAGTTGTTAGTTATGGCTCATTAAAGAGTATAAATTACGTTTTCAGTGAGCAGAATTTTTGTTCAAAAATAATTATCGTTCAATTAGATTCAAAAATAAAAAAACCTTAAATATAAAACCTTTATGGACTGTAACTCTTCTCGTTGAAACCGCGCGACTGCGCATCTTAACTTAGGTTTTGCAGCGAAATGACGGACGTATTGTATGTGCTAAAGTGGATGACGACCGTGCTAAATGTTTTATGCATTCGCGTTGCAGTGTAAATTAGTCATAAGATGCACCAAACACAAAGGAGTTGAATTCCGGATGCGGTTGCGTTCGGAAACTTTGCAGCTCTTTTGTGATTTATTTTCAGTATTTACCTAGTTCAGATTTCCCACTTTTTCTATCTAGGTATTCTTTGCACCCGAAGTCATATAATTCCGTATCCCGAACCGTTGTGGAACGTTTTTTCTCAATCAGTAATGCCATGTGTTCGCAGTAAGTTCTTAAATAACATAAACTCACCATCGCCAACAAGAGAATCAAACAAAGAACCTTTTCCAGCGGTCTGGGAACATTCAAATAACGAGACTGCCTTCACTGACATTCACTTAGATCGATGGCATTGGCTTTTCCTGAATCACATTATTCACTTATACACCTTTCGCTTTTTTACCAATGTTCTTATCACTAAATCAGTATCAGCAACATCCAGTCGGAATTGTTTAAAAACCTTTCTCCTATAATCCACAGCAACAGAATAATATTGAACTGGTTTGAGTCAAAAGCCCTTTTTCAATTAAAATAGAAAATACAAATGTGTAAGCTATGAATGTTTATTAAATGTTTCTCATATGTGAATACATTATTGTAATCGCGAGTAGAGTTTGGTTGGAATATATATATATACACATCCAAAAACACTTTACAAGATTAGGACATATATCACCAACAAATTTACCACATTTTCTCAAAACAAGAAATCGTTACGAAAGCCCTTATTCCAGCATCCCGGCCAATTTTAAACCAGCAATAGTTGTTTAGTAACTGGAAGGTACACTATGAATGGTCACGTCACAGAATGGCTGATGGCAGCGGCAGGCGGCAACGTCCAAGAATGCTGAATGCCGCGTAGCAAGAGCCGAATGTGGGAGGTTTGTTTACGACGATGACGTCACGAGCGTCACGCGATCACCGGTGACGTCACGTCACGTGACCACAGTTTACGTCACGCTCAAGGTCACGCACTTCGCCGCAGTTCCGTAAACAGATCGTTATCTTTCACAACTGTAGCTAGTCTTCGGAAACCCCGCTTATGGAAGAGCCGACTTACTGGCAAGTTTGTGGCTTATGTTGATGAGATCGAGAATGCAAAACAAAAACATCACTATAGAGAACCTCTCTTTCTACCGACAAGGGTATCGGTCTTCAGCCGCTCCACTGGACACCTTGGCCTTCGGCCTTATATAACAGAACGATAAGAACTAGGCTACAACAATTTGTAGATTCCGCTACCACGGTGGAAATTATTTCTGCTAATATTCTAAGCTCGGATGATTTTCAATAGCAATGTAGTGACCAGTTATGATAATCTGTTCATTGAAATATCCAGACAACTGTCAAGTGACAGTAATAAAAAAGCAAGGAAAATTAAGGGGGGACTAACTGATCTTTGTAATGCGAACATTCACAATATTTGGGGAGTATAATTACGTAGAAAAATAATACATTACTTTGATTCAAATGTGCCGGTTTGGTTAACGTGTAATAAAAGCAAATAATATTCAAAATAAATATAACGTGATGTACGAACTCTCCGGTCCCTGTGGTTATAAAGTTGTCACGATTGTTTAAGAACATTTAACACTGAATTACAGATTGATATCTGCACAAAAGTTTAAATTCAAGTAGCGTATTTAGGATCATAGTTAAAGGAGATATACAACTTTACTTATTCTCCATATGAATAACATGAGGGCCGAGTATGCAGGTTTGTTGCTACGGGGACTATCGACAAAAAACTTGTTTTTTGTGCTAATATCAATATACCACAACTAGTTGAAGCCACATACCAAGTGTCATCAATATAAATTCATAAATAATCGAGATATAGAATTTTAATTATTCTCCATAAGGATAACATTGGACAACGTACTGTGTTTAGCACTTTGAATATCTCTGCAACGGTTGGACGTAGAACAACGATTAAAACACCAAAATGTTTGTTTTGTTGATCTAAACATATTAATAAACAGAAATGTGAAGTTTTTAGTAAAACTATCTGAGAAAAATCTAAAAACCTTGTTCCCATGACATTAACATGGGACACGTTTTTTTTGGATTTTATCCGCAACCACTTACTAGATTAATGATTCAAAATACTAAATTTTTTTGAAGCTCTATAAAATGGCTATAACCAAAATTGAGTGTTTTTAACATTTTGGGGTCAAATTTGCAAAAAACCGATTTTTGGAAAACTGTAAACCCACATAAAACCCTCTTCCCATAGTGCGATCGATCTGGTTTTCGAACTTGAAGTCATAAATGCTACTCTCCACATCTGTGCCAAATTTCATCAAAATCGGGTGTTTCTTTGAAAAGTTATCGCGGTAACGGACACATATTTCTATCTATCTATCTATCTATATATATATATATATATATAAATTTGAACGAATAGTGTTTTTTTGCATCTGGGGACCTCAAAACGAAAAGTTATCGTGGTCTCGGGCTTAAGTCTTACCATGCCACCTACGGTAATAGCTTCTTCTCTATAGGGGAAATTCGCTAAAATGAACTCAGTTTGAATGAAAATCAAGTAAATCGAGTCATTGAAAGGAGGTGGAAATCCTTTTACATCAAGAAGGTTCGCAGCGAACTGATCTTGTTAGGCGACGGAGACAGCTTGTTATCCAAGACCCCGGCTTTGTACGTGTGATGATGCTGTTAAAGGGGGTTACAATCAAAACTTGACCTTGAACTCGCTTTATGTCGTGTCAATAGTCAGCTAAACGTTAGTATATAACTTTCACTAATGGACGCATTTATATAAAATCTATTCAGTAATATATTCAGAATAATTGTATGATCTTTATTTTACAGTTGTAAAGCCTTTATTGAAATTATTAAAAAACAAAGTAAAATACTACACCTACTGTACTTATGAAGTGAGGAATCTACTAGTCCGCGCAGAAATTATGGAGACTTGAGTTTACGATATCACACCTCCGAAACGTCCTGTTCGGTTTTAAAGAGATACCTATCAAATGAAAGGAAATATTGTCAAGCATTATATTACGGAGTTTCAACTTTTTACATTAAAACTTTTTCCAGTAAGAGGTTTATTTACTATCAAACAGTAGCGAACGATTAAGTCTGAAGTAAGTGGCACAGAGAAGAATATTACTTCTTCAAGCGAACAGTCAGTTATTATCTCACCGTTGTCTAAACAGCGAACACAATAGCCTGGAGCATACCTCGGCCCATTACACAGATAATTCACCCCCATTCCTCGCGAGCTTGAATATAGTTCAACTTGGCAGCCGTCCTAGCCACCTCTCTCAGCGACCTATGCGAAGGGGCTAACAGATTGTTAAACAAATTCATTTAAACTTTATAACAATATGGTACTTATTTCTTGCTGATCTAAAAAGTAAAGTTTATTTTTAAAAAATCGTTACCAAAATCATAATTGGCGTAATGGGGCATGGCCATCATCATTCAGACATACATTAACACTGAAAGTCTGTGAAAAGTTTTAACTTATTTTGAACATACTATAATCACATTATGTGACCAGATCTCAAATTTCAAACATTTTACAGTTGAAGAGGGGGCCCCAGCCCCCAAACCTTTTGACGGTCCTACTTGCTTCCGCATAAGAGCAATGTTAACTTTCAAATCCCGTCCCGTCCGCCTCAACGGATTACCCGATATCGTTGATTCATGGCTCATTTTAACATTAAAACGAGTTCGCACGCAGCATGCTGACGTGAGGGAAGTGAATTTCCGCATATAAAACTTTTAAAACTCAAAATCAGTGTGTACAACATTTTAATCTAATTTTATTAAAATCTGAAAACATTGATTTTTTGGCTGTTCTGATGCTCCTGGTTTCATTTACCTCCAATGCTATGAATACAATTTTGCGCGTTATAAGGTTGGGAGAAGGTCCAGTCAGGCTTTAAAGTAGGCGCCAGGTTGCTTGGGATGATACAAATACACCAACAAATGAATAACATGCTTTTTAATGTAAAACCCCATAAGACAACGTACTGGGTTTAGCCGATATACATTTTCTTAAATCACACGGTAAACATTTATGCTAGAATGACGAGAGGGCTTAAAACTTTCGCCTAACTAATTTCCATCTTTTTAAATGCATTAATTTTACATCTGGGGCTTTTCTGCCCCTTTTTGGGCCCAAAGTCTCGAAATTTGAAAGATTATTCCTCAAAAAAGGAGTTTAGAGTTTTCCGATTGTTGTTCCCAACGAACTCGTCCAACTGATTATAGAAAGGAACATCCCTGCCAAATTTGAAGTAAATCGGACAAAAAATGCGACCACTAGAGTGCATACACACACACCATATACATATATAATTTTGAACGACCCCCTCAAACGTGTTCAGGGGGTCACAATAGGAACTTCTACGGTGGTCCCGGGCTTAAGTTTCACCGTACGGCTCATGCTAATAGTTCACTTTGCATAGGAAATTCACCAAAAATAGCGAGCAATTTCAATGGGCAATATCACAAATAATAATCATTCAATGAAATTCCAAAACATTCAACTTGTACGATGTTGTGCGGGTGAGCTATTTGCGGTGTTTAAACTCTGCTCGTCGAAATCGCTAGGTATTGTTCTGTTCTTTAAAACTAACCATACATCAACAATTCCGGATAATCCGTCGAGGAGGGCCGGCCCTCGAAAGTCAACGGCCTTATGGGAGAAGCATGTAAAAGACGGTGACTAGGAACCCCTCTAAACAAAAGCCCTTTTAGCGAATTCCCCCTATAGGGAAGAAGCTATTACCGTAGTCGGCATGATAAGACCTAGGCCCGGGACCATGATAACTTTTCGTTTTGAGGTCCCCAGACCCCAAAAACACCATTCGTTCGAAACTGTAAATATATATTTATAGATTAAGATTCTTTCTCCTTTATTGCTTGAAAACGTTTGTATTATAAACGAAAATTCGCAAAAAACTTCTTTTTCGTCATTTATATCTATCTGTTTTAATGTGTTAGTATATATATATGTGTGTGTGTGTGTGTCCGTGAGCACGATAACTCCCGTAAAAATTAGCCGATTTTTATGATATTTAGTATAAACGTGTAAAGCAACATTTATGACTTTAAGTTCGAAAACCAGCCAGATCGCTCTATCCGAAGGGGTGTTTTGGGGGGTTTTGTACCCCAAAAATGTTTTTTTTTTAATTTTTTACATATAATTTTTGAAATTGTTAAATTAAAGTTTTTACTATTGGATTCAGCTTAAAAAAACACACAATTTGGTATTTTGATCATTCTTCTACGTCAATTGTTTCCCGAGATATTGAAAGTGCTAAACACAGTACGTTGTCTAATGTTATTCTTATGGAGAAAAAGGAAAATTTTATATCTCGCTTATTTATGAACGTATTTGGACGAAACTTGGTATACGGCTTCATGTCGTTGTGGTCTATTTATATTTGCTCAAAAAAAAACAATTTTTTGCCAAAGGCTCCCCTAGCAGCAAACCTGCGTACTCAGCTCCCATGTTATTCTTATGGAGAATAATTAAATGCTCTGTCTCCCTTAAGAGTCTTCATCACCTTTGAGAAAAGTTTGACCGTACAGTCTGGTTTGATTCCAAAGGACCTCGTATAGTCAGGTGCGCCAGGCTAGGACGAGGGGCGAAGAGGGGGCTCTTTTCTAAAAACATCAGACCATCTACCACCGCGCCGCCACGCCGCCGGCCGTCGCGGTCGTCCCAATGGGTCGTCCTTCCCCGACTGCTACGCTACCCCAGCTCGCCATGTAGAGCTCGCCAAATGGACAGAAAACGGTCCACGGCATTGTCAGGCCAGACGATAAGTGAGTAATCCCGAGCGGTGAGCGCGTTGTCGTTTACACTTTCCTGTACATCGTAATAATAATAAAACTATAATGAAACTTATATATTCATTTTCTGCATAAACTTCCGCATCCAACAGTAAAAATATATTTTAGTTTACAATTATGTGTAATTTTTAATAATAACAATACTAGAAAGCTGTAACAGCATGACATGAAAAAGTCAGCAAGTGAGAAACTTTTTTATTTTTGAGGTAGAAACAAACTTCCAGCGAGAAAGTTGTAGCTAATTAGATGATCTTAAATTTTCATTCAAAACAATTTTCGATATAACTTATAGTTTGTTCAATAATCCGATCTAAATAACCGCTATGTTCAGTTATAAGCGCGCCGTCGTCGCGGACCACGGCTCCACGCTGTTCTACCACATCCAGCATAATTAAATGATCCTCATTTTACTTAGATTTTCACCTGTAAAATATTAATTATGTACATTTTACTCCATCTTGTATTGAGATTACCGTTTTTTAACATAGCTTTCGATTTTGATAGAAACTCAGTTATCGAGATGTAATTAGGCTCATGAGGAATCTTATAATTTGATTTGTAAAGTAAATTAGCCAGTAAATAATAAGAGACTTACTTGTATGAAAGAATAAAACATTATTTGATAAGATAAACATTATCCGATTAGTGATTGATTATATTTTACTCGTAAAGCAACAAATCTTTTGAATCAATAATGAAATAAAATACTTCAGTAAGAAAACATAACGTTGCCTTTTATAAAACAAAACTTACATCCTTTTAAACTATCTGTTACTTAAAAATTTATTCCCCCTCCAAATATGAAAGCTTCTTAGTCGTAAATGAAATAGCTACAAATTTGATTAAAATGACGAATAAATATATGTTTTATATAAAAACTTAAAACTAATCCTCTATATCAGCAATATAATCAATCCTATACAAATGTGTTTGGCAGCGGAACGTATCAAGGAACTTGAATACGAAAGATACTTAGTTCAGGGTTTCTACAGAATTTCAATTTTCTATTTCCCTGACTTTCCCTGACCCTTCTGTCAAACTCCCCTGACCAACTTTCATTATACGTCTTCGCAATCTCGCTTTATAAACAAGCGTGTGTGCACAGTTATTATATATTTAATATGTAAAACATTATTTTCTATATCATGTACGTCATGAATGTTAATAAAACAAAATTAAATAAATTGATCTCAATAAAAACTCAATAATTGAGGATTACAAGATGTTAATAATAAACTCATAGGAATCCTTAGATCATTAGCCAACAATTGGGACTTCACCTGAAAAATAATGCTACAACAGATTGTATACAACCTGGAGCAAACATTTCCTCAGTTTTGTCATCATTGGGGATCAGATGGAAAATAAGAAGCACCGAATTATCATGTAAATTTTGAATGATTCCTCAGAGGAAGTTATTCTTGTTGTGATAATGACCCTCATAACCTATTTTGAGACTTAAAAAAGATTACAAAATTAATTTTGAGAAGTAGCATTAAGGTGTAATAGTAATCAGTATTGTCTATAAGCTACAAATTTATTTTCATATCTTTAGCACGTGGGGTCGATACTTATTAAAATAAGCTTTATTACTGGATTCCCTGACTTTCCCCGTCCTTCCCTGACCAAATTTCTATTCCCCGACTTTCCCTGACTTCCCCTGACAGTAGAAACCCTGTAGTTGTTAATAAACCTTTCTACAGAAAATATAAATTGAATAATATAGAATCAATGTTTATATCTCAAAACTCAAAACTAAGCCTCTCCAAAAGCCTTACAATAGTTGTTATATAGTTTGGTTTCATATCAAAAATTGAGGAATGTATCGATTAAAGCAAATATGGCAGATATAGAGTCGTAAATTATTATTTTTTCGATACAAATCAAGGTTAAGTACGTGAAGATCGAGATATTTATACTAATATTGAAAACTACACGTGTTTTTATGTCATAATCAGAGGTTAAATACATTTGAATTTAGTACCAAAAGCTAAAGAATTTATCCTGTGATATGATTCCGAAAACCATTTTAAAATAAAAAATTCTTCGCGCCGTAAACCTCATTTAACTCATTTATTTATTTATTTTACCCAAAAAGGGTACTCGGTTTAAGAAAGTATGCTAAAACCAAGATATATACAGGGTGTCTCTGAACTCTCTACCAACCTTTTCAGGTATTATTCCTGGACCATAGACAAGCCAAAATATCATATTCAAAATTTCGAAAACTCAAAAATTACTCGTATAGCCGCCATTTTGTTTTTTCACATAGGAAATTTTAATTCGAGAACGGCTAGTTATAATTAAATGAAATTTGGTATTTAGCTTTATTCCCTAAATGCCTAATTACAGAAAAAAATGATTTTTTTACAATCATTAATTTCAAAATGGCGGCTGCCTAAAAATGTCAAACGTAAATATCTTAAAAACCACTCATAGTAAATTACGTTATTACTCATATTAAATTAGTAAATTACTCATAGTAATTAGTTAATGCATATCGCAATACTCTGCAACACTATAATTAGCCATTTATCAATAAATATGAATACTAAATACGTTAACACAGATTAATATTAAAATACCCCCGTAGCAGCAAACCTGCGTACTCAGCGAATTTCCAATGCATATATATGTATCTTAATACCACATAAAGGCACATACCAAGTTTCATCAGTATACATTCATAAATAAACGATTTATGACATTTTAATTATTCACCATAAGAATAACATGGCGGCTGAGTATGCAGGTTTGCTGAAGCAAGGAAGACAACAAATTGGGTTTTATACAAATATCAATATAACTCATGTAGGTAAAGCCACATACCAAATTTAATTTATTTATTTTCATAATGAAGGCAGATAACACGTTACTTATTCTCCATAAGAATAACATGGGGCTGAGTATGCAGGTTTGCTGCTACGGGAGCCTTGGATAAAAAATTGTTTTTTTTAGCAAATATCAATGGTCCACAACTAGATGAAGCCGTATACCAAGTTTCGTCAGTATACGTTCATAAATAAGCGAGATATAAAATTTTTATTTTCCTCCATAAGAATAACATTAGACAACGTACTGTGTTTAGCACTTTCAATATCTCGGTAACCAATTGACGTAGAGAAATGATCAAAATACCAAATTGTTTGTTTTTTTAAGCTGAATCAAATGGGGAAAAATAAAATTTGACTATTTCCAAAATTATATGTAAAAAATTCGAAAAACCCATTTTTGGGGTACAAAACCCCCCCAAAATACCCCTTCGGATAGAGCGATCGGGCTGGTTTTCGAACTTAAAGTCATAAATGTTGCTTTACACGTTTATACCAAATTTCATCAAAATCGGATAATTTTTACGAGAGTTATCGTGCTCACGGACACATATATATATATATATATATATATATATATATATATATATATATATATATATATATAAATATACAGTTTCGAACGAATGGTGTTTTTGGGGTCTGGGGACCTCAAAACGAAAAGTTATCATGGTCCCGGGCCTAGGTCTTACCATGCCGACTACGGTAATAGCTTCTTCCCTATAGGGGAAATTCGCTAAAACAGCACACTGATTAACAATAAGCAACATACAGGAAAAAGACACATTGTAACAGGAAACTGTAATAATTTCAACAATACATTGATCAATCAGCTGTTTAGTGGAATTATACTTGAAACAGCTGATCGATGTGGCTCACTAGCAGCGATGTCACATGATAACAGTTGATATTGACAAGAATGCAATATCTTAAAAATGGATTTTCTCCGTTATTTATGAAACGATTTCCGTAAAGTTGGTGTCATTAGATTTGCAATTAAATTCTCTAAATAAAACGTAATTAACGTAATTTTTTACTATGAGCGGTTTTTAAAATATTTACGTTTGACATTTTTAGGCAGCCGCCATTTTGAAATTAATGATTGTAAAAAAAATCATTTTTTTCTGTAATTAGGTCTTTAGGGAATAAAGCTAAATACCAAATTTCATTTAATTATAACTAGCCGTTCTCGAATTAAAATTTCCTATGTGAAAAAATGGCGGCTATACGAGTAACTTTTGGGTTTTCGAAATTTTGAATATGATATTTTGGCTTGTCTATGGTCCAGGAATAATACCTGAAAAGGTTGTAGACGGTTCAGAGACACCCTGTATATATCTACATATTTTAAAAAATTCCTGATTTTTGTTCACTCACTTCCTGAAGTTAATACTTAACCGATTTTGATGATTCTTTTCTATAATCAATATGAAGTTCCAAAAAGATATTGTGCTGACATTTCATGTTTTGTTTCGAAACACTAACTAAATTGAACCTTATAGACGGCCACACACTACTGGACTTTTCCGGAACAAGACATCGGACCAGATATCAGACCGAGCAACGAGCGCTCTCGAGGCGGTTTTTTGACGAAAGATCAATGAAAGATCGGTCCGGCGCCGGCGCCGTCACGAGCCCTGCCGCTAGCGCTACGCATGATTATTTTATATATGAATAAGTTTTGTTGTAACATTTTAAATGTTAGCAAAGTTATGGTATTTGTTATGTGTTCCTTTATTACATTCAATTTATATGTATTTGTTACCATATTCAATTTGTTATAAATTGCATGTCGCATTAGTTTTTTAACTACTAAATTATTACAACCTCGTTATTGTTGTTACAATCTTTCTACAAATAACTCTATATAGTTGATGAAACCCTTATTTTAATATATGGTCAGATAAACCATATGTTTAGTTTAGAGTGTAAAAAGCGTATTATTGTAAAAATCAACACCAACCAAAAAGCGTAAATACCAACCATGTAAATACAAGCGTAGGCCGATTGTAAACTAATTTATAAATTTTCATTTACTAACTCACCTGTTACGTTCTTTGTGACCATTACAAAAATATTTGAGATTCTTGCACTTTAGGTGTTCCCGAAAAAGATGTCAGAGCGTCTCAAAGGATGGTTAGGGGGTCGAAACGGGCTGTTTATAGCGTGACGTAATTTATGCATGGCCCCTAACCTAAACGATGAAAAGTATTGTAATCAGACAGTATTTAAGTATTTAAGGGATGATCTCAACAGTTTGGGGTGAAACCGTCTGATTACACTTTTATTTCTAAAATTACTCGTTCTGCTGAATTTATAAATGTATTGAGTAAAAAACTAAAATACACTCACCTCGTACGTTGTTGTTGGCGCCATTTCACAATACCAACATTTATAATTATTTGTTTACGCTTGGCGTTTAAAAACAACCCACCCTTTTTTGACCGTCTCCTTCCCATGCTTCACATCGACAAAAACTACAGGAAATAAAATAAAACTGAAGATCTGCGAACTGAGTACACTTCAGACTGCACGTTATCCACGGCACAGAAGGAAAAAGGCGGGAGCGGGAAACTGCTGTAGCGCGCCCCGTGGCATTGTGTAAAAGCAGCCCTCGATAGATTTGTCGGTGACGTATTAGGAAGTATACTTATATCACGACAATCAATGTCTATGAAATGTAGCAGAGCGATTTAATGAGCAGGAAGATCCAGACGGAACGTTTACCCAAACCTGTCAGACTTATATACATTCTTTAAAACATAAGAACTAGCCTGTTATAGACTTTTTTTCTATGGTAGCCTTCTAGCCTACAAGTTTGGTTTGGAACTAAAGCAAAATCTCTTTGCACATTATTTTATAGGTGAGATATTTGAAATAAAACAACGTTTTTAATTAATTACTGGTTTGTAAATAATTAAAATTAATAAAATAAAGATTTTATTTAAAAATTAATAAAATAATACATATCTTACGTAAGATGAATCGCAACCATAGCACTGACGCAGATTTGTAATCCTCATATCCAACTTTGGAACACGGACAATGAATCTCAGAGATTTCGAACGCGTGTAGGATGTTTAAATCAATCTTTGTGTGCTTGTGTGAGTGAAAATGACAATGTTTGTGGAAAGGCTAGTAGCGCCATAGACGGCTTTGTTCGCCGGCCCCGTTTTTGCCTAAAACACGCTCTCGTAGTACCCTGTTTCCGTCGCAACCTACAAACAATTGTTGATGGGATACATTTTTGCGTACATTTCGAATCTTACTGCTTCTTTCTATAACCTAAAAATTTCGAAATTATTTATGGAAGTATTTTTAAATAATTATGTAAATCAAGTAATTTTGGCTAATTTTGATAGATTTTCTCGATGCTAAATTATATATTTTTCAATATTATGAGGTTATATAAAAAGAGACACACTCTTCGTGATAAGTTTAAGAGTATTTATGAGAAAATCGCTTGAAAAATGGTGTCAGAAACAGGGTACTACGAAAGCATGTTTTTAGCTTTTTTCGCGAGGGTGATGAAGACTCTTAATTATGAACATGAATGAATAAAAACTGGTATACGACTTCACCTAGTTGAGTTATATTGATATTAGCATAAAAACCCATATTTTGTGTTCCTTGTTGCAGCAAACCTGCGTACTCAGCCCCAATGTTATTCTTATGGAGAATAATTAAAATTGTATATATCGCTTATTTGTGAATATATTTTTATGAAACTTGGTAAGTGGCTTTTTGTAGTATTAAGACATTAAATCTCCATTGGAAATTCGCTGAGTATGCAGGTTTGCTGCGACGGGGGTATTTCTCCATTAACTGGCCGTAACACCTGCCGTTTGACACACAGCCGATGGTACACGTACCCCGCGGCACGTCACGCACACGGGCACAACAAGCAGAGTGTTACATTACCCATACACCACATTACAACACAAGGTCGCCGGCCACTGCGCCTCACGCCTTGGCCGCCACCGTTAGCCCTTATCAAACCAACATGTTTGAGATTACAAATAATGTCTTCGGCAGCATATAGAAACATATCCGAGGAAAAATACCCAGTTGTAATCATCATTTAGCCGATGTGCAATAATTTTTCCAAAATGGTTGAATTTTTGGTTGAATGGTTGGCATTGAATTTTCAAATACCAAAGTAGCCTGGTTAATTTATTTATTTGTATTCTAAATATACTGTTTAACTATTGTACTCAATTTAATTTTAATTTCTGATAAACCAATAAATTAATTTAAATGCATTCTATTATGGGGGAATTAAGATTGAACACACAATATGCCAGTGCGTGGGGAAGTCCAAATAACAAAAATAATTCGATTCCTATAACAAAAGTTAGCATGGCACAGTAAAAATTACAATAAATATAAATTAAAATAAAAAGCTACTGACTGAACTTTATACAATTTATAAATTATTTCAAATATTTCCCTTCAATACAATTTATGGATTTGAAAATAAATTTCCCTAACCTTGGACTATATTTGTAGTTTTTAACAGTAAAAATATAATCTAATAACAGTAAACTTGAAGGTGTCAAGTTGTTATGCGAATATTTCTACTATCGTATTATCTAGTCCTCTACTTATTACCGTATGGATATACTGTACCACCTAAACTTGTCCTTTGGAAGACCTTTACACGAGTGCATACTCAGTTGTTATAACGCATTTCAACAGCCGAAAATTATGTGTAATTTTTAATGTTAAACATGATTGGTAGACAATAAGTTAAAAACGAGTTCGCACGCAGCACGCTGACGTGAGGGAAGTGAATTTCCACATAAAAAACTACAAAAACTCAAAATCAGTTTAAAACATACATTTATTCCAACTTTTATTCAAATCTTAAAACATTGATTTTTTGGCTGTTCTGATGCTCCTGGTTCTATTTACCTGCAATGCTGGGAATACAATTTTGCGCATTATAACGTTAGGAGAAGGTCCAGTCAGGCTTTAAAGTAGGCGTGAAGTGGTAGGGGATGATAAAAGTACACCAAAAAATGAATAACAGGCTCTTCTAATGTAAAATCCCCATAAGACAACGTACTGTGTTTGATCGATACACATTTTCTTTAATAACTCGGTAAATATTTATGCTAGAATGACGAGAGAGGGCTTAAAACTTTCGCCTCTCCAATTCCCATCTTTTTACATGCATGTATTTTACATACGGGGCTTTTCTGACCCTTTTTGGGCCCAAAAACTCAAAATTTGAAAGATTAATCCCAAAAAAAGGTGTTTAGAGTTTTCCGATTGTTTTGCCCAAAGAACTTGTCCAACTGATTACAGAAAGGAACGTCCCTACCAAATTTGAAGTAAATCGGACAAATAATGCGACCGCTAGATTGCAAACAATTATATATATATATATTTAAAATTTTGAACGACCCCCCAAAACGTGTTCAGGGGGTCACGTTAGGAACTACTATGGTGGTCCCGGGCTTAAGTTTCACCGTGCGGGTCATGCTAATAGTTCACTTTCCAAAGGAAATTCACTAATAATAATTATGTACACAACTAAAAAGTGACCATGGGTAAGTGACATAACTACGAGACGAGGCCAAGATCGGCGAATGAGTAAGAACATGTTTATACATGTGATAGGCTATCATTTATCGATCAGTAAGACCATTTTAGTACGTATATGTTGAAATAGTAAGGGTTTATACAATAACTTACGACGCATTGTGCAAACTTAGCTTGTAATAAATTATCAAAAGAGAGGATTAAAAACTGTTATGTTACAAAATATATAACACAAACTCAATTATGTTCCACATGAAGACCAAAGATAAAAAACGAGTTCGCACGCAGCACGCTGACGTGAGGGAAGTGAATTTCCACATAAAAACTTGTAAAACTCAAAATAAGTGTAAAAACATACATTTTTCAAATTTTGATTGAAATCTGAAAATATTGATTTTTTGGCTGTTCTGATACTCCTGGTTTCATTTACTTGCAATGCTGGGAATACAATTTTGCGCATTATAAGGTTAGGAGAAGGTCCAGACAGGCTTGAAAGTAGGCGTGAGGTTGCTGGGGATGATAAAAGTACTCTAACAAAGGAATAACAGGCTTTTCTAGTGTAAAACCCCCATAAGACAACGTACTGTGTTTAGTCGATATACATTTTCTTTAATAACTCGGTAAATATTTATGCTAGAATGACGAGAGAGGGCTTAAAACTTTTGCCTCTCTAATTCCCATCTTTTTAGATGCATTTATTTTGCATCTGGGGCTTTTATGACCCTTTTTGGGCCCAAAAACTCGAAATTTGAAAGATTAATCCCCAAAAAAGGAGTTTAGAGTTTTCCGATTGTTTTGCCCAACGAACTTGTCCAACTGATTACAGAAAGGAACGTCCCTACCAAATTTGAAGTAAATCGGACAAAAAATGCGACCGCTAGAGTGCAAACACACATATATATATATATATATATATATATATATATAATTTTGAACGACCCCCCAAAACGTGTTCAGGGGGTCACGTTAGGAACTTCTATGGTGGTCCCGGGCTTAAGTTTCACCGTGCAGGTCATGCTTATAGTTCACTTTCCAAAGGAAATTCACTAATAAGGTGGATTCTGGATATTTCCCTTGTGAAGTTTTCTGTTGATATAAATCAAATCTAAGTCTTTATTGTCGTGTACAAAACATTAGAATGTATGGCAACAGTCTAAGGTTTTACTTTCTAAACTGCTCCTATCCATTCACATTCTCAGGGATACAACACAAAGACCCACACAATCAACCCTAGTTGCTTATATTCCATATATACCATCAATTCTGTACCTAAATAACTTATTCGCATGATATGTGTTGCATTAATTATGGGATGAATAAAAAATGTCTTACAACACTTCAAAATATATTTACGACATTCATACAATAACATAGAATATGGTAGAAGGCTATCAATTTCAACCAGTCACACCGATCACCATCAGACCCAAGGAGAGAATTGCATTTATAACGCCTAGTTTTATAAGATGGACAACATTTTACAGAGATTCAACTATCTACCCACATATTAAGCTCTTGGCCATAATTCTTATTTCTCTTATCAAACAACAATCAGCCGGAAATTTGTATTCTTGATCGGTAAAACGGGGGTATCCAAGGTTTAGTCAAGGAAAGGGCGATAGTAAACAAGAAGCATCTCTATCTCAAGTATTACACCCACTCGTCACCGTCTCGCATCACCCGCCACTTTATCAGCGGCGGCGATTGGCAGTGATCTGTCACCGTGATCGATCTGTGGAGATTCACCACTCATAAATTAACCAACACAAACACTTGTGGTGACTGAGCGGTGTTAATTACTTGCAGCCTTTTTAAAAACAGCACATGTATAATTACGATAAAATCCACATATTTGCACACATTTTTAAGCCTGGCGAAACTGCTGTCACGCTTTTCTCATTATGTTAAAACATTTGCCATACTATTGGCGACCTTTGTAAATAGTCCCTTAAACAAATGTCTTTAATCTAGGGCCTATATTACTAAAAGAATTTCTTGATTTTTTTTCGGCGATTTTCGGCCCATAAAACTATTATTTTATTAACAAATGTTGTATCAATTTGGCTGTTACCCTCTAGATGTGCCTTTTGGGTGTCTATCCCCTTCAGGGCTTCACCCCACAGGCCTCCAAAGTTCCAATGTTAATCTTATGGAGTTCTATTTTATTTAGGTAGTCAGCTGATCATAATGTAAATTTAACAAAACAGATGGCTCTAGGTCTGCCAGATTCCCGTGCGGAGGACGGGATATCAGCAGTGTATATTTGAAATCAAACAGTAAAAACACTCATCATTAACATATATTTATTGAAAGTATCAATTTTAATTCTTATTAAATTCAACCAACTCTCTTTGTTGGAAAATTTAAAAAGAATCAAACGTAGAATCCGGGGATTTAAAATTTGTAAATTTTACTACGCGATTGTTTGAAGGTTCGAAATTTATATTCGCGGTTACAATATTTTTGAACGGGGGGGGGGGAGATAGGTACCAAAAAAGTGAATGTTTCAAAACATGGCCGCGATTAGTTTTGCTTAAACCTGCGCACAACTGAAGTAAAGAATTCAAACATTTCGCTCTTCTCCCAACACCAAAATTATCGTACCGAAAAAATACTACAAAACAATCCTTTTTAATTGTCATCTCCTGAAATACGATTTACACCATTTATTGTATATTAAAAATGTTCCAAGGTCGGTAAACAAATAACTTGTCTGTTGATAAAGCAGTCCGTTACCACCATGCCCCGGTTATCATGGAGCGCGGAGTCAGTTTTATTCTCAACACGTGTGGGTGTGTCCCCTCTCCCCTACCATCAGCTGTGTTTATTGTGTATACGCGGCACGTATAGTAAACAGTTAGGCCTACTACAGAACACTACGCGTGTGCAATATAATAAGGACAACAACGTTTCGTAATATAGTATAGGACTTGCGGGGGGTTTAGTAAACGCAGTAGTATGGCAACATGTATTTACTGATTAATGCTATATGGACCACGGTGGACAGTGAACATTACATGTCGCCACTTTCCCACAGGTCGTTAACGTGGGATTCGATGGGCGCCACGCAAACAAATATGTAATCTTGGTGACGGTATGAGATATAAAATTGCTTAATTCCTCATTCAAATTACAAACATATGGACAAAAATAATTTTTATTAAGTCTGACACCGTAATCTCGAATAATAAAAGAGCTTCATTTCAAAAACATCGTAAAGGTAAATTTCAATGTAGGAAATTTAAACGATAATGTCAAGGAGTATCTACCAATTTAATGAAAATAACTTGAGAAAAGGTTTGATGGTAGATTTTAGTGTAATTATCTACGATTAGTTTACAAAAATATGTCTTTGAACATTGGCTCGCTCAAGTAAACAACAGCGTCAGGGACGGGCGGCGTCGCGTCGTCGTAATTAACGCGTCGTGCAGAAAATTACGCTATCTCGGTAACGGTATATACCATATGTTAAAACGTCATATTTAAATGCTCAACTTATTACGTGTCTCTCTAACTTTTCAATGTAGTTAAATCGGAAAACAAGGTCAAATATACCAGTGAATAAACACCAAATGCTAGTGTGAAAAATTACAAATGAATGTTCCCTTTATCTCTAATAAGCTTAAACGATGGAAAACGTAGCAACTTAAATGTTTAAGGTATCACCGGATCTATTACTTGGCACAGTTAGCAACAACGCATTCAATAAATTACTCGATCGATGGAGGTAGGCCTAAGCTGAATGTCGGACACGTATTTATTGTGTAAACTATCACAACACGCCTTCAAATTATGAATGGAACATAAACTACTGATTGATAATGGAGACTGTAGTCAAGCTAAAGATTAGCTAAACACTAAACCAATGGCTTACTTTATTGTTTTTGTTTACCTTCCAAAGCAGTAAAAGCTCTTGGACTTGATACGGAGTCTCTGGCTAACTTTCAAGTAGAGAGGTAACGAAACCACTGCCATTCAAAATAATAGGCTAATATTTTAACCAAGAAAACTTAATGGCGAAAAACTTAAACAAAGTAACAACTTTTACATTTACTTAATACCTTGCGAGTTTATAAAAGAACGACAGTAAAATGCAAACATTCAAGTGAAAAAGATTTTAGTTGTTAGCTTCAAGGGAGAACAATCAATAAGAAACCTGTATGACTTTTGAGCAATTTGTGCATGTCAACAAACAAATCCGAACATGTAAAATGAAGAAATCGTCGAGTTGTAATTTAATATTTTTGTAAAACTACACGCTAAAAGTCGAGAGTGCTTTCAGAGAAAGGGTAAACAAAATAACTTACACTGTAAAGAAAACAAAGATCCGTCTCTCGAATGGGAACACAATGAAGGTCTGAAGGCGACAATTGCGAAACAAAAAACACAACTTGACTTATAAGCCGGCAACGCAACGAAGTCAAAAATACACTGAACGATATAGGTTAGTTAGTACACCCGCTCTCCGAGCACATGGCTGACAGCGCTGCCAACCGTCGGGACTCCCGCGCGAATACCGCGGGAATACCCGCACTGGCACTGGCAGTCTGATAACAACTAACAACAAACACCGGGGTAATAGTAGCACTAGCACTATGTAAACTGTGTACGATAAAGACTGAAAAATATATTTAATCCAGTTAAAAAGAAGGGGTAATTGATGATTATAAAATTGTACAAGTGGTTAAATTATTTTTCAATCGTGAACAAGATAAAAAGGCAACTTTATATATATTTAACAAACTTGTTTATGGTTACTACCTTTAATTTCACTCTTCCACTTGTTCCCAATTAAAACACAATTTCTAAAAGAAAAAAACATAAAAAATGTAAATTGTACCAAACTTCAAAAGTATAATTGAATCAATAGGTGTTAGAGAATTTAGAAAATGTGTAAAAGCAATTATATGAATTTCGATTATCAATATAATAGGCTGAGGTACTCAGGTTACTTATGTGTAGGCTGTTAAATTGCAATCGTGTGTCCGTGTGTCTGCAGATATCATGATGATAAAATCAATGCTGCGACGGTAATTATTAAAATTATACATATATACAGTAAGTGCATTTAAAGATTTAGCCTACAGTTTCATAGACGTATTGCATACACAATTGTATATTATTTTTGACGAACCTGCATAGATGTTGGGTCTACAGTCCACAAACTAAATGAATTACCACCGTACGTTGACAACTTGCAGACCCCGCTGCACAACACGCCTGGCTTTTCTCCAAAAACACCCCAACAACACAACCACAATAAAACTTAAGCTACGTGATTTGAAATAAATAGATTATCTGAAGTCAAAAAAAATGTAAAATTGAATCTATTTTGCAGCTTCTGGTGATTTAAATTGCTTTATCAACCGTTCAAATTTATCACCACATTGTATTGTACCTTCTTTGGCGTCGTTCTCGACTCCACTACACGGCCCAACACAACAATGCATTGTTATACATCGGTATACTAATTTTAGAGCTCTACTGGATACACGGTGCTGTGTACCTACTATCTACTGACACAGATACTGAAACAATATTTAAAACCGCGTTTTAAAAAACATTTCTGACAGTACTATGTTGTTTTTATAATCACTCTGTTCATTTTACACACTAGTTATTGAAAATATAGTAGCCCAATCAAATTGAAAGTCCATTGCTAAATTTGAAGGTGTTTTCGGGACAGTACTCATATTAAGTCGCTTAGTCCCCCTTTGTAATTTTTAGTTTCAATGGTGATCTAATTGAGATAAGAGAGTTAATTCATCCGATGGTTAATTAGTTATGTTTAGGTCTCATAATGTCATCATCATCAGTTCATCACAGACAGCATAATTCAACGTTTCTCAACAAAATTATGCAGTTCTACAGGAGATTATGCAGTTTAACAAGAACTTTCTGCTGATACAGGAATTTATCAGGTTCAGTTGTATTAAAAAACTTAACGAAATGTCTCAGGACTACCTTAAGACTGGTCTTTACCAGTTTTGAGGCTGACATTGGGTACAGCAAATGAAGTTGTCATTACATATGGTAAGTCTTTTGGCTGTCCATTATGACAAACTTCCCTTTCACCTTTGGTCCCTCCATTTGCAGCAGCCGGGTTTGGTCCCCACCTGCCAACCTGAGAATGGATGGTCCCTGGCTGTTGTACATGGATGCCCTGTCAGTTGAGTTGACCAGTTGAAGGGCAAAATGAGGGTCCCCTGTTTGAGAGCCTCATCCCAGCTGTCACAGGGGCACGGGAGTTGGCCCTCTGAAGGGTCAATTTGACTGCCGTCCCATTCCATCCTTTCCTTTCCTGCTACATCCTTTCCTTCCGGTAACCTGCGCAACATTCCCGCTTGTGGAAGATGTGACTAGCAGCTATGCTGGGGTTTCCTAATCCGCAACAATGATGATGACTTAACGAAATTAAAGCCCCAGGTCACATTAAACTCCAGACAATCGTAATCTCTAATCAAAATCCATCATAACAATATTTGTGAGGAATGATAAACAGCTCCAACGAACGCCATCACAGGTACAGGATAACCGCTGTTTGTGATTGATGCTGTTTGTTTACTATCATGTCGCGTAATCACCGCCTATATCCTATCGCGGATTTGATTAATCAACTTGTTTATAACGTTTTATTAGGAAATTTATGCGGAACAAAAAAAGCGTTTTTTCTCTATCAGACTGCATGCACTTTTGATTTAACTTTTTTTTTGATCCTAATAAGAAACGATTAAGTAGGTGCTTTAACTTTCAAAAGTGATTAATTCAGAGGATTCAAGATTTAACACACAATAAAATTCAAAGGAAAACCTGACAAATTAATCAATCATATAGCTTCAATTATTTGAGAGCAGGCTACTTTACGTTTCCGCCTACATGTTAGTAAAGTACTTGAACTTTTAAAAGTGAATAATTTTGAGTTATTACTACGACACAACAGCATTACAAATGTTGCATTTCCAAATACCTACAGTATAATTTGTAACTGAATTTTATTTCAGATCGCTTTACAATTACATTATCTCAGACTAAATTTATCAACCGCATCATTCCGAAGAATTGAAGATTCAACACACACCAAATGCAAAGTAATACCCGGCAATTATATGGGTTCAACCAATTATTATTATTTAGTAGCTTTACACTTCCGCCCACTCATTGTCGCACCCACATTGCGTTGTGTTTCGTTATTACAGATTCTCACCAGTAACATTTCCCCCGATAAACTTAGTAAACGACGTAATGTCGCATCGTCAGTGTTGATCAGATCAGTATAGTCTCGCAGGTAGTATCTTGTATTTCCTCGGAGCGCGGCCAACCGGTTAGGCGGCGGAAGATACCCTCACTGCCTCGCAATTCTAAGAATACACCCTCTGCCTAGCGAAGTTAACAATTGAACCATTGTAATCTCATTCATCGGAGCGCGGCCAACCGGTTAGGCGGCGGAAGATACCCTCACTGCCTCGCAATTCTAAGAATTACACCCTCTGCCTAGCGAAGTTAACAATTGAACCATTGTAATCTCATTCTATCGGAGCGCGGCCAACCGGTTAGGCGGCGGAAGATACCCTCACTGCCTCGCAATTCTAAGAATTACACCCTCTGCCTAGCGAAGTTAACAATTGAACCATTGTAATCTCATTCTATCGGAGCGCGGCCAACCGGTTAGGCGGCGGAAGATACCCTCACTGCCTCGCAATTCTAAGAATTACACCCTCTGCCTAGCGAAGTTAACAATTGAACCATTGTAATCTCATTCTATCGGAGCGCGGCCAACCGGTTAGGCGGCGGAAGATACCCTCACTGCCTCGCAATTCTAAGAATTACACCCTCTGCCTAGCGAAGTTAACAATTGAACCATTGTAATCTCATTCTATCGGAGCGCGGCCAACCGGTTAGGCGGCGGAAGATACCCTCACTGCCTCGCAATTCTAAGAATTACACCCTCTGCCTAGCCAAGTTAACAATTGAACCATTGTAATCTCATTCACTCGGAGCGCGGCCAACCGGTTAGGCGGCGGAAGATACCCTCACTGCCTCGCAATTCTAAGAATATACCCTCTGCCTAGCGAAGTTAACAATTGAACCATTGTAATCTCATTCTATCGGAGCGCGGCCAACCGGTTAGGCGGCGGAAGATACCCTCACTGCCTCGCAATTCTAAGAATTACACCCTCTGCCTAGCGAAGTTAACAATTGAACCATTGTAATCTCATTCTATCGGAGCGCGGCCAACCGGTTAGGCGGCGGAAGATACCCTCACTGCCTCGCAATTCTAAGAATTACACCCTCTGCCTAGCCAAGTTAACAATTGAACCATTGTAATCTCATTCACTCGGAGCGCGGCCAACCGGTTAGGCGGCGGAAGATACCCTCACTGCCTCGCAATTCTAAGAATTACACCCTCTGCCTAGCCAAGTTAACAATTGAACCATTGTAATCTCATTCACAAGTTACGGCTCATTTGTTTCGTCGTGATTAGACAAATATGGCAAAACTTGAATCGCAACTGTACGATGTTCCATAGTCAAGATAAATATATTTTATTTGATAGTCATGGTTTAGTGATTGGAATATTTGTCACCGAAAGGAACATCGTACAATTGTGATTCAAGTTTTGCCATATTTGTCTGATCATGACGAAACAAATGAGCCGTAATTTGTTAATGAGAGTGTAATGGTTAAATTATTAGCTTCTTTAGGCTGAGGGCGAAATTCTAGGAATCGCCGGGCAGTGACGGTCTTCCGCCGCCTAACCGGTTGGCCGCACTGCGAGTGCGCTACAATGGGGTTGTTTAGTAAACAAAGGATAAGGACTGAGGGGGCTACCTGCGAGACTGTCCACTATACCAGTGATTAACGGAGCAGTAGCCCTGGGCGTGGGCGGGTTTGGCCGGTGAGCACTTTTTCGCCTACAAAATTTAGAGGTTGTTTGGTCGATATCGAACAGACGATACCGCAACGTTTCATCAACCGATTGTTTGTTCATTCTACTGGATGATTTGAGATTGCCAACTGCCGAGAAGGCAAACTTGGAAATGGAAACCACTGTGGAAGTTCTAAGCTGTCTCGACTAGGGCCTGTTGAAGTATAAGTTTGGCCATTGGACAATTTGAAATTGAAATACCTTACATCCACTTAATATGGCAAAAGATATACCCAATTTAAATAAACTTTGTAATGCTAAGTTAATTAAGTAATGTATACAAGGTCTTAAACAGATAAGATGCCTTTAAATTTACAAATTGGTTGCAATCATAAATACAAAGACCCCGAGGTAGGGTTAAGATAATTAATCGGTCTCCCTAAATTACTTGCGATAAGAGAAAAATTGTTCATAAATTAAACTAGTATGAAATAAAACCCATTCCTTGCCCAAGTAATAGGCTTGATTATAGCTAAGGACTTGAAAGGCTCAGTTATTAGTAGTCAGTAGGTTAGTTTTAGTACCTATAAACTCTTAAACTCCTATAAAATCTTCGAACGTTTCAGTTTCATAAAATCTACTAGCGCTACTCATTTTGTATTGCAACAACCACCATTTTCCTTCCAACTTCGAAAACATCCATCTACTATCGTAGTCAACATTCAATCGATAAAACAACCGGTTGGTAAAATTTTTCGATATCGACCAAACAACCTCTAAATTTTGTAGGCGAAAAAGTGCTCACCGGTTTGGCCCTCTGTATAATAGTGCAGCCGACGACAGATCCCTCGCCAAATTTGATCACTTGCCCCCCCCCCCCAGGGTCAGCTATCCATCATCGCACTCTTAACTCAATCTAGTGACGTAAACAAAAATCGTTTACTATATTCAACATTTTTGTACTCTGCTCAATTTTGCTAACACTACGGTATTCAATGTGAATTTGATGCAAACTGTAGAGGTGAACCCTAATACCACCAAACTAATAATATCCTCCGGTGATATTGCCTTGGTAATGAAACACTCCACAGCGCTAGTTTCCAAGATATTAACTAACTACCTTCCGCAGACCACGCGATCACCTCCATGTTATAAATTCGTATATACAGTCATCATTGCAGTCATCATTGCAGTCATCATTGCAGTCATTCACTTCATCACCCGAAACACTTGTAATAATGTTATACACTACAAGTGTTACACTCTAGTGATATAAATGATCGACTCAAATCATAGTGTAGTGGAAAAGATAGTTATGTACCGTATAATATAGAAATATTGTATGCTTAAGTTTGTAGGTTTTTACTTATTTATAAATGATGATACGAACATTTCACTGTTGATTTCGTAATTAAAATAATCATTTCTAAACTCACACACTATACAAATGTTGGTGAGAGATTACTTCCAGTATACCTAAAAACACGTATTAAGTTTTAATCGCATAGCTTGACTGGTAATAGGTTTAAATTGTATAACTGGATTACCTACACCGTATATACAAAATTATCCGTTATAGTACCCAGTTTCACCCGGGAATACAACAGTTGTGTGCCCTGCATTATGTGGTTAACCTTTGTAACTAACTATTTTTAACAAGTAGCATCTGTTTGTGCTATTATCTGGTCAAATAGACTGAATGAACATAAGAATAGGACTATATCTTTGACTATCCGTGGAGCGGAGCCCGAAGGTCAGAACGGGATCAAAATCATATGCTTTTCCTATTTTAGATTTGCGTCCCACCTCATTACAATTTTAAAATCAAATCAAATCTCAAAATAAAAATATGTGATTAAGCGTGTTTCAATTTGATCGTTCTATAATAATGCATGACATTTTAAGTAAAGATTCATCAAAAATTAATATTTTTCTTCTGATGACCTAATCATCCGTTATCCGTTATTCAAATATGTGTGCCACACTAACAATTTCTCAAGAATTTCTGACGCGGTTAATTCGGCGTTTTTATACAAATTAAGTTTCGTTAAGGGTGAGTCATTAACATTTGGCGTTTTAACTTACTTCTAAATCGGAGGGGGCAAAATATAAAATCGGGGGGAGGGAGTACGCAGATTTCCCCAATACCCCGTACTCTCGCCTATTGAAAAAATGTTTGAGTTGCCATTCAAGTAGTTTTTTATTTCCATTATGAGAGTTGCCATTCAAGTAGGATTTTTATTTCCATAACGATAAACCGCTGTTTACAATATTTTAAGTTATAGATATTAAGTCATCATCTGGTTCAATATAAATAAATACTTTGTCCATAAGAATAACATAAGTTCTTTAAAACCCCGTAGGGTAGAGTCCTAAGGTGATTCCCAAAAATCCAATTAACCTAAAACCTTCTAACGCACATATAGAACATAGAAAAAGTTTCATCGAAATCGGTGCACCCGTTTCTCTGTGAAAAGCGAACAAAACGTGTCCAAAATCGCACGAAATCGCGTTTTAGAGCGGCCGCCATTATTTTTTTTTATGCCGGTTTAAAGTGGCCTAAAACCTTCTCACGCATGTATAGAACAAGGAACAAAGTTTCATCAATGTCGGTGCACCCGTTTTCCGTGAAAAGCGAACAAAAACCCATCCTTGAGCGTCACCGACAGACAGACAGACAGACTGAGAGAGACAGAAATTGAGATAAGACGCGTTTATGCTTTCCTGTGGTATGAAACGTAAAAATATGCAAAAATTTCATAATTCCAAGCAATATACAGACAAAACTTTAATTTTATTTACATAGATAAGAAAAACATTAGGACTCAGTATGCAGGTTTGCTGCATGAAGGACCACAAAATCTGGTTTTAATGCAAATACCAATGGATCACCTCCAGATGAAGCAACATACCAAGTTTTATCAATTTATGTTCATAAACAAGCAATTTATCACATGTTTATCATTATCCATAAGAATAACATTCCAACTGCTGAGTACGCAGGTTTGCTGTCATGGGGACCACAACAAATGAGTTTTGTATGCAAATAGCATTAAAACCCAACCATAAAAGTCACATACCAAGTTTCATTAATATATGTTTATTAATAAGCAAGATATACAATTTTACTTATTCTCCATAAGATTAAACTTATGG
Organism: Allygus modestus; assembly: GCA_963675035.1. NCBI lineage: Eukaryota > Metazoa > Arthropoda > Insecta > Hemiptera > Cicadellidae > Allygus > Allygus modestus. Next base: position 17,347,285 of record OY776116.1, read on the forward strand.
TATATAAGGACAACGTACTGTGTTTAGCACTCTCAATTTGTCGGTAACCAATTGACGTAGAGCAATGATCAAAATACTAAATTGTTTGTTTTTTAAGCTGAATTTAATGGTGTAAACAAAAATATGGGTTTAAAAAGAATTATATGTAAAAAGTTAAAAAAAACCATTTTTGGGGTACAAAACCCACCCAAAACCCCCCTTAAAGTAGAATGACCTGTCTGGTTCTCGAACTCAAGAAAATAGATGCTGCCTTACACGTTTATACCGCATTTCATCAAGACGGACCATTTTTACGAAAGTTATCGGGCCTACGAACACAAGCATATACATTAATTTGAACGAATGGTGTTTTTGGCATCTGGGGACCTCAAAACGAAAAATTATCATGGTCCCGGGCCTAGGTCTTACCATGCACGCCACCTACGGTAATAGCTTCTTCCCAATATGGGAAATTCGCTAAAAACGAGGGTATTTTTATGATTTAGAATGATCATAAAAACTGTTTTTGAGAGTGTAATATGGTTACCACATACATTTAGCTTCTGAACAAGATCGATATAAATACCCAGGACTGCGTGCCAGGAACGTTAAGTTTCAAAAATGTTCAACTGCGGTAGTCACAATTTCCTGTATAGGCCGGGTAGTCACCCAACAATCTCGGGTGACCCGACAGAGGACCCGTGCCCAATCCAAGGCCACTCGCCTATTGACCACTTGGTCACCATCGCCACCACGGCATTGTCATTGTCATCGTCACCGTCATCCCCGCGTGCCGTGTGCACCGCTGGCGCTACTGACCTCTCGTAACCCTTGTATCACGATGTATCACGATCGATTGTCGACTCTGTGACAATAGGGGCTTTGATTTATGTCCGCACGAAACACCGAGTCTACTGACGACCCAAGTGGAGTATTCAAATCAAGGCTAATAGCATTCTAAACATCCAGAAGTTGTTGTCTACCTTCAGGTGCCCCCCCCCCTTATGGAAACCCTCGGTACAGGGTTTAAAACCTAATTTAAAAGCAACAAAAGTCACTGTTAGTTCATGAATTTGCACCCATACTTTCTTTACTTCACTCTTGTTCTGATGGTCAAATTCTTGTAACTTGTTTATTTTATTTGCTCTTGTATTTTGAAGTCATAATAGTACAAATATGTTTGTTTAATTTCCTGAAAAGGGTGAACTCTTGCAAAAACGCTTGAGATCTGTTTGAGCATCTAGTACCAAGAATAGTTTTAAGGCAGAGGCTACGTACACGTCCGACGTGAGCCGCTACTGTTCACGTCCGCTCCAAATTATAAACCGTACGTTACTTTTCCTGTGATTTTTAAAACAGATTGAGAGCCAGAAAACCTCCTAACCTAACGCAACCTAACCTAACCTAACCTAACGTAATGTAACCTAACCTAAGCGGTAGCGATGTGAATTTGCCCTTACATTGGACGTGTACGTAGTCACTTCGTAGTTTTAAGTTATCGGATGTTCTTAAAGCAAATACCAAAAACATTTCAGCTATGTAAAATAGTTTTACTTTTTACTTCCAAATCTTGGGTTGCGTACAAAATTCTGCAATTCCTTCGCCACAACATCCTTTTATCCATTCGTCGAGTGGCTATCTATTTGAGGTCAACCTGAGACCCTACAACAGCATTTACATTTGTAGTTTTATTACAAATGCTCGAAGGCACACAAATCCTTCTATTTATTTCGAATTCATCATGTAAATTCATAAACTAAAGTGCATACGAAAACATGTAAGCTGTTTAGAACATATGAATACATAGGCTTCGCCCCGCAAATAATAATTTATAAAAACTATGACAGTTGTGTGTGCTGCATTCTGTAGTTATCCCGCGGAACACCTACGAATCAAGATCAGCTGTTTGTATTTTCATCAGCTCAAACTTAAAGTGAATATCCATAAGAATAACACAGGATTTGAACTTTGACTCCCCGTGGGGCCGAGCCCTATTGGAATTTCTTAAAACCCTTTCTTAGTGAGCACTTAAGACCCAAGAGTAAGGTATGTTCCAACAAAATTGCAATCCGTTATGTGTTTTTTTTTTTAGATGAGTGAGTGAGTGAGTGAGTGAGTGGTATTTGGATTTTATATATTAAGATAAACAGACGATTTTGTCACTGAAAATGTAAAACTAGGCTATTGAAATGTTTATATACGTGGATACTTTTTACAAACAAGATTTCGCTTAGTTCTTGGAAACACTATCGACATAATTGAGTCTGTGGTTTATATGAGCATCTCTGATGTTTAAAGCGTCAATTAAAACACTCCACTTTTTATTTTGAAATGCCGTCTCATCTAAGCGCCCCACGTTTTAACGCTACCTTTCAGTGGGTCCGGAGTGGAATCACTTATAACACTTTGGAATCTAGCTAGGTGATTATTTATTAGGCCCTTAGCAAAAAGTTTTCTTTTCATAATGCAATTATTTTACCCACTGTCGTAATCACTTTGACGGCAATGTACAACCATGTATAGTTTCTATAACGAAGTGACTGCATACACGTCCAATGTAAGGGCAAATTCAATTCGCTACCGCTTAGGTTAGGTTGGGTTAGGTTACGTTACGTTATGTTACGTTAGGTTAGGATAGGTTAGGTTACGTTAGGTTAGGTTAGGAGGTTTTCTGGCTCTCAATTTGTTTTAAAAATCACAGGAAAAGTAACGTACGGTGCATAATTTGGAACGGACGTGAACAGTAGCGGCACACGTCGGACGTGTACGTAGCCACTGCCTTTCTATAACGCATATTTATTCTTAGATAGAAGAGCATTGTAAAAAATAAATCTTGATTACTGCTTGACAAGGTAAACCAAATCATTAGTGATTTTATTTTGTTATACTAGCGGAATGTTTGATAAAATAATCTACATCGTCTGAGTTCGGATTTTAGAATACTAAACCACGAAATCACTTTTGAGGGAAATCATCACGATATATGCTGCAAATTCCAACAACATGACACAACAAACGTTCACATGTGGTATAACACTTAGATCGGGCAACGAGTTTGAGCCAGTTTGAGCTTGCTGACAGAAAGCAGCTGGCTATTAAAATTAAGAACATACGTAAATGAAACTGGCCTGTGGAAGACGTGTGACAATACGGTACGATAAATCAATCAGTTTCGTCTTGTTTAATCACCTTGAACCAGTGCTTTTCATGTTCAGAGTAGCCGTAAGCGCCCACATGAAATCTATATAACACTGGAGATACTCATCACATAGGGATAGTTGTTTGTCCATAATGAGTTTTAGCTTCTGGATGATGCTTTCTAATGTTTAATGTTTAATTGACAACTTAATTTGTTTGCAACAATTCGTTTAAACCTCAAATCGATAATCAAATTCTCTGATAACACAATTTAGATAATCAAACGACAATAAGACACCTAATAAACATTGGCTGGGCAACGCGCGTAGTGGATAGAGCGTTCGCCTCGTCATCTAATGTTCGCCAGATTGGGAAGAATCTGAAAAGTTTATGAAGGCTTTATACTAGACCCAGCACCCAGCTGAAATTTGACATTGGACTAATAATCAATCTAAGAATATGTTGACATTAGATAGTAACAAGACCGGGGTTTGGACCGTTCCCTTTCAATAGTTGAAAATATCTCTGGCGTAAATACACAGAAAATAAAATAGAACACAACCTAAAAGGTTTATAGTGATTAATAGTCAGTCGCCGTTTGTTCAATCGCAGCCAAGCGAATTCTCAACGCCAATATCGAACTTGACATTTATTTATTTCATGTTGATGCTATAGACTACTGACACCCTTGTACCGACAACCAGCGACAGATAATGAACCGACAACACCGAATTACCCAACCACTCAAACAGTTAAAGATAGGAACCCTATTTCTGTTCCCCAACAACACAGATAAGATAAATGACCTAATTAAACAGGGATCACTGGTTACTGCATAACACAGAATATAAACACATTGTCTGCCTTGAAACATTTATACAAAATTACGGAATCCTTGAAAAACCCGCTCTGGGTCGTAAAGTATACATACTACACCAAAGTTAATTTTGTTTGTTTCAAAAGTGGAATTAAAGTGTACGAGTTAATTTTTACTGACAGAAATAATATTATGTCAGTATCAAAAGACTGCGTCAACATAGCTAAACTGGCTAAACATTTAAAAATACTTAGTATACCATGACTGATGCTTATACAATGTTTTGACATATTTAATGCCTTATTTAAAAGTAAAATTCATTCCAAGATAAAAATGAAACAAAATGTAATCGATAAATTTCAGTCCATCAGTCAAACACGAAACGGTAAATACTAAACACACCGACGACGACGCGCGACGCCTGTTCACAACCCAGTCCGTCACTCCGACATTGTGCATTAATTACTCCGTTGTCGCTAATGTTTTCAGGGCTCCCCTCCGCATTCAAATAACTATTTAAATAATTGTTTTCGAAAACATGGCATTTAAGTACCGATATTTTTGTTTGTGCTCAAACAATGAGGGAAGAAAGGGACGAACAAACAAACAAGTAGGCTTGCTTTTAAAAGATAATAACTTCTAAAAATATTTACATCGTTATCTTATATGCAGTGCAGTTAAATTTAAAAGAATTCCAATATGCATTAGGGCATATTCCCGGTAACGGCTATGACTTCTCAAATAAAAAAAAACGAGTTCGCACGCAGCACGCTGACGTGAGGGAAGTGAATTTCCACATAAAAACTTTTAAAACTTAAAATTAGTGTAAAAACATACTAGTATTCCAATTTTTATTGAAATCTGAAAACACTGATTTTTTGGCTGTTCTGATGCTCCTGGTTTCATTTACCTGCAAAGCTGGGAATACAATTTTGCGCATTATAATGTTAGGAGAAGGTCCAGTCAGGCTTGAAAGTAGGCGTGAGGTTGCTGGGGATGATAAAAGTACTCTAACAAAGGAGTAGCAGGCTTTTCTAGTGTAAAACTCCCATAAGACAACGTACTGTGTTTAGTCGAAACACATTTTCTTTAATAACTCAGTAAATATTTATGCTAGAATGACGAGAGAGGGCTAAAAACTTTCGTCTCACTAATTCCCATCTTTTTACATGCATTAATTTTACATTTGGGGCTTTTTAGACCCTTTTTGGGCCCAAAAACTCGAAATTTGAAAGATTAATCCCCAAAAAATGGGTTTGGAGTTTTACGATTCTTTTGCCCAACGAACTTGTCCAACTGATTACAGAAAGGAACGTCCCTACCAAATTTGAAGTTAATCGGACAAAAAATGCGACCGCTAGAGTGCAAACACATATATATATATAAAATTTTGAACGACCCCCCAAAACGTGTTCAGGGGGTCACTTTAGGAACTTCTATGGTGGTTCCGGGCTTAAGTTTCACCGTGCAGGTCATGCTAATAGTTCACTTTCCAAAGGAAATTCACTAACTAGAAGATTTCCCACGTAACCAAGTAATGAAGTCGTCTTAACTAATTTTTAAAATAAAATAAATTAGAGGATCTACACAAGACAAATACAGAAAGTTATTCCTACTTGTAAGACTGAAGGTGGTCCGAACTAATGTCGTATTATCATTACTGTACTTCCGACGTGTTATAGGGATCGATTTGTTAGTTATTATTACATTCTTTTGGACTTTACCTATCGATTTTAAACACTAGAGGAGAAAGGTCAAGTTTAAACTAATCTAACACAACTTAAATTGCGAAAACTACATCGGCTCTCAATAAAAAAATGAACAGTATTCTATTTACTTCTTGTATGAATTGGCGGTGAAGGAGTGCCTATTATCCAAATTTAGTTCCGTTATACACAAACTTTTTTTAAATGGCATGACTCGGACTTATGTTACAACCCATCATTAAACTAAATAAATGAACATAATTTTACACTGCTAGAAAGTGTTTATAATTTACACACGTCTCTGAACGGTATCTACAAGGACACCGCCGGCACGACCAACACTCACTATCACACTCACAACACCACGATGTGCCTTCTATACTGATTGTTAATTCAAGGATTGAATACTATATTCGATACCAAGGTCTGTCAATAAAGTATACGAAAATATGAGCTAGGACTTGTGGGAGCTAACAGTGTTTCATGGTCATTTGTTTGGTTAAACAAACAAGTTTTGAACTAGGCTAACTACAAAAAATTACAATAGCGTCAAATAAGAATGAAATACTTTAAAGGTTTATTAAAGGATTCTTAAAAAAACACAGTTTCAAAATCGGTCATATTCAGTTAAACTATGTGGGCTACCTGTAAAAACCATAATTTGCGAACAGGGTGGCTAAAAAGCTACAAAAACTTACACGATAAACCAGAAAATGTCGAAAACCCCAGGTTCATCAGATAGTACAGAACTTGTTGAATGAATACTATATACACTTTATGATTGAACAGCCCCTTCGTTAAGTAGTAAAACGTTTCGCACGCAGCACGCTGACGTGAGGGAAGTGAATTTCCACATACAAATCTTTTAAAACTCAAAATCAGTGTAAAACATACATTTATTCCAATTTTTATTGAAATCTGAAAACACTGATTTTTTGGCTGTTCTGATGCTCCTGGTTTCATTTACCTGCAATGCTGGGAATACAATTTTGCGCATTATAAGGTTAGGAGAAGGTCCTGTCAGGCTTGAAAGTGCGTGAGGTTACTGGGGGGGGATAAAAGTACACCAAAAAAATGAATAACAGGCTTTTCTAATGTAAAACCCCCATAAGACAACATACTGTGATTAGTCAATACACATTTTCTTCTATAACTTGGTAAATAGTTATGCTAGAATGAAGGGAGGGGGCTTAAAAGTTTCGCCTCACTAATTTCCATCTTTTTATTTTTACATGTATTAATTTTACATCCGGGGGTTTTATGACCCTTTTTGGGCCCAAAAACTCAAAATTTGAAAGAATAATCCCAAAAAAGGGGTTTAGAGTTTTCCGATTGTTTTGCCCAACGAACTTGTCCAACTGATTACAGAAAGGAATGTCCCTACCAAATTTTAAGTAAATCGGACAAAAAATGCGACCACTAGAGTGCAAACACACACACACACACACACACACACACACACACATATATACAATTTTGAACGACCCCCCAAAACGTGTTTAGGGGGTCACGTTAGGAACTTCTATGGTGGTCCCGGGCTTAAGTTTCACCGCGCGGGTCATGCTAATAGTTCACTTTCCAAAGGAAATTCACTAATAATGCATGGACTCCATCTTTTAATCTTGAAATAACAGAATAAAAAACTGCCGTTATTTGTTAAAAGTATATCACGTGCATAATGATTTTGACAATCTCCCTTGTCTTGTCTCTCAGACATAACTTGTATTTTCAGTCGTACTTTGTCAAATCTTACCAGAGAAATGCTTCTTTTAGCACTTCTCTTTGCTAAATATTTTGGATTGATATTGTTAGAAAAATGTACAGAGTGTCTCAAGGAAATTACAGACAAACCACTTGCCCTAGAAGGATGAAACAAAGTTGCTCCCCACTAAATCAACCCCGAGAAATAACGTAAACATCATTTTAACTTTTTTAATTCGGAGTGTTCCAAAACTTCCGAAGATCACATGTAAGATTCTCTGAATTTTCAAACATTAAAAAATACGTAATCTTGCACATAATTTAAAAGCCCTATAATTAACAAATATTTTGGCAAAAAACATAACTGACTTACTTGTATCATTATCCGTTCTAAAATGGCGTCCATTTGTGTAACAAATATTTCGATAATAAAATAGCCTATATATTCAAAACCACTCGATATATCTCTCTTCAGATTCATGAACACTCTCAGTTTTAAGAACACTCTGCATGTAAAAACCGTTTAAATACTTTTACGTTATTACTTCGGGGTTGATTAAGTGCGGAATCACTTTTTTCATCCTCTCGATGGAGTAATTCGTCTGTAATCTGTTTGAGACACCATAAGCTAAACACCCCGTACAGTAGAACATCAATAATTCGAACCTCCATGATTCGAAAACCTCTATAATTAGTAACTTATGTCTATTCTATTCCCTTTAGAAAATCTCAAAAATATTCAAAAAATAATGCCGATAGTTCAAAGTGTTTTTAACGCATGATGAAGCCTCTAATATTCGAATATGTTTAGAAACGGGGCCTCTAGAATTTTAATTTTGTTGCTGTAATTCGAAATGTTACCTCTACAGTACGAAATGTGATACCGTAAGCCTCTGAAATTCGAATTAAGCGCAAAAAACAAGCCTGTTCAACCAATACCAGATCTGAATTCATTGTGTTTGCTTCTACAGCTCGAAATAAACTGGCTGTCCCCTGAATTTCGAATAAGTGAGGTTCTACTGTATAACTTATACATGTGGAATTCAGGGTCGATTAACTGGGGAATAATTTTGTTTCATCCATCTAAATGAAGTATTTCGTTTGGTAGCTGTTTAGGACACGTTATGTATCACACCCTGTATAACTTACACCTATATATATATATATATTATATAGCATGTTGTAGTTACCGGCTCGCTGCCTGGGCGGCTCCTGGCCCGCCATGCCGTGGTCGTCCGTCACGATGGTCGGTAGCGGCTGGGAGCCCAGCTCCTGAAACAAGACAGTGGAACGTCAGAGTGCTAAGTATATGGCCGAGCATTAGGTTCGTATTTGAAATATTATCAACAGTAACTGATACAAAAGTAACTAATGTGACACAGACTAATACTAGTACCTCTTAGATGCTTCAATGTCATCTGTTACTTAGAACTAGCTACCAGTTTATCTTTCGACATCTGTTTTTCTAAAATATAATTTCTAGCTAAAGCGTAACTGTCGTCTGCTTGGTACCATGTAATGGATGCTTCCTTAGTTTAGTGAAAACAGGTAAGAAAATAACACTCGTAATTAAGAAGGGGCTCCAGTCCTCTGCTTCTTTCATAAGACCAATATTCACTTTCAAAGTCCGTCCCACCTCAACGGATTATTCGAAATTGGCAGAGGCTACGTACACGTCCGACGTGAGCCGCTACTGTTCACGTCCGTTCCAAATTATGCACCGTACGTTACTTTTCCTGTGATTTTTAAAACAAATTGAGAGCCAGAAAACCTCCTAACCTAACCTAACGTAACCTAACCTATCCTAACCTAACGTAACGTAACGTAACGTAACCTAACCCAACCTAACCTAAACGGTAGCGAAGTGAATTTGCCCTTACATTGGACGTGTACGCAGTCACTTCGTTCGAAATTGTAGTTATGGTTCATTTTAAAGGTCAAACAAATACCTAGTGATTTCAGTGAGCAGAATTTCTATTTCACAAATAGATCAACCATAAACAATGGTAAATGTATATTTTGTTAACGATTATTGTTTGTGGTATCGAAATTTGCTCACTGAAATCGCTAGATATTTTTAGGTTCGTAACAATGAGTCATAAATCAACGACATTGGATAATCCGTCGAGGAGGGACCGGCTAGGGCTCTAGGGCTTAAAAGTTAACATTAACCTCATTGGGGAAATGGATAGGCACGTCAAGTGTTTTGTGACTGGAGCGCTCTCTTAAATGAAAATGTTGCGATACTCCAGACCACCTTGAAAAATTAATTAGCTTAGTATTAAACCTAACATCTGATATTATGTTTTTGCAACTGATGTTTTGCCGCAACTAGTATGGGGGAAACTAATGCCATAACATATCTCATATAGCTCATACCTGCAAGAGTGTAACACAACACATATAATCTTACCCAGAGGATGTACAAGTGGGGGTGGTACAAGAGTTGGGCATCTTGAACGTTGACAAAACCAATATTCTCTATTCTTACCGTTATATAGAGGAACATAATCAGAGAGCCAGACACCACGGAAGTATTTGTGTCAGTTATATATAAAAGTTAAAATTAATTAAGTTGTTTCGGTAATTATAATTTATTCCGTATTTAAAACTCGTTGCTGGTGATGTTTTTAAAAAATTATTGCGGAATTTTTTCATCACCGATTAGAGAAAATAAATTACACGTCGCTTCAGGATCTGGAAAAAGCTTTATTTGTATATTGTGCCAATAATGTCGTATGTGCTGGGTGTTACTACGTAAACGTAAATTAAAACTAAATTGGACTTCGTTAACATTTGTGTATTCTTAAGATACAACTTATTGATGGATGAATGAACAAACAATAAAATAATAACACAAAAAAATGATATGAAAATAATGAAATAAAACATAATAAATTTGTAACTTTACTGACCCTAGGTTCTTACAAACATTACCCTACAGGAAAAATGTATAATTGAAAGCTCGTGATAATTTTTTCGAATTAACTCACCTCCCCTCCTCTGTTTCTCAAGTATCTCTCAACTACAGTACATCATGATAAACTCTCTAGCTTGCGATGTGGTTTAGAGGTAATTTACACGCACACATTCCACATTCCAACAACAGATACACGGACAACTTCATTCGATTAAATAAGGGTTTTGTATATAGTACTAAAATAAGTTTTATTCAAGTAGTAAAAATGGTAGCAGATAGTACGTAACAACCAACTGTTAAAAATTAAAAGCTTTCGAATCTCTAATTCTAAGAAACCGGTCTTAAAATTAAACGTAAATAAAATATAGCGCCAATTTTAATATAAATAATTCAAATATATACCGTGTTCAATTCACTTACACAGTAAAACGCAACCATAACCAATAGAGAGGGTGCAAGAGGATAGGCGGTGAGGAGGGGGAGGGGGTACTACGGGAGGGAAGTAACCAATATCGTTCGGACAAACGAGATCAACAGCCAAGTGGCTCCACTGAACTGAGAGAGGCCAATTGATGATCATTATGCACTATGAGATATTCAGCGGCTACGAGATATTACCGATTCAATAACTCGCCTCGACTTGAGAGAGCTCTTGGAACTACCGTATCTGTTACGAGATTTAGGGCCACCAAGTGGATGTTCTCTGCTTGGTTAGTTCCGAATGGCATTACAGTATTTCAAAGACAATATTAGAGTGCCAACTAAGAATGCATTTTTTTGTTTATTTTTGGTTTTACAAGGAAAGGAACACCTATCAGTCAACTAAGACAGACGTTCCGCACAATGAAAAAAACTTTTATTTTACAATGAAGGTTTGAATGATTGAATAAAAAGTAAATACGTTATGTCAACTTCAAAACCGTAACCAATAAATAAAATTAGTGTCACAGTAAGGACAACAATTATGGAAGAACCGAAGGAAAGGGCTTTTGGTGCATGATAAATGTTATTTAAAATTTGTAATTTTTAGGATATCAAACCCCTTTCTTGAAGAAAGACCCTGCCTCAATATCATATCAGCGTTAAGTGTATTTTGTACGTTTCATTTCAATACTATAATTCTCATTTGTCTGTGGCTCCGTGCGTCCGTCCGCGGCTGTTTCTTGAGCAGTAGTGGCTCCCAAGCTACGAAAAGATATTTTTTAGGGGTAGTCGACGTCGGGGAAGCTGCACGTGTCGTTTGTTTTTCTTAAAAAGCAACCTTATTTGAGTTACGGTAGCTTAAAGTTTTATGTTTTTAGGCCATCTTAGCGGAGCCGGGAGTATTCAGCTGTGGATTTATATTTCTACAAGCTTTGCTCCTGAAACAACCGATAATTTCCTGCGGTCGCGATAGCGGCCGTCATTACTAGTAAAATAAAATTGAAGAAATAATGTTTTGTCAATATTGTACTTATTAGTGAATTTCCTATGGAAAGTGAACTATTAGCATGACCCACACGGTGAAACTTAAGCCCGGGACCACCATAGAAGTTCCTAACATGACCCCCTGAACACGTTTTGGGGGGTCGTTCAACATTTTATATATATATATATATATATATACATGTATATATATATATATATATATATATATACACATATATATATATATATATATATATATATATGTGTGTATGCACTCTAGCGGTCGCATTTTTTATCCGATTTACTTCAAATTTGGTAGGGACCTTCCTTTCTATAATCTGTTGGACAAGTTCGTTGGGCAAAACAATCAGAAAACTCTAAACACATTTTTTGGGGATTAATATTTCAAATTTCGAGTTTTTGGGCCCAAAAAGGGTCATAAAATCCCCAGATGTAAAATTAATGCATTTAAAAAGATGGGAATTAGGAAGGCGAAAGTTTTAAGCCCTCTCTCGTAATTCTAGCATAAATATTTACCGAGTTATTAAAGAAAATGTGTTTTGACTAAACACAGTACGTTGTCTTATGGGGGTTTTACACTAGAAAAGCCTGCTATTCCTTTGTTAGAGTACTTTTATCATCCCCAGCAACTCACGCCTACTTTCAAGCCTGCCTGGACCTTCTCCTAACCTTATATTGGGCAAAATTGTATTCCCAGCTTTGCAAGTAAATGAAACCAGGAGTATCAGAACAGCCAAAAAATCAATGTTTTCAGATTTCAATAAAAATTGGACAAATGTATGTTTTTACACTGATTTTGAGTTTTAAAAGTTTTTATTTGGAAATTCACTTCCCTCACGTCAGCGTGCTGCGTGCGAACTCGTTTATTATTTATATTACTAACAAAATTTCTTAATTTGTGTTGAACGGGGTTTAGGGCCTTTAAAACTAGTAATTCCTTTTGTATTCCAACGGTAACGGCATTTCTGGCTAATAGAGCACAAAAACGCTTTTATGGAAAACGGCCCAAACCCCTCAAATTGTTGTGGACACCCCGGGATTTGAACCCATTGAACCGAAGTCCAAGACGGTAACCGGTACACGCTAGCGACGTGCCAAATTTGCATACATGTTCGGTATCAATAAACAAACTCTTATTCTCCGATGTAAAGATTCTATCGATGTTAAAGAACTTTTGGGATTTTAAGAAACATCCACCTTCAGAGCTCCGCTCCATGACCTTCACAGTTGCAATATAAATTAATCTTATGGAGTTTAATTTTACTTAGGTAGTCAGTTTATTAATTTAAAATTTTCAAACAGGTGTATCTATATTCGCGAGTATCCCGTGCATAAAACTGGACGCAGGCTAGTAAAATTTAATGAAATAGTTGCTTTTATAAAACTAGACCATGATGCAGTAAAATATAAAATTAAATTAAATTAGGTATATCCAGGTTTGCTAATCTTTTACTTATCAAACTTGTATCATAATCCGTCCCGAGAGTTTTGGTTCCAGCGACCAAGTCCCGGTAACAATACAATAAATTATTTTATTGGAAACTGCCGAACTGATCGAGAGGACCAATACCACACACGGCTGTACGCGAATTGCGGATCGATTGGGAATGAAGGCGTCGCCAGTGCGGAAACACGTCGCAGAACTTTGCTCTCTGAGAGACGGAGTGGAAAACGTTAAACATGTAAAAATGAATCGGATGCCACCCCGTTATTTTTAATAGGATATTTTTCACAATGGTAGTATAATCAAATCAAATCAATATTTCCATTAGACTATATACATAGCATAGACAACAAGTCACAATTTGTTACATTGTGTAACAGCTTAAAATAAAATCAATAACCAAACAGAAATAATAACTAAAAACATTTTAAATTAAATTACAGAATTGTCATTGAAAAAATCATGGACACTGTAATATTCCTTATTTATGAGAAAAATCGTTGTCTGACGCCTAAATTTAGTAACATCTGATTCCTGTTTTAGGTATATGGGCAAAGAGTTGAACAGTTTTATAGATGAGAAGTATGTTTGTTTTTCAAAATGAGCTGTGTTATGGCGTGGAATGGAAAGATTGTTTTTGAAGCTATAACGAGTATTTTGATTACAAGACTGAAATAACCCCTTGTTTTTTACCAAAAATGTTACACATTCTAAGATATACAAGCAAGGGAAAGTCAGTATATTGTTATAAGAAAAAACTCCCCTGCATGATTCAGACATTTTCATTTCAAAAATCAACCGAAGCGCCTTCTTTTGACAACGAAACACTTACTTATGCTTCACCGTTTCGAATCCCCAAAAAAATCCCCAAATAGCCACCCCGTAGGCCATATGGGGGAGAAAACAACCATAATAAAGTGACAACAGAACTTCTCTATTTGAAAAAAAGGCCAAACGACGGAGGATAAACAAACAACTGCTCAGCTTACTACAATGAACTTAGCTGAGCTTAGCAATGTGAAAAGAAAAATTAAGACGGGAGTCAATGACAAGCCCCAAAAAGTTTGTTTATATTGATTTAACTAGCTGAGATAGCATTAGAATTGATAGACGACTAACTGACACTAATTCCCAGCAATCGTTCTGTATTGGTCCCAGTTAAAGCGTCTGAATCAATTATCAGGGCTGAAGCTAGTGTCTGGTTCACAGGACTGGAGCTAGTGTCTGGTTCACAGGACTGAAGCTAGTGTCTGGTTCACAGGACTGAAGCTAGTGTCTGGTTCACAGGACTGGAGCTAGTGTCTGGTTCACAGGACTGGAGCTAGTGTCTGGTTCACAGGACTGGAGCTAGTGTCTGGTTCACAGGACTGGAGCTAGTGTCTGGTTCACAGGACTGGAGCTAGTGTCTGGTTCACAGGACTGGAGCTAGTGTCTGGTTCACAGGACTGGAGCTAGTGTCTGGTTCACAGGACTGAAGCTAGTGTCTGGTTCACAGGACTGAAGCTAGTGTCTGGTTCACAGGACTGAAGCTAGTGTCTGGTTCACAGGACTGAAGCTAGTGTCTGGTTCACAGGACTGAAGCTAGTGTCTGGTTCACAGGACTGGAGCTAGTGTCTGGTTCACAGGACTGGAGCTAGTGTCTGGTTCACAGGACTGAAGCTAGTGTCTGGTTCACAGGACTGAAGCTAGTGTCTGGTTCACAGGACTGAAACTAGTGTCTGGTTCACAGGACTGGAGCTAGTGTCTGGTTCACAGGACTGGAGCTAGTGTCTGGTTCACAGGACTGGAGCTAGTGTCTGGTTCACAGGACTGGAGCTAGTGTCTGGTTCACACTGGCTAAACACTGACTTCGTTAACGCAACAGCTCGATAGTTGATTAAAAAACGCTCACTTCAAAAGTTTACTGTTGCTTAATAACTATTTGAGAAGCCTAAAATATATTTTTTAAGCAAGCAATGGTTATTAACAATACTTCGTCTCCTTTTAGCGAATTTCCCCTATAGGGAAGAAGCTATTACCGTAGTCGGCACGGTAAGACCTAGGCCCGGGACCATGATAACTTTTCGTTTTGAGGTCCCCAGACCCCAAAAACACCATTCGTTCGAAACTGTATATATATATATATATATATGTGTGTCCGTGAGCACGATAACTCTCGTAAAAATTATCCGATTTTGATGAAATTTGGTATAAACGTGTAAAGCAACATTTATGACTTAAAGTTCGAAAACCAGCCAGATCGCTCTATCCGAAGGGGTATTTTGGGGGGGTTTTGTACCCCAAAAATGGGTTTTTCGAATTTTTTACATATAATTTTGGAAATAGTCAAATTTTAGTTTTTACCATTGGATTCAGCTTAAAAAAACACACAATTTGGTATTTTGATCATTTCTCTACGTCAATTGGTTACCGAGATATTGAAAGTGCTAAACACAGTACGTTGTCTAATGTTATTCTTATGGCGGAAAATAAAAATTTTATATCTCGCTTATTTATGAACGTATACTGACGAAACTTGGTATACGACTTCATCTGGTTGTGGACCATTGATATTTGCTCAAAAAAACAATTTTTTACCAATGGCTCCCGTAGCAGCAAACCTGCGTACTCAGTCCCATGTTATTCTTATGGAGAATAAGTAATGTGTTATCTCCCTTCATTATGAAAATAAATTAATGAAATTTGGTATATGGCTTTATCTACATGAGTTATATTGATATTTGTATAAAACCCCATTTTTTGTGCTCCTTGCTTCAGCAAACCTGCATCCTCAGCCGCCATGTTATTCTTATGGAGAATAATTAAAATGTCATAAATCGTTTATTTATGAATGTATATTGATGAAACTTGGTATGTGGCTTTATGTGGTATTAATATACATATATATGCATTGGAAATTCGCCGAGTACGCAGGTTTGCTGCTACGGGGGTATTTAATAATCTATTATAAATTTTAACCCATTTTATATTGAATTTCTCGTTACGAATGTTTTAACATGAACAAAAATATAAACTTATATAATTTTAAACCGTTTTACTTACTTTTAAATATTTGGTTCAGTATTTGAATTACCTGACTTTTACGTGACGACCTTTCATTTTTACGTCGACTTACGATACTTGGATTGTTACAGGACAGACTTATTTAAGAAACTAGCTGACCTCGGTTTCATCCCAGAATAATATTAGTTTTACTTCAAATTAAGACGCATTGGGAGACATGCTGTACCTGGCAAAGGGCGTAGATCACTTGATTTTCACTAACATATATGATAAAAGTTTGTTATGGCACACAATTCAATCACAAGAAACGTAAATAAAACATTTCAAGGTAAACAGTGGGCGTTTGGCAATTAAACGATGGGCCCAACCCTAAATTGACCTAAGAAACCAAATAATCTCATAAGAAAATCTTCTCGTTTGTAAGACGTCTACTTTGTTCAACATAACAGCGCAGATTGAATGTGTCGTCCACTGAGCCAACACAGTAAAATTGACGCCCACCCACGTCAGCAGTTAGCGAGTTGGTAGGACGATGCGCAGTTACAGTATTATAGTGTTGTTAGCTGACAGTCAACATCCAGCATCCTGCGCGTGTAGTTATGCTGATGGTCCATCATAACATCCTTTATACCAAACTTGAATACAGTACGGGCATGCATAAGCCCCTCAAATGTAAACATAGTACCGCAACTGTAATGACAACAAATTCTAAACTAAATGCCAATACAGTTGTATAACTTACATGACCGCAAAACAGTAGATACAATTTAATTTGTTCCGTCTAACAGTGATTACAAATAAGATATTAGGCCCAATGGCTTTAAAACGTACAGTGGCGCACTAATTCACTTAAAATAGTAATATTTATATAGACGAATATTTATTTTTTGATTGCCCATACACCGTCATTTGGTAGGGAACGGTCCAAACCCTAGCCTTGTTACTATCTAAGGTAAAAAATTATACCTTATACCTTAGATTATACCTTATGCCTAATAATACCTTAGAAAGTATAATTAATACCCATTGACAAATGACAGCTAGGTCCAGTTTCGAACCTTCTCAAAATTTTGCGATTTTTATCAGGATCGATCTGGCGAACCTCGGATTACGAGGCGAGCACGATAACCACTACGCTACCCAGCCAATAGTAAAGAGTTAACATCGACCATATAGGGGAAGCAGGAAGAAACACAAACATTTTTGTGACTGGAACGCCCTCTTAGCTATATGGGTATAGCAGTGTTAATTCGAAAATTTAAACACACGCTCTCTTTACCTTATCTGAGCTCCTGAGTTAAGCCTATAAAATAATTTATAGTTTCCTTAAATTTATTTAATGTTCCATAAATACCAAAAACTAAGTAACGGTTAAATACCCCCGTAGCAGCAAACCTGCGTACTCAGCGAATTTCCAATGCATATATATGTATCTTAATGCCACATAAAGCCACATACCAAGTTTCATCAATATACATTCATAAATAAACGATTTATGACATTTTAATTATTCTCCATAAGAATAACATGGCAGCTGAGTATGCAGGTTTGCTGAAGCAAGGAACACAAAAAATGGGGTTTTATACAAATATCAATATAACTCATGTAGGTAAAGCCACATACCAAATTTCATTAATTTATTTTCATAATGAAGGCAGATAACCCGTTACTTATTCTCCATAAGAATAACATGGGGCTGAGTACGCAGGCTTGCTGCTATGGGAGCCTTGGGTAAAAAAGTGTCTTTTTGAGCAAATATCAATGGTCCACAACCAGATGAAGCCGTATACCAAGTTTCGTCAGTATAGGTTCATAAATAAGCGAGATATAAAATTTTTATTTTTCTCCATAAGAATAACATTAGACAACGTACTGTGTTTAGCACTTTCAATATCTCGGTAACCAATTGACGTAGAGAAATGATCAAAATACCAAATTGTGTGTTTTTTAAGCTGAATCCAATGGGAAAAAATAAAATTTGACTATTTCCAAAATTATATGTAAAAAATTCAAAAAACCCATTTTTGGGGTACAAAACCCCCCAAAAATACCCCTTCGGATAGAGCGATCTGGCTGGTTTTCGAACTTAAAGTCATAAATGTTGCTTTACACGTTTATACCAAATTTCATCAAAATCGGATAATTTTTACGAGAGTTATCGTGCTCACGGACACATATATATATATATATATATATATATACATATATATATATATATATATATATATACAGTTTCGAACGAATGGTGTTTTTGGGGTCTGGGGACCTCAAAACGAAAAGTTATCATGGTCCCGGGCCTAGGTTTTACCATGCCGACTACGGTAATAGCTTCTTCCCTATAGGGGAAATTCGCTAAAAATCGGAGAAGCAATTTTACCGAGCCGATTAAAAAAAAAAAAAAAAAAAAAACCGGAACCTAGAGTTGATCGTCCGTGTTGCCGTGTACAGTTATACCATGCAACACGTGTACTGCTTACCTATGTAGACGCTGCGCGGAGACTGCTCAGGTAATAATTCAGTAAATTTAGCATTCTAAAGATCTAGAAAAAATTTATAACTGTACTGATTATGAAGTTTAGTTTTCCTAAGATTATCCAAAATTCATTACAATCTGCAGAACGAAGAGCCAATTCAATTGCGATCTAATTTCGTATTCCAATCCCTTTAAGTTGCTTCGCTGCACTGTGCCTGTATCCTCAACCGCCCGTCACGATCACTTTGGTGTTTGATTCTAATT
The DNA here is from genome assembly GCA_963675035.1 of Allygus modestus. NCBI lineage: Eukaryota > Metazoa > Arthropoda > Insecta > Hemiptera > Cicadellidae > Allygus > Allygus modestus. Next base: position 17,366,158 of record OY776116.1, read on the forward strand.
TAAATATTTTCTTTGACATTATTAGTGAATTTCCTTTGGAAAGTGAACTATTAGCATGACCCGCACGGTGAAACTTAAGCCCGGGACCACCATAGAAGTTCCTAACGTGACCCCCTGAACACGTTTTGGGGTGTCGTTCAAAATTGTATATATATATATATATACATATATATATATATATATATATATATATATATATATATATATATATATATATATATATATATATATATATGTGTGTGTGTGTATGCACTCTAGCGGTCGCATTTTTTGTCCGATTTACTTCAAATTTGGTAGGGACGTTCCTTTCTATAACCTATTGGACAAGTTCGTTGGGTAAAACAATCGGAAAACTCTAAACCCTTTTTTTGGGGATTAATCTTTCAAATTTCGAGTTTTTGGGCCCAAAAATAGTCAGAAAAGCCCCAGATGTAAAATTAATGCATGTTAAAAGATGGGAATTAGAAAGGCGAAAGTTTTAAGCCCTCTCTCGTCATTCTAGCATAAATATTTACCGAGTTATTAAAGAAAATGTGTATCGGCTAAACACAGTACGTTGTCTTATGGGGGTTTTACACTAGAAAAGCCTGTTATTCCTTTGTTAGAGTACTTTTATTATCACCAGCAACCTCACACCTACTTTCAAGCCTGTCTGGACCTTCTCCTAAGCTTATAATTCGTAAAATTGTATTCCCAGCTTTGCAAGTAAATGAAACCAGGAGTATCAGAACAGCAAAAAAAAATGTTTTTAGATTTCAATAAAAATTGGATAAATGGATGTTTTTACACTGATTATGAGTTTTACAAGTTTTTATGTGGAAATTCACTTCCCTCACGTCAGCGTGCTGCGTGCGAACTCGTTTACTTTATTGTATCCAATCCTGAGTTTATGCAACCTTTATGTAGGTGCCACAGGATAATTGTATAACATACATACCAATTTACTCTACTTTGAAATACGAGTAAATTTATGAAATTATTAGTGTTTTTACATTCACACATTTTACGAGCTAATATTGTCAATTAACAAACATATAACAAACAACACAATTATTTAGAAATATAATATGGTCTAAATATTTTTGTTCCATAGTAGATATTGTATTTTTGAAAAATAGTAGATATGTTCAATTTGAATGAAAGGATTTATCTAAACAAAGCTATGTTAAATTTATAATGTATATCATGCAATATATTTCAATCTTCGTTAATCGCTTTACGGGAAGAATGACCGAATACCTATTTTAAAGATAATTTATTCTAAATAAAACTTCTGATTTACAAAACATATTTTTTATACCAAAAATGTTCGGTTTACAACTGGTCCCTCATTTACGGGATCTGTAATATTGCCTTCCAAGACTCTTGCCTATAAGAATTGTTTCAGTATTACTTCAAAACAAAAAGCTCGGTCTGAGGCTCGACTGAGGGTAAACGATATTTTCCTTGTTCATAAGCCTTCCCTGATTTATAGCTGTATTTCCTTGTGAAATTCCATAGTTTAAGTCAAATTATAATTACTAGCTGTCCTGTTGCTCGAATCCGAGCAAGTTTGTACCCAACGAAAGGTTTCTTCAGTTGTAAACAAACATATCAAAACATCTGAAATTAAAACGAATGATAACAACGTACTTTCAATCAACACGTAATTTAGACTTCTGTCGTCAGATAGCGCCACTGTTTCGTTCACACCGCCTGGCGCAGGTATTTCGTTCGCGTCTACCAGTTAAAGTTCGTCGGCCTCCTCCTCTTGGCCGTCCTGGTCGACGTCTTAGTCTCCATTATGTCGAACGTTTTTTTGGTTATGTTTTGATTTTGTGCAAATAAAAACTGGTGTTTTTTTGCCAGCTGTACGTTCAATAACCATTTTTCAGGGTCAGATTTTATTTGTTTAACCACTTCCTTAAATAAACAGCTGATTTCTCGATCGTTGGTTTGTAACTGCATATTATGTGTATGGGGAAAATCGCGACTTTGACCCCATATTTTCCCATGTCCACGGTGACTTTTATAATTTTTTTTAATTGATGGGAAAACTACATGCTAAGACCTTTCTAACGACACCTTGGACATGGTGATCGGTAGCACCACCGCTCCAAAACAATTATGACAAAAATATGCCTAGCGTATTAAAAATATAGATTTTGGTTGTAAAAGCTGCTTACATGCTTAAATGACAATTGATTCATTTAAGCCCTTCTATTCTGATCCACAATTTTCCCCTGATATTTCACTGTACAACGATTGTCTACAGCGGTATCCCTCACTCCCATAAGTACCAAAGTACCAAAAGTACCAAAGTACCAAAAGTACCCAAGTACCAATGTTTAACTTTGGTTTCTTCTCTCTCATTATTCTCTGACGACGAGTTACGACCTTCGTTAATTAGGGGCTGAATAAAATATGTTTAATGCAACGCACGCCACATGAATTTATGACGAGGTCGGTTATAATTCATATGGCTGAACAAGTAGTTAATTTCGCTAGGTTTAATAACCATTTTAGACGATTTCTCGGGTTATTAAAGTATCATAAAAACATTGACGAACATAAATGTAATTCTATAGCCCAAGCAGAAACAAACATATAAATTTAAAAGTGACAGTATGTTTCAGGGTTAAAAAATAATGTTAGGTCATCAAAGGCTACAACATTTTCATTTTATGTACTGTTTAACTTTGAATAATTTGTTTTGCTAAACACCACACCAAGAATGGGTCTGCCCATGTTAAGAGGGTAATAAATCACATTAACAACACTACACATATTACATCCACGTTGTAATTAAAGCCACGCGCTCTCACACTCACGGATGGCCCTACTTCCAAGGTTCAGTAATAATTTTGAAGTATACAAATTATTTGCAGGAAATGTGGAAATATTTACAGCTGCGAGTTCGATGTTATATTCAAGTATATAATTTGATTTGTCTACCCACTAAGTTTATCTATTTCTGTAATAGCTTCCCTACAGGCAATGCCTTGGAAGCCGAAACCATATTTTCCAAATTTAGAATAATAAGCTAACTTGTGCCATTTTATAATTCCAAAGTCAGCCATGATATTTTTTTATATTATTTATGTGTACTTACTGTGTAAATATTATTGCCATTTTTTCTAATTATTGGAATCACTGATCTCAGCCCTGCTGATCTATGTATGTGTGTATTTTCTGGGATTTTCAACGTTTAAATGTATTCTGTTTGGATAATAAAGATGATTATTATTATTATTTCTGTATTTTAAACGCCTGCAAGACGCGTGTTGCGCTTTTGTTTTGCATGCTAGGTAGGAAGCTTTTTTTTATATTTCCCTAGGTTAAGATCACGCTGTCTTCAAGTGAAATGAAAAAAATGTTTAAAGATACTAAATAAAACAGTGTATTAACTGCAAGGGACAAAATCGCAACCCCAAGTTGTTACCATCACCACCGCTAGGAGTAAAATTATTAAATATTGTATTGTAAAGTGACAGTGAAGCCAATGTAAAATTAAGCATACGGCATAAAACAATATGTTCGTAACTTTTCCTCATTTGAAAATAATCTCTTACTATTTGAACTTTACACTCTGGATTCTGGAAGGTGGCCAAGCCAAGGTTAATCAAGGATTAAAGCGACCAAGTCTATAAAATGATTACAAAGACCATACATTCTGGAAATCAGTAAGTCGAAACCTCGACCTAACTTTAAAAAGTTATAAAGCTCTCAAAATGGTTAAGCTATGAAATAATGTAGTCCAATACCGTTCCAATTAAAGACATTTCCGATACGTGTGACCACATCACACGCAATTGTCTCCATGTAACCGCCGCTACATTTCACTTGCACCCAGGCAGCAGAGCACAAGCGAAGGTGAACATAATAAGTGCTTTATGACTGATATGTAGTTTAAACTCTTGCACAACACTGCCAACACAGAGATAGCGCGGCCCAGTGACTTATACGCGGGACTTTCCACGTAACTCCGCGGAGTTATCAAAACATGCGCGAGTTATCGCCGAATTTTGGGTCACAGTGTTTCGTCTCGCGCCACGACCTTTTTTTGAATATCGTTGTAAATTAAAAACTTGACAAGATTGTTCACAAAACCTTAATAACATGCTGTAGCTTCTATTTGTTTCATGTATTGCTTCATTAGTTTTTGTGGTTACAAAAACAAACTGAGTGTGCTGTGTCTTGAAAATTTCTAAATGGGATTACCTATTTATACCTCCTCTTATAACATAACTTATAACATAAAACACATAAAGCCCATACAACATATAATAAGAGTATTTTATGACCATATTATAAAATATAAACATAAAATTATTCATAAGTGAATCGGCCATGCAGTTTTGATCCGTGTCGAATTTAAAGAGAACAACTGACATTTAGCATGTAACTGATGTTTGATGTTGTTTTTGGTTTGGATCGACTTGAGAAAAGAAATTTCGTTTTCAGGCTATGAGAATTAAGATGTACAACGGTATTTTTATTAACTGAATGAAAAATGCCGTAACATACTGACGGTTAGAGTCAATTAGGGAAGTATAAACAGAAAGTTAAATAAGGCATTATATTAACATTATAGACACGTTTCAACCATCATCCTTCTTGCTGTTAACGTTACATTTTTGCAATTAACTTTTATAACTCACCGTTTATTTTTTAAATACAGGGTGTTTATAAATGATTTAAAAATTTTTATCGACCTTAATACTGAACAAATATTGATAAAAACAACTACGTCAATAGAAAGAAAACTTCTTAAATTTGTCTTAGGTACCCCTATAAGTGCGTCCATTAGCCATGGAACAAGTTTCCAATCGATGTTGTAAATTGTCCCATTCACCGGCTAGCATCGGGAGGTTGATAGAATCCACGGCGATGCATTGCGTTCACGTAGCTCTTGAAGCGTTTGAGGCATTGGCGGTATATAAACTTTGTCCTTTACATAGCCCCAGAGAAAAAATCGCACACCGTTGGTCAGGAGATCGAGGAGGCCATTTGAGAAGGGCCAAGTCATTTTCCCTACGTCTGCCAATCCACCTCTGAGGGCTTCTCGTTTAAGAAGTTAAGAACTTCACACTGCCATTGAGGTGGAGCCCCGTCCTGCTGAATTACCAAGTCTTCTAAGTCTTCTTCTAACTCAGGAAACAACCAATGCTCCAACATGTCAAGATAGGCAATTCCTGTAACGGGGTTTTTCCTCAAAGAAAAATGGGTCATACACTTTGGTTTTTGATACCGCACAGAAGACATTACACTTTGGTGAATTCCTCTCTTGATATTCAAAAGTATGCGGAGGCTCAGATGCCCAAATACGGACATTATGCTTGTTTACTTTTCCATTCAAATGAAAGGTAGCTTCATCACTAAATAGAAGATAACATAGAAGATAACTTTATTGTCACACATCTCTTTGCGTTTTTAAAAATTCCCCTTCTTTTAACTTTTGAAGTAGTTGTAGTCTGTATGGTTTTAATGACAAGGATTTAAGTAAAACCTTTCAAACTGTAGATTTTGGTTAGCCAAGTTCACGACCTGCACTGTCTAAGGACTGTTGTGGCCTTTGCTCGAAGCACTGTCTAACCCTAGCCACTGTTTCAAGTGGTACCCTCGGGCGACCACTGCTTTTACATTTCAGCACACTTCCAGTGTTTTTGAACTGACGGTACCACCGTAAGATGCTTTGGTGTGTTGGAGGATTCTTCCTAAAATGCCTGCGAAATTCACGCTGAACATTTATCAACAATAAACTTGAGTCATAATTAAAAACACAACTTTTTTCTTAAACTATAATCATTTTGTAAAAAAAGCCTACATAACCTGTGAAATGACAACAATGAGTATTGAACAGCTGATTACAAAACTTGAAAACATGTTCTTTAATCACATGTTCACATCATTACCGTGGGATAAGAAATAAGTGAGATACATGCCATTAAAACCTGATGAATCATTTATAAACACCCTATATTATGTGTTCCAGGTTATTTTAGTGTTATTTTAGGTTTTTTTTAGATGTTCTGCATATTAAAATTGTACCATGTTACATAACTGTTCTGAGTAGTCATTATTCACTGGCATGCCTGGCATACAAAATGTTTCCATGACGCTACTCCACAGATTATTCGAGCGCCTCACTATCCCCAAGGTTTCGCCTTGGATTTCGGTGCAAGAGGTCACGGGTTCGATCCCCGGGCATCCCCAAGACTTGAGCGGTTTGGACCATTGTCCTCTTGCCATTGGCGCGGATAAACAAAAAATCGCAGTTCGTTGACACCTACAATATTAGCAAGTGGGGCAGATATTGTGGGATGAAGACTAAAGTTTCCCCGGGATCATGATCAAGTGTCCCCCGGGTCCGTGACGTGCGGCACGTCGTCGTCTTCAGTTCGCCGTCTGGCCGCTATCCAACGGCCGTCACTTACTTTTGACAACGACGCTCGCCCTCCAACGGCCGTCACTTGACCGCGCCGCTCCCAACCACATACGACGGAAGGAGATGAGACGGATCGAATTCGATATGAAAATTGTTCATATTATTTTTGTTTAAACCCGTTAAACAAAATTATTAGACATTCCTAATCAGATTATTTGCTTCTTTCTGCTCTGTGGATCACAGTTTTTACAAAGTGATTTTCTTTTAATATAGTTTACTTGACTTCGTTGAAATAAGCTTACGCGGTTAATAGTAAAATACAATTTAACTTTATTGTATGTTTTCGTAGGCTATTTATCAAAAAAACGCTTAAGTCTTGGGGAATAAATTCCAAAGGATTCCTGATTGTTAAAGATAACTTGGAATATAAAAGTAAACTGCACGCTCGTGAAAACTATGGCAATAATTATCTCTCTCGACAAAGATTACTCTTTAGTAGAAAACAGTATTATAATTTTCGGTAAACGTGAACTAGATCGGTCGATCAAAAATGCCTGCGAAACCCAAAAGTAATTCTGACAAAATTAATCATCGTAGTGCATTCTCTACAGTCAGCAATATGTCAACAGCAGGCTCTGAACTACAAAGTTCACTACAATTGAGTGCTGGCTGTAACCATTGTTTTGACAGTTGCATGCCCCTCGTATGATCGTGCAAGCGAACTATTAGTTTCTGTTTTTGAAATTATCTACCACTATATAACTTAACAAAAGCGAGCTTTACACGGCATTGTTACTATCTGAAAATATTACTTTTACTTCAGATAGTAAACATTACTTTCAATATATTTCCATCCAAATGGCGTTTAAGAGGTACAACACAAACAGCGCCGGATCGTGAAGTAGCTTTTCAAACCACCTCCACTTTGAATGCCGCCTTGCGCTCCATCGGGGCTTTAATCTTGGCTATAACGTCAATGGCTTTACTCCTCAAGATTAGGCTTTAAGCCATTTAATCAGCTGATCGCATTTCATCACTTGAGGGTGATAAGATATTTTTGACTCGTCTAATGTTTTTAGAAATATATATTTTTTATTTTACTAAAGTGATTCTGTGATTTATATGCAAACATGAACATACATGTTTGTCCTTTAGCAGCAAATTTAACGTCTCGCACGCACAGGCGTAACGTCGAAAGGGCACGCGGGGGCACATGCACCCGCCCCCAAACTTTCAAGAAGTTCCTGTCACGTTGAAATTTGTCGGAAATCACGTGGTCCGGTTATCTTTAGCGTCCGTTATCACGTGGTACGCCAAGACCTCACTATACTCACATATAGTGAGGAGTATAGTGACGTCTTGGCTACGCCCTCCGTTTACAACTAATATCACGCGGTCGGATAGAAATTTACGGTACGCCAAGACCTCACTATACTCACATATAGTGAGGACTAGTGACGTCTTGGCTACGCCCTCTCTTTACAACCAATAGCATGCGGTCGGATAGAAATTTACGGTACACCAAGACCTCACTATACTCACATATAGTAAGGAATATAGTGAAGTTTTGGCTACGCCCTCCGTTTACAACCAATATCATGCGGTCGGATAGAAATTTACGGTACACCAAGACCTCACTATACTCACATATAGTGAGGAGTATAGTGACGTCTTGGCTACCGCCCTCCGTTTACAACCAATATCACGCGGTCGGATAGAAATTTACGGCCGATAATGCGATTCATCGTCTACCTGCCGATTTGACGAGGTTTAATCGTCGTTTACGGCCGATATAACGCGATTAAGAGACGATATCATCAATAGGGAAATTCGTTATCGATAGCGCCTACCGCAAATTGGCGGAACAACTCACTAAACTCTAACTAAGCTTCTTTGACACGTTTGAGTCGGATTTTCTAATACTAGTACAATTCTTATTACTGTACTATTAATATTTTTACAAGATTATTTATTATTTTATTAGTGAATTTCCTATGGAAAGTGAACTATTAGCATGACCCGCACGGTGAAACTTAAGCCCGGGACCACTATAGAAGTTCCTAACGTGACCCCCTGAACACGTTTTGGGGGGTCGTTCGAAATTTTATATATATATATATATAGAGACATATATATATATATATATATATAGACATATATATATATATATATATATATATGTGTGTGTATGCACTCTAGCGGTCGCATTTTTGTCCGATTTACTTCAAATTTGGTAGGGACGTTCCTTTCTATAATCTGTTGGACAAGTTCGTTGGGCAAAACAATCAGAAAACTCTAAACCCATTTTTTGGGAATTAATCTTTCAAATTTCGAGTTTTTGGGCTAAAAAAGGGTCAGAAAAGCCCCAGATGTAAAATTAATGCATGTAAAAAGATGGGAATTAGAGAGGCAAAAGTTTTAAGCCCTCTCTCGTCATTCTAGCATAAATATTTACCGAGTTATTAAAGAAAATGTGTATTGACCAAACGCAGTACGTTGTCTTATGGGGGTTTTACATTAGAAAAGCCTGTTATTCATTTGTTGGTGTACTTTTAACATCTCCAGCAACCTCACGCCTACTTTAAAGCCTGACTGGACCTTCTCCTGACCTTATAATGCACAAAATTGTATTCCCAGCATTGCAGGTAAATAGAAGCAGGAGCATCAAAACAGCTAAAAAATCAATATTTTCAGATTTGAATAAAAATTGGAATAATTATACAATTATTCCAATTTTTATACAATTATACATACGTTTTAACTGATTTTGAGTTTTTATAGTTTGTTATGTGGAAATTCTCTTCCCTCACGTCAGCGTGCTGCGTGCGAACTCGTTTATTATTTTATTTCTTTTTTAAGACGCCGACACATTTTCAGTTGCCAATTAAAGACGAATATTAATTAATTATGAGTGAGATGCCTTGTTGTGACAAAGACCAGCTGATTTATTTGGCAAGGATCGCTCATTGATAACTAAACATGACCAAAATAGGTAGCTGGGTCCAGTGTCGAACCTTACCACGGTTTTTCATATTTTTGCTTAGGGTCGATATGGCGAACTTCAGATTATGAAGCGGACACGCTAACCATACTGTGCTATCCAACCACATTTACAAGAAAGACAAGGAACCCACTGAAGTTATTTTCTGCGCTGTTATGCAAGTGTAATAATAAGCTCACATCTATAAATAAACACATAGATATCCAGTCTTTAGTCGTTTTCCACTGCAAATAACTCTAACTATGAATAATACAATCACAATTAATATTAGTTGTTTTTCACGATTATTTTGTTATTTTTAATTAGGGGAAGTAATCGCAGATCCTTTAACCATGTGCCCCACATAAAAAATTAGTCACGCTACATCTAAGCTCTTGCAAAAGTAATTTTCACTTGCTGAATTTAATTTTTTAATATAATTCAGGCTTACTTCCAGTTAACATTTACAACAGAAAATAAGTAAGGATGCTATAATCTGAAAACTACAATATATATGCAAATAACACCGTTTGATGACTTAGGCCTCTTAATCGTGTTATCAAGAAAGTTTTGATTAAAGTGGTTGTCAAAGGGGTTCAGGAGCAAATTTGTACACGAGTTTTCAGAAACACTCGCAGATGAAAGAGAACGTAAATGTAGGTTTATTTTTGACACAATCATTCTATTGGGTAAGTTGAGCTGAGGATCCTTAACGATTTCCAAGTATAAATTGCATTAATATAAAATTGATATTGTTGTCAATAATGGCTTTGTTGTTTAGTTAATTGGTGTTGATATACAGGGTGGCTGGTCATCAGTGTGACAAAAATGTTTTGGTGAAAATACTAAGTAAACGTGGCAAAAAATTATATAAAAAAATTCCCACTCAAAAATTTACGTAGTTATTGAATTTATAGGTTATTTGTGAAAATCAGCGTAATTCCACCTTTAACCTCAATTTTCGCTGCTCCTCATATGTTTTTCAGTAGTTTTAGCAACATTTTTGAAATCTACATAAGATTTTCTGTATAAATAATCCACATTATAAATTTTCAATTGCATTGTACTAACCTTAACTACCTGTTAAAGTAAAAAAGATTAATAGTAAAAAAATACCAACGAAACAAGCATACAGCCATTTTTTTAATAAACACTTTCAGACACTGTCAAATATTATTAAAAACTTCCCCATTTAATAAGCTTTAAAATGGTATACTACAATCTAATGTTTAAAATTTTCATAATAATTTTTCTACATAGTGTTTATAATTTTTGTTGCCAAACCTTCATTTGCTATTCAAAACTTACTACAGCTTATCTCTTACAATAAGATAAGGTTGTGATGTCTAATTTTTGTTTGATCAACCCCTAGACATTCTCATTATTAAATTAAGATAATCTGTACTGGATTACTTTCTGGTCAGTCAGAGCTGGTGAAACAAGCTATTAAGATGTCTTTTTCTAATCGGGAGTACGTTGAAATGCACTTATTTATGGATTGTGCAACGGAAATGCTCGAGCGGCCCAGAGGGAATATGAAGTTCGGTATCCTGATCGTGTGATTCCAAGTTCACAAGTTTACAAGAGTCTACCAACGTCTATTGGAAACAGGATCTGTTGAAAAACTTAAAAAAGAGGTAGGTCCAAATATTGATGTTTTTGCCGAAGAAGACCTTCTAGCACGGGTTGAAGAAAATCCAGAAGTGAGCACCAGACAACTTTCAAGTGATACTGGCCTTTCTCGCTGGAAAGTTTCAAAGGTTTTAAAAAACAACAAGTTCCACCCATATCATTTTACTCTAGTGCAGGCTCTTGAGGAAAATGATCACGAAGCTATAGTTGTGTTTTGCCGCTGGCTTTTAAACCAAGATATTGAACAGTATCACTTTTTTAAGAAAATATTATCGACCGACGAGGCTCGCTTTACTAGAGAAGGGGTGTTCAACTCACATAACATGCATTTGTGGGCAACTGCAAATCCAAAAGCAATGAGAGAATCTTCTTTTCAGCAACGATTTAGCATAAATGTGTGGGCTGGAGTAATTGGTAATGTCTTTCTTGGACCCCATATCATTGAAGGAAACTTGACGGGACTGAAATATTTAGATTTCTTACAGCACAACTTGCCTAAACTTTTGGACGACTTAACACAAGAGCAGAGAGACAATCTCATTTTCCAGCATGACGGGGCACCTCCACATTTTGACACAGACGTCAGCGAGTGGTTAACAGAAAATTACCCTACTTGGGTAGGACGTGGGGGTAGTGTGGCTTGGCCACCTAGATCACCAGATCCCCTTGGATTTTTTGTCTGGGGGTACATGAAGAGCGAAGTCTACATGACTGTCATCCAAAATGAAGAAGATCTTCGTAATAGGATTTTCAACGCTGCAAATAAAGTGAGAGAGGTACTATCAAACAAGGTCACTGTGCGGGCTATGCGGAAAAGAGCAAAAGCGTGTGTGAGGGAAAATGGAAAGCAATTTGAAGACAAAATAAAGTAACGAGGTAGTTTGTACAAACTTAGTGTGAATTCTCGTGAACTGGGCCAGTTTATAACTAAACTCTGTCATGATTTTTATGAAAAATAACTAATTTTCAGTATTAAATTCTTTTTTACTTTTTAGTGTTATGTTTCTTGTTTTTATCTGTAGTTCAATAGTGTGAAGTAATAAATTTTCAGAATAAAGTTAAATGAAAAACTGAATCCATACGTATCTGAAACATACTATTGTGTACCAATTGATTTTAGGGGTACCATGCTTTTCTGCACTTAACATAATATTTTTCAGGTATGAAAATGTTAAACACTAGATTGTAGTATACCATTTTAAAGCTTATTAAATGGGAAAGTTTTTAATAATATTTTACAGTGTCTGAAGGTGTTTATAAAAAAGATTTTGTATGCTTGTTTCGTTAGTATTTTTTTGATTATTAATATGTTTTAATTTAACAGGCAATTAAGGTTAGTAAAAAGCAATTGAAAAGTAATAATTTGGATTATTTCTAAAGAAAGTTTTATGTAGATTTCAAAAATGTTGTTAAAATTGCTGAAAACCAGATTAGTAGTAGCGAAAAATGATGTTAAACGTGAAATTACACTGATTTTCACAAATAACCTATAAATTCAATAACTACGTTAATTTTTTTGTGAGATTTTTTTTTTTTTTTTTTCATTTTTAGTCACATTTACTTAGTATATCCACCAACAGATTTTTGTCACACTAATGACCAGCCACCCTGTATACTCGAATTGGGCGTGTTTGAACGGCAACTATGCCCGCTCTTGTAAACATCAGTGATATCCGAAGGACCAACAGGTGATTTTTTAAATAAATTTAAGATTTTTAAAATTATTTTTTATCGTCAGTAGAAGTGTTCTATACAATTTTCACACGCAATATTAAATATGTTACGTTTCCTGCCGTTTATGGTAATAGACAAAAACATGCGCATGTCCTAGATGCAATATTAACAAAATACAAAACAATACAATTAAATTAATTAACACAAGTTGTGCACTATGTATTTGTTATGCATAATTTAATTTAAATTAACCAAATTTCGCAACAGTTTTCCTAGTCAAGATCTAGAAATTAACCCCTTTTCAGTAAAACCACCTTTGTCGGTTGAAAGGGCTCTTAAGTGCTTAGATTAAAACGCCATCGAAAGCAACTAAATAGAGCTTAGAGGCTGCTGCAGCATAAGCGGGTTCTTAATGACCACGAAAGGTTATGTGGTAAGTAACTGAATATTGCCGTCATTTTATAGTGCACTAGCTTCACATAAACGTAACTATAGCCTTTGCTTCTTATCTATAAATTGTGTTCTTTTCTAACACAAAGTTACACAATTATGTTTGAAAAAGTCTTACAATTTTAAAATTATATCGACTACATAGGTGATTGCAGAAGTTAAATAATTATTTAGAACCAACATGTTAAATAAACAAGTAAATGTAAACGTAGAAATATGTTCTATAACTGTTCGGAGACATTTTGGAAGTATATTTATCGTAGGAATGACAGGGATGATTTACATTGGGTCTATTAATGTAATTAAATTACATATACTGTATTTAAAAAATATAAAACGTATCTGGTTAAATATATTCAAAGTACAACAAAAATGAACTATCTGTAGATTAATAATTAAATGCACAATTCTGTAGTTACTTTTACTATGTAACCCTGTATTATTTCGAAATTAAATGCCATATTTATTTTATTATACATTTACAAGGAATGCACCAACAATTATTATTCTGAAAACAATTTACAAAAAGGTTCGGTATCGAAGGGTAAAAATTACTTTCACTTGTGTTTTGATGAAAGAAGATAGGATTTGTATCTGTACCAACCTTGGGGCTGGGTGAGAAAAATCCCCTGGCTCGAGAAAACATGTTGGAATCCAAAACTGCTCGGTCACGCACACAATATTACAATCATTTTTCAACGAAGACTAAATGTTCACGCCTTACAAATGATATAAGATACAATGAATTTCAAAAACGCACATAATTTACACTGATTATAAAAACTGGCATTTATTTAACAAAAATCAATTTGTTTACATATTATTAACTGTTTTTCACAAACATAGTTTTTAATTTCAAAGAAGACAAAACTTTTATCTGAATTTCAAATTCTTACAAAATTAAAAGAGCCCTAACTTTAACTTCACCACCATTCTCTAGATAGTGAACTACTTCCAAAATAAACAAAAAAACACTATCCAATTCGTCGATCAAAAATGTCACGCACAAAACGACGACCACCGCAAAGAACAATTCCTGCACGACAATTGAGGTTAGGAAAGCACTCGTATCAGCACCGGGATGTTGGTATGACTGCGCCGCGTGTAGTACTACCACCATTACAACACCGAATATCAACCCGCATCGGCGCCGCGGTGGGAAGGGTGGCACTGATTCAATGAACTGGGGCTCGCGCATGCTTGCCAACCTTTGTATTTAAAATCCTACCACAATCAAGACCACACAGAAGAAAAGACTCATTACATAACCGTGAACTATAATTAGTGACGAGTGCATTTTTCGGTAAATAAACTTGTGGTCAATGTCCAGATTTGTTTATCTTCCAGATTATATACAAGAGGATTGCATTCGGTAATAATTGGTTAACGATGCATCTAATATGGATGTTAATTTATAGTTTTATAAACTTGGATACACATTTCAATAAAAGAAAAACTTAAGTTTAAATAATTGATTTAAATTGTTTATTTTAACAATATGCGTACAAAAGAGATACGTCTTATATATTTTTTTAATTTGAAACATAAATTCAGTTATGCACTATTCCTAACTCCATACAAGATTTTCAAGGAGTATACAGTAGTATGAACAATAATTAAGGGTTTATTCGCTTAATAATCCAATTGCCACGATAAATAACGTTGGGTTTTCTGACGATTGGCGGATCGTTGCATTACAGAAAAATATTCAGTTTAAGTGCTAAAAATCAAGTTTACAACTATAATTAAGCCATCTAAATTGTATTGTACACATTATTCTTCGTCAAAAAACTATTTTCATTGGTAAAATGATATTATTCTTTTTATAAATTAACTTAATAAACTGAATAACACAATAAATAAATAGTTAACATTTCGTTGATAGAACTCCGCAGGGAAAGTAGAATGATTTGGCGCAAATACGAAAATACCTACGACCTCAATAGAACGGGAGAAGAGTATAAAATTGAAGATTTATCTACTGAGCGAACAGAATTAGAACAACGGGACTGATTTATTCAACTGTAATGTCTGCCATTGAAGCATTTGCAGTGCAACTACCCCACAAGTTATGTACACTTACTTCGAGAGCCTTCCAACAGTAAATTATTTAACTGACATTGCATCTCTATGATACTAATAGGAAAATAATCGTTTTAATATCATAGTTCTAAGGATAATTAAAAGTAAAAATACGCTAAATAAAGTGTGTTTTTAAATATAATGTAAGATTGAACAGGGAATTCTATCAAATTTAAAAGTGTATATACAATTATTCAACAGTTAATTATTCAACCGACATTGTATCTCAATGAAACTAAAGAATGGATAGGAAACGATCTTTATCATAATTAATTTCAATGGATATTTAAATGTAAAAAGTATGTTAAAATGAAGTGGATTTTTAATATAATGCAAGATTTCACAGGGAATTCTTTCAAATCGACACACAAAGACATTCAACTGTTAAATGAGTTAACCGACAAAGAATATACTAAAGAAAATATAGGAAAATAATTTTTATTTAATTTAAACGTAGACAATAAGTTTAAAAAAATTACGATTTTAAACATAGCATAAGATTCCGTAGGGGACGCACTTTTAAATCGAAACACAACAAATTTTCTTTGATCAACTCAATTTATTCCTCCACAGCAAAATATAACGTATAGAGGGTTAATTTAAGCCAAAAAGCATCGTTTGACATCGATAATATCCTCAGATAACAAGACAGTTACTGTACAAACATGTGCAGACGGCGGAGGCGGCGTCAAAGGTATCCTAGCAACACGGCAGGGTAAACATACAAATCACCAATTATGTGTTCTAATGTCACCCGCGCTGTCGTAGTGCTACCACCTGTTAGCTGTACTGGGACGTATTACAATGTACATTCATCTACAAGGCTCTGCCCCACAGGCCTTCAAAGCTTCAATACTTCAAAGAAAACCTAATGGAAGAATACAACTAAATTGTATTTTGATAAGCAGCTGTTGGCACACTAACAAAACACAGCACAACAGCGAGAACATGTGTTACAGACATTGCATAAATAGTGAATACTGCAATGACAACGCAGTATGCATAGTACGTATGAGGGGTGATGTCAATTCATAAGCATGAGTGTACAAATGAATTGAAGACCACTCTGAATCACCAGCGTGGGATCTCGCTTTACATATAATCAATATAGCGATATCAAAATATGAATATTCCACTAGTTTAAATCACTAAGGAGCGACCGCTTTGTTGCTCCCTGGTAATCATCTTCAGGCGATTATTTCATTGTTTCGTGTTAATCATTTAATCACTGTGTAAGACGCCGACGCAACTAGAACGTGTTGCAACCATCGAGGTAAAACTACTGGAGAGATCGCTAAGTGAGCTAAAAACGGTCCGCGTAGGTCTGTGCGGAACAGAAATGGTGGGCCACTGTGTGCTCAGAGCTGTTTCTGGCGTTGAACGCGCTGTCGTTTACACGCTCCTGGACTTCACTGCCATGTTTGAATTGTAATGAAATTTATATATCCTTTGTGTACGTGAACTACGGAATCCGAAAATATAAATATTGTTTTATTTTACCGTTTTTTTTATATTTTTAATAATTAAAAACTCTTACGTGTTATTAAAGAGGGACATGTAAAAGTTACTCAGCGAGGAAGTTTTTTATTTTTAGGTTAGAAACAAACTTCCAGCGGGAAAGTTCTAGATAATTAGTTTCTCTAAAACTTTTATTTCAAACATTTTTCGGTAAAGTTGTTGGTTTGCCTAGAATTCGTTTGGAAATATGCTGAAACCTTTCGCCGCGCTCTATCCAAGACGTGCCACGCGCCGGGCGCCGTGCCGCGCTGTTAAATTCAACTCAGTGATGCTGTGTTACAACATGGCCTAGTTTTTTGATAAAATACATAGTTATACGACTTTTGTTTTAGTCGTCTTTTGCTAAGTAATCTTACAACATTCTACAATTCAACTGTAATATGTAATGTAACAGTTAATCAGTAAATAAAAATTAATTTTGAGAAAAATCATTTCATTTAATCCTATGCCTTCCAAAATACTCTTAAAACTGACTAATGCTACGGATACATTTATACTATACCCCATTATTATTATACTGTACTTGTATCGTCTCTTAAATAAATCATAATCGATTGTTATCATACACTGAAGATAATTTTGTGTTATTCAATAGCGAAATGTTGTATAAATGCAACATTATGTAATCGTTCTTACTATACTCTACGTGGACGGGTGAACGAACCATGTTGGTAATTAATGTTTATTAAGAATACATTTGCTATTAAAAAGTATTTGTCTTGGTATTCATTCATCAACAAAGTTTTATGATATAGGCCAATTAACTTCCATGCAATCTACAACTTTTGGCTAACGTCGAAGTTTAAATGCTAAAATTCAAAGTTTCACTAGTCCAAAGAACGATATTACTGCTCATAAAAAATTCATTCCAGTACCAAAAACTTCAAAACATCATTATTGAACAACACCTAAAGCCTAGTAGGTCGTACATAAATTTATATGACTGAAAATATGAAAGAATCAGCCATCAAGGAGATTATTTTACAAAACTCCCAACTTTCTGTTATTTTTACGCAACTAACCCTGGTCGAATATATTTACTTTCGGTATTAAAAATTCTAGAAACTATTCAGGAATACGGATCATAAGGCCATTCAACCATAAAAAATGTTCCCTGGCTGCAAATTCAATTCAAGTGAGCGCGCGTCGTGTTTTTCCCTATATCCCCCATGCTAAGCGCATGGACCGAAATTTGGTTCGCTTCACCACGGGCGCGAGCGGTCCAGTAGTTTTAAGTCTTTGGTTGCAACGCGAATATGAAGTAATGATGAGTGTAGGATGGGTGAAGTACAGAATTGAATATGCAGGAGTTAGTGTACATTCAGTGACGAGATTCCTTGTGTAGTATTTTTGCTAAGACCAATTGATTAATACTACGCCAGGATCATTGATGAATAACCCAATGATCAATACAGCTGGATCCAGGTTGAACCTTCACATAATTTCCCCTGGATTTTAATCGCAAGACTACATTTTCGGTATTTCTAACTCAATGTAAACTGGATATTTACGAAAATATCTTTCACACGACATTGCAATTTAATAAAAGGAAACACTTCAGCATTTATTTGACGAATTTCGCTTTTGCTACAAAATCAAAAACGTCAGTTCAACAGAGTTATATCATTATATTAAAAGAATAAGGCGATTTTTGTGCAGAAGATTATGGCCAAACTACTGGGTCGATTTTGATGATTTACGCGTCGTTTGAAAGCCCTTGACGTCTTTTGGGGGTCTCAAGTCAGTGCGTGGAACCAGAAACCCTTGGGAAGCCCTCAAAGTACGGTTTTAGCCCCATTAACACTAGCAGTTACCCGGCGCGCGTTGCTGCGCCCAAATTAAGTTGTTTACAGAAATAAATTCAAGTAACACGATTATTCAAAAGATAATAAACCAGCCAGTGTTTACTTTTCTTTGTTTACATTGTGTTGTTTACATTTAAACAAATGACAGTTTAAAGAAACTTTGAATTTTTTAAATTACAGCTGTTAATTTTGTAAACACTAAATTTCTAAAACCTGACACTGCACCCTTGTATGCCCTCTGGGTCGGAACCCTTTGGACAGATTTGCACCAAACTTCACACAAACCATCCTTGAATAATGCTTAATAATGCCTGAAAGTTTCATTACAATCTGTCGAGCGGTTTCGGAGTCCATAGGCTACATACATATATACATACATACTTCCTCTTTTATAGATATAGATTGGACAGCAAATCAAAACAAAAGAAACAGAACAGCTGGGATTAAAGAGACAAACATATGGTTTGCTAGTCAATATAAATCAAATTCCGAAATGTGGCATTCGCAGGCTCGGATACGAAACACGAGGCAAACACAATTCCCTGGGTTAGTTATAATTATACGTGACCGCTATGCCAAAACAACGGTAGAGACGTCCAAAACATGCCTTTCTACCATAAACCAATTTAAACTCTGGCGTGTACTTGTGGACCTATACAGCATACATTATATATCTACGTGATTGCTGCTATGCTGCTACACGTCATGTATCGTGCACACGGTTTCTCATTTAATTATTTCACTTTAACTCGTACATACAACATACCGTTCGATTGCCTCAATGAAGTTGTTGTTACATTTTCCCCGAATTAGGCACAAAAACAATTTTTTGTTAAGTTCGTAAACCCCAACATAACCTAATATGTAATACTATGTTACGAGTATTACATTTAATGGCCACAAACAATACCAGATGGCTGTGCTAAAAAAATAAATATAAAGACAAAATTCTATACAATGTAAACGGTTCTATTTCTGAATGACACAGGCCTACTTGTGAGTAAGGTGTATTCCATTGTTGGATATAATATTGGGCTTCACTCAATTAATTGTGTGTCGTTCTGGAACTCGTCAAACACTTGCACAAAAGACGGACACATTACGAGACACATTATTATGTAAAGTTTGTCTTGCACTCAATAGCCAATAATTGTGTTGGCGATAAAGAACTGAATTACTGGCATTCGTCCCGTTATTTCTAAGGGGAACTAGCAGACATAAACTACAATCCAGAACAAACGTTTAAGGGTGTTTGGTCAAAAAATAACAATTAGTGTAAACCGCACCAGTGTCACTTCAGACTGTAGTTATAAATGTTTCTTCCGAATCAAATTAGTAAAGATAAAACACATATAACATAAAACCAATAAACTCCGCCCCTAATACAAATAGCATAGGGACTTTGAGGACCCGTGTAGAGTAGCCCTGAAGCCCAAGGAATAAATGGACTAATTTAGACGAAAATCTCTTTAATTTGACATCGCACAAGTAAAAATCGGTCAAGAAATAAGCACTTCATTGCCCGAACAAAACTCCTTCTAACAAGGGAAGAAGAAAGTAAGATACGAGTAACTTAATACACAGTGCTGCACTATTGGATTATCATAAATCCAATAAGTGACACGATGCTCACAAATGTGTATAGTAAAATTAACAACTGACTTAGTCCTATAAACATGACTAGCAAACTTGTTCAGTGTCGCGAGCCAACCTCTGCCTATTGGACTCAAGCATACACACCTGCTTTGACCCACATTGAGTTATTGTGCACTTGAATCGCAAGCTCTACAGGGTTTGTCCCGCTTTTGTGTTTGAATATTGGCTGAATCCTTACCAACACGACAATAGTAGTAGTTGATTGCTAGTTGAATAGATTTAACTCAATACCGTTGATAAAAATTTGAATCGATATTGAGTTTCCTTGGGTGGAGTTTAGTTTGTTTAATTGCGTGTAAGCTTATTGTTTCCCCTTGTAAGAGAATGAACGAACTGACTGTTACCCTACACTTTGATCTTGGCCAACAGGATGAGAAACGATCTTGCTGATGAACAGGTTCGTAGCCGACAACATGGCTAAATCATTCCAGTAAGACAAAATATCATCAAAAGCAACAAGCAGCGGACAGTTTTAATAGTAGACGGTAACAAGGTGATATTAAAAAGAAAATGCGGTCAATCAAGAATAATTTATTACAGGATAATTTGATTTATTTTTTATTGGAAATACGTTCATTTTGCAGTCTTAACCTTTTAACAATTTTGTTTCCAATCCTTTTAACATCGAACTCCCCAGATATGTTATCAATTACATTCTTCCTTGATCGATGTGAAAAGCACCCACCAGCGAGGACCACCCCCTAAACTAAAAGGACCACCCCCTAAACTAACAACGGGTAATACTTATAATGTCTTAAAATCTCCCAATCAACTATTAAAATATCTCAATATCTCTTTAAGACGACGTCGCAACCTGGGCATATTTTAAGGTGAATATGAATGAATGATGAGTGTGGAATGGGTGAGATGCCTTGTGTAGCCTTGTTACTGACTAAGACCGACTGATTCTTTAGCCAGGATCATTAACTACAAGCCCAATGACCAATGGCAGCTGGATCCAGTATCGAACCTTCACCAAATTTTCTCAGGATTTCCCTCAGGATCGAACCGGCAAACTTCAAATTATGAAGCGCGCACGCTAACCACTGTGCTATCCATCAAATACAATGTGCACTCCAATACAAACACAGATGTGTACATAGTTTTAGTTAACTACGCAGCAGGAAAGCTCGCATCTTGCTAACAGGAAGGAACAGCTAGGGGCTACCTCAGCAATCAGCTGATGACCTCGGAGGCCTGCGTTCCCATGCAAATGCTGAGCCGTGCTGACGGAGTCACCTTCTCTTCTCCGCAGTCTCTCCAAGGGCGTTTACAATAGGCATTGTTGTTTAGAAACCAAATCAAACCGATGTTATCTATGGGACTTTATTTAGCATCGTTTAGCCTAGTCTATGGCAGTATAAAAGTCTGTGCAACCGACACTACAGCAAGTGACTCTCCAAACCTGCAGATGTAAGCGGCAATGCAACCTTCTGAAATGTATTGTTTCGAAACTCACATAAATAACTACCATATTATAGTTTATACCATGGATGTCAAATTATAAAATATTTTATCCAGTCAATGTCATTGCGGAACTGTAATGCAACCAAAAGAGCGATATCTACATTTAAAATCACAAGTTGCTTTGGATATTCAGTCTTTAAAATTGAGAATTTATGTTTACTGGCGCGTATATGTCTAGTCGCGCTATCTTAGGACTTCATTCAAATGACCTCAAAGTAAATAAATAAAGTTTAATTCCACGAAATAAAATAATGAATACAAAAACTTCATGACTGTAAAACTAACCAGTTGAGGACATAATTGGTTTATAATTTTGGACGAATTATCACAAACTAATTATTAGTAAAGTTTTGTTTCTGAACATATTGCACTGATACCAGCACTCTTCACGAGGAGAGCGGCGTGCGGTTAGAGCGACAAGTCGTCCTTCTTTTATTTTATTAGTGAATTTCCTTTGGAAAGTGAACTATTAGCATGACCCGCACGGTGAAACTTAAGCCCGGGACCACCATAGAAGGTCCTAACGTGACCCCCTGAACACGTTTTGGGGGGTCGTTCAAAATTTTATATATATATATATGTTTGCACTCTAGCGGTCGCATTTTTTCTCCGATTTCCTTCAAATTTGGTAGGGACGTTCCTTTCTGTAATCAGTTGGACAAGTTCGTTGGGTAAAACAATCGGAAAACTCTAAACCCCTTTTTTGGGGATTAATCTTTTAAATTTTGGGTTTCTGGGCCCAAAAAGGGTCAGAAAAGCCCCGTATGTAAAATGAATGCATGTAAAAAGATGGGAATTGGAGAGGCGAAAGTTTTAAGCCCTCTCTCGTCATTCTAGCATAAATATTTACCGAGTTATTAAAGAAAATGTGTATCGGCTAAACACAGTACGTTGTCTTGTGGGGGGTTTTACACTAGAAAAGCCTGTTATTCCTTTGTTAGAGTACTTTTAAGACTCCCAGCAACCTCA
This sequence comes from Allygus modestus, assembly GCA_963675035.1. NCBI lineage: Eukaryota > Metazoa > Arthropoda > Insecta > Hemiptera > Cicadellidae > Allygus > Allygus modestus. The sequence goes on from OY776116.1 coordinate 17,388,758, forward strand.
CGCCTACTTTCAAGCCTGTCTGGACCTTCTCCTAACCTTATAATGCGCAAAATTGTATTCCCAGCTTTGCAAGTAAATGAAACCAGGAGTATCAGAACAGCCAACAAAATCAATGTTTTCAGATTTCAATAAAAATTGGACAAATGTGTGTTTTTACACTGATTTTGAGTTTTAAAAGTTGTTATGTGGAAATTCACTTCCCTCACGTCAGCGTGCTGCGTGCGAACTCGTTTATCATTCCAACGGCAATACACCAATTTACATAGCAGTACATTATGAAGGCTACAATTTAACAAGACAGTATAACATTAGTCAACAAATGCAACAGAATAATGTGTAACAGTACAAACAGCCAGAAAAAATAACATAAGTAAGCAAATTGAAAAATGACAATGTTAATACTGATACCTAAATAAAAGGATAACAACAATAATATGGTTAACAATAACAAATATAGGTTACTACAATATGATGATAATGATAATGCTTTTAGGAGGACAATAATTCCTCTTGTTAAGGGTTGTCCCTCCGAAATACATTAATCAAATTGAATACATAAAGTTCACCACTGATAATCATTACAGGTAATGTTTTCTACTGTATATTTTAATAAGCCGCTCTGAATTATATTGTATGAACACTACTTTAAAATTTTAAAAGATGACACTGTTACAGAAAATATACATTCGATCCAACTTTAGCAAGGGAAATGTATTTTTAACACAAATACAGTGGAGGGAAGACAAAATTATATTTAACAATTTAGGTTGTGTTGAAGGACATGATATGTTCTGACTATTCCAACAACCCTAGATTGCTGAGAACATACTTCAAGCAAGAACGATAGGCTAATTTATGTGACTATACAGTAAACAATGTGTAAAAATAGGTTTTTTCCTTAGTACAATTTTAGAATATTTTTACTGTTTACTAATATTTTTAAATTGAGTACATCAGTTGTCATTGATACTAAACGTAGGGATAACACATTCACGTTGTATAACACTTATAAGCCTATTATATCTGAATAAACCTTTCTATTGTACGTTTCGATTTTTGTGTGTCTCCTTTTCTAAGGATAATTTGCATCTGGTCACCCCGCGTGCCCAGCGTGGTGATACCGTCGTCGTCACGCCCTACGCCAACCGCGCCAACACCGCCAACACCGCCAGCGCCGCACGCAAATACAGGGTAAAGGGTAACTCGTCTAACCACTGGGCGTCAGCATCAACACATGCAAGCCAACACCACGAATGAACGAGTGTACTACTTCCTCTTTCGAAAACTAATCTTTAGTCAGACGTGTTAATCCAAATTTAACGTGTTGTTATGACAATGTCACTTATTTTGAGTATCAAACATGATATAATAATTTAATTAGAAGACGATCGCTTACAGTGGTATATGCTACTGACTTTAGGTCATGATGCGAGGATAAAAATAGTATCACACTTTAAAATCTTGTTAATCCAAATTTCGCAGAGTACATGCTCATTCGTACGTGCAATGTAAATAACAGAACTAGGTTCTTCCTAAGCTTCCTTAATTTTGTTGATGACTCATCATCCTATAAACTAGCTGTAGTTCATTACCTCACTCAATAGCAGTCATTGTCATGACAGAGGCTCACTCAATAGCAATCATTGTCATGACAGAGGCTCACTCAATAGCAATCATTGTCATGACAGAGGCTCACTCAATAGCAATCATTGTCATTACAGAGGCTACCTTAAATTTTGCGGTTATAGTCGTTTTTTTTGGAGGAGTTAAAATGTTGACACACGAACATGTTTTTAGTAGATTGGATTGATTTATTTTATATTTTATTGACTTAATTTAAAATTAGTAGAAAATATTTTATGAATATTCAGTAAAACAGAAATATTTTACATCAATATTTCGAACTGACTGAATTTAAAATTAGGAGAAAAGAATGTTATCTATATATTCAGTAAAACGGAAATACAGTCTGTAACACAAATAACCCAAATCAATAAATTAAAATTCATGGAAATATTGACATTGATTGTGCAGGTCAAATTAAACAAAATATCAAACAAAAAAGAGACGGCGCGCTTTAATTTAATATCATGGCAAACATCGATTTCAGATTGGAAACCCGGCACTTTTTATCAACACAGCGAGGCTCTTTTTGTCAAAGGGATTTATATTATGTTTATTTATATTAATGTTAAAGGGATACATATTATGTACATGCAATTTAGAATGCATCCGTTTTAGCGAATTTCCCCTATAGGGAAGAAGCTATTACCGGAGGTCTCATGGTAAGACTTAAGCCCGAGACCATGATAACTTTTCATTTTGAGGTCCCCAGATGCCAAAAACACCATTCGTTCAAATTTTTATATATGTATATATATATATATATATATATATATTTATATATATATATATATATGTGTCCGTAAGCACGATAACTCTCGTAAAAAAGGTCTGATCTTAATGAAATTTGGTACAAATGTGTAAAGTACCATTTATTTGAACAAGTTAGAAAACCAGATGAATCGCACCATCCGAAGGGGGGTTTTTGTACCCCAAAAATGTGTTTGTTGGGGTTTTCACATGTAATTTTAATTTAATTTAATTTAAATTTTAATTTATACCATTGAATTTAGCTTAAAAAAACAAACAATTTGGTATTTTGATCATTGCTCTACGTCAATTAGTTACCGAGATATTGAAAGTGCTAAACACAGTACGTTGTCTAATGTTATTCTTATGGAGAAAAAGAAAAATTGTTTATCTCGCTTATTTATGAACATAAACTGGCAAAATTTGGTATATGGCTTGATCTGGTTATGGTTTATTGTTGTTTGCACAAAAAAACAATTTTCCGCCTATGGTTCCTGTAGCAGCCAACCTAGGTACTTGGTCCCCATGTTATTCTTATGGAAAATACTTAAAATGTTATATATCGCTTATTTATGAATGTATATGGATGAAACTTGGTATGTGACTTCACTAAGATGAGTTCTATTGATATTTGCATAAAAACCCATTATTTTGCGTGCCTTGTTGCAACAAACCTGCGTACTCATCCCCAATGTTATTCTTATGGAGAATAATTAATATTTTAAATATCGCTTGTTTGTGAATACATTTCTTATGAATCCTGTTAAGTGTTATGCTATATATTCATTGGAAATTCGCTGAGTATGCAGGTTTGCTGCGACGGGGGTATTTATTCATACTGCAGTATTTGATTCATATTTGGTGATAAAAAAGTATATACATTAAATCCACAATCAGTGTAGACACACAGATAGATTAACAACTTGAAGTAGATAAGAAGTGAAAAATAACTGAATCAGTTTTTTTTATCAAGTACAATTTAACTGCAACTCCGCTTATAAACTAAAACTTAACAACTAAATCGCGCAAAAAATCACAGACGGCTTTATATTTGTTATATAACGGATTTTATTATTTCACAAATACTATCGCACGGCAAAAGTATACACAAACACATTAGTTACATTTTTAGCGAATTTCCCCTATAGGGAAGAAGCTATTACCGTAGTCGGCATGGTAAGACCTAGGCCCGGGACCATGATAACTTTTCGTTTTGAGGTCCCCAGACCCCAAAAACACCATTCGTTCGATACTGTATATATATATATGTGTGTGTGTGTGTGTCCGTGAGCACAATAACTCTCGTAAAAATGATCCGATTTTGACGAAATTTGGTATAAACATGTAAAGCAGCATTTATGACTTTAAGTTCGAAAACTGGACAGATCGACCTATCCGAAGGGGTATTTTGGGGGGGTTTTGTACCCCAAAAATGGGTTTTTTGAGTTTTTTTACATATAATTCTTTTAAAAGTCAAATTTTAGTTTTGACCATTCGATTCAGCTTAAAAAAACACACAATTTGGTATTTCGATCATTCCTCTACGTTAATTGGTTACCGAGATATTGAAAGTGCTAAACACAGTACGTTGTCTAATGTTATTCTTAGGGAGGAAAAGACAATTTTTTTATCTCGCTTATTTATGAACGTATACCGACGAAACTTGGTATACAGCTTCATCTCGTTGAGGTCTATTGATATTTGCTCCAAAAAATCTTTTTTTGCATAATCCTCCCGTAGCAGCAAACCTGCGTACTCAGCTCCCATGTTATTCTTATGGATAATAATTAAATGCTCTGTCTCCCTTAATTATGAACATCAATTAATAAAAACTGGTATACGACTTCACCTAGTTGAGTTATATTGATATTAGCATAAAAACCCATTTTTGTGTTCCTTGTTGCAGCAAACCTGCATACTCAGACCCAATGTTATTCTTATGGAGAATAATTAAAATTGTATATATCGCTTATTCGTGAATATATTTTTATGAAACTTGGTAAGTGGCTTTATGTAGTATTAAGACATTTGTATTTCCATTGGAAATTCGCTGAGTATGCAGGTTTGCTGCGACGGGGGTATTAAATTATAACAAGCTGTGATATGTTATCGTAAACCAACTCTATAAAAATATTTCCACAAAAACAAGAGAGGGGGGGATGATAACACTTGGCCAAAACGTTCGCAAGGTTCGAATCTCGGAAAATCACAGCAAACAGATTTTTAAAAAGATTAACTCGGCGTCTTGTACAGTAATGTTGTTTACTTATGGAGAACTGGGCACTCAGCGTCGCGACGCGTCGCCAGTTCAACGATTGCCGCGATCGACAAAATTGTTTTCTGAATCGCATTGGCGTGCGGAGGTGGACAACTATTTGCTGAGATACAGTCTACTAACGTGGGGTCGGTGACCTGCCCGCTACAACTATCAGAGGGCAATTTATTTTGTATAAATTTTCTAAGAGGCGGAACCCATGACGTTACGCAGGTCTTTCACAACACACTTGACACTCGAATTTCACAAAGAAGATTTGTCCTACAACTTCAATTTTGGATATGACAAACATAAAAAAATCACTTTCATCCATTTTGGCTGAATTTAGGAGATTGAGGTTATAAACTTGGAGCAAAGAAAATATATTACTTATCTTTGCACCGAGTCAGTTTGCTTCGTCTAAAGCAACAATCAACCATTATACTACTTCAGCTAGCGGAAAAAACGAGGCACAGCGAGCGAAAAAAAAGCTAAACAGGAAAAAAATGTTTTACGATGTGTTTTTGGATTCTAAAGAAACACTTAGGGTGCGGTTGTAGGTCCTAATATCCTGTGTCATTATAATTTGTATTTAAAATAGCTTTGCTTTAGGGAGCAATTTTAATTTTTTTTTACTATAAATAAACGGTACAGCATGCTTAAATTTCAACATTTTCCTTATGGAGGGACTGCCAATCCCGCCTCATAAGTATACTTATTTAGTATTTTATACTGCGTTTGGTCAACCTTCCATAAATAAAAATAATTTCATCACCGTTATAAAATACAAAAATTAAATTAAATATTTTGTGAACAACAGATTGGTCAACGAACTGTGAGACGGTAACAAATAGCATCTGCTGTTCAGATGAAATACTTCACCCGAGATCCGCCGTAGGGCACTGCAATACCCCGACAACAGTGGGTATAACAGTGGCCAAATACTGAGATGGACGCGGTGGAAAGAAACAATAGTCGAGAAGTCCAAAATTGTAATATAGTCACGAGGGACCAATAAGGTTTTCTTTTTCAAGAATTCGCCCCGCAAGAACGATGTTTATCGTGTTAGCAAATTTTGTTTCCTTGCCAAAATGCAGAGATGGTTACAAGGAGTTAAAAAATTAAGAGGAAAATACTCATACTAGGTTCCTTGTCCAAAAACTTCTTTAGGCCGTAAAACTGCTAAATAACTTTATTCGTTTCAATAGTTCATAGTATTGAGCACATAAATTAATTGTAATAACAAATCAGAGAAAACAATAGCATCATACATCAACAACAAAACAATCAAATTCATCACGTTATCAGATAAATCACGCAAAAACCGACAGATAATGCAAATAACGTGATTATGAGTTTGGAATGAAACGGTGCTTTGTCTTAATCACATTTTGCCGCTCTCATTTATCTTTATCTAATCACGTTTCCCCTGATACCATTAACTCAATTACGCCTGTCAAAGTAACTTCAATTACTTGTCGAATCTCTTTTAAGTCCAGTCTTCAGCTATATGCTTGCTTATTAATATTCACGTAAACGACAATACTTTACAGCAGTAAATTAATATTACTCGCATTTATAAAATCAATGCCACTACAGTCTTGCGATATAGTTGTTATTTAATAATTATTTCAAATTCATATCAGTGAATTCCTTTTCTAGTAACAATCATGTTGTTATTTCGGCGCATTTCATTAACCAATCATGTATGATGGAATACGTACTATTTCCGATACTTAAAAAATAGGAAATGTTGATGAATATTAATAGCAGTTAATTGGAAAAAAGGGGCGGAGCAAAGTTTTATACAGTAATACAAAAGTTAGTAAGAAGTAATTTCCAAACATTTTAATTCTTATAGCAGTTGTATTAAATCCCATAGTTTTGGAGATGAATGCTGTAGACTTTTGATTCATGCATTAAAAAATATAACTTACGTTGGCTTTTTCTCTTTACTCCCTAAGAGGAAAATAACAGGGGTACAAATGTTTTGAAATTGCATCTCAAAACAAACATCATACAAATTGGCAGCTTGTAGGTGACATGTTTCAAGTTGGCCGCCATAGTAAAAAATTACCTCCAAGAACGATTTTAAAGCTTGCTAAAGCACTCAAAACCAAAAGTCTAGACTTTTTGGTTTAAAAGTTAAAATAATGTTAACTTTTGTGGATAGTTAACATTATACATTTTCCAAAAGCGCCAAAATTTTCAAGTAAAACTGCTAGCACACTCTCAGCAATACCCTGTGATCATAGTGGGTGGGAGGTGACAGGAGGTCCTATAGCTGTGCTGTACTATATTAGCTGGGGCGCCAAACTAAGTGATAACTGAAACAAGTGGTTGCGACGAAAAACTGGTCACCGCGTTCGCAGCAACTTCTCCCGTCATCATCCAACCCCAAACACGCATAGGTAAAGTCAACATCGACTCAAATCTCATTTCCTATAAACCACAAATGCACGAAACCCCATATAACCTAAACCGGCCGGCAATCCGCGACCCGTACAAGACAATGTTAGAAACCCGGTCAAAGAATACACCGCAGTAGGTCAGGTTAATTGTGTAAGTTGTCTGCAATTTGCAATGGCAAGCGGGACGGGCAGCTAGCTATAGTGAGCCGTCAACCGGGCCGGGGACGGAGACGCCGCATAAGGGCGGTGAATCACTGCATCACTGTGGAGCGCCGAGGTCGCGCCACTAGACCCTGTAGTTGCTGACGCTTTCTTTGGAAAAATGTAGCAGCTAATAGCGGAGGCTGTTCGCGTCGCCCAGGCTAGAGACAGGAGTCGCTTGCAGGTTGCAGGTCACGTCCGAGCGGAGTCATTCGATTGCTGCTCGCCACTCGCTGACGAATTGATGGCGTCAAGTGGTTTCAGTTTCAGAGAGAGTGAGATATTTGCTTGTTTGTAATCTTTTGAAATACGTAGTTTTACGTTTTAATAAAAAGTACTTACGAACTACTTTGGGAATTTTGCTGTTTATAAGTAACAGTAAATAGGTTTTAAAACAAATTTGAAATTATAATGAAACCATCTTTATATATAGGCCTAATTCTGTAAGCGAAGTTTTTAAGTCAAATCGCAGGGAGTTTGGCAAATCGCAGGATGATGGGAGACGGCTTAAATTAAAGGTCTTGATCTTAGGGACACGGGAAAAATAGCAGTATTTCTAAAAATTACCAGCAAACGAGGAATAACGTAAAATATCCCCGATAAGAAAAGCATGGGGATTTAAAAACGTCTGCTTTGTTTACATTAGAACATGTGATTACGTGACTACTTTGATCATACCCAAAAACACAAAGTGTTGACGGGTTGCCAAGTCCTAAAATGATATGATATCAAAATGTATTCCAAGTCAAAGATAGCACCTTTGATCTGACATTGTTTATCATCACAAATTACTTAAATATGTTAAAATAACAATGCTCGAAAGATTGTTGGTTATTTTCTATCTGTTCTTGGCCAGCAGATAATAAATTTTTATAATATTCATAATTTTTAAATATACTTTATTTAGATTTTTAAATTACAAAATAAAGATTTTGCATCAGTGAAGCTGCTGGCCAAGAACAGATAGAAAATAACCAACAATCTTTCGAGCATTGTTATTTTAACATATTTAAGTAATTTGTGATGATAAACAATGTCAGATCAAAGGTGCTATCTTTGACTTGGAATACATGTTGATATCATATCATTTTAGGACTTGGCAACCCGTCAACACTTTGTGTTTTTGGGTATGATATCATTTGTTTTTTATATAATTGTTTATTAAACATTTTTATAAATGAGATTTTAATCTGAAATAAAACAAAATACATATCAAGGACATAATATTATAATATATTGAACATTAATTAAGATTAATTTATCTTAATTTTACCTAGATAGTTTTTAGAATTTTCTGGCAGTTTTTTAAACATTATAATATACATTTGTTTCACCATATTGACATTTCTTGACGTTCCCTTCTCATCACCTGCATCTATTCACTTATTTTTGTTTTGAATGTAAGCTATGTAATGCCCTGATGCTGAACTGTTTCCTAAATGGAACACCGCATTTTTTAATTTGTATAGAACTCCATTAATTTTGATTTTTGAAATTTGTAGACTGGGTATTATTAGACTTAAAATTCTGTTATCATGTGTTTGCCAAAGTTGTAGTTAAAAAATTATGAAGTTACTTGTAACTGAGATGGATGTTTTTGATTAGTACCTGGGGGCCGAGCATTTCTCGGGGAAGAAAAATTGTTTAGATGACTTGGAATAATATTTCACCACTATCCCCTACTGATAATCGGATTTTTTTAAACTCATTTGCTTTTTTCTACATTTTTTAGATCCCTCCAGTTGTTATTTATAGCTCAGTGACCCTTTGTTTTATTTTAATACTCTATATATGTAATCTTCACACTACAGTTTTAATAACTGCTCTCACGAAACTACATGTTAATAATCATAAACAACGTGAGTATTACTTTGACAGTTCGTTGATTGATTATAAACAGCTGTTACAATTCTTTTGTTTTGATTATAAACTCCATAAGCCCAGTGTTAATTTGTTTAAATTTTCATTTTTGTTTAGTGAATTTACCCTATAAGGAAGAAAGCTATTACCGTAGGTGGCATGGTAAGACTAAGTTGCTAAGTGGCTTCATGACTTAGGAAGTACCACTTTAAATTCGCTGAGTATGCAGGTTTGCTGCAACGGGTGTATTTTTACATTATTTTATTTTTCCTGGTGATGAGACCTGTCTAGAACTTATTTTTATCCCAGAAATTAGTTATTTCCAACATTTTAAGGAAATCGTTGGTGCCATATTATTGAGATAAGTGTCGAAAGCAACACGGACGCACGCACGCAAACCTTACTCATATTAGAGTGTAGGATAGTGATAATTTTCACAAGTTGTGCATATAGAGTCAGCGAGAGGGAACCTGGCGATAAATTGACTGTGGAGTAGTTAATCGAGATTGGGTTTTCTTTTAAGATGATTAGGATGAAAATTTGGAATATAAATTTACTGTCGTAGCTGGTTGTGCTGTGGTTGCAGTTTGAACATTTGTGGTTAATTTTATTGAGTGCCTGAATTGAAATTACAGGGGTTGATGATTCGAAATAAGGCAATTTAAAAATCCCGCACAGTCTTGTTGTTCAATTGTATTAAATTGTGGTCCCAGTTGATTTATAATATCTATAGAATTTAAAATCTGGCAATTTCTTCGGTAGGATATTACTATTTTTTTAGTGGAGCATTGGTGTCGTAATTGTTTGTTAACGTCACGATTGGTGGGCAGTTGAAAATACATTGTAAAACTAAATTTGCATAGTATGACATGCCATAAACCTTTTTGAAACCGAGATTTCCCAGTTCGTCTATATTGTTAGTAATGTCTTGAATGGCTCCTAATTTAATATTATGAATTTGCCAGATTTGACCAGGGATTTTTTCATGAGATTTTATTCCAATTTTCAGTTGTTTTAATTCTGGTCGGTACTCACTCCTTAGCCTATTATTTTCGGATATAGCTGATGCTTGTGCCTTAACATTTTGAGGCTCAAAGTTTAGAATTAATAGACCAGAGAGTGAAGTCACGCGAGATAAAGGCTACATATGTTTGGCCACATGAAAATACTGCATAACCAGAATCAACAACACAACTGTTAAGCGTTAATCCCTGACTTGTGTGAATTGTAATTGCATATTATGCTACTGCAATAGGAAACTGCTTTCGGAAAACGAATACTCCAGGAATTACTTCAAATTTTGTGGACGATCTTTGAATTTCTATATATCTGTCTTTAAAAGTTATAATAATGTTTTCGATTGCATCGTGAGCATCTTTAGGAAAGTCTTTTACAACACCCACTGAACCATTAATAACAATACCCTGACTTATTTATTAAAAATTAAGCCAATTTTGGTGACAAGTCTATTCAGGCGAAACTATTATGTATTATATTATCGTTTGTGTGTTATTTGAAAACCCTTAACGACTAGATGTGACTTTTGTGGTTTTTGAAAACGTCCTCCTTCAGGTCTTAGCCTCCTACGCTCTCAAAGTTACAATGTTAAAACTATGGCAAAATTAAAATAAATTTAAATTAAACATATAACAGCTGTTAATATTGACAGAACACATTAAAGAAGCAAGAACACCGTTTTAAAGCCAACCTCTAGAACGGACTTTTAAATTATTGCAAATGTACTTATTGAGTAATTTTATTTAGTGAGAATATGCTCGTTCATTATGAAGATGAGCTCGTTCGCTACACTCACTCGCCTATTTATATATATATATATATATATATATATATATATATATATATATATATATATATATATAACTAACTTCGGCATCGACAAAAAGAACTTGAGATGCCATTCAAGTAGATTTTGTATTTCCATAATGAACATTTGTTTATGCCTTTTAAGTATGTTTAGATATAATCTATATAACAGCTGTTTGGTGTAACTAACTTATATAGTATAACTAAATAACATACTAACCCGACTTTTGTTTTTAGATTTCATATTATGTTTATTGCATATTATGTTATGTTCGATGTATTATAGTATGTATAGCTTAAACGAATTAAAATATTTTCATTACCTCTATACCCTTTTGTTTGGTTAAATTCACTCAATGATTTAATTTGAATTTACAAGCCAGCTGATCAGATTTGTTTTGGAACACATGCGATACTTGGATTTTTGTTTAAGTAGTAAATGTAAACAAAGCAGACATCAAATTCAGTAACAGTTTTGAAAGTGGAATTTAATATCATTTGTTTTAAAATATTGCGTTTGCAAACTTACAATTTAGTGTCAAAAGTGAAATATGTGAGTAAAAACAGAAGTCTGTGCGAAATTTCGTTCAAGTTCGATGAGAAATAAAGTTCTTAGGCTTAATGAACAAAATGAAGTGGACAATTTGTGAAAAGTGCCAAAACTACAAGATTTAGGCTACTTTTATACGTTAATTTCTCGCTTCTCGGACCTTTCTTAAACCAACTGTTGTGATTTTTCGTGTTTAGTGAAAGGGTTTATCATATAAATGCACTGCCAGATTCACTTAAGGCTGTAATACGCTAATTTGAGAAGTGAAAAATCGTCTCATTCTGCTTCGTGTTAGTATAGCACGGGTCGTGTGGTGGACATGGCGACGTGACACGACCGAAAAATCGTCTCATTCTGCTTCGTGTTAGTATAGCACGGGTCGTGTGGTGGAAATACGCTAATTTGAGAAGTGAAAAATCGTCTCATTCTGCTTCGTGTTAGTATAGCACGGGTCGTGTGGTGGACTTGGCGACGTGACACGACCGAAAAATCGTCTCATTCTGCTTCGTGTTAGTATAGCACGGGTCGTGTGGTGGACTTGGCGACGTGACACGACCGTGCCACTAGATAACGAACTGACAGAGTACTTGCAAAATACTGGAGCAAGGTTTTAGGGCCATGGCCCCTTCAAGCCACTAGTAATAAATTATTTATTTAAAACTTGTCTTAGCCGTATACCTCGTCTAGCTATGTCACAGTTATTTTTATAAATAACTCATGGGGTTTAATCCAGTTTCTTATAGTGTATATCAAACTGAAGAAGGGCCGCCACGATGGGGGCTTTTTTCTCCAGGTCCCCAAAATTCAGGGGCTATAGGAGGCCCCCGCCAAATGAGAAAAATTAGCAAGATAGTAAAATTGATATCTCTGGGGTTCCAATACAGAATGTATGCACAGAATGTAAGTCCCAAATAGCTTCGTGACAGCCCTGAATGTAAGGCCTTTAAATAAGCTCCAAAAATACATTTCGAAATAAAATTTGAGACGAATTTTTGATAGAATAAAAATGAGGTCAAAATATGTTCCAACAAACACCACTGGAAAGCAGCAGAATCACATCGTCAATTCATTGGTGATTGGCAGGGATCAAACCCGGGACTGCGGACCAAAGTCACGCGCTCCAACCACTACACTAGGCCGCTCCCACTCCATCGATCGGTAGGAATCTTTTGCGACTGTTGACAAGTTATTTAAGACTCGAGCGTATCGCTGTCGCGTGACCTGATTCCGTTGGGACGGATCGCCGAACTATCGAGGCGCTGTAGGATGCAGACCGCATCCATCATCTGCTACTACAGGGCCGTCCCTGTCATCCCACTGTAAACACCATTTAGCACTCAATGCTGGAAACCTGAATAACCTTATTCTACTGAATTTTGAAACTCATTTTAAACAGATTTGACACTTACAGAAATTTGTTTAGACTCTCCCTCCGGTACACAAACTGAAATAACAATAACTTATACCTGTCTAGCCAGGTAAAAATTAGCCTAAGCTGTTAATATATATAAATATAAGCAGGGTTTCACTTAATAATGGGAGGAGTTTCCTTCCTTATACCTCTTGAACGTAGTGTAGTTTTAAACGCTAAAAGCGAAGGTATAGAAACATACACAACTTAAATGGTTGTGGTTTTACGAATTACGTGTCGTTACATCGGCACATTTTTTACGAACAAATGCAAAACTCCGACTTTAAAATCTCTATTCGGCACTATTTTGACATGTAATTCCAAACTGCACTACTCCGACACGTTATCTCCAAACGGCCCAACTCCGACATCTTATCTTCAAACGGTACAACTCCGACAGTTTGTCGGAAAAGTGTGTATGTTTAGTAGTCTGAGAACTGTTTATCATGCCAATCATATTATATTCCCAAATGTTTTTCTGGTTTGCTTAAATGTATTCCTTTAAAAATATTGTACACAATTAAAACATTATGTGCTTTCCATCACTATTTATTCTGTTACAATTTGAATATTATACAAATATTAAGGACTTATTACGGGACGAGACAAGGTTCTCTCACTGGCTTTAGCTACAGCTGCAGCAAACACTAGACGCAATCGTCCTACTGTCAGTTTCCAACAAAACTTTCGAGGTAATGCAACTTTCATGTCACGTCCTATAGAGAGAGTCGATTTCAAAATGTAGTAAATATATGTGTTCGCCCTAAATGGTAGTTAATGTCGGTAAATGCGAATGGATTTACCTTAAACGTACGTTCCACACTGCAGACGACAGTTGTGCTAATATTTACGGCGATATGTTTGCCACGCTATATCGAAAGATAAACGAACTGTCAAGTCTGAAGGACTGGAGATTATAGTTTCCATTCTATTTTCAGAGTTTAATAAAACACGACCATGTATGCACCGCCAGCAGCCTTGATTAAATGTAGGCTTCATCGCCCACCGCATAACTTTACTTTGTATTTTAACTGTTCCCATCATCGCAAAACAAACATGACGCATGATAGGTGATGAAGACTTTAATACAGTAAACTGATTTTCACATACCATTTCACTTTTCACTATGAATTATTGATTACAAAAACCACATTTAAAATGTATTCCATAACATAAAATAATACAGTACCGATAGGTTTTATCACGATCTTGTGACTGTATCAGATCCACCACAGTCGATTTCGTAAGGTGGATTTACCTACTCCGACATATAAGTCTATTAGTGTAAAGGACTAATAGACCTTCGGGAGAGCCGAGGTAAGTTAATGTTTCGGGTCGGGACGATTTATATAGGGTTGAAACGGGGATGGTCTTCTATATATTTCTTATATAGGTTACAAGATCGATTACAATTCTAACTTATAAATTCCGAGTACATCAAAGCACTCGGTCTCGTTCATAGATATACTAATATGAGATCAATTGTACGTAAAATCAGTGATGTTACTTAGAGATTTCAATGGGTTTTAAATTATTTAATTATTTTGTAATAGTGGTTCAAAGAGTTTAACCAAATTAACGAGTTTGCACGCAGCACGTTGACGTGAGGGAAGTGAATTTCCATATAAAAAACTATAAAAACTCAAAATCAGTTAAAAACATACAACTTTATGTTTTATTCCAACTTTTATTCAAATCTGAAAACATTGATTTTTTGGCTGTTCTGATGCTCCTGGTTCTATTTACCTGCAATGCTGGGAATACAATTTTGCGCATTATAAGGTTAGGAGAAGGTCCAGTCAGGCTTTAAAGTAGGCGTGAGGTTGTTGGGGATGATAAAAGTACACCAACAAATGAATAACAGGCTTTTCTAATGTAAAATCCCCATAAGACAACGTACTGTGTTTGGTCGATACACATTTTCTTTAATAACTCGGTAAATATTTATGCTAGAATGACGAGAGAGGGCTTAAAACTTTCGCCTCTCCAATTCCCATCTTTTTACATGCATTCATTTTACATACGGGGCTTTTCTGACCCTTTTTGGGCCCAAAAACTCAAAATTTGAAAGATTAATCCCAAAAAAAGGGGTTTAGAGTTGTCCGATTGTTTTGCCCAACGAACTTGTCCAACTGATTACAGAAAAGAACGTCCCTACCAAATTTGAAGTAAATCGGACAAAACATGCGACCGCTAGAGTGCAAATACATATATATATATATATATATATAGATATACATATATATATATATATATTATATATATAATTTTGAACGACCCCCCAAAATGTGTTCCGGGGGTCACGTTAGGAACTTCTATGGTGGTCCCGGGCTTAAGTTTCACCGTGCGGGTCATGCTAATAGTTCACTTTCCAAAGGAAATTCACTAATAAGTAATTTATAATTACTGTGTCAAGACGTTTAGAAGACGGGACAAACGTTGCACTAATCAGATTAAACCCTTTGCAACTCGGTGCTTCAGTGGTTGATGTTGAGTTTAATGAAGTGCGAGCAAGCTAACAGTATCTCACCGTCCGTGTGGTTCAGAAGCAACATCAACCACCTGGGGGGACGACTCTGCGATTCTGATTCGCTGCGGGTAATAGTTTGAGAAATACCATGGTAATATGACATGCCTCTCTGAATAAGCTGGAATAAATATTATATGATACATTTATAATACCCCCGTAGCAGCAAACCTGCGTACTCAGCGAATTTCCAATGCATGTCTCATTACCACACCAAGATTCATCAGAATACACGAATGAATAAAAGCGGGGTTTAAGCGGGGTTTACACTAGCATGTAGCGCTTGCGCAAGTTTTACTTGCATCCTACTTGCATAACAACTTGCAAATGTAAACACTAACATGCACGAAAGTTAAACTTGCAAGGCTGACTTGCATGCATTTTTTACTTGCGCCGGTAATATTTGTTCTGACAAATATTACTTGCGCAAGTAACAACTTTCGCGTAAGTTCCACTTGCACGCCGGCTCCACTTGCCTGTGTAAATACGTGACTTGCAGACCACTCCTACTTGTAAGCAAGTGAAGAGAGTGTTTAGTCGTGTGCCGGTGTGCTCTGTACATTTGAGTTTAAGGTTAATTTGTGTATTTTTTATACTTGTAGTGGTTATTAGTGGTACCTTCTTGATACCCATCTTCCTTTCCAACATGACCTTTGTTTTCTTCTCTTTATATTTAATAGTACTTCGTTTGCTTCTTCAAAAAGCTCATCACGTAACACACTTACTGCATCTCTCACTACAGCCCGAACGTCCTCTATAAAATCCGACATTCCGCATCACATGTAGAACTTTACTGACTGGAATTGAGGCAAGTTCCACTTGCAAAGGTAGGTGTAGTGTAAACCTTAACTTGCATGCAAGTACAGCTTGCATGACCATGCAAGTAAAACTTGCGCAAGCGCTACATGCTAGTGTAAACCCCGCTTAAGTGATTATAGCATTTCATTTATTCTCCATAAGAATAACATTAGGGCTGAGGATGCACATTTGCTGCAACAGGAAATATAAGAAATGTGCTTTTATGCAAATTATCAATATAACTTAACCAGTCGAAGTTTCACTACACACCTAGTTTCATTAATTTATGATCATAATCAAAGGAACATTACATTTTACTTATTCTCAATAAGAATAACATGGAGGCTGAGTATGCAGGCTTGCCGCTACGGGGAAAATCGGCAAAAAATTATTTATTTGTGCAAATATCAATTTACCAGTACTATAGGTGAAGCCACGTGCCAAGTTTCATCAACAAACACTCATAAATAATCGAGATATCAAATTTTAATTATTCTCCATGAGGATAAAATTGGACAACGTACTGTGTTTAGCACTTTCAATATATCTGCAACGGTTGGACGTAGAATCACAATGTAAACACAAAAATTATTGTTTTGTAGAGCTGAACTGATTGGTAAAACAAATGTGAGGTTTACGTTAAAATGAACTGAGGAAAAGCTAAATACCCCCGTAGCAGCAAACCTGCGTACTCAGCGAATTTCCAATGCATATATATGTATTTTAATACCACATAAAGCCACATACTAAGTTTCATCAATATACATTCATAAATAAACAATTTATGACATTTTAATTATCCTCCATAAGAATAACATGGCGGCTGAGAATGCAGGTTTGCTGAAGCAAGGAAGACAAAAAATGGGGTTTTATACAAATATCAATATAACTCATGTAGGTAAAGCCACATACCAAATTTCATTAATTTATTTTCATAATGAAGGCAGATAAAACGTTACTTATTCTCCATAAGAATAACATGGGGCTGAGTACGCAGGTTTGCTGCTACGGGAGCCTTGGGTAAAAAAAATGTTTTTTTGAGCAAATATCAATGGTCCACAACCAGATGAAGCCGTATACCAAGTTTCGTCAGTATACGTTCATAAATAAGCGAGATATAAAATTTTTATTTTCCTCCATAAGAATAACATTAGACAACGTACTGTGTTTAGCATTTTCAATATCTCGGTAACCAATTGACGTAGAGAAATGATCAAAATACCAAATTGTGTGTTTTTTTAAGCTGAATCCAATGGGGAAAACTAAAATTTGACTATTTCAAAAATTATATGTAAAAAGTTCGAAAAACCCATTTTTGGGGTACAAAACCCCCCCAAAATACCCTTTCGGATAGAGCGATCTGGCTGGTTTTCGAACTTAAAGTCATAAATGTTGCTTTACACGTTTATGCCAAATTTCATCAAAATCGGATAATTTTTACGAGAGTTATCGTGCTCACGGACACACACATATATATATATATATATATATATATATATATATATATATATATATATATATATATATATACAGTTTCGAACGAATGGTGTTTTTGGGGTCTGGGGACCTCAAAACGAAAAGTTATCATGGTCCCGGGCCTAGGTCTTACCATGCCAACTACGGTAATAGCTTCTTCCCTATAGGGGAAATTCGCTAAAACCTTTTTCCCATAAGATTAACATGGGAGATTTTATGAGCCCGTTTTTTGGATTTTCTCCGCAACCACTTTACCTAGGTTAATGATTCAAAATACTATATTATTTGTTTTTTAAGCTCTATAAAATGGTCTAAACCAAAATTAGGTATTTTAAAATTTTAAGGGAGAAAAATGTAAAAAACTGATTTTTGGAAAATTGTAAACCCCCATAAAACCCCCCTTTTCATGGTCCGATTTTTCTGGTTTTCGAACTTAGTCATGAATGTCACTTTACACATTTGAGCCATATTTCATCGAAATCAGACGTTTTTTACTCAAGTTATCGTGTTAGCGGACAAACTTCGTTAGCGTGACCGACTGGAACAAGATGGGGATTTTTTTAACCCCTACATGCGCAAATCTTTCCACGCAGTAGACCATCAAGAAAATTCAGTTTTACTATTTTAAGCCGCACCGAAAGTGATCCGAATATATTCGAAGCGATGTTGTCACACTGTTTGATTTATATACGTCAAAGGCAGTTCATATAGTAAGATATTTGGTAAGCCTTTTGTATTTTGTCACCTGAAAACAGTGTTTTGCGGGTAGGAGCAGGGGACCACAGACGCGGCAAAGGAAAGAACCATCCAAGGTTTACTTGTGTGGCCGTGTTGGTGGTCCCGATATTGACTGTGCATTCTAAAGTACTTCACTATCCCTAGATGAATAGCCCACCGATAGTCAATTATTTTGGGGCGTCACTATAGGCCTCCTGTCCTGAGCCAACGCTCCTACTGCGCGGCGCTAAGTGGTTATGGAGCTACACTGGGAGCCCCGATCTACGGGTTGTATCCCACTTGCGGTCAGTCCTATTTGCGGTCAAGGGCAAAATCGTCCAGTTTGCGGTCACCCCAAAAATGTAGTGGGCTAATCAAATTATATTTGTCCAATTTGCGGTCACATATTTGAACACCATATAGTGAGCCTCACAACAAGGGAGCCAGAGGGATGACGCATACAACAGGTATGTACACATGTAGGGGTAAGTGACTAGAAACCATGTCCCGCAGAACAAGCGGGCCAGGGGGATGGGGGGATGACGCATACAGCAGGTATGTACACCTGAATAGGGGTGGGTGACTCGATAAAACAGCCCCTTATGCAAAACTAGTTTTCCCCAAAACGTAACCAAGATTCCACTGTCCACTGTAATAAACGGCCATTTATAATATTATCAGACTTGATTTGTAAGTTGAGAAAAATCTGTCTGATAATATAAAAGTGGCTTTGTAGACAACTACGAACTTGAAGATATGAGTCTCAGAATTTATACAACATTTAGAATCCTTGCTGCTCTATAGACTTGATTTGCTATTATGGTAAAATCATTCTGTTATATATTTAGTGGCTAGGTATTCTAAGAACGGGAAGAAGAAGTAATTAACTATCTCTCAAGATGTGACCGCAAACTGGAAACCCTTCCACCTCCAGAAATTTGATCATCCCTTATAAAACTACACTTGACCGCAAATAGGACTGACCGCAAATAGGACCGACCGCAAGTAGGAGGACACCGATCTACGAGCTACAAACTACGAGCAACTAAACGTGCGGGCAGTTTTAGGTATACAAATCTAACTCTGGCCTAGAGAAATATAAAAAACAATCACAGACCTGCTGTCGGGCGAAAAGACTGCCTGATAAAAATGTAGTGAGGAAGCGAGACGAAATGCGGTCCAGGATGTTCACTGTATTCCCGCTGCGTTAAATCCGCAGTGTATTACTTTACGTGACATGATCTCTCATGAGAATATTACCGGTCTTCAATAACCAAGCAATACCGTGTCCTCAACTCGGATTCAAATGCATAATTAAAAAGTTACGCCCCTTTCTTGCTAGCTGTTTATTAACCATGTTCATACAGTTGATTGTTTACAAATACCGCGACCAATACCAATGTTTGACTTCGAACACAAAGCTGTACACGTGGATTGTTACGTAACAAGCGAATCACGAGGTTCGATGAGAACAAAGCGCACCCCAGCGCGGAACAATGGGGTTGTACGAGGATCAGACGGCGCGCTAGCTATATCGACCCCCCCGTGGGGGTGGGAAGTGACCCACTTCCACCCCCACGACACCAATACACCCGGTGAGTCACGTAGTCCATCTGACACCCCCGCCTGACGAGCTGCTGGTAGTGACCTTGCAGTACGTTTACATGGGGAGATAATGATTAACAAAATTTCCCACGAGGGACGTTTGTACTGCTGACCCACATAAGCCAATCTACATGTTCACGTTTTACTTTAGAATGGTAGCTGTTTCCAGCTTTTCGTCTAGGGGTTTTATATTATATTACTACTCGCTTTTCCCCAGGTACTGGAGAGGTTGATCAGTAATTCTTGCTCTCTTTCAAAGGGGAAAAGGGGTTGCTGACCCAGTACCACATGTCCCAACTCCCAACACTACAGAACCCTTCCTTCCGGTGGCTGTGCAATACTCCAAATGGAGACGCGCCTACTCCTAATCCGCCCCTCTAGCATATATCATTCAACCATCAGCTTTATTCATTCGGCTCTCAGTAATGTTAAAAGTAAAACCATGCCATATTAGCTAAATTTGTTAAATTATAATAAACTGATTTTGATTACTGCAGCAATCATTTTACCATATACAAATTGTCGCATGACTTACATTAAAACTATCAAGCACAGTCGGAACGAACCCCTAAAGGCATTTCTCTAGCAAAGAGCATGATCATTAGTTTAATCATAGTTCCAGCTACTCCATGACAATGATTTACAATGTATCGGAATTTACACAAAAAAACTATTTCACAGTGAAATCTTCAAGCCAGTTATGGTAGGCCTGAGACCTATCTTCACCTTCCTGGTTAGATTTTATGTGCTAGAACGAATAAGTAAGTTGAAAACACACAAACACGGCAAATATCAGTTCGCAAACGCATAAAACAATAAAATAAACTAATACTCTAATCCCAGCAAGCGAATGTAAAGGTTTGATTATTACAACAACAACACGATAAAGTTTGAAACCATTTTCAAATACGAGACAAATTTCAAAAGGAGTTTCAATTCCTGAAGTTAGCAAACTCGTCATTCTTAAACACTTCAATTCCCACTCTTTGTCCTTGTACCTCATTTGATGCTTTGACATCGCTCATCATCCGCTTTCAATTCCAGTCACCTACAAAACAGTTTTGAAATTGTTTGACACTACTGTATCGTCAAGTATTCTAATATACAGAATTTATTTTGAGCTGATATGGTTGTCAAAGAGCATTTGGTGCGTTAATTGAAATAACGTTACTTAAAATCGACTTCGATTTGTTATCTTTATCACCATATTTTCTTTAGAGACACGGGCATGTACATGGTCATGAGTAAAATACCCCGTAGCAGCAAACCTGCATACTCAGCGAATTTCCAATTCATATATATTTATCTTAATGCCACATAAAGCTACATACCAAGTTTCATCAATATACATTCATAAATAAACGATTTATGACATTTTAATTATTCTCCATAAGAATAACATGGCTGCTGAATATACAGGTTTGCTGAAGCAAGGAACACAAAAAATGGGGTTTTATGCTAATATCAATATAACTCAACTAGGTGAAGTCACATACCAAATTTCATTAATTTATTTTCATAATTAAGGGAGATAACACGTTACTTATTCTCCATAAGAATAACATGGGGCTGAGTACGCAGGTTTGCTGCTACGGGAGCCTTTGGCAAAAAATTGTTTTTTTGAGCAAATATCAATGGTCCACAACCAGATGAAGCCATATACCAAGTTTCGTCAGTATATGTTCATAAATAAGCGAGATATAACATTTTTATTTTCCTCCATAAGAATAACAATAGACAACGTACTGTGTTTAGCACTTTCAATATCTCGGTAACCAATTGGCGTAGAGAAATGATCAAAAAACAAAATTGTGTGTTTTTTTAAGCTGAATCCAATGGAAAAAACTAAAATTTGACTATTTCCAAATTATATGTAAAAAGTTCAAAAAAACCATTTTTGGGGTACAAAACCCCCCCAAAATAACCCTTCGGATAAAGCGATCTGGCTGATTTTCGAACTTAAAGTCATAAATGTTGCTTTACACGTTTATACCAAATTTCATCAAAATCGGATAATTTTTACGAGAGTTATCGTGCTCACGGACATATATATATACCTATATATGTATATATATATACAGTTTCGAACGAATGGTGATTTTGGGGTCTGGGGACCTCAAAACGAAAAGTTATCATGGTCCCGGGCCTAGGTCTTACCATGCCGACTACGGTAATAGCTTCTTCCCTATAGGGGAAATTCGCTAAAACAATGTATGGAAACCAAGATGTGTTCAGAGAGGTATGACAACTCCGTAAGGTGCAGGAAAGTAGTATCCACCCCCTAAGACCATCACAATACAACACCTTCTCTGGAATTTTCGTTACACCTTTTGAAACTTTATTTCACTTTTAAACATTACAATTACAATGATTCGTTCAACGAATTGTATTTGATAATAACTTTGTTTTTTTTTATTTAGATTCGACACTAAGTTTTGTTTGTATTACATTAAATTTACACCAGTATTATATATACATATTTACAGTAAAAATATATATGTAATTATAGTACTTTTAATTTATTCCCAGAATAATCATTTTCACCCTACTACGTACAAGCAAAGAGCTCATTAAATAACTCTACAAGCATGCAATAGCTGACTGTAACTTAGTAAAACCCATTCTAAATGTAAAACCTACTTATATAAATGAAATAGTTTAGTTTAGGCAAGCCCACTATTTTAGCGAATTTCCCCTATAGGGAAGAAGCTATTACCGTAGGTGGCATGGTAAGACTTAAGCCCAAGACCATGATAACTTTTCGTTTTGAGGTCCCCAGATGCCAAAAACACTATTCGTTCAAATTTATATATATGTATATATATATATATATATGTGTGTGTGTGTGTGTGTGTGTGTGTGTGTGTGTGTGTGTGTGTGTGTGTCCGTTACCGCGATAACTTTTGAAAGAAACACCCGATTTTGATGAAATTTGGCACAAATGTGGAGAGTATCATTTATGACTTAAGTTCGAAAACCAGATCGATCGCACTATGGGAAGGGGGTTTTATGGGGGTTTAAAATTTTTCAAAAATCGGTTTTTTGCAAATTTGACCCCAAAATGTTAATAACACTCAATTTTGGTTCCAGCCATTTTATAGAGCTTAAAAAACAAATAATTTAGTATTTTGAATCATTAACCTAGGTTAAGTGGTTGCGGAGAAAATCCAAAAAAACGTGTCCCATGTTAATCTTATGGGAAAAAGGTTTTTAGATTTTTCTCAGATGTGTTTAGCTCAACAAAACAAACATTTTGGTGTTTTAATCGTTGTTCTACGTCCAACTGTTGCAGAGATATTCAAAGTGCTAAACACAGTACGTTGTCCAATGTTATCCTTATGGAGATTAAATACAATTCTATATCTCGATTATTTATGAATGTATATTGATGAAACCTCTTATGTGGCTTCAAATAGCTGTGGTAAATTAGCACAAAAAACAAGTTTTTTGTTGATAGTCCCCGTAGCAGCAAACCTGCATACTCGGCCCCCATGTTATTCATATGGAGAATAAGTAAAGTTGTATATCTCCCTTAATTATGAACCTACATTAAGAGAACTTGGTATGTAGCTTCACCTGGTTCAGTTGTACTGATAATTGCAAAAAAACACATTACTTATATTCCTCGTTGCAGCAAACCTGCGTCCTCAACCCTAATGTTATTCTTATGGAGAATAAATAAAATGCTATATATCACTTATTTATGGATGTATTTTTGTGAAACTTGGTAAATAGCTCTATGTAGTAGTGAGTCACATATATATGCATTGGAAATTCGCTGAGTACGCAGGTTTGCTGCGACGGGGGTATTTAGTTTTCTAAATAACGAGTACAAACACCACACAACTCCACAGAGAGGCATGATATCAAAGCGTTATTCTAGCGGGAATTCTCTTTTGTCATTCACTCCAGTTCCCTCTCGTTTTGCCAAAATCTCCGGTTTTATCGGTCTCTGTCAAAATAGCTTTGCCGTGCAAAATCTTACCCTGGGGAATAAACTGGCGGGTTTTAAACTATATTGAAAATGTCAACTGCAAACTTAATTATTAGGTACTACAAGAAGATTTCACGAAAGAGCTACGTTTCCTACGCAACTTTATTCAATGTACCGGTACTTATGACAGAGACAATTATTCGTGCATGAACATATATATACTAAAGTCATTCTTTCATTAACATATGTCTTGTACCCAATTATAAAAATTACCGCTAAAGTATTAGTAATATAGTAAACCCAGTTTTAAAATATTTGTATGTCTACATTTACTATACTAATAATATAAAGTATTTTTGAAACTCGTGATAGCGATGGATTTGAGTTTCGTATTTATTTATTTGAACTTTTACTATCGCTTATGGTGTTTAAATTATTTGTGTTGTTAGCTTTTGTATTTGTGTTAGTTTTGTGTCTGCCTACATTAAAATGTAATAGACTAATTTACCAAAGTTAGGTATAATGGTTTGATATTTAGATGAAAGTAGTGATAAAGAAAGGAACTTCCTTACTTCCCGAAACGTATAGTTTTAAACAATAAAAACGATACGTAAAGACCAAATGCATCAGAAATTTCTTCAATTTGCTGTATGTTGGGACGAAACCCCCAAAATCCTCATGTCAGCAAACTAAGCTGTAGGTACAGTACCAGCTAGAGATTAAGTTCTACATAAATGTTATTTGGCTACCATGTATAAGTTGTCTCCTTACTTGTCTTGCGGCACTAACGACTGACCATCGACCACAGAATTCTCTGGTCTGAACTCGACATTACGTATTGCTATTTCGGTTTATCAGGGGATCCAGTCCTCTACTTCTACCTTCTCCTCCCATTAGACCAACGTTACCTCCTCAACCCGAAGCCCGTCCCTCCTCAACGCATCCGAAATCGTTGAACTCGACATTACGTATTGCTATTTCGGTTTATCAGGGGATCCAGTCCTCTACTTCTACCTTTTCCTCCCATTAGACCAATGTTACCTTCAAAGTCCGTCCCTCCTCAACGCATCCGATATCGATGAACTCGACATTACGTATTGCTATTTCGGTTTATCAGGGGATCCAGTCCTCTACTTCTACCTTCTCCTCCCATTAGACCAATGTTACCTTCAAAGTCCGTCCCTCCTCAACGCATCCGATATCGTTGAACTCGACATTACGTATTGCTATTTCGGTTTATCAGGGGATCCAGTCCTCTACTTCTACCTTCTCCTCCCATTATACCAATGTTACCTTTCAAAGCCCGTCCCTCCTCAACGCATCCGATATCGTTGAACTCGACATTACGTATTGCTATTTCGGTTTATCAGGGGATCCAGTCCTCTACTTCTACCTTCTCCTCCCATTAGACCAATGATACCTTTCAAAGCCCGTCCCTCCTCAACGCATCCGATATTGTTGAACTCGACATTACGTATTGCTATTTCGGTTTATCAGGGGATCCAGTCCTCTACTTCTACCTTCTCCTCCCATTAGACCAATGTTACCTTTCAAAGCCCGTCCCTCCTCAACGCATCCGATATCGTTGAACTCGACATTACGTATTGCTATTTCGGTTTATCAGGGTATCCAGTCCTCTACTTCTACCTTCTCCTCCCATTAGACCAATGATACCTTTCAAAGCCCGTCCCTCCTCAACGCATCCGATATCGTTGAACTCGACATTACGTATTGCTATTTCGGTTTATCAGGGGATCCAGTCCTCTACTTCTACCTTCTCCTCCCATTAGACCAATGATACCTTTCAAAGCCCGTCCCTCCTCAACGCATCCGATATTGTTGAACTCGACATTACGTATTGCTATTTCGGTTTATCAGGGGATCCAGTCCTCTACTTCTACCTTCTCCTCCCATTAGACCAATGTTACCTTTCAAAGCCCGTCCCTCCTCAACGCATCCGATATCGTTGAACTCGACAGTACGTATTGCTATTTCGGTTTATCAGGGGATCCAGTCCTCTACTTCTACCTTCTCCTCCCATTAGACCAATGTTACCTTTCAAAGCCCGTCCCTCCTCAACGCATCCGATATCGTTGAACTCGACAGTACGTATTGCTATTTCGGTTTATCAGGGGATCCAGTCCTCTACTTCTACCTTCTCCTCCCATTAGACCAATGTTACCTTTCAAAGCCCGTCCCTCCTCAACGCATCCGATATTGTTGAACTCGACATTACGTATTGCTATTTCGGTTTATCAGGGCATCCAGTCCTCTACTTCTACCTTCTCCTCCCATTAGACCAATGTTACCTTCAAAGTCCGTCCCTCCTCAACGCATCCGATATCGTTGAACTCGACAGTACGTATTGCTATTTCGGTTTATCAGGGGATCCAGTCCTCTACTTCTACCTTCTCCTCCCATTAGACCAATGTTACCTTCAAAGTCCGTCCCTCCTCAACGCATCCGATATCGTTGAACTCGACAGTACGTATTGCTATTTCGGTTTATCAGGGCATCCAGTCCTCTACTTCTACCTTCTCCTCCCATTAGACCAATGTTACCTTCAAAGTCCGTCCCTCCTCAACGCATCCGATATCGTTGAACTCGACATTACGTATTGCTATTTCGGTTTATCAGTGGATCCAGTCCTCTACTTCTACCTTCTCCTCCCATTAGACCAATGTTACCTTTCAAAGCCCGTCCCTCCTCAACGCATCCGATATCGTTGAACTCGACATTACGTATTGCTATTTCGGTTTATCAGGGGATCCAGTCCTCTACTTCTACCTTCTCCTCCCATTAGACCAATGTTACCTTTCAAAGCCCGTCCCTCCTCAACGCATCCGATATCGTTGATTTATGGTTTTTTTAAAGTAAAACACATATCTAGCAATTTCAGTGAGCAAAGTTTCGATACCACAAAAAAATAGACGTTCTTAAAAAAATCAAAAATTTTAAAATTTAGTGTTTAAAAGGGTACCACAATTCTGCTCACTGAAATCGCTAGGTTTTTTTACTCAATAAGCGGAACCATAAATAAACTATATCGAGCAATCCGTTGAGGATAGTCGGGCTTTGAAAGTCAACATTGGTTATTGAAAGTTAACCTTATTTGGGAAGCAGGTAGAAATGCGAAATGTTTCGTGACTGGAGCCCACTCTCAAAGTAGTTAGGTGACATGATCTAGAGTAGAGCATTATCAGAGTCACCCACTGTATTCGTCTGTCACCGCACCTCGCCAACACGCCTCCTCTCATTAGCTAATGGAGTCTGCTGATACCATGTGCGCCACGTTGTTCTAAAGTATTTTATAAACTTATTACATTTCCAAGTAGTTTTATTTCCTCTCCTTTTTGTGAAAAGTAGCAGTTTTTTTCTGAAATAAATACTTAATCCTTAGAAATAAGTTTATACGTAATACTGAATAGTTTATATATTTTTACTTTCTCCCCCTATACATAGTATATGGAGAAAGTATTGTTTTCGTAAAAATTTTCGAATTTGAGTTGTTAGTGGAAATATTCGTTTTGGTGCTCCCTGAACCCAAAAAAGTGGTTTTTACGTGATGTCTGTCTGTGTGTGTGTGTGTGTGTGTGTGTGTGTCCGTGTGTGTGTGTGTGTGTGTGTCTGTGTGGATGTGTACAGAGCTAGAGCCCTAACCTATGGGCCGATTTTTATGAAATTTGGAATGTAGGTGCTAATCCACGATATTTCCAGGAATTTTTTTCATTTTTTTGAATTTTTGATTTTTAAGGGTAATTATCCCCCAAAAACCGCTAAAAAACATGAAAAATCCAAATTTCTCAAAAACGGCTCTAACGATTTTGATTAAACTTTCGTGGTTTGTAGAACTTTAGGTTTCCAACAAAATGACACCACCCGCATTTCTGGAAAAATTCGGATTCAGAAATTACAGGACTTAAAACATCCAAAATTCAGTTTTTTGGATTTTTCATAAAAAATCTTGAATGTTAAAAAAGATTACTATTCACCATTAAAAAGAGCTCAAAAAACTAAATAAATTAGTATTTTGAATTACTATTCTACGATTGCTAGTTGCGGAGAAAATTGAAATTTTCATTTAGCGGTAAACACAGTACGTTGTCCAATGTTATTCTTATGGGGAATACAAAAATAACTATTTCTCTCTTATTTACTGATCAATTTCATTAAAATTTGATATGCAGGTCAAGTTAGCATTAACCAACAGATGATGTTCGAAATGTGTTGCTATTTAACCCTGGGGGGGCAAGGGGGCATTTCCCCTCTCAAAACCACTGTGTGTAGCAACGGACTTTATAGTGCCTCCCAAAAAGGGATTTGGGTGGATATTTCTAAAAACAACTACTTTAAACATTTTTCTGTACATTTATCTATACTTCATATTCTATATTTAGTAAATAACAAATATTTTTGTCATTAAAGTTTGGCTAAAAGGGAGGAAGTATGTGTCAGTTTCCTGATACCGTTTATTTAACCGTTAGTTGATATTAGAATTGCACATGCGCAGCTTTTTGAGTTAGTTCGAACTTGCCGCTCGTTGTAAGATAGTTCCAGTACGATGACAGATAAATAAATGAAAATCGCCTTCATTAAATTTCATTTTATCGTTTTCGATTGATTGTTTACTTTTTTAATTAGCAATGAAGGTAATATTCACAATGCTAGCTCAATTACTGTTTTTTATAAATTATTAAGGGAGATAGGGTCTACCGACAAAATAACATCCTTAATAAAATCTTCATACTAATATTAATAAGGCATGGATCGCATACATAGACAGCAGCGTCAAATAGGTAAACAATAAATTTATGCCAAATACACAGTTAAGAAATGGGCTAACAAATGGAATAAATGTATTAAACAAAACCGACTACAATAATAGTACTAGACTCAGATGATCTATTCGTCTTATATGCCGACATTTACTTCATTTTATAGACTCTCAACATAATTTTAGAATATTACCTACTGCATAATTTAATATGCCCAAGGGCAATGTTTTTTTACTTAAGTCACCATCAAAATAAAAATTAACCCTTTTGATTTGTTAAATAACGCTTGCGGGAAATGTACAAATTGTTATTAAGTAATGTTGATGGGGCATCAACATTACGACAGATATGTACAAACACATTACTCTGCCGCTATCAAAGCCATGATCTAGTCAGAGGCCACTAACACATGTGCATCTCACCACTTGGCGCGACCGCGATTATTGACTCTTGCGGGAAATGTACAAATTGTCATTACGTAATGTTGATGGGGCATCACATTCTACAGTACGACAGATATGTACAAACACATTACTCTGCCGCTATCAAAGCCATGATCTAGTCAGAGGCCACTAACACATGTGCATCTCACCACTTGGCGCGACCACGATTATTGACTCTTGCGGAAAATGTACAAATTGTCATTACGTAATGTTGATGGGGCATCATATTCTACAGTACGATAGATATGTACAAACACATTACTCTGCCGCTATCAAAGCCATGATCTAGTCAGAGACCACTAACACATGTGCATCTCACCACTTGGCGCGACCACGATTATTGACTCTTGCGGGAAATGCACAAATTGTCATTACGTAATGTTGATGGGGCATCATATTCTACAGTACGACAGATATGTACAAACACATTACTCTGCCGCTATCAAAGCCATGATCTAGTCAGAGACCACTAACACATGTGCATCTCACCACTTGGCGCGACCACGATTATTGACGCTTGCGGGAAATGTACAAAGTGTCATTACGTAATGTTGATGGGGCATCACATTCTACAGTACGACAGATATGTACAAACACATTACTCTGCCGCTATCAAAGCCATGATCTAGTCAGAGACCACTAACACATGTGCATCTCACCACTTGGCGCGACCACGATTATTGACTCTTGCGGGAAATGCACAAATTGTCATTACATAATGTTGATGGGGCATCACATTCTACAGTACGACAGATATGTACAAACACATTACTCTGCCGCTATCAAAGCCATGATCTAGTCAGAGGTCACCAACACATGTGCATCTCACCACTTGGCGCGACCACGATTATTGACTCTTGCGGGAAATGCACAAATTGTCATTACGTAATGTTGATGGGGCATCACATTCTACAGTACGACAGATATGTACAAACACATTACTCTGCCGCTATCAAAGCCATGATCTAGTCAGAGGCCACTAACACATGTGCATCTCACCACTTGGCGCGACCACGATTATTGACTCTTGCGTATAAATATGTAAGGGATTAAAAGTGCATATGCATGAGTTAACTGAACTACACAAGCTAATTTAATTGAATATCTTACCCGTTGGCAGGTTTGCACTAAACAATTAATTAAACTCAGCCGTTTTAAACCCGCTTGACGTGTTACACTACAATTTCCTACCTAAAATACTTGAGCTATGCTTAGGCTTAGCATTTTTGTAACGCCATGTCTCATATTTCACACGACTCGCTAGACTGGCTAAATCCCGCGCCTTAACGTACTAAAAACATCGGTTTCCCCACTCATCATTGTATCTGTGAATCTATTCCCATATATTCAACGTCTTAAAAATAAATACCAAAAAAAGGCAACCTAAATCAACAGTTCCAACTCCTTTAACAGAAAGGCCAATAATCCTCTAACATAATCTACCTTTTTCATGACAATATTGAAAACGTTTACCCAGGAGAGTTTGTTATAAGAATGATAACAGATAAGAAACACCCGTGGGGAGCAGACACTTGTCCAGTTTACTGTCTGGCCGCCATCCTCCCCCGAGACGGTTCTGTTCTCGCGCGCCCTTGGACTCGATATTTCATTTGTCCCCAGTAGAACTGCGAGTACATATAATTAAAGATTTCTGTGTATTCTTTCCAAATATAATTTTAATTTTAAATAAATTATATCTGAAAATTTGATATGGTTTGTCGTTTGATACGTTAACAATGATTCTTAAGGGTTTAACAAAGGGCGAAAGGGTCTAAATTAAGGCAATAAATAATTATTTTTAAACGTTCCATAACTTTATAATAAACTGTAACAATATTAAATGGCAAAGTCTTTTAAGATACTTTTAAGAAGTTATCATCGATAAATACGAGAAATTCTTTTACTCAAGATCTCAGAATATCAAGGGAAGATTGGAAAATAAAGAGTTTAATAAAAAATCGTAATATATAAAATCCAAATACTACTGACTGACTGACTGACTCACTCACTCACTCATCACGAAATCTCAAAAACCACAGAACGGATTGCAATTAAATTTGGAACATACCTTCCGCTTGGGTCTTAGGTGCTCACTAAGAAAAGGTTTTAAGGAATTTCCATAGGGCTCCGCCCCACGGGGAGTCAAATTTCCAATCCTGTGTTATTTTTTTGGACATTCACTTTAAGTTTGAGCTGATGAAAATACAAACAGCAGATCTTGATTCGTAGTAGTTCCACGGGATGCGGGATAGCCACAGAATGCAGCACACACAACTGTTGGTTTTTTATATAATATTAAGATTCTTTGCGGGGCGAAGCCTGCGGGAACAGCTAGTATGATCATATAAGTATCTTAATCTTTTTGGTCCTAGTAACAATAAAAAATTACTGATTAAAATGTAAAATACTGCAAATAAATACCCGACATTTTTTCTTTAACAGTTTACCTAGTTAAATATCTGTATCAACAAAAAAGTGTCGAATGTAAAGGCTTCAACCATTGAATATACAGAGTAGTTAGTGTATACTCAATGCTTCAACCTCTCAACATTGGTAAGAAACTCAAGCGAAAGAGTGATGACAACAATCAGATACAACAAAATCTAGTAAAGAATTTTAAATAGGATGAACATTCAAATAAAATATGTTTAAAGTACTAAAACAGTTTCTAGTTAGTTGGTTTAATCAATCATGATATAAATTGGGTTCATTTTCAAGTCTGGTTCCTATTTACAACTGAATTAATTTAATCTATCCATTGATTTATTTTAACTCCAACCCCCAAAATCAGCTAACGCTAATATTATGTCATTAAATATTATAACGGATTAGTATGCGATTGACTAATTTAGTAAACAATATAATTATCGTCGTATCGTTTTTATCAGACGTTGACTGAGCGGTCGAGGCCTGGTGAAACCATGAGTGTTGTCGTGGGTTCTTGCCGTTCTTTCAAGTAAACTGAACAGTTTGTACTATTACGGTTTTGCTTTGCGTTCCAATCCGTATATTGAATGGTTCCACGCACAAAAGCCTGTAGCCAAGGCCAAAATGTAGCTCATGAACATGGAAAAAATAAAAACATCCCCTAAAAAATATCGCCAAAACTATTTTTGTTTTAGATATACGAATTCAAACTTTTAGACGTATTTTACTGTAAACTTTTAAGACTCTTGAGACAAAATAAGAAAAACTACGAGTACGGAATAAAACATAAAGCGTGCTGTTTCATCCCGCACTCCAACACGTTCTAAAACACATTTACAGACCACTTTGTACTCAGCGACAAGATGTGGACCCAAGATAAAGCAAAAATGTACTCAAAGATTCCTCAAACAGACGAGAGTTTCAAGCAGCACTTGTAACCAAATCAGCTCCAGTGGCACTCAGCACAGCTGGCGGGATTTACAACCATGGTCACGTGACCGCCACCCCCTCCCGCTGCAACACGGGGCGAGTATATAGGTCAAGATAAAGATCGCAGGGAGCAGTTATCAGCGCAAAACATAATTAGAATTAGATAGCGGATGCGAGGGTGAAGGTTATCTCTGGATATTATTTGTTAACATTCTTTAACTTAGTCGTAGATTAATGTCAAACAATCCGCTTCAACAAACACTAAATTAAGCCGCGTTTACACCGGAGTTGCCAACAAATGGCACTTTTTTTTAGCAACAGAAGTTAATAAGAAATGTTATTACCGAAAATGTTAGTAACATTTCGTTTTGAGACGTTTAAATGTTACCAACATTTTTCCACGTATATTTTTCCCGCCCAAGCCGGCCCTTGTATCATATCACATTGCCTGGAAAATGCCGAGTGTAGGAAGATGTGGTTCTCGCTGCAGCTGCCTGTGTTATTTTGGCGAAACAGAGGAGATAGGTAGGTATAGTGGCAGTGATATGCTATGAGGCCTAGACAAATGTTAAATCCTTTGTGTGGAAAGCTGCAATGTGACGGTAGTTTTAAAAACAATTTACGAATGTCAAGCAGTGTTTTCGGATATTTGATACTAGTGTTGGTAGACAAGATTGCTAAACAAAACACTAAATATAGAAAGTCAATTCTTATGGAGGAAAAACTTGCAGTGAAAGTAGGTTTTTTAGCGACCGGAGACTTGTACACAAGTTTAAGTTAGGCCTACTTGTTTTTCGAAAAAAAAACAATATCTTTGTTTAAACCAGAAATATGCGCTGCTGTGATTTGAACGATTTGAACGATTGATGTTTTTCATATCTGGAGACCTCAAAACGAAGTTATCATGGTCCCGGGCCTAGGTCTTACCATGCCAACTACGGTAGTAGCTTCTTCCCTATTTGCTAAAAAAATTGCTAAAAACAGTAAACCAAAAACAAAACACTGGAATACAGATACTTAGCCTCAACGCAACAGAATGGGTGAAAGTTTCTAACATCCAATACGTTCGGAAACATTTGAAAAGATCAAAGAATGTTACCAGATTTTACCGACACCCGGTGGATGTCAAAATTCGTGTTGCTATCACGGTATTTTTGTTTATAACATGAAATGTTACCAACATATTCAGAGGTGTTTTCTAAAATGTTATTAACAAATGTTAGCAACACGTGTTGCTAACTCCGGTGTAAACGCGGCTTTGAGCCGCGTGAAGTTTTGGTCAATTTGAAAACTAATTAGCCCACTCTTAAACCATTTTTTAATGCTATGGTTTACAAGGAAATCGGCAAATCCCGTTCTTTGGTACTTGTAAAAAACTTCTCGTAAGACAACCTACGAAATAAGAATATCAGTAAACCTCTAAAACCGATAGTTTTTTACGAAATTAGTCAGATATATTTTACCACTAGTACATTATACAAGGACACACATCACCATCTTAACCAGCGATGGCTTTTCTTTCTCCTCGGGGATCGAGGAGGGGGTCAGAAGAATTTAGGGGGTCAGAGGAGGGGGGTCTTTCTCCAATATCTGAAGCTGTCTCTTTTGTTCTTTCTCCCGCCTCCCGCCTCCTACCTCTTCATCCAGATCATGACTTCTAAAGTTTGTCAAAAGCATCGACAAAACTGAACACACGAGGACTGTATTGTAAGACATTTCAACTAAAGAATTCCCGCTGTAGATCCGGCCATTCTGAGCCGATTCAAGTGTTGACCTAACCCAATGTATTGATTGTGGAAGCTGCTGAGCTGGGAGTTGTGTGATTGCGCGAGGGTCGGGGATAACCCACCCCTGGGGAATGAGGGGTTGGCAGCATGTCTGATTGCAAAAGTGGAAACAGAAACTGTACCGGCGGTCAGTTCTTATTAGACAAGGGAGGTTTCGATAGTACTCGAATAAATGAATTATTTACCTAAATCCTAACATTTTTAGATCCGTTGAAGAGTCAGGCTAATTGGTACTCAAGCAGATGTTTTTTGTAGGTTTAAAGAGTTTAGGAAAACAGAGAAAAGTGACGGGCAAAATATGATTGAAATCTATTAAAATGATACGGATGCCAAAATCAAGTTGAATGCAAAAACCAACAGCGTAAACAATTCATTGACAATGAGATGAACGCCGAAATATGACTGAAATGAGTACGGAAACATATTAGTTTGCCTTTTAAAGTAGGAAAATTAATATATAGAAGTCATTTGCATTAGTACATTTGATCCGTAACTTTTCGCGAACTCGGTTATTTATTGAGGTTGCACACTGCTGTGTGTGAGTCACTGTTGATCAAATAAGAACATTTATTTCATAACATTAAAGCTGCAAGAACGTTCCAACATGTTTGTATAAGAAAATATACCGCCATTTAGACATTGATAAATTGTATACATAGACCTACACATGATAATTCCATTCTTTACTAATATGACGAAGCAAGACGTCAATGCGTGGAAAGAATGGCAACAAGGGGGAGGGGCGTTTAATCACCAGTGCATATGGAAACGTTTGAGACGGAATGTTTTGACCCTTGTAAATTCCTTCCACCGTTCGAAGCAGCTCGACGCAACCCTACGTCCCCCAGGGCAGGTGCGAGACACGGACAGGTGAGGGTGAGGAGGTGGTCTCACGGTCTCACTGCTGCTATTGTCGACACGCACTGCTCAAAATACGTTGCAACTCGTATAAAATGAACGACAGTCGAAAGTTTTAGACGGTGTAGTTTGGAAAATATATAAAATATAATCCATAATTGTGCATTTGAACACATGGCGATGAAAACAAAGGTGTAATGTGTTATAGGATATTAGAAAGACGAGGTTTTATTAAAAGATGCCATTTAGAAGTTAAGTGTTACTGTAGCAAACACAATGAAAACTAATCTGGCTCAATGAAACTAAGAATATCCAATAACTGCAACTTACAATTTATTCTTGACCACACAAATTAATTGTTGACAATAGCGGTATATTACTCCTTAGCACAAAATGTTTACGCAATTTTCTAAATGATATCTTCATCCATCTACGTTGACAATTTAAATTACAAATATCACTTAAAACAACACGTGTAATGTTATTTATCTACATGATGAAACTTTCACGAAAAATTTATTTTAACAGAACCATTCAACAAAGTGATTTGTACATAATATATGTTGTAGACTAAGTTTTAAACATCAACAATCTTTGCACCAATTCATTTTTTAACTGACGACGTGCGGCGTAGGCGTGGAGAACCAACCACACTAAAAATTAATTACCCTACCCTAATTACTACGTGACTGTGCATCTACGTTATCATGCATCAAGAAACTAATACCCTTAATTGAATTTTTGAGAAATAAGTGAAATTTACCCAGGCTTGTTTTTTAACAGAAGAAGGGCTATCGCTGGAAACTCTATTACTGGCGACACAACAAAAGCAGTAGGCACTCTGGGACAGAAACAGCCTAACCCCCATGTGCTCCCGGTACAGTCGGGTCCCAAAATTTGGGGCGGCCCTTCACAAAAACCGTCTAGTCCGGCGTCCAAACCCGCCTGTAAGTCAGAGGGCACTGACATTTGACACGGGATCGCATTCGGAGGCCCACCTCTGACGTCACGTATCGGTAAAACAATCATACATAATTGACGTAATCAATGGTCAGTTTGTTGTGAGCGGACTATACCGTGGCGCGAGGGGTGAGCACCGCAGCGCCACAGTCGGCGCTCGGCGGCACTACGACCACTGGTGTTGCCCACGTAGTTCACAGTTTCGCCGCTACAGCGCCACCTCCCGAGCGCTCTGTATTGACCGACCGACTGACTGGGTCACGTGTTTCGCGTGTTTTGGGCAAATGTAAACAAAGGAGATATCTTCCCAAAAAGCTTTGTACTGGATCGAACGAGATTATAAAATTACCAACGAAAGCATTGTAGCGATTTTCGTTTCATATAGATAAGCAGTGTAAACCAGCGAAGAAACAAACGCTGTTGGAAATGTTATCTATTTTTGCGTTTACACCAAACATTTTAAGTCTCTGTCAGGCAGGTATTTGGCAGCGTCCCAAACAAGTAAACTGTTTCGCACTGACTTAAGTTGCCATGACTTATTCGGACGGCAGCACAATGACAAACGTACTCTTATATTTTGGCATTCACTATTACAAAACACAGTTATGAGCGAGTTTTAATTGTATAAAAATATTTTCTGGGAAAATTCACTCCAGAGTTGACCAATTTAATATGTTTTACAAAAAAATCTGAACAAATTTAAACTATAAATATAACATAAATTACGTTTTTATTTTGTATTTCGTTACCGATATCTTTCTTGTTTTAAACAACTCACTCTTCTGAACATAAATTGCAAGACAACGTTAACTTACTTTGTGTTTTAACGTTACTTATTAAATTTGTTTATACATTGAAAACAATTTAAATTTAAATTAATAATAATAAATTAGTCAAAGTGGATAACGACTGGACGAGTCTGCCCGTAAGGAATACTCGTTCTTATATAATATGGCAACCTTTCGGGGAAATCCCTACTCTCGGCTCAAAAATAGGGTAAATTAAACAATATATCGGGGGGAGGGGGGACGCTAGACCTCATTTTTCTGGTAGGTCTCATCACCTTCACGAACTTTTTCGAACTTTGACGGAGTCTTAAAAGATTTGAAGCTGGTATTCACCAACCCCAAAAAGCCCTATATAAAAAGCTGTATATTCATATCGATTTGACCCAAATATGAGCAGAAAATAATTTAAACACGCTAAATGTAAGTAGAACATTTGTATACAATCTCCGGAGGTCAAAGAGTACCGGTGTTGGCCTGAAATATAAACAAAACATGCAACTCACCCTTTTCCGGCGGACGGTGTCGGGCTCGGCGCGGCGTATCCAGATCTCCTCCGTGGAGTCGTTATCCAGCGTGGACGTCGACGACGCCTGCGACTTCATCTCGATCATGCTGGAGTCGAAGAACCGCTTGTCGAAGTGGGGCGAAGTCCCGCGACTGAGGGTGCGGGGGGAGGGCGGCGGCGTGTCGGGGGTCAGGGAAGGGTTCCGCTTGGGGGTCGGGGGCGCCGAGGAGGTAGGGGAGGTTTCTTCTTTGCTCTCTTTGGACTCCGCTTTGGATTCGTCCTTAGATTCGTCTTTGGACTCGTCCTTCGACTCCTCCGCCTCGTCGTCCGAGGTGGCGGTGGAGGACGAGCCCGAGGAGCTGGAGGAGTCTGGCTCTCCTCGCTTATCCTGGACGCCGTGCTCCCCGTGGTCCGCCACCGTCTCGTCCTCCTCGGGACACTCGCTCAGCCGCCGCTCCCACTGGCTCCTGGACGGCAGCCGGTTCACGTGGTGCAGGAAGTAGTGCTGGAACCACGACACGTCCTCGGCGCTGTTCCGCGAATCGTGGCCCAGGATCTCCTTGAGCGCCGCGAGTGAGGTGATGGTGTTGTAGTTGATCTGGTTGACCAGGTCGTCGAAGTCGTCATCCTCCTCGTCCGCGTCGTCCTCGGCCGCGGGTGGCGTCTTGTCCCCGTCCCCGTCCCCGGACATCTCCCCTGCAACACAGAGAGACCTTTCGTAAACCTATGAAACCGAACTTTGTATCACGATATGATGATGAGAAAATGTTATGAAGGTTCGAAACTGGATCCAGCTGCCATTGGGCTGGTCATTGGGCTATTGGGCTATTAATTAATTATCCTGGCTAAAGAATCAGTCGATCTTAGTCAGTAACACGACTACACAAAAGGCATCTCACCCATTATACTCATCATACATTTATATTCGCCTACATTACGTCAAAGCTGTACTGGCGCCTTACACAGTAATCAAGATTTAGTCGGATTCAAGCAAGGTGCAGAGTATACCGACAGCGACGCCTAGAAGCCGTTGAAAATTGTACCATGCTTTTACACCAATCAGTAAAAGCTGTGACGGCTGTAAAAGAGGAATTAATTTAGTTAAAGATAACTAATTCCCAAAAGTCATAAACTAATTTAAATGCCAAAATTAAACACCTACCTCGTGCTAATTGCATAGAGACTAGACGTTGAACACTCCCCCTCCTAATTATGTTCCCTGCATGATCTGTCTCACACGATTAACGTAACATCTTGAGATTTATTTTAAAACTTCAGCATCCTCTCGGACAAAGATATATCTCTTGATTATTAGTGAATTTCCTATGGAAAGTGAACTATTAGCATGACCCGCACGGCGAAACTTAAGCCCGGGACCACCATAGAAGTTCCTAACGTGACCCCCTGAACACGTTTTGGGGGTCGTTCAAAATTTTATATATATATATATATATATATATACATACATACATATATACATATACACATATATATAGACATATATATATGTGTATGTACTCTAGCGGTCGCATTTTTTGTCCGATTTACTTCAAATTTGGTAGGGACGTTCCTTTCTATAATCAGTTGGACAAGTTCGTTGGGCAAAACAATCGGAAAACTCTAAACCCCTTTTTTGGGAATTAATCTTTCAAATTTTGAGTTTTTGGGACCAAAAAGGGTTAGAAAAGCCCCCGATGTAAAATTAATGTATGTAATAAGATGTATATTAGTGATGCGAATGTTTTAAGCCCTCTCTCGTCATTCTAGCACCATTATTTACAGAGTTATTAAGGAAAATGTGTATCGACTAAACAAAGTACGTTGTCT
This sequence comes from Allygus modestus, assembly GCA_963675035.1. Taxonomy (NCBI): domain Eukaryota; kingdom Metazoa; phylum Arthropoda; class Insecta; order Hemiptera; family Cicadellidae; genus Allygus; species Allygus modestus. The sequence continues at coordinate 17,427,999 of OY776116.1, forward strand.
TACGGGGGTTTTACATTATAAAAACCTGTTGTTCATTTTTTGGCTTACTTTTATCGTCCCCAGCCACCTCACGCCTACTTTCAAGCCTGACTGGACCCTCTCCTAATCTTGTAATGCGCAAAATTGTATTCCCAGCATTGCAGGTAAATGAAACCAGGAGCATCAGAACAGCCAAAAAATCAATGTTTTCAGATTTCAATAAAAATTGGAATAACTGGTATAATATTTCTTGGTATTGGAATAATTGGAATAATTGGTATTTACACTGATTTTGAGTTTTAAAAGTTTTTTATGTGGAAATTCACTTCCCTCACGTCAGCGTGCTGCGTGCGAACTCGTTTTGCATTATATCATTGACTTGTCTCATATTTAGTTGCAACAGAGCGTAAACTACACGCTCTATTATGGTAGACTACACGGATTGCAAATTAATTATAGCTAAATTACAAACCCTGAAAATAATGCAGTTTCACAAATAACACAGATGAGCTCGGTTTGGTAAACCACACGACCCTAACAAACAATTCGACTGTAAACTTCCTGCCCGTAAACGCGTAAACATACTATATTTAATCCAGTCCTTATCGCGCTCGTTTTAGCGAATTTCCCCTAGAGGGAGGAACTGATTGATTACCGTAGTCAGCATAATAAGACCTAAGCCCCGGACCATGATAACTTTTCGTTCCGATTCCCCTTGAGTCAGTTACCGGTATATTACTGATATTGTATATATTCATGTACGATTTTTTTAAATTCTTAAATCAAAGTTAATGTACATCATTCAGTTTCAATTGGTTCCACTAGTAACAAGTTCAGCTTAAACATCACTTGGTACTCTTAATGCGTCTAAAATTAATGACAGATTCCATAAATCCCGCTACAATAATGTCACGAGTTAAGAAAATATAGGATGGGTTGATCAAGTTGATAGCGTTTTTGGAAAGGGATTAGCGCCAAACAAAGCCTAAACCAACCACAACAACCTTTAACGGAAATTTCTAACAATTTAGGTCTATACCTTCATCTAAACAAGTACTACTACTATAATTTTATGTTGTTCACGACTTAAAAATTCAATAGTAGGCTAAATAAAGAGCAACCGACCAAGTACGATTAGTGTGCACTTAAAGCTGTCAAAGTTGTGGTTGAATTTTTGGATTGCTTGAGACGCGTTTAAAGCGGAGTCGCCAGAAACATGTAAAACTATTTTTTACGGTCAACAAACGTCAACGCCGATTTAATAAAGGGAATTATAATGTTTTCAACAAATTATTGCCGGTCTCAAGAATGTTGGCAACAATTGTTGGCAACCCCGGTCAACCGACTGAGTGAAATTATACGCAAGGAGACGGGGACACTGTTTTGTCGTTCAACAGGCGGACTCTGAGGACCCACTTCAGCTTATTGCTCAGATATATTTAAACCTGTAAATGTCAAAGACTTAAAACTACTGGACCGCTCGCGCCCGTGGTGAAGCGAACCAAATTTCGGTCCGGCCGCGTTCGAGGTCGCGCGCAAATGGTGGGCTACCGCGGCAGCGCTTAGCATGGGGGATATAGGGAAAAACACGACGCGCGCTCACTTGAATTGAATTTGCAGCCAGGGAACATTTTTTATGGTTGAATGGCCTTCTGATCCGTATTCCTGAATAGTTTCTAGAATTTTTAATACCGAAAGTAACTATATTCGACCAGGGTTAGTTGCGTAAAAATAACAGAAAGTTGGGAGTTTTGTAAAATAATCTCCTCGATGGCTGATTCTTTCATATTTCCAGTCACATAAATTTATGTACGATCTACTAGGCTTTAGGTGTTGTTCAATAATGATGTTTGGAAGTTTTTGGTACTGGAATGAATTTTTTATGAGCAGTAATATCGTTCTTTTGACTAGTGAAACTTTGAATTTTAGCATTTAAACTTCGACGTTAGCCAAAAGTTGTAGATTGTATGAAAGTTAATTGGCCTATATCATAAAATTTTGTTGATGAATGAATACCAAGACAAATACTTTTTAACAGCAAATGTATTCTTAATAAACATTAATTACCAACATGGTTCGTTCACCCGTCCACGTCTAGTAGTAAGAACGATTACATAATGTTGCATTAATACAACATTTCGCTATTAAATAACAAAAAATTATCTTCAGTGTATGATAACAATTGATTATGATTTATTTAAGAGACGATACAAGTACAGTATAATAATAATGGGGTATAGTATAAATGTATCCGTAGCATTAGCCAGTTTTAAGAGTATTTTAGAAGGCATAGGATTAAATGAAATGATTTTTCCCAAAATTAATTTGTATTTACTGATTAACCGTTACATTACACATTACAGTTGCATTGTAGAATGTTGTAAGATTACTTAGCAAAAGACGACTAAAAAAAAAGTCGTATAACTATGTATTTTATCAAAAAACTAGGCCATGTTGTAACACAGCATCACTGAGTTGAATTTAACAGCGCGGCACGGCGCGTGGCACGTCTTGGATAAAGCGCGGCGAAAAGTTTCAGCATCTTTCAAAACGAATTGTAGGCATACCAACAACTTTACCGAAAAATGTTTGAAATAAAAGTTTTAGAGAAACTAATTATCTACAACTTTCCCGCTGGAAGTTTGTTTCTAACCTAAAAATAAAAAACTTCCTCGCTGAGTAACTTTTCCATGCCCCTCTTTAATAACACGTAAGAGTTTTTAATTATTAAAAATATTAAAACACGGTAAAATAAAACAATATTTATATTTTCGGATTCCGTAGTTCACGTACACAAAGAATATATAAATTTCATTACGATTCAAACATGGCAGTGAAGTCCAGGAGCGTGTAAACGACAGCGCGTTCAACGCCAGAAACAGCTCTGAGCACACAGTGGCCCACCATTTCTGTTCCGCACAGACCTACGCGGACCGTTTTAGCTCACTTAGCGATCTCTCCAGTAGTTTTACCTCGATGGTAAATGTAAACTAGTGCAAGTCTTTGTTCCACGGTACCAAAACTGTAATCAATAAACCACTACAAGAACAGGCCTAGATACGAGCCATCAGATACGTCATAGTAAACAACTTAGTTTTTATGTAGTACAGTATGTTTCCAAAGGTTTATCAGTTAAATGTGGATGTTAGTGCGTCTTTATAAGACCGTTTGTTTACAATTGTTGGTTACGACTTATCTATACTAGAGTAGACCGCATGAAAATTAATTGCCCATATGATTCCCCCTCACCCCCTCTCATCAAACACTGTTGCCCTACGAATTTCATAAACTTCAAAACAGTCTGCTTGTTAGTGAATTTCCTTTGGAAAGTGAACTATTACCATGACCCGCACGGTGAAACTTAACCCTAGCAGTGGCCAGCCAAAAACTGTAGAATGGCCAACCAATTTTGGCGATTTTGCAGACCTTTTTTTGAAAATTCGTATAAAATTGAAATGAGAACTAAACATAGCCAACCAGATATTCTTTTTGTTCAGAAAGAACAGGGGTATCTGAAAATAGTAAAATAGAAAAGATCTAAGAGATAGTTTTTTCAGCAAAGTAAAAAGAATAAAAAATATTGAAATTTTTTTTCGAAATTTCAAAAGCCGCCTCGGTAAAACTTTTTTGTCAGATTTTTTATGGAAAATTCATTATATACATTTTGTAGACAATTTAATTCCCTACATAGAAATGTATAATATGTTGGGGAAAAAATTTTATTTGTAAGTATTATGTAAGTATATACGGAAAACCGCAAAATTTGAAAATTGTACAGTGTTAGTTAGTACTGTAAATAGGTAATGTAAATATGTATATGCTAATAATAATATGTATATATTTGTAAAGATAATGAAATAAGAAATGTAAAAAAGTCATAAAGTTGATGGTAAAAAATTTTTATCACTTATGATTAGATGAATTTTGGAAATTTTAGGGTATTCGGAAAAAACAAAATTCTACGGTATATAGTATATAACTTTTTTTAGAAATTTATTTCTCCAAATACTATATATACATTTAGTAGGACATTCAATTCCCTACATAGAAATGTATAATATGTTGGGGAAAGAATTTTATTTGTAAGTATTATGTAAGTATATACGGAAAACCGCAAAATGTGAAAATTGTACAGTGTTAGTTAGTACTGTAAATAGGTAATGTAAATATGTATATGCTAATAATAATATGTATATATTTGTAAAGATAATGAAATAAGAAATGTAAAAAAGTCATAAAGTTGAAGGTAAAAAATTCATATCACTTATGATTAGATGAATTTTGGAAATTTTAGGGTATTCGGAAAAAAAATTCTACGGTATTTAGTATATAACTTTTTTTAGAAATTTATTCCTCCAAATACTATATATACATTTAGTATATTATATCTATATATTATTCCTGCAGGTATTTAGAAACAATAAAATATATAAATATACATATACACAGGGTAGTGGCATATTATATAAGAGATAACGTGTGATTGTAGGTCCGGTCACCTAGGCAAAATTACAAAATTGTTATTTTTTATATTAGGCCTACTCAATAAATGAAATACATCCTACCTTACAATTGTAAAAGTAATAAAAATCAATATAATTACTCACCCCAGTCCCATTATTATGTTATCCTGTTATCGCACTCCTATATTCGTGACATTGTACGAAAAACAATGTTTTTTTACAAACAATATTTCACACACTTCAGTAATATTTATGCATAATAAAATGCATAAAGATTACTGTTATACACACACACACACACTTCACTAACACTAACACTCCGAAATAATACAGGATTTAGCAATAATTCGCGGATAACAAGCGAGCGCAAACTCACATACCACGGTGAAAAATTCGCGAAATGGCGGACTTCTGCGCATCAAACGTCAGAAGAGTGACGCAGTTCCATCGTCTTCCAGAGCGCAGCCGGGAAAGGCGATGCGCAATGCTGCCAATGTCAAAAGCTAAATTTCTTCCTCTTCAAAATGAAATATTATATGACTAGTATTTATAACTTGCACTGGATGTAATTCGTATTTTAAAATATGTCGTATAACGACAAATGGCCATTTGTTAGAAATTCAGAAAACAGCTGTGTTCATAAAATCGTAACTGTTGTGCAATCAATATTTCGTTCTAAAAATCAATACCACAGTGAAACTTAACTCTTTGGCTATGCAGTGGTACCACCCGCAACATCCTAGGACAAAAATTACCCGAGCAGGGTAATTCCAAAGTAGTCGTGTTTTTACATTTTCCGAGCGTCGACTGCAGGAATGGCGTAGCGGCAAAATTTCATTGTAATTATAATCGTCGTGACATTGTTATAAAACTTGTAAACGGTTCATTTATGTAATAAAATGAAAGTTCAGAATGTGATCTTTCGAATGGTATAAATATTGTTCACTTCTGAGTTGACTATTAATGTTTTTTTTACCGTTAAAAAAATTTCGACCGGATATGTCGTATTACGACATTGGCCATTTTAAGGCAACACAACAATATGTCGTATAACGACACATGGCCACGGCTAGGGTTAAGCCCGAGACCACCATAGAAGTTCCTAACGTGACCCCCTGAACACGTTTTGGGGGGTCTTTCAAAATTTTATATATGTGTGTGTGTGTGTGTGTGTGTGTGTGTGTGTGTGTGTGTGTGTGTGTGTGTGTGTGTGTGTGTGTGTGTGTGTGTTTGCACTCTAGCGTTCGCATTTTTTGTCCGATTTACTTCAAATTTGGTAGGGACATTCCTTTCTATAATCAATTGGACAAGTTCGTTGGGCAAAACAATCGAAAAACTCTAAACCCCTTTTATGGGGATTAATCTTTCAAATTTTGAGTTTTTGGGCCTAAAAAGGGTCGGAAATGCCCCGTATGTAAAATTGATGTATGTAAAAAGATGGGAATTAGTGAGGCAAAATTGTTAAGCCCTCTATCGTCATTCTAGCATACATATTTACCGAGTTATTACAGAAAATGTGTATCGACTAAACACAGTACGTTGTCTTATGGGGATTTTACACTAGAAAAGCCTATTATTCCTTTGTTAGAGTACTTTTATCATCCCCAGCATCCTCACGCCTACTTTCAAGCCTGTCTGGACATTCTCCTAACATTATAATGCACAAAATTGTATTCCCAGCTTTGCAGGTAAATGAAACCAGAAGCATCAGAACAGCCAAAAAATCACTGTTTTCAGATTTCAATAAAAATTGGAATAAATGTATGTTACACTGATTCGGAGTTTTAAAAGTTTTTATGTGGAAATTCACTTCCCTCACGTCAGCTTGTTGCGTGCGAACTCGTTTTGTTTTATGTTGTGTACGATATGAATGGATTTCAAATCAGACGACAGATATACTTTACCATATGTTTTATTAGACCAGAGCGATTTGGCAACCAGTGTATTAACTTCTATCGACTACTTTGGTGCTACTTACTCTAGCTTTGCCCAACAGCTTCGCTTGTTACCTCATTTCAGTTTTGCAGTCAAATAAAATTACTCAGATAATCAAATTCCAATATGTTATTTTTGGAAAATGTGCTTTACCGTGACACATTTATTCATGGCCTTAGGAGGGATTGAATCACAAAACTAATATTAACCCTTCAATTTCCTCACCTTTCATACCAAGTATATGGTTTTCGGTTCCAGGCCTGTGGTTTTCTCTAAATTTGCTGGTGTACACTTAACGAAGATTAAAGTTTTAAACATTCTAAATTTGTGTAATATTTGAACTGTTTCCGTGAGGTGGGCTGGAAAACATGGATGTAAATACTACCCGTGAGAATAAATGTGTATGCCTAAACCGCAAACATATTTTAACCTCAATAGACAATACTCATCAACTAAGTCACTCAAAGATCCAACATTGTCTAATGCTGCAGAGCAGCGCGGGTTCCCCATGTATAAACTCTTCCTGATAACAAAATGAGATTTGCTTGGAATGTGTGTTTGCATTTTTTCGCTGTATCGTGCTCTTGAAGGTTTTTACCTTGATTGAGCCAACAATTTGGTAAGAATATAGGTCTAGCTACTACACCTTATTCTATATGAGTACCTGGGGGGCCGAGCTTTACTCGGGGGAAGGCCAGTCAGTTTGTTTAGATGACTCGCAGTAATATTTTACCACTTCCCCCTATTGATAATCAGATTTGTATAACTCATTTGCCTCTTTTATACATTTTTAAGGTCACGCCAGTTGTTATTTATAGCTCAATGTCCCTTTGCTTTATTTTACTACTATGTATATATGTAATCTTCACTCAAATATTTTATCCTCTACTCTCGGGAAACCACATGTTAATAATCATGAACAACATGAGTATTACTTTGACAGTTCCCTAGTTGATAATGAACAGCTGTTACAATTCTTTTGTTTTGATTTGAAACTCCATAAGCCCAATGTTAATTTTTTTAACTTTTCATTTTAGTTTTTAGCGAATTTCCCCTATAGGGAAGAAGCTATTACCGTAGGTGGCATGGCAAGACTTAAGCCCAAGACCATGATAACTTTTTGTTTTGAGGTCCCCAGATGCCAAAAACACCATTCGTTCAAATTTATATATATGTGTGTATATATATATATATATGTGTGTGTGTGTGTGTGTGTGTGTGTGTGTGTGTGTGTGTGTGTGTGTGTGTGTGTGTGTGTGTGTGTCCGTTACCGCGATAACTTTTGAAAGAAACGCCCGATTATGATGAAATTTTGCACAAATGTGTAGAGTAACATTTATGACTTTAAGTTCGAAAACCAGATTGATCGGACTATGGGAAGGGGGTTTTATGGGGGTTTTAAATTTTTCAAAAATCGGTTTTTTGAATTTTTCCCCCTACAATTTTAAAAGCACTCAATTTTAGTTTTAGCCATTTTATAGAGCTTAAAAAAACAAATAATTTGGTATTTTGAATCATTAACCTAGGTTAAGTGGTTGCGGAGAAAATCCAAAAAACGTGTTCATAAAATCTCCCATGTTAATCTTACGGGAAAATGTTTTTTTTTACTTTTCCTCAATAATTTTTACTGTAAACTTCACATTTACTTTTACCAATCAGTTTAGCTCTACAAAACAATCATTTTGGTGTTTAAATTGTGATTCTACGTCCAACCGTTGCCGAGTAATTGAAAGTGCTAAACACAGTACGTTGTCCAATGTTATCCTTATGGAGAATATTTAAAATTTTATATCTCTATTATTAATGAATGAATATTGATGAAACTTGGTATGTGGCTTCACCTAGTACTGGTATATTGATATTTGCACAAAAAATTGATATTTTGTTGATTATCCTCTTAGCAGCAAACATGCATCCTCATCCCTAATGTTATTCTTATGGAGAATACGTAAAGCTTTATATCTCCCTTAATTATGAACATAAATCATTAAAACTTGGTATGTAGCTTCACCTGGTTGAGTTATATTGATAATTGCAAAAAAACATATTTTCATCTTCCTTGTTGCAGCAAACCTGCGTTCTCAGCCCTAATGTTATTCTTATGGAGAATAAATAAAATGCTTTATATCACTTAGTTATTTATGTATTTTTATGAAACTTGGTAAGTGGCTTTATGTGGTAGTAAGAAATATATTCATGCATAGGGAAATTCGCTGAATACGCAGGTTTGCTGCCACGGGGGTATTTTATATTATTTGATTTTTTTTGGGGACGAGGCCTGCCAAGAACTTATTTTCATCCCAGAAATTAGTTATTTCGAACATTTGAAGGAAATCGTTGGAGCCGTTTTTTGAGATCAGTGTCGCAAGCAAGCAAGCTAACAAACATACAAGCAAACCTTACTCATATTAGAGTATAAGATATAGCTCTAAGCTATCAAATCATAATGGACGTTACTAAAAAGGGTGATTGATATAAGTGTGCCAGCTGTTTTTCTTGAAATGTGTAAAAGTATTTAAAAAATTTAAATAGCAACATCCCTGGATTTTTGGTTCTGTTTAATTTTATGATTTTGAATATTTTATTTTATCCGCCATTTTTCCAATATGGCGGCCAACTTTAGTTTTTCTTATGGAATGTCCATAGTTTTACTATGGAATCAGGTATAAAATGAAATTTTAAAACGTTTTATTCTTTGTACTTATTTGCTAATCCTAACCGTTAAGGTGATTTTTATTGTTTTTAGCAATGAGTATATCAGCTTATGAGAAGCTCTGGAGGCAACAGCTAGGTTTAGGAAAGAAACACCAAGAATAAAAAGTTTTAAAATTGCATTTTCTACCCTATTATTAGTGAATTTCCTATCGAAAGTGAACTATTAACATGACCCGCACGGTGAAACTTAAGCCCGGGACCACCATAGAAGTTCCTAACGTGACCCCCTGAACACGTTTTGGGGGGTCGTTCAAAATTTTATATATATTTGTGTTTTTACCCTAAAATTAAAAAAAAACTAGATTTTGGTTATATATATATATATGTATATATATATATACCAAAATATATATATGTGTTTGCACTCTAGCGGTCGCAATTTTTGTCCGATTTACTTCAAATTTGGTAGAGACGTTCCTTTCTGTAATCAGTTGGACAAGTTCGTTGGGCAAAACAATCGGAAAATTCTAAACCCCTTTTTTGGGGGATTAATCTTTCAAATTTCGAGTTTTTGGGCCCAAAAATGGTCATAAAAGCCCCAGATGTAAAATAAATGCATGGAAAAAGATGGGAATTAGAGAGGCGAAAGTTTTAAGCCCTCTCTCGTCATTCTAGCATAAATATTTACCGAGTTATTACAGAAAATGTGTATTGACTAAACACAGTACGTTGTCTTATGGGGGTTTTACACTAGAAAAGCCTGTTATTCCTTTGTTAGAGTACTTTTAACATCCCCAGCAACCTCACACCTACTTTCAAGCCTGTCTGAACCTTCTCCTAACCTTCTCCTAGTCTAATTTCAATAAAAATTGGACAAATGTATGTTTTTACACTGATTTTGAGTTTTAAAAGTTTTTATTTGGAAATTCACTTCCCTCACGTCAGCGTGCTGCGTGCGAACTCGTTTAATATTATTAGGGAAAAGTCATAAGAACAAAATTTAAATTGGTTGCCATATTGGAAAAATGGCGGGAAAATGTTAGAAATTAGATGTCCCCTAATTTTATTCTGGCAGAAAATGTAATTTTAAAACCTTTTAGCGAATTTCCCCTTTAGGGAAGAAGCTATTACCGTAGGTGGCATGGTAAGACTTAAGCCCGAGACCATGATAACTTTTTGTTTTGAGGTCCCCAGATGCCAAAAACTCTACTTGTTCAAATTATATATATGTATATATGTGACCGTTACCGCGATAACTTTTGAAAGAAGTGCCCGATTTTGATGAAATTTGGCACAAATGTGGAGAGTAACATTTATGACTTTAAGTTCGAAAACCAGACCGATCGGTCTATGAGAAGGGGGTTTTATGGGGGTTTAAAATTTTCCAAAAATCAGTTTTTTGAACTTTTTACCCTAAAATAAAAAAAAAACTAGATTTTGGTTATAACCATTTTGTAGAGCTTAAAAAACAAACAATTTAGTATTTTGAATCATTAAGCTAGGTTTAGTGGTTGTGGAGAAAAGTCAAAAAATGTGTCCATAACATTTCCCATGTTAATCTTATGGGAATACGGTTTTTAGATTTTCCTCAGATAATTTCACTAAAAACTTCACATTTCGTTCTACCAATAAGTTTAGCTCTACAAAAAAATCATTTTGGCGTTTTAATTGTTGTTTTACGTCCAACCGTTGCAGTCATATTCAAAGTGCTAAACACAGTATGTTATCTAATGTTATCCTTATGGAGAATAAATAAAATGTTATATTTTGATTATTTATGTATGTATACTGATGAAACTTGGTATGTTGCTTCAACTAGTTGTGGTATATTGATACTAGCAAAAAAAATGTTTTTTTTAGATTTTTCCCGGTAGCAGCAAACCTGCATAATCGGCCCCCATGTTATTCATATGGAGAACAAGTAAAGTTTTATATCTCTCTTAGTTATGAACCTAAATTAATAAAACTTGGTACGTAGCTTCACCTGGTTGAGTCATATTGATAATTGCAAAAAAACACATTTCTTCTCTTCCTTGTAGCAGCAAACCTGCGTACTCAATTATAAAGTTATTCTTATGGAGAATAAATAAAATTCTATATATCACTTATTAATGAATGTATTTTTGTGAAACTTGGTAAGTGGCTCTAGGTAGTAGTGATACCCATATATATGTATTGTAAATTTGCTGGGTACGCAGGTTTGCTGCGACGGGGGTTTTTATACTTGGTGTTTTTTTTCCTAAACCTAACCTTTTAGCCTCCAGAGCTACACATAAGGTGAGATACTCATTGCTAAAAACAATAAAATCACCTTAACGGTTAGGTTTATTGGAAAAAATACAAGGAATAAAAACGTTTTAAAATTGTATTTTTTAGCTGATTAAATAATAAAACTATGGGTATTCCCATAGATTAAGCATACTCCTAAGGAGTATGCTTAATCTATGGTATTCCATTAGAAAAACTAAAGTTGGCCGCCATATTGGAAAAATGGCGGATAAAATACAAAATTCGAAATAATAAAATCAAACAGAACCAAAATTCCAGGGAAGTTGCTACTTAAGTTCGTTTAATAGCTCTTATACTTTTCAAGAAAAACAGATATATCACCCTGTATAGGAAATGACGTGATAACCAGTAAGTAAACAAAGGGGTTGAGGGGAAAATAACCCCCTCCAATTGTCGTACACTGTTTAATGTCACAGAGAACAAAGAAAGCAGAAGTAAGGAGTGATTGTGGTGGGGGTAACTTCCCCTCACCCCTTGATTTGGTACTAGCATTGACTATACACCTGTACAGGTGTATAGCCAATGGTACTAGCTGTCCTTTGGGACACTCCGGACAGTAGACTGTGAAATTTCAAAATGTCTACAGTATAGGCTTACACATAACATTGCACAATCTGTAGCAAAGGCTTGTTCATTCCACAGCAAACCAACTCAACATACCGACGAACAGCTGTATAGAGGAGCGACTCAGTCAACAACGGCGCGCCACATGTGACTACATACTACAGTTACAGCCAACGTCTATGAAGCTTACACCGATACATTGCATTGTGGAAATGCGCCGCGCCAATCAACTCTACACCGCTGCGCACTGTGTATAGTACCACAGCAAACCAGGTCTCAACATAACGATGAACAGCTGTATAGAGGAGCGACTCAGTCAACAACGGCGCGCCACATGTGACTACATACTACAGTTACAGCCAACGTCTATGAAGCTTACACCGATACATTGCATTGTGGAAATGCGCCGCGCCGATCAACTCTACACCGCTGCGCACTGTGTATAGTACCACAGCAAACCAACTCTCAACATACCGATGAACAGCTGTATAGAGGAGCGACTCAGTCAACAACGGCGCGCCACATGTGACTACATACTACAGTTACAGCCAACGTCTATGAAGCTTACACCGATACATTGCATTGTGGAAATGCGCCGCGCCGATCAACTCTACACCGCTGCGCACTGTGTATAGTACCACAGCAAACCAGCTCTCAACATACCGATGAACAGCTGTATAGAGGAGCGACTCAGTCAACAACGGCGCGCCACATGTGACTACATACTACAGTTACAGCCAACGTCTATGAAGCTTACACCGATACATTGCATTGTGGAAATGCGCCGCGCCAATCAACTCTACACCGCTGCGCACTGTGTATAGTAGAGTTATTCAAACTCTCCGCCATGTATCTCATGCTGTTGGCTATTAAACCTGGTACAAATTTAAAACAAACCTACTGTAGTTCTAATTTTCCCGGAAAAAACTTACACCGGCAAAAACTCCTTTCATTTTTCTTATGATTTTTATAGAGAACGAAAAACATTTATTCTACTGCATTCTGAGGTAAACAATGGGTTTTACAACTAGTAAACATTAAAAACATTATATCTGATCAAATAAAAATCTACATCAGGTAAACACTGAAAATGTACAAGTAACGTAGCGAAGCCCGAACAGATTTTTAGCGAATTTCCCCTATAAGGAAGAAGCTACCTAAGCAAGAAGAAGCTAGAATAAGGTATAGCTAGCTAGACCTATATTCTTACCAAATTGTTGGCTCAATCAATTTAGGTTTTTGCACGATACAGCGAACAAATGCAAACATACATTCCAAGCAAATCTTATTTTGATATCAGGAAGAGTTTGTATTACCGTAGGTCTCATGGTAAGACTTAAGCCCGAGACCATGATAAATTTTCATTTTGAGGGCCCCAGATGCCAAAAACACCATTCGTTCAAATTTATATATATATATATATATATATATATATATATATATATATACACACACATATATGTCCGTAAGCACGATAACTCTCGTAAAAAAGGTCCGATCTTGATGAAATTTGGTACAAATATGTAAAGTACCATTTATTTGAACGAGTTCGAAAACCAGACGAATCGCACCATCCAAAGGGGGGTTTTTGGGGGGTTTTATACCCCAAAAATGTTTTTTTGGTGTTTTCACATGTAATTTGTATTTAAATAAAATTTTAATTTTCACCATTTAATTCAAAATAAAAAAACAAACAATTTGGTATTTTTATCATTTTTCTACGTCAATTGGTTCCTGAGATATTGAAAGTGCTAAACACAGTACGTTGTCTAATGTTATTCTTATAGAGAAAAATAAAAATTGTATATCTTGCTTATTTATGAACATAAACTGACAAAATTTGGTATGTGGCTTCATATGGTTGGGATTTATCGTTGTTTGTACAAAATACAAAATTTTCACGTATGGTTCCCGTAGCAGCAAACCTAGGTAATCGGTCCCTATGTTATTGTTATGGAAAATACTTAAAATGTTATATATCGCTTATTTATTAATGTATATGAATTAAACTTGGTATGTGACTTCACTAAGATGAGTTCTATTGATATTTGCATAAAAACCCATTATTTTGTGTTCCTTGTTGCAGCAAACCTGCGTACTCATACCCAATGTTATTCTTATGGAGAATAATTAATATTTTTAATATCGCTTGTTTGTGAATATATTTCTTATGAATCCTGTTAAGTGTTAATGTGTTATGTTATATATTCATTGGAAATTCGCTGAGTATTCAGGTTTGCTGCTAGGGGGGTATTTAATATTTTCTGAGTTTTTATCATGTAAGAATCATAATAAACATTCTGATTTTTATTGTAATATAAATGTTCCCATTTGATTAAATAAATCGTTTAACCATCGTTTAAAAATATAGATTTATACTCGCCTAAATGAATAATAAATAACGTAAATATCTCCACACCAGATAATCTTTTCATTTAGAAAATTGTTATTCCCTTAAAAGAAATTAAACGGTTTCTAGTAGGCCTATAGTATACAAACAAGGTTAGAGATAATTTATTTTTAGCGAATTTCCCCTATAGGGAAGAAGCTATTACCGTAGTCGGCATGGTAAGACCTAGGCCCGGGACCATGATAACTTTTCGTTTTGAGGTCTCCAGACCCCAAAAATACCATTCGTTCGAAACTGTATATATATATATATATATATATATATATATATATGTGTCCGTGAGCACGATAACTCTCGTAAAAATTATCCGATTTTGATGAAATTTGGTATAAACGTGTAAAGCAACATTTATGACTTTAAGTTCGAAAACCAGCCAGATCGCTCTATCCGAAGGGGTATTTTGGGGGGGTTTTGTACCCCAAAAATGGGTTTTTTGAATTTTTTACATATAATTTTGGAAATAGTCACATTTTATTTTTTCCCATTGGATTCAGCTTAAAAAAACACACAATTTGGTATTTTGATAATTTCTCTACGTCAATTGGTTACCGAGATATTGAAAGTGCTAAACACAGTACGTTGTCTAATGTTATTCTTATGGACGAAAATAAAAATTTTATATCTCGCTTATTTATGAACATATACTGACGAAACTTGGTATACGGCTTTATCTGGTTGTGGACCATTGGTATTTCCTCAAAAAAACAATTTTTTGACAAAGGCTCCCATAGCAGCAAACCTGCGTACTCAGCCCCATGTTATCCTTATGGAGAATAAGTAACGTGTTATCTCCCTTAATTATGAAAATAAATTAATGAAATTTGGTAAGTGACTTCACCTAGTTGAGTTATATTGATATAAGCATAAAACCCCATTTTTTGTGTTCCTTGCTTCAGCAAACCTGCATACTCAGCCGCCATGTTATTCTTATGGAGAATAATTAAAATGTCATAAATTGTTTATTTATGAATGTATATTGATGAAACTTGGTATGTAGCTTCATGTGGCATTAAGATAAATATATATGCATTGGAAATTCGCTAAGTATGCAGGTTTGCTGCTACGGGGGTATTAAGAACATAATTTTATGTACAGGAGGCAAAACTCGTCACAAAAATAGTAACAAGCAAAACGAGGACATAAATCACTTTCTCAGCTCTAAAGCCAATAGTCCTTCGAGCAGGCACCTCGCCCAGGCAGGCACCCACACGATCACACCAGCGAGCAAAGAATAATACACACAGCCGAGTGGTTTGGGACTGTACTGAGTAAGTAGCAAATGACAAGTAGTAAGTAGACAGTATCATTGTAAGTACAGGCAGTATACAAGTTTTACCAACATGTTACGAGAAATTAACTCTTACTGTAACGAGAAAACTTAAACCATTTCCTAACAACAGGACCGAGTGGACTTGATAAACAAAATACAAGCAACTGCCCCGCAACACAACGAAACAAGGAACAGACGAAAATACATGAAAATCTTCCACAGGCCTTCTCAGAAAATCGTATTGTACGATAATTTTATTGACTTGTGATTATAACAAAGGCCATCTTCATTGTTCTGAGGGGTATTATAGAAAATCTGATTGGTATTTTTCATGGATGGATTTAAAAGAATCTTTGGGCGAATACACAGTATGTAACGTAGCATATATTTTGACATTACTATACATTTTGTACTGAAAATATTGCAAACACATTAAAAATATCTCGAAAAATTACAAGGCAGGAAACATTCAAAACGTATTTATTTTTGTGAGTTCTTTGTTTTCCACTTCCTTCATTCTTTCTATTCATTGTTTATTAATGCAACGTTAAATTCCAATTAGTTGCAAAGGTAATTGTGTACGTTTCCTAAAATCTTGTAATTTGTCTAAACACTAAATTTGTTTACGATATGTTAATCGCTTCTGAACCGCAGTCAAGTTTCAAAACTCTGAACTCTCTTTGGCCAGCAACAGAAGCACCCGTGATTAATTCAAATCTATTCTTTAATTGAATTGAAGAAATTCCCTTCTGGTACAGAAGAGATCAAAGCGACGCTCGAGTACGTGGGAGTGGGAGGAGAAGACGGCGACATCACCAGTTAATTGGAATCTCCTTCATTAGTGCCAATAAAGAACAATTTACAACGATCCAAGCGCCAGATATCACTACCGTACAACCGTACCGTTGTACTTGTGGCATTTATGATAACGTGAAATTAGTGAAGACATTTCTGTCCCACCGCAACTGAAATATCAAATCACGTCACAGATTATTTATCGCTAAAACCATTTTCAGGTACTGTAATAGGGACTTCGTATTTACATTAGTAAGTAGGCACACGTTAGTGATAGTGGAAACACTGGTTCTCTAATGTGTTATGTGACAAAGTAACAACAAGCGAGTGCGCATTACTCTGATTAGAAATAGCCTGTATTCAACAATAATGAGTGGTAAATATTATCAATCAATACTTTAATACACGATATGAACAACAATTTTATTAGCACACTAAACAATTAAACCTTCAGCAAACAGCAGTAGTGGTGAAACCAGAAAGAGGCCCCACAATCGGCGCTTTTTTCCCATGTTATTCTTATGGGGATCAGTTTTTGCACCGACGCCCGATCCTACCCTACACAAATTTTCTTTTTGGCCCCTGCCTTATTTTCCCCCATTTAAAATTTGCATTAATTTTAATACATCCTTTGCAGAAATCCACGAGTTCAAAAATAACTCCACACTAAATAAACAACACATGTAAACAACTTAGAAGTTATTGTGTAGTAGTGGATAAACACCGGTTTAGCATCACTTCCGGCGCTTTTTCCCCATGTTATTCTTATGGGGGGATCAGTTTTTGGACCGACACCCGATCCCGCCTATAGAGCTCCCGCCTGCTGGCCTATATTAAATATACCCTTGCCTATATTAAATATATTGTCCCCATCCCCATCCCTCCTCTATATTTTTAAAAATTAATTTTCAAATTCAGGCTAAAAAACCATCTTTGGTGTTTACTGTCCGATTTGTCTGCAATTTGGATATGTTATTGTCCTAGGCAAGTGTTTTAATAAATTTCACTTACATTTCCCAAATTCACTATAACGGTCAAATTAAAACTGCCAACTATTTACTGACTTTTGCACCCTAATTTCCGTTTTGACTCTTGCCATATTTTGACCCTAAAATTCATTTTAATACATCCTTTGCAGAAATCCACGAGTTCTGGCTACTTGGGAACCCGAGCCATTTGACATATAATAAATCACCCTTCCTCCTAATTACCTTCTCTACCAAATACATGTCTTTATATTTAGTCTTTAACAATTCTTCTGTATAAAATCCTCCTTTGATTATATTGCCATTCTCATCTTTCAAAATATAAGTCACAGGCTTTGTTTTCTTAACTTCTGCTATTGTAAAAAGCTCTCCCGTCCAGTTAGGGGTATATCCTTTACTAAATACATGTTTATATTTAGATATCCTTACACTATCCCCCACCTTATATTTTGGCTTTTTAACTTGTACTTTAGATGCTAACCTTTCGTGTACGTCTTTAGAGTTCTTAGCACTTACTTGGTTAGGTTTCATCCCTATGGATCTATGTACTTTATTATTATATATCCTTATTAACTTTGGAAGTAAATCCAACCACTTGTAACTCCCTTGTGCACTAAACTCTCTATACAACCAATTCTTTAAAGTTCTCTGGAACCTTTCCACAATAGCCGCCTTAGTTGTAGAGTAAGTGTGGTAGTGATTAATATTTAGAATTTTCATTAGTTTGGTAAAATGTTCATTAAAAAATTCTTTTCCGTTATCAGATTGAATATTTTTAACTCCCTTTGGGAGAATAGTTTTTATAGCTTCTGTGACTACTAATCCAGTTTTATTCTTTAGTGGAGCAGCATAAGCTTTTTTAGAAAATGTGTCTATTAAAGTTAAAATATATTTATTTCCAGAATTCTCTCTAGCATAATTCCGCATATCTATTAAATCTATTTGAACAGTTTCGTTTATACCCAACACCTTAAAAGACCTTCTAACAAAGTTCTTTCTCGCGGGCTTATGCAATTCGTAAGCAATTTTTTCCATTTTTTATTCTTTATTTTTAATGTTAACATATCTGCCAGTCTCTGTCGTTTCAAAAACACCTCCATTGCTACCAACTAACATACCATCACTCATTCTTTGATATACATAGTTTTTTGGCAAATATGCCCCTCCATCTAAAGTCTTAAATCCACTTAAAGATGTAGGGTCTGCAACCAACAATTTAGGATTGTACATCATCAAATCGATTTCATTATTGTCTTGCATAAATTTATTAGTTTTATTGTTAAACCTTAATGCGTGTGATTTTAAACAAATATCAAATTTAATATTGTCTTGTCTAAAAGTTTTATTATTATCGTCATACCTCAAAACCTGCGACATTAAACAAACATCACTCCTATCTTTGCCTTCAGGTATATTCTTTATTAATTTGTCCTCTGCATCCCACACATCGCCATCTAATGTTAATACATTATAATATTTATCCCCCTGTTTTATTATGCTTTTCTCACCTTTTGTTAATATTTGCTTAACAACAGCCACATCATTTGGCAATGTCCCAGGTAAAATGTTTGTTAATTGCTTATTTTTACCATCAAATTTAAGACCGTCTAAAGTCACAGTCTGATGTTTTGTAACACAATCGTTCTCATCAACAGCGGGTTTAACACGAACTAGCCTTTTATTATTAAAATCCCAAAAGTTTAGATCCATTTTTGGTACTTGAGAGACGTTTACAACATCATCGCTTTCTTTACCAGCCAACAAATTACTAATCTTTCGCTTTTTGGCATTCCAAACATTTCCCTCCGATTCCAAAAATTCATAATTATTTTTGTCTTGTACAAAGACACCATCTTTTCTTATTAAAGTTTGCTCTAATGTGGGCACATCGGTTGAGCTTTCACCTCGTTTAACATTAGTAATTTTGCGTTTATTAGCGTTCCAATTATTACTCTTGGATTCTAAAAACTTATATTTAGTATTACCTTGTACAAAAGCATCACCTTTCCTGGTTAACGTCTGCCCCAAAGTCGATACATCATCAGTAAACTCCCCACCTTTAACACTACTAATTTTATAATTTAAAGCATTCCAACCATCATCTTTTAGATTTAAAGTAGTTTCTTTAAAACTTCTAGCTTCTGGTTTACTATACGGGTTATATACGCGATAAAATTTATCTATCATATTTTTATTTAATAAACAATTCCACTTTCCCTCAATTCTTCTATGATAGAATCTATCTCATTATCCACTCCAGAATTTCCCGCCAATCGACTTAACCAAAGCAGTCTTAACCTATCTACAAGCTCATTAGGATCATCCCAATAAACATAGTCTATTTTATTACCAGTTACCTGCCTTAAACCTTCACCAACAGTCTTAAACAGGGGTTTAATTATATTAAGATATTTAGTGTGTTTATTGCTTGACATCGCCGCACCTGTTTTATAACCCTTTAAATGTGCATTTGTAGCTTCCAAAATCTCTTTATAATTTTGCAAATCAGCCTGACTATAGTTTACGGGTTCTTTTAAAGTTAACAATTCCCACAATCCCTTTGTCCCTTTATAAATTTTTTCTCCAACCGTAACATCATCATTGGCAATTTGAACTTCCTGATTCCCAATAAAAAATTTATTTCCTTCTCGCCTAATACCATATGTGGTGTCTGTCATACTACTTCTACTAAGGTAATTTCCTAAATAGTCTGATGCTAAAAGACCAAAATCTAATTTGTGTGGTGTTATTTGTGTTATTCTTGGTATTCTAGACGGGGTCTTTTCTAAAATCATTGGGAGAACTGGCCTCTCTGTTTTTGTGGCTAAATTTTTTAATTCTTGCAAAGGCTCTATTAACGGTTGGAATGTTTGGAACCTCTCTTCAGCCTCTAGAAATTTACCACGTTTTAACGCCCTATATTTTTCTCTTATTTGTTTTGCAGACTCTACCAATTCTTGTTGAATATTTGTTTTCATTTTATTTACATTTTATTTATCTCATTTGTCAAAGGATTATACTCAAACACTTTATCGTGTATTATTAGGCAATATGCAGATGTGTTTGAAGGGACGTTTTCTGCAGTTTCAATTTCTAATTTAATATCGACAACCCCCTCTTTGATTGATTCATTCTGCCTAGAACAATCTATTACAATTAGAGGATATTTATTTATAAAGTCAGCTCTGTTAAACATAGGATCGGGGACGGTGTTGTAGTAACTCTCCCTAAACCTCACAAACATCTCATAAGCTTTAGAGGCATCTCCATTTTCAAAGTCGAGATTTAAATCACTATAAGGATAATATTCAGAGTTTAAAAACACTTTGAGATTTTTCAATTTACAGTGATCAAATTCATCAGTTCTTTTTCGTGCACTGTTGTCCCTACCTGTTTGGAAACCAAATATAACATACCTGGGCTTCTCCAAACTCGAAGACGTCTTAACTGACCATGTGTGTCTCTTGGTTTCGGGGTATGATGGGAGTTCGTGTAGCTCCAAACTTCTAAATGCAATTTGCAAATTTTTATTTTGCAATAACATCTTTTGTAATTGAAGCTTCTCCCCATCAGATGGTACCACGTGCGGCATCACCCACTGAATCGATTTAAGTGTAATTTTAGGAATAGGATCGACACCAGTTGGAGCATTAGATGTTGTTAATATACAATTTAAGTCGTTTTTGGATCTTTTCAACACCAATTCTTGTTTAACATTTACTAAAACCTTATTAAAATCCTCAAACACACCCATTAACAGCTCTAACGGGACACAAGTACTAAACTTGCCGCTTTTATGGAACTCTTTTAAATTTTCATCAGAATCAAATGCTACATTTGACAATTTAGTTGTTTTATTGTAAGAGCACAATATTTTCATAAGACTGGAAATTCCCGGATTTCTTACAATATCTATTTCTTTACCAGCAACTTCGTATCTAATTTCGTCAAATAAGAATGCAAATGCATTATTTATAAAATGTCCTTTATCATGATTCTCTATTTCTCCTTTAATATACAAATAACTCCTACATGGGAGTGTTAGTAAATCTTGATTATTTATGCATATTCGAATTTCATCGGAATTATTTATTGCTAAAGTGTTGTGTGGAACATAGGAGTGATTTGTAATTTTAACCAGGCTATCATCATATTGGAATTTTCCTGCAACGTCTAGAAAATCTTCCATTTTTATTAATAGAAAATTTTAACTTCAACCCAATTGATCGCAGAAACCTGGCATTTTGCACACTCAGCCCGTTCTTGTAAATTCTCATATCTTTTTTATATGACAAGTAATTGTAGTTTCTTCTTTATTAAAGTCAATTGGCTTGTCGTGTTGATCTGCAAATGTAATGCTAACAACATCTAAACTTCTCTTATTTACAGGGAAGTATATAATATTTCTGGGGACCTCAATAATCTTGTAGCCCGGAGGAGCTTCTGGGTAAAAACTGTGTATGGTGTGTGATTTGTCACCATTTAAATAAGACCCATTCGCAATATTACATTTTACTCTAATCACATTTACATTATTTATGTTGATTTTATTTACGGATTTAAACGCAATATCTGGAGTAGAAAATCCTTTAAATCCCAATAATTCAGACCCTAAACACGGTTTTGTAAAATCAAACACATGGCCAGAATGTAATGTGGCTTTCATAGTTTTATTATCGGCTATAAGTACAAAATCTGGGAGTTGCTTTTGAATTTCCTTCGCAAGCTCAAACACTTCGTATGTACCTTCAGCAATTTCAATTACATTTGGAGCTTTGTGATCGTAATAATACACATCCTCACCCTCGTCTATAGTTAATTTTGTGTCTTTAAGTTTATTTAATTTTGGAACTAGGCCTTTGTAAAATATAAGTTTGACTTTTGTATTAATTAATGCTACTTTATTTTGTATAATAACTTCAACTTTACCATCTAATGCCCGGTTTAATTCGTCAATTGTAACCTCCCCTTTTGGGGTTGTAATTTTGTGCATTTTGTAATATGTCAAAGTATTTAGAGGTTTTTTAACATTAAATATAGAATTATAACTTTGAAAATCTACCAGCCCAATTACATAATCACCATTTAATTCTATAGGAGGAAAGAACACCGACTTCAACTCTGGCTCTGTACCTGTGAATGTTATAGTAAATGAATCCATTTTTATAAACTAAAATTTTTCAGAAATGATAAACATAAAATTCCACAAATGGAACTGTTTAAATCTTGTATTTGATCAGTTGTATAGTGAATTTTAGATGGTACAAAATATTCAATTACCTCTTTTGGAGGCTGTATTCCGAAAGGGTCAAAATATATTACAACATCTTTATTTTTACGATATGCTGTCCAATGTGTGCCCCTGTCACTGTCTAAATTAATAATTCCACATTCTCTTACTTTTGGTCTCAGTTTTCTTAGCTCGTTTTTTAGGTACACCCCTCGAAAGTGAGGCACGTCTCTTGCTGCCTCTAACAGCTGAAAGTTGTCCATCTTTTTTATTAAATTTTAATCCCATTCCCATTTTTGCCTTAGCCTTCATCAAATTTGTCACTGCATAAGCTGCTGCTTTTTCGGCCAGACTGGCGTCCTTTGCCGAAACCCTAGTCCAAGCCTGGTCCGCTAATCTCATATCTGCCTTGTTCCGGGCGGCTGTATCAGGATTATTCATGTAGAATATGTCGTGCTCTTTACAATAAGAGTCTAGCTTATTTTTTGGAGGTACATTTTTGGCTAAATTTTCACGTATATTAGTTGCTGGACCACAATATGAATACGACGGGATGTGGAGGGGGAAAGGAAGGTTGTTTATAAGGGTATTTAACAAGCCACGGCCTCTATATGGCTTTAAGAATAATCCCTTACCCTTCTTACACTTTCTCTTTGCCATTTTTATTATATAAAAAAATTATTCAACACATAAAGAAAATACACCATTATAAAAAAAATGTCATTTATTCAACAAAAGAACAAATTTAAAATTGCACATAAAGAAAATACACCAAAGAAGTTGGGCCTATTTCCTAATAATATTCGCTGTCTTATAATAGGACCCAGTGGTTCGGGGAAGACTGTTGTAATTTATAACTTAATTGTAAAAAAACAAGGATTAAAGTTTACAAATTTATATATAATATCCAAATCTTTAGAACAAGAAAAATATAAAAAAATAATTGAAATATTCCGTCTGTGTGATGAAGTTAAATTACACACATATTCAAACTGTGAAATCACACCAAATGATGTAGAATCACACTCAATAGTTGTATTTGACGACATAAATAGTCCAAATATCACACAATTTTTCTCAATGGGCAGACACAAAAATATTAACAGTTTTTACTTGTGTCAATCTTACAGTAAAGTAAACAAACATTTACGTGACAATGTTAATTTCCTAATATTATTTAAACAAGACGATTTAAATTTAAAACATGTGTATAACAATCATGTGGGAAATGATTTTTCATTTAACCAATTTAGAAATCTCTGCCATCAATGCTGGGACAGGTCTAAATATGGCTTTATTGTAATAGACAAGGAAAGGCCAAAGAATAATGGCAAATACAGATTTATGTTTGACCAATTTTATAGTGACCAAGGGCAAGGGTGTTGATGCCATCTAGAATAAACCTCTTGTCGTCATCAAAAGAGAGTACCTTTTTGTTCATCGTTAATGTTTGCAGACGGTGGTTTGTGGATTTAATTCTTGTAACATTCTCGTAGTAATCTTCTCCGGTTGCAAGACAGTGTAAGTAGTGTTGGTGTCTTAAGAGAT
This sequence comes from Allygus modestus, assembly GCA_963675035.1. NCBI lineage: Eukaryota > Metazoa > Arthropoda > Insecta > Hemiptera > Cicadellidae > Allygus > Allygus modestus. Next base: position 17,452,123 of record OY776116.1, read on the forward strand.
GTTTAACTGTGGCGCCGTCAGCTCCTTTTGCCTTCTTAACCTCTAGCTCATTTTGCTTTTCTTTTTCGTATAACCACTGTAGAGGAATGAAAGAGTATAATTTTGGCCTTAAACCACAATATTCATACATAATTTGACCATTTAATTCATCTTTAAACTTGCCCGTAACTTTTTTGTTTTTATCAGAGTATAAGAAATGATCTTTACTGTATGCAGAGGTGTCAAAACGGTCCAAGTCACATTGTATTTCCTTGTAAAAGTCCTCTGTTACTATAGAATACATCAGAGAATCCGTGTCTGTCATTAAGAACTTTTTATTCTTAAATTTTGACATATAATTATAGTGGAAATCATACATGATTACTTTGCTGATATCCAAAATGGTCATTCCTAAATATATTGGTTTATCAAACTTTACAATTAATTTATTTAAATGCACTGCATGCAACTTGTTATCGAACATTTTGCTGCAGTCAAATCTTGGCTTTGTAACATACTTTGTTAACTTAGACTCGTCTACAAGATGTATATCACGAAACTTGCGTTGGTTCATAATTGTTCGACCAAAGAGACTGTTATTTAACAGTTTGTAAAAGTCTTTTTCAAAATCATGTTCAGCTTTTTGTCGCTTTTCAATATTAAAATTAATATAGGGGGCGAGCCATTTTGATTGTCTGAATTTTAAGATTCTGTGGTATTTTGTAACTACCAAACCCAATTCTTCGTATTTTTTTAGTGCTTTATAATGTAGAATATATTTAGTTTTGTCATTTAAGTTTGGTATTAATTTTCCATTCATTTTTTCTGGTGCGAGCGGGTAGTCATTGTGCAAATCGTGTAAACTTTTATTGTATTTTAAATCAACTTCCAAAATAAATCCAAAGTTTTCATTTTTATTGGCTTTATAATCTTTCTCATTTGTCCATCTAAAGCCATCGATGGGCAACGACTCGCACATTGCTGTAGAGTATAGCGAGTTGCAGTCTAAGTATACAAGATAGGTGCTTTCTTGATTTGGGTCATAATATTCGCCCATGTACTTATTGTTGGCTTTAGCATAGCGCGTGGAAATCATGCTTACACCGCCTCTAATGGCGTGTTCTATAAACAAATGCATGTCAATGTCACTAAATAACTGTAATTTTATGCCAGTCATTCTAAGGCACGCCTCCCATGTTAGTCCAGGCAATGAGTACATATGAACAGGGTCGAGTTTATAATCCTTTAAACTCAAGTCCCTAAATGTCTCAAACACATCAGCCAATAACAACACATCTGTTTTAAGGTATAAATCGTGATATTCTTTTAAATTCTTTATATTAAAATGATTCCATACGTTTTTAGCATGTTCATATTGTGCAGGAGATATACATTCTTTAGTTAGGCTGCTGTAAAATGCCTCTATGGGTGGTAGGGTCTCTAAAAACTTTTCTGGTCCTGTCATGTATTCGTACGGAAATTCGCCCTTGCGTTGTAGTAGTGGATTGTCTATAAATCTAAACGTATTTAAATTGGAAGCTAATTTGCTTAAGGGAAGAGACAGAAAGTTGTAGGAATCCAAAAATACCAAATCATCAACAGAGAACGAAATATATTTTTCCATGTCCTTGGCTATGCAATTCAATTTGCGATTGAGTTTTCCCAGGTGTTGCATTATTAAATGACCATCATAGTTTTTAAGGTTGTGGAAGAATATTGGAATTTTCTTGGTTACTTTATAGTTTAAATTGCAAGCGTTGTGGGAGGGTCCTCGGAATTTGCCTGTTAGATGGCAATGGTCGCGCACTTTATCACCCAGTAACAGCTGTTGGCATATGTGGCAGTATTTAGAGTTTTTGAAGGATGCCTCTTGCTCTGGAGTCATTACAAGGGGAACATATACTTCCATCTGACTTTTAATAAAGTCATAGGTTTTAAATAACTTTTCGAAAAATACATCCATTACATTTTCACCGCTGTACAACTCTTCGTAAATAATTTTAGAGTCTCTCACCACAACATAAGCAAATCCAGAAGGCGTGTGTTTGCCACAGTTTATAAAACATTCGAAATCTGCATAAATCACAAAGGGGGCTTTAAGTTGATATTTGTAATTCGTAAATTGTAGTGTATCTTTTTCAGACATTTGTACTCTTTGGGCATCAAAGGGTTTACAGTGTGTTGTGTGAAGTTCCAATTTATTTTTGGTGCCAAAATGTTGCAAACAGAACTTGCAAAAATATTTCTTATTGTTGTCTTTTGTAGACCGCAACATTAACTTATCAAAATCACGAATTAAACAGTAATGTGATTTCCGACCTTGTTGTAGAAGAAGCAAGTTGACGTGCGTGTTACTATTTAGTTTAGTTGTTCTCAGTGGATATATTGTTTTTCCTTCAATTCCATATACATTAACACTTATGTTATTTTGTTTTTCAAATTTATCAATGTCAGATATTTTTACTGGATATTTTATATTTGACATATTTAACTGGCCTTCATAGGGTTCGTAGTGAACTACTCGATTTGCATGTTTACTATTCCTTGGTCTTAAGCTTGCTAAAACACTCCAGGTGAAACATTTATTATCGGTGTTTTTAATATTTAAAACAGCATGTTTTGATTTTATATTTTCTGGCGTGGGAATGTATGATTTGGGAGTTAGGGGCTTATATTTGTAAACATGCAACTGCCAGTATTTGGTGTGGTCATATATCCATCCGCTGCCTTGAGCTTGATACTTGTGCATGGAGGTATCGATTTTTAAAAGTGAATTTTCAATTTGAGTCTTTAGCTGTGCTTTCTCAATTGATAAATTAGTTAAACTTCGAAAATCAGCAATACATTCTTTGTCAATGATTAAATCACCATTATTGTCCACTGAGTGTTTGATGAATTTTACTCTCCTAATAAGAATCCATTTGATGGGTAGAGGACAAGATTGGAGAGTGTCTAATATATCCGCGGACTCGCCGTAAAACTTAAACACATTATAGGGTCGCTTGTCACATCGTAGGTGGTGGCGGGGTTTGTTCCGGGTGATGACTCTCTTACACACATTACAAGTATTGTGGTTCTCTAGCATATGCATTTTAAAATTGCTGTTGTCAAATATTTGATGACATATTTTACAAATTTTAGGAATAACTTTGTGAACAAGTCGATAATGGCGTAATAAATTGCTTCTGTTGGAGTAAGACGTGGAGCACTGTGCACAGGTCAACATTTTTTGTTGGAATGAGGGTGGTGGTTTTGGGGCTTCTATATATATCCTTGGTTGAAAATTTTAAAATTTTATCTTTTTTAAATAATAAAAACATATTTTTTAACTCTAAAATAAGACATTTTTGCAGTTTAATTACTGCAAAAATTAAAAAAATTTCCAATTTGGTCGTGCAATATTATTTTTTTCATACACATTTTAGGTATTAATACACATTTGGAAATGGTGAATTTGGGAAATGTAAGTGAAATTTATTAAAACACTTGCCTAGGACAATAACATATCCAAATTGCAGACAAATCGGACAGTAAACACCAAAGATGGTTTTTTAGCCTGAATTTGAAAATTAATTTTTAAAAATATAGAGGAGGGATGGGGATGGGGACAATATATTTAATATAGGCAAGGGTATATTTAATATAGGCCAGCAGGCGGGAGCTCTATAGGCGGGATCGGGTGTCGGTCCAAAAACTGATCCCCATAAGAATAACATGGGGAAAAAGCGCCGGAAGTGATGCTAAACCGGTGTTTATCCACTACTACACAATAACTTCTAAGTTGTTTACATGTGTTGTTTATTTAGTGTGGAGTTATTTTTGAACTCGTGGATTTCTGCAAAGGATGTATTAAAATTAATGCAAATTTTAAATGGGGGAAAATAAGGCAGGGGCCAAAAAGAAAATTTGTGTAGGGTAGGATCGGGCGTCGGTGCAAAAACTGATCCCCATAAGAATAACATGGGAAAAAAGCGCCGATTGTGGGGCCTCTTTCTGGTTTCACCACTACTAACAGCTCAAATGTTAAGAAAGTTCTAACGTGAATTGAACGTTAATTAACACATTATTGCGGAAATTTCCCATCACTGATTAGTAAAAATAAAGTTTCACGACGTTTCGGGATCTGGAATCTGATCCCGTCTTCACGTGTAAAGAATACCTAGAACATAACAAATTGGTGGCAAAATACCGGCAAAGCTGGAAAAATCACAGAAAAGCTAAAACAGACAACTGTAACAGCAGTAGATGAATACAGCTAAAATACACAAACAAATCATACATAACAGGAAAAAAAACACAAACGAGAGCACCCGACGTTTACACTTGTGTACTAGTGCTGTGTCGTTTGTGCGATTGATTTGTTGTGTGTGACTTTTTTGTTAATTTCAGATTGATTCTTTTGACTGCTGTTACAGTTCTCTGTTTTAGCTTTTCTGTGATTTTTCCAGTTTTGCGTGTACCACTAAATTGTTATGTTCTAGGCACTCTTTCCACCTGAAGACGGAATCAGATTCCAGATCCCAAAACCGTCGTAAAATTTTGTTTTTACCAATCAGAGGTGGGAAATGTCCGCAATATTTTTTTTAAAACAACATAAGCTCACTATCACCAAAAGTGTATTTTAACCAAAAACTTAATTCGACATTGAGGGTAAATTGAAAGGATACATTTTAATGAGGTTCGTAAATATCTTTACTGGTTTATAACTCCGGATTTAATATGGATAAGTGATTTCGTTTGATATCATACAAAAAATGACACAGAGCCGTTAAAACGATGCATAACAGTATACAGGGTGTCTCGCGTAAGGGGGGGGGGGGGTTCTTTACCTATACGGAAGAAGAAATATTCCTCGCTAAGTTGACACACGGATTTTTATATAAAGGCCAGTGAGGCAAACAGGGTGTTTTACTAATTTATATTCTTTACAAAAATTGGCTGCAATTTTTAAACGGATAAGTTTATTGGGCTATAAACTTTGTACAACATGACATGTTTACTTTTGAAAATTCAGATAGTGACCCTCAATTTTTTGAACACCATGCATTAAACAAAAGTTTAAAATATTTGTTTGTATATTTGTATTGTCCTTCTAGATCAATTAGTTCATTTGTAATATGTTTGAGACATCTTACGTGAGACACTGTGTAAGTGAGAGGGGGGGGCTGTCTTGCATAGTAGAACTTCAAATGGCCTAACATTATTGTATACGGGGTGCGTGGTCTTAACAAATGGGGGCTAAGGCAGCTATAAGAACACTCAACTTTTGCAAAACCTTGTCCAGTGCCCTTTTTGGTAATCAATTGTAAAACACATTACACCAAAAAATAAGATATTTAATCACTGAAGTGTTAAAACAAAAGGGTTTGAATAGAAGTGCTAGAGCTGAAAATGGATCAGAAAGAAGAGTTGATATTACAGCAATCAATAGAAAATGAAATACATTCAACAATTGAACAATTAATGAAAATCAGCCGCATGAAGTAAATTATGAAAAATGTAAAATATACTCACCGACTGTAAATTACTTTACGACTAAATGAACATTCAAAATTTATTAATTATTGGTTTGTTTATTAGTGCCATAAGAACTATATCAAAACTTTTTGTTAGCTTTAGGACACAATCTAATCTAAACCCAAAGAAGCTTTATAATATAGATTGACATATTAATAAATCAACAATATAACACAATTTTACCCTAGTTTTGAACAATTTGCATTGACAAAAAGATATTCTCTTTAAATATGAGGCCAATTGATCAAAAACCTACAAAACCCTTGAAACAAGTGCTATGTGACGTCACTAGCAAATCATAAGCCAAACCTACAGAATTGTTTTTCGCATTTCATCTTAAGAGGAAAGGAAAGTCGAAGTATAACCGAGTCTGAGCAACTAGTCGCCCGATCTATCAGCCGGGCGCTGGCCTTAACTATCTCTGTGACGGACTTTTAATAATGACTTTGTTAGGAAATTTCCGCTCGTTCTGGCTTATCAGTTGCCTTTACCGTTGGAGATGAAGCACCCTGGTACACAGTTCATTCAGGGTCCACTAGGAAACCTAGCAACAACTTAGAATCTGCAATTCAAATATTAAATAACCAATTAAATTGGGACGATGAACTCCCAGTCAAACTGGTCGTGTACATAATCGTTTCACGAAATCTTACTCAATACCCTGGAAGATGGTAGGTGTAATAGTTACCCAATACCCTGGAAGATGGTAGGTGTAATAGTTACCCAATACCCTGGAAGATGGTAGGTGTAATAGTTACCCAATACCCTCGAAGAAGGTAGGGGTAATAGTTACCCAATACCCTGGAAGATGGTAGGTGTAATAGTTACCCAATACCCTGGAAGATGGTAGGTGTAATAGTTACCCAATACCCTCGAAGAAGGTAGGGGTAATAGTTACCCAATACCCTGGAAGATGGTAGGTGTAATAGTTACCCAATACCCTCGAAGATGGTAGGTGTAATAGTTACCCAATGCCCTGGAAGATGGTAGGTGTAATAGTTACCCAATGCCCTGGAAGATAGTAGGTGTAATAGTTACCCAATACCCTCGAAGATGGTAGGGGTAATAGTTACCCAATACCCTGGAAGATGGTAGGTGTAATAGTTACCCAATACCCTCGAAGATGGTAGGGGTAATAGTTACTCAATACCCTGGAAGATGGTAGGGGTAATAGTTACTCAATACCCTGGAAGATGGTAGGTGTAATAGTTACCCAATGCCCTGGAAGATGGTAGGTGTAATAGTTACCCAATACCCTCGAAGATGGTAGGGGTAATAGTTACCCAATACCCTGGAAGATGGTAGGTGTAATAGTTACCCAATACCCTCGAAGATGGTAGGGGTAATAGTTACTCAATACCCTGGAAGATGGTAGGGGTAATAGTTACTCAATACCCTGGAAGATGGTAGGTGTAATAGTTACCCAATGCCCTGGAAGATGGTAGGTGTAATAGTTACCCAATACCCTCGAAGATGGTAGGGGTAATAGTTACCCAATACCCTGGAAGATCGTAGGTGTAATAGTTACCCAATACCCTGGAAGATGGTAGGTGTAATAGTTACCCAATACCCTGGAAGATGGTAGGTGTAATAGTTACCCAATACCCTCGAAGATGGTAGGGGTAATAGTTACTCAATACCCTGGAAGATGGTAGGTGTAATAGTTACCCAATACCCTCGAAGATGGTAGGGGTAATAGTTACTCAATACCCTGGAAGATGGTAGGTGTAATAGTTACCCAATACCCTCGAAGATGTTAGGGGTAATAGTTACTCAATACCCTGGAAGATGGTAGGTGTAATAGTTACCCAATACCCTCGAAGAAGGTAGGGGTAATAGTTACCCAATACCCTGGAAGATGGTAGGTGTAATAGTTACCCAATACCCTCGAAGATGGTAGGGGTAATAGTTACTCAATACCCTGGAAGATGGTAGGTGTAATAGTTACCCAATGCCCTGGAAGATGGTAGGTGTAATAGTTACCCAATACCCTCGAAGATGGTAGGGGTAATAGTTACCCAATACCCTGGAAGATCGTAGGTGTAATAGTTACCCAATACCCTGGAAGATGGTAGGTGTAATACTTACCCAATACCCTGGAAGATGGTAGGTGTAATAGTTACCCAATGCCCTGGAAGATGGTAGGTGTAATAGTTACCCAATACCCTGGAAGATGGTAGGTGTAATAGTTACCCAATACCCTGGAAGATGGTAGGTGTAATAGTTACCCAATACCCTCAAAGATGGTAGGGGTAATAGTTACTCAATACCCTGGAAGATGGTAGGGGTAATAGTTACTCAATACCCTGGAAGATGGTAGGTGTAATAGTTACCCAATGCCCTGGAAGATGGTAGGTGTAATAGTTACCCAATACCCTCGAAGATGGTAGGGGTAATAGTTACCCAATACCCTGGAAGATCGTAGGTGTAATAGTTACCCAATACCCTGGAAGATGGTAGGTGTAATAGTTACCCAATACCCTGGAAGATGGTAGGTGTAATAGTTACCCAATACCCTCGAAGATGGTAGGGGTAATAGTTACTCAATACCCTGGAAGATGGTAGGGGTAATAGTTACTCAATACCCTGGAAGATGGTAGGTGTAATAGTTACCCAATGCCCTGGAAGATGGTAGGTGTAATAGTTACCCAATACCCTCGAAGATGGTAGGGGTAATAGTTACCCAATACCCTGGAAGATGGTAGGTGTAATAGTTACCCAATACCCTCGAAGATGGTAGGGGTAATAGTTACTCAATACCCTGGAAGATGGTAGGGGTAATAGTTACTCAATACCCTGGAAGATGGTAGGTGTAATAGTTACCCAATGCCCTGGAAGATGGTAGGTGTAATAGTTACCCAATACCCTCGAAGATGGTAGGGGTAATAGTTACCCAATACCCTGGAAGATCGTAGGTGTAATAGTTACCCAATACCCTGGAAGATGGTAGGTGTAATAGTTACCCAATACCCTGGAAGATGGTAGGTGTAATAGTTACCCAATACCCTCGAAGATGGTAGGGGTAATAGTTACTCAATACCCTGGAAGATGGTAGGTGTAATAGTTACCCAATACCCTCGAAGATGGTAGGGGTAATAGTTACTCAATACCCTGGAAGATGGTAGGTGTAATAGTTACCCAATACCCTCGAAGATGTTAGGGGTAATAGTTACTCAATACCCTGGAAGATGGTAGGTGTAATAGTTACCCAATACCCTCGAAGAAGGTAGGGGTAATAGTTACCCAATACCCTGGAAGATGGTAGGTGTAATAGTTACCCAATACCCTCGAAGATGGTAGGGGTAATAGTTACTCAATACCCTGGAAGATGGTAGGTGTAATAGTTACCCAATGCCCTGGAAGATGGTAGGTGTAATAGTTACCCAATACCCTCGAAGATGGTAGGGGTAATAGTTACCCAATACCCTGGAAGATCGTAGGTGTAATAGTTACCCAATACCCTGGAAGATGGTAGGTGTAATACTTACCCAATACCCTGGAAGATGGTAGGTGTAATAGTTACCCAATGCCCTGGAAGATGGTAGGTGTAATAGTTACCCAATACCCTGGAAGATGGTAGGTGTAATAGTTACCCAATACCCTGGAAGATGGTAGGTGTAATAGTTACCCAATACCCTCAAAGATGGTAGGGGTAATAGTTACTCAATACCCTGGAAGATGGTAGGGGTAATAGTTACTCAATACCCTGGAAGATGGTAGGTGTAATAGTTACCCAATGCCCTGGAAGATGGTAGGTGTAATAGTTACCCAATACCCTCGAAGATGGTAGGGGTAATAGTTACCCAATACCCTGGAAGATCGTAGGTGTAATAGTTACCCAATACCCTGGAAGATGGTAGGTGTAATAGTTACCCAATACCCTGGAAGATGGTAGGTGTAATAGTTACCCAATACCCTCGAAGATGGTAGGGGTAATAGTTACTCAATACCCTGGAAGATGGTAGGTGTAATAGTTACCCAATACCCTCGAAGATGGTAGGGGTAATAGTTACTCAATACCCTGGAAGATGGTAGGTGTAATAGTTACCCAATACCCTCGAAGATGTTAGGGGTAATAGTTACTCAATACCCTGGAAGATGGTAGGTGTAATAGTTACCCAATACCCTCGAAGAAGGTAGGGGTAATAGTTACCCAATACCCTGGAAGATGGTAGGTGTAATAGTTACCCAATACCCTCGAAGATGGTAGGGGTAATAGTTACTCAATACCCTGGAAGATGGTAGGTGTAATAGTTACCCAATGCCCTGGAAGATGGTAGGTGTAATAGTTACCCAATACCCTCGAAGATGGTAGGGGTAATAGTTACCCAATACCCTGGAAGATCGTAGGTGTAATAGTTACCCAATACCCTGGAAGATGGTAGGTGTAATACTTACCCAATACCCTGGAAGATGGTAGGTGTAATAGTTACCCAATGCCCTGGAAGATGGTAGGTGTAATAGTTACCCAATACCCTGGAAGATGGTAGGTGTAATAGTTACCCAATACCCTGGAAGATGCTTGGTGTAATAGTTACCCAATACCCTGGAAGATGGTAGGTGTAATAGTTACCCAATGCCCTGGAAGATGGTAGGTGTAATAGTTACCCAATACCCTCGAAGATGGTAGGTGTAATAGTTACCCAATACCCTGGAAGATGGTAGGTGTAATAGTTACCCAATACCCTGGAAGATGGTAGGGGTAATAGTTACCCAATACCCTCGAAGATGGTAGGTGTAATAGTTACCCAATACCCTCGAAGATGGTAGGGGTAATAGTTACCCAATACCCTCGAAGATGGTAGTATAATACTCTCAATTCCAAATTGAGAACGTCTTTTGCAGTCGCGGATATTTATAACACGATAATAATGTCTCAAATAAAGTAAGATGAATGGAGATTTTGATTTTGCTGTTGTAATTATTTGTCTTTTGAGTATTTCAATCTGTATGGCATTGGGTTATCATAGCCTACAAATCATTTTCAAATCCTATTTTACTCTGAATTACGAAAATAGTTTCTTCTAGCCATGTTTACATTTAATTCGTTTGAGGAACGATTTTCAAACAACGAAACAATAACAAATAACTGTCAAATTATTCCAGCCAGCTGTTTGAACTGTGAGTCTTTTTTATCCGTAAACTGCTAACAACGTACCTATTGGACTGAATAAGCTGGTGTGGCTCTATCTGTGTTTGGGGGGCGGCGTTCACACTAGAAATCGTTTGTCCATAAGCGTGTTCCTACTTATAGGGTTATGTATACATCGACTTACATGCCATCGCCACCGCAACTCACGCCTATCGGGTTACGCGCGTCACCCCTTCACTGCATCGCACTTTTAGACGTTACTAGTTAGCTTGCAGAGTCATTGTACCAAGCGGCAGACCGGTAGCTTGTCTGTGGTCGTGTCGGTAACTGATCACCGCAGCAAACAATCAATCATTCCACATTACACGCCATCGCCACCCCCACTCACGCATATCGGGTTACTCACATCACTCTAGTCCAGTATAAATAACATTACACCTGGAACAAATTGAAACAGAAATATTCTTAACTGATTCTTAATCAAAAAGACGTGATAAACAAGATGGCGCAGTCTACCAACGTATGATGTGGCATAAGGCGGCCATTTTGTATTATAGTCGGCCATGTTGTATTTTGTGTAAGGTTTCACTAAACTTGTTCCTGTAGGTAAACTAATAGACTTAGAAGTATGATTTATGGCTTAAAATGCTCCCATAATGACCTTTTATCTTACAAATATATATTTGTTACTATTTATTAATTTATCTGTATGCAATGTAAAGTGAAACTTAATTATTCCAAAAATATTTTCGGTTTTTTTTCAGAGAATTTTAAACTTAACGTTGTTCTTTTTTAATTTACACCTACAAATCATTGCTCACGATGAAGAGCAATAGATTATCTGCAAAATAAGTCCAAACATGTTATTTCATAGTCAAACGGTCGTGTGTGTAACGAGCATTTCATGCACCAACTCAGGCTCCAGCAGGACGCGCTAGCTGAAGGGCAGATGCTTGCCGCAGGCGTGGTTACCTATTGTTTCCTAGTTTGTTTTTCTTTACGTTCATAATTCAATACACAATTGAATAAACAATATTTAATAATTTATTAGTGTTGAGTACTGTTTGTTATACCTATCTCATATGCATTGGTAAATAATCACTGTATTTAATTTATTGCGTGCTCTAAATATTATTCATATTAATATTGCAATGTATGTTTATTATTTTATATTAATTCATATAAATTATAATAAAACAAAATGTATAATGATAATAATTTTATTAATGGTATTATTACAATCTGTTATTATTGTAATTTATATTGATTTAGTAGTAGCAGTTTTTTCCGAGGGGAAATGCTAAATACACCGTCAAGGTAGAATCGGAACATGCCTTGGTGTGCGGGACTTGCACCCACTAAAACCCCCCGCCTCAGGCTAGAGTCCACTTTGGAAAGACCTATTAAGGCATAACTTCAAAGATGAGCCTCGTATCTTGAAGCCGATTTGGCTACAACTTCTGCTAATTCCTTCTTTTTTCACCTGAGGGAAGATGCCAGATGTTATGGGTCTTCAAATTGTTTCATCTTGAGAACTCGCTCGGCAAATGCCGAAATGCGTTGCCAGTTCTCAAGAGAAGACGTCAACAGAGGAACAGTAGTCTTGGGGGTGAAAACCCCTTCCTCCTGCTCCAACTGTCTTCTTTTGACCGGCCACCGCTCACACTCGAAAAACGTGTATAGAGCGTCGTCGTGGGCGGAGTCTCCATAGCGACAGGCTGGGCTGTCAACTTTTCTCATCTTGTGGAGGTAGGCCTGGAAAAAACTCTGTCCGGTGAGGAGCTGCGTGGTAGGAAGTTCACCTCACCAAACCCGCGCTCGACCCACACACAGGATGAGCCTTCGCGTCCAGGCCGCTCTAGGCTCGCTGTCCCATCTCTCCTGCCAGCGACGCATAGAGGCCTCTCTGGCCACGCGCATCGCCTCCTGAGCTCCAAGTTCAGTCTTGGTGTAGAACACCAATTTCCTCTCCTGGGCCAGAAGTTCAATTGGCACGACAACAGCGACCATTAAAGCAGCATGCTCAGAGACCGTCCGGTAAGATGACGTGATCCTTAGAGCTACCCTCGTCTGGACTACTCCCATCTGCTTCCAATAGCATTCCCTCCTGAGCGCATTTGCCAAATCTCGCACCCATACAGGAGTATCGAGTTTGTGACAGACAGAAGGAGCTTGTCAGCAGATGGGCCTTCAAAATTAGCCATTAGTCGGATGAGTGCTGCAATCATATTTGCCGCTTTTTCAGTGGCAAACTTTATTTGTTCTCTGAAGGTGAGTTTGGTGTCAAGTCTCATCCCCAGGTACTTCACAGCGGGCTTAGAACGGATTGATTCCGTGTCGACCTGGAAATCTAACATGGTCGGAATGCTTGTGCTTGTGGGTTACTTATGCCACTCCTTCACTGAATCGTACTTGCAGACGTTACTAGTTAGCTTGCAGTGTCATTGTACAAGCAGCAGGCCGGTAGCTTGTCTGTGGGCGTAACGGTAACTTGTGTAAAACATGTAGATGTTACTTGTTATCAAACACACATGTGCATAGAATAGCGGACACTTTGGGAAATTCGAAATGTCCAAAATGAACATTTTTGATTAATACTAGAAATGTTTTTGTGTCGTTGCAAAGTACTGACTACCACAAAATCTCTAGTAAACCGCTCTCAAGAGATTTAGTTACAGCATTAACTATAATAGTCAGTGGTTACAGTTATATGACTTCAGCACAAAGTAAATTAATTTTCCAACAAATTAAGGTCTTAAAAATACCAGTGAATCTCAAATGTTTGATAGTTTAATTTATTGTTTTGCTAACCAGAATTTCGTCTGGAAATTTCGACAAATGTGTAACATTTTCATTAGAAGTTCCATGTAAAACTGTCTGGTTCTTCCAGTTGAAGAATATGTCTACCGAGATAACAAGACAAAAAAAAAGATAACAAGACAATTATTTAAAGCTTTAAAACAAAATATAAACTATCGCACTAACAAATTAATTTTTCGGCAAAGGTTTCCAGACCTTAAACCATGTTTTCTACATTCTCCAACTTTTTGCTATCATTAAACCATTACTTTGAGGTTTTTACCTGTATAATCGCAAGGGGGAGGTAAATTGCAACACCGCTCTTAAATATCCTATTAAGATATGTTTGCAAATCCGGAGATTTAAGCAGAAAAGATTGACAGATTTCAACAATCCGCCCCGCGCCTGTCAATCACGATATTAAGCGGGAGAGTTGGTTTGTGGTTGGCTGGTGCTTGGCCCGCGTCGCGCAATTCTCGGGGAAAGTGCACGTTTTTGCGCACGGCTTCTAACAATTTTACTGCTGGTGTCCTTCCAGAGATACAATTAACGAAACATTTTGTTGGATTGTTTTAAATGTCTTATTAAAACAAAATACCCCCGTCGCAGCAAACCTGCGTACTCAGCGAATTTCCAATGCATAATATATATCTTAACACCACATAAAGCCGCAAACCAAGTTTCATAAAAATATATTCACATATAAGCGATTTTAATTATTCTCTATAAGAATAACATTGGTAATGAGTACGTAGGTTTGCTGAAACAAGGAACAGAAACAATTGGTTGTTATGCAAATATAAATAAAATTTAACTAGGCGAAGCCACATACTAAGTTTCATCAATATTCAATCATAAATAAGTGCTATATAACATTCTAGTTATTCTCCATAAGAATAACATGGGGGCTGAGAAAGCAGGTTTGCTGCAACAAGGAACAGAAAAATGGGTTTTTATATATTTATCAAATATAACTCAACCAAGTGAAGCTACAAACTAAGTTTTATTAATTTATGTTCATAATTAAGGGAGTCATTACATTTTAGCGAATTTCCCCTATAGGGAAGAAGCTATTACCGTAGGTCTCATGGTAAGACTTAAGCCCGAGACCATGATAACTTTTCATTTTGAGGTCCCCAGATGCCAAAAACACCATTCGTTCAAATTTTTATATATGTATATATATATATATATATTTATTTATTATATATATATATATATATATATGTGTCCGTAAGCACGATAACTCTCGTAAAAAAGGTCCGATCTTAATGAAATTTGGTACAAACGTGTAAAGTACCATTTATTTGAACGAGTTCGAAAACCAGACGAATCGCACCGTCCGAAGGGGGGTTTTTGGGGGGTTTTGTACCCCAAAAATGTGTTTTTTGGGGATTTCACATGCAATTTTAATTTAAACCAAATTTTAATTTTCACCATTGAATTCAGCATAAAAAAACAAATAATTTGGTATCTTGATCATTGCCCTACGTCAATTGGTTACTGAGATATTGAAAGTGCTAAACACAGTACGTTGTCTAATGTTATTCTTATGGAGAAAAAGAAAAATTGTATATCTCGCTTATTTATAAACATAAACTGACGAAATTTGGTATATGGCTTCATCTGGTTGTGGTTTATTGTTGTTTGCACAAAAAAACAATTTTTCGCCAATGTTTCCTGTAGCAGCAAACCTAGGTACTCGGTCCCCATGTTATTCTTATGGAAAATACTTAAAATGTTATATATCGCTTATTTATGAATGTATATGGATGAAACTTGGTATGTGACTTCACTAAGATGAGTTCTATTGATATTTGCATAAAAACCATTATTTTGTGTGCCTTGTTGCAGCAAACCTGCGTACTCATCCCCAATGTTATTCTTATAGAGAATAATTAATATTTTAAATATCGCTTGTTTGTGAATACATTTCTTATGAATCTTGTTAAGTGGCTTAATGTGTTATAATTCATTGGAAATTCGCTGAGTATGCAGGTTTGCTGCGACGGGGGTATTACTTATTCTCCATAAGAATAACATGGGGGCTGAGTACGCAGGTTTGCTGCTACGGGAATAATCAACAAAAAATCAATTTTTTGTGCAAATATCAATATACCAGTACTATGTGAAGCCACATACCAAGTTTCATCAACATACATTCATAAATAATCGAGATATCAAATTGTATTTATTCTCCATAAGGATAGCATTGGACAACGTACTGTGTTTAGCACTTTGAATATCTCTGCAACTGTTGGGCGTAGAATCATAATTTAAACACCAAAAAGATTGTTTTGTGGAACTGAACAGATTTCTAAAAGCAAATGTGAAGTTTACGTTAAAATAAACTGAGGAAATTCCAAAAACCTTTTTTCCATAAGATTAACATGGGAGATTTTATGAGCAGGTTTTTTTGGATTTTCTCCGCAACCACTTGACCTAGGTTAATAATTCAAGATACTAAATTATTTGTTTTTTAAGCTCTATAACATGGTCAAAACCAAAATTAAGTGTTTTAAAAATTGTAGGGTGAAAAATGCAAAAAACTGATTTTTGGAAAATTTAAAACCCCCATAAACCCCCCTTTCCCATGGTCCGATTTTTCTGGTTTTCGAACTTAAAGTCATGAATGTCATTTTACACATTTGAGCCAAATTTCATCAAAATCGGACGTTTTTTACTCAAGTTATCGTGTTAACTGACACACACACATATATATATATATACATATATATATATATATATATATATATATATATATATATAAATTTGAACGAATAGTGTTTTTGGCATCTGGGGACCTCAAAACAAAAAGTTATCATGGTCTCGGGCTTAAGTCTTACCATGAGACCTACGGTAATAGCTTCTTCCCTATAGGGGAAATTCGCTAAAAGATTGATATATATATATTGGATTATTCTGAAAATGAGACATTATTTTAAGTTATAATATATTCAATGTGTAATAAATTTGAAGTAAAAATAATATAATATGGGCTATAAGTCACTACAAGACCGCATATAGTTATTCCTTTACTCTGGTTTGATAGCAGAGACCATTAAAACTGATTTATAATTTTGCTATAATTGTAGACAGCGTAGCCTATGACTAAGACCATTGAGAATACAATAACTATATAAAGTGTGTTCATTTTTTATGCTCACGTATTTGGTATTTTGTTCATATAATAAGCCCATAATTGAAAAAAGTTGTTGAAAGAACCATTTGTTGTATATTTTGTACTGGCTCCAACATAAAAGTATTAAATTTATGTTTTACAGCTGATTAAGAGAGAAATGTAAAAAAATAAAACTTGTGTAAAAGGATGTTATTAAAAAAAATCTGAAAGATTTTTTCACATTTTAAAACAGCTGATTTCTCCCTGAGTCAGCTGTTTTATGTAAATCAGCAATAAAACATAAATTTAATACTTTTATGTTGGAGCCAGTACAAAATGTCCAGCTAATGGTTGCTAAAAACAGAGGTTTGTTCAATTATGGACATATTTTATGAACAAAAGACCACATAATATGTGGTATTTTTGTAATCAGGGAAAAGATTTCTTTCAAATAAAAATTTAAAAATACTATACATGCATTAAATATTTTGGACTTGACCACTTTTTATATGAGTAACCGAGTATATTATTAGTGAATTTCTTTAGAAAGTGAACTATTAGCCGATTAACTTAAGCCCGCACGGTGAAACTTAAGCCCGGGACCATCATAGAAGTTCCTAACGTGACCCCCTGAAAACGTTTTGGGGGGTCGTTCAAAATTGTATATATATATATATATATATATATATATATATATATATATATATATATATATATATATATATGTGTTTGCACTCTAGCGGTCGCATTTTTTGTCCGATTTACTTCAAATTTGGTAGGGACGTTCCTTTCCGTAATCAGTTGGACAAGTTCGTTGGGCAAAACAATCGGAAAAATCTAAACCCCTTTTTTGGGGGATTAATCTTTCAAATTTTGAGTTTTTGGGCCCAAAAAGGGTCAGAAAAGCCCCATATGTAAAATGAATGCATGTAAAAAGATGGGAATTAGAGAGGCGAAAGTTTTAAGCCCTCTCTCGTCATTCTAGCATAAATATTTACCGAGTTATTAAAGAAAATGTGTATTGACCAAACACAGTACGTTGTCTTATGGGGATTTTCCATTAGAAAAGCCTGTTATTCATTTGTTGGTATACTTTTATCATCCCCAACAACCTCACACCTACTTTAAAGCCTGACTTAACCTTCTCCAAACCTTATAATGCGCAAATTTCTATTCCCAGCATTGCAGGTAAATAGAACCAGGAGCATCAGAACAGCCAAAAAGTCAATGTTTTCAGATTTGAATAAAAGTTGGAACAAATGTATGTTTTTAACTGATTTTGAGTTTTTATAGTTTTTTATGTGGAAATTCACTTCCCTCACGTCAGCGTGCTGCGTGCGAACTCGTTTAATTTTAAGCTACATATTCAAATTTCGCAGACAATTTAACGCAACTTTGATCTGAAATGTATTTTTTTGTATAGGTACTGAAAAATAAGAAAGTTATAGGCAATTTTTGTTTTTAGTCAAAACACCCCCGTCGCAGCAAACCTGCGTACTCAGCGAATTTCCTATGCATGAATATATTTCTTACTACCACATAAAGCCACTTACTAAGTTTCATAAAAATACTTAAATAAATAACTGATATATAGCATTTTATTTATTCTCCATAAGAATAACATTAGGGCTGAGAACGCAGGTTTGCTGCAAGAAGGACGATAAAAATATGTTTTTTTTGCAATAATCAATATAACTCAACCAGGTGAAGCTACATACCAAATTTTAATGATTTATGTTCATAATTAAGGGAGATATAAAGCTTTACGTATTCTCCATAAGAATAACATTAGGGATGAGTATGCAGGCTTGCTAAGAGGATAATCAACAAAAAATCAATTTTTTGTGCAAATATCAATATACCAGTGCTATGTGAAGCCACATACCAAGTTTCGTTAGTATACGTTCATAAATAATCGAGATATCAAATTTTATTTATTCTCCATAAGGATAACATTGGACAACGTACTGTGTTTAGCACTTTGAATATATCGGCAACGGTTGGACGTAGAATCACAATTTAAACACTAAAATGATTTTTTTTAGAGCTAAACTGATTGGTAAAAAGCAAATGTGAAGTTTACATTGAAATGAACTGAGGGAAAGCCAAAAACCTTTTTCCCATAAGATTAACATGGGAGATTTTATGAGCAGGTTTTTTTTTTGGATTTTCTCCGCAACCACTAGGTTAATAATTCAAAATACCATATTATTTGTTTTTTAAGCTCTATAACATGGTCAAAACCAAAATTAAGTTTTTTAAAATTTTTAGGGTGAAAAATGCAAAAAACTGATTTTTGGAAAATTTAAAACCCCCATAAACCCCCCTTCCCGTGGTCCGATTTTTCTGGTTTTCGAACTTAAAGTCATGAATGTCACTTTACACATTTGAGCCAAATGTTATCGAAATCGGACGTTTTTTACTCAAGTTATCGCATTCACGGACACATATATAGATATATATATATATATATATATAAATTTGAACGAATAGTGTTTTTGGCATCTGGGGACCTCAAAACTAAAATTTATCATGGTCTCGGGCTTAAGTCTTACCATGAGACCTACGGTAATAGCTTCTTCCCTATAGGGGAAATTCGCTAAAAGGGTTTCTGAGCGTAGCGAACAAGTTTGGCGGAATATTTTTCGATTTCTTTGCGCCATTTTATTTAGTTTATAACTACGCACTACTTTGCTCGTTTAACCTTCCTTGTAACTATTATGGTTTACAAGATCCCAATGGTGAGCATAACAAAATGAACACACTGCTGAAACCCCCTACACGATGGGTTCTCTTGGGGCCTAGAATATGTTTACGTGAAGGTTTTCAGGTAAACCGCCGTGTTCAAGTAACTATAAGAATTGCGTATGGTGGTTTAGAATACCAATCTTTAGTTCTAGTTTTTCTGTAGATTCAAACAGATACTTGTTCACGACGTGTTCAGACCAGGGAGATCACAAATCTATGAGAAACTTTTTTTGCAATAAAAACGTACATCGCCGTACAGTAATGGGTCAGCTGACTTTATAATCCACTAACGCCGTACGCACCCACACTTCTGAAACTACGTGTCATGTTCTTCGACCGCCATGAGGAACAATTAAACTCTAAACATTACAAAATTTGCATGAAAAACTAAAATAAAGTCAAAGCGAATATAAATTCTGCCCTTCTGAAAGGTCGTCCACAAGGTGCGTGACCACCACCACGGCAGCCGCCACACACGCTACTACGGCCCACGCGACTCCTCTTGGGTCGCAGGAATTTATACAAGTAAAACAACAAATATAAAAAACAAGTATTTATATATTATTTGTCATTACTTATTTATTGTTTATTGTAGATATTTTCATTGAGAACGTTACTAACGAATCCCACTAATTCTACGAGCATATAAAAACAACTGGTGTTTTTTACCTAAATATTCGTTGTTAGCCACTTGACGGATGCAAACAATTTAAGCCATGAATCAAGAAGTAGTTGAGTGAGGATAGTTTGTTAACAGAATAAGAATCCCGTGGTAACTGACTAATGTTTTAGTGTATGCGAGCCTCAAGTCTAAGAAACTTTTTTAAATTTCTAAAGGCCTAAAAGTGATTTTACAAAACCCATCTCTTTCAACGCGCAAAATACTCAGCCATTTTTATCCGAAGGCTATTACTCGTTCTCCTAACGGGAATTCTGTGATGAAATACGAACAAGTGAATTCATAGGAAAATAAAACAGAGATACGCGCCGCTGTGAAAAATTGGGCACCCTAGTAAATACTAACACTGGAACTTTGAAGTCCTGCGGAATAGACATGTAATAATGTTCTATGGTTTAAAACAGCATGAACAAATCTCCCAAACAACAATTAAAAGAGATTTCATAAATTCAGTGAAGCCGACTTACCCTGAAACACGGGCAAAATCTGACTCATTGTGTGTAGGTAACAAACACACACTCACTGACCTTGTAGATTGATTTTGACTTTTCAATGCATAATACCCCCGTAGCAGCAAACCTGCATACTCAGCGAATTTCCAATGCATATTTATTTATCTTAATACCACATAAAGTCACATACCAAGTTTCATCAATATACATTCATAAATAAACGATTTATGACATTTTAATTATTCTCCATAAGAACAACATGGCGGCTGAGTATGCAGGTTTGCTGAAATAAGGAACACTAAAAATGGGCTTTTATACAAATATCATTATAACTCAACTAGGTAAAGCCACATACCAAGTTCTATTAATTTATGTTCATAATTAAAGGAGATAACACGTTAATTATTCTCCATAAGAATAACATGGGGCTGAGTATGCAGGTTTGCTGCTACGGGAAATATCGGGCAAAAAATTGATTTTTGTGCAAATATCAATAGACCACAATGAAATGAAGCAATATACCAAGTTTCGTCAGGATAAGTTGATAAATAAGCGAGATATACAATTTTTCTTATCCTCCATAAGAATAGCATTGGACAACGTACTGTGTTTAGCACTTTCAATATATCAGTAACCAATTGACGTAGAGCAATGATTAAAACATCAAATTGTGCGTCTTTTTAAGCTGATTCCAATGGGAAAAAATAAAATTTTACTTTTTCAAAAATTGTATGTAAAAAACTCAAAAAACCCATTTTTGGGGTACAAAACCCCCCCAAAATACCCCTTCGGATAGGTCGATCCGTCTGGTTTTCGAACTTAAAGTCATAAATGCTGCTTTACACGTTTGTACCAAATTTCATCA
Organism: Allygus modestus; assembly: GCA_963675035.1. Lineage (NCBI taxonomy): Eukaryota > Metazoa > Arthropoda > Insecta > Hemiptera > Cicadellidae > Allygus > Allygus modestus. The sequence goes on from OY776116.1 coordinate 17,473,375, forward strand.
AAATCGGACCTTTTTTACGAGAGTTATCGCACGGACACATATATATATATATATATATATATATATATATATATATATATATTGCTTGAATTGAAAATTAGGGCTACTAATATTATTATTTTTAAAAACATTATTAACGAGTACCCTTTTTTTGAAACATTTTTATATTTTTATATAAAAATGTTTCAAAAAAAGGGTACTCGTTAATAATGTTTTTAAAAATAATATATATATATATATATATATATACAGTTTCGAACGAATGGTGTTTTTGGGGTCTGGGGACCTCAAAACGAAAAGTTATCATGGTCCCGGGCCTAGGTCTTACCATGCCGACTAAGGTAATAGCTTCTTCCCTATAGGGGAAATTCGCTAAAAGTAGTGGTGAAACCAGAAAGAGGCCCCACAATCGGCGCTTTTTTCCCATGTTATTCTTATGGGGATCAGTTTTTGCACCGACGCCCGATCCTACCCTACACAAATTTTCTTTTTGGCCCCTGCCTTATTTTCCCCCATTTAAAATTTGCATTAATTTTAATACATCCTTTGCAGAAATCCACGAGTTCAAAAATAACTCCACACTAAATAAACAACACATGTAAACAACTTAGAAGTTATTGTGTAGTAGTGGATAAACACCGGTTTAGCATCACTTCCGGCGCTTTTTCCCCATGTTATTCTTATGGGGATCAGTTTTTGGACCGACACCCGATCCCGCCTATAGAGCTCCCGCCTGCTGGCCTATATTAAATATACCCTTGCCTATATTAAATATATTGTCCCCATCCCCATCCCTCCTCTATATTTTTAAAAATTAATTTTCAAATTCAGGCTAAAAAACCATCTTTGGTGTTTACTGTCCGATTTGTCTGCAATTTGGATATGTTATTGTCCTAGGCAAGTGTTTTAATAAATTTCACTTACATTTCCCAAATTCACCATTTCCAAATGTGTATTAATACCTAAAATGTGTATGAAAAAAATAATATTGCACGACCAAATTGGAAATTTTTTTAATTTTTGCAGTAATTAAACTGCAAAAATGTCTTATTTTAGAGTTAAAAAATATGTTTTTATTATTTAAAAAAGATAAAATTTTAAAATTTTCAACCAAGGATATATATAGAAGCCCCAAAACCACCACCCTCATTCCAACAAAAAATGTTGACCTGTGCACAGTGCTCCACGTCTTACTCCAACAGAAGCAATTTATTACGCCATTATCGACTTGTTCACAAAGTTATTCCTAAAATTTGTAAAATATGTCATCAAATATTTGACAACAGCAATTTTAAAATGCATATGCTAGAGAACCACAATACTTGTAATGTGTGTAAGAGAGTCATCACCCGGAACAAACCCCGCCACCACCTACGATGTGACAAGCGACCCTATAATGTGTTTAAGTTTTACGGCGAGTCCGCGGATATATTAGACACTCTCCAATCTTGTCCTCTACCCATCAAATGGATTCTTATTAGGAGAGTAAAATTCATCAAACACTCAGTGGACAATAATGGTGATTTAATCATTGACAAAGAATGTATTGCTGATTTTCGAAGTTTAACTAATTTATCAATTGAGAAAGCACAGCTAAAGACTCAAATTGAAAATTCACTTTTAAAAATCGATACCTCCATGCACAAGTATCAAGCTCAAGGCAGCGGATGGATATATGACCACACCAAATACTGGCAGTTGCATGTTTACAAATATAAGCCCCTAACTCCCAAATCATACATTCCCACGCCAGAAAATATAAAATCAAAACATGCTGTTTTAAATATTAAAAACACCGATAATAAATGTTTCACCTGGAGTGTTTTAGCAAGCTTAAGACCAAGGAATAGTAAACATGCAAATCGAGTAGTTCACTACGAACCCTATGAAGGCCAGTTAAATATGTCAAATATAAAATATCCAGTAAAAATATCTGACATTGATAAATTTGAAAAACAAAATAACATAAGTGTTAATGTATATGGAATTGAAGGAAAAACAATATATCCACTGAGAACAACTAAACTAAATAGTAACACGCACGTCAACTTGCTTCTTCTACAACAAGGTCGGAAATCACATTACTGTTTAATTCGTGATTTTGATAAGTTAATGTTGCGGTCTACAAAAGACAACAATAAGAAATATTTTTGCAAGTTCTGTTTGCAACATTTTGGCACCAAAGATATATTGGAACTTCACACAACACACTGTAAACCCTTTGATGCCCAAAGAGTACAAATGTCTGAAAAAGATACACTACAATTTACGAATTACAAATATCAACTTAAAGCTCCCTTTGTGATTTATGCAGATTTCGAATGTTTTATAAACTGTGGCAAACACACGCCTTCTGGATTTGCTTATGTTGTGGTGAGAGACTCTAAAATTATTTACGAAGAGTTGTACAGCGGTGAAAATGTAATGGATGTATTTTTCGAAAAGTTATTTAAAACCTATGACTTTATTAAAAGTCAGATGGAAGTATATGTTCCCCTTGTAATGACTCCAGAGCAAGAGGCATCCTTCAAAAACTCTAAATACTGCCACATATGCCAACAGCTGTTACTGGGTGATAAAGTGCGCGACCATTGCCATCTAACAGGCAAATTCCGAGGACCCTCCCACAACGCTTGCAATTTAAACTATAAAGTAACCAAGAAAATTCCAATATTCTTCCACAACCTTAAAAACTATGATGGTCATTTAATAATGCAACACCTGGGAAAACTCAATCGCAAATTGAATTGCATAGCCAAGGACATGGAAAAATATATTTCGTTCTCTGTTGATGATTTGGTATTTTTGGATTCCTACAACTTTCTGTCTCTTCCCTTAAGCAAATTAGCTTCCAATTTAAATACGTTTAGATTTATAGACAATCCACTACTACAACGCAAGGGCGAATTTCCGTACGAATACATGACAGGACCAGAAAAGTTTTTAGAGACCCTACCACCCATAGAGGCATTTTACAGCAGCCTAACTAAAGAATGTATATCTCCTGCACAATATGAACATGCTAAAAACGTATGGAATCATTTTAATATAAAGAATTTAAAAGAATATCACGATTTATACCTTAAAACAGATGTGTTGTTATTGGCTGATGTGTTTGAGACATTTAGGGACTTGAGTTTAAAGGATTATAAACTCGACCCTGTTCATATGTACTCATTGCCTGGACTAACATGGGAGGCGTGCCTTAGAATGACTGGCATAAAATTACAGTTATTTAGTGACATTGACATGCATTTGTTTATAGAACACGCCATTAGAGGCGGTGTAAGCATGATTTCCACGCGCTATGCTAAAGCCAACAATAAGTACATGGGCGAATATTATGACCCAAATCAAGAAAGCACCTATCTTGTATACTTAGACTGCAACTCGCTATACTCTACAGCAATGTGTGAGTCGTTGCCCGTTGATGGCTTTAGATGGACAAACGAGAAAGATTATAAAGCCAATAAAAATGAAAACTTTGGATTTATTTTGGAAGTTGATTTAAAATACAATAAAAGTTTACACGATTTGCACAACGACTACCCGCTTGCACCAGAAAAAATGAATGGAAAATTAATACCAAACTTAAATGACAAAACCAAATATATTCTACATTATAAAGCACTAAAAAAATACGAAGAATTGGGTTTGGTAGTTACAAAATACCACAGAATCTTAAAATTCAGACAATCAAAATGGCTCGCGCCCTATATTAATTTTAATATTGAAAAGCGACAAAAAGCTGAACATGATTTTGAAAAAGACTTTTACAAACTGTTAAATAACAGTCTCTTTGGTCGAACAATTATGAACCAACGCAAGTTTCGTGATATACATCTTGTAGACGAGTCTAAGTTAACAAAGTATGTTACAAAGCCAAGATTTGACTGCAGCAAAATGTTCGATAACAAGTTGCATGCTGTGCATTTAAATAAATTAATTGTAAAGTTTGATAAACCAATATATTTAGGAATGACCATTTTGGATATCAGCAAAGTAATAATGTATGATTTCCACTATAATTATATGTCAAAATTTAAGAATAAAAAGTTCTTAATGACAGACACAGACAGCCTTCTTTATTCTATAGTAACAGAGGACTTTTACAAGGAAATACAAAGCGACTTGGACCGTTTTGACACCTCTGCATACAGTAGAGATCATTTCTTATACTCTGATAAAAACAAAAAAGTTACGGGCAAGTTTAAAGATGAATTAAATGGTCAAATTATGTATGAATATTGTGGTTTAAGGCCAAAATTATACTCTTTCATTCCTCTACAGTGGTTATACGAAAAAGAAAAGCAAAATGAGCTAGAGGTTAAGAAGGCAAAAGGAGCCGACGGCGCTACAGTTAAACATCTCTTAAGACACCAACACTACTTACACTGTCTTGCAACCGGAGAAGATTACTACGAGAATGTTACAAGAATTAAATCCACAAACCACCATCTGCAAACATTAACGATGAACAAAAAGGTACTCTCTTTTGATGACGACAAGAGGTTTATTCTAGATGGCATCAACACCCTTGCCCTTGGTCACTATAAAATTGGTCAAACATAAATCTGTATTTGCCATTATTCTTTGGCCTTTCCTTGTCTATTACAATAAAGCCATATTTAGACCTATCCCAGCACTGATGGCAGAGATTTCTAAATTGGTTAAATGAAAAATCATTTCCCACATGATTGTTATACACATGTTTTAAATTTAAATCGTCTTGTTTAAATAATATTAGGAAATTAACATTGTCACGTAAATGTTTGTTTACTTTACTGTAAGATTGACACAAGTAAAAACTGTTAACATTTTTGTGTCTGCCCATTGAGAAAAATTGTGTGATATTTGGACTATTTATGTCGTCAAATACAACTATTGAGTGTGATTCTACATCATTTGGTGTGATTTCACAGTTTGAATATGTGTGTAATTTAACTTCATCACACAGACGGAATATTTCAATTATTTTTTTATATTTTTCTTGTTCTAAAGATTTGGATATTATATATAAATTTGTAAACTTTAATCCTTGTTTTTTTACAATTAAGTTATAAATTACAACAGTCTTCCCCGAACCACTGGGCCCTATTATAAGACAGCGAATATTATTAGGAAATAGACCCAATTTCTTTGGTGTATTTTCTTTATGTGCAATTTTAAATTTGTTCTTTTGTTGAATAAATGACATTTTTTATATAATGGTGTATTTTCTTTATGTGTTGAATAATTTTTTTATATAATAAAAATGGCAAAGAGAAAGTGTAAGAAGGGTAAGGGATTATTCTTAAAGCCATATAGAGGCCGTGGCTTGTTAAATACCCTTATAAACAACCTTCCTTTCCCCCTCCACATCCCGTCGTATTCATATTGTGGTCCAGGAACTAATATACGTGAAAATTTAGCCAGAAATGTACCTCCAAAAAATAAGCTAGACTCTTATTGTAAAGAGCACGACATATTCTACATGAATAATCCTGATACAGCCGCCCGGAACAAGGCAGATATGAGATTAGCGGACCAGGCTTGGACTAGGGTTTCGGCAAAGGACGCCAATCTGGCCGAAAAAGCAGCAGCTTATGCAGTGACAAATTTGATGAAGGCCAAGGCAAAAATGGGAATGGGATTAAAATTTAATAAAAAAGATGGACAACTTTCAGCTGTTAGAGGCAGCAAGAGACGTGCCTCACTTTCGAGGGGTGTACCTAAAAAACGAGCTAAGAAAACTGAGACCAAAAGTAAGAGAATGTGGAATTATTAATTTAGACAGTGACAGGGGCACACATTGGACAGCATATCGTAAAAATAAAGATGTTGTAATATATTTTGACCCTTTCGGAATACAGCCTCCAAAAGAGGTAATTGAATATTTTGTACCATCTAAAATCTACTATACAACTGATCAAATACAAGATTTAAACAGTTCCATTTGTGGAATTTTATGTTTATCATTTCTGAAAAATTTTAGTTTATAAAAATGGATTCATTTACTATAACATTCACAGGTACAGAGCCAGAGTTAAAGTCGGTGTTCTTTCCTCCTATAGAATTAAATGGTGATTATGTAATTGGACTGGTAGATTTTCAAAGTTATAATTCTATATTTAATGTTAAAAAACCTCTAAATACTTTGACATATTACAAAATGCACAAAATTACAACCCCAAAAGGGGAGGTTACAATTGACGAATTAAACCGGGCATTAGATGTAAAGTTGAAGTTATTATACAAAATAAAGTGGCATTAATTAATACAAAAGTCAAACTTATATTTTACAAAGGGCTAGTTCCAAAATTAAATAAACTTAAAGACACAAAATTAACTATAGACGAGGGTGAGGATGTGTATTATTACGATCACAAAGCTCCAGATGTAATTGAAATTGCTGAAGGTACATACGAAGTGTTTGAGCTTGCGAAGGAAATTCAAAAGCAACTCCCAGATTTTGTACTTATAGCCGATAATAAAACTATGAAAGCCACATTACATTCTGGCCATGTGTTTGATTTTACAAAACCGTGTTTAGGGTCTGAATTATTGGGATTTAAAGGATTTTCTACTCCAGATATTGCATTTAAATCCGTAAATAAAATCAACATAAATAATGTAAATGTGATTAGAGTAAAATGTAATATTGCGAATGGGTCTTATTTAAATGGTGACAAATCACACACCATACACAGTTTTTACCCAGAAGCTCCTCCGGGCTACAAGATTATTGAGGTCCCCAGAAATATTATATACTTCCCTGTAAATAAGAGAAGTTTAGATGTTGTTAGCATTACATTTGCAGATCAACACGACAAGCCAATTGATTTTAATAAAGAAGAAACTACAATTACTTGTCATATAAAAAAGATATGAGAATTTACAAGAACGGACTGAGTGTGCAAAATGCCAGGTTTCTGCGATCAATTGGGTTGAAGTTAAAATTTTCTATTAATAAAAATGGAAGATTTTCTAGACGTTGCAGGAAAATTCCAATATGATGATAGCCTGGTTAAAATTACAAATCACTCCTATGTTCCACACAACACTTTAGCAATAAATAATTCCGATGAAATTCGAATATGCATAAATAATCAAGATTTACTAACACTCCCATGTAGGAGTTATCTGTATATTAAAGGAGAAATAGAGAATCATGATAAAGGACATTTTATAAATAATGCATTTGCATTCTTATTTGACGAAATTAGATACGAAGTTGCTGGTAAAGAAATAGATATTGTAAGAAATCCGGGAATTTCCAGTCTTATGAAAATATTGTGCTCTTACAATAAAACAACTAAATTGTCAAATGTAGCATTTGATTCTGATGAAAATTTAAAAGAGTTCCATAAAAGCGGCAAGTTTAGTACTTGTGTCCCGTTAGAGCTGTTAATGGGTGTGTTTGAGGATTTTAATAAGGTTTTAGTAAATGTTAAACAAGAATTGGTGTTGAAAAGATCCAAAAACGACTTAAATTGTATATTAACAACATCTAATGCTCCAACTGGTGTCGATCCTATTCCTAAAATTACACTTAAATCGATTCAGTGGGTGATGCCGCACGTGGTACCATCTGATGGGGAGAAGCTTCAATTACAAAAGATGTTATTGCAAAATAAAAATTTGCAAATTGCATTTAGAAGTTTGGAGCTACACGAACTCCCATCATACCCCGAAACCAAGAGACACACATGGTCAGTTAAGACGTCTTCGAGTTTGGAGAAGCCCAGGTATGTTATATTTGGTTTCCAAACGGGTAGGGACAACAGTGCACGAAAAAGAACTGATGAATTTGATCACTGTAAATTGAAAAATCTCAAAGTGTTTTTAAACTCTGAATATTATCCTTATAGCGATTTAAATCTCGACTTTGAAAATGGAGATGCCTCTAAAGCTTATGAGATGTTTGTGAGGTTTAGGGAGAGTTACTACAACACCGTCCCCGATCCTATGTTTAACAGAGCTGACTTTATAAATAAATATCCTCTAATTGTAATAGATTGTTCTAGGCAGAATGAATCAATAAAAGAGGGGGTTGTAGATATTAAATTAGAAATTGAAACTGCAGAAAACGTCCCTTCAAACACATCTGCATATTGCCTAATAATACACGATAAGGTGTTTGAGTATAATCCTTTGACAAATGAGATAAATAAAATGTAAATAAAATGAAAACAAATATTCAACAAGAATTGGTAGAGTCTGCAAAACAAATAAGAGAAAAATATAGGGCGTTAAAACGTGGTAAATTTCTAGAGGCTGAAGAGAGGTTCCAAACATTCCAACCGTTAATAGAGCCTTTGCAAGAATTAAAAAATTTAGCCACAAAAACAGAGAGGCCAGTTCTCCCAATGATTTTAGAAAAGACCCCGTCTAGAATACCAAGAATAACACAAATAACACCACACAAATTAGATTTTGGTCTTTTAGCATCAGACTATTTAGGAAATTACCTTAGTAGAAGTAGTATGACAGACACCACATATGGTATTAGGCGAGAAGGAAATAAATTTTTTATTGGGAATCAGGAAGTTCAAATTGCCAATGACGATGTTACAGTTGGAGAAAAAATTTATAAAGGGACAAAGGGATTGTGGGAATTGTTAACTTTAAAAGAACCCGTAAACTATAGTCAGGCTGATTTGCAAAATTATAAAGAGATTTTGGAAGCTACAAATGCACATTTAAAGGGTTATAAAACAGGTGCGGCGATGTCAAGCAATAAACACACTAAATATCTTAATATAATTAAACCCCTGTTTAAGACTGTTGGTGAAGGTTTAAGGCAGGTAACTGGTAATAAAATAGACTATGTTTATTGGGACGATCCTAATGAGCTTGTAGATAGGTTAAGACTGCTTTGGTTAAGCCGATTGGCGGGAAATTCTGGAGTGGATAATGAGATAGATTCTATCATAGAAGAATTGAGGGAAAGTGGAATTGTTTATTAAATAAAAATATGATAGATAAATTTTATCGCGTATATAACCCGTATAGTAAACCAGAAGCTAGAAGTTTTAAAGAAACTACTTTAAATCTAAAAGATGATTGTTGGAATGCTTTAAATTATAAAATTAGTAATGTTAAAGGTGGGGAGTTTACTGACGATGTATCAACTTTGGGGCAGACGTTAACCAGGAAAGGTGATGTTTTTGTACAAGGCAATACTAAATATAAGTTTTTAGAATCCAAGAGTAATAATTGGAACGCTAATAAACGCAAAATTACTAATGTTAAACGAGGTGAAAGCTCAACCGATGTGCCCACATTAGAGCAAACTTTAATAAGAAAAGATGGTGTCTTTGTACAAGACAAAAATAATTATGAATTTTTGGAATCGGAGGGAAATGTTTGGAATGCCAAAAAGCGAAAGATTAGTAATTTGTTGGCTGGTAAAGAAAGCGATGATGTTGTAAACGTCTCTCAAGTACCAAAAATGGATCTAAACTTTTGGGATTTTAATAATAAAAGGCTAGTTCGTGTTAAACCCGCTGTTGATGAGAACGATTGTGTTACAAAACATCAGACTGTGACTTTAGACGGTCTTAAATTTGATGGTAAAAATAAACAATTAACAAACATTTTACCTGGGACATTGCCAAATGATGTGGCTGTTGTTAAGCAAATATTAACAAAGGGTGAGAAAAGCATAATAAAACAGGGGGATAAATATTATAATGTATTAACATTAGATGGCGATGTGTGGGATGCAGAGGACAAATTAATAAAGAATATACCTGAAGGCAAAGATAGGAGTGATGTTTGTTTAATGTCGCAGGTTTTGAGGTATGACGATAATATTAAAACTTTTAGACAAGACAATATTAAATTTGATATTTGTTTAAAATCACACGCATTAAGGTTTAACAATAAAACTAATAAATTTATGCAAGACAATAATGAAATCGATTTGATGATGTACAATCCTAAATTGTTGGTTGCAGACCCTACATCTTTAAGCGGATTTAAGACTTTAGATGGAGGGGCATATTTGCCAAAAAACTATGTATATCAAAGAATGAGTGATGGTATGTTAGTTGGTAGCAATGGAGGTGTTTTTGAAACGACAGAGACTGGCAGATACGTTAACATTAAAAATAAAGAATAAAAAATGGAAAAAATTGCTTACGAATTGCATAAGCCCGCGAGAAAGAACTTTGTTAGAAGGTCTTTTAAGGTGTTGGGTATAAACGAAACTGTTCAAATAGATTTAATAGATATGCGGAATTATGCTAGAGAGAATTCTGGGAATAAATATATTTTAACTTTAATAGACACATTTTCTAAAAAAGCTTATGCTGCTCCACTAAAGAATAAAACTGGATTAGTAGTCACAGAAGCTATAAAAACTATTCTCCCAAAGGGAGTTAAAAATATTCAATCTGATAACGGAAAAGAATTTTTTAATGAACATTTTACCAAACTAATGAAAATTCTAAATATTAATCACTACCACACTTACTCTACAACTAAGGCAGCTATTGTGGAAAGGTTCCAGAGAACTTTAAAGAATTGGTTGTATAGAGAGTTTAGTGCACAAGGAAGTTACAAGTGGTTGGATTTACTTCCAAAGTTAATAAGGATATATAATAATAAAGTACATAGATCCATAGGGATGAAACCTAACCAAGTAAGTGCTAAGAACTCTAAAGACGTACACGAAAGGTTAGCATCTAAAGTACAAGTTAAAAAGCCAAAATATAAGGTGGGGGATAGTGTAAGGATATCTAAATATAAACATGTATTTAGTAAAGGATATACCCCTAACTGGACGGGAGAGCTTTTTACAATAGCAGAAGTTAAGAAAACAAAGCCTGTGACTTATATTTTGAAAGATGAGAATGGCAATATAATCAAAGGAGGATTTTATACAGAAGAATTGTTAAAGACTAAATATAAAGACATGTATTTGGTAGAGAAGGTAATTAGGAGGAAGGGTGATTTATTATATGTCAAATGGCTCGGGTTCCCAAGTAGCCAGAACTCGTGGATTTCTGCAAAGGATGTATTAAAATGAATTTTAGGGTCAAAATATGGCAAGAGTCAAAACGGAAATTAGGGTGCAAAAGTCAGTAAATAGTTGGCAGTATTAATTCAACCGTAATAGTTAATTTGGGAAATGTAAGTGAAATTTATTAAAACACTTGCCTAGGACAATAACATATCCAAATTGCAGACAAATCGGACAGTAAACACCAAAGATGGTTTTTTAGCCTGAATTTGAAAATTAATTTTTAAAAATATAGAGGAGGGATGGGGATGGGGACAATATATTTAATATAGGCAAGGGTATATTTAATATAGGCCAGCAGGCGGGAGCTCTATAGGCGGGATCGGGTGTCGGTCCAAAAACTGATCCCCATAAGAATAACATGGGGAAAAAGCGCCGGAAGTGATGCTAAACCGGTGTTTATCCACTACTACACAATAACTTCTAAGTTGTTTACATGTGTTGTTTATTTAGTGTGGAGTTATTTTTGAACTCGTGGATTTCTGCAAAGGATGTATTAAAATTAATGCAAATTTTAAATGGGGGAAAATAAGGCAGGGGCCAAAAAGAAAATTTGTGTAGGGTAGGATCGGGCGTCGGTGCAAAAACTGATCCCCATAAGAATAACATGGGAAAAAAGCGCCGATTGTGGGGCCTCTTTCTGGTTTCACCACTACTGCTAAAACGTAAAACTAATTTGGGAATTCCAAGCGACGTACAAAATAAAACGATATTTTGATTCCCTTAGATACATGTCTCAGTGTTTACGCATATTAATCGTTTTGAATGAAGCACTGCTAAGATACAAGGAAAATACGACGTTAACGTATAGATTTTCTGTGCACACAACTAATAAAATCGTCCCACATCAAACTCTGACTAACGGTAGTCTGTGCGTATGTTTTCATTTAAAATGCAATAGAGAAATCAAATTAGGTACGAAAGAGGAAGGGTTTTAAGGGATGATAAATACGAGCAAATGTATCGTAAATGTAATGCAGTTTTCCTGTGTGATTGTAATCTGTAAATAAACAAATCCAACTGCTAGTAGCGTGTAAATCCATAATCCAATACAGGCTGAGGGCAGAAGCCCTGCTGGCGGTCCGGCTGTCGTCGTTGTAGATGCAATGCAGCGGAGCTTGGAAATGTTAACATTAGTAGCTGTCGCGGCGTTTTATCGCAAAATTAAAACTTTACATATAAACGTATAATCTAACATGAGCGTTGTTTATTGGAAAAATAATATTAAGAATACATCAAACAATTTTGATCACACAACAAAACTACACCGAACATTTTTCATTATAAAGTTCAGATAGCAACCTTTTAAATCGTTTTAAAACCAATGACTGAAAAATTGTGTTAGGTATGTTTTTAAAAATTTAAAAATACGATATCTTCTAAAAATACGATATCTTATATCTATCTAAATATATTATATCTATAAAACGCTAAGGCGATTTTTGTAAACAGAACTCCGTTATTCCTGGACCGATTTTGACGATTATGGTGTCAAAAAATGGCCCAGACTCGTAGTTGTGAAAAGTGGTTTTCAATGTCCAATACTATTTTGCTGAAGGGCACAGGACACCCTCAAAGTTCAATTTTTTCCCATAAATATAACATGGAGAGTAGTTTGAATTCAGTTGCATTCTAAAACAGGTGATGATACAGTAAAATAAAGGTAAACAGTAAGAACAGCTCATAACTGATTAAACTATACAATTTTATTTTGCTCGATTTAGAGCAACAGGTCCACTAGTATTCTGTAACAGTACTTGCAAATAAGTACCACTTCGAGAGATTTGGACGGTTGCCCTCTAAACACGTTTGCAAAGTGACACTGGCTAAAATTAACTCATCATAACACTTATGAAGTAAACCATTAACATACTTAGAGTGAGAAGCAAGTTAGTTGGCAGAAGCAGAAATAAACAAACTACAGTATTATCCTTTTGCGAACTTAAGCTCAAAATTAAGTCCTAAAAACATACTTAACGAACACATTTTGTTACTTGGTCAGGTGTTCTTCAGTGACCAGCTGTTGTTGCAGTTGTACCTGCGACATATTTAGAGCCAATACTTCCAAAGTTGCATTAAAACTGTAGCAATTTCTATTGCAGGCAAATGCACATTTATATATTGCTTATCCGTATAACTGTTTTTGTGTTTGTTAATTTTATGTTGAAGACTGTTGATTTCACGTTAATATTTTCTTAATGTTGATTTCACGTTAATATTTTCTTAAAGAACACAATTTTTACTGCATGACTTTAGGCATAGATATTTTAATATCTAATACGTCCAGTTTCACAAACGAAAAGACAAGATTATTTATAAACAAACGTATCGTCTAAAAGTGCGAGCACATATTTAAACCTATGTTTACCGTTGTAACCATGTGGTCAACAATGTTTGTAATGTGACTAATATAGAAAAAGTGGTTGAAAACAACGAGGTTAACTTATATAGAGGGGTCGTCTCGCGTAAAGAAGTGCAGCCTACATGGTCGACCGCCAATTTACCCCTCCGTCAACTCTGCTCCCGCGGATTTATACCTGGGGAAAATGGCGGTCAGCATGTACCCTTCACTTCTTTACCCCAGACGAGACCTCTAGAAATATTAACCTCGTTGGTTGAAATGGTTGAAATGAATACTTCACTTACTCGCGTTGATTGAAATGGTTGAAATGAATACTTCACTTACTCGCGTTGGTTGAAATGGTTGAAATGAATACTTCACTTACTCGCGTTGATTGAAATGGTTGAAATGAATACTTCACTTACTCGCGTTGGTTGAAATGGTTGAAATGAATACTTCACTTACTCGCGTTGGTTGAAATGGTTGAAATGAATACTTCACTTACTCGCGTTGGTTGAAATGGTTGAAATGAATACTTCACTTACTCGCGTTGGTTGAAATGGTTGAAATGAATACTTCACTTACTCGCCTGCCAACTTACATGCCTTTTACCACAGATAAACTAACTCTACAGTATGTAAAACGAGATCGTTTACTGAGCTCTCTCTACACAAGGATGTTAAATATAACGCCTAAATGGCATTTATAGTCCGTGTTATCTCACCAGAAAACAACGTGAGTCGTGAAGAAAATCAAATTCGGAGGAAGCGAGGAATCTTAAAACTAAGTTTATAGATTCTTTAGGACTATGTAACTAATCAACTCACGAGGAAAGCCCCGCACTGAATTGGTATTATCGCATCGAGAAACAAATGCCTAGTTGGGAGTTTGGCAAAGGTCGCAATTACTACAAATTCTGCAAATTACGATGAACTCAAGAATAAAATCAACAATAACTGGAAACAATCTGTGACTCGGCATTCTAATTTAAATGCCAAGAACAACAGCAAAGCCAGTGTAAGTCAGATTGGCGGTGAAGGGTAAGGGGGGGGGGAGAAAAATAATCCAAGCCAGCTCCTGAGGGCTTCTCACACCCCCCCCCCCCCAGCCACTCATCTTAAGATTTCATCTCGGTCTCGTACTTCATAACGCACCCTAAATATTTTATCAGTTTAATGTGGTAGCTTTTACGGAGAAATTGTATTTAAGCTATGTATTTCTAACATTATAGAGACAAAAATGAAATCTTGAACAGTCGTACACGTTGTGCTTATCATCTTAACATTGGAGTTAGGGTTTGGAAAATGCGCACGCTAACGTAAAACTGTGTTATTCATTCAGGGAAATTAATTAACTGATACAACCGTAAAAAATATTTTGTAAATAATACTCTAATTATAATAATGTAACAAATTAATTTTCTTTTAACAAACGGAAAATTCGTAATGCCACTTTCCTACATAGTCCAAAGTTAAAGTCAAATGTATATTTATTCGTCAGAAACAAATACTGTTTGTTTATACATCATTTGATAAGTTCACAACATTATAAAATTTACAAAGTACGGAATCAATAACTGAATACAACTAAATTAAGAAAGGCAAAAAAGTAATATATCTTAAAACTAATACAATTTTGTTTAAAATGACAAATGAATTACAGATCCCATAGCATAAAATCCTGTTTTGGGATTGCTATCACTCTATTTCTAAAGAACAATCTCGATCAAAAACATTACTACAAAACAAAAATTGAAAACATTACTTGACAAAATCACTAAATTTTTAAATTAGAAAATCCAACTTTTAAGAGGAGTTCAACAACAAATCCACCACATCATCAAATTTTCTACTGAAAGGGGAAGGGGATTCAACATTAAAAGCGGCAATCCCGTGCGGCTAACATTTCTCTCCAAAGTTAAACCCTGGGTTGATTCCAGCTATTAAATTGCGGTGCTTACTAAATCCATAACCCGACCTTTTAGCGAATTTACCCTATAGGTAAGAAGCTATTACCGTAGGTGGCATGGTAAGACTTAAGTCCGAGACCATGATAACTTTTTGTTTTGAGGTCCCCAGATGCCAAAAACACTATTCGTTCAAATTTATATATATGTATATATATATATATATATATATATGTCTAAATATATGCTATATATATATATATATATATATATATATATATATATATATGTCCGTTACCGCGATAACTTTTGAAAGAAGCGCCCGATTTTTATGAAATTTGGCACAAATGTGGAGAGTAACATTTATGACTTTAAGTTCGAAAACCAGATCGATCGGTTTATGGGAAGGGGGTTTTGTGAGGGTTTAAAATTTTCCAAAAATCAGTTTATTGAACTTTTTACCCTAAAATTAAAAAAAAAACACTACATTTTGGTTATAACCATTTTGTAGAGCTTAAAAAAACAAACAATTTAGTATTTTGAATCATTAAGCTAGGTTTAGTGGTTGTGGAGAAAAGTCAAAAAATGTGTCCATAAAATTTCCCATGTTAATCTTATGGGAATACGGTTTTTAGATTTTCCTCAGATTATTTCACTAAAAACTCCACATATCTTTCTACCAATCAGTTTAGCTCTACAAAACAATCATTTTGGCGTTTTAATCGTTCTTTTACGTCCAACCGTTGCAGAGATATTCAAAGTGCTAAACACAGTACGTTGTCCAATGTTATCCTTATGGAGAATAAATAGAATGTTATATTTTGATTATTTATGTATGTATATTGATGAAACTTGGTATGTGGCTTCAACTAGTTGTGGTATATTGATAATAGCACAAAAAGTTTTTTGTTGATTTTTCCCGGTAGCAGCAAACCTGCATACTCGGCCCCCATGTTATTCATATGGAGAATAAGTAAAGTTTTATATCTCCCTTAGTTATGAACCTAAATTAATAAAACTTGGTATGTAGCTTCACCTGGTTGAGTTATATTGATAATTGCAAAAAAACACATATCTTATCTTCCTTGTTGCAGCAAACCTGCGTACTCATTTATAATGTTATTCTTATGGAGAATAAATAAAATGCTATATATCACTTATTAATGAATGTATTTTTGTGAAACTTGGTAAGTGGCTCTAGGTAGTAGTGATACCCATATATTTGCATTGGAAATTCGCTGAGGACGCAGGTTTGCTGCGACGGGGGTATTGGTTTGTTACAGTAGCATTTTATACCAACCGTCCAAACCTCTCAAAGTCTTGAGGGTACCCTGGAATCGAACCCGCGACCTCTTGCGCCGAAGTCCAAAAAGACTTGGTTAAACTAGCGAGGACCTTGACCTCCATATACTATCCTACATGCCGAGTGTGTTTTCATTAGCAGTTATATATCCTGTGAATGGTATATACTTATACCCGAAATAGAACATTGAATACAAGTAACTACGTTAAACATATCTGGAGTATGCACACATGTATTACAACCTCCGCCGTTTGTAATATTGAATAACATCACTTACTGATGCTACAACAAGCTAAAACGACATTCTGTTCCCTACTGTGTCGACAGAGTTCGTTAACAACGACCCGCTAATCCGGCACCGGCCCCCACTTCGAACACTGCATACTTGTTCAAAGACGCGTTTACACTGAGCAATTTCATCGCTAGAGGTGTCCATGAAACGTTGGGCAATACGAAAAAGCCAACAATATCCAAAGCAACTTGGATTGCAGATCTCGCCTCTGTGTTGCACAAGAGCTTCCGCAATATTGTACACAACATTTTATATAGAAAATACCCCCGTCGCAGCAAACCTGCGTACTCAGCGAATTTCCAATGCATATATATGGGTATCACTACCACCGAGAGCCACTTACCAAGTTTCACAAAAATACATTCATTAATAAGTGATATATAGAATTTTATTTATTCTCCATAAGAATAACATTAGCATTGAGTACGCAGGTTTGCTGCAACAAGGAAGATAAGAGAAATGTGTTTTTTGCAATTATCAATATAACTCAACCAGGTGAAGCTACATACCAAGTTTTATTAATTTAGGTTCATAACTAAGGGAGATATAAAACTTTACTTATTATCCATATGAATAACATGGGGGCCGAGTATGCAGGTTTGCTGCTACCGTTAATAATCAACAAAAACCATTTTTTTGGTGCTACTATCAATATACCACAACTAGTTGAAGCCACATACCAAGTTTCATCGATATACATACATAAATAATCAAAATATAACATTTTATTTATTCTCCATACAGATAACATTGGACAACGTACTGTGATTAGCACTTTAAATATCACTGCAACGGTTGGGCGTAAAACAACAATTATAACGCCAAAATGATTATTTTGCAGAGCTAAACTGATTGGTAGAAAAAATGTGGAGTTTTTAGTGAAGTTATCTGAGGAAAATCCAAAAACCGTATTCCCATAAGATTAACATGGGAAATTTTATGGACACATTTTTTGACTTTTCTCCACAACCACTAAACCTAGCTTAATGATTAAAAATACTAAATTGTTTGTTTTTTAAGCTCTACAAAATGGTTATAACCAAAATCTAGTGTTTTTTTTATTTTAGGGTAAAAAGTTTAAAAAACTGATTTTTGGAAAATTTTAAACCCCCACAAAACCCCCTTCCCATAGACCGATCGATCTGGTTTTCGAACTTAAAGTCATAAATGTTACTCTCCACATTTTAGCCAAATTTCATCAAAATCGGGCACTTCTTTTAAAAGTTATCGCGGTAACGGACACACATATATAAATATATATATATATATACATATATATAAATTTGAACGAATAGTGGTTTTGGCATCTGGGGCCCTCAAAACAAAAAGTTATCATAGTCTCGGGCTTAAGTCTTACCATGCCATCTACGGTAATAGCTTCTTCCCTATAGGGGAATTCGCTAAAAATGAATTGCATACATTTTAGATATCAGAAAGTGACATTCTGCAATATTCAACTTTTACAATATTATACGCTTTGTATTTTGCTCTACAGTTGCTCGCCTTGTCATTTCGTTAACATGTTTTATGTGTTTACGTCCAATAACTCAGGTTGCATCGGCTGCACTACGACATAGTATCCGCAACAGGCGGGAGAGTTTTTACAATGACTACGTGACTACTAGTTATGTAGTCATTGGTTTTTACGGAAACCGGAACCAGATAACACTTTTTATAATATGCTGAGTGTGCTGACTTTCAGTAATGTTAATTGTTCTTTCGATAGCCATCCTTAAAATTTGTGTATCCATAAACTAAAATCAGCTTAAAATGTATCAAAAATAACATAAGCCAACGATGAAGTGAAAATAATAATCGCTGAAAAATAGTCTAAAACACCACTTTAATTGAAGTTTTTCAATTTAATTTGAAGCCGTAGAAGTTTAAACTGTGGTTTTCATGAACTGCTATTTTTCAAACTAAAATAAAATAGAAAATAAATCATTACTGTTGAAAAAATCTAAGTTAAAACAAACAATAAACTCTAGCAAGAGTTGTGGTATGGGGTAATAAATTTGACGATGTGTAAATGATTCAAAGAAAGAGTCAAGTTATAGTTAGTGGCTGAGCGCTGTTTTGTAAACAAGACAATAAATTTAAAAACGGAGATGGGCTCCTAAATTAGCGTCAAACCTTGTATACGGACCGAAGTTCATGGTTACCACGGGCCGCACGTTTTATTAACCCCGGTGTTGGAACCAGTCAATCCAAGTCTTTCATTTTAGCCTACTTAAAACGTTTTAATTAACGCATTGTTTCCTATTTATAATACCTCATCCAATAACAGCTTAGGTAGTTTTTTATGTATTAGGGTTACAATGTGTTGTATCTTTAACGTGCATGGATATTTTTTGTTAATTTACTTTGCAATTCAAGGAATAAGTTATCAATGACAGTGTACAGTGTGTGCACTGATTGTTGGGACATTTACAACTGCACATGGTATGCTTGCTATATTTAAAAAAAAAAACTTCTGTTAAGGGACGAAGGGACGTCGACAAATGTCTTCTTAATCGTTTGTTTGAAATTGTGAAATTCCCTGATATTTCCAGTTATTTTAACAAGGACTTTCAAGTTTTGTTTTAATAAGAACTTTGGGATTAAAAAAGTACTTTGATGTTTGTTTTCAACTTTCAAAAACAATTTTCCTAGCTGCAAAGAGTTTTAAATGTTACTACTTGAATTGTGTTTTGTAATCCTCAAATGATTTATAATCAAATATATATAAGAAAATTCCGATCCAAACAACATAATTTAAATATACAACTTTAAATGTTCTAAATGGATATATTATTATATTTAAATAATGTTACCCAAAAGTAAGTTAGGACCTGGAAAGTTGTTACATCGCCTAAAGAAAAAATTTCAATCAAAAACTATATTTAAATAGTTACGGTGAAATGTCAAACAGATGTTTAACAATGCTATAATAATTAAAAATAGTTTTTAGCGTAGAGCCCGGTTTCCCCCAATCGTCCTCCTATCCTAGGATCACGTCCGACAGCTGGTAACCCTAGGTCTTCCTATCCCAGGATCACGTCCGACACCTGGTACTCCTAGGTCTTCCTATCGTAGGATCACGTCCGACACCTGGTACTCCTAGGTCTTCCTATCCCAGGATCACGTCCGACACCTGGTACCCCTAGGTCCTCCTATCCTAAGATCACGTCCGACACCTGGTACTCCTAGGTCTTCCTATCCTAGGATCACGTCCGACACCTGGTACTCCTAGGTCTTCCTATCCTAGGATCACGTCCGACACCTGGTAACCCTAGGTCTATCTCGTACTCCGGACCTCTCTTGTCGTTACAGCAAGTACACGAAGCAGTCACACCGCCCGCCCCGTATATCTTGGTGTTTGCGCACATGTTTGCTCCCGTTGCTATTCTCGTTCTCAAACATAATTATTAGCTTCGTTTAGCACCAAGCCCCCCTCTCTCTCTTTCTCTCTCTCTCTCTCTCTCTCTCTCTCTCTCTCTCTCTCTCTGTTCCGTTTGTACAAATGTGAACATTTTACGGTAAACTAATTACATTGTATCTATTCGGTAGTACAAAGCGAAGAAGGGAGGTTTCTTATTATTTCTAGAGGGTTGTCTTTCTCGGGGTTTGGTCTCTAAGTAATCCCTGAGCCTCAAAGGAGCTTCTCCTGCCCTCATGAGCGAAAACGATTATTTGAGACAGAAGTTTAAATTAAAACACTTTCACCGCTTGATGTGCAATGTCTTATCACAGACAAAGGATTCCATGGATCGTTTCTCTGCGGACTTGTTTATAGTATGGTTATGTTAAAAAGCTTCAAATATTACAATTTCTGACGGCATATCCATTTGCATAGTTTAACTTCGCCAATATTCAAACGTTGTGTTTCCCTTTCAATGTGCATGCTATGTGTATTCATATTCTGTTCCTTATTACCACAGGCACGTCTGATTCATATATTTATTTTTCCACCATTTCAAAATTTCGTAGAAATACCTGTCATTTTTGCCAAGATATTTAATAAAGTAATAATAAATACTAGCTGTCCTGTTGCTCGAATCCGAGCAAGTTTGTACCCAACGAAAGGTTTCTTCAGTTGTAAACAAACATATCATAACATCTGAAATTAAAACGGATGATAACAACGTACTTTCAATCAACACGTAATTTAGACTTCTGTCGTTAGATAGCGCCACTGTTTCGTTCACACCGCCTGGCGCAGGTATTTCGTTCGCTTCTACCAGTTAAAGTTCGTCGGCCTCCTCCTCTTGGCCGTCCTGGTCGACGTCTTATAGTCTCCATTATGTCGAACGTTTTTTTGGTTATGTTTTGATTTTGTGCAAATAAAAACTGGTGTTTTGTTGCCAGCTGTACGTTCAATAACCATTTTTCAGGGTCAGATTTTATTTGTTTAACCACTTCCTTAAATAAACAGCTGATTTCTCAATCGTTGGTTTGTAACTGCATATTATGTCTATGGGGAAAATCGCGACTTTGACCCCATATTTTCCCATGTCCACGGTGACTTTTATAAATTTTTTTAATTGATGGCAAAACTACATGCTAAGACCTTTCTAACGACACTTGGACATGGTGATCGGTAGCACCACCGCTCCAAAACAATTATGACAAAAATATGCCTAGCGTATTAAAAATATAGATGTGCGATACAAAATTTAAGAGGGCATCTTTGATGTTTCGTAACTTTAAATCTTTAGCAACGTTCTACAATATAATTTTATAAACTCTCGTATAAAGACGCCTCGTATAATGATACCAACATGAGGACAAAATTATAGTTTTGGGGGAGAAATTATCAACATAAATCCCCTTATATTAAGGATTAATTTTGTTACTAGGCAGCGCTAATTGCCCAGTGAAATCTTCTTACTCGTGTCAGTTGTGCAAGTTGGTTCAATATTTGTACACATTGTGAATTATTGGTAGGCCTACAACACATACTTCACAGTGGTTCAGATGTGTAAAAGGATGAATAGGTCTAATCAACAGTAATCCGTCAATGACAAACAAGGTTAACTGCAGCACTATATTGATGTTTCTCTTTGAACGTGTTTCTAAAAGCGTGCGGCAACAGCAGACGAGTTGTAGATGCAAATTTCTACCAATAACTGGGAGTTGTCGATACAAATTGAGCCAGCAATTCCTTATCACCACTAGGCAACGTCGTTAGTCAATGACCCATTTAACAGCCCAGCCATCACTGTCGAGGACGTTGTCAACAACGATTTAAGTTCATACTACTATTTTTTTAACAAACCTAACTTCAAAGCAAACGTCTAGTTTATTTTTGGGATGTGTTTTAAGTCCTTTAGACAAGTCTAAAGTTCAAGACACTCCAGAAAATCAATTCTATTAAACTTTCCAAGGTTAAAAGTTAACTCGGGTGATGTTAACGATCCACAAACCGCGGGGTTTAGGAGGGTCAGCGTCGGCCATCCGGGATGTGCTGTAAACTTGTTTTAGCGAATTTCCCCTATAGGGAAGAAGCTATTACCGTAGGTCTCATGGTAAGACTTAAGCCCGAGACCATGATAACTTTTCGTTTTGAGGTCCCCAGATGCCAAAAACACCATTCGTTCAAATTTTTCTATATGTATGTATTTTTAGTGATATGTTTAGTATTTATTTTTCTCCTTTAAATTTATGTGGTATATTTATATATATATATATATATATATATATATATACATATATGTGTCCGTAAGCACGATAACTCTCGTAAAAAAGGTCCAATCTTAATAAAATTTGGTACAAATGTGTGAAGTACCATTTATTTGAACGAGTTCGAAAACCAGATTAATTGCACCATCCGAAGGGGGGTGTTTGGGGGGTTTTGTACCCCAAAAATGTGTTTTTTGGTGGTTTCACATGTAATTTTTATTTAAATCAAATTTTAATTTTTACCATTAGATTCAGCTTAAAAAAACAAACAATTTGGTATTTTGATCATTGTTCTACGTCAATTGGTTACCGAGATATTGAAAGTGCTAAACACAGTACGTTGTCTAATGTTATTCTTATGGAGAAAAAGACAAATTGTATATCTCGCTTATTTATGAACATTAACTGACAAAATTTGGTATATGGCTTCATCTGGTTGTGGTTTATTGTTGTTTGCACAAAAAAATTTTTTCGCCTATGGTTCCTGTAGCAGCCCCGAAACCTAGGTACTCGGTCCCCATGTTATTCTTATGGAAAATAATTAAAATGTTATATATCGCTTATTTATGAATGTATATGGATGAAACTTGGTATGTGACTTCACTAAGATGAGTTCTATTGATATTTGCATAAAAACCCATTATTTTATGTGCCTTGTTGCAGCAAACCTGCGTACTCATCCCCAATGTTATTCTTATGGAGATTAATTAATATTTTAAATATCGCTTATTTGTGAATTTTTTTTTTAATCCTGTTAAGTGTTTTAGCGAATTTCCCCTATAGGGAAGAAGCTATTACCGTAGGTCTCATGGTAAGACTTAAGCCCGAGACCATGATAAATTTTTGTTTTGAGGTCCCCAGATGCCAAAAACACTATTCGTTCAAATTTATATATATGTATATACAGGATGAATCTCGTAAGTTGTCCAGTATTGATTTCAGACAAACCGTTGGTCCTACGATGATGAAATAAAATTATTTCCCACTAAACCAACCCCAAGGAATAACGTAAAAATATTTTTAACGATTTTTAAATACAGGGTGTACCAGAAACTGAGGGTCACTAGTCCGAATCTACGAAATATCAAATACAAACGTATATCATGTTATACATCAAATTAAAGCTCTTTTCAATCCAAACCATTTGGCGGAATCGGATTTTGATTATTATTGATTCATTTCAAAATGGCGGCTGTTTTTGTGAAAAAATTAGTATTTTTTTGAATACCCTGTATTTTTCTTAAAAATGCAGATATCTTGATTCTGATTCAAATATCGCATTCCTTATGAGCTAAGCTTTATTTTTATATGCAACACTTCAATATTATCTCAAAAACAAAAAGTTTCAAAAATATCAGTTTTTGAAAATATGTACATAGCCAAAACTCAAAAATTTCAAATAGCACCATATGTCAAATAGCATATCATTTTAAAGGTATTGCAATTCTAAGAAACTTTCAAATTTAAACCTTGTGCGTATCTATTTTGGTTTTCGGGTTATCAACAAAAAACATGTTTTTCCACATTAAAACGCATGTTATTTGTTAAACATGGTGGTAATAGTCAGCTGTTATTTATCAGCTGTTATTTAGTATTGTTGAGTTGTTTACATTTATTAGATGTTTCCATCTTAAGTTAACACAATGCATGTCTGAGCGGTTATTAGTTTTATTTTATTTCAAACAGTAATTAGTTTTTCTTATTGTGTTAACTAGTTGGTTGTTAATTATGGTATACAGTAACGAAGAAGCTTTTAAAATGTTAATGGTTTTAGGTGAGTGTTTCCAGAACTTTAGTGCTGCCGAAAGACTGTATGCAGAGCGGTTTCCTGATTTGCAACACCAGTGCCGTAAAGATTTTGTACGTTTAGCTCAACGAGTAAGAACGACTGGAAAAGTTCAGCCATCCAAAAAAAGACTAAAAGCTATGCCAGTAAGACAGACAAGAGCACCGGATATTTTAGCTGCAGTAGAACTTAATCCTCATGTGTCTACCAGAGTTCTCTCTAGGGAATCCGGTATTAGCCAGATGTCAGTCTGTAGGATCCTTAAGGCTAATGATTTCCATCCATACCACATTTCGCTGCATCAAGAATTGGAAGCAGATGATTATCTACACCGCATTAATTTTGCTATTTGGGCTCAAAATGAAATTTCTAATGATCCTAACTTTGCTCACAACGTCATGTGGAGCGATGAAGCGACCTTCAAAAACAACGGTGACGTTAATAGACACAATATGCGGTATTGGAGCAGGGAGAATCCACATTGGCTACGGGAAGTGAACAATCAAAGACAGTGGACCCTCAATGTGTGGTGTGCGGTGTTTAATGGGCAAATAATTGGTCCTCATTTCTTCGAAACGAATCTAAATGGTGTAATGTACAATGCATTCTTAAATGAAGAATTTCTCGAGCTGTTAAGGCCCATTCCCATCAACGTACAAAGAGAAATGTGGTTCATGCAAGACGGTTGTCCAGCGCATTACGCTATTGACGTTCGTCAAACTCTAACAGCGATGTTTGGTGATAATTGGATTGCGATAGGAGGTCCCATCCCTTGGCCGGCTAGGTCCCCTGATTTAACGGTCATGGACTTTTACCTCTGGGGGAGACTGAAAGACATGGTGTATGGAACAGCTCCTACCACTCGAGATGAGATGAAAGAAAGGATACGGTTGGCGTGTAGGCAAATAAATGAAGAAGAAGTACGTCGTGCTGTAAACAACCTTCCTAAAAGACTTGAAATGGTTTTAGAAGTAGGGGGAAGGCATTTTGAGCATCTGTAAATAGTTTATCCAGTAGCACCTAAAAATAATGGTAACTTTTGAAATATTTTATACACAAAAAGTTTGTTTATAGTGGTTTTGTAACAAATGTAACATAAAGAATATTTTTTAAGACAAGTTCTTTATTATTTTAGTTTTTATAAAATAATATTTACTCTATGCATGGGACTATTAAAGGCCGGACCATAGTTCTAGGTGTCTGGCTGACGCATGCGTAATAACGAATTTGCATTTAATCATATGTTAGCCCAAGTTTTGACAGATGGGGAATTAACACAGCAAATTAATGCGCATGCGTCAGCCAGACGCCTAGAACTATGGTCCAGCCTTTACCACCATGTTTAACAAATAACGTGTTTTAATGTGGGAAAACATGTTTTTTGTTGATAACTCGAAAACCAAAATAGATACGCATAAGGTTTAAATTTGAAAGTTTCTTAGAATTGCAATACCTTTAAAATGATATGCTATTTGACATATGGTGCTATTTGAAATTTTTGAGTTTTGGCTATGTACATATTTTCAAAAACTGATATTTTTGAAACTTTTTGTTTTTGAGATAATATTGAAGTGTTGCATATCAAAATAAAGCTTAGCTCATAAGGAATGCGATATTTGAATCAGAATCAAGATATCTGCATTTTAAAAAAAATACAGGGTATTCAAAAAAATACTAATTTTTTCACAAAAACAGCCGCCATTTTGAAATGAATCAATAATAATCAAAATCCGATTCCGCCAAATGGTTTGGATTGAAAAGAGCTTTAATTTGATGTATAACATGATATACGTTTGTATTTGATATTTCGTAGATTCGGACTAGTGACCCTCAGTTTCTGGTACACCCTGTATTTAAAAATCGTTAAAAATATTTTTACGTTATTCCTTGGGGTTGGTTTAGTGGGAAATAATTTTATTTCATCATCGTAGGACCAACGGTTTGTCTGAAATCAATACTGGACAACTTACGAGATTCACCCTGTATATATATATACATCTATATATATTTATATGTGTCCGTGAATGCGATAACTTGAGTAAAAAACGTCCGATTTCGATGAAATTTGGCTCAAATGTGTAAAGTGACACTCATGACTTTAAATTCGAAAACCAGAAATATCGGACCACGGGAAGGGGGGTTTATGGGGGTTTTAAATTTTCCAAAAATCAGTTTTTTGCATTTTTCACCCTAAAATTTTTAAAAAACTTAATTTGAGTTTTGACCATGTTATAGAGCTTAAAATAACAAATAATATGGTATTTTGAATTATTAACCTAGGTTAAGTGGTTGCGGAGAAAATCCAAAAAAACCTGCTCATAAAATCTCCCATGTTAATCTTATGGGAAAAAGGTTTTTGGCTTTTCCTCAGTTCATTTCAATGTAAACTTCACATTTTCTTTTACCAATCAGTTTAGCTCTACAAAACAATCATTTTAGTGTTTAAATTATGATTCTACGTCCAACCGTTGCCAAGATATTCAAAGTGCTAAACACAGTACGTTGTCCAATGTTATCCTTATGGAGAATAAATAAAATTTGATATCTCGATTATTTATGAATGTATATTAATGAAACTTGGTATGTGGCTTCACCTAGTACTGGTATATTGATATTTGCACAAAAAATTGATTTTTTGTTGATTATCTTCTTAGCAGCAAACCTGCATACTCATCCCTAATGTTATTCTTATGGAGAATACGTAAAGCTTTATATCTCCCTTAATTATGAACATAAATCATTAAAACTTGGTATGTAGCTTCACCTGGTTGAGTTATATTGATAATTGGAAAAAAAACATATTTTTATCGTCCTTGTTGCAGCAAACCTGCGTTCTCAGTCCTAATGTTATTCTTATGGAGAATAAATAATACCCCCGTCGCAGCAAACCTGCATACTCAGCGAATTTCCAATGAATATATAACATAACACATTAAAACACTTAACAGGATTCATAAGAAATGTATTCACAAACAAGCGATATTTAAAATATTAATTATTCTCCATAAGAATAACATTGGGCATGAGTACGCAGGTTTGCTGCAACAAGGCACACAAAATAATGGGTTTTTATGCAAATATCAATATAACTCATCTTAGTGAAGTCACATACCAAGTTTCATCCATATACATTCATAAATAAGCGATATATAACATTTTAAGTATTTTCCATAAGAATAACATGGGGACCAAGTACCTAGGTTTGCTGCTACAGGAACCATAGGTGAAAAATTGTTTTTTTGTGCAAACAACAATAAACCACAACCAGATCAAGCCATATACCAAATTTCGCCAGTTTATGTTCATAAATAAGCGAGATATACAATTTTTCCTTTTCTCCATAAGAATAACATTAGACAACGTACTGTGTTTAGCACTTTCAATATCTCGGTAACCAATTGACGTAGAGCAATGATCAAAATACCAAATTGTTTGTTTTTTTAAGCTAAATTCAATGGTATAAATTAAAATTTGATTTATATTAAAACTACATGTGAAAACCCCAAAAAACACATTTTTGGGGTACAAAACCCCCCAAAACCCCCCTTCGGATGGTGCGATTCATCTGGTTTTCGAACTCGTTCAAATAAATGGTACTTTACACATTTGTACCAAATTTCATTAAGATCGGACCTTTTTTACGAGAGTTATCGTGCTTACGGACACATATATATATATATATATATATATATATATATATATATATATATATATATATATACATATATAAATACCCCCGTCGCAGCAAACCTGCATACTAAGCGAATTTCCAATGGAGATATAAATGTCTTAATACTACATAAAGCCACTTACCAAGTTTCATAAAAATATATTCACAAATAAGCGATATATACAATTTTAATTATTCTCCATAAGAATAACATTGGGGCTGAGTACGCAGGTTTGCTGCAACAAGGAACACAAAAAATGGGTTTTTATGCTAATGTCAATATAACTCAACTAGGTGAAGTCGTATACCAGTTTTTATTCATTTATGTTCATAATTAAGGGAGACAGAGCATTTAATTATTATCCATAAGAATAACATGGGGGCTGAGTACGCAGTTTTGCTGCTACGGGAGGATTATGCAAAAACAATTTTTTGGAGCAAATATCAATAGACCTCAACGAGATGAAGCTGTATACCAAGTTTCGTCAGTATACGTTCTTAAATAAGCGAGATAAAAAAATTTTCTTTTCCTCCATAAGAATAACATTAGACAACGTACTGTGTTTAGCACTTTCAATATCTCGGTAACCAATTGACGTAGAGGAATGATCGAAATACCAAATTGTGTGTTTTTTTAAGCTGAATCGAATGGTCTAAACTAAAATTTGACTTTTTCAAAAATTATATGTAAAAAATTCAAAAAACCCGTTTTTGGGGTACAAAACCCCCCCAAAATACCCCTTCGGATAGGTCGATCTGTCTGGTTTTCGAACTTAAAGTCATAAATGCTGCTTTACATATTTATACCAAATTTCGTAAAAATCGGAGCATTTTTACGAGAGTTATCGTGCTCACGGACACATATATATATATATATATATATATATATATATATATATATAGATATATATATATATATATATACAGTATCGAACGAATGGTGTTTTTGGGGTCTGGGGACCTCAAAACGAAAAGTTATCATGGTCCCGGGCCTAGGTCTTACCATGCCGACTACGGTAATAGCTTCTTCCCTATAGGGGAAATTCGCTAAAATTTGAACGAATGGTGTTTTTTGCATCTGGGGACATCAAAATGAAATGTTATCATGGTCTCGGGCTTAAGTCTTACCATGAGACCTACGGTAATAGCTTATTCCCTATAGGGGAAATTCGTTAAAATGCTATATATCAGTTATTTATTTAAGTATTTTTATGAAACTTAGTAAGTGGCTTTATGTGGTAGTAAGAAATATATTCATGCATAGGAAATTCGCTGAGTACGCAGGTTTGCTGCGACGGGGGTATTAATGTGTTATGTTATATATTCATTGGAAATTCGCTGAGTATGCAGGTTTGCTGCGACGGAGGTATTTTCAACTTCAAGCTTTATTTACAAGGAATGTGTTTAAACATGAATTCTTAAAATTATAGAATATGTCCATTGCATTAGTACTCGCACGAGTTATACTCATTCAGACACAATTTTATCTTTAAACGTAACTAAACCTCAATTAATGTTATTTTTTGTACATTAAAATGGTAGTACCAGGGAAGACCATGTTCGGTGATATTGGATTCGTTTCGTGGGTGGAAAAGATGTCCACTCTATATACAATCTTTATTCAATGGTTCTAGACACAACAAATCATTTACTTTACATTTACATTTCACTTTACCTTGTGAAATCACAGCTGACATGATTCTTTTGTTTAGATTTAAAACTCTGTTTTACAAGGCCAATTTCAAAATGTTGTATTTTCAAATAATTTTTAACAAGATTTAACTTTTCCTGGGTTTAAGGTTTTTTACCAATTGATTTTGTATGTACAAAAGGCCAGTATTCTTAAGTTTGAAAAAAATTGTTTCGCTGGATTCCGAAATAAATTTTGCAAACAAACAGACAGACAGACAGACATTGATTGTAATAGAATATAGGGTAGATTAAATAAGTTTCCCAAAACGTCACTCTTTCTTTTGAATACCCGAAAATCTAATATTTGAAAAAGGGATTACCTCTGCTCTAAACTGAAATGTTATTTCCCTAATTTGATTTCCCTAACTCATCCAAGTATGTTACATAAAGTTGGTAACTCAGGTAAATCAAAGAAATTCCTAAAAAAAATGGAGAATAAATGAAAAATGTAATAAAACTTATTTTTATAATCTGAATCGACATTCATTAATCGAGAGGCCTAGTAGAATTGTTGGGGTTTTGTTACACAGTAATTTATTTCTATGTAAGCGGAAATTATATAAGCGGCACATTTATTTCTGTCTGTTATAAAAGGAAAAAATTTAATTTTTGTTACTCAATGTTCATTTGTTGTGTCAATAAGTGTACCTTATTGATTATTAAAATAATTGGTGTATCTCTGTTAACTATAACAGCTAATAAATAACAGCAAAGTGATTGAACGTCAAGCAGTTGTCAATATACAGATGACAGGCCTCAAGTGGACTTATCAGTGCAATTTCAACTTAACTTCACTTTTCACCATTCAAAGTGTTGTGTGTGTCACATTTTTACTCCTTTTATCTATTTATTTGGCAGGGGGGAGTGGTGTGTGCCTGGATATCAAATTAAGCTTCTGATTTCTGATGAAGAAAATATCTTGAGAATACTTATATCACTGGCGTTGATTCAAAATGCATCTTTGTAAATAAGGGTTAGTGAACTTGCAAATGATAACCAACAGCTATTTTTTCTTAATTTAGTCTCATTGCAAAACATGCAGAAAAGATAACCAAATAAATCCTCCACTACAGACTATAGTGACTGGGAAAGAGCCCATGATTGACTCTGAAACCCTTGATTTTTAAATTAACTCTGAAGTGTACTTCAATTGACCACTTAAAAAAGCAGAATTAATTTAAAAACATAGATTCTGCAAATCTCCCTCAAAACAATAAAATAAACTAACATTTTTAAATCCTTTACATGAGCAGGGAGGGGGGGTAAAGGAAGATCGCTGGAGAATAAAATACAATTTTCTGTGGAAATTAAAAATTGAATAACAAATATAAATTAATTAATCCCAATTAAACTTTGATTTTTCAGTCTTAATCTCCACAGATTCATGACTGACTTGTGACAGACTAGTAGAATGATTCCAAAGTCTGTGTTCTGTGTTATGCTACTTCTTACCTATCCTTACCGTTATTGTGTGTCCGTGTCCTCTTGATTAAATTTAAGATTTAAACAAATACATTGAAACAAAACCACTCCATTTATTAATTATGCATTGATTTTTACGTAGTCTGTTTGGGTATATGTGTAGTCTACATACACCATACACCTAAATTGTGTATATAGACTGAATAACTACAACTGTAGACATACAACAACTTTTGTAGACCGTACAACTTTTACTATTGTAGTTTTTTCTTCTACATTTGTTTTGTGCATAATATTGGAGGAGGTTTACCAGGTAAATTCAAAAATAAATTTAAAGAATTAATAGCAAAAGGTATAAAATAGCAAAAGGCTGCGTAATGATTACAGAATAAAACATGAGCCACACAAGATTACAGAGATAATCAACACTACACATCATTACGAAATTAGGCACCGAGATCAGAAAACATGTTTTGAATATAATGAGCACTTACTGCGCCACACTCCTTCTACGGTGTTTGTTTTTTCTATGAAAATTACATTGACCTACTTCGAAAGCACTATCAAACATTGACGAGGTTCAATTTTTTGTCCCTGTTATGCAACTGGGATTAATCTGACCATTATGTGTTTGCGTCAACTAAGAGTTTGTAACATACAACTATACCAAATAAAACAAACATGAAATTAACAAACGTGTAAGGGTTGAGGGCTCAGATTTTAGGGATTCAAAAAAATAGTTTTTAACAGATGAAAAAACAAATTTCAGAATAGACTATGCTTGATTTAGAATCGTTAACATTAAATTATTCAGTCGTAATACATGGTTCAATGACAGTGAAAGGGCTCGGTTCCAACATTCTCGGTGGATTTTTGAATTGGGCGCTCGATCTGACTGGCACACTTTGTTCGGTTCAGTGATTATTGTGAAATATTTTGATTTTGCTGTGTATTTACGTCTTTGAAATTCCGTATAATTTTGAAAGGGGACAATTCAAACCCTACATATTTAAGTTTGACCTTTTCTTAGAAAGCGTCACTAATTAATAGCCTAATGAAAGATGACAGCTGGGTCTAGTATTGAGTCTTCACAACAATCTCAGAGTTTTCTAAGGATTATTGAGCGGAGCTCCTATACTACACTCTGGCTTTTTATTTACACGTACTCCTCCTGAACGGCTGGAGTGATCCTCACGAAATTTTGCTCGGTCATAGTAACCATCTATGGGAAGGTATAAATCTGAAATGGTCCAAATCGGACATAAGGGTTCTGCCCTACGGCCCTTTAAAGTTACCATGTTATTTTAATAGGAGAAATATTTTACTTGGTTTGTTTACTGAGAGTTGATTATACAGCTTGATTATATTAATATGGATCAAATTTAAATGCAGACTGTTACTATCAGCTGTTTGTAAATACAGTAGTTTTCTGTGAAATTGTTGTTTTGTTTATTTTAGTGGTTTGTTCGTCGATACATTTCTGAAAATTATTGATTAAATAAATACTCGCTCCACTCAATATTGCAAGCAGACAACTGCATTGTATACCTAGTTAACTTCAGATAGTGAAGCGAATAGTTTAACCACTATATTATCTAGCCAGTTTTTTACTTTAAAAGACACAAGGCCTGACAATCTCATTTGCACTGGGAAGATATATAAGCATATGTTTAAGTAATCAGCTGATCAAATAAAATAATCATCTGCCATAAATAAATATTAAAAATTGTTAGGCCCCCTAATGCAGATGGGGAAAATCCCTTAAATAATTGTTGGATCATTTTCTGAATTTTGACACTGGTAGGAATCATAACAAACATTTTAATATGTAACGTCTCGATAACTCCGTCAAATTTGGCACGGCGGAATTCCAATTTCATTACATGTATTCAAAAATTAGCATTTTATAGATGTTAAACGAGGCTGTTGTAATTGTTTCCCCTTTAAGAATATTTGTAGGTTACTAGCCATATTAACCTACCTTAAGGGATTGCAGCAGCACTCAGTAATATTGCTACATTCTGAGGCCTTGACTATAGTCCAGAAAGATATGCTTATCTAAGAACTGTGAAAAATTTTAATGGAAGCATTTTGAAGAGTTTTTGAAAGAAAAATTACTCCAGTACAACATATCAAAAATCAGACAGTGGGAAAACCTCAAAAATGAAGTTAAAAATTACAGCAAATGCGTAAGTATTTAGTTGCAACAACACATAGGCCTACTTTTCAGTGGTTCAGATTGTAAAAGGCTGAATAATAAATGATAGTAGGTAATCTAAAATATTTCATTAACAAACAAGGTCAACTGCAACACGATATTCATGTTTCTCTTCGAATGTGTTTCTAAGGCAATAGAAGATGAGTTGTAGACGCAAATGCCTAGCAATAACCGGGAGTTGTCAATACAAATTGCTTACAGTGCTTAGTGCTTAACACAAAGCTTGGGTATTTAATAATAGCTCACATAGTAAAGATACAAGGCACCTTTTAGTTTGTACTTAGGTACCCCCGGTAGAGTACTTATACAACTAGGGCTTGTTCCTGGCTTAAAAATTCTGTTGGTCATATGATCAGGGCTGTGAAGTGGCTCCAGTCATGAAATATTGTTTCTACGCAGAAAATCATAGAGCCTGAAATTTAAAATGTAACGGGGCAAACACAGAAGTTACATTTAGGTTTAAAAATTAATAGTTGTTTGATTAATAATGTTGAGAGCTTTACAACCAGCTTTTATCTGAGATTTTAAAAACCTTTGATCATTAATAAGAAGCAAGATAAGTACGTAGGTCTAATTAATTTGTGTGGTGGCAACAAACACTCACCCTGAAGCCCTGAAAGTAACCTCCACTATGCGCCCTTTAGAAAACTTCAGCATTAGCCGACTAGGCACATCTCTCGATCTCTCTTTTTGACGTTATCCAGCAACCGAAAGGAAATGATCTTCAGGTATGGAAAATTAGGTACACGGACAAAAAAACACCCTAAAAGGGAAGCAGCATCACTCCTCAAGCTGTCCAACACCTGGGCAACCCCAGGTCGATTTGCTCTAACCCAGATGACCTCTTAGACCCTTAAAGCAAGGGCCTTCCATCCCGGAGAGCCCTCCATCTCATCGATCGCGTTATACCATCTTTTGTGGATATTTTACCGTTTTGTTTATAAGTACAATATAAGTATAAATATACTTTGTAGTGTTGAGAGACGTAGTTTATTTATCATGTTTAGTTATAACAACACGTATCATGCTACTAAAGAAATTATTTAATTAAGATAGATAAGGAAGATCCAATACTCCCTGGAAAGGCTCAACTAGGTTTCCAGGCTCTGCTAAGTGTCTCAAATTTCAAGAACCAGCCCCGGGGAAGATACAATATAGAGTACTAAGTGGATAACTAGCATTTATAAAAATCAAAACGGATATTAAAAGCCAGTTTCACACACACAATTTTTTTTTGTTTCTTCTGATATATGAACAGACTACGGCTACTTTAATTCAGATGTTTTCATTATCGAATCGAATGTCATCATGGCATTGTGTTGTTTTTGATTAATTAATTTAGCTTTATTATCTTTTGGATTTTACAGTTTCTGTTTAATGGTCGTTAAGGTTGATTTTGTTTCCTCACCCAAGTGATTTATATTAGTTGCAATACATTATATGATGAGGAATACCCGAAGTTAAATACTATACCGGTACGAAGGGTATGTAAGCTTAGATTAAAATTTTAACTGGATGGGCGGCATAACAATTAGTGCGCTCGTCTCGTAATCCGATGTTCACCAAATTGATCCTGAGCAAAATCTGAACATTTTGTGAACACTCAATGGACCCAACCACCAATTGCCACTGGGCTATTCCCATATCTTGCTTTCTAAGGAAGGGCATCCTTAGACAGTTACAAGATCAGGATTTGACCAGCCAAACATTAAAAATGCCAATGGCATTTAAGCTTATATAAAAAATTAGCCGACCCATTGGAGCATCGCCCGTGTAAACAATGATAGTTGTGTGAGCTTCAATCTGTGGTTAGCTCGTGGAACTAATACGAATCAAGATCAGCTGTTGAATTTTCATCAGCTCAAACCAAAGTGAATGTCCATAAGGAATATATAGGAACTTTGGGACCCAGCGGGGCAGAACACAGGGAGAATTTCGTAGTACCGTTTCTTAGCAAGCACCTAGGGCCTAAGAGGAATCTATATGTAAAATTTCAACTCTGTAGGCATTATAGTTATGGAGATTTCATGATAGGTCAGTTAGTGGTATTTGGATTTTATATATTAAGGAGATAATAATAATAGTATTGTTTCATTGTATCTGCTATTGGTGGGATTACTGCTGATGTTTTGTGACTTGATCTTCACTTATTTTGGCAAAAAACAACCTTTAATACAAGGTGTGGATGTTCCTTCAAAAGTCTTGGGACAAGTACTGTAGACCTTATGTTACAGTAGACCCTCTCTTAACCGACCCTCACGGGATTGGGCCTAGGTCGAATAACCTAAAAGGTCGGTTAAAACGGGCATCTACGTAAACATGTAAAATACTGTTAGCATAAATGTATTATATTGATATTATATGAATAAACCATCACCAGTATAATCACTGAAGAAAATTAATTAGGTATGCTACAGACATAACCTGCCAGGGAAGTTCCTGAGTTCTACAAACCTTTCACATTCCTCAACTGCTGTGTATTGATGCTCGTTGATGATCAAGTGCTTGTCAGGGCACTATGGCTATAAAGTAAGGTCAGGTATTGCCCATATATCACAATTTTGACCCTAAAACGCAAGATTAAAGCATAGGCTATAGGCTATTAAACAGCCATTGTTCGGCAAAAAGTAGGCTAGAGTTCTTATAAAAATTACAGTAGCCAAGGTAGGCCCTACTCATTATTGGCTATGAACCTCTATCATAATAATCATTTACAGGGTGGCTTCACTGTGGTTATCGAATGAGCAGTCATACACTTTTTCAGATCGCTCAGTAGTCAATCGGTTATTAGCGTGCTGCAGTTGATAGTTTGAACTAAAAATTATTGCCAGTAGGCAATCATAAGGGGTCTAGACATTTATAAGCGTAACGAATGGTTTGGATACGGTTAGCAAGGATGAATAGTTTAGATACCGTATTTCAAGTGATTCGTATGTATTATGCTATTATTTTCAGTTTTTAATCATAGCATAGTATGTTACTTTTAAACAAAACATTTACAAAACAACTGAACTTATTTGTATTCATTGTGTAATTATTCAACCAACAATGACTAATAAAGTTAGAATTGTGTCTTAAAGATAATGTGACTTGTGTTCTTGTCTACAAAAAGGTCTGGTATAAGCCTAAGTTACCGAAAACAGAAATACCTAGGGTAAGTTATATGATATCTGTAACCATATCATTGGTTGATGCATTTATAAGTTTCTTATTAAATGTGACTAAAAAAAGGTGAAACACCGGTGGCCTATAAAATCCCTAGAAAATTTGAAATTATCATCTTTTGCCTTGTTATTTTATTAAGTTAGTTTAAACACTGTTAGACCTAACTTATTTGTTATTGGTTTTTATTTCAGTTTAGTAATTTTACTGTAACATTTAAGAAAGTTAAATATCGTAAAGTAAATAATGAATCAAAAAATAGCTATATTCATGACGTATTTAATAACCAACTGTCAAATGCTGATCCTAGACAGAAAAATATTGCGAAGATTGATATGATATCAAATCATTTGACATACTGTAAGTTTAGCATACGGTATTAAAAAAATCATCCCGTTGCAAAAGCTGTATAGTAACTTGTCCCTAGGCTTGTTATCTATAAGAAGTAAATGTCACTTTTACCATAAACTGGGCTAAAATTCAGCATTTCAAAAGTCTCTGCAATCTGGGTGCAAATTTGGGATTTTAAGTCGAAGTTGTTTATCAGTCGTCAGAGCATCTAGACTAATTAAGGTAGACAGTTTAGGCTATTGGCCTACGTACCTAAAGACTTTTGTCTCATATGGAACATGGAGCTTGCTTCTTTATTAATGAAACTAAGGTGTTTACCAAAACGTATAGGGCATTTAACAAGGTAGGCCTAGGCCTCACACAGCCATCAAACCTGACACATAAGTTGTAAATATATGCTGTAGACGTTGTTACTTGCTACAAATAAAGAAATAGCCCACCATAAATGTTAAAGGAGAAAAATGCAGTCTATTACCTCTTTGTCCTTAATAATCCTTTATAACAAATAAGTTAAGTTGTAAGACCTCAGGGATCTTGAAATTGGATCAGCTGCTCATCAAGAACATAACCTTTTTGGAAACGGCCTATTGATGATGTTTGAACCACAAAAATCACTCTACCGCACAACGAAATAATTACGAAAAATTAAGCTATAAGCAAAATAACGCGAATTAAAACACTGCATTTAATAACACAAATATCCGAAAAATTGTCACATACCGAACAATTGATAAGACCGAGCTCTCCAAATTCGACCGCGATTGACGCGACTACAACGCTGTCTATCTTCAGTCAAGTAAACTATCATTTGTCCTTTGTGGCAGTGCAGTGTTTCCATTCAGCGGTAAAAAATATTCCATACATTTCGCAGAAAAATCCCTTTTAATCAATCATTTAATCCCTCGATCTTCTATGAAATATCCCACAAAATATCCCTCTCTAAATCTGAGTTTCGAAAATTATTTTGTACTAGCTGTGTGGGATACCCGTCCTTCGTACAGATTGTATGTGTAAATAATTGATTAATTAAATTAAATAACAACCCTATTCATTTTACAATATTTAAATTACAATTTTAATTTTAACTGTAGACAATTAATAAAAGTTAACTAAATATACTGGTTTTGTTCAGATGTATTAGTCAGGGGCGGATCCAAGGGGGACGGTAGGGGCGGTCGCCCCCCCATCTAAGAATTTTTGTGTTTTATTTTATTATTCAGGCATACGATGAAAGTTTTAATAAATCCCAATGAGCAACAAAGTATTGCAAATTGTAAGCATCAAAAGCCTCCCGGAACCCCGTTTTTCGGTTCCAAGAGTAAAATTTTGCCGCAGCCGTCTACAAGGTTACAATTTGAACTATCGAACCGAAACGTTTCTTTAAATGAAATAAAATACACACCATTAGACCAGGTGAAATTTTAAACTTCCATATTAGTATATAACACATTACTTGGATCCATGTATTTAACCTAAAAGTGTCTTACAAAAACATGGATATTCCCGAATATCGCGAAGTTGTTGCAGTTTTGCCAGTTTACAACCGAAAATGCAGTGTTTTCAACATGGTCTTGGAGGTAAATTTCAGCAGCAAAGGTTGCTACAATTGTATTCGGTGATTATTTTTTTAGCGAATTTCCCCAATAGGGAAGAAGCTATTACCGTAGGTCTCATGGTAAGACTTAAGCCCGAGACCATGATAACTTTTCATTTTGAGGTCCCCAGATGCCAAAAACACCATACGTTCAAATTTGTATATATGTATATATATATATATATTTATATATATGTGTGTCCGTAAGCACGATAACTCTCGTAAAAAAGGTCCAATCTTTGAAATTTGGTACAAATGTGTAAAGTACCATTTATGTGAACGAGTTCGAAAACCAGATGAATCGCACCATCCGAAGGGGGGTTTTGTACCCCAAAAATGTGTTTTTTTGGGTTATCACATGTAATTTTAATTTAAATCAAATGTTAATTTATACCACTGAATTCAGCTTAAAAAAAACAATTTGGTATTTTGATCATTGCTCTACGTCAATTGGTTACCGAGATATTGAAAGTACTAAACACAGTACGTTGTCTAATGTTATTCTTATGGAGAAAAAGAAAAATTGTATATCTCGCTTATTTATGAACATAAACTGGCGAAATTTGGTATATGGCTTGATCTGGTTGTGGTTTATTATAGTTTGCATACAAAAAAATTTTCGCCTATGGTTCCTGTAGCAGCAAACCTAGGTACTTGGTCCCCATGTTATTCTTATGGAAAATACTTAAAAAGTGTATCGCTTATTTATGAATGTATATGGATGAAACTTGGTATGTGACTTCACTAAGATGAGTTCTATTGATATTTGCATAAAACCCGTTATTTTGTGTTCCTTGTTGCAGCAAACATGCGTACTCATCCCCAATGTTATTCTTATAGAGAATAATTAATATTTTAAATATCGCTTGTTTGTGAATATATTTCTTATGAATCCTGTTAAGTGTTTTAATGTGTTATGTTATATATTCATTGGAAATTCGCTGAGTATGCAGGTTTGCTGCGACGGGGTTATTTTTTAACCCGCGTAATCCGTTGCTAGGGAATAAATATCCAGTGGCTAGGCTAGAAGCATAAAGAACCTCGAATTATATTTAATGAAATAAGAGGAAACAAAGATTAAATTGCGTACAAACAGAAGCTCATACGCCAAGTATTTTATTTTGTATAAATGTGGTACGACATTTTCATTTTTCGAGTCTCTGACCTTGGCTGTCAGCCTCATTCCTAATTGTATCTTCGCGTAGTATAGTTCAGTATTGCAGATTTCAAATACGTTTTTTAAATAGTTTTCGCGTGGGTAAATACTAAAATAAATCGTTTATTTAGGCATCTTACTTGTCATTAGACGCCTACAGATGACGTAGAAAAAAGTGTAATGCCTAAATATTTTATTTTTACTTACGGTCGGGCGCAGTAGAGCTAAAGTTAATTTTTGTTTAGCTTGTTTATAAATTTAAGATTGTTTTTTTCTTGAGTACAAGGTTATTGATATATTATGTTAACTTACTTTTATTCGTTGTATAATTTCATATAGTCAAAAACAATAATGGGGGTGTCAGGGACCATCCACAGGTAACTCTCAGTGACCGCCCCTCCCAACATGACCTCTGGATCCGCCCCTGGTATTAGTTATGGTCCTCCCAAATTTCAACTTAAAAGGTCCAGTAAATACTAATACTCATAAGATGGCCTTAAAAGTAAATTTTGAACTGAGCCCCACAGGATTTTTTAATCGAATTATTATTGTACATCTGCAGCATAAAGGGAACCACTTCATATACATTGTCGTTTTTAGCGAATTTCCCCTATAGGGAAGAAGCTATTACCGTAGTCGGCATGGTAAGACCTAGGCCCGGGACCATGATAACTTTTCGTTTTGAGGTCCCCAGACCCCAAAAACACCATTCGTTCGATACTGTATATATATATATATATATATATATATCTATATATATATATATATATATATATATATATATGTGTCCGTGAGCACGATAACTCTCGTAAAAATGATCCGATTTTGACGAAATTTGGTAAAAACATGCAAAGCAGCATTTATGACTTTAAGTTCGAAAACCAGACAGATCGACCTATCCGAAGAGGTATTTTGGGGGGGTTTTGTACCCCAAAAATGGGTTTTTTGAATTTTTTACATATAATTTTTGAAAAAGTCAAATTTTAGTTTTGACCATTCGATTCAGCTTAAAAAAACACACAATTTGGTATTTCGATCATTCCTCTACGTCAATTGGTTACCGAGATATTGAAAGTGCTAAACACAGTACGTTGTCTAATGTTATTCTTATGGAGGAAAAGAAAATTTTTTTATCTCGCTTATTTATGAACGTATACTGACGAAACTTGGTATACAGCTTCATCTCATGGAGGTCTATTGATATTTGCTCAAAAAAATTGTTTTTGCATAATTCTCCCGTAGCAGCAAACCTGCGTACTCAGCCCCCATGTTATTCTTATGGATAATAATTAAATGCTCTGTCTCCCTTAATTATGAACATAAATGAATAAAAACTGGTATACGACTTCACCTAGTTGAGTTATATTGATATTAGCATAAAAACCCATTTTTTGTGTTCCTTGTTGCAGCAAACCTGCGTACTCAGCCCCAATGTTATTCTTATGGAGAATAATTAAAATTGTATATATCGCTTAGTTGTGAATATATTTTTATGAAACTTGGTAAGTGGCTTTATGTAGTATTAAGACATTTATATCTCCATTGGAAATTCGCTGAGTATGTAGGTTTGCTGCGACGGGGGTATTAGATAAAGTGATCACTATGTCAGTGAGTGAATGAGTCTGACAAATATAGATTTAGATAGCATATCCACCCTGTATACTTATGTTATTTATTACCAATCTTCACTCGACGTTTTAAATAAGAACTACATCTGTTTATGGAATAAATATTCACCATCATCAATCATCTGGTTCATGTAAATAAATGCTTTGTCCAAAAGATACTTTGTCCATAAGAATAATATAGGTTCTTAAAAACCCCGTAGGGCGGAGTCCTAAGGTTATTTCAAAATTCCAATTAGTCTAAAACCTTCTATCGCATATATATAACCACAGATAAAGGACCTGCAAAGACTTAGGTCCTTTACAGTATCTGTGATAGAAGACAGAAACAAGTTTCATCGAAATCAGTGCTTTCGTTTCCCTGTGAAAAGCGATGCAAACACGACCAAACCAGCACGAAATCACGTTTTTGTACGGCCGCCATTATTTTTCCTAAAGACGTATGACAGTTTAAAGTAGCCTAAAACCTTCTCAAGCATGTATAGAACAAATAAACAAATTCATCGAATTCAGTGCACTTGTTTTCCTGTGAAAAGCGAACAAAAACCCGTTCTTGAGCGTTACCGACAGATAGACAGACAGACAGAAATTGAGATAAAACTTGTTTTAGCTTTCCTAGGGTGTAAAAAGTGAAAATATGCAAAAATTTAATAATTCCAAGCAATGTACAGACAAAACTCTTATTTTATTTATATAGATTTATTAGTTGTTTTACAATGCAATGTATTGTTGGATTATTGATTTTTTAGGTTATTTAGTACAAATAAATAATTAGGTTAAATGTTTATGGCTCCTGTGTTTCTTTCCTAGTATCTGTTCCTGCTCATATTAGGCTACAGAATAGGATAAATACGTAGACGCATGAAGTAAAATATGTTTTCATGGATATTGACTGAAAAACAACACGTCATAACATCTATGAGTTGAAGGAGGTCTGTTTTGGAGTAATAATAAATTGATAATTAGATTAAAAGGTATTTCTACAGTAATACAAGTTGTTGGAGTAGTTAAACCTGATTAAAGTTTTGAGCTATTTTCAGATTTCAGATTTCCTTTATTGCCTATCCGTTACATAAAACGACTATTTGATATGTTTTATGAGTGTGGTAAAGATCTCTGGGGTTCGCACAGACTTAGTTAAAGAGTATCAAATTCGGGGATTTTCATCCCATTTTAGAGAAATGTTGACCTCCCGTGGGATTGAGGGATATTTTGGACGAATCTCTTTGTTACAAACCCCCCGCTATGTTAAATTTGTGTTCTTATCTAAAATCGTAAAAAATAATCAAATTCCTGGTAAATTTTGCCAGTGAAATATACCGTTAAATTTTTAATTTTTACAACAAACTAAAGAACTGCGGTATATAGCTAAGATAGCAGTGGCTCCAATAATGTGTTGTTTTTTTCTACCTATTTGCATAAATCATTTTGTGAATCAATCTTAAGTGTAAATCATGACCCAACACAAATTCCAAAAATATAGGTACTCCCTATAAACCAATTTTAGTTTAACATTTGTTTCTAGCTATCCTGCGAAAAATAACTCCCTGAATTTTCTCATACCTAACAATGATAAAAACACAAACAAATAGTGTTGTGAACTGGTGAACTTCAAACTAAAGGCTTGACATCCAGTTTGTTTGAATCCCATCTCATAGATCGGAATCAAGAAATAACGAGCAGACAGCTCTGCAAACAACGCATCAATAATGAGTCAACTTTACACGCCTTCCTATTTTGACCTGAAAAGTTCCTAACAAAAAAGCCAAATTACATGGCAAGAAAGTTGGGACGTTAGTTCGACCATACTCCATAGGCCCGCCGCACATTGGAGCGA
This sequence comes from Allygus modestus, assembly GCA_963675035.1. Classification (NCBI taxonomy): domain Eukaryota; kingdom Metazoa; phylum Arthropoda; class Insecta; order Hemiptera; family Cicadellidae; genus Allygus; species Allygus modestus. Next base: position 17,516,399 of record OY776116.1, read on the forward strand.
GGAGAGGTGCAGGCGAAGTTCAGGCTAGGTGCAGGCGGGAGCGAGGACTTTTTCGTGTCACCGCACATTGAAGCGAGGAGGGACAGATGTTTCCAAGCTTTGGTCCTAACAATGTCGCGAGTAGAGGAAGATTTGTTTGGACCTTGAATCTGATTCTGATTCTGAGTTTAATGATTTAGTTTCACTCTATTCGCTATCCAAAAAACGTAAAAAAGTTTTTGGAAATGTGATTACATGAAATAAGACTAAGCCAGGGAGAGTATGTTTTAATTACTGAACTGCCAGACCGATCTTTTAGAGAATATTTTCGTGTGGTCAAACAACAGTTTGATGATATCCATAAGTTGACTAAGTGACATTAGTGGAACACTTCTACATCAACTTCATTTGATGTGTCATACAGCACAGGGTGATCATGTACCATCTGCTCCATAACGATATCTTCCACCCTCAAAACACTAGAAAACCAACGCAGGCACAAGCGAGGTGCAGGAAAACTGTATTCCAACTACAACGCCGCGGCTGTAGTACAACAGTTGTACTACCTTGAGTACTACAACAGTTGAGCAGTGGCGGATTTAAGCAATTGCCGCCTAAGGGCTACTAGGAAATCTGCTGCCCTCCCCCCTTTGTCCTTTTCTCCGCCCAGATACACCCACGTGTTATATATCTTGTTTGGTTATTTTGTGACAGTACCTAAAGAAGTAATTACACCGTTTTTTCATTCATGACTTAATCCAATAATTAAAATAATAAGGAGTTACGAATTAGCTGAATGAATACATTTAAGAAATTTATGTTATTTCCTAGTTGAAAAAAACAGTAAAATAATGTATAATTGACTTGATTCACATTAACACAGTTTAATATTCAATATAGCCTACTCAATGACAATCAGCCCTAGAGACAAATGTTGGTGTTAAAAGCAGTGAAGCAGTGCTACTTTTAATAACAAGAAAATCCTTTATCAAAGGCCTAAAAATCCCTTCTTATACTTCATCAAAACATTAATTTTTACACCAACGCATTGACTACTGAAAATTATAATAAATAACTATAAATAAGATATGATTAAACTGTAGCCTTAAAATTCGTAATTCGGACCATTAGCCTCAAAATTCTGACTATTTTAATCCTGAATTAGCGCTTTTCAATACAGTTTTTCAGTAATTTTGTAATTTATACTTTTATACAAAGTCCATATATTTTAGACTATCAAAATACAAAATTAATTGATGTAGGCCGTAGGCCTAATCTTCATAAAACTCTACACATTTTCAAAAACAAAACTTCTTCTAGTTTCACCTCCATGATGTTGTAGATCCAGTAAATTAAAATATAATACCTACAGGAGTCACTACTCTCTGACAAATAACCTTCAAAAAGCGTGCCGTCATATTTGGTATTTTGTCCTGTTGTGGTGTCAACTTGTTAGTGGTACGGTGTCATTCAATGTACAAGGCGGCTTGTTTTCAACAATATTTCCAAAGCCATATTAAAAGAGTGTTTTCATTTAACTCAAATCATAAGTTTGCTTCGAGATAAACAATAAAATTACATATAGAATATGTCTTAAGATTATAAAGTTAAGTTTAAGTTTAACATCATGATTCGCCTAAAATGCGAACAGATATTAATTTAAAGACTTCAAATAACACAGTTTTTCATTTAATGGAATGGGAGATTTTGACACCGTCCCACTCAAAAAATATGTACAGAGGTCTCGCCTGGAGTGAAAAACTGCAGCGTACTTGCTGACCACCATTTTGACCCTCTGTCAACTATGCTCCCATGGCAACAACCAATCAAATCTTATCTTCACAAATTATGTTAGTCTTCATTTGTCTTTGGTCAGATGTTTTGTTCAAAAAAATATCCTCCAGAATGAACGGCTATGTGTGGTAGCCTTTGATGGTAAGTATAAGACGGCTGAAATAACTTTCTTTGTTACCTTGAGTTTGAAAATTAATCGACAATATCATTGTAGTCTAAATTTTGTTATTGTCATCTCAAATTCGATTGTTGCAACATTTCTCAGCCGTGTGCCTTCGTGTGACACGGATTTTATTGATGTTGTATACAAATAATTTTAATGCTATGCGAATGTACGGGTAAACTTGGAAGTCCGTGAGTTGGACGTAGTCATAGTGGCGCAGTGCCTGATGTAGTTCGTGGCTTGCCGCCCTTTCTCTGTAGCGTAATCGTCTTGTCGCTATTACGGATGAATGACAAACGCATTATGACTGTTTTGAGGAACTGCAGTGTGAGGGACTGCAAGCGTAATACATTAGTCTCTGATTACTACCTTTACCTTTAAAAGGGCGGCACGCACCGTCATTGTCATCCGTTTTCGTCAAAATGTTCCCCGTTTCAACATTTCTTTTGCAAACAACTTATTACAGTAATTTTCTCTAAATTTGCCGCCCCTAAAAACTTGCCGCCCTGGGCTACAGCCCCTATAGCCCCCCCCTAAATCCGCCACTGCAGTTGAGCGGCCGCGGCTACAACTACCTCCGGCCTGACAGAGGCTGCAGCTGTGCTGCGCGGAGGCTACGCGCACGCGCAGTCTGCTCAATGTGCGGTGCTCCACACGTACAGAATAAACCGCGCCTCGCTCCACGACCGTCTACGCGCAGTCCATGCCGTGGAACAGTTACTGCTATATTTTAAAGTAACCGTTCCTTCCGTGGATGCCGCCAATGCCGAGTAACAGTTACTGCTATAGTTGAAAGTAACCGATTTTGCGTGTCTGTGAACTTGACAGCCACTGAGCCAGCCACTCACTAGTCGTCTAGCCCTTGGTTATTTTTTATATTTGATCATTGGCATCGAATGTTATACAATAAAAACTATTTTATAAATATGTTTATAAAATAGGCTCCAGGTTTTATTTAGTGTATTACCAGGTGTATTGTGCAGGATTCTCTTGCAACAGCAACCCATAATATATATTTACAACAGCCTATTTAATAATTGTCAATAGAAAATGCCAACTATGAGTAAAAAACTAAAATATGCCTGCAACACTTATTTGTTTGAATTGTCTTCATATTTAATTTGAGTAGGACTTCACAGTTTCAAAATGAATAGATACCATAAAGTATTATAGAACAAACAAGATTTATATTTTAACTTCAAATAAAACACAAAAACTTTATATATAAAACTCAGTTTAGGTAGGCCTATAAATATTGTTGTTTTTAACGGCTAACTTGCCTAAATGTGTCTAAAAAATCATTTAAAGAGACACTGATGGCAACTGTGGAACGCACAAAGGAACAGGTAAATACTAGATGTAACAGTGACACCTATCCAACGCTGGTGCGCATGCGCAACAGCTTTGGCATGGACTGCGCGTAGACGGTCGTCTCGCTCCAATGTGCAATGTGCGGCGGGCCTAGACGTTCCGAACTAGCTCCGCCGTCTGACGCCTTGGACGTACAAGCAGACCGTGTACGCTCGTCCCATTAGGATGGGTAATCTACTAAGAAGTACGACTGAAGAGGGCCCAAGCGCCCTAAAACAGCTACGGTGGGCTAGGGACTTTCCCGCTCACTGGAACTTCACGAACGCACGCACGCTAAGGAGTATGCTTAATCCATGGTTCGATGTTTAAAGGAATCTTTTACACCTGTGCATTTTCATCTTGGTTTGATAAAATAAGAAATGGGATAACATTTTTGGCAAAAATTCTGCTGGATAAGACCATAAGACTATGGCAAAAAAGCTAAAAAAATATAAAGCCCATTTATGCAGAATCAATATAATTCAGTGCGGTGTCTGTGATTGTGGAAATGATGAAATAACTTTGGTTCATTTGATTTTTTCGTTCTCTTTTTCATTCAATATTTCACCCTTGATCAATATTTCTTGCTAAATTAATCCCATTAATCATTACCAATTGTTGCCCGTCGATACTCGACGGATACAGCTCCATTCGTGGCGAGTGGAGCGCTAGGCAGATGGTGCGAAACATGTATAAAATGTACTTTTTAAACTGCTATTACCTTCCAATTATTTTTCTTGTAGCAAATTTTAAGAAGAAAAAAATGGATTCAACAATCAGTGAAATTAACCAATATTTTACACACATAATCTAATTTTTTGGAATATCAATACAGATAGAAAAGAAAGGAGAAAAAACATTACCTTGCATAAGTAATTCAGTTGCCAACTACCATTAAAAACACTGTATTTTCCTTTATAAATAATATTAGCGCTTTAGTATTTTATAAACATAAACATTTAATTGTTTACTTAGGCCTAAACCTTGATGGCCTAATGAAAGCGTTCTATTAGGTTCAAAAACATCAGAAATGAGTAGGCCTAAAACTATCAATTTGTATTGGATAAATGGTTTTAAAATGTTCAAGACATAAGCCTTTCGAGAATTTGCAAAGGCCTGTAGATATTGTGATCCCTATAGTTGACCTAAAATAAATATCGGTATCATTAGTAAAACAGAGCTTAGTGACACTGTTTATAACCACGTTACAAAAAGTTTGACGGCGCCGGCTGGATTCGAACCCGGCTCGTCTGTTTTGTAGACCGGCGCCATCGACTAACCTACGGCTGACGTTTGAAGCGGCAAAGTAAAGCATTACGACGTGACATCGGAACAATTTACTGTACGCTGAGTGGAATAAATCTATTTATTTAGATTATTTCCTTAAACGCACAGGGTTGGGAGCACACGTCGAATTAAAACCGGTGCATTAGTTCCTTAATATGCTCAAAAATGGTATTTAATATGAATGTAAACCATTTATTTAAACTGACCCTTTACAATTTGCCATTTTAGTAATCATTTATACCATTATTGTTATTGCAATCAGCTGTTGTACATAATTAAGTAAATTTAGGTACAGTACTAAACAATTTAAGAATCAAAACTTATTTATTTTGTAATTCTCCATCTATAAATCTGTATAGTTTAAATAATATAAAACTGTATTATTTTTTCTTTCCATTTAAAGGATAATACATAATAATTGTATACGTTTTAAGGTACTGGCCATGATAAACCAAATGCTTCTTGAGCGTTTGCTCTTCTTCTGTTAGACAAAATACCTCGTACAGTATCTTTAATATCAGCTAATTGAAGGACTGTAAAATAAAATCATTGCAAAGGTTTGGAAATGTAGATTTTTTTAATTTAAGAAAGTAAGATAACGTAAAAGTAAATAAAACCTGCTAATATAGAAAAGTTTAACTTTTATTTGGTACAAACTGCATGTAAATCGGTCCGGTGGAAGTCTCAGACGAACTGTCCAAAGGATTGAAAAAGTTTACTTGTCCCCCAAGTTAAATCTCCATAAGAAAAGTTTATTTTTCATTTTTGACCCATTTAACGTAAATATTTTCAAAATACAAATAAAACCTGCTAATATAGACCGAAAACCTTTGTTTTTTGGTACTACCCGCATGTAAATCGGTCCAGTAGAAGTCTCAGACGAACTGTCCAAGAGTTTTTTCCTTACGGCTTTAAATATATAGATTATTAGTGAATTTCCTTTGGAAAGTGAACTATTAGCATGACCCGCACGGTGAAACTTAAGCCCGGGACCACCATAGAAGTTCCTAACGTGACCCCCTGAACACGTTTTGGGGGTCGTTCAAAATTGTATATATATATATATATAGAGAGAGAGAGAGAGAGAGAGAGATAGAGAGAGAGACACATATATATATATATATATATATATATATATATATATATATATATATATATGTGTGTATTCACTCTAGCGGTCGCATTTTTTGTCCGATTTACTTCAAATTTGGTAGGGACCTTCCTTTCTATAATCTGTTGGACAAGTTCGTTGGGCAAAACAATCGGAAAACTCTAAACCCATTTTTTGGGGATTAATCTTTCAAATTTCGAGTTTTTGGGCCCAAAAAGGGTCAGAAAAGCCCCAGATGTAAAGTTAATGCATGTAAAAAGATGGGAATTAGAAAGGCGAAAGTTTTAAGCCGTCTCTCGTCATTCTAGCATAAATATTTACCGAGTTATTAAAGAAAATGTGTATCGGCTAAACACAGTACGTTGTCTTATGGGGGTTTTACACTAGAAAAACCTGTTATTCCTTTGATAGAGGTCTTTTATTACCCCCAGCAACACCCACGCCTACTTTCAAGCCGGTCTGGACCTTCTCCTAACCTTAAAATGCGCAAAATTGTATTCCCAGCTTTGCAAGTAAATGAAACCAGGAGTATCAGAACAGCCAAAAAATCAAAGTTTTCAGATTTCGATAAAAATTGGACAAAAATGTTTGTTTTTACACTGATTTATAGTTTTAAAAGTTTTTATGTGGAAATTCACTTCCCTCACGTCAGCGTGCTGCGTGCAAACTCGTTTATGTTGATATTATTATTAGTGAATTTCCTATGGAAAGTGAACTATTAGCATGACCCGCACGGTGAAACTTAAGCCCGGGACCACCATAGAAGTTCCTAACGTGACCCCCTGAACACGTTTTGGGGGTCGTTCAAAATTGTGTATATATAAATATATATACATATAATTATATATATATGTGTGTGTGTGTGTGTGTGTGTGTGTGTGTGTGTGTGTGTGTGTGTGTGTGTGTGTGTGTGTGTGTGTGTGTGTGTGTGTGTGTGTGTGTGTGTGTGTGTTTGCACTCTAGCGGTCGCATTTTTTGTCCGATTTACTTCAAATTTGGTAGGGACGTTCCTTTCTATAATCAGTTAGACAAGTTCGTTGGGCAAAACAATCGGAAAACTCTAAACCCCTTTTTTGAGGATTAATATTTAAAGTTTCGAGTTTTTGGGCCCAAAAAGGGTCATAAAAGCCCCGGATGTAAAATTTATTCATGTAAACAGATGGGAATTAGTAAGGCGAAAGTTTTAAGCCCTCTCTCGTCATTCTAGCATAAACATTTACAGAGTTATTAAAGAAAATGTGTATCGACTAAACACAGTACGTTGTCTTATGGGAGTTTTACATTAGAAAAGCCTGATATTCATTTGGAGGTGTACTTTTCTCATTCCCAGCAACCTCACGTCTACTTTCAAGCCTGACTGGACCCTCTCATAGCCTTTTAATGCGCAAAATTGTATTCCCAGCATTGCAGGTAAATAAAACCAGGAGCATCAGAACAGCCAAAAAATCAATGTTTCAGATTTCAATAAGAATTGGAATAAATGTTTTTACACTGATTCTGAGTGTTAACATTTTTTTTGTGGAAATTCACTTCCCTCACGTCAGCGTGCTGCGTGCGAACTCGTTATTATGTATATTTTATTATTAAATAATTTCTTAAGTGTGCTCTGCTTGGACCTGATGGTGACTGTTGTGACTGGTTTAAATCGATCGCCTTGAACCAAATGTGTTTACATTTACTGTCTTATATGTAGTGATTGTGGGATGGGTAGATACCCAGCAGGTAGGTAAATAAAAAATTGATATTTACCCGGGAACTTAACCCAAGCCCTTGGTAAATACCCGCTTGATAGGTCTTATTACAAAATTGCCATGTTATTATTTATTTATTGGTAAAATAATTAATGAATGTAATCAATAAAATATCCTAAAATATTACACATTGATAAAAACAAGGGTAGTAAGGGTAGATATAAATTACATTGACGATTTTATGTAAAATATCATAAATACTCAAAATATCCGGGTATTTATGAATTTTGGGTATTTACCCGGGTAAATACCCAGGGTACTTACCCCGAGTTTTAAATACCCGGGTATTTTACATCACTACTTGTAGTACAGTATAAGTGTAAATATATTTTGTAGTATTGTGAGACGTAGTTTATTTGTCCTGTCCTATGTTATAATTATTTAATCATAATTATTCCCACCATCCATTTACATTAAGTATTCTCTCTATATTTTGTGAGCTAAAGGAACATGTATTTACTTTAATGTTTAAATTCATTGTCTCCAGCGCTCCAAGCGACAAAACAAGTAAGTGTTTGAACTGTTAAATTTAAACTGGCCTTCTTAGTATTTGTGTATTGTTTGATAATATTTTGAAACAGGAGGTTGAAAACACAATGCAATAGAAAATCTCATAAACAATAGGAAAAAGCACCGTAAGGATCACAGCTAACTCTAGCAATGTATACATAACCCTCTAATTTGGGACATCCCCCAAAGTTATTTTATTTTAGTTTTGCCCCCCCCCCCAAGTTCAGAGGAGAATATAGCGATGCATGTCCCTGCTAAATCACCTCGTTACCGTCGCGCGTACTACTGTTTACCTTGAAAACGTAAACAAACTAATAGCTGTAGATATATTTCAGCTAGCTGTTAGAATTATAACAATTAACTTTATTCGTAAACACTTCAATCCGCGGTCCGAATACAGTCAAATATGCGATTGTGAATGATTGTGAATCTTGGGGGGGGGGTGGATTTATCACTAGAAATTGTTTTTCCATAAGCGTGTCCCTACTTCATCAGTTGACCCTAGTTTCCTTTATCTGTGGTAAGGATTCTTGTAGTTCCCATTCTAGTCGCCTACAGCGCGCTATCTCATGTCGGTAACACAGTGCATAGTTCTCTCCGACACCTCCAGGTTGCACTGATTTTTTAGTAACATACCGTAATTAGAAATTTTACATTTTTAATCAAATAAGTAAACAAAAACGGAACAATATTTTGGTAAAGAAAATTCATAAATAGCTTACATACATTTCTTGAAACATTAGGTGTATTTCCTTGATGACTTTTGTTGAAATTTAAATATCAAAAGTTTTGTTCTCGAGTATGATTTTACTCAATAGTGAATATATATTTGTAATTTGTTCAGTTAATTACAAACTGGGTAGGAGATTACATTGGTTTTAATAAAGGCCTGTTCCGTGAGGTACTCGGAGGTGGCCATATTTGCATGTCGCTGTCACTTTGTGCAGTGGCTCATAAATTGCGTTTCGCTGGTGGCATTTAGGGTGATAATCTAATAGTTTGGTTAAAAAAGTTATTTATGCTTTGTTCTTCCATAAATAATTATATTTTATTTAAGTAAATGTTGAACAACCGGTAGCATTTAATTGTAATACAAGTTATGAAATAAGCTTGATGCTTGACAGTCCTTTCATTTCTCTAACCGTAACATAAAACAATATACCTGCAGATATTTTCACTTAATCATATATCTTTTGACTTTCTGCTTTGGTTTACAGAATGACTACATGCATTTTTGTAAATACTTTTTCTCAAATTGATTATTCTACATTTAATATCAGTAACTGTTGTACATTTTAGAATTAATTTATTAACTATTATTAATCTAATGTAATAATTTTGTGTCAATAACAACAGTAAAACAGTAAATACAGGTATATTTCTAAACCCATAAGAGCAATGTTATCTTTCAAGTTCCATCCAGCCTAAACGGGTGGTCAGATATTGTTGATTTAAGGCTTGTTTTAAAGAGGAAAAAATAACGAAGCGATTTCAGTGAGCAAAGTTTCAAATTTATTTGTTTTTTATAATTTCGCCTCAAAATACTAAAAATGATATAGAATAATTCTGTCAAAATAATGGGAGTTTGCCAAATCGCTGGATGATGGGAGAGGGCTCAAATTAAAGGTCTTAATCTCAAGGAGTCGGGAAAAATAGTAGTACTTCCAGAAGGTTATCAGCAAATGAGAAATAACGTAAAACATCGCCCATAAGAAAAGCAGGGCTATTTAAAAACGTCTGTTGTGTTTACATTAAAACATGTGGATTAAGTGTCTACTTTGTTTACGAACTGACATGTGTTCCTACTTATCATTATATTAAAAGAATAAGGCGATTTTTTTCAGAAGATTATAGCCAAACTACTGGGTCGATTCTGATGATTTACGTGTCGTTTGAAAGCCCTTAACGTCTAGATGTGCCTTTTGGGGGTCTCAAGTCAGTGCGTGGAACCATAAACCCTTGGGTAGGGTGGCCATACGTCCCGGTTTGGCCGGGACAGTCCCGGATTAGACCGCTTTTGAGGGCGTCCCGTCGGTTTCAGAAAATTCCCTACAATGTCCCGGTTTCGTCCAAAAATTTAAAAAATAAATATTTGTACTAACAAAGATAATAATGTATTAATAGTTTCATAGCTATTCATAAAAGCTTGAAAAAACTGTAGTACAGTTTTAAAAAGTAGACCAAAATTCAGGTTATTCAGGTTATAGGTAATAGGTTTTATGATACGTGGGAGTAATAAATATAAAAGATTTCTGTTCTTCAGCCAAGGTTAGTTTAAGTAGGTATTAACGAACGAAGTTTTTATGATTAGTCCCATATTTTTTAACCGTGTGAGTAATAAAGATGAAGGTCTTAGTTTTGATTTTACAAACCCATTTCCATGAAGTAAGGATAAAGGTTTTCGGACTTCACTGAGGACCCCCCCCCCCCGGTACTTGTCCCGGCCTAGGCCAAAACATTTATGGCCACCCTACCCTTGGGAAGCCCTCGAAGTACGGTTTTGCCCATTTAAATAACATTGGACTGCAAATCAAAACAAAAGAAGCAGAACAGCTGGGATTAAAGACACAAAATATGGTTTGCTAGTATTGTTTTATTTTCCTTAGCATGTAAAGCAACGAAATATTTAAATTAACTAGTGGCTTGAACGGGCCATAGCAAGGCCCCAACCTTTCTCTTATTACCTCTGATTTGTTTACTCTTTACATGATGAGGAAAATAAAATGATATAAGTAAGATCACATGTCAGTTCGTAAATAAATAAGATACGTAGTCACATGTTTTAATGTAAATAAATCAGACGTTTTAAAATCCCCATGCTTTTTTTGTGGGAGATGTTTTACATTATTTCTTGTTTGCTGGTAACTTTCAAGAAATACTGCTATTTTTCCCGAGTCCCTGGGATCAGGACCTTTAATTTGAGCCGTCTCCCATCATCCTGCGATTTTCCAAACTCCCACAATTTTGACTTACAGAATTATATATATTTTTCTTGGGCGTAAAACATTTGTATCACGTAAATTAACAATTTCTTACGGTTTTTTGGCTCATGCAATTATTTATTCACCTCTCTAGTTGTAAACTACACCAGCAAAATTGACAGTTTCATTACATTGCTCTATTATAATAATTAAGAATGTTTACTTTACGTTAACCTCTGTTTTACTAGGGAAGCCGCGCTGCTCTGCATTAGGAAATAGAACTTGAGCTTGAGTTTATGTGTAATGTCTAATCAAGTTAAAATATGATTGAGGTTTATACGTCCACACAGATTGTAGTCACACAATCACTGTCCTACAGTCCGCTTCACATCAAAGTTGAAATAAGGAAAACATTTATTAAAATTTATTTTTTATTATTCATGGAAAGTTGTATAAACTCCATAAGATTACTTATATAACAAAATTATTGTTCTTGACGTATATTCTACAAAAACAAAAAGTTAAATTTGTCGTGCTGTGAATCATCCGATAACAAGGGGTTTTAGTGAAGACATACAACTCCTGCAATAGTTGTCTGCCTACGATGTGTACACAACTGTTAGGAATTTGCCGAAACAAAATTGAAGGAGATGGATATATATATATATATATATATATATATATATAAAACATTAAGCATTTCCTGTTATATACCCACATATTATACTGATATACTATCCACGTGAGTAGCTATTTATTTTTTTTAATAAATGTAAATGGGTAAACAATAAATAACTAATTTTTATTTTAGCGAATTTCCGCTATAGGGAAGAAGCTATTACCGTAGTCGACATAGTAAGACTTAGGCCCGGGACCACGATAACTTTTCGTTTTGAGGTCCCCAGACCCCAAAAACACCATTCGTTCGAAACTGTATATATATGTTCGTGGGTGCGATAACTCTCGTAAAAAATTTCCGATTTTGATGAAATTTGGTACAAACGTGTATAAAGCTGCATTTATGACTAAGTTCGAAAACCAGACAGATCGACCTATCCGAAGGGGCATTTTGGGGGGTTTTTGCACCCCAAAAATGTTTTTTTTGAGTTTATTACATACAATTTTTGAAAAAGTAACATTTTATTTTTCCCCATTGGAATCAGCTTAAAAACACGCACAATTTGGTATTTTAATCATTTCTCTACGTCAATTGGTTACTGAGATATTGATAGTGCTAAACACAGTACGTTGTCCAATATGATTGTTATGGAGGATAAGAAAAATTGTATATCTCGCTTATTTATCGACTTATCCTGTCGAAACTATATTGCTTCATTTCATTGTGGTCTATTGATATTTGCACAAAAACCCATTTTTTGGCCGATAGTTCCCGTAGCAGCAAACCTGCATACTCAGCCCCATGTTATTCTTATGGAGAATAAGTAACGTGTTATCTCCTTTAATTATGAACATAAATTAATAGAACTTGGTATGTGGCTTTACCTAGTTGAGTTATATTGATATTTGTATAAAAGCCCATTTTTAGTGTTCCTTATTTCAGCAAACCTGCATACTCAGCCGCCATGTTATTCTTATGGAGAATAATTAAAATGTCTTAAATCGTTTATTTATGAATGTATATTGATAAAACTTGGGATGTGGCTTTATGTGGTATTAAGATAAATTAATATGCATTGGAAATTCGCTGAGTATGCAGGTTTGCTGCTACGGGAGTATTATATTTTATATTAGGTTTGGTCTGCTAATACTAAAGAGACCATAACTGAAAAAGGATTATTGACGCAAATGTATTTTACTTTCTTGATGACTTTACTTTCAAAAAATTCAGAGTTGTATATCTTTAATTTGTTAGAGGTAAAGATATGGGAAAGGCTAGCCGTGCCTTGCCAAACTAAATTTAATTGAGTGGTTAAAATAAACGATGAACGAGGGCAGGAAAATTAAATTAGTTTGCGACTTATATGTTCCGCTCTACTCCACAATACTCAATTAAATCAATTTCGTTTATTAAAACCACAGTCAAAACTACAACAAATTTAATAAGTTACAAGTCACATGCAAAGTTAACAAAATTAAAGTAGAGATTAGTATATATATATATATAGCTTTCTGAAATAGTTGCAAATTTAGATGTCTGCTACATAGTGTATACCCGTTGCCAAAGTGGCTGAAGTTAATGTTAACATTAATCAAGTTAGTTAAACGTATATTCAAAGGACCTATGGGATTTGTATTAACATTTGCTCGGTTAAAATTGTTTGGATATTTTAACGAATTTCCCCTATAGGAAAGAAGCTATTACTGTAGGTCTCATGGTAAGACTTAAGCCCGAGACCATGATAAATTTTCTTTTTGAGGTCCCCAGATGCCAAAAACACTATCCGTTCAAATTTATATATATGTATATATATATATGTGGGTGTGTGTCCGTTACCGCGATAACTTTTGAAAGAAACACCCGATTTTGATGAAATTTGGCACAAATGTGGAGAGTAGCATTTATGACTTTAAGTTCGAAAACCAGATCGATCGGTTTATGGGAAGGGGGTTTTATGGGGGTTTACAATTTTCCAAAAATCGGTTTTTTGCAAATTTGACCCCCAAATGTTAAAAAACACTCAATTTTGATTGTAACCATTTTATAGAGCTTAAAAAACAAATAATTTAGTATTTTGAATCATTAACCTAGGTTAAGTGGTTGCGGAGAAAATCCAAAAAAACGTTTCCCATGTTAATCTTATGGGAAAAAGGTTTTTAGATTTTTCTCAGATAGTTTTACTAAAAACTTCACATTTCTGTTTGTTAATGTGTTTAGCTCAACAAAACAAACATTTTGGTGTTTTAATCGTTGTTCTACGTCCAACCGTTGCAGAGATATTCAAAGTGCTTAACACAGTACGTTGTCCAATGTTATCCTTATGGAGAATAAATAAAATTTTATATCTCGATTATTTATGAATGTATATTGATGAAACTTGATATGTGGCTTCAACTAGTTGTGGTATATTGATATTAGAACAAAAAAAGTTTTTTGTTGATAGTCCCCGTAGCAGCAAACCTGCATACTCGGCCCCCATGTTATTCATATGGAGATTAAGTAAAGTTGTATATCTCCCTTAATTATGAACCTACATTCAGAGAACTTGCTATGTAGCTTCACCTGGTACAGTTGTATTGATAATTGCAAAACAAACACATTACTTATCTTCCTCGTTGCAGCAAACCAGCGTCCTCAACCCTAATGTTATTCTTATGGAGAATAAATAAAATGCTATATATCGCTTATTTATGGATGTATTTTTCTGAAACTTGGTAAATAGCTCTATCTAGTAGTGAGTCACATATATATGCATTGGAAATTTGCTGAGTACACAGGTTTGCTGCGACGGGGGTATTTAATATAGAAGCAACTATAAAAATATTAAAATCTATTTTATACAATATAATGACAAATCTAATGATATATAAGTTGCAATAATCGCGTCATGAATAATGGAAAAAACACAAATTTACTGGTAAAAAGTAGAGACAGTTTGGTTAAAAAATGGTCTTTATCTTGACAAAGTATCCAAACTTTTGCCAAATAGCTCTTGTTTTGCCGATGCCGTCTGTATATGGTTCAATGAAGTATGACTATGCTGTGATGTTAAATAAATATAGTAATACAGTAGTATTACTGTATTACTATATTTATTTAACATACAGTAGTACATAATATAGTAATACAGTAATACAGTAGTATTACTGTATTACTATATTTATTTAACATCACAGCATAGTCATACTACATTGAACCATATACAGACGGCATCGGCAAAACAAGAGCTATTTGGCAAAAGTTTGGATATTTTGTGAAGATAAAGACCATTTTTTAACCAAACTGTCTCTACTTTTTACCAGTAAATTTGTGTTTTTTCCATTATTCATGACGCGATTATTGCAACTTATATATCATTAGATTTGTCCTTATATTGTATAAAATATATTTTATTTTCATTTATTTTTTATATTTAACATTGACAAAGTTCAACTATCGGCATTTTGAAACGGACTTTTCTAAAAATTTAAAGGAAGTTATAAGCCTGTATTTAAAATATTCACACCAAGTTAAATGTTTTACCTTTGACCGTTTCTGAGTTATTAATGTATTTGTTAAAACACATACATGCATAGATAAAGAACCGAAAACAGATCGAGAAGGATCCATGTCAAACGATATAATTTGCTTGTTTCACCTAACAAATAATTAAAAATACCCCCGTCCCAGCAAACCTGCGTACTCAGCGAATTTACAATGCATATATAAGTGTATTAATCCTACATAAAGCCACTTACCAAGTTTCATAAAAATATACTCAAAAGCCCCACCTTTTAGCGAATTCCCCCTATAGGGAAGAAGCTATTACCGTAGGTCTCATGGTAAGACTTAAGCCCCAGACCATGACAACTTTTTGTTTTGAGGTCCCCAGATGCCAAAAACACTATTCGTTCAAATTTATATATATATATATATATATATGTGTGTGTGTGTGTGTGTGTGTGTGTGTGTGTGTGTGTGTGTGTGTGTGTGTGTGTGTGTGTGTGTGTGTCCGTGAATGCGATAACTTGAGTAAAAAACGTCCTATTTCGATGAAATTTGGCTCAAATGTGTAAAATGACATTCATGACTTTAAGTTCGAAAACCAGAAAAATCGGACCATGGGAAAGGGGGTTTATGGGGTTTTTAAATTTTCCAAAAATCAGTTTTTGCATTTTTTACCCTAAAGTTTTTAAAAAACTTAATTTTGGTTTTGACCATGTTATAGAGCTTAAAAAACAAATAAAATCGTATTTTGAATTATTAACCTAGGTTAAGTGGTTGCGGAGAAAATCCAAAAAAAACCTACTCAAAAAATCTCCCATGTTAATCTTACGGGAAAACAGTTTTTGGGTTTTCCTCAATTTATTTTAATGTAAACTTCACATTTGATTTTACCAATCTGTTCAGTTCCACAAAACAATCATTTTGGTGTTTAAATTTTGATTCTACGCCCAACCGTTGCAGAGATATTCAAAGTGCTAAACACAGTACGTTGTCCAATGTTATCCTTATGGAGAATAAATAGAATTTGATATCTCGATTATTTATGAATGTATGTTGATGAAACTTGGTATGTGGCCTCATGTAGTACTGGTAAATTGATATTTGCACAAAAAATTGAGTTTTTGGTGATTATTCCCTTAGCAGCAAACCTACGTACTCAGCCCCCATGTTATTCTTATGGAGAATAAGTCAAATGTATTGACTCCCTTAATTATGAACATAAATTAATAAAACTTGGTATATAGCTTCACATGGTTGAGTTATATTGATAATTGCATAAAAGCCCATTTTTTTGTTCCTTGTTGCAGCAACCCTGCTTACTCAGCCCCCATGTTATTCTTATGGAGAATCACTAAAATGTTATATAGCGCTTATTTATGATTGAATATTGATGAAACTTGGTATGTGGCTTCGCCTAGTTAAATTCTATTTATATTTGCATAAAAACCCATTGTTTGTGTTCCTTATTTCAGCAAACCTACGTACTCATTACCAATGTTATTCTTATGGAGAATAATTAAAATCGCTTTTGTGTGAATATATTTTTATGAAACTTGGTATGTGGCTTTATGTAGTATTAAGACATATATTATTCATTGGAAATTCGCTGAGTATGCAGGTCTGCTGCGACGGGGGTATTTTGGGTTCTCTGAGCACCAACACGATTATTTCCACTAATAACTCAAATTCGAAAATGTTGATGAAAATAATACTTTCTGCATATGTATAGGGGGAGAAAGTAAAAATGACAACAAAGGCTTTTGATTAGTTAATTCCATACTTACACTTATTTATCATCCTATAGTGTGATTGACCTCTCAACTAGGTGAAGTTATATACCAAGTTTTATTAATTTATGTTCATAATTAAGCATAGCATAGCATTTTAATTGCTCTCCATAAGAATAACATGGGACTGAGTACGCAGGTTTGCTGCTACGGAAACCTTGGTCAAAAAACTTTGTTGAGCAAATATCAATAGACCACAATCAGATGAAGCCGTATACCATGTTTCGTCAGTATACGTTCATAATTAAGCGAGATATACTGAATCCAATGGTGAAAAATAAAATTTGACTATTTTAAAAATTATATGTACTAATGGTTTTTTTGGGGTCTGGGGACCTCAAAACGAAAAGTTAAGATGGTCCGGGGCCTAGGTCTTACCATGCCGACTACGGTAATAGCTGCTTCCATATATAGGGGGAATTCGCTAAAATGTTAGGCGCAGTCGAATACGGTCTCAATATACGAACTGTATTTAAATGTATGTTAATTTTTCTCCTTCTATACGCCAAGGCGGTTTTTTAAACAGAACTCCGGTTATTTTTGAACCGAGTAAATATTTTTTAAATGGCCTTGATTCGTAGTTGGGCAACGCAAAATGGTTTTCAATTTTCGTTACTTCTATTCTAATGGGCTCAGGCCACCCTCAAAGTTAGTTTTTCCCTATGAGGATAATATGGGGATCAATTTTAATTTAATTGATTATTAGTATTAGCTGTTTATGTAATTAATGTAAAACACAGGGGTATACATGAATTATAATGATGTGGAAAACAAATACTGAATTCAACTCTACGCTCAAGTTAGTAGGTGGGTCAACACGTTCAGTAGATTTATTATATTTTACGTCAAAATTTATCTCTCTAAATTAAGGCCCACCATAAGTCCCTCAACTCGTATGGGCGGCGGTGTTATGTGTTGTGATGAGTTAAAGATAGAATAATTGTTGATTTCGTCAAATTATTAAAACGAGTTCACACGCAGCACGCTGACGTGAGGGAAGTGAATTTCCACATAAAAAACTATAAAAACTCAAAATCAGTTAAAAACATACATTTATTCCAACTTTTATTCAAATCTGAAAACATTGATTTTTTGGCTGTTCTGATGCTCCTGATCTATTTTACCTGCAATGCTGGGAATAGAATTTTGCGCATTATAAGTTTAGGAGAAGGTCCAGTCAGGCTTTAAAGTAGGTGTGAGGTTTTTGGGGATGATAAAAGTATACCAACAAATGAATAACAGGCTTTTCTAATGTAAAATCCCCATAAGACAACGTACTGTGTTTGGTCAATACACATTTTCTTTAATAACTCGGTAAATATTTATTGCTAGAATGACGAGAGAGGGCTTAAAACTTTCGCCTCTCTAATTCCCATCTTTTTACATGCATTCATTGTACATATGGGGCTTTTCTGACCCTTTTTGGGCCCAAAAACTCAACATTTGAAAGATTAATCCCCCAAAAAAGGGGTTTAGAGTTTTCCGATTGTTTTGCCCAACGAACTTGTCCAACTGATTACGGAAAGGAACGTCCCTACCAAATTTGAAGTAAATCGGACAAAAAATGCGACCGCTAGAGTGCAAACACACACATATATATATATATATATAAAATTTTGAACGACCCCCCAAAACGTGTTCAGGGGGTCACGTTAGGAACTTCTATGGTGGTCCCGGGCTTAAGTTTCACCGTGCGGGTCATGCTAATAGTTCACTTTCCAAAGGAAATTCACTAATAATGCAGTTTGGGAAACAAAGTACAAGGTTCAACCCGACTTAAGGCGCGACTGTTGACGTGAACACAGTTGATGCGTCATCAGCGCGGGGAACAGAGATGTGTCAGGGAACGGTTGTGAAATATCCTAATACTTGGAAATATACATGTTTAACATATTCTGTGCAGTACAGTAATTCAATATTCTCGCGATGACGATAGTAGCGTAGTAGCCTTTATGCTTAACTTGTTTAACCACTTTATACATATTTGAAATATTTATGAAAATACCAAATATCATCCAAAAAACTCCTATATACTGAGTCTATAAACAAATTATTTTAAACTAAATAGTTTTATTTGTTAGAAAATTTCCGATTTCTTGTAAGTGTGTTAAATGGATTTATAGTAATAAAAGTGGCTATGAGAGATCAATTATTTTAAAATCTTGCACTACCAAGAATGAATCACACTTTAAAAGTTGCATAAACAAAATGAACACAAGAACCTCCGATCAGATTATCCGCAATCTCTTTATAAAGAATCAGCAAATGGTTCAAGGTTGTGTTTAACAAGGGCCGTATCTAGAACGTTTACAATGAAATCATTAAAATCATTATCGCCTTAGCAGTCAATTATCAATTATCTCTATAGGTGCGCCGAATGAGTAGGCCTAGGCTATACCAATCAACAGGTTTTAAATAGTGATATTTCGAATTTCACTGTGTTTTTGTCCAAAACCGAGGACAATGACTACATAAACTACAATTGGAGTTTATGTAGTCATTGCCGAGGAGTTCCCAGTATCCGCCCGGGGGCCGTGCGAGTCCAGACTTCTGTGACTTCCCGAGGACACCATCCGTGACAGTATCCAGTATCCGCCGCGTGGTTCGAACAAAAGAGGGTGGCGTGCAGCACTGAACTGGTAATACAAGTCAAATAGATCCAGTTTTCAGTGACTTTCCTATGGAAAGTGAACTATTAGCATGACCCTAACGGTGAAACTTAAGCCCGGGATCACCATAGAAGTTTTGATTCTCTAATATATATATAGATACAAATGTGTGTGTTTGCACTCTAGCGGTCGCATTTTTTGTCCGATTAACTTCAAATTTGGTAGAGACGTTCCTTTCTTTAATCAGTTGGACAAGTTCGTTGGGAAAATCAATCGGAAAACTCTAAACCCCTTTTTTGGGGATTAATCTTTCAAATTTCGAGTTTTTGGGCCCAAAAAAGGGTCAGATAAGCCCCGGATGTAAAATCAATTCATGAAAACAGATGGGAATTAGTTAGGCGAAAGTTTTAAGCCCTCTCTCGTCATTCTAGCATAAATATTTATTGAGTTATTAAAGAAAATGTGTATCGACTGAACATAGTGCGTTTTCTTATGGGGGTTTTACATTAGAAAAGCCTGATATTCATTTGTAGGTGTACTTTTCTCATCCCCAGCAACCTCACGTCTACTTGCAAGCCTGACTGGACCCTCTCCTAACTTTATAATGCGCAAAATTGTATTCCCAGCATTGCAGGTAAATAAAACCAGGAGCATCAGAACAGCCAAAAAAATCAATGTTTTCAGATTTCAGTAAAAATTTGAATAAATGTTTGTTTTAAAATTTTTTCTGTGGAAATTCACTTTCCTCACGTCAGCGTGCTGCGTGCGAACTCGTTTTAATTTTTTTAACGATTTTCGTGGTGAGCTATTTTTGTGGGAATATATCAATGAATGTTCAGTTGTATCTATTTATAAACTTGAATACTATCCGGCAACGAGAAGAAAGAAATCGGTCGGGCGGAAGTCTTTGGCGGATACCAGCCAACTAACAACTGCCAAACTGTGCGCCATGTGGTGATGTAGTCGTTTTGAAACAAAATCATGTTCATACCAATATTATAAAAGTTGACACACATGGTAACGAAACTAAACGAAAAAATAAGCAACAAATTTTCTCTGGGTTAAGATGTTTATAAATAGAAATACATACTCTGCCGAAAGCCTGGATGTTTTTTAGGATGTCGCGATAGATATCTGCAGCAATATTGGCTGGGTGGGGTGAGGAAGCGGGGAGATTCCTTTCTCCTAGTTGCCGGACGGTAGTTATTTACTTATTATGTCTTCAAAATATCATTAATGTTGTTCAAATGCAGGCCCGGTCTGGCTTCATTGGTGTCCCTCGGTTAGATGCTGATTTGAGGCCCCCCCGGAAATAAAACGAGGACTATGGGGTCCTGGGGGTCTAACGTGGTTTCGTTTTAAATAGTTATTTATTTTAATGAATGTGGTTTAAATGAATTGCAAAAGATTTTATCTATGTATCAGCAACAAATTTAGATTTATTAATTATTGAATCTCTACTTGAAAGAACAAGATTAATTATGTAAAGACTACTTAAGAGTGGTTATAACTAAAACAGAACAATAGTTCAATTAGAGGCCAACTACGAACATGACAATGAAAAACATAATGCAACCTGCATTACAATTATAAGCAAAACTCTCATGTAACACCCTAGTGTACATTGATACTAAAATAGGGCCTAATATAATAGTCAAGTACAAGTATAAAATAAATCATTATTATGTAAAGTAGGTCAAAATAAATACTGTAGTTAACAATATAAATACAACTAAATGACTTAGCACATTGTTGGTAATTAACGCGTTCAACTATCCTATCAGTTGTTTGGTAAGTTCCCACTACTCCTGGCCACGACATTAATTATCTCATCTTTATCCAGGTCAGAAAACAAGTCTCTTTCTATATTCATAAAAATAAGGCTAGACATAAGGTCTTGGCCTAAACTAGATCCAAGACGATTCTTCATCATTTTTAGCAGGATTATTACGTCATTGTAAAACAGTAAAATAAAATAATCTTGATAATTTATTACAATACCCCCGTCGCAGCAAACCTGCATACTCAGCGAATTTCCAATGAATATATAACATAACACATTAATACTTAACAGGATTCATAAGAAATATATTCACAAACAAGCGATATTAAAGATATGAATTATTCTCCATAAGAACAACATTGGGGATGAGTACGCAGGTTTGCTGCAACAATAATGGGTTTTTATGCAAATATCATTAGAACTCATCTAAGTAAAGTCACATACCAAGTTTCATTCATATACATTTATAAGTAAGCGATATATAACATTTTAATTATTCTCCATAAGAATAACATGGGGACCGATTACCTAGGTTTGCTACGGGAACCATACGTGAAAATTTTGTATTTTGTGCAAACAACGAAAAACACCAACCAGATGAAGCCATACACCAAATTTTGTCAGTTTATGTTCATAAATAAGCAAGATATACAATTTTTCTTTTTCTCCACAAGAATAACATTAGACAACGTACTGTGTTTAGCACTTTCAATATCTCAGGAACTAATTGACGTAGAGCAATGATAAAATACCAAATTGTTTGTTTTTTATGCTGAATTGAATGGTAAAAATTTAAATTTGATTTAAATAAAAAATACATGTGGAAACCCCAACAAACCCATTTTTGGGGTACAAAACCCCCCAAAAACCCCCCTTTGGATGGTGCGATTCTTCTGGTTTTCGAACTCGTTCAAATAAATGGTGCTTTACACATTTGTACCAAATTTCATTAAGATCGGACCTTTTTTACGAGAGTTATCGTGCTTACGGACACACACACACACACACACACACACACACACATATATATATAAAAATTTGAACGAATGGTGTTTTTGGCATCTGGGGACCTCAAAATGAAAAGTTATCATGGTCTCGGGCTTAAGTCTTACCATGAGACCTACGGTAATAGCTTCTTCCCTATAGGGGAAATTCGCTAAAACTTATTTGTTAACAATTTTTTTAATTTATTTATTTTGTATTTGCTTTTGGAGGTCCCCATGAGCCCGAGGCCCTCAGCGATCGCCGACCAGCCGCCCGCCAGACCGGGCCTGTTCAAAAGTGTACTCAAATCTTATTTTCGAAGGAAACCGTTTGACCGACTGTCTATACTGAATTTGGAATAAGGTGAAAGGTTATAAAATGTTTTGTTCTTATTAATGAATGATTACCATTTTTTAAATACAAATTCTGCTCAATGGATTAACCAAGTTTTTTTCCACTAGATATATTTGAGATGTTTTCCATCAGGTCTAAATATATCTACTAGGCCCACGATCCTAGTTTATTACGTCGTTATTAAGTCGTATGAAAACCCTCAAGGTCTTGTTGTAAAACCAAGTGAATCATTTAGCACGGCACAATGCAAGATAAAAATAAATCAAACAATTGTCTAAATATTGGAGTAAATTTCCAAAACAAAATTCCTAGTCATGTTAAACACTGATAACCATACTAAGTAGGTAGAAGAAACACAGTATAATATTGGTTCGTATGTATAGAACATTAATAGGAAATATTATGAGAATCAACGAGTTCGCACGCAGCACGCTGACGTGAGGGAAGTGAATTTCCACATAAAAAACTATAAAAACTCAAAATCAGTTTAAAACATACATTTACCAACTTTTATTCAAATCTGAAAACATTGATTTTTTGGCTGTTCTGATGCTCCTGGTTCTATTTACCTGCAATACTGGGAATACAATTTTGCGCATTATAAGGTTAGGAGAAGGTCCAGTCAGGCTTAAAAGTAGGTGTGAGGTTGTTGGGGATGATAAAGGTACACCAACAAATGAATAATAGGCTTTTCTAATGTAAAACCCCCATAAGACAACGTACTGTGTTTGGTCGATTCACATTTTCTTTAATAACTCGGTAAATATTTATGCTAGAATAACGAGAGAGGGCTTAAAAGTTTCGCCTCTTCAATTCCCATCTTTTTACATGCATTTATTTTACATACGGGGCTTTTATGACCCTTTTTAAGCCCAAAAACTCAAAATTTGACAGATTAATCCCCAAAAAAGAGGTTTAGAGTTTTCCGATTGTCTTGCCCAACGAACTTGTCCAACTGATTACAGAAAGGAACGTCCCTACCAAATTTGAAGTAAATCGGACAAAAAATGCGACCGCTAGAGTGCAAACACACACACATATATATATATATATATATATATATATATATATATATATATATATATATACATACATATATATATGTATACAATTTTGAACGACCCCCCAAAACGTGTTCAGGGGGTCACGTTAGGAACTTCTATGGTGGTCCCGGGCTTAAGTTTCACCGTGCGGGTCATGCTAATAGTTCACTTTCCAAAGGAAATTCACTAATAATAGGCTATAGCAATTTACAACACAATCATACAAAACGTCTTATATTCAATTTGAGTAGTCTTAATTACACATATATTGTTATTATTTATTAAGGATTCTATCTTATAGAACTTTGATTAAATAAAGCATGAATTTTAATTTCGAATCGAATTTGCATAAAAGTTTATTTTGTACTAAATATTTGTATTCGATTCACCGTAATACAGCTGTGAAAAAATAAGCCTTAACCAAAACCAAGTGAATAATGACTAGCAAAGTGGATGCCGTGACTAATACAAACTAGTAAAAGCCGTGATCAAGTCATATATCAAGTGCTCAAGTGATATATTGAGCATGTTTATATAACTGCTAATATTTTGTAGTTATGAAACGCGTTTTTGCACTCGTTGTTGCTAGGGAACCAATCCCGGATGACATTTTCAATCCCGGGATTTCGGAATTACGTTGAAGAACCCCGGGATCCCGGGATTAACATTAATTTACTTACAAATAACAGTGACAAATTTATTTTTGTTTTTTCATGGTTAATGTTAATACGTTATAACATTGTAATCTATCTAGGCAATTTTGTACACATTTGGAATCTATTTAAACAGATAGCTGCTACGGCAAATTATTTTTAGAATTTTAAGAAATTTATTTTTGTATTAGTATGGCCCAGGATCAATTTCTTAATACAAAAACTGTTTAAATTATCTTTTCCGTCAGTGATCCTATCCGTCCTCAATAGAGGCGACCGGTTTCAAGGCCGTTTATTGGCGTTTATAGCCTCATCTTCAGGCTACAATTATGTATGTCATTCTCTCACAAGAGATCGTCAAATTAAAAACACAGTGCACTAAACAAACATGACACGGACGCACGAAATAACAAAGAATAAAATACCCCCGTAGCAGCAAACCTGCGTACTCAGCGAATTTCCAATGCATATATATGTATGTAAGTAGTGGTGAACTAGCGGTTTAACATCACTTCCGGCGCTTTTTTCCCATGTTATTCTTATGGGGATCAGTTTTTGCGCCGACGCCCGATCCTACCCTACACAAATTTTCTTTTTAGCCCCTGCCTTATTTTCCCCCATTTAAAATTTGCATTAATTTTAATACATCCTTTGCAGAAATCCACGAGTTCAAAAATAACTCCACACTAAATAAACAACACATGTAAACAACTTAGAAGTTATTGTGTAGTAGTGGGTAAACAGCGGTTTAACCCCACAATCGGCGCTTTTTCCCCATGTTATTCTTATGGGGAGCCGTTTTTGCACCGACGCCAGCTCCCGCCTATAGAGCTCCCGCGCGTTGGCCTGTACTAATGTCCAACCCTTGCCTATATTAAATATATTGTCCCCATCCCCATCCCTCCTCTATATTTTTAAAAATTAATTTTCAAATTCAGGCTAAAAAACTATCTTTGGTGTTTACTGTCCGATTTGTCTGCAATTTGGATATGTTATTGTCCTAGGCAAGTGTTTTAATAAATTTCACTTACATTTCCCAAATTCACTATTACGGTTGAATTAAAACTGCCAACTATTTACTGACTTTTGCACCCTAATTTCCGTTTTGACTCTTGCCATATTTTGACCCTAAAATTCATTTTAATACATCCTTTGCAGAAATCCACGAGTTCTGGCTACTTGGGAACCCGAGCCATTTGACATATAATAAATCACCCTTCCTCCTAATTACCTTCTCTACCAAATACATGTCTTTATATTTAGTCTTTAACAATTCTTCTGTATAAAATCCTCCTTTGATTATATTGCCATTCTCATCTTTCAAAATATAAGTCACAGGCTTTGTTTTCTTAACTTCTGCTATTGTAAAAAGCTCTCCCGTCCAGTTAGGGGTATATCCTTTACTACATACATGTTTATATTTAGATATCCTTACACTATCCCCCACCTTATATTTTGGCTTTTTAACTTGTACTTTAGATGCTAACCTTTCGTGTACGTCTTTAGAGTTCTTAGCACTTACTTGGTTAGGTTTCATGCCTATGGATCTATGTACTTTATTATTATATATCCTTATTAACTTTGGAAGTAAATCCAACCACTTGTAACTTCCTTGTGCACTAAACTCTCTATACAACCAATTCTTTAAAGTTCTCTGGAACCTTTCCACAATAGCTGCCTTAGTTGTAGAGTAAGTGTGGTAGTGATTAATATTTAGAATTTTCATTAGTTTGGTAAAATGTTCATTAAAAAATTCTTTTCCGTTATCAGATTGAATATTTTTAACTCCCTTTGGGAGAATAGTTTTTATAGCTTCTGTGACTACTAATCCAGTTTTATTCTTTAGTGGAGCAGCATAAGCTTTTTTAGAAAATGTGTCTATTAAAGTTAAAATATATTTATTCCCAGAATTCTCTCTAGCATAATTCCGCATATCTATTAAATCGATTTGAACAGTTTCGTTTATACCCAACACCTTAAAAGACCTTCTAACAAAGTTCTTTCTCGCGGGCTTATGCAATTCGTAAGCAATTTTTTCCATTTTGTATTCTTTATTTTTAATGTTAACGTATCTGCCAGTCTCTGTCGTTTCAAAAACACCTCCATTGCTACCAACTAACATACCATCACTCATTCTTTGATATACATAGTTTTTTGGCAAATATGCCCCTCCATCTAAAGTCTTAAATCCGCTTAAAGATGTAGGGTCTGCAACCAACAATTTAGGATTGTACATCATCAAATCGATTTCATTATTGTCTTGCATAAATTTATTAGTTTTATTGTTAAACCTTAATGCGTGTGATTTTAAACAAATATCAAATTTAATATTGTCTTGTCTAAAAGTTTTAATATTATCGTCATACCTCAAAACCTGCGACATTAAACAAACATCACTCCTATCTTTGCCTTCAGGTATATTCTTTATTAATTTGTCCTCTGCATCCCACACATCGCCATCTAATGTTAATACATTATAATATTTATCCCCCTGTTTTATTATGCTTTTCTCACCCTTTGTTAATATTTGCTTAACAACAGCCACATCATTTGGCAATGTCCCAGGTAAAATGTTTGTTAATTGTTTATTTTTACCATCAAATTTAAGACCGTCTAAAGTCACAGTCTGATGTTTTGTAACACAATCGTTCTCATCAACAGCGGGTTTAACACGAACTAGCCTTTTATTATTAAAATCCCAAAAGTTTAGATCCATTTTTGGTACTTGAGAGACGTTTACAACATCATCGCTTTCTTTACCAGCCAACAAATTACTTATTTTTCGCTTTTTGGCATTCCAAACATTTCCCTCCGATTCCAAAAATTCATAATTATTTTTGTCTTGTACAAAGACACCATCTTTTCTTATTAAAGTTTGCTCTAATGTGGGCACATCGGTTGAGCTTTCACCTCGTTTAACATTAGTAATTTTGCGTTTATTAGCGTTCCAATTATTATTCTTGGATTCTAAAAACTTATATTTAGTATTACCTTGTACAAAAACATCACCTTTCCTGGTTAACGTCTGCCCCAAAGTCGATACATCGTCAGTAAACTCCCCACCTTTAACACTACTAATTTTATAATTTAAAGCATTCCAACCATCATCTTTTAGATTTAAAGTAGTTTCTTTAAAACTTCTAGCTTCTGGTTTACTATACGGGTTATATACGCGATAAAATTTATCTATCATATTTTTATTTAATAAACAATTCCACTTTCCCTCAATTCTTCTATGATAGAATCTATCTCATTATCCACTCCAGAATTTCCCGCCAATCGGCTTAACCAAAGCAGTCTTAACCTATCTACAAGCTCATTAGGATCGTCCCAATAAACATAGTCTATTTTATTACCAGTTACCTGCCTTAAACCTTCACCAACAGTCTTAAACAGGGGTTTAATTATATTAAGATATTTAGTGTGTTTATTGCTTGACATCGCCGCACCTGGTTTATAACCCTTTAAATGTGCATTTGTAGCTTCCAAAATCTCTTTATAATTTTGCAAATCAGCCTGACTATAGTTTACGGGTTCTTTTAAAGTTAACAATTCCCACAATCCCTTTGTCCCTTTATAAATTTTTTCTCCAACTGTAACATCATCATTGGCAATTTGAACTTCCTGATTCCCAATAAAAAATTTATTTCCTTCTCGCCTAATACCATATGTGGTATCTGTCATACTACTTCTACTAAGGTAATTTCCTAAATAGTCTGATGCTAAAAGACCAAAATCTAATTTGTGTGGTGTTATCTGTGTTATTCTTGGTATTCTAGACGGGGTCTTTTCTAAAATCATTGGGAGAACTGGCCTCTCTGTTTTTGTGGCTAAATTTTTTAATTCTTGCAAAGGCTCTATTAACGGTTGGAATGTTTGGAACCTCTCTTCAGCCTCTAGAAATTTACCACGTTTTAACGCCCTATATTTTTCTCTTATTTGTTTTGCAGACTCTACCAATTCTTGTTGAATATTTGTTTTCATTTTATTTACATTTTATTTATCTCATTTGTCAAAGGATTATACTCAAACACCTTATCGTGTATTATTAGGCAATATGCAGATGTGTTTGAAGGGACGTTTTCTGCAGTTTCAATTTCTAATTTAATATCTACAACCCCCTCTTTGATTGATTCATTCTGCCTAGAACAATCTATTACAATTAGAGGATATTTCTTTATAAAGTCAGCTCTGTTAAACATAGGATCGGGGACGGTGTTGTAGTAACTCTCCCTAAACCTCACAAACATCTCATAAGCTTTAGAGGCATCTCCATTTTCAAAGTCGAGATTTAAATCACTATAAGGATAATATTCAGAGTTTAAAAACACTTTGAGATTTTTCAATTTACAGTGATCAAATTCATCAGTTCTTTTTCGTGCACTGTTGTCCCTACCTGTTTGGAAACCAAATATAACATACCTAGGCTTCTCCAAACTCGAAGACGTCTTAACTGACCATGTGTGTCTCTTGGTTTCGGGGTATGATGGGAGTTCGTGTAGCTCCAAACTTCTAAATGCAATTTGCAAATTTTTATTTTGCAATAACATCTTTTGTAATTGAAGCTTCTCCCCATCAGATGGTACCACGTGCGGCATCACCCACTGAATCGATTTAAGCGTAATTTTAGGAATAGGATCGACACCAGCATTAGATGTTGTTAATATACAATTTAAGTCGTTTTTGGATCTTTTCAACACCAATTCTTGTTTAACATTTACTAAAACCTTATTAAAATCCTCAATCACACCCATTAACAGCTCTAACGGGACACAAGTACTAAACTTGCCGCTTTTATGGAACTCTTTTAAATTTTCATCAGAATCAAATGCTACATTTGACAATTTAGTTGTTTTATTGTAAGAGCACAATATTTTCATAAGACTGGAAATTCCCGGATTTCTTACAATATCTATTTCTTTACCAGCAACTTCGTATCTAATTTCGTCAAATAAGAATGCAAATGCATTATTTATAAAATGTCCTTTATCATGATTCTCTATTTCTCCTTTAATATACAAATAACTCCTACATGGGAGTGTTAGTAAATCTTGATTATTTATGCATATTCGAATTTCATCGGAATTATTTATTGCTAAAGTGTTGTGTGGAACATAGGAGTGATTTGTAATTTTAACCAGGCTATCATCGTATTGGAATTTTCCTGCAACGTCTAGAAAATCTTCCATTTTTATTAATAGAAAATTTTAACTTCAACCCAATTGATCGCAGAAACCTGGCATTTTGCACACTCAGTCCGTTCTTGTAAATTCTCATATCTTTTTTATATGACAAGTAATTGTAGTTTCTTCTTTATTAAAGTCAATTGGCTTGTCGTGTTGATCTGCAAATGTAATGCTAACAACATCTAAACTTCTCTTATTTACAGGGAAGTATATAATATTTCTGGGGACCTCAATAATCTTGTAGCCCGGAGGAGCTTCTGGGTAAAAACTGTGTATGGTGTGTGATTTGTCACCATTTAAATAAGACCCATTCGCAATATTACATTTTACTCTAATCACATTTACATTATTTATGTTGATTTTATTTACGGATTTAAACGCAATATCTGGAGTAGAAAATCCTTTAAATCCCAATAATTCAGACCCTAAACACGGTTTTGTAAAATCAAACACATGGCCAGAATGTAATGTGGCTTTCATAGTTTTATTATCGGCTATAAGTACAAAATCTGGGAGTTGCTTTTGAATTTCCTTCGCAAGCTCAAACACTTCGTATGTACCTTCAGCAATTTCAATTACATTTGGAGCTTTGTGATCGTAATAATACACATCCTCACCCTCGTCTATAGTTAATTTTGTGTCTTTAAGTTTATTTAATTTTGGAACTAGGCCTTTGTAAAATATAAGTTTGACTTTTGTATTAATTAATGCTACTTTATTTTGTATAATAACTTCAACTTTACCATCTAATGCCCGGTTTAATTCGTCAATTGTAACCTCCCCTTTTGGGGTTGTAATTTTGTGCATTTTGTAATATGTCAAAGTATTTAGAGGTTTTTTAACATTAAATATAGAATTATAACTTTGAAAATCTACCAGCCCAATTACATAATCACCATTTAATTCTATAGGAGGAAAGAACACCGACTTCAACTCTGGCTCTGTACCTGTGAATGTTATAGTAAATGAATCCATTTTTATAAACTAAAATTTTTCAGAAATGATAAACATAAAATTCCACAAATGGAACTGTTTAAATCTTGTATTTGATCAGTTGTATAGTAAATTTTAGATGGTACAAAATATTCAATTACCTCTTTTGGAGGCTGTATTCCGAAAGGGTCAAAATATATTACAATATCTTTATTTTTACGATATGCTGTCCAATGTGTGCCCCTGTCACTGTCTAAATTAATAATTCCACATTCTCTTACTTTTGGTGTCAGTTTTCTTAGCTCGTTTTTTAGGTACACCCCTCGAAAGTGAGGCACGTCTCTTGCGGCCTCTAACAGCTGAAAGTTGTCCATCTTTTTTATTAAATTTTAATCCCATTCCCATTTTTGCCTTAGCCTTCATCAAATTTGTCACTGCATAAGCTGCTGCTTTTTCGGCCAGACTGGCGTCCTTTGCCGAAACCCTAGTCCAAGCCTGGTCCGCTAATCTCATATCTGCCTTGTTCCGGGCGGCTGTATCAGGATTATTCATGTAGAATATGTCGTGCTCTTTACAATAAGAGTCTAGCTTATTTTTTGGAGGTACATTTTTGGCTAAATTTTCACGCACGTTAGTTCCGGGCCCGCACCATTTATAATTTCCAGGTAGGTGGAGGGGGAAAGGAAGGTTGTTTATAAGGGTATTTAACAAGCCACGGCCTCTATATGGCTTTAAGAATAATCCCTTACCCTTCTTACACTTTCTCTTTGCCATTTTTATTATATAAAAAATGTCATTTAACACATAAAGAAAATACACCATTATATAAAAAATGTCATTTATTCAACAAAAGAACAAATTTAAAATTGCACATAAAGAAAATACACCAAAGAAGTTGGGCCTATTTCCTAATAATATTCGCTGTCTTATAATAGGGCCCAGTGGTTCGGGGAAGACTGTTGTAATTTATAACTTAATTGTAAAAAAACAAGGATTAAAGTTTACAAATTTATATATAATATCCAAATCTTTAGAACAAGAAAAATATAAAAAAATAATTGAAATATTCCGTCTGTGTGATGAAGTTAAATTACACACATATTCAAACTGTGAAATCACACCAAATGATGTAGAATCACACTCAATAGTTGTATTTGACGACATAAATAGTCCAAATATCACACAATTTTTCTCAATGGGCAGACACAAAAATATTAGCAGTTTTTACTTGTGTCAATCTTACAGTAAAGTAAACAAACATTTACGTGACAATGTTAATTTCCTAATATTATTTAAACAAGACGATTTAAATTTAAAACATGTGTATAACAATCATGTGGGAAATGATTTTTCATTTAACCAATTTAGAAATCTCTGCCATCAATGCTGGGATAGGTCTAAACATGGCTTTTTTGTAATAGACAAGGAAAGGCCAAAGAATAATGGCAAATACAGATTTATGTTTGACCAATTTTATAGTGACCAAGGGCAAGGGTGTTGATGCCATCTAGAATAAACCTCTTGTCGTCATCAAAAGAGAGTACCTTTTTGTTCATCGTTAATGTTTGCAGATGGTGGTTTGTGGATTTAATTCTTGTAACATTCTCGTAGTAATCTTCTCCGGTTGCAAGACAGTGTAAGTAGTGTTGGTGTCTTAAGAGATGTTTAACTGTAGCGCCGTCAGCTCCTTTTGCCTTCTTAACCTCTAGCTGCTTTTCTTTTTCGTATAACCACTGTAGAGGAATGAAAGAGTATAATTTTGGCCTTAAACCACAATATTCATACATAATTTGACCATTTAATTCATCTTTAAACTTGCCCGTAACTTTTTTGTTTTTATCAGAGTATAAGAAATGGTCTTTACTATATGCAGAGGTGTCAAAACGGTCCAAGTCACATTGTATTTCCTTGTAAAAGTCCTCTGTTACTATAGAATACATCAGAGAATCCGTGTCTGTCATTAAGAACTTTTTATTCTTAAATTTTGACATATAATTATAGTGGAAATCATACATGATTACTTTACTGATATCCAAAATGGTCATTCCTAAATATATTGGTTTATCAAACTTTACAATTAATTTATTTAAATGCACAGCATGCAAGTTGTTATCGAACATTTTGCTGCAGTCAAATCTTGGCTTTGTAACATACTTTGTTAACATAGACTCATCTACAAGATGTATATCACGAAACTTGCGTTGGTTCATAATTGTTCGACCAAAGAGACTGTTATTTAACAGTTTGTAAAAGTCTTTTTCAAAATCATGTTCAGCTTTTTGTCGCTTTTCAATATTAAAATTAATATAGGGCGCGAGCCAATTCGATTGTCTGAATTTTAAGATTCTGTGGTATTTTGTAACTACCAAACCCAGTTCTTCGTATTTTTTTAGTGCTTTATAATGCAAAATATATTTGGTTTTGTCATTTAAGTTTGGTATTAATTTTCCATTCATTTTTTCTGGTGCGAGCGGGTAGTCATTATGCAAATCGTGTAAACTTTTATCGTATTTTAAATCAACTTCCAAAATAAATCCAAAGTTTTCATTTTTATTGGCTTTATAATCTTTCTCGTTTGTCCATCTAAAGCCATCAACGGGCAACGACTCGCACATTGCTGTAGAGTATAGCGAGTTGCAGTCTAAGTATACAAGATAGGTGCTTTCTTGATTTGGGTCATAATGTTCGCCCATGTACTTATTGTTGGCTTTAGCGTAACGTGTGGAAATCATGCTTACACCGCCTCTAATAGCGTGTTCTATAAACAAATGCATGTCAATGTCACTAAATAACTGTAATTTTATGCCAGTCATTCTAAGGCACGCCTCCCATGATAGTCCAGGCAATGAGTACATGTGGACGGGGTCGAGTTTATAATCCTTTAAACTCAAGTCCCTAAATGTCTCAAACACATCAGCCAATAACAACACATCTGTTTTAAGGTATAAATCGTGATATTCTTTTAAATTCTTTATATTAAAATGATTCCATACGTTTTTAGCATGTTCATATTGTGCAGGAGATATACATTCTTTAGTTAGGCTGCTGTAAAATGCCTCTATGGGTGGTAGGGGCTCTAAAAACTTTTCTGGTCCTGTCATGTATTCGTATGGAAATTCGCCCTTACATTGTAGTAGTGGATTGTCTATAAATCTAAATGTATTTAAATTGGAAGCTAATTTGCTTAAGGGAAGAGACAGAAAGTTGTAGGAATCCAAAAATACCAAATCATCAACAGAGAACGATATATATTTTTCCATGTCTTTGGCTATGCAATTCAATTTGCGATTGAGTTTTCCCAAGTGTTGCATTATTAAATGACCATCATAGTTTTTAAGGTTGTGGAAGAATATTGGAATTTTCTTGGTTACTTTATAGTTTAAATTGCAAGCGTTGTGGGAGGGTCCTCGGAATTTGCCTGTTAGATGGCAATGGTCGCACACTTTATCACCCAGTAACAGCTGTTGGCATATGTGGCAGTATTTAGAGTTTTTGAAGGATGCCTCTTGCTTTGGAGTCATTACAAGGGGAACATATACTTCCATCTGACTTTTAATAAAGTCATAGGTTTTAAATAACTTTTCAAAAAATACATCCATTACATTTTCACCGCTGTACAACTCCTCGTAAATAATTTTAGAGTCTCTCACCACAACATAAGCAAATCCAGAAGGCGTGTGTTTGCCGCCGTTTATAAAACATTCGAAATCTGCATAAATCACAAAGGGAGCTTTAAGTTGATATTTGTAATTCGTAAATTGTAGTGTATCTTTTTCAGACATTTGTACTCTTTGAGCATCAAAGGTTTTACAGTGTGTTGTGTGACGTTCCAATTTATTTTTGGTGCCAAAATGTTGCAAACAGAACTTGCAAAAATATTTTTTATGGTCATATTTTGTAGAATTAAACATTAACTTGTCAAAATCACGAATTAAACAGTAATGTGATTTCTGACCGTGTTTTAGAAGCAGCAGATTGACGTGAGTATTGCCGTTTAGTTTAGTTGTTCTCAGTGGATATATTGTTTTTCCTTCAATTCCATATACATTAACACTTATGTTATTTTGTTTTTCAAATTTATCAATGTCGGATATTTTTACGGGATATTTTATGTTTGTCATATTTAACTGGCCTTCATAGGGTTCGTAGTGAACTACTCGATTTGCATTTTCTTTACTATTCCTTGGTCTTAAGCTTGCTAAAACACTCCAGGTGAAACATTTATTATCGGTGTTTTTAATATTTAAAACAGCATGTTTTGATTTTATATTTTCTGGCGTGGGAATGTATGATTTGGGAGTTAGGGGCTTATATTTGTAAACATGCAACTGCCAGTATTTGGTGCGGTCATATATCCATCCACTGCCCTGAGCTTGATACTTGTGCATGGAGGTATCGATTTTTAAAAGTGAATTTTCAATTTGAGTCTTTAGCTGTGCTTTCTCAATTGATAAATTAGTTAAACTTCGAAAATCAGCAATACATTCTTTGTCAATGATTAAATCACCATTATTGTCCACTGTGTGTTTGATAAATTTCACTCTCCTAATAAGAATCCATTTGATAGGTAAAGGACAAGATTGAAGTGTGTCTAATATATCCGCGGACTCGCCGTAAAACTTAAACACATTATAGGGCCGCTTGTCACATCGTAGGTGGTGGCGTTTCTTGTCACGGGTGATGACTCTCTTACACACATTACAAGTATTGTGGTTCTCTAGCATATGCATTTTAAAATTGCTATTGTCAAATATTTGATGGCATTTTTTACAAATTTTAGGAATAACTTTGTGAACAAGTCGATAATGGCGTAATAAATTGCTTCTGTTGGAGTAAGACATAAAACAGACTGCACAGGTCAACATTTTGTGTTGAAATGACTGTAGAGATGTCATGCTCTGCTTTTTATAAACAAAAATTACCATTTTAAAAATTTAAATACGATCAAAATTCAAAATATGAAGATTTAAAAAAAAACACAAATTCAAAATTTTTATAAAAACTAAGCCCTTTATCAAAAATCTGAGAAACTACTTTTTAGATAATTGTATAAAGTACCTACAAACCTCCAGAGTAAAAAAATCATATTTTAGACGAAATTATTTTAACCACTAAATTTTTCTAAGTCCAGAGTAAAAAAAGCATATTTTAGCCGAAATTATTTTAATCACTAAATTTTTCTAAGTCCAGAGTAAAAAAAACATATTTTCGCCGAAATTATTTTAATCACTAAATTTTTCTAAGTCCAGAGTAAAAAAAGCATATTTTAGCCGAAATTATTTTAATCACTAAATTTTTCTAAGTCCAGAGTAAAAAAAACATATTTTAGCCGAAATTATTTTAATCACTAAATTTTTCTAAGTCCAGAGTAAAAAAAACATATTTTCGCCGAAATTATTCTAACCACTAAATTTTTCTAAGTCCAGAGTAAAAAAATCATATTTTAGCCGAAATTATTCTAACCACTGAATTTTAAGTTAAAATCTGCAACAGGTCTTGTTGATGCTGGGGCTGTAGGATATGAAGTGAGGACCCTGGCCTGCAACAGCTCTTTATATAGCCGACAATTCACACAATTTGTAAAATTACGCATCGGTTACTATGCATCGGTCGCTGTGTCCTTGGTGCCGATCTTGCAGAATCTCCTTGCAGTATCGCGCTAGTGGCGATAACCGAGTGCACTTCTAAGTTGTTTACATGTGTTGTTTATTTAGTGTGGAGTTATTTTTGAACTCGTGGATTTCTGCAAAGGATGTATTAAAATGAATTTTAAATAGTTTGGATTAAAACACAAATTTCAGTTGGTGGCAGTATTTTTCAAAAATATTTTTGACTGTTATAGTGAATTTGGGAAATGTAAGTGGAATTTATTAAAACACTTGCCTAGGACAATAACATATCCAAATTGCAGACAAATCGGACAGTAAACACCAAAGATAGTTTTTTAGCCTGAATTTGAAAATTAATTTTTAAAAATATAGAGGAGGGATGGGGATGGGGACAATATATTTAATATAGGCAAGGGTTGGACGTTAGTATAGGCTAAGGCGCGGGAGCTCTATAGGCGGGAGCTGGCGTTGGTGCAAAAACGGCTCCCCATAAGAATAACATGGGGAAAAAGCGCCGATTGTGGGGTTAAACCGCTGTTTACCCACTACTACACAATAACTTCTAAGTTGTTTACATGTGTTGTTTATTTAGTGTGGAGTTATTTTTGAACTCGTGGATTTCTGCAAAGGATGTATTAAAATTAATGCAAATTTTAAATGGGGGAAAATAAGGCAGGGGCTAAAAAGAAAATTTGTGTAGGGTAGGATCGGGCGTCGGCGCAAAAACTGATCCCCATAAGAATAACATGGGAAAAAAGCGCCGGAAGTGATGTTAAACCGCTAGTTCACCACTACTTATGTATCTTAATACCACATAAAGCCACATACCAAGTTTCATCAATATACATTCATAAATAAACGATTTGTGACATTTTAATTATTCTCCATAAGAATAACATGGCGGCTGAGTATGCAGGTTTGCTGAAGGAAGGAAAACAAAAAATGGGGTTTTATACAACTATCAATATAACTCATTTAGGTAAAGCCACATACCAAATTTCATTAATTTATTTTCATAATTAAGGGAGATAACACGTTACTTATTCTCCATAAGAATAACATGGGGCTGAGTACGCAGGTTTGCTGCTACGGGAGCCTTTGGCAAAAAATTGTTTTTTTGAGCAAATATCAATGGTCCACAACCAGATGAAGCCGTATACCAAGTTTTGTCAGTATACGTTCATAAATAAGCGAGATATAAAATTTTTCTTTTCCTCCATAAGAATAACATTAGACAACGTACTGTGTTTAGCACTTTCAATATCTCGGTAACCAATTGACGTAGAGAAATATTCCAATTGACGTCCAAACCCCCCCTAAATACCCCTTCGGATAGAGCGATCTGGCTGGTTTTCGAACTTAAAGTCATAAATGTTGCTTTACACGTTTATACCAAGTTTCATCGAAATCGGATCATTTTTACGAGAGTTATCGTGCCTACGGACACACATATATGTAATATATATATATATATATATACAGTTTCGAACGAATGGTGTTTTTGGGGTCTGGGGACCTCAAAACGAAATGTTATCATGGTCCCGGGCCTAGGTCTTACCATGCCGACTACGGTAATAGCTTCTTCCCTATAGGGGAAATTCGCTAAAATAGGGCAATAAACAATGATTAAAAGTTAAGACACGTTATTTGTTGAAAACATTAGAATGTAGTTTTTTCTGCGAACCCAATTTTCAAATCATTGCTTGACGATTTTGAGCAAGTAATCGCGCGTTACCTCAGAGGACTGAGGAGAGGGTTCAACATTAAAAACGTCAGGCTACATGATTTAAAACATGGAA
This sequence comes from Allygus modestus, assembly GCA_963675035.1. Taxonomy (NCBI): domain Eukaryota; kingdom Metazoa; phylum Arthropoda; class Insecta; order Hemiptera; family Cicadellidae; genus Allygus; species Allygus modestus. Next base: position 17,554,110 of record OY776116.1, read on the forward strand.
AAGTCTCAGAAAGACATGTTCAAGACTCGGACGTGTATAGCGTTGCATCATTGAGACAAATTGAGGAAGGACAACGTGGGATGTCGTCGACGCTTCCCATACAAAGCGTCAAGGAGCGTCAACTGTTTGTTTCCAAGGGAATCTGTTTCAGAAAAAGAACATGTTTGGTACTGGTGATGAGCAACTGTGAATTTATTCATGCAGTTGCATCTAATATGATCCTAAAATGTAGCATGTAGCTATCACTGCATCGCGATACCACAGAGAAGAAAGAATGATTTCTTCCCTGTAATGATACGTATGATTTTATAAATGGTTGTTGGTTTAAAACCTGCGTTTTTTCTGGGAGAGTAGCTTTTTATGTAGTACTAGCAGTTACCCTGCGCGCGTTGCTGCGCCCTAAACTTCGAATTTTTTAATTACAGCTGTTAATTAATTACAGCTGTTAATTTTGTAGACACTAAATTTCTAAAACCTGGTACTGCACCCTTGTATGCCCTCTGGGCCGGAGCCCTTTGGACAGATTTGCACCAAACTTCACACAAACCATCCTTGAATAACGCTTAATAATTCCTGAAAGTTTCATTACAATCTGTCGAGCGGTTTCGGAGTCCATAGGCTACATACATACATACTTCCTCTTTTATCGATATAGATATATAGCAGTTACCCGGCACGCGTTGCTGCGCCCAAAACATTGAATTTTTTTAATTACAGCTGTTAATTAATTACAGCTGTTAATTTTGTAAACACTCAATTTCTAAAACCTGACACTGCACCATTGTATGCCCTCTGGGTCGGAGCCCTTTGGACAGATTTTCACCAAACTTCACACAAACCATCCTTGAATAATGCTTAATAATGCCTGAAAGTTTCATTACAATCTGTCGAGCGGTTTCGGAGTCCATAGGCTACATACATATATACATACATACTTCCTCTTTTATAGATATAGATTTTTAAAACGTTGTTGAGAAGGCAGCGCTATAGTAGTGGGAAGGCAGCGCTATAGTAGTGGGAAGGCAGCGCTATAGTAGTGAGAAGGTAGCGCTATAGTAGTGGGAAGGCAGCGCTATAGTAGTGGGAAGGCAGCGCTATAGTAGTGAGAAGGTAGCGCTATATCAGCGTTCGTTCAAAATGGATTGAACATTCAATTGCTGTCTGTCTGTATGTTGTCAGTAAACAACCCTAGAGCTTAGAAACCACAACAATTGCCCAAGTTTGATGACATTTTGTATGCAGGTAACATTCTGCAATATCTTAAATATTATTTTATATATAATAAAAGGTAATGAAGCAATAATTTGACTATTTTACAGATTAAATTTGTATATTCTATGTAGATGAGAAGGTTTAATTTTTAATGATTTGTAAAACCATTTGTAGACCAAAATTTTAAAGATATACGGAGAGGGCGATATGAAATTTTCAATGAAGTAAACACGTGTTTCGCTTGGCGCTGCGGACGTGCATAGTGCATACGACATCCCCCATCCTTTGAACTACAACTTTACTATACAAATTAATCAACTCGTTTTGAGTGTTATTTTCACAATTTAAAACTATTCAGTCTCAGCATAGAATCGAGTAGGATATGTCACCTAAAATAAAGTTATCAATTGAACGTTAACGTAGATAAAATAATCGTTATCCTCCGTCGATTCTTTAGTATGAAAACATTACAGAGAAATAATATTTCGTTTTCCTTACGCCCTTCCAACTAATTCTATAACTATAACCTACAAGCCTTATCACCTTACTCATCCCAATTTCGAGTGAACCAGAAGTCAGAGAAGACAACAAGTGACGCGGGTGACCGGCGGCCACTAGGTAGCGCTGTGGTCGGTCCAAGGGTCGACGGAGGCTATATAAGCCCGTGGTCAGCTGTTTCCTTACAGTAGAGTTCAAGATGCGAGCGTTGCTGTTGCTACTGTGTGTGGCGGGTGCCACCGCCCAACTCTCCCAGGGGCGCGCTACCAAAGTCGTGTGCTACTGGGATGGCAAGTCTTTCTGGAGAGAAGGTAAACACATTTTTGAGTACAATATTTAAAAGTAATAATTTATTCAGGACGAAGAGATTTTTGTTACTCAACGTTAGTAGAGATCAAAATTATATTGCCAGAATATACCGGTAATGAGAGGATTATGTAGATTTAACTTTTTGGTAACCGGTTTTTGTTGTAAATTGCGTAACAATTTAGAGGATCAAGGAAAGTGTAGCGGTAATTATTGCCAAACTTTTCATGTCACCTCTTGCAAGCTTCATTTATCCTATCCTGACAGATTAAGATATAAATAAATTGGTACAACAAATAAACAGACACTTAGGAAAATTCCTTTTTGTTTTGTATAAAGTTAACAGTAACAAATAAATTCAAGGAAACTATTTTTATTGTGTATATTCCAAACACTGTTTTTGAACAGGTCAATCACACTATAGGGTGCTAAATAATTGTAAGTATGGAATTAACTAATCAAAAGCCTTTGTTGTCATTTTTACTTTTTCCCCCTATACATATGCAGAAAGTATTATTTTCATCAACATTTTCGAATTTGAGTTATTGGTGGAAATAATCGTGTTGGTGCTCCGAGAACCCTAAAAAGGGTGGCTTTTGAGTGATTTGTATCTGTCTATCTGTCGAGATGTGTACAGACTTAGAGACCGCACCAATAGGCTGAATTTGATAACATTTGGAATCTAGGTAACAATCCATGGCATTTCCAAGCGTTTTTTTGTTATATTTTTAAGGGTAACTATTTCGGAAAAGCAGTTAAAAAAAATAAAAAAAATTGACCCAATTGAGTTTATTTCAAATTTGGTGGTTTAAAGTGCTTTAGTTTTTTAGTAAAATGACACTACTCGCATTTCTGGGAAAAATCGGGTTCAAAAATTACAAGGCTTTTTAAAAGGTCACAAAATTAAGTTTTTAGGTTTTTATAAAACCATAAACTTTAAATAAAATTTCCTTATCACAAATAAAAAATCTCTAAAGACAAAATAAATTAGTGTTTTTAATTATAATTCTACTAATAGTTGCCGAGAAAATTGAAATTTTCTTTATTTTCTTTTAGTGGTAAACACAGTTTGTTGTCCAATGTTAACTTTATTCTTATGGGGAATACAAAAAATACCATTTCTCTCTTATTTACTGATCAATTTCCTTAAAACTTGATAGGTCAAGGTAGCATTGACCAACAGAGGATATTCGGAAAATGTTCCACCTAATCATAGGGTGAAGAGGGGGTATTTCCCTTCTCAACCAGTGTATGTAGCAAATGATTCTGCAGTGCCAAAAAAAGGAATTTGGATAGATATTTCTTTAAAAAAGTTCATTGTAAGATTCTTTATTCATGCTACTGTCTTTTATATTCTATATTTAGTAATTACAAAGAGGTTTATTTATTAAAATTTGGCTAGAAGGGAGAAATATGTGTTAGTTTCTTGATACCGTTTATTAAACTATAAATCCTAGAAACAAACAATAATCCAAGTGATAAGAAAGTTTATTTTGTTTAATTGCAGGATTATACTACTGGGTTTAGAGTACGATCTGCTTTAGTTGGAGTAAATAGAAATAACAGTTACATTTTCATGATCTCAAGTTTGAAACTCAGTTCTAAAAACATATTAACCATACATTTTAATTGTGTAGTTTTTAAAAATTGAGATAATTTGCATTTATTTGATTAAAGAAATTTTAAGTTAATGGTAATCCAACCGTTGACTGTGCTATCCAAACGTGTTGGATTTTTTCTTTGTTTTATTTGCATCATATTCACATATGGATGGTTAACAATATTTGTTATGGTGATTTAGTGATTTATAGAGATCATTTTACCTTGTGCGGGGTGGGCGGAAGTGTTTGGTAGTAGGAGGTGAGAGCTTGTAGCTTGTAGCATAACAATGCAACCAGCCTCCTCTTTCTACCCACAGCACAATGTACAGCTAATAAAAACATTAGGTTCCTTCGTCCTTCATACTCCTCTTCCGTCTGACCGCATGCAAGGTTAAATTACCCCAAGTTATAGTAATAATGTGACTAGTATCAGTATATAACAAATGGTTTAAATTAATAGCACACGGTTGTGCCAATTTACATGCCTCGTAGTCTACAGAAATGGCTATTGTATAATTTTACCTTTGTAAACTTCAAGAGTTTCATATGTTATGCTCAAAGAAATAAGTAGTATTGTGCATTCATTACAAATTTATATGACGTGAACAACATGAATCATGTTGGCAAATAATAATTATGTGCTTACCTCTACCTTTACAATATTTCTGTGTTTTAAATCTTTATCTCTCTCAGTCCTCAATGATCTATTTTGATATTTATGTTGCCAATGTTTAACTTTCTTTATTTCTGTATGTAAAGCTAAATTCTGACTGATAACCTAAAGATAAATTTTGACTTGTATCAAACCTTAAACATACCAAATACATTGTAACATGTTTCCTGGTATACACTGATTCTCGATTCTATCTCACAAACAACGTTAATGTTGAGTGGCCACTAACACCTAAGTATCTATCTACAGGGTGTTCAAAAAAGGTGGGGACATAATTTATGTAGTGATTCCTTGGGTCAAAATAAGCAAAAAAGTTTATATAAACATATGTCCTATCTCCTTTCAATTAGCGTCTGTCTGTCTGTATGTGTTTTTTACAAAAAAAGTCATAACTCCTTAACAGTTTGAGCTACAGCGTTGAGATTCTGCACAAATGTTCATCTTATTGGCCGCTTTCTTTGTGCAAAATGTGAATAAAAACTCTTTAAACGCTTCAAAATGGCGGCTATTTTAAATATTTTACGCCAAATTTCACGAAAACCGTTAATTTTACCAAAAAATTGCAAGATACATAAAATTTAGTAAGTTTTATGGCAATTTCAACGATACCTTATTAAGTTTAGTTTGGACAAAGAATAACGGAGAAATTAATTTCTTCCTTGATATACCTACAGTTTTCTCCATTTAAACAATGTTAAAACTATAACAAATATAATTTATAAAATTAATTTCTCCGTTATTCTTTGTCCAAACTAAGCTTAATAAGGTATCGTTTAAATCTCCATAAAATTTACTAAATTTGATGTATCTTGCAATCTTTTAGTAAAATTAACGGTTTTCGTGAAATTTTGCGTCAAATATTTAAAATAGCTGCCATTTGAAAAGTTTAAAGAGTTTTTATTCACATTTTGCACAAAGAAAGCGGCCAATAAGATGAACATTTATGCAAAATCTCAACGCTGTAGCTCAAACCGTTAAGGAATTATGACTTTTTTTGTAAAAAACACATACAGACAGACGCTAAACGAAAGGAGATAGGACATATGTTTATATAAACTTTTTTGCTTATTTTGACCCAAGGAATCACTACGTAAATTATGTCCCCACCTTTTTTGAACACCCTGTATATACCTAAACTAAAAGGAGATATGGGCGGTCTAATACAGTGTAAAGGTGCAAATTACACAGAGGTTTCTGTGAATCCAGTTTACTTACCACTGCTATATATTGTTTGATTACATTTTGTGGTAGATCTTTACTCACTCTGAAAAATTATAATAACTCAGGACAAGTTTAATTTTATCAAACAATATTTTTATAATTTGAGTATGCTTTACATTCTCCAGTCAAATTGACAATGTTTTAAAAATGTCCTTCCCTAAAAAGATAATCAAGAATATCATAAATTAATTAGGCTACATGAGTAAAAAAATCAGGTAGTGATTATTTGAATTTGAATACACTTTTAGCGAAACCCACTCCAATTAATATCTTCTCTGGTGATCAACTTCACCGATGAAATAACTGTAATTATTTCATTGAAGTTGTTACTTCTTGTTATAGAGTAATTGCAGTGAAGACTCTTAGGTTGTTCCATTCAATTGATGAGACAATTTTACTGAAACCCTATTGGAACACAGTGAAATAAGTGCTTTAGTGTACAATTTTGTTGTAAAACATCACATTTGAAAATTACAAAAAAAGGAAATAGGGAAAGCAACTTGAAGAATTATCCTACTAATATTTTAAGTGTGAAAGTTTGAATAAATTATAAATGTATGGATGGATCAATGTTTAGACTTCATCACACAAAAACAATAAACAAAATTAATTTCCATAAGAAAAACATTAGAACTTTGAAGACCCTTGGTTGGGATCAGAAGCTTTTCTTATTTTAGACCTAAAGAATCAGTGTACCCATTTTCACCTCACCAGGAAATTGGGAAGTTGACAAACTTTTTCTTGACACCCTAGGACTTTGCCTTTTATACATTAAGATGCAATAACACTTTATAAAAAATTGTCTATTATAGACTGTATATTCGGTTGGCAGATTGTAAACTCACTACTATACCAATACAGTCCTTCTAAATAAGAAAAAACTAAAACAATTGCACAAAAGAATACATTTTTACAAACATTAATAAAATACATATTTAAAATATGAAAATAATGCAAACTTACACGTAATAATAATAAATATAATATCATTTAGGATAACTGGGAAGAGGAACAAACCCACAACATTGTTATATTACTTTTATTTACTATTGTTTTTTATGTGTTTATGTTATAAGGCTTTGTCTATTGTTCAGTACATAAACAATAATGTATTTTCTTTGCATTTGCTATAAATCTAGGAGAAAAAACATCAGAGTTACTTATACTGCTGTGAACAGTAATAGCGGCTCTTTAAGACTGAAATATTTTTCAGTCCCTACCTTTTTTTTCTCCCTACTTTTCCCCCTATTTGTTTCTCCCTACCTTATAGTTAAACTGAATCAGACATAACATAAATGCAATTGTAGTTTTTAACTAGATTTGATAACAAATAAAGAGAAAATTCTTATATTTTTCTTATTACTTTTTAAAAAGCACTGTGTTTTAAATTGATATTAGTGAGAGATTTATTTGATATCTTCTATCAGATAAAAAAAAAATATGATTGAACACTCTAATAAAATCCCATCTCTAACTGAAACCCTATTATTGCATTTTTTTGCTTTAGCAAATGTTAATTTTTATAACAGGTAAACTTTTCCAATATAATGTTAAAGAAACTTCCTAACTAGCCATAGTTATTGTAACCGGAGGTTAACAGACACGTGTTTTTTTTTAATCAGTAGTTAGAAAACACAAAAACATGTAAGACTTTAGACTTTGAACACATTTTGCTATAACATACTAATGAGTAATTTAAATAATTGAAGTAAATGCTAGCCGATAACTTACTATCACCATAAATGCTTGTCACAGAGGTTATTTGCAACCATTTTGTAAACGCTGCAAGTTTATACATAGTAAAGGAAAATTACTTCTATTTTTACCTCACCTTGTGTTAAAGGCAATGTAAACTTATACACTACATTGCATAAGCTTCTTCAGCTTTAAGATCATTCAATTAGATGTAATAAATTACAGTTAATAATTAAAACTAATAATTAATTGTAATAAATTCTTCTCTGTGTAACTGAGATCGCCAGTTATTTTAAAACACTTTTTCTATAAAGTACTCTTTTGATACCTCAAGAGTTTATTCAAATAAGTAACATCAGATTAAGCTTCTTCAGTTATTACTACTATAGCATAAATGACTATAACACTAACCTACCTATTATATCTATCTGCAAGCATAAGCATGGTTTCAGTGTTTTGATTGGAGGGGCAAAAATGGTCTTGATCGTGATTATTGTGACTTTTCATATATTACAACAATATCTTCTCCAAATTATTGGGGTGGCAACTGCCCCGCCTTGCTACCCCCAAATTACGCATATGTCTGCAAGTAATAGTCAAGAACCCTGAGGGAAGAGGAGGCTAGTAAATGAGCGAAACAAGTTTACTGTTACTATTAAAAAACAGTTTTATAATATTTACGATAGCTATCTATTTTATAGGGCTAAGGAAATTTGAACAAAAAAATACATCCCTAGGCAGAATGTTTTTAAATTTAAAGCATCCTCACAGTAGTATTAGTACTATTCAACTTAGAAGAGCTTGCATAAAATTGATGTAAATATTCAATAAGTTATTTACCACTGGAAAACAATTGTGTACAAATTATGACTCTATCGTCTTTATCTATAGTCTTGTGGTTTTCATAAGAAGACTATTAATGTTAAGTAGCTAGCTATAAATTAAAAAGTAACATAAATGTTGTTTTCCAGAATCGACTTAAAGATAAAAACTTTATTTTTATTTATCAGCAATAACTCCGACAACACTGAGCAACGCTATGGCTGTTGACAATATATAAATATAATCCGTTATTGAAGGCGATGGAGATTATTCAGAGTGGCTGGACCAAGGGTATACAATGACCCTTATTTGCAAGTTGTGGAGGTCCAAGTCCTCTGCTTGAGTAACCGGTTTGACGAAGCTAGAGCCAGGCAGACGGCCTTCAGAGTAACATCTGTTCTTGTGAAAGATGATTTTGAATATTATAATGTAGAAAGATTAAACCAATCATGAATCTAATCTCATTGGATATTTTTCAAGTGTTAAAAAACGAACATGCAAAAAAAAACTGTTTCAGCTACCTATATCAAATATTTTCAAAAATTACAGGAGTTTTCTTAATGCAACCAGTACATTGTTGACTAGTAGTAATACAAATTCCTTTAAAAAAAGCAGTAGAAAGACATCTATTTTTATTTTGTTTGTCATCCTATCAGTTTATACTAATGATGTTTACTATTAACTTATTAACATCACAAGTTAAGTTGAAGTTTACATATTCTTTCTGGTCGGCTGGGAAAAGCTGTTAACAAACTATTGATGGTGAAAATGTTTCCAGGTGAATTAGCATCATGTGATACAAATGCTATAGTTAGAGCCTGTGTTTTAAACATGCTTTTATACAAGCACAGCAAAAACGCAGCACTATGCATATGCTTTTAAGTTTTTTTTTTTTTTAATTGTAAATATTCTTTACATTGGCGTGATCAAATTAAACAGTTTTTAATTTACAGTTTTTAATTATTCAGTAACTAATTATATGCCAGAATGTAAATCTGGTTTAGCGAATTTCTCCTATAGGGAAGAAGCTTTTACCGTAGTCGGCATGGTAAGACCTAGGCCCGGGACCATAATAACTTTTCGTTTTGAGGTCCCCAGACCCCAAAAACACCATTCGTTCGAAACTGTATAGATATTATATATATATATTATATAATATATATATATTATATATATATGTGTCCGTGAGCACGATAACTCTCGAAAAATGATCCGATTTTAATGAAATTTGGTATAAACGTGTAAAGCAACATTTATGACTTTAAGTTCAAAAACCAGCCAGATCGCTCCATCCGAAGGGGTATTTTGGGGGGTTTTGTACCCCTAAAATGTTTTTTTTTGAATTTTTTACGTATAATTTTTGAAATAGTCAAATATTAGTTTTTACCATTGGATTCAGCTTAAAAAACACACATTTGGTATTTTTATCATTCCTCTACGTCAGTTGGTTACCAAGATATTGAAAGTGCTAAACACAGTACGTTGTCTAATGTTATTCTTATGGAGGAAAAGAAAAATTTTATATCTCGCTTATTTACGTATATTGACGAAACTTGGTGTAAGGCTTCATCTGGTTGTGGTTAATTGATATTTGCTAAAAAAAATTTTTGCCAAAGGCCCCCGTAGCAGCTAACCTGTGTACTCAGCCCCATGTTATTCTTATGGAGAAAAATTAAATGCTATTTCTTTCTTAATTATGAACATAAATGAATAAAAACTGGTATACGACTTCACCTAACTGAGTTATATTGATATTGGCATAAAACCAATTTTTTGTGTTCCTTGTTGCAGCAAACCTGCGTACTCAGCCCCAATGTTATTCTTATGGAGAATAATTATATATCGCTTCCTTGTGAATATATTTTTATGAAACTTGGTAAGTGGCTTTATGTCGTATTAAGACATTTATATCTCCATTGGAAATTTGCTGAGTTTGCAGGTTTGCTGCGATGGGGGTATTTAATGATTCCTAGATGAATATAAATTCAGAAAGTATAACAAATTCCTCAGATGCCCTCGCAATTTTCCTGTAAATTTTGTTTGCTTTGTATGTATATTGTAGATGATGATTTTATTTGTTCACATAATTAATTAATCATATTTGTATTGGCTGTAACTCTCATCCACCACAGAATGTCCCAAAAATAAAATTGTCAGCTTTTTATAAACTAAATTTACGAAGATAAAAAGGAGTTTTCTTATGGTAACCGAATAGTGAGGGCCAATAATAATGTTAAACTCCTAGACAAAAGTTTAACAAAGTATTGAAGTTACTAACTTAATTTTCTGATACCTGTCTTACCCATTCTGGCTGAAGGGAATCAAATTAATTATAAGGAAACTAAAACTATACCATTTAAAAGTTTCATTAACAGTCAAATAAGTTAGACAGATCAACAGATGAACATTAACAAATATATATACAACCAACCGTTGCAAATGGCCCGATAATATCACCTACAATATTTTTATTTTTACGAACACCAACAGGAAATGAAAGCTATTTCTGAGTCGTTTTTTGCTGATGTAGTAATAGCCAACACAGTCGAATAGACTTTCACACCGCTGACTAAACCCTGACTAGGGGGATTACTGATTTTACCCCCAGAAATACCAATATACTAAGAACAGCGTAATCTCAGAGGGCCATTGGTCAATCGGTTTTTAAGAAAGGGATAAAAGCGGATACCTGAATGTGAAACTGAAGATAGAGCAGAACAAAATATTGACTATGTTTCATGGAGTGGACTGTGTACTCCGTTGCTCTATCTTCAGGTATATATGCTGCTTTCCTTCGCTCTTCCAACCTAATTTACTATGAATAATTGTCAATAAAACATAAATACAAATTAAATCAGACAATTATGTACTTAGGTTCTTGCAGAGGAGACTCAAAGGAAACTTAAAGATAATGCTTTTTATAATTAAAAGTAAGGGGCAGTTGCAATTTAAATATAAGGCTGAAAACGTGCCTTTCAACATAAACAACTTTTAAGTATCTACTAAACATTACAAAGCGGAGAAATCTAACAAACGGTTTGTTATGTTTCCTCAACTGTTAAATCGGTCACTGCTTCCTAACGTTGAAAAGACAGCTAATCATCACGTGTTGGCAAGACTGCTAATCAGCACTTCACACTCAGTGCTGCCAATGGTCACAGATGACTCGGCAAGGCGAGCTGCTAACACAATCGGCACAAACGTTTGTCTCGACCTAACACTTAGACCTTGTTAGCCAACAAAGGATGACATATATTTACGCATCCTGTACTTTGTTCACACTGCGAAATTTCCACCCGCCTCTTCACACTCTCACTGAACGTGGGTTGTAATTTTACTCTATTTTTAGGTGAAGAATACAAAGGACCACTTAAAGACTGGGAGACTCTTTATTGAGTCATTTACACAGTAGAAAATAGACAAGACATTTACTTTTCAAAATATTTAAGTTAAATAGTTTTCTGAGCTTGTGTTGATACTATACATAAATGAACTACAGAAATTACTTAATGCCACATAAAGGGTCAGCTATCAGCTAGTCAACAAAGGGATGAGGAGAGAGTCAACTCCACCACAATCCTTTCCCTACTTATGCATTGGACAAAGTGATTTGATTTGTTTTTATTGCAAGATTTGATCACTCCTGATCGTTAAACGCTATTATTTTTAATTGATTTCTTGGTTGGCTTTGTCAATGAACGGTGTATTATCAGTGAAGGGGGTCTTGCCTAAATACATGCACTCCCTATCATGTTCTTGCGCGAGATGCCATCCAACACAGTTAGGGGCTTAGTTATGTTAAAGTGAATAGAATAATCATCAAGATCGATAACAATAATATAATGTAATAAAATAATATAATCCTATAGTATGTTTCACTATGGAACACATAACTAATATGATTACGGTTTGAATTAGGCAAATTAAATAGGTGAAACATGTAATATATTTGAAAAGAAAGCATCTTTAAAATTATATAAACCAAATTAACATTTCACACTATTCGACAAGTTCAACTTACTAAAAACAGGTTTTTTAATGCGCAAGGATAGTTTTAGTATTAAAAATTGTAAAATATTTAAGTGTATTATTGACAATCAATAAATAATCCTGTATATATTGTGTATAGTCTATTGTCTTGTCTCAAGTACAAAAGACTTTTGTGATGTAATTTTGTTGTATCTTATTTGAAAATGATTAGTAAGTAATAACAATTTGCCTTGAAAATTTCATAATAATAAAAAACCTTTAAAAGAAATATTATAAAACTGAAGTTATGTACTAAACTATTTGTTATATTTCCATGATTTTCTAACTTTGAAGTGACATTTTGTTGCAGCATATACAGTATTCTTTTCCCTGTTCTTTACATGGCTAGAGAATAGTCAATTAAATTAATGATCAGCTAGTCATGATGAAACCCACAGTCAAATGTCTGATGACAGATGGACGTGAGTTCTTGATTATTACCTTTGACCTTTATAGGTGCTGATTAACGTGTGTTGATGGTTTGGTTTCAGTTGCTTATACAACAAAGCCTGGCAAATAAGGAAAGTTATATAAGCAGGTTGAGCTATGTGTACAATAATTTAAAAAAATTGGTGACTTTTTTAAATGTTTGAATATCTTCAACATCATTGTTAAAACTGTTCATAAAATAATTTCTCAATTTTCAGTACAATGATTAAAATATTACCTCAAATTAGGTATTCAATTCAATTCAAAATTCTTTATTCATAGGCAGTACACAGAGTATACATTGAATAGTGTCAAGTGTCTTTTCTTACTTCTAATACATATTTACAACAAATTAAATCAAACCTACATTTTTTAAGTAAAGCAAAGTAAATAATTGTTACTTAATCACATTTTCACACATTAAGGTTATTACATTTTCCCTGATGCTAAAATAATACCATAAACCTTCTACATTACTTTTCAAGTTTTACGAGAGGTGGAAAAATTCATTCAATGAGCTATGCTAATGAGATATTCTTTTAAGCATTTTTACTTTCTCCCCTTATACATAGTATATGGAGAAAGTATTGTTTTCGCCAAAATTTTCGAATTTGAGTTGTTAGTGGAAATATTCGTTTTGGTGCTCCCTGAACCCAAAAAAGTGGTTTTTGCGTGATGTCTGTCTGTGTGTGTGTGTGTGTGTGTGTGTGTGTGTGTGTGTGTGTGTGTGTGTATGTGTGTGTCCGTGTGTGTCCGTGTGTGTGTGTGTGTGTGTGTGTGAGTGTGTGTGTGTCTGTGTGGATGTGTACAGAGCTAGAGCCTTAACCAATGGGCCGATTTTTATGAAATTTGGCATGTAGGTGCTAATCCACGATATCTCCAGGCGTTTTTTTCATTTTTTTTAATTTTTGATTTTTAAGGGTAATTATCCCCCCAAAACCGCCAAAAAACATGAAAAATCCAAATTTCTCAAAAACGGCTCTAACGATTTCGATTAAACTTTAGTCGTTTGTAGAACTTTAGTTTTCCAACAAAATGGCACCTTGCATTCCTGTAAAAATTCCGGTTCAGAAATTACAGGACTTAAAACATCAAAAATGCAGTTTTTTGGATTTTTCATAAAAATACATAAACATAAAAAAATATTACTATTCACCATTAAAAAGAGCTCAAAAAACTAAATAATTTAGTATCTTGAATTACTATTCTACGATTGCTGGTTTCGGAGAAAATTGAAATTTTCATTTTGCGGTAAACGCAGTACGTTGTACCCATGTTATTCTTATGGGGAATAAAAAATTACTATTTCTCTCTTATTTACTAATCAATTTCATTCAAACTTGATATGCTTGTCAAGTTGGTATTGTCCAACAGAGGAAATTCGAAATATGTTGCCCCTTAATAACCCTGGGGGGGGAATAGGGGGCATTTCCCCTCTTAAAACCACGAGTGCAGCAATGGATTCTGTAGTGCCTCCATAGCAGGGATTTGGGTGGATGTTTTTTAAAACAACTTGTTTACAAGATTTTCTGTACATTCGACCGTGCTTTGTATTCTATATTTAGTAAATAAAAAGTAATTTATTCATTAAAGTTGGACTAGAAGGGAGAAAGTATGTGTCAGTTTCCTGATACCGTTTATTTTAATTTGGTATTCTTATTTTCTAATTTGATTTCCCTGGGAATATACTCCCAAAACTTTAGTCCCATGTATGTTGGTTTCTTCTAAAAAAATTATAGTTTATGACGACTTGTAATAATCTTGTCTTTATTTCTGGTATTATACTGGTAAATTGAGGAGAAATAATCAAGATGTGTTATTTCACTTGTTGCTGTTAAAATGTAATTAAAAATATATTGTCCATATACAGTTAATATTTTAAGACTAATAAAATGTTTTTTTGCAGATACATCCTGTTTTGAATTAAGCATTATTCTAATGGCACTTTTTGTTTTTTTAATATGTTATCAAGGTTAAATTTTTATGTTGCTCCAAATAAGTAAATTCCAAAAGAAATATGGGAGTGAATATACACAAAATAAATGTTTCGTAATGTATTAATACTACAATGGGCAGTCATTTGTTTTAGAGCAAAGAGTCCGGAGCTGATCTTAGTTAAGATTTATTCCAATCTAAATGCTGATCTATAAGTAACCCAAGGAAATCAGTGCTGGATTTAATTTCAATATTTTAGGTATTAAGCGTTACTACTGGTTCTTGCCATTTTTTGTTTTGTTTTGTTTTAAATTGAACAAGATTAGTCTTATCTAAATTTAATCATAAATTGTGTTCCATTAGATAGTTACTATTGTGTAACAATCTAGCACTATTTTCTTATTATTGTGGTTTTCACTGGTTTGAAAAATATTTACTTTTGGCTACTAATCTATAGTCATGAAGAATTATCGTACTTAATTAATTCTTAAAACAAAATTATTATTGTACTCAATCAAAGATTTAAATTTGAACGCTACAGTTAGTGGCAAAGATTTCTGCGTGTGTACACAAATATTAATTAATCTACTATCATGCCTAGATGCGTTTTACAACAACGTTATGCATAATTTATTTTGGAAGTTACAACAGCTTCTATTTTACAATTATTATGTTAAATACAACTTGGATATTCGTGACACATTACAACAAAAATTCAAAGTGGAATGGTCACTCGCAAGCACAGAACTTTGCTGTTGGTTATAATTCTAAGAGGAATTAAGATTTATTAAGTTACAGAGTTCATTTAAGGGTAAATTTACTTATTACAAATTTAAAAGATAGGTACTACACATTATTTTATTTAGGAAATCCAACTCCTCATAATAAGTACATACACGAGAAAGCAAACGATTCTCACTCTGCAGATAAGGATTGACCTTTTCTCCTTGAACCCACAAGGGTCAGATCAGCAAATAATTGCTTTCTGTCGCTTTCTAAAATTTGTTTAAACACTGAACGAACTTACTAGAATAAAGCTGACATGGAGAGGCTTAGTGTAATGATTACTTTTAAAACAAAATAGCTTTTTAAAATACCTCCAAACAGCAATATATTTTCTCGGAAAACTTCTAATAAATTTATAACCATACAAAAGAGATTAAATTTAAGAAGAAAGTTCTGATTTATTTCAATAACATTTATGTATTATCTTGGTTAACCAACTCAATAATTTTCTGAGATTTTCTCTGCACAAGTATTTTTGGTAAATTTATACTTGCACTGTGTTTTCTTGAAAAAATTATCTAAAATAATGCTTCTATTTACTACTCAGTAGTATTGTACATGTCTTGTTGACAGAAAAGGAAAAAATAACCACACCACAGACTTAAGCTTAAAACCCCATACTTTAAACATATTTACCATTTGATTTGTTTTTAATTTCTAACTACAATAACCTTTTTGTCAAATTGAGTTACGTACCTCTGTCAGCAGTCCAGAATAATGTCAACCGTTTGTAAAATATGTAAATAATGTAATATGTAATGCAATGTATGTTTGTTTGAATAATGTAAACTGTTTACATTATTCTGGGCGGCTGATGGAGGTATGTAACTCAATTTGTCATTATACTGTAGTTCAGGGGGCACAACATGAATTTCAATAAAACCTTTTTAAATTAATGAGAATTTTCAACCATGTTCTATACTCAAATGTATCTCACCAATTCAGTTTCATTTTACTTTGCAGGTGCGGATAATAAAAAAAAAATGGTTGAGATTAATAGCAGCCTACACCTTATTGTCAACTTTAAGTGCAATGTCCTGTCACAATTAGTTTCTTAGCAATTACAGATGAGGTTTTAAGTAAGATTTTAATTTCAGTAAATTCATATTACCTATTTTCAGGGCGAAGTCCCCCCCCCAAATAGAGCACATCTAAATATGCAAAATTATTAAGGATTAAAACTCTTTAACAAGTTTGATATTTGTTTGCCATCTTAATGTTAACAGAGAGGTCTACTAAATGAATGAATTATCTACTAAAATTAAAAATGTCATGGTAGTATTAAGATAAATTTACATGTACATGTACTCATCCACATGTGCCTTTAGCTTATTCACCATGACAAATTTGCTGCAAGAAGTCGCTATACTGAAAATTGGTAAGAAATATGGAAATTATCATAATTGATATTAACTCAAAGAGCACAGAACTGGAAGATCGTGTTACGCAACTTTTGCTACTTTCTAGAAACTGGTTTGGCGAATCTGAACCCTGTAAGTTTTATCTCGCACAGTTATGAAGTAATAACAAAGCTAATCATTAATTAATGGCTTTTTATCTTTGTTTTGTTAGATTTATTAATGCAATATATTAATTCAGCAATCCTTAATAACCCAACTGACCTTATTTGTGCGAAGCTTGTCATTCAGTACTTTAAATTATTTGCGTTTGTTAATACTAATAAAAAAGTAAAATGAATAACGATTTTCTACAATATTCGCCAAGAGAATAAGGAAGTTTTGATCAGTTATACGGTGGAATTTAGCGTGGACTGGAATGTTTGACGTGGCATATTTATTGTATGAATCTGGAATGTTTGACTTGGCATATTTATCGTATGACTCAGTCTAGCATTACCAGTTGCAGAATGTTTTTAAGAATAATTTGATTGCATATTATAATTTACAAATGAGCTTTATTGTAAAAGTAATGCAATTTATATTTTAAAGAATAAATAGTTGACACCTGTCTATTAAAGAATTGTTTAATTAACTCCTACACCCGAAAGTTGCCATATCTTGATACGGAGACTCCATTCCTCTTTGATTCAAACAAACTCAACACCAATTTCAAGTGCTTTTATACATATGAAATTCTTATTTTTCACAAAAAATAAGTCAAGTATAATTACTAAGGACCATCTACCGTGCTTTGAAAGCTACGTCGATATTAGTAAATTTCCTATGAAAAGTGAACTATTAGCATGACCCGCACGGTGACCACCATAGAAGTTCCTAACGTGACCCCTGAACACGTTTGTGAGGTTGTTCAAAAGGTTTTATATATATATGTGTGTGTGTGTGTGTGTGTGTTGGCACTCTAGCGGTCACATTTGTTGTCCGATTTACTTCAAATTTGGTAGGGATGTTCCTTTCTATAATCAGGTGGTCAAGTTTGTTGGGCAAAACAATTGGAAAACTCTAAATCCCTTTTTTGGGGATTAATCTTTCAAATTTTGAGTTTTTGAGCCAAAAAAGAGCCAGAAAAGCCCCGGATGTAAAATTAATGCATGAAAAAGATGGGAATTAGTGAGGCGAAACTTTTAAGCTCTCTCTCGACATTCTAGCATAAATATTTACCGAGTTGAAGAAAATGTGTATTGACCTAACACAGTACGTTGTCTTATAGGGGTTTTACATTAGAAAAGCCTGTTATTCATTTGTTGGTGTACTTTTATCATCCCCAGCAACCTCACGTCTACTTTCAAGCCTGTCTGGACCTTTTCCTAACATTATAATGTGCAAAATTGTATTCCCAGTATTGCAGGTAAATGAAACCAGGAGCATCAGAACAGAAAAAAAATCAATGTTTTCAGATTTCAATAAAAATGGAAATAAATGTATGTTTTTACACTGATTTTGAGTTTTTATGTGGAAATTCACTTTCCTCACGTTGGCGTGCTGCGTGCAAACTGGTTTAGAGTTGAGCCGGTTTAGTGACATTTATCTATATAAATAAAATAATAGTTTTCTGCACATAGGCTGGCTATAAACCTGCAAGAACCTTGTGTGGAGATTGAGTCACCGGCTAGTTTAAGATCTAATTTGATAAATGGAATAAAAACTATGTCTAAAACAATCTCCCTGTGAGTCGTAGGCGTAGTTATTCAAGGCGACGGACTCCGAAACTATGGCAACGGCCCTGTCGTGGGTTCAAATCCCAGTCCTGGCATGTAAATTTTATCAGTACTGTACAACTCGTACTGTAACGGCTCACCCCTTGCTTTGCTAGATACCATGCACAGATCCATAGTCAGTGTCTATAGTCTATGTGGATAGGCAAAGTAAGCTAGCAACTCGCTAGCCTAACGGTTAGCGTGTTGGACTCCAGTTCAAGGGGTCACGGGTTCAAATCCCGGGGTGCTCACAAAAATTTGAGGGGTTTGGACCGCTTTCCCTAAAAGCGTTTCTGTACTCTATTAACAAAAATGCCTTTGGCGTTGAAATTAAAAAAAAAGAAAGGCAAAAAAGTGTTGCCAACCTCTCAGAAAAAAATCTTCAAGAAATTTGGTATTTCACTAATTTGACAACCTCTAAATCTACTTTGTGTTGAGGTTGTGGGACTGTACAAATTCAGATAATACTTCTTATTTTAAAGTCCAGTCTTTAACACTTTCAGTGTGGGCTGGTTTTTTTGTGGGTGTGACCTTTTTAATTAACATGGAATCAAATGGTAAATAACATGTTTAAACATATTTGCCGCACCCAACGTGTTAATTCAAATCATCCCGCTGTTTCAGGAGCAGCCAAGGTGACGGCTGAGGACATCAAGCCGGCACTGCAGTACTGCACCCACCTCATATACGGCTATGCTGGCATCGACGACGATGATCACGTAGTGAAGCACCTGGACGAGAACCTGGTCCTGGACTCCGGCAAGGGGCAGTACAAGGCGGCCACGGGTCTCAAGAACTTCAACGCCGGGCTCAAGGTGCTTCTGTCCATCGGAGGCTTCGGCGACACTGACGACTTGGAGAAGTACTTGGAAGTGGTGAGTTGGGAGAAGCTTGTGACTAAATCTACAATACTTGGAGAAGTACTTGGAAGTGGTGAATTGGGAGGAGCTTTGTCTAGATCTACAATTCGACCAGCGGTGTTTTTTAGTGTTTTAACGCATTAACCCATTGGCGTAGACATACGAGCTGGTCTCGTACCTTACTTGTAATTTTATTAACCTGTGAATTGGAGTATAGAATTGGTGTTTTTAAATGGATTAATGGCGTATTTTAATTAAAATATTGGGTTTCTTTCAGTTTAGAGAGTCGCATTGGCACACACACAGTAGACATAAGTAAAAATTAGCAAAATCAGTGGTGACCATGTGCAAGTCTCAAAGAATTAACCGATCCCGTCAACTTCCAAGCAAGCCTGCCACCGTTTGTTTTACTTGGGCCCTCCCACCAACGTTGCCACAGGCCGGTTAACTCATTGAGAGTTGCACAACTGGTCAGTTTTGGTCGTGTGTGGGAATCGAACCCACGAACATCGTATCACCACCTGGCCAAGGTGTTTCCACGATGTAGCCAACTCAGCTAATATGACCAAAGGCCTGGCGGCGATATTAAGGTTTTTCAGTCAGTCCGCGCCCCTAGCGGATAGAACCGTAGATGCCCGCGGTCATTAGTTACATATTTTGCTGCTATAGAGTGTAGCACCAATCAATTTCCGTTATAGGCTACTGCAAATAGAATAAAATTACTACCTCAATGGGTTAAAGTGATAGTTTATACTATTCACAATAACCTACCTCGGGGTCCGATTTGGTGCTGCACTCTAGTGGCAAAATTTGCCACTAATGGCTCCGCAAGGAGTATGGACCATCTATTAAGCTATCCAACATACTGGTTGTGATAGCCAAGTGGGCTGAATCGTAGAAACACCTTGGCCAAGCGTCTACAAGGTTCGCAGGTTCAATTCCCACTCACGACCAAAACTGACCAGTCGTGCAACTTTCAATGAGTTAACCGTTATGTAGCAAAGTTGGTGGGAGGGCCCAAGTAAAATAAACGGTGACAGGCTTGCTTGGAAGTTGACGGGATTGGTTAGTTGTTTTTTAGTTGCACATGGTCAACACTGATGTTTCCAAGTTCTACTTACATTTACTGTGTGTGTAAGTGCCACTATAACTCTTTAAATTGAAATAAACAATATTTTATTTAGAATCCGCCATTAATCCATTTTATTAACAACCACTTTTCTATTTAAATCTATAGGTTTTATTTATGACTAGTAAGGAACGGAACCATTACGTAAGACTACTCTAACGGGTAACCGTCAAACGGAGGTTTACCATCTTGCGTTTTTCTTAGAAAGTATCATTAATGTATGGCCCAATGGCAATGTAGCAGGTGAGTTTTTAACGTTTAACACTTTTTAAATTTTGCTTAGGATCAACCTAAAACGTCATACTATGAGGCAAGCTCAATAACCACCACATTATACAATTTATTTATTCATACAAAAATGTAAGAACCATAAACCTTCAAGATTTTTATTCGGTATGGCATCTCATTTCATTCCATTGTGAATCCAATACTTGCAGCATCTTATTCTTGTATGGCACAGTGTGAACTAGTATACAACAGTGTAAAATTGTTGTAGGTACCGGTATCAATATTACAAATCATTGAATAATGTCTTCATTTGTTTTCAACAAATAGTCAATACAAATCTGTATAATTACTGTTGTTCTAAAATTACTCCAATATGGAGCATATCAACTCCTCATTTATTTGTTAAAGTGTAGTAATTTTTTGAGTTTTACAAGCATTTAATGGGAGATGGTATCAATATGACGGTCCCTGATGTTACACTTTGACCAGCAACTTCAAAAGCGTAATTTCAGTATTTTGATTGGAGGGCAAAAATTGTCGTGATCGTGATTATTGTGGCTTTTCATACATTACAATAATAAGTTATCTAAATAATTGGGGGGGCAATAATTGCCCCCCCTTGCCACATCAGAATTACGCCTATGACTAACTGTATATATAATATTATTTTATGTTTTTTTTATCTATTCCTGTGTTATTTGAGTTATGCAGACTCTATGAGATTTGAGATTTATATTAAACTTATCAATGATGTTTTCATATAGACTTAGAAAAAGTATTTTCCCTTCATTAGCAAATGGGATCATTCGCTCTATGACTATTTGGACACTATAAAAACAATATTTGCCACTGCTGAGTAAAACAAGGCCAGATAACCAGCAAGTCATAGGCTATTGGTGCAGTTGATAAGCAGTATGTGGAACTGGCTGATTCCACTAACCCGTCAATATGCTGATATAGCGTTATGGAATACTGGGTAAATGATAAGAAAGAAAGTCTGGCTGTCATAAACAATTTTCAGCTTGTTTGACTGTTGATTATGTGAAGTCAGATTCAATAACATTTCAGTGTCTTGTTCATAATGAACACAATGTTTATTTTTATTTTTATTACTAACGGAATAAATAAAGTTTGAATAACAAAAACATTAAGTAATAACGCCAGTTTTAGTTACAACTACTTTAGTTTGTAAACCTTCAATGAATGAGTTTTTGAATGGAATAGAGTATTTGTTATGTTAAATTTTTATATTTTTAATGCCTGATCATTTGAAAAAGGTTTTTCGGTGGTCAGATACATTCAATAAATTTGATAAAAAGTAAAATAAAAACATCTTATCAGACTTGCAACCCACAAATAATTCACTTGCCCCATCAGCTTGGACCTACCCCGTCCACTGTTTGCTTAAGACCCATCCTCCCCTTCAACTCTGCCACAGGGTAAACCCTCCAAGACCCTTCTGTTAGGCCGAGGTAGTCTTGAATGGTACTAATATTCATTCTCAGGAAAAGTTCAACAAATTTACTGGAATCTAACAAATCTGAGAATCTCTAACCTCAGATTTATTTCCTTTTTCCTCTGGGTGGTGTAACCTTTTTTTGGCAACTCTGGAATGGGTCATAGTTGAGAAACCATACACACTCATTTCAGATTGGTCGGACTGGGAATAAACCCTGGAAAGTTTAGTATTTAGAACCATCCATTAAGTTTGAGAGTAGGTTACAGAACGGTTACGGTTTATTTAATTTTTTCCACCTAACTACATTGTTCTACATTTCTACTCTGCATTGATTTAGTAATTTTTACTTTCTCCCCCTATACATAGTATATGGAGAAAGTATTGTTTTCGTAAAAATTTAAGAATTTGAGTTGTTAGTGGAAATATTCGTTTTGGTGCTCCCTGAACCCAAAAAAGTGGTTTTTACGTGATGTCTGTCTGTGTGTGTGTGTGTGTGTGTGTGTGTGTGTGTGTGTGTGTGTGTGTGTGTGTGTGTGTGTGTGTGTGTGTGTGTGTGTGTCTGTGTGGATGTTTACAGAGCTAGAGCCCTAACCTATGGGCCGATTTTTATGAAATTTGGTATGTAGTTATTAATCCACGATATCTCCAGGTGTTTTTTCATTTTTTTGGATTTTTGATTTTTAAGGGTAATTATCCCCCAAAAACCGCCAAAAAACATGAAAAATCCAAATTTCTCAAAAACGGCTCTAACGATTTTGATTAAACTTTCGTGGTTTGTAGAACTTTACGTTTGCAACAAAATGACACCACCCGCATTTCTTGAAAAATTCGGGTTCAGAAATTACAGGACTTAAAACATCCAAAATTCAATTTTTTTGATTTTTTATAAAAAATCATAAATGTTAAAAAGATTACTATTCACCATTAAAAAGAGCTCAAAAAACTAAATAAATTAGTATTTTAAATTACTATTCTACGATTGCTAGTTGCGGAGAAAATTGAAATTTTCATTTAGCGGTAAACACAGTACGTTGTCCAATGTTATTCTTATGGGGAATACAAATATAACTATTTCTCTCTTATTTACTGATCAATTTCATTAAAATTTGATATGCAGGTCAAGTTAGCATTGACCAACAGATGATGTTCGAAATGTGTTGCTATTTAACCCTGGGGGGGGGCAAGGGGGCATTTCCCCTCTCAAAACCACTGTGTGTAGCAACGGACTCTATAGTGCCTCCCAAAAAGGGATTTGGGTGGATATTTCTGAAAACAACTATTTTAGACAATTTTCTGTACATTTTTCTATACTTCATATTCTATATTTAGTAAATAACAAATATTTGTCATTAAAGTTTGGCTAAAAGGGAGAAAGTATGTGTCAGTTTCCTGATACCGTTTATTTAAAATCAATTTATAACCTTCATGTAGTTTTGAAAGATATTGTACCCACTATTTTTTATTTCATTGCATTAACAGTTGATACATTTGTTCAATTGTGGTACTTGAGACCTTCCAGATCAAATCTTGTGAGGCTTTTAGTTAATTTTTATTTTAGTTTTCACAATTGAAATCAAACTTATGTCGAAGGTACTATTTTCATATTGTTTGTTTTTGTGTCCAGATGGAGACTATCGAGACCAGGACCAAGTTTGTCAACTCAGTTCACGCCGTCCTGAACCAATTCAACTTTGACGGAGTCGACCTCGCCTGGAGGTTCCCTGAGGTCAAGGAGAAGAAGGACAGAAACATTCTCAGTGAGTTCATCGAACATTGAAACTTATCGTTTTGTATTTCAGTTATATGTTTTAGCAAAGAATTAATCTTTCTGTTGTCAAAAGATTGTGCATTTAAGAGGGGTTGGGTGTCATCCCGAATAACAATATGACAGTAACTGTATTCACCTTATTCAACTGTTTAGTCAATGCGCATGAATTTAAAACAAAAGCCTAAAGTACTGATGGTTGAAAATATCAAAACTAAACAATTCCTATATCTATGTGTAATGTTAACCCGCACCAGGAACTTTGAGAAAACTATAAGACTGATCTCATCAACCCCATATTCGACTTAAGGTTTTGGCAAGAAAATCTGAGGAAAATTGTTACTTTTATATAAAACCTTATAAAATAATACAAAATAGTTTAAACAAATTCATGTAAATTTGTCAATTAGACTACTTAAAAGTTATTTTAAAATTAAAATAATAAGACTAACAAGTTATGTCCTTATTGGGTCCAGCTTGTTTAAATATACCATAGTACTATAAACAAAGTTTTTCTTGAAATGAAATTGTTTTTAAAACCCTACAAAATCGAAATGAACTATAATAGCTCTTTCCAGGATCCGTATAGCAAGCAGTAGGGGGGGGGGTTAGTTTGAGAGAGATAGGGGGGGGGGTTAGTTTGAGAGAGATAGGGGGGGGGGGTTAGTTTGAGAGAGATAGGGGGGGGGGTTAGTTTGAGAGAGATGGTGAAAACTCCCCCCACCCCAATCCCCTTACAGTGGTTGAATACAGTCAGTTAGGAAGTTAGATATGTATATCAAAAGGTTTCTTCGTAAAAATAACTATGTTATCTCCAGTCACTAAAAACGAGTCGTTCTTCCTGTGTAAACCCTTGTTACTGGATACCAACCCACAAACTCAGGTGGTTTCAGTTTCTCATCAGTTATTGTGCAAATTTTGATAAGAAGTAATTCAATTGACTATGAAAACATTAGTGTTTTAACATCTCTGTACCATCTCGTTCTCAGGCTCAGCTTGGCACGGTCTGAAGAAGGCGGTCGGAGTTGGTATAGACGACAAGTGGGCGGAACACAGAGACCAGTTCGTCAACCTGGTCCGAGAACTGAAGGCTGCACTCCGCACCGACGGCAAACTACTCTCCCTTGGCGTCCTGCCTCATGTCAATGCTAGCGGTATGTCATTACGATCTCAGTCATTGCGATTTGAAATCCCAACCTTTATTTTAAGAAGTGTTTTTAAAACTTTGCCATAAACTTTCAAATCAAAATTACTTATTCGGTGTCCAAGTGTATGTAGAAATTAAGTTTCCAATGAATTTTATAAGGATTGACTTGAATTTTAGAATATTATAAAATACAAAAGAAAATAAATGGGGAATGTTTTCATCAGTTTATGTATTAAGTGTTCTTGCAAAAGTCAAAAGCAAGAAAAAGACAAGCAGATACCTGTTGAATAATACAGAGCATCTCTCAAGGTGAAAGCTCAGAGCAAGAAATATTTCAGATGGTCCAAGATTGAACATAGATGTGGGAATGGCAGGTCAGGGGTGCATATATCATAAGAAATGTTTTATTAAATCCCAAAATTTTGGGGTAACGGTTTGGAGGGGTTTGATATACAGGCTCTTCATAAAACCCAGGTTCTTTTGGCTTAAGCATTACTTCAGATGATAAATAGTCATAGTCATAGTCATAAATATTTATTCATTTTTTGCACATGTGGTATAATAAATAGTGTCACATTTCATTGACATAAACATAATAATCTTATCAAAAACATATAAACATGCAAATCAAAGCTATTTATATTTGGATTTAGAGAGAGGTAGAAGCTCATCAATTGAATAAAAAGCTTTGTTTATTAGATTTTTTTATTTCAAGCCCTTTTCAGCTTTTATAGTTTTTGGAATGTATTTAAAAACTTTGTTTCCCATATATGTTGGTTTTATCCAAATATTTTAGCCTGTGGGGCTGTGGGGCTGGATAACTTTGTTCCTTCCTCTGGTTTTATAGGGATGAGTTGGTAACTAAATATTAAAGTTTAGTTTTGCGTTTTTAAAAGATGCATTCCATAATGAAAAATATATGTTTATTAATTAATTGTTTGCTCCTTACCCTCTACACTTTCAAATAATGTCTCTAGTAATCACGAGAAGGAAGTATCCCACAGAGAATTTCTTAACCATGATCTAAAGGTCAAGGCTTACATTTTCTGAGCCTTAATGAACTCTCAACTTAATCTTGCATGTTTAGCAGAATCTTTGTTCTGAAAACATGAGATTGCCGTGGTTTAACAGCTTCATATTTCTTTGAATGTTTTATTACCATCAAAGTTGTACAATTCTGATTGGACACCCCAGGTAAATATTTCTTCACCCGTCTATTACCCACAAACATTACATTTCAACTATGTCCCAGCTTACTATGATGCCCGTAACCTCTGCCCACAACTGGACATGGTGAACCTGTGGACCTTCGACTTCCGCACTCCCAAGAGGTTCAAGACCCAGGCTGACTACTCTGCACCTCTCTACTACATGTACGACAGGAACCCTCACCAGAACGCTGACGCTCATGTCAAGTGGTGGATGGAGAACGGATGTGATGGTAAGTCCAGACTCACATCTCATTCATAATTTTCGTTGATGCTCACAACGTATAAATACTGCTTTTGAAAGGTATGAGAAACTCTAAGGAGCTGTACGTGATGAACAAGTGATTGAAGTAAAACATGAGCATGGTAGTAAAGGACTAACGGTGTAGTTAAGAATCCGTTCAGATATGTTTTGGATCTCTTTAAAAAAAAAAGTCATTTACCATAATAACAATGTACAATGGTGGTTTGGTAGATTCGAAGAGCTGAAAGAACCACTAGTAGTTTTGTAGATTTGTAAATACAAATTTTTACCAGAGATCTGTATAATAAGCACTAATTAGGTATTTTGCAAAGTTTGGGGTCTAACGGTCCTTTGTTCGTATATGTTATTTTTATTTGATTTTAATTACAATACAATTTTAAAGTGCTTCAATGAATCAACTAAGGGCCATTCCATGTCAAATCATCCAGCCAAATTACAATTTGACACCCAAGTTCTCAGATTTTTATGAAATTTTGTATACATTAAGTGTGTACAAAAATAAGAAAAAATGCAAAGTTTCACCAAATTCCATTAAGTAGTTTCAGAATTATAGTCGTTTAAAGTTTTAGAAAAATGTAATTTCCAATGGCAGTATGAGCGGGAAATCAGCTTGTATGTTTCCACGTTTTTCTAAATAACATTTATATTTATGTAGCTAGAGGCTTCAAACTTTATGAATTTGTCATAAATTTAATGGAGAATCAGATTATACTATAAGTGTTGGCATTATAACTTTTCATCATTGTTTAAAAAATCGTATAACACAAAAATTATAGTTTTTTTCAAATTGTGACGTTTATGTAAAAAACAATCTTTGGCTAAAATCTCTCTCCAGATACCCTAATACAACCATATATCACTGAAAAGAGCATAACATTTCCTTTTAAATGGTGAAATAATATTTGTGGGTTTACGTGTTCTAAAAGTTTTATTACAATGTAAAGTTAATAAATAAATTTTTGAATAGCGGAAAAGGTATTTTCATTGACAAAGACAGAGTTTGTGGTAAGGATGTTAGAAAGTCAATAATATCTTATAAAATATAGGACTATGGAGCTAAAATCATATGTAATACAATTTGCATGGCATATTTTGTAATAACATAAGGCTTACTGTTGGATATAACACATTTACAACAAATAATTTTGTACAGTATGATGTCATTTTGAATTTAAATGTATACCCTTGTTAGCCTACGTATTACTGGAGAGCTGCATGTCAGTCTCAAAAGGTGAAATAATATTTGCAAGTTGTAGCATTACAAGAGTTTTAATACAATGTAAAAATATGAAATGACATGGCTTAAGTGCTCCTTTTTTACCTCAATACTGAGGGTGTACTGATTTAGCTTACATTAAACAACCTCGTGAATTTATGATACCTACACAAAATATACAATATTTACATTTCATTTAGTTACTGCACTGGTTTACTTACTTCTTATCCAGATTTTCGTGGGAAAATTCTTCTGTTGTACAAAATGATAGTATATCTTCAAATTGTGTTAAAAGTTAAAAATTGTTAAATAGTTTTTAAAGGTCTTGGCTTGGTTCGAAAGTAACTTCAAATGTAAGTAAACACAATCACTGAAACTTAAAACTGATGACCGTCTATAGTGATATTTTAAAGTTGTCCCAGGCTGTGTTAATTTATTTTTGAGAGTCAGAATCAATCTTACAAGTTCAATCCCATTGTGACGTTACCACTGGAGGTTTTACTTTACAAAGGAGATGAGGTGGTGGTACGGGACAGTTTTCTTCTTTTTGAGGCCAATAAAAGTTTTCAGCTGTACCATGAGGATTGCATAAAGAGGATATTATAATCCCCTTCTTCCTCATTAATTTGCTGAACCATTCCAATCCACCAGTTGCTTTCATAAACCCAGGCAACAAAGGAACGGAGGTTAGGTTCAATCATTGGTCCTGATGGGTTAAACATGTTTTTTCTTAACACGTTGGCTGCTGTGGGCCCCGATCGGTTTTTTTCTTAACATAGAAACTTATGCAAATTTCATGTTTAAACATGTTTGCAGCAGCGAAAGTGTTAAACAGATAACAGAGCCTGAGCTCACTCTTTTTGCTATGATTTCTTCTGACGATGCAGGCTGGAAAAAAATTAAAACTTCTTGTTCCAGTTATGCTTTGCCCAGATTCAAAACGACTACTTTGGGTTATTCTGATATTTTCAATATCTTCTTCACTCAAAAAGAAAAATTTTATTTTTGAAAACAGATTATGACAAAGTGTGAACATTTGCCAAGCATTTACAATCCGTTCACTTGCTTTTGAACTTTGGAGGTTTCTCTGTATTAGTTCTTTTGTCTTGCCCCCGATTCCGTCACATACAGTTTTTCCATGACTTGTTGCATGAAAAGACCTTCCATAACTTCCATGAAAATTTTCCATGACTTCCTTTAAGTTGAACATTTTTTCATGACAAATTCATCATGGTATTGAAATTGTTATACTGTGCACTGCACCCATCAGTAATGTATTCCACTCTGCCAACTGATGGAAATGTCAGCTTAATTAAATCAATCGTTTTTTCTTGGACAGAGAAGACAAATGGTACATCGTGTCTTAGGTCATCAGAAATGAAACACAATGATGTTTCTAGTACCACAATGATGTTTTAAGGTACCATCTCCATTTTTAGAATATATTACTGAACTGAACAACTTAAATGGCTCCAGTGGTATGACTGTACTTAATTTTGAAGAACAAAATTATAATTCTCAGCGAAATCCATTAAGACCAAAACTTCATCAAATCATTTCATATTTTTATATTGTATTAAAACTCTTGTAATGCTACAACTTGCAAATATTATTTCACCTTTTGAGACTGACATGCAGCTCTCCAGTAATACGTAGGCTAACAAGGGTATACATTTAAATTCAAAATGACATCATACTGTACAAAATTATTTGTTGTAAATGTGTTATATCCAACAGTAAGCCTTATGTTATTACAAAATATGCCATGCAAATTGTATTACATATGATTTTAGCTCCATAGTCCTATATTTTATAAGATATTATTGACTTTCTAACATCCTTACCACAAACTCTGTCTTTGTCAATGAAAATACCTTTTCCGCTATTCAAAAATTTATTTATTAACTTTACATTGTAATAAAACTTTTAGAACACGTAAACCCACAAATATTATTTCACCATTTAAAAGGAAATGTTATGCTCTTTTCAGTGATATATGGTTGTATTAGGGTATCTGGAGAGAGATTTTAGCCAAAGATTGTTTTTTACATAAACGTCACAATTTGAAAAAAACTATAATTTTTGTGTTATACGATTTTTTAAACAATGATGAAAAGTTATAATGCCAACACTTATAGTATAATCTGATTCTCCATTAAATTTATGACAAATTCATAAAGTTTGAAGCCTCTAGCTACATAAATATAAATGTTATTTAGAAAAACGTGGAAACATACAAGCTGATTTCCCGCTCATACTGCCATTGGAAATTACATTTTTCTAAAACTTTAAACGACTATAATTCTGAAACTACTTAATGGAATTTGGTGAAACTTTGCATTTTTTCTTATTTTTGTACACACTTAATATATACACATTTTTATTAAAATCTGACACCATGGGTGTCAGCCCCTGGATGATTTGGCATGGAATGGCCCCTAATTGAATTGTAATAGAGATAGACTGTTCAAAACTATCTAAATTAACTAAGCTTCAAACAACTTTTAGACTATTTAATGTGTTAATCATACTCTTTTACTTTAAGAATTTTAAATTGATTTAAACTAACCTCTCTTTCTAGCTTCAAAGCTCAACCTTGGTATCCCCACGTTCGGCCGCTCCTGGAAGCTGACAACCGACAGCCCCACCTCCGGAGTCCCACCAATCCTGGCGGACGGAGCAGGAGACGAAGGAACGTACTCCAAGATCAAGGGAACGCTGGCGTACTACGAGACGTGCACTCGTGTCGTCAGCCCCACCAATGCCAAGGCCCCTGCCACTCTGCTGCGGCGGATGACTGACCCCGCCAAGCGTCTAGGAACTTACGCGTTCAGGCTGCCCCAGAAGGACAAGGTGGG
Organism: Allygus modestus; assembly: GCA_963675035.1. Classification (NCBI taxonomy): domain Eukaryota; kingdom Metazoa; phylum Arthropoda; class Insecta; order Hemiptera; family Cicadellidae; genus Allygus; species Allygus modestus. The sequence goes on from OY776116.1 coordinate 17,584,567, forward strand.
TTTATTTTGCTTATCTGGGAGAGAAGAAATAAAAGTAGGCTTCTATTACAGAGGCCGAATGGGCTCTTATTAGATAGGATTACGTATACTCTGCCTCACGTTCACCGTGCAGTGTGGAGTGCCCATGACTAAATGTATTTCAAATGGCAATTTGAGTTGTCCTAACCGTCCTGTCAGCAGTTACTCGAGAGTCTTCACACAGATCGCGGGAACAGCTGACGCAACTCGTGTTACAACCACCAACAATGTACTCAGCTCAGGTAGTTACACGGCCATCTTACATCTTGTATTGCACGGTGAACGTGAAACAGAGCATAGGTTATTTTAAAGGAACTACATAAAGCACACATAAAATATATGGCCCTGATATAAAAGGGTTGAATAGGAGCACCACATAACGTGTTTGTAATCATTGCTATACTCATATAATTCATATAATTTTCATGAGAACTGATAGTGTTTTATTTTCCTAGATATGAATCACTCTTTAAAAAATCCTCGGTTAGAAACTGAACTATTCAAATGAAATCTGGTGCTTTTCCGAAAGCAGGTGGACTTGGAAGTTTTTACAGGTTTTAAATCTTTTACAATTGTTTCATTTCACGATTCAGGGTGAGGAGGAAGGATTCTGGCTGTCCTACGAGGAACCTGAGACTGCGGCGTACAAGTCAGCCTATGCCAAGGCCAAGGGTATCGGAGGGGTGGCTCTCGTGGACCTGTCCCTGGATGACGCTAGAGGCGCCTGTGACGGCACCAAGTTCCCCATCCTCCGCAGCGCCAAGTCCAACCTCTAAACTGTAAATTAAGATTTTGTAACGACTAACTGACAAATGTTTCTTTAAAATAAATTGTAGTTTTATATTTCCTTTTGTTATTATTGTTTTCCTTACAAACTGGTTTTTGAAATAGGTTATTTGTAGTTTTAATTTCTATAATCATACGGAGTCCACCCACAATACTGTTCACTGTATGCTCTCTTAAGAAAATAAAGGACCTTAATATAGTAACTTTCTTTCAAAAGTAAAAAAAAATGTATGATTTCAAAGTGATGCTCTGAAAACGAATTTTAAATGTGTCGGCTTCTAGACTTTCTTACAAAGGGGATGACAAAACTTCGACATATCAAGGGATTTGATTAATATCTTTAATATCTCTTTAAAACGCCGACGCATTTATTGAGATCCCATTGTAATTATAATTTATTGGTTGTACTAGTCCAAATCTATAATTTTAATTCAACAAAACCTGAAGCAAAAGTAGTCACCCTAAAAAAGCATAGGTATATGTTACCTTAAGAAATCCAGTTATGAAAAATGTTGCCATGGAGTCGTTGAGAATCAGACTGCTAAAATATTTAGGAGTCTAGTTTGATAAAAAACTGATAAATAAATTGGAACGATCATGATGCAACAACAAAAAGTTAACACTATTAGGTCTAATGTAAGAAACCGACACAACTAAGACATATTTTAAGTCGAGTATGAATTATCTGTGTGTAGAATGTGTGAGATGGTCATGTGATTCTTGTTACTGATGACCCTGTCATAAATTTTTGTCAGAATTATGAATTAATCACTGACCAAAATTCAAGCTAGTCAACATTTATGACTTTAAACTCAAAGACCAGAATGATCGCATTATCAAAAGGGGGGGTGGGGGGGGTATGTTTTGCGCTCCAAAAAGGTTTTAATTTATTTTTTAACAGATAAAGATGATTTGAAAGAAAGACTTGAGGGAAAAATTGAGGAAAACTGCCTTAAAATGTTATAGAACCTTACATAAATTAAAAAAAATGTTTAATTGCACTTTCACCACACACACTTTTTTCATTCAGAAACGGAATAGACTCTCTTTAGGCGGGATTTTCGATTGACGCTGCCATTTTAAACCGCTATATAAACAAGATGCGTGGCCGCTCAGCAATGAGACTCGGCTCACATTTTGGTGAGAAGGTGAGTGGACTGCCTCACGCGCAGTCGAGGTGTTATGGGACAGCGCTGTGCTCAGCGCAGTGTGCAAACTTTATTTACTTTCTGGATGACCCTCGTAGAAAATTGGATTCTGACAATAAAACCCAGGAAGCTTGTAAAATTATTAATGAATAGCACTTAAAAGTAATAGCACTTAATTTTTTCAATGTTACTTACTTACTGATGGGGCGTCACAAATCTCAGTCGATTTTTTGCCTCGTAGATTAGCTTCCTTCACTCTTCTCTATCCTCTGCCATCCGGATTGCTCCTCCGCATCAATGTTAACCAGCATAAAAACATAATTTTAAGAGCTGATGATTTGTAACCCTGAAGAAATTTGCAACAAAATTAATACTTATTTTCGCAATGTTAGCAAAGAAATCCATGACAACTTACACCAATCACTTGGCTGCACCTCCTTAACAAGCAACAGCATCAACTTTTGTAAATTACCGCTTCTTGATAACAAATACTATCATCAGTTCTCTCAAAATTTAAATGAAAATCCTCATCTTGACAGGAGTTGATGGAATAATTAGCATGAAAGTTCTAAAATCATGTCAGAGATAATTTCTGCTCAAACTTTTGGTACATATTTGACAAATTTCTCGACCTGCAGTGGCACCTTCTGGGATGGCTGCAAGATTGCCAAGGTAAAAGCAATCATCAAAAAGGGGAATGAAGGGGGAGGTATGAAACTACCGCGTCCGATTCTCCGATATCACTTTCCCCTGTTGTTTTCTAAATTGATTGAGAAAGGGGCCTGTGACTGACTACTGTGAGAGCAATAATATCTTGTGTGCGCAGCAGTGTGGTTTTAGGAAGAAGAAATTCACAAAATTGTCTTTAGTTGATTTTGTCAATGATTGTATTAAGGCTATGGATGCTGGTGAGACGGTACTTATGGCTGCTTTACTGATCTTAGCAAGGTGTTTGATTATGTCGATGCAGATCTTCTTCTAAAAAACCTCTCAAACAGGGCCGTTTTTCCCTAAGGGCGCACGGGGCGAGCGCCCGGGGTCCCGGGCCCAAGGGTAGCTCCAGGCCACTAAGAGGGACCTTGCAAGGCAGTGTTTTAATTTTGCCATGACAAATTTGATTCTTTCTTAACTGGTAATCATACAAATAGTTTTAGGCTATAAAAGGAGTACGTTAAAACATAGCAGCATGCCCAAAATAATTCACTAATTTTTATTATTTTGAAAACCCTATGTGGATTTGATAATCTTGCCCTAATCCAGTAACAGGAATAGGCCAGATAAGATTTGAAATATAACTACTGACGGTATTGTATGACACCTTATTTTGCTTAATGATTGATATAAGATATAAGTACCGTATAAGTTGTAGATACTGTGTATTTGCAATATATATGATTTTGATCTTGAGCCAGAATGTTTGAGCCTGTCCCCTAACCCCGTAAATTTGAAATATGACGGTACAAATTTGTCGTACTTGAAAGATGCAGATTCCGTTTAAGCTGATTTAAGTTTTTTGTTATGGTTTTACAAAACTCCATATGATATATTTTGTCAAATATTAGAAACATATAGCCAATAATTACAGAAAATAAACGGTATCAGGAAACTGACACATACTTTCTCCCTTTTAGCCTAACTTTAATGAAAAAAATTACTTTTTATTTTCTAAATGTAGGATATAAAGTACGGTTGAATGTTCAGAAAATATTCTAAATAAGTTTTTTTCAAAAATATCCACCCCAATCCCTTTTATAGAGGCACTACAGTATCCTTTGCTACACACGGTGTGGTTAAAAAAGGGAAAATGACAGGGTTAAGTGGCAACATATTTCAAACATTGGCAACATATTTCAAACATCCTCTGTCAATGCTAACTTGACCTGCATGTGAAGTTTTAATGAAATTGATCAGTAAACAAGAGAAAAATTGTATTTTTTGTAATCCCCCTATAAGAATAACATTGGACAATGTACTGCGTTTACCGCAAAATTAAAATTAAAATTTTCTCCGCAACCAGCAATTGTGGAATAGTAATTCAAAATACTAATTTATTTAGTTTTTTTAGCTCTTTTTAATAGTAAATAGTAATCTTTTTAACATTTAAGTTTTTTTATGAAAATCCAAAAAACTGAATTTTGGATGTTTTAAGTCCTGTAATTTCTGAACCCGAATTTTTACAGAAATATTTTGTTGGAAACCTAAAGCTTTACAAATCGCTAAAGTTTAATAAAAAATCGTTAGAGCCGTTTTTGAGAAATTTGGATTTTTCATGTTTTTTGGCGATTTTTGGGGATAATTACACTTAAAAATCAAAAATTTAAAAAATGGAAAACATGCCTGGAGATATCGTGGAATAGTACATACATTCCAAATTTCATAAAAATCGGCCTATTAGTTAGGGCTCTAGGGCTCTTAGGGCTCCTGTACACATCCACACAGACACACACACACATACACACACCGACACACGCACATTTTGACAAAAACAATATACTTTCTCCACATACTACGTAAAGGGGGGGAAGTAAATACCCCCGTAGCAGCAAACCTGCATACTCAGCGAATTTCCAATGCATATTAATTTATCTTAATACCACATAAAGCCAAATACCAAGTTTCATCAATATACATTCATAAATAAACGATTTATGACATTTTAATTATTCTCCATAAGAATAACATGGCGGCTGAGTATGCAGGTTTGCTGAAATAAGGAACACTAAAAATGGGCTTTTATACAAATATCATTATAACTCAACTAGGTAAAGCCACATACCAAGTTCTATTAATTTATGTTCATAATTAAAGGAGATAACACGTTAATTATTCTCCATAAGAATAACATGGGGCTGAGTATGCAGGTTTGCTGCTACGGGAACTATCGGACAAAAAATGGATTTTTGTGCAAATATCAATAGACCACAACTAAATAAAGCCATATACCAAATTTTGCCAGTTTACGTTCATAAATAAGCGAGATATACAATTTTTCTTTTTCTCCATAAGAATAACATTAGACAACGTACTGTGTTTAGCACTTTCAATATCTCGGAAACCAATTGACGTAGAGCAATGATCAAAATATCAAAATTAAAATTTGATTTAAATTAAAATTACATGTGAAAACCACAAAAAACACATTTTTGGGGTACAAAACCCCCCTTCGGATGGTGCGATTCATCTGGTTTTCGAACTCGTTCAAATAAATGGTACTTTACACATTTGTACCAAATGTAACGGGTGGCTCAGTTCATTGCTAAATTAAATACATTTTAATGACAATAAATGACAAAATGACATGTCACAAACTTTTGAGTTAGTAAAAATGAAATATCTTAAAAATTATGAGTCCAACTGAAATAAAAATCATACAGGAACAAACTATATGAAATTCTCTAGCTTGTGTGAAAAAACTATAAAATTCTATCAAGAAATAAAAAAGTCAATTTTTAACAGTTGAGATCAACAGTTTAACTATTGTGCAATAATTAACTTCTTAGTAAAACGGGAATATCTTTGAAACTAAGCGTCCAATTAAAATTAAACCTACATAGGAATAAACCATATGAGATTCCCTAGCAGCCCTGAGAAAATTATCAAATTCGGTTAGAAAATAGCAAAGTCGATTTTTTAATGAGTAAATATGTCAAAATTAATAAAGAGGGAAACCGGCCATATTGGCGAGGTCTACCGCGCAGAAACGCGGGGCAGTTTAGCCCAAAACCTGATGGCGTGATCTAGACAGCCAATCAGATTGCTTGGCGGGAGTGAATCATCCTCGCACATAAATAGGGCGAGAACGCGCAATTCTTTTTCTTTTGTCAGTTTCATCGGTGCGTGAAGGTGCTGGAAGATGTACTCTGAATCTAGCTGATAGACGCTAAGATGGCGTCTCCGGTGTGTTGTGAAATCCGTTAAAAAGGGCATTTGTGAACGGTGTATTATCTGTGACAGTGTAATTAGTGTCTAGGCCTTGTGGAAAAAACATCGAATTGATAAGTATTTAACTTAATCAAAATGATTTATTGTTGATACTTCTGACAAATTTACTTAAATTAATTGAAACCTAGGGCTGAGGATAACCTAGTTTGGGTTATAAAAAGACATAGCCTATCTCGTTGTGTTAACTGAAACTATTTGGAAATAGTATAACCTATTCTGAACACTGAAATTATCAGAGGCTAGGGCTCGGTCAGGACCATGCTAGGGCTGATTAATACAGAGAGGCATAGCCTATCCCTACTAAAAGAAGGACTATAATCAAAATCCAGTTAGTCCATATCTAACTGAAAACAAATATTATCTAGACAACGGCATAGTATTTAATGGAACTTAAACAACAGTAAAAACATAAACAAAACTCTACAAGAACTTTTATAAATAAATTGTTTTATTCTCAGTGACATTTATTTGTTTCACAAATAAATTCACAGGTACAAGATAGTTATTAAATTGTCTGATGTGATTACGGTGTATTAGTTTTATCTGTATTTAAGGACTAATTGAACTTTTTTACAACCTTTGTTAAGTTAAGATGTTTATAAATAAATAGATGTGTGTTCAGAATCATATACTCTTTTATTATCAAGGCCTAATTTCTAACAAGCTCCACACGAACTCACAGGATTTCACATGTGGATAAGATTCAACATGGGTCCACCCTGTCGTTAAGAATATTATGTTTTGCCGGCTGAGTTAGTAATTAATAAATCAATGAACCCTGAGATAAATTAAATGGAACCCTGAGATAGCTTAATTGAATATCATTGATTTTTGTTGTTTGAAATATTAATTAAAATTAAAAAATAATAATTAATTAAAGAAAAAAGAGATTAATTAAATAATTAATAAGTAAAATAAAATAAAAAAGGTATAGAGGTTACAAAGTGGCGCGCCAAGTAGTGGGGCTTGTTGTTGAAGATGGCTAATGATGATTGAAAGAGTATGAACTAGTTATTGTGAATTTTATTATTAATCGGGTGTTAGTTTATAACTTGATTACAAAATGTCATCTGAAGATTTGAGTAAAATGGAGGAGGTAGCAGATCACAATGTACTAGAAAATAATAATCAGAGCCCATCTAATGTGTCTTCATTGTCTGGAGAAGATTGGCCTGGTTGGGATTTAAATGGACTAGGTGTAGGCTCAGTAACAAAACAAAATGTTGTAGGCCCCGTAACAATGCAAAATGAAGTAGGCCCGGTACCAAGCCAAAGTAATGTAGACCCTATCCCAGACCAAAATAAGGAATTTCAAAGCCAGTTAATTAAAATGTTGCAATCAATGAGTGATAATATGAATACTAAATTACAAACAATGAGTGATGGTATTAATGATAGGTTTGAAAAAGTTGAGGCTAATTTTAACGCTAGGTTTGACAGTATGGATCAGAAGTTTAGTGCTAGGTTTGACAGTATGGACCGTAAGTTCGAGAGCATTGAGGTAAAACTAAACGAACATAGTAACAGACTGGACGAGATTGACATTAGAATAGGTGCGGAATGTAAAAAGCTTGAGTGTGAAATGAGTAAAGAGTTAAGTGAGGTAGAAGATAGGGTTAATAAAATGCAGTCCAAAATCGTAGAATCTGATGGTACATTTCAACAGGTAAGTGAACGCACTGTTGCGTTGGAACATAGAGTTAACACTAATGATGGAGAGTTAAGGAAAATTGAACGACAATTTAATGAAGGTGAGTCAGATAGTAAAATTAGAGTTGAGGAGTGCGTTAAAAAGCAAGACAGATTTGAAGAAAGATATGATAATGAGGCTGTTGTTGTAACAAATAGAATAAAGTCAGTTGAGGTTAAGTTAAATGATATGGAATGTGAGGTAAATGACCTTAGACAAAAAACTCAGCCTACATATGTAGTAAGCCAGGAAGTCAAATCAACTAAGCCTAGCACCATAAGTGCTAATGCAGAGTTGTTTTTAACAAAATTTAGTAATGAGCCTAACTCGGTACATCCTATGATTTATTTAAAGTTTGCAAGGAAGTTTGTACAAGTATCAGGTGATAACTGGGAAGTGCAGTTATTACATTTGATTAAATACTTGAAGGGTGAACCAGAGACTTGGGCTAGACAACAGGTAGATAAATTTGATAATTTTCAATATTTTGAAAATGAGTTTAAGAGGAAATACTGGGGTAACACTAGACAGCGGGAATTTGAATGTGACTTAATGAGCAGTGGTAATTTTAAAATTGGTAAGATGGATTTGCAGACCTATGTAATGAATTACTATGAAATCAATAAAGTATTAGACAAACCTATCAGTATGGAAATGTTCTTAAAACATATTTGTAGGCACTTACCAGAAAGTTCAGCCGCAGCTGTTCAAATGATAATGACAGTAAAAGAGATTACGACGGAGGGTGAACTAGAAAATATGTGTAGAAACCTGGGAACGATACATGATAGGGAAAGTTTACCGATAAGCTACGGTAACTATAATAACAGGAACAGAGATAACTTGGGATTCAGACAAAATAGTCCTAGGGCAAATGTAGGCCAACACAATCAGAACTCGGAGGTTAGAAACAATGCAGATAATGTGGGGGGTGGAGCTAGATTAGATGACAACAATGATGGTGGTAATGGAGGGTCTGGTAGGTATGTTGAGAACAATAGAAGCAACTATAGGGGAAGTTACAGAGGTAATAACAGGGGTAACTATAGGGGTGGAATAAATAAAGATTGACTAGTTGAACCACATGTTAACTGTATTACTTTGGATAAGCCAGAAGTAATAACAAAACCAGTCTATAATGGTTATGAACTATTGGGGGATTCTCAATTAGTTAGATTTTCAAGACAATGTATGAATTTTCAATCCCAGTTAATATGTGGAAAATGGACAGCAGGCTTATGTAGGGGTGGACAAACGATTAAGGAATTAAATGGACTAGTGAACCAAAATATTAAAAAAATAAATGAACAGGTAATGGTATTAATAGGGACGAATGATTTTTTGAAATGTAGGTCAACTAATGAAATAATAAGTGATTATAAATTACTCATTGAAACATTAGTGAGGGCAAACAAAAACATAATAGTGTTAACTATCCCGCCTATTCCTAAGTTAGCTTTGAGTGATGTTGACCATTTAAAAAAATTAGAACAAGTAAATGCTTTTATTCATAGCCTAGCCTACATAAACAAAATCAAAATCATAGATGTAACAAACCCATTAATTGATAGTAGAGATGAATCCAGGTGTAAGAGAAGCCTATATGAGGAAGTGATTTTTCTAGGCAATAAACAAGTTTTAGACCTGGTACATTTAAATAAGAAAGGATTTTTTGAAATTAAGAGCGTTATAGATAGTTATACCCAAGTCAATAGGACAGATCAGATAAAATCAGATAGGCCTAAAGGTCAAATAGACAAAGTAATGGGAAATGAGAAGTTAATTGATAGTTTGATAGGCCTAAAGAAGGTTAATGACATTTTCTGTTATGATGATCTGAGCAACGAACTTTTAAATGAAAGTAATTACAATGAAATACCGATTGAGACAGTAAATAATTTCTTGCCTGTAGTAGAAGTTTCTATAGGGAGTATAAAGAACAAATGTATTGTGGATTCTGGGTCACAAGCGACCATAGTGTCAGAGGAGTTTTATAGCAAAATCAAAAACAGTGTTGATTATAGGATACCTGAATTACCAGTATCAAATACCACTATAGTAGGAGTAACTGGAGCTAGGAGTAAAAGGGTTGAAAAACAGATACAAATTGAAATAGCCGTCGGTGCGTTGACAGTTAACATCGAATGTTTAGTAGTAAAGGGAATTCATATTGACTTGTTGTTAGGGTGTGATTTCTTAACAAAACACAATGCAATAATAGATTTCAGAGAAAAGAAGCTTAACTTAGTACATTTAAATAAGTATTATAGTATACCTATAGATCACAGTGACAAGGAAAACACAGTTGGTAGTATCAATGTAGTCTATGTAAATTACATAAATAATTTGATTTATGAGAAAGATGATGAAATGAGTAGTAAATTAAATGAAATTAAAACTCTAATGACAGGCTATGAAATTGAACCTAACCATAAGTCCATGGTTAATATTGATGAGATCATAAATAATAAAATTCATAATATTGAAAGCTGTAGTAACATCATTTCAGATGATAATTTGAAAAAATTAAAAGATGTGTTGAACAAAAATAAGGAGGTATTCTCAGACAAGCCAGGTTGTATAAAAAATTATGTTGCAAAGTTAAACTTGAAAGTTGATAAACCATATATAGGTAAATCATACCCGGTACCCTATCATAAACGGAAAGCAGTTGAAGATGAGCTAAATCAATTACAGCAGATGGATGTTATTGAAGTTTCAAATAGTAGTTTTTCAAATCCCTTGGTGTGTGTAGTTAAAAAAGATTTATCAATAAGAACCTGTCTTGACTCAAGAAAACTTAATACATTTTTAACGCCAGACAGACAATCAACTCAAACAACAGAGGAGATTTTACAAAAGTTCATGAATGTAAAATATTTTACTGCTCTTGACCTAACAATGGGTTTCCATCAAGTGTTATTAGATAAAGATTCCAGAAAATATGTCGCTTTTACGTTTGGAGGTAAAAATTATCAATATAAGAGATTACCGTTTGGCCTAAATGTAAGTACTGCTCATTTTACCAAGGCGATGGATACAATTTTTGGTCCAGAGTTTTCAGAGTTCGTAACATGCGATGTTGATGACATTCTGATAACCTCAGAATCATTTGAAGAACATTTAGAACATTTAGATAAAGTATTGAGTAGGCTACATGAATGTGGTGCTACTGTGAAAATCGAAAAAACCGAGTTTCTCAAAAAGGAAGTGAAGTTCCTAGGATATATTTTGAGTGATAAGGGAATATCTATGGACCCAGAGAAAGTTAGCAAAATTCAGAATTTTCCAGAACCAGACAATCTGAAAAAATTACAGGGCTTCCTAGGCTTATGTAATTACTACCGAGTTTTTCAGAAGAACTATTCATACTTAACAGCACAGTTTAATCATCTATTAAGTAGTAAAAGTAAATGGACTTGGGGAGAGAGGGAACAGAATATTTTTAAGGAAATAAAGGATAAATTCTTGAAATCAGTACTTTTAAGTCACCCTGACTGGAACAAACCATTTTTTATCAATACGGATGCATCAGATATTAGCGTAGCGGCCATTTTATATCAGTATAATGAAATAGGCGAGGAAAAAGTAGTTTGCTTTGCAAGCAGGACCCTAATAAATGCAGAAAAGGGATATTCAACTACTGAAAAAGAGTTACTGGCTGTTGTGTTTGCTTGTAAAAAATTTAGGTCATATATTATAGGACATTTCAAGGTAATAGTTAGATCAGATCACAGAAGTTTGACCTTTCTAAGATCGTGTCGTCTTTCGAATGGACGTTTGTTTCGCTGGAATCTTGTGTTGCAGGAGTATAATCTAGATATCGAGTATGTGAAAGGTAAAGAGAACGTACCAGCAGATGTATTGTCACGGGTAACAGATAATGAATTCCAAACTAACAGGGATATGAATACCATTCAAGTACTAAAGGCTAATATAAAATGGGGGGTAGAGAAAAGGGAGTTTGATAAATTATTGAAAAAAGTAGGGGAACAACAGAGGCAGGATGAGAGATTAAGGGAAATTTTATTTAGATTAAACAGAGGGGAAGATCACAAGGTAAAGAATAACTTCATGATACATAACGATATATTATTTCAAAAAAAGAGAGGGAATGATGAACAGTTTAGAGTTTGCATACCAGAAGGGATTAAAAGTAAATTAATTGAGTTGTCACATTTAAAGTATGGGCATATGGGGGGTAACAAGATATACTTGTGCTTGAAAGAATTTTGTGTATTTCCTGCTATGGAAAAAACTATTAAGGATCAGCTGAAAAAATGTATACTATGTCAAAAAGCAAAACAAGTCACTGTTAAACAGATAGGTAAATTAAGGCCTATAGTTCCAGAAAGAGTAAGGCAGCTAGTGTCAGTTGATCTCATAGGCGAGTTACCCACAGGAGTAGGAGGAGTAAAATATATCTTTGTACTAGTTGATGTTTTTTCAAAATATGTAAAACTGTATGCAATCAAGAGAGCATGTGCGAAAACATTGTTAAATAAAATATTTGATAGGTATATCCCTGAAGTAGGCCCAATCGAAGCTATTTTAAGTGATCATGGTACACAATTTACCAGTGACATGTGGTATAGTAAATTAGAAGAGGCAAATATAAGGGCAGTTCACACCTCCGTGTATCACCCACAGTCAAATCCAACAGAAAGAGTCAATAAGGAAATAAATAAAATGATTAGAATATATTGTCATAAAAAACACACCAATTGGCCAGCAGCATTGGAGTTTGTTGAGGAATGTTTGAATAATTCAGTTCATGGAGTAACAGAACATTTACCGTCAGAGGTTATGTTAGGTAGAGTAAATAAACATTTCTTAGAAAGTGTGATTGAGTTTCCTTATAATAGACAGTTGGATTACCCTGAGTGTATCAAATTAGTTAAAGATAAACTTAAAAGTAAAGCTGAAAAGAGGAAAATTAAGTTTGATAATAAAATCAATCCAGTAAAGTTTGAAGTGGGAGATAAAGTGTTAGTAAAAACGCATCCTTTATCAAGTAAGCTAAAAAAGAAAATTAAAAAGTTCTTTTTATTGTTTGTGGGTCCGTTTGAAATAATTCAAATCAAAATGGACAATGCATATGTAGTCAAGGATACAAAAACAAATGAAATTATAGGAACTTACAATGTTACACAGCTTAAGAAATTTTTTGAATAATTTGGAAAATACAATGGGTTAGTGATATATCTGTCATGCTTTTTTCTGGTACAAAGTAAAAAAGGATATTACTATAGTATGGGCCGTTTGTGTTTATGTTACGATTTCTGTTTTTGGGCCCTAATAATACAAAAATCAAGAAAAGATACAAATATTATTTTGGTCAAATATGATCAAAATAATAGGACAAAATGTAAAGTATGTTATTCCAATACAAATTATATAAAAAATAATTGTTCAAGGAGTCATATAGTAAAATCATCTAAAACCATACAATTTTATTGTAAGTTAATTTAAATTCTGTCTTGTAACAGAATAGTAATGTTGTTTGATTATATCTCATCAAGTATAAGTAACTGTTAAATTTAATAGAGGAATTTATTATTAAAATGTGAAAATTGGAAAAACATAATTTATAATAAATTACCTGAATTTGTCGATAAAAGTATGTATACCTGAAAGTTGATGAATGAGAAAAGAAGAATGCGCTGATCACTCAACGGAAGGCCGAGTATGTATGTGTTTTTATATTTTAGGGTTAAGGATATGTAACGGTGGGTTGATTCAGTCTAGGCAGAATACCTAGCTGAATCGACGATAATGTTTTTGAACTTTTTTGACCATATTGAACAGTGAAGCGAACGTGCCGTTAGGTAACGATTGGCGTAGGGCCTTTGAAGAAAAGGTAACCTATTGCCTACGGCGTGGAGTGATCAGTCAGTCCCCAAAAATAAAATATGCTCTGTAACCCGTCCCAAACTTTTTCTAAAAATGGAGCATAGTAGTCAGTGTAAAAACTGACTAACAATTAAATTCACCAATATAACCTCTGTGTCTATGGTGCACATGTTAACAATTTTCAGCCATAGGAAACTCTTCATTCTTTCCACTACCTCTGTGCTTGTGTGGCAGCACATGTTAAGGTTCTAGCCACTAATATTAATTATCATCCATTCATTATCATGTATTTATATTTTAAATGTGTTCAAAATAAATAAGTTGTTTATATTAGAATATAAAGGCATCAATGCGGTTGTACCACTCATTTTAAGGTAGGCATTTGTTTATATTAGAATATAAAGGCATCAATGCGGTTGTACCACTCATTTTAAGGTAGGTATTTGTTTATATTAGAATATAAAGGCATCAATGCGGTTGTACCACTCGTTTGAAGGTAGGTGTACATAAGAAACTAGGTATCACATTTGACGCAGTATGTTTGATAATAATAAAATATATAAAAAATACAAAGTAATAGAAAATAATAAATAAAAATAAAATGTTATAAATAAAAGGTATAATGAATATGGGGTAATGTTGCTGCTTCTTGCTTAGCTGCTCTACTTTATCAGAAGTCAATAAAGAAGTCTCATCCCAAGTCACATCTGATATAACGTGAGTCTTGTTATTGTAGTCGGTTAAAACAACTGGCACAATATACAAGTCTTATGTTGTAATCAGCCAAAACGACTGTTTCAACAGACATCAAGTGAATGCATTCTAAATTTGTGGTAATTTTAAGCTTTATGGTTTATTAAAATTGAATAATTAGTGCATTGTATTGTAAAAAATGTAAGTAGTGATATTGATTATGTTAAAATTTTTTTTAGTGGTGTTTAAATATTAATTAATTGTAATAATGTCTAAAAATGTCTTAATATCACATCATGAAAAACATTAGTCCCCTTCGAACAGTATATCTTGTACCTGTGGTTTAAATGGTGTTAGTGAAACGTGTGTGCATGGATGAAGGAACAGCATAGTGCAACACAGTAATAAACAAACCGGAATCCAACAATGTACTTAAGATGAGAAGGAAGAAGTTAAAAATACCATATCCAAATAAATACTGTATTCAAAAAAGATGTTTAAGAAGAGGAATCCAGTAATTTACAGAGGTAAACTACAAACATCTTGGAAGGTATGTGGAATCATCAGTGATATATGAACTATAAAGAACATTTTGTACATGAACTTTTACCATGATGTAAATTTTTAGATTTTAAGATATCAATTTAAAGTGTGTCTTTTATTTCAGTGATGATATATATAAGAATTGTTAGATTTAAGATTTTGTAATAACTTGAACACATTTAAAACGTAAGGTTTTATAATAATTTGAACAAATTAGGGTATTAAAAGTTTTATTTCATAAAAGTCAAAAAAGTAAATAGTAGGCCTATACAATAGCATTCACTGTGCCATTAGGTGGTGAATTTTGCAACACGATGCAATCGGGTAGCAAAAATCAAGGGGGTTTTGTAACGGGTGGCTCAGTTCATTGCTAAATTAAATACATTTTAATGACAATAAATGACAAAATGACATGTCACAAACTTTTGAGTTAGTAAAAATGAAATATCTTAAAAATTATGAGTCCAACTGAAATAAAAATCATACAGGAACAAACTATATGAAATTCTCTAGCTTGTGTGAAAAAACTATAAAATTCTATCAAGAAATAAAAAAGTCAATTTTTAACAGTTGAGATCAACAGTTTAACTATTGTGCAATAATTAACTTCTTAGTAAAACGGGAATATCTTTGAAACTAAGCGTCCAATTAAAATTAAACCTACATAGGAATAAACCATATGAGATTCCCTAGCAGCCCTGAGAAAATTATCAAATTCGGTTAGAAAATAGCAAAGTCGATTTTTTAATGAGTAAATATGTCAAAATTAATAAAGAGGGAAACCGGCCATATTGGCGAGGTCTACCGCGCAGAAACGCGGGGCAGTTTAGCCCAAAACCTGATGGCGTGATCTAGACAGCCAATCAGATTGCTTGGCGGGAGTGAATCATCCTCGCACATAAATAGGGCGAGAACGCGCAATTCTTTTTCTTTTGTCAGTTTCATCGGTGCGTGAAGGTGCTGGAAGATGTACTCTGAATCTAGCTGATAGACGCTAAGATGGCGTCTCCGGTGTGTTGTGAAATCCGTTAAAAAGGGCATTTGTGAACGGTGTATTATCTGTGACAGTGTAATTAGTGTCTAGGCCTTGTGGAAAAAACATCGAATTGATAAGTATTTAACTTAATCAAAATGATTTATTGTTGATACTTCTGACAAATTTACTTAAATTAATTGAAACCTAGGGCTGAGGATAACCTAGTTTGGGTTATAAAAAGACATAGCCTATCTCGTTGTGTTAACTGAAACTATTTGGAAATAGTATAACCTATTCTGAACACTGAAATTATCAGAGGCTAGGGCTCGGTCAGGACCATGCTAGGGCTGATTAATACAGAGAGGCATAGCCTATCCCTACTAAAAGAAGGACTATAATCAAAATCCAGTTAGTCCATATCTAACTGAAAACAAATATTATCTAGACAACGGCATAGTATTTAATGGAACTTAAACAACAGTAAAAACATAAACAAAACTCTACAAGAACTTTTATAAATAAATTGTTTTATTCTCAGTGACATTTATTTGTTTCACAAATAAATTCACAGGTACAAGATAGTTATTAAATTGTCTGATGTGATTACGGTGTATTAGTTTTATCTGTATTTAAGGACTAATTGAACTTTTTTACAACCTTTGTTAAGTTAAGATGTTTATAAATAAATAGATGTGTGTTCAGAATCATATACTCTTTTATTATCAAGGCCTAATTTCTAACAAGCTCCACACGAACTCACAGGATTTCACATGTGGATAAGATTCAACATGGGTCCACCCTGTCGTTAAGAATATTATGTTTTGCCGGCTGAGTTAGTAATTAATAAATCAATGAACCCTGAGATAAATTAAATGGAACCCTGAGATAGCTTAATTGAATATCATTGATTTTTGTTGTTTGAAATATTAATTAAAATTAAAAAATAATAATTAATTAAAGAAAAAAGAGATTAATTAAATAATTAATAAGTAAAATAAAATAAAAAAGGTATAGAGGTTACACAAATTTCATTAAGATCGGACCTTTTTTACGAGAGTTATCGTGCTTACGGACACATATATATATATAAATATATATATATATAAATATATATATATATATATATATATATATATATATATATACACATATATAAAAATTTGAACGAATGGTGTTTTTGGCATCTGGGGACCTCAAAATGAAAAGTTATCATGGTCTCGGGCTTAAGTCTTACCATGAGACCTACGGTAATAGCTTCTTCCCTATAGGGGAAATTCGCTAAAATGTAATACAGTATCAAAATGTTGGTTACGAAAGTCAGTTAACGTAGGACATTGAGTAGTCTGTTTAAGTACAGATGATAGTACAATTAATTATAATGATGATAATAATAATACTGTAGTAGGATAGTTTGAAGCCGCTTTTAGCGAATTTCCCCTATAGGGAAGAAACTATTACCGTAGGTCTCATGGTAAGACTTAAGCCCGAGACCATGATAACTTTTCATTTTGAGGTCCCCAGATGCCAAAAACACCATTCGTTCAAATTGTTATATATGTATATAAGTAGATATATATTGCCAGTTTCAGCTCAATGACTTAAATCCCACTTGAAACCGAAACATCAGAAAATAAAGTCAAAAATGTCGAAAATTAAAATTAAGAGAAAAATATCAGAAAATAAAAATCATTCCAAATGAAAAATATTTTATAAAACATTGCGTTTCGATTTGTGTTTTTATAAAGAGAAAAATATCAGAAAATAAAATTTATTGATATGCAAAATTTGCATTTAAAATTTGCATTTGATTTTAGCTATTACATATTTATATTCGTGCTTATCCATTTTTTAAGTGAAAAAGATCAGAGCTGAAAATCTCGAGTTTTGTTAAGAGAGACACAGGGAAACCAATATTTAAGTTGGCAGCGCGGTTGGTACCACTCGCGACCTTCAGTCAACTGCATCGCTGTCAGTCGCTGGGCGTAACTGTGTTCACTAGTTCTTGTGTTTCTCTCTGCTTAATAGTGCTAGTTATTATATTTATCTGTTTAAAGTTAAAAAGGTCTAGTTATTTCTCTGTTCCAGTTACTTTGCATTAATCCGTGTAACATTCTGATGTATTTTATGCCTATAACCAGTTGTTAGCATGACTTAATATTGATACAACTTTTAAGCACACACTATTTTGCAGAGAGAATTTGTTAGTGGAATAACTATAATATTTAACTGATAAATAGTCTGATTGACTGCCTAATTACTCTATAAAAGCCCCCAGGCGATTAATCAGTGAAGCATTCACGGCGTGAACGCCTGAGATGTTGGAGTGGGAGATACAATAAAGATGCATTTCCTTATTCCTATCCTACCAGTATTGGCACCGCGCCAAGCGCTAACCTGGTTAGCGCTACGTCACACACCAGTTCATTTTAATGAGTAAACACCCATTAAAATCCACACTTCTATACAATCTATTGCTCTTGCGTTTCTGTCTCATCTTTCAACATACGCTTACTGTGTTTTGAACAGTAAATACTTTTGCAGCGTTTCCCACAAACTTGTCCTTTCGAATTCCCTTTCTTCGCTATATAAACGCAAGTATTCTCTTGAGGATCACAAGTATCTTGAGGATCACATGTGTCTGCTGGACACTCCATAAAATAAGGCATTAAAACTCTCTCCACCACAACAACCAGTTCGTCTTTGGGCAAACCTTCTTTAAATGACTTTAGGTTTTCAATAAATTCGTTAATTGAGTTTTGAACTTGATCCATTGTATCTTTATTACATAGATAAAAATATTTATCCCAACCCAAACGATTCATCACTTGCCAGCAAAATGCGATAGTTTTTAGTTTTGATTTATCACATTTATTTATTAATATGCACAACCGCTTCAGTTCCCTAAAATCCTCAAGTTTACTGTCATACATACATTTTCTCAGAACAACACAGAGCACTAGTTCAAATCGTAAAAAGTATTTTCTGGAATCAGGCCCTATATTTATCTCATTAAATTTTTTCTTGAATAATAGAAAGTCATTGTATATCATTGACGCAATTAGACGAAACTCATTCGGAAGTTTCGCGTCAAAGTATTTTCTGAACGGATCAACAAGCGCAACGTTACTTTCGTAAGGAAAAACGTACTGCACAATTACAGCATAACAAACTCCACACATATAACCCTCAGCATCCCTTATTGTTTTCGTATCTTTCTCACACAGTTCACAGAACATTTATATAGGAATCGTTATCCTTTAACATTTTAATAGCTTAAAAGCTATTAAAATCTGATCAAATCTTACTTTGAGTTTACTGTGAGAAAATTATGTCGTGTTTAGTTTTACCATTTGACAGATTTATAAGTCCCTTATATTCCACATACAAAGTCGAATTTTTGATCACATCTAAATATTTTGCAGAAAACCTAGGAGTCCAACTCTCTGGCAATAAGAACTGGAAGTCTTCACATTTAACACAAACTCGTTTTCCGAAAGCCGTTTTAACAATTTCCACATTATGCACCCTGAATTTCTTCCCATTTTCAATTTCAGATCTTTTGTAACTCAATCCGTTTAGATCGTTCAGTACATTTGTTAAGTCTTCCATTTATTATAGAAAATAAATTTCTTTAACACTGATGGTTATAAATGAAGTACTGGTTTCACCAAACCTAATTTCGTCTCTATTGCATGCAGTCTATTATACACTTCAACCAACTCAACTCCATTAATTGCGTCATAAGCACTGTTACTTCGACTGATCCCACAAATTTTTCTTCCATCCTTAATTTGAATGCAGTCTTTAGTCACTTCGAGTCCCTGTAAAATTCCATCTACCTTAATGCCCACTTCGTCCAATTGTTCTTTAATAACCACGTCCGTTTTATCGATCGCTCTTTTCGCATTTACAATTCTCTTCTTTTTTACACTGATATAATTTTTCTCAAACTCTACTTGCTTATTTGCTCTTTCAATAAGTTCTTTTTTTACTTCCTCAAACTTAACACTTGCTGTCTTTCCAAACTCTACCCCTAATGTTGTTATTTTCGCATTAGTTTCCGCCCCAGTACTAATTCGTACCTCATTGATTTTCTCTTCCAATCGCGCTTCTGAAACTCCGGACGAACTAGTGGAATCGAGTTCCTCTCCAAACCTGTTAAATTTAAAACCACTGTTTGAAAACATATTTATCGCTCTTTATTATATGCGAAATTTGTTTCCAGTTTTCTCCTTCTGATAATCTTCGCAGTACTTCTAAACATAAATGTCCACAGATTGGTGGATCGTCATACTGTTGAATCGAGTCTGTGTTATACTGTAAACCTTTTGCGCCTATATAATTAACCAACTCAATGGGTGGTTTAGCATCACCGAATGAATCAAAATAAATTTTGTTGCTTCCGTTTTTGTAATAACACGTCCAGTGACTTCCATGAGAAAAAATGCTATCTAGATTAATCACTCCGCATTCGACTTTATGTGGTTTTAATGGCAAAGTATCCCGCATGAAAACTCCGCGAAATGTCTTGATATTTAAATCTTTAGCGTAATTTTCGACATCCCCTAACGTTAACGGTTCTATTTTTTTTGGACGGCTTCTGATAAAATCGAGTCTAATTTTCTGTTAATTTGCTTCTTTAACCCACTTCCTTCGATTACCTCATCTAGTTCTCCATCGATAAGTTCCTTAAGCCACGGAATGAATTTATTTTTTAGTAATGGCGCCACTTTCTTCTTAACGAGAGGAGTAACCACATTTTTACCCAAGCCAAATGGCAGTTTATCCTCGACGAAATTTAAAATCTCCTTCAAAAATCCACCGTCCTTGCTCTTCTCTAGTTGCTCATATGTGATTGTTAGCCGCAGACCTTTCCTGTTTTTCTGAGCTCTAAGTACGGCTTTGTGCTGTTCACCAGTGAGTAAGATGAAATCTTCACCTTGTAACTGATCGTTCGAAAGCCCTATGATCGCGCTCTTTCTTTTTTTGAACGCAATTCTAAGTTTGTTCTTCTGTCGCTCTGACAGATTGATTTTATGTTTATGTAGTTCACTCATTTATTATACAGATAAAATATTTTAATAGCGAATCGCCATTAAAATTAGAAGGGATAGTGCTTAAATACTTCGGCTAACACCGCTTGTCATCGGTATATCATCTGGATACATGCAACTATTATGTTCAGTCAGAAATTCTCCACTAACATTCTGATACTTTGCTATTAGCTTCCAATCTACATTTGAAGCATAATCGCGAATAAAATCTTCTGATAATCTCTGATGTTTGCTCAATACCTCCCAACAATCAGCATCGAAATTGGGAAACATTTCCCGAAGAAAATTCTCAGTAAACAACCGATAATGCAGTAGTGTAGTCCACACAAATCTGTGTTGATAAATGCGAATCATCTCCAGTGGCGCATGAAGTCCGTAGTGTTTCGACAGAAGTGACCAATCGACATAGCGATCGAATCTTTGCACAAACTCATCGGTGAGAACTCCATAGGGTTCACGGTATTCACTCCAAACTAGTGTTTCAAAATTCTCCATTCTTTATTATACAAATAAAAATTTCATAAGCGATACCTATAAAATTATCAGAGGAATACACTGGTTTTATTCACATGAATTCATGTAGAAGAAGAAGATAAAAAAATATATGAAAATTTAAGACCCCTAGATTCTAGGGGTCTAACGTATAATGAAAAAAATAGCATTTATATAAATGAATCAGGTATTTATGCACTTATTTTTAGTAGCAATAAATTAGAAGCAAAGTTATTTAAAAGATGGGTAACAAGTGAAGTTTTACCATCAATACGTAAAAATGGAGAATATAAGCTTAAGTTACAAACAGAACAATTGGCAATAGAATTTCAAGAGAAATTAGTATTAAAAGAAAAAGTGATTTCCAACCCACTCAATCTGCAGCTGTTCTTTCATCCTGTTATACAGAGTAATGCTGTTAGGTACAGTGATTGACAGAATAACTTCTAATTCTGGGGAATCTATCTTGAGTTCACCTATTCTGTTTTCTCTGTTACATTTTTGAATCCTCAAAACGTAATAAGGGAAATTATCGATATTATTTTTCTTGATCAAGACCAGTTGATGATGTTTTTTATCATCGTCAGTAGGATCAGTCCTATCCATCTTTAATCCCTCTATTTTCCTATTAAGATCTGCTATTGTCATGTCTTTGAGTGTTAGCTCTTTTTGATGCTCGAGTTTCAAATTGTATTCCCCATATTTTCGAATAGATGGGAGTACCTCACTAGTTACCCAATGTTTAAACGATTTAGCTGCAGGAAGCTCAGAACCAAAAATTAATGCGTAAAGACCAGATTCGTTGATAAAAATTGCGTTTGGATGCAACCCCCGCGCAGCCCAGGGGTTCTTTATAACTTGATAATGACACTTATCTTCCTCATAAACATGTCTTCTTATTGCATCATCTGTGTTAATGTACCCGATAGCTTCCGCCACATCCTTTGCTTTCCACCATGGATCACCATAACTGTCAAAGACAACAGTAACGGAACTTCCATTGTAGCTTAACATATTTTGTTCGATCATTTTAATTAGGCCCTCCATTTATATATAGAGAACATTTATTTAACACTAATGGATTATTTTTAAACGTATAATAAACAATGGATTTATATTGTTCAAAATGTCGTAAGAAAACACCATCTTTAAATGTCGAACATGTGAAAACCACCAATAATAAATGGCGTTTAAAATCTGTATGTAAAATTTGTAATCACGAAAAAAGTACATTCACTAAAGCACCAGAACCATCGCAAGTAATTAAGGAAGTCAAACCATTAACAGGAAAACAAGCATTAAAAGAAGCACAAGAGTTACACAAGCCTGTAATCAAAAGGTTTCCGAAGAGGAAAATAGTCACATTAGGTGTAGATGATCTCTGGGCTGCTGATCTGGTGATAATGGACAAATATGCATCAGAAAACAATGGGTATAAATATATGCTAAATGTTATTGATACATTCTCAAAATATGCATGGGCGGAACCGCTGACCAGAAAAAGTGGTAGCAATGTTACGAAAGCATTTTTAGTCATTCTCAAGAGAGCTATTACTGCTGGTCACAATCCGCCAAACCTTTTACACACGGATAAAGGCTTAGAATTTGAGAATAGGGAATTCAAACAAGTTTTGAGGGAACACAACATTAAAATGTATCATACAGAAAATGAAGAGAAAAGCGCAATTGTAGAGCGTTTTAACAGGACTTTAAACAATAAAATGAAAATTCAGTTTGAAGCAAGTAAAAATTTCAGATGGGTTGATATTTTACAGAACATACTGAGAGATTATAACAACAGTGAACACAGAACTATTGGTATGAAACCGAAAGAGGTTACAACGGATAATGAACACGATTTACTGAAGAAATTCAAAGTGCAAAATCCAACAAAACCAAAGCTGAAAGTCGGTGATAGAGTCAGGATAACGGTAAAGAAAAATGTATTTAGCAATAAATACAGAAGGAATTGGTCAACTGAGATTTTCGAGGTATACGAAATTCAGAACACAGCTCCTGTAACGTATAAAATTAAAGACCTTTCCGGTGAAGATATAGAGGGATCATTTTATGAACAGGAATTACAGAAAACATTACTTTAAATTTTAATGGGAATTTCCCATTAAAATCACCTAAGCTTTAACTAAACTCAAATACACTATATTGTTCACACCATTATTCTGCAGTAACTGGTTATCATGATCTCTAATTACCACTTTAAGTTCCCGGATTGTTTGTACACTCTTTTTTAACGGAACATAGAATTTTTCCTGAGGTTCTTGCGATATCTTATAGCCATGCGGAACGTTCGGAAAAAAGTGATATAGAATTTCATTTTCGTCATGTTTGTGCCAATGAGTATCGTGATTTACAAAGCTGTGTTCGACTAGATTGCAATGAATCTCTATGACGTCTACAGCTCTGAGTTTGGGGGTATGTTTGCCCACAATTGTTTCGTGAACATTGTAGTAGTTCTTGATATCGTTTTGTTTCTGCTCAAATCCCAGTAGATCACAGATCACCGGATCAAAGTCAAATTTTAATGGTGAATACACTGCAATATTATCGTTATATTTTGTCAACACAAATTCTTGAGCATCAACACCAGCTGAGAGTGATATAATATACTGCCTACATTTACTCTGAATTTTATCTATAGTCCAGTAACCCTTTTCGAGAGTCAAACTGCTGATGTTGTTTGAAATCTGGCCATCCTCTAAACGTTCACAACAGAAGTAAATCTTACCATCTTCCTTCAGATTTGCGATATTATTATCAGAGTAAAATCCTGTCAAAGCTATCTTATAGTCTCCATCGTCCAAATGCAAGGGATGTGCTAGATGGAGAGTTAATACAGATTCTTGTCCAACAAGCTTGAAAATTTTCATTGTATAATAAATGAATATCACTGTTTATTATAAGGAAGAAAAAGATTCTGAGTTATTACCAAGACCAATTAGAGCCTTAATTGTAGGCAGTTCTGGGTGTGGGAAAACTAACTTATTACTCAATCTTATATGTCAAGAAAAGGGCATCAGATTCAAACAACTGTATGTGTTCAGCAAGTCGATTGAGCAGAAAGCTTATTCGGAACTTCGCAAACACTATGAAAAAATAGAGAATGGAAGGAAGATCGCACATTTTTTCGCACATTGCGAAGATCTCATCCCTCTAGACGAATGCCCAGAGAATTCTCTAGTTGTGTTTGATGATTGTCTTATGGAAGAACAGTCAAAAATTAAGGATTATTTTATCAGCGCCGCCATAAGAAAATATCTTGCGTTTATTTAAGTCAAAGTTATGGAAAGGTCGATATGCAGGTCATTAGAAATAACGTAAATCTTCTGTGTGTTTTCAGTCAAAATACACATTACACCAAACGTATATACCAGGATTTTGTAGGTTCAGATATGACACTTGAGACGTTTGCAAATATTTGCAAAGAATGTTGGGAAATTCCATTTGGATTTTTAACGATAAACATGACAAAGAAACGTGGTAAATACATGTACATGTTAGAACGTGAAATAAACGTAAAAACGTAACGTTAAACGTTAGAACGTAACGTCAAACGTAAAAACGTACGTTCAACATGATTGAAAACGTACGTTCCACGTTGAAAATTTTTCTCTCTATAATAAAGATGAATGCTAAAGAAGCTAAACGACTGAGTAAAATGGAAAAGGATTTGCTCAGAAAATTCAAAATGGCGGAAAAGGAAGAGGCGAAAATATTGGGTAATATCGAAAAGGAAATACTACAGGATGACAGTGAAAGTGACTCAGAAGATTTGACTAAAAGTAATCACATTCAACCAGAAAGATTAACACCATCTTCTGCACAAAAATTGGCTAAATTACAACATAAACTTCAGTCAGAATTCACTACTCAGTACCAGCGTGATATTGAGGAATTTAGACAGAGAGAGAAGAAGTATGAACCAATAACTAAAGCAATTAAAGAGAAAAACGAAGACATATCGAAGGCTATTGTTCCGATGGGATTTGTTACGAGTACACCTAGACCAAATAGAGCAATCAGGTTCGAAGATGAAGACCTCAGTGAAGATGAAGACTACAGTAAAGATGAGAGTGATTCACCCCTAGGCCTTCCATCAACACCCGAGCGTGAGTCATTTCGACACAACAAGTCTCTAAAACAATTAATGGATACAAAGACTGTTAGGTTGGGTTTAATTGCTGCTAGATTTTTCCCAAGAGCAAACGATAAACAGTTCGGGATTTATTATGACGAAAATGAGGAGAAAGTGAAAATTGGAACAGAACCTATAACGTTCGATAATGATGACATCATACTGATTACTCATCAAAAGAAATACAAAGGAACTGAGGGATTATGGCGTTTGCTAACCAAAAATGACTATTTCGAAAAAGACGGTATGTATACAGATGATGATTGGGAAGCGTACAAGGATATTCTGATTAGAACTAATTCACTATACCAAAATAATGATCCGAAAACTAGCAAACCTAAATCTAGTAGGGGCCGTAAATATAAAGGCATGATTAAACCAATCTGGGAAGGACTTACAAGAGGTGAAATAACCGGTTCTGGTCTCGCTACTTATACTGAAAATCCGATTGAGTACAAGTATGTTAGTAATCTGAATGAACTTGTCAGACGCTTAACATACATACAAGCACAGGAATCAGCAGGCAATAATAATTTTCATAATGAGAAACTAGCACTGGCAAAATTCTTGGGCGATCGACTAGAAGAACTTATAGAGACTCCAAAGGGCATAAAATATCTAGTGCGTTGTTTCTCTGTTTTACCAGAAAGTATGATTGAAGGTAAAGGTGTATTAAATGACTTCATTAACAATTTACCGTTTGAGTTACACTGGCCTGGAATGTCGTACTTGGGTCCTGGAACGAAACTTGCAGAGAGATTGAAGCGAGGAGATCAAGGTGTAAACAAACTAGATGTGGCCGCTAAAGAACATGACATCTGGTATCGCGATCACAGAAATGCAGAAGATCGATGGGTGGCTGACAAGGACTTACAGAAAAAAGCGTGGCAAAGGGTGATTTCCGATGATGCTGACTTATTAGAAGAACGGTTACCTGCTTTAGTAACTACCGGTGCAATGTAGGCAAAACGTAAATTGGGATTAGGCCTAAGTACTAGTGGAAATGTGTATCCCGATATTGATTGAAATTTTTTTATCTGTATAATAAAGGAAGATGAATAAAGTATATAACGAATACTCAAACGATGTTATCAGGAGTGACTTCAGAACGGTCATGCCTGTTAGCGACCTAAATTTTAAGACACCAAATAACTACACAGTGTTTAAACTTGATCATGGAGATTCTTTCTACGATGGTAGAATCATGTATCACATTACAGGAAAACTAGTGCAAAAGTCTGATGGTGCCGATTACGCAGCGAATTCCACAATAAAACTAGTCGATAATTTTGCAGCGTTTTTGTTCTCAAGAGTTGAGGTGAGAAAACACAACACCCTGATCGATATTGCAGAACATCCTGGAATCACAAGCACCGTTAAGGGATTGGTCTCATATTCACAGAGTCAAAGACACACTCTATACTCCAGCGGATTTGTCTCTAATTTTACAGGCGGTGGTAAGTTCGAAGCATATGGATCATTAGGTCATCTCGGACTCGGATTTTTTGACAGCTTACGTTATCTGATGTTTAAAGGTGGTTTTGAGATTACCTTTATTCGAGCGGAAGATAATGACGCGATTTATCACTGGAAAGTTGCACAGACTGGAGCTACCGAACCTGTTGATGGGAAAGTTGTGATTGAGTCTTTCACTCTAAGAGTTCCGCTAGTCGAATATGCACCAACAAGTAAAATTCAGCTAGTAGATTCACTGAAATCTCTCAGTGATAGTGACAAACTTGTGTACAAGTATTTTCAGTGGCAGTGTATTGAACACAAAGGAGTGACTGGGTCGACCTTCTCATTCGATATCACTAATCTATACAGGAATGTTTTCAATCCTCAGTTCATCATCATCGGACTGCAGACAGATAGGTCAAACAATCAGAAGAAAAATCCTAGTGGATTTGACCCTTGTAATGTTAAAAACGCGATAGTGAGAATTAACCGTGAGATGTATCCACAAGAACTGCAGAACATGGATATTACTAATTCTAAACACATGGTTTTGTATGATATGTACCAGAACTTTAGAAGGTCCAAATTCGGCGATGATGATGTGCATTTGTCTCTAGACCAGTTCATCAAGCTGTATCCACTGATAGTGATTGACACTTCACTTCACCCTATAGCGAACGATCGAACAAAGAACGATATACAAATTGACCTGGATTTTTCCACTGCTATTACAGGAACAAATACAGTCGCCTATGTTGTGGTTGTATCACCCACAAAATTCTCTTACGATATTACTAGAAATCTAATTAAATTACAGTAAATTTTCATGTTGTATTTTCAAGAGCTTCGGTTCTTGAAAATTGAATGCATATGTTAAAGGAATTGGATTATAGTATAAACCATGGAAGTAAAACAATTTTGTGAAAAGTATGGAGGATTGATGGATTTTATCAAAACAGAAGAGTTTCAATTCGCCTTTGAAAACTGGGAGGTTTTGAATAAAATTATTATCGAATACATATACTTTGATTATGCTATGCAAAAGGTTTTTGAAAATTATATGAACCAATCCACTAGATTTGACTTGAAAACGGTTAAACAAGTTTTAAGAAAAAATAAAGTGAAAATTCCTAGAAAAGCTAACGAGCAGGAAATAAGGTTATTAGCGTTAAAGTATTTTGAAAAAGAAAATGTTGCGATACTGCAATCTCTTGATTAGTTTTAACAGGTCAAGACCTGTTAAAATACTAGTGTTAAAGAACTAAGAAAATTGAATAAAGAATTTTTTTATCTGTATAATAAAAGAGTAACATGAAGAATAAGAAAACGAACAACTCCTTAAACCGTAGCCTTGGAGTAGCTACAAAACACTGTAATTACTGTGATGTGGATATCAGCTACAAGAACTGGTCACATCACATCAAGACTAAAAAACATTTAGCAAAGGCACCAGAAGTTAAACAGGAAAAGCTGAAAGATCTTAAAACTCTTGCAAAAGACCTAAATATTAGTAGGATATCATGCATGAAAAAGAATGAACTGATAGATCAGATCAATAGAGCTAAATATAGACGGTTTGACGAATCAATTTTGAAAGTAAAGAAAGTGAAAGAGCTCAGAGAATTAGCTAGGGAAAATAGAGTAAGAGCTCCCAGGAAATTTCGTAAGGCAAAAATTATTGAAGCACTTTTGAAACCACAACATATTGAATTCAAACAAGGAGTTGCAAAGGATCTTAGCTTTAGTGATGATCTCTTTGAACCAGTTCGAGAGAGAAAACGATCAAATAAAATTGTTGAGATCGAAACAGCACATAAAGGAAGGTTGAAGACATACAAAATTACCAATAATACTGGCGTCCTCGATCCCTCTCAATTTCTAGAAGAATCGAAAACTGTAGTTATCCAAAAAGTATCAGAACATTTAGAGAGTATGAATCTCAAAGTCAATCTTGTGTTATTAGCTGATTACAAACGTGGTCTTGGTAAAACTGCAGAATATATGGAGAAAAATTTCAAAACTGAAAATAGTGTTATACTGAAAACTACAAATCTAAATAGTTTTTATACAGAGGCTTCTGGGAAAATGTTAAGGGAGATGGAAGAGTTTTATGCTAGAGGATCAAATTGGGCTTTGAAGAGGATTAAGAGTTTGCAGTTGAATGTGAATAAGTATGTGCCACTCAGAGGGTCTTCGTATATGGAGTTGCCTGAATTCATAAAAAAGAAAAGAGCTATTATTAATGTGAAAAATGATGATGATAAGTGTTTTATGTGGGCAATTTTATCTGCCCTATATACTCCTCATAAGAACGCAGATCGAGTTGCTATGTACAAAAAACATGAACATGAGTTTGATGATGTATTTAAGGGATTTGAATTTCCGTTTAAATTGCATGACATTCCAAAGTTAGAAAAACTGTCTGGAATCTCTATTAATGTATTTGGTTACGATGACGAGAATCGCTGTATATATCCTCTTATGATTACTAAAAATAAAACAAAAAAAAATGTGAATTTATTTTAATGCAAGATAAGTCAAACTCTCATTACTGTTGGATTAAGAACATGTCTGCATTGGTGCAAACGCAAATGACTAATAATGGACATGCAATTCATATATGCGATCGATGTCTCGAAAAATTCAGCAGTGAAGAAAGGTTGAGAATTCATGAAGAGGACTGTAAGAAGTATGATGCAGTCAATATAGCTCTCCCGCAAGAAGGAAAAAACACATTGAAATTTAAAGACTATAATAACTCATTGCGAGTTCCATATGTTATATATGCTGACTTTGAGTGTTTATTGGAGAAGAAAGAAGAGGATATTTATAGGATAGCCGAAGGACTTGGTATAGATCCTATAGGGAAAGAAAGAGAAGATTTGGTTAAAGAAATTTTAGATATATCTGGAATCTCCTATGAGATGAAAGAGGATAAGCCTTACACAGTAAAATATCAGAAGCACACACCAGTTAGTTTCTGTTATTACGTCAAAGGACCTGATGGGCTTTACAACCAACTATTCGATTATGTGGGATTAGATGCTGCAACAGTATTTGCTGCCAGAATGGAAATAGAATCCTTAGTAATCAAGAAAATTTACGATAGAGTAGTTCCAATGTTGTCTTTAACTGAAGAAGAACAGGAACAGTTCAATAAGGCGGTCAATTGTCATATCTGTAAATGTAGACTCAATGACGACAAAGTAAGAGATCACGATCACTTAACTGGGAAATATAGAGGAGCTGCACATTCTAACTGCAATTTAAACTATACAAATCCATCATTTGTTCCAGTGTTCATACACAATTTGGCTGGATATGACACTCACTTGTTTATCAAGGAATTCGGATTTTTACAGGAGCACGTTAGTGTTATTCCAAATAATGAAGAACGCTACATCTCATTTTCAGTCAGCCTTCCCGGTTGTATGACACTGCGGTTCTTGGACTCATTTAAATTTTTAAGCAAGAGTATACAGGGATTGGCAAAGATTACACCTAAAAACATGTTTAGAGAAACATCTAAGTATTTTTCAAGTGAGCAGCTCGACTTGTTGACTCGTAAAGGCGTCTATCCATATGACTTCATGGATTGTATTGAGAAAATGAATGAGACAACTTTACCTGGAAAGCGATACTTCTATAACAGATTGAACAAAACATCTATAGATAGTAAGGAATATAAACATGCGTGGAAAGTGTGGAATACATTTAAATGCGAAACATTACAGGACTATACACAGTTGTACAATAAAAGCGATGTATTAATTTTGGCCGATGTTATGGAAAATTTTAGAGATGAATGTTTGAAAACGTATAAACTAGATCCTGCTTGGTATTACACTCTACCTGGAATGTCTTGGAGTGCGATGTTGAAAATGACTGGAATAGAACTGGAACTTTTGACTGATTACGATATGATCATGATGATTGAGAAGGGGATCAGAGGAGGAGTTTCTCAGTGTTGTCACCGATATGCTAAGGCGAACAACAAGTATATGAAGGATTATGATAACAAAAAAGGCCCTAGTTATTTGACTTATCTCGATGCCAATAATCTTTACGGTTGGGCAATGAGCCAGTGCATGCCGTATGGTGGTTTTAAGTGGTGTGATAAAAATTTAGATGTTACAAATGTACCTAACGATTCACCAATCGGTTATATTTTAGAGGTAGACTTGGAGTACCCTCAGGAACTTCACGATAATCACAGAGATTTGCCACTAGCGCCTGAACACAGAATACCACCTGGATCTAAAGAGACTAAGCTATTTACTACGTTGTTTTATAAAGAAAAATATGTGTTGCATTACAGGAATCTAAAGCTGTACTTGTCTCTTGGAATGAAGCTCAAGAAGATTCACCGTGTGGTTAGTTTTAGACAATCAGATTGGTTGAAAAAGTATATAGATTTGAACACGGAATTGAGGACAAAAGCTAAGAACGATTTTGAGAAAGACCTGTACAAGCTCATGAATAACAGCGTTTTCGGCAAAACGATGGAGAATATACGCAACCGAGTGGACATCAGACTTTGCACAGTAGGCAAAAAGATCGATAAACTAATCGCCAAACCTAATTTTAAGACAAGGACAATCTTTACAGAGAATTTAACAGCAGTTCATATGGCTAAAACTAAGCTAGTATTTAACAAACCAATCTACGTAGGAATGAGTATACTCGATCTGTCAAAAACTCTGATGTATGATTTCCACTACAATATTATGAAGGCGAAATATGAGGATAAGATTGTATTGCTGTATACAGATACTGACTCGCTGATTTACCTGATAAAGACTGACGATTGGTATAAGGATATGGCTGGAATGATTGATCATTTTGATACATCAGATTACGCAGAAAATAATAAATACGGTTTGCCTAGAGTAAACAAGAAAGTTTTAGGTAAAATGAAGGATGAACTTCATGGTGTAATTATGAGAGAGATGGTTGGATTGAGGTCAAAAATGTATGCTACAAATGTTGAAGGTGATGATGAGCGAGACGAAGACGAAAAAATGTCAGTGAGAAAATCAAAGGGTGTTAAGAAAACTGTTGTGGAAAAAGACATTAAGTTTGTTGACTACAAATACTGTTTATTAGAAAATAAGGAAATTATGAAACACATGAATATGATTAGGAGTTATAAGCATGATGTATATAGCATAGAAATGAACAAGAAAGCACTATCACCTAAAGATGATAAGAGATACATACTAGAAGATAACATAAGTACACTGCCTTGGGGGCATTATAGCATAGATATATAAGTTATAAGTGTTTTATAACAGCCAATGGTTGTTATAGTGTAAATAGGTTGTTTATGCACAGATGTTATGCAGGTTTAAACAAATTCGGGTTACCGAAAATCAAGCATTTACAAGGGTGGGCTAAATGCACCTACTTTTATCGAATGCTATGTTTTATTCTTAACAAAACTGGAGATTTTCAGCTCTGATCTTTTTCACTTAAAAAATGGATAAGCACGAATATAAATATGTAATAGCTAAAATCAAATGCAAATTTTAAATGCAAATTTTGCATATCAATAAATTTTATTTTCTGATATTTTTCTCTTTATAAAAACACAAATCGAAACGCAATGTTTTATAAAATATTTTTCATTTGGAATGATTTTTATTTTCTGATATTTTTCTCTTAATTTTAATTTTCGACATTTTTGACTTTATTTTCTGATGTTTCGGTTTCAAGTGGGATTTAAGTCATTGAGCTGAAACTGGCAATATATATCTACTTATATATATATATATATATATATATATATATATATATATATATATATATGTGTCCGTAAGCACGATAACTCTCGTAAAAAAGGTCCGATCTTAATGAAATTTGGTAAAAATGTGTAAAGTACCATTTATTTGAACGAGTTCGAAAACCAGATGAATCGCACCATCCGAAGGGGGATTTTTGGGGGGTTTTGTACCCAAAAAATGTGTTTTTGGGGTTTTCGCATGTAATTTTAATTTAAATCAAATTTTAATTCATACCATTGAATTCAGCTTAAAAAAAAACAATTTGGTATTTTGATCATTGCTCTACGTCAATTGGTTACCGAGATATTGAAAGTGCTAAACACAGTACGTTGTCTAATGTTATTCTTATGGAGAAAAAGAAAAATTGTATATCTTGCTTATTTATGAACATAAACTGGCGAAATTTGGTATATGGCTTGATCTGGTTATGGTTTATTGTTGTTTGCACAAAAAACAATTTTTCACCTATGGTTCCTGTAGCAGCAAACCTAGGTAAGTACCTAGGTCCCCATGTTATTCTTATGGAAAATAATTAAAATGTTTTATAACGCTTATTTATGAATGTATATGGATGAAACTTGGTATGTGACTTCACTAAGATAAGTTCTATTGATATTTGCATAAAAACCCATTATTTTGTGTGCCTTGTTGCAGCAAACCTGCGTACTCATCCCCAATGTTATTCTTATGGAGAATAATTAATATTTAAATACCGCTTGTTTGGGAATATACATTTCTTATGAATCCTGTTAAGTGTTATAATGTATTATGTTATATATTCACTGGAAATTTGCTGAGTATGCAGGTTTGCTACGACGGGGGTATTTTGTTTATTTGTTATTTTGTACTATATTTCTAAATTTGATAATAGTTTGAAGGTAGTAAAGATGCTTGTTTTGAATCAATTTACTCATTACGTTCAGCATTCAGCACTGCCCGGACCAGGCTGAAGATAGCCGACGAGTTGCTGACGACGAGACGGTGGTTGTGTTGCAATGATTTGCGACTTGACCCTTTTTGTACATTTTTTTCAAATAAAAGTGGGACCTCACTTAATATCCAATAGTAGCGATATTAATCAACGGCCCCTCCTTCCATTGCATGCACTGAATTCTATTAATTAATTTAAATATATGTTAACTGGTTTAATAATATATCTTAAAAATGAATTAAATATAGAATAGAATAGAATAGAATATTTTTATTTTCTCATAATACATAACGAAAATACATAGTTGTAACTTTATTTTTAATTACACAGCTTGTTTGTAACTTAAATAAATAATAATGTCCATTTTACTTGTCAGGCTGACATAAAAATAAAAATAAAATAATGAGAAAACGCAATGCCTGTTTTGAGGTTCCATCACTTAAATTAAAATAACATAAAGTAAAGTAAGCGAACAGAAATTATCAAAATATAATAAACACAATTGTCTCAGACAACCTATGTGTATACAAAAAATAAAAAATAAATACAAAATTAAATATTTTACGTGCCTTATTTTCTCACATAAACACTGAAATTAAGCATGGGCTCAATGCATAAAAACTAATTACAGAAAATAAATAAAACTAATATATATCAATGTTCAAAGTTTTAACTTTATTACAATACTTATTCTTAAAAACTTATGAGTATGGGTTAAGAAATATGGAAACTACGTTGGAATTACCAGATAGTCGCGGTTTTTACTAGTATTTGGAATGTTTGTCTCTAGGAATGAAAGGAATGTGACCGCTCAAAGACTTTGCAAGGGTCAACACACGTTCCATATCAAACAAGGACCACGGGACCACCCAAAGGGAAAATAACGGGACCCTTCTACAACTCGGTTAAAACAGAAAAATCATCTGGAGGAAGAAACATGCTAAAATAATTTGTATCTTTATTATTAATAAAATAATTTCTTGATTTTTGATCGGCGATTTTCGACCCTTTAAACTATTACTTTTACATACCGGTACATAAGTGCCGGTAGCTGACAGTGTTCCCCTAGCTGACAGTCTTCATTTTTATAGCTTTTAACTATTTTATCTTTAAATTAAAAAACATGTTTATATTGTTGGAAGAAACTGCGATTATTCTTTTCTTTTGTATAAATAAATCAGTACCTATAGTATTTGTCTATTTTTCATAAATGGCAGCTAATAGTGTAATGGGTTAACAGTGAAACTCTATTAGACCTGGTTTGTTAGCTAATTCGTTAAAGGAGGTGAGTTCATTAGTTAAGGATTTTTATATAAATAATCAATTTAATAAACGTCTAAATGTTGCTATATGGAATAAGAACCCATTAATGAACAAATTTACTCCATCATTTGAATGTTTCACAACATTAATTTAAAGTTATAATGGTGTCAGGCACAGGAACACAAAGTTGTATGTGTTCTACAAGCTGACAGGGGATTTTTGCTACCGTTCAATTATAAATTTGCTTTGATTAACAACGTAACAACGTAACGTAGAGTAACAACGTTTATTTAGACACTGTGGAGATTACATTTTTTAACGGTGAATACTATGCGCGTGACTTCTTAAATTTATTAAAATTTACCTAATAATAATGTTTAAGTAAAGATTTTGTTATCTATAAGAATGTGTGCCTAATCTAAGTCAATGTAAATTAATTAAACAGCGTATTTGTATAGTTTGAGTATGCTTGATTGTCTGCGTGCAAAAAATATCAGTAACAGCTCGAATAATGTTTTTCATCTTTAGATTGCTACCAGGGACAACAAACAATATAACATCTAAGTTTTGGAAATCGACTCAAACATCAAAATGAATGAAGCAGCCTACCTTCTAATTAAGTGAAAACAAATTGAAATTGAACCCGGACAAAACTCACAGTAGTATGATTGTTTTCAAATTTGTTGGACCTTCCAATCTTTATTATGTTATTGGTGAAACTGATCTTGAATCAACAAATGGCCAGGGCCGGATTTAAGCATAGGCTTCAAAGGCGCGTGCATAGGGGCCCGCAGAACACAGGAACTACACGCAAAAGTATGATACATACAATAAAAAAAGTCACTAACTTGGACCTGGACGGCAAAAAGGGCCCATACCACTGGTTTAGCCTAGGAGCCCACAGCTCCTAAATCCGACGCTGCAAATGGCAGTGACTTTCTGGGGTTGAAATTGAACGGTGATGTATAAGCTGGGGTGAGCGGTTGGACAAGATTAAGGGAAATTGGCTAAGTGTATTTTATGTTCTAAAAACTCTTTCAAATTCTGAAAACTTGATCTCCTCATATGTCTGTCTACTTAATCTGCTTACTCCAGTCACACATTTCCTACTTGATCATTAATTTAATTATGTGGGGGGAGACTGAATCATAAATCTCAAGAAAATGTTTGTCTGGCAGAAAAAAGCCCTGATAAACATGCTCAAGCTGTCTAGAAGTTATTATTGCAGAGACCGCTTTATTGGACTGAGACTGCTTACAGTTCCATGTCTTTGCATTTTTGAGGTTGCTGTTTATATTATATTTTACACACAGGAATACCGTTATAAAACGATAAAACGATAACACTATATCGTTTTAAACACAATTTCGCTAGGCATCACTCAGGGCCGCCCCGAGGGAGGGGGGGGGGGGTGCAACCGGGGCACTTTGCCCCAAGCCCCCGAGTTCCAAGGGCCCCAAAGGTCTCCGGCCAAAAGAATCAAATTACCAAGATAGTAAAATTTACCAAGTAGTCTCTGGGGGCCCCATAGAACAAGTCTGAGAGCAGAAATGTTCTTGAGTCTTGGTAAAGGGTTTTACCTATGTATTCCAGTTTATTCTCATAGCTTGAAAGTTTATGGAGTTCAGAAAATAGTGTCTTTAAATCTTGTGTTACATATATGATATATGTTTTATTTTGGCGATTTATTATTTTTGTTTACATGATGCTTTAAAAAAATAAAAAACAGCCAAACGTTGCTAATAAAATCAGTATAGACCCTTACAAATATGTTATTACAAAATAGCCATACAAATTTAAACAAAATAATCTCAGTTTATCTCTTGGCGACAAAAATCAGTATAGACCCTTACAAATATGTTATTACAAAATAGCAATACAAATTTAAACAAAATAATCTCAGTTTATCTCTTGACGACAACCTCCCTTCCAGGAAAATACTATTTTTGAACACTTTGACCGGTCCTATGCAGCTAATCAAGCTACTGTAGTTAGTCTATGCTATCACTCAGGACTATGGGTGATATTTATGTATGTAAAAAAAATAAAGGGTAATTTAATCTTAAAACAACAAGACGTTTTCGTATAGTATATATTATTGTGTTTAGCATAAGTTGGAGTTACTCTAGCTCTCTTTTTTGTAGATAGTGTGTCAATGTACAAACCTATGTTCCTATGTTTTTCTTTTTTCGTGGCTGTGATCTGACAAATACTATACTGAACTACTGAACTGTAGACCAGTGATGCCAATTGTGGGGTCATTACCCCATTTTGGGTAAATTTCGATCCTTTGGGGTAATGACGTTTTTGGGGTAATTTGAGGGTAGATCAAGTTAAGCTGGCAATACTTAGACTATCTGAGGTAAAATTATTATGTGTACCAAACTTGGACATTTTTGGGGAAACGGATGAGGAGCACTCCAATAAATAGATAATTATTTTTACTCTGTGGAATGAGCTAAATGCCGAATAGAACTAAACCTGGGAATACAGAAGATCAGGTACTTCCGTTCAGCTTCTGTGTAGTGTGTTTTATACTCCAGTTTTCTTAACAAGGATTAGTTTCATGGTTTGGCACATCAGTCTCGAGAGTCTCACGTCCTTGAGAATGTTGCGATTAAATGGCGTAGTTAACCTATCGATTAAATGGCGTAGTTAACCTAGAGTGTTTTAATACGTGATTTATTTGCTTAAGTGTAGTATTAAATTAAAAATAATATGTCTGTGTTTCGTTGAAATAGTGTAATGACGTTGTACAGTTTTTAACGCGCAATTTGTTTGCTTAAAAGTATTATTCCATACAAATACAAACTCACTTAATTTATAAATAAAATGTCAGCACAATAAGCATTTATCTTTAAGCCAGAACCAATTACTGTAGTTTATAAGGAAACGTCCGGTGGGGTAATTTGGGGGTAATATAGATAACTATTTGGGGTAATTCTGAGCTAGTTGTAGGGTAATGAGAGAGTTTCATGTTGGCAACATTGCTGTAGACTCGTAGACTGACGTTTAGGTGTTTAGTTTTGTTGGTAACCTACTTATTGTTATTTGTAAAGTTTAAAGCTAAATTACAAATAATATCTTTACAGCTTGAAGACTATGGAAATAAATTTATTGTAATTACGCCTTTAAGATTCATAAAACAATTGTGATACTCCGTCATTCATCAAATTACAGTATTTCCTTTGTATTGATAGGCCTAGGCTAACTGTTGGAAGTTCCAACATCTTGAGTGTGTTTATATTAATTACCATTTAGAGTTAAATATCGTGTGTTATTATAAGAAATGGTGAAACTTTATGCATTAAACGTTCTATATAAGGGCGTCCATAATGCAGTATGGCTAAAATCTTCTTATGATTTGTCAACATTTGGTTTCTTTCAAAGAGGAAGTGTTCAGGAATTTATGGGATTTGTTAGTAAAACTATTGTCGAAAGGACTCAGACAGCAGCTAGGCAGTCGGTGAAGGAGGGAGGTAAGTAAATCGAGGAACTATTCATCAGTATGTTGCCACCCCCAAATTACACATACCAGTACGGTACCTATGTTTCATGCACTAAAAGTGGCAATTGGGGCCTATTAATTTCTCTTACAAACTTAGACCTACTGATAAATTGTATGCTTTATCAGGGGACTTAACCTATAACTTAGGCCTTATTCAGTCATCATGAATAAACCACTAGAAGACCTTTAAGTGAAATGAATTAACCCTAGATCTGGCATTGGCAGGATATCCTGCCAATGCCAGGTGCGGTAAACATGGCGCAGGTGATTTAGGCCTAATTGCTAAATTGTCACTCATATTTTGCAGAGGTTTTTTAAACAATTCACAGTGTCTAAACTACTGTTGATAAACTAGTCATATAGGCTATATATTTGTTTTGTTTAGAAAAAGAAGAAGATTTATAATAAAATAAAATAAAAGGAATCCCTGTTAGTAGTTTTTTTGCAAAATATAAACAATTTTTCAAAAGTAGAGTCCTAGCATTTTTATAGTAATTTTTTTATAGACAAAGATATGATACACAGTGTAGGCAATTTATTTCCCTATGTGGAAATGTGATTGATTTGTTTGAAACAATTTGTTTATCTGAATTACGGGGCAAAATACGGAAAACGGGGAAAATCAACAAACTTGCGCTGTACATTTGAAAAATATAAATAAAATCAGAAGTATACAATTTATATACCAAAACTGTTATATTACTAAAGGTAAAAATACATTTATTGGAAATAATGCCATATTGTACAAAGTAATAACTGTTTTTATGACTATATGACTTGAAAATAAAATTTGAGTTTCGCCGAAAGCCAAAATTAGTTATTTGAAGATAGATATAATTTTTGTACTTTAAGTTACTATAATATGATGAATGGTATATTTATAGGAAATATTTTTCTGAACAAGAATATATATATATATATATATATATATATAGAGAGAGAGAGAGAGAAATATAAAGAAATAATGATTCTATTATTATTTGTGGCGCGAGACGCACAGATTGATTTTTCAACCTAAATTTGCAGCCTAGCCTTATTTTGAGCAACATGTGCAGAGTTCGCTTCAAACTTTTGCTGTGTCCAAACCATAATAGATATTTCTATCATATGCATACTCTTTTTGTTCATAAAAGAACAGAGGATATGAATAAAATATAATGAATGAACCTATGACACGCTAAATAAGCCATAGAGCAGTAGAATATATAAGTTTAGATTTAGAATTGGCAGGATTTCCTGCCAATGACTAGTAATTTGACCAGCGCTCAATAGCAGCTGATTTCAAAAATTATTTGTCCGACTTCCTGAAGTCGTATGACAATGTTCCTACTACGGAAATAAAGAAGAACTCATTTTGTTTCCGATGGTACCAACCCCTTCCTGTTAGGGTCAAAATACAGACACTGGGAATTTTTTGAAGAACACGTGTTTTACGAGATTTCGCCGCTTGCGAATCAAAAATGTTTCGCACGCAAATTTTCTATCAAATTATAATATCAGTTAAATTGATCTGTTACTGCTACGAGGTTCATTTATATATGAAAATGAAAGTTTAGAAACTCCTCTTTAGAATGGTATAAATATTATTACGTTTCTGGTTTATTTTAAGTGTGTTATAAGCAGTTGAAAAAATGATCCAATTGGCAGGATTCCTGCCAATGTACAGCTGACGTGTACATTTAGAGTTTGTAATATGTGTATGATTAGGATGATTAGGTTAGTGTTCAACCTAATCTTTACATGCATTGGCAGGATATCCAGCCATGGCCAAACGGCTCAATAGTACAAAATCAGGCATGGCCGGACCTAGGGTTAATGCACCAATCCTATTACATGTTAAGTTAGTAGCAGGCCCATTAGTAGTTTTCATCACTAGGAGCAAAAATGAGTATTTTTGGTGTGCATTTGCGTTTTATGGAAATACGGGGTAGAGTTTCATAAGCGGAACGATATAAAAAAACTAATCGAAATTGTTCAATACGGTTTAATGATAAGGTCGATATTTTTATTGATTGCAAAATATTGTATCGTTTGTATGTTAGTTATTACGTTATGTTTTTTTTGTTTAGTTTGTTTTTCAATTACGGTAAACAGAATATAAAAAATAAATAAACAAACATGACATGATAATGTTGTTCCTGGCAATATATGTGTAAGTTAGTGGAATCAACGTTTGTTATCTGGACAAATTTCAAGCCACCTAAAATACACACACACATAACCGACACTATACATACCACCACATGACATAACCAAAACCATAACCAAATAATCTATATAATTGTTATACCATATCGAACAATTTCATTCGGTTTTTTATATCTTTCCGCTTAAGAAAGTATACCCAAAATACCAATAAATCCCAAAACAAAATTTTGCAACAATTGATGAATTATTATCGATTTATTTTGATTGCTTTCTAGTGTTTACCAAACCCTAGAGAAGCGATAGTTTCCTAATAAATCAATAGGTAGCCTAAATTTTAATTAATAAATTCAAATCCATTGCTAAAGCTTACACTTTCCATCACTGATAAGTGAAAAACAATGGATGAAAATGTCGGGTAGACTTTCATAAGCGGAATTTATATAAAGAACCGAATGAAATTGTCGATATTGTAGGCTATATCGATTAGGTCGATATTTTTATGGATTGCAAAATATTTTATCGTTTGTATCTTAGTTATTACGTCATGTTTGGTTTAAGTTTTTCAATTAAACTGATAATAAACAAACATGACAATGACATGACATGATAATGTTGTCCCTGGCAATAGACCCTACTTGTTTTAGTAATAGTGGACTCTAAAGTTTGATATCTGGATAAATTTCAAGACACCTAAACTGAAACCAACGAATGCAAACCTTATAAGGTCTGTATTCATTGCTGAAACATAACACAACCAAAACCTAAGTAAATAACTTAAACCATAACTTAAATAATCGTTATACCATATCGAACAATTTCATTCGGTTTTTTATATCGGTCTGCTTATGAAAGTCTACCCAAAATATCCATAGTAATTTCTTAAAATAACTTAGTATAGTTTATGCCCCACATTCATTGGATTTAAAAAATCTATTAAAAATATCGATATAAGTATATAACTATTGGCGATTGAAAATATTGATATTAAGAACTATCATATCACCTATGTTTGTATTATCAGTACACAAATTTTAAGCACAAGATGACAGGGTTATACCTACCCACTACAATTAGTTACAGTATATTTTTTGAGGTTTATCTCAGCTAAAATAGCCTAAACGAAATAAAATATTGTTTATTTTATTGGCGGTACAATTGTAACTAAGTTAATTCAAACTTTCATTTTGCTTTTCACAGACTTCACATCTTGGTGTTATAGGAATTAAACCTTTATCTTGCATACACTTGAAACAAGTTTCATTATTTATTAATGCAGTTTGACAAAGTTTACGGTAGTTCATTGCAATTTTAGCTACTTTACATTTGCCATAAATCATTAAACAAAAACAACAAAGAATAACAACGTAATCGATAAATCAATATTTTTGATAAATTTATTTCCATCAATTTAAACAATCTAGGTAGGGCCGTAGACAGCTTTGACGGGCCCCGGACAAAATTACTGGCCGGGCCCCACCCCCACCCCCTTTGCCATCCCTTGCTATGAGTAAATTGACTGAATAGCATTTGACCGTTGACCTCTTTAAAACATTAAATATACAAAGGTTTTATCACATCTGAAAGTATCTATTCTAAACTAAATGTAAAACAACAATTAATAAGTGCAAAAAAATACCTAGGCCTATAGAAACTTGAAATAAGAATATTTTAAAATATAGGATATTTTAGACTGATATCAGTTGATTATCCTTTCTGCTAAGGACATTTGTTATCGGAAAAATATATTCCTAGGCTGTTCCGTACCTATTCTAATCTTTCTCTATTTCGTGGTGCACAAGTCATGTTGTAAAATGCAGAATATATAACACTTATTATTTCTAACAAATTTATTGCTGTTGTTGCTTTCAATACTGAAATAGAGAGTTCGTTTGCTAAATAATAAATAATAATATCACCAACAGAGAATAATATTTTTTGATTAAATTTAAACAATTTTCAATCGTACACACAATTGTTAAAATACAGTGCATGATTGTTAATGTCCTATGGACCTATGTATAAAAGTAAATGTTAAAAGATTATAAAAGCTACATGTGGAGCTAACTGTTAAGCCTAAAATCATATTCTACTGCTTATTGTGAAGTCCTGATATAAAGTTATAACATCATTTAAAAAATATAATACAATACAGTTCCGGTTTCCAATACAGTTACAGTTTAATACAGTTCCGGAAACAAGTTGCGATAAGTACCACTAGAGTCAAAGTTGACCTGTTCATTGATCAATTTATCCCTATCCTTACATTTTTCCTTTAACTAAGGTTACTCAGCATAGTAGAGAAACTATATTTAACTAGTATCGTCAATTTCGAGGTTGGGGAGGGGTGACGAGAGTGAGAAGGACCTTCCATTATCAGTCATAAAACTAGGTAACCTAGTTGGCAGCAAGGTTTCGGGTGTGGGTTCTTCCTCACCGAAGATGCGGATTGTGATTGTTGAGTACAATGTTACGGGAACATGTTGTTTCAGTTTCATTTAAAGAAGTAGGCTGACGTTTGACCGACGCGGCGGTGAGGGATCGGGCTCGGGAACTGTTGTCTCAGTTTTATCTTCATTCAAGGAAAGGAAAGATTGATTCAATGACGGTAAGCGTCCTGTTGTACTTTGAATGTCATTGGACGTTTTTTCGAATCTTTTCAGAGATGTTTGGCCTCTGGAAGCCTCCATCTCACGTGCTTATTTTGATTTTCTCTTTTGGCACCCTGATTTATAAGTAGGTACCGGCAGTATTAATGCTGGAGTGGCGTTGAGTTTTAAACAGGATAAATAAAATAGTCTTACAACACTATAAAGTATATTTACACTTATACTGTACTTATATACAAGACGGTAAATATACACAAAAGATGGTACAAGGCGATCGATTTCAACCAGTTACACCGGTCATCATCAGGCCCAATCGGAGAATGACAGAAACAAGATGGCGAACAGCTTATATACCATTGGCTACCGGAAGTTCCTGAAACAAGTTGCGATAAGTACTACCAGAGTCAAAGTTGACCTGTTCATTGATCAATTTTTCCCTATCCTTACATAGTACAGCCCTTGTATTATAGAGTCAATTTTTCGTTGGAAACAGGAGACACCATTCGTAACTCCGAAAGGTATTTTACAAAATTGATAAAGATGCCTACAAGCCTCAAAAGCAATATAAACTCGCTCTTCATTCTCAATAGGTATTTGATGGTAAGCACTCTTGAGGTCTATTGTGCTAACAATGTTGTACTTGGAAACCTTATTAACAACATCCTCAACTCTAAGTAGTGGGTAAGCGTCAAGTTGGGTGAATCGAGTAATTGTCTGCGATTAATCTATGCACTTACGTTTCTTCTTTGTTTCATCTTTAACCACTAGTACCTGGGCTCGCCAAGGTGAAGAGCTTGGCTCAATGACCCCTTCTTTCAGTAGTCCTTCAATTTCTTCTGTTATGAACATGGAGTCTTCTTCTGAGTAGTGTCGTGATTTTACAGCGATAGATCTACAGTCGAGTATCAGATTTGAAAGCAAGCGGACTGGTGCAACTTTAGCTGCTAAAAGCCCACACACTTTCAGTGGTGGTTTCTTACCCCCAAAAGAAACTTCAACACTTGAATGATCTTTGAAAATATCATGCCCCAAAACGACATCAGCACATAACCCACGTAGAACAAGAATTTTAGTTTTTTGGTATATATAGCCCTGAATTGCCATATCAACTATACAAAAACCTGTAGTGATGGGCTGATAAGAAGTGGATGTCATTGCAACACTTACATTTGATGGTAAATTGCTATCCCTCTCTTTTCTACAAGTGTTTTACTAATAAATGTTTCCGAACTGCTAGGATCGACTAGTGCATCAGTTTTAATTCCATTAACTTCA
This sequence comes from Allygus modestus, assembly GCA_963675035.1. NCBI lineage: Eukaryota > Metazoa > Arthropoda > Insecta > Hemiptera > Cicadellidae > Allygus > Allygus modestus. Next base: position 17,628,887 of record OY776116.1, read on the forward strand.
ATTATAATGGTTGATGTAAACTTAGATAAAGATTTAGGAAAAGCTGCACTGGAGACTTTTTGTAGAAGGTAATGATTTATTTCCTGATCTACAAACCTTCATAAAATGTCCCTTTTTACCATAAGTATGGCAGCACGTGTTGGATGCTGGACATTCAATCCGAGTATGCGTTTTACTAGAACCACAGAAATAGCATTTCCAGGACGAGCAGATATCACGGTTTTCTCGCCATTATTTGAGGAATGATCACTCCTGGCGGGTTCTGGATCAGTAGTTTTAGAATATTATATGCAATTTAATACAGAATGTTGCTTAGTATAGGATTCTGATTGATAATGAGCTAATTCCAAGACTCTAGCTTTCTCAAAAGCCTCATTCAAAGATAATGTTTTATTTTCTAAAATTCTTTGCCCAATTATAGGAGAAAGTAAGCCCTGGATAAACGCATCACGAATGTAATCGTTTTTATTTTGTTCAGCAGTTACTTGTGAAAAATTACAAGGTTTGCTTAAATCTTTTATAGCTTGTAAATACTGATCCACTGACTCTCCTGTTTTCTGTCAGCGAGTGGCAAGAAGATGTCTAGTATATATTTAATTTCTTGGTCGGACAGAGTTCTTTAAGTGTGATAATAGCTTCATCAAATGTTGTAGCCCCAGAAATGTATTTGTAGACAGACAGACTGATATAATTAACAAGTAAATAAAGTTTTACCTTTTCATTTGTTGAATGAATCACATTCCTCCAAAATGTTTGTAAACGTCTGATGCCAATGCAACCATTGTTCTTCTGCACAATCATGTTCAGGATCTATATAAAATCTGTCTGGTTTGAGATGTTTGTCCATGACTTATAAAAGAGTTTATTAAATTGTAATGAAAATAAAGACACATAAGCAAATTACCTAAAGATATGGTTTAATAAACTCTGAAGTCAGCCAAATTACAATATTTATAAACAAAAACAAGTATAAAGTTATACAGGTGTTGGATAATTTAGCTATTTTCAGTACTTTTTAAAACATGTGGTATACATATCATATCAAGACCATATCATATCATTCATATCATATCATTTCAATCAGTGATGGCTTATGTTTGCATTAAATTCTTAAACAACGAAACTCACCATCACCTCTTTTCATTGTTTTGATTTTCAAACAAAATTAAATTTGAAGTTTTCGTAAGGATTGTTTTCTTATTCAATCAACTTTCAGTGTTCTTTAGCTGTTGTGTTAGGTTACTGGGGGTTATTGAATTACAATCTTTGGGTTGATTAGGCTATAAGAGTTTTATCATTAAAAATATGATGCTGAGATAAATTGTCCTGCCCGATAAAACTCGAGTTGTACCAGTTCAAATCCCTTTTGACTAGGCCTCTTTGTTTTTTCCTATTTTCTATTTAGTTGAATCTGCATACATGCACAGTGTATTTAAAATATTGAATCAAATTAAATTTTTTATTGCAATAAAAAGTGTGCACTCATTATCAACAGCATTGACTATAAATATAACTTGTGTTATATTTATAGCACAACAACCAATGTTGGTTTATTGGTTTGTGGTATATTTATAACACAAGTTATATTTATAGTCAATGGCAATAGTCATACAAATGGGTTAACATAAAATTATCAAATACACTTTTTACATATATACAAAAAGAAAGTACAACAGGAGATAATTATGTCTTATCAGCTAAATATTCATTGACACCGTAGTACTCCTTGGTGGTCAAAAAGACCTTCAACTCTCGCTTAAAACAGATGTAATTTTGGTTGAACCCTCAAATTAAGCGGCAGGGTATTGAAAAGTGTGACACAAGCTGAATGCAGCTGTTTACTTAAAAAAGCAGTATTGTGGCGAGGAAGTGGATAGTTGAATCTATGACGTAAACTGTGGTTATGAGTTGGTTGTCATAATTGAATGGCTCCTGCCAGTAACGGTGTCAGCGACAAATTTTACAAAATCGAGATATCCATGCAGTAAGGTTGGAAACGACATCCTAAATCAGTGCAGGGTAATTATTTGTAGATATCTTTTAAGTTGGCAGTACTAGAACCAGGGGAAGACCACGAGTTTTTGGTCCCACCGTGCAGTAACGTTGCATGTGTTCGGGATGGCAACACCACCGCGGCTGAGTCTTTCGCCCTCGGATATAAATCGGCTTAAACCACAGTAAAAACCGTTCAATTAACATTCAAAACTGGTCCAGGAATGTTTGAAAAGTAAACAGGAATGCCGGGGAACCCTACATCAGTGAAAAGAAAAAAAACCTGTACTTTGAAAACTGCCACCACGTGAGGTATGTGCAGTAACGTTATAACCGCCAAGTGCACAAAACTCTTATCATAAAACTAAACTTTACCAGTTTTTACAAGTCTTAAGGTTGAAAATTAAAGGCCTTAAGGCTGTTTACAAGAGATGTTTTTCATTTAATTTGATGTTATATTAGCCTAAGTCTTTGGTTTAGTTTAATTTTGCCATCAAGTAAATTTGGTTTTGAGGTAAATATAACTTTTTATTGTGGTTGTATATTGTAACTTTAAGGCAAATATTTTACTTTTTTATTTCAGGACATGTACAATATGTATTCCTTAGTGTAACAATAAATTTGTCTACACATAGCAGCTTTTATCTATTTTTACACAATAATGTTGCAACCGCCATTTCACCTAAAAAGTTGCAAAAACGTAAACGACCGTCGTTTACAAGTTTTTGCAATTCTAAAATCATGTATTTAGTCATAACTTGGGATGTATTATTGGGATATTTATTTTAATGACGTCTTGTACTATTTAATACATATGTGACAAAAACAAACATATATTCCATTGTTATTTTTCAAGTTATTTGTTTTTTCACTTCCTGAAAAGTTTACATTTTGTCGCTTACGTTACTGGCGGGAGCCATTCAATTGAAAATAGTTGCGAGCCTAAACTCTACACTTAAGTCCTAGCGTAAACTCAAATGTCACACTCAACTAGGCTACTTACGATTTTTACTTATTTCTTATCCCTGGATGCGGTTTGTTCCAGAGTACACGTGTCACGTGTATGTTAGGGGGGACAACCTGGCGGGAGTGTTACTATCGGACCACGAGTACCCACACAGAGTGGCGCACACTCTGTTGACCAAGGTGCTGGACGACTTTGCGGCCAAGGTTCCGTCTCATGAGTGGCCGACGGCTAACGAAGCTACTGTCTCATTTCCCCAACTGAACACGTATCTCGCTAAATACCAGAACCCCAGAGAAGCTGATGCTATGACCAAGATCCAAGACGAGTTGGATGAAACTAAGATCATTTTGGTGAGTCCCATATAGTATTATTTTTGTGCAACTTGTCACTTTTATTTCTTTACCGTGATTAACTGTACAATGCTATTGTACCAACTTAGTTTGAGACGATCAAAAGTTGATTTAGCTAATACTATATAGTTGACTGTTACAATTATCTTTCTTCCTCCCCTCCAATCTCTTTCTCTGCCACTTTCCTTCTTCCTGTTGGCTGGTCGATGCAGGTTCTATCTTAAGCTGCTAGGAATGCCACATGCTCAGAATCTAAGGTAGCAGCCCTGATATGTTTGAGTCCTAGTCACAGCAAGTTAACATTATCAGCACTTGTTCGACTAAGCATGTGACAGCTCACTCCGTAATAGGAATAAAACTACATGGTTAATTAACAGTCTCACTAATTATTTATTTATTTATTTTATTTATTTACTACATCACATAACATCTATTATAGGGAATTTCCCTTAGAAAATTTGTCAAAGTTTCCTTATACTAAAATACATAGACCTAACAATATATACAATACATTCGATGATCAATCAAAATGTAAATAAACAGTACAATTAAAACAAACAAAAGTCACCCGTCAACAAATAATGCTAAAAACCAAAATAAAATTTATAACTATAATGACAGGCTGTTAAGGTATTCATTGACACTATAAAAGTACTTTGTTTTTAAATACGTTGTCACTTCTGCTTTGGATTTTGTTATATTGGAAATGTTTTTGATACTCTGAGGGAGTTTATTATAAAATTTGCTACCTGTGTATAGAACTGATTTTTCAAAAGATGATGACTTGTGTGCTGGTATTTGTAGTAAGTGTTTATGTCTAGTGTGATAACCATGACTTTCAATTTTGGAATTGAAGTGTGAAGCATTCAATCTCACAAATATGACAATGTTTAGGATAAAGACACAAGGTAAGGGCAAAATTTCAAAAGTTTTAAATATATTACGGCATGAAGACCTTACACGAGCACCAGCCACCACTCTCAGAATTCTTTTCTGAAGACGGAACACTTTTAGGCTTTCAGAGGAACAACCCCAGAATACAATTCCATATTAAATTCCGTAATTATGTCTGATATTTTACGAAAAACCTTAGTTGTGGTTAAATCAAAGCAACTATATTTATTTTAACTATCAGTGCTTCTAAATTATTTTAATTGCCAAAATCCAAGGTAATAAACTTCAATTTTTGTAATTAAATGGATTTTTTATCCTTTCAGAGATCATAGACTAATCCTTGGCGTAATGAAATGTTTTTATCGTTATTTTGGCACCCCAGATAAAACGGTGATGTTTCCTCCATATGACATATTGTACTTCCTGTTAGTCACAGTACATCTAAATTACTAAATACATCATGTGGTTTGGCTATTGTTGCAACCATTCAGCTGAGACAATTTAGGAGTTTAAAGCTGTCGTGGTGTCCCTTATGCAACCAAAAAAGGGTATAAGATCATTTTTACAGCTAATAAAAAAAGGTATGACTTTAACAATCTACAAAGGTTAGGTACATATTATAATTTAATCACCAGTAAATGCAATTAAACCATAAGTAGCATATTTTTTAAGGAGACTACGTGCCGTATGGGACAGCTCCATATGGGACATTCCTGAACTAAGCCTTAAGATGATTCATTCGTAATGATTAGCAGGCCTAATATGTTTTGTCTAGTACAGGAGACCAATCCAATAGGCTACCGGTACTACCTAAATTGTTTATAATAGCATAAAATTATATATTTTCTATCATTATGCCTTAAAAAGTAAGTTTTTTTGGTGCAACACACAAAGTTTCTCTATGTGACAAATAATACTTTTCATTATTATACTGCAAATAAATGTTATTTAATAAATTAAGAACAGGTAATTTTTAACAAACTCAACTCAACTCAACTCAACTCAAAATATCTTTATTTTTCATATGTACACATGATACAAGTAAATAGTGTCAATACATTTTATAAACTATACAATTAAAGCCTAGGCCTAGTTACAATTCTCATGCAATTCCTCAAATGAGTATAAAGACCTAGAAAATAAATATTCTTTCAGCAGTTTTTTAAATCTATTTGGATCTCTTTCTTGTTGTAAGGAAGTGGGTATTTGGCTTAAAAATTTTGTTCCAATATAGGAAGGTTTTTTGTCATAAAATGCCAGTCTATGAGCAGGTATGAAGATATTTTTATTTCGTGTACTATATGGGTGAGGTTGAACATGCTCTCTGTTTAAGGGATTGTTAATTGCTATTAAAATTGTGTCATATATGTATTGAGCAAAAACAGTTAATATTTTTAATGTTTTAAAATATTCTTTTACAGATTGATCAGGTTTCAATTTTAGAATAATTCTCACCGCCTTTTTCTGTTTCTTCAAAATTTCATTTAAGTTTTCCTTTTTTGTTGATCCATACAAAGCAAGGCCAAATGATATATGGGAATGAATATGAGCATGGTAAATTGTTTTCAGTGTAGCGATACTATTGCAAAAAAATGACATTCTATACAAAGCGTAAATTCCTGAATTTATTTTAGAAAGAACCTTTTGACAATGATTATTCCAATTTAGATTTTCATCTATTTCTAACCCCAAAAAATTTGTAAACTTTCCCATTTCAATTAGCTCAGAATCTATTGCAATGGTTGGTTCATGTTTTCTTCTACACTGTGCAGTTTTAAAAGATACAAAATTTGTTTTTGATGTGTTCAGTTTCAAATTGTGTTTGTGGCTTCATCTAACAGTGTTCTCTATAAGCTACCGACTAGATTGTGGCTTCATCTAACAGTGTTCTCTATAAGCTACCGGACGCAGTGGCTCAGAGCTAGAGTGCTGGCCTCGCAAGTCAGCCTTGGTCAAGCGTAGGATCGATTCCGCCACGAGCGGTCACCACTAGCTTGCCCATGTGATTATTACCGCAACATACCTTGCTGTCTTTAGATCACCACAAAGGCGTATATGGTAACGGGCAGTTGATTTAAAAAACATTATATCAAATGTGACTACTCATTAGGATTATGTATACATTTGCTTACATCGTCTAAAACAAATAGATGGCCTATCTGGACTAAACAAAATTAAACTGTATCTTGTATGTTCTCCAACCTACTTTGAATAAACCAAATTGAGTTGGCAGCTCCGTTAATTAAATGGTATTGTTCACAGCACAATACGATAGAAGCGGTGCTGGAAAGAGGGGAGAAACTGGATGATCTCGTATCCAAGTCGGAGGGCCTCAGTATGCAGTCGAAAGCGTTCTACAAGACTGCTCGCAAAACTAACTCCTGCTGCAGCTACGTAGGGTAATTCGACCGCGGTATCCGACATTGTAAAGATTCATTATTGCAAATATTGTTTATATTAAATTTTTAAGGATGTATATTTTTATATTTTATCCGATGCTAAAATATATAAATAAAATATTTTTATTTTATTTTTTGTAGGTAAAACATTTTCTCGAGAAGACATTTATTTTATGAGGAATAATAAAGTTACTTAAAATCGAAAGACCTTTTTCTACTAGGACATTATATAACTTAGTAAGAATGTGATGAGAAAGGTAAAAAACACAGGTAGCCATTTTAGTTACGAGCATGATGTAATCAGAGTTTTTACAGTTCAGTCGTTCCTACTTTACTTACCATTGTCACTTTTTATGAGAAACCAAATTTGGCTGGAAATTAAATATCATGTTTATACTCATTTTCAAACGTAGAACCATTTTCTAAAACATGGTAATTTGGTCTGAAATAACATTTCTTTAGTTTGTGTGGGAATCTCAGATATAATCCATGATAATGTAATTATTCCGAATAAATAGTTTTCCCCTGTTACCAGAACTGACAACATACAATAAAAAACAGAATTATTGCCACTCATTATTATTAATTTTTACCTTATTTGATAATTTGTTGTGTGACATTAAGTTTTCAGTTTTCAAATGGTTGATAATAAGGGTTGAAGCTGTTAGGTGTTTGTAAATATTGCTGTTGGGTTCTCGTGGTGGGCCAATATATAGTAACCAGAACTTGTTTTTTTATAGCTAATAGGATAAGTAATTTGTTACCATTCCAAGCTCTCTTGAAAAGAACCCAAAGAATATTTAAATATTCTCTCATGCACCTATTGCCATAAATATAAAAGAAGGGGAGTTACAGTTTCGGTTTATGAGGATGTTAGTCAGAAATTATCCACCAATTCACTTGAAATGTGTTACCGGTATAATATTTTATGACACAGATTTAAAAAGTTAATTAAAAACTGACAAATTGTTTTACTGACAAATCCGCGTGTTGTCTAACAATCGTATCAGGGGTTTTATATTTTTATGAGGTGGCGATATCAGTGGTTATTTTTGTAAAAAGTAGACTCATCAAGTTCGGTTTGGAGATCATAACCTCCTCTTTAACTAAGTTAGTTTGCTTGTAGCCATAATTTTAAAATACTGAGTCTTAGATTGAGCTCCTTGGCCTTGGAGTGATACAGTAGAACCCCTCGTATCCGACATCGGAACAACCGACACATTGCTGCGGACGAAACAATCCTCTCTCAACTTGAAAGGATAAAACTTTATTTTCATCAAAACAACTATGATCGTTTTTATGATATTGTGAGTGTGTTTTGACGATATGGATGCATTTGATTCACTCTTAAGTATTGTTCTTGCTCCTCTGATTGTTCCGACGACCTCTTTCACATTGGTTACGTTGGTGACGGATAAGAGGGTTTCGACTGTAATAATAATTAGCTTGTTTCCATTAAACGTCTTTGGGAACTGGCCAACTGCTCTGTTATTTTTGTACAGATCCAAAAATTCTTTTAAAAGGTTTAGTTAATTTATGACTATTCGGTCAAAACCGTTCTGAGTTAAACTGGCCTATTGCTACAATATAAGTTTAAGGAATAATTAGTTTGTTAAATTATGTTTTATTATTGTTATATGAATCAAAAGTTTATAGTATAACCTCCTTTGATTAATTATTGGCATGTAACAATTTTGTAGTTTGTATTTCTGTCCGGTTCATATTATTTTTAATGTTTTTTCTAGGTTGTATATTCAGGATTATTTATTTTGGTTTATATTTAATTAGGATTAGGTCATGAAAAAACATGAATGCTGGTATTTTACATGTTTTTTATATACATTTTTTTCAACTGTTAGTTTAAATCACACATGTTGAAATAGTGGAAGCGAAACCAACCTACAACTTTAGAAGTTACTCAAATACCGCTTTGTACGTTGAGAGGAAGTTGTGTTTCACACTTTCATTTTAATAGGTTGGGATTGTGACATCGTTGATTCTAATCATAGATTTTGTAATCTTACTGGACAAAATGTAAACTTTTATTGTTAATTTTAATTTTCATATCAACATGTTGCATTAGAACTTAAATGGTCTAGAAAGAAAGTATTCATGTTCTAATAGAGATCCCACTTGCAATAAGAGGAAGGAACCACTCTTATCTCTTGAAGGAACCACTCTTATCTCTTGAAGGAACCACTCTTATCTCTTGAGGTCTGTTATTGAGTTAGAGCTTTCTTTTATAAATTTTAGGTATTACAGTAGACTCACAAATATCCAGCCTAATGCGAGGGATGCCCAGAATGGATGGAAAAAAAACATCTATTCCAGAATATGGTATTAGTTATCACTTCCGCCTTTCTAACAAACCATTAAGACATTATGCGTTTATGTTTATGCTAACACATGATTAAGCATCTACAAAAATATTCCGTGGTAAATTATATATTATAACTAGCTGTCCTAATGTCATTGAATTTTTTTGATGTCAATTACTCATTTTCAAGATGAGCTCGTTCGCATCGCTCAATCGCCTATTTTTATATAGTGGTAACTTCGGCATCGAAAAAAGAGTTTGAGTTGCCATTCAAGTAGATTTGTTATTTCTGTAATGAAAATATGTTAAAGCCTTTCAAGTATGTTTCGATATAATCCTTGTTAACAGCTGTTTGGTGTAACTAACCGAACTTTGATCAAATCAGTGGGAACTTTGAAGGCCAATGGGACAGAGCCCTTAGGTCGGATTACAAATTTTATTTTATAAAAACCTTGTCCTGGCATTAACGAATACAACGAAAAAAAAAAAAATTCAATTTAGTGCACTCATTCTAAAGTTAGGCTTGACCAAGGGAAATATGGATTCATTTATATATATTAAGTATGCAAGAACAAAGAGACGAAGTACCTGAGGGTTGTCAAATTGTAGATAGCCCCCACTTCGTGCCACGTAACTCATAAATCATAGGGTAACGTTAATTTTACTACTACAGAGAGTGCCGGAAAAGCGATAAATGCTAATGGCTCAACAATTTTGTTTATACATTTTTTGTTAAATTTATTTTTTATTTAAACATAATTAAAATCACTAGCCGGATATTTGAGAGTCTACTGTAATTGCATTAAAACAACTAGTACTAATATCCATTTTGATCCTTATATTGTAAGTTTTGTAATAAAGAACAACAATTTGTATTCATGAAAATTTGGTTGTACGACATATTATAAAACCAGTTCACCACTAAATTTGTAGGCCTACGTAAATGTTTTAGGCTGTGTAAATGTAGTTTATATATTAGAAACAAAATTTGATGAAGCCATCTTCAATTTAGTATCCTTAAAATGATAATGTTTTCTGGTATGTTTGTATGATACTGTATTTTTTCCAATAAACCAGTGGTTCTTATCCATATCCAATTAATCATTCCGTCGATTATAAGCAGATGGCAATTGCTTATATTTGCATGGTTACACCCAGTGGTGTAGTGGAGCGGGAACACATGGGAATGGCGTTCCCACACTGGTTTTCCATAATTTAATATCACAATAATTTGTTTTTCTGACAATTTTAATAAAAAAATTTAGCGTTCCCACACTGGACAGTTTACGGCTACACCACTGGTTACGCCACCTGAAAGACTGGTTCTGTCATTGAAATCAAACTGACACATGTCAGGTATCACTTAAACAATTGTATGAAGTGAGGAACTAAATAAACATATTTGAGGCGGCATTTAGACAGACTTAAAAATAATTAGCAATGTTTTGTAAATGTTTTCAACAGTTGTAAAAAAAAACTATCCCCATAAATTATGGTTATTTGCCAATATCAATTGAAAAAATCACATACAAAAAATTGCTGCTAAGTTACTATTATAAATATGTTGTCATTTAAACTTAGGTAAGTTCTGTATAGCCAATTTAAGTAAGTTCTGTATAGCCAATTTAAGTAATGCATAATGTTAGGATCATTCCAGCAGTTATATGTAAATACTGCCTTGGGTTAACTGCAGTTTATTTAATGGACGGCCTATTAAAATGTGTTAAATGTAAATTTTTTGTTGAAACTGTAATTCTGGATGGTGCATCTTTGTTAACGGATTAAATTTGGAAAATTCCTTCTACAGTTGACACCCTCTATTCTGGCCGACTTCTGGAAAATGACTAACAATTATAATCTACAAAAAGAAGGGTTTCTCATGGCATAAATCGACAGGAATGAACGTGTCTGTTCATTTTCCAGTAATCTAAACAAATCATCTCAGTTCACTTGGCGAATCTGTTTGTTACAGACGAGCATTCTTTGCTTATGAATTTTAATTTAGTGTTGATAGTATCTTTTAAATGAGTTTAATTTTTTATTTTATTTTCTTGGGCAAGTATGCTTTAAACAAATTTTCAAACCATCTTAGAAATTATTTTTATACACAGGAGTGTGCTATTATAGGTTACTAGCTGTTCTCGCAGGCTTCGCCCTGCAAATAATAATTTATAAAAACTATGACAGTTGTGTGTGCTGCATTCTGTGGTTATCCCGTGGAACTACTACGAATCAGCTGTTTGTGTTTTAATCAGCTCAAACTTAATGTGAATGTCCATAAGAATAACTTTGACTCCCCGTGGAGCGGAGCCCTATGGGAATTTCTTAAAACTCTTTCTTAGTGAGCACCTAAGACCCAAGAGGTACGTTTCAAATTTCATTGCAATCCGTTCTGTGGTTTTTGAGATTTTGTGATGAGTGAGTCAGTCAGTGGTATTTGAGTTTTATATGTTAAGATAATTTACATGTTTAAAAACCCGCCGGGGGTCCGGTCCCGAGGTGGCAGAATTAGAGGGAGTCAGCTGTTTTATATGCTCATACAAAAGTGATATTAGGGGGTTCACTGTACTAGATTTGTTTTTTTTGTATGGTTGAAGAAATTAAGCGATGGTAAAATGTATACTACTTATTGCCCAAACAAAGAAGACGTGTTAAATAGTTCTAATATTGTTTTACAAAGATGTCGTAACACAGATAATGAGTATGGCCGAACAATAAAATATATCATAAGTTGTCAATGTTCCAAGAACGATACATAACTTCTTGAAAGAAGCTTTTTAATATAATTTTAAAATGTTTTTTAAGTTGAAACATTGTTTGTCTTCCTACATTTGAATGTCGAGTGAACTGTTGTACCCCTTTTCGGTATACTGTGTAAACAAAGGTGTAACAGATGTGAAATTCCTGTTTACTAATAAAACTGAGCTTTTTCAAAGTGTAACTTAAAATTTGAACGTTGGTTTGTTTTGCCATCAATGTAATGGTCATATTATCCGTGTGTGTTCACTGTTGTCAACATGTTGAGCTATTAAAGCAGTGTTCTTTATACAACTTAGTTCATTATCAACACACTCCCTTTTTTAGTGAATTTCCTATGGAAAGTGAACTATTAGCGTGACCCGCACGGTGAAACTTAAGCCCGGGACTACCATAGAAGTTCCTAACGTGACCCCCTGAACACGTTTTGGGGGGTTCGTTCAAAATTTTATATATATATATATATATATATATATGTGCAGGCACTCTAGCGGTCACATTTTTTGTCCGATTTATTTCAAATTTGGTAGGGACGTTCCTTTCTATAATCAGTTGGACAAGTTCGTTGGGCAAAACAATCGGAAAACTCTAAACCCCTTTTTTGAGGGTTAATCTTTCAAATTTCGAGTTTTTGGGCCCAAAAAGACCCTGATGTGAAATTAATGAATGTAAAAAGATGGGAATTAGTGTGGCGAAACTTTTAAGCCCTCTCTCGTCATTATAGCATATATATTTACCGAGTTATTAAAGGAAATGTGTATTGACCAAACACAGTACGATGTCTTATGGTGGTTTTACATTAGAAAAGCCTGTTAATCATTTTTTGGTGTACTTTTATCATCCCCAACAACCTCACGCCTACTTTAAAGCCTGACTGGACCTTCTCCTTACCTTATAATGCGCAAAATTGTATTCCCAGCATTGCAGGTAAATAGAACCAGGAGTATCAGAACAGCCAAAAAAATCAATATTTTCAGATTTGAATAAAAATTGGAATAATTGTATGTTTTTAACTGATTTTAAGTTTTTATAGTTTTTTATGTGGAAATTCACTTACCTCATGTCAGCGTGCTGCGTGCGAACTCGTCTTAAAAATTACACTGTATACTATTCCCAATCCCACCAGTCTAGGCAAAAGTCACCACAGACAGTCAAAGTGGCTAAGCAATATCAACAAGGTACACGAGGTGACAGCCACAGTGATTCCAGAATTGGGTGCTCTCTGTTGATAAATATAGACCAACCCACACATATGCTTTAATTCTTTAAGCAAGCGTTTAAAGGGTTGAAGCTGTCACCCAAAAACATTGTTTTACAGTAAAAGCAATTGTACTGGTGCGAGCTATGTCTATGTACATTGTAACGCCACCCATCAATGGCGGAGGATTCTAAGACGCTCTCAGCCTGGCTAAGGAGCAGCGCTTGGATCCAGGGTTCGAATCCTGCCTGAGTCAGTTGTTTTTATGTGAAACTTGGGAAGAGTTCACCTGACTGAGTCAGTGGTTTTTATGTAAAACACCTGTATGTGGTAAGATTGAATGGGAGGGCAGACCTTAAGCAAACAGTGGATGGCTCGGGCCCAAGCTGACGGGATGGGTGGATTCTTTGCGAGATGGCGCATCTGATCAGGTTTTGCTACTTTTACCAACTGCTACTATGTATGTCCACTGGAGTTATTTTATCATTTTAAACATTCACTGACGTTCAATATATTTAAAAAATAAAAATAAAAAAAACATTCAGATTTAACCACTTGCATTTTTTGAATGTCCCGATAGATTTAAAGAAAATTGTTTGGGTAGAGTTTGAAACAGTGGCGGCTCCAGGGGGGGGCCATGCCCCCCCCCCCCCGAGAGTCCCAAAATATACCTATATAAAACTACGATCTAGTTACGGGAAAATATAAAACATGGTCATTAATATTTTGTAGTCTTTATCCTTATAAAAGTTAAGTATCATTAAATTAGCTTGACTGTCGTCGATATAGCTTAAAGCACGCTGGCGCTTGTTGATTTTGAATTTAGAAGCTCAAGGCGGGTGTATTACACCAGCGCATAGAACTCTATTAATTGAGTTAATATGCACCAGCGTCATATGCATGCCGGGCCCCGAGAATCCACTCCCGCTCCCGACCAGCGAGCACCGTGTGCTCTGCTCCCAACCCCCTCCCACTATCACTAGAATCCCCCACCACCCAGACCGACGCGACAGGACAGCAGGATGGCCACCCTCCCCGCCCTGAAGTTCTAAGTTCTACACAGAAGCAGTGTCAAGAGGTTGGAGTTGGCTTGTGTACCTACAACGATTCATAAAGTTGTCTAGTTATAGTTATATGTTCATCGTGTATGCGCTTATGACAAAATCATGGTAAGACAGTTATTTTAATATTGTCTTAAACATATTAGTCCAACACGATACATAAAATAACATACAGTAAAGTCCCAAAAACTCAACGTGTGCCGGTGCCAATTTTGTTAAATGAAGGGTTATAAAGAATAAAGACCGAAGCTGTAAAATAGTTATTTGTCAGATGTTAATTTTCTCATATCTTAAACGTGTTTGTTAATATAATGCTCCGTGGCAATCTAAAATTAGATAATAATTTAAATAAATGTTAAGAAATTAAAATTAGATTGACATTGCGTTTAAGGTTTATTTATTTAAGGCATTTTTTAAACGGAATTTATGAATGTTTAGCTTGCATGCAGTATTTGATTAAATGTAAACAGAATCATTACAAATATTTTGTTCAACATGGATGTACAATTTACTAACAAAACCACGTAGAGTCTCAAAGTTAAAAATAATATTTTACCAACCATATCAAATATCAATTGTCTTGTTAAAATAAACCTTATTAAAGAAATTTTCAAATTATAACAAACTTTATACATTTAAAATAAAAGACTTTACACATTCCTTAAAAAAAAGATAAACTTGAACGTACACGGTGGTTTTTCCGTTGTGAACTGTTTAACTGATCAGTAGCCAAGTATTGACCTTCGTGCCACCGTCGCGTCGGTTGGCCGCGGCGGCGTGGCGGCTTCGAAAGCTCGGTAAAGAAAGCCGTATGTAGCCTATGGTATGATGTAGAAGTATCGATTGCGGTACCCTACATAAAAACCTGTTCATGGCCCCCCCCGAAAATTCGTCCTGGAGCCGCCACTGGTTTGAAACACCGTCTCTATGAAATTACATTTTCACTTAAGGTCTGTTGAGTTGAAAGTCAAGGGTGTATTGCGGGGTGTATGGTTCTGCGGGGTAGTGGGAGTATGGTACTTTTAGCGAATTTCCCTATAGGGAAGAAGCTATTACCCTCTCATGGTAAGACTTAAGCCCGAGACCATGATAACTTTTTGTTTTGAGTTCCCCAGATGTCCAAAACACTATTCGTTCAAATTTATATATATGTATATATATATATCTATATATATATATATATCTATATATATATATCTATATATATATATATCTATATATATATATATCTATATATGTGTCCGTGAATGCGATAACTTGAGTAAAAAACGTCCGATTTCGATGAAATTTGGCTCAAATGTGTAAAATGACATTCATGACTTTAAGTTCGAAAACCAGAAAAATCGGACCATGGGAAGGGGGGTTTATGGGGGTTTTAAATTTTCCAAAAATCAGTTTTTTGCATTTTTTACCCTAAAATTTTTAAAACACTTAATTTTGGTTTTGACCATGTTATAGAGCTTAAAAAAACAAATAATATGGTATTTTGAATTATTAACCTAGGTTAAGTGGTTGCGGAAAAAATCCAAAAAACATGCTCATAAAATCTCCCATGTTAATCTTATGGGAAAAAGGTTTTTGGCTTTTCCTCAGTTAATTTTACTTTAAACTTCACATTTTCTTTTACCAATCACTTCAGCTCCACAAAACAATCATTTTGGTGTTTAAATTGTGATTCTACGTCAAACCGTTGCAGAGATATTCAAAGTGCTAAACACAGTACGTTGTCCAATGTTATCCTTATGGAGAATAAATAAAATTTGATATCTTGATTATTTATGAATGTATATTGATGAAATTTGATATCTGGCTTTATGTTGTACTAGTATATTGATAATTGCACCAAAAATAAATGTTTTGTTGGTTGTCCCCGTAGCAGCTAACCTGCATACTCATCCCTAATGTTATTCTTATGGAGAATAAGTAAAGTTTTATATCTCCCTTAATTATGAACATAAATTAATAAAACATGGTAAGTAGCTTCACCTGGTTCAGTTATATTGATAATTGCATAAAAACTCATTTCTTATCTTCCTCGTTGCAGCAAACCTGCGTACTCAGTCCTAATGTTATTCTTATGGGGAATAAATAAAATTTAATAAATCACTTATTTATGAATGTATTTTTGTCAAACTTGGTGAGTGGCTTTATGTACTAGTGAGAAACATATCAATGCATTGGAAATTCGCTGAGTACGCAGGTTTGCTGCGACGGGGGGTATTTTGTTTTGTTTTTCAACAGAGCTTCAGTCAGCAGAATACTAACAACTGACGTTAGTAAATGACAAAGGGGCTAAATTGGACAGCAAGTCAAGTGTTGATTAAAATATTTATTTTATGTGTTATATAATTTATGATTTAATTTATTATTGATTTTTTGGGAGTCACAACAAATTCACTGACTGGTTCCAATCATATTTAAGTAAAGTAGATTTCAGTCTGTGGAAAGAACTCATATTTAAAAGAAAAAAAAGAGTATCAAATATTATCTTTAATTTATAGCCTATCAAGTTTGGAGTCGCACAGGGATCTGTATTAGGTCCACCTCTATCGATAGGACCTATGTTATATTTTTTAATATTTAATTAACATTGGAAAAATATTCCAAAATAGCCTCTGCCCATGTTAAATGATTCAAAACGTTAAAATATATAGAAAAACCATAGAGCAAATTGAACTACTTTCTAACACTGAGTTAAAAAACTGACCATTGTTTAACCCATTGGCTCACAACCCCGAGTATACTCGTGGCCGCCGAAAGTAGCCCGGACGTGCAACCCCGAGTATACTCGGAATAGCACTTTTTATATAAAAAAAATACTTTTTTTATTTTTAATTTTTTGTTTATTTGTTGTTTTGTTTTCATTTTTTGTTTGTATGTATTTTTTATGCATATGCCCATCCTTGGGGAAACTTAGTCAAATTTAGGAAAAATATGATTTTGGAAAATATGTTATATCTAGGTCAAATATCAATGTATCTCCAACATTTTTTATTTTCACTTAAAAAAATAAATAACCCACAGGTACATAATAGTTGTTGGGCTGAAACATTATTTTTTTGTTTTTTACATGTAACTCCTTTTAAAATTAATGTTTTTTATAAACTATATATATATATATAAAATGATATATATATAATATGTACCATACATAAATGCTGTCAAAAGTATCTTCTTCTTGTAGAAAATTTATTTCTCTAAAGATTAGTGCAAAAATTAAGTAAATTGAGCAATAATTGTTGCTATAGTGACAGTTTTAGTAAAAGTCTACATTTATGTAATTTTCTTAGGAAACTGAACGGTTTGTCAGGTGGCAAATTTCAGGTAAGCCAATGGGTTAAATCATCTCAACACTGGATTGTACGTTAAAACTATGTTATTATATTTTAGTAGAACACCTATATTGTCAGAACCCAGATATTTAGTTTATTAAGAAACAAGTAGTTAAAAGAAAAAATATTATTATCTCAGTTTAATAACTGATTAAAACTTTGAACTGGAATCAACACAATAAAGATTATTCTGTCCAAAACAAATTCAGGAATACTTGCTCTTTCAAAGTAAAGAAATTATTAAAAGCAGTGCAGTGGTTCTATTTTTTTATTAATACAAAACATAATCAAGATAAAACAATGAAGCCATTTTTTATTTAAACTTAAAACCTTTCATAGTAAATATAAACATATGATTAGCATTGTCATATGCTAATGTAATATTTACTGGAGTAGTTGTATTTAACTTCCAACACCCCTGTTCAATTTTAAGTCCGTTATTGAATAATAAAACTTAAAATTACTCATCACAAAATTACAACAAACTTAAGGCTCTTGAGAATTTAACAAACTTCTCTTTACAAAACGACTTGGTAAAAATGTCTGCTACGTTCTTATCTGAAGATACATATAGAACTTTCACAATGCCCTTAGCGACAATATCTTTGATGAAATGAGCTTTAATGTCAATATGTTTGGATCTCTTGGTGTTCTCATAGTTTTTCATCATTGCAATTGCACTCTGGTTGTCGACATTTAAGACTGGAGTTGTTTCTGCTTGTTTAAAGTCATTAGCCAATCCGCTGACAAACATAATTTCGGTTGCACAGTGTGCTGCAGCCAAATATTCAGCTTCGGCAGTCGACAAAGCAACAACTTGTTGTTTCTTTGAAGTCCAGGACACTAGATTACCAAAATGATAAATTGCAATGCCAGTTATGCTTTTTCTGTTAGAAATATCATTTCCCCAATCTGCATCAGCATAACCCTCAACACATTCTTCGTTTTGACTTTTCTTGAATTTCAGTGTTAAATGTTTGGTATTACTTATGTATTGCAAAATCCTTTTTGCAGCTTTCCATGTAGTCTGTGTTGGTCTGTCGAGAAATCTTCCAAGAAACGATGTTGCAAATGAAATGTCAGGTCTTCAAATCATTGCTAAGTAGTTTAGACTTCCAATTAGCTCACGATATGGAACATTGGTTATAATATCTTCTTCGAGATTAACTTGAAAGTTTACTTCCATTGGAGTTTCTTTTCCTTTACAATCAATCATATTAAACTTCTGTAGTACTATGTCAATCATTTTAGTTTGGCTTAGAGATATTGTGTCACCACTTCTTGATACTTCAGTTCCGAAGAATGTTCCTATACTGCCTAAATCTTTTACATTAAATTCACTTTTTAATTTACTCACCAACTCTTCAATTTTCTCGTTTTCCTGTTAAAAGACAATCATCAACGAATAGTGTTAAACAGACATCTTCTCCTATGTATAAACACACATCATGCATTGAGCGTTTCAATCCGTTCTTTTGAATGAATTCATTGAAACAATTGTTCCAGCAACGAGGCGATTCCTTTAGTCCGTACAAAGCTCTATTGAGCTTTAAAACTTTTCCTTTTGGCGCGGTTACTCCCTGAGGTATTTTAATGAAAACATCCTCTTCCAATCTACCATTTAAGAAAGCAGTGGGAACATCTAAATGTCTAAGTTCCCAATCATTCTGAAGTGCATGAGAAATTGTCATTCGAACAGTAGTCATTTTAGCAACAGGAGCATAGACATTAGAACTACACTGTTCTTGAAATCCTTTTGCTACTAATCTGGCTTTTTTAACATTATCCTGCTTGGTCCTGAAAACCCATTTAGTGTCTGTTGCAACTTTTCCTTCAGGTAAATCTGCTACTGACCAAGTTTGAAATTTGTTATGACTATCCAGTTCATTTTGAATAGCTTTTTGCCACTCACTACCAGATTCTATAGCTTCTTTATAAGTTGAAGGATAATTTTCGGTTGAGATTAAACAATAATAAGCACTATAGATATCGTAATCCTCATACTTTTTTGGAAACGTTGTTTTCCTTTTACTCCTTTGACGATTCTGCTCCTCATGGGGTTCGTCATGTTGATTTCCATGTAATTGAGTGTGTTCTGGAAGTTCATCAGAACTGTCTGGTTCTTCATTTTCGTTACTAAGCTGTGGGACAACTTTCGATTCTGTTACTTTTGAAACAGTTTGGTGTCTGTAATCATTTTCGTTAAATTTGACATCACGAGACACTACAATTTTGTTGTTTACTGGATTCCATAAACGGTAACCAGGACCACCATACCCAACCATCCGCATTTCTGTTGCTCTTGGTTCAAGCTTACCTTTCTTTGGAAGATTGTATACCCAAACTTTAGATCCAAAAACTCTCAATTTGTCTAAAGTTCCATTTGATTTACCAAAGTAAATATGGGCAGGTACTCTCCCATTAAGAGCACGTGTTGGTGATCTGTTTAACTGATATATCGCACAACAGACTGCTTCTCCCCACAGATATTTGGGCAAGTTAGTATCCACAAACATAGATCTTACTTTATCAAGGATTGTTCTGTTCAGCCTTTCAGCGACACCATTTTGTTGAGGCGTATAACTAGCAGTATACTCTAACTGAATACCATTGTTTGCACAAAAAGATTTAAAGTTATTTGATGTGAACTCTCCTCCTTTATCTGATCTTAATCTAGCTACTCTAATGTTCTGTGATTTCAGTTGCTCTACATATTGAATCAGTTTATTTTCAGCTTCAGACTTATGTTTAAGAATATATACATGTGAAAAATGAGAAAAATCATCTGTAATTGTTACATAATATCGCTCACCGTTTAGAGTTGGAACATCTACAGGTCCCCAGACATCAGTGTGAACAAGTTCCCCGATACGTGTTGAACGAGGTCCCTGTGCGTTTTTAAAAACATTTCTGGTTGCTTTACCTTTCTTGCAGGAGTCACAAGGAGTCTTTGAATATGGCAGACGAAGTAATTGTAACCCTCTTCTATTAAGGTGACCAAGACGTAGATGCCATAGATCTCCATCAGAAGACAACGATAAGCCAGTGCTCGCTTTTGGTTTCCCTAAGCTAAATCTTGCGACAAAAAGATTATTTTCAAGATTGCACTTGAAAAGTAGGTTGTTTCTCTTTGTTACTTGAGCACAACCATGATCAAATGTTACACTGAAACCTGCTTTATTGATTTTTTGAACAGAGAACAAATTAAATGGTAATCCATCTACAATTAGTGCTTCAATACTGATTTGTTTTGGTACTTTGTTAATCCCTTGATTACAATACACAACCAGTTTTCCCTGTCTTTTGGCTTCCATAGTTTGTCCATTAGCTACTTTTAACTGTATTGGTATGATATCCGCGACATCTCTCATATATTTCTCCATTGAGGAACAAACCAGATTATTAGTTGCTCCAGAATCAACAATAAAATTAACTTTACCTTCTTCTTGAACATTTTCAATTGTAGTTGAATAAGCAGTAAAATTTGTGAATGAAATACTAGCGTCCGAGTCTTGCTCAGCTACATTAGCATTGTGATTACTGCGATTATTCCACCTTTTACCACGAAAATTACCTCTTGATCTCCCCCCAGAATGATTTTGATATCTATTTTGTTGATTATTAGACCCCTCAGTTTTGTGATAACCTTTTGGACACTTATTTTGGTAATGATCAAAGCTACCACACTTAAAACATTTGTTTGCATTACTTTTCCCCGAGTTGATATTGAAAGAACATTCTACCTGTGGTTTAGAATAGTTTTGAGAATTATTTAGTTTTAATTCAACATCAAGCAATTTACTTCTTACAAAATCAAGTGTTAGTGTGGAGGTAGTCGTTTCTAAGACTGTAATTACTGTATCATATTTCTTAGGAATAGTCAACAGTAAATGACATACCTTGTCTTCTTCATCCAGATTTGTACCAGTAGATTCGAGGTCTCTAATCAGTGCATCAAACTTCATGAAATGGTCCTGCAGATTTGTATTTGCATCACATTGGAGCGTTAAGAGCTGTCTTCTTATATACAATCTTGATAAGGTGCTCTTACGTTCAAAGACGTTCCTAAGTGCTTTTAACATCTCATATGCAGTCTTGGCATCTTTTATGTACTCCAAATGTCGATCCGTGATACATTGTACAATTATTGACCTAGCTTTTGCATCTTGTGCCAAAGTTTCTTTCTTCTGTTTTTCTGGAAGTTTATCTAAATCTTCAGTGGTGTATTCCTTTTGTGTGACTTCTTTGACACCTTTTTCATCAAGAATACATTCCAATCTGAATTTCCAGTTTGAAAAATTTGAATCAGTTAGTTGGGGAAGATTTGTTAACGTTGTCATTTTAATTAGACATCAAACAAAAAAACAAAATCACAATAAAATAGAAATTACATTATCTGGGCACATCAACCTAAAGAAATTATTAAAAGCAGTGCAGTGGTTCTATTTTTTTATTAATACAAAACATAATCAAGATAAAACAATGAAGCCATTTTTTATTTAAACTTAAAACCTTCCATAGTAAATATAAACATATGATTAGCATTGTCATATGCTAATATAATATTTACTGGAGTAGTTGTATTTAACTTCCAACACAAAGATGTCAGCTCATTGTGATATTTTAACTTTAAAGAGTTATTTATTTTTCATTCTCATTTATCATTTGGCATCTACATGATCCAACAACAAAATCTGCTTCAAATATATGATTCTTAAGAGTTAAAAGAAACCTATCAGAATTATGTTTTAGTTGAGAAAAAATGAATCGGTAAAAGAACACTTAAAAGACCATTTACCAGTTTATGGACAATTCATTTTTGACTATTGAATTAATGTAAAAACAAATCTTAAAAAAAGTCTTAATTATTAAAAGAATTTCTTGATTTTTGTTCGGCAATTTTAGACCTCTAAAGCCTCTTCCACACCGGCAGATTTGTTTCCAGAAATATTGTATGCAGACTGTTTCCCTAATGTTTCTCATTTGTATACGGGATCTTTGCAGACTTTTTGAAAAAAATCTACATACAATCGGGAAACATTTCATACTGGAGTATTATGTTTGGAAACAGTCTGCAAACAAATCTCGTGTTTCTAAAGACAAGATACAATGTTTTCTGTTTTCCAACGAAATGGAAAACATGCATAAAGGAAACTAGTATTTTGTCTCAAATCTTCCTGTGTGGACTATTTTGAGACTGGAGACCGGATAAAAACCACAGACGCATCCAGTAGCCAGTTGCCTTTCGAGCGTATCATATTGCTGGAGTAATTTTTCGTGAAACAAGTAGATATTTGGTTTTTAGTTTTAAAATTTGATAGGGAAACTGTTCTCCTGGTGATAGTCCCAGAATGACTTCTTGGAAACAGGAACAATCAAATTACTTGGAGTTTCACGCCCGTCCTGTTTTGTGGGCAGAAGTCGCAAATGCTTTTCAAACAAGTGTCGAGGAAACAGACAAAAAAACTAATTCTGGTGTGGACGCAAAACAAGTAACATACTTCTATCGGATGCAATGTTTCTAAACAGTCTGCAGACTTGTTTGGAGACTGCAGACTCTAAAAGTAGTATACATACAGTCTTCATACAGTTTTCAAACAGTTTGCATACAGTCTACATACAGTCTGCAAACAAATGTGCCAGTGTGGACAAGGCTTAGGTGTTTGTGGATACATGTTTGGTGTCAATAAGCTCTTACTCTCTAGATGTGTCTTTTGGGGCTTTGAAAAACTGCACCATTAGAGCTTCACCCTATAGGCTTTCAAGGTTTCAATGTTAATCTTATGGTGTTATATTTGATTTAGTCAGCTGATTATAATGTAAATAAACCTTTTTAAAATCTGGCTCTATGCCTGCTAGATACCCTTAGAACGAGACATAAGCTAGTATTAACCAATCAAACTAACTCACCCTTTCAACCAGAGGTGCCTGCCCCCCCTCCAAAAAAAACAAACAATACTTATATACCCCTAATAAATAATAATAATTGTGACTTTTGTTCTCCCTGCAGACCATAACATTACCTTCACATCAATTGCCGTCACACTATTACAACATATCATTTACAAGTTTAATTTGTTAGTGTGTACTGCGGTTATTTTTTGTAAAATGTTGAATGTAGTACATGTTCCTTACTATACACTATAGTATTGATTACAAAATTGACCTTTGGTGAGCACCTTAACACCTACACAGGCGGTCCCATACTGGTTCGAAATCGAAACATTTTACCAACCGGCTGCTTGTTTGTTTTATCGAATGAACTCCCGACTACGATGGTCGTTTCGAGGTGAATAAAAGAAAAAAAAAAATAAAGTGCTCAGATAACCCAGTCAATCAGATATAAATAAAAAGTTGTGGTTACAATGTTAAATTGGAGTTCTATAAATGGATTTACGTGTAAAAAATAACAACAAATTAGACTTCAGTTCACGACAAAATTATATTAACCTAACCTAACTCTAGCTGTATGGTGGCTGTTCGTTGAGCAACATAATTACAAATAAATGTATTTGTAAAAACAAAATAAAGTCAAACATAAATTGCAGACCTCAAAAGTAAGCATCAAAAGTAGGATTCAAACCAATGATCACATGATCTTGAATAATCTGACAACATATCCAGTGGGCTAAATTCATTCGATAGAACAAACAATCGGTTTGATTACATTTTCCAATCTCGTAACAAACGATATTCGCGATACTGAACCTCCCGTGTAGGCAATAATGTGCTCGCCTTGTTTTGTAACAGCTGATTTATATACACCTCATGTGAGCAAATTAGTATTGCCAACACTACTAAATAAATCAGCTGATACAAACATGTGGTATTAGCCAAAGATAGTGTGCTTTAATTTAAACGGCTTTCCAAAACTGTTCACATTTAAATGGGCCAAAATACTCAAAATTACTCTTTCTCCGATGAATAGCAGCTAAACGGATGATCGAATCTTAAATCAGACCAAAAACCGTTTGTTGGCAATTAAATTTTCTACAACCTTTGTATTTAACATTTTTTGCCATCTCTTACCGCTTCCGTACAAAACGAGCTCAAAGTACAAAAATTGAAAAAGTGGAATTTTCCCAGCCCCAAAAACGTTAAACTTTGGCAATTTTCCTGGCAGTTTCTTGTCAAAAACTTTAATTCAAGTATGATGTTGAGGGGGGTTAGATTACGGGAAGTGCCTCATAGTTTATGTCAGTGAATGAGTGAACCCGTCTAGCTTTATATAAGTAGATTTGTTATGAGTTTACTTTTCAGAAATAAAATTAAACAATTATAGCAACAATATTGTTTTAGTTTGAAAAAACACAATTTCAATTTTGTTTTAAATTTTTTTTGTGTTCAAGATTTTATAACAAGTTCCCATTTTTATTTGAATAGTTTACAACATATCAAAAACAGTAGCAATCACCGGTATAGCTTTGAAATTAATTTAATTTTCCTTAGGCATATGCTCATTCACAATATAACTTGATATAGAATCATTTGGCATTGATTCCAGTATCAATGTATCGCACAATAACAATCTATCGCAATCACGACCTTAGCAGTAACCATATAGCATAATTGGATTGTGATCACGATCTTTACCGGTTGGAGGGTTTAACTAGGAGTACGTTCAAACATCCACGTAATGGGATGACCGAACTCAGAAATGGTAGATGAAGGTAACTGCTATTACGTAAATTCCAACCATTTTATTAAAATATTTTTAAGCCTTGATCCTGAGGACTCTGCAGGAAAATATCTACTTTTATTTTTTTAGGTCATAGGTTAAATCGTTCTTAATTATATTAGAGGTGCAAATTCTTCAACAAAAACTAACTAAGTTTCCTATGCAGTGAGGTATATATTTTTAAATTGGAAACTAGCTGAGTACGCAGGTTAGCTATGACGTATTTAAATATCACTAGTGGCTTGACGGAGCCATTCTGCCATTGCCCCTAACCTTTCCAATACTCTGCCTCCTCTGATCTGTTGTATTCTTTTCAAATAGTAGGTTTTAATATAAACAAAGCAGACTTTTTTAAATCCCCATGCTTTTCTTATAGGGGATATTTCACGTTATTTCTCGTTTGATAGTAAAATTTTAGAATTACTGCAGTTTTCCCAAATCCCTGGGAGCAAGACCTTTGATTTGAGCCGTATCTTATCATCCTGCTATTTGCCAAACTTCTACAATTTTGTCTTTAAAAAATGTTGATTACAGAATTATATATAAAGACTCGCTTTGCTCGCTGGGGGCTCTGCCCCCAGACTCCCACTTGGGGTCGCTCCAGTTGTTATTATTGGTCAATGACCCTTCAAGTATTTTTTATATAGTATACTATTTAGATTCATTATAATTAAATCCACTCTAGATGTTTTCATTTTTCAATACTTCTATAATTTGCTTATACTCTACCACGTGAAAGTTGCTTTGACAGTTTACTGGATATTTGTTTACAGCTGTTACGATTTCTTTTGTTTTTATTCGAAACTCCATAAGCCCAATGTTAAAATATCCAATTTTCAGGATCAAAATTACTGGTTTTAAAATTAAAAATTGTATATTTTGATAATTTTAACAGGGGGTTTCAAGGTACAAGCTACCTGCATGCTAAATATCACGTTTCTAGTTTGTCTGGAAATGGGCTAGAATTCATATATCTGGTGTGTTACACATGGGGCTGTATATATATTAGAAGACTCGCTTCGCTCGCTGGGGGCTCTGCCTCCAGACCACCGCTTGGGGTTCCCCATCAGCATAATTTAGACGGGAAAAAGTCATAGTACCAAAGGTGGTTTTACTGAAATAGCGTCAATAATTGTCATTAAACAAATCTTAGTATGTTTAATGTGAAATCCATGTGGTGATATTTATTAAGTGTAAAGGTAAATCTGGATGGAGATTGGAATCAATGTGCAAATTATTATGTAGTAGGTTTTATGTAACGTAATGTATTGGGTTATTGTCTGTTATGTATTATTTCATTATAGAAGTCTAATTCGTTGGCGAATAATTAAATATCGAAAGTAAGTAATGTAATATTTTTATTATCTGTTTAACGTATTGTTGTGATAGAGTGGTGATAGCGGATGAAGAATGCATTTGTGATTGAAAGTATAGTATAGAAAACTGTTTAAAATCAATGTCTAGTTAGTCAATGTATATTAATTTTTAATCTAATCATTTCAAAAACCTTTGATAAATTGGATTAACTCTTGTTAAACGGACAGTACTTTATTGATTTATTCCAAAAACATATAAATAGGACCATGTTTTAGTAGTTTCTTGTAGTTACGAAACAAAATTTTACTAGTATCTCATACTTTACAAGCAGTAATTTTTATCCAATGCTTTAACTTATGGAAATTTTAAAACTTTTAAACGTTAATTAATAAAAAAATGTTTAATGAATGTGTTAAATTTCTGAACTGGAAGTGTAAAGTGAATTGGAAAACATTTGTGAAAAATCTGAAAATGATCCGTGCAGCCATTTTCACGATATTGCATTACGAACACATACACACTGACGGACAACGAATCATTTATAGGTTTCTTCACTTCATTCTGTCATCAATTAAATGGCTTTACTCTGAATTTGTGTTAAGGGGTTTACAATTTTCAATAGCCCCACTCTGAAGGGCACAAGCGATGCCTGCTCGTTTTGTGTCCTTAAGGATAACATGAAGATACATTTGAAATAGGGATGAGTCGATACGAAAATTTATCGATTCTCGATACCGATACCAGAAAAATTGATTCTCGATACCGATACCATCGATTTTTCAGTACCTATAACTATAGGTTAAACCTATTGTTAAAAACAGTTAACTATTTTTGTAACCATTTAAAATTATTTAGTAGTATTTTGTTATTAATTATTAATTCAATTTGTTAATGCAATTTTTTAATAATTTAATGTTAATTTCACTAGTGTCCTATAGTAATATAGAAAAACAACAACTATTTATTATAAATTCATAATGGGGAAAAAACTTGGTTTTAAGATAATGACTTAGTCAGTCGACTGATTTATTGCTTTCAACCGGACCCCACCCCACCCCTCCCATCCCTCTTTTTTCCTTATCTCCAAGATAAGATTTTTTTCCAGTGACCCAACTGTCTCTGTGCCTTTTGTAGCGCGGGTAAACGGCGGAAGTATCCCTTCCCGTGCACTTCGTAGCGCGGGTAAACGGCGGGAGTATCGATGGTATCGGTATCGACATTGAACAAATGAATCTCAATACCGATACCCATGTCCAAGAATCGGTGGTATCGAGAATAGACTCATCCCTAATTTGAAATAAATTAAATTATATAACAGCTGTCTATACAACAAAATACAGGTGTACAGTATTTACTGAGTTATGAATTGAGAATACAGACTACTGAAATGGCAAGTAACTACTTTAATCAGACAAAATATGAAACATCTTTGCTCACTTTCAAGCAACAGGCCCATTCGTCTCAATCTCAATATAATATGAATCAGAAGAAAAGAGCTTATAAATAATACATTAATTCAATGAAAATTTATTTTATACGATTATAAATTGATGCTAAAAATGCAAATTTACTACAATGAATAGTATATGGGACTGTATGACACTTTTTAATGCAACAACGTTTTGCAGACTATGAATGAAGATATTTGATTGATTGATTATCCTCCCTCCTCACGTCGTATGCCACTCAATAGTTGAGTTAGGACATAATCAAATTAATAACTAACATAAAAATAAATACTGTTCAGTATATGGCACAAGACTAAAAATTATTAAGCTCCTATCAGTAGGCAACCGCCGGAAATCCGGTGTGCCGTACTGAACTTGTTAATAGTGGTTATAATACAATGGACAGAACTGGGATTTATTTGATTACAAACATTCAAATTAAATGAACTGATGGAAATATATTTTTATTGAGGTTTAAATATCTTACAACAAATACAAACGTGAAAAGAAAACCATCAAATGATTTTTTGAGTAATGCTTTATATATATATTTGGATTGGCATTAATATGTATACACACTTCCGATCGTGCTAGACACTACATTACTTAGAAACTTGCCACAAAAATAAGTTTAGAATAGTTTAATAACATTGGAATTTCGTTCACAATCAACTTAAAACAAAATTTAATAAGATCATATAATATTAATGTACAATTAAATATTAATGTACAAGGGGTGTTGTTTTGGTCATGTATTTATCCAAGACTATAACCAGGAAAATTTTCTTAACAGGGGTGTCGGAGAGGAGAAGACCAGTTAACACACAAGACAAATATTCTACGGGAGTCTCAATCTTACGCTCCCCTCCCCCTGGTCCTAGCCTTGATTTGTGTAACATCTGTCATTTATAATGATTAAGCATTTTATAAACTTACATAATTGGAACTATTGACAAAGCAACTAAAGTTACCAAAGAATTGATATGATCAATACACTGTTACTCCCAAAACTGTATTCAGTAACAAATTATTCATGATCACTATATTGATAAGATTTGAAGATGCTTAGCTAGTTATACTGGTTCGATCCAGTGACCTATACATTTTCAACACAAAATACATTTTTACAACATAAAATAACAACTTTTAAAGCAAATAAAGTTCTCAACCACAGCAAAATGAAAAACTTGTAAAACAATTTTTAATAAGTCTGTAACATCAACTTAGCTTGAAGCCATTGTAAATCCTGTAACTATAACAAGCAAGTTTTCTTTAACCCTTACTTAATTTTAAACACTCTCAGATATTAAAGTTACAATTCATTCCTTATAAATACATCCTCGACTGTGGTTACACCTAAAATGAAACAATAACTCTTATCGAGTAACATATATATTTATTTACAATCAAAATTTGGAATGAACTAAAACTAACATCTGAAAATATTGCTATGACAATAGATTTGTCTGTACCTAAAGACATACATGACCAAAAACAGCGGTTAAAGTGGCAAATTAGGAACAAACGCTTTATAATATAGAAAAAAGTAAAAAAGGATTATTGTTGTGAAAACAACGTGACTTGTGGGACAAGTCCAGTACTCGTATTTATACAATAAAATATTGATCGCCTGGCGCAACTATACTTCCAACACCGACAATGTTCAAGAATGTTGGAATCAGTCAATGTTTCATGTATTGCACACGAGGGCACTAGCTTATTCAAGGTCGGGCAGCTCTTCATCGTCTGAGTCAGACTCGACATCAACGTCGAAGTTAGGTTTGGAATCTCCGCCGCCAAGGCCACCCATGGATCTCATCATCTGGAAAACAGATACAATTAGTCATATTGGAATTTAAAATTGCTCCCACAGGCAAATACACTTTCCCCAAGGAATTTGTTGTGCGGTCTGTTGTTCCATGACTGATTTTGATGAATTGGTTGTCAAATTAAAAAGATTGTCCTCTAGGTTTTTCAGAAGGGGTTAATTTTTCTTTTGGACTTGAGGGCTCCTTCCCAATGGATAAATCATCAATAGCCCATTTAATGGTATTTCCTCCTGTTGTTATCCTTGTGGAGGAAATATTTTATTGTATTTATGTCGTATATTTTTTCTTAATATTTTTTAAATAATCAGCTCAAAGTAATATAGTATCAGGAACTTTTGAGAAAACCTAAGTGTGACATCTGTGAAAATATACTTGGATAAGAGGTCGTGGTGAGATAATTGGAGGAAAAATATTATGTTTTTGAATCAACCTCTCCTCAGATTACAAATAAAATAAGTGTCAAATTAAATCACATTTATAGATATTGTAACTTGATAAGCAGTGTGAATTGATTTGATTATTAAACTGAAACCAAACACAGACACATATTTACTCTTGAACTGAACTTACAAAAAATGCAAATGAAAACAGTATATGGTAATCGGTTTTGAACCAGAACCAAATTATCATCCCCCCTTGAGTGAATTCTTTTGTCTGACTTTCATCAGGTAAGGTTCTATTTTTAACTGACCTTTACACACAAAATGATAATGACTCAAAAAGACTACCTATAAAAGCAAAAAACAATATTGCTTCCCTGATTTTCCAGGTCTCTGAGAGAGCAGTCCTGATACTTCCAGCATGTTAATCCAATTTGTAGGTAGTAAAAATATACCAATTTAATTAATTTACTCCTATAATTCTCAGTAAAAAAATAAATTATCACTTACTTCTTCAAGGTCTTCGGACTGACCCCCTCCAAACTCATCTTCACTGTCATCTTCATCTTTCCATTTATTGAAGTCTACTTTCAGCCAATGGTATTTATTCTTGTCTTTTGTTAACTGCGGCCAGTATGGTCCTTCTTCTTTTTTCTTCAGGATAATTTCAATGTTCCTGTCCCTAATAAACTTCGCTGATTTCTGAAACCAAAAATAAAAATAAAAGTTTTCATAAGGCCTTAATGTTTAGAACCACTTTATGTACATTTGAGTTCCATTAACACTTATGTAAATCCCATCCAATTTTCTCTGAACGCTTAAAAAAGGACATAAGTTTGACAATGGTACCTAAAATGGAAACTAATTATATGCTTGGAAGGTAACTTCATCCTATTTTTAACAACTTCGAAGGAGGCTGTACAGCAAGATAAGCAGTTACCAACTAACCTGTTAGGACTCATAGATTTTTACATATGATATATCACATTTTACTACTTCTTGGCGACTTCATAAATTCTAAGCTACTAACAAATGTTTCAGAAATTAAAACGTGATTCAAATATGGGGTTATAGGTCAGGTAATACAACATACAAGTAATGTTATTACCAAAACAGGTTGGTGTTCGGTAACTTAAAAAACAAATATAAATGCAATTAGTTTTTAAAAATTTGTTTCTAGAGCCTGCTTGCACTAACGTATATTTTGTACTTAACCCTTTGAGTGCCACAGCGACGCGATGTGTTTACGCATAAATTGCCGAGCGTCGCTGACAGCGACTCTCGGTATTTTACGTAGTACTTCATATCAAAACAAGGTACTGGCTTTCAAAGTATTTTGTTTTGATCCAGAAGCTTCCAGCTATCAGATCTATAGCAATTTTGTTGCCTTTGGTCTGTTAGCAGACCCTAATTTAGTCATCTCTGTCACAGATGTCGTCTGTATTTGTTGTTGTGTAATGTTATATGTTTGTTGTTGACGTAAATATCACTTATATTATTGTTATTGAGGTTATATTTTAGTGTTTTTTACTTCCTATTTACGTATGAAATAAAAATAAGTAGCAGAATAGATAGAAACAACTTGAGTAACCTTCGGGAATTAGTTTACAATGATCTTGGAAACAGTGTCATTGTCGTAGATACTAAGTTTTTGTGAAAGTAAAAGATACACATACATCTTTTGTTTTCTAGTTTATTGTGCATTTCATTTACTTTGGTAGGCCTAATGCTGATATACTAGTAATAATAAACATGTTTACTGACAACAAACTGAAAAATAATATTTGTTTATATTACAAAATTGTACTTCAACGTTGCTTAGTAACCACATAGCCTAGGCCTAGGGCCTTTTTTGAATTGTAACATATTTTCATTTATTTTTGTTGCAAATATTAACTGATATTGATGATTTATACATCAGTTTTGATCAGCATTTTCTGCTCTTTCTGTCTATTGGGTTGAAAAATATCAAATGAAATTTTTTAGTATAGTTTATGCAAGTCAAACTTGAAAAAAAAAACAGATTTTTAATTTGTTTTATATAAAAAATATATTTTAAGCCCCAATTTATTTTCTGATTATAGTTACTTTATACTATTTCATAGAGAATTTATTCATAAACAAAATAAATAAAAAATTACATGGATACCTCTAAAATTGTATTTTATATGATATTTTATGTAAACTACTACATTTTCCATTGAAATTAGCCCGGCAATTTATGCATAAGAAATGGCCATGATGCCACGGCACTCAAAGGGTTAAAACCAAATATTTAAAGTCGGAAACTGATCCAACATTAGCAATTTTAAATTTGATTCTACAGCGAGGACTGTGCTATTTGTTATTAGGGCTGATGAATTACTCCGAGAATATGGATTTCTTTCAACCAACTTCGAAATCCTCTGAATTCCCATTTCCTTTATAAAATAACATAATAGTAAAGGGGATATTAAATTTTAAACATGCTCAGTCTATACGTCATATTTCAGTTCAGTTTAATAAACCACGATTTGCATCCAAAACGTACTGTACAGGTATAATTATTTTAAGCTAAATCCCAAACGATTAGTTTGTACTGTCCCAGTATGGTAAAATTTTAATTAAAATGGTTAAAGGTATCAAAGCACTGGATCTGGAAGAGAAGTTGTTTCGTAGGCCAAGGCACTTTTTAATTTCTGGTAAATAATAATTAGGGAACAACGATGGTACTGAAGTAAGTGTAAACAATTTAATGCTAGAGAAATTTGCGATACATTTTGTATAAGACCAATGTAGTTTGTTACCATATAGATGGTGGCCACTTATTGCTCCGTCCCACAAGTAAATTAGCCAAGACCATGGCACCTAAATAGCTGGTGTAACCTTTACACAGCACAACAGCTTATCTGAGTGGCTCTGCATAAACTCATCTCTAGGAATTCAACCCAAGTCTCAAATATTCCAACTTCAGAGGCTGATCACACTATAACAAGTTGAATTGTGACGATTCTCATTAAAAACTACAATTGTTTAGTTTAAGTAGGCTCCATTAAGCTTATCAAAAAAAATCTCAAGATTAAACCAAGATAAGAGTTAGGCTTTGTCGAAGGGGAACTCTACCGAGTACTGCATCATTTAGACACAGGCTCAAATCCAAGCAAACAGTGTAAATGAATCCTATATTATATTTACAACAAAATTTATTACCTTACCAGTTACAGTTCACTTTCTTTTCGTTGTACTGTACCATAAACACCAATTTAACAAAAATCTAATAAGTTTTGATTTTTCACAGTGTTCCTTTGTGTTTACATTTAAATCAAAAACTTTATCTGACTTGCATAAAATATCATGCATTTTCCCTGAATTTTGGCATTCTTCCAACATTTTAGAGTTAACCATGCTTAATGTAGTTCACACCCTTTTAACTCAAAAAATTGCAAGGCATCTAAATATCACAATATTACTGTGTCAAACTGGTGTCTCGTTCTTCACGCATGGATCGAGGTTCTTCGTTGAAACTTCGCTAGCTCAACAGTTAACGTCTTGGATTTGTGTGTAAGAGGTAATGGGTTCAGTTCTCAGGGCACCCAAGTGACCGAGAGGTCACAAGCACAACAAGGAAACTAATTATATGCAAGCACAACAAGGTAATTATGGTATAGACAAGCACAACAAGGATCTGACAGCCACAAAAACCCCGACATTAAAAAAATATTACTTATTGTTACCAAAAACATCAATATCTATAGCCCAAGAATAACAATGAAGTTTGAAAACCCCTGGGGCAGAGCCAATTTTTTGAATTTTATAAACACCAATGGACCTATCTAGAACCCATATAGGAACTACCTTCAAGCAAAATTTCAGCTTAATAGGTTCTGAGGTTTATAAGTTAGGACAGAACAAACATTACAACAGTCATACATCACCTCATTTTTATAACAGTAGCCCTATATTTTAAACAGTTAAAAATACTTACTGTATATGGGCAATATATTTTTGACTCAATTTTAGTAGCAAGAAATAAATTGGCAAATAATGTTTCTGTTCATCCCATTCATCAATATAATACAAGGAAAAAGAATGAGGCCGTTTGTAGTCACCATAGATTACAATTTTATGAGAAAAGGCCATCGTATGCGGGAGGCAAATTTTTGAAAAAGATACCGCAACATATTTTGAATGAAAAAAAATCACACAAAATTTAAAAAACAACTGAAGGAGTATTTGATAGATGCAGCCATTTACACACTGGATGAATTTTTCCACCTCACTCTTCCATGCTAAGAGTAAAAGATATATATCTATGTTTAGAAAGGCTTGAACGTATTGTATCACTTGTAATATATTGACACTGTTCAAATGTTGTACACTGTACCTCTGAATGAATAAAGATATTTGACTATTGACTATTGACTATAGATTATGGTCCACAGACAACAACAGATCAACAGACAACAGTAATCTCACCTCAGGGTCAATTTCCTTGAACAGAGGTATTGTGATTTCGTGTAGTTTCTTCTCCGTTCCTCCCACTCCTTTGAAATATACAGCTTCTGGCTCTAGTCTAATTTCAGGGGTTTTACAGTCCTCCAAGCAGACTGTCAGGAACACACAGTTTGTTCTTTGTGCCCACATCACAGGTGGGGGAATTGCTCTAGAACACGTTATAATGAATTAGTATAGCCTACAAAGGTTACGGTAAAATCTAGTGTGTAAAATCAGATGGCCCATCAGGGATTCAGCTGGGAAAAAAATTCTTTCAGCAAAAATATTTTCCTTTCCGCATTTTTATCGCGTGTCATTATACTATTTTTTGGTCTTCAGTTGTTTTTTGCTTGTATTTGTTTTTAAGGTTTAACATTTAAATAATATATAATTCAGCAGTGTCTACTTTTCTTGGTAACTTATCCATTTTAACCATTAAAGTCTGTAATGGAGATATACTAAACATTCTAATAGAACGGGCCTAATATGGCACCTGAAAAACTAAAACTCACACACCCCAAACATTACACACTCTAAAACATAACCTCAAAGCAAATCGCGATCACATTTGCGCATCACCGATTTCGAGCTGTCTGTTTTCGCTAAGGTACCTCTACACTTTCGCTCGATCGTTGTGATTTCGAGCGACTCGTGCTCGTATAACCGTCCACATTCTGCAGCGAGTCGAGACCGAGAGCGGCACAAGTATGGAGGACCTTTCTTTGTAGCAAAAAAGCGACAGCCTGCCCAAATATTGTCGCATTTTCGTGGTGCATGTCGCATTTTGCGACAAAAGCGACTGCAGCTTAAACCCTGTGGCCCATAAGAAGTTGATCTAATATGTACAAAAATAAGTCACACACTAAAAAGCGGCTAAAGAAACATCTTTTAATGCAAATATAAGGTATATGAAACCTAAGCTAAACGCCGTTACAGACGACACCAACTTTACATTGTCCGTAGAGTCATAGACATGACTGAAGTAGGCCTACGGTACTTATTGTACAAGGTTACGAGAGAAAAAAGTTATTTCTAAAGAAGGGCTTGGGACGTTGATTTACAAGCCGACCTGATAAATTTGAGCGAGAGATTCACATGAACCACTGATCTGGGTTGCAATGTTCCAAAAGACCCGTTCAGTTTCGGCAATATCGTTATCCAATGACTTTAAAACTAATGAAAATTGGTTATATACCTTCTCGATGACAGTTCTAATTTGAATAGGCCTATGTAACAAATATTTACATGTTTTGGTGCAACAGAACCATCTTCAGAGCGCAGTAATCTACCGTTGTCATAAAAATAAAACAAAACAACTAACACATAAGCACACACGATTACATGAGTCTTTACATTTAACAAATAGGCCTATCACACAAATCGTCACAGTCATGGTCAGATTTGAGTCTGCAAACAGCCTCTGGTTGTTTAACTTTATGACTACGGTAGAAGAATGTGTTCTGAAGATGGTTCTGTTGAACCGAAACATATAAATATTTGTTACATGTTAAAATTTGAACCGTCGTCGAAAAAAGTATGTAGGCCTAACTAAATGTTCATATGAAAAACAATTTAGGGGATAAATAGATACAAAATATTTAAAACTAAATCTAACTATACTGAAAACTCTTTAACACGTTCAATGCTGACAAACATGTTTAAACATGAAAAACACATAAGTTTCATGTTAATTAGAGGGCGGGAATTATCGTCCTCCGCATCCAACGTGTTAATTCCATTAATTACCTTTGTGCGTTATAACAAAAAGTAGTATTAAAACTTATAGCTTAATTTGGAATGTGTAACCAAGACAATAACTTAATACAGGGAAGGAAAGCTGCTCAGTTGATTCACGTTCATTCACAACCAAAAACCAATGGACCGAAAAAAACCTGATATCCTGCAACGTACAGATTTTGGTAGTTTGGATTAAATCGATACACTGTTATTTATTACAATTACAAAAATTAATACAGTTAATTTAAAATTGAATCAACCAGAAGCCATTGAAGGTGACCAACAATTAGGCCTGGGAAATAACATAAGCGTTGACTATCGTGAAACTATTATTCTATCCGTACACTGGGGTCTGCAGCATCGTTCATTCCAACCCGAGCTGTTTGACCCATGACCAACTCTAGCGGAAGGCTCTGTAAGGTCCGTTCTGAATGGGTCGCGGTAGTGAACGAGACTGACTAGCCAGGATCCACAAAGTGTTCCGAACATCACATCCCTAACCAATACTGCTGCATGGTGTCACATCTTGCGCCGCCACTGCCACTGCTGTCACTTGTGGTAAAGAGTCAGCTAAATCTGAAACTATGCCTTAAGCACATTGTGCTGGAGTAATGCTTAACTACTAAATAGATAGGACCTACCTATCATAATAGGCCCTATATTGTATTTTTGTAAACTAATTATGAGAGTAACCTACTTATTTAATGGAAAAAAATAAAAAAACTGTAGGCCTATTAAAAAATTAACCTTGCAAATTTTGAAAATGTTCTGTAAAAAGAAATTGGGGAAAACTTAAGTTTGTAGCAAACATTTATAAATATTAAAATGATAAAAGAACCAAAATCTATCTATTTTCTTTTTGTTACCCCAACAACCACTTCAGTAGTCATGAGGGAAAACTATTGCCGTTTAGAAAGGATTAATCTGATCACTTATGAACAGTCTTGAGTTGATCTGCCCCCCCCCCCCCACAAAACCTACAAGGAAAAGGAGTCAATACCAAAGGATTAAAAGTATTTCAGGATTTGTCAGTTTCGGTTCTCAACAATTTTATTGGTTAGAGGGAAAACCAAATACGAGAAAACTCTCGTTTTCAGTTTCAACGTAAATTACAGCCAGATCATGGCGTAACATTGGCGGTAAATGGTGATCAAACTGCATAAAATTGGCCGTAAATGACGATCGCACCGTACAACATCGGCCGTAAAATACGACCGGTCTAAGCACCATCAACGTAATAGATGACCGAACCATGCACCATCAACGTAATAAATGATCGAACCACATGAAAAGTTGCCATAACTGATGATCCCAACATGTGCCTTCGGCCACAAATTACGATCGCACTGCACTTAAACTTTCTAAATTCATTATATTACAAATCTACAACCGCATTGCATAATTACAGCCGTAATTGACAATCGTAACATGTGTTATAGGCCATAAAAGACAATTGCACCGCAGATGATCATTTCTCCATTTGCATCTCTGCCTATCATGATCATGATTATGACAGCATCATGAAGACCTAATGAAACCGGTAGAAGCTGACCGGTCCTATGCCACATATGGTCAATCGGGACGACGTGGGATATGTATGTATGTTATGTTTCGAGGATATAATCCCGAGGTAAAATAAATCCCACCCGAAAAACGGAATTTTTTTCCCGGAAAATTTTCTGGACTCGTCCATACATACATATCACCCGTAGTCCCGTACACCGCAGGCTGACCTTGGCTGCCTGGCGCCCTAGGTTACAGCCTAGTGGTTAATCAGACCCTGCTGATGAACCCTTGCTACTTGTTTCTGGTGATTCCAAAGGTTCGGTTGGCAGTATAAAGACACTAGGCAAAACCACTTAGAGTTAGTTATCAAATTAATCATAAAATCAACATTACCCTTACGGTAACTCTTTAGAACCGCTATGGATCACTATCGCAACTTTTGGTAGCCTACCCTTCTTAAGTGCTAAAATCGCAATCATAACAATTAAAGTCTCGATTGCTGCTGTGCAATACATTGATACTCAATTTATTTGGATTGTTCTTCCATATGATTCTGAATACAGATTATAATCAAATATTGAATTTACCAGATTTACCAGAGTGCTGTGGAATGTTCGCCGCCGCGAGCCAATATATCGGCGTCTGGCATTTTTGTAATTTTTATGATTATTTATTACTCGATTATAACAAAATTGACACCATTGAATAAAAGTATGTTTAAAAATATGTATGTTCCTTTTTACTGGTGAATATTTTATATAGTATATTCTTTCAAACAAATGTTGTAATATTTATATGGCCATGGCTCCAGCTGAGGTAGTGACTCAGGCGCGCGTTTGTTATTCTCTCTGTCTGTTTATGTGTCAGACTAATGAAAATAAAACTGCCCCTATACTTAAGTTATCTGTAACTTTTTATTTTATGTTATAAAAAAGGAAGAGTTTGAGGCCTAAGTTTGTATTTTTAGACAGTAATATCAACAGTTTCTAATTTGTGGTAGCCATTAAAATTTATTGAATTTCATACAGTATATATTGTTATTCTTCAATATGTTTCTTTCGTTTATTTCCTATCCATATTATTTACATATTTGATTACTTACCCTAAAATAATGTTTCAACACAGCCTTTCTACATGGCGGGTGAGTTTGCTTAGCTCATTCGCCATTTCCAGTTTTGATGTGAATTACAAAACAATCACAGCACTGTTATTTATTACAGAAAATTAATCAGATTTTTAGATATATCATGGTAAAATAAACATTTAAAATATACAAAGGTTATACACGGAAAGGTTATACATGGAAACGTACACATATTTATATATGTAGAAATTACAAAAATAAAAACTTTTAGTAAATAATAAAATTTTGTTTACAAAAAACATGTAATCATTTGCAGTGTTTAAAACCATAAGTAACAAACAAAACAAAAAAAGATCTTGAATGTTGCATAATAAATAACCGAGTTATTAATGTTTGTTTGTAGTCTTTAAAAAAGGGCCTTTTTTGCCCAGCGGTGAAGCAAATCGCGATGCTGCCGGGCGGCGGCGGACAAGGTCACACAGACCCCCGCAGTGCCTGGTGCTCTAGAGAGTAGGCAGGCAGCAACCGCCTGGCGGCCAAAGGGTTAAGTTGTCTTGAAATTTAAATCACACCATTTTTACAACCTACAGTACGATAAGCGTCCACCAAATGAATTGAATATAAAATATCACATTACCCTAGGTGAGTGACCTTCGCCCGTTTTCGGAGGACTATTTCCTCCCGCCGAGTCTCAGTCGTTCGATTTTGGGCGAATTTGCACACGTCCAGATTTGTGTAAAATTTTGGCATATGATTGAGCGATCCCAGGCATTGAGCATACCAACACGATCAGCGGATTCTAGGCTTCATGAAGACTATATACATGAGCGCGGTTCGTGCTATTGTTACTACTGACGGCTGTGACGGAATTCTGAAGTCCTGCGATTTTTTGTTTTTGTTATACGGTAGTATAAGTTAGGTTTTAGTGTTGTTTTTAGGTTAGTTGCATTTTTAGACTTATTATTAAGAAAAAACCGTGCAAAACTATATTATATATTTTTTCATTCCTCATTACATTTTGAACAGAATGTATATGGTATCTTCATTTTCTTATCAAATGTGAATAAAGTTGTCTTACATATGTGGGTACAGGAGAAAAATTTCTTATTTTCTGGATTTCAACCGAAGCCGAGTTACTAAAACATAAGGTATCGACATGAAAAGTTACATTTTTAGCCCATGTAACTTAACATAGCCTATTATTTATTTGCAAAAATGTACAACTTTATATATCGTAAAACCGGCTAAACCCGGACACTTTTTAAAGTTTTTTTTAGGTTAAAGTGCCTTTTAAACAACGATGTCACCAATAAAAACCATACCATTATAAAGTGTCTGTATCATTTACTATATCCCTGTACCTTTATGTGTTAGATGTTATTATAAAATAAATAAATAAGTGTCTGGCTTAACCTCCACAAACGGTCTAATCCTGGACACCGACCTAAATATCATTATAACGCCTAAACTAACCTCTGCTATCTGTAGAAGGACGGTGTTTTGAGGTCTGCAGATGCCTTTGCACCAAAGGAGAAAAGGTGTTTAAAATACAGTTTGAAACAGAGTAATAATATTTATATATATATATTTTTTTATCATGATCAGCGATGACATTTTCTTCCTGTGGGATGAAAACTGTCTGCTTTCCATGGGGCCCATTACACTTCCCACAGACATGATCATTGATCACGATCATGACATTAACTTTCCTCCTATACTGCCTGCTCTAACATATTGGTTCTCGATTTATTTTCATTCGTCTTTGAGACTGTACAGATTGTTCATAAATTAAAAGCAAAAATGTTAATAAAAATACAGATAGGTACCGTATCAGGGCTAAATACCACAAT
Source organism: Allygus modestus (assembly GCA_963675035.1). NCBI lineage: Eukaryota > Metazoa > Arthropoda > Insecta > Hemiptera > Cicadellidae > Allygus > Allygus modestus. The sequence goes on from OY776116.1 coordinate 17,669,456, forward strand.
GTTGTTATTAGTTACGGCAGAAAATCTGCTTTTTACGTCAGTAACGGCAGGCGATAGTCGCAACAGCTGGCCTAACAGTCACATCCACAGAGTATTATTATGTGTCCGGAATTACAATGGAATAAGTAAATGTGATATACAGGGTGTTTCAAAAAGAATCATCCGATTTTAAAGGTTTATAATTTCAAAACTAATGATCATATGGACATGAGGTTAATTTCATATTAAAGGACAACTAATAAAGTTTTTTTACATACCATTTACAAGTGCTCAATATGGCCCCCTTTAGATGCACAGCATATGTCTATACGATATTCAAATTCGTCCCACACCTTAGCTAGCATATCTTGAGTGATGGATTCGATGGCTGCTCTAATGCTCTAATGTTTTGTGTTTTTCCAGATCACTCATGACAAAATCACTATAATACAGTGGAACCTCTATTAACCGTCACCTTCGGGACCGGGACTGTGACGGATAACTGAATAGACGGATAACTGAATAGACGGATAACTGAATAGACGGATAATAGAAATATCATAATATAAACGTGTACAGTAACTACATTTTAAAGTGTTTGGCAGAGAAATTAAAATAAACTGTGTACAAAACGATAATACTTCTCACTACATCCATATTATGTTGTTTGAAATAATATAATAGCTCATACAGACGCTCAGACACTGCCGTATGGCGCAAATCCTTAGTCTAATAAATAGTAATATCCTCATAGACGGACGACGGATAATAGAGTGACGGTTGATCGAGGTTTTACTGTAATAAAAGTCATAGTAAAAGTGTCATCATATGCTACAGCTGATCTCTTAGTTACGTGACAGTTGACCAAAACTCAGTGATTTGTTGTCCTTAAGTAGTCCGTGACGTGTAAAACGAACTCAATTTCAAACTACATTTGGAAAAAAATAATGAAATTAAATGGAAACCAGACTGTTCTTAAGGATACACCTCAAAATAAATTAATAGTACAACCACGTAATAATGAATTAATCCATTATAATTACCAACACTGAGAATTAACAACATACCTAAGCAGTACCGGTAGTTTGAGTTACGGGATAAATAAAATGATAAAAATACGATAATACAGGTACGAATACGAATTCAAGGCTGTATTTAATCTGTACATTTCTGTTGCAACGACTTACGGAAACAAACTGAATGCTACTTAAAAACAAAGTCATCAAAAATATACATTGCTAATATGAAATGTCCATATGTAAGAAAGTAAAACTTGTGAAGAATATGACTTCTTGGGAGTAGCTCCTCCTTGCAGCTTTTGGCGGCTTTGGTGTTATTGACATTCTGAAAAAAAAAACCGCTGACTTAAAAAACAATAATTACCTAATACAAAAATTATGTCAGTTAAATATATATAAAATAAACATATAAAACACAACATGAAATATGTGTGACGATTCATGGAGTTTCGCTCATTTTTACAATGGTTTAGACTTCACTCCTATCGCCGAAACTCTCCACGGATAACGGCGGGTGATATTATCTTATATGGCCAAACATTTTTTTTAAATTTGAGTGAAAGATATATGTTCAAACAAACTAATATTAACCTTATTACAAAACAGCTGCTTTCTAAGAACTCCGTGATTCAAATCACGGACTTAAACTGAGGTGCCCGTCCCCAATACCAAATTCCGAGATGCAATTTTCTAATTGCTCACCCAAAACCGTATGTTACACATAAAGTATAAACTAATATTATTATAATAACACATACTGTGTTTAAATGTAATGAAATGTAAAATAAACATACGCAAATTAAACGAGGAAAAAAGATTCATGACAATTCACGGGATTTCGCACATTTTTACAATGTTTTAGACTCATTCCAATCACCGAAACTTTCCATGGATATTGGCGGGTGATACAAGCTTATATGGTCAAACAATTTCTTCATTTCAGTTGAAAATATATTTGTAAACAAACGAGTATTAACCTTATTACAAAATAGCTGATTTCCCCGAACTCCGTGATCCAAATCACGGACTTGGGCGGAGGTGCGCGATCCTAATAACTAATTCCGTGACACTATTTTTTAATTATTTTTACCTAAATACGTAAGTTAAACACATTGTTTCGTAAAGTAGGCCTATAGACTAATATTAATCTAAAATTACATCCCTAGGTTTATTATTGTAGTTATTAAATAAACAGAAGCTTATTGAATTTACCTGTTTTCTAAGCATTGAGCACAGCTGACCAACGATGTAAACAACTGGACGTGTAGCACTCAACTATTAAACTCTCTGGACGATTCTTCCTCACTCCGATTTTACTGTGAAATCGATATATCAAACCGGATAAGATAAGATAGCATTTAATTACAATTTTGAATACTTTTTACTGTAGAGTATGTTATTTTTTGGCTCAAAAGTGACGAATCACGGTATTTGGCCGTTTTACCTTAAACCGTGTCCGGAAATACCCCCTGTCCGGGAATAGCAGGTTTTACGGTACTTCTTTATGATCATTTATATTTTTAATTAATTTTTTTAATAAAAGCCTGCAAATTGGCCAAGAATTAATTGGTCGACATTGAGGCATTTTTGTATGGACACTCGGAGGGTTAATACATCGATAACCATGTTCCCATTCGATTGTTATTTGTTTTCATCCACAATTACAGAGGGTTTTTTAATCCCCAACGCCAACAGCATTTTTGCTATGAGAGCACACACTGTACGCTTTTAGGAAAAGCCCTACAAACCCCTCAAATTATTGTGAATACGCCGGGATTAGAACATGTACGATATATTTTTACCCAAGGCAGAAAGTTTTTATTCTTTCTGCAACGGAACATGTAAAATCCCAAAACTTTTTGCAAGCCTAGGCAATTTTTCTTGCGCCGACTGCAACCATAGCAATTATTATAAAGCCACTTGACAAAAACTAGAAACTAAGAAAATTATTTAAATAAACTAATTTTTTTGGATAACTCTCCAAATAATTATCTTTTTGGCAATCCATACTGTATAGCCTGGACATATTATACTAATATCTACATAAACTTAATGTTAATAATAGTACCTAATAAAATAATCAGCTATTACAGTATGAATAACCAAAGTCTAAAATAAGCACTTGCTTCTAAATTAATTTATAGACCGAGACTCAAGGACTATAGGCATAATTTGCGGTATTAGAACAAATATATTTTTTAATAACGTATTTGGAAACACAGTTGGCTCTTTACAACAAACCAATCAATAATGTTTTATTCTTGAGTTGTTTTTGTTGCAAATATATAAATGACCCAGTCACATCCCAAAGTTGCACTGATAATGAAACATGTACACATGAGTCCGGCTAATCCGAACAAATTGGGACTGAACGCTGTTCAGATTTAGCTAATTGTTCGGATTAGCTGAAATAATTTAAATAATAGAGAACGAAGCAACTGAACGGGTCTGTAGTATTGTAATATAAACGAATGATACACAAAAACAAGTATCAATAGGCAGTTACTCTTTCAAACGCAAAATCAACAATATGCACAGTGCATTGCAGATAAGCGGACTGTACACATGACAATACTGCACGCGGACTGTATGCACTGCCAAACGAGACTGTACGTCTGCATCCCCACTACTACTAGCTCAAGTGCCAAAATCATAACAAAACCTTGACGAAGTCTGCTATTGTTTGTAAATTTAGTCTTTTCACATTAAAAAAAACATTTGTATTCTTCAAAATATTACTTTGTTTTCATTTCGTTACAACATAATTTACCTTCCCCATAATCTTTTGTCTTTTAATTACGTAAAATATATTATTTTTATTAGTGCACGGTATTTACAAAAAAAATCCAGAACCTGTTCGGTTTAAGCGGACGTTCGGATTACCCGTGTTCAGACTAGCGGGACTCAAGTGTACTTGATTATTCCCTAACACTTAAAATAAGGCAAATAAACATTTAGTTCTTCTTGTTTTCTCCTAACAACTTTCCATGTTACCATTTCAGACATTAATATAGTTTACTTTTTGAGACTGGCTTGAAATGGATGTTGTACTGAGAGCCATATTTTTGACAAAGGACCCTGCATTGGAAATAATTTTCGCTCATAGCAGACTTATATTTAAAGGCTGTCCCACACTTCTTGCGAATACACCCGAGCATTCAGCTGATCTTCGAATGTTCGGAGTATTCACGAGAAGTGTGGCCATTGTGGGAGCTGCACGAACTTTTGGAAACAGAACGGAATATTCAGTTAACTTTTGGGAGAATGTTCGGCCAAATGTTCAGGCCTGTTAGCGATAAGTGTGAGGCAACCTTAAATGACAATGCCGCGGATGCCTTGCGTAATGGGTTTTTAAATTTTGTAGAATAAACATTCTAAACAAACTGAGCAAATAACCCGCTCACCGGATGAGGTCATCACCTCATTGGTGCTCCACTCCACAACAATAACCAAACTACAGGTAATAGAGCTACACATTGCTAACGTCCATTGGTTGGTTAGTAGAATCAGAAACACAATGCATTAACACCACTGATTGGAGCCGCACGATAACGTGACCTATCCGAGCGATGCGCAGTGGCACTGTAAACATCCCGATTTTCTTTAAATATCGTTCTGACGTATCGTATCAGGCTAGTGTAGTGTACGTTATAACGGTATCACTAACATTGCATCGTTGCTGACATATTGTGTCATTCACATATTACAGGGTTCCCTTTATACACCGTGTCTTAATTTCAAAACGAGCACTTCAAAAACATTATAAGTAAGATTTACTTTTTTATGTGCCGATGCAATTTTAAATATCGAAATGGACGAAATATATCGCTTCCTATATACACCATCGAAATGTTGTATCACACCTTGTCATATCGCAACATTGCGAAACGATAAATAGATATCGGATATCGCTCATTACCAACCGGCACAAGCTCTGAGCTCATTCAGTCTACGAGTATAATCGTATTTCTGCCTCTAAAAATTGGCTGCACAACTTGAGGTTACAATATTACGTTTACTTGAATTTACATGGTTCTTTAAAGTTTTTCTTAGCAGAATGGAGAATTTTTATGTAGCAATAACATTAATGACATAGTTGATTTTTCTGCAGCCGAGTACTGCTACGTGGCTGATCTTTCTGCAGCCTTCGCTTTCTTTCTGCGACAATGTCAGACTGTCGCCTGTTGTTCTGCTATGGGGTAATTTTGAGAATCAGTCTTGAGAACACTTTGCACCTATTATTATTTCCCCCTTATGAAATGCTTCACTTAGGGAAGTTAAGAGTTTTGCTTATAACATTTTGGTCAGAATTCCCTCCATTATTTCATTTTTATAACCTTTCTAAAAATACCACCTTCTCAATTTTATTTATTTTAGCCAAGCCTAACATTTTTTATTTCATCTGGCTTTTACAAACAAATTTAATAGGCAGTGTATAAGTTATTGATAGGTTTCATCCATGCTGCACTTTATAAAATAATGTTTTTATAAAATCACAAGAATGTCAGGAGCACAGAGTATAAGCCTGTACAATTCCTAAGCCTAGGCCTACTTCTACACTTACATTTGCATATAGGCCTAGGCCTAGCACACAGATTAGTAAATGTATTTGAAAATTGAGACACTATCTTGGGAGTTCTGGCTATCTCCCAACTTGGTACATATCGCACATAGTTATCAATATAGCTCAACTAGGTTGTGAACTACCTAGCCTTGTTACCTTCCTACCACCAAACATAGAACTATACCAGTGAAGACTTGCACATTAGGGCTGGAGCTAGATTAGGCATAAAGTTGATTCGTTTATATTTTATTTACAAACTATGGCATAGGCTACTTACTCATCGTTCTCATGAACCATTTCTAAGGATAAGCTGCTCCGAAAGTTGGTTTTATGTTGTTCCTATACAGAAACTTCCAAGACCAAACCTGAACTTTTCTAGTAAACAGAGACCGCTACAAAGAAGGCTACTTATTAAACAAAATATATAGAAAACTCCTAGAGTAGGATACAATTAAAAGATTTGATAGGGTTATACGTAAGAGTAGAGTTACAAATGAAATTTCTTCTCAAAGGAATCCAAGATCAATAAACGCAGTATACGGTCGGAGCACAGGAAGTACAATATCAAGATGGCGGAAGCATGATACTTGGGTTAGAAGAGAAATTATTATGGATATACAGTACGGATATTTAATCCACAGTTATAATAACAGATATATATATAATGTGAAGATTGAACCACGGCAAGACCGCAAGACAAATAATAAACTTAAATTATTACAAACTTACTCGTTTTCTCCTGACATGACTTTTTTTGGCCGAACGGAAAGACAAACGAACCGATAACAATTTTGGTATAGCAGTTTACCTTACCGGAAGCACATGTGTTTCTTAAAACCAGAGAATAAACGTAAAATAGTTTAATACTATCCTATTTATATAAATAAACAAGGTATATGCAGAAGGTGTCTATAGATATTGATCAATTAAAATGTAGGGACATGTCATAACATTGGATCTTTAGTTTTCTAATTAATCTATAACTGTTTATGATTCTTGCATACTTGCAGATTCCTTTCGTTGTTCTCGTCCTTAATCGGAGTTGGGCAGGTGCCCCAACAAAGAATTTGAGCCATAACAAAGAATAATTTCTAGATTTATGAAAGGATTAACTTATCATAAACAATCTGTATCTAGATTTATGAAAAAAAACATCAATTAAAACTAAAATTATTTTTGCTATAACCCAGGCTGCTTGAAAAAAAAATCCGCAAAGACTTGTTGACCAGAGATTTTCGCTTTTGATTTGTGATCTTCGATCACTATGCCATTATGGTACCTCGCTGTCTTTAGTTCACCGCACAGTCACCCCATTAGCACAAATCGTTGGGCCAACGTTGGCAAATAGTCGGCAGAAATGGTTGGCCAACGGTGGGCATGTCGCGAGGTGCGAGGTTGGCCCATCGATGGATTAACCAACCATTATCCAACAATGCCAACCAATACCCAACCAAATGCCAACGTTTAAAATTGTTTATTTAAATGCTTATTTTAATTTAAAAAATCATGATTTATCTAACTGAATTGTTTAGTAAACCAATTATAGAAATTTAAAAAAAGGAATTAAGTTGCAAAAATATCGTGTCACGCTTTGGTCTCGAACCTACAACCAGTTACTGAACATTGGAAATTCGCTGAGTTTGCAGGTTTGCTGCGACGGGGGTATTTTTGATTGTATAAGGCTTTTGAAAGTGGTTCTGTGTGGTGTGGAACCTTAAGAGCGCGCCTATGTAGCATATGATTAAATTTCTATACCCTGATTCTTATGGAGAAAAAGGAAAAATATATCTCGCTTATTTATGATCATAAACTGACGAAACGTGGTGTATATATGATTTCATCTCATCGTTGTGGTTTATTGTTGTTTGCACAAAAAAACAATTCGTTGTCGATGGTTCCCGTAGCAACAAACCTGGGTACTCGGCCCCCATGTTATTCTTATGAAGAATAAGTAAAATATCATGTCTCCCTTAATTATGATCATATAAATTAATAAAACTTGGAATGTGGCTATGTGTAATAAGACTTGGTTTGAGATATATTGGTATTTGAAACAACAAAATTTTTCTATTCCATGTTGCAGCAAACCTGCTTACTCATCACTAATGTCATTCTTATGGGGAATAAATAAAATTAAATATATCGCTTATTTGTTAATATATTTCTTATACATCTTATAGACTAACTACTTTAGTTAGTCAAAGGGAGTAGTTTGGTGCCGGGATTCAAGCATACTCGCATTAAGGCATACACAATACGGTTTATATATCAGCCAATCAGAAGCGAGGAACTAGGATGGTAGCCGGGATAGAAGCAGTGAGCAAGGGTCAGATCTAGGATCAGATCCAGGATTGTTTATTGATGTAAACAAAAGAGGTCACTATATGATATTCGTCATCTGATTAAACAAGAAACGAATCACATGTTAGAACCATATAGACTTTAATACTCTTTTTCTATTTACATTGATGACATCTTTTACTGAATAATGGATTTACAAAATTACTTACAGCCTACATTAATGAAATGTTCTATAAAGACAGTTTTACTTGAATATTGTATTTTTTCAAAACTAGTTCGATCCAAACAGAGCCTATAGTGTATACATATGTTTCACAATTCTAATTTAATGTTTTATGTAAATTGGTAAATGACTTAATTACGACGGAAGTAAAGTTTATTTGGAAATAATAACCCCGTCGCAGCAAACCTGCATACTCAGCAAATTTCCAAGTTCCTCTAATATACATTCATAAATAAGCAATATATATAATTTTAATTATTCTCCATAAGAATAACATGGGGGCTGTGGACGCAGGTTTGCTACAAGAAGGAAGACAAAATATGGGTTTTATGCAAATATAAATCAAAATCAACTAGGTCAAGCCACATACCAAGTTTCATCAATATACATTCATATATAAGCGATATGCTATTTTAATTATCCTCCATAAGAATAACATGGAAGCTGAGTAAGCAGGTTTGCTGCAAAAAGGAATAAAAAATGGGTTTTTATGCAAATATCATTAGAACTCAACTAGGGGAAGGCACATAACAAGTTTTATTAAATTATGTTCATAATTTATAGGGAGATATAATAGTTGATATTTTCTCCATAAGAATAACATGGAGGCAGAGTACGCAGGTTTGCTGCTACGGGAACCATCGGTAAAATTTTTTTTGTGCAATTAGTAATAGACCACAACCAGATGAAGCCATATACCAAGTTGTGTCGGGATACGTTCATAAATAAGCAAGATATAAGATTTATTATATCCTCCATAAGAATAACATTGGACAACGCACTATGTTTACCACTTTTATCTCTGTAACCAATTGACTTAGATATATGATCAAAACATCAAATTGTGTGTTTTTTAAAGCTGAATTTAATGGTGAAAACTAAAATTTGACATTTTAAAATATTACATGTAAAAACTTCAAAAAACCCTTTTTTGGGGTACGACCCCCCCCCCCAAAAAAAAAATACCACTTTGGGTGGGTCGATCCGTCTGGTTTTCGAACTTAAAGTTTTAAATGTTGCTTTACATTTTTTTACCAAATTTAATCAAATCAGACCTTTTTACGAGAGGTGTCGTGCTCACGGACACATTTATATACAGTTTCGAACGAATGGTGTTTTTAGGGTCTGGGGACCTCAAAAATAAAAGTTATCATGGTCCCGGGCCTAGGTTCTACCATGCCGACTACGGTAATAGGAGACCTCGGAGACTCGGAGGCTCACGATTCGATCCATTTTTAGACTAAATTCATTCCCTTTGACTAGATTAATTAAGATTCGGTCCATTTATTTAGTCCAGTTTTAGATATTTTTCACCTTTTAATTTGCCAAGTGGCAATGAAGTCAGTGTTCTACAAACATCTGCTTAATTTACAGAACCTAACTTGCATAAAAAGTACTGTACGTAGTTGCACCACCACACTTACTTTTCATGTTAAAAAAAAAATATCTGTTGTTAAAATTGTTCTAGTGCAAATAGTTCGTATTCATCACCAGACTCGGTTCTTTTTTATGTTGACAAAACAAATTAAGGAAACCATATTATAAAATAGAGAGCTTGCAATAAATTAAGCAAATTTTTGCAATTTATAAAAAACAGTTTCAAAACCAATGAGTTTAATTCAAAACAATGTATTTGATTTAAAACAATAATTTCCAATCAGCTGACTAAAATAATTACAGGCGAGTATATCGATTGCTATCCCGCTTGTATGCCGGCATAGATCTATGATCAGATCTAGGGTTACATCCAGGATCAAAGCTACCATCCCGGGTACCAACGCGGGCCCAATCAATGGTCCAATCCAGGCTCCAGTATACACACGTACCTCCGGTATTAACTGGCATCAATTCTGTAACTAATTACTTACTCCATGATATTAGTACTAGTAGATAGTAACATAAACATACTCCATGTATCATATGTTCATTTGGCGCGTCGTCTGCTACGTTTGGAAAACAAAAGGATAATTGTTAGAAATAGAAATTCACTTTGGGAATAATTGTTATAGTGTTATTTTGTTATTACAAACTATATTCATGAACAGCTTGATTTGGGTTTTTTGTTATTTTTGATTTGAAGTGCAAACAAATTAAACAATGGTTTTGATATATTACCTCATTGCAGGAATGGTGTCTAGTATTTCTCTAGGTTTAGCCTTCACATGTCAGAAATTACCAATCTGTGATATGAAGTGAGCACAGATTAACTATTTATATTATAGAGGCTTCATTTATGACCTGTGTATAACTCTAATCCAAGTTTAAAAGAGATCTGAGAGATTTATTGCGTATAACGAATGGGGGAGTATATAACAGTTCAAGTTGGACAATGTGGAAATCAAATTGGGAGTATTTTTTGGCCATCCGTTTTAGAAGAGTATGGAATTCTTAAAAACTCCTCATCAATAGATTCAGTTCAGCATACTAGATTGGATAGATCAATAAAAAGCTTTTTCAACTGCCCTGAAGGATTACCCAAAAAATGCACAACAGTTATGGATTTAAAACACTCTAAAATTACTGCAAGAGCTTTGCTGATAGACATGGAGGAAAAAGTAGTTGAAAGGTTTCAACATGGAAGTATGCGGTACTTATTTGACAAGAAATATCACCTTGTCAATAGCCCCGGCTCAGGAAACAACTGGGCTGTCGGGCACTACAGTCATTTTAATTTTTTCAAAGAAACATTGTGTGATATGTTTCAGCGTACAGTGGAACAGTGTGACTCTTTAACTGGTTTTTTTATTATGTTCTCCTTAGGAGGAGGAACAGGAGCTGGTCTGGGAACTGCAATAACCTGCCTCCTTGAAGACCAGTTCCCCCATGTAGACAGAATTGTTACTTGTGTTCATCCTGGTCAATATAACGATGTTGTTACGAGCCCTTATAACATTGGGCACTCCCTTCGTATACTAACAGAACATGCTTCTTGTGTTATCCCAGTAGATAATAAAGCCCTTTTGGACATTTGCACTAGGCGTAATTTCAATCGAGGTGTGAAACCATTTGAAGATGCAAACAAAATCATTGTTAACATGCTCTTAAATTTAACCAGTGGTTCGAGATTTTCTGGCTCTTTAAATTGTGATATAAGTGATCTTAGTTCGTTAGTACCACAGCCAGGATTGCATTACTTCAGTTCTAGCCTAAGCCCTCTTGAACTCTATGCACCTCGGGACTTATCTTTCCAAAACAAAAAGCGTGACCTTATTCAAGAACTTTGTTCCCGAGAAGACCAACTTCTAAGGATAAATGCGTTAGCAGGCAAGATTTTTAGTGCTGCACTCTTATGTCGAGGAGACATTTCACTTTCTATACTTAGGGATTATGTAAAAAGGTTTCACTCTAAAGTGGAATTCACTGGTTGGAGCCTTCCAGGGATCAAAACAGGTCTTTGTTCCATTCCACCTGTCAACCAAAAGAGAGCGGTTCTGTGTTTAGTTAATTCTGCTAACATGACCAGTTTCTTTTCAGATTCTCTGAAACATTTCAATCTTCTCTATAAAAGAAAGGCTCATGTACACCACTATACAAATGTTGATGGTTTTGATATAGATGATTTTATACTGACAAGAGAAAGTTTAGCCTCATCTGCGTTGAAGTATTCGGAAGCTGCAAACTTTATTGAAGTTCCTAGACTGCAAGTCAATTGAATAGTAAGTGTATTAGCTGGTTGTTAAACTATTAATTTAGTCGATCAGTTGATTGTGTTTATTTTGTTTATTTAAATTTTTGATCTTATAGAAAATTACTTTGTGAGTTAATAACTAAAAATAATTAACTTATTCATTTTGTGGGCAACAATAACCTGTTTTAGCAGTAGGAACCTTAAGAATTATATCAGTAACCCCAATAAAATCAGTTAATTATTTAACAAATGAAACAGGCCTACCGTATAAAGTTACCTAGTACAGTAGAAACTCTCTTAACCGACCCCTTCGGGACTGGGCCATGGTCAGACAACGAATAAGGTCGGTTAAACCGAATAATACCAGAAACAGTCACAATAAGTGTTAAAAACGATCAAACTTGTGAGGTATGGTAAACATATTGAGAGCAACTGACTAAACTTTACTTTCTATGGAAAAATGTAATCAACCTGTTGTAACCTAAAAGTTATTTACGGAACAATATTGTGACATCAGCTGCCGTGGCGTAAGTTTGTCTATTCTTGGAAGACGGGCGGTTGATCCAAAGTCGGTTAAGGGAGCTTCCACTGTATACAACAATACCTACTCCAAAATTTAGACAACAAAATTTGGGTAGACTTTCGTTAGCAGAACGATATAAAAAACCGTATTAAATTGTTCAATACGGTATATCGAGTAGGTAGATATCGTTATCGATTATTGTCATGCAAAATATTGTATAGCCTAGTCTGCATGTTAGTTATTATATCATATTTGTTTTTTAACTTGTTTTTCAATTAAACCTAAAATAAAAATGAAATAGGCTAAACAAACATGGCATTGACATGACATGATAATGTTGTTCCTGGCAATACATGTTTAAGTAATAGTGGAATCAACGTTTGTTATCTGTACAAATTTCAAGACTCTTAAACTGAAACATAACATATCCAAAATCGAATTAACAAAAATCATAACCGAATAACTTAAATAACCGATATACCGTACCATATCGAACAATTTCATTAAGTTTTTTATACTGTTCCGCTTATGAAAGTCAGCAAAATCTATTTGGGATTATAATTAATTCAGAAATTTTCCCGATCTTTCCAATGCTAAACAGGAGATAGCATGGGATTCTCCTATTTTGTATGTTCTCTCACGTGAGAAATGTTTTATGCAAATAAAATATGTCTATGTCTATATCAGGAGCATTTTTGCCATTTTATTGACTCGCTTGCCATCTTATCGGCAATTGCGAGGGGGCGTGCCTGGCTTCATCGGCCCTAATGTTAAAGGATTAGCATGTCCTCTCCAGTAATGATTCCTCCATGGCGTTACTATGTAAATTGTGTAAAAAAACTAGTAATATAAGAATTAATTTAGTTAAAAAACATACATGACCATAAGCGTAATTTCAGTATTTTGATTGGAGGGGCAAAAATGGTCATGATCTTGATTATTGTGACTTCTTATATATTACAGTAATATTTTCCCCAAATTATTGGGGGGGCAACTGCCCCCCCCCTTGCCACCCCTGAATTATGTCTGTACGTGACCTCACTGTCTTCTAAACTTTACCTATCTATAACTCAATGTTACTTAATATAATACGTTCAAATGTCAAACCTACCATTCAATCACTAGAATTTATTTCATTTTGCCTTTTCTAATTGTGTTAGATTTGGTTAGGTTACCGTAGCTAACCTGTTTACCTGCGGGACAGGTAAACAGATACTCTGCTAGGTATAATTTTTCACATACCTAATTCAAAGAAACGGAGTCGTTTTATTTATATTAAGTTTGTTTGCGATATACCAGTGCTTTTTTAGTAGTGGTTCAAGAAAAAACTCATCCTGTATTTTTTCCCTTAACCGCACGCCTTCTATTACTAGCAGTAATTGTGGCATGGTGGCCAAATCAATCGCCCTGGATGGTAGATGGGTGACCTGAAAAGTATTTAATACACTTTTTTGATTGTTTCAATCGGGGAAGGGTGGTTTTACAATCCCTCTCCTCCAAAGAAACGCTGAATTAATTTTGTTTTGCATTTAAAATGCACACCCATCTTATACACTACTTCAGGATGAGTTCAGACTTGTCCTACTATTGGACATGGCAGGAAAGTGTATAACTGTAGATATAAACTACCGATGCACGATTGCAAGATGTTACAATCGAAACGTTTAGATTGTTTGAACCTCTCGAGACATTTTGATTGTGATTCCCGTAACGAGAGGTCCTTACCGTCCATCATCCTACGCTCTTACATAAACTAAAGACACTTGGTGTTCTTAGAACTGCCTTGAAGTGGTTAGTGTCTTACCTGTCGGGAAGATTTCAGTTTGTTGAATTAAGTCATAAGGAATTTAATAAAGTTTCAAAAGAAAAATTAAATTTAAAATTAATAACACATGGAGTTCCCCAGGGCTGTTTTAGGCCCACTCCTCTTTGTCTGCTATATAAAAAATATTGCACAAACTCTTCAAAAAATACCTAAGACAATTTGGTGTTGTATGCAGATGATTCAAATCTGAAAGTATTAGCACAAACCGTTGACGATGTTGAAATTTTTATCTTTCCTATAGAATTGGCAAATGTAATAGACTTTTTTAATAATCATAAATTAAAATTAAATTCATCAAAAACCAATTTTGTTTCCTTTAAGACTTCTCAGTGCAGTAGAAAGCTTGAACCAACAATTTAAATTGATTCTAGGGTAATAGAAATCCAAAGGTATAGGCTACTAGATTTTTAGGGTTGGAAAAAGATGAGCCTTTGAATTGGAATTGTCATGTGCAAAACATTCTTTCTATAATTAACTCAGGAATTTACGCTTTACGCAGGATTGATGTCATTTTTAGCGAATTTCCCCTATAGGAAGAAGCTATTACCGTAGGTCTCATGGTAAGACTTAAGCCTGAGACCATGATAACTTTTTGTTTTGAGGTCCCCAGATGTCAAAAACACTATTCGTTCAAATTTATATATATGTAATTTATATATATGTAATTTATATATATATATATATATATATGTGTGTGTGTGTGTGTCCGTTAACACGATAACTTGAGTAAAACTTGTCCGATTTCGATGAAATTTGGCTCAAATGTGTAAAGTAACATTCATGACTTAAGTTCAAAATCCAGAAAAATCGGACCATGGGAAAGGGGTTTATGGGGGTTTTAAATTTTCCAAAAATCAGTTTTTTGCAATTTTCACCTTAAAATTTTTAAACCACTCAATTTTGGTTTTGAGCATTTTATAGAGCTTTAAAAAGAAAAATAATATAGTATTTTAAATTATTAACCTAGGTTAAGTGGTTGCGGAGAAAATCCAAAAAACCTGCTCATAAAATCTCCCATGTTAATCTTATGGGAAAAAGGTTTTTGGCTCTTCCTCAGTTCATTTTAATGTAAACTTCACATTTGCTTTCACCAATCAATTCAGCTCTACAAAACAATCATTTTGGTGTTTAAATTGTGATTCTACGTCCAACCGTTGCAGAGATATTCAAAGTGCTAAACACAGTACATTGTCCAATGTTATCCTTATAGAGAATAAATTAAATTTGATATCTCGATTATTTATGAATGTATATTGATGAAACTTGGTATGTGGCTTCACGTAGTACTGGTATATTGATATTTGCACAAACAGTTGATTTTTTGTTGATTATCCCAGTAGCAGCAAACCTGCATACTCAGCCCTAATGTTATTCTTATGGAGAATAAGTAAAGTTTTATATCTCCCTTAATTATGAACATAAATAAATAAAACTTAGTATATAGCTTCACCTGGTTGAGTTATATTGATAATTGCATAAAAACACATATTTTGTGTTCCTTTTTGCAGCAAACCTGCGTACTCAGTCCTAATGTTATTCTTATGACATATGCATGCATTGGAAATTCGCTGAGTACGCAGGTACGGGGGTTGCTGCTACGGGGGTATTTATATTCACTCCCATATTTTATTTGGCTTGGCTTTTTATGGGTCAACAAAAAAACTTAAATGAAATTTTGAAAAAAACAAAAGAATGGTTTATTTTACCTTGTTTTAAGCTATACAAATTTTATATTTCCATACATTGTTTTTCAATAAACTATCCTTGTAATTTTTCATGTTAAACCCAATATTATTTGTATAGGCCCTAATTTAAAATGAATCATCAACATGTGTTGTCATAGCCAAGTTTAGTATTTATCTTTCACTGTAATAAATCAATTAGATATGGAGAGTTTTCTTTAGAATTTCGTGTGCCAGCACATATATTACTTCTCTGTGGTGCCGACATGTTTTAAGAAACCAAACTAATATAAGATTTGATTTGCTGGTTTAGGCCTACTTATAATATTTTACGTACCTAAATAAGGCAAAATTAAATACCCCCGTAGCAGCAAACCTGCGTACTCAGCAAATTTCCAATGCATATATATGTATCTTAATACCACATAAAGCCACATACTAAGTTTCATCAATATAAATTAAATAGACGATTTATTACATTTTAATTATTTTCCATAAGAATAACATGGCGGCTGAGTATGCAGGTTTGCTGAAGCAAGGAACACAAAAAATGGGATTTTATACAAATATCAATATAACTCATGTAGGTAAAGCCACATACCAAATTTCATTAATTTATTTTCATAATGAAGGGAGATAACACGTTTCTTATTCTCCATAAGAATAACATGGGGCTGAGTACGCAGGTTTGCTGCTACGGGAGCCTTTGGTAAAAAATTGTTTTTTTGGGCAAATATCAATGGTCCACAACCAGATGAAGCTGTATACCAAGTTTCGTCAGTATACGTTTATAAATAAGCGAGATATAAAATTTTTCTTATCCTCCATAAGAATAACATTAGACAACGTACTGTGTTTAGCACTTTCAATATCTCGGTAACCAATTGATGTAGAGGAATGATCAAAATACCAAATTGTGTGTTTTTTAAGCTGATTTCAATGGGGAAAACTAAAATTTGACTATTTTCAAAATTATATGTAACAAATTCAAAAAACCCATTTTTGGGGTACAAAACCCCCCCAAAATACCCCTTAGGATAAAGCGATCTGGCTGGTTTTCGAACTTAAAGTCATATACCAAATTTCATCAAAATCGGATAATTTTTACGAGAGTTATCGTGCTCACGGACATATATATATACAGTTTCGAACAAATGGTGTTTTTGGGGTCTGGGGACCTCAAAACGAAAAGTTATCATGGTCCCGGGCCTAGGTCTTACCATGCCGACTATGGTAATAGCTTCTTCCCTATAGGGGAAATTCGCTAAAACGACTAACAATTAGGGGTCGAAATTTTAAATCATTTATTTAGTTTATGAATTTGATGGAGATGAACTGAAAGGCAATTTTGGTTTAATGCACACGCTTTATTAGCTATATCAATATTTGTATTTAATATTATAGAAAAGCTTGTTAATTTCAAACTAACAAGAAGTTCAAAAATATAGCAAACTTACAGTAAATAACTGAATATATAACAGTTTAGTGTGCTTAACTTTTTTGAAATGCATATGTATAACGATTTAATTATTTAAAACATAATTGTCCAACAGGCTGAAGGACAATAGTCCAACAACCAGCTGAACAAGCTAATTTTACGGCATAGTAATGACCCATGTCCCAAACAAAAACACGTTTTGTCGACGGAAAGGACGCGGCGACCATAGTCCAGCACCTGAAGGGGGTTGAGTATGCACTGAAAGGGTGACACATTTTGACTTTTGATTGTTGTTGGGGACACCTAATAGATGAAAAAAATCCATGTCGTCGCCCCCCCAACAGGTGCACAACATGGGGGAGGGGTGTATTTTGCGCCAGGTAGAGGGCTATCAAGGGTCGCGGTTTACGGAGTCGCCTGTATCTAATCAATGGTTTATGATGGCAGGACGAAATAAGCACCATTGTGTTTGTAAGATGTTGTTCTAAGAAACAGATAATAACTATAAAGTTCGTAAATATTACATAAATCCAGAAAAATTACGTTCACTCTGCAAATAATACCAGAACTTGTCTTGGTTACTTGTCCGTTCATGATTACTGTTCGGACAAGATCAGTAAGAGGGAATACCGGTACCGGGAGTAACTGATACCCGAAAGTACTCATTATTAGCTCACCTCTACTCACTAGTGAAGTGAAGTGATGGGAACCATCGGATGAAAACAAACGATTCATCCGGATGTTGAGTGCCAACCGATTCATCCAAAGGGGACTTTAGTTTTCATATCATCTGTTCATATGCAGGTGAACCATCTGTTCAGATCTATTTATACATCTACTTGTAAAACCATCCGTTCCAACTTCTTATCTGCGGATGAATAATTTTCCCAAATTAATTCATCCATATTGTGCATTTCTATTTTTACGGAGCATGCATTGAAATAGTTATATGTATAATCGTTTACAAACATACTTTAAAATACCCCCCCCCCGTCACAGCAAACCTGCGTACTCAGCGAATTTCCAATGAATGCATATGTTTCTCACTACCACATAAAGCCACTTACCAAGTTTCATAAAAATACATAAATAAATAAGTGATCTGTAGCACTTTATTTATTCTCCATAAGAATAACATTATGGCTGAGTACGCAGGTTTGCAGCAACAAGACACACAAAATATGTGTTTTGATGCAATTATCAATATAACTGAACCAGGTGGAGCTACATACTAAGTTTTATTAATTTATGTTCATAATTAAGGGAGATGTAAAACATTACTTATTCTCCATAAGAATAAAACTAGTTCGCACGCAACACGCTTACGTGAGGGACGTGAATTTCCACATAAAAATTTTAAACTCAAAATCAGTGGAAAAACGTACGTTTATTCCAATTTTTATTAAAATCTGAAAACAGTGATTTTTTGGCTGTTCTGATGCTCTTGGTTTCATTTACCTGCAAAGCTGGGAATACAATTTTGCGCATTATAATGTTAGGAGAAGATCCAGACAGGCTTGAAAGTAGGCGTGAGGTTGCTGGGGATTTTTAAAGTACTCTAACAAAGGAATAACAGGCTTTTCTATTATAAAACCCCCATAAGATAACGTTCTGTGTTTAGTCGAACCACATTTTCTTTAATAACTTGGTAAATATGTATGTTAAAATGACGAGAAAGGGCTTAAAACTTTCGCCTCACTAATTCCCATCTTTTTACATGCATTAATTTTACATGAGGGGCTTTTATGACCCTTTTTTGGGCCAAAAAAACTCAAAATGTGAAAGATTAATCCTCTAAAAAGGGGGTTAGAGTTTTCCGATTGTTTTGCCCAACGAACTTGTCCAGCTGATTACAGAAAGGAACGACCCTACCAAATTTGAAGTAAATCGGGCAAAAAAAGTGACCGCTAGAGTGCAAACACAGATATATATATATATTTACATCGAAATATATTGAGCGATGTAAATCAATATACTGTATATCAATGCAGTAAAAAAAAAAAAAAATGACACGATACAAATAAATATATACAATATTTAAATATATATTATATATATATATATATATATATATATATATATATATTATATATATTATATATATTATATATACAATTTTGAACGACCCCAAAATGTGTACGGGGGGTCACGTTAGGAACTTCTATGGTGGTCCCGGGCTTAAGTTTCACCGTGCGGGTCATGCTAATAGTTCACTTTCCAAAGGAAATTCCAAAGGAAATAAGGGCTGAGTATGCAGGTTTGCTGCTACTGGGATAATCAACAAAAAATCAATTGTTTGTGCAAATATCAATATACCAGTAGCCTACTATGTGAAGCCACATACCAAGTTTCATCAATATACATTTATAAATAATCGAGATATTATATTTGATTTATTTTCCATAAGGATAACATATTGGACAATGTACTGGTACTGTGCTTAGCACTTTGAATATCTCTGCAACGGTTGGACGTAGAATCACAATTTAAACACCAAAATGATTGTTTTGTAGAGCTGAATTGATTGGTAAAAGCAAATGTGAAGTTTACATTAAAATGAACTGAAAAAAGCTAAAAAAACCTTTTCCCATAAGATTAACATGGGAGGTTTTTTGAGCAGGTTTTTTGGATTTTCTCCGCAACCACGGTTAACCTAGGTTAATAATTTAAATAATATATTATTTGTTATTTAAGCTCTATAAAATGCTCAAAATCAAAATTGAGTGTTTAAAAAAAATTTAGGGTGAAAAGTGCAAAAGACTGATTTTTGGAAAACTTAAAACCCCTATCTATATAAACCCCCCTTTCCCATGGTCCGATTTTTCTGGGTTTCGAACTTGTCATGAATGTCAGTTTACACATTTGAGCCAAATTTCATCGAAATCGGACGAGTTTTACTCAAGTTATCGTGTTAACGGACATAATATATATATATATATATATATATATATATATATATATATATATATATATATATATATATATCAAATTAAATTCACATAGAAGGGCTACTATATGATAGATGATAAATAAGTAACATGAGTACCCTGGAGAAAACATTTTAATTAATTCAAATGTTTTCTCCAGGGTACTCATGTTACTTATTTATCATCTATATATATAAATTTGAACCAATAGTGCTTTTGGCATCTGGGGACCTCAAAACAAAAAGTTATTGGGCTTAAGTCTTACCATGAGACCTACGTTAATACCTTCTTCCCTATAGGGGAAATTCGCTAAAAAACACATGTTTAAAACAATGTTAATTGTTCTATTTTATAAAAAGTTACGAAATATATTGCGAGATTTACTGTGAATTAATTAAAATTGTTGACAAAGTAAATGATTATTATAGGAATTCAAACAGTTTAATCTGAGTAGATCACATAATAAGCTCAAGCCAACAATCAAACAAACAACTATTCATTCGTGCGAATCTAAAACACCCGTGTACGGATGTTTCACCTATCCATCCATTAAACAGATGAATACTCCGCACAGCAGCGCAGGCAGCTCCCCGACTTCCCACTGCCAATGCCAATGAGAAACCATCCGCATCCAATGAATCAGGTGAAACATCTGAACCCCGCGTTTGGATGTTTCATCTATCCGTCCACTGAACAGGTGAATCCTCCGAACATCAGCGCCAGAAGCTCGGCGGTGATCACTTTTTCGTCTACAACATTTAGAGGTTGTGACGTCACGACAATATGAAACGGAACGACCAGAACCACCGAATCATCAACCGACCAACCGATTGTTTTATCGAATGAATCGTTGCTCACTGCCTGATGTATTGAAACTTTCGGATAAAGCGGCAGGCCTCGGTAGCCCAGTGGATACGGCGTCAGATGCACGATCGTGCGGTCCCGTGTTCAAATCTTACTTTTGATGTTTACTTTTTGAAATCTGAAATGTGTTTTAAAGATTACTTTGATTTGTTCGGGGTTAAATCTCACTTTTTTTGTTAACTTTTTTAGGTTTGACTTTTATTTACTTATACTAATCCCTTTATTTGTAATTATGTTGCACAACGAACAGCCACCATACAGCGCTCTGCGGAGTTAGGTTAAGTTAGGTTACTATAATTTTGTCGTGAACTGCAACCTAGTTGTTTGTTCACGTACATCCATTTTTAGATCCATTTAACAGCCACCATACAGCGCTCTGCGGAGTTAGGTTAAGTTAGGTTACTATAATTTTGTCGTGAACTGCAACCTAGTTGTTTGTTCACGTACATCAATTTTTAGATCCAATTTAACACTGTATCCACAACTTTTGATTTACCTTATATCTGCTTGAATTTTAATCGAATCACCATTTATGCTTTTCCACCACAAAACAATAACAATCGTAGTTGAAAGTTCATTCGATAAAACAAACAAACAATCGGTTGATGATTCGGTGGTTCTGGTCGTGACGTCACAACCTCTAAATGTTGTAGACGAAAAAGTGCTCACCAAGCTCGGCAATCGGCAGTACCCCCACTACCAATGAGAAACCATCCGATGAATGATCTGTCTGAAAGGATTGAATGAATGGAAATACCCCCGTAGCAGCAAACCTGCGTACTCAGCGAATTTCCAATGCATGTATGTTTCTCACTACCACATAAAGCCACTCACCAAGTTTCATAAAAATACACGAATTAAAAAGTGATGTGATATAGTATTTTATTTATTCTCCATAAGAATAACATTGGAAACTGAGTACGCAGGTTTGCTGCAACAAGGAACTCAAAATATGTGTTTTTATGCAATTATATCAATATAACTCAACCAGTCGAAGCTGCATACCAAGTTTTATTAATTTATGTTTTTAATTAAGGGACACATTACATTTTAATTTTTCTCCGTAAGAATAACATGGGGGCTGAGTATGCAAGTTTGCTGCTGCGCGGAAAATCGACAAATACGAAATGCCAAGTTTCATCAACATTCATTCATAAATAATAGAGATCAAATTTTAATTATTCTCCATAAGGATAACATTAGACAGCGTACTGTGTTTAGCACTTATAATATCTCTGCAACGGTTGGACGTATAGAATCACAATTTAAACCAAAATTATTGTTTTGTAGAGCTGAACTGATTGGTAAAAGCAAATGTGATGTTTACATTAAAATGAACTGAGGAAAAGCAAAAAACGTTTTTCCCGTAAGATTAAAACATAGGTGATTTTATGAACACGTTTTTTGGATTTTCTCCGCAACCACTTAACCTAGGTTAAAGATTCAAAATGCCATATTATTTGTTTTTGTAAGCTCTATAAAATGGGCTAAACCATGTATAGATATAAATATATATAAATTTGAACGAATAGTGTTTTTGCTATCTGGGGACCTAAAAACAAAATCTGTCATGGTCTCGGGCTTAACTCTTACCATGCCACATACGGTAATAGCTTCTCAAGGTTCGTAGAGCTTTCAGCATAGACTAACTACAGTAGTTAGTCTATGCTTTCAGACAAGGTGTAAGGTGTGCTGAGTCGATCTATATAAGGTTTTCTACTTTACCGGAAGAGACCTCGTAAAAACAGCTGGAAGGTCACGTGATCACCAATCCAATCTGCAGTGTTGCTGGAAACACAATATTTATCGTACGAGTACCATATTTTCCTCATCAGTGTAATTAGAATTAACATTGTTTAACTGCTTACATTCTATGATCACCTGTTATTTTATGAAACTAATATATTGTTTTGATTTATTTGTATTATTAGATTAATCGATTAAGGGTTTAAATGTTCTTTCTGCATGTTCAGTGACAATTTAAAAATAGCTGTAGGCCCCTACCATTATTATACCCTTAAGGTTGGCTACACTTTATGGTATGTTGTGGATTTATGAATCAGCTGGACGACCTCGTAAGACATCTCTGCTGCGAACATTGCTCTTACGTAAATAAGCACACCTGGTCTGAAAGCTCTACGAACCTTGATAGCTTCTTACCTAAAGGGGAAATTAGCTAAAACCATAGACTAACTACAGTAGTTAGTCCATGCTAAAACCATCGAATGGTTTGAATCATCGGATGGTTAAAATCAGTCGTTTGTTCCATCACTAAACCTCACACAACTTCTGAGAGATCACTACTACTTTCTGTCTTGTGTAATTGCACAAGATGGGCAAAGCCGGTTCACCGGCCCTCAATACCGGTCTGCACGAGCGTTCCCAACAACGCGCACTTTCACACACTTTCCTCCGCTGCCCGCGTTGGGAAAGGCTTAGCCCGGAGGCCACACAATAACTAGAAGTGTTGTCGGTGAACTCGGGGTGCAGGGCAAGGACAACTGGAACTGAGTGTGATTTCGTCCACGGAATTTTTTGAATTATAAATACGAGGTTAATGACCACTGACCAATACCGGGATGTGGACAAGGTCTTCGTGTTCTTTTACGGCTGGGCACCAGCAGACTATTAATCAAACAATTGCAAACAAACTCGAAAAGCAAGTAAACAACTTCAACTTAAATTACGCAAGGGGATCTCGGGACTGGAGGTATGGAGACAGATGTTTGAACATTTTACATTATAATCAGATAATTACCTAAATAAAAACTCCATAAGGTTAACCTCGGAACTTCGAAAGCCGAAAGAGCGGAACCCTAGAGATGGTTGTTTTTCAAACCCCAAAACGGCACATCTTGAGACTTGAGCTTTAGAATGATACAAATCATGCAAGAAAATGTTTTAGCGGCCAAATAGAAAGAGGAAAATATAAAAATAGTTTTAGCATGGTTTAGAGGCCAGAAATCGAGAAATTCTGTAAATAATATAATTTGTCCTTAGCGTTCATTAGTACTCTATGTCTATGTACTCCTATTGATATTTTTGACGATTTTGATTGTGTCAGTAGTCAGTTGTGGCGTGATGTCAGATTTCTTGTAAACACAACGTATTAATTTGGAATTAGTTAATCGCGTTTGACGACAATAATTTGTAAGATTAGAATTATGCATATATCTGTTTCTTATTTTTATTGTAGATTCAGTTTTGAAATAATCCATAGTTAATTTACAGCCTAGCCTGCAATAGTATCGTGTTATTTATAGTGCTAAAGTAACTTTCTCCTTGCAGGAAAATTCGATCAGGGAAGAATAACTAAATTATTTAAAACTAAGTAAAATCATGAAAATTGACAAGAAAATATTGAAGAAGTTATAGTAATGATAATGTGCAGCTAACCTTTTATTAAAGATAAAAAATGCTGGTCGTTGGGTTAAGAGTTGTCAGAGGACCTGATTGGGCATGGGACAATCAAGACAGAGGAGAAGGTCATGTTGGGACAGTTGTAGAAGTTGGTAAACCCGGATCCAAAGTGTCCCAAACAGTATTTGTCCAATGGGATAGTGGAGATAAAACCAATTACAGAGCTGGGTACAAAGGAGCCTATGACTTGAGAGTGTTTGATAATGCTCCAGCTGGTATGTAAATGTTTTACAATTCTCAGATTTAAAGCTTAGTTGTAGGATGTCTACTAGTTCAAAAGCCTACTAGGCAAGAAATAATATATAATGCACAAAATAAATGTATTGAGATCGGCCCTATTCACACACGTTTTGAACGACTGGATAATGCTGGATACTTTTTTTTTAAGCAGTAGGCTCACCAAACGGCTGATATCAGTCTGGACTGTCCTGGATTCAAATAACCTGTGTAGTTGTCAGGGATTATGTATTATCCGGAATTTTTAAAAAGCACAAGAAAGCCATGAAATGGGTAGCCTATGAGTGTCCACCAACAATCGAATACTCTTCCACTTAGATTTATCGGATTACGCAAACTTCACACACTGTAATGACATTCAAATATCGAATACATTAACTTAACCATCAATTCTAGGAATTCTTCTGTAATATTCAATCTTTGGTTACATTTAATTCACTGTAACTTATTTCAAACATTAATAAACGGTACAGGTTTAGTATAAGGTACCGTTTTAAAATCGAGGTAAATTTGCATTTTTCTTAAAGATTTTTACCTCTAGAATCCAGAAATAACATTTATTTTGCGCGGAAACAATTATTAATTATAGAAAATATTACTTAAAATTATTATTTTCGATGCAAGCAGACGCTACTTACAAACCACAGATTAGAACATCTTAAAGGCTACGTACACGTCCGACGTCAGCCGCTACTGTTCAAAGGCTACGTACACGTCCGACGTTAGCCGCTACTGTTCACGTCCACATTAATGTTTCTAGTTTCTACAGACTATGAGGAAAACGTCCATAGAGTATAAACATATAAATGAAATGTCATAGATAATAAGTATGTAATAAAAAGTTATGTTTCCTGCTTTATTTACCCCTTACCCATTATAAGTGACTAAGTGTTGAGAGGTGAACGAGCTCATTCTGGAAGTAAATGAGCGTGAACGAGCTCATTCTGAAAGTAAATGAGCGTAGCGAATGAGGTCACCATGGAGGCAAGTGAACGCGGAGCGAATGAGCTCATCCTGTAGGGAGTGAGCTGGGCGAAGAAGCTTGACCGGAAAACGAATGGTTAATAAAAAACGCTACATCTTCGTATGGTACGTGACATTCGAGCGTACACTTAGTACAGGCATGGTTGGTTGGGGGGCTTGTCACGGGTACTTATTAGGTTAACTAGCTTGGGTTAGGTTAGGTTTGTTAGGTTAAGTGTGGTTTGTTGGGTTTGTTTTTGTTTGTTTTGCCATCCAGGTACGGTTGCCAAAGGCCGAAGGCCGAAGGCCACCGTACCTGGATGGCAAAACAAACAAAAACAAACCCAACAAACCACACTTAACCTAACAAACCTAACCTAACCCAACGCTAGTTAACCTAATAAGTACCTGTGACAAGCCCCCCAACCAACCATGCCTGTACTAAGTGTACGCTGGTATTATACTCCTTATTAGGTTAGGTTAGGTTAAGTTTAGTTAGGTTAGGTTAGGTTAGAGGTTAGGTTAGATGTTAGGTTAGGTTTAGTTAGGTTAGGTTTTGTTAGGTTAGCTTTAGTTAGGTTAGGTTTGGTTAGGTAAGTTTACGTTACGTTAGAGGTTAGGTTAGATGTTAGGTTAGGTTTAGTTAGGTTAGGTTAGATTTAGTTAGGTTAGAGGTTAGGTTAGGTTTAGTTAGGTTAGAGGTTAGGTTTAGTTAGGTTAGGTTTTGTTAGGTTAGGTTTAGTTAGATTAGGTTAGGTTTGGTTAGGTAAGTTTACCTTACGTTAGGATAGGTTATGTTTATTTATTTTACCTTAGTATTTTGGAGGGTACAACTTGGCGGCAGCTCTGTAGAAAAAGTGGGGTCGCTCCAAAGCACTATACTTCCTCTTAAACATGCACTCCGCCAAATATCCTCCAAAATGCTCCGATTTCACACCGTACTTCGGGATTCGGTCGCGGATGTCACGCCAACCGCGCTCCACAGTGTTTGTATGCGCCCCGGTTTCTGGATCAACGAAGGTTTTACTGTGGTTCACCGTCAAGTGGTTGAAATTGTACCACGAAAGTCTGTTGTACGACTTCCAACAGTCCGTTATTATCGTCGTACCGGGTAGCACCCACTTTCTTATGATCCGGACTAGCGTGCGCCGCGACCGATCCGGGACCGGGAGCAAAAAGCAGTTTTTACTACCTCTTTCCACGCCCCCCAACACCCAGTTTCCTTTAACCCGGCGGCCACGGTTATACTTTCTTTTCCCAAATTTAGCTTCGTCTATTTCGACAACCGTGCCTGGTCCGCCGAGTTTTTGGGACGTTGAAACAGCGTCGTCCACGTACACCTCCCTGATGAAGCTGTACCAGTCTACAATAGTACGACTGGACAGTTCAAGTTGTTCTTTAAGAAAAGGCTGGCGGGGAGGGTCGTGGATGAGGTAGTGATTCACAAGCTTCCACAGGACAGGGATCGGAAGCTTAGAATCTGTGAAAAAAGAGCCCTTCCTGCAGTTCCCTTTCCAGTTACACTCACGGCCTTTTTTTTTGTTTTCTACTATTTTTTTACGACACCGAAACTGCCACCCACTTCTTATCACACGATTACCACACCTTGGGCAAACAGTTATATTACTAACAACTAAATGCTGGCTTAAAAAACTTAAAATATTATCTTCGTTGTATGCTACTGCATTAAAATACTTCACCAAACAATATTCACATTCCATAACAACAAGAACAACACTAACAATGAATACGATCTGTCAACTACACCCCTACGACAATAATAGACTCGCCCAAACTCGACCCTTCCTCCCCTCAGACTGTTAGTCGGCAGCGATAAATAGACTCGTCCACAATCGTTCTGTTCACAAATTGAAGATATTTTAAGTTAGTTTTCCCCTTGAAACCAATGTTTCCGACAAAAACAAATGTTATTTTCGTGTTCTGGAGGGTCGAATAATTACAGTAAAAATAAAAATTTTCGAAAATGTCAACGGTACCTTTTTCTAAACTTTTACCTAATAAACACAGTCATGACAGTAACCATTAATAACTATTTAGGGATTAGAACTGCGAAGACTGAACAACAAGTCCAGTGGAGACTGGTAGTTAGTAATGTTAGTAGCCTACTACTTTTATTGATATGAAGTCTCAGCTAATGCAGTATGTTATGAGGTTATTTTTTATTTAGCAATAGTGTATGGCAACTTATGTAAAAAGGCACTTTAACAAGTTCACTGCGTTAATCATGTTTTATCATGATAATTGCATTTATTTCCTTGCCAAGCAACCGCCGGATTTCCGGCATGCCGCACTGATCTTAAATAAAACGTTTGGTATTTATTTACTATTTCCCCTTCACCTCCGATTCTTTTACTATCTTAATATGTTGTTCTTATGACATTGAACGTCATAAAAACGCAAAAAACATTTTTCCCAAATTTAATATACTCACGAAACAACTGTCTGAAGAGCACTAACCCAGTCAATCTAGTAGATACTTTGGGAATCCGAGATAAATCTATCGGATGAAAATATCGAACTTACTAATATCGAGAAGCAATTATTGTTTTGTTATTGCGATATAATATTCGCACCCCCCGCTCCTGCGGGGGTAGTGTGGATCCACTTTGAGTGCACACTGCCGTAGCTAACACGTCAACATGTGATATATTTTTGTATATTTATCATAACCTTTACTCCGCAGAGCGCTGTATGGGGATTTTCCCTTTTCGGGAAAATTTCCTAAGAAAGAACAATTTTCCAAAAAGGAAAAAATTCCTGAAAAAGGGAAAATTACCCATACAGCCCTTAAACACTAAAACAATATGCGAAACACTAGCTGTACTTCACACGCACTGCATGCATGTGGCCCCTTAAATGCACCACCAAACACAATAATGCGTGCTGCAATAACACAGCTACACAACATCCACTAGGTGCCATTGATCAGGGGGGAGCCGAGTGAATCTTATTGCAAGTAAAGACATTTTTTAAATGGCCTTTATAAAGTACGGTAAGCAACTTTTTATTCCTCAAAAACCACCTCCCATATCCATAAAATGTCCAGGGATTTATGTCGCATAATAGCCTAATCTTTACCTTAAGCTAAGTCAAACTTAGTTATTAATTTTTTCTGTAATTCCACTAAGTTGCTGCCAACAATAATGATTTTTACATATACGTTTAAGTGTTTCCAAAATATATCTTACAGGATAAAAAATAGAAGCTAACTTATTGGAAGGAGGGGGGGGGCAGGTAATGAAAGTAGCCTACATTTAAAAGTAATTGTGGGTAGATCTTCCTTCTGGTTATGGCTGTTGGGGGAAGGGGAGGTGTCAAACAGAACAGTCGTCTTAGTTTATAGAAATTGTGGTTTATTTGCACCTAAATGAAATATATTATGAAAACAGTTTTTGTGTCAGTATGCCTTTTTCCCACAGATTTTACCATGTAGGTGGTCAATTCGTGGTGTTTGGTTTAAACTAAAGGAATTCCAATGAACATTTAAGTTAGCCTATATATTAATTTATGTAACATATTAACTGAAAGACTGGTCTGTAAAACCGGAACACATCTTTTCCAAAAACTTAATTAAGTTACCTTACAACTACCCGGTATCACAGTACCTCCACAGTACTTACCACAGTACCTCCTTAAAACACTCCTAAATGGCATATTCAATTTATTTTTGATTTTTTAAAGTATTTTTTCTTAAAAATACTTTAAAGAACTTTTGGTCTGAGGGACTGGAGACTGGAGCTTCTTGTGGCATTGAACCCTAATGTGTTGACTTCAATAGAAGACAATCGTCAAACTGATATTTTGTTTTACATAATTTTTAGTTTTATTAAGTTTTTGCTCCATATTTTAATCAATATAATTTCATAACGGTACATTAATACTGGTTAAGTAAGGAAGTATGATTTTAGACATTTGTTTTCCAAAACTAGTTTACAAAAGTATAGGTATAAAAGTCTTTTAGTTTTCTGTTTAGATAAACCTGATCCATCTTTTAGTTATAGTGTTAACATAGTTTTCTTAGGCCTTTCCTCCTCAGGCCGAAGGTCTACAGTATATGAGCCCATTCCGATATGCAATAAAAAAGCATAAGTCTAACCTCCTTCTAGTAATAGGTGGACATTTAACGCGTTGGCTGCTGCGGACCCCGATCGGGGTTTTGTCTCAACATAGAAACTTATGCGAATTTCATGTTTAAACATGTTTGCAGCAGCAAAAGTGTTAATCTGTTATTTTTCTCTAGGTGTGAAACATGCTAGCATTATTTGTGATGGTTGTAAAGCTCAAGGCATTGCTGGAATCCGCTATAAATGCACTCGATGTTATGATTACGATTTATGTGGACCTTGCTACCATATGGACAAGCATGACCTCAATCACATCTTCCAAAGATTTGAGACTGCCAATGCAATTGGGTAAGAATATAACCTAGTTTATCTGGCATTTTAGTCGTTTAGGTTTGGTATAGAAGTTTATGCAAGTAAGGTTCCGGTTGTAAAATTAAAGTACTATAGGCCCTATGATAAATATTTCTTTATTTATGTTTAAGATGCTATGCCCTGTAATAAATCTTATTTTTTCTCTAGAATATATAACTAAGAGATTGTTATTTTTAATCAACAAATTAAGTTTGGGATGTGGTTATTCACTGTTGATAATGATCTTCTCTTGCAAAATGGAAAGGTGTGAGATCTCATCAGTACTGAGTATAACAATATTTTATCAGTAATTTATTCTAGAAAGTATATATATAAATATAAATAAATATATATATATATATATATATATATATATAGTGTATGGCTTACAGAGCTGTCTTGTGTTTCGGAGTTTAAAATAAAAACAAAACTTTGGTATGATATACCTGCATAAAGTTCAGAAAATAAATAAAGGATCTCCTATCACAGAGCCAAATTCAGGGTGCGAAGCCATTGGAGTCCAGCATCACTTGTTCCATGCAGGCCGGCCAACCCTTCAGGGCAAGCGCTCACAGGACAGTCATTAACTATGTGACGTTCCTCCCTACAGTCACACGACTGATCGCGTGTCATACCCCATTTAAATTTTGAGTAATCTTCTAGAAAGTGCGAAGTACTGTACCTAATTTTTTTTGTGTTTTTGCATGTTGCACTTTTAGTGTTATTATTGTCAGTAGGTATTGTATTTACCTTGCCAATCCAAATTGTAATCAATAAGGTAAATAACTAAGTTTAACAATGAATCCGGAGGCTTTTACTCTTTGAATATAATTTGATGACTAGGCCCTAACTAATGTTTGATCAAGCTTCACTGCAACACCGCTTATACCTCATGTTTCTCTTACAGAGTCGAAATGGTGGCGCGCAAGGGCAGCAAGAAGGTCCAGTGCAAGGGCATCTTCATCGGGGCCAAGGTGGTGCGAGGGACGGACTGGGAGTGGGCGGACCAGGACGGAGGGCCGGGGCACACGGGACGGGTGGTGGACGTGAAGGGGTGGGACAACGAGACGAGCCGGTCTGTCGCCAAGATCACCTGGTCGTCGGGCAACAACAACGTGTACAGGGTGGGCCACAACGGCCGAGTGGACCTCAAGTATATAGAGGAGGCAGTGGGCGGCCACTACTACCCGGACCACCTACCTGTGCTGGGTCAGTATGGTTGGATAAGTTTAATTTAAAGGCTTGATTTTGTTGTTGTAGATATTCAGTAGACTCTTAACCGTCCTATTTCCAGGTAATGACTCACGACCACCACTGCAGCCGACGTCCCGATACTGTTCCATAAAAAACATTCAGGCCACCACAAGTCGATCATATGTTTCTGTAGTTCATCTAGTATTACATCTTGGTACCTATATTTTTAACTGTTAAATAAGTTTTATCATTTTTAGTACTTAATATGACTATGTGGAATTCATTTTAAACGCTCTTTTAGTTATCTGATCCGAGGTTTAGTCCTTTGTAAGAGGGTGTGTACTGTATTTGTGTTTTAGTGTGGAGAAGAGGCCTAATGATGTGTATAATGAAATAATAGTGACGACTCCTTTTATTTATTTCACTTTAGATTACTTTATTCTATAATACAAATTATTTATTTTACCTATCATTTTATTTTATAAAGTTATTTTATTTTTGGATGTTTCTGTAATAAGTTGGAAACAATAAAAATAAAACATTATCCTCCTTTGTAAACCTAGATTTTATGTAGCCTATGAAGGGCAGCGATTGTTGAGTTTTCAGTGTATTTGATTGGCCAAGAATAAACTGCAGCAGATAACTCTGTTGTATGTTATTTAATTTTGTTCTTCATTCAGCCCTTTAATATCTAGAACATTGGTGGTGTTCTCTATAAGCTATAACAAAATCCTATTTTATCTGTTTGTATTGTCCTCTTGTTGAAATTGTTGTTGTATGTAATGTTTTTTGCAATCCTTGAAGGTAGGCTTTTTATAAGGAGCCTACATTGTAATTTTCTGGAGTGTCAAGACAATATATTCTTAAAGATAATAAGAATTTGTATGCCAATAAACAATATGATCGAGAAACTATTTAATAAACAATAAAGTATCCTTCTCTAACACAAATCTTATTTCAGGCCACCCTGTAGAAGTGTTCAGATCTCCGACAGACAGCGGGGACGCCCCGCCGAGACATCTCACGTTCAAGGTGGGGGATCGGGTGAAAGTGCTGATGGAAGTAGAAACCTTGAAAGTCATGCAGAAAGATCACGGCGGCTGGAATGACAGAATGACTGAGGTGATTGTAGATTCTAAGTGTAGATCATTCGTAGATAAAACTATAGGGAACTTTCGAGGATCTACGAAACTGCAGTCACTGTTTATATAATTGATGGTCTCAGTGAGGAAGTCCGAGGAGAAATAGTATTTTTTTTAAACCTGCCACCCAAGGGCCTTGTAATTAAGTAAATACCCCCGTAGCAGCAAACCTGCATACTCAGCGAATTTCCAATGCATATATATGTATCTTAATACCACATAAAGCCACATACCAAGTTTCATCAATATACATTCATAAATAAACGATTTATGACATTTTAATTATTCTCCATAAGAATAACATGGCGGCTGAGTATGCAGGTTTGCTGAAGCAAGGAAAACAAAAAATGGGGTTTTATGCTAATATCAATATAACTCAACTAGGTGAAGTCACTTTCCAAATTTCATTAATTTATTTTCATAATTAAGGGAGATAACACGTTACTTATTCTCCATAAGAATAACATGGGGCTGAGTATGCAGGTTTGCTGCTACGGGAGCCTTTGTCAAAAAATTGTTTTTTTGAGGAAATATCAATGGTCCACAACCAGATAAAGCCGTATACCAAGTTTCGTCAGTATTTGTTCATAAATAAGCGAGATATAAAATTTTTATTTTCCTCCATAAGAATAACATTAGACAATGTACTGTGTTTAGCACTTTCAATATCTCGGTAACTAATTGACGTAGAGAAATGATCAAAATACCAAATTGTGTATTTTTTTAAGCTGAATCCAATGGGAAAAAATAAAATTTGACTATTTCCAAAATTATATGTAAAAAATTCAAAAAACCCGTTTTTGGGGTACAAAACCCCCCCAAAATACCCCTTCGGATAGAGCGATCTGGCTGGTTTTCGAACTTAAAGTCATAAATGTTGCTTTACACGTTTATACAAAATTTCATCAAAATCGGATAATTTTTACGAGAGATCGTGCTCACGGACACATATATATATACAGTTTCGAACGAATGGTGTTTTTGGGGTCTGGGGACCTCAAAATGAAAAGTTATCATGGTCCCGGGCCTAGGTCTTACCATGCCGACTACGGTAATAGCTTCTTCCCTATAGGGGAAATTCGCTAAAAACATGAAGAAACATTAAAAATACTGCGTCATAGTGTTATTTGTTTTGATTTGGAAATTAAAATCAGGCAAAAAGTTAAACCATATAGGTTGTCCGATGCAGTATTTTTTAAAATGGTAATGCCTTTTTGCCACTGGCATATACACACAAAAACAACAATGATGATTAGGTCAATCACTATCACCCACTTATTGCCACTTGGCGATGATGTGAGTTAAGTACATGTCTGACGGGTCTGATTGGATGTGATTGTTAGACTTAATTTATTCTGCATCATATTGTGATAAAGATAATTTTTAATGTAACTTCACTTTTAGTATAGAAACGAGAGAAAACTAGTTTGTTCACTTTTATTTTTTAACTTGAGGAGATAGATTTGGTATTTATTGAAATCTATTTCAACTTATAGTGTTAAAATGAAAAATGCTTCTATTATAGTCATAGTCATAAATCTTTATTCATTTTTTGCACATGTAGTACAATAAATAGTGTCACAGTTCATTTATATAAAAAATAATCTTATAATTAACATACAAAAATATCAATCAATGTTATTTAGATTTAGAGAGGGGTGGAAAGCTCGTCAATAGAATACAATGCTTTGTCTATTAGATAAATTTAAATTTTTTTTAAATTTCAAGCCTTTATCA
Source organism: Allygus modestus (assembly GCA_963675035.1). NCBI lineage: Eukaryota > Metazoa > Arthropoda > Insecta > Hemiptera > Cicadellidae > Allygus > Allygus modestus. The sequence goes on from OY776116.1 coordinate 17,703,558, forward strand.
GCTTTTATATTTTTTGGAATGTATTTTAAAAATACGTTCCCCTTATATGTTTTTTTTTTTTTTTCAAAAAATGTTTGCCGGTGGGGCTGGATGATTTTGTTCCTTCCTCTAGTATTATAGGGTCTCATTGGGACCTTATTTGTTGTTGCAATAATATCAAGAACTCAGTATTTACTCCATGTGTTAAGATAATTTTAATGATAATCTCAAAACATGATAGTTTCTTAATGTATGAGCTATAAATTGTGATGTTCTTCAACTGACGATCTTCTTGGTTTCTCTTTAGTAAATGTTTCTTACTCTTTTGTTATAAAGTTTTCTTAATAGTTTTAAGTTCAAGCAGGAGACTGAAGAACAAAAATCCGTCGAGGCTGGAGTACCTATTGTTTTAAGCCAAAATTTATTTTGATGATTACAGACCTTTTTCAACTCTGTAGGAAAAATTGAAAAAGTCACGAACAAAATTAAAAATATTAGGATAACTCAGGTTTTTCAAGTTAGGAAAGTTATCAATGATCAAAGCAGTAGTTTGGTAGAAAATAACTCCTAATACAGTAAACATAGTTTATACAACAAATAAAAAAAAAAAACACGGAGTACTTTTAAAAAGCCCAGTTCTTGAATTAACAGGCTCTGGAAAATAAATGTACTAGTCAGTCAAAATAAAAACGAGTTTACACGCAGCACGCTGACGTGAGGGCAGTAATTTCCACATAACAACTTTTAAAACTCAAAATCAGTGTAAAAACATACATGTATTCCAATTTTTATTGAAATTTAAAAACATTGATTTTTTGGCTGTTCTGATGCTCCTGGTTTCATTTACCTGCAAAGCTGGGAATACAATTTTGCGCATTATAATGTTAGGAGAAGGTCCAGTCAGGCTTGAAAGTAGGCGTGAGGTTGCTGGGGATGATAAAAGTACTCTAACAAAGGAGTAGCAGGCTTTTATAGTGTAAAATCCCCATAAGACAACGTACTGTGTTTAGTCGAAACACATTTTCTTTAATAACTCGGTAAATATTTATGCTAGAATGATGAGAGAGGACTTACGACTTTCACCTCACGAATTCCCATCTTTTAACATGCATTAATGTTACATCCGGGATTTTTCTGACCCTTTTTGGGCCCAAAAACTCTAAATTTGAAAGATTAATCCACAAAAAAGAGGTTTGGAGTTTTCTGATTATTTGACCCAACGAACTTGTCCAACTGATTACAGAAAGGAACGTCTCTAAAAAATTTGAAGTTAATCGGACAAGAAATGCGACCGCTAGAGTACAAACACACATATATATATATATATATATATATATATATATATATATATATATCATATATATCAAATTTTGAACGAACCCCCAAAACGTGTTCAGGGGGTCACATAAGGAACTTCTATGGTGGTCCCGGGCTTAAGTTTCACCGTGCGGGTCATGCTAATATTTCACTTTCCAAAGGAAATTTACTAATGATAGTAACCATATTGCTTAGTTCCTAGAAAATTTCTCTCCGAGGATGGATAGATAAGACATTTCTCTTTCTGCTTCATCCCCTGCCATTGTGACCCAAATTTTAAAGCCACATTACGGTGATTTTGAAGTCTCTAATTAAATCTCCTATCAAATTATGTTGTGTTGCAGTACATTGGCAAGGTGGGCGTGGTGCACAGAGTGACGGATCGCGGGGACATCCGAGTGACGTACGAGGGATGTAACAACCGCTGGACGTTCAACCCCGCGGCGCTGACCAAGATAGACGCATACGCCGTCGGGGACCTGGTCAAGGTCATCACCGATCCTGACAAGGTCAAGGACTACCAGAAGGGCCACGGGGAGTGGATCGAAGTCATGAGGAGTGTGAGTAAACCTGGAGACAGATATCTGTTTGGTGAATCAGACTGCCGATCATTCCAGAAGTATTGCATGGTTCACACTTTCTGGAAATTCAGGGAATTTGAAAAAGGTCGAGGGAAAGTTGGAAAAATGCCGAGAGTCAAGGGAAGTTTTTGATTTAGTTGTTAACAGAAAGAAATATTGTGTGAAAATCAATATTAGAGTTTTGTTAAATCGGTTTTTATGTTGTAACAAAGAGGAAGTGAACTGTAACTAGTAAAGCAATAAATGCATTGAACAACAACAAACTGAAAACATTAAAATAAAAAAATAAACAGGAGAGTATCGGACAGCTATTGGGAAGGTGGATACTAATACACATTTTTTTGTAATATTACCCATTGTAAATTAAGTGCACTTTTCGAGTGGAGATTCAAGGAAAATTAACTTTCTTGGTAAAGGAAAGTCAGAGAAAAATAACTTTTTTGGTTAAAGAAAGTAAGGGAAAACATAAACCAAATAAAAGCTGAAGCCGTAGCATTGGCTTGTATGTATCAAAAAATAGTTGCATAACAGCGTTTATTTTTCAGTAGAATACATTTTAGGATCATTTGTTCAGTGGTCACTTGTATAATTTAGTTTGACAAATTTTCTAGGATGGACACAAGGTTTTATTAAAATAAGTTTTTTAAATGATGTGGAAAAATATGTCTTACAAAACTAAAACATATATTTACATTTATACTCTATTTGAATACTCAACGGTAAATCTGTATAATTAAAATTACAGTTTTTTTTTTATAGGCCTAAAGCTTACAATCTCAAAGAAGAAGGTCTAGAATTTTTGAGCCATGACGTCCGATTCATCAGAGAAGTCATGAACTAGAATGCACATGACAAGCCAACACATGACTAGAATACACATGGTGGCGTGTGGGGGTGCTTACATGGGTGTCAAACAAATTTGACTGTCTGTTACCTACGCTCATTGGGCAAGATTTTGTTCGCTTTTCACATGAAAACAGTTTAACCAAATTTGATTAAACCTATTTCATACTTTCCTGTGTAGCTTTGAGGAAAAATGTAGGCTATTTAAAATCCATAGTCTCCATAGTCATACCATAGCTCCAATATTAATTTTATGGGAATTGATTTAGTTTATGATTACCATGATAACAGAAGATTTAAGTTACATTACCAAATTAAACATTTTGTTTTATAACTTGAACACTTTGCAAAGAACGTGACACAGATACCAGATACATACGTGACATACCAGATACATATATAAAAGATGGTACAAGGCTTTCGATTTTGACCAGTCACATCAGTCATTATAAGGCCCAATGAGGATTGCTTTCATTGGGCGTGATGATGACTGATGTGACTGGTCCAAAGCGATATAGCCTTGTACTATCTGTTATATATTTATCATCATCTATTTATATGCAGTATAATGCAGTCAATATACCATAAGTGTAGTAAAACATATTTGATTACATCCCGTAGTTATAAGAACACGTAATATGGTAATCAAAATGTTGATAAGTTATTTGGAGGAAATCTAAGAAGTGGTTCTAACTCACACCGATTATGCCACACGAGACAAAGTAAAACAATGGAAAATCAAATAATTACTGAGCCTGGTTCATAAATTGCTTATTTATTAGTTATTGTAGTCATGCAGTAATCACTTCATATTGGATTGGTAAACACTTGATGAGCCCAAAATAGAAATATATTATCAAATAAAGCAAAATACGCCCAAGTTGTGTCTGCGCCTTAAAGAGACATTAAGAAGATACTAGCAGATGTCCCATTCACCGCACGGGGTTCTAGCAGGCATAGAGCCAGACGTTTTTAAAGTTTATTTACATTATAGCTAGCTGACTAGCTAAATCAAATATATCTCCGTTAGATTAAGATTGAAACTTTTAAAGCCTGCAGGGCGAAGCTCTGACCCCCAGAAGGCACATCTAGAGAGTAAGAGCTTTTCATTGATTGAGCTACGAAACATGTAAACAAAATATTAGTTTTAAGGGTCTAAAGTCAGTGAAAAATATCAAGAGCTTTTTTAAAAATAATATAGATAGATATAAGACAGCTTAGTTGATTAACATAATTTATTAGTTGGCTGTAAACTTTAATTTATTTTACTCTTTTGCGACAAGAAAGCTTACCAAAGTAGGTAGGCCTATCACGACTTAAAAAAAATGTATTAAGGGTTTGTAGAGCTTCCAGGTTTCCAACAAGATAACATGGCTATTTGTTGGAAACCTGAAAAATTTTATCGTTCCGCTCTTATGTCTGGGAGAATTTGAGTTCAGAAATTACATGATTTAAAAGGTTCCATATTAGGGTTTTTTTTTTCATGAAGCCATAAACTTAAATAAAATGTACTTACTGGTATCACTAATAAAAAAAGCTCAAAAAACTAAATATTTCATTATTTTGAATTATTCTACGACTGATGGTTGCGGATAAAATTGAAATTTTATTTAGCGGTAAATGAAGTACGTTGTCCAATGTTATTCTTATGGGTAATACAAAAATTACCTTTTTTCTCTTATTTACTGATCAATTTAATTATAACGTGGTAAATAGGTAAAGTTTGCATTGACCAACAGAAAATATTTGGAACATGTTGCCCCCTAGCCCTGGGGGGGGGATGAAGGGGCATTTCTCCTCTAAAAACCACTGTGTGTAGAAAATGATTCTGTAGTACTCCCCAAAAATAGATTTGGGTGGATATTTCTAAAAACAAGTTCATTTTAATATTGTCTATACAAGCTACTGTACTTTATGGTCTATCTTTAGTAAATATAAAGTAATTTACTAGTTACAACTGGGCCAAAAGGGGGAAAGTATGTGTCAGTTTCCTGACATCGTTTATCAGCACTTAGATTGTAAATTTATGTTGCCCTTGCATTTGTTTACCAGCCAGCGCAGACTTCCTTCATGCTCTTGCTTATGTTGTAAACAAAAACAACATACAATAACAATTTATCATAGAGACCGTTTATTTTTAAACTCGTTAATATAAAATTTAGAGTTTAAAATTCTTCTAAGCAATAGTGTATTTTAATTGAAATTGTTGAAACTAAATGTAAAGAATTCCTAAATATTAAAATATGACAAGTATAGTTATTAATTTGCAATATCTTATTAATTTTATTTTGTGAAATTTATCTTTTTTAAATTGAGATATCTTTGAACTTTGTCCAAGTTAAAAGGAGAAACATATTTTCCAAAATACCTAATGAAAATATTTGGACTATACATAAATTTTTCCTTCGGGTTTGGTACATCTGGTGCAAAGGTATAACAATAGATTGTTTCTTAATAAGTATTATCAATGGCTATTGGATAACCCCTTTTATTCACTGGATGAATTTTTCCGTATGAGGTCTGTAGTGTTTTGATTTTCCTATTATTGTTCAATACTCATACAAACCAATAATATACTGTACAATTTTTGTATTACCAATTCATCTTACCACTTGGAAATGTTATTATTATAGTAGTTTTAGTGTAATGACCAAATTATATAAGATATAAGCTTTCTAAAAATATATTGTAATTTTTACCTGATATTGGACCTGGCTGTCAATGGAGCTGTGATGTGACTTTGTCAATGATCGGTGATTTATATGACAATAAAATGATTTGATTTGATAACACTGACCTCCTTATTTTTAGGCCTTCTTATAAATATTAACCAGGTTAAATTCTTCCAAATTATAATTAAACTATAGGCCCCTTATCATATTATTTTATTTTGGCGAAGAACTCCCTATAACCATGTGCGGGGTAGCAGTGAAAGCTTGCGTACAGTTTATTGTTATTTATTTTGATAATATTGCTTGTTTTTCCTTTCTCTCCATCTTTATATTGGTTGGTGGGTAATCAAATCTACAAATACAACCAGCTAAGGGCAACCGTTATAAAAGTCTACCCCATCATAGTATTTTCTGTGTCAACCAGAAATTAATGATTCATCAATGCAAATTAGCATTAAGTTGTAAGTAAAATGTTTGTTGGGGCAGTTTGATTCTTAGATAAAAAGTCGCAAACAAAATGTTAACATTTAATTTTGGGCACTGTAGTTTTGTAATACGTACAAAGTTTTCTGTAAGGCCCACCATTATGTGCAGTTTAAATTAATATTAATAAAAATAGGTTTTTATTGAAACAAAACTAACACTAATACAGCTCTCTTGAATAATTTTTGGTTAATAACAATCGACTGTTCGACTAAGAGTTTATTGTAAATACAGTAATAATTCCCTTTCAACTATTCGTAACTTAATCCTTGATTAGATGACTAAATTCACAGGTTTACTATTTAGGCCTAACAGCTGTTTTATCTAAATTAAAATGAAAACTCATAAATACAATTAACAAAGTAATGGTGGACATTTATTCATTATTTTACATTTATAGATTGCAGACAAATTATGGTTAAATGAATAAGGGTTACAATAGATGTACAATGTTGGGGAGAGAAAATGAAATTATAAGAATGTAATTTTCAATTTAGATGATATCAAAGTCCAAAGTATTATACACAGCTATACTTCATAAATATGGTAATTTATAACATGAGTCATTTATAATACAGGGTCGGGGTGATCGTGCTGAGGCTTAAAGGTCAGAATAACTTTGTTTCATATGAATAAAAATCATTAGAAATTTAAAAAAGTCCAATCTATGTGAATTTAAACGATTCGATAAAAACTTACTATTGATCTATAATTATGGTTGTGGGATCTTGAGGTCTATAATTTAAAGTTCAAAATGGCAGCTTCTTCTTGAAATTTAGGCTGAGGGCCTAGTTAAGTTTTTGAAGTTATTTTTGTCCAAATAAATAAAGTATCTTCTTGATTAACTTAGGTTGAGAACTTGTATTAAATTTTGATTAAACAAATCGTTGATAAAGAGGAATTGATTTTTTTGTTTTGTTTAAAGTCCTAGGGATTGTAAGTTGCTATATAGGTTGTAAGTGGTTCCAGATAGGTAGTTTAAAAAAATGGAAAGATCTCACCACACAGACAATTTCTTCACTCAAGAGTCTGCTCTTCACGAATCTTGATGGGCTAAATAAGGGTTGCTCTGAGTTTCGCAGGTTACAGAAAAAAACTTTTTAAAAGGGGAAATTTATTTGAATGAGACAATGCTCAATCAAAGCATCTAACACCAGCCATTTTTTTATCAGCAGACCTCTTCTTTCTTCAGAAAACTCCAGATGATGCTATGGGGTTCACATAATCACTTTCAAAACACAATTTTCCAATAATCTTGGAACCAAAATACATTAGTCACAAAACACTTCAGCTGGGGGAAAGTTTGAGATCAATTTTGAATTTAGTTATATTATATTAAGTTAATTATGAGGTAATTTTGTACATGTAGGCTTAAATTATGAAATATGGCTTTAAATATTTTATTACATCATAAAATAATGAATAATTATTTTAAATTTAAATTTTCTGAGGGGTGATAATGAAATAAATAACTAAAATAAGCAAAATAATAACATTTAATTAAAAGAAAAAAAACATGTGACAAAATATTTAATAGGCCTATATGCTTGAAACTTTAATTATTCTATTTTTATGCTATATCATATTGCGTGAAATGAATGAGTGATTATTGTTGAATGTTTATGAGTTGTCTCAATATCCCCTCAGAAATAATGATGGAATGAATGAAAATCATTATTTCGGTATGACAGTGAATAAACATGAAACACAAATATATGAATATTTAATTAAATCTAAATGGATACAAACACATGGAATGAAACATAGAATTAAATATAACAAAACATGGGAAGAGAACACACAAGTAAACAATTAATTAAGACAACACATATTGAATAAGTAAGGGAATATTGGTCATTTATATTTGTGATGGTTGGGGTCCGAAATGTTTTGCACTGTTCAAAATTCGCGGCACTGCACTGAGAAAAGAGGAAAAAGTGTTCATGCGTGACACCTTGCTGTACAATTTTCACAGTCATTTTATCCCCTCCTATCGTCTAATATCACTGAAGATTAAAATTCACTTAAAAGTTTATCTAGCAGTTTATTTAAGGGTATAAATCATATATTTATGTATTTTATGGGGAATATTTTACAAGGGATTAAACTTACTATGGAGTATTTACACTGATGTGATGATGTTACTGAAGTCGGTTCTTTTAATGATGTAAAGTTAATAGATGATGTGGATGTCCTCAGGGGTTCAAAGGTTGTATGTATCTTTTCATAGACGAAACGTGGAATGGGCCGAAAGTATGCCGGTCGTCTAAACTGTTGATGTGATAAGTGGACGGGACATGTATTGCGTTTAAAATTTTGTGGGTTCTCAGAGAATGTTGATTTACATTACACAAGCCAGGTTTATCAGAAAATAAATTGTTGAATTTTAACAATAAATCACTTAATTGTTGCTTCTGTTCATCATGGATAATACCATTATTATTGGATTCCATTACTATGTTTGGAGAAATTTCACTAACCACTCGATTTATACTATTGGTAGACCCGTATTGATTACTATTATTTATATTATCATGATTATTATTTTGCCTATGGCCGTTATTAGTCATTAAGTAACATAAAATTCCAACTTCGTTTACCTTGCCGAACTTCAATATGACATTATTGTTATTAATGTTAAATTTAATTTGTTCATTATTAAAGTCCATAACCATTTCCCATTCGCTAAGCACATCTGTTCCGAGTATGAGAGGTCTAATTAAATTCGGTATTAATAAAATCTGAACATGAGTAGTGTAGTCTTGTATAGTTAGAGGAATCATTACTATGTGTGATACTCTTCGTGATTTATCATTGGTGGCTGTCTTGATATATGTGTTAGTTACTGGTAATTGTTCATGCTTACCTATTTTGATTTGATTTTCTGTATACCATTGCTCTGACATACATGATACGTTGGATCCTGTGTCAACTAAAGCTTTTAAATGTATTTGATTAATTTGGATGGGAATTTCTGGGCATGCTATGAATTGCTTCTCTTCTTGATTTGGGGTAGTTTCAGTTTCCTCAGATAATAAAAATTCATGATCACAATAAATATTACTAACAATTAATTCATTTGTTAATGGTGGGGAAATGTTTTTGTTATTACTATTATTATTATTCTGATTAATATGATTATTAATGCAGTTTTGGTTAGGCCTTTGACATCCGAGATTCGTAGGTAGCACTGAAAATACTGAATTTAAATCACTATTTACATCATTAAAAGAAGGCCTCTGAGTAAGTCCAGTGCTTACGGGTTTAAAGATGGTTTTGATTGGTCTGGTGGATACTGACTTAAAGGCATGCTGCGCTCTGCGAGTGTGCTACACACTTGAGCCTGATCTCGAGTCGGATATTTTTTCTCTGCTGAATTAGGGTTATTATGGGGGTAATTCTTGTTAGTGAATGGTGGGCTGTTTCTTTCGTTCCTGTAATTGTTGTTTTGGTTGTGGTTATATTGTTGTTGTTGGTTAGTTGATCTATTATTTGTGTATGAGTTTTGGTTTCCGGAGTTGTTGTGGTATTGGTGTGGGTTATTTCCTGGTTGGTATGCCCGATAGTCGAAATTGTGTCTCGGATTGTATGAGTTAAATCCTTGGTACTGGTGATTGTTACGGTGGTCATAGTTTTGTGAATTATCACGGCTAAAGTGTCGTTTATCTCGGTTTGACGAGTTTGGGACATTTTGATGGGAATTTTCTTTTGGTTTCCTCAGGTCTTCTCGTTGGAGTAACTCCGCAAAATCACCGATTGTGGTTATGTTCTGAACTCTACGAGCATCTTGTATAAGATCATTGAAATGTTCCGCGAGACATATGACTATTTCTTCTTCGTTTAGTGAGGGTGTGAAGGATTGTAAAGTAATAACACGTTCGATAAAATATTCTGAACGAGTCAGTGTCCCATTAGGTCGGTATTTTTCACTTTCAAGGCGTTGCCTAATGTGTTTCTGAACTTCCCGATTCCAATACTTATTTTCGAACGCGATTTGAAAATCCTCCCATGACTTAATGTCGTCCTTGATAAGGCAAAACCAACGTGAAGCGTGTTGTTCTAAGCTGTTACTAATTAGATCGATTAGATACTCGTGTTTACTTTGTTGGGGTGGGAGTTGTAGCGATCCTCGGTCATAATATTTTCTTAGTTTAGCTAAATATTCTTTCGGGTTGTGTGATCTACCATGAAATTTAGGTAATGTCATGTCCGGTACAAGGCCAGAGTTCCCATTGCAAGTAATATAAATGTTTGACGGGTATGTGGCATGATGTGTGCTGATACGGTGTTCTAAATCTTCGATCTTTGATTCATGAGTTTGTATTGATTGATTTAATTCATGAAGTTTAGATGTGTTCTCATTAATTAGGGCCTGGTTTGCTTTTATGTTAGGCATTAGTGCTTCTTGTACTTTATTTGTTTGGGATTGAACGCTGTGATTAATGTGTTTTATGTTTTCATTTTGAATTTGTTTAATGTGGGTGCTGGTATGGCAGTGTTCTTGTAATTTAGATGTGAGTTGATTTTCGATTTTACATGTTTTCTGATTAATTTGTTCTGTTAGGGATTTTTCTTGTTTAGTTAAATCGAGAATTAAGTGTTGTCGAATTTCAGTTTCACAGTTTTCAAACTTAGTTTCGATTTCTTGTTTAATTTTCTTGAGCTTGTTAGTATGTTCTTGTTGAGTGTCACGGATCTGTGTTAATTCTGTTTGAACAGTTTCTTGATTGTGGCGTAAATTTTTAATTTGGTCTTCAAAGATGTGGATTATTTCAGATTTTAATTCCGTTTTGAGGGATTCACAATGTGATTTTAGTTCAGATTTAAATAAGGCACTGTTAGTTTCTATTTTGATTTCAAGGGCAGATTTTAGCGATGCGTTGTTATTTTCTATTTTAGCCTCAAGGGACGCACTGTTAATTTCTAAAAGCGCAGCAATTTGTCGTAATAGGTCGTTATTTTGTCTGTTTTGAGACGTTCCGTGTTCCGAGGCAGCCGTGGAAATGGGCGATTCAGGTGTTGTGTTATCGGTAGTTCCGTTGTCCACCGTTACGTGTTGTGCAGCGCTAGTTGCTGGGAGAGAGGGATCTGAGCGAATGTGTGAGTCAGCCGAATCCGAGATGTTTACGTTTTTGCTAATGTCAGTACTGTCTGCTAAAGGGCCTACTTGTGTTATTAACATCACAAAATCATTTGGGGTTTCATCGTCACTTAGGGGCTCATTAAATAACGCAAAACTGTCGTGGGAGCTATTGTTTGAAGTATCATTGGTTGATGAATGTTCGATATGTGGTATGGGTGTTATGTTGTCAGATTTAAGGTTAAGTTCACTTTCACCGCCTACACTTTGAGATTCTAACGTTACATTTGCTCGTCGTAGGGACCTAACATTTGGGTTATTTTCTAAGTTCTTTGCAGATGGTTTGGGGTTGGGACGTAAATTATAACCTTCAGACATGGTGGATAACTTAGCTTAACAAGGTAGGTAAACAAATATAGGTTAAATCTATACTATTTCTAGTTAAAATTACCTCATCAAAGTTATTCTGATTACTTTAAGCCTCACGAATTGGGCGCCATTGAAACAAAACTAACACTAATACAGCTCTCTTGAATAATTTTTGGTTAATAACAATCGACTGTTCGACTAAGAGTTTATTGTAAATACAGTAATAATTCCCTTTCAACTATTCGTAACTTAATCCTTGATTAGATGACTAAATTCACAGGTTTACTATTTAGGCCTAACAGCTGTTTTATCTAAATTAAAATGAAAACTCATAAATACAATTAACAAAGTAATGGTGGACATTTATTCATTATTTTACATTTATAGATTGCAGACAAATTATGGTTAAATGAATAAGGGTTACAATAGATGTACAATGTTGGGGAGAGAAAATGAAATTATAAGAATGTAATTTTCAATTTAGATGATATCAAAGTCCAAAGTATTATACACAGCTATACTTCATAAATATGGTAATTTATAACATGAGTCATTTATAATACAGGGTCGGGGTGATCGTGCTGAGGCTTAAAGGTCAGAATAACTTTGTTTCATATGAATAAAAATCATTAGAAATTTAAAAAAGTCCAATCTATGTGAATTTAAACGATTCGATAAAAACTTACTATTGATCTATAATTATGGTTGTGGGATCTTGAGGTCTATAATTTAAAGTTCAAAATGGCAGCTTCTTCTTGAAATTTAGGCTGAGGGCCTAGTTAAGTTTTTGAAGTTATTTTTGTCCAAATAAATAAAGTATCTTCTTGATTAACTTAGGTTGAGAACTTGTATTAAATTTTGATTAAACAAATCGTTGATAAAGAGGAATTGATTTTTTTGTTTTGTTTAAAGTCCTAGGGATTGTAAGTTGCTATATAGGTTGTAAGTGGTTCCAGATAGGTAGTTTAAAAAAATGGAAAGATCTCACCACACAGACAATTTCTTCACTCAAGAGTCTGCTCTTCACGAATCTTGATGGGCTAAATAAGGGTTGCTCTGAGTTTCGCAGGTTACAGAAAAAAACTTTTTAAAAGGGGAAATTTATTTGAATGAGACAATGCTCAATCAAAGCATCTAACACCAGCCATTTTTTTATCAGCAGACCTCTTCTTTCTTCAGAAAACTCCAGATGATGCTATGGGGTTCACATAATCACTTTCAAAACACAATTTTCCAATAATCTTGGAACCAAAATACATTAGTCACAAAACACTTCAGCTGGGGGAAAGTTTGAGATCAATTTTGAATTTAGTTATATTATATTAAGTTAATTATGAGGTAATTTTGTACATGTAGGCTTAAATTATGAAATATGGCTTTAAATATTTTATTACATCATAAAATAATGAATAATTATTTTAAATTTAAATTTTCTGAGGGGTGATAATGAAATAAATAACTAAAATAAGCAAAATAATAACATTTAATTAAAAGAAAAAAAACATGTGACAAAATATTTAATAGGCCTATATGCTTGAAACTTTAATTATTCTATTTTTATGCTATATCATATTGCGTGAAATGAATGAGTGATTATTGTTGAATGTTTATGAGTTGTCTCATTATTGAGGATATCTGTACTTGGCCAGAATAATGATATATTCAAAAAAAAGAAACACTGACAAATTTCATTTGATTAATAAATAGTCGCAATATTGCCTGAAATTTTACCTGAGTCTTGAAGCCACTGACAAATAAGTCCTAATAAACTAGAAACAAAAGTAAGACAAAAGTTGATTATGTTTTCAGGCGCTGGGCAAGATTGGTACTGTGATAAAGATTTACTCCGACGGGGATCTGAGAGTCAGTGTCAACGATCACACGTGGACTCTGAACCCACTCTGTGTGGAACCGGTCGCCGAGAACAGTCCGGCACCGACCTCCAACCTACAGGGCGGATGGCCTGACAGCCAGCCGACATGTAAGTAAAGGGTAGCGGAGGGCACATTCGATTGAAAACGCGAGGGGGTGCACACTAAAGTTACTTCCAGGTTAACAAAAATAAATAATAAATTTTTCATTAAAAATAACTTTTATTTTATTTATTTTGACGACTTGAAAAAGTAAATCCAGAGGAAAAACCAGAGGAATTCAATTTAACCAAATTTAAATGTGTAAAAACATTAAATACTAGCTGTTCCCGCAGCCTTCGCCCCACAAATAATGATTTATAAAAACTATGGCAGTTGCGTCATTTTGTGGTTATCCCGTGGAACTACTATGAATCAAGATCAGCTATTTGTGTTTTTATCAGCTCAAACTTAACGTGAATGTCCATAAGAATAACACAGGATTGGAACTTTGACTCCCCGTGGGGTGGAGCCTTATGGGAATTTCTTAAAACCCTTTCTTAGTGAGCACCTAACACCCAAGAGGAAGGTATGTTCCAAATCTCATTGCAATCCGTTCTGTGGTTTTTGAAATTTCGTGATGAGTGAGTGAGTGAGTCAGTCAGTCAGTCAGTCAGTAGTATTTGGATTTTATCTATTAAGATTGAAAAATTGTTTTTTTACCAGGTTTACAAAAGGTTCTATTGTAAATATGTGATATAGATAATGCAACAACTCATATATTTACCCTGATAATTTTGCCCCTAAAAACCAGTAATTTTAATTCCATGCTCCAATATTTAATGTATATGTAATTGTATATACCAGCCACTTCTGAAAACCCCATATTAGGAATGTTTTAGATAGGCCTATTAGGTAATTAAGTTATTATTTTATAGAGAGAAAAATATTAAATAGCCTAGTCATTAAATATATAATAGGCTATGTTACCATGTAAAAAATTGATTCATAATCAATATCAATCTATTTTAATAATTTTCCAAATTCCAAATTTAGCTCCTTAGCAGTTTTTATATAGTGTATATGTGTAATAGTGGGCACCAAGAGCCAACAGTGATCTAATGAACCATGACGTGTGATTTCTTACAACAATACCAGAATCTTTCTTCTCTTTCATGATGACCAAGTGTTAACATGTTTTAAATAAGTGGGACACATTTCCCAGATAAATAAATCCCATTAAATTAGTATTTGGTTACTAAAAGTCCAAATTTGTAATTAGAAAGAAGAGCTACAGGCCGTAGTTGACCCTTTTATTTACCTGTAGCGAAGAATTTTTAAACAGTGGTGAGATCCATCCCTTTTCTTGTACCAAGGAAACCATTGAATTACAGTTTAGACTACAAATTTGTATAGATTTATTATAACTAATTGAAATCAGACAAATTTATTATCTATCAGAACTTTCAATCAATTTTATCAAAAAGAATTTTAAAGTAATTTTATTGTATCCAGTTTAATTTTGAAACTTTTAATATCTAATTGAATAATAGCCTACTAGGTATTTTTGAGAGCGACACCTGACTGCTGGACATTATAAACTTTTCAGTGAACTATAACTTTTCCACCTGCTACTGAACATCTAATTAATCAGAATTCAAATCATAATTTATTCAGAACTTTATTTAATATCATGTTTATTCATAAAGAGTTTATTAAGTAAAAACGATCATAAGAATAAATTCTAACACCGCATGATACCCCAACCTGAGATATGAATTTCATGTGAACCTTGAGACAATCAAAGACATTTGTATATTCAGTAGTTGTCAAAGTAGATATTAAGAGTTGTCCCCCGATTTTGTAAATATACTGTTAGTCCCTTTTCCTTTTAAAGAATATCAGCTTTGTATGTTTAAAAAAATAAACTATAGGTTTGTTCTGTACCCCTGAGTTTTTATTGTAGGTAGAGACGCCATTATTTTAGTGTAATTGTAAGCAGTGAAGAACGCATAGACAATCGAAGTAACATTAGTAACTTTACCCATAACCCTTAGCTAGCCGAAGGCAATAACACTTGAGTTTTGTTTATAAACATTCCAGTAGGTTAAGTAAGGAAGAAAGAAGTTATTATTATCAAAATAAAACAACCAATATAAAAATTCAAAGTTTAAGATTATTACAATAATAATAGTTTTTAAAGCTTTATAAATGCATATGGAAGGAAACAAATCAGATTTAAAAATATTTATATCTATAAAAATGTGAAAATTGCTTTTTCACAGGGGTGAGTTTTAAAGTTTCCCAGCTGGAATTCATAATACAGTATGTCAATTTCTACATGCATTATAGCCTAAAGGCTCAAAGCTTAGTACAAATATTACCTTTTTTGTATGTACATTATGTTTTTTTTCAATCATCAGTCCCTCAATAAAGTGAGTTAGCTGCATCCTCTACCTTTTCCCTCCTGTACTAAAATATTCCCTCCTGTTTAATCATAGATAAAAATTTAAGCTGGAATGCACATGTAGATAAAGTATTGGCAAAATTAAGTTCGGGAATCTATTCACTATCTAGAATGTCATTCTTTTGTAATCAAAAAACATTAAAAAATATATATTTTGCAAATATTCATTCTCATTTAGCGTATGGCTTATGCCTTTATGGTTCAACCACAAAATCAAATATGGATAGCATACTAAAATTACAAAAAAGGGCCGTAAGAATAATAATGAAATTAGGATATTATGAAACATCAAAAGACAAATTTAAAGAATTAGGGATTTTAACAGTTTATGGACACTATATCTTAGATACATCCATCATTGCAAAAAATTATTCAGAAAACTCTGACCTTAAAAGCCACCCATATAATACCAGACATAAAAAATGTATTACTTCAATGCAACATAAATTAACATTTTATTAAAAAAAACCGACTTACACAGGGCTAAAATGTTTAAAGCATTTACCAAATGACATTAAAAATGAGGAAAACATTTCTAAATTTTAAAATAAATTAAAAGATTACCTGTTAGAAAAAGCCATTTATTCCCTCGAGGAATTCTTTTCCACCCCCCCTAGACTTTGTTATAGTTTGCTTTCTCAAAACATATTTTGTTTTCTCCTTGTTTAATATTTCGATACATGTAAAAGTAAGTGCTTTCCCTTGTCTTTAGGATAATAGTTTAGTTTGTAGTATTAGTGACGCCATTCAGTGTGCATGAATATGTACTTAATGAATAAAGATTATTTTGATTTGATCTGATTTGAATGTATAAGCGTTGTGATTTTTCTAAACCTCGGTAGGAATTTAATCATTAACAAATGTCATCATTAACTTTGTGTACCGAAGTAGAGGTCTTGCTACCATTTACCATTATGAAGAGTTCGGACAGTTTTCAAGTTGATTTTATTCGGATTGGCAAGAGCAATTAGCGCTCTTAATAGCTGGTGATAGACCTGCGTCACACGTCGACTTAATTGTAAATAAAATCTAAAAACCCCACCTAATTTTTACAGTTTGTCCTGAATTAAAATGTAATTAGCGAATTTCCCCTATAGGGAAGAAGCTATTACCGTAGTCGGCATGGTAAGACCTAGGCCCGGGACCATGATAACTTTTCGTTTTGAGGTCCCCAGACCCCAAAAACACCATTCGTTCGAAACTGTATATATATATATATATATATATATATATATATATGTGTCCGTGGGTGCGATAACTCTCGTAAAAAAGGTCCGATTTTGATGAAATTTGGTAAAAACGTGTAAAGCAGAATTTATGACTTTAAGTTCGAAAACCAGACGGATCGACCTATCCGAAGGGGTATTTTGGGGGGGTTTTGTACCCAAAAAATGGGTTTTTTGAGTTTTTTACATACAATTTTTGAAAAAGGAAAATTTTATTTTCCCCATTGGAATCAGCTTAAAAAGACGCACAATTTGATGTTTTAATCATTGCTCTACGTCAATTGGTTACTGAGATATTGAAAGTGCTAAACACAGTACGTTGTCCAATGTTATTCTTATGGAGGATAAGAAAAATTGTATATCTCGCTTATTTATCAACTTATCCTGACGAAACTTGGTATATTGCTTCATTTCATTGTGGTCTATTGATATTTGCACAAAAACCCATTTTTTTCTCGATAGTTCCCGTAGCAGCAAACCTGCATACTCAGCCCCATGTTATTCTTATGGAGAATAATTAACGTGTTATCTCCTTTAATTATGAACATAAATTAATAGAACTTGGTATGTGGCTTTACCTAGTTGAGTTATATTGATATTTGTATAAAAGCCCATTTTTAGTGTTCCTTATTTCAGCAAACCTGCATACTCAGCCGCCATGTTATTCTTATGGAGAATAATTAAAATGTCATAAATCGTTTATTTATGAATGTATATTGATGAAACTTGGTATGTGGCTTTATGTGGTATTAAGATAAATTAATATGCATTTGAAATTCGCTTAGTATGCAGGTTTGCTGCTACGGGGGTATTTTTAATTTATTGTGTTCATTTCTGATGCAGCATTCAATCGACACACTTTAGGAAACTTGTTAGGGTGTCGAATAAATATTTGATCACATGATTCAATACACTCACTGTCATCTGGCATGAGGAGACCTCAGTTTACTGTGAAATTCAAATAGACTTTGTCATTGTAAGCTAACTGTCACTAAATCGTCGCTTGAAAGATTTCTTAGTTGTACAATTGATTCAGTATTACGAGTGTGTGATTTTAGTACCGACAGCTGTGGGAAGCATTTGAAAGTCTGTATAAACGTAAATCAAGTTGTGTATCTAAGAGCAAATATTGTTTTTTGTTTGGCAGGTGACCTGGACGCCACTCTCGCTGACATGGTCGAGTCTCAGCTGGAGATCTCCAACAACATAGACAAACTGGTGAGAGAAGCAGCCCAGGGCCATATAGACACGATACGGAAGTTTCTCTCCGAACACCCGGACCAGGTCAGTTAACTGCCTTGGACATGTTTAAACATTAAAATCTCATGTGTTTCAATGTTGAGCAATGTTCCGATTCCGGGACACCTGCAGTGAAAGTGTTAAGTAAGACTATTCAGTTTATATAACTCACTAAGTCATGGTGTTTAGAAACTAAGATAAGTCAGGATTTTTTCTCGAAGAATTTGATTTAAAGTTGGAAGAATGATTGAAACCAAAGACCGATGTTGAAAGCCTGACAAAACGATTCCATACAAGTACCATACTCTAAGGACCATGACGAAAATAATATCTGTCAGGGAGGCAAACTATCATCATATTTATTACACTAATTGTTTTTATTAGAGGTATTTAATCTGCGATAATTTTTATGATTGGGCTGTGATAATTTGATTAATTTAATTTAGCTTGGCACACTTTTTGACAACTGTTGCTTGAAACATCAAGATTATAATACAAATTAAGAATAGGCCTAACCAGACTGTTTGGTTTTAAGTAGCCTATTGGTAATGTGATATTTATCAGAATCTTGATGAAGTCGATGGCAATAATGTATTGTTTAAAGACAGAATAAATGACTACTCATTGACTATTCATAGCAAAGGGTAATAAAATAATAATCTGCCACACATAGTAATCTAAATTTGTTCCCAAATAATTCTATTTCCAAATGCTTACATCCAACAACCAACTTATGCCGTTAGTTTTTGTCAGGTAAAATTCCAATTTGACTAGAGAAGTCGGAGAATTTCCTCTTGTTGTTTTTCTAAATGTCCTTTGAGAATATTAATTGAACATTGTTGCTTCGGAAGAATGATCGGCAGTGGTTGGATCAACTTGAGGAAGCTAATGAACTTGTTAGAGGAGAACCACACTTTCTATTATGACTTCTGTAAGTTTTTGATGGGATATTCTAACCTGCTCTACACCACATGTCCTGTAGGTGGACGTCCAAAGCCACGGGAAGACGTTTCTACTAGTTGCCAGCCACCAGGGTCACATGGAGCTGGTCTGCTACTTGCTCAACAACAACGCTTCCATCCAGTTGACAGACGAGGAGGGCGATACTGCACTGCACTACGCTGCTTTTGGGTTGGCCACGCTTTTATGTATATTTTATAAAGAGGCTATTTTGTAAATTAGTATTTTGTATTTTAGTATAGTATTTTGTAGTTTAGGAAAGTTTAGTGACGTGGACAGAATTTATTTTTAAGTGTTTTAATAGAAAAAGTTGAGAGTAGAGTTCTTCAGAGTATTTTGTAGAACCCCCACCGCCTGTGGACTGGGAAAACCCATCTTCGAAATAAGGCCGTCCATATATGTGAAGTTGTCATGGCAAAAAACAATCAAACGGTGTTCAAGAAATTATCACCGACATTTTTCCATCACTGATCAAATAAAAATCAGTTTCATGATTACGAGAACTAGAATCTGATCCCAAAGCATTGTGAAACTGGTTTTTCTCTAATCAGTGGTGGAAAATGTCTTCAATCATTTGTTCAAGCAACATTAAGTCACTGTCACCAATAATGAATTTCACACCAATAATCAAATGATAATATCACCTTCAATGACAATTTGTGTTCATCCAAATTTTGCCAAAGACTTTTTGTAAGAGGAATTCTTTCAGAACTTCCTAGAAAGATCAGGGGAAGATCAAGGAATTTCTCTGTTTCTTTTTGTTTTGCTTTATTTCCAAAATAATTAGGTAGATAAACAAATTCTTGAATAAACTACTGGAAGTAATTCCAATGAATACAAATTGAAGGAGAAATAATCTTATGTGGTAGGAATAAATTAAGATTGGCAGTAACATTTAGAATGCAACGTAAAAGTCATAACAAATTCAGCTAGGCCTATCCAATTTATCCTTTTTCAGAGCATAGTTTAAAGCTCAAAACAAAATCACTTTTGTTTGTGCAAAATTAAGGTTGCATCCTTAATTTTTGTGAAAACAGTGAACTGCGTTTTCAGCTAGGTCGTCTAATAAGTAAGCAATGAAGATACTCGTAACACCTATAATTACCGCTTACGTCATGTTTGTCGGCAGCAACCAGTCCGCCATCATGGAAGTGCTGCTGGAGCGTGGGGCCGCTGTGGACGCCACCAACAAGAGCCACTGCTCGCCGCTCCACGTGGCCGCCAACAAGCAGTTCCTACTTTGCGTCCGCGTCCTGCTCAATCACAAGGCCAACGTCAATATACAGGTCGGTCCACTGCCGGATAGGCTAATATTTTACCTCATGCGATTAGTTTCCCACCTACTTTAAGGAACATAATATTAAAAGAACAAAAACCATTCAGTTATATAATTGTATTTAAATTTAATATTTTTTGGTATTTGTAACACCATTTGGTGCTTGTTAAATGCCGTGTGAAAAAGTTATTTTGATATGTTATTTTGATTTGTATCTGTTTTTAATAGCCAGTATAATGAAAACAGGAACACCGTTTTGATTGGGTAACTCTACCATGAGAATCCTGTTACCAATAAAAATCTACTGCCTTATACCATCTTGTATGTATACTTACCGTATTGCACATCAGTGTACTCGCTCTAGTGTGCTTCTCTGTGGGAGGGTAAGAAAAGTATTAAGACAAATATTTACTTCCCAAATAAATACAACAATTATTACAATTTGCAAATACAAAAAATATATCTTCATCTTAATCGCATATGTTCTTACACAAAGTTAAAACAATACAAAGGAATAGAGCCTACATGGGCTAGTATTCTGTGTGTGGACGCCATTGCCATAAGACATATATAATTACATTGACATCCCATTTCAGAATTACTATAATATGTCATGCTGAAATATTAGAAACTGTCAATCTGTAAATAAGGAAGATATTGCTCGCTTTCTTTATGTTATCAGCCACTGCATCACTCGTAGTTAATACAATGGTTTAAATACCTTTACTGCTAGAGTGATCCTTTTAGTCCTTATGTAGGCTACTGCAGTTTAGATTCCTGTAGAATCTTCATCAGGCGTCGGATGTAAAATTTCGTTTTTGGTGAATAAGTCAGTTTTTTCAAAGAGATTTGCAATGTGTTAGTGTTTTTATGTGGTTTGTCCGTGTGTGAGAGCAAAGTTTGACAAAAGACGCGAGATGGAAATTCCACAGGAATCTAAACTGCAGTAGCCTACATAAGGACTAAAAGGATCACTCTAGCAGTAAAGGTATTTAAACCATTGTGTTTGATTTCTTTAATTGTAGTTTTGGCTTCGACTCAATATCTGCTAAATATCCTGAGAAATCAGGGCAACATTATGCTAACTAAAATATTTACAGTGATTTTAAATTATTTAATAACTACAATAGGCATTAATATCGGTAGACAAATTAAAATCCCCAACGCCCTGCTCGCAGGATTCGTACGGTGACACGGCGCTACATGATGCCATCGGCAAGGAGTCGCAGGATATTGTGGACATGCTGTGCAGTGTTCATGGCGTCGACTTCACCGTCCGCAACAAACGGGGCTTCAACATCCTGCACCATGCGGCACTCAAGGGCAATAACTTGTTAGTAGGTGTTTACTGCCATTAGTGTTAGGTAAACCGGGTCTCTGATGAGGATGGGTTGAACCCCATCCTTTTTAGCGAATTTCCCCTATAGGGAAGAAGCTATTACCGTAGTCGGCATGGTAAGACCTAGGCCCGGGACCATGATAACTTTTCGTTTTGAGGTCCCCAGACCCCAAAAACACCATTCGTTCGAAACTGTATATATATATATATATATATATATATATATATATATATATATATATGTGTCCGTGAGCACGATAACTCTCGTAAAAATTATCCGATTTTGATGAAATTTGGTATACACGTGTAAAGCAAAATTTATGACTTTAAGTTCGAAAACCAGCCAGATCGCTCCATCCAAAGGGGTATTTTGGGGGGGTTTTGTACCCCAAAAATGGGTTTTTCGAATTTTGTACATATAATTTTGGAAATAGGCAAATTTTAGTTTTTTCCATTGGATTCAGCTTAAAAAAACCCACAATTTGGTATTTTGATAATTTCTCTATGTCAATTAGTTACCGAGATATTGAAAGTGCTAAACACAGTACGTTGTCTAATGTTATTCTTATGGAGGAAAATAAAAATTTTATATCTCGCTTATTTATGAACGTATACTGACGAAAGTTGGTATACGGCTTCATCTGGTTGTGGACCATTGATATTTGCTCAAATAAACAATTTTTTTACAAAGGCTCCCGTAGCAGCAAACCTGCGTACTCAGCCCCATGTTATTCTTATGGAGAATAAGTAACGTGTTATCTCCCTTAATTATGAAAATAAATTAATGAAATTTGGTATGTGGTTTTACCTACATGAGTTATATTGATATTTTTATAAAACCCCATTTTTGTGTTCCTTGCTTCAGCAAACCTGCATACTCAGCCGCCATGTTATTCTTATGGAGAATAATTAAAATGTCATAAATCGTTTGTTTATGAATGTATATTGATGAAACTTGGTATGTGGCTTTATGTGGTATTAAGATACATATATATGCATTGGAAATTCGCTGAGTATGCAGGTTTGCTGCTACGGGGGTATTTTTTTGTACATTTAATTTTACTTTGTTCCCCTGGATTTTAAACGTTCTATTAGCTATTAAAGACTGCAAACTGCCAAATATAATATATAATTTTTCTTCCCAACTTAATAGAAGGTATTTAACCATATTAGTAAGAGTTCTAGTTTCCTAAATTGTTACCGGTACAACACTGATTGCTCTAGCCAAAGTATCGTATTATATATTACACTCTGTCCCTCGTTCACTGAGCAGTATGGAGCACTCATAAACAATATTTTTGAAACGGCAATCTGAGTTATACTAGCCATCCTGAAAGCATTTATTTGAGAGTCTTTACGTGGTCGTGGGGACAGTTCATGCAACCCGCATAACAACACCAGTTATGTACTCAGTTGAGGTAGTAACACAACCATCTTCCAATATAGGTACCTGTACTGCACGGTGAACGTGAAACAGTGTGTGGCTAGTGTCCTGCTCTTCACTCGGGGATCTCGCAGCCTCAAGAATATGTTATGAAAGTCAATAAACAAATCAATATCCATAAAAACAACATTGGAACTTATAAGACTCATGGGATTGGAGCCCTTAGGTAATTTTGAAACATGAACTGGCCTATCCGGAACCCATATATACATTCATGAACAAATTTAGCTTAGTTAATTCACAAGTATTTTCTTTGGGACCAAACATAGAAATGTTAGTAGACACCACCTTACTTTTATATGTATAGATAAGATATCTAAACCCATTTTTCCAGCTTGTTCCAACCCAAACTTGATTTGTTTTGATTTTTTCAAGAAATCAACTTTGAAGAGTCTTTTAGGCTTATTTAGAGATGCACATGTACAGCTTTTGTTTGTTTAATCCATTGAATTGTAATTTTAAAATATTTGCTCTCAGCTCTTGAAAAAATAAGAGGTTTTATCTATTGTTCCCCCTTTCAAAAACTAATATGCCAATATAGTTCATGGTTCACACTTTCTTGAAAGTCAGGGAAAGTTAGGGAAAAAGTTGGAAAAATGCCGAAAGTCAGGGAAAATGCTTGATATTTTTTACAAGACAGGTAAAGTTATTGATTTAATCGTAAACGCAAAGCAATACTGTGCCAAAATAATGAGTTATTACATTTTTGGTTAATCTGTTTTTATGGTGCAACAAAGAGGAAGTGAACCATAGCTGGTAGGCCTAAACCATTGAATGTATTTAACAGCAATAAACTGTAAACATTAAAAAAAATAAACAGGAAAGCATTGGACAGCTGTGGGGAAGGCGAAGGCCAAAAAAAGAAGATTTTTATAAATATTACCTATTATAATAAAGTGCTCATTCCGAGTCTAGAGTCAGATAAAATTAGCATTTTGGTCGGGGACAGTCAGGGAAATCATTAACCAAATAAAAGTGTGAACCATGTAAAACCAGAGTTTTGTTTAATGTTTTAACTAGCGAAGGGTCTAAACCCTGACGTTGTTGCTGTCTAACAATTTGTCTTGACTATTGTTGGCGAGCCCTGAACAAGAAACTGCTTCCATTGCAGTGCCACCGAGAAGATCCTGAGCAAGGCACGGCACCTGGTGAACGTCAAGAAGGACGATGGGTTCGCGGCGCTGCATCTCGCGTGTCTCAACGGCCATCGCGCCGTGGCCGAGACGCTCGCACTGCAGGGCGCGGCTGACACTAGTCTGCCCAACATCAAGAAGCAGACGCCCCTGCTGCTGGCCGTCTCCCAGGTCTGCTCTTAACACATAACATCTTGCGTAAAATACTCAATACTCAATTTAACCCATTTATTCCACTCACGATAACCCACAACGTGCTCCGATTCAGTTCAATTCAGTTCAATTCAGTTCAAAATTCTTTATTCATAGGCAGTACACAGAGTATACATTGAATAGTGTCAAGTATCTTTTCTTACATCTAATACATATTTGCAACAAATTAAATCAAACCTACATTTTTTAAGTAAAGCAAAGTAAATAATTGTTATTTAATCACATTTTCACACTATAAGGTTATTACATTTTCCCAGATGCTCAGGGAAACTTGCTTGTGTTCATAGAGGGTACATAGAACTTCTCGTGGTACATAGAAGGTACCATACACCTTCTACATTACCTTTCAAGTTTTATGAGAGGTGGAAAAATTCATTTAATGAGTAGGGAGCTATGCTAATCAGATATTCTTTTAAAAATTTTTTGAACTTGGTATCGTCATTTTCTAATTTGATTTCCCTGGGAATGAATATACTCTAAAAACTTTAGTCCCATGTATGTTGGTTTCTTCTCAAAAAATTTCAGTTTATGACGACTTGTAATAATCTTGTCTTTATTTCTGGTATTATGCTGGTGAATTGAGGAGAAGTAATCCAGATGTGTTATTTCACTTTTTGCTGTTAAAATGGAATTAAAAATATATTGTCCATATACAGTTAATATTTTAAGACCAATAAAATGTTTTTTTGCAGATACATCCTGTTTTAAATTAAGCATTATTCTAATGGCACTTTTTTTGTTTTTTTAATATGTTATCAAGGTTAAATTTTGATGTTGCTCCAGCAATAATAATAATATTTTTAAATAAGCAAATTCCAAAAGAAATATAGGAGTGAATATACGCAAAATAAATGTTTCGTAATGTATTAATACTACAATAGGCAGTCATTTTTTTAGAGCAAAGAGTCCGGAGCTGATCTTAGTTAAGATTTTGTTCACATGGCCATTCCAATCTAAATGCTGATCTATAAGTAACCCAAGGAAAACAGTGCTGGATTTAATTTCAATATTTTGGGAATTAAGCGTTACTACTGGTTCTTGCCATTTTTTGTTTTGTTTTGTTTTAAATTGAACAAGATTAGTCTTATCTAAATTTAACGATAAATTGTGTTCCATTAGATAGTTACTAATACTCTCTATTTCTACCTGGCAATGCATTTTAGTTTCTTCCAATGTATCAGATGTTATCTTCAAGTTTGAATCATCCGCATACAAACATAATTTGGATGCTGGCTTATATGATAAAGTATTATCAATATTTTTAAGATAGCATAGGAATAGTAATGGTCCTAAAATGGACCCTTGAGTAACTCTAAATTTAACTGGCCGAAGTTCTGACGATGCTAATAATTTTGTTATATTTAGTAAGGGAGGTAATTTCTACATACTGACAGCGATCACAAAGAAAAGAACTAAACCAACTCAAAGAGTTTTTTGATATGCCAAGATATTGTAATTTTTCCAATAGAATGGAGTACTTTACACTATCGAAAGCTTTAGATAAATCCATAAATATGCCTGTTGTGCATTTTCCCTTGTCGACTGACTCGACTGGTAATGCACTCTTGTAGCAAAATTTGTGACTAGTGACTGCAGGCTACAGTTCTGTCCGCTATGGGTGCGGACTGACTATTAACCTATATAACTCTTCTAGGTTACGGTCATGGAAGCCAAGTGGGCTTAATTGTAGATACACCTTGGCCAAATGTTGTTACGAAGTTCGTGGGTTAGATTCCCGCTCACGGTCAACGTGCAACTCTCAATGAGTTAACCGATCTGTGGTAACGTTGGTGGGAGAGCCGAATTAAAATAAACGGTGGTAGGCTTGTTGAAATTTGTCGAGATTGGTTAATTTTTTGTGAGTGACACATGGTCAACGCTAGTTTTGCTACTTTTTCGCATGTTTACTGTGCGTGTGCCATTACAACTCTTTAAACTGAAAGAAAACAATAATTAAAATATTCTATTCATCAGTTTAAAAAACAATTTTTCTATTCCAACTCATAGTTTTTAAAAATTAAAAGTTATCATGGAATCAGCTTGTGTGTGACTCTATGCCAATGGATTAACACAATAGATTCGTCAATGTTTTAGAATTATAAACTACTAAAGCATTTAAGACGATAGACCTAACGTACATGAACAAGGTGGCAGATCGATATTATCAAAATTTTCTGTAGTCTGACTACCATTTACAAATTGATCTATCATATGAAATGCACTTTGAAGTAATGAATGGGTTACAGCAGTTTTAAACTGTCTTAGATATGAGACTAAAATCAAGGGGAATCTTGTTGAAGAGTCTTGTACCAATTACAGATGGCTTCTTCAAAGTTTTACTTAATCTAACATATGGAATTTGTACATCGTGTTTGGATGTTGTATTATAATTATGCTTACCATGTTTGGTTCTGGTATTACAACTATACTTACCATAATTTTAAACTAAATTATTTTGATTTTCCAAGAACAATAAATTTTGCAGAATAAAGGGTGGGTATAAAGTAACAATTTTAGAAATGAACAAACCGGGGCTACAATGAGCGTTGAAATCTAGAATTAAAAAGCTAAAATGCATCCTGCACGTCAACACCTTTGATTCTAGTAGCCAAGTGCATTTAAGTTAGTAGATTCTAGGGATGTGCGAATAGTGATTTCTGACTCGAGCCGAGCTTTTTTATGGCAATTTTCTCAAGGGGTGTGCAATATACCGGTAGGGATTTTATGACCCGAGCCGAATTTTGCTATGTATAATTTTATACTTTCAATATTGGTCATCTTTCATTCACTTCACCCTACTTTTAATAGGCCTAAATAAAGTTCTACAGTGCAAAAATAACAAAATAAGTACTGAAAAGGAACATTTATTGAAACCAATTGTTGTTAGTAATGAACAGTTTTATTTTAATATAAAGTAGAAACATAGGAAAAAAATAACATAAAGGAAGAGAACGAAAAATTTTAAACTAGACCGATAAGCCCGAATGTAGTTATTACAGTTTTTATAACAATCCAAAATAATCAGACTGTACCCTCCATGACTGTCAAGACACCCTCCATGTAACCAAACATTTAGGCCCTATTCTAGGGAATTACCAAAAATACATTAAGCCTATCTATTCAACTGATGGTAAATAGTAAATTTAAGGTTATCCTTTTAATATAAGTTAGTTAAATCAGGACACTCAGCAGCTAACCATATTGTAAATATAATCACTGTAAACTATCATTATATCTTATTGTACTCACAGAAATAAATTATCCAATAATTGTAGGCCTGGCTTACGTTGTATCTAACCTCTATCACCTAATAGACTTAACCTATTAAATCTGCTTCTGAAACGAAGCAGAAGTTCCTGGTGGAAGAGGATCATCAATGCAGTCTTCTTCCATCACTGATTTAACAACTTGATAGCCTACAATTGAAAAAAGAAATGATTGCAACTGACGTTTATTCACAGATTCAAATAATCCCGCGGCGTTAACAATATATGATTTTAATCGCAGAGCTGTAGCGAAACAAAACACTGTGCCAATTTGATTGGGACTTGCTCTTAGTTAGGCGAACATAGAGTAGCCTATAATAAAGTATAACCTTGTAAATAATATGACCACCGGTATTATAACGTGTGTGACGTAACAATTTAGAATATTGATAAAATCCTTTGATCTTTTGAATCTCACAATTAGTGATTTTGATTTGTAAAGTATTACAACAGCGATGCGACAATATTTGTTAACTTAAACAACTACAGTATATGTTACAGTTGTATTTATATTCACTTTATTTCTTAAGAACTTTAGATTCTACGTCAAGTGATGGTTTTTTAACAATACAATTTTTGGAGAGTACTATTTCGGCTGCACACCAAAACGCCGTCATGATTTGTTGTTCATCATCTTCAACCTTGTCCGTAGTCATTGGTCACGCTAAATCATTATTACATTATAACCATGTTCTCTCAACGTCTTAAGACAGTTTTAATTATTGATTATTAGATTATTGTGTAATGAACAAAATTGTAAGTTGCAGTAAAGACTGTACCGTTGCAACAATTAGAAAATGTGTTTTCATGGATTTTAGTTTTTTGCTGGGGTACTTTTTCTGGACCAGTAGGGTTGTTGTATTAATTATTATTAACCGCGAAATATTGCACAACTCAACTGGTTAACGGGGCAACACTGTACTGCAAACAGAATTGTGTTGATGTCCACTTGATGTGATTAATGAGCATAGAGAAACTAGATCCATTGCATTGGTTGATCAGATCGACAGTTTAAAAAACTGTACTTTTATCATTGCATTGGTTGATCAGATCGACAGTTTAAAAAACTGTACTTTTATATTTCGTTATTTTTTTAAACGAAGGACCGAAAGCACAGCATTGCTGGATTACATCTGTTATGGAGTTCTACCGATGCAAATTACGAGAATTCTAACATTGATTATTGAATGTTTTTGCTTCAAATTCCCTTTTGTAAACGACTTTCACTACTCGGCGATTTAAATATTCGGCTCGAACTTCGACTTTATGCAAATTTCGAGCCGAGCCAAATACTGTAATATTCGGCTCGAAAAATCTTGAATAGTCGCACACCCCTAGTAGATTCTAATTCCAGGTCTCTCAGAACACAAAAGTCATTGTAGATATATTTTTACCTTTTGTGGCCTTGAACAGGAAAGCTAATATGGTATCGAATAGGAAGACAGGACCTGCCTTAAATTCAGGAGATACACCAATCTTGACCCTACTTCAAAAACTGCTTGAATCGTTAACAACAAAAAAACACTCAAAAGGTTTGGGTATTATTAACACTCACTTAAAGGTTAGGAACATCAACTTGTCTCTGAGAAGACCATAGTCCAACACCAGGACCCGGTTGTCCAGCACATGTTGTAACTTTGACTGTCGTGTGTTGTCGCACTCAGTTGTCCAGCACATGTTGTAACGTTTGTTGCCTTGTGTTGTCGCAGGGCCACTGCTCTGTGGTGGAGATGCTGGTGGGCCAGCTGAAGGTGGACCTGAACGCGGTGGATGAGGAGGAGGACACGGCGCTCCACGTGGCACTGCACAAGCGGACCACCATCCACACGGAGGTCAACGAGAACGAGGCGCCCTCCATATACGGGGTAAACATGGTTCACACTCTCTGGAGAGTCAAGGGAAGTCTGGGAATTTTAAAAAGATCAGAGAAAGTCAGGGAAAGTCAACGAATTTGAAAAAGATCAGGGAGAGTCAGGGGATTTGAAAAAAGTCAGGAAAAGTCAGGGAATTTGAAAAATATCAGGGAGAGTCAGTGAAAGTCAGGGAATATGAAAAAGGTAAGGGAAAGTCAAGGAATTTGAAAAGGATTAGGGAGAGTCAAGGAATTTGAAAGAGATCATTGAAAGTCAGGGAACAAGTTTGAAAATTGCTGAAAGTCTGAGAAAATACTTTATATTTTATACGTCAGGGAGGTTTTTGATTTATTCGTTAACACAAAGTAATACCGTGCACAAATCAAAACTTAAAAGATTTTTGTAAAATTTGTTTTATGGTGCAACGAAGAGGAAGTGAACCGTAACTGGTATGGCAATAAATTTATTGGAGAACAACAGAGGGTAAACTTTAAAATAAAAAAATAAATATGAGAGTATCAAGCGGCTATGGGGAAGGTGGCGGCCCTAAAATGTAATTTAATTTTACCTATTGGAAATTAACTGCATTTCAAGCCGAGAGTTAGGAAAATTAACTATTGTGGTCAGCAAAAGTAAGGGCCAAAACAAGGGCCAAAATAAGGGCTGTAGGTTAAGGGTTTACCTGTTTTGGCCTGGGAAATCATTAACAGAAATAAAAGTGTGTTCTAAATTAACAATTAGCTTATTAACAATGCGACATTATCAATTAGTTTTAAATGTCGCAAGAAGAAGAAAAGCAACTTTTTTGGTTTTCTGTTTATATTTACAAATTAATTAATTTTTTTATATAAATAAGTAAATATGACTATCTACCAAAACAATAAACCTAGGGTTTTCCAGTTTGATTCAATTAAATATTTTTCAAACTAAAGACTTTTTGAACACCCGTTGTTATTTGACGGACTGAATAGCTGTTGAGAATTCTCTCACATTTTAAAGAGTTTGTAGAATAATCAAGTCAACACGTTCACTGCGTTACAGCAAATTTGTATGTCATGACGGTGGTGCGTTACGCACTCTGTGGTGTATTTTGTGAACTAGCACACTGTTGCCAACCTACAGCCTGCTCAGGATTTGAATATGACGCAATAGTACGAGGCACCGAGATCTCGTACTGCACATTTACGAGAAAAAACACACCACCAATCAATTTAGGTTATTGCAATAACAACAAACAACTTTTGGCGCAATGTTGTGAATGGAACGTACTCAAGAGATCCAAGTGGCGCTCTGAGCAACTAAGCTTCGTTGCGAGGTCTGGGGGTCTCGTGTCGTATAAAAGTAATCATTTATTACTTCAGTGCGTTACGAGATCTATAGATCTCGCTTGTTGTCATGGTTACCAATCAATCCAGCAACCAACAAGCTTTATGGACTATATATATCTTATTTCTCTGTATTCTCTATGTCAATTTACATAGAATTATCGACACCGTATCTGAGGGAAGAATATCATATTATGCAACCGCACCAAATATAGGTTATGGTACGAGACCTCGGGACCTCGTGACGCAGTGAACGTGTTAATGGTAATAAAGAAAGAAAGAGTATAGGGCCAGAGTTTGATCCCTGGGGCACTCCATATTGTAATGTCGTCTGCGGAGATATTAATGTATTTATATGTCTTGCATTATTACGTTCTACGGCATATCCTTCCACAAACTTCTGCCGATTTTCTACGAATTCCAGTTTATGAGTAATATTTTTGACAATGAAATGCCATTCCAAGGAATTCTTGACAATATCAGTTGCAAACTGTTATAATGAAACACAAACTGTTTTCTACATAACTTTGTTTGCGTGTCGACAGATTTGGGCAGAGCTGATGAGTCAGTGTGACTTCCCCGTCGCCATTGCCATCGCATGTTACCTCGTCCAGGAAGGCTGCTCTGTGGAGAAGGCAAACAACAAGAAGCAAATCGCGCTAGACCTCGTCTGCCCTTCCGTCCAAGACATTATCAGACAGTATATTCCTTCCAAAATGTAATTATCTATGGTTTTCACCTTTGAGTTTGTAACATTTTTCATATGTTGCTTGGTTAGGCTACCATTGATTTTTTTAAAGAAGTTGGCAGCCTCTTTTTGCCTTACTTTGCCCGTCCACATAGACTATAGATCTGTGCGTGGAATGTATCCAGCAAAGCAAGGGGTATGAGTTATACAGTAGTGATAAAATTGACATGCCAGGTCTGGGATTCAAACCCACGACAGGGCCGCTGCCAAGGTTAGAGTCCGTCGCCTTGACCATTACGCCAGTCACTTGCACAATTTTCTTACGGGCATAGATTTTTCTCATTGAGTTCCAATGGTATAACATTTTGCTAAAGGGAAAACATTATACCAACCTCTTGAACCCCCATAGCGAATATGTTTGCCATTCTATGTCCCAACAAATTTTTGAGTCGTAACAATTGTTTTACTTGCTTTTACACATATAAACACACAACCCTTCCGGACAAAAACAACGGTAAATGGTGTATTGATAGGGGGGTTGATTAATCTATGTGTCTAACTAGCTGTCCCCACAGGCTTTGCCCCGCAAATAATTTATAAAAACTATGACAGTTGTGTGTGCTGCATTCTGTGGTTAGCCCGTGGAACTACTACGAATCAAGATCAGCTGTTTGTATTTTCATTAGCTCAAAAAAATTGGATGTCCATAAAAAATACATGGGAACTTTGTCAGGATCTCTGGCGGAGCCCTAAGGTCAGATCAGGATGAAAACCATTTAGTTTTCCTATTTTATGCCTAAAGAATCAGTGTACAAAATTTCAGCTCTACCTACATGGGAAGGTGGAGAATTAGTGATGAGTGAGTGAGTCAGTCAGTCAGTGAGTCAGTCAGCCAGTCAGTGAGTCAGTCAGCCAGGGCTTTGCCTTTTATAGATATAGATTCCCTAAGCCAAATTTTGACAATGGAATTGTGAGTGAACGGGAGGTCAGAAAAAGGAGGGGTCTCATTTTAAAGGTCTGGGCATGAAATTTTGGGGTAATTATTCATATTCCTTAATTGTGAACTGAAGATTTGTTACCTAATAAAATTATTCCCACTTAAATAGCATGGTGATTTTAAATATTTGCTTTGTTTACATTAAAACATGTGAAGTATCTGCTTTGTTTGTGAACAGCATGTGTTCCTACTTATAATCCTCACCATGTGAAGAGTAAAAAAAACTCGGATGAGGGAGGGTATTGGAGCAAGATTAGGAGCTATAGCCCCTTCAAGCTACTAGTTGTGTTCTGATTCAAGTGTTCATCAACTTCAGACCTCTGAATGCTACTGAACATTAGCCATCAAAAATACACATTGCGTTCATCTTATTGGTTTTTACGAGTCTAAAACCAATAATGATTATGAATGAATTAATATATGATTATGAATGCATGCTCAGTATGATAAATACAATAGTCTCTCTGAATTATTGTTTAGTTCTAACTCAGAATGTAATTGGTTCCACATTACACCACGAATGTGTGTCTGCCGCAGCCCGATGCAAGAGTGCGAAGGGGAGGCTGAGGCGGAGGAGGTGGAGGGGGAGGAGCAGTGCCGCTCCACGCCAGTAGAGTGCGCCGTGTGCTCAGAACTAGCGGACAACAATGTGCTGCTGGAGCCGTGTCGCCACCGAGTCGCGTGCGAGGAGTGCAGCGCGCTCATGAAGAAGTGCATCCAGTGCGGCTCCCAGATCAATAAGCGGCTCACACAAGGTCAGTCCCACAGTTGTTTTTAATGAAAAATTGATATAAAAAATATCCCCATTAACAAAAACAAAATTAAAAAAATAATTGGACTCCGAACCTAATTATTGGAGAGGAGCAAATTTAAAAATAAAAAACTGTGGACTTTTAGGAGGGAGATTGGATGATAGACTGGGATGGGAGGAGCAGATTACAAAACTGGAGGTGTTACTAGCCCCAGGGCTCTTTGTCCTGAGAAGAATAAGGACCTATGGGAGCCTCCCCCTATCAAAATAAGTTTATTATGGGTAATTGAGCAACACATTTCATATTCATTCTATCATTTTGTGGGGTGATTGTAAAGGAAGCAACCTTGATCAAATCTTTGTTCGGCAAAAAAAGCAGGTAGAACAATTTTAAGTATTTGTTTTATATTTGAATAATAATTGCACGCATTTGATTATTGTAATAAACTAGTTTTAATAAATTGAAACTACATTTTGTAGATATTTGAACAAATACAATAAGAAAAGTAAAAGTAAACAAACATGATGAATTTTTGCACTTACTTTGAAACAAAAGACGGAAAGTAAGTTGGTACTTTCTTTTGTCGTTTCAATCGACGCAATTGGAAAGGTGGAGGTTCAGGAGTTTCGCGTTCATCTTTCTTGCCTATCTTCAAACGTTTGTTCTTGTTCTTTACCAGAAGTTTCTTCTCTTGATGGTAAAGAATCTATTTCATCAGTTAAGATGTCCTGTCTGTCTTCAGATGATGCTGGAACAGTAAGAGGTTGTCAAAGGTTGGGAATATTAAATTGTATACTTTGATTTTGACATGCTGTATTTTCTGATTGTGCCAATGAAGATGACTCTGATTGGAAATTGACCCTTTTGACTTTAGTTGATCTTAACTGATCAATGTGTCGTTTGATTGTTTGCCGGATTCAAGTTTACCAATACAATGCACAACTCCCAACTTCTGGACGATTTTCCCAACCATCCAGGTGGATTTATTGTTTGAGTAATCACGGCATAGAACTCTCTCCCCCACATTAAATGTTCTTACACAGGAGTTTGACTTTTCGTTTTCTGCAGGAGATACTGTTCTGCAGGAGATACTCCATTTGAGAGTGGTATGGCTCTGAACTGGAGTAGAAAGTCTGGTACTTTAGTCAATATGTTTCCTGGATCTTTCTCCATTACTTTCAACCGCTTTTTAAGTGTCTGTACCATTCGTTAAGCCAACCCATTTGTTGCAGCATGACCTGGGGCAATCAGTTTTTGAAAAATGCCATTCTTCTTACAATAGTTCTTAAATTCGGAACTAATGAAAATGGAAGCATTGTCCGATACCATAACTTTGGGATAACCGTGAAACGAAAATATGTTGTCGAGAAGTGCAATAGTGGTTGAAGTCGTAGGTGGATTCAAAATTGTTGTGACATGTAACCATTTTGATTTTGCATCATCACACACAAGAAAATAACTGCTGTTGAGTGGTCTTGCATAATCAGTATGGATACGTTCCCAGTTGGTTTCCGGTTCCGACCATGGGTGTGTTGGAGCTTTTGAAGGTCGATTTTTGGTAAGTGCGCAGCGTTCGCAGGACTGAACCATGTTTTCGATAGCTTTATCGATTCCATACCAGTATACATATCTCCTTGCCAGTTGTTTCATTTTGGTTATTCCAATGTGGGTAAAATGTAGTTGTTCAAGAATATGAGATTAGAGAATTTTTGGTATGACAGTATGGTTATCTTTGAAAAGAAGGCCATCTGAAAGTGTGTATGGTGATTCTTCAGAGTTAGTGAGAAGATCCTGTTTAATTTTTTCAGTTCTTCATCACTTTTGTTTCTCTAGCTAGAACTTCAGGTGTCAGAATATCTGATGAGATACCAAACAGTGTGTTAGAGTGAAACAAATTGATTTCACTGTTGATTAGTACATCCATCATGTTGGATTCTTGGTTAATTGGTGCTCTAGATAAACAGTCTACATTTACATTAGCTTCTCCCTTCTTGACGTGGACAGAGTAGTCGAAGCCTGACAGGAAAGATGCATATCTCAGAAGTCGACTAGATGTAATGAAAAATCCTAGTTAGTGGGGCATTGTCTGTGACTCGTTCAAAATGAAGACTAAACAAATAGTTGTAGAAGTGGCTTACCCCGAAAACAATTGCTAGAGCTTCTCGATCTAATTGGCTATAGTTTTTCTTTGCTGGTGTCAATGATCTTGAAGCATTTGCGATCGGCCGTTCCTTGTCATCAATCATGAGACTCATAACAACGGTAATGCCGGTTGGACTAGCGTCACACGTCAGTACAATTAGTTGATGTGGATCATATGGAACCAAAACTGTTCTCGGAAGTAATTTCTTCTTTAAGACACTGGAAAGCTTTTTCGTATCTTGCTGACCAATGAAATTTTCGGTTCTTCTGCAGAAGTTCTCGAAGAGCTGCAGATTTAGTAGACATGTCTGGAATAAATCGTGCGTAGTACGTTACTATGCAAAGAAATCTACGAACTTCATCTACATTTCTTGGGCGGGGCATTTTGTTGACTGCTCGAACTTTGTCTGGAGACTTAAATACTTTGTTATGTTAGATAACATGTCCTATGTATTCAATTGATTCACAAAAGAATACACATTTGTCCTTGTTTCGATGTATGTCATTTTCTTGAAGACGCTGAAGGCAGCTTTTGAGATTTTGAAAACAATCTTCTTTTGTCATACCATGAACAATTATATCATCATAGTATACTTCTACTTTGGTAAGTTTACTTCTGTTCTCAAAATTTTTCCTGCAGATTCCAAATTATTGAGTTCTTCTTCAACTTGGGACCGAAGTGCAAATGGACCATTATGTTCCTTAGTGTACGCAGGTGAAGCATTGTCACGCAATTTCATGGTTACTTATGATTTGGGAGGCAACCAATTTTCTGCTCAAAACTTGTTAAATACATTATCAATTGAATAAACAGGATTTGATGAATTGGGAAATATATCATTTGTGAAAAGTAAGTCGATTTCCTGGAGGTTTATTCTTAAGTGTCTTATCCATAATCTACCGAGTACAGCTGGATGACCATCAGGTACTATGAAAAGTTCTTCGTCTGATTGAGTCCCCTTGTAACGATTATCTGGTCCAAGTAAGGCAGATAGGTTGTCATAGTGAACTGATCCAATTGATACACTTAATAACTGAGCTTTTTTCCCTACAAATTTAACATTCTTTTCAGTAAGATAATTCTCAAGCCTTTCTAGGTAGTTTTTGAACTTTTCGTTTTGGGATGGAATTCTTCAAAAGGTGGAATTTTACTTACTGCAGTTGGTTCTGAGTGAGGAATTCGTAATTTTTCCATCGTCCTAGTAACAACTCCTTCGATAAGATTTTGTTGGCTCTCTGAAATTACCTGTAAAATTTCTTTTAACTGCTCTGGATCCATACTTTTTGTTTAATGATTGAAGTGGTATTTAGTTGTCGCCAATTGTTTTATATTTGAATAATAATTGCACACATTTGATTAATGTAATAAACTAGTTTTAATAAATTGAAACTACATTTTGTAGATATTTTATCAAATACAATAAGAAAAGTAAAAGTAATCAAACATGATGAACTATAATCAGCTGATATATGACTTATTTATTCATATGGATATAACAGTATTGTTCCCCAGACCAGCTGTAGAAATGCTGTCAGACAATTTGGCCTTCTTACAGTCCCCTCTCTTTTCAACTTTGAATCAGTATGCTACATAAAAACTCAGTATAAAGCGCCAATTTCCATAAATTACTCTTATAATACCTGGAATAAAGGACAACATGCAGTTCAACATAGACTAACTGCCTTAGTACACAAAGCCAAGTACATTAGATTGAAATTATTCCAGGCTTTGCCAGAAAAATTATGAAAATTTTAATCACAGTATAGTTACATAAAAGTGAATTAGCTGATGATTTTGTAAATTTAGAGATTTCTACCATCTATAGGCAGTACATGTTGACACAACAGAATGAAAGGTATATCTAAAAACTGACTTAAAGGAGTTCATCCCTGAAGAAAACGTCACCAAAAATCTTTTCATACCACAATCTTAAATGATATGACAACAAACCAACATAAAAGCAAACTTACTTGAACTAGTTAAAATTGATCTAACTTGTTAAATTTGCTTTAAAACTCGTTACCAAATAAGTATAAAATAAGTTAACCCTGAAGGAAATCTTGAGAATATGTTTAACATTACCGTTACCTAAAAGTCAATGACAGCTTATTCAGCAATATTTTTATACTTCTAGTAATACCTTATATTAATTTACTAACTTAATTAAAACCTAGTAAAAAAGTCAATACATTTAATAGATATGATTCAATTGTAACATTGTACATATTCAAAATATGAATTACTAAGTCATAAAACCCTCACATAGTGTTGAGTTTAATTACATCATAATTATGCTTTCCTTATCCAAAAGTCCATATCAATCAACTCAATTCTCTCTGTCTAGATGGAAGAATAATCGCATGCAAGTCACGGCAGCCGAGCGCAGAACGCTTGCGATACCTGGAGAGCAAGATTGCCGAGATCGAGGAGGCACATTGCTGCTCCATCTGCATGGAGAGGCGGCGCAATGTCGCGTTCCTGTGTGGCCACGGCGCGTGCGACAAGTGCTCACTGACACTGCGCACCTGTCACATGTGCCGCAAGACCATCACCAAGAAGATAAACCTCTACTGATAGTGATATGTGAGTACCACTGAAATACCCCGTGCGACGATGAAACTGGGGAAAGAAACATGTAACGTCACGAGCGTTGAGTGTTTTGACACTGGTTTACACCTTGTGTGCATCACCGCTTGTATTGGTTTAATCACAACCTGCTACGCCTCTGGGTTAGTTGGTGTACGAGTGTCAATTTGATAGTGTAAAATCATCCTCATATTTTGTGGTCGTTTGTGTGCACCACGATTGGCAGCATCTATTTTCATGAGTTTGAAAACCAGATAGGTCACACACTATTGTAGGGGGGGTTTTATACCCCAAAAATGTTTATTTGAAACTTTTTACATATAATAATTTTTAAAGCCAAACTTTAGTTTGCGTCATTGAATTCAACTTAAAAAGCAAACAATTTGGTATTTTGATCATTGCTCTACGTCAATTGGTTACCGAGATATTGAAAGTACTAAACACAGTACGTTGTCCAATGTTAATCTTATGTAGAATAAGTAAAATTTTATATCTCGCTTATTAAAGAACATATATTATAAAAAAATGGTATGCAGCTTCATATGTTTGGGGTTTACCGATATTTGCATACAAAACCCATTTTTTGTCGTCCCCACAGCAGCATACCTGCGTTCTAAGCAGCTTTAATGTTATTGTCATGGAGGATAAGAAAAATTTTCCATCTTGCTTGTTTATGAACATAAATTGACTAAACTTGGTATTTTAAGTCATCTGGTAGTGATTCATTGGTATTTAAATACAAAACCCGATTTTGGTGGTCTTTGATGCTGCAAACTTGCATACTGTCGGTGAGAGTAAAGAAGACCCCTGGATTCTTGCCTACACAAAAATTGCAGGCACTCCTATATGGTAACTATACTGGCGCTTTATGCGGCATTCGTTGTTACCATTAGGTAAGTTCCTGCTGACACCGTGACAAAACGTAATTGCATTGGGTTTTGAGACATAAGAACCATATAACTATAAACATGTAACGCCGATGTTCTTTACTCTCGCTGACAGCTCAGTCCTAATGTTTTTCTAATGGAGGATAAATAAAATGTCATATCTCGCTTATTTATGAATATGCTTTGAATGAAAGTTGGTAAGTGGCTTCATGTCGTATTGAAGTACCATTTGAAATTAGCTGAGTATGCAGGTTTGCTGCAACGAGGGTATTTAATATTTGATTACCTGAAAGACTCAACACTACAGTAGCGAATGATTAAGTTGGCAGTTGAGGGTGTGGTTTGCCGGCCTATCAACCAAGATCAGTCAATAGTAGACTCGCTGCATTGCCAAAACTCCATACCAGCTGATCGGGATAACATTCAAGTGATATTTTTCTATGGCAAAATGGCAACAGTGACAGCGTACAAACATGCTATTTCCTACAGCCCAACTGTCAACTTAATTGTCCGCTATTAACTATAGATGAAGTCAGCCTTGAAGTAAGGTGATTTAAGAATTCCAGGATTAGTACAAATATTAATTGTCCTTTTTGGTATTAAACTATTGCTCTAGAAATGTACAGGATGATTGCAGATAATTGTTACCAACAAATTATAAGGTGTACACTATCCTTCTTGACTCGAGGTATCTTAATTGCTGATGATTCCTTTGAAAGTTTACTCTACTGTTCAAGAACTTGATTTAGTTTTTCTCAGTGTTACGATAACTTAGCTTTATAAACTTAGCTTAATTAATAAACAAATCAAATCGAGATGAGCTTATCTGACAATATACCCCATTTATATTGAAATATCCTTCTAGGCCTTTTGAAACAATAGATGTGAAACTTTGAACAACTTAACTTATTATAAGTTTACGTTATTGTAAGTTTAACACCGTTACTTTACAATATAAAATTCAAGGTGAAGTTAAAGTTTAATTAAACTTTCTTTTGCTTGTTGCAGAAATGTGTTCCTACATCACGTTCTTCGTTCCTTCTGTGACTTAGTCTTGTCATATGAGATTATTTTGTGTATATTGTAAATAGGTTTTGTATTAAAGGAATCATGCCAAAAATGTATTTATGTTTTAATGTACATCACAAGAGAAATGGAGTTAACAATGTTATTAGTCTTATTATTTTAACTTATTATTTATTAGTAGAACAATTTTATTTTTATAAATGTTTTAGAATGTTAATGATTACAGCATATAAGTTGTTTTTGTTTTTGTGTGATATTTTGTTCCGTTACAAATATAAATATAATATAATAAAGTGGTTATTTGAGTGAGAATTGCCAGATTTGTTGCCCAATAGTCAAAGATATGTCTTTATAAATATTTTAGTTTTAAATAATAAAGTATTTTTACTCTTTGCTTAGGTCAATACACATCAATACAAATTAAGGTGTTCAGCTGCCTTGCGCAAGAAAAATATTCTGTTAGGTGAAAGAAAGTGTATTTCTGGTTAGGGTGGCTGAATCATCTCCCTTGTTACCCCAAAACTGTTCTATATGAAACGTAACTCTAGAATTGTAATTACTCTAATGAAGAAATTGAGTCGTAAGAAAATTTTGTGTTTAGGGTGGTCAATTAGGGAATTTTATGTCTAATTAAATCTATAGCAAAAATAGTGTAAATTATTATTATTATGTGTAAAATATGTTTTTTTAGTTAATTTTGTTTATGAACTGGATTGTTTACTAAGAAAATTACCCAATATATACCCAGTAATATACCTGGTAGTCCCTTTCAACAATGTACAACTATTAACATAATATCACAATTAAGTTCCATTTAGTTGACATTAATCTGTAATTGTTCAATTTGCTCACTTATTCTGGTAAAAAGGTGCTGTCAAAACCAAAATAAACTGTTTTTCCTATTTTTGGTCTAAAAGTGTTTGTTACAAACTATTTTTGTATGGGTATTTTATATAGTATTAAGGCATTTTTTAAGGTCCTGTGTTCAAATATATGTTTCGTCCATAGAGTAAAACAAACATTAAAAGCCCAAGTACTGGTTGCTTTTTTAAGTCCCCATACATGCATGTGCATGTGTGTAAATGTAAATTAACTCTCAATACAGAAAATGTTGACTATAATACAAAAATTATGTTTCTGTCGTCATACTAAGTATTTTTCATATGTAATATTTCAGTAAGTTGTTAAATAGTTAAAAAAAAAACATTTTTTAAATCATATGAGATAAGGGTTTTACATAAAAGTTTGTTTATTAATGTAAAATCCTACATTATAATAGCGGACAATTAAGTTTCCAGATGAGGGTATGGTTGCCGACTATCAACAAAGATCAGCCAGTAGTAGACGTGCTGCATCAAGGTCCATAGATACTTCGTAAAGGTCTGTGCAGTTGATATAATTAAGGTTTTTTAGCTAACCAGAAGAGCCCTCATAAAAACAGCTGTACGGTCACGTGATCACAATGCAATTTGTAGTTTTGCTGGAAACACAATATTTATGTTACGTGTACCATATTTTCCTCATCATTGTAATCGAAATAAACATTATTTAACTGCTTACAATACTGTTAGCAGTGATTGTTTAACAAATATGCCACCTCTAAAATGTTACCGCACTGATCTCGGCCCATGCCTGAATCCGGCTTTGAACATGTATTTATTTCTAAGGGGAAAAAAGATTTATAGAGTAATATTTTTCGTGTCAGTGGTCATAAATTAAACCACATCTGCAAACCTAGGTACTCAGTGAATCTTTTGAGGCATTTAATCTGGAAATTTGTCCAGGGGCGGATCCAGAGGTCATGTTTGGGGGGGGGTCACTGAAAGTTACCCCTCCCCCTTCCCAGTGGAGTGAAAAACTATTTACAAAACGTATTTGAAATCTGCAATACTGAACTATACTACGTGAAGATACAATTAGGAATGAGGCTGTTAGCCAAGGTCAGCACTCGAAAAATTAAAATGTCATACCACAGTTTAAAAAAATAAAATACTTGGCATATGAGCTTCTGTTTGCACGCAATTTAATATTGTTTCCTCTTATTTCATTACATATAATTCGAGGCAGTTTTTGCTTCTAGCCTAGCCACTGGATATTTATTGCCTAGCAGTATTAAATTATACGGATTACGCGGTTTTAAACAAAACCTAACCTGTAAACAAATCACCGCTGACAGCTAACGACGGTAGGCGGGCGAAATCCAGTAAAAAATCACCGAATACAATTGTAGCAACCTTAGCTGCTAAAATTTCACTCCAAGACCATGTTGAAAACACTGTATTTTCAGTCTGCCAACTGGCAAAACTGCAACAACTTTGCGATTCTCGGGAATATCCATGTTTTTGTAAGACGCTTTTAGGTTAAATACATGGATCTAAGTAATGTGTTATATACTAAAATGGAAGTTTAAAATTTCACCTGCCTAATGGTCTGTATTTAATTTAATTTATCAAACGTTTAGGTTCGTTAGTTTGAATTTTAATGTAACCTTGTAGATGGGAGCGGCAAAATTTGACTCTCGGAACTGAAAAACGGGGTTTCAGGAGGCTTTTGCTGCTTACATTTTCATTCTGATTCATTCAAACTCATCATATGCCTGAATAATAAAACAAAACACACAAATTCTTAGGTTTGTGGGGGAGGGGGCGACCGCCCCCCCCTTGGATCCGCCCCTGAATTTGTCAGTTTTTTAAACTGTATTTCATATATAATTATAATAATGATTGTTGGATTATTTTCTTGTTTCAAATCACATTATAGCTGTATTTTACAATATTTTGTTTTTATTTATATAGTAAATAATATATTGTAACATTTTTTGAGGCTAAAAGCCTGAATAAGTCCATTTTGTGTAAATTTTGTAATACTACAATTATGAAAATCGTATTGTTGTTTGTTATTAAACCTAATGGCACAGTAAAGTTAATTAGATATAAAAAAAAAAAAATACTTAGTTGTATAAATTTGTGTAAGGGTAGTGTATTGGGAAGTAATTATTATACGGGTATGAATCCTGTATTATATTTATGGTATAAGAAAAATTAAAAATCCTAATAACATTTTGTTAAGTTTAAAGTTTAAAAGCTGAACAAATATTCCCTTATCATGGGGTTCTGAAGGGTTGAGATGAAGGGATTTTTTAACTCTTCTACAGTAACTTGAAGCGGAAAACATTTTATATTCCCCTGAGTTGGTACCAAACTACGGGAAAAATAGCTAGTTCGAAAATGGGAAATCTTGA
This sequence comes from Allygus modestus, assembly GCA_963675035.1. Taxonomy (NCBI): domain Eukaryota; kingdom Metazoa; phylum Arthropoda; class Insecta; order Hemiptera; family Cicadellidae; genus Allygus; species Allygus modestus. Next base: position 17,746,793 of record OY776116.1, read on the forward strand.
TGTTGGGATTGCATGTGGTAATAAAGTTTACTGAAATACTCATTGAAAGGAGCGCCGTTTTATTATTGCTGATTGAATAGATATGATAAGATCAATAAACTATTGTTATTGGTGATGGACAAAGCATTACAAGTTAATAATTTGGTGTCAGAACAACCAAAAAAAATTCTAGGTATAGCCACTGTTTGTGTCAGTTGTAACCTTAGTGGAAATATGATCGTGTTGTATTAACCCTTTCAGTGCTAAGCTCTGAAAGGAGTTGTTGAATCTGTGATGTTTTGTTGATTTTCTAAATGTCTTTTAACTGTTAAAATTGAAAAGATCGTGCTTCCGGTGGACACACAGTAAAGGATAGGTCAAAATTACTTATCAGATCACCCAAAACCATCAGCATGGACCCGAGCCGTCCACCGTTTGCTTAACCCCTTCAATTCTGCCACAGACAGGTGAACTCTCCTTGAGTCAGTGGCGGATCCAAGGGGGGGACGAGGGGGGCAATCGCCTCCCCCCTCAAGCTCAGAAATGTTTGTTATATACTGTATAAAAATAGTGCAGTTGTGTAATTTGCATCTGGTTAAATGTGTTGCGATTAATTCTTTATCGCTAATCCAATTTATGCATTGTCTACCATAGGTTATTTTTATCAACGGTATGTATGAATACCAAAGTTGTTGAACTAAGCGTAAACAGTTAGTGAGAGTGATCATTTCGTTCTGATGTCGCCTGTCAGTTGGCTGCACTGTCGCAACGACGCCACTGCCCTTTATACCCTGCCTCCTGTTTCACCCGCTAAACCCCCGTAGCGTACTTGGGTGTGGGTGCTGGCAAACGTCAAGATTAACGTTGTGTAGTTATCAGAAGATCTCAGATACATCAGCGGTAGCGCGAGTGAGCGGGGCGGCGAGGTGCAGGCAGAGTGGAGCGTACGTCACGTTACCATGGCAATGGGAGTTTGACCAAGCATCCATTAGTCATCATACCCTTACACTGCGCATGAATGCTGATCTGCCTTTTCTGTCTTAGTTCAGTTTACTTTAGTGTATATGGGGTTTAACTGTTATTTTTAGTAATTGATTACTATTAAAATTGTTATACGTTACAATAAAAATCGAGGAGGGGTATTCCACCACTAAGTTCGCCCCACCTGACTCTAAAGCTGGATCCGCCACTGCTATGAGTTGCACATAAAAACCACTGACTGTGACGGGATTCAATCCCTCGATCCAAGTATTACAGTTCGGAGCACAGTGCTTGGCGCCTGGTTAGCATATGCCCTGGAATGACTTTTCGCCTCTACTTGACTTAGTACCATTAGTGTTACAGTATACTTTTATCAACAAAAACCAAAATGAAATAAATTAATTTTAAAATATTGGTTTTGGTTATTTTCATTATTGTCTGCTTTTAATTATGAGAAGTTTGAGTTGGTTTTCGCCTTTCTCAGGCGTCAAGCACCGTGGCGCGAACTGTACCCCCGGTCGGGAAGGTGACGCCTTAGACCGCACAGCCACTGATCAGACTAGCAGCTGTAGCGGACCTGGTGGTATTAGAGCCTAGGCGCTGGACGAGGTAGTTCAGTTTGTGTCTTCTAGGTTACCACATGTCAGACACAGACTGCAAACTGAGCTCGTAATGGTACAATCGCTTATGTAGCAGTAACAATGTTTGTTGGTGACAGATTCAAAAGCTGATATATCAGTCCTTAGCACTGAAAGGGTTGAATAAATGATAAATAAAAATTAGCAACATTTTTGATCAAAGTAGAGTTTTTAATCACTAAACTCATTTTACACTTGTATTATTTTTCAATGAGAATCAATAACTATTTTAACAATTTTGTTTGAGGTTGGAATAACGCTAGTTGGGGATTAAGAACTGACCCAGTTGATGAGAGAATAACCAAGAATGCAAAACACTTGAGAGGTTTAAGTCATGGGTTCAGACCCTATCAGTGACCAGTAGCTGTGATGATTATGTCACGACCCAGTGGTTTAGAACCTTCCAATAAAATATAGATCTCGGAGGACTGTAGAGCATTGTAGCCCAGGACTGCTCACACCCGTAAGAGTAATGTTCACACTTGATGTCTTCCGAGGTCGTCCAGCTGGTGCCTAAACCTCAAACCTACTAGAAGTGTTGCCAACCTTACAGAGGATGGTAATGGTACATTATTTAAATTGACGCTTAACAATTTGGTTACATTCCTTGTTTTCATTGTTTTATATTCATAATTTTAATTGTTTAGTAACTTACATTCAGGATACAATCAAACTACTCATAATGCCATATGATTACAACACAAAGAGTACATAACTTTGAACATCAATATAAAACGGAGAGAATGAAATTGATTTTTTGTTTACAAAGTATTCAAGTGAGATTCCCTGATTTTTAATAAAAAAGATTAATGCAAGCAGAATGTTTATTTTAAAATTAAAATTATGAGGAAGATAAAAACATATGGTATGCGTTCGATAAATATTGTTTCCAGCAACACTGCAAATTGGATTGATGATTCCTTGACATCCAGCTGTTTTGGAATAAGAGCTTTTTTCCAGTTAATTAGTAAAACCATTGACTAAAAGCAGTCCCACACTTCTCGCGAACAGACCACAACATTCGGCCGAATGTTCACTGAACATTCTGTCCCGTATCTTCCCGTATGTATTCAAAAGTTCGTGCAGTTCCCACACTTCTCGCAAATACTCCGAACATTCGGAGTTTGGCCGAATGTTCGGGCGTGTTCGCGAGAAGTGTGGGACCGCCTTAAATATATTGAGTGAGTGAGCTGACCTTGAGAACCAAGTTTGCTCTGTCTTCAGACCTTGAGAATTGAAACTGCAAAGAGAACTCCCTCTAAAAACCCTACCTACAATCGTTAAGTTTCTGAATCAAAATGATTATTTTTAATTTTTACTTTCCCAAGTTTTTCAAAGGTGTAAAAAAAACAACAATTACAACAAACATAGAAAACATTTATTATTTATACACAATTGTACATCCACAGCCCACTTAGATCACATAAAATGTATATATCTTTATAAAAATAAACAAATTGTAAAATAGTATGTTAGAGCTAAAAACAAGGTGTAATATCATGTTTTAATATACAGGAAATCAACGTAGGTAAAAGTAATACAAGAAATCAGAGTAGGTTAACATCTAATTCACATTATAATAACATATTTGTATACTGCCTAAAAAGGCTCAATAGATATCCAACTCTTTTGAAGTCATAACAATCATTATCATTTTGCCCCATCCCTCCCAATTCAAATACTCAAATTACGCTTATGACACTCTGACTTAATAAACTATTGTCTTACGTTAATTATGTTGGTTTGTGCTTTCCACACTAACCCACTCGACCACCTACTTCCCAAAGCACTGCAGGGCCAGGAAGATTTATTTTTGTGAAAACACAAGTGCTGCCAACCCAGGGTTTAAGCTGCGGTCGCATTTGTTGCAAAATGCGACATGCACCAAGAAAATGTGATAATATTTGGGCGAGCTGTCACTTTTTAAAATTGTATTGCAAAAATATAGTTCAACAATACAAATTGTATTAAACGGTGTCAAAGTGTAAACGGAACAAGCGAGTTACTAATAAGGCAGTTGTACAGCGACAGAAGCTGATATCATGCGCGGTGACTTGGCTTGCCACACATTCTGTAGTAGCAATCCTCAGATAGCGAAAACAGACATCTCAAAATCCGTGAAGCGCAAAAGTGATCGGGTTATGCTTTGAGGTTATGTTATATATGATTTTCATTTGTTTTCGTGGCATATTATTTTAGAATGTTTAGTATTTCTCCATTATAGACATTAGTAGTTTAAATGGATACGATTGCTACCAAGAAAAGTAGACTGAACGAAATTGAAGTGTAGTATAAATACCAGCACAAGCAGTTAACAATTAATTGGAACACTGATATCCCTAGTGATAGAGAAAAACACAGAGTTTCCTTCGTTACACTTAGTCCAAAACTGATTGCCTACGTACAAATAGTTGGTTGAAACAAATAAATGAAATCTAATAGTAAACTTAAATATAACTGGGTTATGTTTAAACCTTAAAAACAAATACAGACAAGAACGACTTACGACAAAAAAATAATAAAGACACGCGATAAAAATGTTTGAAGGAAAATATTTTTGCTACAAATCTCTAAGAGCGAGTAGCATTTTTACTGAAAGAAATTTTTCCCCAGCTTAAACCCTGTGCCAACCATAAAAGAGATGCTATCTGTTGAGAAAATGTCAAACTGCTAGGAAGCGAGATGGTTTCGCCAAAGCATTTCGCAATACCCAGTGGCTGCATTGAGAAAGACTCATTGAGTAGGCGAACAAGTTAAAATCTCCTATTCAGATGTATGTCACCATCTGGATCTTAACTAAGCTTTAGCTAATAATAGTGGTAATGTTTACACTAATGATAACTAAGGATAGTGACAAAGTAGATACAGATATAATATGTATATAATTAAAAATTAAAAAATACACAGAAACTAGTATTTCTAGATAAACTTTTCATATAAATGCTAAGAAATTACTAATAAGATATCTTGTAGTAAAATTATTATCTAATGAAAGTTTGCTGATCCAATTCCTTAAGATTAGCCTAGCCTAGTGACCAACTTTTAGGCCCATACCACATAAAACGCTAGATCGGTGTTGTTAACTCAACAATGTGTCTGTCACAGTTAAAAACCAAGGAATTCAAAAACGCACCAGAACACGCATTGAGTAAAGAAATGTGATTGCACGTTTTTGCTCAGATTTATTTACTAAAATTTCACTATCGTGGATTTTGCTAACTTGTGATCTAACGCTTTCATGCCCTAGATCTTATGGATGCGAGAATAAATGTAAGGTGGACAACCTACTAAAACTATTAGTAATGGTTTGAAATGGAAGACTTTTGCGCTGTTGAACTAACTTCCCAACAGGTCCGGAAGCCTTGGCAGATAAGCGCTTTGATTCTCTTCTGGGAGGCTAACGGTAAAGTCACTGTAATTCACAACAACTTCGGGCTGGCTGTGGTCCTGGGGTTCCGCAGTACTGATCACAGAGGCAGCATCAGACTGATAGCCCGTACTGATCGCAATGCTTCCGCTAGTCATCTGTGTGGAAGTCGCTTGCGGAGAGACCGCCGGGCGCAACAGAGTCGATCGGCTTTCCACAGTTTTTTCAGTGTCCTCTTTAACCCCCAGAGCCGTCAAGAGGGGGATGTCTCCACTCTCAAGCGGGGGAGGGCTGAAGACTTGATCGACCTAAGGATGCAAATGGACAGTAATTAGACCAGGTAACACTTGAATTTTGAATACTGTTGATAACAGAACAAAGTTAATTAAAATACACAATTTTTTCCTACTAAGAAAGATATAAACTCTGCACGTAGAACTTTATTGATTTTGGAAACGGTTCCCACTGATTGGTTTGCTCGTGTGACTAATGTCATTAAAATATCGTACAGTAACATAGGTTGATGAAAATCACCTTTTTAGTCAGATAAGGCTTGAAAATAAACTAATGTAATTGATAGGTTCTTAAAATACATAATCATTCAATAACATTCCAAAAACATTCAATAATTACAATTTTTTAATGGATAAACATTTGTGATACCGGTATTGAAATTTCATATTTTGTTGTTCTCTTAAATACCAGTAAACCATAGTTCAACAATTTCGGATAATCTGTTGAAGAAGAATGGGGCTTTACAAGTTAACATTGGTGTTATAGGAGAAGCAGGTAGAAGCCGGTGTTTGGAGGCCCCTCTTTAGTTTAGGGTACAAAAAATAGGTGAGTTTTTAAAGATAAGGTGACAAGGCTTTAAAAGGTAACAAACAAAACAGTTTTCAGTCACTGGTCCTAAGTAGTATATAGGTTCTGAACTCTACAGTACCAGCTAAGTGGTTATGTGCAGTCCATACTAAATTTTTAAAAAAAGGAAGAAATCGCCAATATTTTGAAAACATGATTTTTAAAGAACACTTCATTACCTGTGGGGGAGATGTCATCGAGGGCTGCCTAGAGGACGGAGGCTGCACAGTGACTACAGGGGGAGACTGTACGATCATCGCGCCCAGGCTGCCCGGCAACAACTGTACTGTACCCTGCGGGAAACATGAGGCACATAAACATGAGTAAACGACATGAACAACTCTAGTGATCTCCAAACAGAACCGTTTGGTGTACTGACGTCGACCACTGTAAGCAAGGCTTGAAACGATTCAACATTTGAAATAAAAAAAACCTTGTAACAACAGTTTTAGTTTAACTCGTTGAACAATACTTCCATTCACAGCTGAAACATTGACCGAGGTGGTCAAATGATGCTTTTAAGTTTTGCACCTCACAGTCAGTTGTGTTTTAAATAAAGAATTAAGGGAACAAATTTCAAATATTTTTTAAAGTGTTTATATTTTCCACCCCTTTCATAAAAAAATTAATTAATTGGTTTCGATCATAATTGGGTGAATCAAGAGTGAGAAGGGTTTAAAAACATTCCAGATAGGGCCTAGTTGTGGGAGAACTGTAAAGTTAGGGTTAGCAAGGAGGGAGGAATAAAGGATACAAGAACAGTTTTTCGAGGATGTGTAATGCGTGGTGGGTAGTTGGCTATTGATGGAAGGGTGTGAATAACCAGTTGACTGGTGACTATGGTAGCTGAACTGAAGGAATTAACGGAAATATGAAACAGTAAAGTGCTACTAAAACATTGTATGACGGTGTTGACATTACCCAAGGGCCGGATCGTACCCAACCCAGAGCTGTGTTACACCCAGAGCCAGCTTTGATGAGCTGTTGAATGAAAGACTACCCTACCTAAATAAACCAGATTCGACAAGCAATCTTCCTGTATTCAACAGGTTGGAGTTTACAACTACAATTACGGAGAATAAAGTTGAAATCAACATTTATACTGCAATTAACTAAATGGGAGAGCTTAGCTATTGATATTAGGAACTAAAAATAAATTTAGATTTCGTGGAATATAGTCTAAAGCACTGAGTCGACTCCGGTCTGGCCCGCCCTTTTTAAAATGTAATACCCCTGTCGCAGCAAACCTGCGTACTCAGCGAATTTCTAATGCATATATATGTGTCTCACTACTACATAGAGATACTTACCAAGTTTCACAAAAATACATCTATAAATAAGTGATATTTAGCATTTTATTTATTCTCCATAAGAATAACATTAGGGCTGAGGACGCAGGTTTGCTGCAACGAGGAAGATAAGTAATTGTTTTTGCAATTATCAATATAACTGAACCATGTGAAGCTATATACCAAGTCTTATTAATTTAGGTTCATAATTAAGGGAGATATACAACTTTACTTATTCTCCATATGAATAACATGGGGTTCGAGTATGCAGGTTTGCTGCTACGGGAACTATCAACAAAAAACTAGTTTTTTGTGCTAAAATCAATATACCACAACTAGTTGAAGCCACATACCAAGTTTCATAAATATACATTCAAAAATAATCGAGATATAGAATTTTATTTATTCTCCATAAGGATAACATTGGACAACGTACTGTGTTTAGCACTTTGAATATCTCTGCAACGGTTGGACGTAGAACAACGATTAAAACACCAAAATGTTTGTTTTGTTGAGCTAAACACATTAATAAACAGAAATGTGAAGTTTTTAGTAAAACTCTCTGAGAAAAATCTAAAAACCTTTTTCCCATAAGATTAACATGGGACACTTTTTTTGGATTTTCTCCGCAATCACTTAACCTAGGTTAATGATTCAAAATACTAAATTATTTGTTTTTTTAAGCTCTATAAAATGGCTGTAACCAAAATTGAGTGTTTTTAACATTTTGGGGTCAAATTTGCAAAAAACCGATTTTTGGAAAATTGTAAACCCCCATAAAACCCCCTTCCCATAGTGCGATCGATCTGGTTTTCGAACTTAAAGTCATAAATGCTACTCTCCACATTTGTGCCAAATTTAATCAAAATCGGTTGTTTCTTTCAAAAGTTATCGCGGTAACGGACACACATATATATATACATATATATAAATTTGAACGAATAGTGTTTTTGGCATCTGGGGACCTCAAAACGAAAAGTTATCATGGTCTCGGGCTTAAGCCTTACCATGCGACTTACGGTAATAGCTTCTTCCCTATAGGGGAAATTCGCTAAAATTACACATAATCAAATGAGACGCTGCGTACTACACCGGTCCGCCTCGACCCGCCCTCTACAAACCAATCCGGCTCCGGTTTCGGTCGGTCCTAGGAGCGACAGAGGTCGGGGCCGGTTGTGTGAGGGGAGTGGAAGTGACTCATTTCTCCCTTCAGCAGACGTTGTCCACATGTGGTGTTGTTTGTTTTGATGTCTTCAATTTGTGAATTGTTAACCACTTAAATCGGACATTCGTATAACACTGTTTTCGTTATTTTTTTATTTGTATTTTGCTATACAAGATGTTTCATTAAGTCCGTTTTTTTAAAGCAGAAATGATGGTTTTAACTATATTACAAACTTTTAAATTTCTAGGGCCGCTTTCCCCAACTCAAGTTTGGACTAAACATGAGGTTATTTTGAACTTTATAGGCCTAAGGCACAACTCGTTTTCCAAAAAAATGTGATCTTGCCAGTTTAGTTTAAACCACAAAATAACAAGTTTTTCAACGACAACGTTTTTCAAGTGATTTTGTTTGTTTTTTTACCCTCTAGTTAAACTAAAAACAAATGTTTTTATACTAGATTCAAGGTTATTTTATAGTTTTGATAGGCTAACTATGGATATACAAGTTATGATAGGACAAAATAACTAATCAGTGTTCTCTCTATAGGTTTAACATAAACCAGGTTTAAACTACCCATAACACATTTGGAAAGCGGAATTTCCCATAAACTTATGTTTAAACTAAAGATTTTAACTAACTGTACAAATGGTTATGACGTATTTTCGGCCGGAGTGGAGTGGAGAAGGCCGGTGCAGTGCGCAGGTAAAGGCCGGAGCCGGGTAAAGTAAGGCCGAGCCGGGGTGGACCGGAGCCGACTCAGTGCACGCCGAGCTTGAGATACAGAAGGACTAACGTGCTTAGGCAGTAAGCTCAGATCACTAATTTTAGCTACATTTTGAATTTGTGTAACTACTTAAGCCCCATCGAGGGCCCCTAAATTATATTTTACTCCATGGTGGTATATTAACTATTACTACTTAAAATATAAAATTTAGCTGCGATGCAAGGTCTAGTTAAGCCGGCGATGGTGAGGGAAGTAGAAGGATTTTCAACTCTAATCTCACTGAGTGGAGAGGAAATTGGTGACTGGATTTGAGTGGCTAGTGGAATCAGATGATTACCCGCATATATATATATATATATATATATATATATGAAAGTGTGCATGGTGGCACCACAGTTGGGGTTCCTGAACGTCTAAATTAATAGTTTGTTAATGAGTAAACCCAAAGGAGTAATAACAAGATCAACTTTAACTAAACTGCATCAAAATAGGGTAGGTATTAAAAATGAAATAAAATAACATAAAACAAATACCAATCTAAAATAGCCAGTCACTCAGAGCAGTTAGGATACTAATGCAACAATTACCTTCGTGATCCGCTGGGCCTCTTCCAGCGACAGTCCGGCGGGGATGAGCAGCTGCTGCTGGCCCTGGGTGTTGATGAACAGCTGGAGGGGGAGGGGCACGGAGAGGGGAGGGGGCGCGGGGGACGAGGGGTGGCGCATCTCGTCGTGCAAGGCTTGCATCTCCAGCGGGTTGGTGGGCGTTAGGCTGCGCTGGCGTGCCAGACCTGCGGACAAGTTTTATATTTTAAGGAAGCTGGAAAAATGATTGTGAATAACTCTAGGAGAGAGAGAGGTTTGTTAAATAGAGTAGGTGCAAGCTAGGTGGATTTAAATAAGGTGTGCTATTCAGAAGGACGAATTTGAGCATGTTCTGCGCAGCCTCCAGGTGACGTCACGATGTTTATTTCATCAGCTGGTTTATAGTGACAGCTGATGTTACTCTCGGCAAGAGCTTATCCTAAAACCCAGGTCGGGATCGGAACGTCTACCCTCCCTCCCATCCACAACACCGCGGCCGTGACTAAACTTGCAGAGTTTCGCTCCCACTGACACAACTCCAAATTACGCTGATTTAATTGTAAAAACCCTTATATATTCCTTGCCTGCAAGAAACACGCTTAATAACGGTATAAGTTTTATATTCCAAATACCAAAACTGCTTATTTTAAGTGATGGTAAACTATTACCATGTTTTACTTGTGTATTGTAAAATACGAGTCTCTGTGGCACTTTTTATTTTTTTTAACGGGACATTTTTAGATTAGCCAATTGAAACATGAATGTCTATTTTACATTTATTGTTTCAAGGTTGTTTTTGTCAAAGTTTCGGTTTGGCCAGTACATGGAAACTTTTAGGTAAATTTCAATGTTGGCGCGTCAAGACCAAACTCAAAATAAAATTTAAATTTCTGTTTCCAATACAAAAACATGAAAACATGTAACAAATTTAAACAAATAGTGTTTTGTGCAGGTACACATGAGTTTCCGACGAAAATATGTTTGACATCCGTAATCTAAAAATAAAAATATATCAGTTACAATCAAACAATTATGTTTGCCAAAGGTACCCTATACCTATACACTAGTGATGTGTCAAAACCAAAACTTGAATCTCAAAACCACCAAAACTTTGGAAAAGTTTCGGTTTCGAGATTCGATTGGTGAGTTTCGAGAATCAAAACTCAAAACTGCTGAGATTTTTTGTGTCTTTATTGTTGTTTTTTTAACAGAAATCACGCCCGTGTTTCGATCAATGATGCAAAGGTCAAAAGCCTACTGTCATCGGTCGTCTACCTTCACCTTTTTTGGATTATTGATTTTTTATTTCTGAAAGATCAACTCTAACCAAAATATATAATTAGTTTTGATTAATTTTTCTTGATTTATTTTTCATAACCATACCCAGGCAAGTAAATAGGGTTTTGCGATTTGAGTTTCGAGATTCGAGATTCGATTTTGTAAGTTTCGGTTTCGGTTTCGAGATTCGAAATTTCTGGTTTTGACCATCACTACTATACACCCTATACCTATACACCCTATACCTATACTGTATTTTTACCCTTCCACGATTAAACCCACGGTAATAGCTTCTTTTTCCTAAAGGAAATTTGCTAGCAATGTACATATATACAAAATAGATGACGTCCCTCTCAACGATAAAGGTGTGGTAGGGATGGAGGGGGGTAGACGTTCTGATCCCGACTTGATTTTTTGGATAGGCTATAGCTGCCGCTGAAGTTCCCCATTGTTGCAAATTCGTTCCTAAAAAAGTGCGTCACTGAAGTATTCTGACTACCCCATGACCCTACTTCTTCACATAGGATACGATGCGCAATAGCACACCTTATTTAAATCCACCTAGGGTGCAAGTACCTACAGAAAGACAATGGATTTTTGCTGTCACTATACTTTGAGAATACAGCAAAGTACCTCAGACTCCAGAGTTTGGAAAAGCAAAGCTTACGAGAAAAATACCTAACCAAGTTAGAGTTACAGAATCATTACATAATAGAAAAAGTGGTATCATTAATATTCTAGCTTACAATTTAAAACTGGTAATATGTTATGGAAACTTAAGTCCTAAGACCCTACCACTTTTTAATTGTAAGGTAAGCTAATTTTTAACTACGATTGACAATCAAGATAGCACAAGAATACAGAGAGGGGGACTTGAAAAGATGTCATATAAACTCTTAAGACAACCTCTACCAAACCTTGTTGTGTCTACCAAACCAAGCTCTCTACTCATGTACAAAGCTAAAAAATAACTTGCAAGTAATTGCCTCTGAAATAAGATTTTGTTAATACGTTCACTGCAGGGCATGCCCAGGGGCGTGTTCCCACCACGCGGCAAGGTTCCGATAGATGTGGTCACATTTTGAATTCCCAGCTAACGAATGACAAAAACACTCACGGGGCTGTACTAAATTACAACCCAAGTGGACGTAGTTCCACAAAATGCCAACAGGTAGCAGCACAACCCAGATGGACGCATAATAGATGTGACGCCGGCACTCACCAGTGAGCACCTAGTGTTGTGGCAAGGAACTAGATCACTCACCGGTGAGTGCCGCACAGCGACGTGTTAAGACATCTTTCAATCACTTTCTTTGCATTACTGACTTGCCTATCTATTTATTTTATTAAAATTGTATCATAAAATTTAAAGTTAGTGTGATACTAAAGGCAAATACAAGGGGCATGCTTACGAGCATGGCTGTAGAACTGTACATACATTTGATCCTCTCGGCACTCTTGTAGTTATTGTATAGCATCTGCACATCAGCCAGGACTGTGGTCATGTCAGGGCGGTCCTTGGGCCGAGTGACGACACAGCTGCGGCCCAGCGTCAGCAGTCCTGCGGCCGACATGCAGTAGTCCGGGCCGGCGCGCACGTCCGCGAGGGCACTCAGGTTGCCCTGGTACGAAACTATGTAGTCCTTCTGTAACACGAGGTTGGAGTCAAACATGCAGTTTGAGTGAAATTTACAGCTCAATTAACTTACGGGGTCACTATGTAAGAAAAGCTCACTGGTTTATGGAAATAGGACCTTGGTAACAGGCCTTGTAATTTTAATTTTGGATAGGACAACAAGGCTAGCCTTAAAAGTATTCAAATCCTTCATTTTGTAAGTATAAATAGCCTATGCTAGTCACATTTTTAAAAACCTTGGTCTTGTTACTAAGGTCGACCTATTCTTAGAAGCATCCAGTACTGTTAAAGAGTATATAATTGAATATTCATTGTGTTATATTGAATTTTGCCTAGGATTGAATCTTTAGAAAAAAAAACTGGTAAACTTAAGCTTATGAGATAATGCACTCTAACCAATACAGGTTCAGCCAGCAAATTGTTGATAGTTAACTCACGTTTTCAACAGAGATATTTCATGTGTCACTGAACACTTTTCAATTACAAGGATTGGTAGAAAGTCACTGTTGCCTGAGGTGTCTAACAACAGTATTAGGGATGAGTCGATTCTCGATACCACCGATTCTTGGACATTGGTATCGGTATAGAGATTCATTCGTTCAATGTCGATACCGATACCATCGATACCCCCGTCGTTTACCTGTGCTACGAAGTGCACGGGGAGGGATACTTCCGCCGTTTACCCGCGCTACAAAAGGCACGGGGAGTGTTTGGGTCTGGTTGAAAGCAAAAATCAGTCGGCTGACCAACATTATTTCTTTGAGTCATTATCTTTCAACCAAGTTTTTCCCCATTATGAATGAATAGTTAATAGTTGTTGTTTTTCTATATTACTATAGAACACTAGTAAAATTAACATTAAATTATTAAAAAATTGCATTAACAAATTGTATTAATAATTAATTAGAAAATACTACTAAATAATTTTAAATGGTTACAATAATTTGTAACTGTTTTTAACAATAGGTACTGAAAAATCGTAGGTATCGATGGTACGGTATTGAGAATCGAGAATCGATTTTTCTGGTATCGGTATCGAGAATCGATAAATTTTGGTATCGACTCATCCCTAAACAGTATGTTTACGTCTTAAAAGGTAAGCCTGCTGCCTATCTTTTAATTTTTATATTTTATATTCACTAAAAACTAACTAACTTTACTTTCTTTCTCGTTTTGTTGTCTAACTCTTTATTAATTAAAACTTGTCCTTCTTCGGTTTGTTAATAATAACATTTGCTTCACACTGATAATAATTGTCGTCTTGATTTGTTTATCGCAATTGTAATTTTGTTTATTATTACACTAACTCTTTTTACCTTGTTCCTACCATCTTCATGTTTACAATACGAATAATGGCTACCTACGAAATGAAAACACTATTATACAATAACAAAACTTGGCCTATTTATTATAATATAAAATTTACATTACTGTGTATCATGAAAAATCTAGGGCTTTACAAATATTATTACAAAGATAGGGATGGGTTCCTGACTTTACATATATGTAAATGCTCATATACAATGTCCTCGGCTTCAGTCGATAGTATAAACAAAATCTTAATCTCAGGGAGGGGGTCTCGTGCTGGGAACTCTCTCTATCTCTCTCTCTCTCTCTCTCTCTCAATATCCTTGCTAATCTTGGAATATAATAACCCTTTTTCTTGAAAATAATAAATTAGCCTTCTTTAATTTGCTTTATATTAGTAATTTAGGTAAGATTAAATATGATTCAATGAATTAGTTGATCTCATGAACACATGGCTTTGGCCTAATTTCAACAATGCCTAGTCTCTTTATAAATTTTACTAATACTGTTTATGCTTTTATTAATGAAGTTCAGTATTTTAAGAAAATACTGCTTTTAGAATAAGAATAAGACTGTTTCAAATAAGTTTGTCAGCCACTGAAGCTACTCAATCCACTTCAGAAACTGATGGTAGAATTAGTCCAAGAAACCTAGGTAGGCTGCAATGAAATCAGAAGGAGATTACCAACTCAATTTCTTCTCTGAAACCATCTCTTCTGTGCCTGCTATGCCTAATAAACGGTATCAGGAAATTTACACATACTTTCTCCCTTTTAGCCCAACTTTAATGAATAAATTAATTTTTATTTACTAAATATAGAATACAAAGCACGGTCGAATGTACAGAAAACCTTATAAACAGGGATAATGTTAAATGGTTTCAGTTCTTCTCCTATCCCTAATTAGACTGTTCTGTCTAACTTTACTTTCTAATTGGGATAAATATTAATACTGGGAATGGCACCCACAAAAATATGTCTTCACACATTACGACAACCTCATGGTAAGAAGGAGGAGTCATTCAATTGTCCAGATGTGGTCCACAGACAGGTGGATTTAAGTAAGGTGTGCTATTCAGAAGGACGAATCTGAGCATGTTCTGCGCAGCCTCCAGGTGACATTACGGTGTTTTTTGAACAGCTGGTTTACAGAGACAGCTGATGTTACTCTCGGCTAGAGCCTATCCAAAAAACCCAGGTCGGAATCGGAACGTCTACCCTCCCTCCATCCACAACACCGCTACCATGACTAAACTTGCAGAGTTTCGCTCCCACTGCCACAACTCCAAATTACGCTGATTTAATTGTAAAAACCCTTATATACTCCTGGCCTGCATGAAACAGGCTTAATAACGGTATAAGTTTAATATTCCAAATACTAAAACTGCTTATTTTAAGTGATGGTAAACTATTACCATGTTTTACTTGTGTATTGTAAAATACGAGCCTCTGTGGCACTTTTTATTTTTGTAAACGGGACATTTATAGATTAGCCAATTGAAACATAAATGTCTATTTTACATTTTTTGTTTCAAGGTTTTTTTTTGTCGGAGTTTCGGTTTGGCCAGTAGAAGGAAAGTGAGAAACATTTCCTCTTTTTCCTAGAGGAAATTCGCTAGCAATGTACATATACAAAATAGATGACGTCCCTCTCAATGATAACGGTGTGGTGGGGATGGAGGGCGGATGGACGTTCTGACCCCGACCTGATTTTTTGGACAGGCTATAGCCGCCGCTGAAGTTTCCCATTGTTGAAAACTCATTCCTTAAAAAAGTGTGTCACCGAAGCATTCTGACTACCCCATGTACCCCACTCCTTCACATAGGATAGTCAGAATACATTGGTGACGCGCTTCTGCATCCAGATGACGTCACGCTACGATGTGCAACAGCACACCTTATTCAAATCCACCAGGTCCACAGCAACAATGCACTCAGGTCTTCTTGATCTTGATGTTCACTATTTCACTTTTTAATCACTCAGATAAAAATAGTACTGTATGAAATTATATTTATGCAAATTTGTGTTCTGAGATTTATTTATTTCATATGTATATTAATTGTATCTAGCTTTGTGTTTGAAATAGCTTATACATATTATATATCCTAAATAGGCTATTAGGCTTAGTTAAACTGTGAATAGGCTACTTAAATATTATACGACTAGGCTGTTGAGGACACTTGAATATGCTGAATCAGCATATAGATTGCTATATAGATTCAGCATATGTAAAGTGTCCTCAACACTTATCCCAATTATATGTACACACATACATGTATATATATATATTAAATAAAAACTAATGGGGGCAACTTTTATCTTACCTGGGGCTTAAATGGGGAGGTATTTATTGTTATTTATGATGATAGGCTATATTTATTATTTGTTTATATACATAATTATGAATAAATGTATGAACTATTACAATCTAAACTTATAAATAAATACATTTTGCAAATTACTGAGACACAAGTCCAGTCTAAACCTATTATCAATTGATACCTTTTGATTTAATTACTTACATGATTACTGAAATATAAAATTTCATATACTAACCAGAAATCGTTCTTTCCGGTTTTCATCATAAGCTCGTAATCCAGTAGCAACTTCAAAGAGGACCTGCAAAGAGGAAGAATTGGTAACTTGACTATGAAAAGGCCAAGAACTATTAACCTCTCGCTTCTAGTGTTTAATACAAGGCTTAACCCTTTAAGTGTGCGCCATTACGATTGCGATACTCATGTAATGTCCGGCAACAAGGAGAAAGGAACTTCCTACCTCCTACACTACGATTCAGGAGCCAAAGGAAATGCCCCGATTATTGAGTGAAGCCTACTTAATCACATTTAAAATTCAAAACTTGTGACTTAAAACTAGGCAAAGCAAAAAGTAATCTTCAGGCTTGTGCTGCTAACGTTTTTTAGTAGCCATCGACTCTCATCGCCAGTTAAAAGCTGTTAATTATTACATCACAACTCATCAACAGACACTGCTTCCCTCATCCACTTAAAAGTCTTCTCTTAAACATCAGATGGGTCTATTTAGAAATCCGTGAATCTACAACTGCAAATCTCCCCACAAACGATAAAAGATCTCATAATAATCTTTCTATCAGTTGGATTTATACTATTACAAATTCTATGTGGAATCATATGGGCGAAGTATCCAGATTAACTGAGTTTCGATAGTACCGATTACATGAGTAACAGCTAAAGTATTGCTGTTGGTGCCTTACACGTAACAAAATAGTATCTCATTCACAATGGCTTGGACTTTGTGGGTTAACAGCGGCTCCTTTGATTTAAAAAAAATCTTATTAACTAACCACGCCAAAGCTGTAGGTGTCGACTCTGACGGAGAACTGCCGCGCTCTGAGGAACTCGTCGGGCAGGTAAGGCTTGGTGCCGTGGACTCGGCTGACCTTGAGGTGAGTGTACTGCTGGTGCGGCCCCTCCCGCGCGAGGCCAAAGTCCCCCAGGCGTGGCTCGAAGTTGCTGTCCAACAGGATGTTGGCACTGTAACACAACAAGAGGATTACAGCGTGGTACAGTGCTGACCTTGAGGTGAGTGTGCTGCTGGTGCGGCCCCTCC
The DNA here is from genome assembly GCA_963675035.1 of Allygus modestus. NCBI lineage: Eukaryota > Metazoa > Arthropoda > Insecta > Hemiptera > Cicadellidae > Allygus > Allygus modestus. Next base: position 17,764,194 of record OY776116.1, read on the forward strand.
CACGCGAGGCCAAAGTCCCCCAGGCGTGGCTCAAAGTTGCTATCCAACAGGATGTTGGCACTGTAACACGACAAGAGGATTACTACGTGGTACAGTGCTGACCTTGAGGTGAGTTTACTGCTGGTGCGGCCCCTCCCGTGCGAGGCCAAAGTCCCCAGGCGTGGCTCGAAGTTGCTATCCAACAGGATGTTGGCACTGTAACACGACAAGAGGATTACAACGTGGTACAGTGCTGACCTTGAGGTGAGTGTACTGCTGGTGCGGCCCCTCCCGCGCGAGGCCAAAGTCCCCCAGGCGTGGCTCGAAGTTGCTATCCAACAGGATGTTGGCACTGTAACACGACAAGAGGATTACAACGTGGTATAGTGCTGACCTTGAGGTTAGTGTACTGCTGGTGTGGCCCCTCCCGCGCGAGGCCAAAGTCCACCAGGCGTGGCTCGAAGTTGCTATCCAACAGGATGTTGGCACTGTAAGATGACAAGAGGATTACAACGTGGTACAGTGCTGACCTTGAGGTGAGTGTACTGCTGGTGCGGCCCCTCCCGCGCGAGGCCAAAGTCCCCCAGGCGTGGCTCGAAGTTGCTATCCAACAGGATGTTGGCACTGTAACACGACAAGAGGATTACAACGTGGTACAGTGCTGACCTTGAGGTGAGTGTACTGCTGGTGTGGCCCTTCCCGCGCGAGGCCAAAGTCCCCCCAGACGCGGCTCGAAGTTGCTGTCCAAAAGGATGTTGGCACTGTAACACGACAAGAGGATTACAACGTGGTACAGTGCTGACCTTGAGGTGAGTGTACTGCTGGCGCGGCCCCTCCCGCGCGAGGACAAAGTCCCCTAGGCGTGGCTCGAAGCTGCTGTCCAACAGGATGTTGGCACTGTAACACGACAAGAGGATTAAAACGTGGTACAGTGCTGACCTTGAGGTGAGTGTACTGCTGGTGCGGCCCCTCCCGCGCGAGGCCAAAGTCCACCAGGCGTGGCTCGAAGTTGCTGTCCAACAGGATGTTGGCACTGTAACACAACACGAGGATTACAGCGTGGTACAGTGCTGACCTTGAGGTGAGTGTGCTGCTGGTGCGGCCCCTCCCACGCGAGGCCAAAGTCCCCCAGGCGTGGCTCAAAGTTGCTATCCAACAGGATGTTGGCACTGTAACACGACAAGAGGATTACTACGTGGTACAGTGCTGACCTTGAGGTGAGTTTACTGCTGGTGCGGCCCCTCCCGTGCGAGGCCAAAGTCCCCAGGCGTGGCTCGAAGTTGCTATCCAACAGGATGTTGGCACTGTAACACGACAAGAGGATTACAACGTGGTACAGTGCTGACCTTGAGGTGAGTGTACTGCTGGTGCGGCCCCTCCCGCGCGAGGCCAAAGTCCCCCAGGCGTGGCTCGAAGTTGCAATCCAACAGGATGTTGGCACTGTAACACGACAAGAGGATTACAACGTGGTACAGTGCTGACCTTGAGGTTAGTGTACTGCTGGTGTGGCCCCTCCCGCGCGAGGCCAAAGTCCACCAGGCGTGGCTCGAAGTTGCTATCCAACAGGATGTTGGCACTGTAAGATGACAAGAGGATTACAACGTGGTACAGTGCTGACCTTGAGGAGAGTGTACTGCTGGTGCGGCCCCTCCCGCGCGAGGCCAAAGTCCCCCAGGCGTGGCTCGAAGTTGCTATCCAACAGGATGTTGGCACTGTAACACGACAAGAGGATTACAACGTGGTACAGTGCTGACCTTGAGGTGAGTGTACGGCTGGTGTGGCCCTTCCCGCGCGAGGCCAAAGTCCCCCCAGACGCGGCTCGAAGTTGCTGTCCAACAGGATGTTGGCACTGTAACACGACAAGAGGATTACAACGTGGTACAGTGCTGACCTTGAGGTGAGTGTACTGCTGGTGCGGCCCCTCCAGCGCGAGGCCAAAGTCCCCCCAGGTGTGGCTCGAATTTGCTGTCCAACAGGATGTTGGCACTGTAACACGTCAAGAGGATTACAACGTGGTACAGTGCTGAACTTGAGGTGAGTGTACTGCTGGTGTGGCCCCTCCCGCGTGAGGGTAAAGTCTCCTTGGCGCGGCTCGAAGTTGTTGTCCTACATGATGTTGGCACTGTAACACGACAAGAGGATTACAGCGTGGTACAGTGCTGACCTTGAGGTGAGTGAACTGCTGGTGCGGCCCCTCCCTTGCGAGGCTAAAGTCTCCTTGGCGTGGCTCAAAGTTGTTGTCCCACATGATGTTGGCACTGTAACACGACAAGAGGATTACAGCGTGGTACAGTGCTGACCTTGAGGTTAGTGTACTGCTGGTGTGGCCCCTCCCGCGCGAGGCTAAAGTCTCCTTGGCGGGGCTCGAAGTTGTTGTCCTACATGATGTTGGCACTGTAACACGACAAGAGGATTACAGCGTGGTACAGTGCTGACCTTGAGGTTAGTGTACTGCTGGTGCGGCCCCTCCCTTGCAAGGCTAAAGTCTCCTTGGCGCGGCTCGAAGTTGTTGTCCTACATGATGTTGGCACTGTAACACGACAAGAGGATTACAGCGTGGTACAGTGCTGACCTTGAGGTGAGTGAACTGCTGGTGCGGCCCCTCCCTTGCGAGGCTAAAGTCTCCTTGGCGCGGCTCGAAGTTGTTGTCCTACATGATGTTGGCACTGTAACACGACAAGAGGATTACAGCGTGGTACAGTGCTGACCTTGAGGTGAGTGTACTGCTGGTGCGGCCCCTCCCGCGCGACGCTAAAGTCTCCTTGGCGCGGCTCGAAGTTGCTGTCCTACATGATGTTGGCACTGAAACAAAACAAGAGGATTACTGCGTAGCAGCGCTGATGTTTTGCGAATAGCATTTTTATTAAATACTTTAAGGGCAAGGATGAGTACATAAATTAAGTAGTTCAAATATCTCTCCATTTGAAATAGACAAGTTGATATATTATATGAACAGAATCAAACCAGAATTTAAAATTATAAAATAAATACATAATAAAATGCAAGCATAAAAACTTTGGGGAGTAAGTGATACATTTTGTTAAGATTTACCTGACTGTGTTGCATACCATGAAATTTTCACTTCCAAATTTGCCTTACAAGACGGCGAGAACTTCAAGATTACATTGAAACTTTTGGGCCCTGAAGAACAATTATACTATCTCAACTCTTCTATTTACATAATGAACATAAATCTGTTACATTGAAACTTTTGGGCCCTGAAGAACAATTATACTATCTCAACTCTTCTATTTACATAATGAACATAAATCTGTGACAAATTTCAACTTTATACCATCTCATTATAAATGAGAACTAGATTTAAGGAATTTACAAGTATAAATTATTTAAATATATTTATTAACATTGAGTTTAATCATTTCACAATGCTTTAAAATAAAAAATGTCCAAATGATAAGTAGTTGAATAATCGTATAGGTGAACATTATGGCCAGAAATAACTGAAATAAAGTATTTTGTCCCTTTTTAAATAAAATCTCATCAGACATTTGCTGAGTACATAATTTGCTCTGATTTTTTGTACATTATAACAACTGAAATTCATAGTAATATGTCTTGTTTATGTTACTGTATTTGATATTGTTCAATCTGTAGAAGAAAAATTACGATAAAATTATTCTGATTATTCTAGATTTCAACATTTCAATCAAGCTTACTAAACTGATGCATATATTGATAATAATCAGCAATACTGATAATACTTGGGACAAATCTTTCTCCAAGTTCTATTTTGACTCGGCCACAACAGAAAACCTTATGTAATGCAAACTGAAACTCTTTGGTGTCTAAACTTGAAGGTACCTTTTAATGTCGCCGTGGACGAGAGGTTTCTTCCCCAGAGAATGCAAGAACTGAATGCCACGAGCCGTGCCTGTCATTATGTTGAGCCTCTGGACCCAGTTCAGCGGCATTGTGTTATTCTAAAAAATTGTACAAAAATACAAAATACAGCTTTTTAAAAAGTTTTGGTCGTTTTGTATGAATAAACATCAAACTTGAGAAGCATTCTGAGTGTGGAGATGACTTTATGGCAACTAGAAATGTAGGTTATATCAGTTGTGATGAAACCATAAAACAAAAATCCAATCTTTTCATCCATTGGTAAAAGTAAGAAAAGGCTGTGGTGGGGGAAAATTCCTTCAATTTCCAACAAGTAATCTCTCAAGGATAAGAAAATTGCCAAAAACTTGTAGCATTTATTGACTACATGTTACAGGTTGTTAATAGTTGTTAAAACTCATCTATAAAATAGCCCAGGTTCAGTTAGTAGTATATCTAACCAGTAATAACTAATTGTTAGACCTATTATTTAGGTTTTAAAACTATAAACATTGTTACTTAAGAAAATTATTAGGGAGATTTCCGATCACTAATCTGAGATCAAACAAGTTTCATGACGTACCAGCAAAGTTATTTTTCCTGCCATTACAATTTTTCTCTTATCAGTGATAGGTAAATGTCCGCAACAATTTCTTAAATAACAAAATATCACCATAACCAATCAATAATTTAATATCCCCGTCACAGCCAAACTGCATACTCAGCGAATTTCCAATAAACATGCAATTTCTCTTAAGGCATACAATCCTGAATTAATTTTTGATACAATTTTGCCTACATGTTCATTCCAATTTAGGTTCCTATCGCTCAGCAGACCAAGACATTTAGTGCTGTGAATAAGTTCAATGGGTTTAGAATCAATCAAAATCATGGGTTCTGTAGTGATTTGTGACCTAGCTGTTTTAAATTAAATCTTTCAATATTCAGCCCTAGAGTGTGATTTTTGAAGAATTGGAAAATACTTCCTAATTCTATGAATGATAAAATTTCAACTTGTTCTATTGTTTTACCTGAGATTTTCAGGTTTGTATCAACAGCATATATACTTTTTCCAGTGTTTGATAATGATAAGAAGATATTTTTTTTGTAGCATATGAAAAGGAGTGGTCCTAATATTGAACCTTGTGGGACGCCAAATTTTACTGGTTTCAATTGTGAATCATAATTTGAAATCCTGTTATTGGGAAAATGAGTTAATTGGACGAACTGGTATCTATTTTCAAGGCATGAGCGAAACCAACCCAAAGAAGAGTTATTTACTCCGAGTGATTTTAATTTACTAAGAAGAGCTGTGTAATTGACACTGTCAAATGCTTTTGAAAGATCCATAAAGATCCCTAGGCGTGGGTCCCCTGCATAAAGTGAGTCAATTATTGATTCTATAAAAGAAACACTTGCTGTAATTACTGATTTTCCACAACAGAAACCATGTTGAACGCTATCTAACAAATGGTTTTTTCCAGGAATTCTGTTAATTTACTCCCTTCTGTGAATTTTGTTAATTTAACTGCCTTTTCATGGATTTTAGAAATTGTTGGTAATAATGATAAAGAGCGATAGTTTGATGGACTTTTTTTGTCATTTTTTTATATATTGGAATAATTTTCAATTTATCTGGAAATACCCCAGAAACAAAAGATGAATTTACTAGATGACTTAATATATAACTGATCTCACATTTAACTGATTTTAACAAAAATATAGGCACTTCATCATACCCAATCGAATACTTATTTTTAAACTGATAATTTTGTCTATTTCTTTCAAGAATCAAGAATTTTTATTTGTCATGTAACTATAAAAGTAGCATTGACAATAGTCTGTTGTTACAAATAAAAAAATGTAAAAATACAGGATAACTAATACATAAAAAGAAAAACAAAACAGTTCACAACTAAACATTACTCTTGTCAGTTAAAAACTCCTGTACGCTGTAGTACTCTTTAGATATTAAAAATGATATTAATTTGCCTCTGAACCTTCTCACATCTGACTCTAATTTAATGACTAAGGCTAACACATTAAAAAGTTTTACTATGGCGAAGCATGACTGTTTCTTGAAAAAAAAAATTGTATTGTGGTAAGGTGTGGAAGATGTAGTTGATGCATGCCTGAGATTATAATAAGTGTGCAATTTGGGCTTTCATGCCTATCTCTCTTAATCTAAAAATTTGGTTTCATCTGCCAATAACCAGAGCTTAACGTAATATCATTATCTTCTGTCAAATTATTTAATACTAACATATCAGAATTATCTTTAATTACACTGACAAAAAATCATTAAATACATATGATACTTCTACTGGGTTGCAGTCATAATTACCACTCTCAATTAAATTTATATTTTGTGTTTTTGTGCGATGTTTGTTTCCCACTTTAGAATTTCTTATGCTCCAGACTGTTTTATTTATAGTATTTGAATTTTTAATCTTTATCAAAATAAGCTCTTTTTGAATTTTTTACATTTGTTTTGTAGGTTGATACTTTATTCTTAGAGTTTCTTAGAGTTTTTTTTTATTCCTGATATCTTTTAACTAATGTCAGTCTAACTAATGAACTTTTTTCAATCAAATCTTCTCTTCACAAGTTATAAGTTAGTCAGCTGACAAACATAAAACTTGTGAAGATAGGATTTGATTGGTTACCTTAGGAAAATGGTGGTCGTCCATGTAGGCTTCACATTTTTAACTCAAGATGAGACCTCTAGATATATTAACCTTGTTGATCAATCCTGTCTGATTTTACACTCCCTTTAATTTGCAAAGTATAGTCCTGTACCAATGAGCTCTAAGTTTAATCTGGAGTCACTGCTATTGGTTTAGAAAGCGTACCGCTGTGAGTCAGTTTTTGCTCAGTTATGTTAGCAGTAATTCAGGTGGGACGGTGTCAAAATCTCCCATTTAATTCATTGTAAAAATGATGATATTCAACGTCTTTAAATATTAATATACTGTCGCATTTTAAGTGAAACTCGATGTTAAACTTAACTTTTATAATCTTGAGACGAATTTTAGACAAAATTTTGATTGTTTATCTCGAAGCAAAGTTATGATTTGAGTTAAAAGAAAAAACCCTTGTAATGTCGTTTTGGAAATAGTGGTGTAAACAAGCCGCCTTGCAAGTACGACGGCACGCTTTTTGTCAGAGAGTAGAGCCTCCTGTATTATATTTGAACTCATTCGTCCACACAGGCCCGAAGCCCATGAAGACGATCAATCATTGACAAATAAAAAAATGCTGCCAACCTCAAAAATCGAAAATGCTCTCACTCACCCTACAGAGGAGCCTGTCCTCCAGGGAACCGTTGGCCATGTATTGGTACACCAGACACGAGGCGTTCTCCGTCACGCTGTACCCGTAGAGCGACAGGATGTTGTCGTGGCGGTGGGAGTTGAGGTGCTTCAGCTCGCGCAGCACTTCCGCAATCTGGCTGGCGTTCATCTCCTCCGTCTGCATCTGCTGATCTTTCTGTGAACATGCACGAAGAATCAGAGGGACATCCCTGTATTACAGGAGTAGTGGTGGAGTGGGGGAGGAGGGATGAGTAGGGGATGTCTAATTCATATTGTTCTACTTCCGTGGTGTCTGGCTTTTACATGCAACGTTCTGTAAGAAAACTATATCTGACCATTCGTTTTCTGCAAAACATGGCACTTGAGTGTAACATTCCAACTGTGTGATGGTTTAGCATGTAAAATACTTTATTAAATTGAATTTATTGATGGATATGAATATTTGACCAATTAATGATCCTAGCTACATAAATAGTTAGACTAGGCAACTATGGTCATATAGAGATGGCTATGAAGCCCATGTTTTTGCAATATGAAAATGTTAGCTATGTTCAAAGCAACCTTGATTGGAATTTTTGCCTCTGAAAAATGCACTGGAACTTCCACAATATTTTATAGATAGCATAGAAAATGTGAGTTGCAGCAATTTTAATTTCAGAAAATGTCGCTGCATATGCAACTTTGGGGTTCCAGTTTGCGTTGCTTTCGCTTACTTTGTTAGATTTGTTTATTTAGGTACAAAAGAGACGGCATATACTTATAGGTTACTATAATTAATCTAATCTGTAAGTGTGGGGTTACATTAGACTTACTGTTGCTTCAGATGCCTCTTTGATGATTCTAATTTAAAAAAAGTAAAGTTCGTGTAACCTTCTGGCCTGCACATCATACTGGACTGCGAGAGACTCGGGGCAAGGAGAAGGGCTCTGTTTGGTTGTAAGCAGCCAGGTGATGAAAGGGACGTTAGTATTGGTAAAAAACTCCTGAATCTCGTAAAGGGTACGGGCATTGGTTTGCCAAACTAACGTACTAGGGACACACAATAAGCTTCGGTTGACGTGTGAGGATCTTTGAATCTTTGGATCTCTGAATCCGTCTCTTCAACAACACATAAACATAAACCTTCTGGCCTAGGTCTGTTGTCAGAGTTCTCAGGTTGCAATAGTGCCTCTTACCAAGACCTGTCGGCTTTTCATGGAGCCAGGACCAACGGCTTAACGTGCCTTCCAAATCACGATGGCAGTCTGAAGTTTCAAAAGTCATATGGATTTCACTGTGAATTGAACCCGGATTTTCTGGGTGGTAGGCCAGTACTCAACCCACTCGGCTATGACTGTCATAGTGATTCTAATTAACAACACTTCTGTGATTTTTAAATTAGGGTATAGACAATTTTAGCAAAGCTTTATCCAGCAGCACCACAACGGTTGCAGCCAGTCTTACTTGGGATTCCAGCTTCTTGATGGCCACGAGGGTATTCTTCCAGATGCCCTTGTACACTGTGCCGAAGCCCCCTCGGCCGAGGATGCAGGTGGAGTCCCAGCCGTTGGTGGCAGCTTCCAGCTCCTCGTAGCTGATCTGCGGAGTGCAGCCCTCCATCACTGAACTGGCTAGCGATACGTCTGCGGACACCAGTCAGTGGGTAAAAACAATGAACCAGGAGAGCATAGGGTGTCTATCATTAGAACTCACTTAACCTTCTGATCTTAAGATGAATTTGTTAAACAATACAGTAAACCGTCATCGCTTCAAACGCCCAACGGATTAACCAGCCTCTTTCCAGGAAATGTCTGACATCCGCCACCATAGCAAACGTCCCATACTCTATCAAGAAAATCATTCAGGACACAACAAGTCAATCACACGTTTCCATAGTTAATCACAATCAGAATCAGAACATCCTTTATTCATTTTGTACATTTCATACATGAATAGTGTCACTTAATTCAAGGATGTCAAGTATGTCATCTTGGTACCTACTTTTGGTACTTCTTTAACTGTCGTATAAGTTTTATCATTTTTGGTGCTTAATATGACAAAGATACCGAGGTGTTATTAGTTTTAATCTGCCTTTTAGTTATCCCAGGGTTCGGTCCCATGGAGGGCGGTTGAGAGGGCATCTACAATAATTTTGATAAACAACAACCGAGACACGTTTTATAGCACTGGTAAAAAAACAGTCCTGGGTTGTAGGCCTATTTACAAAAAGGGATATTCAAGTTACAATCTCAATGATAAGAGGCAAGGAGAAACAGCTTTATGAGATTTCCAGAGATATTATAAAAACTCCATTATAGGTTGTATCATGCATATAATTTAACAAATAAAACTGACAATATTAACATAAGAGACATGTAGATAGTTTGACTTGGTTTACAATGAGGTATTAAAGCTAATTTAGAAATATTCTGCTAGATCTTGACCGGTAAATTGTGGCTTTGAAATTAATACAGATAACAATTCTGTTATTCCTGAGATATCACATTGAACTTATTGTCATGTTCCTTGTTAGAAAGTAAACATAATCTTTCATTACTCATTGAGTGTTCAGTTTATTAACAATGGTAACAAATTATCATGAAATAGGTACAATTACAGCGTGCTTTTGTATTTGGAATAGAAAACTTACTTGAGAGTTTCCGCTGTTGCCCCAACTTGTGCATATCCGAGACTTCAACTGGAGGACTCAAATTTGGGTTGTAGTTAGGGTTGTAAGCTGCCAGCGACTGGCCACTGGAGAAGTTGTTCTGCACATTGGAGTGTTGATCGACCTGCGGTCCGTTTCTGGCATATGGTACGTTGTTTATTTTAACCTCATGGATAGTTTTCTTCACTCCTTTATTTTCCACCAGATTGAGATTATCCAGGTTCAAACCCAGATCTTTGTTGTCCTGGAATCATTTAAATATAAAGAAAAACACTAAACAATCCATTCTAAAACTATATTAAACACCTGTAACTATGTAAACTATGTGTACAATGTCTTTAACTGAAAGACACCGTAAACTCTAAATAAGAAGTATGCACCGTAAAATGTGTTTAAATTTGCAACGAAACAAGTGAAAAATACAGAAGGGTATTATAATGGTTCATAAATAATTTTCTGAGATAATTATAAAAAAAGCTAACTTCATATAACAGTCTGAAAAAACAAGCATGTTTCATTATTAGCTGATAAAATAAATTACTTTAAGCTTTTTAGCACCAACACCCCACATATCGGACTTGTGTGACATGCAAATTTCGACCAAATGGATTTTTTTATGTCATAAGAGTGATGTTACGTGAGGATGTTGCCGCAAGGATGTTGCGTGAGGGCGGCACTGACTCTTCACCATAAGGTCGAGAGTCGTATGTCCGAGAAGACCACTCTGACCTTCAAAGGGTTGAAACGTAGAATAAAGAACAAAAATAGAAGTTGCACACCAGGCAGTCGTTTGTATCCATTTCATGTAAGATCCAACAGATTTTTTCAAAAGTCCTTTGACTGCTTAACGAATCACAATATAAAAATGACATACAGCTTATTAAATTTTGTTTATAGCCATAATAACGAATTACGAATCAGCTAACACTGTCTATCTTTCAGCCTACTTACTATCAGAATTTTGCAGGCTGAGACAGGTGACAGTAATCCCCATAAGGCGCATCTTCTATTTTAAATAATTATTCCATATTTAAAGTAAACTATGCACAAGGATCCGCTGACTTGCAGTATATTGCTAAACTGCAAGCGCTTTAAATGTGCTTGGGGTGTGTTCTCTTGTAATGTAATTTATAATTTAAGAAATATTCTTTGGAAATGCTCTATTTAATGCCTTAGGAGTTATTGGCAGAGTGAATGTATTGACTCTGAAACCAAGGTAGCAGCCCTGTCGAGGGTTCTAATCCCAGAGCTAACCAGTAAATTTGATCAATATTGGTAAAGTTTTATTGTAACGGCCCACCCTTGCTTTGCTAGATATGTGGCAGGCAAAGACCTGCAGTCTATGTGTATGTACGGCAGACATAGGCATAGTTTTGAGAAAATATTACCCTGTATAGACAACATAATCATAACCATTTCTGTCCCTCCCCCTAACGGAATACTTGAATTACGCTTATGTGGGCGAAGTAAGGTTAAAAGAGGCCACCCATCCTCGTTATAACAAATAATTTATTTTTAAATGCAGGCTTTACTTTTCCATATTGGTGCCACATTATTAATTATATAGGCAACAACACACTACGATTATCAAAACATTATTTGTGAGTTTTCAATTTGATAAAGGTTTCATGACCTCAGAAACTAATGACACAGTTAGCCTATAAGTTACAATTGTGATGAGACACCTTAAAGAATTTTCAGGCACACAAAGGAAACGGACAAATTATAAAATACTAGTGAGTCTTTTGCTTAAAACCAAGCAATGTTGTTCGACCTTGCGTCTGATTTTTTTTTTTCAGCTCAAAATATATGTTGATAATGTGAAACTGTTTTTTTTGTATAGTCAGTTGTTTAGGAATTTAATTGAATTAAAACTGATCTTCATGTTATCTTAAAAGGTGAAAAACCAATTTTGAGGGTGGCTTGTGCCCTTTAGAATGGGGGTTACGCTATTCAAATCAAATCAAAAAAAATCTTTATTCATTAAGTACATATTCATGCACATTGAATGGCGTCACTAATACTACAAACTAAACAAAACTAAACTATTGAAAACCATTTTGCACAATTACAGGTTCGGGCCATTTATATGATGATTCAGTTGTCAAAATCATTTACGAAATAACAGAGGAGTTATGTCCACAAAAATCGCTTTAGCGTATTATAGATATACATTTGTTTAAATAGAAAAAAACCACCTGAAATCTATTAGAAGCTGCGACTCGAGCTCTTTGCAAGTGTTGCTGGGGTAAAGGCTCACGATGAGCAAAAGTCGGTTCGCCCAAATCTGGCCTCTGATTAGTTCGGCTCTGGATACCACCTTCTGCAAGATTTTTGTTCGTTGGCTGACTCATCAGTTCTTCTCCTTCCTTTAGTAGATGATGGTACTGTTCATCAACTGAAAACATATGAATCTTTACCGCACCACAGAAATGCTATTTAAATAAACATAGCATTGGCAATACTTTGAAGGCAAGAGCATGACTTTGAAAAATATCATTATTGATGGGTAGAGGTACTTTTCTACAGACTTGAAGAACTATAACAAAGCTGTGTCTTATTCTTTGCAAATGCTCAGGTTTTTTTTTCAACTAGGCTTAGAGTTTCTTGAATAAACTAAAAGTAAAAGGTTGAAATCTGAATCTACTGAATTAAAAAATAATAATACACTCCTGATCCTTAAGTGGGTCAGCAAAGAAGTGTCCCATTGGAAGCAACAAGTGTCGGTCATTTGCTTTAACTTCAAGTAAATTCATCATGAATTATAATTTTTTTTTCAGATGATTACTGTGGTAATAATGCATCAAGTTTCCTACTCTCACTCACAGTATACAGCACATCAATTAAATACAAATTACGTGTTGGTCTACAAACTGTTAAACATTTTCCCCGGTTTCCTATACCAGTTGCATATCTGTAATAAACAAAGTTGTTAGAGGGCAATGGTCCAAACCTCTAAAAGTCATTCAGTGTCTTGAAAATCGAACCTGAGACCTCTTGCACCAAAATCCAAGATAGCCGCACATAACCTGAAGGTGGGTAGTGCCCAATAAAATCAAGTTTTTAAAATCCAAGACGTTAATCAACATAGAATTCACCCTTTAAATTTGAAAAAGGCAAATGAGCAAACTTTAATCTAAATTTGTAAATTTTTAGGACCCCCGCTAATAAACTTTTCTCACGGCAATAATCTAAGGTCATAATTAGCTGAAATTAATATATCACTAATAATACTAATAAATCAGAAATTAATACATTATCTTAAAATTTGTTCATATGAAGATTAGGCGTTACTCCTAGAATATTTTATAGAAAATGCAGCAAGTTCAATAGAACAGAATTACATCAAATAAAATGATCCAAAACAATATAACCAAGCCTAAAGGATTTCAAGGGTCTGATGTTTAAAAGTGAAAATCGTCATTTATGGTAACCAAAATTAACAAATTTAGATCATCAAAAGTTTGGCCTATCTGATAATTTAAAAGAAATTTCTTACCAAGATCCTTGAGCAATCTCATAGCTCGATAAAACTGCATTTTAGAGAGCAAGACAAACAGCTCCTTCACTGTGTGGTTTTGATTTCCCCAACAAGTTAGCAACTCATCTGTAGGTGATGATTTCCTGCGGATGTACTGTAGATAAGTGTAATCAAATCCCATGTGTTCTCCACCTGTTGAAAAATCGTGATAAAATGTTAATTGTTAAAATATACCTTAGTAGGCCTACCTAAATAACTTAGGTTTCAATGTTGCATAGACGTTTTCGACTGCCTCCGGCCAAATGCAGGAGGTGAGTGGTCACTATCGACCCATTAGCATTGTCTTGGACCCATTTTTTGTGGATTAAAAAACATCCGACAGGGCAGTACTTGCTGAGTAGGGGTTTTGTTGATACGGCTGTGCTTCTATCTCTTGAATTCTATGAAAACTTCAAAACGCTCCCAGGGAAATACCGGATTTGGCATTCAGCAGCGAACGTGTCAAGCAAATAAAGTATAAAACTGGTTGTGATCTTGACTTCTCAAACTATACAAGCAAGCCTTAATGGGCTCATACAACTCAGTATTTGTAAGGCTTTTTTTAACACAATCTGTGGGGCACACATGGTCCTTGTTGTGCTCCTGCAGCTGTATCACTCACTACGAGCTTTAAATATACACAAATTGTTTTGTAATTGTACGATGAAATAAAATTATGGTTCTAAAAGAATCATAAAGATGGTAGTTCAACCCATACAATAAAGAACTACTACCCTATCTGGCGGGAAATATCAAAACTAAATCGGAAATAAACTTGTTGTTGGGAAGGAGGGGTGCATCTGAACAGAGAAATCCTACGTCGCCGCTCAGTGATATCCAAAGTTGACAACAGCTTATATAACAGGATATACTTAATAACGGCTTAATCTTTCATCAATTCCGAGTCTCACACGATGGTGACTCAAGTTTTGACCTTAATAGGCCGTTATCAAACCTAGTCGTCAAACAGTTTCATTCTGTGAAGAAGCGCATAATTTTCTAAAATAAATCCATAAATATACTAAATTACATCTTTATTCATCCAACATGAGTTACATGTATTTTAATGTGAATAGTTTACTATCTAGTGTGTGAACACAGGACAAAACATTACATTAACATCACCAAGTGAATATATATAACTAGTGGCTTGAAGGGGCCATAGCCCCTATATTCCAATACTCTGCCTAATCTGATTTGAACACACGTCAGTTCGTAAATGAAATAGATTCTTAATCACATGCTGTAGTACACAAAGCAGACGTTTTTAATTTCCTATGCTTTACTTATGGGGGATGTTTTACGTCATTTCTCGTTTGCTGGTAACGTTATGCGAGATACTGCTATTTTTACCGAGTCCCTGGGATCGAGACCTTTAATTTGAGCCGTTTCCATCATCCTGCGTTTTGCCAAATGCCCACAATTTTTACTTAAATATTTCGTTTACAGGATTATATATAAAGATTGGAAAACTTAAGACAGTCTGTCAGACCGTTCTATAATTTCATGATTCTTTTTTAACTGAACTGAGACATGTCAACACGCATTCAAACTAACATATCTTCAGTGGGTTTTGCCCTACTGAACTCCTGTTAGTTTGGATGCGTGATGACATATCTAGGCATAATTAGTAAAAATCAGCCCTGACGGACTGTCCAAATGTTTCTTCAACAATGAATTCTTTCAATTAAGTTTCCATAGAGACAAAGTCACTTTATCAAACAACTTTGAATTGAGCAGTCAGGTTATTGAGTTATAGTTTGATTCCTTAAGTACAAAGTTAGATTCATCATGGGTTTTGTGAGGTCCCTGTTGGCGGGGGGGGGGGGGGTGATAGTTGCTTATCTCCTCTGGTCGCCCAGGGGTCACCTCCTGTGCCCGAGGGCATGATCCTCGGACCGCAGGAGAGTCGGCCTGTCCAGGAGTTCGGGGGCGGTGGCGGCTGCATCCACCCTGCCTTTCCACCACTCAGAGGCTGAGCAGGCCCTTGGTAAGGGGAAGGAGAGGGAGGGGCAGAGGAATCATTGAATGTGTGGAAAGAAACTACACAGGAGAACCACTGGCCAAACACCCAAATCACCATGGGGATAACTGCCAGAATCATTGGAATAATCCTACAACTATCAGGATCGTGAGGTAAACTCATAAATCGTCTATAAATTGTGGGTCCCCAGGAAAAACAGCTATCACAATCATTCTGAGAGACAAAAGAAGTAAATACCCCCGTCGCAGCAAACCTGCAAACTCAGCGAATTTCCAATGAATTATAACATGACACATTAAGCCACTTAACAAGATTAATAAGAAATACAT
The DNA here is from genome assembly GCA_963675035.1 of Allygus modestus. NCBI lineage: Eukaryota > Metazoa > Arthropoda > Insecta > Hemiptera > Cicadellidae > Allygus > Allygus modestus. The sequence goes on from OY776116.1 coordinate 17,779,807, forward strand.
TCACAAAAATTCAATATTTAAAATATTAATTATTCTCCATAAGAATAACATTGGGGATGAGTACGCAGGTTTGCTGCAACAAGGAACACAAAATAATGGGTTTTTATGCAAATATCAATAGAACTCAGCTAAGTGAAGTCACATACCAAGTTTCATCCATATACATTCATAAATAAGCGATATATAACATTTTAATTATTTTCCATAAGAATAACATGGGGACCGAGTACCTAGGTTTGCAGCTATGGGAACCATAGGCGAAAAATTGTTTTTTTGTGCAAACAACAATAAACCACAACCAGATAAAACCATATACCAAATTTCGTCAGTTTATGTTCATAAATAAGCGAGATATACAATTTTTCTTTTTCTCCATAATAATAACATTAGACAACGTACTGTGTTTAGCACTTTCAATATCTCAGTAACTAATTGACGTAGAGCAATGATCAAGGTACCAAATTGTTTGTTTTTTTATGCTGAATTCAATGGTGAAAATTAAAATTTGATTTTCATGAAAGTTACATGTGAAAACCCCAAAAAACCCATTTTTGGGGTACAAAACCCCCCCAAAACCCCCCTTTGAATGGTGCGATTCGTCTGGTTTTCGAACTCGTTCAAATAAATGGTACTTTACACGTTTGTACCAAATTTAATTAAGATGGACCTTTTTTACGAGAGTTATCGTGCTTACGGACACATATATACATATATATATAAATATATATAAATATATATATATATATACATATATAAAAATTTGAACGAATGGTGTTTTTGGCATCTGGGGACCTCAAAATGAAAAGTTATCATGGTCTCGGCCTTAAGTCTTACCATGAGACCTACGGTAATAGCTTCTTCCCTATAGGGGAAATTCGCTAAAAGGGGGTCACCAAGTACCCCCCCTTTACTTTGAGAAGAGTTCCGCACATGAAGAAAGTTACACAATTTCAAAGAATTAATCCAGATACCACCCGCAACAAAGGGAAGATGGCTGGAGCAAGATGAGCCATGCTAGAAGAATAAATAAGGTACATCAGTTTGATGCTCCCCTGGCAAGACAAGTGGAGAGATCAGAAGGAATAAATGGCACAGACTAAAGGGAGCCAGGTCCATCAGAACAATCTGCGGTTTGGGACTTGCAAAATGTTAAAAAGCCCAAAAATACTATTGTTTTTCTAAAGCTTTGTTAATCAAATAAATTGCCTAATGTCAAAATTGATTTAGTTATTTTAAATGGACTTACGGAACAGCTTTTACAGTTAGTCTAAATAGCAAATTAAAATATGTTTAATGGGTAGAAATAATTCATTAGAAGTTTACAGATTAATCAAAAATACACTGTGACCCATAATTTAGAAAATAGCAAACAAATTAATAAAGAATTAAGAATCAAGGACTATGAGTATCATTAACAAATAAATTGGTTCTTTGTGCAAATATCAATAGACCACAATCAGATGGAATGACAAAGTTTCATCAATATACATTGATAAATAAGCATGATATAAAATTCGACTTAATCTTCATAAGAATAACATTGGAAAACATAATGTGTTTATCACTTTTAATATCTTTAACCAACGGACGTAGAGCAATAAAGTACTAAATTGTTTGTTTATTTAAGCTGAGTCTAATGGTGAAGATTCAAATTTGACTTTTAAAAAGATTACATGTAAAAATAATAAAAAACAACAAAAAACAACTTATTTTTCGGATACAAACCCCACCAAAAATACCCTTCAGAATGAGGTGATCTGACTCAGAATGAGGTGATCTGACTGGTTTTAAAACTCAGTCATAAATGCTTTAAATGTTTGAACAAAATGTTATTAAAATCGGACAACTTTTACAAAAAAGTTATCGCACCCACGAACACAAAAAAACTCAAATTTCTGTTCCCCATATAAAAAATTTGTAAAAGATAGGAACAAATAGTGTTTAGTGCAATTACAGATGAGTTTTCGATACAAATTTGTTTTATATTTCATACTTCTAGAAAAAATATACCAGTTATAATAAAAATTGTATGTTTGCCAGTGGTGTGGTTGTAAAGTTTCCAGTGTAGGAACGCTAAACGTGTTGTTCAGGGCCGTATACAGACCAATTTTCTCGGACAATATGTCCGGGTTCGCAGGTTCGTACTCTGGGGGTGGGGCAGAGGGGGACAACTGCCCCGGGGCCAGGGTTCGTCAGGGGGGGCGGGTCTGTCAGGGGGATCCGGGCGGCCGGGCCAGTGTCTTAAAAAAAAGGTCACCAACTTGGATCCGGACGGCAACAAGGGCCCACACCACCAGGCCTGCCCAGGGGCCCATGAAAGCTGAGTATGGCCCTGGGCATCCGGAGGGTAATACAGTCTATATTTATAGTCGAGGCCCCTTGTAACGCGAGCAGTTTGTGGCCCTGCCGATGTCTTACCTTTTTAACAAGGGATGGACAAGCACTAGAAAATTGCAATGGTTCTGATAAGTTTTAGGTAGGGTAGGCCTATCTATTTTAGAGTAAATTATTAACATCCCCAAACTTGGCTAGAAGTTTATAAAAACTTAATGAAAATAGAGAGGTTTCACCGCCGGTTTACTGTAAATCGCTAATGAAAAGAGTTCCCCAACCGTGTAATTTTGGGTGTAATGATAACTGGATACTTCATTAACCATTACAGATGAAACAGCCACTTCATATCGGTCTCAAATAACAATCTTACCACATAACATTGTCTGTAAATTATGATTTATGTTTGTGCTGGTTGTTGCAGCTCAAACTAGTTGATCTAATGGGCTGTGAGTTAACGTTATCAGTGTGCCTCCCCTTCAGAACCTCCACCCTGGAGGTTGACCATTGTTGGCTGGATTCCATTAGTTACTTACAGACATACCGGTAGCAATCACACCATTAACACGTTAGCTGCCTTCTATAATACTAGGGTCTAATGCAATACCTTTCTTACTTTCTATTTCATGTTATTTGTGCTGTCTCAACTTGTATAGGTAGGCCCTAGTAGTAATTACTTTCCCTAAAAATTTCAACTAGGGTCTTGGAGCAAATAATAGACCAATAGGGTCGTTGGAAATTTCTTTCAGATTTTTATGCCTTGTAAAAATTCCTGCTGACCCTGCTGCCGAACAATAACACATTTTGCATGTATTTCCGTCTATCTGCCCGTCCATGAAAAACCCTTTGTATGACTGAGACATAAGTCCATTACTTTTAATATTGGACTAGGCCTTTGTTAATACAATATTGACACGCTGATGTAATTTGATCAGCAACAGACCAACAACAATGTGATTGCGATGTAATTCAAAGACAATTGGAATTTCCTCTCGTAAGCGACCTATAAGGCCCTGAATTCAGAGCGACAATGATAGCCCGACTATGGTTTCCGCAGCAGGCGGTGGTTTGTTGTGCTAAAAGCAACTTACGGGTAGACTTTCATAAGTGGTGCCAAAAACAACCGAATGAAAAAATCGAAATTTGTAATATCGATGTTTTCTACCGATATATATCATACGATATTAAATAACATTCAATCGTAAACAGAAACAAAACAAATAACTTTCTTTAAAAAAATAAGAATATAAGAACATGGTTCAAAGAAAAAAACTATAGTCCAGGATATAACATTTTAGTTGATTTGATGAAGTGAAAGAATCCATCTTCGTCCGTCATCTTTACTTCACGGCGATAAAGGTACTCGCAAAGGTGTTCAGCCAAGTAATCGGATCTGATTCCGGTTTTCAAGGATCGTTTAACAGCTCTCCAAGAGCTTTCGATTGTCTGGGTATTTGCCCCAGATAACGGATCTATGAAATTCTTACTATGATTGACTGTAAAGTGAACATACCCTTTGTCAGTCAAACCGAAGTAAGATTTCCATAGATCCGTTGTCTTCCGCATATGTCACAATCTGGAGTTTTTGGTATTAATTCTACCTCTTGCAAATATAAAAAACATTGCAAATCATCCTTTAAAGCTAAATTACAAAGCTTACGAAAATTGAACGTCATTTTTATAAAAAAATTAGTTCAACTTTGTTTATTTATAATTTTTATTAAAATATCATATGTTTTAAAATTATTATTCTAAATCGATTATTAATATCAATATATCGATATTACAAATTTCGAATTTTCATTCGATAGAAAATATCGATATTACAAATTTCGATTTTTTCATTCGGTTGTTTTTGGCACCACTTATGAAAGTCTACCCCAACTTACATTTTGTTGAGAAATTACTTTTTTAAAATTTGTAAACTGTTGCGAAATTGACAAACTTAAGCCAATGCTCTAGAAAATAAACTGACAAATTGACCCCGGAGACAAGTCAACAGGAATAAAAATAAAATATTTAAGTTAGAAGCTCAGTCATTATATTAAATGATAGGTTACAAAATATGTTTAACTTACCTAATTCTTCCCACTTATCAGTTGCATCCAGCAGGCGACATAGGTTGGTTCGCACAGAATATGGCAGTTCATAAACAAAGATTCGCCTAGACATGATTGAATTGTTTAAAACTGAACTGAAAGAACACACTACTAATCTAAAAAATGTAGAACTACAACATTTCCACAGTTTTTTGCTTTGTTTGTAGATTGAAATTTTGTTCTGAATACTTGATCTAACTTAAAATGACAATGAACCAGAACAAATTAGGCCTAAAAATGCTGTAAAATTGTTTACATAAAAACATAATCAAACTGTACCAGTTTACAGACAGGCCTAAAATTTACTTGTAATTTAAATGTCAACGTTAAATAACTCAAACACATCAAAAGTTTGGAGAAACAAATCAAATGCTTATCCAGTTTCCCTCTATCCATGCACATAACCTAAAACGGAAAACGAAGTACCAAAGTAAATAGAAGCAGGAAAACACAATTAAAACGCCCCAGCTGATTAGACATGATCATGGTGTCAAACCAGCGATCATAATCCAGTGTTGCCACCAAGTAGAATATAATTATTTAATCTAAACGAGTGGTGAAATTACCCTAAACGTTTTGTACCGTAGGAATTAATTTTCTTCTAAAAAAAATCTAAAAAAAATTTGGTCCTAGTTGGTTGAATGATGTCTGTTATTTTGATTGTGATTTTGTTTTACATAATCATAGACTTAGACTAACTACAGTATAGACACTGCAGCTGATTACCCGTGCTTCGCACAATGCAGGAGAGAACAGCTGATTAAAATTCCAGCTGCAACTACATCTGTTTCTGATTCATTAACCCTGTTATCCTTAAGAATAACATTGTATCTTGAATGATTCAATGATTTATTTTGGACATTCAGCTACAATAGGCAATAGGTCTTAAGAGTCTTCACCACCGGAAGTTGCCGGACGCCATCTTGGTGTTTTGTTCCATAAGGCCAATGTTAACTTTGTGCCTCCGTTACTCCTCACCTGATAGTCACAAACAATTCATTTTGGTGTAAAATTAAAGGTTTCGTCGTCCGCACAAAGTATACATGGGGAATGTTTTAAGTTATTTCTCGTTTGCTGGTAACTTTTTAGAAATACTGCTATTTTTCCCTAGTCCCTGGGATCAAGACCTTTAATTTGACCCGTCTCCCATATCATCCTGCGATTTTCCAAACTCCCATAATTTTTAGTTAAAAACTTTCCTTAGAGAATTGTATATAAAGATTTTTGGATCGAGTATTTCATGCACTTTAATATGTTTATTTTGATTTAATTACTTATCACACTGGTTAATTAAGGGACATTTCACCCACAATCCCTAGATCAACGTGCATGCAACTTCCAGATGAGCATCAGGCAGATTTTAAACCCCACAGGGTTTAAAAGCTCTGCGCCCAAAATGTTCCAAATGCGATAGAGACTAACACTGATCTCCCATTACCATAAAAGGGGTTATTATTATTCATAGCCTTGAAATCGACCCTGTTTGTAATTCAGTTGAAAATATTCTATTTATAGAAACTAATTTTCATGTTGTAATATATTCATCCCTTTAGAAATGAGAAATTTTAAATTGTGTCTAAAACCATTATGCACAATTACAGCAGGTCTTGAGAACATTGGCGGATTTAGGGGGGGGCTATAGGGGCTGTAGCCCAGGGCGGCAAGTTTTTATGGGCGGCAAATTTACAGACAATTAATAAGTTGTTTACAAAATAAATGTTGAAACGGGGAAAATTTTGACGAAAACGGATGACAATGACGGTGTGCCGCCCTTTTAAAGGTAAAGGTAGTAACCAGAGACTAATGTTTAACACTTGCACTCCCTCACACTGCAGTTCGTCAAAGCAGTCATAATGCATTTGTCATTCATCCGTACTAGCGACAAGACGATTACGCTACAGAGAAAGGGCGGCAAGCCACGAACTACATCAGGCACTGCGCCATTATGGCTACGTCCAACCATAAATTAAACATACTCCTTGTGGTATTCTTAATCTATGGTCCAACTCACGGACTTCCAATTTTACCCATACATTCGCATAGCATTACAATTATTTCTTACACAATATCAATAATGACCAAGGCACACGGATGAGAAATGTTGCAACAATCAAATTTGAGATGACAATAGCAAAATTTATACTACAATGATACTTTCCTTTAATTTTCAAACTCAAGGTAACAAAGAAAGTTATTTCAGCCGTCTTATACTTAGCATCAAAGGCTACCACACATAATCGTTCATTCTGGAGGATATTTTTTTAAACAAAACATCTGACCAAAGACAAATAAAGACTAACATAATTTGTGAAGAGAGGATTTGATTGGTTGTTGCCATAGGAGCATAGTTGACAGAGGGTCAAAATGGTGGTCAGCATGTAGGCTGCAGTTTTTTACTCCAGGCGAGACCTCTATATATATTTTTTGGGTAGGACGGTATCAAAATCTCCCATTTCATTAAATGACAAACTCTGAAATTTGAAGTCTAACTTAATATCTTGTCACATTTTAGGCGAATCATGATGTTAAACTTAACTTTATAATCTTGAGACATATTTTAGATGTAATTTTATTGTTTATCTCGAAGCAAAGTTATGTTTTGAGTTAATTGAAAACACCGTTGTAATATGGCTTTGGAAATAGTGTTGAAAACAAGCCGCCTTGTACGTCGAATGACACCGTCCCACCAACAAGTTGACACCACAACAGGACAAAATACCAAATATGACGGCACGCTTTATGAAGGTTATTTGTCAGAGAGTAGTGACTCCTGTAGGTATTATGATAGATTAAGAATACCACAAATAACTAATGTCACTAAGGAGTTTATTTAATTTATGGTATTATATTTTAATTCGTTGGATCTACAACATCATGGAGGTGAAACAAGAAGTGTTTGAAAATGTGTAGAGTTTTACGAAGATTATGCCTACATCAATTAATTTTATATTTTGATCGTCTAAAACATATAAACAATTCTTTGTATAAAAGTATAAATTACAAAATGACTGAAAAACTGTATTGAAAAGCGCTAATTCAGGATTAAAAAAGTCAAAATTTTGAGGCTAATGGTCCGAATTATGAATTTTAAGGCTACAGTGTCATCATTTCTTATTTATAGTTATTTATTATAATTTTCAGTAGTCAATGCGTTGGTGTAAAAATTAATGTTTTGATGATGTGTAAGAAGGGATTTTTAGGCCTTTGTTGAAGGATTTTATTGTTATTAAAAGTAGCACTAGCACTGCTTCCCTGCTTTTAACACGAACATTTGTCTCTAGGGCTGATTGTCATTGAGTAGGCTGTATTGAATATTAAACTGTGTTAATGTGAATCAAGACAATTATACATTATTTTAATATTTATTTCAACTAGGAAATAAAAGAAATTTCTCAAACATATTCATTCAGTTAATTCGTAACTTCTTTAGATACTATCACAAAATAACCAAACAAGATATATATAACATGTGGGTAAACCTGGGCAGCGAAAAGGTCAAAGATTATGGTGGTGGCGGGGGGAGGGCGGCAAATTTCCTAATAGCCCTTAGGCGGCAATTGCTTAAATCCGCCACTGCTTGAGAACACGATAAATATTAAATTCACATGTAGTTGAAGATGTTGGTTCATAAACAAAGAAGGGGTGCTTTAAATCACTTAACATTTGAAATACAAAGGTTAATTTGGAACCACCCACTCAATTCTAAATACTGTGTATATAAAAATGCATTATACATTTAAATATATTTTTGTAACAATTTAAGTCATTTATTATTATTTTAATATTTGTAGGGATTATTGTATTTTAAGATCGCTTAACTGCATCCGTTTAAAAATGTTAAAACTTAAAACATGTATTTTGTTAAATTAGAGACGTTTTATAAATAACAGTTTTAATTTGAGTCCAAGAACATTAATTCAGGTAGAATTTAACTGTGAAGTGAATACTTTCCTGAAAATGTTCTCATAATGAACTCAAATTGCATTTTATTATCAAATATTAAAGTTACTGTAATCTCAAAATTAACAAGTAATCCTATTAATACGCCGAATGATGTAGGTCTGCATGTTTGTGGCTCCATCACGCAAAAACTTATTGATAGATGGAGCTGCAATGTTATTACATGGACATGGCCAGAGCTTCGGAAAGTCAAATCGGACCGCCCTACTGACATTTAAGATTCGTGTATTTACCATTACACACCAACTAAACTGGCCAGTTAGCTACAATTTGTTAGGAAAATAGCTTAACAATAGTTTTCAAAACTAATACAGCAATTTGGCCAGCGAAGCTAAGGATAAAAGCATTGATTATACATCCTAAAATCAATGATAAAAGCTAGTTCTTTCTATATATTTGAATTATTCTGTTGATTTTTTTAGGTATTGTGGGAAAGAGATGGAGATAGTGGTGAAGGGGACGGTTTTCCCCACCATTATGTGTATGAGCTGGATATTCTCAAAATGGAAAAATATTTGCTCCAATTCTCGTAGCTCTTAGCTGCTTTTTCAAAATGTATCAGCTGTTATGTTCTTAAAAAACTGAGACCTCATTTACACAAATAGGTTGTTGAACAGAATTATTTTGTAAATAATCTCATAACCACCAACTGATTGGAGAGTTTTTCAGTGATGGAATACATTTTTGTAATGTTAAAACATTCAGTGTATATTATTGTGTTTATGAATGAAAGTTTTAAATTAAACTAAGAAAGTAAACAACTTGAAACAATGAAGAGCAGTAATTCACCAGTAAAAATGAAAACGGATCCGGTGCTTGAGAGAGAAATAAAGGATTTGATAGACTCAAAAGTTACCAAACCAAAGTTTACTCCTCTACCAGACATATCTGATATCCTCGCAAGAGATGTCTCAAAACATCCGCTGATGAGGTTCAGTGCGACTGCTTTGAAAAAACATCAAGTAAATGCTTATCTGTGAGTATATATTGCGATGCTACCACGTAGCTTCACATTTAGTTTATTAATTTATTCACCAACGTGGTGCCTTTACACAACCTTTACATAACTCAACAATAAAGTACGGAAACAGATTGCTAGATGCAACAGTCTTAGTACATAGGAAACAGTGTTAACAAGACTAAATAATGACAATAACTTAAATAATATTATTAGGCTTGGATGTACAATACCGTAACAGCTATTTATTTAATCAAATAATGTGTAATAATTATGATATAACAATACAAATACAATAATTTAACAATATGACAGTAAATGGAACAATAAGTAGTATCAGTTAGGGGCCAAGCATAAATTACGTCATGCTATATTCAGCCCTTTTTTACCCCCTCCCCCCCCCCGTGTCACGCTCTGTCACACTGCTCATTATTCCCCCCTCCCCCCTGTCACGTCACACTTATTAATTATTAAGTATTGGATTGTGGCATACAATATTTCGTCACTGTAACTCTATAACTGCCAATTTCGCAGGCTCTAACTCCATTAATCGTGACGCGTCACGCAGCCCTTAACCCCCCTCCCCCATGACAGAGACACGATGTGCTGCAACCCCTCCCCCCCCCCGGGGAGGCGTGACGTAATATATGCAAGGCCCTTTATCTCAGTAAGTGTGATAACCAATTACGTCGTCATTTAGATCATGGATATTGTCCAACTACGTGCCATAAAGTACTACTAAAATAACTCCGTGTTTACATCTTGGGGCCCATTTCAAGAAAGTCCCAAGCCAAGTTAGATATTTCACCACAGTGTATTTAAATACTAAATAAAGTGTTAATATATTTCAAGTGTTGTAAACGTCTTTAATTACATCTCGTATTAAAAGAAGTCGACTTTTAAAAAATCCTTCATGATTTACATATGTCCTGAGGAATTCACACCACTGGAAATCCGAGCTTCAATGAAATTGTTATTAAAGAAAAGCAAAAATTTAGTTTTTGAAATTTATATTTAACAGATGTCGATACATTAACAAAACAGTGCAACTGCGAGAACAGACACTATACATGCACACAGAGAATTCTACATTACATTAAATCAATGACATTATAATAAAATGATTAATTGCAATTCCTTTGGGCGTCTTGCCAGCCTAACGACATAGAAAACTATTACACACTACAGAAGGCTGACTACCACGTTAACGGCAGTTACGATTAAAACGGTTAGTTTGGTCACCAGCCGCTTTGAACGCTAGCGGCGCTAAAATTCTCAGAGGGGATGCATTCGATTACACCTCTTATCATCTCTATCAGTGATGCGACTCATACTCCACACCACCCGCTGCCTCCCCTCACGGCAACTCATCTCGTGGCAGCCTTCTGTAGTTTTTTATAACTGTTTGTTACAATGCTTAGTATTGTGCGATTTCTGTGCGAGAGGTCACGGGGTGCCCATCTAACTTTGAGAGGTTTGAACCATTGTCCTCTCACAATAAAATTTGTAATGTTATTTTTTAATGTAGCTTATACATCATTGTACAATTTTTCTATGGAATAAAGACCATTTATTTATTTGATTAATATAGTGAAATGCCACTGGGGCAGACAAGCGAAGATAATCAAAGTATGCAGAACTTGTTATGAGGGGTGTTGTAATTCAGAAGAACAAAAAGAGCATTCGCTTAAGTCTGATACGCAGGACGTACTGGTGTTCTTTTATCTCCTCAAGGCTTAATCGGTTTAAAAATGTTATAATTTTTATTTGAAGTATTTTTTTACAGGAAAGAAAGGGCTTTAACAGCAAAAATTGATGAATTCGTTAAAAGGGTGAAAAAGGGAGGATGGGAGAAAAAAGAAGGGAGAAAAGGTTTTGGTTTGTCCATGGTCCAAGAAGGAATAAGGGAGTACGCCAAAGAGGCTGTAGTGCAGTACATTCATCCCAGTTGGATAAAAAATATTAAAATGGTAAGCGAACTATCTTTAAACACTAAAAAACCTAAACACCAAAGACCAAATAGTGAATTAAAATAATTTTCTTTTCCTGTATTTTATAGTTGTGCATGAATGTTTGGCTATTAACATTTCAGCTCATCATACAGACCTCTCTTTGTTTATGTTTATCAATTTAGAAATGCCGACAGTAGTCAACCTGAATATTTTCAATGTCCTCATTTATCACTTGAATAACTAAGTATCCCAAAGTCAAATTCATTCTATACCTAGTAGACAATGATTAAATTTATTTGGACATCTCGTTTTCAATAGTGAGTAAACTGTAAAATAGTTATTATAATTGCATGGCATGAAAATGTTTGCAAACCAGCAACAATAGCATTATCTTAAACCAAGCATGAATAACTTATTTTCCAATTGCTTGTGCATGTAAGCATACAAAGACAAGACTATGATGAGTTAAAGTGGAACATTTCAGAAAGAGCAGTGCAGAGGACTTGTTGAGCCAGAGATGCAAATATTTTGCCAAGACATTGCTTCTAGTTACCCTGGTCATCCATCTCCTTGGTAAATGTTCATAATTCTTGTTAGGCTTTTCTAAGAGGTTTAACGCAACCTGTAAGAGCTCTGGCTGTTGACAATTTTGTTGACAATTTAGCTCTCTACCACTAAGGTTTATTTACATTCCATCTCCTAATTTTTGAACTTTTATGTTTGAGAGCCAGAGGACAGTTCTAATGGATGTAGCTGTAACTTTAAATACACCCTTGTGCTGAGTTACATTCACGTAATTAAATAGTTCCTCAGTCAAATTGGCTGATCCATCCAGGGCCCTTTTTGAGACCAAAAGATCATTCTCATGGTATCCACTCTGTGATAAATTAAAACAAAGACATTGTCTCTAGCCATATTCCGCATTTTTCTAGAAAGTTCCTTCAAAATTGTATTTGAAATACAAAGATCTGTGTGATGACATTTTAGAAGAAGCAAAAAAAGAATACACAAGCACTCTGATTGATCAGGGATTATACACCATGATGCAGCCGTTTGAAAACGAAAACAGAAGACAACTGTTGACACCTGTCAAACCTGAGTAAATATTTCCTCAAGATTAATTTAATTAATTTAGATAGCAATTTTAAATGTGGTACTACTAGCATAAAACTTAGATAAGTAAAATGTAATAAACAACTTTAGAATATTGGGAAAAATGATAACATCAACAAATTTTATGTTCGTTTAAAATTCATTTTAGCGAATTTCCCCTATAGGGAAGAAGCTATTACCATACTTAAGCCCGAGACCATGATAACTTTTTGTTTTGAAGTCCCCAGAAGTCAAAAACACTATTCGTTCAAATTTATATATATATGTGTCCGTGAATGCGATAACTTGAGTAAAAAAAGTCCGATTTCGATGAAATTTGGCTCAACTGTGTAAAGTAAAATTCATGACTTTAAGTTCGAAAATCAGAAAAATCGGAACATGGGAAGGGGGGTTTATGGGGATTTTAAATTTTCTAAAAATCAGGTTTTTGCATCTTTCACCCTACAATTTTTGAAAAACTTAATTTTGGTTTTGACCATGTTATAGAGTTTGAAAAAACAAATAATATAGCTTTTGAATTGTTGACCTAGGTTGAGTGGTTGCGGAGAAAATCTAAGAAACCTACTCATAAAATCTCCCATGTTAATCTTTTGAGAAAAAGGTTTTTGGTTTTCCTCAATTAATTTCAATGTAAACTTCACATTTGCTTTTACCAATCAGTTCAGCTCCACAAAAAAATCATTTTGGTGTTTAAATTGTGATTCTACGTCCAACCGTTGTAGAGATATTCAAAGTGCTAAACACAGTACGTTGCCCAATGTTATCCTTATGGAGAATAAATAAAATTTGATATCTCGATTATTTATGAATGTATATTGATGAAACTTGGTATTTGGCTTCACGAAGTTCTGGTATATTGATATTTGAACAAAAAAATTATTTGTTGTTGATTATCCCCACAGCAAACCTGCGTACTCAGCCTCCATATGTTATTATTATAGAGAATAATTAAAATGTAATGACTCTCTTAATTATGAACATAAATTAATGAAACTTGGTACATGGCTTCACCTTGAGTTATATTGATATGTGCATAAAAACCCATTTTTTGTTCCTTTTTGCAGCAAACCTGCTTACTCAGCCCCATGTTTTTCTTATAGAGAATAAAATGTTATACAGTATAGCGCTTATTTATGATTGAATATTGATGAAACTTGCTATGAGGCTTCGCCTACTTAAATTCTATTTATATTTGCATAAAAAACAATTGTTTGTGTTCCTTGTTTTAGCAAACCTACGTACTCATCACCAATGTTATTCTTATAGAGAATAATTGAAATTGTATATATCGCTTATATGTGAATATATTTTTATGAAACTTGGTATGCGGCTTTATGTGGTATTAAGACATATATTATGCATTGGAAATTCGCTGAGTATGCAGGTTTGCTGCGACGGGGGTATTGGGTGATGGGTGAGTTTATGTTATTTGAGAAGTTATTGCGGGCTTTGCCATCACTGAATGAGAAAATGAGTAATTTTGTACTGTACACTTTTAGCGAATTTCCCCTATAGGGAAGAAGCTATTACCGTAGGTCTCATGGTAAGACTTAAGCCCGAGACCATGATAACTTTTTGTTTTGAAATCCCTAACAATGTGTTTGATGCCAAAAACACTATTCGTTCAAATCTTTATATATAATTCTGTAAGCAAAATTTGTAAGCCAAAATTGTGGGAGTTTGGTAAATTGCAGAATGAGGGAAGACGTCTTAAATTAAAGGTCTTGATGCCAGGGACTTGGGAAAAATATAAGTGTTTCCAAAAGTTTACCAGCAAACGAGAAATAACATAAAACATTCCCTATAAGAAAAGCATGGGAATTTAAAAACATCTGCTTTGTTTATATTAAGGGACTGGGCTGATTACACATCAAATAGATGGTACATCGACCCTTGAATAAAATAAATGAAATAACATAAACGATCGATGGACCATCAGTCGTTTAGGAAATGTAATTTAATAAAATATATAAACGGGTCTATGGGCCATCAGGCCATTTTATAAATTATGATAAAATATTATATTTTGGTCTGATGGACCATCGACCCTCTATCCATAAAATAACATATTATAAAGACATAGGGATTACACATCAAATAGATGGTACATCGACCCCTAAACCAAAGTTATTTAGAATAATTTTTTAACGGGTCGATGTAGCATCTATTTGATGTGTACTCGACCCTACACTTTATATTATTAGATTGTTAAACGCTTGGTTCGATTACACATCATGCAGATGGTACATATCGACCCCCAAATGAAACAGATTTAAATTAAGGTTTTAAAGGGTCGATGGACCATCTATTTATTTGATGTGTAATCAACCCTTTACTTATTTTTTAAATATAATATTGATATTTATAATTTTGGGGCCGATGGTACATCGAGCCTTATTTTATTTCATTAGAGAAATATATAAACTGGGTCGATGGTCAATCGACCCCTTTTTTAAACAAAACTAAATTTATATAAATGGTTCGATGGGCCATAGACCCTTCCTAAGATATTTAAATTTATTTCAATATATCAGAGGGTCGATGGACCATCTATATGATGTGTAATCGAGCTTCCCCCAATATTAAAACATGTGATTAAGCGTCTACTTTGTTTACAAACTGACATGTGTTCCTAATTGAATTGTTTTGTTTTCCTCAGCATGTAAAGACTAAAAATATCAGAAGATTAGGGGCTATAGCCCCTTCAGGACACTAGTTTATATATATATATATATATGTGTCTGTATGCGATAACTTGAGTAAAAAGCGTCCGATTTTGATGAAATTTGGCTCAAATGTGTAAAGTGGTATTCATGACTTTAAGTTCGAAAACAAGAAAAATCAAACCCTAGGAAGGGGGGTTTATGAGGGTTTTCAATTTTCCAAAAATCAGCTTTTTGCATTTTTCACCCTACAATTTAAAAAAACTTAATTTTGGTGCTGACCATGTTGTAGAGCTTAAAAAAACAAATAATATAGTATTTTGAATTATTAACCTAGGTTAAGTGGTTGCGGAGAAAATCCAAAAAACCTGCTCATAAAATCTCCCATGTTAATCTTATAGGAAAACAGTTTTTGGCTTTTCCTCAGTTTATTTTAATGTAAACTTCACATTTGCTTATACTAATCAGTTCAGCTCAACAAAAAAATCATTTTGGTGTTTAAATTGTGATTCTACACCCAACCGTTGCAGAGATATTCAAAGTGCTAAACACAGTACGTTGTCCAATGTTATCCTTATGGAGGATAAATAAAATTTGATATCTCGATTATTTATGAATGTATATTGATGAAACTTGGTATATGGCTTCACGTAGTACAAGTATATTGATATTTGCAAAAAAAATTATTTTTTGTTGATTATCCCCGTAGCAGCAAACCTGCATACTCAGCCTCCATGTTATTCTTATGGAGAATAATTCAAATATAATGACTCCCTTAATTATGACCATAAATTAATAATGCCTGGTATATGGCTTCACCTTGTTGAGTTATATTGATATTTGCAAAAAAACTTTTTTTTCTTCGTTGTTGTAGCAAACCTGCTTACTCAGCTCCCATATTATTCTTATAGAGAATAATTAATATGTTATACAGCGCTTATTTATGATTGAATATTAATGAAACTTGATATGTGGCCTGACTTATTTGAGTTTTATTTATATTTGCATAAAAACCCATATTTTGTGTTCCTTGTTGCAGCCAACCTGCGTACTCAGCCCCCATGTTATTCTTATGGAGAATAATTAAAATGTTATAAATTGCTTATTCATGAATTTATATTAAAGGAACTTGGAAATTCGCTGAGGATGCAGATTTGCTGTGACGGGGGTATTTTATCTTATTGATGCTAATATTCATTTATGTTTTTACTTTTTATCATATTCTCTAGGAAGATTAGCTTTTTCCCAGTATCATATTTTATGAATTGGCAAAAATAGTAATGTAAAATCGTGTTCACTTGTTGTTTAGCCTATATCTTACTGACACAATTGTACAAGTATAACTTATGTGTATCAACACTTTTTAGCGTAATTTTCAAAGCAACAGGCCTACGCCCTTTACCATACTTTGCAGATTGATAAAAGGAGTAATGAAAAATATTGTTCACTTGTCATTTTCATCTTTTTGTCATAATTGTTCATATTATAACACAAATAATATATTACACGCATATTATCAACACTTTTTAGCGAATTTCCCCTATAGGGAAGAAGCTATTACCGTAGGTCTCATGGTAAGATTTAAGCCCGAGACCATGACAAATTTTTTTTTAGGTCCCCAGATGACTAAAACACTATTCGTTCAAATTTATATATATGTATATATATATCTATATATATATATATATATATATATATATCTATATATATATATATATATATCTATATATGTGTCCGTGAATGCGATAACTTGAGTAAAAAACGTCCGATTTCGATGAAATTTGGCTCAAATGTGTAAAGTGTCATTCATGACTTTAAGTTCGAAAACCAGAAAAATCGGGCCATGGGAAGGGGGGTTTATGGGGGTTTTAAATTTTCCAAAAATCAGTTTTTTGCATTTTTTACCCTAAAATTTTTAAAACACTTAATTTTGGTTTAGACCATGTTATAGAGCTTAAAAAACAAATAATATGGTATTTTGAATTATTAAGCTAGGTTAAGTGGTTGCGGAGAAAATCCAAAAAAACCTGCTCATAAAATCTCCTATGTTAATCTTATGGGAAAAAGGTTTTTGGCTTTTCCTAAGTTAATTTTGATGTAAACTTCACATTTGCTTTTACCAATCAATTCAGCTCCACAAAACAATCATTTTGGTGTTTAAATTGTGATTCTACGTCCAACCGTTGCAGAGATATTCAAAGTGCTAAACACAGTACGTAGTCCAATGTTATCCTTATGGAGAATAAATAAAATTTGATATCTCCATTATTAATGAATGTATATTGATGAAACTTGGCACGTGGGGTCACGTAGTACTGCTATATTGATATTTGCACAAAAAATTGATTTTTTGTTGATTATCCCCGTAGCAGCGAACCTGCGTACTCAGCCCCCATGTTATTCTTATGGAGAATAAGTAAAATGTAATGACTCCCTTAATTATGAACATAAATTAATACAACTTGCTATGTGGCTTCACCTTGTTGAGTTATAATGATATTTGCATAAAAACCCATTTTTTTAGTTCCTTGTTGCAGCAAACCTGCTTACTCATCTCCCATGTTATTCTTATGGAGAATAATTAAAATTGTATATATCGCTTATATATGAATATATTTTTATAAAACTTGGTATGCGGCTTTATATGGCATTAAGACATATATTATGCATTGGAAATTCGCTGAGTACGCAGGTTTGCTGCGACGGGGGTATTTATTTATATTTAAAACAATATAGTTTATCCTCTTTGAATAAACATAAGTTTTTTAACTGAACAGTGTTTTAGCGAATTTCCCCTATAGGGAAGAAGCTATTACCGTAGTCGGCATGGTAAGACCTAGGCCCGGGACCATGATAACTTTTCGTTTTGAGGTCCCCAGATCCCAAAAACACCATTCGTTCGATACTGTATATATATATATATATATATATATATATATATATATATATATATATATATATATATATATATGTGTGTCCGTGAGCACGATAACTCTCGTAAAAATTATCCGATTTTGATGAAATTTGGTATAAACATGTAAAGCAACATTTATGACTTTAAGTTCGAAAACCAGCCAGATCGCTCTATCCGAAGGGGTATTTTGGGGGGGTTTTGTACCCCAAAAATGGGTTTTTTGAATTTTTTACATATAATTTTGGAAATAGTCAAATTTTAGTTTTTACCATTGGATTCAGCTTAAAAAAACACACACTTTGGTATTTTGATCATTTCTCTACGTCAATTGGTTACCGAGATATTGAAAGTGCTAAACACAGTACGTTGTCTAATGTTATTGTTATGGAGGAAAAGAAAAATTTTATATCTCGCTTATTTATGAACGTATACCTACGAAACTTGGTATACGGCTTCATCTGGTTGTGGACCATTGATATTTGCTCAAAAAAAATTGTTTTGCCAAAGGCTCCCTTAGCAGCAAACCTGCGTACTCAGCCCCATGTTATTCTTATGGAGAATAAGTAACGTTTTATCTCCCTTAATTATGAAAATAAATTAATGAAATTTGGTATGTGGCTTTACCTAAATGAGTTATATTGATATTTGTATGAAACCCCATTTTTTGTGTTCCTTCCTTCAGCAAACCTGCATACTCAGCCGCCATGTTATTCTTATGGAGAATAATTAAAATGTCATAAATCGTTTATTTATGAATGTATATTGATGAAACTTGGTATGTGGCTTTATGTGGTATTAAGATACATATATATGCATTGGAAATTCGCTGAGTTCGCAGGTTTGCTGCTACGGGGGTATTTTATTTTCCTTACCAATACAATTTGATAAAATATATTTTATCTTTGTGTCCCATATGTGTGACAGTCGGTCAACAGTACAATTCATATACAGTATATTTTCATCAGTAGAACAATGCTATAGACTGACGTCACATACATGTGACGCAAAATAAAAATCCATAAAAATGTACAATTGTTGTTTATGAATGAGTCAGATGTTATTTATTGGTATTTTTAACCATAATAACAGTTAAAAATTACATCAAACATTTGGTCTGGAGGTATGTTTTTTTTATTTTTTTATTGGAAGTATATAATTTACTTTCGGAACGCTACGAACACCCATGCGTCACACATACATGACGCTCGGTAGTGAACGTGTTACATCTATATTCTAAACAGTTTGTGTAGGTACTTTATAAATTATATAAAGCATAATGTTTTTCCAGTTTATCTGAAGTCTCTAATAGTAAGTCACAATGTTGGGACTTCGTTAAGTACTGTTGTGGATAACAGCAATAAGGGGAGTGATTTATTTACAGTTCAGCTGATATTTCATGCATGGAGGCGTGAAATCAGTGGCAGAAAAGTGTTCCCCCACTCTGTCATGGACTCTATACCTCTCCAATCTTCAGTTTCAATGCTGCTCACAGCCTCAAATGAGCAGAGAATGAATTGGAACTATTGTATTTTATCAAAACATAACAAAATTCAACTAACGCGCAGAGGCATTTGATTCTCACCTCAATGACAAACATAATGGGGCAACGAACATAGGGAGATTAGAGGCTAATATAAATCAGTTTCACTCCCACAATTCATCCCATCTCTTTCGCACAGGTTTCAAAAAGGCCCAACTTAAGTTGGCAAAAATCTGAGTTGATATTGGGTTAAAGTAGCCAAAATTTATTTGCATTTTTAAATAAGTATAATAAATCATATTAAATATTTATATTTCAACTAAATAAATCTAATTTCAGCGTTGGAGGCAAAACTGAAAACTATCCCAAGTTTTGTGAGAAGAAACAAAGAATTGAAAGATACTTGTTCATAACTCATCCCTTTGTGAGAAGTATTCAGAGAAAAAGTCACAGAGCAATACCAGAGTTCTTGGTTGACTTCAGAGGATTCAGGTAAGTTTTCACTTTAAAATGGATTAAGTCTCTAATAAGTGGTAGATGCAGCTGGAAATGTTATGAACTACTGTATGGCTGACTTTAAGGTTTATTCGGTTTTACGATCCCATTTGAGAGTCCTTTATTTCTCAGTGGGTATAAGTCATAAAGTAATTTCTTCGGGCAGAAGTTGTTATTACAGTAATGAATTGGCCAAGTCATAAAATACAATTAGGAAAAATAATAATACACTTATCAATACGAAACAAAATACAAATTCTAGAGCGACAATTTGATCTTATAATCATACGGTACCTACTTTACATCGACTGCCCGTCAGCAATAAAATCATGGCCACTGTAGTAGCAACCTGGAAGGAGCATTGCTTATTTGAGTTGTATTTAAAAAGTGACAGGGCTTGACTGTTTTCAAATGGTACGGCAAAGCATTAAAAAGGCGGACACAGTTTTACAGAAGATGTTTCGGGGAAAACATTGTTGAGTGTCTGGCAGTGGCGGATCTAGAACTGGTAGAAGGGGGGGCTAACTGGAGGGTCTGGGGGGTAGCCCCCCCAGCTGAAGGGGAAAGGCTCTCCTCCGAAAAATTTTATAATTTAAGTCTTAAAAACGACAATTTTAGGCTATGTTTCTGTTAATCTTACAATGGCATAATGTTAAAAACAATATGCACATTACATCCCTAATTGTGTTGCTACGTGGAAAAGGTTGTATGGTGCATTGAAATTTGTATCATGTTAATGAGAGATGAGAGGTGAGCCATATGGCCGGGAGGAACAGTCCATTTTGCACCTGAGGGGAGGGAAGTGTTTAGGAAAAACCCCACGTTATTTAGGCTGGTGCCTAGCGCTGGATGGATCGCAAAGCTGTTGCGACGCCACTGCACGTTGGTGGGTTCACTCATGGGCATTTGCTGCTTGCCGTATTTATTTTGCAAGTTAAATTGGAACAGGTGTAATGTTGACATTGTCATTAACTTTGATACCTACTTAAAATTTACCAATAAAAATAAAAATATTACAAAATACTAAATCTTTATCTTGCGTAATAGTACCTCAAAAAATATCCTTTTTATCCAGTGTAAGTTCGGACCTGAGGGGGGCTATAGCCCCCTTAGCCCCCCCATAGATCTGCCACTGGTGTCTGGGGAATTTTAAATTCATACTATTGTAGAAAGAGTAAGAGCAAATTGAAGAATTTGTTTGAAACAAAGAAATGTTTTTTTAATAAGGTGAGGGTTTTTAGAATATAAATTGAAGGAAAGGTTAATATTTCTCAGGATCAATAAAATCTCTAAAAAATGCTATCCTGAAACTGATATTGTGTATGGCCCTTACCACCTTCTTTTGCAAGCGAAACAAGAAGATAGTTCTTTCATTTTCACATCCCCATATTGGTACAGTCACAGTGTATACCAAGCGGGGGTAGAGGATGCCATAATATGTAGGGGCTAGTAAAAAACCATCAAGACAATAACATTTTGAAAGTTACCCCAATAAGAAAATGCCTGGGCCCAGTCGCCGGTACACAGCATCAATATGAGTATGGAAGCGAAGGTGATTGTCCAGTGGTAGGCCAAGAAATCTAACCTCATTTGATAAGTCCAGCTGTTCATCGCCAAGAAGTAAGCTTGATGGTTGTTCCCCTCTGATGAAAGAATTCAACAACTGGGTTTTGCTTGGATTTAGATTCAACAGGTTTGAGTCAAACCTCTGCTTTAATTTAAGTTGTTTTTGCCTCTTCAACAAAAGTTCTTATTTAAAATTTGTCTCTAAGAGACAAATCTATTAGACAGGGTTACCGATGTGTCATTGGCAAAAAGGCAAACCTCACCAGCCTCCACGCATGTTGGTAGATCATTGATATACATCACAAACAACACAGGACGGAGCACGGACCCCTGAGAACACCACGAGAAGTCGAGAAGTGATGCCCTGAGCCAAGACATAAGGCCAAGCATAACCAGAGCCATCCACTCCCACAATTTACACTATCTGCTCTCTTCTCTGCAGGTAGGAGGAGAACCAGCTGTTTACTGGTGACATAATGATCGAAAAAATAACTTGAACAAAATTATGACTTTATTAAATAATGCAAAAAACTTACATCGAAGAATATAATATTATGTGCAGTATTTCTTAACCAAAACATGTTAATAATTTCTCATTAAATAAATGTCTTTATTGCAATAAGATTCTTAAATCTCAAATTTCTTAAATATCTAAAGTACCTTTTATAGATGCATAAACTACTTATCAGCTTAAAAGCTTTACTAAATGTATAAACGAGATGCTAACTTAAATAAAACTGGTTTATTTTACAGAAGCAAGGGAAATTTTTATGATGTAGATTATCTGATGAATCTTATACTAATAGAACTAAAGAAATCAGAGGACTTTCTGTCAAAAACATGGTATTTGAAGCTTATGGTGACGTTACCGAGGAAGGCCATTGAAGGGGTTCCAAAACAGTTAAGGTCGAATATCATAAACTGTGCATCAAATGTCATCGGCATTCAGGTAAATTATGTGAATCTCATAGTAGTGTTTTTGTAATATTATTGATTTATTCTGATGTTCATATTATTCAACTATCACCAAGAAATGGATTTTTGTCAACTAGTTTATAATAAATTAAATATACAGTACGGTACTGTATACAGGGTGTTAAAAAACCTTTCAGGACTTTGGGATATGATTCCTCATACAAACAGAAAGAACAAAATTCATATGGTAGTATGTCCTAAAATGCTTAACTTTCTGCCTATCCGTCTGTATGTTTTTTACTTAATACTTTATATCTTAGGAAAGTCTAAAGATATAACTTCAACTTACTACACCTATTACATCTAATAAGACTCATTTTGATACGGAATATCAAGTTTCTACCTTGTACCATTTGAAAATGGTGGTCATTTCTGTTTTTCAAAGCTAAATAGCTTAAAAACCACAATATTTCAGAAGAAACTGCAAGAATAAAAAAGGTTGCGTCATTTTGTCCTAAAAATAATTATATGATCGAAGAGTGTAACAATAGGATTATAAATAACTGAGAAATTGTGATTTGTATTGGTTAAAACATGATGTTTTTAGTCCATAATTGGCAAATAAAATATGTTTTAACTTATAAAAATCACAACTTCTCAGTTATTTATAATCTTATTGTTTAAATCTTCATTGCATTATTTTTAGGACAAAATTACACAACATTTTTATTCTGACAGTATTTTCCCAAATATTACAATTTTTAAGATATTTAGCTTTGAAAAACAAAAATGGCCGCCATTTTTAAATCGTACAAAGTATAAAATTTCCAAAACCTCCATACCAAAATGAGTGTTATTATATGTAATACATGTACTAAGCTTGAAGCTGATATCTTCAGATGTTCTTAAGATATAACGGATTAAGTAACACATACAGACAGATAGACGGGAAACTAAGCGTTTTAGGATATACCTTCATATGAACTTTTTATATTTTTGTATGATAAATCATATCCCAAAGTCCTGAAAGGTTTTTGTTTAACATCCTGAAGATTAGCGCACATTAGTTGTAAGGAGTTTTTTTAAGAGTGCAGGCTTGTCGGTTTACTAAGAAGTTGCGGAGTCGCTTCTTCAGTGCACACCCCTTCAGTTCTCTCACATATTCCTCCAGATCTTTGTGCAGCTTCAATCCGATGTAGGATGTTTTTTTCTTGTAGAGAGATGTTTGATGTGGAGGTACAGTAGAAGCTCTCTTAACCGACCCCTACAGAACCGGGCCATGGTTGAATAACAAAAAAGGTCGGTTAAACCGAATAATACCGGAACAGTCACAATAAGTGTTAAATATAATCAAACTTGTGAAGTATGGTAAACATATTGAGAGCAATTGACTGAGTTTGACTTTCTACGGAAAAATGTAATCGACCTATTGTAACCTGAAAGTTATTTGAAGTTGAGGATCTGAGATCAAGTCAAAATCTTTTTTGCAAATTAAAATCCTGTTTAAAAACATATTATTGCTCAGTGAAGATATTTAAGGGTAAAATTCAGTAAAAAAAAAATAAAATACTTATAGACCAAAAAACACCGGTCTTGGGTCCAATAACCACCGTCTAAGGTTAAATTTGGCCGTCTAACTTTAGTGACGTTTAAACTTCCAGAGGATGTCCATCAGGCGTCTTTTGGTTGTAGACAGATGTCCATAACATGATATCTGCTGGACGTCTCAGTGTACATGGGCTCTTTATCATATTATGTCCTGGCTCCCTCTTAATTCAGCTAGAAAAAAACTGGACTGTCATTAGTTTTCTGAAAATAACTGTTAAGGTATTATTTTTCTGTGATCTGTTTAGCGTTATCTACTGAATACTAATAAAAATAACGACTCTACCAAATACAGCTGTCATACAGGCGGGGCCATATTAATTCAAGATTCAAGATATTTATTATCACATTACATCCATAATAATCTGAAAATTGTTGTCTCAATGTTCAGATTGTCAAAATGTTTGTATTAGCAAAGTAGTGCTAAAAAACGCATCCTTAATTCAAATTAAAAATTACTATACACAAGTTTTAGTGGTATTAAATGATTCATGGTGTTAAACAAATTTAGTTCTTACTCTAAAAACGTAATTTTACCGCAATTTATTACGGTACATGAAAATCTACTAATATGTGTGTATTGAGACTACAAGTGGCTGAAGACAGTTCCAAGCAGCAAATTCAGAGTAAGGTAACTTGTCTGTAACTGCCTTACTGTACTAATATACTGTATATTGTACTGTACTAATCACAATTTAGTGAGTGTAATTTAATACAAACAGTGCTCAAAATAAAATAAATGACAAATTATACAGTAAAATCTCTTGTTGCTGTGTGTCTGGCTGTCAACCGTCCATTACATTTTCCTGTCACCAAACAGATCCTCCCGGACTTATATTTGTTATCATTTCAATGTCCAGGAGTTAGTTGACTCCAATCATGATTATTAATGTCAACTCTGAAATGTTTGGTTTAAAATTTTGTTGTAACATTATCTAGTCTTTTCTATTACTCCTACCTTACCTGACATTTTGTGTGTTTAATAAAGCTCAGTTTGGCAGGCAGCAAATGCAAGGGGTGTTATTATATTGTTAAAGTATTAATTTATTAAAAAAAATTATGTTTTACAGATTAACCAGTGCATCATTCGAACTATCAACTATTTCTTGGACGTTTTACGAGATACGATATACTTCCCGCAGCTCTCCTTATCAGTGAGGGTGTCCAACAAAGCAATAGAGATGAACCCGTCTGTCGAGGAGATAATCCACGGCTTTAGTGAAATTGTCAACAAGGTAGTAAAACGTTGTCAGTAAATACACCCTTTCCCATAGTAAGGCTTACAGTGTATGTTTGAAATAATAATACAACTTACATATCTATAACTTGAACAGCTTTAAGTTTATAATATATGACATAAATCAATTTGAAATAGTTATTACTGAAAAACAAGTTATTTGAATATAAAACCCATGAAAAGAGACAAGAAATCCCCTTTTAATGAATAATATTCCGTGTTGACAAAATAGTAACTAAGCCACATAAATTATAAAAGTAAGAGTGAAGGATAAGAATAGCTCTTTACTCAGATTACTTTGGCTGTAAAAATTAATAAAAGATTCCAAAATTTGAATGAAACTATAACATCTTCACAGAATTTGTTTCAAGGTTTTATTTTGTTATAAATCATCCTACAAAACTACAATGCATAAGAATACATTTATTTTGTAGTTTTTGTATTGATCACATTTTGTGGGATCTTATTTCCTAATCCCCAAATGAATTGTTATCCTGCCAACTAAGTTTTTATTCCATGACAGAATTTGTCAGTTGAGGAGTCTATTTATGTTATCATTTTCCTCTAGATGGGACCTCAAATTTCCCATGTCATTCTTATGACAAAGATTTTATTGGATTTATGTTACATTTGTTAGTGAATTTCCTTTGGAAAGTGAACTATTAGCATGACCCGCACGGTGAAACTTAAGCCCGGGACCACCATAGAAGTTCCTAACGTGACCCCCTGAACACGTTTTGGGGGGTCGTTCAAAATTTTATATATATATATATATATATAAAAATTAAATAAAAACAATAACCAGAGTACCCTCTTTTTTGAAACATTTTGTATTACTGACACGTGTTTCGACACTTAGGTCATGTTCACAGTGTACAAGTAAAATAACCTAAAAATAATTTTTAGGTTATTTTACTTGTACACTGTGAACATGACCTAAGTGTCGAAACACGTGTCAGTAATACAAAATGTTTCAAAAAAGAGGGTACTCTGGTTATTGTTTTTATTTAATTTTTATAATAAAAGTAGCCCTAATTTGTGAACTTCAATTTGAATATATATATATATATATATATATATATATACATATATATATATATATATATATGTGTATGCACTCTAGCGGTCGAATTTTTTGTCCGATTTACTTCAAATTTGGTAGGGACCTTCCTTCCTATAATCTGTTGGACAAGTTCGTTGGGCAAAACAATCGGAAAACTCTAAACCCATTTTTTGGGGATTAATCTTTCAAATTTCCAGTTTTTGGGCCCAAAAAGGGTCAGAAAAGCCCCAGATGTAAAATTAATGCATGTAAAAAGATGGGAATTAGAAAGGCGAAAGTTTTAAGCCCTCTCTCGTCATTCTAGCATAAATATTTACCGAGTTATTAAAGAAAATGTGTATCGGCTAAACACAGTACGTTGTCTTATGGGGGTTTTACACTATAAAAGCCTGTTATTCCTTTGTTAGAGTACTTTTATTACCCCCAGCAACCTCACGCCTACTTTCAAGCCTGTCTGAACCTTCTCCTAACCTTAAAATGCGCAAAATTGTATTCCCAGCTTTGCAAGTAAATGAAACCAGGAGTATCAGAACAGCCAAAAAATCAAAGTTTTCAGATTTCGATAAAATTTGTACAAATGTATGTTTTTACACTGATTTTTAGTTTTAAAAGTTTTTATGTGGAAATTCACTTCCCTCACGTCAGCGTGCTGCGTGCAAACTCGTTTTATCTTAGTTTATTTAATCCAACCCTTTCATTGCCAATGTCTGGTAAAACGGGACTGTGGAATCAGTAACCGGAATTTGTTTGAACATGCATGAGGTACCAAAGTGCTTATATAACTATGTAGTAACAATCGATTGGTCGTCTCTGACAATTGAGTGGATTCCTGGCTATTTCAAACCAATATGAAAACATGAAGTCAAAGGTTGGGAGATTTTATATATCCGTCATTAGTTATTAGTGAATTTCCTTTGGAAAGTGAACTATTAGCATGACCCGCACGGTGAAACCTAAGCCCGGGACCACCATAGAAGTTCCTAACGTGACCCCCTGAACACGTTTTTGGGGGTCGTTCAAAATTGTATATATATATATATATATATATATATATATGTGTGTGTGTGTGTTTGCACTCTAGCGGTCACATTTTTTGTCTGATTTACTTCAAATTTGGTAGGGACATTCCTTTTTGTAATCAGTTGGACAAGTTCGTTGGGCAAAACAATCAGAAAACTCTAACCTCTTTTTTGGGGATTTTAAATTTAGAAATTTGAGTTTTTGGGCCCAAAAAGGGTTATAAAAGCCCTAAATGTAATATTAATGGATACTAGGTTATAGAACGTAAACAGGCGAAAATTTTAAGCCCTCCCTCATCATTCTAGCGCTAATATTTACCGAGTTATTACAGAAAATGAAAATTGAGTAAACACAGTACTTTGTCTTATGGGGATTTTACATTGGAAAAGGCCGTTTTTCATATTTTGATGTAGTTTTATCACTCCTAATACCCTGATACCGATTTTTGATCCTGATGGTACATCCTCCTAAGCTTACAATGCACAACATTGCCAGCCTAAAAACTAAAAAAAAAAATCATTTCCCCATATAAAATGCATGTTGTTTGTGAGTAAAACTTACAAGTTATCTGGCTGTGGCCAGTTTCATAAATGGCTTATGTATAGCTGACATGTATTTTATATGGAGAAATGATGATTGTTATTGATTGCTAAAAAACTAAGAGATACGAGGTTGGTGTAGATTAGGAAGTTGCTAGGATTTTTAAGACCTTTAAGATGATGTAGATTTTGACATAGGTTACTATTAGCGAATTTCCCCTATAGGGAAGAAGCTATTGCCGTAGTCAGCATGGTAAGACCTAGGCCCGGGACCATGATAACTTTTCGTTTTGAGGTCCCCAGACCCCAAAAACATCATTAGTTCGAAACTGTATATATATATCTATATACAGTACTATATAGTATATACATACTATATATATATATATATATATACAAAATATGTTTTCATTATATGTGTCCGTGGGTGCAACAACTTTCGTAAAAATGGTCCGATTTTGATGAAATTTGGTACAAACATGTAAAGCAACATTTATGACTTTAAGTTTGAAAACCAGCCAGGTCGCTCCATCCAAAGGGGCATTTTGGGGGAGTTTTGTACCCCAAAAATGGGTTTTTTGAAGTTTTTATATGTAATATTTTAAAAAGTCAAATTTTAGTTCTCACCATTGCATTCAACTTTAAAAAACACACAATTTGGTGTTTTGATAATTTCTCTATGTCAAATGGTTACAGAGATATTGAAAGTGCTAAACACAGTACGTTGTCCAATGCTATTCTTATGGAGAATAAGAAAAAAATTATATCTCGCTTATTGATCAACGTATACTAACGAAACTTGGTATACGTCTTCATCTGGTTGTGGTCTATTGTTATTTGCACAAAAAAGCAATTTTTACTGATAATTCACGTTGCAGCAAACCTGCATACTCAGCCCTCATGTTATTCTTATGGAGGATAAGTAATATGTAATTGCTCCCTTAATTATGAACATAAATTAATAAAACTTGGTATGTGGCTTCACCTTATTGAGTTATATTGATTTTTCATATAAACTCATTTTTTCTGTTCCTTGTTGCAGCAAACCTGCATACTCATCCCCCATGTTATTCTTAGGGAGAAAAATCAAAATGGTATTATCACATTTATTTATGAACGTATATTGATGAAACTTGGTATGTGGCTTCTCTAGTTGAATTCTGTTTATATTTGCATAAAAACCAATTTGTTGTGTTCCTTGTTTCAGCAAACCTACGTACTCATTACCAATGTTATTCTTATGGAGGATAATTAAAATTGTATACATCACTTTTTTGTGAATTTATTTTTATGAAACTTGGTATGCGGCTCAATGTGGTATTAAGACATATCTTATGCATTGGAAATTCGCTGAGTATGCAGGTTTGCTGCGACGGGGGTATTTGACTTTTTTTAGTTTTGGGCATATAAACATTTTCAAAAATAGTATGTTTTATATTTTTGCATTTTGTTTTAAATACTGTCATGTAGCATATTAGGGCATGACACATAAATATATAAATATACTAGCTGGCCCAAAAGACGTTGTCCTGTCCTAATGTCATTGAATTTGTTTTATGTCAAATACTCATTAATTTTCAATATGAGCTCTTTTGCTTCGCTCACTCTTCTATCGAAAAAAATAATAGTTTACGTCCTATTCTCAGACCTACCGAATATACACACAAAATTTCATAAGAATCGGTCAAGCCGTTTCGGAGGAGTTTTGTTACAAACACGGTGACACAAGAATTTTATATATCAGATAAATATATATATATATATATATATATATATATATATATACATATATAACAAATTTGAATGAATGGTGTTTTTGGCATATGGGGGCTTCAAAGGGAAAAGTTATCATGGTGTTGGGCTTAAGTCTTACCATGCCACCTGTGGTAATAGCTTCTTCCCTATAGGGGAAATTCGCTAAAACAATTCCTAAATTAGACAGGATTATTATCTTCCCAATATCAACCCTACAACCATAGTCAATGCTACAAATTACTGTGGAAGATCAAGTTCATGTATTACCAGAAGATAACTGAATGATTTTGGGTCCTCTAACCTAACCTAACGGTTACTGCCTTCGATTTCGATGCAAGAGGTCACGGGTTCGATTCCTCGGGCGCCCACATGACTGGAGAGATTATTTGGACCGTTCTTAGAGAACAGCATTAAGTACAAACTGCCACTGGTGAAGACAAAGAGTAAACTTTTCTGCTAGAATGTGTTCAGTTCTCTTTTCCTATTTTTTTTCTTTAGTTGCGAATTACTGTAATCTGTGCATGATTTAATTTTATTTTAATGTTGACTAAGTAAAATTTAGTGCCGTATGAGACAGTTTACCTATATTACTTAATTATAGTTTAAATCAAACAAACAGGTTTAAACCAATTAAATTTTTATGTTTACACATAATTACATATTTTAAAGAAACAGGAAATTCTGTATATTTACCACTTCGTTTAATTCCTGTAGCAAGGTTCATATGTGTTCCATAATACAGCAATTTGTATTGGGTTAAGTGAATAAAACTAAAAACAAACTAATAGAAAACTGATATTCCTAGAAATTTAAGAGAGCTGTTTTTTCAGATAACTAGGACAGCTCATGATCTCCCCCCCATGGAAACTTACTTTGGCATTCCAACACAAAATAAGAGTGTAAGGATAACTCGTAGTAGCAATTTCCAAGGTGAAACTTGTAATGATATTGAAACTATCATAAATAAAATGTTGCAGCCAATTACTCATCACGTTGAAAGTCTTGGTAAGTGTGTCGTCGAGAAACATGAATATCGTATTGAAATGATTATTGAATCCCACCTATAAGCACTCAAAAGCTATGCCATCTGAACACTGCCCATGCCAACGAGTCAGTTTGACTCCTCTGGCATGAACAATTTTATAGCAATCATTATATTTTGTGGTAATGGCCAGTTTTTTTCTGAAAACTCATAAATAACAGCATAGGATTATTTGTGTGAGTCAATGGCGTAGTGGTTAAGACAACGGACTTTGAAACCATGGCAGCGGTCCTGTCGTGGGTTCGAATTCCAGCCATGTATTAGTAATGTTCAACTCATAATGCAACAGCTCACGAGATGTGCACCTCTTGCTCTACTGGAAACATTAAACATGCAGATCTGTACTTATGCAGTCAGGCAAAGTAAGGCAGAAAGAGGCTGCCAACCTCGTTTAAAAAAATAATACCCCCGTAGCAGCAAACCTGCGTACTCAGCGAATTGCCAATGCATGTATATGTCTCTCACCACCACATAAAGCCACTCACCAAGTTTCATAAAAAAACACGAATAAATGATATATAGCATTTTATTTAACCTGCATAAGAATAACATTGAAAGCTGAGTACGCAGGTTTGCTGCAACAAGGAAAACAAAATATGTGTTTTTATGCAATTATCAATATAACTTAACCAGTCGAAGCTGCATACCAAGTATTATTAATTTATGTTCATAATTAAGGGAGACATTACATTTTACTTTTTCTCTATAAGAATAACATGGGGGCTGAGTATGCAGATTTGCTGCTGCGGGTAAAATCAGTAAAAAAATTTTTTGTGCAAATATCAATATACGAGTACTAGGTGAAGCCACATGCCAAGTTTCATCAATATTCATTCATAAATAATCGAGATATACAATTTTAATTATTCTCCAGAAGGATAACATTGGACAACGTTTACTGCGTTTAGCACTTTGAATATCTCTGCAATGGTTGGAAGTAGAATCACAATTTAAACACCAAAATGATTGTTTTGTAGAGCTGAACTAATTGGTAAAAGCAAATGTGAGGTTTGCATTAAAATGAACTGAGGAAAAGCTAAAAACGTTTTTCCCATAAGATTAACATGGGAGATTTTATGAACACGTTTTTTGGATTTTCTCCGCAACCACTTAACCTAGGTTATTGATTCAAAATTATTATTTGTTTTTTTAAGCTCTATAAAATGTTCAAAACCAAAATTAAGAATTTTTAAAATTTTATGGTAAAAAATCAAAAAACTGATTTTTGGAAATGTGTAAACCCCCATAAAACCCCTTTCCCATCGT
This sequence comes from Allygus modestus, assembly GCA_963675035.1. Taxonomy (NCBI): domain Eukaryota; kingdom Metazoa; phylum Arthropoda; class Insecta; order Hemiptera; family Cicadellidae; genus Allygus; species Allygus modestus. Next base: position 17,811,780 of record OY776116.1, read on the forward strand.
TCGATTTTTCTGGTTTTCGAAATTAAAGTCATGAATGTCACTTTACACATTTGAGCCAAATTTCATCGAAATCAGAAGTTTTTTACTCAAGTTATCGTGTTAACGGACACACACACACACACACAAACACACACACACATACACACACACACACACATATATATATATATACATAAATATAAATTTGAACGAATAGTGTTTTTGGCATCTGGGGACCTCAAAACAAAAATCTGTCATGGTCTCGGGCTTAACTCTTACCATGCCACCTACGGTAATAGCTTCTTCCCTAAAGGGGAAATTCGCTAAAAAAAGAAGCCTAAGTTGACTTTCAACTAAAAAAGTTTTATAAAGATAAATAAACATTTTATTAAGAGGCTGTTATTCTCTTGAAATTGGTGTGGTAATCCGGATGCCAGAGGCTTTTTTAAGATTGCGTACCAGTAGTTTTACCTAGTACTGTAGTTTTTTGGCCCACTACTATTTACATAATGAGCTCACATCCTTATTCCTAACCGTGTAATCTCATACCGTATAAAGCTCTGAAAAATCGATAAATATACTGGAACAGTAAAATGATAATTGATAGCATGTAAAACTATAAAGATGCCACTAGCACTGCTTAGAAAACTTTATTAAAAGCGCAGTCCGACAGAACACACATCACTTCAATGAAACATTTCCTCAGAATGATCCAGATTCTAATTACTTTTAACTGAAATTCTCACTTTCTAGGAAAGACTTTCGATCTACTTTTCACTGAAAATCAGTTTAAGGAAATAGATTATCTTATGAGAAAAAGTGTTGATATCGATAAAATGATTGAAAAACTTGAAGAATTGAGATCATATGAAGACAAGGCTAAAGAATTGCCAGAAAATGTATTCTTTGATGTTGGAAGGTAATTGTAAATTGTATTTAATTTTTTTTTATTTCAACACAATACACTATACAAATGTAAGCACTTAATAGATGTAAGTAAATATCAAATAATATTTACATTTTTCAATGTACAAAACAAAATGAAATCAACTTTGTCTAATAAAGGTAGGCCTACATGACAATATCTATAATATTATAAAGAAGAGGTGGTTTCTGTCTGTCTGTCTGTCTGTCTGTCTGTCTGATATTCCGGGTGAACGCAAAAACTACTGAACCGACTGGGCTGAAACTTTACACATATGTAGATCTTGAACCCATGCAACACATAGGCCTATTCACTTCCTTAAAATCCTCTCGGGCTACGCCCCATGAACGTCCTAAGACTCAATGTTTACATTTCAGAAGAAAGTAAACATTCAGAAACTGTAATGCGAACAGCTGTGGACACTTCGATTTGACAGCTTAAAGAGCAGAAGCAAGAACAGCTTTTTCAAGCCAGTGGCGGATCCAGCCAGGGGGCGCGGGGGGCGCGCGCCCCCCCTTGGACTCAGAAAATGTTTAATTAATGGGTAATAGTGTGACGCTGTCTGTCACTGTACTCTTTTTTCAATATTTGCAAAAACATTATTTGCACCAACACTTCTTACCTACTGGGCGATGCTCTACAACATGGAGCCTCCCCTAAAACGGGTTACTACGAATAGTTTTAACAGTACTATCATCATGGAATGTGTAGGCCAAGATAGTGAGCCCCGGTAGTAGGACGGTAAGGAAGCAAGTCACTATAGAATGATACGTCCTTTTTGTGTGTCAAGTAACTTACTGCATCCAAAATGTTATAAGATAAACAATTGCCGATCGATACATAAAATTAGAGTCACTGAGCTCCTAAAATCCGACAAACACAACTTATCTGTAAGGTAAAGGCACCGGCCAGGGCTGAGCATCCCCTAGGGTAAAGCACCACAGGACAGGCATATTGCCTTAGTCCGCCATAGAGAATACAGCGCAGCACCACCTTAGGGACTTGGGCCGACCATCACTAAGTTAACGCACCACATCACCGGCCTATTTTCTTTGGCTGCCCGAGGGGAACACACCGCAGGACCGGCCTAGGGGCTTGGGTCGAGCATCCCTAAGGTAACGCACCACAGCACCGACCTATTGCCCTTGGCTGCCCTAAGAGCACACACCGCAGCACCGGCCTAGGGCCGAGCATCCCTTAGGTAACGCACCACAGCACCGGCTTATTGCCTTAGGCTGCCCTAGTGGCACACACCGCAGCACCGGCCCTGCAGTCTTCATCAATATTCTTCTTTTCTGAAACCTTTGCGTTCTACAGTACCTTAGCCATTTTGTGCGCATCGGTTTAGCCTTGAGTAGTGCGTGTAAGTAAATCATTTGGTATAAAATGTTTGTTTTTCAAGGTAGTAGTTGTATAAAATGTTTATATTTATGTACCTACTGTTTATTGTATAATGGAATTCGTAAATATTACACATTTCATTATGAAATAAGTGTTACAATGAGATGTTTTCTTTGTTAGCATCATGAGTGAATTGAATTTAGCGAGTAATAACATAGACATAGACTAAGTACAGTACTATAGTCATAGACTAACTACAGTATAGTTAGTCTATGCTATAGTTAGTCTATGGTAATAAAAACTGCCTCCGGTTCAGTGTTGCCACCAGGTAGATTAAATTTTACCCTAAACGTGTGATGAAATTACCCTATTTTTTGGAAATTACCCTAAGAGTTGATTATCTTCTTGAAAAGCTCAAAATACACTCGAGATTGGTTTTAAAAACATGATTAAGGCAAAAAAGTAAGGTAACATGGCATTTCATACTCGTCTTTGGCCCTATATCACACATAAAACAAATATGTATTAATAAATTCAAATAAATATTCTTTTGTAACATTTTTATTCAGCGCTATACTTAATGTGCCGGTATCGCTGATAATAGAAACTTGCTGATACATGTTATTAACAGTTTTTGGGAGTACTTTATTGTTTTATAAACTTATTTAAGTTGTACAAATTTGTTAAGGTTTTTTTTTCTTAATAATAATACCGAGAGAATATGTTTGTCATCTTATTACAATTTGATTAGATCAATATTTTTCATTGCAATACGGCACATCACATAAATTTACACATGTTGTGCCTTGTGTTTTTATGTGCGCTCACCTGGCTCACCGTGGTGATATCACAGGCATAAAATACAATTTAGTTCCTTCATACAAATTATGTGTCAAAATAGAGACAACCTTCAGTAAACATATTTTCTACAACAGCGCTGTAAATCTAACAACCTATATTTAACCAAATGTACCAGATATATTTTTACTGTTTAGTATATTATTATGTTGTGTATTTTGGACACATAACATAATGTGCCTCAATTTTATGTGTTCGAAAGTTAAACTTTGTGATTACATGCTTCTTTATGCTGTTTAAGAGATTATTGCGGAAATTTTCCATCACTGATTCAGTGAATCCAATAACCAATAATGAATTTTAAACAAAGAATGCATCTTTAGTCGAATAGTGAATAGGATGGAGAGGATGTACATGCTATAGTTATATCTCTTTTATAATACTTTTAATTGATCCAGCACTTCATGTAAATGTTTGAATTCCTGGAAAACCCATTTTACATTGCCAAAAAATCAAAATTGAAATTATAAAGGGGCTCTAGATTTTACCCTAAAATTATCCTAAAAAATCCATTACCCTAAAACCAGTAAAATTACCCTAAAAAAGGGTAATTCCCCTAAAAGTGGCAACACTGCTGCAGTTGCTGCAGGACGTTATCGTTTAGTGAGGAAAACAAAAATCTCAAGTGCGCCCTCCCTCAAAAAATTCCTAGATCCGCCCCTGTTTCAAGCTAACTAAAATGCAAATTGCATTGACTATAGAACGGGTAAAGAAAACACCTGTGCGAAGAACGGGTACATCAGCTAGTTCATCATATAGGATCAGTTAAATCCCGGTTAACTGGAGAGGAACCATTTAGAATAACTCTATATTTAAACGATAATCAGTGGTTGGTATTTTAATTTTTCAGAGAAATGTGTACCATTTTTACTTTCAAAGAAATCTAGTAGCCCGTCATTGTAAAATCTAATAATGTTCATGAAACAATCATTTTGTTAAAAATATTTTTTTCTTCACAACAGCAGTGGGTAATTTTGTATTCCTAAATTTCATTCCTGTTAACAGATATCGCATGAAGTGTGCCATAACCGTAACTTATCAATTGTTTTCTTGTGATCCATACATGTGTCCAAATCAAATAAATATATTTGAAAATCCCTAATAGACCAGTAAAAAAAGGATTTTGCCTGGAAATAATTTCCGGAAGGCTGGAAATCGTTTCAAACTTTTTATTTTAGATTTTAACAAGATTTGAAGTTTTCCCATTTCTCCTATTGTGCAGTCACAATTTTGGAAGTTTTTTTAAGTTTTTTGCAATTAATTAAAAAAAATCCACTCAACAGGAAAAACTCATATGAGTTTTAGAGCACAAAATTACGCATCTATTGCGTTCCTCACGATAAAAATCCCACCAATAATAGGTGAAATATGGTAGGTCGAATGAAGTGTTTTTTTTTCTTAATCACTAAATACAACAATCTGTACGGGTTTTATTTTAATATTGTTTACTGATATTTGCAGCACTGTTAAAGATTATTTCATGGTTATTCACACAACGATTTCCTTCTAGTGATTACGTGATGTGTCTGAATACTGACAAGATTGTTGACGAGAATATATATTGTCATATTGCCTATGAAAAAGGAGTCATAAGTAAAAAAATGTCATTGGTGGTGATTTTTGCCATGTGAAATTTTAAAGAACCAATCAAGTAGCCCCAACGAAAATGTTCACTTCTGCTCTCTAAATCAAAACGAGTTTGCACGCAGCACGCTGACGTGAGGGAAGTGAATTTCCACATAACAACTTTTAAAACTCAAAATCAGTGTAAAAACATACATATGTCAAATTTTTATTGAAATCTGATAACATTGATTTTTTGGCTGTTCTGATGCTCCTGGTTTAATTTACCTGCAATGCTTGGAATACAATTTTGTGCATTATAAGGTTAGGAGAAGGTCCAGTCAGGCTTTAAAGTAGGCGTGAGGTTGCTGGAGATGTTAAAAGTACACCAACAAATGAATAACAGGCTTTTCTAATGTAAAACCCCCATAAGACAACGTACTGTGTTTGGTCAATACACATTTTCTTTAATAACTCGGTAAATATGTATGCGAGAATGACGAGAGAGGGCTTAAAACTTTCGCCTCTCTAATTCCCATCTTTTTATATGCATTAATTTTACATCTGGGGCTTTTCTGACCCTTTTTGGGCCCAAAAACTCGAAATTTGAAAGATTAATCCCCAAAAAATGGGTTTAGAGTTTTCCGATTGTTTTGCCTAACAAACTTGTCCAACAGAGTATAGAAAGGAACGTCCCTACCAAATTTGAAGTAAATCGGACAAAAAAAAATGTGACCGCTAGAGTGCATACACATATGTCTATATATATATATATATATATATATATATATATATATATATATATATATATATAAAATTTTGAACGACCCCCCAAAACGTGTTCAGGGGGTCACGTTAGGAACTTCTATGGTGGTCCCAGGCTTAAGTTTCTCCGTGCGGGTCATGCTAATAGTTCACTTTCCAAAGGAAATTCACTAATGAAGTGGTCTTTTTTCATGGTGAGGGGCGGGTAAGGGTCATTGTTTCATCAAAGTTGGCAACTGCTACAATATATTTATTTTTTCGGCGGATACGTTCTTCCTAAAATTTTTTATTAAAATAAATTTGGTAGAATATTGTCTCTGAGTTCACAGACACCTCCTCATGTGCTTGATTTAGACAGCATAATTGAAGATTTTTGTTGGGGCTACTCGAATAGTTATTTGAATTTCACAAGGCAAAAACCACCACCAATGACATTTTTTTACTTATGACTCCTTTTTCATAGGCAATATGACAATATATATTCTCGTCACCAATCTTGTCAGTATTCAGACACATCACGTAATCACTAGAAGGAAATCGTTGTGTGAATAACCATGAAATAACCTTTAACAGTGCTTCAAATATCAGTAAACAATATTAAAATAAAACCCGTACAGATTGTTGCATTTAGTGATTAAGAAAAAACCACTTCATTTGACCTACCATATTTCACCTATTATTGGTGGGATTTTTATCGTGAGGAACTCAATAGATGCGTAATTTTGTGCTCTACAATTCTTATGAGTTTTTCCTGTTGGGTGGTTAATTTTGTAATTAATTATAAACAAATTAAAAACATCCATAATTGTGATGTTTTTGTGGTCCCATGACTGAAGCGCAATAGGAGAAATGGGAAAAACTTCAAATCTTGTTAGTTCTATAGTATTTATAGTCAATGGTTCTATCTAAAATAAAAAGATTGAAACAATTTCCAGCCTTCCGGAAATTATTTCCAGGCTCGGGCCATTTTTGAGCTAAGGCCTATAAGGGCTTAATTTTCCTGGTTTAATTTTCTAGGTGGTTATTTAAATCTATACTTATTTAATAGGCGAGCAGGTTTTTTGTGAGAATCACCCCTCCTAAACTATTGAACCGATTTTCATGTTTTTGGTGTCAACGGAAAGAGCCTAACGTGAAGTTGTGCAGGAAACATTTTTTATAGAGAAATACTTTGTGAGTGAGGCCCTGTGGTCCCTTAAAGTTAAGGTTAACATTGGGAAATAACTATAAGTTTGAATCAATCAGCTGGATAGAGTAAACACAGTTAATCAGCAGGCCATGTTGGCTTTGGAACGGTAACACAATATGTATACAGGAATGTCAGTATAATATTACGTTGTGATCGCGAGCGAAGCCGCGACAGGCTACTAGTATATGTTAATTTAAATATTTAGTTAAATGTTATATGGGATTGTCAGACCACAGTTATTTTTAATTATTATTCCGGTCGATATTTAAAGAAGCCCACTCACAGGTATGACCCATGAAAGCAATTGAATCTGTTTTAACTTTGCAATGTAGACGAATATTTTGTAAAATAGGCTGGTTGTAGGTATTCGTAAATATTTTAAATGACAGGCATGCAAATCAAGGTAAATAAACATATTTCAGTTTTTTATTATTTTATTATTTTTATTATATGTGAGGCACCCTTCTGTGCTGTTATATGCATTATGAATCAACTTATTTTGATCGATTGATTAATTTATTGATTGTATACAACTATTAAGTTCAAGGCTTTTAGTGAAATATGTTAAATTTACAGAAATAAAAATATAAAATTGTTTTCCGCTCAATTTTTAATTTAAGAGCCACACTGCGTTATTGTAGTTCTTCCTAGTAATTGTGAACACGTAATCCATTACTGAATCAAAAAACTCTATTGGAAAGCTCTCAATTATTTGTTATTTGAATACGGTACTACAACTTTAATGAATAATTCTGTACAACGTAATAAAAGTTTTGCTTCTTTGTAGGTTAAATCATTCAGAACTTGTGGATAATCTATGTGAGTTATGTGGACAATACGAAGAAGGAATTATGTACACCATTATTTTCTTACACAAACAGAAATGTCATGAGTAAGTAATACATAATTTTATCTTGTAAACCTTTTTTACAAATATTTCACAGCAAATTGAACAAATTAATCTTATCAAAACTAAATTCCTAAAGGTACACCTTTAGGAGGTTACGTCTCAACATCCCCAAGAGCTAGGCTGGAGGTCCCGTTACTCTCGCACACGCACTTACGAGCATCCGGGCCTAACGCCTTCAACGTAAGCATAATTTCTGTATTTTGATTGGAGGGGCAAACATGGTCCTGATTGTGATTATTGAGACTGTTCATGTTACAATAATGCTTTCTCCAAATTATTGGGGGGCAACTGACCCTCCTTGCCACTCCCGAAGCCTTGACGCCTATGGCCTTCAACCTGCGGGGTGCAAGTATTCAGCTTTATGATTCAGCTCATAGCTCTGATATATATGAATGTAATCATAACTTAAAATAAGCTGAGCTGAGATTTGCTGTAACAAGGAACACCAAAAAATGGGGTTTTATTTCTAATATCAATAAAACTCAACTAGGTGAAGCCACATTCCAAGTTTTATTAATTTATGTTCGTAATGAAGGGAGACATAATATTTTACTTATTCTCCGAAGAATAATATGGGGGCTGAGTACGCAGGTTGCTGCTAAGGGAACCATCAGTAAAAATTGTTTTTTTGTGCTAATAACATTAGACCACAACTAGATGAAGCCATATACCAAGTTTTGTCGGTATACACCTTATACCTGTTTGGTTTGAGGGTCCGGGGACAATAGTGACTCCAGCAGCTACTGGAATTCTGAGAATCTTGAACCAGGTAGCAACCAGTATAATTAGGGTTCCCCTGGGATCTGGGGATTTTGAGACGATACGCCTTTAGGACTCCTCCACTGTAATAATCTACATATTAATACGCTAGGGTATTCTTCTTCTTAGTCATAACTCGATAACGGCTGGATGGATTTTAATGTTTGAGGTTCAAATTAAAGTTATATTTACGTAGATTTGCTAATATCACTTAAATACAGTAAAGGTCTGAATTTTCGGAACAGTGGCACTATCCGATGACTGAAAGCTTAACTACATGATGATTGATATTACGTTGTTATCATATCAGATGTTTTATTATGTTTGTTTATAACTGAAGTAACCTTTCGTTGGGTACAAACTTGCTCGGATTCGAGCAACAGGACAGTAATCAATAATATGCCATATGTTAGATTGATTAGATAAACAAAGATCTAACCAGAAACAACTGTGTTTAATATGGTGTTAAGATTATTTTTATTGTGTAGATTTAGAATTACATCATTAACATTTGGTTGTGTCTTATTAAGACTTAGTTTCCTAATTACTTTATTAGACAGCTTATGATAATCAAGCGTTTTACAAAACCGACATTAATATTTTAAAGCATTATTATTCATAGGTATACTTCCAATATTAGATAGTGAATTTCTAATGGACTGTGTCGGATTGTATTACTGTAGATAGAACAGTAAGATTTAGGCATGGGTTCCATGATAACTGTACGTTTTGATATCCTTATTTGCAAAAAAACCATTAGTTTTCAGACCAATTACGTTATCAGAATGGTGGTTTAGAGAAATTCAACTCCTGGAGTGTATCAATTAGTTTTCTATACAACTTCTTTATTAGCGAATTTCTCCTATAGGGAAGAAGCTATTACCGTAGTCGGCATGGTAAGACCTAGGCCCGGGACCATGATAACTTTTAGTTTTGAGGTCCCCAGACGCCAAAAACACCATTCGTTCGAAACTGTATATATATATGTGTGTCCGTGAGCACAATAACTCTCGTAAAAATCATCAGATTTTGATGAAATTTGGTATAAACATATAAAGCAACATTTACGACTTTAAGTTCAAATACCCCCGTCTCAGCAAACCTGCGTACTCAGCGAATTTCCATTGCATAATATTTGTCTGAATTCCACATAAAGCCGCGTACCAAGTTTCATAAAAATATATTCACATATAAGCAATTTTAATTATTCTCCATAAGAATAACATTGGTAATGAGTACGTAGGTTTGCTGAAACAAGGAACACAAACAATTTATGCTAATATAAATGTAATTTAACTAGGCGAAGCCACATACCAAGTTTCATCAATATTCAATCATAAATAAGCGCTATATAACATTTTAGTTATTCTCCATAAGAATAACATGGGGCTGAGTAAGCAGGTTTGCTGCAACAAGGAACAAAAAAATGGGTTTTTATGCAATTATGACTATAACTCAACCAAGTGAAGCTACATACCAAGTTTTATTAATTTATGTTCATAATTAAGGGAGCCATTACATTTTACTTATTCTCCATAAGAATAATATGGGGGCTGAGTATGCAGGTATGCTGATACGGGAATTACCAACAAAAAATCAATTTTTTGTGCAAATATCAATATACCAGTACTACGTGAAGCCACATACCAAGTTTCATCAACATACATTCATAAATAATCGAGATATCAAATTTTTTTTATTCTCCATAAGGATAACATTGGACAACGTACTGTGTTTAGCATTTTGAATATCTCAGCAACGGTTGGGCATAGGATCACAATTTAAACACCAAAATGATTGTTTTGTGGAACTGAACAGATTTCTAAAAGCAAATGTGAAGTTTAAATCCTATACTCTAATATGAGTAAGGTTTGCTTGCTTGCTTGCATGCTTGCGCGCTTGCTTGCTTGCGACACGGATCTCAAAAACGGCTCCAACGATTTCCTTCAAATGTTCGAAATAACTAATTTCTGGGATAAAAATACGTTCTAGACAGGCCTCATCCCTAGGAAAAATCAAATAATGTAAAAAAACTAAAATGAAAAGTTAAAAAATTAATATTGGGCTTATGGAGTTTCAAATCAAAACAAAAGAATTGTAACAGCTGTTCATAATCAACCAGGGAACTGTCAAAGTAAAACTCATGTTGTTTATGATTATTAACATGTGGTTTCCTGAGAGCAGAGATTAAGAGATTTGAGTTAAGATTACATATATAGAGTAGTAAAATAAATCAAAGGGACATTGAGCTATAAATAACAACTGGAGGGACCTTAAAAATGTAGAAAAGAGGCAAATGAATAATACAAATCTGATTATCAGTAGGGGGAAGTGGTGAAATATTACTCCGAGTCATCTAAACAAACTGACTGACCTTCCCCCGAGCAAAGCTCGGCCCCCAGGTACTTAATATAAACTGAGGAAATGCCAAAAACCTTTTTCCCATAAGATTGACATGGGAGATTTTATGAGTAGGTTTTTTGGATTTTCTCCGCAACCACTTAACCTAGGTTAATAATTCAATTCAAAATACTATATTATTTGTTTTTTAAGCTCTATAACATGGTCAAAACCAAAATTAAGTTTTAAAAAAGATTTAGGGTGAAAAATGCAAAAAACTGATTTTTGGGAAATTTAAAACCGGCATAAACCCTCCTTCCCATGGTCCGATTTTTCTGGTTTTCGAACTTAAAGTCATGAATGTCATTTTACACATTTGAGCCAAATTTCATCGAAATCGGACATTTTTTACTCAAGTTATCGCATTCACGGACACACACACACATATATATATATATATATATATATATATATATATATATATATATATATATATATATATATATAATATATATAGATATATATAGATATATTGTGAAATTTTTATTTGATTCACTGGTAAGGGCTACTATTATATTAAAAATTATTTTTATTTTATTAATTTTTAATATATATATATATATATATATATTTTGTTTTCAATCTAATAACATTATTAGTAGCCCTATTCGTGAACTCAAGTAAAATATCAATATATATAGATATATAAATTTGAACGAATAGTGTTTTTGTCATCTGGGGACCTCAAAACAAAAAAAATTATCATGGTCTCGGACTTAAAATCTTACCATGAGACCTACGGTAATAGCTTCTTCCCTATAGGGGAAATTCGCTAAAACCAGCCAGATTGCTCCATGCGAAGGGGTATTTTGGGGGGTTTTGTTCCCCAAAAATTAGTTTTTTGAATTCTTTACATATAAATTTTAGTTTTTACCATTGGATCTGCTTAAAAAAACACACATTTTGGTATTTTGATCATTCCTCTACGTCAATTGGTAACCGAGATATTGAAAGTGCTAAAAACAGTATGTTGTCTAATGTTATTCTTATGGAGGAAAATAAAATTGTTATATCTCGCTTATTTATGAACGTATACTGAAGAAACTTGGTTTACAGCTTCATCTCGTTGTGGTCTATTGATATTTGCTCAAAACAAATCTTGTTTGCCAAAGGATCCCATAGCAGCAAACCTGCATACTCAGTTCCCATGTTATTCTTATGGAGAATAATAAAATGCTCTACCTCCCTTAATTATGAACATAAATTAATAAAAACTGGTATACGACTTAACCTAGTTGAGTTATATTTATATTAGCATAAAACCCATTTTTTGTGTTCCTTGTTGCAGCAAACCTGCGTACTCAGCCCCAATGTTATTCTTATGGAGAATAATTAAAATTGTATATATCGCTTATTTGTGAATATATTTTTATGAAACTTGGTAGGTGGCTTTAATTAGTATTAAGACATTAAGGATGTCCGTTTTACAGAGTTGATGTCCTCTGGAAAGGAAATTAAGGATGTTACCCTTGCTTTCCAGTATTCTACGTATGAATGTCGATTACTCTTTTCAGCATCTGTGCAAAGTTTGAGGAGGTGAAGCGGCGCGCTCTGTTTGTCCCGAAGACCACGGAGGAGCTGCTCGTGCAGGGCAAGTACATGTTGTGGGCCACGACCACTTTCATGGCCAAGATGCGGAACGAGATACTCGAGATGGTGGTCTACGAGGACAGACTCTTCGACCTGTTTGAGCTCTCCCCCTCGCACCACGACCTCATCCGCACGACCATCAACTGGCTGCAAAACATCAAACCGCTTTTCGACCAGAACTCGAGTGTAACTTTTTTATTTTATTTAACATCGATTTACAATACTTTTAAAATCTCTTTTGAATGTTTGATTAAAAAGGTTACTTAATGTTAGGGGTCTCATTGCATTTTGAATTTTAAAAATTGAGAGGGGGCTCCAATCGTGAGAGCTTCCACAATTGAAATTACCAATTTCTCTGTATGAATAGTTTGAAGCACTGGTTCATCCTCAACTGAACGAAACAATTTATGTTTTATGGTTTAATTTAAAGAATAAAGAAATGAATAAAAGAACAGAGATACAAATATTGATATTCTCAAAAAGGTATTCAGTTAATTCCTAAATGTTGGGGTTTGCTAATTTATCACATGTTTTTTACATTAACTGTTTGTTGTTTAAAAATGCTGCTCCTCAGTCTGCAAGACACCAAAGTGAAAAGTTTAGTGTTGCTCCACATGTTTTTAAATTATATACAATTTACCTACAAGAAATAAAAACCAATTTAAAATTATCCATTTAGATTTAAAAATAAAATTGGTACTATAGGAAAAACAGGTAGAAATACAAAAATATTCCCTATCTGAACATTTTACCCTCTGAACATTTATAATTTTCCCTAAATTTTGTTTTATAATGATTAACATTATTTTAGTTTGATGTGATTTTGTTTTGAATCCATTGGATTATTAGCAATCTAATCATAGGTAATTTAACAATATACGATATAATTATAAGATAATAATATTCATAAGGGAGGCTTATAAGTGTTTAATCATTTTATCGTGAGTTTTTCTCACACTTGGCACTACAAATTTGTCTATTACAACGGCTATCATCATGTTATGTATTTTTCTTCACATGTTGCTTCAATCTCCTTCTTGTAACTTTCAATATATTGCTTTAAACACTTCTTCAAATTTAATCAAGCCCAACGTCCTTCTCAGAGAAAAATTTAACTTCTATTCTTCTTAATGTATTTTTTGCTAGTACCATTATTTTTATAACAATAGTGATTTGTTAAACAGGTTAAACTTAGTATTTCAACTTTAAATTAGTTATAAATAATTAATTAAATTTCCTTTCTGGCTGAATATATTATTATTAAAAGTTAAATGTTAAAACTGTGTCTTTAACTGACCGATTTCACAACTGATCAAACAACGTAATATGATTCTAAAATGATGTATCACACAGAGTTTTCTTAAAAAAATGTTGCTTTAGGTATTTTTCTATAATTTTATAATCGATATTACTATGATATTCATAAAATAAAATAGTTTGGTTACGTTTATGCTGATAAAAGGGTAAAATTTAATGTATTAGTGTTTTGAACTACAGCAGACAATAAACAGCTCAATTTAAAATACTACTGTGTTGTCTTTGATATATTTTATGATTTGGTCAAAGATGACAAAATTTTCCAAATGGAGGGGAAGTTTTCAAATTTATGATGGAAGGATGATTTTAAAGGGGGGAGGGCCTTGGGTCTGAAAATTGGCAAAAACTGATGATGTAGTTTATAGACGTCTCCTAGGACCATAACCTCACCATTATATCTATTAAACTCATCTATAGCCTAGTTTCCTCCATGAGGTCATGTGGTTTAAGGTCGGAGTTTTCTTTTTGTTTTCATAAAGGTCTATTCTTTACAGACATTTGAAGCCACCAAATTTGACCTTGAAGACAGGGTTCGGGAAACAACAGATAATCTGAAAAATGAAATTAACAGTTTTGCTGAAACCCTCGTTTTCTTAAATAATATTGATGACACAAGCAAAATATTTGAATACGTACAGGTGAGACAACACTATGTTTGTTTGTTTGTTTGTTTATTGGGGGATTAAGAGGCCCCAGCAAAGCCGGCTAGGCACGTCTCCCTTGGGATATTGTACAGCCACCGGAAAGAGGGAAAAGATGGATGGGAAAGGTGGTAGGATGGGGTTAATCTGCCTCGCTCCAGAAAGGGAGAGAGATCCTTACCAAGCTCCCGGGCTCTGTGGGTGACAACATCCCAGGACGATTCACCCTCTAACCCGATGTCCCCCTAAGTCCACCAGATAGGGACCGCCATCACACAGAGCCTCCAACCTCTCAGGTGTCGGGTGGCCCCAGGACGGTTTGTCCCCCAGCCTGGCAGACCGAAGACCGTTGGGTAAGGGCCCTTCCTCCCAGGCACCCGTCCCAGGCTGCAAAGAAGATCCACTACTCCCTCCAAGGACTTGGACTAGACTGGGTATCCAGGCTCAACTGGGAGTCAGGCCCCCAGAAGAGACAAGGAGGAACCAAGGAAGGGAAGTTGTCACACTGGATAGCCAAAAGACTTACCAATACTGTGACAGCTTCATTTTGCTGTACCCAATGTCGACCTCTGTACTAGTATAGACCAGTCAGAGAGCCGTCGAGGGCTATAACTATGTTTAGTATTTATCATACCATACAAAAATTCAAAAAAGTTGAACAATCTCAAATGATTTTAAAATGATTTTCTCCGCTACCTTAAAAACAGTTTGATTAAATTACAGTACAATCAGTGGCATAGTTACAGTACCAAGCAAGCCTTCATTTATATGCTTTGCTTTGTGTTTTAAAAATAGTAGAACAGTATTAATAGGTGAAAGAAGATCGTAGCAGATTCACTCACAGTGAAATCCAACCATTGTAGAAAAGTTAATGATGGAAGTAAATTTCCCTGCCACCTTTGTTAAGTATTTATAGGTATTGTTATAGGTTTATACTCCATCTTTTATCTGCAGTTTACACAGGGAAAGGCTGTGAAGAACAGGGTGGTAATATGTGGTAATGTCTAGGTAGGACAACAAAATTAAATCTAAAAGTACTCGGATTGAAATCAGTACTGTCAGCATATTTTCATAAATTTGTACAGAAAGAAAAATGACTGGCATCTAATATATCTTATATTTTAGATGGATTTTAGATGGCTTAATTTTATAGGGACAATTATTAAATTTAGTTTGTTTGTGGTTCCATTTTCAGTATTGCAGTGTGGATTTTAGCGAATTTCCCCTATAGGGAAGAAGCTATTACCGTAGGTCTCATGGTAAGACTTAAGCCCAAGACCATGACAAAATTTTGTTTAGGTCCCCAGATGACTAAAACACTATTCGTTCAAATTTATATATATGTATATATATATGTGTCCGTGAATGCGATAACTTGAGTAAAAAACGTCCGATTTCGATGAAATTTGGCTCACATGTGTAAAGTGACATTTATGACTTTAAGTTCGAAAACCAGAAAAATCGGACCATGGGATTATGGGGGTTTTAAATTTTCCAAAAATCAGTTTTTTGCATATTTTACCCTAAAATTTTTTAAAACACTTAATTTTGGTTTAGACCATGTTATAGAGCTTAAAAAAAGAAATAATATGGTATTTTGAATTATTAAGCTAGGTTAAGTGGTTGCGGAGAAAATCCAAAAAAACCTGCTCATAAAATCTCCTATGTTAATCTTATGGGAAAAAGGTTTTTGGCTTTTCCTAAGTTAATTTTAATGTAAACTTCACATTGGCTTTTACCAATCAACTCAGCTCCACAAAACAATCATTTTGGTGTTTAAATTGTGATTCTACGTCCAACCGTTGCAGAGATATTCAAAGTACTAAACACAGTACGTTGTCCAATGTTATCCTTATGGAGAATAAATCAAATTTGATATCTCCATTATTAATGAATGTATATTGATGAAACTTGGCACGTGGGGTCACGTAGTACTGGTATATTGATATTTGCACAAAAAATTGATTTTTTGTTGATTATCCCCGTAGCAGCGAACCTGCGTACTCAGCCCCCATGTTATTCTTAAGGAGGATAAGTAAAATGTAATGACTCCCTTAATTATGAACATAAATTAATAAAACTTGGTATGTGGCTTCACCTTGTTGAGTTATATTGATATTTGCATGAAAACCCATTTTTTTAGTTCCTTGTTGCAGCAAACCTGCTTACTCAGCTCCCATGTTATTCTTATAGAGAATAATTAAAATGTTTTATAGTGCTTACTGATGATTGAATATTGATTAAACTTGGTATGTGGCTTCACCTAGTTAAATTATATTTATATTTGCATAAAAACCAATTGTTTGTGTTCCTTGTTTCAGCAAACCTATGTACTCATCACCAATGCTATTCTTATGGAGAATAATTAAAATTGTATACATCGCTTATATATGAATATATTTTTATGAAACTTGGTATGCGGCTTTATATGGTATTAAGACATATATTGTGCATTGGAAATTCGCTGAGTACGCAGGTTTGTTGCGACGGGGGTATTTTTTTTATTGTCATTATGAGGAGTGATGAGGGGCATTGGAGCTGTAAGATTATAAATAGATCACATTTCCAGAAATTAAAATGTTGTATCTTTTGAAAGAGTGTGATTTTTTCACTATCTCGTTTTCCAGTACATGCAGAAAAACCTTAGAAAAATAGAAGGCTTTGTGACAACGATAGAATGGATTAACAAAGAAGAACAGTTGTTCAATTTTGTAATTTCTACCTATCCTCTGTTGGAAGAAATAAAGGTAAATTTATCAATAAGATGTCTGTTGATGTATAGATAATCCTAGTTATAAAGATACGTTTTATAGTATTGTAGAGCAATATTGGCTTTCTAAAACATTCAATAGGCTTGAATTAAAAAAAAATAGCCTCAATATTGCCTTAATTATGACTTTGAATTACCCTTTGAAATGGACTTTTTGGTTATTAAAAAAAAAATATTTTTAGGGCTTTGTCCTATAGAATTCAAAGTTATAATTTTAAACCCAATGGAACTATTCTTTTTTTAATCACCTGATTTCTTAAATGCATACAAGTTTTCCCCAGATAGTTTTAAGCTCAACATAGAACAAATATGTTCTAAGCTCATGTTTTTGCTTTGGAATAACATTATCTCAAACTTGAATATCAATAACTTTGCTTGCATTAGAAGAATTTAAATTGAAACAGAGTTTCACACATTGTGATTATCTGGGATTAAAATACCATACAGAATAATGTTAATATGATTACCCCAAGACGTCAATTAGACGTAAACAATATTTTGAGAAATTAACCCATTGGCGTAGACATACGAGCTGGTCTCGTTCCTTACTTGTAATTTTATTAACCTGTGAATTGGAGTATAAAATTGGTGTTTTTAAATGGATTAATGGCGTATTTTAATTAAAATATTGTTTTCTTTCAGTTTAGAGAGTCACATTGGCACACACACAGTAGACATAAGTAAAAATTGGCAAAATCAGTGTTGACCATGTGCAAGTCTCAAAGAATTAACCGATCCCGTCAACTTCCAAGCAAGCCTGCCACCGTTTGTTTTACTTGGGCCTTCCCACCAACGTTGCCACAGACCGGTTAACTCATTGAGGGTTGCACAACTGGTCAGTTTTGGTCGTGTGTGGGAATTGAACCCACGAACATCGTATCACCACACCTGGCCAAGGTGTTTCCACAACGTAGCCAACTCAGCTAACATGACCAAAGGCCTGGTGGCGATATTAAGGTTTTTCAGTCAGTCCGCGCCCCTAGCGGATAGAACCGTAGACGCCTGCAGCCATTAGTTACATATTTTGCTACTAGAGTGCAGCACCAATCAATTCCCGTTTTAGGCTACTGCAAATAGAATAAATTACTACCTCAATGGGTTAAGATGGCATATTTTGTCGAGACAAAATTATATTTCGGTTAGTTTTTTCTATAATATTATAAAAACAAATGTTTAAATTTGTTGTTATTCGTAATTTTTACTGTTCCAGGCTATAGTGTGCCCATTTGCAAAATTAATCTTTCAATCGTACAAGTGGTACAACAGGAGTAAACTGTTCATGGACGGGGCGTTCGATGATCTGACTCCCGACGAAGTCGAGACCTTTGTGGATGAAAACTACAAGTGAGTCTCAGATCCTCCGGTATGTTTTAAACTTATTCTGTTCGGAAAGAATTTTAAAGCAAAATTATGAATGAAGTACAAATTATTAATCACTCACCGACTCACCCAGTGTTTAAATAAATTTGCCCGATCTTTGAGAAGAAAATATTCTTCAAAACTTTTGTACATACAACATTTTGGTTTTAAAAGCATTACAGCTACAAAAGCCAACAGTGATTTTTGTAATCGTTATGTATTATTTCTCAAGGGCGTTTTTGCTTGTACCCCATATCTCCCTTAGTACTTCGAGATTTTTCAAAATTACCTTTAGCGCTAAATGTGAAAAATAATCAAACAATTCAAAATCATTATCAGTTCAATTCAATTCAAAACTCTTTATTCATAGGAAGTATGCAGAGTATATATTGAATAGTGTCAATAATTGTCAATAATTGTCTTTTCTTACTTTTAATAAATATTTGCAATAAATTTAGAAGCAAACCTAGATTTTTTGAAATAAAGCAAGTAAATAATAATTATTTGATCACATTTTTACACATTGTTTACTATTAGCACTATTAGGTATTACATTTTCCCTGATGCTAAAATAATACCATGAACCTTCTACAGTAATTTTCAAGTTTTATGAGAGGTGGAAAAATTCATTTAGTGAGTAGGGCTATGCTAATCAGATATTATTTTAATATTTTTTTTGAATTTGGTGTTTTTATTTTATAATTTGAGAAAAATGATATACAGGGTGTCTCACGTAAGGTGTATATAACTCATTTATAAAAGAGACCTCGGAGTATTTGGAAGAATTATGTAGAAATAATATGTATTTCATATGGGGAAATGATGATTTTTGTTGGTTGCTAAAAAACAAAAAGAGATACGAGGTTGATGTAAATTAGAAAGTTGTTAGGATTTCTAAGACCTTTGAAATTATATACTTTTCGACATACCTTACTATTTGACTTTTTTGAATTTTGGGCATATAAACATTTTCAAAAATAGTAGTTTTTTAGCGAATTTCCCCTATAGGGAAGAAGCTATTACCGTAGGTCTCATGGTAAGACTTAAGCCCGAGACCATGATAACTTTTCATTTTGAGGTCCCCAGATACCAAATACCCCCGTCGCAGCAAACCTGCATACTCAGCGAATTTCCAATGAATTATAACATAACACACTAAGCCACATAACAGGATTCGTAAGAAATATATTCACAAACAAGCGATATTTAAAATATCAATTATTCTCCATAAGAATAACATTGGGGATGAGTACGTAGGTTTGCTGCAACAAGGAACACAAAATAATGGGGTTTTATGCAAAATATCAATAGAACTCAGCTAAGTGAAGTCACATACCAAGTTTCATCCATATACATTCATAAATAAGCGATATATAACACTTTAATTATTTTCCATAAGAGTAACATGGGGACCGAATACCTAGGTTTGCTGCTATGGGAACCATAGGTGAAAAATTGTTTTTTTGTGCAAACAACAATAAACCACAACCAGATGAAGCTATATACCAAATTTTGTCAGTTTATGTTCATAAATAAGCGAGATATACAATTTTTCTTTTTCTCCATAAGAATAACATTAGACAACGGACTGTGTTTAGCACTTTCAATATCTCAGTAACCAATTGACGTAGAGCAATGATCAAGATCCCAAATTTTTTGTTTTTTTATGCTGAATTCAATGGTGAAAATTAAAATTTGATTTTAATAAAAATTACATGTGGAAACCCCAAAAAACCCATTTTTGGGGTACAAAACCCCCCAAAACACCCCTTCGGATGGTGCGATTTGTCTGGTTTTCGAACTCGTTCAAATAAATAGTACTTTACACGTTTGTACCAAATTTCATTAAGATCGGACCTTTTTTACGAGAGTTATCGTGCTTACGGACACATATATATATATAAATATATATATATATATACATATATAAAAATTTGAACGAATGGTGTTTTTGGCATCTGGGGACCTCA
Source organism: Allygus modestus (assembly GCA_963675035.1). NCBI lineage: Eukaryota > Metazoa > Arthropoda > Insecta > Hemiptera > Cicadellidae > Allygus > Allygus modestus. The sequence goes on from OY776116.1 coordinate 17,832,116, forward strand.
AAATGAAAAGTTATCATGGTCTCGGGCTTAAGCCTTACCATGAGACCTACGGTAATAGCTTCTTCCCTATAGGGGAAATTCGCTAAAACACCATTCGTTCAAATTTTTATATATGTATATATATATATATATAAAATATATAAATATATAAATATATAAATATATAAATATATAAATATAATATATATAATATATAAATATATATATATATATATTTATATATATATATGTGTCCGTAAGCACGATAACTCTCGTAAAGAAGGTCCGATCTTAATGAAATTTGGTAAAAATTTGTAAAGCACCATTTATTTGAACGAGTTCGAAAACCAGACGAATCGCACCATCCAAAGGGGGGTTTTTGGAGGGTTTTGTACCCCAAAAATGGGTTTTTTGGGGTTTCCACATGTAATTTTTATTCAAATCAAATTTCAATTTTTACCATTTAATTCAGCATAAAAAACCAAAGAATTTGGTATTTTTATCATCGCTCTACGTCAATTGGCTCCTGAGATATTGAAAGTGCTAAACACAGTACGTTGTCTAATGTTATTCTTATGGACAAAAAGAAAAATTGTATATCTCGCTTATTTATTAACATAAACTGACAAAATTTGGTATATGGCTTCATCTGGTTGGGGTTTATCGTTGTTTGCACAAAATACAAAATTTCCACGTATGGTTCCCGTAGCAGCAAACCTAGGTAATCGGTCCCCATGTTATTCTTATGGAGAATAATTAAAATGTATATCGCTTACTTATAACTGTATATGAATGAAACTTGGTATGTGACTTTACTTAGATGAGTTCTAATGATATTTGCATAAAAACTCATTATTTTGCGATCATTTTTGCAGCAAACCTGCGTACTCATCCCCAATGTTATTCTTATGGAAGATAATTAATATTTTTAATATCGCTTGTTTGTGAATATATTTCTTATGAATCTTGTTAAGTGTTAATGTGTTATGTTATATATTCATTGGAAATTCGTTGAGTATGCAGGTTTGCTGCAACGGGGTTTTTATTATTTTTACAATGTTTTAAATACTGACATGTAGCAAATCAGTATAAAGCTGAATTCAGTACGAGTGAGACATTTGAATCGGAATAAAAATATGTCTTGTGGTTTAGTAGATACAGGTATTCCGTAAATGTTACTATTTTTCGCAAATATGACCGCCATTTTGAAACGGATGGAGATAAGTGAGTTCTGTTTCCACCAAAATGTTTGGCTGTTATAGGGCTTTCAAATGGTTTATAATATGACCTATGTTTACATTTGAAAATTCCGAGATTCAAACTAGTGACTCTCAGTTTTTGAACATTCTGTATTTTAAACAAGTTAAAACTATTTTTACGTTATTCCTTGGAGTCGATTTAGTTGGAAATAATATTATTTCATCCTTCTAGGTCAAAGGGTTCATATGCAATCGGTTTGGGACACCTTACGTGAGACACCCTGTATAATGGTATTGGATGATGGGTGACTTTAATTTATTTGTCAACTTACTGGTGGCAACCATCACACAGCGACAAGATCAACTAACTCAGACGTTTCATTATGCATAGACAGTTCTAGTCTATTATTATTTGATTTTGATCGCTTTGCTGAAAATTGTAATTTATAGTGTATATAGTAATATGTCAAGCCAGCAATCTTTTATCATCAACCCCTCATAAAACATCCACAATCAGAGTAGCTGACTTTGGACTTTCAAAACATTTATTTGTAATATCTGTGATATTTCGACAGAGAGCTTATCAAGACCCAGAAGATGTACAAGGCCAAGTGTAAGCTGCAGTCGTCGGAGGACTACCCTCGGAGGTTCACGGGTATTGTTGATGACCCGGATCAGGAGAACTGGCCTGCGCCTCTGAAGATCTGCGGCCAAGTGATCCAGGACATCCGGGACTTCAGGGTAAGAGGCGACTGATGAAGGTCGTCTTCGGAAGTTTAACTTTTCGGATTTCATCAGTACTGTCTAACTACCTACTTGAACAGCCCATATGCCTTGCTGTGCTGGGTGCATGCACACAGACAATGGTGAATGGACAAATTAGATGTTAAAGAGGCCAAATCTGATTTGTCAATAACAAAAGTTGTACTTTAGGAGTCAGTGGCAATGCAATAAATGAAGTGATACTTCTATGATCCAGGGTCTATGTTTGAACAGTTACTAAATTAAGAAATACTAATTTATAATTTCTAATTAGTTACTAATCAAGAACAGTTACTAGTAGGTGCCTGTCAAAATTCGACGGATAAAATACTAAGTTTGGCCGACGGTACCCTGTAGGAACAACCACCAACAATGAAATATTTTAAAATATCACAAATTATGAAAATGCACTTTAATATATATAAAGTTGTTAGCGACCCCTCAAAACGTGTTTAGGGGGTTATGTTAGGAACTTCTATGGTGGTCCCGGGCTTAAGTTTCACCATGCGGGTCATGCTAATAGTTCACTTTTCCATAGATGAATCAAAAGCTTGATGAGCTGATCAGCTGTCTGATGAAAATCACGTAGTTGGGATTATGATCAGTTGTTTGTTTTAAACAAAACATACTATAAATCCCACCAAAATGGTTTGTAGACACTTACATGTTGTATCATTTAACAAACTTAAAAGGAGAAAATTATAAATCTGACAATTTTGGGGAGTATCGGAATGTTTAAGCTACAAATTGGTACTAATTCAATGACTAAACGTTACCTGGTTTCTCAAACTAAGGCTGAGTTCCTGGTCAAAATTTCTCCCATATGAATAACATGGGAGAATTTTAGGACTTTATAATTTGTATCATTAAACATTCTTGAAGGGGAAAAATTATACATCTGGCAATTTTGAGGAGTATCGGAATGTTTAAGCTTCAAATTGGCAGAGTTGGGGAAGCTAATTTTTTAACAGCTACAGCTACTTTTATTAAATAGTAGTTTCGCTACAGCTACAGTTTTAAAAAAATAGCTAGCTACAGCTACAGCGACCAGTAAAAAGTAGCTAAGCTACAATTATAGCTACTTTCGCAGGCTGGTCCTTTTTCTTTAATGGTGTATTAATTGTCCCACGCACCCATATCCAGTTTTTTAGTCATGAATTTTCACAAATACATACATTATTTTGTTGTTTTTAGTCTTAGTTTGTTATGAACATGTTAACAAATTTATTTGTAAACTTATGATTAATGTAAACAGATTAGTAACAGAAAATATAATATGTTTAGAAACAGATGAGGCATAAAACATCATTCAGGTAATATTCAATAGACCATGAAAATTTAACAAAGGTTACACAGGTTTGGTACTGTAAATCTGCATCAGACTGCTTTCACAATTTACAAATACTAGGCCCATAGGCCTACTTGTACCTTGTACCTAACTATAACATATGTGGTAGCTATTGAAAAACGTTGGTCTTTGCAATAATTTACTGGAAAATTCCAACTTGTAGCGCGCTACTCCCCAACACTGCAAATTGGTACAAATTCCATGACCACACGTTGCCTGGTTTTCTCATACTAAGGCCGAGTTCCTCAAAATCCTAGATACAAATTCTCCCATATGAATAACATGGAGAAATTTGAGGACTTTATACTTTGTATCATTTAACAAACTTAAAGGAGGAAAATGATAAATCTGACAATTTTGGGGAGTATCGTAATGTTTAAGCTTCAAATTGGTACAAGTTCCATGACCACACATTGCCTGGTATTATCAAACTAAGGCCGAGGTCCTTAAAAAATATTCTCCCATTTAAATAACATGGAGAAATTTTTTAAATGTCAATATTTTAAAAACTAAAGCGGTATTTTTGAGTTTTAAATTTTTCTGTTAATTTGCTGTGTAAAAGCTTTATAATGACTCATCGATTGTCCAAATCAGTTGAGAAATAACAACATAGCAGGCCGAAAGCGAAATCCCTTAGCTAATTAATATATAAGATTTTACATTTTCCTAAAATCATTGTGATGCAAAGAGATTGATCAGATTAGTCATGTCAGATATAGTCTTTTAGACTGAAAAAGGATGGATGGAAAAAAGAAAGGATGGAAAAAAGGATGGTTGGAAAAAGTAATTAGCAGAATTTCTACCTTTTAATTGTTTTTTCTGCACCTGCATAATTTGTGACAAGCTTTTTATTAGAGTAGAAGATGGTAAAAATGTTGAATAGTTTATAAATTGGTCTAAAACTCAAATAATATTTTGTCACTTTGGTTTATGCTTGCAGCAATTCCTCCAGGTGGTTGGCATCATGTGCAACTCGGCGATGCGTGACCGACACTGGCATGAAATGTCTCTACTGGCAGGCTTCGACTTGACTCCCAACGCTGGCACTACTCTCCGAAAAGTCATAGATTATAATCTGGAACACCTACTAGACCAGTAAGAATTGTTAAAATATTCGTAGTATATTGTTTGTTTTTGAGGTGCACATTTGATTTAATAGGGCATTTTTTTGCAAACAAGTAAATTAATTGAATTTAGTCATAACAATGTTTATCAACAAAACTATTTCTCAAACTCTGAATCTTTTGTTAATGTAATAGAACAGTGAAATGGTGTCCTGTTATTAAATATTTATAAAACTCAGAAATCTTGGAAAAGAAAACATTCACATTAGAACACAAAGAATTGTGAATACACATAATCACTTACTCGTTCAAACACATTCTCTGAGGCAGTATTTTTGACAGTTGATGATTTGCATTGACAGATCGTCACTATATAGTGTCAATCCTATTTTTATTCGCTGTGAACGCTTTCAAACCATCACATCACATGTTCTTTTCAGATTTGAAATCATCAGTGTGGGAGCTACCAAGGAGCTTCAACTTCAAGTAAATCTAGCCAAAATGAAGTCCGAGTGGGAGGGGATGGTGTTTAGTACAAGCCCTTACAAGTAATTATTCCTTTTTTACCTGCATTGCATTTAATTACTACCCTGTTTCGATTGATTGTATATATGGCAAAACAAGTGTTTACTGGGGCTCTCTCCAAACTCAGAAACCCTTGCCTTAAAAGTCACATCTATACGTTATGGATTTCAAAATGACACACGGCTTTGCCAAAAAATTCAGTTAGTAGCCTCTAAATGAAAACCCCTTTAATTTTGCAATGATAAAATAATTATATCTCACCAAAAGTTGATTTAAGTAAAATATTTAGTGTAGATTATAGGCGAAATAAAATGACTTGTTTTACCATCTACTTAATTTTACTATAAACATTTGATGTACTTAGGTTTACTTTGTTTACAAGATTTCTTCCATTCGTCCATCTAACACATTTTTCATTTTGTTTATCTGACTCCCTTGAATTATAACATAAGAATGAAGCTGCATTTTAATGGCCTTGAGTGGCTTTAGTACGAAGATACATCCAGACAGGTAGCTGACACATGAACTTGACCACTATCCCTTATTCCTCATACTATCACTTATGACTTCAGGGAAACCGAACTTCATATCCTGACCGGACTGGATGAGATTCAAGCTCTATTGGACGACCATATCATCAAGGCACTGTCCATGAGAGGCTCTGCTTTCGTTAAACCAGTTGAAGGTAGGGTTAGTATGGAATAGGAAATCCCGGCAGAGCCGCTAGGTAAGTCTGCCACAATACAACTTTGCTTAGGTCACCAAATCGAAATGCAAATGATGGGACAGGATGAAGCAGTCAATTAACCTTTTGGAGGATAAACTCAAACGGTGGTCTGCCCTACCCGCCTAGGCTAACTGACATGGTATCCATGTTCATCAGCTAGGCACCACAGTCAATACCTTGAATGAATAGGCAAATGACTACTCATGTAGTCTAAGACATATTTATATTGCTGAACCCAATGTCGACTTCTGAGGTTGTGCCGATTTCAAAAGCACGGCCGTTTAAATTTCAAAACAACAAATCGCGAACCAGCCACGTCGCCGCCAACGAGGTGGGGGTGGCAGGCAGAAGCACGAAGGTTTTTTAATCCAACGGTCATCGGAGGTCACCAGGTCAGTCGGTAGTTGTCTCTGAGGGACACGGGTTGTGCTGCTTGCGTCTTGATTTATTTAAAGTGAATTTCGGCGTCGGCCGCTGCAATATCCGTTCTTCTGAAAATATTGTGTTTTTTGCGAATTTAGTAAAATTAACATTTATAAGACCGGAATTAGATTCGAAGTAACGAATAAAATAATCCGTCAGAAATCAGGCCGTGGCCGACAAGGCCGAACGAACACTAAATTCTCTCGACGTTCATATTTCCAATTATTTGCGAAACATTGACAGCAGCCTCCCGCCGACGTTAATTATAAGTTTTTTGCATGAATGAGTGCTAGTGGGTCGACCCTTTATGTAAGTAATATAGAATACTTTATCGTAGAGATCAGTCCGCATAGAGTGTATTTATAGCATGTTTAGCCTATAAGTTTGTTATTTATATACATATATTTTTTATTTATTTTTGTATGAAATATGCGTCCCTGTTAAGATTAATTTATGTAATTTTATGCCGACCATAAATTGGAAACCACGTTTTGTACTCTTCAGGCTGAGTCCTGAAAATTTGAATGTGTAAGTTTTTTATCAATCGTGTAGAAGTATTTATATTTATTTGGCGACTCATTACAGTTCTCTTATTCAAAATTTACCAGAGCATTTATCAATTTTTATAAAATCACACATTGCCCAAAATTGAGTGTTCCAATCATCAGTCTCTGTCCAGACGAGGAAATAGTCATGTAATATGGTTGTGTAGGTGTAGCGTCGTTAAAAGCATAAATATAATAAAATAAATTAAACTCTGATAGTGTTTAGATCAGCAGCTGACACGTGCCCCCCCCAACAGATCGTCGACATAGGAGAGTGAGCAGCAGCTCCCTCCATAAATCCCCTTTTTTGCTAAAGATCACACCGCTGGCCAGTTGGTATAATAAAATACAAATCTTTGGACGCTCACAACCCAAATAAAACTTAAACCTTTTAGAAAATTGTGCTGGCAGAGTCTTGTAATGCGATTGTGTGTTCTACATGTGTTGGGCAATCTCATTAACAGTATTTTGTATAAAAAATGCTCTGGTAACTACGCAACATATTTGATTTAATTTCTGAGCAACCAGTAATAAACATAAAGTCTGCCACTTGTATAAAGTCTTGGAAATTGTTGTATGCACGTTTGAGAACTAACATTGCATTTGCCAATCGTTGAATAAAATACAATATTATTGTCTAGCCAGTGTTGTTTTTTCCCACTGTATTAATTATTTGAGATACTTATCAGGAAAAATCTAGCTTCAGATATTTTACGATTATTTTATTGTTTTTAATACTGAGTCATTTACATCAGTCATTTACACAATAATTTACATTTTTCATAAATGAATAAAGCGTAGAGTCGATGTGACATTCTTTGTGATATTCATGAGTATTATTTTGTACAGTAAAAACACATTCAGTGGTCATTCTTACTTATCAATTAGATGACTTTGCCTCACGAGACCAGTATAAAGTAATTAAATTCACAATTAGGAGACTATATTATAAGTAAGTGTTAACGTAAGGAAGTGACGTGTGAAGAAGACCAGCATCCTTTCCAGGATCCCGAAGGACCTCTGGGCACACCATAGCACTGAGCCTATGCCAACACGTACCATCAAATTTCCACTGCGTACTATTGCATTGAAAACCACCTTGATATTATTTGTCAAGGTGGGGGTGACCATTTTTGTGTCACTGTTTAACATTTAACCATTTAAATAAATAGAAGTTTTTTTTCCTTACAAAAATGGTAACAGATCTTTCTGGAAAGGTGGGACTAACAATGCGGACTGATCTACTACCCCTCTTGTGGACTGATCAATAATTATTGTTATTATTTATAGTTCATTAGGCCTAGTTGTTTTGTTATTTATAGTTTGTTGAGAATATATTATTTAAATAGTATAAATATTATTTAGATTTACGTCGTTTAAGACTCGATGTTTGAGGTCCCGTTTTGATAAAAAAAAAACGAAAACAAAAAGTTGTGAGTAAACTCAAAATGAGTCGTCCGCTGTACGGCCCAAATTATCGTACAACGGCTGCAGATAGAAACGCCAGGATGGCTAATCGTGCACGCAGTTCGGTCCAACCACAGGTCAGTCAGGCAGGACCAGACAGGCTAAGCGCTGCGTCGAGTTGTCACGGAAACTGGGCGTCGGGGACGCGCGACGACATGTTATCGCGTATCCCCTCTCATGTCACTTTTCATGAGGGGACGGGGGCGCCTCCCGCCCACAGTACCAACGTTGCTGGTAACATCTCGAGCCAATTCTTAAACAGTGACTGTTTAATCGATCTTGACAATGACGTGATAGAAAGAGTCGCGGCGATTGAAAATAGGGATAATATTGGGCCTAGACGGGTGCATGAGGCGACGTTTTGTGAGGGAAATGAGTCCGTGGCGGAAATTTCAAACACAACCGAGTACGCCGATATCGACAATCAAACGTTTCAGTTGAACCGGCCGCTGTCAGGAATGTTTTCTTATCAGTCGGCCAGCCTACCTCACCCACTCCCCATCCATAGACCCTGTCTAACCCACCAAATAAACCCGTCGGATATTTATCGTAGACCATTGCCTCCTTACGAACCGCAACGTACAAACACTTTAAATAAAACCGATCACGTTGTTATAATGGAACTATTGAAGAACATAGAACCGACCGATGCTTCAGATGAATTAAAATTGGTTGATTTTTTGAAAAAATTAATGCCTCTTTTTAACATTTCACCTTCGTGTCAAAGTGAAATAATTAAACTACTCATTCCAAAAGTTCATGGTCAGTTGTTTCAGTTATGGATGGAGTCACTAAAGGCCCAAACAGGATGGGACGCATGGGGCCATACTGGATCGTTTTATTCCCCCAATGAGAAGGCGAGAAATAGAGTCAATCGAGCTTGAGCGCCCCCAGCTAGTTAATGAAACATTTTCCGAATATGTAGAGCACCTGTTATCTGTCGCATTTGCGTTGAAAACCAGTCTTAGTGAGCAGGACGTAATTGAAATATCGCTGAGCAAGTGCCGCCCGGAAACGAGAGCTTATTTCAATTTTTCCCGGAAACCTTTTGACATTTATGAACTCAGAAGCTTGGCTAGTACAGTGACTAGTGCAGTGCGCGCCGAGATGCGTTATTTTGGCCCGACTCAAACGACAGTCAACAATGGCGCACGCGCGTACAGCTCGCGACCCAATAACTTCAGAAATGTCAACATTGCGCCTAACCACCCGCACCCATCTGACCTGCGATATCGACCGCAGCAGAAAATCACAAAATGTTTTCGGTGCAACCAGGAAGGTCATATTGCTAGGGCTTGTAAGGTACGTTTAAACTGATTTCCGATTCCGAAGTGGGGATTCGGAGTCGTGCAAATAAAGTTCCAGTCCCCGCCCGTTCCAAAATCCAGGCTATCGATTTACAGGGAAAATTACCCATGGCAAAAATATTTTTCAACGACACGTTTCATTGTTCGTCACTTATAGATTCTGGTAGCAGCCGTTCCTTCATTGGAAAAGATCTTTTTGCAAAGTTAAAAGAATTGAAACTGATCAAAAACGTTGTAAAGGTTAACCACACGGTAGAAGTAGCGAATCAAAACAAAGTCACAGTTAGGCAGGAGGCCACGGTCCACATCAAATTAGAGAATTTCTCGTGGAATTTTCAATTTTGGGTTTTGAATTCCCTACCTTTCCAAATGATTTTAGGCTACGACTTTATGAAGTTTTCCAAAATGACCCTGGATTTAAATGAATTCAAAATTCAATTCAATTTTCCCGGCAAGGAAAGTATTTTTTGTTTACTCGATGAAAATGAAATCCCAAAATGCGAGAAACCGGACTTAGGAGACTCACCTCTTACACCTGAACAGAAGAAACGTTTCGAGGATCTCATTCATAGTTTTGGTGACGTCATCACTGAAAAAATCGGAACCGCCAAAGTGGAGCCGTACAAAATCAAAATTAGTGAAAAAATAACCCCATTTCGCCAGCGCCCGTACTTTTTGCCACCGGATAAAATGAGAATCATGTGCGAGACCGTTCAGGACCTACTGAACCAAGGGGTCATAGAGAAAAGCGTATCAGAATATAGTTCGAGTGCATTTTTGCGCCCCAAAAAAGAACCCGGGAAATTTCGACTCGTGGTAAACTACAAAGAATTAAACAAATCAATAGAGATGGATAGTTTCCCCCAACCGGAAGTAGATAAAGTTTTCCAGTTTTTCAAAGACGCAAGGTATTTTACCACACTTGATCTTAACAACAGTTTCTATCAATGCCCCCTACACCCGGAAAGTCGCAAGTACGCTGCGTTCAATGTAGGCTACGCTCTTTATCAGCCGAAAACATGCCCTCAAGGAATAAAAATAGGCAGCCAGGTGTTAGGGCGAATCGTCGACGAGGTATTAGGGGATTTAAAGTTCAAATGCGTAATAAATTTTGTAGATGATCTCTGTGTGTATAGTCCCTGCCCTGAAACCCATTATAATGACCTGAAACAAGTCCTCCTACGTTTAAGACAGACTGGCCTAACTGTTAAACCGAGCAAGGTCACACTCGCTAAACGCGGTATTCGTTTTTTGTCTCACATCGTAAAGGACGGAAAGTTGTATGTTGACGAAAGCAAGTCGGAAGTCATAAAAAATTTCCCTAGACCACGAAATCTCAAGGCAGTACAGCGTTTCCTCGGCATGGCGGCATATTATTCCAAATTTATCCCGAATTTTTCTGAGATTAGTAGACCGTTAAACGCGCTTAAGCGGAAAAATGTTCGTTTTAAATGGGGAAAAGAGCAAGAAGACAGCTTTAAAAAAATCCGCGACTGCCTCGCTTCGCCGGTCGTCTTGCACCTGCCTGACTGGAAAGAACAATTTATATTGTCCACGGACGCGAGTGAACAAAGCGTAGGTTGTTGCCTTGAACAGTTCAGGGATGGGAGGACTGTCCCGATAGCTTTCGCTAGCCGATCGTTCTCAGATAATCAATTAAAGTACAGTGTTTATCTCAAGGAATTCGCTGCTGTGCTTTATGGGTTAGAAAAGTTTAAAGAATATCTCACTGACCACCCTTTTGTGTTAAAAACTGATTGCATGGCGATCACTTTTATAATGGGCTCCCAAAAAAACACCGGGATGCTCGCCAGATGAAAATTGAGGTTTTCTCAATTTCCCTGTGCAAAAATCGAGCATTGCAGAGGGACACAAAACATTGTGAGCGACACTCTCAGTAGGATGTTCGACGGGGACGAGAACCAGAGCGAGACAAAAGTTTCAAGTGCCGAGAAAGCCTGTTTTTTACAAAATTTCCCCGAAACATTTGAAACAATGAAATACAAGCAGCGCGAGGACGAGGAATTAGACGAAATTATGACGAAAATTGATAACGGCGACGATGTACCACACTTTTCTTTAAAAAATGGCCTCTTGAAGTACCAGAAAAACAATAAATGCCCGGCCAAAATTGTCGTTCCGCGATCCATGAGAAAAATGTTGATGAAATATTTTCATGACATTTCAATGTCGGCCCACTGGGGAATTAAGAAAACAATAGCACGAATTTCCAAAAATTTCACCTGGGACGGCATTTTCAATGACGTCAAACAATACGTAAGATCGTGTGAATTGTGCCAACTTTCCAAACCAGCACAAACCCGGCAAGTCGGACTAATGAATTCCAAACTCCCAACTCGCTGTTTTGAGAGATTGCACATAGACACCTTTGGCCCTCTCGTAAGATCGACATCTGGTAACGCATACGCACTCGTGTGTGTCGACACTTTTTCGAAATTTAGTTGGGTCATCCCCTTAAGGAAGGCCACATCCAAAACAATAATCACCGCACTTAAAGATCGCATTTTTTCACAACACGGATTACCGGAAACAATCTGCTCCGATAACGCTTCAATTTTTAAATCACAAGTATTTAAAAGCTTCCTCTTTGGCCTAGGTGTTAACCACCTAACGACCTCGGTTGCCAGGCCCAACTCAAACCAATCCGAGCGTTTGAATCGAAATCTAAAATTCATCCTGAAAATTTTTCATTCCGAAAGTCAGAACAAATGGGATGAAAATCTGCCGTATCTATGCATGGGACTAAATTCAGGGGTACACGAGAGCACGGGGGTAACCCCGGCCCATGTTTTCCTAGGTCGCGAGTTAAACCACTCGCTAAAATTGCAGTGGAATTTGGACGACGACCTCCCCGTTGAAACCGCGAATGAAAGAGTCAAAAAGATTATCGGCAATATGAAGGTAGCGCATAAAAAAAGCAGGGAAAGGTATAATAAGAATCGAAAACCGTCCCCGTATCACGTTGGAGATTTGGTAGTGTACCGGAGATATGTACCCAGTAACAAGGCCAACAAAGTATCGAACAAATTGTCTCAAACGTGGAAAGGTCCGTTCAAAATTACCAAAGTTCTCAACCCCGTCAACATAAAAATTCAGTTAGTGTCAGACTCAGCAGTGATAAAGGTAGTTCATGTAGCACAAGTAAAGAAATATTATGAGAGAACATAATCTGAGAGCGTTCGGAGAGCCCGTAAAAATAGGTGCATGTTTACATATAAAAAAAAATAAATAAATAAATACAAAAACATATATACAAAATGCAAAAGGTATATTGTTGTAATTGCGAGGGCTATTGGTGAAATGACTGTGTCCCTGTGTTAGAGAGGAGATGAGTGCCGGTCCTTTTCCCGCCATCAGCGTGCTCGGAGACTCACAGGCAGTCAGGTTGAGCAAGGTGTGGGGGCGAGATGAACCGCGCCGACCCATAGAGACCAGCTGCGCGTACGGGGGATGGACAACGGTGGACCTCAAGCAAGCCGTACGACAACAAGTGTCTACCCTTAATCACACATGCTTCATTTTCATATCCATCAACGACATTTTACGTAACTACCAGATAACCAAAATAAAATCCAATTTGAAATGCACCATAAAAATACTGTTATCGCACAACAAAACCATTTTAATTTCAACCCTCCCACCCACCCTCAATGTAAATCACCAATTACTTCATTCCATTAGATCTGTGAATATTTTCATTCAGTCAACAAACAATCCACCTTCTATTAAAGTAATAAACTTTCATCGCCTATTTCCCCCCTTTTCCTCAGAAGACCATTCATTATATCAACAATTTTACTACAATGGAAGACCAGATAACGTACAATTATCGCCAGCTGCATTCCGACGTCTGATAAGCCTCCTCGCCGACCACACCGCCGCCAAATCGGGAGATGTCAACATCGCCGCAGACCCCCCCTCGCCCACCCTATACCTGACTCGAACCATCGCACCTGCAACACCTCAACACCGTGGTGACCATCGTCTAACTACATGATGTAGAACTTCTTATGGCAGTTTTCTGGTGCTAAATACATCCTCAGGATGGACTTTATAGTGGATTGGGGCGTGCACGTTCCACCCGCCAGGTGATTGTCATTGGAGTAGAACACATTGTTAGGCGCCAAGGCGTCATAGACCGGAAACAGTCCTCCCTCCCTAAGAATATTCGGGACCTCAAACACAAAAAAAAACTGTGATTAAGTACTGTAACTTTAAGTAATAAGCCTGCAATGCAACCCAGTGTAATGTTGATAAAATGCATGAACAATCAGAGATTTAGTTTAAGAATAACCTGGATGTAATGTGTCAAGCTTATATATATATTATGGTGTTAATGAGTGTGTGATGATTGGTGTATCCAAAGAACCCGAGTTCCCGGATTGGTTCGGTGATGTACCTTCGGCGTGTCTTGCTGGCCTTCGGCCTGCCGACCCAATCTTTTTTGGGGGGGTGAATATGTGCCGATTTCAAAAGCACGGCCGTTTAAATTTCAAAACAACAAATCGCGAACCAGCCACGTCGCCGCCAACGAGGTGGGGGTGGCAGGCAGAAGCACGAAGGTTTTTTAATCCAACGGTCATCGGAGGTCACCAGGTCAGTCGGTAGTTGTCTCTGAGGGACACGGGTTGTGCTGCTTGCGTCTTGATTTATTTAAAGTGAATTTCGGCGTCGGCCGCTGCAATATCCGTTCTTCTGAAAATATTGTGTTTTTTGCGAATTTAGTAAAATTAACATTTATAAGACCGGAATTAGATTCGAAGTAGCGAATAAAATAATCCGTCAGAAATCAGGCCGTGGCCGACAAGGCCGAACGAACACTAAATTCTCTCGACGTTCATATTTCCAATTATTTGCGAAACATTGACAGCAGCCTCCCGCCGACGTTAATTATAAGTTTTTTGCATGAATGAGTACTAGTGGGTCGACCCTTTATGTAAGTAATATAGAATACTTTATCGTAGAGATCAGTCCGCATAGAGTGTATTTATAGCATGTTTAGCCTGTAAGTTTGTTATTTATATACATATATTTATTATTTATTTTTGTATGAAATATGCGTCCCTGTTAAGATTAATTTATGTAATTTTATGCCGACCATAAATTGGAAACCACGTTTTGTACTCTTCAGGCTGAGTCCTGAAAATTTGAATGTGTAAGTTTTTTATCAATCGTGTAGAAGTATTTATATTTATTTGGCGACTCATTACAGTTCTCTTATTCAAAATTTACCAGAGCATTTATCAATTTTTATAAAATCACACATTGCCCAAAATTGAGTGTTCCAATCATCAGTCTCTGTCCAGACGAGGAAATAGTCATGTAATATGGTTGTGTAGGTGTAGCGTCGTTAAAAGCATAAATATAATAAAATAAATTAAACTCTGATAGTGTTTAGATCAGCAGCTGACACGTGCCCCCCCCAACAGATCGTCGACATAGGAGAGTGAGCAGCAGCTCCCTCCATAAATCCCCTTTTTTGCTAAAGATCACACCGCTGGCCAGTTGGTATAATAAAATACAAATCTTTGGACGCTCACAACCCAAATAAAACTTAAACCTTTTAGAAAATTGTGCTGGCAGAGTCTTGTAATGCGATTGTGTGTTCTACATGTGTTGGGCAATCTCATTAACAGTATTTTGTATAAAAAATGCTCTGGTAACTACGCAACATATTTGATTTAATTTCTGAGCAACCAGTAATAAACATAAAGTCTGCCACTTGTATAAAGTCTTGGAAATTGTTGTATGCACGTTTGAGAACTAACATTGCATTTGCCAATCGTTGAATAAAATACAATATTAATGTCTAGCCAGTGTGGTTTTTTCCCACTGTATTAATTATTTGAGATACTTATCAGGAAAAATCTAGCTTCAGATATTTTACGATTATTTTATTGTTTTTAATACTGAGTCATTTACATCAGTCATTTACACAATAATTTACATTTTTCATAAATGAATAAAGCGTAGAGTCGATGTGACATTCTTTGTGATATTCATGAGTATTATTTTGTACAGTAAAAACACATTCAGTGGTCATTCTTACTTATCAATTAGATGACTTTGCCTCACGAGACCAGTATAAAGTAATTAAATTCACAATTAGGAGACTATATTATAAGTAAGTGTTAACGTAAGGAAGTGACGTGTGAAGAAGACCAGCATCCTTTCCAGGATCCCGAAGGACCTCTGGGCACACCATAGCACTGAGCCTATGCCAACACGTACCATCAAATTTCCACTGCGTACTATTGCATTGAAAACCACCTTGGTATTATTTGTCAAGGTGGGGGTGACCATTTTTGTGTCACTGTTTAACATTTAACCATTTAAAGTAAATAGAAGTTTTTTTTCCTTACAAGGTGGTATAGACCAGTTCAAAAAGTCGACTTTGGTCTTGAATGTTAAGTGTAGTAAAAGGTTGTTGAAAAAACTCATACTGAACCAGAGTACAAACCGAGTGTGGGACTGTTTGACTAGCAGGAAAACATGCAACTAGAAGTCAATGAACGGAGTTGTAGTTTGTGATTGGATACAAATATCAAAGAGTTTTAAATTCACTTGAGGAATCAAAGTGAAGGTTATCAAGGGAAATCAAATCAAATCAAATCAAATATTTTATGTCACAATAAGTTTACAAATTAGCATTGCTAAAAAAAACTGGTGACATTGTCAAAACAATAATAATTTATCATAATAACTACTTATAATTGGTACTTACACTAACAAAATCAGACATACCGTAAGCTTACAAATAAACCCTTACTAAACTATGTACAATTTTTAAAAACAGGATCAGATAAATACTCATTAACATTATAATAGTTCTTTTCCAACAAAAAATCTATTAGTTTCTTTTTAAACGAGTTAGTTTTTATTAAGTTTTTATATTTAACGGGCAACTTGTAAATTTGTTTCCCCATATACATAGGTGTTTTCTCAATAAGTTTCAGATGATGTATGGGATATTGAAAATTGTTTTTAAATCTTGTATTATATCTGTGGTCAACATTTTCCTCTGAAAATCTTGCAAAGTTTGATTTTACCATTAATAAAATCTTTAATATATATAAATTTGGAAGTGTTAAAATTTTTAGTTATTTGAAAATAGGCTTACAGGAAGACCTCCAAGATGCAAAAGTCATTAATCTTAAACATTTCTTTTGAATTTTAAAAACTTTATCTGCATCTGAAGCTAAACCCCAAAGTTCAATTCCATACTGTACTATTGAAAAAAAGTAAGCATAGTAAATCATAATCCTTGTTTTTAAGTCAATAGTGTTTCTTAGGACTATCATCTGGTAGCATGCTGAATTTAATCTGTTAACCATACCTTCAATACAAGTGGCCCAGGAAAAATTTATATCTAATTGTACTGTTGTACTAATTGGAAATATTAGGCTTTCTCTGTTACACTTACAATATTGTACTGGGAAAAATACATTACAGACGAACAAAACAATGGTTTAATGCTGTGCATAACTATTACTTTTGATACCCAATATTTTTAGAAGAAAATATAATATTATGTTTATATTATCAACCGGCTGATGCTGACCTCACTCCATTTGCCATCTTTAATTTTAAATAGTAAAACCTCTCCTTTGTATTTTTCTCCTCTGATATCTGACCTTTTTACTTTCTCCCTCTATACATAGTATAGTATAGATTTTTAAGGGTAATTATCCCCCAAAAACCGCCAAAAAACATGAAAAATCAAAATTTCTCAATAACGGCTCTAACGATTTTGATTAAACAATCTACGATTGCTGGTTTCGGAGAAAATTGAAATTTTCATTTTGTGGTAAACGCAGTACGTTGTTCAATGTTATTCTTATGGGGAATACAAAAATTACTATTTCTCTCTTATTTACTGATAAATTTCATTCAAACTTGATATGCTTGTCAATTTAGCATTGACCAACAGAGAACATTCGAAATATAACCCCCCTTAATAACCCCTCCTTAATAACCCTGGGCGGGGGGAATAGGGGGCATTTCGCCTTTTAAAACCACGTGTGTAGCGATGTATTCTGTAGTGCCTCCTAAGCAGGGATTTGGGTGGATGTTTTTTAAAACAACTTGTTTACAAGATTTTCTGTACATTCGACCGTGCTTTGTATTCTATATTTAGTAAATAAAAAGTAATTTATTCGTTAAAGTTGGGCTGAAAGGGAGAAAGTATGTGTCAGTTTCCTGATACCGTTTATTATTTCTTGATTCCATAAACGAGGAATCAGATGTGAGGGGCTCTACTGTAGCTTTTTCTTTTTCCTACCCCCATCCTTGACTTTGTCAGTCAGAGAGATGTTTAAAATTCAAATAATTTTCCTACTTAAATATTAAGGTGATAAATAAAAAATAGTTTGTATTATTTTAATAAATATTGTTTCTGTTACAGCTGAGGTAAAGGAATGGTATGCACTACTGGACCGAGTCAATAAAACAATAGAAGAATGGGGTAAAGTCCAAATAAATTGGATGTACTTCAGACCCATCTTCTCTGCTAAGGATATTATCGCTCAGATGCCAGAAGAGGGTGTCATGTTCAAGGTACAATCATAGCAATTTCCCAACCTGATTTCAAAATTAAAAGTTTGAATTGTTAAAATCTGTGTCTATCAACACTTATAATCGCTAAAAATGTAGCTTACCTTTAATCTGTAGCAAACTGAGTCAGTTATGATTACCGTTAACTGAAACACTCATTCTTTTCAGGAAGTTGACACGACATTCCAGAACTTAATGAAACAGACAGTGAGGGAACCGGATGTTCTGAAGACGGCTGGAGCTCTTACGCTTTTAGACATATTAAAAAACTGTACCGAGCTCATGGACCAAGTTACCACCGGTGTCAACAACTACTTGGAGAAAAAACGATTGTTCTTTCCTCGGTAAGCTTTCATCTATTTCCTCCATGAAACATTTGGCTGCAATCCTGAGATTATTGGCTGAGTTTATTGTTGAGATTATTTTCAATTTAGCATTACTTTTCTTTGTTTTAGGTTAAGCAACATGTGATGTTTGTCATTGCTGAATTGTACAGCTTTTATGACAATAAATGAATTTGAATTAACGTGTTGGCGAGTTGGGAGGAAAGAAAATGAAAGGGAATTATTTCTAAGACCTTACTTTCTTTTGCCGTTTGACAAAATTACTTTTATTATTCTTTCCAAAATGTTATTACAGCTGATTATTATACATCATTTCTTGTAACTCTGGTTTTTGTTTGGATGTATCAATGACAGCAGATTATGAGAGTGGTGGGGTAACTTTCCTTGCACCGCCCTGTCCTCTCACATCCAACCTGTCTTTCCCGTTCAGTGTATACATAGGTTTTAAGATTAGTTCTATTTATTTTGTTTTATTTTGCTTAGGATTGCTTCATTCCACCTGTTATGTGAAGTTCACAAAGAAAATTTCTAAACCAAATTCAAAATCAAAAATCTTTATTGCACATTCATCAAAAATTGCAATTACATCAGAGTACAATATGAAATTTACAATGGTGGCTGGTCTACTGGAGTTCTTCACTGTTCTCGAGGAATTTTCTCCGGGTGTAGAAAGGTCTTCTTATTAGCCATGCTCTTAACTCATTTTTAAGTTTATTCCAAGTAAGTTCCTTCATAGGTAAGGTTTTCAGAGGCTGGAGGGATTTGATTTATTTCAGTAATATGTGTTTTTAGTTAATATGTTGTAGTGTCTACATTGTATAATATTCCAGGCTTTTCTTCTTGTCGAACGATGAGATGCTTGAAATATTGTCAGAAACAAAAGATCCGTTGAGAGTTCAGCCTCATTTGAAGAAGTGTTTTGAGGGCATTGCCAAGTTGGGTTTCGACCCGGAGCTGAACATTTACTCGATGTTCAGTTCGGAGGGAGAGGAAGTACAGATGGTGGAGCAGATATCCACAGCTGAGGCGAGAGGATGCGTGGAGAAGTGGTTGATACAGGTGGGTGCTTGTCATTACTGAACTTGGGTTTTACCCCATCAAGAGTCAAGAACTTTATTCTCACTTAAATAAATGTATTTGTAGGTGACTTTGCCAATAGTATAAAACATTCTTATTATAGTTAACTTGGTCTTATTTATTTGTTAACGTTGTGGGTGGCACCATATTGTATCTTACAGCTGCAACTAACTCAGAACAGGTGTTTCAATGCGCAAACTTCACATGGGTAATTCTGGTGTTAATTGTAACAAAACATTAAATGACAGAGGACCTAATGAATAATAGGCTTGTTAACAAGAAGGTCTACAACCTTATTCTTAAACAAACTAATATTTCAGATATTTTTAACCTTGTCGGAAGCTTATTGTACAACATTT
The DNA here is from genome assembly GCA_963675035.1 of Allygus modestus. Taxonomy (NCBI): domain Eukaryota; kingdom Metazoa; phylum Arthropoda; class Insecta; order Hemiptera; family Cicadellidae; genus Allygus; species Allygus modestus. Next base: position 17,851,816 of record OY776116.1, read on the forward strand.
TCTTCCCCAAATTATGTGGCAATAATTCCATTGAACTATCCAGTTATGGATAAGTAAGTAACAAATATCTCTATATCCATGAAAGTGCTGTTCCCCCCTAATAGAATTAAAATTTTGTTTGGTTAAAAAGCAGGCACTTGAAAACATAAACTGACAATAGAGTTAAGACTTTTTATTTTGCATACCAACACACTGAACACAAAAGAAGTCACAACCAACTGACTTCTGTTGCTACAATTTTAAGTGTTTGCAGATTAAACAGATTATTAGCATGTTAATAGATGGCAGGATTTATTGATAAGTCATTATTGTTTATTTATAGAAGACTAATGGAACTGGAAGAGCAAGAGAGTTTTTAGGTATATTTAGCGCTATTATTTTCTCTGGAATATCAACAACAAAAACCATGTTTAAGTGTCTAGTCTTTCCTTAAAACTACCTTGTAGACAAGAATCATGTTGATGCGCCAGGCTCTGCCCCAGTGTTTCTAACACATGACATATGTTGCAGGTGGAAGAGAGAATGGTGCAGTCTATCCGCTACGAGATAGAAAAGTCCCTGAGCTCCTACCCCACGACAGCGCGCACCACTTGGGTGCAGCAGTGGCCCGGGCAGGTGGTGCTCTGTGGCACACAGACCTTCTGGACCGCAGAGGTTCACGAGAACCTGAACAAGAAGGCGGTCAACGCGGTCAAGAACTACCACAACTCTCTGAACGTGAGTCGGTTAGAGGAATGTCATCAAGCTAAAACATAGTTTATTCATATCGCCTCTAGGATTGAAGTTTGACTCGAAATGAAGCAGGTTTACATTTCATTCCATCGTTAATTCTTTGGTTTACTTGCAGGGTACTAGTTTAGGGACTACTGTCCCATTATCAAATCTGGTGTCAAAAATTAAAAGATGAACACATTGTCACAGTTTTTACACACTAACGCTCTTACAACACAAACTGACGGTACAAACAAAACCAACATTTATTTATTTTGTCCTTCGCTGGCCAAACTAAATAAATCTTAATTTAATAATAGCCCCGAAACTAGTAAACAACTAGAAAACCAAAGGATTGACGACGGAAAGGTATGTAAACCCGCTTTATTTCAAGTAAAACTTTTTTTTTATGAATTTCAATGCTGAATTGCGATCCTTTGAAAGGATTATGAATTTTCAGAACCTAGTAGATGCTGGATGGGAAGTATCTTACTTTTTTAATTCTGTTTGGCCATTGCAAGGAAAATATCTAGGATGAGTTAAGCAGATAATACAGCAGATGATGGAGTGAGGGATTGACCCCTCTTTCCTAGAAGACAGGATAGTGTACTTATAAGGTATTTTGAGTTCACTTGAGGCAAACTTACAAAGCCCTTCCTCTGTGACGAGCATTCCCTGACCAGAAGATGTGAATCGAAAGAAATATTCACTTTTATTACCTCTAAAAAACTTTCAGTTCCTTTTAGCGAATTTCCCCTATAGGGAAGAAGCTATTACCGTAGTCGGCATGGTAAGACCTAGGCCCGGGACCATGATAAATTTTCGTTTTGAGGTCCCCAGACCCCAAAAACACCATTCGTTCGAAACTGTATATATATATATATATATATATATATATATATATATATATGTGTGTGTGTCCGTGAGCACGATAATTCTCTTAAAAATTATCCGATTTTGATGAAATTTGGTATAAACGTGTAAAGCAACATTTATGACTTTAAGTTCGAAAACCAGCCAGATCGCTTTATCCGAAAGGGTATTTTGGGGGGGTTTTGTACCCCAAAAATGGGTTTTTTGAATTTTTTACATATAATTTTGGAAATAGTCAAATTTTAGTTTTTACCATTGGATTCAGCTTAAAAAAAACACACAATTTGGTATTTTGATCATTTCTCTACGTCAATTGGTTACCGAGATATTGAAAGTGCTAAACACAGTACGTTGTCTAATGTTATTCTTATGGAGGAAAAGAAAAATTTGATATCTCGCTTATTTATGAACGTATACAGACAAAACTTGGTATACGGCTTCATCTGGTTGTGGACCATTGATATTTGCTCAAAAAAACAATTTTTTGCCAAAGGCTCCCGTAGCAGCAAACCTGCGTACTCAGCCCCATGTTATTCTTATGGAGAATAAGTAACGTGTTATCTCCCTTAATTATGAAAATAAATTAATGAAATTTGGTATGTGGCTTTACCTAAATGAGTTATATTGATATTTGTATAAAACCCCATTTTTTGTTTTCCTTCCTTCAGCAAACCTGCATACTCAGCCGCCATGTTCATCTTATGGAGAATAATTAAAATGTCACAAATCGTTTATTTATGAATGTATATTGATGAAACTTGGTATGTGGCTTTATGTGGTATTAAGATACATATATATGCATTGGAAATTCGCTGCGTGTGCAGGTTTGCTGCTACGGGGGTATTTTATCTAGCAAATGAATTTTTATCTGAATATCAAAATAACTACTGTAAGATTAGTGTATAAAGTTTGAATATGATTAGTTGTAATATAATTAGAATGCTAAACCAAGGTACACTTACATATTAATTTTTGAAATGTTCAAATTCTGGACTCCTACAGTTGAAGGCACTCCAGTTTTATAGTATTGGTGTCTCAAAACACAAATAACATAAAATAATAATTAATTTTAAGTTTTTTCGTGTTAAACCAATTAAAACTCTTCCAGTCAACCTCAGAATGATCACCAGTAATTGCTTTAAGAAACACCTAATCAATTTTATTACGGTTGAGTCGTTTTACAGTTTTCTTGAAACATTCTCTCGATGCATTTCAGGAACAACTGAACAGCACGATCCAGCTGGTGCGGGGAGAGCTGTCCAACCAGACCAGGATCACGCTGAGGGCCATGGTGGTGTTGGACGTCCACGCCAAGGATGTGGTACAGGACCTGGTGGAGAAGAATGTCACTTCGGAAATGGACTTCCAGTGGCTGGCTCAGCTCAGGTTAGTTTGTTGTTGCTACTTGGTAATTTTTTTTAACCACTATTGACTAGGAAACATGTTGCACGATAAATTGATAGTCTGTATATCTGTATTATTGTAGTTAACATAAAGCCCCATGGCTATCTAGAGATTCAATATCTTATGGTTTCGTAGAAATATATTATCTCGGCCTTAAACCTAAATTTGTTTCAAAAAATTGAATTCAAATTTTAATTAAAGAAAAATATTTAAAAAAAGTTTTTCTTAAGGAATCCTGGATAGTGGGAAATGTTTTATACGTTTTCTGAAACGTCGGATGATTTATATGTCGCGTTTTGTTGTGTTTGTACATTTTGTGTGTTTTAATTTAATGACAAGAGGATTTTTTATTAAAATTCGTCATCATACAAGGACTAACACTGCACAACCTGAAGGTGGGTAGTTCCTTAATAAAATTAAGGTTTTTGTATGGCCAGCTGTTTGGCGCGCAATTTGTTGGTGCCCCATACCTGTTGCTTTTAGTTTCCTTGGGTTATATTATGGCATATAACTTGATTTTGGATACAAGAATTGACTTGCCATCTGTTTTACCAACTATGCTGGAACAAAAACAATGTATTGTGACTTATAAAAATCTGAATCTGAATTTGGCAGAGAGTTTAAGTTGGAAACAAATCTTAACCATTCATTTAATTAGGTTGTGAACTGTTTATTTATTTTTTTGGGGGGGAGGGGGAGCGTTTCACTGTGTGATAATATGATGTGATATCATTATGCTATAAACAAGGTATCGAGAAGCTTGTGATTTGTGGAAACCCCATCAGTTCTCGAGGCAAAATTTCCTTCCCTCTCAACAATTTTTTTAAATGTAGTGCCTATGAAACTTGACATGCATCCAATTGTTTTTTGGGACATAAAATTATGTTCCACATCTGTAAAATACTCGAAATTCCTTAAAATAAGCCCATAGAACTTATAACTGTGAACTTATACAAAATATTTAGTACAATTCTGGTTAAAAGAACGTTCACTGCATATCTTTTATATACCTGTTAGTTTTGGATAGCGCTTTTTGCCAATTAATTTAGCAGGAAAACATGAATAGTACATGCAGGCTTACCCCCATGGAAATTTCAGGTATCCTAATGATAGCACTAACACTTAAAAAAACACATTCTCCTCCAAGTTGAAAAAGGAGTAGTGGCCTTGAAATGTTCTTTGATGTGTTTTGTAGTGTTAGTGCGCTACCATTAGGATGCCTGTACTTTCCAAGGCAAGCCTGCTTGTCATATCCATATTTTTATAATAACTGGTTATGCTTGAAGATATTTCAATATTCTTTATTTCACCCTTAGATACTACTGGGAGGAGGACACGCTGGTCCGCATCGTCAACGCTACCGTCCACTACTTTTACGAGTACCTCGGCAACTCAGACAGACTCGTGATCACGCCGCTGACGGACAGATGCTACCGCACTCTGGTGGGGGCGTACCACCTGCACCTCAATGGGGCTCCCGAGGGGCCAGCGGGCACGGGGAAGACGGAGACTACCAAGGACCTGGCGAAGGCACTGGCCGTGCAGTGTGTCGTGTTCAACTGTTCCGACGGCTTGGATGCCATCGCCATGGGGAAGGTGAGAGTTGCGGGGGAGGTGGTAGTAATAGCTATGCACCTAGGATAGTAAGAGTATCATTACAGCGTGAGGGCAATGCTTGAAAGCACGAGTGGGTTAAATGCCCAAAGGCGGGCGTTATGGCTCTTTCGGTACTGCTCGAGGCGCGTACGCTATTTTATCGCCCCTCCATCCCACAGTATGGGCAACGAAAGTATAATAAAAATAGTATTTTAGGAACTGGCACTACAGGTAAGGGTTATATCAGCATCAAACCAAACAATAATTGTATGATGTGAAAACTTTGATTGTTGTAAATGCAATAGCTGATGCTGTTGGAACAGCTGCTTGAGCTCTGACAGGAGTGTAATCGTAATGCTATGTGTCACCTCCGTGGTGTGTAATAAAGTGCATTACCTATCCCTCAAGATAGGGAACGTGTGGTGGGATATCAAGTTATTATTGTATACATTTTCACTACAGTAAAGTCCCTGTTTACCGGCCCTTCTTTAACTGTCGATCGGTTTATCCGCCACTTCCCAGGGAAAAGAAGAGTTAGCTTTAACCATCCCAGATTTAGCATCAGTACAGTTTATTTGCCCATTACAGGACGCTGTTACAGAAAAAACTTATTGTCGTGTGTCATGGTAGAGGGGAATCTGATTTGTAACTGTTATACATATTATCAGGAATTATTCAAAACTTCTGATAACTTTAGTCATTTGTGTGTACTTTTCATTTGTGTGTACTGACATTGTAACATTGCTGAATGTTTTAGGTCGTTAAGCTCAATGTTTGTTTTAACCTTCCTTCCCTGTTATCTGCTCTAGTGCCAGTTACGAGGGGTTCTACTGGATTAGCACTTTTTACTGGTTTGAAACGGGACGATCCAAACCCGTGGAAATAAATCGGTTGGAAAACAATGTTTTAATATTCTTTCAAATTGTTGTATTTCAATATGTTGTGTTTGTTTTAGTTTTTCAAAGGACTGGCTTCGTCAGGGGCTTGGGCGTGTTTTGACGAGTTCAACAGAATAGAAGTGGAAGTGTTGTCGGTCGTGGCTCAGCAGATCCTGTGCATCGTGCAGGCCGTCAGGAACAAGATGGAGAAGTTCATGTTTGAAGGCACTGAGCTGACGTTGAACCCTGCGTGTTACGTGTGCATAACCATGAACCCCGGGTATGCGGGGCGATCTGAACTCCCAGACAACCTGAAGGTAACCGTTAATTCGCCTATAATACTTTCTCAGGTAAAAACTAACTTTATTTTCCGCCAGAAAAACTTGTAGATGTGACTTTTGTGAGTAAAATTACAGTTACAAGTACTAATAGTTACAAACTCAATCGATCCATCAACCAATCAATAATAACTTTATTCAGACAGTTCAACATGGTACAAAGAATGGTGTCATGATAAAAATAAAACATATGTGAGGCGGAAAAGAAAAAGGGACCTCTTCCCGGCAAAGTAAAAATTTCAGTACGGGCAGTTTTATCGATTGAGGTCAAAAATATCGATTTTCGGTTATTTGCATTTTAAAATGCTCCATTTCGTCCTTTACCGGTTAAAATCGATTAAAAAACTGTTGTAATCGAATAAAACATTCAAAATAATGATTAAAGTAGTCGATGTCTAGCGTGAGAAAAGGTTCCTCTTCGCACTTATGGAGAAATAACATTGCCGCGAACAGGTCCCTTTTTAAAACAAATCAGGTAGCTATGCAACACTTTGAAAACTGCACTCTGACGAATTCTAGCGGTGACGAGGTGAACTACTACGAGTTTATTGTAAATCTAGAATGTCTTCTGTTAATAAAAATCCCTTTCTCGACTACCTTTTCCGCGAAGAGGTCCCTTTTCTGAAATATCACTTTTCACGACATGCTTCAATAAATCATTATTTTCTTGTAAACTACTGTGAATTAAGACAAAAATAGGTATTCCCATTACAGACGACATTTAGGGCTTTCTTTTGATACCAAAATCGTTGCTTAAATATGAAAAATATATGTTTTATGCTTATTTTTAATTTTCAAATTGATTTTTCTCAAAAATGGCCCTTTTCTCTCACGTAATTTCAAAGTCCTATAACTTTAACAAAAAAAATCGTAGACTCATGGGACTTGCGCCAAATTGTTAGGAATTAAATGAGGAATTCAAAAATATGAATAACTCAAAATCGAAAATTGCCGCGAAGAGGTCTCTTTTTCCTTTCCGCCTCACATATATATTTCTGGATATAATTGTTTTTACATTTTGAGACATTTTTTGAGTTTGCGCATCCAGTTACAGGAATATTTGAGCGTACTCCTAATTATTAAATTCCTCGAAAGGATACAATACCGTACTTACCAATTCTTTTCTCGTTTACCAAATTACTATTCTCGTTTTCAGGTACTCTTCCGCACAGTGGCCATGATGGTGCCAGACTACGCCATGATAGGGGAGATCTCTCTGTACTCCACGGGCTTCATAGACGCTCGTAAACTGTCGGTCAAGATTGTCACGACGTACAGACTGTGCTCGGAACAGCTGTCGTCTCAGTCTCATTACGACTATGGTAATGTTTCTGAGTATTGATCATAGGAATATGAAACAAACGACAGGAAAAATTAAGTTAAGGCTTTAATCTGTGCTTAGTGTTTTTTTTTTTTTTTTTTTAATAAATACAAACATTTTGTATCTGTAAAAAATGTAAAACCTAAATTGAAATTCTGCAATCCACTTCTACTTAAATCTTTCTACTTATTATATTTACTTGAAAAAAGGAATCATCAAATTCCGTCAGGTGGTTCTCTTTGGATTTTTTTTTATGAAAAAAAGTTTATTTCAATATATTGGAATAAAAGCCTAATTTGTTATAATTACTGTGCTAATGTGCACTTGAATATTGAAAAACCTGTTAAGGGTTTCAACTTTCACCGTAAGAAGGTGCCATCAGTACATTGTTGAATAAATAACTGAGAATCACCCATTAAATTATCGCTTTTATGGTTTTGAGTTGTTAGTTTATTTTCACATTTAGCAGTGAAGGTAATCTTCAAAATTATGGCTCAATTATTGGTTTTGGTGAAGTATTGTGGGAGATAGATATGGCATACCGTACCGTAAAAAACACCATTGACAAATAATATATAATGATTACTCTTTCTTTTATTATTTCAAATCTTATTAGTTTTTATTCTTAAGTTTGCCTTTAAGAGAACATACATTAATGAAAACTGAATTCAAACATTAAATTCTCTTTATAGGAATGAGAGCTGTCAAAACAGTTCTCACCGCAGCAGGAAACCTGAAACTGAAATATCCCGAAGAGTCTGAAGATGTGCTAATCTTGCGTTCGATCATGGATGTCAATTTGGCCAAATTTTTAAACCAAGACGTCCCATTGTTTGAAGGCATAATTTCAGATTTGTTTATTGGAATTAAGCTTCCAACTCCAGATTATGACAAATTTATTGCAGCTATGAAAAAGGTATATTTGTTCTTTATCATTTTAAAAGCTTTAAGAATCTAAGATAAATCTGGAGTAAATATTCTCAGATTTTCATTGTGAAAGAAACTATCTAATATACAGGGTACCTCAAAAGTCAACGACTAAACTTCACATGCTTGTTATAGTTTCAACAAAAAATGTCTTGTAATTATTTATCATATTCTTCATAATTTACGAATAATTGATGTTTTAACTATTTTTTTAAATCTGTGAATTGCAATCTTATAAATTATTTGTAGGCAAGAAAATATACATGTAGGACCATACAACTTGTACACTGCATCAAAATTAGCAGCATTTATACAAAAATTCAGTTTTTAGGAGTTTAATCAAATTGCAAAACACAAATTAACGTAATTTGAATTTGAATTTTGCATTTCATACAGATTTTTACTTTGAAACGGTGTTTCCGTTTACAGTTTCTGCCTTAGAAAGTGATACTATATCTTAAAAGCTTTCCCCTTTATTGCAAATAATAATATTATTAAGATATTACAATATTTATTTCCCTAATTTCAGTAATGGCGAATTTTTTATAATTAATACACTTTTTCCTAAAAAAACCCATTAATTTCAAGTAACAAAAAATATAAATAAAATTAAAATTGCCTTAATTTGTGTTTTAATTGTATTAACTCCTAAAAGCCTAATTTGTTATAATTACTGTTTATTTTTATATATGCTGTAAGGGTTTTATGGTTTTTAGTGAATTTCCTATGGAAAGTGAACTATTAGCATGACCCACGTGAAACTTAAGCCCGGGACCACCATAGAAGTTCCTAACGTGACCCCCTGAACACGTTTTGGGGGGTCGTTCAAAATTTTATATATATATATATATATGTATATATATATATATATATATATGTATGTATATATATATATAGACATATAGACATATATATATATATATATGTGTTTGCACTCTAGCGGTCGCAATTTTTGTCCGATTTACTTCAAATTTGGTAGGGAAGTTCCTTTCTGTAATCAGTTGGACAACTCCGTTGGGCAAAACAATCGGAAAACTCTAAACCCATTTTTTGGGGAATTAATCTTTCAAATTTCGAGTTTTTGGGCCCAAAAATGGTCATAAAAGCCCCAGATGTAAAATAAATGCATGTAGAAAGATGGAAATTAGAGAGACGAAAGTTTTAAGCCCTCTCTCATCATTCTAGCATAAATATTCACCGGGTTATTAAAGAAAATGTGTATTGACTAAATACAGTACGTTGTCTTATGGGGGTTTTACACGAGAAAAGCCTGTTATTCCTTTGTTAGAGTACTTTTATCATCCCCAGCAACCTCACACCTACTTTCAAGCCTGTCTGGACCTTCTCCTAACCTTATATTGGGCAAAATTGTATTCCCAGCTTTGCAAGTAAATGAAACCAGGAGTATCAAAACAGCCAAAAAATCAATGTTTTCAGATTTCAATAAAAATTAGACAAATGTATGTTTTACACTGATTTTGAGTTAAAAAAGTTTTTATTTGGAAATTCACTTCCCTCACGTCAGCGTGCTGCGTGCAAACTCGTTTGAGATTGCAATACGTAGATTAAAAAATATTTAAAACGTCAGTTGCATGTAAATTATGAAGAATATGATAACAAATTATAGGTCACTTTTTGTTGGAAATAGTCCATCTAACAAGCCTGTGAAGTTTGGTCGTCGACTTTTGAGACACCCTGTATATATTTTAAATGGTTTGAACAAGGCCAGGGTCACACATATGGATCAAATTGTTTCAGTGCAACTAACTGGTTTTCTAATTATTTCTTAAGCTTTATGTATTTGAAAATTACCAGTTTATTTTTTAGAAAATCAATCTCATTGCCCATCATTTACTAAAAATGCAATTCGCAATATTAAAATCAAAAACAATTTTGATTTATTTTTAAGTGGAAACAAATGAAAGATTTAAAATATGATTGCAGGTGTGCAAGGGAAGACATCTACAGCTAAGAGATTCTTTCAAGACAAAAATTATTCAGACGTACGAAATGATGATTGTGCGTCATGGGTTTATGCTTGTTGGAAATCCTTTTGCGGGAAAAACTTCTACTCTTCACGTAAGCCCCAATTACAATTTGGAATCATATTTACTTTAGTAAACAAGGTTACACAATGAGTTAATGATAAACAGTATCAAAAATTACCTTAACCTTGAAGTCTAATGTCAAGAATTAATGAATTAATGGCTAACAATATAGTTTTCTTGGGAAGGTAGCTTTGATTACTAAAACATTCCAATTTACGGTTTTAACAATCATAAAATACCCCCGTCGCAGCAAATCTGCATACTCAGTGAATTTCCAATGCATGTATATGTTTCTCACTACCACATAAAGCCACTCACCACGTTTCATAACAATACATGAATAAACAAGTGATATTTAGCATTTTATTTATTCTCCATAAGAATATCACTGAAGGGTGAGTACGCAGGTTTGCTGCAACAAGAAAGACAAGAAATGTGTTTTTATACAATTATTAATATAACTTAACCAGGTGAAGCTACATACTAAGTTTTATTAATTTATGTTCATAATTAAGGGAGATATAAAACATTACTTATTCTCCATAAGAATAACATTAGGGCTGAGTATGTGGGTTTGCTGCTACAGGGACCATCGGCAAAAAAAATTTTGTTGTGCAAATAGGTGAAGCCACATGCCAAGTTTCATAAATAATACATTCATAAATAATAAAGATATCTAATTTTAATTATTTTACATAAGGGTAACATTGGGCAACGTACTGTGTTTAGCACTTTGAATATCTCTACAACAGTTGGACGTAGAATCACAATTTAAACACAAAAATGTTTGTTTTTTAGAGATGAACTGATTGGTAGAAGCAAATGTGAAGTTTACAGTAAAATTAACTGAGGGAAAGCTAAAAACCTTTTTCCCATAAGATTAACAAGGAGATTTTACTAACACTTTTTTTGAATTTTCTCTGCAACCACTTAATCTAGGTTAATGATTAAACACCCCCGTCGTAGCAAACCTGCATACTCAGCGATACGCAGGTTTGCTGCAACAAGGCACACAAAATAATGGGTTTTTATGCAAATATCAATAGAACTCATCCTAGTGAAGTCACATACCAAGTTTCATCCATATACATTCATAAATAAGCGATATATAACATTTTAAGTATTTTCCATAAGAATAATATGGGGACCAAGTACCTAGGTTTGCTGCTACAGGAACCATAGGCGAAAAATTGTTTTTTTGTGCAAACAACAATAAACCACAACCAGATCAAGCCATATACCAAATTTCGCCAGTTTATGTTCATAAATAAGTGAGATATACAATTTTTCTTTTTCTCCATAAGAATAACATTAGACAACGTACTGTGTTTAGCACTTTCAATATCTCGGTAACCAATTGACGTAGAGCAATGATCAAAATACCAAATTGTTTGTTTTTTAAGCTGAATTCAATGGTATGGATTAAAATTTGACTTAAATTAAAATTACATGTGAAAACCCCAAAAAACACATTTTTGGGGTAGAAAACCCCCAAAAACCCCCCTTCGGATGGTGCGATTCATCTGGTTTTCAAACTCGTTAAAATAAATGGTACTTTACACATTTGTACGAAATTTCATTAAGATCGGACCTTTTTGACGAGAGTTATCGTGCTTACGGACACACATATATATATACATATATAAAAATTTGAACGAATGGTGTTTTTGGCAACTGGGGACCTCATAATGAAAAGTTATCATGGTCTCGGGCTTAAGTCTTACCATGAGACCTACGGTAATAGCTTCTTCCCTATAGGGGAAATTCGCTAAAATACCATATTATTTGTTTTTCTAAGCTCTATAAAATGGTCAAAACCAAAATTGAGTGTTTTACAAATTTTAGGGTGAAAAATGCAAAAAAACTGATTTTTGGAAAATTTTGAAACCCCATAAACCCATTTATCCCCACGGCTTCCCATGGTCCGATCTTTCTGGTTTTTGAACTTAAAGTCATAAATGTTGCTTACATGTTTGTGCCAAATTTCATCGAAATCGGATGTTTTTACTCAGGTTATTCAGGTTAACGGACACACACACACACACACACACACACACACACACACACACACACACACACACACACACACACACACACACACACACATTATATATATATATATATATATACATATTATGTTATAATGATTGATTAGGGCTACTAATATTATTAGATGTATCTTCATATTTTAACAACGTGCCCATTTTTCCCTTTTTTTACATAAAATGTTTTTATAAAAATAAGGGTACTTTGTTAAAATATGAAGATACATCTAATAAATACAAAACCCAAATATAAATTATATGGCTGGGTGGAACATATGTATATATAAATTTGAACAAATAGTTTTCTTGGCATCTGGGGACCTCAAATCGAAAAGTTATCATGGTCTCGGGCTTAAGTCTTACCATGAGACCTATGGTAATAGCTTCTTCCCTAACAGGGAAATTCGCTAAAAAGACTAATGTCTCTCTTGGCTCTTGGACTCCCTTCACAAAGATTAAAACTAATTAATATCATATCTTAGATTTTCTCACAATTCTTAACTTTGTAATGACATCATGATTGGTTTGGTAATTTTATAATTTTCCAATGTCGGTTTAATCATTATGATCTGTTTTATCTCATTTGAGCAGGTTTTGGCAGATGCAATGACTCTTCTTAATGAACAAGGGGTCAAAGGAGAAGAGAAGACTTATTTCACAACGATGAATCCTAAAGCTATAACAATGGGACAGCTCTACGGGCAGTTTGATCCCGTATCCCACGAATGGTCGGATGGGGTCATTGCTAAGGCTTTTAGGTAGGCAATTTACCTGGTCATGTCATTACTAATTGCAGGGTATTACTATAAATTATTAAAATAATCGTAAATAAGAATTAGTAAGTAGTTATTCAACAAATTATTTAGGTTTAGAACAAAAACAATCAAAATGGGGGGTTGATATATTTAGAAAAAAGTAGTTGTCAAAGTTAACCCTTAACTGCCCTCATGGAGAGAGATTCAAAATATTCAAGAGTACTCAAGTTAATAAGAATTTGAGTTCATTATCCAACCACAAATTTAACAAATCCAACATTTTAAAGAAACAGAGACTTCTGAAATGGTATTTTTATGACCATTTCAGTTTTCATACTGCATGGAAAGGAAGATGTAATTTTTTTAGATAAACATTCAAACTTATCTTTTGGATATTCTATTCTTACCTGTAACCTTATTTTCGTCATACTGCTTCAAAAACAGCTGTTTTTAATACATGCTTTGCGGGGCTGAAGTAGTCCTTTTTCTCCCTAGGGAGAAAAAGAGTTTTTTACTCCCTAGGGAGAAAAAGAGTCAGCTGATGTCGAGGTTATCAGCTGTTCGTTATTACAATTTAGAACAGTTGCAAATACGTGCATGTCAATGGTAAGTTATCGATCGTATCGATAACTGTTAGCGGTAAGTCTGATTCGTGATTCAAAACAGTTGATTATAACATTCATTGTTGCAATCGATAGTACACAGCGTTCGATATATCAATCGTTATGGTCAGCTGACATAACATCAACACAATTGACAGAGAATCACCTGATTGTTTTAAATAGCTGAAAATGGAAACAACTCTTTCGTCTGTAAAATCTTTGTTTTTTAAAGTAGTTAGCTCAATATTTTATGCAGTATGACGAAAAATATAGTTCATAACACGGGTCTAAAGTGGCCTTTCGTTACTCGCTCAAGTTACGACCGAGCCTGGCGGCTCGGTCGTAAACCTTGACCTCGTACGAAAAGCGTCACTTTAGCCCCTTGTAATGAAATATACTATTATGTGGCTGCTATCATTTATCTTGATCAAATAACAACCCTGACATTTTTCTTTTAATATTTTAGAAATGTATTTAGCGATTAAATATATGGTAAATAGGAAATTCCTTTTTACTAACTGGCTGTGAAGCTAAGATAAAGACAACACTTATCTGTATTATCTTTAACGTTACTGATTCACTTTTTTCATGTTTCCAGGGAGTACGCAATGTCTGAGACCAGCGATCGCAAGTGGGTCATCTTCGATGGTCCGGTTGATGCGGTTTGGATCGAGAACATGAACACTGTACTCGACGATAACAAAAAACTCTGCTTAAACTCTGGGGAAGTGATCAGTATGACTTCTGCAATGTCTATGATTTTTGAAGTCATGGATTTACTCCAGGTAATTTGTCGCTAAATTAGCAATCCTCATTAACTCGTTCATCCATAAAAATGTTATCTAAATACATCATTTTGTTGCATAGTAAATAGTTTTTAGTTTAATAACAAATCTGTACTGATACAGCAAATTATAGAACATGAGATTTTTAAGATTAAACACTTCTGTACTCTATGTTTTAATGATTGTGTCAGATGATTTCTTGGATTATCCCTGACAGAAAGGATTTTTAATGTAATTGTTAGAAATATCCAAATTAAATGAGTTTAATCAGATCCAAGCCAACAGATTTTATAGGAATGGAAAACACTATGAAACAAATATAACATTAAGTGACAGTGTATACAGCCTATACTTTTTGGTTATTCTTCGTGTTCTGCAAACACAAATATTTTGGTTTTATACTACTGGGATTTGTACTGCTAGCTCTTTGAAGCACTGCTTGTTAAACTGATTCTAAAAATAAAGTAAAAAAAAAAAAAAAACTTGCTGCAATCCAAGGGCATCAACAAGGAGACTAACTAACAAGGAGCTCAGTGTCACACAATTGGCTGTTTTAATATACACTACAATATAAATTTAATAAATGTGCATACTATGAATAATAAATGCATCATCTTGAGTTACCAGTATGGTGTATGCTCATATAAACCATAGGGTCCACCAAACAGCTGTTTGTGAGACATTAAGCTCCCTATTCAGCCTCTTGTATGGCTTCTACATTCTCGGGTGTTGTCCCTGGCCTCCCAGGACATGCTTCATCAGCAACACTTCCTGTTCTTAGAAACTTGTTCACATTATTTGTTACTGCACAAGAATATGTTCAAGAGGAAGAAGGACTGGTAGATCAAAAAAGTGGAGAAAAAGTGTGTGTTACTTTTAGACCTGCAGACAAGCTTACTCTATCGTTTGCAGCGTGCATATAAATATTTTTATGTTTGATCTTCTGAAAAAAAAGTTACTAAACTTTTATAGCTTGCCTGGATGGACCTGGTTTTTAAATTTCCTCAAGAAATCTCACTGGATTTCTTCACAAGTCTTCCCTTGCAGTTATGCTGAAACAATGGCTGTTCCTGCTTCAGTTGTGAACATTCTTCAATACTATCTGATAAAACATAAATTGTTAGAGACTATTGAATCATCCATTATAAAATGTATATGTAAACATTTACTTTTAACTGTGCCAAAGACTGTTCATCCCCTGTACGCCCTATGTCGCACTGTGCAGGCATCGCCGGCGACAGTGTCGCGCTGCGGGATGATCTACATGGAGCCCGCGACGCTCGGGTGGCGGCCGCTCGTGGAGTCGTGGGTGGAGACAGCTCCGAGTGAGTGGGCGGAGCCACACGCTCATAACCTGCTCGGAACCTTCGATTGGATCATGCCGCCGCTGCTGTACTTTGTCCGGAAGAACTGCACCTACCTCGCCACGGCTGGGGAGTCCAATATTGTCAGGTGGGGTGAAAAATTTGTTTTGGCGAGTGAACAAAATTTGATGTTTCAAATCACGATGGCTTGTTTGTTGTTGGATTGCAAAGGAATTTCCACCAAAAAGAGTCTGCTATGTGGAGCAAGTTGTAGTCAGTTGGAAAGTGCCCTAAATGCAGTACTGCTTTGCCTGTTGACAACGAGTAACTAATTAGTTAATACTTTTTTTTATTCCAATACCAACGGCTTTTTTAATAGAGCTCACAAACAATAATATCACTCGTCAATAATATAAATCATCACTATAATTGATAAACAAGCAGGCGATGTGGTTTGAGAAGTCAAAAGAATGAAATCATTGAATATCCTGTCGATTGGTTGTTATTGTGAGAGGATTATGATGGTTGGGCCACAAGATTATCCATGTCCACAAGAATTCCTGAGGGGGCACTGCTATCATTTTAGTAACTTTGTACTGGCCACTAGTAAGGAGTGGATGCTCTCTGTACAATCCTAGAAGGCCAAAATACTCTCTTACTGTGGTCTATCTTTGGTATTGAGAGAGAGGAAGGAAGATGAGAATGGTTGGAGTAGGTGACACTCGCAATAAGATTTTTAATGAAAAACCTTAACTGCCTGTCGCCATAAGCCAATAGGCCTGTGCAGCAATTTAAAGCCAGCGAGGTACCATTAATGGAAATAGTCTCTTGGGCAGTCCAGGGGTGACACTCGTGAAAAAGTAGCAGTTAGCCAGGATTGAACCTACGCTTGAACAACAAATATTATTTTATCAAGTGCAATTATTATGTTATGGACTAGTCATTTATGTTTTGCAGTAATTTTATTGTTGTATATATGTATATGTTTTCATCATAAGTGCTGTGATATATAAACTATTTTGAGGCTACTTAAGACAAATTGACATTTGTAATGCTCCTCAAGTTCTCATAAGTTTCTGCAATAAATATTAATTTGATTTTGACTATGGCTGATTTGTGAGGCCAGCGCTCTATCACTGTGCTATCCGGTTCATAATTGTATGGGCAAGAGATAACTTCACTCAATAAACTGAGAGTGGTTGCCTAGCCTTATCCCAACATGGATGTCAGTGAAAACTGTCTGTCTTGGCATTAAGCTCATCTTTCTGTGGCAGGAAACTGTGGATGTTCACTTCTAGACCACTAACAATCTGCCTACCTTTGTAACGTAATACAGGTTGCTACATTGGTAATTAATTCGTTAAGAATCAGTCATAACTCCACAAATTGTCATTATTTCTTCTCTCACATTAATTGATCCTCCAACCTCAGGACCACAATCAACCTAGTGGATATCCTGATGAAGGACGCATGTGCTATCAACGAAGTCTATACACACATGCTGGTGTGGTTACAAGCCTCGCTGCTGTTTGCAGGAGTGTGGGGCGTGGGGGGAGCCCTCAACACTGCCTCCATGGAGCTGTTTGACACGTTCTACAGAGAACTGTGGCGGGGTAATGTTTTGTTTGATTAAATGTTTTAGAACTTGTATTTCCCATAGTAATGGTTTTTTCTTGACTATTGAAAGCTTATGTCTCTTCATAATCAATGACGTATACATTTGATTAACAGCTTCTAAAATAGATCCAGCAACCAATCAGCTAACACTTCACTTATCTGATAGAATTAAATATTTTCTTCTATATCTGAAAAATAATTTAGTAACAAATCAGGTTGAACATAGGAGCCGAATGTCTATTCTACAGCATGCAACCTCATGGTAGCTTATTGCTACAATACGATCACATGTAAAAATCATTACCTACACATAAGTTGGTATAAAATAATTGTTCGTAATGGTAAAAGAGCTAATTACATTGTTGTTTCTTATTACCTTACCACAACTTTTTTAAACACACTCAACACTCAGAAAATTGCTCCACATTATTGGAGACAAGCAAAAGATTGGTTCTAGTCTTGTTTTTACTACTCTATAAATCCTTCACTAGTAATTGTAAAACAATAAAGTATCTCTGACAGACATTAGCATAAATAGATGTTATGCTTATTTTACCAAATTTAAAATCCATGCAAAATCTTCTTTTGTATTTAAAACATAAAATATGTTCTTATCTTAATTTTGTTTTCAGGAAATAACCCTGACCATCCAATACCAGACACAATAGACCCATTAGATATCCCAATCCCCAGTGAGGGTTTGCTCCATGACTATTACTACGCCTACCAGGGGAAAGGGGCATGGAAGTACTGGCCAGAACTGTTGAGGGGAATCAAAATAGAAGAAACAATCAATATACAACAGACCTTGGTTCCGACAGTTGATACTGCAAAGTATGTTCTTTATTTTTATGAGTGGTTAATACTATTAACATTACTGTTGTGAGTGGTTTTGTGTTTATACTGTATCCAGCTTATCATCCGGTCAAGGTTTTTGTTTATACCTCACATTAGTACATTTTAGTTTATTCAGTGTACCATTTTTGAATAGTTATTCTTCCAGGTGTAATGAAATGGTGTGTACTGCATTATTCTTTTGGATGGCGCTCCAGCCATGACAAATTTCACATTTTTAATTACTTTCTTCTGATGCCAACTGTCAATTTGTTTCTATTTGTGAAATCAAAAAGTTTACTAGATTCACTGGTTCTAGTCCTGTTTGTTCTTTTAAAAATTAGTTAATCAATAATTCTGGATCACCTGTTCAGAAGCTGTGTAATTTAACAGTTAACATTAACATTAATAGTTAACACTGAGAGAGGAGAAGGTGTGTGGGAACCTGAAAACTTTAGTGAATGGAGCCTTCTCTTAAGTCTCTAATTTAAAGGGTATATTGACTGACTTAGATGAAGAATAACATGTCTGTAAAAGAAATATTGTAATCAATATATAATGGATACATATAATAATCAAGAGTCCAAATTAATTTTGTGCCCAGTGAATACTCGTGACCAATACTCAGTGGCACTTGTGATCAATTCTCAGGGAGTACTCTTGATCAGCACTCAGTGAATACTCATGATCAACCCTTAGTGAATACTCATGATCAACACTCAGTGAATACTCATGATCAATACTCAGTGAATACTCATGATCAATACTCAGTGAATACTCATGATCAAAACTCAGTGAATACTTATGATCAACACTCAGAGAATACTCAAGATCAACACTCAGGGAATACTCATGATCAATACTCAGTGAATACTCATGATCAAAACTCAGTGAATACTTATGATCAACACTCAGAGAATACTCATGATCAACACTCAGGGAATACTCATGATCAACCCTTAGTGAATACTCATGATCAACACTCAGTGAATACTCATGATCAATACTCAGTGAATACTCATGATCAAAACTCAGTGAATACTTATGATCAATACTCAGAGAATACTCATGATCAACACACAGTGAATACTCATGATCAACACTCAGTGAATACTCATGACAAACTCTTAGTGAATACTCATGATCAACACTCAGTGAATACTCATGATCAATACTCAGTGAATACTCATGATCAATACTCAGTGAATACTCATGATCAAAACTCAGTGAATACTTATGATCAACACTCAGAGAATACTCATGATCAACACTCAGGGAATACTCATGATCAATACTCAGTGAATACTCATGATCAAAACTCAGTGAATACTTATGATCAACAATCAGAGAATACTCATGATCAACACTCAGGGAATACTCATGATCAATACTCAGTGAATACTCATGATCAAAACTCAGTGAATACTTATGATCAACACTCAGAGAATACTCATGATCAACACTCAGTGAATACTCGTGATCAACACTCAGTGAATACTCATGATCAACACTCAGTGAATACTCGTGATCAACACTCAGTGAATACTCGTGATCAACACTCAATGAATACTTATGATCAGCACTCATTAGCACTTATGATAAGCACTTCGACCATTCTCAGTACCCAGTGAACACTCGTACTAGTTATGTGATCTTGCTTGTTGTTCCACCTCCCCGCTGTCGCAGGTTCTTCCACGTGCTGGAGATGCACATCCGCCACCGAGTGCCGACGCTGCTGGTCGGGGCCTCGGGCACGGGCAAGAGCTTCTACATGCAGAAGCTACTCATGCACCAACTCGACCTGGAGAAGTTCTCCCCGGCATTCCTCACCTTCACGTCCAGCATATCGGCCAATCTGACTCAGGTGAGGATGAGTTGGCGTTTACTAGTTTAGGTGTTTGACTCAAAGTCTGAAAACGTTGATCGGGAGAGTTATTTCCAATTGGGGAATGTGTTCAAGATGAACTAGCCACTTTATATTGGCTGTAAATAGTGATAAAAATCATTTAATGTCAGCCATAAATGATGATCGAACCTCGTAAAATTGGAAGTAAATGATGATCAAAGTGTATTTATATTGGTTGTAAACCATAAACGTCCCCTTCCTGCTGATGCTTACAAGAAGATACATTGAAGAATAAGTCATCCCTTTGCATGAATAACACATGAACAAAACCACATTAAATTACAGAACATTTTAAGGTAGTTTTAGGGTTGTCAGATTTTTGGGTAATTTAAGGTATATTTAAAGACTTATATACGGAAAAGGTCAAGGTACGTAGTAACTTTTCTGGGACATTCAAAAAACGTGAAAACAAATGTTAAAAATGTTATACAAATCTTACAATTCCCATATGCATTTCCCTTTTTGCTGTTTACAAATATTTGTTGGCCTTATTCAATTTGAACCTCCAAACCTTGTGTCCCTGCATCACTTGCCATTTACATTGGCCCTGGTTAAGGCCCCCATGGGCCACTAATCTGAAAAATTACAACTCTCATAATTTTACATCTGATGATGCCCACATCAGATTTGAGAAGTTGTAATCTGTAATTTTCTCTTAGGGTAAGATAAAAAGTCTTCACTTTGCATTGCCACTGAAAATCTCATGGGATTTGACTTATTTAGGGGTTTTATTTTTAGAATCAGAAAACAAATTATTATAACAAATATTAAAATCAGTAAATAAATCAGAAATTTACATTTGTTTTCTTATAGTTTATGTTTGTCTGCTTGTTAGATATAACTTTCAACTGGATGTTATAGGATTTAATAATATCCAAGTTGCAAAAACGAAAACGTGGAATTTACGGTCCAGAACGGGGGAAGCTAGCGGTGATCTTTGTAGATGACATGAACATGCCGGCCAAGGAACAATACGGTGCCCAGCCCCCGATCGAGCTCCTCCGACAATATTTCGACCACGGCCACTGGTGAGACAAGTGACGAGAATCCAGTTTGTTAATTTCAATAAGAGAATTTGATTAACATGGGTTTTTAGTCTAGCGTAAAACTTACTATGTACTATACTCTGTCCCACATTAAACACGCAGTATGGAGTGCCCTTAACCATTGTATTTCAAATGGCAATTCAAGTTGTACTAGCCATCCTGAAAGTATTTCCTTGAGCATCTTCACATGGTTTACAGAGACAGTTGATGCAACCCCATAGTAACACCAACAATTTACTCAGCTCAGGTAGTAGCATGGCCATCTTCCATAAGACCTGTAATGCACGGTATGTGAAACAGAGTATAGTAGTACTCATTTTTGAGTTGTACACCAGTATGTCTTGATTTATTTTCAATGTTTTTGAAGCCTTATGTGATTTATGTAATGAGTTGAAAAATCATATGAAGACGCAATTAGATATAGTTGTTATTGCTACGCCAATGCAAGCGTTTCAAACGTCTGGCATTTAAATAAATATCTAAAATGCCTCTATTAGTTAATACATTCTTCATTTATTTCATTTCACACACTTATTTTTTAGTGAATTACGCAAGGTAAGCACAACAATACACAAAGGGGAAAGATTTGCTTGCATACAGTCATAGTGTCCAGCTGCCACATATAAATTAGAATCCCATAGTGTATACACATACACATATATTATACACATGTATAATATATGCCTTTCTCAGGAACATTCCTACACTGTAATCCAATGTTTGCTTGCAGCTCAAGCATTTAAAAATGGAAATTCACAGTATCTTCAGCATCTAGCTTTTAAATACATATTTCAGTATTGCACAAATTCATAATATTAACATTCTCCCCAAGGTATGACCTGAGAGACACGTCAAAGCTGTACATACAGGATCTGCTGCTGCTAACCGCAATGGGTCCCCCCGGTGGGAGCAGGCAAGAGGTTTACGCTAGATTTCTCCGACATTTTGATATTTTTGGGATCAACAGCTTCTCAGACGAGAGCATGACGAGGATATTCTCGACACTACTGTTTATTGGATTAAAGGTAAATGAAGCAATTTATGCGTCAGTAAAAGTATTGTTGTAGAACAGGCAGGATAGCGCCTGTATTACATTGCATTAGGAATGTGCGGAAAGACTAAACTTCTCTAAATATTTTCCTAATTTCCTATCAACATCGGTCTTAGGTACCTAATTTTTAAGTAACCAAGTGTGAGCTACTCATGTTCTATGTGAAGAGCACTCTTAAATCTATGGATGTGGACTTTGAATCTGTCCAAGTGCAGTTCTAACTAATGTAGTTTTGAGTCTTTTTCCTTGATTATTATACATGTATTATATAGAATGTTAACGTCTTAAGCATTGGTTTGTCCCTTGCATTAATAATTATAACAGTTTCAGTGATATTAAAATTGGATTTAATCTTTATAATGTAAAACATTGACAGATTATTTCAAAACATATATTATGAGTAGGTTTTTTAAATTCAACTTCTATACCCAATGAAGTTGCCTTGTTCGCTTCCTACTTCAAAATTATTTATAAATTAACCATCCTCTTTTTGACTAATGGCAATTAGGATGCATAGCATAGACTTACATAACAATTTCAGTGATATATTATCAATTGGATTTTGATCTTTATGAATCCGTAACATTAACAAATTATTTCAAAACCTATAGATATTACGAGATTGTTTTTAAATAAAACTTTTCTTAAACCCATTGAAGCTGTCTTCTACGCATCCTACTTTCTTTTTAAAATTAGTGACAAATTAACCATCCTCTCATTGGCTGCTGGCAATTAGAGTTGTAGAAACCAATTACCTTGGATCCTCTATTTACTCTGTTTTACTGTTTGTTTATAAGAAAATAATCTATAATAACATATGTCATAGAGTCGTAAACCTTTTTTATTATCATAGTACCTAAGTAACACACTTTACAATGTTCAAAGCGTAACGGTTTCCCGTCCGACGTGATGTTGACGATCAACCACATTATAGCGGCAACGTTGGACATCTTCCACAAGATCAGTGCTGCACTGCTGCCAACCCCGGCCAAGTCTCACTACAGCTTCGGCATGCGAGACCTGGCGAGAGTTATCAACGGACATCTCCTCATCAAGAAGGAGTCTGTCGAGGATAAAAAAATATTTGTCAAGTGAGTAATGTGGTCATTATCTGATAACTTTGATGTCATCTGACTACACTGAGGCCTAAAATACTAGTGATAAAAACTGGCGATGAATAAAATACTCATATTACCCACAGATATGTGAGTTGCTCTCATAGTGCAGTATGATATGAATCATCATTTCAATAGGACTTTAATTAGTAAAGTTAATGAATAGACCCGTGCTAGTTGTAAATTTGAGTCCTGCAGTATAAGGAGAATAAATTTATTTTTATATTCTGAATTTTAATCAACTTTGATTTAAACATAATTTTAAAATGGTTAAACGTTCAGCAACAAATTTTATTATCTTCGAAATTCTTGTGTGTCAGGTTGCTTTATCAAGCTTTCATCATGTATAATATTATAAAGAAGAGGTGGTTTCTGTCTGTCTGTCTGATCTTCCGGGTGAATGCAAAAACTACTGAAGCGACTGGGCTGAAACTTTACACAAGGGTAGATCTTGAACCCATGCAACACATAGGCCTATTTACTTCCTTAAAATCCCCTCGGGCTACGCCCCGTGAACGTCCTAAGTTTCAATGTTTACATTTCAGAAGAAAGTGAACATTCAGAAACTGTAATGCGAACAGCTGAGGACACTTCCATTTGACAGCTTAAAGAGCAGAAGCAAGAACAGCTGTTTCATGCTAGCTAAAATGCAAATTGCATTGACTATAGAACGGGTAAAGAACACCCCTGTACGAAGAACGGGTACATCAGCTAGTATAACATAGCACAATATCGACACTATAATGTTTTGCTAGAAATAATGCCTCAAAGAAATCTGAAATGTAAGCTGCCATTATATTTCTAGCAACTCAGCTGTTAATATCCATTTCAACTTTATGAGTAGTGTCCATGAATTTATCAGGCATTAATCTATTTAAAACACCAAAAAAGATGATCTCAATGAGGTTTAATTTGCTAACTGAGTGTTTTTATGAACAAGTTTCTCAACTTTACAGATATTATCGTTACCGTATACTTTGTGACAGCACCATCAGCGACCTACCAATTATGTTCATTCATTTTTTTCAAATAAACCTTATAATATAGTTTTCCCCATACCAAAAATATAATCTTTGATTACAGTGGATGTTCTTAGAAATTCTTATGATTAGAATCTTATAATAATAAAGTATCACTTCACATATAGTAAGACCTTTTACTTTTTTTATAATTTTTTTATATTTTGTTCATACTATTTGTCCATTTGGCAAATGAGAACAAAAATTTCAACTACCACTGAAGAGTTTTGTAATTATACGACCTTCATTTTTCAGTAAGAGCAATAACAGTGATATTCTTCCTGCTTCTGATTTTATATGGAAACATAACTGATTCACAGACAACGGTCACATATTATTTTATTCGTGGCCACTACAATATGAATGTTATTGTAAATGTTGAGGTTATGGACGCACGAGATCATGAGAGTGTTCTACGACCGGCTGATCGAACACAGCGACCGAGAGTGGTTGTTCGTTGCCATCAAGAACGCCACCAAGGAGCACTTCAAGGAGAACTTTGATTCGATCATGGCAAACATCATTGAGGAAGAAGGCCGCAAGTCTGTAAGTGCTACAGCAAATCTTATAGTGGTTTTGTAGGCCACAAAATTATATCATAAATTGAAAACTTAAGTGGAACTATGGTAATGGGCAGTTTATCTGAACTCAAATCTTCTGGATTCGTTGGCCACGGTAAAAGGGTTTAAAAGCGCTTAAAAACATAGTTTTATACATTACTACAAAATAGCTTTTGAGAAAAATCTATTTAAATTATCTACACATTTCAGCCTTAAAACAACTTTGAATAATATTCACGTACCACATAATCTTCCAGAATTCACATCACAGATATCTCCTTCTATACTTTTAAAATAAACAAGTCCTCATTATTTAGAGTTTTTTGATAATATTTTATACCTTTAGCAATCAATTTTGCTAAAGATCTAAAATATTAACAATAAACCCTGAATGTTCAGACTCATTTAAATAACATTAACAGATGATTTTGCTATGCAAATATTTATCGATGGGTAGTAATTTGAAAATGTCTATATTGCGTGAAATTATTAACTTACAATATATATATGAAGTGTCAATGTAAAGCATAGATGAGAGTTTGAAAACAACAATTTGAAAACAACCGGTAGCATAATTAATTTAAACTAGTAGCTTCGCTCGCGATCACAACGCAATACTATACTGATATTCCCGTATAAATATTGTGTTACCGTTCCAAAGCCAACATGGCCTGCTGATTAACTGTGTTTTCTCTATACAGCTGATTGCTTCAAACTTATAGTTATTTCCCAATGTTAAGCTTATGGGAAAAAACTCAAATTTAAGAGGCCCCAGGGCCTCGCTCACAAATTATTTCTCTATAAAAAAAGTTTCCTGCACAACTTCACGTTAGGCTCTTTCCAGTGACACCAAAAACATTAAAATCGGTTCAGTAGTTTAGAAGGAGTAATTGTCACAAAAAACCTGCTCGCCTATTAAATAAATATAGATTTACCACAGAAAGCTGAAAATTTATGGAATAAGGTGAATTGTAGAGCAAAATAAAATATTTCAGGTAGTTGAAACAGACCTCCAGAACTTGCTGTTTTCAACGGCCCTGGATGTGGATGCTGAAGATGACCGTAAATACGAGGAGTTGACGTTGGAGCAGCTGCGAGACGCCGCATTGGTGATTCTAGATGAGTACAATTCCACCCACAAACAGAAGATGGACATAGTTTTGTTCAGGTATAATTCATATTGTTATGATTGCAAATGCTGAATGATTGTGAATGCATATTCTCACTTTCAATGCTGTTTTCACCTTTTATAGAATGTTCCTGGTTTATAAATCTGCTGTTTGTGTATATTATTTGTAAAATATTACAATTTGATTCTATACCAGAAATAAGCTTGATGTAGTTATTTAGAGAATGTTTTTAGCGAATTTCCCCTATAGGGAAGAAGCTATTACCGTAGGTCTCATGGTAAGACTTAAGCCCGAGACCATGACAACTTATTTGTTAGGTCCCCAGATGACTAAAACACTATTCGTTCAAATTTATATATATGTATATATATATATGTGTCCGTGAATGCGATAACTTGAGTAAAAAACGTCCGATTTCGATGAAATTTGGCTCAAATGTGTAAAGTGACATTCATGAATTTAAGTTCGAAAACCAGAAAAATCGGACCATGGGATAGGGGGTTTATGGGGTTTCAAAATTTTCCAAAAATCAGTTTTTTGCACTTTTCACCCTAAAATTTTTAAAACACACAATTTTCGTTTTAACTATTTTACAGAGCTTAAAAAAACAAATAATATATTATTTTGAATCATGAACCTAGGTTAAGTGGTTGCGGAGAAAATACAAAAACGTGTACATAAAATCTCCCATGTTAATCTGATGGGAAAATGGTTTTTAGCTTTTCCTTTATTAATTTTACTGTAAACATCACATCACATCAGTTAAGCTCTACAAAACAATCAGTTTGGTGTTTAAATTGTGATTCTACGTCCAACCGTTGCCGAGATATTCAAAGTGCTAAACACAGTACGTTGTCCAATGTTATCCTTATGGAGAATATTTAAAATTTGATATCTCGATTATTTATGAACGTATATTGATGAAACTTAGTATGTGGCTTCACCTAGTACTGGTATATAGATATTTGCACAAAAAAAGATTTTCTGTTGATTATCCTCTTAGCAGTAAACCTGCATACTCATCCCTAATGTTATTCTTATGGAGAATACGTAAAGCTTTATATCTCCCTTAATTATGAACACAAATCATTAAAACTTGGTATGTAGCTTCACCTGGTTGAGTTATATTGATAATTGCAAAAAAAACCATATTTTTATCTTCCTCGTTGCAGCAAACCTGCGTTCTCCGCCCTAATGTTATTCTTATGGAGAATAAATAAAATGCTATATATCAGTTATTATTTTAAGTATTTTTATGAAACTTGGTAAGTGGCTTTATGTGGTAGTAAGAAATATATTCATGCATAGGAAATTCGCTGAGTACGCAGGTTTGCTGCGACGGGGGTATTAGTCCGCATGGTACCAGGTTCCCTACCAGCCTCCAATGGATGCAAGATAATGCAGTAATCTAGTAATTCGTAACCCACCTTAAGCTGAACGTCCACTTATCTATGAACAAGATTCTAGATTCAAGATTTGTATTGTCTATAAGCTCTTTAACAAAGTTAAAACAACTTATGATGTATGAGATTATAATTAAGATTACATGTCAAAATTGAAACCTTTCATAAAAGTATATTTACTTAACAAGTCATTTGTTCACTTAAAGGCCGGGTTACACTACACTGGTTACCAGCTGCTAGTAAAAAGCAGGAAATAACTAGTCTGACCACAACAAATGCTGCTAGTTCTAGCAAAAAAAAGAGGTTCGAGTGGTCACACTAAATTGGTTGCTAGCAGTGGAAAATTAATAATCATCAGGTGTTTCAGCTTATTTATCTCATCAACATTTAAACAGTGTTGTAAACAAATTATAGTTAAGACCTTCTCCGCTACATTTGCTTGTAGTTTTAATATATTTGGACATTTCCAATTTTCTGGATAAGCCAACAAATTGATTTTTCACTTTCACTATTAAAAATTACTTCTAAATCTGTACATTTGAATTTATTTAATGATCGTTGTATGACATTAGAATAAGAATGATAAGACGTTTAGTATTAGGCATGAATAACAAATTTTAACAAACTAGTGCTAAGTCAATAACTCAATTACCCATTAATAAAATGATTGTTTGGTAGACAATTTTATTACTGAAGGTTGCATGTTAAAATTTATCCAGGCTTGGAACCATGATTTGTTGTCTGGAGCAAGGCGGCAGGTTGCATTTTATAGTTTTATATTATCCAAAAGGCAACACATCTACCTCCAGAAAAAGGGATAAGCTGAATTTAATACCAATTTGAGTCTTACAAGACAGGTGAAACAGCAATACTGTCATATTAAAACTTAAACAAGTACAAGTACAACTTAACAACAAGTAACAACAACAAGAGTAGTGTTCGTCTGCCTATTACCAATTACCAATTACCAATATACCTCCTTGGAGTAACTGACAAGTTTATCCAGTTTTTTCACTTTTACTGTAGTTAAATATCAGCTGGTTCCAATTAACTCCAGTGATTGTACTTTTTTGTTTTATTCGAGATGTAAAGTAAATATTGACAATAATAGCTTGTACAGCCAGTCAACGAGGTATGCAGCCAGTAGCTCGCAATATTTGTGTTTATTTGTTTACCTGTATTTTGATTTTCCTAGCTGCTAGTAACTAGCTCTGGTAACCTAGTGTGATCCGGCCTTAAGACATATTTATACCATTAAAAAAAAAATTTTAATTAAAAATCTTAGGCTACTAATATCACAGGTCATGTAATCATTCACAGAATAAAATATGTTTTCCTTAACACGTTAAAAGCGGAGGACGTGAATTCTCGCCCTGCGGCACTCCCATCATTGGTGAATGACGGGAATTCACGTCCCCCTACCCTGCCGCCAACATTGCTTTAGTGTGAGCTCAGCTCTTGACGAGAACGGACTATACGCTGTTCACAGTTTAGATATAACCATATGAGGTGTAGGTTATATGTGGTGTAGGTTGGCAGTGAAATTTCCCTCAATTCCCGCAACTACGGGACTGGGAACACTGCTTTTTTAGCTAACAAAATCCCTCAAAATGGCAATGTTGACTCTGTACATCGACCTCGCATGTGCTGCTATCTGTTGGTGCTTTTTAGAACTACGTTCAGCTATATTGTAACAAAGTACAGCGCCTTCGAGCGCTACTCAGCCATTGGTTAGCCAAGACTTAGAAATGTAACCCCAACGAGCGATTGGCAGGCAGCATTTTGCAAACGGGGCAGTCGCATCGAACGTGTTAAGCCACCTTTCAGTCGTTACCTTAAATATATGTGAGGATACTTAAAATTCTGTCTCGTCATAGTTAGAAGAAATTCCTTCTTTTTCAAACCTGTAACCCCGGCGCAGGTACGCTCTGGAACACCTGTCGCGCATCTGCCGCCTGCTGTCCATCTCAGGGGGGTGTGCGCTGCTGGTGGGGGTGAGTGGCTCCGGCCGCCAGACTCTCACTCGCCTCGCCGCCGCCATCTGCAACTTCCACGTCTTCCAGCCGGAGATCACCAAAAACTACGGTATATACGCAGGGTGTTGGTAACATAATGGATTCCAAAAATACCAATGAAAGTATAAGAACAGAGTATTTATTTTATTAGAGTTACCTTAAGAAACAGTTTAATATAGATGGCTAGTAAGTTTCAATATGTCCGCCATCTAAACGGCAGGGCTATGTTGTAGCTCTTAGACATCTAAACGATGATGTAATTCAACTCATACATGGTGCATCGTGTCTCTTGTTACTGAGGATACCTCTTCATATATGCTTTCGCTTTAATTGAGCATCTAAACGATTTTTTAAAGGTTAAACTATGTTTTGCACTCATCATCATAAAAAAGTTAAATGGAGTCAAGTCTGGGTTCCAAGGAGGCCATGATATGAGACTACCTATCCACTTTGAAATATGACTTCGAAAGGCAAACAACTGAAACCTAAACATAAATTTGTTACAAAACACAATGTCAACAGTAATATAGGTTTTTTACAGGTAAATTACAAAAAAACTATCAGAGCTGTAGAATCCAGTGCTACTAACCTGGATTTTTTAATTTGCCTAGTATTTTTTATATAATTAGTCAAAACCGCACCATTCTTTTATGAAAACCCTATACAGTAAAACCTCGATCAACCGTCACTCTTTAAACCATCACTCTCTGTTATCCATCGTCCGTCTATGAGAATATTACTATTTATTAGACTCAGGATTTGCGCCGTACGGCAGTGTCTGAGTGTCTGTATGAGCTATTATATTATTTCAAACAACATAAATATGTATGTAGTGGGAAGTATTATCCTTTTGTAACAGTTTATTTTCATTTCTCTGCCAAACATTTTAAAATTTAGTTACTGAACACGTTTATAATATGATGTTTCTATTATCCGTCTATTCAGTTATCTGTCACAGTCCCGGTCCCGAAGGTGATGGTTAATAGAGGTTCCACTGTATATGCAATTGCTGTGGTCTGAACTCACGATTTATTTGTTGAAAATTGAGAATATGTCTCGTGACACAAATGAATATAGATATTTATTTGTGTGCTAGAAAAGTAAATTATTAACATTTCAAAATGAGAGTAAAATTAGGTAACACCTTAGTATTGCAGATTTCTCATTATTTGAACTTGTCAGGCCCAAGGATACTTCAGATATAACCTTGAATAACAAGGAGGTGAAATGTGATTTAAGGTTATACAGCAAACATATTCACAAGTTAAAGTAAAAACAAATGTCATCGCTACAACATGACTATGTATTTACTTTGGGCTGAGCTTTGTTCGGCAAAAGTTCCATATATAAAAAAAAATACTAAAAATAAATTTACAACTTCTTCACAAATGAAGCTGCTAAAACAAAGGATTACGAATAAAAAGATTTTGGCTAAAACTAAAACAGTTTACACTGAATATGAGAAGATTATTTGTTAGGTATACATAAATTTTGTTATACAAATGGTTAGTCAGATAGATAGAGTGAATTTAGTGGTTGTGGCTATTTTTTGAAGTTTTTATTGTTGTAAGTGAAACTTTTTCCATACATCTGCGGCAAAGATTGGGATGGTACCTCTTGCCCCTATCAATAATCCAAATATTTCCAAATATTATTTTAAATACTTTTTAGTTGATATTTTTCTTTAAAATACTTTTTGGTCTCATCGTACATTAATTTTTGTTTATGATTGACTTATTTTGCTTGTTCTTTGTTTCTTTCAAAGCGTATAGTTGGATCAAACATATATCCCTTTTAAAATTTACTGTCCACAACTAAAATATCCGCTCGTCAGATTGATCCATCATCTGACAAACCCATAATTTCTTCATATACCTCCCCTAGCCTTTGTCCCTAAAACAGTCAACAATTATTTGTCTAATTTTATTGTTACGTTAATTTCTGAGCAATTCTCCAATTGGGCATTTACCAAGAATATGGGCCAAGGACTCGAAGGTATATTGCTCAGTGTTCGTGCAGTGACGACACTGGTATATTGATCAGTGTTCGTGCAGTGACGACACTGGTATATTGCTCAGTGTTCATGCAGTGACGACACTGGTATATTGCTAAGTGTTCATGCAGTGACGACACTGGTATATTGCTCAGTGTTCATGCAGTGACGACACTGGTATATTGCTAAGTGTTCATGCAGTGACGACACTGGTATATTGATCAGTGTTCATGCAGTGACGACACTGGTATATTGCTAAGTGTTCATGCAGTGACGACACTGGTATATTGCTCAGTGTTCATGCAGTGACGACACTGGTATATTGCTAAGTGTTCATGCAGTGACGACACTGGTATATTGCTCAGTGTTCATGCAGTGACGACACTGGTATATTGCTCAGTGTTCGTGCAGTGACGACACTGGTATATTGCTAAGTGTTCGTGCAGTGACGACACTGGTATATTGCTCAGTGTTCGTGCAGTGACGACACTGGTATATTGATCAGTGTTCGTGCAGTGACGACACTGGTATATTGCTCAGTGTTCATGCAGTGACGACACTGGTATATTGCTAAGTGTTCATGCAGTGACGACACTGGTATATTGCTCAGTGTTCATGCAGTGACGACACTGGTATATTGCTCAGTGTTCATGCAGTGACGACACTGGTATATTGCTCAGTGTTCATGCAGTGACGACACTGGTATATTGCTAAGTGTTCATGCAGTGACGACACTGGTATATTGCTCAGTGTTCATGCAGTGACGACACTGGTATATTGCTAAGTGTTCATGCAGTGACGACACTGGTATATTGATCAGTGTTCATGCAGTGACGACACTGGTATATTGCTAAGTGTTCATGCAGTGACGACACTGGTATATTGCTAAGTGTTCATGCAGTGACGACACTGGTATATTGCTCAGTGTTCATGCAGTGACGACACTGGTATATTGCTAAGTGTTCATGCAGTGACGACACTGGTATATTGCTCAGTGTTCATGCAGTGACGACACTGGTATATTGCTCAGTGTTCGTGCAGTGACGACACTGGTATATTGCTAAGTGTTCGTGCAGTGACGACACTGGTATATTGCTCAGTGTTCGTGCAGTGACGACACTGGTATATTGCTCAGTGTTCGTGCAGTGACGACACTGGTATATTGCTAAGTGTTCATGCAGTGACGACACTGGTATATTGATCAGTGTTCGTGCAGTGACGACACTGGTATATTGCTCAGTGTTCGTGCAGTGACGACACTGGTATATTGCTCAGTGTTCGTGCAGTGACGACACTGGTTCCCATTCATGGACCTCCCATGGTTTGATCTGGTTGGTGCCACATCCCCAATAATTTAAAACATTTCTTTGTACTCTGATTTTGTTAGATCTTTGATTTTAACTATTCTAGGTCTTTCACAAATGCTGATTTTTATATTTAGGATTCAGTGACTGGAGGGAAGACCTAAAGAATGTGATGAAAGATGCTGGAGGAAGAAATAAATCTACTGTCTTTCTGTTCACTGAGGGTCAGATAAAAGAAGAGTATTTCCTCCAAGATATAGATTCTTTGTTGAACTCCGGTGAAGTGCCAAATATTTTCCCACTTGACGAAATCCAGGAGATTTTAGAGGTACGACTGTACTTTTGTATTTTTACTGTGCAAAACAAATAAATTGTTAGTTTGAAGCATAACAGATAAAATCTTGTTGTATAATTTTTGTTGTACATTTTATGTAACATTATTAAAACTATAAAACATTTTGAATTATTTTAACAGAATTATCAGGTTAACTTGTTGAATGGTCCATGTTCTAGAAGTATACGACCAATTGGAAGACATGAGTTTGGCAAATTAAAAAATGATAAATTCAACCTAATTAGCTTGAGTACTAGAAAAAGAGACACTTTTGTTTTATTGATGTAGATGGTTGAATATTTTTGATATTTGAGATTCTGATACCTGAAACATTACAAGCAAGTGCAATATAAAAAAAATGTAATGCAATTCAACTACTGTAAAGTTAAACAACTTTCACATAGCGTAAGAAGTGATACGCTATTTTATTTTTATTGATGTAGATAGCTGAATATTTTGATAGGTGAAATTAAGCAGGATAAATAAAATACGTCTTACAACACTATAAAGTATATTTACACTTATACTGTACTTACATACAAGACGTTATAATATGCACAAAAGATCAGACATTCTCTGATTAGGCCTGATGATGACCGGTGTAACTGGTTTAAATCGATCGCCTTGTACCATCTTTTGTGTATATTTTACCGTCTTGTATGTAAGTACAGTAAAAGTGTAAATATACTTTATAGTGTTGTAAGACGTATTTTATTCATCCTGCTTAGTTGTAACAACACATATCATGCTAATAAAGAAATTATATACGTGAAATTCTGATACCTGGAAATATTAAATTTTTAATCCTCCTATATTTGTTAACCCATTGGCGTAGACATACGAGCAGGTCTCGTTCCTTACTTGTAATTTTATTAACGTGTGAATTGGAGTATAAAATTGGTGTTTTTAAATGGATTAATGGCATATTTTAATTAAAATATTATTTTCTTTCAGTTTAGAGAGTCGCATTGGCACACACACAGTAGACATAAGTAAAAATTAGCAAAATCAGTGTTGACCATGTGCAAGTCTCAAAGAATTAACCGATCCCGTCAACTTCCAAGCAAGCCTGCCACCGTTAATTTTACTTGGGCCCTCCCACCAACGTTGCCACAGACCGGTTAACTCATTGAGAGTTGCACAACTGGTCAGTTTTGGTCGTGTGCGGGAATCGAACCCACGAACATCGTATCGCCACCTGGCCAAGGTGTTTCCACGACGTAGCCAACTCAGCTAACACGACCAAAGGCCTGGCGGCGATATTAAGGGTTTTCAGTCAGTCCGCGCCCCTAGCGGATAGAACCGTAGACGCCCGCGGTCATTAGTTACATATTTTGCTACTAGAGTGCAGCACCAATCAATTCCCGTTATAGGCTACTACAAATAGAATAAAATTACTACCTCAATGGGTTAATTACATGCAAGTTAACCTATGTACTAAACAAATGTAATATAATTCAGCTACTTAAACATTAACACATTTTTAGCGAATTTCCCCTATAGGGAAGAAGCTATTACCGTAGTCGGCATGGTAAGACCTAGGCCCGGGACCATGATAACTTTTTGTTTTCAGGTCCCCAGACCCCAAAAACACCATTCGTTCGAAACTGTATATATATATATATATATATATATATATATATATGTGTCCGTGAGCACGATGACTCTCGTAAAAATGATCCGATTTTGATGAAATTTGGTATAAACGTATAAAGCAACATTTATGACTTTAAGTTCGAAAACCAGCCAGATCGCTTCATCCGAAGGGGTATTTTGGGGGGGTTTTGTACCCCAAAAATGGGTTTTTTGAATTTTTTACATATAATTTTTGAAATAGTCAAATTTTAGTGTTCACCATTCGATTCAGCTTAAAAAAACACACAACTTGGTATTTTGATCATTTCTCTACGTCAATTTGTTACCGAGATATTGAAAGTGCTAAACACAGTACGTTGTCTAATGTTATTCTTATGGAGGAAAAGAAAAATGTTATATCTCGCTTATTTATGAACGTATACGGACGAAACTTGGTATACGGCTTCATCTCGTTGTGTTCTATTGATATTTGCTCAAAAAACTAATTTTTTGCCAAAGGCTCCCGTAGCAGCAAACCTGCGTACTCAGCCCCATGTTATTCTTATGGAGAATAATTAAATGCTATGTCTCCCTTAATTATGAACATAAATGAATAAAAACTGGTATAAGACTTCACCTAGTTCAGTTATATTGATATTTGCATAAAATCCCATTTTTTTGTGTTCCTTGTTGCAGCAAACCTGCGTACTCAGCCCCAATGTTATTCTTATGGAGAATAATTAAAATTGTTTATATCGCTTATTTGTAAATATATTTTTATGAAACTTGGCAAGTGACTTTATGTAGTATTAAGACATTTATATCTCCATTGGAAATTCGCTGAGTATGCAGGTTTGCTGTGACGGGGGTATTTA
Source organism: Allygus modestus (assembly GCA_963675035.1). Classification (NCBI taxonomy): domain Eukaryota; kingdom Metazoa; phylum Arthropoda; class Insecta; order Hemiptera; family Cicadellidae; genus Allygus; species Allygus modestus. Next base: position 17,887,180 of record OY776116.1, read on the forward strand.
TATAACATAGTTGTTGAAGTTCATTTGGCACAAAATATCTCTAAAGATTTGAACTTTTTAAAATTATTTTACAACTTATTTAATCAATCCATCTATATCGGTTAAGAAGAAGGCCTGTCTCTTCATTTAGTCGATCTGGGCAAATGCTTTACTTTAGGAAAAAACTTAGCTAAGTTGATAAACAAATTATTATTTACAGATGGTTCGGTTGGCGGCACAAGGCGGCAACCGGCATCTCGACGTCAATCCTCTGGCCGTTTACTCATTCTTCACCAACCGCTGCAAGGCGAACCTCCACATCGTACTGTGTTTCAGCCCAATAGGATCGGCTTTCAGACTGCGACTGCGCCTGTACCCGTCTCTGGTCAACTGCTGCACTATCGACTGGTTTGAGGTAGCACCTACTCATTGTGTCTAATAAGAAAATTTAACAATTATGTTATTAAATATGCCAGAAGTATATTCATGGCTGACATAGAAGTATAAGAAATTTTGAGAGTACAGTAAATATTATGAATGTAAAGATAAAATTGCTTTGGTTTCAGGCATGGCCGGAAGATGCTTTAGAGAGGGTTGCCAACCGATACTTGAAGGAGGTTTCTGTGGACGACAATGTCAAAGACGCGGCTGTCGAGGTCTGCAAACACTTCCATGTCTCTGCCAGGTCAGTCTTTAAATATTGCCTACGTTCAGCGTATAGAAGCGAACATAATCATAAGACTCGAAATAAATCAGGTTTGCATACCATTCTGTCGTCAATCCTTTGGTTTTCTAGCAGATGACTAGTTTCGGGACTACTGTCCCATTGTCAAATCAGGTGTCAATAAATTAAAAAATGAACCTATAGTCACAATATATATGCTAACACAACATAAATGTACGGTACAATTAAAATGAACATTTATGGATTGGCCAGCCAAGGACAAGCCCAGACAGCAGGACTCGAACACGCGGAAGGATATAACGCTGAAGGATTGACGACGGACAGGTACGTAAACCTGCTTTATTTTGAGTCAAACTTCAATCCTAGAGGCAATATGAATAAATAATCATAAGCCTTTATGAGATCAACATATAACTGCTATCAGGTAATTTTGTTATGAAATTCCAAGAACTGCATTAACTGATAATCGACCTAAAAATAGTAAACCTCAAAATTGTCCCTGAATAAAAATAAATTTATGTATTACTCCCTCTTAGACTTAACTTACACAGATGAACGTTGCCAAGTCTAAGATTTCATATATAAACTATTGGAACAATCAGCAAATACTGTAGGTGGGAGTGATCTTTGTATTTGCAATGTATGTAAAGCAATCAACAACGTATACACATTTCCAGGGATGTGGCCGAAGAATTCTTCAAGGCCACAGGCAGAAAAACATACATTACTTCTGGCTCTTACTTGAATCTCATAAGACTGTACAGCACCCTTGTAACGGAGAAACAGAATGAAGTGATGGCAGCCAAGATGAGATATGTCGGGGGCCTCGATCAGCTGGACTTTGCTGCGTCTCAGGTGAGTCGGGGAATTTCAGTACGCTGCTAAGAAGGATCACTTAACTATATAACTAATCGGTTTGTTGTATGTTACAGAAGTGTCTTAGTTTTACTGTAGCTGCTGAGGTTGTTTTGTAGAAATCACCTGTTCATTGTTATAAACAATTGTGTTCTAGAGGATTTTTTTAATTCTGACTTTCTCTTTGATATACAAGGTATGACCAGAAAGTAAGTACCGTTTGGTAATAAAAACAAATAAAAACAGATGTAGGAAAACAATTTATTGTACACAAATCAACAATTCTTGCTCTATATTTTTACATAACCCCCATGATTTTGTGAGGCATTATTCGTACTGTGGCACAAGATTTTTTAAATTCATTTAATGATACCCACTATTTCTGTAATAATTAGTTAAAGTCAATTGTGGGTTAAGTTGAAGTGATGAAGTTAAATTGAGAAGCATTAAAAACCCACATTAAAAACATAAAATTTAAATGATTTTAACCATTTACAACTTTTATTAAAAGTTTAAAAACACAAAATGTATACATGTACTATCATGTCAGTGGAAGGAGGTCAAAATGATATGGTGTAGACAAATATTTGTACAGTAGATATTCAGAAAATGTACACTACATGTTCTTGTGTTCAGATTACTTGTTAAGTAAATATACTGTACCTTTATGTAATGTTTTAATTTTGACATGTGATCTTAATTACAACCTTAATCTTGGGTTGTTTACAAAATTATGCTGTCTACTTAAATTATAAGTAATGACCTTGTCAATTGCACTTTGTAAAGAGCTTAAAGAGAATACAAATCTTGAATCTTTGAACCACTATATTGAAATAAATTTCTTATGCTAATACTACATAAGTCTGGTGGTTAGATAGACTTGTTTGGTAACCAATAAAAAATGTGTGAATCTACTCCGCTCTTACTACATACATATGTTCACATTGAATGTCAGCAGGGAATGAAATGAATACTACTACATATTGTTCCACTAAGCATGGGAAGACAGACCACATGCTCATTTGCTAGAGTAAGTAGCACCAAAGTAGTCTGATGGAAGTTAATACATTGTTGCCAAATCGCTCTGGTCCAATAAAACATATGGTAAAGTATACCTGTCGTCTGTTTTGAAATTCATTCCTATCGTCATAGATTAATAAACATTACAGATTGGCATCGTAATAGCTGATTCCGTGGCAGTTTTTTAGTAACGCTATCTAGTAGACAACGCGACAACTAGCGTCCTTATCGTGCTGCCTTATCGAGTGGCCTTGAACACTAACGCATTGCTTCCGCTTTGAACGATACGTTTTCACTGATCTCCTCAGCCCTCGCCTCATCCCGTCATCGCACGTCGTCGTTGCCACGATACTGGCAATGACGGGAACAGAACAGGGTGATCCCACGTTTGCATGCTGTGTCTTTCCGCAATTTCATACAATTGTTAAATGTTTGGCATGTTTACTGATTATGCTGAACAATGATTTATATTTTAAACAATGAATATCTTTTACAAATACGGAACCAGCCTAAGAAATAAAAGAATCCCCGTGAAAAGGTATACTTAATTATTTGAATGTAAATTATCATTATTAAATTGTTTATTTTGGTCTACTGTTCCATAAATGACTTTGTATAACAATTAACACTAGAAGTCCGTTCCGTTGATTTACTTAGTTGAAGAGTTTTATTATAAAATATAGTAACAGGTTTAGGAAAAATGTACAGTCCGAGCCTTTCATCACTAGAATATAATCCTCATTTGAATAACACTGTAATACTTTTGTTTTTAGGTAGGATAATGTTAGGCAGACAGATAAGTTTTAATTTAAGATAAATTGTTGAATTATTTACTTTGCCATCAAATTACAACCGATTTAGTTTTTCCAAGATAACTGAGTCAATATGTTATTAATGCGTTATCCTACACAAATAATAATCTTGTGACATTAACTTGATCAAAAATTCTGTAAAAGGAAAAAATATTAGTAAGTTTTGAAAGATTTAGTTTTGAAACTTGACTCAAACAATAACGATTACTGGACAATACAATCCACTATACTATACAATACTGGAAAATACAATCTGTATTTTGTAAAGAGAGGGTTGGATCAACGGGAAAAAAACTGATAGTGAGTATGGCACTTCAATTTTAAACCAAATTACAGTTTTAAAAACATTGCTATAAAATTACTCGTTTGGTCAAAAATATCAAAAAAGGAAAGTCCGCCACAACTTCCAGTTATCGCGTGAAACATCTCACTTCCTTGCCCTTGTACCCTTCCTATTTGGTTTAATGGAAAAGGTTTAGTCATAAAATATTTTTACTTTATTTAAAGCAATTTTTCTGGGAAAAACATACAACTTATACGCACTTTAGGTTTTTAGTGTCCAGCTAATTAGTTCGCATTGTTGCATTGTTGTTGGGCAAGTTTTACGAAAATATTTAATGTTATTGCTTGTATATATGTTTTCGGTATTGATCACAGACTAACATGGAACGAGTTTCATTAACCATTGGTGTTTAAAAAGATAAATAGGAACTAAAATGATATGATCTCACGCTCACCAATTCAATTGAATCCGCCTCGTTTAGTACGGCGATAGCGTAGTGGTGTTGGAGCGGATAGTACGGCGGTTTTGACACAGAGTGCGCTGAATATCATGAGAGTCGGCGCACTCCGTGCTTAAACCGCCCAACTAACTGAGGCGGAGTCAACAAAAACGGCCACGGAATCGGCCATTACGATGCTAATCTGTAATGTTTATTCATCTGTGTTATCGTACACAACATAAAACAAAACAAGCAGACTGAATCATTGTGAAATTCGTGTAGCAACAGTGTTGGATGAGAGGGGGTTAGGGGGTGAGGGGGGAATCATATGAGCAATTAACTGTCGGACCATTTTCATGCGGTCTACTCTAGGGAGAGAAAATTTCAGGTACATGTAAGAAAAGAACCTAAACTTTTACAAACATTAATTAATTGTTAATATTAAAGAACCAAGTCGAAGTATCATGACTGAATTTGGTTAACCATGCAGGCATGGTTTTTGTTCTGAACAAAAAATCTTTATGCTGTTTGTCTCCTGCATGGTTAACCAAATTCAGTCATGTACCTAAATATCCTTTTCCTACTACCATACCTGAAGTACTTCATCATGATGAAGGCAAATGGCCTTAAACTCAATAGTAGTAAAACGGATGTGGTGCTCTTTAAATCCGTGCACAGCAGTGTTTCAGATGTTGCATTTTTGGATTTGGATGGAAACAAAATGCCACCTAGTGTTCATACTAGTTTTTTGGGATTTTTACTAGATTCTAACTTAAATTGGAAGAAACATTTAACCATGATTAGTAAAAACTTAAATAGTGCATGTTTTCAAATGTTGGTTTTAAAGAGATTAATTGACCAGGATACAAGACTGGTTGTTTATTATTCTTATTTCTATTCTATTTTGCAATATGGAGTTGAACTATGGGGAACATCTACAGAAATTATGACAATATTTAAAATTAAGGAAAAAATTATTAGGATCATGACTTTTTCAAATATTAGGACATCCTACAAGCCCATCTTTAAACAATTACGTTTGTTGACGCTGCCTAGTTTGTATATTTATAGATCCTTGATTCTTCTTAAAGTTAATTTCTCGTCTGTCTTATCCAAACAGTATGAGCATAATTATAACACTAGAAACAAAAATGACTTGCAGTACCAAATACATTATTTAACTTTGTTTGAAAAAACCCATGGTTATATGTGTAAAAGGCTTTACAACAAACTTCCCTCAGCCCTAAAATCTGATTTTGACACGGTTGGTTTCAATTCTAAGTTGAAAGCTTTTTTGCTGAATAGATGTTGTTATTCTGTGAATGAATATTTAAATGATAGTTTTTAAATTGAAGTCCGAAACTCAAATTCTAGGTTTCAATCTAATTATTTTTTTAAATTAAGGTCTGTATCTGTGCAATCCCCTTTTTTCTCACTTTCCTTTTTATACTTTGCAGTCTTGTTTTTGTGTTGTTTATACAAGTTTTAGGTTATGTACATTAAGGTATATTAAGATATTGACAATGTCACCTGTTAAAATAGCATTGCTGTTTTAAAACGTTTATGTGACAATAAAGAATTTTGATTTTGATTTTGATTTTGATCTAAAAATACATCGGTAAAACAAATGTTTTCTGTTTAGTGAGCAGATCAGTCTTTTTCGCTCTCTGAGGTAGTAAACAGCTGATTGATTGTTGCTTTGGACCAAGCTAACTGACTCGGTGTTTACAACTTCAATCTCGAGAAAACAGCCAAAATGGATGGAGTGAATTTTCGTGATTTTAGGGATGAAAGTGGGATCTGTGGTATTCAAAATTTCCGTGTAGGAAAAATTGTGTTTGTAATTTGTATGTAAAGTGTCTTTATCGCTTTCAGAAAATTACTTTAACAGTTTCCTCTCAACCGATAAATACCTACTTCACACCCTTAATACATAAATAACTATTACAATTTGTCTTCATAGGTCGCAGTGATGCAACGAGAGCTTGAGGCCAAGCAGCCGCTGTTGAAGAAAGCAGCGATTGAGACGGCTAAGATGATGAAGGTGATTGAGACGGAGACAGCGCAAGTGGAGAAGAAGAAGGCAATAGTGAAGGTGGACGAGGAAGCAGCCCAGGTGCAGGCCGAGGCAGCAACGGCCCTCAAGACGGAGTGTGAAGCTGACCTGGCCGAGGCGCTGCCTATATTGGAAGGTGAGGTGATAGCGGCTTATTGTTGACGATAGGCTGAACAGTTGAAATGTTAGAACGGTTAGAACATCTTTACTTGCTTTTAAGCACATGATAAAATGTCCTATGATGGTCCAGGCAACGGATTCCAAAGCAATAAGCAGCGTTACTTCTTCTTTAATGGTCCACATCTTGCTTTGGTCCCCATTACATTAGTTGATTGATTGCATGCGACTGATTGCACTTGCAGCTAGATATTCATAGGATTAAATTGGAGCTATTACACTAGTAAGCGATTGATTGGTTGTTGAGTTCAGTCCGCAGTTGCAGACCAGTTTCATGGCAAGCAATTATCCGGGGGACTTTTAGTTATATTCCTCACTAGCTGAAAATCAGTCGCATACAATCAACCATATAGTGTAATGGGGGCCTTTCCAGGCATGTTTACTGCACATAAGGCCCATGTGAACGGTCAAAGTAAGGGTAAAAGAGACTACATCTTATTTTGCCCAAATAAATTAAAGAAATGAAAGGAGGGTATTACATAACCCCTCTTCAAAATATTGAGTAGACATTGTTAGTTAAATGTAAAACAAAATATAATTTAAAATGTGTGATTCTTACAGTGTGTGGCTGATCCAACCTATTCCTCTATACCCTTTAAATCAACATCCTTATTTTCCAGTCTTTAATAAGTTTGGAACACCATGTTTAATTCAGTCTGATTATGGTTACTTGGTTTTTACACCTGTTTTTCTGGGCTGTGGCAAACCCTTTTTATTCAAATTAATTATGTGGTGGGCCTTATCACCTTGTTAGTTATGTTCAAGTATGTTAGCGCTGTATTATTTTTTTAAACAAAAAATTCTTTTTTGTAATTATTAACCTAACTTGATACTATCTGCATCTTACTCGATAAATTTGAATTATAACTGTGTTAGATTATAAGTTTTTAAATTTGCCTGCTTACTAATGTTATGTTTATTTGTCAGACGCGTTGGCAGCACTGGACACCCTGAAACCAGCTGATATAACTTTGGTGAAAGCTATGAAGAACCCACCTGAAGTTGTAAAGCTGGTGATGGCAGCTGTCTGCGTGATGAAAGGCATCAAGGCGGACCGAGTGCCCGACCCGAACAAGCCCGGCCGCATGGTGGGTTCATTTAGAGAACAGAAATACTCTTTTAGCTCAGGAATTTAGTTTTAGCGAATTTCCCCTATAGGGAAGAAGCTATTACTGTAGATATCATGGTAAGACTTAAGCCCGAGACCATGATAACTTTTCATTTCGAGGTCCCCAGATGCCAAAAACACCATTCGTTCAAATTTGTATATATGTATGTATATGTTTATATATATATATATATATATATATGTGTGTCTGTAAGCACGACAACTCTTGTAAAAAAGGTTCGATCTTAATTAAATTTGGTACAAACGTGTAAAGTACCATTTATTTGAACGATTTCGAAAACCAGATGAATCACACCATCCAAAAGGGGTTTTTGGGGGGGTTTTGTACCCCAAAAATGGGTTATTTGGGGTTTCACATGTAATTTTTATTTAAATAAAATTTTAATTTATACCATTGAATTCAGCTTAAAAAAAACAAACAATTTGGTATTTTGATCATTGCTCTAACGTCAATCGGTTAGTGAGATATTGAAAGTGCTAAACACAGTACGTTGTCTAAAGTTATTCTTATGGAGAAAAAGAACAATTTTATATCTCGCTTATTTATGAACATAAACTGACGAGATTTGGTATATGGCTTCATCTGGTTGTGGTTTATTGTTGTTTGCACAACAACAAAAATTTCGCCTATGGTTCCTGTAGCAGCAAACCTAGGTACTTGGTCCCCATGTTATTCTTATGGAAAATACTTAAAATATTATATATCGCTTATTTATGAATGTATATGGATGAAACTTGGTATTTATTTGGCTTCACTAAGATGAGTTCTATTGATATTTGCATAAAACCCATTATTTTGTGTTCCTTGTTGCAGCAAACCTGTGTACTCATCCCCAATGTTATTCTTATAGAGAAAAATTAATATTATAAATATCGCTGATTTGTGAATATATTTCTTATGAATCCTGTTAAGTGTTTTAATGTGTTATGTTATGTTTTCATTGGAAATTCGCTGAGTATGCAGGTTTGCTGCGACGGGGGTATTATATGTGTCAAAGATAAAGCTCAAACTAACACTTTGCGCTATTAACAGTTGCTGGAGTATAGCAACATAATAATCGGTTTTCAATAAGATTTTTCCATATTACATAATACAAGGCATCGTATGTTCAGTACATTAACACAACTTAATTTTCTCATATACTTGTACGATATTTGACAACAAATCAATATACAATATGTGGAAAACTTAATTAAAACCCAAAGCAAAAATGTCACTATGTATAAATTCTTCTACTGAATAAAACTCTCTGAGTTATGACGAGTTCGCACGCAGCACGCTGACGTGAGGGAAGTGAATTTCCACATAAAAACTATAAAAACTCAAAATCAGTTAAAAACATACATTATTCTAATTTTTATTCAAATCTGAAAATATAGAATCTTTGGCTGTTCTGATGCTCCTGGTTCTATTTACCAGGAATACAATGCTGGGAATACAATTTTGCACATTATAAGGATAGGAGAAGGTCCAGTCAGGCTTCAAAGTAGGCGTGAGGTTGTTGGGGATGATAAAAGTACACCAACAAATGAATAATAGGCTTTTATAATGTAAAAACCCCATAAGACAACGTACTGTGTTTGGTCGAAACACACTTTCGCTAATAACTCGGTAAATATTTATGCTAGAATGACGAGAGAGGGCTTAAAAGTTTTGTCAAACTAATTCCCATCCTTTAACATGCGTTAATTTTACATCCGGGGCTTTTCTGACCCTTTTTGGGTCCAAAAACTCGAAATTTGAAAGATTATTCCCCAAAAAAGGGGTTTAGAGTTTTCCGATTCTTTTGCCCAACGAACTTGTCCAACAGATTATAGAAAGGAACGTCCCTACCAAATTTGAATTAAATCGGACAAAAAATGCGACCACTAGAGTGCATACACACACATATATATATATAAAATTTTGAACGACCCCCCAAAACGTGTTCAGGGGGTCACGTTAGGAACTTCTATGGTGGTCCCGGGCTTAAGTTTCACCGTGTGGGTCATGCTAATAGTTCACTTTCCATAGGAAATTCACTAATAAATGTTAAAGTTTTATTTTGAATGGTCTTAAGGGCAGTTCTTACAAAACAGGCAATTTATTGAACCCAATTGTTTTGTTTTACCCCTTAATCAAAATGGTTCAATTAATTCAAAATGTACTCTAAACAAGTTCACTTGTTCATAGAAAGTATGGTATTATATTAATTAAATAAGTAAATATGGATTTGCTTTCTAATTAGAGATTTAATTAAGATTTGTTTTAAAATTTTTCAAAGTTTATGTGTGAATTTTTTTTAAAGCATTTACTACCGGTATATGAACAAAATTTACATACAAAATATCTTTTTTCACATATCAGTATAAATTTTAAATCTTGTAGTTTTTTAATTCCCCTTTTTCCACAATAACTCTGGCTTCAGTTTATCACGTTGTTCTTTGTCTGACAGATGATGGATTATTGGGGCCCCAGTAAACGTTTGCTCGGAGACATGGGGTTCTTGCAAGGCTTGAAAGATTACGACAAGGATAATATATCCAACGAGATTATAGCTGTGATCAGAAAAGACTACTTGACAAACCCACTGTTCAAGCCGGAGGTTGTGGCTAAAGCTTCTAGTGCTGCGGAGGGACTGTGTAAATGGATCATCGCCCTTAGCAAATATGACATCACGGCTAAGGTAAATGGTTTTTACAGGTTATTACTTTCAGATGAAAGGGATAAATGGATTGGAAAAATGCAATTATTACTTGGTAAAGAAGTGACTATACATTAACACGTTCGCTACCGACATGTTAAAAAATGCCATTTCCACAGCCCGATGTCAAGTATAGTTGACGTGCGAAACTACCCCACAGCCCGACGTCTACTATAGTTGACGCACGGGTCGATCCCAGTGGACCGACGTCAACTATTGTTGACGTAGACTTACTCTGTTATTATTTCGTTTTATTTCGTATCGGTCTCCTTTATCGACTTAGTTTTTGTGTGTCGGTCCACAGGAGAGTCCCCAGAATAAGCAGTCATTGTGGTCTTCGTGTGTGATATTTTGTTTTATTTTGGCAGCCTGTCTACTTTTACAATGTGTTCAAACACTCGGCTAATTTGTGAGTTTTATATCTAATAACACCGTTTTTTGTACTTTTATATTAATAAAAATGTAAAATCTTTATTTTGGTGTAGTATTTTATTGAAATGACCTAAAATAGTATTTTATAACATATTTTAGCTACGTCAAATATAGGTGATGTCGGTCCACAGGTATATTTTGCATAAATGAATAGAATGCAAACTATGCTATAGACCGACGTCAACTATAGTTGACGTTAATTAATTTAAGATTTGAATGTTAAAATGACTTTTTTTGTGCTATTACCGTTGATTATGCTTATTTAGACATCTGTGAACAAAAAAAAGTAATGAGTTACTTTCAGTCTGGCGAAGTCCACATGACTGTGTTCGGTCTCTGTTGAGAGTCTGTTCCTAGAAGTCGGTCAATAGAGATTCGTCTGGCGTCAACTATAGTTGATGCTCGGTAGCGAACGTGTTAAACTATACTAGCAATCCCCCAGAGGTCGAAATTCGACCAAAAATAATTCTATGTGAACCCAAAGCGGTATACACCAAAGCGGTAATGGGTGTCTGCGGTAGGTTTTTCGATATCTTGCGTGAGCAGTTAAACATAAGCTTTTCAACCAGTGTCATTATGCTTAACTTCACGAACAACCTCTCCTTCGCTCTCCCCCAGGTTTATTTTTATTTGGAATTAAAGCAAATAACTGAAGGGCGTTTCCATTCCAGAAGTCAGTAGTATTTTTATCTCCATTATGCCAGAAATAGCTGTTCTTGCTGTTGTGTTTGTATTTGCAATTATAAAACAGCTGTCAAATATACAATTTCATTGATTACAGTTCTTCCATAAGAATAACATTGAAACTTTTAAGGCTTGTGGGGCGTAGCTCTGAGGGCTGATATAAATTATAAGAGGTTTCTGCACATTTACACTACAATACCTTTCCAATGGTGAGCGTGGAATATCTTTTACGATCCACACATGCTGAGAAAAAAGGAGGGACAGTTTTGTGCCTGCGTATATTAATATAATGATGATAAAAACAATTTGAATAGAAATAATGGTAATCTTCAATGCTAGTAATCTAATTCTGCTTCATTAATCCTACATCAAAGGTATAAGTTTTTTATAATACATAGAAAGTCACGATAAACATGGACACAATAATTTTTGTCCCCGAGTTAAAATTCTCAAATTATTCTCAAGCATGTGCGATGTCATGCTAAACAACTGATAAATAATATCTGTTATATTAGATTGTTGGACCTAAAAAAATTAAATTAGAAGCCGCTGAAAAGGAATTTGCAGAAACTATGGCAATTCTAGAGGAGAAACTATCAGAAGTCAGAGGTTTGGAAGAAAAGCTCAACAACTTGAATCAGAAATTTCAGAAAACGCTAAAAGAAAAGCAGAACCTAGAAGATGAGGTCCAGCTGTGCTCAGATAAACTAATACAAGCAGAAAAGTTAATTGGTTTGTATTTTCAACCTTTTAACTTGTATTTAATTATGTTTAAGTTTACTTTAATACTGTTTTTGGATTTATAAATTTATAAAACAACTTTAATTACCAACTTATCAACAAAATCCTTTAATTTAAGAGGAAAGAAAAATTAAAAACACACCTGTATGAGTTCAATTTCATTACATAAATTTGAATCATGTTGTATTAAATGGGGAGATGGTTGCAACTTTTTATTTCTAATTCTCAAATTATCAAATCGCTTGTATGGTTTGATATTGTTAAAAACATATACATTCGTTGCGACTGATTTAGTTAAAATAACCAATCTCCAGTGGTCTATTGGTTTTTAGTTAAAAATAAATAAATACAACTCACAATCTATGACACACATAGACTGGAATTACCACTTTAGTTACATCTGATGAATGGCCAGAAACTAGTCAAATATGGGCCTTCTCTGTTGAATAATAAATTTGAATGAATAGATTTATGTAATGGCAGTGATGATATTTGATTCAAATTGATTGAATACTGATCAAGTAAGACCATATTTTATAAAAATTAGTCAGGTTTGATAAAAATTGGTTAACCCTGATTATGCCAGTTTACATTTGCAGGAGAAACATTCTGTTATCCATACAAACATGATCAATCTGAATTTATTTTATAAAATTTTATGGAAAATTTACATGGTATAAGTTAAAACATGTTTACTAGGGTATAAGACTTTTAAAAATATTCAAACATTCGAGTGGGATTTTATTTATACATTTCTTCAACACAGGTGGCCTGGGAGGAGAGAAGTCAAGGTGGAACCAGGCTGCGGAGAAGCTCCAAGACGCATACAACTGTCTGCCTGGCGACGTCCTCATTTCCTGCGGCGTTATCGCTTATCTCTCTTTCTTTACAGCAGCTTTCAGGTGATTATCCCCACTAAAGTAATCACTATATGCACACTCATTAATTTCAGGACGAAATCAGCTAACAAAAACCATATTTAAACTGGTAACACAAATTGAAGTTGCAAATATTTGTGTTCAATTTAAAAATGATCCGTGGAGGAGTTTTTATGTTATTTCATTTCCAACACATACAATCAAACACACTGCCGGACAAACATTGTCTCTGCTAGTATTTAAATTCTCATAGATGGTTCGGTCAGTTAACAAAACCATATTCTCATATTCTACAATACAAATTGTAATAGCATTTAGAAAATTCTATGTAGTAGTAGGTCGAGGATGATAGTTTAAATCTAAAATCTTATACTTTTAATATTTTATATCCAAGCCCGTTGATTTTGCCCATAAAACTTATTCCTTTTTACAGACAAAACTTGATTGATGACTGGAAAAAACTGTGTGATAAAAGGAAAATCCCAAATTCCCCTATTTATAATCTTACCCAAGTCTTAGGATCAGACATAAAGATTCAAAACTGGAACATTTTTGGATTACCAAGAGATTCCTTTTCAATTGAGAATGCTGTTATATTGGATTCCACTAATAGGTAAGTAGTTTCTGTGGTATTTAAGTAAATTTAAGGACCAACAATTTTGATAAAATCATTTTATCAGACAGGCACCATGTGATAGTGCTAAATATTTCAAGAAAATGTACGTATGAGTTCTCCTTTCTATTTCTTGATTATTGAAAATATCTATGTAGTTCCTATACTGCAAAAATTACCATTAAATTATATATTATTGTGTAAAGTGTTTTTACTAGTTTGAATAAATCAAAACTGTAGCTTAAACATATCTTTACCATTTTGTTAAGAAGATTGAGTAACAATTTTATTAATCAAAACTATATGGTAAAATTCTGATAAAAAGTACCAAAATTTAAGCCAATCAATTAATATTTTATTCAACAGCACTTAATTGCGGAAAAAATCGATTAGAAGCTGTATAAGAAACAAATAAACTCGTGTCAACAGGTGGTCCCTCCTGATCGACCCCCAGGGACAAGCCAACAAGTGGATCAAGTCGATGGAGAAGTTCAACGAACTGGAGACAGTGAGACTGTCAGACGGGAAGTATATGAAGAAGCTGGAGGTGTGTCTGGAGTATGGGATGCCAGCGCTGGTGGAGGATGTGGGGGAGGACCTGGACCCTCCCCTGGACCCGATACTGCTCAAGCAGACCTTCAAACAAGGTAGGGATGGTGATCCTGAGAAACTAGCTGCAGGTGTGTCTGGAGTACGGGATGCCAGCGCTGGTGGAGGATGTGGGGGAGGACCTGGACCCTCCCCTGGACCTGATACTGCTCAAGCAGACCTTCAAACAAGGTAGGGGATGGTGGTCCTGAGAAACTAGTTAGAGGTGTGTTTGGAGTACGGGATGCCAGGGCTGGTGGAGGATGTGGGGGAGGACCTGGACCCGATACTGCTCAAGCAGACCTTCAAACAAGGTAGGGGATGTTGATCCTGAGGAACTAGATTCAGGTGTGTCTGGAGTACGGGATGCCGGCACTAGTGGAGGATGTGGGGGAGGTCCTGGTCCTGATACTGCTCAAGCAGACCTTCAAACAAGGGAGGGGATGGTGGTCCTGAGGAACTAGCTGCAAGTGTGTCTGGAGTATGGGTTGCCAGCGCTGGTGGAAGATGTGGGGGAGGATTTGGACCCTCCCCAGGACTCGATACTGCTCTAGCAGACCTTCAAACAAGGCAGGGGATGATGGTTCTGAGAAACTAGCTGCAGGTCTGTCTGGAGTACGGGATGCCAGCGCTGGTGGAGAATGTGGGGGAGGACCTGGACACTCCCCTGGACCTGATACTGCTCAAGCAGACCTTCAAACAAGGGAGGGGATGGTGGTCCTGAGGAACTAGCTGCAAGTGTGTCTGGAGTATGGGTTGCCAGCGCTGGTGGAGGATGTGGGGGAGGACCTGGACACTCCCCTGGACCTGATACTGCTCTAGCAGACCTTCAAACAAGGTAGGGGATGGTGGTCCTGAGAAACTAGCTGGAGGTGTGTCTGGAGTACAGGATGCCAGCTCTGGTGGAGGATGTGGGGGAGGACCTGGACGCTCCCCTGGATCCGATACTGCTCAAGAATACCTTTTCCCTCCCTGAAAATTCCCTCTTTATTCGGTCGTTGCATAATAACCCAAAGGGAGACATGTCTAGCCGGGGCCTCCTAATCCTCCCAAACAAACACCCTGTTTACGGAGTCTAGATTTTTCCTTGGCAGGTCACGCTTAACGTGATAAATGTTTGTTTGTTTTGTGTTTGTGTCACCGTCCATCGTATGTAACATGTTTTCTTTTATCAATTTTTACAACTTTGTGTTCTACTATTAAATTTGATATGTAGATTTGAAAGTGGGACAGTAATAAATCCCAAACTAGTCATCTACTAGCGGTTACATGATTGATGATGGATAAGGTATGTAACTTATTTCTTCAAGTCAATTTTAAATCCAAGGGACAAAATATAAATACATTTAAAAATAACTCGGAACCGATAAACGAGAACCAATTTATATTAAAAACCAAACCGCAACTGAACCAAAGTAAATTGGACCTGACACATAAAAATGTCACAGATTTGATGACCCAAAGATATTTTGAGTATTTTACGTTATATTTACATTTAAAAATATAAATAGTGTACCAGACACATGGTAAATACGTACTTAAGATTTACATTGTAACTTTGAAGGTGGATGGGCTGGAGATCTAATGATTTTTGGTCAGGAGAAAACCTATGTGTTCTTTGGGTTGGTTACCCATCTTTCTATGACATTTTAGAGTCTTGTGTCCAGTTGTTTTTTGTGGCTCAAAAACATTTATACATTCAGACACATAATATTTGTGATATTTATTTAATATTTGTAAAATTAAATGATTAACGCCTTCACTACCACCTTACACACCGTGATACAGAAAAAACCAATTCATGATAGGGAATGTGTTAAACTATCACTTCAAAACACACAGTGAAATATGAATCAGGTTTTTCAATATTTGTTGATAACATTAATAAAGAAGTGTTAATTCCGTGCTGACTTATTATCTTTGTTTACAGGAAACACAGAGTACATAAGCTTGGGAGACAACGTGATCGAATACAATAAAAACTTTCGTATATACATCACCACCAAGTTGAGGAATCCACATTATTTGCCAGAAGTTTGTAACAAAGTAACATTAATCAATTTTGCATTGACGGTGGAAGGTCTAGAAGATCAACTTTTGGGTATAGTTGTCGCTAAAGAAAGGCCTGATTTGGAAGATAAAAGGCAAAATTTAATTGTAGAAAGTGCAAATAACAAAAAGACACTTAAAGAGACTGAAGACAGGATTCTGTACATTTTGACTTCCTCAGCAGGGACAATTTTGGAGGACAAATCTGCAATTGAAGTTCTAGATTCCTCAAAGGTTGGTGGTGCAACACTCTCTTCTTTAAATATGAGAAAAACGTGTATTGTACTACTAAAATCTTGTCCCACACTACTCAAGAAGAAGCCCTAATACTCGGCCAAATGTTGAATAGTGGGGGAGCTGCACTATGTAACACTGAATACCGAAAGTTTTCCATTGTTATAAACAGTGGACAAATGTTAAGTGAACTTTGGGAGAATTTTCAGTTTAATATTCAGGCGTTATTCACGAGTAGTGTGGGAAAGGCTAATATTCAGGCGTTATTCACGAGTAGTGTGGGAAAGGCTAAGATGCTGGGTTTACAAAACTATAACAAAACATTTGTTTATAAATGTATGGTTTTATTAATAAGCTCTGGCATAAAACTCAACTATTGTAACTAACAATTAAAAGGGTCCTTTTGATACCATTTCAGCTAGGCCTATTTGATTTAATTCAGAAACGTTTCTCTTTGATTTTATCAATCTTGTTGCTTTAGCGAATTTCCCCTATAGGGAAGAAGCTATTACTGTAGTCGGCATGGTAAGACCTAGGCCCGGGACCATGATAACTTTTCGTTTTGAGGTCCCCAGACCCCAAAAACACCATTCGTTCGAAACTGTATATATATATATATATATATACATATATATATATATATACATATATATATATACATATATATATATATATATATATATATATATATATATATATATATATGTGTCCGTGAGCACGATAACTCTCGTAAAAATTATCCGATTTTGATGAAATTTGGTATAAACGTGTAAAGCAACATTTATGACTTTAAGTTCGAAAACCAGCCAGATCGCTCTACCCGAAGAGATATTTTGGGGGGGTTTTGTACCCCAAAAATGGGTTTTTTGAATTTTTCACATATAATTTTTGTAATATTCAAATTTTAGTTTTCACCATTGGATTCAGCTTAAAAAAACACACAATTTGGTATTTTGATCATTTCTCTACGTTAATTGGTTACCAAGATATTGAAAGTGCTAAACACAGTACGTTGTCTAATGTTATTCTTATGGAGGAAAAGAAAAATTTTATATCTCGCTTATTTATGAACGTATAATGACGAAACTTGGTATATGGCTTCATATGGTTGTGGTCTATTGATATTTGCTCAAAAAAATAATTTTTTGCCAAAGGATCCCGTAGCAGCAAACCTGCGTACTCATCCCCATGTTATTCTTATGGATAATAATTAAATGCTATGTCTCCCTTAATTATGAACATAAATTAATAAAAACTGGTATATGACTTCACCTACTTCAGTTATATTGATATAAGCATAAAAACCCATTTTTTGTGTTCCTTGTTGCAGCAAACCTGCGTACTCAGCCCCAATGTTATTCTTATAGAGAATAATTAAAATTGTATATATCGCTTACTTGTGAATATATTTTTATGAAACTTGATAAGTGGCTTGATGTAGTATTAAGACATTTATTTATATCTCCATTGGAAATTCGCTGAGTATGCAGGTCTGCTGCGACGGGGGTATTTAAAACATGTACATTAAACCATGGTTTACCAGATTCTGGTGTGGTGGGAATGTGTTGATCTGCTTGGCTATAAATCTGGTAAACCAGCATAAGAGTAAAAACTACCTTATTAACCATTGTTCTTCCAAAGGGTGGTCTGATACAACAACAAACAACATGTTTAACAAGAAGGAAAAGCTACATACAGGACGTTTTTGTAGGCATTATTTGCAACTAATATCATCTAATATGAATAAAGCAATGCAAAAATGTGGATAGTTCAAAAGTGCAACTAAGGTGTTTTACTTGAACTGTTGTAAAAAAAAGACAAATCCCTCATGTGGATAATGCAAGAACAAAGTAAAATACACCTGTATCTTATAGGATGCCTGTATTTATATTTAATGATACAGAGAAGTATGGCAGAAGTGAATGAGATTATCGTGGAGACTTTGCAAGCACTTTGGGTGTATGAACAGAGTTGTTTCCTTTTCATAACATTTCTAAAACAGCTTTTATTAAATCAGCCAGCTCGTCCAGATGACTTGGGACCTGGGTAAAATTATTCCAGGTAAACCAATGTTTCCTGTACCTTTTTTATAGCAGCAACATTCTTTTTCATCAGTGTTTCACTTACCTCGTTACTTAGTCTTTACGATTTAATGTTTTTTTCTTTATTTTAATGCCAGCGGCAATTTTCTTAAGAGTGTGCTACAATCAGTTTTAAGGGAAAGCGGTCAGAACCCCTCAAATTTCTCTGGACAGTCTTGGGATTTGATGCCATAACCCCTTGAAGCCGAAGACGCTAACTGTTAAGCTAGTGAGATGCCCACTTAGAACTACTTCTAAGATGTACTTATTAGATATTAACTACTTTTATTCTTTTTACTCCAGGCTCTCTCAGTAGACATCCAGGAAAAAGAGAAGATAGCGATAGAGACGGGGAAGATCATAGAGGAGTTCCGGCAAGGCTATCGTCCGGTGGCCCAGCACTCGGCTATCTTGTACTACTGCATCACTGACCTGCCCAATGTGGACCCCATGTACCAATACTCTCTCACTTGGTTCATCAACATCTACATCATCTCGATTGAGAGCGCGTGAGTACATAGTTGTTGCGATAGTTATGCTCAGTCATCCTAGCAGATAGCTGAGTGGTGGATTAGCAATAATCAGTTGTATCTTGTATTTATACTTTAAATGTTAATTTTGAAATACTATCAATCAATCAAATCTCTTTATTTACATTTTATTCAAAAAAACTAATGGCATCAACTACTAAAATTTATTCTGTTCCCGTGATAAAACCTTGTCATATAACATATAAAAATGTCCACTCTGATTCTTCCAGATATAACATTTTTTGAAAACTATTATGGCTTATATACTTATGGCTTCTTTGTATTGACCTTTAAAGTATAAAATTATAAATTTCAGAAAAAATCAATTTAATTGATTATTTAACCCTTTTAGTGCTAGTCAATAAATAAAGTTCCCGTCCAAAAATGCCTGCCTTTCTTTGGTTTGTCTTAAACCTGCCAGACTGTTCTGACAATTTTTCAGTTAAGAGTACCGCAAAAATCAATTTTCGATCTATTAAAAATTAATGACTGATACTTCAGTCCTAACTTTTTGGTCTTTGTGTTTTAAATTGGTTTTAAATGTATCTTAGAAACCATTCAGTTATTGTATGACAACTATTCAATTGGAACATGTCCGATTAACCTAATAAAAATAGAACAAAACGTGTTCTGATGACTGTATTTTAATTATTATTAACACGCCTTACAATCCAATAAAGTTGAGATGTCTGAGAGACGTAGGTTTCGGCATCAATCAAAAAGCCATCAATCAAGCCATCATCAGTCTTATGTTGAGTATGTCAAGGCTTAAGTCATGATGATTAAAACCATTTAAAATGAATACACCATGTTTAGCACATTTAAATACAAACAAAAAGATACAGAAGAGATTGGCGGAAGCTGGCAATGATAAATATGGTTAAGTGGAATAAATTTTCCTGGAAGTTTATGTTATTTTTTGTTAAATGCCTCCAGAACTGTTATATGACAACTGGTATATAGGTTTACGTACCTTCAGTCAACAGTTCAGTTTCAGTAGATTATTCCTTAATTCATATGTTACAGAACTCTTGTTCCATCATATAGGACGTACCAAAATATCATTCTTCTGTTTTACAAAAATGACATTTTTTTATTCTCTGATAATGGAACAAAATTTATGAAACATATGTAGGAATAATCTACAGTACTGCAATTGGATTATTGATTGAAGGTACTATACTTATATTTCTATTCACGTTTTATAAATGTGCTAATAAACATTTAAAGTATTGATTTGATCTGATTTTAATTATGACGACATCACAGAAAACTATAAGACACTACAGAAGGCCTGTTATGTTAACGGCAATTGCGTTCACAAAACTATAAGACACTACAGAAGGCCTGTTATGTTAACGGCAATTGCGTTCACAAAACTATAAGACACTACAGAAGGCCTGTTATGTTAACGGCAATTGCGTTCACAAAACTATAAGACACTACAGAAGGCCTGTTATGTTAATGGCAATTGCGTTCACAAAACTATAAGGCAATACAGAAGGCCTGTTATGTTAACGGCAATTGTGTTCACAAAACTATGACACTACAGAAGGCCTGTTATGTTAACGGCAATTGCGTTCACAAAACTATAAGACACTACAGAAGACCTGTTATGTTAATGGCAATTGTGTTCACAAAACTATAAGACACTACAGAAGGCCTGTTATGTTAATGGCAATTGCGTTCATAAAACTATAAGACACTACAGAAGACCTGTTATGTTAATGGCAATTGCGTTCACAAAACTATAAGACACTACAGAAGGCCTGTTATGTTAACGGCAATTGCGTTCACTAACCTATAAGACACTACAGAAGACCTGTTATGTTAACGGCAATTGCGTTCACAAAACTATAAGACACTACAGAAGGCCTGTTATGTTAACGGCAATTGCGTTCACAAAACTATAAGACACTACAGAAGGCCTGTTATGTTAACGGCAATTGCGTTCACAAAACTATAAGACACTACAGAAGGCCTGTTATGTTAATGGCAATTGCGTTCACAAAACTATAAGACACTACAGAAGGCCTGTTATGTTAACGGCAATTGCGTTCACAAAACTATAAGACACTACAGAAGGCCTGTTATGTTAACGGCAATTGCGTTCACAAAACTATAAGACACTACAGAAGGCCTGTTATGTTAACGGCAATTGCGTTCACAAAACTATAAGACACTACAGAAGGCCTGTTATGTTAACGGCAATTGCGTTCACAAAACTATAAGACACTACAGAAGGCCTGTTATGTTAATGGCAATTGCGTTCACAAAACTATAAGACACTACAGAAGGCCTGTTATGTTAACGGCAATTGCGTTCACAAAACTATAAGACACTACAGAAGGCCTGTTATGTTAACGGCAATTGCGTTCACAAAATTATAAGACGCTACAGAAGACCTGTTATGTTAATGGCAATTGCGTTCACAAAACTATAAGACACTACAGAAGGCCTGTTATGTTAACGGCAATTGCGTTCACTAACCTATAAGACACTACAGAAGACCTGTTATGTTAACGGCAATTGCGTTCACAAAACTATAAGACACTACAGAAGGCCTGTTATGTTAACGGCAATTGCGTTCACAAAACTATAAGACACTACAGAAGGCCTGTTATGTTAACGGCAATTGCGTTCACAAAACTATAAGACACTACAGAAGGCCTGTTATGTTAACGGCAATTGCGTTCACAAAACTATAAGACACTACAGAAGACCTGTTATGTTAATGGCAATTGTGTTCACAAAACTATAAGACACTACAGAAGGCCTGTTATGTTAATGGCAATTGCGTTCACAAAACAATAAGACACTAAAGAAGGCCTGTTATGTTAACGGCAATTGCGTTCACAAAACTATAAGACACTACAGAAGACCTGTTATGTTAACGGCAATTGCGTTCACAAAACTATAAGACACTACAGAAGACCTGTTATGTTAATGGCAATTACGTTCACAAAACTATAAGACACTACAGAAGGCCTGTTATGTTAATGGCAATTGCATTCACAAAACTATAAGACACTACAGAAGACCTGTTATGTTAATGGAAATTGCGTTCACAAAACTATAAGACACTACAGAAGGCCTGTTATGTTAACGGCAATTGCGTTCACAAACCTATAAGACACTACAGAAGACCTGTTATGTTAATGGAAATTGCATTCACAAAACTATAAGACACTACAGAAGGCCTGTTATGTTAACGGCAATTGCGTTCACAAAACTATAAGACACTACAGAAGACCTGTTATGTTAACGGCAATTGCGTTCACAAAACTATAAGACACTACAGAAGGCCTGTTATGTTAATGGCAATTGCGTTCACAAAACTATAAGACACTACAGAAGGCCTGTTATGTTAATGGCAATTGCGTTCACAAAACTATAAGACAGTACAGAAGGCCTGTTATGTTAATGGCAATTACGTTCTCAAAACTATAAGACACTACGGAAGGCTTTTTAGGTTAACGGCTATTGCGTTCACAATAGTAGTTTTATAGTAGTAGTAGTAGTAGTACAATAGTAGTAGTAGTAGTTTTATAGTATATGTATACATATACATCAAAGGCATTATAAAATAATAAAAAACAAACATACAAACATTTTTATAGTAGAACAATTAATCTAAGTAAAATCTACTGTAATGTCAGAGTTTAAAAATTCATTAAGACAGAAAAATGGATTTTCTAACAACCAACTGTACAATCGTGTTTTAAAAATACTTAAAGCTGCAGTTCTACCTGATATTGGTAACTTATTAAAAAAAATTTACCCAGTTTACCTTGTGCGATTTACTTATTTTGTATATTAAGTCTCATTTTACCTCGTTTTTTATGGTTGTGAATATTTTCTCTAATAATAAGTGCATCTAAGTTTTGTTTAATGTGCAATAATGAACTAAGAATATATAGATTTACCACAGTTTGAATTTTAAGTTTGATGAACCAGGGCCTTTTTAATTATTGATTGTCCATGCATTATTCAAAATGTTTTATAACATCATCATCATTCATCATCTTCATTGTTGCAGATTAGGAAACCCTAGCATAGCTACTAGTAACATCTTCCACAAGCGGGAATATTGTGCAGGTTACCGGAAAGATAGGATATAGCAGGAAAGGAAAGGGTGGGTTGGGACGGCAGCCAAATCGACCCTTCAGAGGCACTCCCGTGCCCCTGTGACAGCTGGGATGAGGCTCTCAAACAGGGGACCCGCATTCTGCCCTCCAACCGGTCAACACAACTGACAGGGTATCCATTTACATCAGCGAGGGACCATCCATTCTCAGGTTGGCAGGTGGGGACCAAACCCGGAGATTCTGTCCTTAGTCGCTGCAAATGAAGGGACCGAAGGTGAAAGGGAAGTTTGTCATAATGGGCAGCCAAAAGACTTACCATATGTTATGACAACTTCATTTGATGTACCCAATGTCAGCCTCAAAACTGGTATAGACCAGTTTTAAGGTAGTCCTGGGATATGTTTTATGACAATAAAGATTCTGATTTCAAAACGGCTAGTTCAGTCACCGGCCGCTTTGAACGCTAGTGGCACAAGGTCACTCAGAGGGGTGCATTCGGTTACATCTGCTGCTATTCCTATCAACGACCCGACTTTTTCTTCACTCCACCCGCTATCAACCCTCACGTCGACCTGACTGGTGGCGCTGCCACAGAAGCGCAACCCTATTCCAGTCAGTCTTCTGTAACGATTTATAGTTTTCTGTGACGATATCTTACTCAAGAGAAATAAAGAAGTGGCGTATGCCTTGACCTTTTCAACACAGACCGATGATGGCATTCCAACACCGAAACATACGTCTCTAGCTCATCTCAGATTTATCGGATCGCAAGGTAAGACTTGTAATAAACATGCTATTTAACGATCGGGAGGTTTCAATAAGTAAATACTGTTTGTTTGTTTTTATTTATTTTATGACGCTGTTATTTTCACCATAGGAATGAGTCGAAAGTTTTAGCCAAGAGGCTGGAGTTCCTGAAAGACAAGTTCACCCATAACCTGTACACTAATGTTTGCCGTTCTCTATTTGAAAAGGACAAGATTCTCTTCTCATTTGTGCTTTGCACTAGCATCATGATGTAAGTTTTTTCTTGGTTACGTTTACGTTGCTTGACTCTCTTATAGTAATTTCTTATTTCAAAGATACATTTAGTTGCTAACCTCGTTTATCTTCCTTTTAAGTAGCAATTTGTTGTTCATCGTTTATTGTTTATTTAGGTATAGTCATTCTAAATTTTTATGTTTTAAAATCTAAGTTTCAGTGTTCCTAACAAATATTTGTAAATCTCAAGGCACAGTCATATAGCGTGTAGCATATTCTTTTAGATTAGTTAACGCCTTCAGTGCGGCGCATGGGATTTCTGGCGGTTGCTTGTCAAGGAAACAACTGCAATTATCATGATTAAACATGATCAACGCAGTGAATGTGTTAAAGAACACTAATAAGTTACGCTTACTACTTATGATTACATTTAATGTTATGTGTTAATTTTCAGTGCGGAAGGTAAACTGCATAAAAACGAGTTGAACTTTTTGCTGACGGGTGGAGTCGGGTTGGAAAACCCCATTCCAAACCCAGCTTCCAAGTGGCTCATTGACAAGTCCTGGGACGAGGTCTGCCGGGTGTCCGGCCTTCAGGCATTCACTGGTAACTAATCACATCAAGTTAACAGATATCATGGTATTTAACACATTTGAATATAACCAGTGGGTCTGTTGCTGTAAACCGAGCATAGTTGTCCCATCTTGTGTCTGATTAAAAGAGTATTGCCTTGTATTGAAAATATGTTCGAAGCCATTTATTAGATACTTCAGTCGTCAAAATTGGTGCAGAAATAACGAAGGAGATCTGTTCACAAAAATTCCCTTAGCTTATAGCTGTAGATTTTCCATCAAAATTTTATTTACTGCATTTTTCTTGAATTATGTAACAGCTGTAAACAAAACATTTAAATAAAGTAAATTTATTTTCACCATACTATGCTGTTTACCATACTACTACCTGTTTTCGGAATGTCATTTGAATACCGAAAGTAGAGTTTTTCCGCCCAAGGGCCGAAAGTCAGGTGATCTATTTAGCCAGTTTTGCCAACTTGTTTTCAAACGTACACAACGTTACCTGGTTAATACGTGCATACTATTTTGTGTTCTTTGGTTGAAACACTAGAACAAATAAAAATAAAATTCAAAACATTGTACTATCGATGATTTGTTTATTGGTTAACTGTTTTCAGTCCAAGATTGCATGAGGCCGCTCGTGTTTTATGACCGATCACATTTAACCCGTTAATAATTGTAGTATGGTGAAAAATAGCGTTCACACCTCTGCCGAAAGGGTTTTGCATAGCCCTCAAACGATTTATGACCGAGACTTCGTCTCGGTCATAAAACACGATCTCGGGCCAGCAAAACCCCACTTTCAGCCCTTGGTGTGAAATATACTATTGTTGATTTAATTTAATTTAAATTTGTTCCAAGAAAATTTTGTATTATGTAATGACCTTTTTGTGGATATTGTTTCAGTGAGTTAGCTAAACAGTTTTATGAGTATGATTTCCATAAGATTTGTTTACTGAATTAATTGCTTACTTGAGCAGAGTTGTTAACATATATTCTTATTACGTTTGATGTTTTTAAAACAATGTTTATTTTCATCCTCCTCTTCATTTTTATCACATTTATAACTGAATGGCTGACCATCCCCATGAGCAAGTATGAACCAAGCATGATTCTGTTGCACATAATGTGAGTGGTGTATTTTAATAGTTTTAAATTATAAATTTCAATTAATGTGACCCTTTAAGCACCAAGCTTGTGAATGAAGTGGTTGAATCTGTGTTTGTTTTGATTTTTTTAACATATCGAATGCCTGAGCACTTACCATTGTAAAAAGCTTGCTTCCGGTGAATGCACCCGCAGTAAGGATAGGTAAAAGGTAGCAAAACACCTTATCAGATGAGCAACTCACAAAGAATTTGCCCATCCTGTCAGATTGGACCCATGCCGTCCATGATTTTCCTAAGATCCACCCTCCCCTTCAACTCTTCTACAGATAGGTAAACTCCCCTGGCCAGGGTGATAGAGCCTTAGTCCACTCAGCAACCTGATCAGGTAGTTGTATTGGAACTTGTGGTATTACAGCGTACTCGATGGATGAGTGAGTTCCGATTGTGTCTACCGAGGTTCCACCACAGACCACAAACAGAGCTCACATCGTTGCTTGTACAGTTATCAGCAATGATTTTAGGGGGCAGATTCAAAACCTGATCATATTTGCTCTTGGTGCTCAAGGGGTTAGTGTAAAGTAAAGAATTCTTCCTCATCCAAACAAAATCTAGTTTGTAAATTTGCTGTCTTTTTAAGGGTTTACGGAAAGCTTTACCAAAAACCTTCCTGTATGGCAAAAGCTATACGATTCCGCCGAACCCCACCTTGAAACCCTTCCTGCCCCGTGGGAAACCTCCCTCAACAACTTCCATAAACTCATCGTCATCAGGATGATACGTCCTGACAAGGTAACTTGGTAAATTACATGACTTTCAATCTAAAGTAACATAAGATAAGTTAAGACGAGTTGTTATATATGACCGTAGAATTTAGTGTTTATTAAATTATATACTGGGAGAAGTGTATGCTGACAAGAAGGAATTTTGTTGTGATGTGTTTTTTTTGTTCAAACTGAGATTCTGACCACTTTTAACACGGAAAATTAATATGATGAACTAGATGTGTTTTGATGATTCAAAAATGTTTGTTTTAGATTAGGTTAGTGTTACAATGAAAGAAGGTTCTTGATAAATACAGAAACAGTTCTTTGTATATTAACACGTTCGCTACTGGGCGACGCATATTTGTGTCGGTCTGGTCACTCCCACAGACCAAAAGAAATAATCTGAATGTAGCAAACAGACCTGGAGGTACAGGAGTAACATTAACAACAGACCATGAGAGAAATTGGGTTTAAATGGACTAATTCACTTCATAATAACCTAAAATGCATGTATAAACAATAACAATTATTTTTCATTTTACTCTGAGCAATTTTAAAAACGTTGCACATATGCGTAAGTCAGTCTATACAATGGAAAATAGTAAAATATGTATTTTTGTTCAATAGACCGAGCGACGCACATTTGCGTCGTTGTAAATTTGATCATTTGTAGGTCTATTCCGCTTCACTGCTAATGTTCTGCCCAATAACCAAACACCACTAAAGCACGTCCAAAAACTGTAAGGTTAGCCACGTGGACAGTTATACAGTGACGCATCGAAAATGACAATATAAACAACAGTTATGCCAATTGTAATGTGACGTCACCAATCGCCATACCCACAGACCAAGCAACGCGCATGTGTGTCGGATATCCCTACAGACTGATACAAAGAGATCAGGGCTTTAAAATAGACTGTTGCTAAGAATACACGTTTAAATAACAATGGGACACTGACGAAAATTTGCGTCGTTAGTCTATTTCAATGTGACCAGCTGACGCAAGTATGCATCGGTGGTCTATCGGGAGAAACCACTCGACGCACAACTGCGTCGCTGGTCTATGTGAATGAAAAATTCCATATAATTGCGGTAGCGAACGTGTTAATACTATAGTACTATTAGTAACTATTGATTAAGTGAGATGAGCAAAAATCTTTATCAAACACTATATCCAGGCATGTACTAGTAAATTGCTTCACAAATGCCATTAACAAGTTCCCTACCCTGACACTCTCCTGTGTCACAGATTGTGGGGTACGTACGTATTAGCGAAGGTATTGAAATGATAGTTGTACGGAAAACAATTTCAATAGGACATTGATGTTCCCTAGTACAAATTGCATACTGTTCAAATTACTATTTATAAGTAAAAAGACTCCTACATCTAAAAACACATTTCAAGAGTCTACGAATCTACGAAATAACTATACAGCCCGATGTGTAAGTCGCTCTCTCACCAATACAAATTCTAGACCACTTCTAGTTGAGGTGCAACAATGAAATTTGGCATGCAGGTAGCTTGTACCTAGAAACTCTTAAGAAAATTGTCAAAAGTTCCAATTTCCAATTTTTAAACCTCTAATTTTTACCTTGAAAATTGGAAATTTTAATATTGGCCTTATGGAGTTTCAAATTGAAATAAAATAATCATAACGGCTGTTGTAAAATATCAAGTAATTTTTCAATGTAACTCTCACATGGTAGAGTATTAACAAATGGTAGGACCATTGAATAAAGCATAAAATCTTGAGTGGATGTATTCCAAATTAATCAAATACTATATAAAAATACTTGAAGAGACATTGAATTATATTAACAACTGGAGTGACCCCAAGTGGGGGTCTGGGGGCAAGCCCTCAGTGAGCGAAGCAAGTTCATATATACTCCACATACAATCGCCCAACTGTTAAAAATTACCTGACCTGTTCTCTGATTCAAGCTGTAAACGACTGATGTACAGTATGTTATTGAGAGAAAAACCATAAAGTCCATAAGCCCAAAGTTAAAATTAATAATCAATCAAATAATCTTGTTTTATAGTCTTGGGCAGCCTGGATTTTTACTCATGCAACTCACTGCAGCTGTGATGTTACACGCATCAGTCTGATCTTTACTGCGCATCTCTCCCCCATTTCAAGACACAGCTGCAGGCCCCCACTCATGGTCCGCCCTGTCCCCAGGTGGTGCCCCTGCTGATCAAGTGTGTGGAGGTAGAGATCGGCCCCAGGTTTGTCCAGCCGCCTCCGTTTGACATCGCCAAGTCTTACAGTGACTCCAACTGCCTCAGTCCGCTCATTTTCATTCTCTCCCCGGGCGTCGACCCGATCGCGGGACTCATGCAGTTTGCCGCTAAGAAGGGATTTGGGACCAAGTTTCAATCCATTTCCCTGGGCCAAGGACAGGTAAGGGATTCTGTTTTGTAAAATGTTGTTTGTAATTTCAATCACACTGATTATGTATCCTTTTTGTATACATTTGTTTGATCTGATTTGTTTTTGTAAGTCTCTGCCGAAATAGTTGTGTCCAGGAAGAAATTTTTCCAAATTTTTCTGCAGTACATTTAGTTCTCTAAGACTATTCATTACCCGTTTATACTAAACAATAATGGGGGAAAATTTTAAGAGAAAACATTTGGGATCATAGCAGATTGTCTCATTTGTAAAATATAATGTAAATAACAAAATCACCTTTTTTACCAGAATTGCTTTTCATTGCTATATTATAAATTGAACAAAGCTGAAATAGTTTAAATATTAATACTATATTTTAAAATATTAAACAAGGTAATATAGCCAGGCAGCTTATACTCATTATCTTAAGTAGTTAGTTGTATATTCTCTTGTAATAGCTGTTGTTTATGTCAATGTTTTAATGTTTATTTTAACATCATACCATATGGAATATTATTTACAATTTAGTAAGAAGGATTCTGTATAAACTAATAAATTAACAGTTTGGTTCCAAATAATTATTATAGTAGGCCTAAGCTGTATGAGCCATAAGCAGCATGAAAACCTGGGCCAATCGAGGGGGCCGATGGTTAATACAAAATGCTTTTTCTACCAGTACTAAATAACCCTGGTGTTGGTATCCAGGGCCCGATAGCCGCTGAGTTGATCCAGAACGCCCAGAAGGACGGGGGATGGGTCTGCCTCCAGAACTGCCACCTGGCTGTGTCGTGGATGTCGGCTCTGGACAACATCTGCGAGAACCTGGACATCTCCAACACCTCGCAGGAGTTCCGTCTGTGGCTGACCAGCTATCCCACTGACAAGGTACCGCTCTCAACTGTTGATGCAAGTGCCACGGACAAAGACCATTTTTTAAGAGCCCTTAACCCTTTGAGTGCCAGAGTTTTTCGGTCGTCATATCCCTAGAGTGCCAGAGTTTTTAACAGAGTATATCCAAAAAGTGCCAGGCACAAAATCAACATTTTGCAAGGGTTTGCAAAAAAATTAATAACTTTTTTATTTGGTAAGATATTATTATGAAACTTTTTTTGTTTTGTAAGTTTAAAGTTTAGCTATAATATTATGCACATATATAATATTTAAAAAATAAAAAATAAAAAATTTGAATAAATATATGTATGTGGGAAATTTCTTTTAATTTTTTTTTATTTGTTTCAGGTAAATAAACATTGTTCAAATATAAGATTTTCACCAAATAACTACTAGATTTATAGAGGACATGTTTCCCAAAATATTTCCTGAAAGTTTCATTAAATTTGGGCTTTAGGCGGACAAGTTATTTCCATAAATGTAAAAAAATATAAAAACGGCAAATTAGTACACAAGACAGTAGCCTAACTTTATTCAAGGGTTTAAGTTTTATTACAATTTTATTTCATAAAGCAGACTAACTAGGCCTCGTATATTTATGGAGTATATGTTTACCTGAACATATCCTGGAAATGTCCTGGAAGAAATAATAAAAAGTAATGGCGTAAGAAAAATTTTCTATAACAACGATTCACAAAATCAACATTTTGCAAGGGTTTTGTACATAAAATCAATAACTTTTTTATTTGGTAAGATATTATTATGAAACCTTTTTTGTTTTGTCAGTTTAAAGTTTAGCTATAATATTATGCACATATATAATATCTAAAAAATACAAAATAAAAAATTTGAATAGGTACATAATATTATACATGCGGGAAATTTTTTATATTTTTTCAGATAAATAAACATTGTTCAAATATAAGATTTTCACCAAATAACTACTAGATTTATAGAGCTAGAAACTATCCTGGAAATCACCTGTAAGAAATAATAAAAAGTAATGACGTAAGAACAATTTTCCATAACAACGATATATCGTTGCAATGTATTTTTCGGTAAGACCACCGACGACGATATATCGTTGTGAAGTATTTTTCGGATGTTCCGTGCACAACGATATATCATTGCGTGGCACTCAAAGGGTTAAGAAGATACTTTAAAAAATTATTTGTCTTCCAACCGCATCTAAAGTTCTTCTTTACAGATATAAAAATACATCGTAAAACAGCTGTTTTCGGTTAAGTGAGTGAAAAAGTATTTTTCGTTTGCTGTGCCTTATGTCTCCATTCGCTGAAGTTGTAATAAACAGCTGATCGATTGTTGCTTTGGTACAAGTGAGCTGACTTGGTTGAACCTCAGTCTCATGAATTCAGCCGAAATGGATGAAAGTGAAGTTTTGTATGTTTGTGGTATCCAAAATTACGGTTTCAGGAGAAATTGTATATGAAATTTGAGTGTAAAGTGTCTTTGTCGCTGGAAAAAAACTGCATATATAAATACAGATTTACAATGCTCTCAAGGATATAACATCACTATAAGTAACATCAGCCAGTAAATAAATTAATTGAAATTATTCCTCATTGAGAAAATATAATGCAAGTTTAAAACTGTCGTTGCTTTGCCTCTACTGCTTTACTTTTTGTTTTGCCTTTGCAAAGTTAATGGTTGTAGATGGTGATAATTGCGTGAATTCTTTTATATTATTGACTAAACATTTAACTTTCACAACTTTTCAAGTTTTAGTTCCTATTTATAAACTGTTTTTGAGTATATCAATGTTATTTTTCTATTCAGTATCAATAATCATTTCCAGTTTCCGCCCTCCATTTTGCAAAACGGAGTCAAGATGACGAACGAGGCCCCGACTGGGCTGAAGCTCAACATGCTCCGCAGTTACACGTCCGATCCCGTCCGAGACATGCAGTTCTTCCACGGCTGCCCGGGCAAGGACAAGATGTTCTCCCGGCTGCTCTACGGCATCACCTTCTTCCATGCTGTCGTCCAGGAGCGCAGGAAGTTTGGGCCGATCGGCTGGAACATTCCGTACGAGTTCAACGAGTCCGATTACCTCATTTCGATTCAGCAGCTTCAGGTGAATTTTGAAACGGTGGAAGGTTAGGTTAATGTTAGTTTTAAATTTTCACTGAAATTAAAATCTTTAATTAGTCTGTGGAAAATTTTGAAAGTATCATATCTTGTGGTTGAGTTCTAATCCTTACACAACAAAACTATCTGTCTGTTGACCACTGATATTTTGAACTTTGTTATGCATTTATTGGCTTATTGATTGTTACCCTAATCTAGCGTTAAGAACATGATTGTCACACTGAATAAACATGAATACTTCATGAAGGGATATTTCAGTATAGCTCAATGTAGAGTGTTGATTTTAAAAGAGTTAGGTGTTCATTTTGGAAGGTTATGTGAGTGTTGGTTTTCACTGAAATTAAAATCTTTAATTAGTCAGTGGACAGTTTGTGAAAGGTTCATAACTATGATTGAGCTCTATTCTTAGACAAAAGTACCTGTCTGTTGACCACTGACATTTTGAACTTTGTTGTGTATTTATTGGCTTTTTGTTTGCTATCCTGATCTAGAATTAACAACATGATCGTCACACTGAAGAAACATAGTTCATCAAGACATATTCTAGTGTAGTTCAATGTAAAGTGTTTGTTTTAAAAGAGCATCTCACCATCCCCCCTTTAAGGCTGCTTCAATTAAATTATTCTTGTGAAGCCATTAACTTCCATTAACCTTCTTATGCCCAAGGTATGAAAAATGCAGGAGTTAATTTGGGGCATTTGTAGTAATGTAAATCTCTTAACAAGAAGTTTTACAGGTTGATTTTACAGCAACAAGAAACAATCTTTTAGCAACAAGAAGTTTTAATGGTCATTTGGCTATTAATTAATTTTCCGCCGCCAAAATAAATGTTGAACTCTCTTGTTTTTCAAACTATGTTTCTCGCTACATAATACTCGCTCAGTAATGTTTTATATATGAAAATGAATCCTCAAAATCTCATCTTTATAATAGTATAAGATTAATTGCCTGTTTTCATATTTTAATATTAGAAAGTTCCGACCCATGTCGTATTTGTCGATAATCGACAAATGCCAATGACAACTCGCGTTTTTGCTGTCGATAATCGACAAATGCCAAAAATAGGGTAAAATAAAAACCATTTTTTAAATGAGCCATTAAAAATTCCAAAATGTTGGGTGTAATTTATTAGTTTATTGCCCACCACATGTTAAATGGCCATATCTTGAGAGTTAAGTAATGAGCTTTATGAGCTTTATTGCACACCAGGCAGGTAATGACACATAACATCATGATTACACAATTTTTCTAATCTTGTTTGTTCTTAATGGGCGATAAAATATTGTACGCGCCTCGAGTAGTAAGAGCCATAATACCTTCGGGCGTTATGAAACATTAAACACTCAAATTTTCAACAACAACTGGCACTGCAGGATAAAGTTATATCAGCATCTAAACAAACAATAATTTTGTATGTTGTGAAAACTTTGATTGTTGTAAACGCAAAAGCTGATGCTATTGGAACAGCTGACTGAGCTCTGCTGGGAGTGTAATCGTAATGTTATATATCATCATCTCCTTGGTTTGCCACAAAGCTCATTACTTACCTATCAAGATTACTCACTTTTGAAAAATAATAATACCCCCGTCGCAGCAAACCTGCGTACTCAGCGAATTTCCAATGCATAATATATGTCTTAATACCATATAAAGCCGCATACCAAGTTTCATAAAAATATATTCATATATAAGCGATATATACAATTTTAATTATTCTCCATAAGAATAGCATTGGTGATGAGTACATAGGTTTGCTGAAACAAGGAACACAAACAATTGGTTTTTATGCAAATATAAATATAATTTAACTAGGTGAAGCCACATACCAAGTTTAATCAATATTCAATCATAAGTAAGCACTATATAACATTTTAATTATTCTCCATAAGAATAACATGGGAGATGAGTAAGCAGGTTTGCTGCAACAAGAAACTAAAAAAATGGGTTTTTATGCAAATATCAATATAACTCAACAAGGTGAAGCCACATACCAAGTTTTATTAATTTATGTTCATAATTAAGGGAGTCATTACATTTTACTTATTCTCCATAAGAATAACATGGGGGCTGAGTACGCAGGTTCGCTGCTACAGGGATAATCAACAAAAAATCAATTTTTTGTGCAAATATCAATATACCAGTACTACGTGACCCCACGTGCCAAGTTTCATCAATATACATTCATTAATAATGGAGATATCAAATTTTATTTATTCTCCATAAGGATAACATTGGACAACGTACTGTGTTTAGCACCTTGAATATCTCTGCAACGGTTGGACGTAGAATCACAATTTAAACACCAAAATGATTGTTTTATGGAGCTGAGTTGATTGGTAAAAGAAAATGTGAAGTTTACATTAAAATTAACTTAGGAAAAGCAAAAAACCTTTTTCCCCTAAGATTAACATAGGAGATTTTATGAGCAGGTTTTTTTGGATTTTCTCCGCAACCACTTAACCTAGCTTAATAATTCAAAATACCATAGTGTTTGTTTTTTTAAGCTCTATAACATGGTTTAAACCAAAATTAAGTGTTTTAAAAATTTTAGGGTAAAAAATTCAAAAAACTGATTTTTGGAAAATTTAAAACCCCCATAAACCCCCCTTCCCATGGCCCGATTTTTCTGGTTTTCGAACTTAAAGTCATAAATGTCACTTTACACATTTGAGCCAAATTTCATCGAAATCGGACGTTTTTTACTCAAGTTATCGCATTCACGGACACATATATATATATATATATATATATATATATATATATATATATATATATATATATATATATATACATATATATAAATTTGAACGAATAGTGTTTTAGTCATCTGGGGACCTAAAAAAAAAATTTGTCATGGTCTCGGGCTTAAATTTTACCATGAGACCTACGGTAATAGCTTCTTCCCTATAGGGGAAATTCGCTAAAACAGCATAGCGTAACAGCAGTATACTTTTTATCATTCTCCATTCACTATCCATTAAACTCAGAGACTTTGAAAATATATTTAACTTCCAACATAGAGTAAAATATATTATACTTTCCAACATAGAGGTTCATTGACCACATTCAATGTTATTGTGACAGATGTTCATCAATGAGTACGAGGAGGTTCCGTTCGCAGCCATCCTGTACATGACCGGGGAGTGTAACTACGGCGGTCGCGTGACGGACGCGTGGGACCGTCGAGCCCTCAACACGATCCTGCTCGACTACTGCAACCCGCAGGTCATCAACACGACCAACTATCGCTTCAGCGACATCAGCGCCAAGTTTGCTGTTCCCGAGCGCTTTGAGTACACAAACTTTATTGACGCTATACAAGTGAGTTGTCTAGACAGTTCAGACTTCCATTGAAGAATCAGGTTTTTATATATTTTTAATACAGTACGAGCTATTAAAGACCCTTTGTATAGTCGGCATATACATTTTGTTCAATATATCACGTCAACAATTTGTTCAACAATAATTATATACTATAGACTCCAGGGGTGGATACAGACTATCATTTTAGGGGGTCATGAGTGAAAAAGATATATATAAACTGTTTTGAAACCCAATAATCTTTACGGTGAAAATGGATAAAATACATGTTTGAGGTTGTTTTTTTTGGGGGGGGTCATGACCCCCATGATCTCCCCCCTGTATTTGCGCCTGATAAACTCTTAAATGGTTTTTAATACTAATTTTCAGTGAAGGCTTTAAACATATTCATCTATTCATTGGCACTTATTAAAATAATGTTTACAAAGTTTTACCTTTGATTAATTTTGTCAAGGCTGTTTTACTTGAGTAACTCGTATTCTTCTAGGACCTGCCAACGATGCCTACTCCCGATGTGTTCGGTCTCCACTGGAACGCTGGGATAACCCGCGATCTGCAGAGTACCAAGAACCTGTTCAACACAATGCTGCAGCTCCAGGGAGGAGCTTCCTCGGGCGACGCCGGCGCGCAGGACACGATACTCTTCGACATGGCGAAGGATATTCTCGGAAAGGTAAGGAGCTGTGTGAGTTACTACCAATACCCCTTTGCTGTGTCTCTTAAGGATTGCCATTGATTTCCTTGAATATGTATTAATGTTGAAGCTGCCAACACAATCATTCAGTCACCATATATCTAAATCTACTAACACAGTAGAGTTGTGAGCATTCTGATGAATCCACTTTTGTTATTATTCTGAAATGTAAACTGTATTTAATTTAACTACATTTTGCCACACACATTTGTATTGTATTTTTTAAAATTCTTCTTTCTGATTCCATTTTGAATTTGAAATCCATTTTTGTAGTGTCTGACTGATGAATTCATCTCATTTTCAGACCATGACCTATACTTGCGAAGCATATGTTCAAAAATTACATTTATCCTAAATGTATCTCTTGATTGGAAATAAAAATATTTGATCTTGTATCCAGTTATGACCTGGATAAAATGTATAACTTGATAGAATAACAAAATTTACATCTGGGAAATAATTATTTCTAGTTCAAGTACTTCTGTGTTTGTCTTTACCACTTGTACACGTGTGCTTTATTAAATTTACCTTTAACTTCACTTTCCACCCTAATATATCACCTCGGAAAAATAAATATGTTACTCCCTGGGTTTAGTTTCTTCTTGTTCTCTTTCCTCGGGCCAGTTTTCCTACAATCTCTCACATAATGATGTTGCAGTTACCAGGTAACTTTGACCTGGAGAAGGCCATAGCCAAGTTCCCTGTGGAGTATACGGAGTCCATGAACACGGTCCTGGTCCAGGAGCTGGAGCGATTCAATCGGCTGCTGTCCAACATTCGCTCCAGCCTCCAGAACCTCCAGAAGGCCATCAAGGGCTCCATCGCCATGACTCCAGAGCTGGAGGCTCTGTGTAACGCCCTCATGGTGTCCAAGGTGCCGGCCTCCTGGCTCAAGACGTCCTACCCGAGTCTGAAACCGCTGGGGGCGTATGTGTCAGACTTTCTGGAGCGTTTGAACTTCATGCAGGTAAAGAAATTTCTTTTCACTATGCATAGAAAAGTCTGTATGGTTCGATGATTGGAGGTGTTCTTATCACCAGAGTTTATGTCGTTTGTAAATAATTATACAGATTCTCTAGGGGTTTCATGTACATAAATAATGTTTTTCAAATATACAATATTATATTAGGCAATAAACAAGATCAAATGTGTTTTTGACTAATTTGACATAGACAATTATGCAACAGTTGTTGTTGGTTTTGTTTGTTGTTGTGATGCAGTTGTAATATATATTTATCCCCCACCACATGATAAATGTCCCTATCTTGAGAGGTAAGTAACGAGCTTTATGGCAAACCAAGGAGATGATGATATATAACATTACGATTACACTCCCGGCAGAGCTCAATCAGCTGTTCGAATAGCATCAGCTTTTGCGTTTAAAACAATATAAGTTTTCACAACATATAATTATTGTTTGTTTTGATGCTAATATAACCTTATCCTGCAGTGCCATTTGTTGTTGAAAATTTGAGTGTTTAATGTTTCATAACGCCCAAAGGTATTATGGCTCTTACTACTCAAGGCGCTTACAATATTTTATCGCCCATTAAGAACAAACAAGATTAGAAAAATTGTGTAATCATAATGTTATGTGTCATTACCTGCCTGGTGTGCAATAAAGCTCATAAAGCTCATTACTTAACTCTCAAGATATGGTCATTTAACATGTGGTGGGCGATAACTAATAAATTACACCCAACATTTTGGAATTTTTAATGGCTCATTTGAAAATGGTTTTTATTTTACCCTATTTTTGGCATTTGTCGATTATCGACAGCAAAAACGCGAGTTGTCATTGGTATTTGTCGATTATCGACAAATACGACATGGGTCGGAACTTTCTAATATTAAAATACGAAAACAGTTTTAAACCGCAATGAATTTTATACCATTAGAAAGATGAGATTTTGAGGATTCATTTTCATATATAAAACATTACTGAGCGAGTATTATGTAGCGAGAAACATAGTTTGAAAAACAAGAGAGTTCAACATTTATTTTGGCGGCGGAAAATATTCATCATCTCATCACAAAAACAGCTGTTTTTGTCGATCGATAGAAAAGTCAATACGAAGCACAATGAAACGGCAGTGTAACCATAGAAACCAAAATTTCTTGAACTAAGAGTCGTCTGTTGACAGTTTTTGGCTATCTATTGTAGTTACAGCAAAAAATATTTTCAATGAAGTACAGGTTTTGTACATGAGCGGCAATTTTCTTATTGGCATTTGTTGAATTATCGACAAATAAAACACAAATAATACTTACCTTTTACAATTATTTTTTCCAGAAGATATTTATACAGGAAGAAAGAAGAAGAACTGCCCTTCACTGTGATATAAGTTGCATATCGGTCCGACGGAGAATTTTGGTTTGCGAGCTTTCAGAAAGTAAAACTGAATCCCTTGTTCTTCGAGATTCTAGTGTAGTCTAGCCATTTTAGATTTTGGAGTGCAGATTTTTAAATTTTGTTTAGGAGTATTTAAAAAACATTGATATTTCTACATAGGGAATCATATTTCACATAAACTTTTATATTTAGATCAAATGTGTAAAAAAATTATTTGTTGGCTTTCTTGTGGGTTGCTTTCGAAATTTCTAATTTGCATAATCCAAAATTTTGCAAACTTTTTGCTACTATGCCTAAACGCATTGCTAGAAAAACTTTATTTTTATATCATTATATTCTACATTTATCCCTGAACAATAAAATATATATATGTACTTATATTTAAAAATAACTGTTCTGTGGCGAAATATATGGTACCACTACAAAAGGGCACAAAGGGCTCTGCCACTAATTGGTAAAATGACCGCCACATGCAATAAATTGCTACTTCTTGAAGTTAAAGAAAGCTTACTTAGCAACAACCAAACTAGTTTGAAATCAAACCTTTTTTTATATTTTATATTAGTTGAAAAAGTCTTACTTCTTACTTGCAAGATGAAGATATTTAGACTGAAGAAGAAAAATAAGTTCATAATTTCTTTCAGATTCTTTCAAAAAAAGGATTTAGAATATTGAACTTTATGTTTTCCTGAGCTATTGATGATCTACTAGAAAATGAAACTATTAATTAATTCTTTTACTCTCGCTGCTCACACGGACTTAATTTTAAACATTTGCGATCACTTTAAAAACCTGATTTTTCTTATACATCATATTGATTCATCTCTTACAATGGTTTTATTCCGAGTCATTATTTCCAGGATTGGTTCGATCAAGGGAAGCCAGTCAACTTCTGGATTTCTGGTTTTTTCTTCACCCAAGCTTTCTTGACCGGTGCGATGCAAAATTTTGCTCGACGCTACAAATATCCAATCGATCAGTTGGTTTATGATTTTGAACTGATGCCATCTGATCGTATGAAAACAGCTCCAACTGACGGAGTCTACGTTTATGGTCTATTCTTAGACGGGGCACGCTGGGACAGACAAAAGTAAGTTAATCAAAAGTAAGTCGTAAATTATTATCCAAGGTAGATCAGTATTGAAAGTGTACTCTTCAATAGTAAATTTCATCAGAATTAAGCTTATAGAGTTGGTTTATTCATTAAAAATGTCTTTTGTTGTGACTAGGTTTGTTCCATATACATAACAACTTAGTTTTACCACTTAGGTATACCACATTTTAGTATTAACCCTATAAACAAATTATAAGTATTCTTATTCTTAACATAAATTTAAGAATTAAAACAGAAGAATTAAAACAGAGCATGTCTGAAAATAAGCCCATTCCCTACATCCCTTTCACTCCTCCCCATCCCCCAATTCCATACCTCCTCTTACCCCAACCCTTTCTCACCATCAAAAAGGTAACATTGTTTATAAGCTAATATGCAAAGAGAGTGTAATGTACTGCATTTTTAGTGGGAAAATTTTCTACAAATATTAATATTTTTATACATTTAAAGAAGTTTATTTTACCTGTATTCAGTCAAGAGGTTTGAAATTGGCCAACTGGCTACTGCAGTTTTGATAAACATCTTTCCACTTCCAGTCTAATAGAATTTTTAACATGACTATTATATGTTACAGAAAGAAGGAACAGAATTTACGAACTAAGGCACTCATAAGGCAATGTGCAGTGGTAAGCAGGCTATCTAGCACATTCCCTACCAACACTGCAACACCTCTGTAGATAGTGAATGCTACGGCTGGTAGTGAAGGAGCTAGACTGAAATCCTGTGTGTGCCACACTGTGGACAGTTGTTTGGCCAAATGGCGTTTTTAAGTATTTATTTTTTGTAATGTATTGGTGTCCATTTTTTATTTATTACGTGTCATAAATTTAATTGTAACAAAGGAATGGATATTCCTCGCCTGAAGATTGAATATTAGAGATCAAAACTGCAGTAGCCAGATGGATGTTTAAATCCCCTTGACTGAATACAGGTAAAATAAATAGGGGTGTGCGAATTGTGTTTTTTTTTAACCGAGTCGAGTCGAGTAGTCACAATTATTCTTGAGGTTTTGAGTATTTTTGAGCGAATATTTGCTGTTAGAAATATACTGTTGGTAGTTTCAAATAGTGTAATGGGATTTGGATTAATTTTTAAATTTCATAGTCTGAACATGCTGATTTCTAACTAATATGAGTAGCAATACACATTTTCAGCCAGTACAATCAATCTGGGTTATATATTGACAAACAAAACATGGTTTGACTGTCGTTTTCAAACAATAAAACTTGGTCCAGTTGACATTTGAGCAATATAATTTTGTCCGTACATCAAAATAAATATTAAATGTTATTTTCAGCCGATATCATGTGGTCTGGTTCATTTTTGACCGATATTATTAGCTTTAATTACAGCCAAAATTACGCAGTCTGGTTGTCATTTACACACGTTCGGTAGTTTTTAATGACCATTTCATGTTACTTGTCGTAATTTTCGGCCGATATTACGTGGTGAGTCTTTTGCAGGTCCTGATCGTCTGAAGATCGGCAGAAAATACTCGCTCAAAATTTTGATTATTTTCAAAACTTGGAGAAGTTTAAAGTACTTGCACACCCCTAAAAATAAACCATTTTATATATTTGTTTGTCAAATTAACATTGCGCTAGGTTCCACCTTGATGAGCAGCTGCCCAAGGTGTTGTACGACGCGATGCCCTCTATCTGGTTCCGGCCCGTCATGCAGGCCCAGCTGTCGGAGGGGTCACGCTACAAGTGCCCACTGTACAAAACGTCGGAGCGACGGGGGGTGCTGCTCACCACCGGACACTCCACCAACTTTGTTCTCCCCATCTTCATCCCCTCGGTGAAACCGGCGCCCCACTGGATCAAGCGGGGGGTGGCGCTGCTGTGTCAACTGAGTGACTGATCCGACTTTGATTCATTTTACTGATTACCTGATGTCATGTTTACAATTTTATGTGGTAGGAATCGATTCCATCTTTGGAGTAGGTAACAGATATAGCCTTGATAACTGAACATCACAATTCATTTGAGTAATCGATTTTTAAATCCTACATAAAAGGGACTACCAACTACGGAATAAATAGTACAATAGTGTACGAAATAAAATACAAATTTTTAATACAATTTTACCTGAGTTTTATTATTTTTGATATTAAGAAATATCATCATATACCTCCTACAAAGTTTTTTCAAAGCAATATTTTTGGCTGTTTTTTCATAATTTAACTTTATTACAGCACTTAAAACTTAAAGATGCATATTTTTCTGTATTCAAGTAAATTTGGGATTACCAATGTGTATACTAATTTATATTACACCCATAATTTATTCATATTCAGTGCTTGGGTTAAAATATGCACATTTTTATGTGCGTGATTTAATTAATAATAATAAATTTATTTTTTGTAATAGATAAATGAAAATTTTACTTTAGTACAATCTATATTACTAGTCGTAAAAGTTTTATTAAAGATATTTTAAACCCA
Organism: Allygus modestus; assembly: GCA_963675035.1. Classification (NCBI taxonomy): domain Eukaryota; kingdom Metazoa; phylum Arthropoda; class Insecta; order Hemiptera; family Cicadellidae; genus Allygus; species Allygus modestus. The sequence goes on from OY776116.1 coordinate 17,928,967, forward strand.
GAAAATACACAAGTATGTTCAAAAGATAAATACTTTATTGGTCCTTTTATATTACTTCTTAAGCAGCTTATGAACAACAAATAATGATTTTATATGCTTAGGAATTATTGAAGGGATATTTAACACTCTTTAACTCAGAGAATGTACAAAATTGAGAAACAGATCCAACAGGATGAACTCCCCAATTCAACAGGATGAACTCCTAAACGTAACAGAGTGAACTCCCCAATTCAACAGAGTGAACTCCTCAATGCAGCAAAGTAAACTCCTATATTCAACTGAGTAAACTCTCCAATGCGCCAGAGTGAACTCCTCAATGCAACCATAGGCGTGCGCGCGGTGGGTACCGTGGGTGCCGCGGTACCCACGGTGGCTATAAAGAGGGCTTAAAGGGGCACCAAAATAGATGATTAAATAAATTTTTAGATGTTAGTACGGTATGTCAAAAATTAAGTTTATTATAAGAAGTAAGTACAAAATATTATGCAAATTTTACTTGAAGTATTATTCTAACACAGTTAAGTAGTATTTACAAATGCAAATTCAATTAAAATCGATGCCCAAAACATTAACTGTCGTCTGACTTTTTCCCGTGATGATCAGCAGACTTCTTGGAAACCGAGGGCCGGATACCCTTCGCCCTCCTTTTATTCATTTTTATGCGGAGATTTAGAGGAAAAGTAAATCTCATAATGGTTCAAATGTACTTTTATATCACGTTTTCAATTATTTGGCAGCTAAATAAGTTCTTAGAGCAGCGAGATTGGGAGGGGGCATTTTTCGGTTCCGGTACCCACGCTGACCGGATTCTGCGCACGCCTATGAATGCAAAAGAGTGAACTCCTCAATTTGACAGAGTGAACTCCTCAATTCAACAGAGTGAACTCCTCAATTTGACAGAGTGAACTCCTCAATTCAACAAAGTGAACTCCTCAATTTGACAGAGTGAACCCCTCAATTCAACAGAGTGAACTCCTCAATTCAACAGAGTGAACTCCTCAATTCAACAGAGTGAACTCCTCAATTCAACAGAGTGAACCCCTCAATTCAACAGAGTGAACTCCTCAATTCAACAGAGTGAACTCCTCAATTTGACAGAGTGAACCCCTCAATTCAACAGAGTGAATTCCTCAGTTTGACAGAGTGAACTCCTCAATTCAACAGAGTGAACCCCTCAATTCAACAGAGTGAACTCCTCAGTTTGACAGAGTGAACTCCTCAGTTTGACAGAGTGAACTCCTCAATTCAACAGAGTGAACTCCTCAGTTTGACAGAGTGAACTCCTCAATCCAACAGAGTGAACTCCTCAGTTTGACAGAGTGAACTCCTCAATTCAACAGAGTGAACTCCTCAATTCAACAGAGTGAACTCCTCAATTCAACAGAGTGAATTCCTCAATTCAACGAACTCAATGCAACAGAGTAAGCTTCTCCATTTAACTGAGTAATCTCCTCAGTGCACCAGAGTGAACCCATCACTGCAACACGGAACACACTTTAGTTTTTGATACTTCCTCTCCTCTGATTAAACGACAAGGAATAACATTCTATAACCTGCAAGTACACTAAGCACAAGTAGTTAAAAGTAGGATACCTATTAATTCTTTTACTTGGATTGTAGGATATGAATGGCAACATAGGCTTTTATGTTCACATTTCCACTCTTTTAGTCTGTTAAATCACAAATTATAAACTTGTTGACATCTTCAGGGATTAGATAAACAAAAGTACATGGCAAACATTGGTCTTTTAAATTTAAATGTTGCTGAGTGTACCAATTGTGGTGATACTGAAAAATAAATTCTGTACACAAGCGTTACAACTATTAAGCCATTGTAGTCACAATGAAGATTTTAATTTGAAATTAATGACAAATCAAATAAAACCTTTCTCCACAAATTCCAGCACGATATTTTTCACCCTTTGAGAATAGGTGAATGAAAAGCTATTACAATAACAGTCAGAATTATCCTCTAAATTTTTGGCACTGTCGGTTATATTAGGCAACACTAGGAAACTCATCAGAAGTCCGTACAAAGCGTGGCTTTCGATCTCGTCCAGAATCTCTTCTATAGTAATGGGAGGAGAAGACGGCGCAATCTTGCTCATAGTTTCTGAAAGACTTTTGTGATACTCTTTGATCAGTTCGTCAGAGTATTCTCTGGACAGGTCTGGCTCTAAACTGGTGTGTAAAAAATGTAAAATGTCGTTAGCCAAAGAGCTATACCTGACCACTTGCAGGTCGGTGAAAGCAACTTCTTGGATCTTGTCGTTTTGATAGCTAAACATAATGTTGTTTATCCAAAAGTCACCGTGGCATATCACACTCAGTGGCTCTTTTGGAGTCGCTAGTGACACGAGCGTCCGGAAAGTCCGACCTCGTAAACTCTGCAGCATTTGCACCGCGTCAAAGATAACCATCTCAGAGCACCGCTTGAGGCTGGCGATAGCGAGCTCCAACGCGCTCTCGAGCGACGCTCCGAACACCGGCGCGGCCTCGGCTACAAACACCACCTCCTGCACTTGCGCCACGACGCGGTCAAAGGCACTTCGGTCCTGGTGCTTCATGGAGAGGGACATCGCATGGAACCTTCCAAGCGCCTGGAACATATGGGAGGAGGTTCAAACTGAGGAAAAACTAAAATAACTCATAGTAGCATTGAACTGTACAAATTTAAGAAACTGAATGTTTTAGTGTTTGAATACTTTATATATAATTCTGTAGGCAAAATTTTGTGGTAGTTTGGAAAACCGCAGGATGATCGGAAATGGCTCAAATTAAAGGTCTTCATCCCAGGGACTCAGGAAAAATTGCAGTATTTCTAAAACGTTACTAGCAAACGATAAATAATGTAAAACAACCCCCATAAAAAAGCATAGAAATTTAAAAATATCTGCTTCGTTTACTTTAAAACATGTGATTAAGTGTTTTATTTTGTTCAGCATGTAAAGAGTAAAGAACGGGATGTAATAAAATACATCTTACAACACTTAAGATATATTTACACTTATACTGATTCACATACAGACGGTAAACATATATAAAAGATGGTACTAGGCTATCAATTTCGACCAGTCACACCAGTCATCATCAGGCCAATGAAAGAACTGACCTCATTGTCAGTTCTCTCATTGGCCTGATGATGACTGGTGTGACTGGTCGAAATCAATAGCCTAGTACCATCTTTTATATTTGTTTACCGTCTGTATGTGAATCAGTATAAGTGTAAATATATCTTAAGTGTTGTAAGACGTCCTTTATTACATCCCGTAAGTAATAACAACACGTAATATGCTAATAAAAAAGTTGTTGTAGAGTAAAGAAATTAGTTAGGCAGAGTATATTGGAGAACGGTTCTCGAGGCTATGGCAGTATCTCCTTAGGAGGTATTGGCTATGACCCCTTTAAGCCCCAAGTATATTATAAAAGTATATGAACACCAACTACACCAATTCCAATTAATTAAAAAAAATGTGTGTGAATTCTTTGGATGTTTTATACACTAACAAAATAATATTTTCCAGAGCTGTTTCTTCCAGTTTCATGAACTCTAAGTAACATATTGTTTACCTTATTTGCCTTAAATTCTTGACAAATTCCCCTGAAACAAAACAATTCATCAAGAACTTAGAGAAATAACGTAAATAATATTTTACCAAAACATGTTCTGCTGGTTATTTTAGTATAATACAATAGTATGTTTTGTTTTAAATTTTGAAACCTCAACTATGTGTTACCATGTGGTCAAAGAGTATAAGTGGCCAGGGCCAATTTAGCAAATTATGTACGATTTGATTTGTAAGGGCACAAAATATGAGCAAAAAAATAGCAACATAGGGAAAAAAAACAAAAATCACTCTCAAAACAAATCTGGAAGGTAAATAAAAAAAGCTGGGGAGGGGAACTTGAATTTGTAGTCTGAGCTCACTAGTCTCGCAGGAAAACGAAAACAGCCAGAGGTAGGGAACCCTCTTAAGGGGGCTCTTGTTTGTAATGTGTGGCACTGTTGACAACAACTCGCAGCTACTTGTGTAGGTGATTTCAAAACAGTGAGGTATTGTATTGCCATCACATCACAGGCAGGGGTGACGCTAATGAAAAGTATGTTAGCGTTCAGTCAGGATCAAACTTGCGCCCAATCGTGTGGTTTGTTAAGCCAGAGCTCTCCCTCTGAGCTATCCAGGCCAAACAGGTTAAACACGTTTGTTTAACTAAGACTGGCACAACTTAGCGAACCAAGTCACAAGACGGCTGCCCTTGGGAACTTGTTAACAATAAAGTTACTAGTTTGTGTTGTAACTGTCTTTTCTAGACTGGTGGAATTGACACATTTTAATTTTGAGGTTTACCAACGGATAATTTCAGTTTAAAAATCAGCCATCAAACTTCATTGTACATGTTATTTAAGAGATTATTGCGGACATTTTCCATCACTGATTAGTAAAAACAAGTCCATTGTATACCGTTCGATTTGTTTCGTTTTCTGGAATACAAATATGATCTTAAACATTACTCTTTTTGTTTTTTGAGCTAGTCTTATGTATAGTTTTTGAAAAACCGTACTATAAGATTGTTAAAAAATAATAATAATAATGTATGAAAAATCTTGTACTTGTAAAAATATTTTACTTAAATGCAAAAATTAAATATTTTTACTTTTAGTTAAAATAATGGATTTAAATATTTTGAATCGTTCAAGACATGTGTTATTAAATTGTGTCCAATTATTGTTGATTCTCTAGGCTTCAGATGACTCAGTCGTAATGCTATAAGCTGTTAAAAAGTCTTGACAGAATGATTAATATTTAAAAATTATTTAATACCCATTTTAACCATATATTTGTATCTATATTATTAAAAGAATTTCTCGATTTTTCTTCCCAGCATATCGACCCTAAGAAATTTATTTTTCTATACATATTTGGTATCAAATTAAACCTATTTCTCTCTAAATGTGCCTTTTTTGGGTTTGGAAAATATCCCATGAAAAGCCTTCGTCCAGGAGGTTTTTGAAATTTCAGCAAATGTGCTACTATCTGTTGTTAAACCTGTGAACTTTTTCCAATCCACATTTGTTTATAACAAAACATATGGTGATGATTTGATCGAGTTCTTAAGTTTGACCACAGAATACAGCACTTGCATTTATTTACTTTGATGAAACTGGTGTATTCTTTAAAGTTATACTAGTTCTATTTTAAATATAATATTTAATCATACACTTTTTTAAATTAAAGGTATAAATTTTTGTATTGAGGGCCCATGCGCCGCTTATGCATTGAAACACCTGTACCCAATGCATTACCCTTGATATACCCAATGATTTACCCTTTAATATCTCATTCATAAACTTTTCGTTGGTACACATTGTAATTAGGTTGTTGAACTTGTTACCCACTGTAAGATGGTGCCTCCATTGTTGACAAACAAATAAGCGAAAATCACCAACAAATTACAATTTTATGGTTTTAAATTCTTTGTATATTTTTTTCATTTAGCGGTAAAGGTAATTACAAAAATGGCTCAATTATTTTGTTGTTGAAGTATTATGGGAGATATGATCTACCAATAAAAAAAAACATCATGAGAAATAATATACTGTTTAATCATTGAAATGTTATTACTTAATATCATAAGGGGCCATACACATATTACATAACACATTTTTTCGTCATTTCAGACCCCCCTCCCTTCCCCATGTAACGCACTATAACGCTTGGCCATACCCCCCCCCATGTTTTACGTAACTCAATCGTAGTAGGCTATAAAACAGCTTAAACCTTTTAAACATAGTTGTATTAGCTATTTGAAATATGGATTTCAATGAATCAATAAACTTTAAATGACTTTTTTTAACAACATCGTTTATTAACATAGGTAGTTCAAAGAAAAACGTACCTATACAAACAAACAAGACTGTTACTAATAATATAAACAACAAAATAAACCATCTCAGCTAAAACGTAACATATTTAATTTATAACTAATACAAATACAAAACAAACTCAAAAACTAATGATGTGGGTGGCATTTCACAGTACAAGTCAATCAAGTAATGATTTTATACTCTAAAACAACACAAAACATAGGTGTAAAGCAATGCTGAACTTACTCAAAACAAGTTATGTATTTATGTTTAGTTTAACTGTCATTAAAATAGTATGGCAGAAGTATTTTTGATATAACTAGCTGTAACCTTGATTTAGATACCAATTTGATTATTCTTTAATTTTAAAGATTTATAAAAGTATCAATAGATACGGGAGTGCGCCAGCACTTAGGGTTAATATATGTGAGTTACGTAACGTTGATGCAAACTCCCTCCCTCCCCCACATAACACAGTATAACGCTACGCCATACCCCCCCCCTTAAGTGTGTTACGTAATATGTGTAACATACATACATATGTGTTACATAATATCTTACTATTATTCCTTTCCAAATAAAACAAAAACCATACTGCAGTTGTACGAAATAAATTTTAATTCCAAATAATGGTGCACTAACACTTACAATGTGTTTACTTACTGTGTGAATATTAAAGTTTTTAAAAACACAATCTAATTTGCTACTTATATATAGGTACTGCAGTATCTATATATAAAATATATAAAATCATCTACAGTGAAGTAGCAAACGACTTCCCGCAGGGTAAAACCTAGAAGATTCTGAGCGTCTTATACGATTTTATGAAAGCTGTTTATGCATTCAAGGATTTCCTCTTGCTTTTTATCACAAAACATTGTATATTGAGTTTTATATCTTGATGAAAGAAATTCATATTTCAAGTACAGTAATAATAATAAGCTGTTTTTGTTTTTGTTTTCACATATTGCACACTATAAAGGGACTTATTTATGAAAATATAATCATTTTGCCCCCAAAAAACTCTTATAATCATGTTAAGTTCAATTCAATTCCCATTCCATAGTGGTGTGATATGTAGTTTTCTCTGTAGGTATTTATACATAAGTTCCTGGGGGGCGAGCTTTGCTTGGGGGAAGGCCACTCAGTTTGTTTAGATGACTCGGAGTAATATTTCACCACTTCCCCCTACTGATAATCATATTTGTATAAATATCAATTTGATTTGAAATAGCAAATTTTACAATAAGCTCTATATAAATAATGATTAATGTGAAATATAAACCTGGTACGATCTTAAATATTTATTTTTGGTAAAATTGATACACAGAGATACTTCATTTTTGATGTTGTGATCAGTAATAGACTTTTCAAAAAGGTTAACATACCTGATAGTCCGCCGTCTATACAGAGATAGTATAACATACAAATCAAATATTTATAATTTTATCTTTTCTCATTTTTAATTACTTGATTAAAGTATTAAGAAGAGTTTTTAAAAATAAGATAAGTAGTATTTTTACATTTTTATTTTCTTTCTTTAGAGATTGTTTTTAGCATTACAGTACTCTTTTGATTCTCAAATCATTACTTCAAAATTTGTCAAGTGTTTAAGGTAGAAAATTAAACCTTACAGAATTACTGAGTGTGTCCCAGAATTACTGAGTGTGTCCCAGAATTACTGAGTGTGTCCCAGAATTACTGAGTGTGTCCCAGAATTACTGAGTGTGTCCCAGAATTACTGAGTGTGTCCCAGAATTACTGAATTAAAAGTAAGAGTACATCTCAGAGTAAAATTTATCACATAACTAAATCTGTTAGCCACAAATAATGCCAATATAATTGTCCAAAACACAATGAAGGTCCATTTGACTAGTCAAGAGCCAAAAGTCATTCAACACAACATACCTGAAGGGCGGCAACAGCATGGTCCAGGTCCAGACCCTTTAGTCTGTTCCCCGTGGTAAACCCCAGCGTGGCCAAGTCCTCGAGGACGATGACGGAGGTGGAGGCGTGGAGGCAGGCGGGGGTGCGGAACAGTGAGGTGTCACTGCCCCCTGCGCCCTGCAGCAGTGATGGCAGGACTCGGCTGTACACCACTGCCTCATTGCAGAACGCTGGGTCTCGCTGGGCCGGGTGCCTGCAGCTGTGCTCCGGGTGCCTCTTGATGAGGAGGGTCTTGCGGAACTCTTTTACTGCAACAGTTTTAATTTGTAAGGATCACCAGGTGAAGCAAGTTCTTAATTTTAAACTACTGCTTTGCTAAATTATTTGTTTTTATAGTCTTTGACAACATTAATTTATATAAGTATTTATAATAGAAGAATTTAACCAATATTAATCTCTCTAAACTGATGGCATAATCTTCTAACCGAGTACTAAAGCATCATTACAGTAAAAGCTTGATAATTTACAGGTTCTCCTTAGGTTTATGTAATGATATAGTTGATAATTTGTATTCATGGTTTTAGCCCCTGAGCATAGCATTTTGAGCTGTTTGACGGTATATGTAAGTAATTTAGTCTTACAAATACATAGTTGATGTTAACCAACTAGCATAAATTAAAAAGTACACCTAAAAGGGTTTTTTTATTCGCGCAAACTAAAGCTTAAAAATGTTTTAATACAAAATGATTATATACATTTTATGAATAAACTTATATATATAAGTTAAATCTACATATTTAATTCCGTAAGCGAATCGGTCCCCACGAAATATCTTGAGCTAGAAAGAAGTTAAGTTAGGTTATGATGATTCATTTTAAAGCTTGAGGGCCAAGGACGGTAGGAAAAATATCATACATGTTAAAAATTACGTGGGCTTTGCTCCACTGGACTTCAAAGATCCAATGATTTTCTTATGGAAATATCACTACAGTGTTTTTATTGATAAGCAAAATGAACTAATTATCAGCTGTGATTATCCACTTACACAAAAACCATATGTTAGGGGCTATAATAGCCCCTGTAAACCACTAGTGTTATTATTATTAGTGAATTTCCTATGGAAAGTGAACTATTAGCATGACGAAACTTAAGCCCAGGACCACCATAGAAGTTCCTAACATGACCCCCTGAACACGTTTTGGGGGTTCGTTCAAAATTTTATATATATATATATATATATATGTGCATGCACTCTAGCGGTCACATTTTTGTCCGATTTACTTCAAATTTGGTAGGGACTTTCCTTTCTGTAATCAGTTGGACAAGTTCGTTGGGCAGAACAATCGGAAAACTCTAAACCCCTTTTTGAGGGATTAAGCTTTCAAATTTTAAGTTTTTGGGCCCAAAAATGGTCAGAAAAGCCCCAGATGTGAAATTAACGGATGTAAAAGTATGGGAATTAGTGTGGCGAACTTTTAAGCCCTCTCGTCATTCTAGCATATATATATTTGCCGAGTTATTAAAGAAAATGTGTATTGACAAAACACAGTACGTTGTCTTATGGGGGGTTTACATTAGAAAAGCCTGTTATTCATTTATTGGTGTACTTTTCATCCCCAACAACCTCATGCCTACTTTAAAGCCTGACTGGACCTTCTCCTAACCTTATAATGCACAAAATTGTATTCATAGCATTGCAACCAGGAGCATTGTAATAGAACCAGGAGCATCAGAACAGCCAAAAAATCAATATTTTAAGATTTGAATAAAAATTGGAATAATTGTATGTTTTTAACTGATTTTCAGTTTTTATAGTTTTTTATGTGGAAATTCACTTCCCTCATGTCAGCGTGCTGCGTGCGAACTCGTTATTTCTGGTATGATAGCTGTGATTAATTTTGTACTAGCTGATTATACCGGTTTCACCCGGGTATAAAATTTAGTTAAAAAAGTAAATTACTAATGTCAGCTGTTTATTTGAATAACATTAAATAAGTAGCAGAAAACTGTAATCTTATGTCCCACAGGGAGTAGCCCTAGAGGAAACTGAGAGTCAGGTACAACAGCTGTAAAATAAAGGAACCTACCCTGAAAATTTCATGCCTTAACTCCTTGTAGTTTAGCCATACGGCGATCCACACACAGACAAGAACTCTGCTTTATTTATATAGATTTAAAAAAAAATAATTTTGTATGAACAAATTTTGCTAACTCTAGAATGTAAAGAGAAGGTAATGGTACCTAATATTAGAAACAATGTTGTTTTAAATAAGGCTTACAACTAGTTCTTGTGTTTAAGTGGAATGTTGTCCTAAAAATTAACTTTGGACACACACTCTCCTAGCTTCTACAGAGTTACCCCATGAGCCAACAGCGAGTGGACATATGCATAATAGACAGTCAAGCAGACTTCTATAGATGTGACTTTAGTTAATTAACTAATTGCATTACCTTGTTGAACTTAATTTCTTACTAAAAAAATTCAAGATAAGCATGAGTGATCAATTACTCTGAACGCGTTTAAAATATTGCGGAAACATGAAGAAGTATATACAGTGTTACTGGGACTTGGTGTGAAAAACTTTTGTTTGTAAAAATATACGTCATGGTTTATATGAATATGCATATTAGACATTTCTAATCAAATCACTGCAGCCAAGAAAAAATATCTTAGATTTTTATAAAAACAGTGTTATAGTTCAATAAACAAATTTTTTACCAATGATATTAATGTTTAATCTTGTATCCAACCTTAATTTCTGAAATTAAATTAAATTTCCTATTGCATAAAACCACCTTCATGAAGATTAAGTACTCTTAATAGTCTTAAAAACGTGCTGTAAATGAAAAAAAGCGATAAACACAATCAATACTTTAGTATTTTAATTTTTATGTGATTTTAAGTACTGTCAAACGTAATAAAAAACTTATTCACTAAATATTTTTTCAAATGATAACAAATTGGGTTTAGATGTTATCAAGAGAAAATTAATAATTTTCAATTTAAAAATAAAACCGTCACTTGAATTTGTAACAATAGTCATTAATCCGTAAAAGGTTTTTTATTTGTTTACAATAGGATCCTGCCATCATTTAAGTATTTTTTTAGCTATTTTGAAGACTAATTTATGTTTATGGTTAATATTTTATTTTCTCTCCATATAACCTGATAAGAATGTAATTTTTAGCTTTAGACAAGAACTTTGACTCTATTTAAATAGTGTATATATGTATTGACTCTGAATAAAGAATATTTTGATTCAATTTGATTTGAAGAACTTTTATAGTTAATGACATTTGCCGATCAAACTAAAATTTGTGGCACTTCTTTCAGTTTTTCCTGTACCTTGTAAACAAGGTCTCGTACAGAAAATATTATAGTTGCTCCATTTAGAGTAGACAAGATTTTGTAAAACACATTGGTCAAAGTTAATATTATTATGTGTGGTTCATATTCCGAAGAACCTTTAAAATCAACGAAATTTGCCGATACACCTCAAATCTTTCACACTTCAATGCTTTTGTTTTTTCCCTGTAACTCGCAAACAAAACCTTATACAGAAAATATTATACTAACCGAAATTAAAGTAGACGGGATTTACTATAAAATGCATTGGTCTAAGTTGTTATTACTGTGTGTAGTTCATATTTCAATGAACTTTGAAATTCATTGGAATTCGCCGATGAACTTCACTTCTTTTTCTTTGTTATTGTAAATATAATAAAATACCCCCGTCGCAGCAAACCTGCATACTCAGCGAATTTCCAATGGAGATATAAATGTCTTAATACTACATAAAGCCACTTACCAAGTTTCATAAAAAAATATTCACAAATAAGCGATATATACAATTTTAATTATTCTCCATAAGAATAACATTGGGGCTGAGTACGCAGGTTTGCTGCAACAAGGAACACAAAAAATTGGTTTTTATGCTAATATCAATATAACTCAACTAGGTGAAGTCGTATACCAGTTTTTATTAATTTATGGTCATAGTTAAGGGAGACAGAGCATTTAATTATTATCCATAAGAATAACATGGGGCCTGAGTACGCAGGTTTGCTGCTACGGGAGAATTATGCAAAAACAATTTTTTGGAGCAAATATCAATAGACCTCAACGATATGAAGCTGTATACCAAGTTTCGTCAGTATACGTTCATAAATAAGCGAGATAAAAAAATTTTCTTTTCCTCCATAAGAATAACATTAGACAACGTACTGTGTTTAGCACTTTCAATATCTCGGTAACCAATTGACGTAGAGGAATGATCGAAATACCAAATTGTGTGTTTTTTTAAGCTAAATCGAATGGTCAAAACTAAAATTTGACTTTTTCAAAATTTATATGTAAAAAATTCGAAAAACCCATTTTTGGGGTACAAAACCCCCCCAAAATACCCTTTCGGATAGGTCGATCTGTCTGGTTTTCGAACTTAAAGTCATAAATGCTGCTTTACATGTTTATACCAAATTTTGTCAAAATCGGATAATTTTTACGAGAGTTATTGTGCTCACGGACACACATATATATATATATATATATATATATATATATATATATATATATATATATACAGTATCGAACGAATGGTGTTTTTGGGGTCTGGGGACCTCAAAACGAAAAGTTATCATGGTCCCGGGCCTAGGTCTTACCATGCCGACTACGGTAATAGCTTCTTCCCTATAGGGGAAATTCGCTAAAAGAAAACTTAATCAATTACTTAGACAATACATAGCAATAGCTGACTTAAAATCATTATTATTTCATTTGTATTACTTTATTTACATTTTAACGAATTTCCCCTATCGGGATTTGGTTACGAATGTTTAATATGCATATTCATTTAACAATTCAAGTATATTCAATTCAATTCAATTCAGATTTATTTATTCATAATGATACTCTTGTAGAACTATACACAATAAGTACTACAAAATACAAGTAGTATTAAAAGAAGTGTTTCACACCAAGTCCCAATCACAAACAAGGAATGCATGTGGGAGAAGAAACTAGAGAATATTAACTTTTAACATTTATATTCTAAAATATAAGTCGTGCCAAGAAGTAAATTGCATGTGAAAATACTCTTTTACATAACTGTACAACACACATCAATCTAAGCGAACAATTGTTGTCCTTTTAACATACACGAACATAGATTGCAGTTTAGCATATATTAGATTTCAGTGACTTTTTAAAACTCAGAAATAACAATCACTTCCATGAGTTATCATCAATTTATAAAAAGGGTTCTTTATTGCTCATACATTAGGCGCTTTTCAGTTGTCTGTTGAGTCACTGGACGTGATGTTATTGGGGACGGACCCAATCAGATCTACGTCTTTCAGCTGAATGGCGATGAGCAAGTAAGAAAACGCCATCGCTGATATCTTTGTCAACAGTTTCATATCGAACGAGAAGATTCCGCCAACCGAGAACTCGACCTTGTTGTCAAGAGTCAGGCGGGAAAATCGACCAATCTTCTCCCAGAGCGAAAACGGTGAGTTTTCATTTAAAATACGATGAGCGATCAGCGGCGTTCTTTTGGCTTCTTTAGCGCATAGGTGGCATGTGATGACTTGGCACACGATAAGTATTACTTTATTGAAAATGAAACAGAAATATGTAAAATCCACCGGTGGTCCAGCATGGGTGAAGGAATCTAGGATCTCATACGCGAAGAAGACGATGATGAAAAATTCAGATGCCAGGAACAAGAGGTTATAGATGCAGAAGTGAGAGTTGACGTCAGTGACGATGACGTGGAGGGCGGAGTGGACGCGGAAAACCGAGTCCAGGCGAGTTTCCACGATCTTCAGCAGCGTCTTGTCAGATGATACAGCTATCCGGGTCAGCTGGTGGTTCAAGGCCGAAAACCTGTTGTGGATCAGTTGTGCGAACACCAGGTGTTGGCACCAAGCCGCGATGATCACCACGTATAGTGTGACCACGTTTACTAGGATGGAATAGCCCGATGTTGCAAACGTTGCCAACTGTACCAACAGATTTGCCAACTGGGAGACAAGCAAGACAACAATCGTCTTACTTAGTTTTAGAGACTCGACAAAAGCTCCCATTTTCACCAGTTGTTCATCAACAGACTCAAAGTCATCTACAATACTCTGAAAATCCTTCGGGTAGAAATTGACCATCAGAAGAAATTGTAGCTCCCCCAGAGATATTGGTATAACTCCAGCAAAAGCCACAATAATAAATCTGATGTACTCTAATGTAGAATATATGATAACCTGACAGGTCATCGCTAGAGGCGCGATGCAGTACAAGTACCGTGAACATCGTCCTGTCGGGGCAATCCCGCAGACTCGGAAAAACAAGTGTGTCGGCCCGATGGCCATCATGGATGCTAGAGCTATAACTAAAAGAAGCCCACGCTTATTGTGTAACAAAGCAATTTACGTGTTTAAATTATTGATTTTGTTTTGTAGTGACATACTGAAGTAAAGATACTTATATCAAGTATTTAAAATTGAAGTGTCAGACTCATATATTAGTTTTGATGATATTAATATGCATTATAAAAGGAAATCATATTTCAGTTTAAAGAAATATGACAGTAGTAACACATTTGTAAATTGATGTACTCTTTGCCGACATCTTCAAAAATGACTTTTCATCCATCTACCAGCGACACTTCAAACTATTATCGTTTTTGCATTGTTATACTGAATTAGCTGATTATATACCAATACAAGGTGTCAAGTCATAAGTGTTAAAAAAAAATATGGGTGAAACTATTTGATATAAGTAACAAAACTATGGACTTTTAAAATGATTTGCTCAGACAGAAGGGCAATAAAAAATTAATTTAGTTTATTTCAGAATTACGGATTTGACTCAATTTAAATTACTTAGCTAAACATCAATTTTAGGGTTGTTTTAGCATCATTTTTGGAATCCTCTTAAAATTGTACATAAAAGTAACTCAGAACTATTATGATTCATTGAATTTACAAACCCTATTTTCTTGCTTAAAGTTGAAATTTGCGTTTCTTGAAAACATTTAAACTAAATTCCAAGGTTTATACTCCGCTTGCTGTACATTTTGAAATGTCTCAAATATTATAAAAAACTTCCTTAATGAATAAGCATTCCAATGATTATTTCAAAGTTGTATTCACTTTCAAAATCGTTGAAGAAATAATCATTTAAGTGGAAAAACACTGCATGGTTAAAAACACATGTATTGTTTCAATCTCAAACTAAAAAAGATCAGGAGGGGATTCGGACTTTACGTACTCCTGTATAAATATGTCAGTAATATAAAAGCAAGTCCTTAAAGCTTATACAGTTTTTATCAATCAACAATTTTATAAGACGACACCCAGAACTCAAATACATCTCTTTTTTAATTCTTTCAAATCTTAAATAGCCATTTCAGAGCCGCCGCCATACTGAGCCAACATTTAACTTTTGGATAGGTCTTTTAAATTTTAATTTAGGTACTATGAAATATGTGTGTCAAAGGTAACATTTTGTTCATTAAATCCCATTTTAATGGCTACCGTGCTCACTATCAAGCAAACCCAGTGGAACGAAGAAATAAAGTTGAAGGAACGACAGTTCATACACTGTATAATAGCGTCATTAACTTAACAATTTCCTTAAAATAGAACGTAACTTTTCAAATGCCAAATTGATTACCAGCTCCTAATTAGATAGTGAAATTATAAATTGAATAGTGTCTGTAAAAGTGAACAACATCAGACAGTTGAACAGGATACAGATCACATACGCCTACTTTGTGAAAAAAATAAATAAATAAAAAAATAAAATACCCCCGTCGCAGCAAACCTGCATACTCAGCGAATTTCCAATGGAGATATAAATGTCTTAATACTACATAAAGCCACTTACCAAGTTTCATAAAAATATATTCACAAATAAGCGATATATACAATTTTAATTATTCTCCATAAGAATAACATTGGGGCTGAGTACGTAGGTTTGCTGCAACAAGGAACACAAAACATGGGTTTTTATGCTAATGTCAATATAACTCAACTAGGGGAAGTCGTATACCAGTTTTTATTCATTTATGTTCATAATTAAGGGAGACAGAGCATTTAATTATTATCCATAAGAATAACATGGGGGCTGAGTACGCAGGTTTGCTGCTACGGGAGAATTATGCAAAAACAATTTTTTGGAGCAAATATCAATAGACCTCAACGAGAAGAAGCTGTATACCAAGTTTCGTCAGTATACGTTCATAAATAAGCGAGATAAAAAAATGTTCTTTTCCTCCATAAGAATAACATTAGACAACGTACTGTGTTTAGCACTTTCAATATCTCGGTAACCAATTGACGTAGAGGAATGATCGAAATACTAAATTGTGTGTTTTTTTAAGCTGAATCGAATGGTCAAAACTAAAATTTGACTTTTTCAAAAATTATATGTAAAAAATTCAAAAAAACCCATTTTTGGGGTACAAAACCCCCCCAAAATACCCCTTCGGATAGTTCGATCTGTCTGGTTTTCGAACTTAAAGTCATAAATGCTGCTTTACATGTTTATACCAAATTTCGTCAAAATCGGATCATTTTTACGAGAGTTATCGTGCTCACGGACACATATATATATATATATATATATATATATATATATATATATATATATATATATATATATATACAGTATCGAACGAATGGTGTTTTTGGGGTCTGGGGACCTCAAAACGAAAAGTTATCATGGTCCCGGGCCTAGGTCTTACCATGCCGACTACGGTAATAGCTTCTTCCCTATAGGGGAAATTCGCTAAAAGAGAAAATAAGATGGAGTATTACTATATCGTTTTGTACCAGAATCAGCTTTTATTACACATTATATAAATGTACAGTAAACCTATATTTAACATATTTTTAACATGTAAACCTACGTCTCAGGATAAAATCACCACCCATTCAAATCACACTATAAACAAAATATGTTGCCATTTGTATGTAATTAATTAATTATCATTTAACAGTAAAATGCCAAAGCATGTCATCTTATTTTACCTCTAGAGATTTAAAGACACGTTTCTCACTTAATAATGATAATTAAATTAATTATTAATAATAATAATAATTCAATTTATAATTGCTTCTTATACTTTGTACTTGTAAACATAAATGTACAGTTGCTGCAATTACTGTAAACCAATGTGGAACAATATTATACTGGTGTGTAAATTATGCAGATCGGCATGTCAGCTATATGAACATGTACATGGATGGGGCCGGGGTTATGTGGCATGTAGGGGTCGTAAGTCAAGGAGGTTTCCCAAATTGCATCATGGATAGAGGTGTGTTGGGGATACCTTCAATATTAACTCTCCTGCGCTTCCTTTAATTAATTTTTTTCACACATCATTGCTTTGTAACTGTAATAAAATCTTTGAGAATTCAAACTATTACTACATAAAATTTTATTATTTATAGAAGGTATATGCATTTTTTCTCAAATAAAAGTTTAAAGATCTTTCTTTTGATCTTACATATGGAAATTTATTGGAAATTAAAGTATATAGCTATGATGTAAACTTACTATATTCTTTTTATTTTTTGTTTATAACAGAACAAAATAGAAAATGTTTAGTAAAATTATAACAGAGAAATACCTTCACAGCCAACAACTCCCACGTTTACAAAAATACTATACTTTATCAAATACAAATTCTTTCTTCTCCTTTTTTAATTTCAAAATTATTAACTTTCACCCTTAGCATTACCAAGCACAGCCTTCTCATTAACGTATTCGCTGCGGGTGTCCCGAAATCGGGGCATCGCTCAACGTTGAAATATATGAGATTTTAATGTTTAAACATAACAAACGCAGCAAAGCTGTTAAAAAAACCTTACCCTAAAAAATGCTAAGCCCGCTGCTATTATTAGATGAACTTTTAAATCAGAAGTAATCAAAATTTGACATGAAGTGTTGTAAAATGTTTAAATTATTACTGGAATGAGTGACTCTCTTGGAGGGTAATGACAAACCGTACATTGAAACTAAAGAGGGACACATAGAGGTAGATATAAACAAGAATACCCCCGTCGCAGCAAACCTGCGTACTCAGCAAATTTCCAATGCATAATATATGTCTCAATACCACATAAAGCCGTATACCAAGTTTCATAAAAATATAATCACATATAAGCGATATATCCAATTTTAATTATTCTCCATAAGAATAACATTGGTGATGAGTACGTAGGTTTGCTGATACAAGGAACACAAACAATTGTTTTTTATGCAATTATAAATAGAATTTAACTAGGCGAAGCCACATACCAAGTTTTATCAATATTCAATCATAAATAAGCGCTGTATAACATTTTAATTATTCTCCATAAGAAAAACATAGGGATGAGTAAGCAAGATTGCTGCAACAAGGAAAAAATGGGTTTTTGTGCACATATCAATATAACTCTACAAGTTGAAGACACATATCAAGTTTTATTAATTTATGTTCATAATTTAGGGAGTCATTACATTTTACTTATCCTCCATAAGAATAACAAGGGGGCTGAGTATGCAGGTTTGCTGCTACGGGGATAATCAACAAAAAATCTTTTTTTGTACAAATATCAATATACCAGAACTACGTGAAGACACATACCAAGTTTCATCAATATACATTCATAAATTATCGAGATATCAAATTTTATTTATTCTCCATAAGGATAACATTGGACAACGTACTGTGTTTAGCACTTTGAATATCTCTGCAACGGTGGGGTGTAGAATCACAATTTAAACACCAAAATGATTATTTTGTGGAGCTGAACTTATTGGTAAAAGTAAATGTGAAGTTTACATTGAAATGAACTGAGGAAAAGCCAAAAACCTTTTTCCCATAAGATTAACATGGGAGATTTTATGAGTAGGTTTTTTGGATTTTCTCCGCAACCACTTAACCTAGGTTAATAATTCAAAATACCATATTATTTGATTTTTTAATCTCTATAACATAGTCAAAACCAAAATTAAGTTTTTTAAAAATTTTAGGGTGAAAAATGAAAAAAACTGATTTTTGGAAAATTTAAAACCCCCCTTCTCATGGTCCGATTTTTCTGGTTTTCGAACTTATAGTCATGAATGTCACTTTACACATTTGAGCCAAATTTCATCGAAATCGGACGTTTTTTACTCAAGTTATCGCATTCACGGACACATATATATATATGTGTCCGTGAATGCGATAACTTGAGTAAAAAACGTCAGATTTCGATGAAATTTGGCTCAAATGTGTAAAGTGACATTCATGACTATAAGTTCGAAAACCAGAAAAATCGGACCATGAGAAGGGGGGTTTTAAATTTTCCAAAAATCAGTTTTTTTCATTTTTCACCCTAAAATTTTTAAAAAACTTAATTTTGGTTTTGACTATGTTATAGAGATTAAAAAATCAAATAATATGGTATTTTGAATTATTAACCTAGGTTAAGTGGTTGCGGAGAAAATCCAAAAAACCTACTCATAAAATCTCCCATGTTAATCTTATGGGAAAAAGGTTTTTGGCTTTTCCTCAGTTCATTTCAATGTAAACTTCACATTTACTTTTACCAATAAGTTCAGCTCCACAAAATAATCATGTTGGTGTTTAAATTGTGATTCTACACCCCACCGTTGCAGAGATATTCAAAGTGCTAAACACTTAATATATAATATATATATATATATAGATATATATACATATATATAAATTTGAACGAATAGTGTTTTTGGCATCTGGGGACCTCAAAACAAAAATTTATCATGGTCTCGGGCATAAGTCTTACCATGAGACCTACGGTAATAGATTCTTCCCTATAGGGGAAGTTCGCTAAAAACATTTGTAATAGTGCACTCTTTTGCACAATTTTTTAACTGCAAGTTCTTTATTCAAACATTATTTGATTGGGCACTACCCACTTTCAGCAGTAGCGTAACTGGGCGCTGATTTGCTGGTCTCTGACTTGTGTAAGCAACCCTTAAAAGTCAATTTTCTCGCTTATGCATTGACAGATTGTATTGAATAAAGTGCCTTTAGGTTTGTGACAAGAATGTTTATCTTAATTGTACCTTATCAAATCTTTATAAAAGTAATGGTTCTTTGTTATTTGTTTTTAAAATATTAAAACGGGTGCCACTTAAAAAATATCTAAGATAACTTGATGATATATATTTTTTAAATTTGATTCTTTGGTTTTTTAACATACGTGCTAAGTATAGTTTCTGAAGCTTAAATCGTTTTCAAGGTATAAATTTTGTTGAAAAAAATACAAAATGGTGGCTAGCGGCTAAACAGAAAATGTTTTGACCAGTGTGTTTATATCAAATATTTTGTTCAAATTGGTACTACCAGCCCCCCAAGTTTGTAATGACCCTACCCTATATATATATATATATATATATATATATATATATATATATATATATATATATATATATATATATTATGTTTTGATTTGAAGCTCCATAAGCCCAAGGTTAAAATTTTCATATGAGATTTTGAACAAAATATAAGTTTTGTGGGGTTGAGGTTTTAATAGATTTTTTAGGTCCAAAAGCCACCAAAGTTATTAAAAGATAATAAGAATCAAAGTTATTCCAAAGTTTTAATAAGATAATTCTGCTTAATTCTGAGATAAATTTTACAAACAGGCAATGCTTGTATTAGAGTATAGGATTATTCAGCTCTGTGGTTTACTGAAAGAGTTTTTATTTTAGAATTGTTCCACTACCAACCACAACTTCCACTTACGCTGCTTCCCCTTCCTGCCGCGGATGGCGACCCTGGTGACAGAATCGGAGAGCTCATGGTTGTCCAATGCTCCCGCATACGGCAGCACCTCCACTCGGTCTATCCTGAGATGCGGCTCACCACAGGTAGAGCGCAGCACTGAGGCGAGGAACTCCTCGTCTCGCTCGAGCGCCGACAGTAGCGGACTCGAGATCATCTTCCACCATCTGGAACATTGACAAGCATTTAGAAGGTTGGATATAGCTTGAATGAGAAATTATTTACTAGCTTTTCCCAACAGCTTTGCTTTTTCACCTGATTTCAGTTTTTCATCTGATTAAATTCTAATATCATAAAAAATAGTTTAACCTAAAAACTTAATTAAATTTAAGACTTTAGGAGAGTTTGTGTGAAATATATTTTTCCTCCAGCTTTCTCACCGAGTCCTTTGACTCTTATCATTGAGTATACACTAACTCGGTATATATACTCTGTATATTCAATGCTCATATTCATTTATTAACGAACAAGCCATTAATAAGTAGTACAACATGATATAGGTAATAATACAATTTTTAAAATATATTGTACCGTATGTTAAAACTTAAAAGGTTAAATTACTTTCAATTACAAAACAGTATTTGGCTTAAATCTTAAATTTTTCAAGGTGACAATCAAACAGATTTAAACTTGTTGACATCTCATTTCCAATCCTATGTAGATTTGGACAACTACTTAAATATTCAAAATTTGTTCTATACAAATGTTTTCTAAAAGGATATGAATTTCTTGAATTTTTAAAACTAATCTTTTGTAACGTTTTTGGAGATTGTATAAAACCATTAACGATTTTAAAAATAAATAACGTGTCCAAATATTTTCTTCTGATTTTTAGACTTTCTAAATTTAACTCAAATATGGTTCATGGGTATTAGAGTTATCTAAAAATTTCCTCAGACGGTTTGGCTTTAGATATAGATAGTCATTTAAAAAACAGTATTTATCTATTTGCCATCCAACTGATGATTTTATGTTTTATGAACATTTTTGATATAAGTAATGTTGAGTTTTTTAAACCCAAGGATTTAATTTCTATAATAATAATTTTTAGTTTAATCACTAACAAAAGTGTACTATTTTTTGTATAAGACATAGAATCCACCAATCTTCAAAATATAATTGTAATATTTTAAAACATATTGAGAAAGTTTTTCAAAACTGATTTAATCAGATCTTTGGAGTCCACAATGAAAAAATGCTTAGTTTATGGTAAACTTATAGATTTCTGTATTTAATTAACATTGCCAATTCAAATTTATATAATGCAATTAGTATTCTGTAACATTTATTAATTAGGTAAACAGTAAATGCATGTACTTGCTCAAGAATAAGTAAGCATCAGTGTTATTCTACTTTTTATTAATATTGATTATATTGTTAGAGTAAAATATAAAGTCTGAAATCATTTAGCACACCCAGAAAACATTTGTGCTACTGTATTTTGGCATAAGACAATGTAGTATGACAGTTAAATATTTAAAGTTAGTACTCCCTATAAAGTATAATATTTTAAAGTTACAACTCGAATGATACCTATTGGATATTATTACAGAAATAGTATAGTTCTCTTCATATTTATTAGGTTAAACTAATTGCACTTTTATTTTGTAAAATCCAGTTTTTGTAATGATATTTTTGTATTGAAACAGTTGTACTATTGTTTCAGTCCAGGAGTTCCATAGCTGAAACTAGGTTGATTGGAAGGACCATTATTAGTCTAGAAAACTATTGAAGGTGATATTAGTTTAAAACGCTTCTAACTTTGATCGCCTCAGCAGCTGACAAGGTGTTCAGTCCAAAGTAATGGAAAGTTCCTTCCCATGTCCGCCAACAAAATCCTCTCACAGTCGGACGATTTAGACTAATTTCCTCTACAAAATGTTCTTAAGTTCCTTTCAAATAGGATTTTGTTGTAGCAAATGTTTTTATTTAAGATAACATTTCTCACATTCAAGATTTATGGAAATTGGAAACTATTATTGTAGCTTAACAATATTGGGGAATATTTACCAACCCAGACAAAAGAAATACAAATTCATCTTAGAGTGGCTGGTCTCATTAGTGAATTTCCTTTGTAAAGTTAACTATTAGCATGACCCGCACGGTAAAACTTAAGCCCGGGACCACCATAGAAGTTCCTAACATGACCCCCTAAACACGTTTTGGGGGGTCGTTCAAAATTTTATATATATATATATATATATATATATATATATATATGTATATATATGTGTGTTTGCACTCTAGCGGTCACATTTTTTGTTCGATTTACTTCAAATTTGGTAGGGACGTTCCTTTCTGTAATCAGTTGGACAAGTTCGTTGGGCAAAACAATCGGAAAACTCTAAACCCCTTTTTTTGGGGATTAATCTTTCAAATTTTGAGTTTTTGGGCCCAAAAAGGGTCAGAAAAGCCCCGTATGTAAAATGAATGCATGTAAAAAGATGGGAATTAGAGAGGCGAAAGTTTTAAGCCCTCTCTCGTCATTCTAGCATAAATATTTACCGAGTTGTTAAAGAAAATGTGTATCGACCAAACACAGTACGTTGTCTTATGGGGATTTTACATTAGAAAAGCCTGTTATTCATTTGTTGGTGTACTTTTATCATCCTCAACAACCTCACACCAATTTAAAAGCCTGACTGGACCTTCTCCTAACCTTATAATGTGCAAAATTGTATTCCCAGCATTGCAGGTAAATAGAACCAGGAGCATCAGAACAGCCAAAAAATCAATGTTTTCAGATTTGAATAAGAGTTAGAATAAATGTATGCTTTTAACTGATTTTGAGTTTTTATAGTTTTTTATGTGGAAATTCACTTCCCTCACGTCAGCGTGCTGCATGCGAACTCGTTTTTTATATCAGTTCTTTCAAATTTACAAATAATACTATTCTCTAGTAAGGTTTGCTTGCTTGCCTTCTTATGCAACTCTGATCTCAAAAACGCCTCCAACGATTTCCTTCAAAAGTTTTAATAAATTAATTTCAGGGTTAAAAATAAGTTCTAGACAGGTCAAATCGAGAACAAATATAAGTGTGTAAAAAAAAAATTGGAGAAGTTAAACAACTTAAAATAGGGCTTATGGAGTTTTAAATTAAAAAAACAAATTTTAACAGTTAGTTGTTTATAATCAACACCAGTCAACTGGCTAGTATTAAAATGTGTTTGAGAGCAGTAGCTAAAACTATTGAATGAAGATTACATACAGTGTGGTCATGTCATATCCAAAATAAATCAAAGGGATGTTGAGCTATAATACTAACTCCGGAGTGACTTTACATGCAGAAAAAGGCAAAAGAACTAAGTAAATTTGCTCGACAGTAGTAGGACGTGGTGAAAAATTACTCCAAATCATCTAAACAAACCGACTGGCCTTCCCCGAGTAAAGCTCTGCCCCCCAGGTACTAAACTCTAAGAACCCACATTAAATCAAAGTCAGTTAATAAATGCACTCTAAAATAGACAATATTTTTTATAAACCACACAATTTAAATCATTATTTTTATTTTCTTTAGGGGTAAACGATTTATTATGAGAAAAAAGTTTCTTCTTATATGTATATATATATGTATATATATATATATATATATATATATATATATATATATATATATATTTTAATAAAGGCGGAGTGTAAGGGCGTAAAGTTTTCTGCTAAGGAAGCCAGAAGCAATTTCTAGAAGGGTCCTTCTTGTGAAGGAGTTTGTTGTACAGAGAGGCAACATACCACTAATGATAGAGGTACATTGAAAGTTGTCCTTAAAATATTTAACTTTGGAGTTGATTCTTTCTGTTATAAATTAAACGATAATTAATAAAACTAAGCGAGGACCCTTTAGGTTGGACTACAGAAAGAACGATTCACTGAGTAATACCATTGGTAATACTCAATAAAGCCCCACACTAGATCAATTGGCATGGTGTAACAAAATATTGAAACAGGCAAAACAAAATATTTGTGGAGTTCACTTTATTGTACCACATTAGATTATGGCACAGTAAACAAGAGATATTGAAACAGGCAAACATAAATGTTTGTGGATATTGTGCTGAATCATACATCTGATATAGAAAACAACACATAGATTGAATTATCGAGATTAATGTTGCATATGGTCAACTTTCAATAGTGTAGTTTTAGCGATTGTGTCTCGGTATCGAAATATTTCTTCATAGATTTTATGTTTGAAATTCTATTATTAGTTTTTGAGCATCGGTAGGAATAAAATATGTAATAAATTACGTCGCTAATAGTTTAACATAAAGATCAACGCAATTCTTTACTACTTATATTTTATAATAAGTTACTAGATATTATAAAGAAATCAAAGTTAAATTTAGGAAATGTTTAAAGCTTAATTTATTATCAACTACATTATATTCAACAGAAGGGTGTTTGTTAAGATAACATTTACTTTATAAGAGATTTGACTTTTAAGTTTATTTAGTTATAGATAATTTGATGTCATTCTTTGTACCACTTGTACAATTATGAAATAAATACTTTTTGCATTGAATTGAACTTGTAATGAAACTTCAGAATAAAAAAATAATAAGCAAACACTGAAGATTGAACACTAAAGAGGTTGTTGGACCATTAAGAGAAATTAACACCGAATCCTTCAAAGTTGTGACATTTTGAAATTATTTAATTTTACCCTTTACCACAAAAAATGCATTTCTTATAAAAAAACAATACTTCTTACTCTGTTAAAAAATAATTATTAACATAGAAAACATACTGAGTATTATTATGTAAAAAAATATTGCAATTTGGATAAATCTGATAGTATTAACAAATAAATAAACAAAGATGCGCAAGATATTGCAGAGCTTTTACGCAAGAGATTGCCGAGATGATCGTAGCAATGCTGCCTTATTAATTATTGTGGGCACAGTTTCGTCCATTAATCACTATGGGATACAATGAGAAGCACTTAGGCACTTAACCGAGGCTCGTCCATTAAGTTACTGACTTTATTGGTGTGACTTCCACAAGATTACCACAATTTCTTAAAATAACATATTTTACTAAAAAGGATTTCAATCAGTTTGAAAATAAACAAAACAATTATGCTAACACTTTTTTGTTGCAATTTAAAAAAATAATAAACATAACCAAAGTTGTTAAACTGTTTCAAATATTGATTATATCTTAACTGAGTTCAGGATAAAACTGATATAAAAAGATAATTTTCCTACAAATGTGTAGGGAAATACATGCACGTAAAGTATATCTTTACGATCTTAAAACACTACCTACTTAAAACAACTGTATTTTATTTAGCTAGCGAAAAAGTCTTTCTTGCTCCCTGAAGTAATAAACAGCTGATCTGATATTGATTGGCGTTGGACCAAGCTAACAGACTCAGTGTTTATAACTTCATTCTCGTGAATTCAGCCTGAATGGATGAAAGTAAATTTTCGTGTGTGATATCAAAAATTGCAGTTGCAGGAAAATATTGTGTATGCATTTAGAGTATAAAATATCTTGATCACTTTCAGAAAACTACCTGGCTCCGCCAAGCGTCGCAATAATAGTTTCCTCTCAAGCCATAAAGATCCATTTTACGCTCTTAATACATAAATAACTATTGCTGTCGTATTATAATTTTAATTATGCACTCATTATTATCAATGAAGAAAGCTGTGAAGACAAAAACAAAATAAACACTAAAGTATGGAAACATACATGTTTATATACTAAATTTGTAACATGAATCTTGATCTTGATATTTCAGTAACTTACAAATGAAATATTCCTCTCATGTTTAATTGTTTTAAGTTTGTTATGTGAATATTGTTTTTGGAATGTAATTTTACAATCTAAATCTACTTCTAAATGTGTGCAAGGCCTGCTGTTCACCATATGAGACCTAATACTCCTCTGATGATGTGCATACGAAGACAAACAAAAGAACTTAATTATGGCCAAAATTTACTTTGTCAATCACACAATAACGTTGTTGTATTTTTTTTTATAGATCGAAAAGCCCTTTCATAAATAAGACTTTCATATTGATTCATTTATTTTTTTTCATATTGAGAGTCTTTAAAGTATTATGTAGGTATTTTTGTTGTTTTTTCTTCTCCAAGTTAAGTAGCATATTGTAAACATAATTTATTGGAAATTTCCCCCTCATGTTATTTTTTATAAGAATCTGAGGTTATTTCAACTTATTGCATGTGTAAGTGTTTCTGTTTAAGTATTCTATATTGTTATCAACCTTAAACATAAAACATCAATGTACACTATAACACATCCCTGTGTTTTTAGTGAATTTCCTATGGAAAGTGAACTATTAGCATGACCCGCACGGTGAAACTTAAGCCCGGGACCACCATAGAAGTTCCTAACGTGACCCCCTGAACACGTTT
This sequence comes from Allygus modestus, assembly GCA_963675035.1. Lineage (NCBI taxonomy): Eukaryota > Metazoa > Arthropoda > Insecta > Hemiptera > Cicadellidae > Allygus > Allygus modestus. The sequence continues at coordinate 17,955,894 of OY776116.1, forward strand.
TGGGGGGTCGTTCAAAATTTTATATATATATATATATGTATATATATATATATATATATATATATATATATATATATATGTGTGTACCGTATGCACTCTAGCGGTCACATTTTTTCCCTGATTTACTTCAAATTTGGTGGGGACGTTCCTTTCTATAATCTGTTGGACAAGTTCGTTGGGCAAAACAATCGGAAAACTCTAAACCCATTTTTTGGGGATTAATCTTTCAAATTTTGAGTTTTTAGGCCCAAAAAGGGTCAGAAAAGCCCCAAATGTAAAGTTAATACATGTAAAAAGATGGGAATTAGAGAGGCGAAAGTTTTAAGCCATCTCTCGTCATTCTAGCATAAATATTTACCGAGTTATTAAAGAAAATGTGTATCAGCTAAACACAGTACGTTGTCTTATGGGGGTTTTACACTAGAAAAGCCTGTTATTCTTTTGTTAAAGTACTCTTATTGTTCCCAGCAACCTCAGGCCTACTTTCAAGCCTGTATGGACCTTCTCCTAACCTTATAATGTGCAAAATTGTATTCCCAGCTTTGCAAGTAAATGAAACCAGGAGTATCAGAACAGCCAAAAAATCAATGTTTTCAGATTTCAATAAAAATTGGACAAATGTATGTTTTTACACTGATTTTGAGTTTTAGAAGTTTTATGTGGAAATTCACTTCCCTCACGTCAGCGTGCTGCGTGCAAACTCGTTTAGTTTCAAACTACATAATTTATTATTTGATCGTATAAAATATGTATTATACCAATTTGAAGTGATAAAATATATTGACAACATTGATTAATTACGATTGTTTTAAAGTTATTTCAAAATTAATTGCGATCTCTCCTATTCAGATCAGTATATTATATACAAAACATCTCTACTTCTCGATGAGCAGCATTTAACTGTGTTAACAAGTTGCAGATGAAACTGCAGCTCCTAAACATGTCCGACATTAGGGAGGGGGAGGATAACGGTCACCTCCCTGTGGTACCCTAAATGTTTGTTATTTATGTACAATATGACCTCTCCAGCACAGAAATAAAATCACAGGGGGAACAGTTTTATCCATTCATAGTCTACCGCTGTATTGCAGTCAACTCGCTTTGTTCCCGTGTTTGCCAGTTTGTCCAAACTCCATTCTTACTCGTCCAAATACTTTCTTGTGTTTGCATTGTATCCATTGTTCCCAGATGTTGCTCTTTTTGCCTTTTGCTCGATGCATTAAAGTCCAAAATAACAGTAGTCTCAAGGTCACTCGTAGAAAGTGTTATGAAAAACACGGGAATTTTATTGCTTTAAAATAATGCAGCAAATTGTATAAAGCTTGTCCTTGAAGCTTAGATTATTTTGAACTCTACTATAATAAAGCCTCGTTTTGTATCCACTAAATTTTAAAGGCATTTAATGAAACGGGAAATCCGGGTTGTTAAATTTGGAGATGTTATTGTGAAAAATCCCTTAAATAGAGCATATCAAAGTTGATTAATGATTTTATATCTACTAGTTACCTGCTACTCAAACTCGGTAACCAAGTAATCTTCCAAGTAACCTACTGCTACAAGTAATCTTCCAAGTAACTTGCTGCTACAAGTAATCTTCCAAGTAACCTGCTGCTACAAGTAATCTTCCAAGTAACTTGCTGCTACAAAATTAATCTTCCAAGTAACCTGCTGCTACAAAAGTAATCTTCCAAGTAACCTGCTGCTACAAAATTAATCTTCCAAGTAACCTGCTGCTACTAAAGTAATCTTCCAAGTAACCTGCTGCTACAAAATTAATCTTCCAAGTAACCTGCTGCTACAAAAGTAATCTTCCAAGTAACCTGCTGCTACAAAAGTAATCTTCCAAGTAACCTGCTGCTACAAAAGTAATTTTCCAAGTAACTTGCTGCTACAAAAGTAATCTTCCAAGTAACCTGCTGCTACAAAAGTAATCTTCCAAGTAACCTGCTGCTACAAAAGTAATCTTCCAAGTAACCTGCTGCTACAAAATTAATCTTCCAAGTAACCTGATGCTACAAAAGTAATCTTCCAAGTAACCTGATGCTACAAAAGTAACCTTCTCATGCTACTGAATTTAAACCACCCCTCATAACGTGTCATACTGCGTTAACATTCCAATAATCACTATTTGTATAACATTTGCAACATCTGTTCTTCTCTTGTTCCACTTTTTATTAATGTACCAAAAGCTGTTAAATATACAATCGAATTGATTGAGCTGGACTATTCTTACAAAAACTATTTAAACAGGATAAATAAAATACGTCTTACAACACTAAAGTATATTTACACTTATACAGTACTTAAATACAAGACGGTAAATATACACAAAAGATGATACTGTAAAAGTGGATCGATTTCAACCAGTTACACTGGTCATCATTAGGCCCAATCAGAGAATCTTGTATGTAAGTACAATATACTTTAGTGTTGTAAGGCTATTTTATTTATCCTGTTTAGTTGTACAATAGACAATAGACAATAGACAATAATTCTTTATTCATGTTTTTGTTTGTACATTGGTACAGTGAATAGTGTCATTTCTCTAATACCTAAATCTAATACAAAAAAAAAAAACAAAAAAACATTCTATACATTATCTAACAGTCATTTAACAGAGTCAAACATGAAGTTCCTCGAGTGAATACGGTATTATATTAATCAAATATTCTTTCAATTTAGTTTTAAACTTCATATAATCTTCTTCATTTTTTATATTTTTTGGGAGTTTTTCAAACAGTTTTTTCCCTGCATATGTTGTTTTTTTCTTGAACAGCTCCAAACGGTGACGCTCAGAAGCAAAATTGTTTTTATTTCTCGTATTATATTTATGATGAACAAGGCTAAACTGAGACTCATTTGACTTATTATATTTAGTAAACATAATTGTTTCTAATGCGTAGAGACCATAAACAGTTAGGAAATTTAACTCTTTAAAATACTTTTTTACAGACTCGTCAAAATTAAGCTTTAAAATAGCTCTGATGGCCTTTTTCTGCACAGTTAAAATATCTTTTAAATTTTCCTTTTTTGTAGCTCCATACAGACAGATTCCATATGCAATATGGGATTGTATGTGAGAATAGTATATAAGTTTTAAACTGTCAAGACTACATAAAGAAGACATTTTTCTAATTGCAAATAAACCGGAATTTATTCTACCTAAAACAGAAACCACATGGTTGTCCCATGACAGGTTGCTGTCAACCATCAGACCTAAAAACTTCATTTGGTCTATTATTTCAATATTTTTGTTGTCAATTTCAATAATTGGATTTAAAATTTGCTTACATTGTTTTGTCCTAAAATTTATAAATTTAGTTTTCTCAGAGTTTAATTTTAAGTTGTGATTGTTCAAGAATTGATCTAAATTAGCTAGTTCAATTGAACTTAAAATTTCGATGTCTTCTAACGTGTTGCCTGATATCTTTAAATTTGAATCGTCAGCATAGAGACAAAGAGCTGAAGCCGGAAAAAACACGTATCACGTTACTAAAGAAATTATTACAAATATATTTACAGCTTTGAAGACCTGTAGGACAAGAGTGTTAAAGACAAGTGTAAGTTATAAGAAAATTTGTATAATTCTATTATTTCATCGTCAAATGTCATAATAATATCAATATCAGTGAAAATATTTCATTAGAGTATTACCTAGCTAATTTAAAAAAATATAATTAATAATACTCTTAAATTTATTTATTTCTTAAATGTCCAAAAATGTATTTGTTCACCAAATAAATAAATAATGATTTATTTATTTAGAAAACTAATCAAAATATGATACTGTGTAGTCATGTTTATAGTTGTTAGGAATTGATTTAAAAAACATCATTTTGATCTATAATAATAAAACAATCCTAAGAAATTAGTAAATTGAACGCAGTTTGAAAAATACAAAATAGGCTAGATAGTACAAATTTACAGATTACTTCCAGTTTCCTATTTTTCCTTCAAATATATGCACACCTAATGTGCATTGGACTTTTAAATTAAGAAATCTGTGTCTTCAGTTTTTAAAAAGCATTGAACATAGATAAATGGAAATTAAAAACCATAACTAAACTTTAAACAACTTGAGCATCACACAATTAGTAACCTATTCTTCAAATTAGTTCTAATTTCTTCTTTTAACTTCCCCAATTAGTTCCAGTTCCAGCCAAGCATTTGCAGTAATTACAAATTATCTCTGTTACTTGTTTAAACACAGTTAAAAACTGCAGACAAAACTGCGGATCTGTAAAGAGGGCGGGAAATGGAACGGGTCCCGAGTGGGTATTAATTATTTATGCACAATGCGGTCTCTACGACACGGAAATCAAATCACTAGGGGACCGTTTCCATACGTTATGAGCTGTAGCTGGAAAATCTGTAGCTGGACTAAGCTGTAGCTGGATTGAGCTATAGCTGGACTGCAAACTTAAGTTTAGCTAAGGGCTAAGCCAAGCAGGAGAATATTGGAAATATTTCTCTCAGTTCGTTTAGGATTAATTTGAAATATTTCCCTCAATTCCTTTAGGATTAATTTATTTACTGCTGACATACTTTCGCATCTGTATGTGGATTATGATTACTCCATTTTTTGTATTTGTGCTGAGTATTAAATTTGGTTTGCAATTTAATGTTCGAACCCTGAAAATAGTCAGGTCTACATGAGAAATAATTAGGATTAAACTTTAAACTGGAACTTAATACTCGAATGACTGCCATCTTGGGCTTATAAGGACTTGGTTAATCAGTCAGTAATAAGGGCTACTTAAGGCACTCATGAAGGCACCTGGCTAAAGAATCAGTCGGTCTTAGACAGTATCACACCCAAACAAGGCATCTCACCCATTCTACACTCCTCATCACTCATTCATATTCGCCTTAAAATACGCCCTAGTTGCATCGGCGTATTAGACAATGATTCAGTGATTCATCACACTCATCCTACACTTGTAATTAATTAATTCACATTCCTATTAAAATACGTGTCGAAATGTGCCTGTGTGATACCTGATAGTCTGGCTGTATATTGTTATTATCTGATGTTTATTGATCTGACTAGCAGATCCTTACTCTCGCACGCGCAGGGACGGGCGGCCAAACAATGGCTGGGATGGCTACCTGTCACACCACCATAGACTCGAAGCAAGACGCCTAGTATGCTATTAAGATCTTTTTACAAATTTGTAGAATGCTTTGATAGGATTATTATCGGGTGTAATCGGAATCCTAAGAAAAATAAGTCCAAACACAACCATATTACTGGGGATGGTGAAATAATTACAACAGTTAAAACCTGAAATATCTTAATGTTGAATTTATGTTTTGTTTAGATATAGTGATCGTATTTACCTCCTGATTAGTATGGATTTTATTGAAAACTGTGTAGAATCCAAATTGTTGGGGTACATTAACAAAAAACGAGTTTGCACGCAGCACGCTGACGTGAGGGAAGTGAATTTCCACATAAAAATTTTTAAAACTCAAAATCAGTGTAAAAACATGCATTTGTCCAATTTTTATTGAAATCTGAAAACATTGATTTTTTTGGCTGTTCTGAGATACTCCTGGTTTCATTTACATGCAAAGCTGGGAATACAATTTTGTCCATTATAAGGTTAAGAGAAGGTCCAGACAGGCTTGAAAGTAGGCGTGAGGTTGCTGATAAAAGTACTCTAACAAAGGAATATCAGGCTTTTCTAGTGTAAAACCCCCATAAGACAACGTACTGTGTTTAGTCGATACACATTTTCTTTAATAACTCGGTGAATATTTATGCTAGAATGACGAGAGAGGGCTTAAAACTTTTGCCTCTCTAATTCCCATCTTTTTTCATGCACTTATTTTATATCTGGGGCTTTTATGACCCTTTTTGTGCCCAAAAAATCAAAATTTGAAAGATTAATCCCCGAAAAAAGGGGTTTGGAGTTTTCTGATTGTTTTGCCCAACGAACTTGTCCAACTGATTACAGAAAGGAACGTCCCTACCAAATTTGAAGTAAATCGGACAAAAATTGTGACCGCTAGAGTGCAAACACACACACCCACATATATATATATATATATATATATATATATATATATATATATATACCAAAACGTGTTCAGGGGGTCACGTGAGGAACTTCTATGGTGGTCGTGGGCTTAAGTTTCACTGTGCGGGTCATGCTAATAGTTCACTTTCCAAAGGAAATTCACTAATAACACGCTAGCAAAAGTTAGATTAGGAGCTGGAGTGTCCACTGATGACTGATTCGAGAGTATTGAGCACTGGGTGGCGAGGAACGAGGGGTCACGAGTATAGGGTGGCTGTGTGAGGTTTCAGGAAAAGGTATAATCTGACACATACCTTGCCAAGCCGACCAAACTCTACAGTGTTTTGGAATATACCACAATGGCATAGTCACAAACATCCACTTTTTAACAAGAAGTTGTTTCATGTGTCTAGGACAACCAAGCACTTTTAGTAATCTTGTAAGTTTCAAGACAAAGACACAACTGATAATTATTACTGTAAACGTGCAGTTGGAAGAACAATTGTAAATATACATCTATAGAAAAAATAATGATGCTTTGACTAAATCATTGGTTTCCATTTGTAATGAATAATTATTAACTCAAATACCAATAAAGCAAACATGAAATAATTAATTTGAAATCTGTTCTAACTATGGGGATGCATTTGCTCAGATAGTAAGAAACATTTCATACGTTTTAGACCGAACCAGTGAACAGACACAGACAGAGACAGAGGTTGTTTACACAACGTTTGCAATATACCGGGCGTCCACAAATTTACTTTACAAATTTAAACATGTGTAGAACGCAAAATAATTCTAATATTTTATTGGGGTTTGATTTGTTGTCAAACATATGTTCTGTAGTTTGTTTCTTCATATTTTAATAGTTTTTACTTCTTTATTTTATTCCATAACTTAAGAATGAAGGTGAGTGCTTTAGGTTTATTACTACAAAAACTGATGTTCGAGTTCGAAGAAATTTTGGGACCTTATACAACAGGGAATCTCTTTTTAGGCCCACTATTTGATATTGGAACAAGAAATTTATGGAAACCGGAAGTTTACTCCACAAAATAAAATAGTTCTTGTGGAATCGAGACACAGCTCTTAACCTCCTCTCAGGAGAAAACCTTTTTTAAACAAGATAGTTACAAAATTAAGTAAAATAGTGTAACATGATGAAAATGTAAACAAACAAACTTTAAAACACTTGTCTCTTAAACAATCAAACCTCACAAAAATAATAGTTTTATTTTACTTAATTACCAAACACAATTAAAATTGTAAAGGTAACTTATGAACATCCGGTATTTTTGAATATTCTGAATAAAAATAGAAAACATTTCCTCACAAACTAGTTAGTTATAATGTTAATTTTGTTCTGACAAAATTAATACGATTACAATGGTAAAAAGTTAAAATTCTTGTTACTTGTTGTTTTTGGGCATTATGTCGGTTCATAACTTTATTATCGTTAGGATAATAATAATAATACTATAAATATAAAAAGCGAAACAGTTGTATTTAACATGTATTTCGTCATATTCACAATAAATTAATATAATGATTACAATAATTTACTTAGATGCACAATACAGAAGATAGATGTCTTTCACCCCTCACTGTTGAAGACTTACAACTCTCCCTCTGGTATTGACTGGACCTTACGCAAGCTATCACCCATATCTATATTACGAATCGCGTCTTTGGAAAACAAATGGTCCTTTTCACTTAATATCAAATATATAATTTATATAACATCTTTATTGTGTGTTAGAAAAGTGATATCAGTGCTTGTTTTAATTGAGTTTTTAATTCAGTGTGGATTTCCCCTATAGGGAAGAAGCTATTACCGTAGGTGGCATGGTAAGACTTAAGCCCGAGATCATGATAACTTTTCGTTTTGAGGTCCCCAGATGCCAAAAACACTATTTGTTCAAATTTATATATATGTATATATATATATATATGTGTGTTTGTATATATATATATATATATATATATATGTGTGTGTGTGTGTGTGTGTGTGTGTGTCCGTTACCTCGATAACTTTTGAAAGAAACAATCGATTTTGATGAAATTTGGTACAAATGTGATTGGAAAACCAGATCGATTGGACTATGGGAAAGGGGTTTTATCGCGGTTTATAATTTTCCAAAAATCAGTTTTTGAAATTTTTAACCAAAAATGTTAAAAGCACTCAAATTTGGTCGTAGCCATTTTATAGCTAGAGCTTAGAAAACAAATAATTTAGTATTTTAAATCATTGACCTAGGTTAAGTGGTTGCGGAGAAAATCCAAAAAACGTGTCCCATGTTAATCTTATATGAAAAAGGTTTTCGATTTTTCTCAGATAATTTTACTAAAAACTTCACATTTCTTCTTATCAATATGTTTAGCTCAACAAAATAAACATTTTGATGTTTTAATTGTTGTTTTAAGTCCAACCGTTGCAGAGATATTCAAAGTGCTAAACACAGTATATTGTCCAATGTTATATCCTTATATGATAAATAAAATTTGATATTTTGATTATTTATGAATGAATATTGATGAAATGTATGTGTTTTCAAGTAGTTGTAGTATATTGGTTTTAGCACAAAACAAGTTTTTTGTTGATAGCTTAGCAAAAACCTGTGCATGTTATTCATATGGAGATTAAGTAAAGTTGTATATCTCCCTTAATTATGACCCTAAATTAATATAACTTGGTATGTAGGTAACCTGGTTCAGTTATATTGATAATTGCAAAAAACACATTACTTTTCTTCCTTGTTGCAGGAAACCTGGGTCCTCAACCCTAATGTTATTCTTATAGAGAATAAATAAAATGTTATACCTATATCACTTTGTTTATGAATGTATTTTTGTGAAACTTGGTAATTGGCTTTATGTAGTAGTGAGACACACATATATATATATGCATTGGAATGTCGCTGAGTATGTAGGTTTGCTGAGATGGGGGTATTTAATTTCTTAACTTGTTTTAACAAATAATTGTAACTATAAACTAGAATCGCCCAAGCACAGCTTGCCCATTGAAACACTTGTTTTTATTTAGTTTAACTTGTCGCTGTCAGATGGTGCCACCAGTAAGTTGATAAATAGACAAGTGGGAATCACCCGTTAAACTGTCATGTTATATACATGGTTTTGAACTGTCGTTTGTTTATTTTCTGCAGTTAGTTTTGAAGCTAATCTTCAAAATGATGGCTCAGTTATTGGTTTTGATGAAGTATTGGCAAACATACAGATCTTCCATATCTTAGTATATTTCTTGAGAAATCCCGTGCTTTTGATAGTGTTAATCATAATAGACTACTTGATAAAATCCGATTGATGGGATTTAACAGGTCAGCGCTTGGATGGATAAAATCATTTCTAACAGGACGAAAACATTTCACAGAACTAAAGAATAGAAAACATCCAACAAAATCAAGAATATCATCTGATATAATTCATGGAGTACCACAAGGTTCTACTTTAGGGCCATTATTTTTCATTATCTACATGAATGATCTACCATCCGTCGTAGATAAAGGAGAAGTAATACTTTTTGCAGATGATACAACTCTCAATATTACCGAAAGTTCTAACAAACAATTAGAGATATCTTCTTTTGTTCAAATTTCTAAAATGGAACAATGGTTTACAGAAAACAGTTTGATAGTAAATGATTTGAAATCCTCAGCTTTACAATATAATAAAAAATTTAATAATGAAACAATTCAACTTGTTCAACTTGCCAACTCTACGATACCACTGGCAACTGAGTATAAATTTCTTGGATTAACATTACAACCAAATCTTTCATGGTTATCTCACATTGATAAAATTTGCAAAAAAATCAGTTCAGGAATCTTTTTGATAAAATGTTTTTCTAAATGCTGCACTCTAGACATAAATAAAATGGTATATTATGCTTATATCCATTCACATATATCATATGGACTAATTATATGGGGTTCAAGCCCAAATGCCAAAATTGTATTTAAAATGCAGAAAAAAGCTATAAGAACACTTTGTCAAGTCTCAAGAAGAACATCGTGCAAACAGCTATTCAAACAATTAAATATTCTAACATAATCGTCAATTTTTATATTACAAGCAGCAAGTTTTGTACATTTGAACCTTGATAAATTTTCCTTCAGAAGACAAATTCATAATTATAACACGAGAAATATCAACCATATAGACTTGCCACATCCAAATTCAACATTCCGACAAAGATGCTCAGACTACATATCAATCAAAATTTACAACAAAATTCCTTCAGAAATAAAATCTTTAAGTAACATAAGACAATTCAAAAATAAATTAAAACAATACCTTATCGTTAAATGTCCATACAAAATTGAAGATTTTTTAAATGAAAACAACAATGAAAATATAATATAAATTTAAAATCAAAATGTTGTGTTTCAAGATTGGACGAAGATTATTTTGCAAGATTCAAGGATTTAAATAATCAAAATTCTATCAGTTATTATTAGCATTACATACTCTGTTATTGTAATTTAGTCTTAACCATAATTTAATTATGGCAATTAAGATACTTACCAATAAAGAAATAAAGATATGGCCGACCAACAAAAAACACCAGTGATAAATAATATATAAAGATTCTCAGGATGAAGGGAAGCTCCAGACACCTCTGTAGGGTAAGCTATTATCCCTTGGGTGGGCGAAACCCTTCTTTGAAGTTTCACAAAGCTATTAATACTATAGTAGCTACTGCCAAAATAATTTAGCCAAACCTTGGCCTAGTAAAAATTCACATTATAACAATATAGTCACAGATTGATTTAATTGAATATGTTAGTTTAACTCAAATCAAGTCATTTTTCTTCATTCATCTGCAGGACAAACTTTGTTAGTATATGTTGATATTGGTCGAGTATTTGTGTTTATTTTACCTTGTACCAGCAGAGTAAATTGTATATGATTTTAGAAAAACCCAGTGTAAAGAAAATACTGATAAATAATTAAACCATGAATTAGGCCTACATGGATATTTTTTGTCTGTAGGCCCTACACTTTAAAATATAACTCAAGATTTAGATTGCCAAGTTTGAAGTATCTATCAGTAAAAAAAGAAAATAACAATTAGACAAACTATATTGACAAGTTTCGGAGAAAACGTAATCCTTCTTAATGTTGGATTAAGGGCTTCAATTTCATAAGGAAAATGATAACAATAGGGAAAGGCAAGTCACAAAGCCAACAATAAAACTTTCAACCTGTTTTCATTTAATCCCAGGCAATTAAAAGACAAACATTGTTAAGGGCATGTTATCACGTTGCTATCCTCTTGACATTATAAGTAATTATTGTGTAGCGAGACGTGGACGTGTCTTGATGGATGCCTTCAATCAGGCAAGACTACTGAGGCAGCAAAACAGAGTATACATTGCCTGCTGTCATTAACCAAACTAGATGATAACATTTTTAAAGTGAAAACAATTTTTTTAAACTTTTAATCTTATTTTTATAAATGGGAAAACATCACCTCTTTGACAGGGTCGTATTTAGGACCTCTGGGGCCCCGGGCGAATACAAAAATGGGGCCCCCTAACATAAATACAAGCATATATATGGAGGTATATACTAAAAAACTTTTTTCTATTCCTTAATAACCTTATCTTTATATTTAATTTCGTAAGCAAATCGGTCGCCACGAAATATTTCGAGCTAGGAAGGAGTTAAGTTTGGTTATGGCGATTCATTTTAAAGTTGTGGGCCAAGGACGGTGGTAAAAATATCAGAAATGTCAAAAATTATGTGGGCTACGCCCCCCTGGACTTCAAATATACTATGATTTTCTTATGGAAATATCAAAGCAAAATGAACTAATGATCAGCTGTGATTATCAAGTTACACAAAAACCATATGTTGGAGCTATAGCCCTCTATAGCCCCTGTAAGCCACTAGTTATCTTCTATATCTATAAAAGGCAAAGCCCTGGCTGACTGACTCACTGACTGACGGACCTATGACTAATTCTCATGTAGGTAGAGTTTTATATATATATATATATATATATATATATATATATATGTGTGTATGCACTCTAGCGGTCACATTTTTTGTCCGATATACTTCAAATTTGGTAGGGACGTTCCTTTCTATAACCTGTTGGACAAGTTCGTTGGGCAAAACAATCGGAAAACTCTAAACCCATTTTTTGGGGATTAATCTTTCAAATTTTGAGTTTTTGGGCCCAAAAAGGGTCAGAAAAGCCCCAGATGTAAAATTAATGGATGTTAAAAGATGGGAATTAGAAAGGCGAAAGTTTTAAGCCCTCTCCCGTCATTCTAGCATAAATATTTACCGAGTTATTAAAGAAAATGTGTATCGGGTAAACACAGTACGTTGTCTTATGGGGGTTTTACACTAGAAAAGCCTGTTATTCCTTTGTTAGAGTACTTTTATTATCCCCAGCAACCTCACGCCTACTTTCAAGCCTGTCTGGACCTTCTCCTAACCTTATAATGCGTAAAATTGTATTCCCAGCTTTGCAAGTAAATGAAACCAGGAGTATCAAAACAGCCAAAAAAACAATGTTTTCAGATTTAAATAAAAATTGGACAAATGGATGTTTTTACACTGATTTTGAGTTTTACAAGTTTTTAGGTGGAAATTCACTTCCCTTACGTCAGCGTGCTGCGTGCGAACTCGTTTTAGTTTGAGCTAATTAAAATACAAACAGCTGATCTTGATTCGTAGTAGTTCCATGGGTTAACCACAGAATGCTGCACACACAACTGTCATAGTTTTTATAAATTATTTGCGGGGCGAAGTCTGCGGGAACAGGTAGTTTATAATAGTCTAGTCTTTAATAAATACACCAAATATACAAATAAATAACAAATTGTAATTTATTATCAAAACTTTAAAAACTCACAGAATAAAAATATTGTAATTATTTTTGCTGATGCATTTGTGTTATCACACACAAAACTATTCTTAAAGAGATTTAAATATTTGTAAATGTAGTAAAAAGTCAGTTATATTGTAGACGATTCTGTATTTTACATTGTACATTATTTTAATATTAAGTTTGCGTGACGATGACACATTGGAATCATTTTGGTTCTCGTCTATACCAAGTCTATACCTGCGTTATTTTAAACTGCATGTGGGGGGTAATCGGAAAATTCAGTGTTGACGACAATGATAAGCAAACATCCCTAACTCTCATCGATACCGGGGCAGTACTAATCGTATTGAGTAGAAATTGATCAACAACAAACAGCCTTCAAACTATTATTAAATCCAGAAATATAATACGTAAAAACAAAAAAGAGGCTAAAATTAAAGCTACCCTATCATTATTGCTATCATCTGTATTATTATCATATGAATAGCACAGGAAAAAATGTGCTTTGTCCACTTTTATCATATCTAGGATAACCTCAAACACTTAAGACTACTCAAGTGTTCTACACGTTGACTGCCTTTCTTAACAGTATGATTTTGATACTATTATTTGATTACTTTCTGTTTGGCTGTTTATTCCTAATATTTTATAATCTTATTGAGTTTTGTGCAAAAAGAACAACAAACTTAACTTAAATCGGCTTGAACGGAATCTGCGACTTCCAAGTGCGCCAAAGCATGGCGGATATTAAACATTGGGGTTAGGGGATAGGCTAAAAATGTATAGCTCAAGATCAAGATCATCTATTGCAAATATACAATATCTACAACTTTTACGCAGCAAAATAAGGTGCTCTACATTACCGTCAGTAGTTACATTTCAAATCTTACCTGGCCTATTTCTGTTACTGGAGTAGGGAAAATTCATCAAATCCGCACACATGCAGTGTTCAAAATAATAAACATTAGGAATGACTTTGGTTTTGATACTTATTTTGAACGTACATCTTTTACAACCTAAAATTATTTGTATTATTGTCATCTGAGAAATAATAAACTTTTTCAGAACAAAATTAAAACACTGCCTCGCGAGGTCCCCCTTAGTGGCCCGTGGGGGCCCACTTTCGTGGCCTGGGGCCCCCCTCGGGCCCGGGGCCCTGGGCGCTCGTCCCTTGCGCTCTTAGGGAAATACGGCCCTGCTCTTAGTGTGTTTGGTCTTTTATTGAACTTCGAACAATTCTAGATTAGTTAAAAACATGATACTTAGCATGTCGGCTTTTAATTTCCATCGAGTTTCCCACTTAACGATGCAAAATGGATTACGATCAGACAAATTCTTGGACAAGCCGAGGGTTGGACCGTTCCCTATCAGAAAGTTAAAAATTGCGAGGGATAAACAACCAAATTGTAACTTCCTTGTAAGTCTGGATTGATTTCAAGCAAGTATGTACTTAAATTTATTCAACTTTTCTATTTAAATTGCAAAAACCCTAATGAAAATGGTTGCAAACATATTTGAACTGTCGTTTATTAGTGAATTTCCTTTGGAAAGTGAACTATTAGCATGACCCGCACGGTGAAACATAAGCCCGGGACCACCATAGAAGTTCCTAACGTGACCCCCTGAACACGTTTTGGGGGGTCGTTCAAAATGTTATATATATATGTATATATATATAGACATATATATATATGTGTGTGTATGCACTCTAGCGGTCGCATTTTTTGTCCGATTTATTTCAAATTTGGTAGGGACGTTCCTTTCTATAACCTGTTGGACAAGTTCGTTGGGTAAAACAATCGGAAAACTGTAAACCCATTTTTTGGGGATTAATCTTTCAAATTTTGGGTTTTTGGGCCCAAAAAGGGTCAGAAAAGCCCCAGATGTAAAATTCATGCAAGTTAAAAGATGGGAATTAGAAAGACGAAAGTTTTAAGCCCTCTCTCGTCATTCTAGCATAAATATTTACCGAGTTATTAAAGAAAATGTGTATCGGGTAAACACAGTACGTTGTCTTATGGGGGGTTTTACACTAGAAAATCCTGTTATTCCTTTGTTAGAGTACTTTTATTATCCCCAGCAACCTCACGCCTACTTTCAAGCCTGTCTGGACCTTCTCCTAACCTTATAAGGCGTAAAAATGTATTCCCAGCTTTGCAAGTAAATGAAACCAGGGGTATCAGAACAGCCAAAAAACCAATGTTTTCAGATTTCAAGAAAAATTGGACAAATGGATGTTTTTACACTGATTTTGAGTTTTACAAGTTTTTATGTGGAAATTCACTTCCCTCACGTCAGCGTGCTGCGTGCGAACTCGTTTTTTATTCGTACACTTTGAGAAATTAAGATTTTTTAATAATCGATTAGAAAAATAAAGTTTTAACACAAAGTATACTATGTAATACCACAAAGTATACTATATACTACATTTTTCAGTAATGCATTACACAAGTTAAAGGATACTATCACGAAAACGTCTGTAACTTAAACATTACATAAACAATCGACACAAAAAGGGCGTTTAGTTTAAATAACCGACTTTAAATTGACCTTCCGTTTCCCATCACATCAAAGACACCCCGCATTATAAAACCCCTCCGAGCGCCGGCATTCTAGCAAAGGAACACAAATGAGTTATTCAAATTTTGTTTTTAAATGCGGGGCACGAAAATACGCTGAGTTAAAGCATCGACTCTAGTTACCATTTTAAGTTAATTATGATATTACAATTCTTCTTTATAACAACAAAACGAGGTTTTTGTTTGTAGCTTTGTAGAAATCTGTTTTATTGTTTTCAAAATGAATTTGTTATATTTTATGTTTTTAAACTAGTTTTGAACCCCTTTTAAACATCAAATGCACTGACAACGGTAAACAGTTGATTGAATAATTTTGTTTTATGTACTTTACAGAATATAGTCGTTGTGCTAGCCTATTAAAATAAATATAGTAGCCTATTTCACTATTTTGCTTGCTTCGATTGGGGTTCTCTATCATTTGATTGATTTTACACTATGGATTTTTGAAATGCAAACACTAAAAATAAATGGTTTTGTACGGGCTTATTATTATTATAAAATATTAAAAAAATAGTGTGTTTTGCAATTTACTCATTTGTCTTATTTATAGTATCGGTAGTCTAATATTATCTTTCACCAACTCACTAAAATGGTTAGGAGTAAATGATCCCATTTATCAGTGAGTTCAGACACTAAGACCCTAAAAGTGTCCACACGAGTGATATATTTCAGTGTATCGACAAAATACGGCAGCGGCGTGCTACACAACAACCACTAACAGTTGCGAACGTTGAGAGTCCGTGAGCACGATAACTCTCGTAAAAATGATCCGATTTTGATGAAACTTTGTATAAACGTGTAACATTTAGCAACATTTATGACTTTAAGTTCGAAAACCAGGGGGGGGGTTTTGGGGGGGTTTTGTACCCCAAAAATGTTTTTTTGGAACTTTTTACGTATAATTTTTGAAATAGTCAAATTTTAGTTTTTACCATTGGATTCAACTTAAAAAACACACAATTTGATATTTCGATCATTCCTCTACGTCAATTGGTCACCGAGATATTGAAAGTGCTAAACACAGTACTTGTCTAATGTTAATCTTATGGAGGAAAAGAATACCCCGTAGCAGCAAACCTGCGTACTCAGCGAATTTCCAATGCATATATATGTATCTTAATACCACATAAAGCCACATACCAAGTTTCATCAATATACATTCATAAACAAACGATTTATGACATTTTAATTATTCTCCATAAGAATAACATGGCGGCTGAGTATGCAGGTTTGCTGAAGCAAGGAACACAAAAAATGGGGTTTTATACAAATATCAATATAACTAATGTAGGTAAAGCCACATACCAAATTTCATTAATTTATTTTCTTAATTAAGGGAGATAACACGTTACTTATTCTACATAAGAATAACATGGGCTGAGTACGCAGGTTTGCTGCTACGGAGCCTTTGGAAAAAAATTGTTTTTTGAGCAAATATCAATGGTCCACAACCAGATGAAGCCGTATACCAAGTTTCGTCAGTATACGTTCATAAATAATAAGCGAGATATAATTTTTGTCTTTTCCTCCATAAGAATAACATTGGACAACGTACTGTGTTTAGCACTTTCAATATCTCGGTAACCAATTGACGTATAGAAATGATCAAAATACCAAATTGTGTGTTTTTTAAGCTTAATCCAATGGAAAAAAACAAAAATTTGACTATTTCCAAAATTATATGGACAACATTCGAAAAACCCATTTTTGGGGTACAAAACCCCCCCAAAATACCCCTTTGGATGGAGCGATCTGGCTGGTTTTCGAACTTAAAGTCATAAATGTTGCTTTACACGTTTATACCAAATTTCATCAAAATCGGATAATTTTTACGAGAGTTATCGTATATATACAGTTTCGAACGAATGGTGTTTTTGGGGTCTGGGGACTTCAAAACGAAAAGTTATCATGGTCCCGGGCCTAGGTCTTACCATGCCGACTACGGTAATAGTTTCTTCCCTATAGGGGAAATTCGCTAAAATGTTTATATATCGCTTATTTATGAACGTATACTGACGAAACTTGGTATACAGCTTCATCTCGTTGTGGTCTATTGACATTTGCTCAGCAAAAATATTTTTTTGCCAAAGGCTCCCGTAGCAACAAACCTGCGTATTCAGCCCCCATGTTATTCTTAAGGAGAATAATTAAAATTGTATATATCGCTTATTTGTGAATATATTTTTATGAAACTTGGTAAGTGGCTTTATGCAGTACTAAGACATTTATGTCTCCTTTGGAAATTCGCTGAGTATGCAGGTTTGATGCGACGGGGGTATTATATTTCTATTAACTCTTTTTAGGTGCTTAAATCGGTTTACTGATCAAACCTTTGCCGCGCTGATTGAATCCTGAACCTAGGAACATGCAGGTGATTTGGTGCAGCTCTGCTACGTGATGTAGTTTATAGTTGGGCGTGTAATCCCCCGACCCTGGCTCTGGCACTGCAACTGAATTGTAATCTATACTGTTTACTTTCACTGGTGGTATCGGATTTTAAGTCATATGCTTCAAAATTGTTTGTAAACTTGTTAACACCTTAAAAAAAAAATTATAAAAATAACTAAGAAAATTCCAATAAGTGTATATAGTTTTTGTCCACTTGAAAAATAACCACTTAAGCTATAAATCGTAGTAAAATTAATTGTTTGAATACAGACTCAATGGAGGTGTCCTAGAATCACAGGCTATTTTAAATTGATTTTTCGTAAATAAATAATGAATTTGTTCTTTGCAAATGGGCTCTAAAAATAAAAATAAAAATTGTAAAATGCGTTTTCAGTTCAAGCTAAATAATATTTGTTTAGTACTCTTAGTTTTTACTGTATACACGCTTACTTTTATATCTCTGGAACATTTACAATTTGTCAAAATACGTTTTTTTTTGTAGATTCTAATCTTTAATTGAACAAATAAATGTCAAAACTCAAATAAATGAGAAAGTGATAAAGATTGAAACCGGTCGAGTAGATTAGCAAATTACATTTTAATGGCCACCTCTACTTCCTGAGTGATAAAGAAACCAGGTTGTTACCCGGAGTCTTCACTGTGTACGTTTAACATTTAAATGTCCATAAAAGGCTGTTAGGGCAAATATACGGTAGTAGTTTTGACATTTTTAGATACAAATCGGATCCGTAATTTGTCAAAGCATTTATTACGTCAATCATTAATACGTTAAGGTAATTAATGATTATTGAAGAAAATTACTCCGCTTTTTTCTGAACCAATTCTTAAATTTAGGTATAAAAGAGATTATACTATAATCATACTTGTGCATACATTTTGTATGTTAATAAAAACACACAAAAATGAACCATAGCATTGAATACCTGTGTATTGTAAACAAGAACGGGGATACATTAAAACTTTTTTTCCGTCAATACATATTACATTCTAATTAATTAATTAGAATGTAATACTAAATTACGTTGTGTAATGTAAATTAAATTATTATTATTTTATGGGGGTTAACATTTAAAGAAAACTTGAGTGTGTATAAAAATGTTAGAGCCTGTGAAAAACTAACACACATTTAAAAGAAAAACTTATCACAATAAGTATGTTGTATGATTTTTTTGTATAAAAAGAGAACTAGATGTAGGCCTAAGTGTTTACACTGAATTGTCAATTACTTAATTTTTAAGATAGTACCAAGGTCTTTCTGTTTGGTATTTTAACTATAAGCTTTACATGTCATAAACTTATTTTTGTAAATTGTAAAGTTTGACAAAATAAATGAATTTGGACCATAATTGCTTGAATGTAAAATATCCCAATGGAAGAGAGAACAGATGGATATTAGAGCAGGGATGGATAGAAGCACAAATATAATGTCTTGGTCTAAGGTACCCTTTGAAATGATGTTTTATTTTTAAACAGGATAAATAAAATACGTCTTACAACACTATAAAGTATATTTACACTTAATACTGTACTTACATACAAAACGGTAAAATATACACAAAATATGGTACAAGGCATCGTTTGTGTATATTTACCGTCTTGTATGTAAGTACAGTATAAGTGTAAATATACTTTATAGTGTTGTAAGACGTATTTTATTTATCCTGCTTAGTTGTAACAACACGTATCATGCTAATAAAGAAATTGTTTCTTTTTAAATGCAAACGGGGCTTTCGTTAGAGCATACTGTCAAACATATGGGAAAAGACAAACACCCAAGTCATATTGCAAGGGCTCACTCAACTGAGGGCAAAGTTTAAGGTGACACAGCGAAGCAAGAGTACTATATGTATTTGTCAAAACAATAGAGAGGGTATCATGAACCTATATATGGCTGCCGTGAGTATTCTGAGGCTGAGGCTGAGGCTTAATTTTGACACTCCGAGATGAATGATGATGTGATAGCCAACTTTATAGTTTTATTAACTTGTGAATATTTTTGTTGACTTTCTTCTACTTCTGGCTCTATTTATTAAATATTTGTTTAAGAAGCTTTTACTTAATTTGTATTTTAGTTGTTCATTAAAAAGGTAAATAAATATGCCTTATGTAGGACGTTTTTGATAAATTCAACAACAACAAAAATAAGTAAATACGGATGTTTCATTGAGAATAGCATAAAAAGTTCTTCAAATAAATAGACAATGAAGTGCTGTTCACCTTTACTTCAGCTAACGTAAAAGCTTTTGTGAATGTATTTTTGTTCTGTTTGTTCTGTTATGATTTTGTTAACATATTGTGGCTAGTCATTACAAAATAAAATTGATTATTTAAAATGTAACTATTCATGACTTTTGATCTAACAGAGGAAAAAAATAAATTTTAATTTATCATTTAAAAACGTTTATTTAGTTATAATATAATATTGTAATCCAACTGATATCTTTTGTAAAATGTAGCAAATTAAACAAAAACTTAAAAGTGGTTGAAAATTAAATTTTCTAACATTACATCGCTTTGCAATATAATGCATATCTTTAAGTACCTACGGTAAAACAATATCTATTTCATGGACCGTCGCAAGTTAGCTATAATGTATATTACTGAAGTACATGAAAGAAAAAAAAGTTACCTCATATAGTATTTTTTTTATATATCTTAAAACGAACTTTAAGTAAAGACAAATCAAACTTACTATCAACCAGACCGGTACATCGGTGAAGTACGCGAGGTACACACGCCGTCACCCACACGCACACTCACGGACCGCGACACTACGGTGTTATCAGCAGCGGCGGCGGCAGCAGTGTGATAGCGTCAGACGCTGAGGTCAGATCGATATGACTGAGCGCTGGCCTCTAGCGCCACCTCTGGCTAACTTGGTTGAGCCTACCTCCCTCCCCCCCCGCCACCACAGAGATTAACTGATATCGGTGATATCGACTCTTGAGAAGATCTTAGTTATTAATCGCCGCTATCAACCACAGTACTCCATCCTGAATACTTTATCTTACTTAGAAGTCTATCTTATTTATTAGTCTTTATGTAGGCAATATTTATGTTAATAGGTTAGTTGATGTTTTAGGCCCATTGTGGTGAAGTCGATCTGTAATGTAGTGAATATTCAGTATTACAATTTAGTTTGCATCAAACTTCAATCGCAAATCCTAAATAAATTCCACGAAAATTGTACAAGACAAAGGCACAATTCTGAACAGAAACTAAGTTACAATGTATACGGGTTTTAAGTTCAAGTTTTTAATGTTTATCTGTTAATTATTTACTATCTTAGCCCGTAATAGAGTGTTTAACTGTTTGGCCCAACTTTGTAGATTTTTTCTCATTTGCCAAAAATCTAATGTCACAAAGTGATAGTTTATTATGTATAAACCAAAACCATGTAGATAAAACAACAAATTAAAGTCCGAAATGCCTAAATTTCTTTTTGTGGGTTTATTTGCATTTATTTGTGAATATTAACTGAAGTGATTCTGAGAATATAAACTTTAGGATGGTACAATTACGTAAATTAATTTAATACAACTTAGATGATCCACCAAAACCATTGCAATAAGATTGATATTTAAAAACCTAATATCAAATGTATCTATTAGGCCCTAAACAAGTTGATTATTTAAAATTATGGAAATAAAGTCACGAACACAATTTTATATTTATGATGAATGTAACATAATGAAACTCTGACGTGGAAGTTTGCTAATCGAAAACTAATCAGTCAATCGAATCGGCAGCTTACATAATTGCAATATCCTGATAGAGATGGACAACCGTAACACAATAAACATTGATTACGTCCAACGCGCCGACATCCAACGCCAGATTGAGCGATGTTGTGTGATAATTACAATCGTGATACAAGTCTGCAAAGGTGCTGAGGCAATGGACATATCCGAGTTTGTCAGTTGTTTTCCAAAAATTCAAGACGTTAGATATACATAGTTACATAGTAGATGGTGCAAGGAAATCGATTTCGACCGGTCACCCCGATCATCAAGCAATCAACTGATGCTGTTATTCTCTC
This sequence comes from Allygus modestus, assembly GCA_963675035.1. NCBI lineage: Eukaryota > Metazoa > Arthropoda > Insecta > Hemiptera > Cicadellidae > Allygus > Allygus modestus. The sequence continues at coordinate 17,977,809 of OY776116.1, forward strand.
ATTGACTGATCACCATCAGATCACCATCAATTGACCGATCGAAATTGATTGCTTCAATTGCACCATCTTTTGTGTTTATTTAAATGTGAGTAAAATGAATTGACCGATCGAAATTGATTGCTTCAATTGCACTATCTTTTGTGTTTATTTAAATGTGAGTAAAGTGTAATTGTAAATATATTTTAAATTGAAGGGTTGCAATACGTCTTTTAAATGCATATCATAATTATAAAACACGTCCCATGTTAATAAAAAGTTGTTTAGTTGTTTTCCTACAGATTTCTCATTCGCAGTTGGTATGTCTAATGAGATAGGTCCTTTGTGATTTTATTGAACAATTTGTCACACTTTTTTCAAGTAGACAAACCCATTGTTTGTTGCATGGTCATATTACAAAATGTATCTTACACAGGAATGTTGTAATCTCGTAATACAATTAAAACAAATCTTTTGCTCAAAATACGATCTTAAATTGGATTAAAACTTATAGCGTACTAGGTTCTCATGAGGTTCCTATAGTGAATGTTTTGCTTGTTTACTAATAATCTAAGCATTTAGTGTATAATACTGTATGTTTATTTCTACTTACGTTTTTTACACATACTGCATACTGATTGTAAAGTTTGTGGAATAAAGAAAATTTTATTTTATTTGATATTTTTTCTTGTGAATCTCATTTTATTTAGTTATTTAACAGTTTGTGTGAAGGATATCACATAGGATCACCCAGGGGGCTTGAAAATATTGCAGGCATGAGAAAAAAACGGGCAAATTAAACTTCTCTCGATAGAATGAATAGCTCTTTGATATTGTCGTTGAAGAAGGCGACGAGAGGACGCCGACGGAGTGACCTCTTTAATGACTCAAGTGTTTCCAGCGTTTAATCAGCTGGTAATCAGCTGTTAATCCTACTGGTAATCAGCTACTGTTATAACGTTACTTTTATGCGATTAATCAATTGTTAGCTGTTTCCGACTGCACTAAAATACAAATGTTTTGTTAATCAGATCTGCTATGTTTATTCATAAACAGCCATCGTATCTACATAAATCTTGGAAATTTAGAAACTAAAACCAAAGCTCAAAACCATTCTTTGAAAACACAATTGTTTGCCTTGTGTTCAAAACTGAGATAAAGTTATCTGTGCAGTTAAATTAAGGCAGAGGCTACGTACACGTCCGACGTGAGCCGCTACTGTTCACGTCCGTTCCAAATTATGCACCGTACGTTACTTTTCCTGTGATTTTTAAAACAAATTGAGCGCCAGAAAACCTCCTAACCTAACCTAACGTAACCTAACCTAACCTAACGTAACGTAACGTAGCCTAACCTAACATAAGCGGTAGCGAAGTGAATTTGCCCTTACATTGGACGTGTACGTAGTCACTTCGTTAAATTAAGGTTTACTGTTGATAGTTTCTGTGACAAATGCTCGTAACATACAAACAGTAAAGAGGGACGCTAAAGTTATGTCCTTGTTAAATCACAGACCTATATTTCTTTGATATTTCGAGAATTGAAATTAAACCATTGAATAACACTTTATAAGATTTGGTCATTCTTCTACTGATGTAGTATCTCACACCGAACTTCAGAATGAAAAAATGTAAAATACGTCCTCTATGTTCGAGGAATATAGGAAACAATTTTCTACTTCATTCCAAAAACTTTGAACGCCAAAAACTGTGAACACTACAAAATTTGCAATTTTTTCACACTCTGAAAAATTTATGATTTGTTGCTGGTATGATATAATATATGCTGGTATCAATGAGCTAGTATTGCACATACAAGCTCTTTATTTTTTTTCTAGGTAACTTAAATTTAGTTACACTTTATTTTGTACGTGATCACTAATTATGTTGCAGTAACTGAATCAGCTAACTACGAGTAGTTCCAGAGTTTAACAAACTTGTAATTCAGTTTCACTAACCACATGAGTGGCTTGGTTGTTTACCAAGCCGAAATGCTGTAGTTGGTTAAATAATACAATAAGCAATTAAACTAGTTAACATTAACTAAAGCCAAAGCCGTATTACACATGCTACGGCACGTAATGCGTTTTAAACAGTTTAATGTTACTAGCATTGTGGCTTTTAGATTTAGAGTAAACGAGCAATCTAGTTATTACGATATATTAACGAATTCGTTGTAAAATAAGTAAAATCAGCAAAGTTAAATTGTGTTGAAACGGGTTTAGTTTAGTTTAACTTAGAGCTATTCTAGCGCTGTTTAGTTTAACAACAGAAAAAGTTGTTAAATTAATTTTAAGTGAGTACTGGAAAGTTATTAATGAAAAAAAACATTGAGTTTACAACAATTACGAACTATTTATTGAGTCGAATAAAACTGAGGAAATTATGAGGCAATATGAAATAAACGGTATCAGGAATCTGACACATACTTTCTCCCTTTCAGCCAAACTTTAATGAAAAAATTATTTTGTATTTACTAAATATAGCATATGAAGTACAGATAAATGTACAGAAAATTGTCTGACATAGTTGTTTTCAGAAATATTCACCCAAACCCCTTTTTGGGAGGCCCTATAGAATCCATTGCAACACACAGTGGTTTTGAGAGGGGAAATGCTCCCTTTCCCCCCCAGGGTTAAATGGCAACACATTTCGAACAACCTCTGTTGGTCAATGCTAACTTGACCTGCATGTCAAGTTTTAATGAAATTGATCAGTAAATAAGAGAGAAATAGTTTTTTTTGTATTCCACATAAGAATAACATTGGACAACGTACTGCGTTTACTGCTAAATGAAAATTTCAATTTTCTCCGCAACTAGCAATTGTAGAATAGTAATTCAAATTATTAATTTATTTAGTTTGTTGAGCTATTTTGAATGGTGAATAGTAATATTTTTTAACATTTATGTTTTTTTATGAAAAATCCAAAAAACTGTATTTTTTTATGTTTAAAGTCCTGTAATTTCTGAACCCGAATTTTCCCAGAAATGCGGTTGGTGTCATTTTGTTGGAAACCTAAATCTCTATAAACCACTAAAGTTTAATCAAAGTCGTTAGAGCCGTATTTGAGAAAGTTGGATTTTTCATGTTTTTTGGCGATTTTGGGGGGATAATTACCCTTAAAAATAAAAAATTCAAAAAATGAAAAAACACCTGGAGATATCGAGGATTAGTACCTAAATACCAAATTTCATAAAAATCGGTCATTGGTTAGGGCTCTAGCTCTGTACACATCCACACAGACACACACACAGACAGACAGACATCACGTGAAAACCACTTTTTTTGGGTTCAGGGAGCACCAAAACGAATATTTCCACTGACAACTCAAATTCGAAAATGTTGACGAAAACAATACTTTTTCCATATACTATGTATAAGGGGAGAAAGTAAAAATAGTTCACGTTTGATGGATGTCTAATCACATACCTGTATGAACGCCACAGTTGTTAAACTGTGTGGATGAACATCAATTTTGCAAAAGGCAGGGCACTGACTGAGACCGTACTGCACGACCATTGTTTCGGACTAAACTTATGGAACACCCTCAACCCCTGAAGGGGCGACAGTGGGGATTGTAGAAAATGGCGGGAGCTCTAACAACGGGATTAATTTAAACTTGAGGATTAATTAGATATATCACTAATATGTGTAAATTAAGACCTGTAAAGGAGAAGAATGCGAGTTAAGGGGGTTTCAAACAAAATTCAAATTCAAACAGCATACTCATGCGAATAGTATTTTACGTATTCAGCGAAAAAAAAAAAATAGTTTTATTTTTATGTCTAAAACGTCTGAATCTGTACGTTCTGAAACTGTAAAACATACATTTCTAACTATACTTCATTGGTATACATAATTGTGATCATGGAAAATATGTTTAATTGATCGTTTGAGGTATTTACGGTCCATGACACCATGCCTGTCAATACAACATGCCAACTGATGATGGACGTGTCATATTAATCATAGCCTACTATACTAGCAACTGTAATTTCATAAAAGATTTGCTTTTAAAAACAACTATATTGATTTCGTATCTGGTTTTGTGACTCTAATTGAAATTATCTTTTACTATTAAAAGTTATTCTTCATAGTTTTTTTACATTATTTTATATTGTTATATATGTTTTGTATTATTATTACCCTAATATACAGGGAGAGAGTTGCAAAACAGAAAATTATCTTTGTTTAAAGCACACTGCCTTTCGAGTTGCTGCTCTTTCATCGTTTTAACCAAATGCAAAATTTATGATCCCCAGAGAGAGACCAAGTAAGGGAAACGGGATGAATATACCCAAGTAAGGGAGTGCGGATGTATGTAGATAGCTGTGGGACATGGCAGCCTCTTTTACGCTGACAAAATCACTAGGGAAAATACATTTCAATACGTAGGGGCTGATATTTTCACTAATGCCCTAAATAGAACAGTTCACTGAAGTATATTTTTGAAGTAATACTGTATTTTATTGACATACAATTTAATCCTATACTGCTATATAAACAATGTACAAGCAAAGCGTATCTCGGAATCCCATTGAAGGATTTACCTTAATCTTTGAAAATAGGCTTTTGGGCCTCAACAATTGATTGGAAACATTTTTGACAGCAGGAAACTCATTTGTGAATTGAAAAGTTTTAGATTGGGCTTGTGGAGTTTCAAATTATAAAATCTGGACAACAAACCTGTTAAAGAACATTTGCTTTGTAAAGTATTTACATACTTTACAAAGCAAAGCGAAGCTCGACCCACAGGTGTTATGTAATAATTTGGCATCTCTGGAGGAATCGACCCCACCTAAATTGTTGCAGATTTGTTTCATGGTTTGCATTTGGTTTATAACTATGAAAACAAAACAAAACAAACAATTACAATTATTTTTACATAACTATTTATTCCTTTAAAATTTAAATTTTATTTGAATGAGGTATTGCCATACTGGTCATAATACCTTGTGTTCTATAAGAATATATGTCAGAGTCATCGAGCCAGACAGATAAACTCGATTTTATTTAATGAAAATATTCAAAAAATATCAAATTTGGATTTGAGTCGATTGCGAAAACCACAGAGCAATTCAGAAAACTTTAAATAAGTATTGACAAAGTGAGTCCTGGTTTGGTTATGATACACTTTTTTAATGTAATTACTAACTGTCTCTTAGTATTTTTAGACGAGTTCATCTTAATTGACTTTTTTAATTCCAGTAGTAAAAGTGTATTAATTTACCGAGGTATGTATGTGTATACCTGATTGTATGTGTTTTATTTGGGTGCCGAAAGGAAATAAATCGCGAATGTTTATCTGTGCAGTGTGCTCACATAATGTCTAGCTTGATACTTTGATAAAATGCATTACAACTGTCTGTGAAAGTTACAAAGTACCGATCCCACCAAGCATATTGCCAAATACAACATCTCTTACAATATTGTAAAATTAGAACTGTAAGTTATCCTACACAAATCAACAGTAAAACATGACTACATTACGTATATTTTTGTATTATGAATACTACATACGATTAGAAAATTATATTAGAAGGTCTAGGCTATACATAATTTAGTTCCAGAACTATTTTTTATCCAAAATTCAGGGATACTACCTGAATGTTTTGATCATTTAAATATGATTACTCATGATTCGAATGGTATTTCAGTATCATGTACTTCACCGGTGAAAGAAGGGAATTAGTGCAACATTTTAATATTACAAAACAAAACGTTGAATATGACACATGTCGGCGAGGTTTTTATATCATGACACTTGGACATACGATTGGCATTCTCGATCATTGTAAACCACTTTAACTTGGTGTCAGAGCTGCGTCATCAATAAATATCATATTTTCGTAGGATGGATTGTTGAAACATTAAAGATGTATTACTAAAATTGTTTAATACACTACAACTTCTAACGTATATTCAATATGTACACATTCAGAAATAAAACTAATTATAATTACGTGTGAATGAATGATTGAATGAATCCTAGGAAAGAATTAACGTTAGTTTTCAATTGCCCAGCTTACATGATAAGGTCTTATTAGTTTATACTGAGGTGTCATTCCAGAAGTTAGCTTGAAACAGGAGATCCTTACTGTAATGACGTTTTATTAGTATAAAACAGCCGTTAAATATTTAATTAATTAAATCTATTATTATTCTTCCACGGAGCACTAAAAGTAATTTTTTCTCTAAACCTTAAAGGTATGTCAAGATTTTAAGGGCTTTAAAATAACACATAAATCATTTAATACCATACAGTAATAGTTTAGCCGGTACCCTCAGCACAAAAGTCGCCTTATTATTTTATAAAATATATTCTACTAAACGAGTTCGCACGCAGCACGCTGTCGTGAGGGAAGTGAATTTCCACATAAAAACTTTTAAAACTCAAAATCAGTGTAAAAACATACATTTGTCCAATTTTTATTGAAATCTGAAAACATTGATTTTTTGGCTGTTCTGATACTCCTGGTTTCATTTACTTGCAAAGCTGGGAATACAATTTTGCACATTATAAGGTTAGGAGAAGGTCCATACAGGCTTGAAAGTAGGCGTGAGGTTGCTGGGAATAATAAAAGTACTTTAACAAAAGAATAACAGGCTTTTCTAGTGGAAAACCCCCATAAGACAACGTACTGTGTTTAGCCGATACACATTTTCTTTAATAACTCGGTAAATATTTATGCTAGAATGACGAGAGATGACTTAAAACTTTCGCCTTTCTAATTCCCATCTTTTAACATGCATTAACTTTACATTTGGGGCTTTTCTGACCCTTTTTGGGTCCAAAAACTCAAAATTTGAAAGATTAATCCCCAAAAAATGGGTTTAGAGTTTTCCGATTGTTTTGCCCAACGAACTTGTCCAACAGATTATAGAAAGAAACGTCCCTACCAAATTTGAAGTAAATCGGGCAAAAAATGCGACCGCTAGAGTGCATACACATATATACATATGTATATATAAATATATATATATATATATATATATATATATGTATATATATATATATATACAATTTTGAACGACCCCCAAAACGTGTTCAGGGGGTCACGTTAGGAACTTCTATGGTGGTCCCGGGCTTAAGTTTCACCGTGCGGGTCATGCTAATAGTTCACTTTCCATAGGAAATTCACTAATAAGGTAAAAATAATAATTATTATTATTGTATTACTACTTTACTATTTATGTTAATGTTAAGTTTGTGTTTTCAATAGCACGGATGTATATTAATAAAAAATAAATCTTTATTTGCACGGCAATGTTTTGACACTGTATCCCAAGTGTTCATTTGATTCGATACAAACGTTATATATACAAACTGGTCAGTCAGGATTGGCTTTAGTTTCAGTATAGAAATCAAGGAACAATAACCTGTTGGTTAACATAGCCCTTGCTGGTGTACGCTATGGTGTGAGCAATGCTGTAAACGTTAGCCCTTCATTGCTTCATTACACAGGAGCATGTAGCGAATCATATTGACTCGTCAACAATACCACGTTAATACTCACCGTCGTGACGTCCCATGGTGGCTGTATTGGGCGCAGTCATTCACAAATATAAAATATTTATCTAATTTATATCGAAAACTACTTAAAATTGAAACCTACTAAATCTTTATTGTTGAACTATTCCTGCGAATGTGATTTGTACATCCAATTGCATTTTATGATGAAAAATAAATATACAGGCAGGTTATTGTTAGGACGAGGTGTAATGAACTATTGAGCAGATTTTCTTGCTTGACGTGTTTATTAAAAAGAGGTCGAGGCGTAGATTTTACAAAATCGTTTATAATTCACATGCTGCATCTATAGGGCTTCGCCCCACAGACACTTAAAGTTTCAATGTAAATCTTATACGGGACCTGAGAAGACAATGGAGTTGACTGTTAATACATTAACACATCACACCACAACAGCAAAACAGACGTTACATTAGCTGTGCAAATAAAATGGCAATATAGTTAGGACACATTGTGTGGGGTGATATTAACTAAGAAGCACGAGAAAAACATTTGCTCGGGTTCAAGCAGTGGGTCCTATTAATATCTTTAACATATCTGGAAAAGCTATTTTGTAAGTACTAAAAACTTTTGTAAAAGCCTACAATATGTACAAACGAAACCGATTTTAAAGAAATGTTTCAATAAAAATATGGAAAATTATAAAATATGGAAATATGTTATATTTCAATAGAAAATATGGAAAACAAAGGAAAATCTTGATGCTTGGTGTATACATACTATAGGATAACCCGGTTCAAAATCTTTAACAAATTAAAGTATTAGTTAGGTACTATCAAAAGTATTAATTAGGTCGACCATTAATATTAGGCCTATTTATCTTAGTCCTGCAACCAATTTTAGTTAGATGTAGGTTGTAAATAATTTGTCTAATTAGTTAAAGTTAAGATTGTCAAATATTTTCTGACAACTGAATATAATATTTTAGAGATTTGATTAAACTAGCTACTTTGCATGTATACACTACTACCTGCATCACACTTACAATACGTCTTCAACCATAGTGAAATACGGCTTTAATAAACGGCGAATGCCGTAGTTTATAAAAGATTGATTGCTTTCTTGATATTGTGTTTAGCAAGACCAGTCATGTATTTTAAAAGTCGCTGTTTCAATACCAGCAAGGTGGTTGGGTTTGGCAATATTTATTTACTAAACAACAATCTTAATTAGCCTTACGGTTATCTAAGGTTTTCCTATGGTAAATAAAATACCATTAATAAAGTTAAAAGTTTGAAAAATAATAAGGCTTTTGAAAATCATCAGTAGAATTGCAATTTTTACAGCAATGTATATATCAAAATCAAATCAAATCAAAAATATCTTTATTTGTCTCTTGCACAAAGGTACAATAAATAGTGTCAAAACATAAATATGATTAGTCTAAATAATACTTAATTACTATTTCTTTACAAAATTGTCCATGCAAAATTCTACTAGTGAGTACAGAGCTTTCTGCATCAGGAACTCCTTTAATGACTTCTTGAATTTACCATTGTCTTTAATATCTTTTATTTACTTTGGGACATATTTAAAAAGAATTATTCCAGCATAGGAGGTTTTTTTGGTGAAACATTCTAGTCCATGCTGTGTTAATATTTTATCATGTTTGTTTCTTGTATTATATGAATGAAAATCATTGTTACTCTTGAATTGGCCAATGTGTGTCTTGCAATACATAATACACTCAAGTATGTACAGACTATGAACGGTTAAAATATTTAGTTCAGCAAAGTGATGTTTCACGGATACATCAGTTTTAAGATTTAACATTGTTCTTATAGCTTTCTTTTACAGGACAAGAATTTTTTTCAAATTTTGGCTCGAAGTCCCTCCATATATACTTATTCCATATGCAATATGGGACTGTATGTGAGCATAAAAAATATTTTTTTAAACAGATAAATTAAAAAGAAAGGACATTTTCTTTAAAGCAAAAATACCAGAATTGATCCTTTTAATGATTCTTTCAACATGCATATCCCAACTGAGATTTGTATCTACTGTTAACCCAAGGAATTTAGTATGACTCACTTTATCCAACTCTTTAGCATCAGCCAAAATAAGAGGATTTGGGTGGTTTCTGTTTTGTTTAGTATGAAAAGACATAACATTTGTTTTTTCTGTATTCAGGATCAATTTATTTTCAATAAAAATATAAACAACTATAAATACAACACGATTTTAACATTTTGCCTATCACAATCTAACGGATGTTTCTTATCATGGCGAACAAAATGAGTCATTTACAGCGGTTGCTGTAAATGGGAACGATTTAGTTCAACAGTTGAAAGAGAGAAACTAGATACATCGTGATTTTTGTCTGTACAAGCCTAAATTAATAACTGTGTTTTAAAATCGGACAGTAATTGTATTCATGGCATGTTATATGAATTTAAAATGAGGGATGTTACTGTGTAGGTCAATGTACACTGTTAAATAACGTAACTCGTTTTATGTTAATTATTTAATATAACTTTGCATCAACTAAGCAAATTTAAGCAAGTTTAACAAATTTATGTAAAAGTTAAACAAAGCAAAATACTTAACGAATAAGAAAGTTCATGATATTTTAATTAAGAAGCAAAAGCAGGCAGATTCATCAGAAGTTTAATCCTATACTCTAATATGAGTAAGGTTTGCTTGCTTGCTTGCTTGCTTGCATGCTTGCTTGCTTGCTTGCTTGGTTGCTTGCGACACGGATCTCAAAAACGGCTCCAACGATTTCCTTCAAATGTTCAAAATAACTAATTTCTGGGATAAAAATAAGTTCTAGACAGGCCTCATCCCCAGAAAAAATCAAATAATGTAAAAAAACCAAAATGAAAAGTTAAAAAAATTAACATTGGGCTTATGGAGTTTCAAATCAAAGCAAAAGAATTGTAACAGCTGTTCATAATCAACCAGGGAACTGTCAAAGGGACTCATGTTGTTTATGATTATTATAATGTGGTTTCCTGAGAACAGAGATTGAAAGATCTGGGTGAAGATTACATATATACGGGTAGTAAAATAAATCAAAGGGACACTGACTTATAAATAACAACTGGAGTGAGCTTAAAAATGCAGGAAAGAGGCAAATGAGCTATAAAAATATGGTAATCAGTTGGGGGAAGTGATGAAATATTACTCCCAGTCATCTAAACATTATTGTTAGGACGAGATGTAATGAACTATTGAACAGATTTTCTTGCTTGACATGTTAGTTAAAAAGAGGTCTAGGCGTAGATTTTACGAAATCGTTTATAATTCACATGCTGCATCTATAGGGCTTCGCCCCACAGGTACTTAAAGTTTCAATGTAAATCTTGTACGGAACCTGAGAAGACAATGGAGTATATTGACTGTTAATACATTAACACAGTGGACTGACCTTCCCCTAGCAACGCTCGGCCCCCCCAGGTACTTATATTCTTATATAATAAAGAAATAAGTATTTTTTTCTAAGGCTAATGAATCAATTTGGCAAAGCTTTACTTAACGTTTACGATGTAATGACTCGCCTTTCAATAAGCCTGGACTATACGTTCCACTTAGTTTACCCAAATTACATAGTTTCTTTTTAAAGTAAACCTGTTATCGAAATGCATTTTGTCTAAGTCAGTATTTTTTTTTAGATTTGTATAAACATTAATTTATCCTACTGAGAGGTTTGTTTCTAAGAAAAAATTATCTTGTAATCCAGAGGAATGATTTTGCTTAAACTTTGGAATTAGGGGCTTTTAGACCTAAAAAGCCGATTGGTAAAACTTCAACCTCGGAAAAATTCATATTAAAAAAAAACTCGTTTGAAAGTGAGAAATTTTAACCCCTTATAAAGTTTCAACTCATATCAGCTGTGAATAAATAGCCAGGGAACATAGCACGTACACATTGTAAATGATCAACAGGTGATTTATGAAAACAGTAGAACAACTGAATAAAGATTACATATAGACCATTCCAATCTTTATTAGTTTCGTGGGTTATATTTGATCCACTAATTAATTAAATATTACCGAGCATGGCTCGATCGCCCTGGTACTTATTATTGTATAACAACTGCAATAATTCGCGTTATGCAGTAATTACATTGAATTTTCTTGCTAGATGCTATAAACTGTTATAATAAAGTTTAATTTAAAACTCTAATTTTGTGCTTGACATTTATGTACCGAACCCTCAGATCGGCAACTCCTTTAGCTACATTAGGCAGAATTTTTGAGATTACTGGATATAATTTGAGCAAAATCGTAAGTAATGAATTCGTTAAATGTTAACAAAATTATAAGCCTCGTTCAATAAAAACTCCCGAGGAAAGGTAATGTTATCGAATTTCTTTAATGTGCAAGAAAACAAATCGGTATGATTACCCATATAGATTGTGTGGTTTGTTAGTTTGAAATAAATTTTATTTTACCCTTTTTTCATGTCTCCATTTATTACAATTTCACAAAGAACACTCCATCGTTATACAGTATAGGAATGAAAATTTAGTTTTTCAAAGGCATGATTTAAATTATAAACTGCAAAATGATTTAATTTACCTGCAAAAACTCAGAGGTTGATTGGGGGGCGTTTGAATTTGAAGCTAACTGTCGGGAAGAATGCTGAATATTTCCGAGTGAAGAAAATAAATTATATCTTTTGTGATAAGCGCTCCTAATGATAAGTTAAAGTTGGTATAGCGAACTTCTCTGTGAAGGATTTTGAAAACATGTTCGCTAAAAAGAATAAATACACAAATGATTTTAATAATTATCCTTGAATATGTGTAGTACATTCAAATGTTTTCAGATTAACATGTTTGTGGTATAATTCTATATAATAACTGTATAATATTTTATTTATCCATTAATTGTAAAGATAACCCAAAACAAGGGTAAAATTCAAACACTACTCCACATACTACGGATCTGTATTTATTAGTTTCCGAGGAATTAAAAATGCAAACAGTTCTCACGAAATTTTACATTATTTAGTAAAGGTGATATATTAAATTTTAATCAAGCACACACAATTACAAAGTACAAACTTCTTCTAAATGTATTCAACAGACACTAAATATCTACTATAAGTAGTGGGGAAAGGGAACTTCTGGCTCACTTGATTGATGGCTTCCGGTCACATGACCGGAAGTGCTGAGTCATTAAATACGTCATCTGAGGCTGAGCCAGTGACGTAGGCGGTTTCGTGACGTAATGAGGGAAAGTTCAAAGTTCAAGGTCACGGGGAAGTTTAAAAAAAAATCTACCTCGCACTCGTAAAATTCGATATTTCTTATCGATTAACTATCGAATCACAATCGAATTTTACGAGTGCGAGGTAGATTTTTTTTAAAAACTTCCTCGTGACCTTGAACTTTGAACTTTCCCTCATTACGTCACGAAACCGCCTACGTCACTGGCTCAGCCTCAGATGACGTATTTAATGACTCAGCGCTTCCGGTCATGTGACCGGAAGCCATCAATCAAGTGACCCAGAAGTCCCCTTTCCCCACTACTACTATACCTATAAATGGAAAAGCCCTCACTCTCTCACTCATCACGAATTTTCCTACTTCCTAGAGAGTTGAAATTTTATACACTGATTCTTTAGGCATAAGATAGGAAACCTAAATAGTTTTCATCCTGATCTGACCTTATGTATTCCTTATGGACATTCATTTTTGTTTGAGCTGATGAAAATACCAATAGCCAATCTTGATTCGTAGTAGTTCCACGGGCTAACCACAGAATGCAGCACACACAACTGTCATAGTTTTTTGAAATAATTTGCGGGGCGAAGCCTGCGGGTAACAGCTAGTTATAAATACCTTATCCTTGGACTTTTTCACGAATGATTTACAAAGACTAACAGAAACATTTATAATGTTGTAAGTAAACAAAGGTCATACTGATTTGAAATAATTAGTTTATATTTATTTGTTTCCGTTTATATCTGAAATGAATACAATTCTATTTATACTTTTTTTGGCTCATTAAATTTATGTGCAGTGATCCTGTAAATAACAATTTTCAGACTGTCTAAATTTATGCATAGTATATTAAATAGGAAAATCCTTCAATTTTAATTATATAATACTTTTTAGCGAATTTCCCCTATAGGGAAGAAGCTATTACCGTAGGTCTCATGGTAAGACTTAAGCCCGAGACCATGATAACTTTTTGTTTTAAGGTCCCCAGATGCCAAAAACACTATTCGTTCAAATTTATATATATGTATATATATATATATATATATATATATATATATATATATATATATGTGTGTGTGTGTGTGTGTGTGTGTGTGTGTGTGTGTGTGTGTGTGTGTGTGTCCGTTAACACGATAACTTGAGTAAAAAACGCCCGATTTCTATGAAATTTGGCTCAAATGTGTAAAATTACATTCATGACTTTAAGTTCGAAAACCAGAAAAATCGGACCGTGGGAAGGGGGGTTTATGGGGGTTTTAAATTTTCCAAAAATCAGTTTTTTCCACTTTCACCCTAAAATTTTTTAAACTCTCAATTTTGGTTTTAAGCATTTTATAGAACTTAAAAAACAAATAATATAGTATTTTAAATTATTAACCTAGGTTAAGTGGTTGCGGAGAAAATCCAAAAAACCTGCTCATAAAATCCCAATGTTAATCTTATGGGAAAAAGGTGTTTGGCTTTTCCTTAGTTTATTTTAATGTAAACTTCACATTTGCTTTTACCAATCAATTCAGCTCTACAAAACGATCATTTTGGTGTTTAAATTGTGATTCTACGCCCAACCGTTGCAGAGATATTCAAAGTGCTAAACACAGTACGTTGTCCAATGTTATCCTTATGGAGAATAAATAAAATTGTATATCTCGATTATTTATGAATGTATGTTGATGAAACTTGGTATGTGGCTTCACGTAGTACTGGTATATTGATATTTGCACAAAAAATTGATTTTTTGTTGATTATTCCCGTAGCAGCAAACCTGCGTACTCAGCCCCATGTTAATCTTATGGAGAATAAGTAAAACGTAATGACTCCCTTAATTATGAACATAAATTATACAACTTGGTATGTAGCTTCACTTGGTTGAGTTATATTGATAATTATATAAAAACCCATTGTTTTGTTCCTTGTTGCAGCAAACCTGCTTTCTCAGCCCCATGTTATTCTTATGGAGAATAACTAGAATGTTATATAGCGCTTATTTATGATTGAATATTGATAAAACTTGGTGTGTGGCTTCGCCTAGTTAAATTCTATTTATATTTGCATAAAAACCAATTGTTTTTCTTCCTTGTTTCAGCAAACCTACGTACTCATTACCAATGTTATTCTTATGGTGAATAATTAAAATCGCTTATATGTGAATATTCTTTTATAGGATGTAATAAAAGACGTCTTACAACACTTAAGATATATTTACACTTATACTGATTCACATACAGACGGTAAACATATGTTTACCGTCTGTATGTGAATCAGTATAAGTGTAAATATATCTTAAGTGTTGTAAGACGTCTTTTATTACATCCTGTAAGTAATAACAAAACGTAATATGCTAATAAAAAAGTTGTTTATTCTTTTATAAAACTTGGTATGCGGCTTTATGTGATATTAAGACATGTATTAGGCATTGGAAATTCGCTGAGTATGCAGGTTTGCTGCGACGGGGGTATTTTAAGTATATGCCAATCTGTGATTGGCTTTTAGGATACATTTTCAACACGAAGTTAGAAATTGGACACACATAACAGTTTAATTTATTTTACAATATTTAACTATTTATTTAATAATATTAATAATAATAATAATATGGTTTCACTAATGAGAAAATTAATGTGATAGTAGGTAAAGCTAATGTTTTACCAAAAAATAATCTTTCTCAAATGTTTTAAACTCTAAAGCAGTCATGTCCAAAAAACGTCTGTGGACATACTCAAAATATACATGTACTGTACTGAAGACCTAAAGGTTTAATAATCTTCGCCACCTAATAAACAAAATTAAAAATGGATGTTTTCCTGACTCATGTTTTGGAAAAAAGCGTGTGTTAGAAAATAATTCATGGAAAAAGTCTTACACTACTGTCTTGCAATTCAATTTGTCAACCAACATATTGTATATATATATATATATATATATATATATATATATATATATATCAATATTTTATAGCAATTATTTTCAAAAACTTAAATTCCTACTTATTTATTCAAGAAATTAATCTTTAAAAAAAACTTACTATCAACCAGACCGGTACATTGGTGAAGTACGCGAGGTACACACGTCGTCACCCGCACGTAAACTCACAGACCGCGACACTACGGTGTTATCAGCAGCGGCGGCGGCAGCAGTGTGATAGCGTCAGACGCTGAGGTCAGATCGATATGGCTGAGCGCTGGCCTCTAGCGCCACCTCTGGCTAACTTGGTTGAGCCTACCTCCCCCCCCCGCCATCACTACCCCTCTAGTGGCTGACAGGAGTTACTGATATCGGGTGATAACAGCTCTTGGGAGAACGTAGGCGTTAATCGCCGCTATATATCGCAGCACTTCGGTTGAAATACCTTCCTTGCACCACGAACCGTCAGAATGTGAGAGTTATAATACTGTAACTTGAAGTGTGTTCGAAAATAAATACACGAGTTAATTGGTGCGTTGTTTTCTATGCAGTTATATGTGGGTTTTTATTTACCAGGCTTAATAATAACATTAGTAAATCGAACTATATTTAGAGCAGGTCTTGTTTGTTGGAGTGCCTACGACAAATCTAATGTTAGGCCCTTGTCCCTGAATATTGTGAGAATTTAGTTCACTAGTTTACTAATGTTCTCTACGTGAAATGCAGATTGACGATGTTTTATTGCCTCTCATTTAAACCCGGCTTTCTCCATTTTTTATATCTATGTTGTTCAAAACACCCACCATCACAAGCTTACATCCCGCCATGGGGCGGATGAATTCGTATTTCCTTTTCTGTCGTTTTAGAAGCCTATATTAAACCCTAATTCACTTTCCTTATCAATTGACCGAATTCTATGCTGATGAAAATACACAATATTAATATTAATTTCAAAGTATACGTAATTTTTCCCCACATGAATAACATTGTGACCGTCTTGATTTTTAAATCATAGTTTTTGTCATCATTTTTAACATTTGTTTTAAAATATGAACTTTTTCTCAAATAGTAAATTCCAAAATATCATTAAATGTACGTTTAAGTATTTTTGTAAAGGGCAGATTACCAAATGAAATCGTTTGAAAAGTTTTATCGTGAAAGCAAACTAGCAAGAAAAAAACATTCATTATACAGGCAAATTAATTATGGGGGAATGTTTTTTCTTGTAAAAACACGTGTTTTGAATTTAAAATGTGCTTCTTTAAAATAATGATTTTTGATAGTTGCATTTGAGGTGAATGTCTTTCAAATGTGATGCTGCCGGATGTTTGAAAAATTATTCTTAGTTTTAAGAATAACATCTTGTTGTTGGTTGGTGAAATATAAAAATATTACATTTATAAATTCATTATTATGAAAGAGGATATCTTCAAATATGTTGTAATCCTAATTAACTTCAATAAGGACAATTGTGTGTAAACCCCACACAAATCAAAACGATATTTCAATTATCTCCAGTTATTTTAAGCATTCACCAAACATATCATAACGCAACTGCTGAAATGATTATTTAATATTAATGGTCGATTTCACGGATTCTTCCATCATTTACCAATATTTTAATTTATAGACGTCCCTATAAAATAACATGTAAAGAGGGGATTATGTCTGGGCTTTGAGGTGCCCAAAAACCTGAGTCTCCTCTGCCGATCCACCTGTCTAGAATAAAATCGAGCGTCTGACACAGTGACACATCACGTAAATTCTCTTTTAACAGGACTTCCTGACAGTAAATGGATTCTCATGAGTACACGAAAAAACTTTAACCGTCACTGAATAAAAATTAAAAAAAACAATAAGTATAATTGCAAAGGTCACTTTGTAGAGATTTTACTGCTTATTAAAACTAACGGAGTTCTTTTTCAAGTACTCGGAGCATATAACAACTCGTGCATCAAATTACACCGAGGAGAATGGCATTTTTACGGCAGAATATTTTAGCTTCAAGCAGCATAAAACCGGTAGGTTGACGAGGCTAATGTAAATTCTAGATTGATACGGCGTTGGTGTAATCTATTATAGACTTCCTACATTATTGAATGTCCCTGGTGAATACGTTCCAAGAAAGGGGAAATAGTATAACTTGTTTTAATTTAAATAATTCAAAGTAAATAAAATTATCACTAATTATAACTGATTGCTTTACTGATTCGTTTAAATTTCCTTTAATGGAGAAAATACTGTTGACAGTTCAGAGCGGCGTTGACTGATTTGGTTATTCAAATTTGTTAATTAGTTTCTCTCTCTCAATTTGTATTTTGATTAATAATAAGCAAATAAGAGAAATTAAGACAAACTTACTTAACGATTAATCAAATAAAAACTTAATGGAGTGCTTATTGAGATTATCTAGTTGCTTAATCCAGCAAAAATGATTGCTTATTTAGATTATCTAGTTGCTTAATCCAGCAAAAATGATTGCTTATTTAGATTATCTAGTTGCTTAATCCAGCTGCTAACGAGTGCTTATTGAGATTATCTAGTTGCTTAATCCAGCAAAAATGATTGCTTATTTAGATTATCTAGTTGCTTAATCCAGCAAAAATGATTGCTTATTTAGATTATCTAGTTGCTTAATCCAGCTGCTAACGAGTGCTTATTGAGATTATCTAGTTGCTTAATCCAGCTACTAACGCGTGCTTATTGAGATTATCTAGTTGCTTAATCCAGCTACTAACGAGTGCTTATTGAGATTATCTAGTTGCTTAATCCAACTACTAACGAGTGCTTATTGAAATCATCTAGTTGCTCACTCAAGCTGCTGACGAGTGCTTATTGAGATTATCTAGTTGCTTAATCCAGCTACTAACGAGTGTTTATTGAGATTATCTACTTGCTTAATCTAGCTGCTAACGAGTGCTTATTGAGATTATCTAGTTGCTTAATCCAGCTACTAACGAGTGATTATTGAGATTATCTAGTTGCTTAATCCAACTACTAACGAGTGCTTATTGAGATCATCTAGTTGCTCACTCAAGCTGCTGACGAGTGCTTATTGAGATTATCTAGTTGCTTAATCCAGCTACTAACGAGTGCTTATTGAGATTATCTAGTTGCTTAATCCAGCTACTAACGAGTCATTATTGAGATTATCTAGTTGCTTAATCCAGCTACTAACGAGTGCTTATTGAGATTATCTAGTTGCTTAATCCAGCTACTAACGAGTGCTTATTGAGATTATCTAGTTGCTTAATCCAGCTACTAACGAGTCATTATTGAGATTATCTAGTTGCTTAATCCAGCTACTAACGAGTGCTTATTGAGATTATCTAGTTGCTTAATCCAACTACTAACGAGTGCTTATTGAGATCATCTAGTTGCTCACTCAAGCTGCTGACGAGTGCTTATTGAGATTATCTAGTTGCTTAATCCAGCTACTAACGAGTCATTATTGAGATTATCTAGTTGCTTAATCCAGCTACTAACGAGTGCTTATTGAGATTATCTAGTTGCTTAATCCAGCTACTAACGAGTGATTATTGAGATTATCTAGTTGCTTAATCCAACTACTAACGAGTGCTTATTGAGATCATCTAGTTGCTCACTCAAGCTGCTGACGAGTGCTTATTGAGATTATCTAGTTGCTTAATCCAGCTACTAACGAGTGCTTATTGAGATTATCTAGTTGCTTAATCCAACTACTAACGAGTGCTTATTGAGATTATCTAGTTGCTTAATCCAGCTACTAACGAGTGATTATTGAGATTATCTAGTTGCTTAATCCAACTACTAACAAGTGCTTATTGAGATTATCTAGTTGCTTAATACAGCTACTAACGAGTGCCTATTGAGATTATCTAGTTGCTTAATCCAGCTACTTACAAGTGCTTATTGAGATTATCTAGTTGCTTAATCCAGCTAATAACGAGTGCTTATTGAGATTATCTAGTTGCTTAATACAGCTACTTACAAGTGCTTATTGAGATTATCTAGTTGCTTAATCCAGCTACTTAGATTGCTTATTGACATCAAAGTTAAAACAAATATAAATCGCCTTTTTAAATGAAAACATTAAATTACGCTTAGTAAAACAGGGATATTAAAACAACTATATTCTCTAATACAATCAACGTGTTTGTGTGTGTGTGCGCGTTCATCTTAAATCTGGATAATTTATGGAATATAAACTCTAGATTCTAAAAATCCTTAATATAGGTTTAAATATTTTTTAAATTACTAAACTTTATTATTAGGTTTATATCGTTTCAAATCAGCAAATACCAAACAATTAAATGTCAAAGTAACACTCTCGTTGTAAACTCTCAGTACGTAACTGGCTTTCACTGAGCAAAACTCAACCCCCAATATAAACAGATATTTCATTATTTCACAATATAAAATAAAATTCGCTACAACACAAATCTAAGTAATCACTCAATTATTTTGAATTAAATTTGTTACTTAAAACACAACTTCAAATAACGACAGGTTTAAAAATATAAACTTAGTGAATTACGTAGATTTTTGAGGAGTTACCAAGTAAGACTAATTATAAAGCCTTGTAGATTGAGTAGAGTGATCAACAATAAACCTTTCAGTAGTCCATATCAGCGCGAGTGAGGAGGTCATGAGTGATAACGGTCATGTGCAGTTCAAAATGGACGAACAGTTACAACTGATACGAGAGTTATAACTCTGCTGATAAATGGTTTTCCTTTCCCAAGCATATCATGTAATGTAATCGTGTCATTTTCATCCAAGCGTTCGTCGTTTTTCAATTTCCCATTTGGAATCGTCTGTTACTTTTTAAATACGCATGTTAATTTCGTATTTGATTACGCTCTTAAGATTTACACAGTTTATAATAAAGTATAAATTTTAATGCATTGCTATTTCACACATTTCGAAGGTGTATCTGTAGTGGGTGGAATATTTATACATACTTGTTTAATTGGTCACATGGTGAATGAAATCAGTGATTACAGAAAAACGGCTAATGTACTCAATATTTTACAGTGTTGTCTTCTTAAAACCACTCAGGTCTAAAGAGCATTCTTTTACACAAACTTCAAAAACTTTGTAATCATTTCAGCGAATTTCCCCTGTACTATCATTACCGTAGTCGGCATGGTAAGACCTAGGCCCAGGACCATGATAACTTTTCGTTTTGAGGACTCCAGATGCCCAAAACACAATTCGTTAAAATGTTTATATATGTATATAAAAAATGTATATATGCGTGTCAGTAAGCACGATAAATCTTGTAAAAAAGGTCCGATCATAATGAAATTTGGTGCAACAGTGTAAAGTACCACTTATTTGTACGAGCTCGAAATCTAGACAAATCGCACCATCATCCGAAGGGGGTTTTCACATGTAATTGTTATTTAAATCTGATTTTAATTTTTACTATTAAATTCAGCTTAAAAATATCGGTATTTTAATCATTTCTCTACGTTAATTAGTTACTGAGATATTGAAAATACTAAATGCAGTACGTTGTCTAATGTTATTCTTATGGAGAAAAAGAACAATTTTATATCTCGCTTACTGACGAATCTTTATATATGGCTTCATCTGGTTATCGTTTATTGTTCTTTGCACAAGAAAGAATTTTTCACCTATGGTTCCCATAACAGTAAACCTAGGTACTCGGTCCCCATGTTATTGTTATGGAGAATAATTAAAATGTTATATATGAATGTACATGGATGAAACCTGGTATGAGACTTCACTTAGATGAGTTCTATATATGCATAAAAACCCCATTATTTCGTGTTCCTTGTTGCAGCAAACCTGCATACTCATCCCCGCGCAGGTTTGCTGTGACGGGGGTAGTATAGTATTACGTTTTAATAGTAAGAGTTGTTTTTACTTTGAAGAACGCTGGGTAACAAATACACATTATTATTAATGAATTGAGGTGCAATATACATTTTTCTATGAGTTGTTTTAATATTTGTGCACATTTATATTAAATGCTATACATACACCGGGATACATAACACAAGAAATGCATTACTTATCATAGGATACGAGTGTTATATCTTATTCGGTTTTAGATCGTATCGCAAAATATCTAGTGAAATGCTAACTAGTTACTGTAGTAGCTTTATCTTTAAGTGAAGTAATTGGCGCCAGGATAGGGTGACTCAACTAATGACTCGTGTTTATTGGTACCCCAGTAGCCCAATCGTCAGAAAGCTGTAAGCTGTAGTGCCGCAGTTACCAAGTAACAACCGGTGGTTACATTGTTATCATTACATGGCCGCGTGGAGAACGGAGTTATGTGTGGTTACACAACATACGGTTATGGCGAACACAAAGATATTGTAAGCCGCAACACACAACGGACAATTCAGCTGAGTCTGTTATTACATAATATCATCGTGCATCGATAATTATATTAGGCATAAATAAAAGTGCACATAAGTTGTAAAAACAGGTGTTCCGCCAACGCGTTAAAAACCTTATTGAGTTTTTCCCCTCACTTAAGTTTCCTGTAAACTTATCCGGATAGGGGGAGTTTGATCCACGCAAAAAATGTTACTTATGTGTCCCTGGTGAGCAGGTATGTGTGCCTTGGGTATTCCAGCACATACATTAAACTTTTGTAATTAAGGTAAATACCTGCAATCTACCACGGGATCATTTTATCATTCGGGATCAGTTTATAATTTTGAATGGATCAAAAGTATCTGTCCTAGTTTATCCTTTCAAAAGGATAAACTAGGATGACAAGGCAGATTACAGGTATTTAACCTTTACCACATTCGTCCACGTGATTCGGGAAAAATAACTCCAATATGATATTAAACTTATAATTTATTCGTTAACGTGATTAGAAAAAAGCTAATTTGAAGCCCAAAGAATACTGCACTAAACAATTGTAAATAGTTATCAATTTTAATTCACCCAAACCATTCCGAGTTGATTAAACTTCAATAATTGTTTAATGATGGTACAAGGCATATCATTGCCTTGTACAATCTATTATGTATATTTTACCGTCTTGTATTTAAGTACAGTATAAGTGTAAGTATACTTTGTAGTGTTGTAAGACGTATTTTATTTATCCTGTTTAGTTGAAACAACACGTATCATGCTACTAAAGAAATTATCTATAAATAACCGTAAGACGTATTTTATTTATCCTGTTTATTTATAGATGTGGCATTAACTATAGATACTTCAGTATCTATAGTCAATCATTGTAATCTGACGCATTCATGTTTTCTATTCACAAACCAGTCATTGAGAGAAGCAATTGTTTTATATCTAATAACAGTGTTAGATATTACTACAAAATAGTATTCTCTTATTCAAAACAAACTTATATCGAGAGTCGTTCAGTGTTAAAAAAAACTTGTTTCTAGTAAACAATAAGTAACCAAGTAACACATAGAGTGGAGAGAACGAGCTAAAGTCAAATTATGAAATCGTAGACAATTTGTTTTGTTTACAACCTATGGGCCTGAAGTTTGTCTGCATTAATAACGCAGTTTGCACGATGTCTGATGAATAGTGTTTACTTCAATAGACTCTTTTTTATCAAGCCATGTTAAATGAATCAACAATTCTATGTCTCTCATCAAAGAGCATGAACAGTACTTCATTCTGTGTTTTGTAGATTGTCCTCATTCAAATCGAGTACCATATTAAGAAAAAGTAAAATTTGTTTCTATAACTTTAGCTGACGTTGAACATTTTTATCCACGTTTAAGTTTCAGTGTTTTAAAAACGTATATATTTATTTACTTTGCAAGTGCTATTTGCTACTTTGCAAGTTATAGCTACAAGCCAATTAAAATTATTATTAAAAGTAAATACGGATATTTAAAGTATACATTAAGTATTTCATTGTTCAGTAACATTTCTTAATGTCACTTCCCTTTATACTTTGTGTCAAGTTATTTAACATTTTAATTTTACCGTAATAATTTATAAATGGACACTTTATCGAGTTGCTTGACCCTTTATTACGCAGTTCCTATCTCTAAACGTAACCCAACTATACTATGTACAACTTTACAAGGTCTTGCTGGTAGTTAAAACCACGGATAGAACCAAACACTAGTTGGCCCAGTTGGTCGACGGATAGACTGAAGTAATTGGCCCTTGTCCAACAATAGCCGTGAAAATAGACTGACTTTGTTTAAAGACACCAATAAATCTCAAATTACAAGAAAAATCATAATAATAAACTTGATAATTATTATATTATATAATAATTTGATATTACATTAGAACATATCCTAAAATAAAAGTCACATCATTGTCAAAACAAAAGCTCCCAGTAAAAAAGTTCTGTATTCACGTCAAATGAACTTTTAAAAGTAAATTAACGTAAAAATAAATTTAAACCACTTGATTGAATACAGTTAAAACAAATTGTTTGTATATTTGATCAGTAGTTTAGAGGCTAACAACAATAGAAATCGACATGTAAAAAATATTTGTTATTTTGATTTTGATTTGTTACTAAATATTTCAGACTTTACGGCAAAGCTTATATCCAACCGAAATACTTTAAAAACTCGTTTTGTTTTTAACTTATGAACATAGTTATGGTATTTTTACAACCTAAATATTATGTTAGTCTTATGACATTGTGGCAAGTTACCTTACAGAACAGAATACACTACCATCCGACATGGCGGCGCGGTGTTTACTGACGCAACGCGCGACTTGACAAGTGTTTAATCAGCTGTTGATGAAATAATTGCTCGTTAACTCCATCAGCTGTTCAAGTGATATCAATACCAGTGAAAATAACGCAATCAGCTGTTCAAGTGATATCAATACCAGTGAAAATAACGCGATCAGCTGTTCGATTTCACAGAATACACTTGAGCCGTCTTAGATATACAAGGCAATAATTTTATCACTTTCTTGCTATCCGAGGCCTGGATTTATTTGAAGGGTTTGTTAAACTTATCTATTTTTTTTTGATAAGTAAAAACAAAGCCTGGGATTATTTTGCATTATTATTAAACAAACCTCTCAGTTTCAAGGACAAGTACTATTGAACTTCGCTATTCCAACAAATTCATTATTAACGTTTACAGTTGAGAATACACTAAATCTCTATGTTCAATGATTTATTTAATGAAAGAGAAATGAGTAAATATTCATGACAAAATAGATTACTAGAATATTTTCTATATATTGGCTACCAAACTTTAAATTCTATACATGTAAAATACAAAATAATGTTTTGATTAAAACAGGGTTAAAAGGGAAAGAGTATGTGTCAGTTTCCTGATATCGTTTATTTACTATTGCAATGCGCTTTTTCAGTCTGCACGTTTAGAATTCTCTTTATATTTTATTTGCAGAAAATACATTATTTTGGAGGTTTCCGTTTTGGTTAGGAACTCTAAACCGTGGTTACGTTATATATTGCTGAGAATCAGCAAACATTTCAAGAAAACTGGAGTGAATATATTTTTAAAGTACAAAACATTTCTAGCACAAATCTTTGTTAAGGATGACTTTTTTAAGGGAATGCTAATTAAAAGCTACATACAATTTGAAATGATTAAAACACTGAAGAACCCATAAAGTAGATTTCAACGCATTCTGTTATTTCTTCATCTTTCTTTGTAATTTATAAAAGTTACAACAGAAATAATAATGAAGTGTTCGTTCAATAACCTTTTTTATATCTCCTAAATCCTGAAAATTTACAACCTGCAGTTTAATATAAAATCTTACTAAGGATAGATTAAGTAAAAATATATGAACATTCCATACTCTTTGTATGGGAGTTGATGATGTTTCCCGGCCTGTACAGAATGGAGCAGTAACTGCGTTGTTAAAGCTCTGATGAGAAAATGGAAGCGTACCTATAATCCAGCGGCCTTGGCCGTCCAACAAGAAAACAACTTGAAAAGTGGTTAATTATAAACAAATCGAAAGACCACGATGACAGTGCATACATCGTACTAAAGTGATACTGAGAGAGACTCTTTGCAATGAGGTTGATTGAAGTATTTACAAATTTTACATTATAAAATAACCTTTGCAAGTTATCGATGTTGAATAATTCCTTTTTGTCCATCCAATTATTTATACGTTAACAAAATGTCAACAACAGTTAACATTATAGCTTTAATGTTTCAGTTATAGCTTTTTGGCATAAAACTTTTGGCCAAGTATGTTTTACTGAGGTCTTTGTAATTTAATAGTAAGTAACTAAACGCAAAACATTTAATTTATTCATAGCACAAAGAGTGTGGTTTGAATGGTCGTTAGTACGATTTTTCATTGTAAACTTTGTAAAATAACATTTGAGAGAGCTAATAATACTTTCATAAATGGCTATCAAATGTTTGTTTTTTTTAACGCCAGTGAATATGTATATATGTGGTTACATCACGTTTATACAACAACAAAATGTTATAAAAATTATGTTTATAACGCTTGTATAAATATATAGGAGAAATATATTTTTATGGTAATAAACCTTACAAATTATTTCCTACAATTTTAACAGGGGCGGTAACACACAACTGTAAATCCCTAATACAGTACCTGATTCCGAATAATAACAATGACATGGATTAGGTTAGTTTACATGAAACCAATTTATTCCCTACATTCATTCATTGCAAAATTCCCCTTGTTCAATACAAAAAATGTCCTCCGAGTATTAAATATATTAATTTATGTTGCACTATAGGATTCGATTCTCGAACTTGAGCTAATATCCGTTTGCTTCTGGATGTGCATTGCCACTCAACGTCTTGCGCACTATGTGGCATTCCAGTAGGAACTTTGTTTATATGAGTTATGATTATATAACATTGGTTCTTTCTATTGCGTTGTATAATTTAATGTGTCATTAGCTATTAAGAATATGATTCAATCGTTTTACATTTTTCTGTATCACTTACATCGAAGCTTTGAAGTTGTATGGGATGGAGCCCTAGAGACGTACTAAAATATGATAAATTCGTAGAATGAACACATCGAACTCTTAATTAACACACCAAGTACAGATAATTTAAAATCGGTTCATTCGTTCCTTAGATCATACTCTCATAAAAATCCTTGCATATTATTATGAAGAATTAATATTGAAATAATGAAACAGGAACCATAACTAAGGAATTGCATATTCCAAATATCTAAACAGTAGGGGGCAATTATTGCCCCCTACTCTAAACACAATTGCATTTTCAGCGAAATCACTTAAGGTATTTTTTGACTGAAACTTAAATGAATATCATGGGCGTTATTAGCACTTAGAGATTAGTTGATAATTTGACACTCCTAAAGTATCGATCTAATTGTTTTTTTTTGTTTTGTTTTTTTACAAACGACCTAAAATAGCAGACTGAACCTTCGCTTGATATTGTTTAGGCTGCCAAGGGTATTAAGAAGCATGATTTGCATCTACAAATCGAATTGTTACAGTTGTAATTCACAAAGCCAGAACAGAGGCAGTCAAACGAGTTCGCACGCAGCACGCTGACGTGAGGGAAGTGAATTTCCACATAAAAAACTATAAAAACTCAAAATCAGTTAAAATCATACAATTATTCCAATTTTTATTCAAATCTGAAAATATTGATTTTTTGGCTGTTCTGATACTCCTGGTTCTATTTACCTGCAATGCTGGGAATACAATTTTGCGCATTATAAGGTTAGGAGAAGGTCCAGTCAGGCTTTAAAGTAGGCGTGAGATTGTTGGGGATGATAAAAGTACATCAACAAATGAATAACAGGATTTTCTGAAGTAAAACCCCCATAAGGCAACGTACTGTGTTTGGTCGATACACATTTTCTTTAATAACATGGTAAATATTTATGCTATAATGACGAGAGTGGGCTTAACACTTTCGCCTCTCTAATTCCCATCTTTTTACATGCATTGATTTTACATCTGGGGCTTTTATGACCCTTTTTGTGCCCAAAAACTCAAAATTTGAAAGATTAATCCCCAAAAAAAGGGGTTAGAGTTTTCCGATTGTTTTGCCCAACGAACTTGTCCAACAGATTATAGAAAGGAACGTCCCTACCAAATTTGAAGTAAATCGGACAAAAAATGCGACCGCTAGAGTGCATACATATATATATATATATATATATATATATATATATATATATATATATATATATATATATATATATATATATGTATATATATATATATATAAAATTTTGAACGACCCCCCAAAACGTGTTCAGGGGGTCACGTTAGGAACTTCTATGGTGGTCCCGGGCTTAGGTTTCACCGTGCAGGTCATGCTAATAGTTCACTTTCCAAAGGAAATTCACTAAAAATAAATGTTAAAAAGGAAAAGGTAACTATAAAATATGAGACATTACGTATGCATTGTCTGCTCGCCCGCCCGGAAATCCCGCTTTGAACGTTAATATTCATCGAAAGTGGAAAGGTACGCCTGCACATTTTTTAAAACGAGGAAAAGTCGTCATATTAGTTTATAAGGAAGAATAAAATAATAGGCTGATGATTGCTTATACATGGTAAGTTATTCTCTTTTAGCGAATTTCCCCTATAGGGAAGAAGCTATTACCGTAGTCGGCATGGTAAGACCTAGGCCCGGGACCATGATAACTTTTCGTTTTGAGGTCCCCAGACCCCAAAAACACCATTCGTTCGAAACTGTATATATATATATATATATATATATATATATATATATATATATATATGTATATATTAATATATATATATATATATATATATATATATATATATTATGTTACAATGATTGATTAGGGCTACTAATATTATAAGATGTATATTCATATTTTAACAAAGTACCCTTTTTTTTATAAAAAACATTTTTATTTTAGACTGACATTTAAAAATTCTCAAATTACTATTAGCTATAAAACTAAGAACAATATCTTAAAAATATTATACAACAAAATAGTAGCAAATCATCAAGATAATAAAGACGACACATATAACAGATCTGGAATATATAAAATAAACTGCAACGAGTGTAATAGTTATTACATCGGACAAACTTCCCGAAACTTCAAAATTAGATTCAATGAACATCTACAAGCTTTTAAATCGAACAACAAAACAACAATGAAATCTAACTTTGCAGAACACTTGATAAAGTCGAAACACAAATATACAGATATAAAAGAACATCTAACAATTTTAGAGTTTGAACGAGAAAGAGAGAAGCTATTTGTCAAAGAAGAAATGAATATTTACTTTAATTTTAAAAAAGACCCTTCAAACATACTAAATACAGTTTTACCTAAACAATCAAACCCGATATTTGATAAAATTGAAAAAATAAGAACAGGGACGCATAAAAATCACTTAATATAGTATTCAAAGAAAATAACAGAAGAAAATCAAATATATTATCGATTATGACAAACAATTCATATGCAACTTTAAAATAATTAATTTTAACATATGATTAATAATTATTTTATTTTAAATGTGAGGTTATATTTTTATAGACTTTGATAATGGCCTAAGCGCACGAAACATGTCAGTCTAAAATAAAAATGTTTTTTATAAAAAAAGGGTACATTGTTAAAATATGAATATACATCTTATATATATATATATATATATATATATATATATATATATATATATATATATGTGTGTCCGTGAGCACGATAACTCTCGTAAAAATTATCCGATTTTGATGAAATTTGGTATAAACGTGTAAAGCAACATTTATGACTTTAAGTTCGAAAACCAGCCAGATCGCTCTATCCGAAGGGGTATTTTGGGGGGGTTTTGTACCCCAAAAATGGGTTTTTCGAATTTTTTACATATAATTTTGGAAATAGTCAAATTTTATTTTTTCCCATTGGATTCAGCTTAAAAAAACACACAATTTGGTATTTTGATCATTTCTCTACGTCAATTGGTTACCGATATATTGAAAGTGCTAAACACAGTACGTTGTCTAATGTTATTCTTATGGAGAAAAATAAAAATTTTATATCTCGCTTATTTATGAACGTATACTGACGAAACTTGGTATACGGCTTCATCTGGTTGTGGACCAATGATATTTGCTCAAAAAGACAATTTTTTACCCAAGGCTCCCGTAGCAGCAAACCTGCGTACTCAGCCCCATGTTATTCTTATGGAGAATAAGTAACGTGTTATCTGCCTTCATTATGAAAATAAATTAATGAAATTTGGTATGTGGCTTTACCTACATGAGTTATATTGATATTTGTATAAAACTCCATTTTTTGTGTTCCTTGCTTCAGCAAACCTGCATACTCAGCTGCCATGTTATTCTTATGGAGAATAATTAAAATGTCATAAATCGTTTATTTATGAATGTATATTGATGTAACTTGGTATGTGGCTTTATGTGGTATTAAGATACATATATATGCATTGGAAATTCGCTGAGTATGCAGGTTTGCTGCGACGGGGGTATTTATTATTTATTATTTTATTATTATTAATCGTTTTTGTATTTTGTATTTATCGTTTGTCAGATACAACGATATAAATATGAATGTAAAAGTAAGAATTTTAAAATGTAGTTTTAAATCTCTCTGGAGACTTAACATTTACAGCTTAGAGAGGACCTTTAAATAAAACTGTATTGTACTCAGCTACTCAGCGTTCTATAGTCAATAGTATTACTCAAAATATATGATTTTACCAAACTAAAATTAGATTAAACTGTAAAATATTAAATTTGATTTGGTTATACTGGAGCTGCTTTAGCAATTTTCACCATAATTTAGTCAATTAGTAAATTATTATTGAATAACAAAAACAAAACAAAAACAAAAAATTGGTTGTACATTATGCAAGGCTAACATTCCCCCTTCCATATAAACGCTATTCAAAGCTTCCGAGACGCAAAATGGTTACAATAACATTTTAATTTCTTTACATGCTGAACACAATTTTGCATACTTGATTTCTGAGCGCCCGACCACCTCTGGAAGCAAGCCGCCAAACATTTCAGTCTTGTCACTGCAACAGCGCGTTGAAGGAGTTATTTTTATGAGATATAAATCTGTATTATTCACAAATTCAAATGATTACAAGAACGAATTACTATACCAAATATACTTTAATAATAGGGCACTAATCGTAGTTAAATAAAATACCGACATAAATAAATATGTTAAAAAAACTTCAGAGAAGTCAACAAAACAAGACAACATTTAATGGCGTTCAATGTTCAGACGTTATTTTATTTATCCAACAACATATAAGAAAATAAATGACTCGATGCAGTGAGTCAATAACGCTGTTTACAGAGTCGATTTTACATCAACGTATAAATAAACATAAGTAGTTAACCGCTTAAATAAAGATTATTTGTAGTAAGAATGCTGCCTTTAAAGCGGTGCAATTGTGTATTTAGTCTTGTGTAAACATTTTTAAGTGTTTACGGATGAAAAATATTCTTGTAATCTAACTGAAATATATTGAAAGCCGTTTTAAAATTTTTTGTTAGCTGAAACAAACTCATTTTGACATAAGGGTGGGCTCCAGGGACGAAACATTTGACGTATCTACCTGCTTCCCCCATAAGGCAAATGTTGACTAGAAAAGCCTATTCTTCATCAACGGATTATCCAATATATATAATAAATAATAAGCAAAAATATATCTAGAGATTTCAGTTAGCGAATTTTCGATATCACAAATAACAATCGTTCAAAACTATTCAACATTTACAATTAGCCCATGGGAGAATTATTTGTTATAACGAAAACTACTCACTGAAATCGATAGGTATTTCTTAGCTCTTTAAAATGAACCATAAATCATAGACTTCAGATAATCCGTTGAGGAGGGACGGGCCTTTAAAGTTAACATGGGCCTTATTGGAGAAGCAGGTAAAAAAACAAACTATCATTAACACTGCATTCACATCCGTCGATAAGGCAGTTCACATGCATTAGTAGTACTTCTGGTCCGCACTAATCGCGCTGGCGCGCTGGCGCCGCTAGAAGTCGATAAAGCAGTCCATTAATAGTACATATGGTCTCCATTACTCCACCTCGCACTGGTGTCGCTGCAGCGTTCGCCGCGAATCCAAGAGAATACAACAATGTACACAATTAATCGTATAATAATATCGTGTATAGTATATAATAAACTATATTTGTTTGTTATATTGATGGTTAAACGTTGAAGAATCTTGTTAATTCTTCAATAATTGTACGGATCGCTAGGAATTTTTTATAACTAAAATGTCATGTAAACTTGTGGGGATAAGATTGTAAGTTGATAATTTTTATTTTTACCAGTTAAAAGAAAGGAGATTGTATATCCTTTCCTATATTCAAAGTTAATGGTGTCACTTAAGCTTTCCTTATTTAATCAAATAAAATAATCTTCATTATAACCAAAATTTTAACAAATGGTTAATATGTATAGAGCATTTTTATATAATTAGAGTTCTTTAGCTCATATTATTTAATTTACAATAAATGAAATATTTACTTCATAAGGCCTCAACAAAGTATACATTTTTAAGGTGAATTTAAATCAAATATAAGTGAAGAATTCCTCAAATATAGTTTAGTTTCTAAAACCTTCTGTTTCTTATCTAGGCCTATATTAACATTATCTCAAAATAATTTACACTTTTCGTACGTACAGATAAGAGTATTTCAGGACCCTGACTAAGTAATGAAAGTTATAAAACAGTTTAAATTTGTAACTGAACTTCGACAATAATAAAAATACGTTATTTTTATTTTATTTTAACGCCAGAATTAGGTAAGAATCTAGTCCTTCATTTTCTTACCCATGTTCAATTAAAATTGTAATTATGAGAAGTATACTACTGTATTATTCTGGCACATTATTTAGCATGTTGCATGTACTTAATCGGCGAAACATACAACAAAGACATATAATCTTATCATGAATATGAAGGTAATTGAAGTTTACCTTTGAAATCATAATTCTAATTAGTCATATCATTACTTAAAGCAAACTCCACTCGCGTATTTAATGACACAGTAATAATAATTCTTATGTTTAACAGAGCGTCACCTACAAACGTCTTCCCTTTTACTTTCTCCCCCTATACGTAGTATATGGAGAAAGTATTGTTTTCGTCAGAATTTTCGAATTTGAGTTGTTAGTGGAAATATTCGTTTTGGTGCTCCCTGAACCCAAAAAAGTGGTTTTACGTGATGTCTGTCTGTGTGTGTGTGTGTGTGTGTGTGTGTGTGTGTGTGTGTGTGTGTGTGTGTGTGTGTGTGTGTGTGTGTGTGTGTGTGTGTGTGTCCTAACAAATGGACCGATTTTATGAAATTTGGTATGTTGGTACTAATCCTCGATATCTCCAGGTGTTTTTTTCATTTTTTTTATTTTTGATTTTTAAGGGTAATTATCCCCAAAAAATCGCCAAAAAACATGTAAAATCTAAATTTCTCAAAAACGGCTCTAACGATTTTGATTAAACTTTAGTGGTTTGTAGAGCTTTAGGTTTTCAACAAAATGACACCACCCGCATTTCTGGAAAAATTCGGGTTCAGATATTACAGAACTTAAAACATCCAAAATTCAGTTTTTTGGATTTTTCATAAAAAATCATAATGTTAAAAAAGATTACTATTCACCATTAAAAAGAGCTCAAAAAACTAAATAAATTAGTATTTTGAATTACTATTCTACGATTGCTAGTTACGGAGAAAATTGAAATTTTCATTTAGCGGTAAACGCAGTACGTTGTCCAATGTTATTCTTATGGGGAATACAAAAATAACAATTTCTGTCTTATTTACTGATAAATTTCATTAAAACTTGATATGCAGGTTAAGTTAGCATTGACCAACAGAGGATATTCGAAATATGTTGCCATTTAACCCTGGGAGGGACAAGGGGGCATTTCCCCTCTCAAAACCACTGAGTGTGGCAACGGACTCTATAGTGCCTCCCAAAAAGGAATTTGGGTGGATATTTCTGAAAACAACTGTTTTAGACAAATTTCTGTACATTTATCTGTACTTCATATTCTATATTTAGTAAATACAAAAAAAGTCATTTAAATTTGGCTAAAAGAGAAAAAGTATGTGTCAGTTTCCTGATACCGTTTATTTCTTAGGCAATTATATTAGCTTCTTATTAATTTATCCATTCAATTATATTAAACAATTGAGTATAACAGTGTACAAACTTAAAGGTGATATTAAATATTTCAGACAACATTATAATTTATCCTGAAACAGTTTGCAATAACCGGCAGCCGCATATAGACAGCTTGCCGTCGCCGCCCAATGAGGATATCCTCCTTTACACCTCAAACCCACACAATTGCCCAAGCCTGCTTTTAACTCGCTGCTTTGTCCTACGTGCAGATTGCATTGTTGCAACTTTTTCAAACCCTTCATTCTTGTTGGTTCTTAATTATATTTATTAAATAACTGTATGCCATCGTATAACTGGGTGCCGATATGCCTTCGTACCCGGTTTCACCCGGGAATACAACAGTTGTGTGTGCTGCATTCTGTGGTTGACCCGTGAAACTACTACGAATCAGAAATAGAATTTTCACCAGCTCAAACCAAAGTAAATGCCGATAAGAATAACACAGGATTGGAACTTTTAAGCCCCGTGGGGCAGTTCCTTATGGGAATTTCTTCAAATCCCTTCTTAGTGGTTACCTACGTTGTAGAAATAGTATACGTGCCAAATTTCGTGATTGTAGGTGTTTGGCCTGGGGGTTTGGCCTGGGGGGTGATTTGGTAGAGGTTTGGCCTGGGGGATGATCGGGTTAGATATAGAAGATAAACCGACTTTTGTGATCAGGATATCAGCGAAACTATCACAGTTTTGACATATTATTTGAATTTTTACTGCCCCCGAGCTGGATAAGACAGAATATAAGTGGTTTAATTACCCACCACTAAGCCACTGAGCTGATGTTGTCAATCAGCTCCAATATCGGTCTTAGAGCGACCTAGGTTTCAGCACACTGGGTTTGTGGGATCATCAGGCTGCACACAAGACCGATTTTGGAGCTGATTGACGAAAGGTGATTAAACCATTTATATTCTGAAACTATCACTTTCGAAAGCTTGTTTATGTTAAAGGCTCTAACGTCTAGATTTGGCTTTTGGGGTTATGGAAAACGACCACCTTCATGACTCTGCCCCCTGGGCTTTCGATTTTCCGATGTTAATCTTATAGAAGAAGGAAAATAAATGTAATTGAACATTTAGCAGCAGTTGTTACTATAACAACCAGTACATAAGCAAGAGCGTTTTAAGTAAACTTCTGAAATTAAATCTCAATATAAACTAAAAAGACTGTATTTAAGCTGGATATTCCGAAAATTAAAAATATATTTGCTCGAATTCAAGCTGCTGGATTTGCTTGCTAACATTTTATATAGGAACTAATATATTTTGTTGATAGTCTGCATTTTCCATTATTTGGTAACTGTCTGTTATTTATTATTTTAAGCTATTGTTATAGATTGCCACCTCTGTTATGACTTTGTTATGGGCATACGCTGGTCCATGCTACGGGGGATTTTCCTTAGTCGAATATGTAAGCTTAAAATACCACTTTTAGCGAATTTCCCCTATAGGGAAGAAGCTATTACCGTAGGTCTCATGGTAAGACTTAAGCCCGAGACCATGATAACTTTTCATTTTGAGGTCTCCAGATGCCAAAAAAACCATTCGTTCAAATTTTTATATATGTATATATATATATATATATATTTATATATATATATTTATATATATATATATTTATATATATATATATATTTATATATATGTGTGTGTCCGTAAGCACGATAACTCTCGTAAAAAAGGTCCGATCTTAATGAAATTTGGTACAAACGTGTAAAGTACCATTTATTTGAACGAGTTCGAAAACCAGACGAATCGCACCATCCGAAGGGGGGTTTTTGGGGGGTTTTGTACCCCAAAAATGTGTTTTTTGGGGATTTCACATGTAATTTTAATTTAAATCAAATTTTAATTTTCACCATTGAATTCAGCATAAAAAAAAAAATAATTTGGTATCTTGATCATTGCCCTACGTCAATTGGTTACTGAGATATTGAAAGTGCTAAACACAGTACGTTGTCTAATGTTATTCTTATGGAGAAAAAGAAGAATTGTATATCTCGCTTATTTATGAACATAAACTGACGAAATTTGGTATATGGCTTCATCTGGTTGTGGTTTATTGTTGTTTGCACAAAAAAAAATTTTCGCCAATGTTTCCTGTAGCAGCAAACCTAGGTACTCGGTCCCCATGTTATTCTTATGGAAAATACTTAAAATGTTATATATCGCTTATTTATGAATGTATATGGATGAAACTTGGTATGTTACTTCACTAAGATGAGTTCTATTGATATTTGCATAAAAAACCATTATTTTGTGTGCCTTGTTGCAGCAAACCTGCGTACTCATCCCCAATGTTATTCTTATAGAGAATAATTAATATTTTAAATATCGCTTGTTTGTGAATACATTTCTTATGAATCTTGTTAAGTGGCTTAATGTGTTATAATTCATTGGAAATTCGCTGAGTATGCAGGTTTGCTGCGACGGGGGTATTTGGTTTTAACGTAGGCTACATATTTTCCCATCAAATTGTATTTAAAATTTGTTTAATGATCAGACTAGTTTTAAACAAATCTACGTGATTAAAATCTGTATTGGAATCTATACCAAAAATTAAAATTATTTATTATAATTATTCAAATTATAATAGGATTTAAAATAGTATATATTTTATACCAAACCAATAATCGAGATTTTTTTGTCTGTTTGTATGTGACATGGATCTTGGAATTTCGCAGAAGGATTTTGGTTAAACTTTACATAAACTATTTATATATGTCATACAATAATAGAGACATTTTAAAGGCAGATTTACTAAAACAAATAATTATTCTTAATACATGTTCAACTTTAACATGCTAACTTGTAGTGTATTAGTATGTTGTATATTAATCCATGACGTAATACTTAATTCCCATTGGAATATACGTAAAATATACGTTAAATATTATTATCATTATAATACCACAGATAAACGAACTGTTATGAGAAAGTTTGTTTTTCAGTGGTAATACAAAATCAACTTTAAAATGAATGTTATTATAATTTGTACCCATTTTAACCCCTGAACTGTTTTTCATATGACAATTTGGTTACATACTTTTTCAACGATAGTTAAAATTTTAACATGTAACAAGTAGTTGTTAATTGTTCATAAAATACTTGTATTGTGTTAAAAGTTGAACGGTCGTCAAAAAAGGCATATAACCAAATTTTAATTGAAAATTAACATTGTCGGTAAATCATTTTACAGTACATGTTGTAGCATTGCCATCTATAGTTCCGTCAGTTTCTGCTAGGAGCGTCAGCGTCCAGTCATGGAAATTTACGCTCTCAACGTGTAACCAAAGGCTAGTAATAATGTAATTGCAAATTAAACTTAATCCGCTAATAATTTCACATATTACTAAGCATTAAATCGTTTCCACACAATAAGTACTGTACTACAAATTAACTAAATTTATCCCCATATACATTCCAATAAGAGCAATACGTGCGCAAAATGGATTTAAAAATCAATTGAAAACCATATTAACTCTAGGAAAAATCCAATTTTGTTGGAAAACTCATTTTAAAATACAAAGTTTTAAAATTGGGCTTGTGCTTATGAAGTTAAAAACAATACCAGCTGAGTAAAAATAATCTGTGGGATCTCAAATTAACACCAAATCAATATATGGCAAACAGGTTGATATTTAAAGTGAAATAAATCCTTCCATTAGCTTTTTGTCTCAATTAATCTATCAATTTAAAATTTGTTGTAACAATGACTAAGACGTACTGTTTCGGAGTTTGTACTCTAAATCGGGAAATAAACTAATACAAATTAATTGTCAACGATTTTTAAATTTGTTTAAGATACAACTATGAACAAATGATAGTAAGCCTGAATCTGAGTCTCCAAGTTCATGATGCAGTTTTGAAGTCAGGTTTGACAAAATATATAAAATAAACCCTGTCTTCCAAGCATCCATGCAGTCACGAGCCAACTGTCGAATCATCTCCTGACTTGACTAATAATCTCCCGACGATGTTTGACCCTTAGTCGTCAGAGGTGAGTCGTTGGCGTAGTGGTGCAAACGTTAGCAGCACGTTAGTACGTTAGCAGACGTTAGCTAAAGGGAAATGAGTAGCATGTGTTGTTACCCTCTAAACGTGTACGACCAAAAAAATAATGTAATTGATGATTAAACTTAATCCAAACTATGGGAAACTATTTGCTAATATATTTGGTAAAAATGTTACTTAACTACAAATATTTGTGGGCCTAACAACTCTACAAAATTAATGATTTAGTTAACAGTATCCAGTCTGACATCAAGATGATACCAAATATTATCAAATCTCCTTAATTATATTCTAGAATTGTTATAAAATGTTGGACCACCAAGATGGCGGACATGCCATAAATGGTCTTCACCAGCTGGAATGTAATACCCAGTTTTTTTGTTTCTACATGTCTGTGTTTTTTTCTATATGGTGGCAGCGGCCCTGTCGTGGGTTAATCCCAGTCCTGGCTAGTAAATGTTATCAATACAGTACAACTCTTATTGTAACGGCTCACCCCTTGATTTCATTTATTTCCCAACGGATTACACCATTTTACAATATTTGCATTTATATTACAACTGAATAACATTATAACAACAGGGTAACATAACAACAAAAGACAAGTGACAATGGTGAAAAACAGCATACAGTATAAAATGATTAACTTAACA
Organism: Allygus modestus; assembly: GCA_963675035.1. Taxonomy (NCBI): domain Eukaryota; kingdom Metazoa; phylum Arthropoda; class Insecta; order Hemiptera; family Cicadellidae; genus Allygus; species Allygus modestus. Next base: position 18,016,160 of record OY776116.1, read on the forward strand.
ACTGATAATAACAGGTAACAAAGTCATAACAGAGGTGGCAATAGATAACAATAACTTAAAATAATAAATAACAGACAGTTATCAAATAAATCAACAAAATATATTAGTTCCGAACACAAAATAACGACAATGTCTAAGTAGCATTCATAACGATGTGAGAGTAGCATGATAGCAATAAGAAGAATCTTAAGTAATAACCAGCTTTGATTTGAAAAAGACTTTAAAACAGAAGGCCAAACAAAACAAAACAACAAAACACAACAAAGTAAAACGAGTTCGCACGCAGCACGCTGACGTGAGGGAAGTGAATTTCCACATAACAACTTGTAAAACTCAAAATCAGTGTAAAAACATACATTTGTCCAATTTTTATTGAAATCTGAAAACATAGATTTTTTTGCTGTTCTGATACTCCTGGTTTCATTTACTTGCAAAGCTGGGAATACAATAATTTTGCTCATTATAAGGTTAGGAGAAGGTCCAGACAGGCTTGAAAGTAGGCGTGAGGTTGCTGGGGATAATAAAAGTACAAAGGAATAACAGGCTTTTCTAGTGTAAAACCCCCATAAGACAACGTACTGTGTTTAGCCGATACACACTTTCTTTAACAACTTGGTAAATATTTATGCTAGAATGACGAGAGGGGGCTTAAAACTTTCGTCTCTCTAATTCCCAACTTTTTACATGCATTAACTTTACATCTGGGGCTTTTCTGACCCTTTTTGGGCCCAAAAACTCGAAATTTGAAAGATTAACCCCCAAAAAATGGGTTTAGAGTTTTTCGATTGTTTTGACCAACGAACTTGTCTAACAGATTATAGAAAGGAACGTCCCTACCAAATTTGAAGTAAATCGGACAAAAAATGCGACCGCTAAAGTGCATACACACACATATATATATATATATATATATATATATATATATATGTATATATGTATATATATATGTATATATATATATGTTTTTATATATATATATATATATATATATATCTTCTATAAAATTATAAAGAAGAGGTGGTTTCTGTCTGTCTGTCTGTCTGTCTGATGTTCCGGATGAACGCAAAAAATACGGAACCGACTGGGCTGAACCTTTACACATAGGTAGATCTTGAACCCATGCAACACATAGGCCTATTCACTTCCTTAAAATCCCCTCGGGCTTCGCCCCGTGAACGTCATAAGTTTCAATGTTTACATTTCAGAAGAAAGTAAACATTCAGAAACTGTAATGCGAACAGCTGAGGATACATAAATTTGACAGTTTGAAGAGCAGAAGCAAGAACAGTTTCAAGCTAAATAAAATGCAAATTGCATTGACTAAAGAACGGGTAGAGAAAACCCCCGTGCGAATAACGGGTACGTCAGCTAGTACGTCATTAATTAAAATGAATGAACAAATATTATTAATGTGGCTTCATCTGGTTGTGGTCTATTCTGATTTGCACAAAAAACAAATTGTACCGATACTTCCTGTACCCCCCGATTTTATATTTTTGCTCCCCCCCGATTTTTGTTTTTGCCCCATCCCGATTTTATATTTTGCTCCCCCCTCTCCGATTTTTTATTTTTATTTTATGTCCCTCCATTTTATATTTTTGCCCCCCCAAATTTGATATTTTTTGCTCCCCCAATTTTATATTTTCTGCCCCCCCGATTTTATATTCTTGCTCCTCCCTTTTTATATTTTTTGCCCCCCCCCCAGTTTTTATATCTTTGCTCCTTCCCCCGATTTATATTTTTGCCCCACCCCCATTTTATATTGTTGCCCCCCCCGGTTTTATATTTTTGCTCCATCCCGATTTTTATTTTTGCCTTCCTCGATTTTATATTTTTACCCACCCCCTCTTCAATTCTACATTTTTATTTTATGCCCCCTCCATTTTATATTCTTAGCCCCCTCGATCTTATATTTGTTGCCCCCCCCAGTTTTTATATTTTTACTCCCTCCCCCCGATTTTTATTTTCGCCCCACCCCCATCATCGGTTTTATATTTTTATTTTATATCCCCCATTTTATATTTTTGCCCTCTCCAAATTTTATATTTTTTTGCCCCCCGTTTTATATTTTTTCTCCCTCCCGATTTTTATTTCCCCCCCCCGATTTTATATTTTTACCCACCCCCTCTTCGATTTTATATTTTTATTTTATGTCCTCCATTTTATTTTTTTGCCCCTCGATTTTATAATTTTTGCCCCCCCCCCGATTTTATATTCTTGCTCCCCCCCAATTTTATATTTTTTGCTCTCTCCCCCCGATTTTTATTTTCACCCCACCCCCGATTTTATATTTTTGCCCCCCCATCTTCGATTTTATATTTTTATTTTATATCCCCTATTTTATATTTTTGCCCCCTCCCAATTTTATAATTTTTTGCCCCCCAATATTTTATATTTTTGCCCCCTCCCGATTTTATATTTTTTGCCCCTCCCCCCGATTTTATATTCTTGCTCCCCCATTTATATTTTTGCCCCACCCCCAATTTTATATTTTGCTGCCCCCCTCTTCCATTTTATATTTTTGTTTTATGTTCCCCCTCCATTTTATATTTTTGCCCCCTCCCGATTTTATATTTTTTGCCCCTCCCGTTTTATATTTTTGCTTCCTTCCGACTTTTATTTTTGCCCTCCCCCGATTTTATATTTTTGCCCACCCCCTCTTCGATTTTATATTTTTATTTTATGTCCCCCCCCATTTTATATTTTAGCCCCCTCGATTTTATATTTTTGCCCCCCACCCCAGTTTTTATATCCAAAGTGTTACGTTTACCGATTTGGAGTCACAAACCACACGCCGTTTACTACCCGACAGAGTTCCTCGACTTAGCAACAGGACTCGAACTATCTACCAGTATATTTCGTTAACTTTGATTTAATCGTACATTAAACGTGTAAAATGTAATTTTAATATTGTAAAATAATGTGGATTGTTATTTTCTTTAGTTATTCTACCATTTATATACAACCCGTACGAAGGACGGGTATACAGCTAGTATATATATATATGTCTATATATATATACAAAATTTTGAACAACCCCCCAAAACGTGTTCAGGGGGTCACGTTAGGAACTTCTATGGTGGTCTCGGGCTTAAGTTTCTCCGTGCGGGTCATGCTAATAGTTCACTTTCCAAAGGAAATTCACTAACAAAACAAAATATACATGACTTATCTTAGAAAACTTGCACTTGGTGGCGGCCGTTAGAGGTGCCACCAAGAAATACATGAAACCTAAGCCGAGGACACTGGTAGTCACAGAGGTGGGGCCCTCTAAACACGCCGCCAAAGATGCAGAAAACTCACTTAAAGGCGATCACCACTCTCCGGAAGGACACTTCCGACTCTTTGAAGAAGGCATTGCTTTGCTGGATACGTTCTGCACAAATCTCTGTGTTGTCTCTGTGTAGTCTCTGTGGATGGGCAAGGTAAGGCAAAATAAGCAACCTCTATATGTTGAGACCTTCTGGATGTAGTGCTATAATTCTATCTTTTCTTGACTCTCTGGTAAAAATTATTGTATTACCATTTTTATTACCATATTATAATTTTACCATTATTTTATTACCATGTTTCGTGGAGATTAATCGTTATTAATCTATTAATAAAACTGAGTTTAATCTGTTTATTATTGACATTTGTATTCCTGTAAAAGTTGTATAGTGCGTGTAAATTCTCTACAATGCGGAGTTTGAGTGGAGCTATTTAAGGTGAAAATAATATCTCTACAAAATTTGATTTTCGGAATTCCATTTGGTTTTTGATTTAGTCTATTTAATATAATTGATTTAGTCTAACGATATTTGTCTGTAACTTTAATCAATACCACTCAATTCTGAAACAATTCATTGACCATTTACAAACGAACGCCATCCGATAGTGCTTTTTTCAACTTGAGGATTGTGACTATTGAATGTAGAATTAAATATTGTGGCTGATGTAGGGAATGTGTACGGGAGTTGTGGTTGGCGAACTCAGCAAAAAATAGACCATTTGTTTGTTATTGTTTAGATACCGAAGGTAGTAAAATTCAGCGTTTGTAACTCGCAAAGCATGCTCCCAGGCCTTCTTGTTCCGTAATCTCATATTTTAGTTTTAGTTCAATATTTAACTATTTACTTTGGTTAATCTTTTGGGCTAACCTGTAGATTCAGAAAGCAACAATAAAATTATTGATTTGTTAAGTTTTCACCCTCTCCGAGATTAAAAAAATCCTACAGCAGCTCAAATGCTCATAGCAGTATTATAATTTATCTTAAAAAAGTAGTTAATAACAAATAACAATCAAATAACAAATAACATTCAAATCACAGTACCACAATTTAACAATACAAACCTAGGCGGCTCACAATTTACAAATCAGGCATCCTTTATGATTTCTATCCTGCGTGGTAATAATCCAAAACCAATCGCTTGACGCTAGACAATTTGTAGTGTAATAGTTATTTATAACTCTCATTTCATAATCTCAAGTCTGCATCTTCATGTGAATGTGGGGCAAATTATTTTAAATGTAAACATTTGATTCTATTTACATTTTCTGCTGACACTGTGAACACAAACTGTTATTTTATTTACCTAGGCGCAGATTCCGAAATTTGTTTGATAAACATTGTTTCATACGTGTAAAGCGCTGATAAGAGTACCACATGATTATTGAGCGTACGTTAATGTACGTGTAAATGTACATTAACACGTAACACGTACGTGTAAAATGGGTTAGATAATTAGCACACACGGAAGTTAACATTAATGGTGATGTACTTAAAAGAGGTAAAATTAAACTGCTTGATATATATATACTAATGAAATCTATGGAACTCTTTAAGCAAATTTGCTTTTTAAGCAAATTTTATTATATTTTCCGAAAACTAGGCTGTTCTTAACAATTATGAACGATTTGTAGCCGGTATCGAAACAAATTGATGTGGACTAAAAAAGTAAGAAAATTTAACATTAACATAATAGTGGTTCAGAAAAATATACCTAGCCAACTCGCAGGTAATATTGAGTTATCTGATAAATTATTACAAAAGAAAGCCACCAGTGAAAAGCTCTTGGAAATCAATTGTAGCATTCAAAACTAGCTGTGCAATCGCCACTCCTATGAACTGAATTGTGGAACTTATAGCCTATTGTACGCTGCTTTGATTGCCCGTTAGTTGCAAGTGATATCTAAATAACTTGCATTGACTGCCACCGCCTTACTATTGAATTGAATTACCACAAATATTCGATAACAAGCAAGCGGAAACCGCGGAAAGAGTGTACCAAGGATGGAACATAAACAATTGGAACAATTAAAACCAAAGGCAATAGGATTTTTACAGGTGTAATCGGAGATTCATACAATTTGATACGTTTTAAGCTAAATTTTAAAGAACTCCCAGATCACGGGAATGAGGCATACCAATTTAAAAAAAACTCTAATACGAACGTCAGAGTACTAAATTAATCTCGGACTCCCGCGGAAGGATTTTGCTTAAACGTTGGAAACAGAAATGTTTAAGACTCATAAGTGGATTGGCAAAACTCTTAACTTCAGGAAGAATCAATTTTTTCTGAAAAAAGTCAATTGAAACTTGCAAAATTATATCATTGGGCTCATGGATTTTAAAATCATAACGAAACAATCACAGCTGAGCAAAAACAACCAACAAGGTGTTGCAACTAACAAGCTAAATATTTTGCTAACGAAGTTTTATAAAAAAAGTAAAAAAAATTGTATTTCAAAAGAAAATATTTAATTTTCTTCCCTGTGTACAAATTTATAAACTACTCGTATTTAACTAATTACTCTTTAAAACACAAGTCTAGATACATAAACAAAGTCGGGTTAGTTACGTTAGTTACACCATTTATAACTCAAAAACTACTGAACCGATTGGCATGAAAATGTACAGGAATCCTTATATACCTGGTTAACATATAGGCAGGCCTATTTTCGTTTTGAAAATGTTTAAGGGATGTACCCTACTGTCCTTCAAATTTTACATGTTATTATTATGGAGAAATGTTTTATTTGGTTTATTATTGAATGGGCCAAAGTCCCTAACCTTGTTTCATCTGATTTTTTTACTGTTTTCATGCTGAGGAAAACAGAACAATACTAATGGCTTGCAGGGGCTATAGCCCCTAACATATGGTTTTTGTGTAAGTGGATAATCACAGCTGATCATTAGTTCATTTTGCTTATTAATAAAAACCCTATTGTAATATTTCCATAAGAAAATCATTGTATCTTTGAAGTCCATTGGGGCGTAGCCCAGGTAATTTTTGACATTTCTGATATTTTTCCCACCGTCCTTGGCCTTCAAGCTTTAAAATGAATCGTCATAACCTAACTTAACTTCTTCCTAGCTCGAGATATTTCGTAGATATTTCATAGATAAGTAGGAACCCACGCCAGTTGGTAAACGAAGTAAACACTTAATCACATGATTTAATGTAAACAAATCAGACGTTTTTTCTACCCATGCATTTCTTATGGGAGACATTTTACGTTATTTCTCATTTGTTAGTATTTTTTTAAAAATACTGCTACTTTTCCCCAGTCAGTGGGATCAATACCTTTCATTTGAGCCGTCCTCCATCGTCCCGGTGCAATTTACCAAACTCCTACAATTTTGACTTAAAAATTTTGCTTACAAATTTAAAATTCATTTAAAGAAACAGCTGTTATATAAGGATCTATTATACTGATTCCCTAAGGAATTTATTGTGTACAGCAAAACCGGTGAACCGATTTTGATGATTAAGTTGTCAAATTAAAGGGATTTCTCTGTAGAAGTCATGGAATAACTTTTGTCTCCCTCAGTTCAATGTGCTAAACCCCCATTGGACTTTATAGTTTACATGTTTTTCTTATGAGCAATATGTTTAATAGATCGGAAACAGATGTAGTTGCAGCAACAATTTTAATCAGCTGTTCATTCCTGAATTCTTTGTGCGAAGCACGGGTAGACAGCTACTTATTTCTAACATACTTGAAAGACATACTTGAATAAACATATTCATTATGGAAATAATAAATCTACTTGTATGGCAAATCAAACATGTTTCGATGCTGAAGTTAGCTCTATATAAAAATAGTCGAGGAGCGTAGCGGACAAAATGTACGAGCTAAAAATAAACGAGCATTTTTAGCATAAAACAAATCCAATGCCATTAGGACAGGACAACATCTGTCGGGCCAGCTAGTATAGTGTATGGGTTTGTTTATGGACACCTTTTATTGATTTCTGTATGGACAACGGTTATACATCAATTGAAGATCACACGATTTTTATGGTCTGCGGTTGCCACAGTCACGGAGGGTGCAAAGGGGAAATTGCGGCCATAATTTCGGCTCCACTTTTTCTTGGATATGCTTGCACACTGTAGATGTATTAAGCTCGTTGGTTGCAACAGGTATAACGCGTCATTTTCTTCCAGGCAAAGCTCAGCCACCTACCCAGGTAGTAGCGAAAATAGATCTCCCTGATCTGATTGTCGAGAGATTTATAAAAGTTATAAAATTTTATAAATATGAGATTTATAAAATAACCTTGTGCAAGCCAAGATAGTAGAGACAAATCAAATACCGGCATAATTCCAACTGGACCGTCCGGTCTAGCGGTGTGGTATACCAAACCAGTCTCAACCGGATTGTGGGATTAAGGTGATAAATTTACACTCTTACTATACCATGGACAACATGTCTTCGTCTAAACCAATTTATGAACTGGGATTTGTCTTCTCACAATTAACATGGCCTGTTTATTATTCTGGGTAGGTTCGCAAAAAACACGGAGACCACGGAGACACGGACACCTGGCGACAATCGAAAACTTTCCAACACACGAATCTGCTGCTGTTTGTTTGGACGGGTTTTTTCTAGGCTTATGTAAAATTATGTTATACAACTTGTCAAACCGATGCATTTAAGACCTTTCAACTTTTAAATGATACACGACTTTATGTGCTACCATCTATTGTTTACCATTATTATTTTATCACATTGCGTATTAAGTATTAAAAAAAATCAAACATATTTAAAGTTCAAAGAATCGTGTACTTTGAAATTACTTCTTAATTAGTCACAAATCGTGTACTTAATGTACGGCCTATACTTAAAAAAACTCAAAGTATAGGCCGTACATTAGGCACACTAAAAAAAACTCAAAGTATAGGCCGTACATTAGGCACACTAAAAAAAACTCAAAGTATAGGCCGTACATTAGGCACACTAAAAAAAACTCAAAGTATAGGCCGTACATTAGGCACACTAAAAAAAACTCAAAGTATAGGCCGTACATTAGGCACACTAAAAAAAACTCAAAGTATAGGCCGTACATTAGGCACACAAAAAAAACTCAAAGTATAGGCTGTACATTAGGCACACTACAAAAAATCAGTGTAAACTAACATTTATAAACCTATAGCATTTCACTGACCTATACTTTTTATATACATAATAATTTTACCCCTAACGAGAATACCTCACTTTCAATTAAACTGAAGCAGTGTGAAGTGGCAGCTGCGGTGATGAAGCTCGTTTCACAATTAAGACTGACCATTAATTACAACGGCCTAGACTCGTCACGTTTCCACGTATAGTCGTATAGCTGTGACAAGGAATATGTCAATCCTGCGGCCATAAAACGTGCAACACGCAGTCTCGCGGTGGATTGAGAATCTCCACATGTGTTTTACTGTTTCTACAAGGCCGTTGCGTTGTACTCGATCGCTGATAACTCATTATATAAGGCGCTGAAACAAATTCGTGCCTATTTTAAGGCAAGAGTCAGGAGGTTGGAGGTGTCTTGTGTAGCCTTAATACTAAAACCAACTGATTCTTTAGGTAGGATAATTAATTAGTGGCCCAATGATTAGACAGTTTCAAACCTTTACAAACATTTCCGATTTTGCTCAAAATTTATCTGGTGAACCTCAGATTTCGAGACGAGTGTTGTTGTTATACCCACTATTAATACTCGTCGACCGCACCGGTGTTCATCAAGTTAAACAAATTATTCTTCGGACATCATCCTCCTTTTTACCCCGTGGATTTATTAAAATGGTCTCGAGACGGCAAGCACTATGATTGCAGCAACATTAGACATTTAATGTAAATTATTATAGTTTATTGCTGATGTTTTGATAAGATATCTCGGTAAAACATCGCACCGGGTGAATTTCACAAAGTGTGGCAAGTATTGTTTATAATCCTACTAACATTACTGAATTAAAAAAAAAAACATTTAATCCTTTTATAGAAAATATTGTACCGGCAGTAAAGTTTTGGTTTGACAATTGTCCAACAATATGTAGGAAATCAAGCCAATTGGACGAGTCACAAAGGTATTTTAATAGAACTTGTGGCTGGGTCTTTGAATTAACATATTCATACATCCCTACTGGTTATTCTTATTTTGGTTGGAAACGTATGTTCACCGGAATACCCAATATAAACTACAATATGAATATCGAAAATGTATCATAATTGATTTATTTAAGTAGTGTAATTGATTATGTAGGCTGCGTAATCAATGAATTGTTAATTGAAGCTGGTTATCAAAAGTCAGCGTCAGACCGCGTTTCGAGGATGAAGGTCGTTGACACAACCAATTTACCTAATAATGAATATGTCTTAAATGATCTTTTCGTTATCATACATGATCCAAGTAAGCATTAATAAAACACATTCCTGACAAACATTATAAAGAACAAAAAATACTCAATTTTGACTCCTACATAAATTGACTTCTACTCCGAACATTGATAAAGTATTTTATAAAGAGAAATGCAAGTGAAATGAAAACCGTCAACAAAGAACTGTCAATATCGATACCCCTTTGTCGAGGCAACCACTTCTTTATAATTCATCCCCTCCTCCAGCTGTTACCACATTTCACTGCAACTGAATGTAAAAGAAATATCAAACAACTGAAGTTCGGTTTTAGTTCTTTTGCATTATTTCATAACTGAGCTGTTTCGTGCGATAGTTACAATAGTTTCTTTGTTGTGCATTACAATAAAATACGAATTAAATGCTAATACCAATGCTAACCTTTTAGTTTATTTTTACCACATGACGTGAGGAACATTTATCACATTAACATATCAGTAACATATCAGTATAACATTAAGATATTTCATATCACGAGTATAATTTTGGGTTTTAAATAACACAAATACCAAAAAATATCTTTATTACAATACCATTTAACACTCCGACACTTTTTCGTATTTTCAGGCAAATTGACGAAATGTGACTGTAGAATTAGTGATATGCATTGGGTATCCTTGCCACTGACTGATATCCAGGATCTGACGTACACTCTAGAGCGATTCAAAATTATCATTAAAAAGCCAAGATTATCTATATGAAAATTCATATCATAATGATAACTGAGGAAACTACAGCAATTAAGTTGAAATCTAACCAAAAAGGACTTACGATTTAAGACTGATCTGGGGGATTTGAACATCTGATTTTACCACTCACTCATAAACAACCTATTTTACCACTTTTAAACTCCTCCAGTATATCTTCCTCCTCCAGTGTAATATCATATGGACTACTCATAGTATTGGTAACTGTTAACTATAATATAAACCATTTTTTCATTAAAATACAGTTTTACGAAATTCAAATATTTTACTAGCCAAATAAAAATATAAAAGTAATGGAATGGTAATACAATATTTATAGTGCTACTGATAGCAAACTTTGCTCGATTTCGAGTAACAGGTCGACTACTTGGGCTATAGTGCAGGGGTTAATTAGTTGAAGCCATTGCCGCTGCAAGTGCCTCAGTGCGCAGACATTGATCGCAAGTGTCTAGACGTCGGCGTCGCGACGGAGTGCAAGTTTTATCACTAAGTTTTATCACCTTACTGAAAGTTAAGATCACCTGTCGAGATAACATCTTTTTCAGACTAATTAAAACGTACGTTGTACGTTGTTAAAACTTTGGCTAAAGCGATAAAAGAATTCCCCAAAATGGAGGATTTCCCCGTAAGAATGTGATGGAGATCAGTTTTTGAACCGACGCTACGGTTGATCACAGCATATATTCTACAACCGTACCAAGTTTAAATAAAATATAAAATTACAACACATAGTTTATATAATTATTTTAACTTTTCAAATATATAAAATTATTATTAAATACAGTTTTGTTGTTATTTGTATGTGTTTAATAATCTTAAAACCTTTGGTTAGTTGCAGATCAGCTTATAGAATTTCGTTTAGTCTACTTTTTCCTACAGTCCCCAACCTGACACTTTTTGTTACTCTCTTCGGACAAGCCGGCGCCCCTTGTAACACTCCCCCTTCGCTTAACAGATTAAATCAATCCCGATAATCGTGTTGTGTAACTTTGAACATGTTTACCTCCAGGAAAAGACAAGAAAAACATGTTTAAATATTTTTTAAGTAATGGGTTAACGAACCTTATCCGTCGTCAATCCTAAATACCTAGTAGATGACTAGTTTTTGAACTGCTGTCCCATTTTCAAATCTACACGTCGAAATCTAGTTGTAAAACACGTAGTCGTTGTCAAAGTTTAAAAAGCCATGCCACAAACACACACGGACGGGGACACGAATACAATACAAAACGAGTTCGCACGCAGCACGCTGACGTGAGGGAAGTGAATTTTCACATAAAAACTTTTAAAAATCAAAATCAGTGTAAAAACATACATTTGTCCAATTCTTATTGAAATCTGAAAACATTGATTTTTTGGCTGTTCTGATACTCCTGGTTTCATTTACTTGCAAAGCTGGGAATACAATTTTGCGCATTATAAGGTAAGAGAAGGTCCAGACAGGCTTAAAAGTAGGCGTGAGGTTGCTGGGGATGATAAAAGTACTCTAACAAAGGAATAACAGGCTTTTCTAGTATAAAACCCCCGTAAGACAACGTACTGTGTTTAGTCGATACACATTTTCTTTAATAACTCGGTAAATATTTATGCTAGAATGACGAGAGAGGGCTTAAAACTTTCGCCTTTTTAATTGCCATCTTTTAACATGCATTTATTTTAAACCTGGGGCCTTTCTGACCCTTTTTGGGCACAAAAACTCGAAATTTGAAAGATTAATCCCCAAAAAAAGGGGTTTAGAGTTTTCCGATTGTTTTGCCCAACGAACTTGCCCAACTGATTACAGAAAGGAACGTCCCTACCAAATTTGAAATAAATCGGACAAAAAATGCGACCGCTAGAGTGCAAACACACATATATATTATATATTATATAATTGTATATATATATATATATATACAATTTTGAACGTCCCCCCAAAACGTGTTCAGGGGGTCACGTTAGGAACTTCTATGGTGGTCCCGGGCTTAAGTTTCACCGTGCGGGTCATGCTAATAGCTCACTTTCCAAAGGAAATTCTCTAAGAAACACTTAATACAGTTAGCGTGGCCGGCCAAGGACAAAACCAGACCATGAGTATGAGTAATGACTATGAGTAAGACTATGAGTACAGATTTAAATATTTGTTTGTGATCTTAAAGATTTCGTGCGAATTACACTTGATCATAATCGTAAATCCAGTTGTGTCTACAGTTATAAATAGCAGTATATCTTGATATTAATTTGTTGTTGTGTGTTGTTCAAGTGGGGTGTTGACATTAAGTAATGTTATCTTGATTACGATAGTATCAAGATTATTTGCCGAAATAATCTTAAACCTCACGCTAATTTGCCGAATTGTTTAGTTAAATGTTATGTTTAATTAAATTGGTTTAGGCTTCTTTTGTTAATACCAAGAGCAAAACATTGCAGCTCCATACATTTGTATATTGCAGTTACATTTAATGGTAGTAACGAATTAAATATTGAATTACCATTGCTTTTCAAATTGAATAAGTAAAAAACGAAAATAAAATCGATGTATGAATTTAAAATATTTATTTTTTAAATAATATAAATTATTATTATTATTATTGTTATAGGGCCTACATAAACGCTTAAGCATTATTATCTACGCAAGTGGGGAAATTTTTGAACATAAGTATATAGACATCATGTATATTTTTTATATAAACTGGAAACCCAAATCAACTGTAAAATTTTCAATTTCGCAGGTGGATGAGACTTTCTATTTCAAGTAAGACAAGTTAAGTTGTTTCGCCATTATCAACTACATGATTGTTACATTACTAAACATGATACACCAGTCCTGTACTTTCAAAGTAGTGATACAAGCAATATCTATGACGGTATTCATCAGGAACCAAACAAATGTAATGTAATGGATAAACATTTTATATTTTTCAAAATACTAACTTTCTAAAATATGTTAGTTTAAGTTTTGAACTCTTGGTAATTGTTTTATGTGTATTATAATTGGCTTACCAATTCTTTGTCTTGCGGAAAAGCTCGGAGGATCTAAAATGTTCATTAACAGCAATTAAATTTCAATGAGATGTGATTAAAACCTTCCGATAGCGTGGCGCAGTGGGTACAAATACCCCCGTAGCAGCAAACCTGCGTACTCAGCGAATTTCCAATGCATATATATGTATCTTAATACCACATAAAGCCACATACCAAATTCCATCAATATACATTCATAAATAAACGATTTATGACATTTTAATTATTCTCCATAAGAATAACATGGCGGCTGAGTATGCAGGTTTGCTGAAGCAAGGAACACAACAAATGGGGTTTTATACAAATATCAATATAACTCATGTAGGTAAAGCCACATACCAAATTTCATTAATTTATTTTCATAATGAAGGGAAATAACACGTTACTTATTCTCCATAAGAATAACATGGGGCTGAGTACGCAGGTTTGCTGCTACGGGAGCCTTTGGTAAAAAATTGTTTTTTTGAGCAAATATCAATGGTTCAGAACCAGATGAAGCCGTATACAAAGTTTCGTCAGTATACGTTCATAAATAAGCGATATATAAAATTTGTATTTTCCTCCATAAGAATAACATTAGACAACGTACTGTGTTTAGCACTTTCAATATCTCGGTAACCAATTGACGTAGAGAAATGATCAAAATACCAAATTGTGTGTTTTTTAAGCTGAATCCAATGGGGAAAACTAAAATTTGACTATTTCCAAAATTATATGTAAAAAATTTGAAAAACCCATTTTTGGGGTACAAAAACCCCCAAAAATACCCCTTCGGATGGAGCGATCTGGCTGGTTTTCGAACTTAAAGTCATAAATGTTGCTTTACACGTTTATACCAAATTTCATCAAAATCGGATAATTTTTACGAGAGTTATCGTGCTCACGGACACACACACATATATATATACGTATATATATATATATATATATATATATATATATATATATATATATATATATATATATATATATATACAGTTTCGAACGAATGGTGTTTTTGGGGTCTGGGGACCTCAAAACGAAAAGTTATCATGGTCCCGGGCCTAGGTCTTACCATGCCGACTACGGTAATAGCTTCTTCCCTATAGGGGAAATTCGCTAAAAGGAACTTATAGCAACTGGTTTGTTGAGGTTCGCTTCTTACTGCGGCAGCTGTCGTGTGTGTCAAGAGTTCTTGCCCCTTAAATATAATCCTAATGAGTTTCAGTTTTTGCCACATGCTCAATCAATTTGAAAAAAACTGGCTTCTTCCCATCAAAATTCGAAATTTTGTATTTGCTAAATGCAATTGTATATTTGCTGACAGGTGGTTTGTTAGCAGAACCACTTTTTGTTTCACCGCCTTGACGTAAATTTTAAAATGGTGACGAAGTTTATAATTATATTTAGGATCGCTCCACACACCCAAAGGCCTTTAACAGAATTGAAATGTAGAAAAACATGTCAAATTAAGTATATTGATTTTGTTTAGTATTTAAAATATATGGCAGTTACAATGGTGATTTTAAAATCGCAGTTGAATCAAATAATAAACCGTGTTGGGCAGACAAGACTTCAAGACATCGGCAACTCCAGTTACCGACTTTTTCTTCTCCTAGATGCCAATAAACCAATACGTATCAAATCATAATTCAATCCTGAAAACACAGCTCACAAGATGTGTACAAAATAAACAGGAAATATACTAATCCGCAAGAATACTTCAAGCCTGTATTTACAAATTAGTCTATCTATACCAGCCTTACACTCCAACTCTTGATAAAACACTCCTCGCATGAGGTATTAGATACATCCTATTAAACTTAACATATCTAAATTTCAAAAATTTAAAATTGTTAAATTTAATAGCATAAAAGTTAAACTATGTGCTATTAGTGCAACACAACATCCACAAACTCAAATTTATCTTTTGCAATGTAGTATAACTTCATTAATCTATATCGAAGATTAGATTTTTACATTAATTACATATAAACTTGAAATTTCTGTTTTCTCCTTTTCTTAAAAAAATAAAAATGGTATTTCCTTAATAAAAATTATAAAACACAAAGCAATTGCAACACCAATCGTATGGAGAGTAAACGAGTTCGCACGCAGGACGCTGACGTGAGAGAAGTGAATTTTCACATAAAAACTTTTAAAACTTAAAATTAGTGTAAAAACATACTTGTATTCCAATTTTTATTGAAATCTGAAAACATTGATTTTTTGGCTGTTCTGATGCTCCTGGTTTCATTTACCTGCAAAGCTGGGAATACAATTTTGCGCATTATAATGTTAGGAGAAGGTCTAGTCAGGCTTGAAAGTAGGCGTGAGGTTGCTGGGGATGATAAAAGTACTCTAACAAAGGAGTAGCAGGCTTTTCTAGTGTAAAACCCCCATTAAGACAACGTACTGTGTTTAGTCGAAACACATTTTCTTTAATAACTCGGTAAATAATTATGCTAGAATGACGAAAGAGGGCTTAAAACTTTCGTCTCACTAATTCCCATCTTTTTCATGCGTTAATTTTACATTTGGGGCTTTTTAGACCCTTTTTGGGCCCAAAAACTCGAAATTTGGAAAATTAACCCCCAAAAAAGGGGTTTGGAGTTTTACGATTCTTTTGCCCAACGAACTTGTCCAACTGATTTTAGAAAGGAACGTCCCTACCAAATTTTAAGTTAATCGGACAAAAAATGCGACCGCTAGAGTGCAAACACACACACACACACACACACACACATATATATATATATATATATATATATATAAAATTTTGAACGACCCCCAAAAACGTGTTCAGGGGGTTACGTTAGGAACTTCTATGGTGGTCCCGGGCTTAAGTTTCACCGTGCGGGTCATGCTAATAGTTCACTTTCCTAAGGAAATTCACTAATAAGAGCGTTTGCTTGCTCCGACCCTATACTCAGAAGCCAACTGGTTCTGACTGTTAACCAAGCCAACTTTGTTATTTACTTCCTGATCAGATCAATAACCCACACTGCAATATGCATTTGTCTATCTAGATTTTTTTACATTATTATTGATATATATATTGAGACATAAAATATACATTTATTTTTTGTAAAATAATTAGGATAACTGCAAGGACACATACTCAAAGACTTCTGATAGAGTAAAACTTCCTGAGAACGGGTTCTCTCTTTCCTCCATTATACTACAATCCCATGACTTTTGTTTCTTTCCTATCTGGTCATCCTAAAAAAGACTGTGGACATTCTGTAAATTTAAAAATTGGCAGTGTCGCGGATAATACACATATCATAGTATTCTCAGAGTGCTATTCAAATACAGTGTAGCCAGCGGCGCGGTGCGGGGGAGGGGCCGTACTGTTTATTCGACGCTCGCGTTCAGTCAGTGACAGTGGCGCGCGCTGTCTACATCTACATCACTCTACATCTACATCGCAGTCTACATCTACATCGCTGACTACATGGCTCTAGTGTGGATTATTGTTGCTGCTTTGTTTATTGCCGGTTAGTCAATTTAAATTTACACTATAATTATAACTGAGAGATAAAGTAACATTTTAACTATTTTTCAGAGTAAGTGTTTTACTAGTTAGGTATTGTTGATGTTTTTAAATTGGAAATTGTTTTAAATTTATAAATTGATTTAGCCTTAATTGACAAGTTTTTCTTTTGTAAGAACCGATATAATAGATTGATGTAATAGTAGTAGCAACGATAGATTGTAGGAACTTAATTTCTAACCCCTACTTAGATGGTAATTATTTCATACCCAAATAATATGACACTATTTCTTTTCTGCAATCCAAAGGGGTTTTCAAAGTAGCGCCCAGAAATAGCATTAAATCAGCTATAAACATATAGTAAAATAAATTTCGACTTTTATGTTAAAAAACTGAGTAGTATCTTTGACAATGTTATCCTAAAGGGAACATTTAGGATATAACAAGTTTTTTATCGTATTCACATTTAAAAAAAATGTATTTAAGCTATTGATGTATTGAATAATTAGCCTCGAAGTGTGCGGGTAACAGCTAGTATTGAATAATTAGCGTTGAAAAATAAGTAATTGAAACCTGTCTCACCTTTCAGGAAATATAAGAAACACGTTTTTTAGAACCGAAAATAATTATAACTATCATTAACTAACTTATCTGTTTCTCACTGACAGACAATTCTTTCAACTTATTTTTAAATTCAAGAATTAAATCAGTGATTTAAGTATTTTGAACAATAAGAATCGTTTTCCATTTTAACTTTGTTGTCGGATCACCTGATGTACTGTTTTTATTTTAAATCACTCGTATTGCCTGATATTGCCTGATTAAAAAGGCTCAAAGATTGAAAGATCCAAAATAAAACAAAACTATGATATTGCCATTATTTATATGATTAGACATGTATTCAGTTATTATAATATTAATGATAATTTTAAAATAAAATATATACCAAAAGGAATTTTATATATGTGTATTTAGTTTTATTAATCATTTTTATTTAAAACTATTTTAGACTATACAACTCTTTTTACCGATAAAAACTGTTACAGTTGTAGTAAAACATACTTTACTTAATGCTCTATCAACAAGTGGGACCTTTCCAAATATCTGCAGCCCAGAAGTATTGTACTGGGTACTTCTCGCACGTTGAGTCTGTGGTGAGCTAAGGGTCTGGGGGCTTCTCTAGCCGACAACACTTTAAAAGGGTTTCCTACTCCAAACGAGCATCAGAATGATGGGTGGAATAATCAGAGCGATTTATTTAGGCCTTTGTTTAAAATTGTCCATGTATTTACGTTTGCTGGTCTAACGTTTAATGGTTGCCGTTTACGTGGCGATTCTCTTTGTCATGAAAACAGACCATTGTTTGGCCACTCAGTAGGAGCTTTGAAAGAGTTGAAAGAGTGTCATGTAATCTTTTTATCCCAGTGTACAACACATTTTCGACAATAATTAGACAGGGGCAGAGCGAGGATGTTTTTAAAGTAAAAGCACAGAGAAGTAATATATTAAGCAAAATACGTCACTTCCTGAGTAAACCCACTTATTAAAAACAAACACAACAAATTAAACGAGTTCGCACGCAGCACGCTGACGTGAGGGAAGTGAATATCCACATAACAATTTTAAAACTCAAAATCAGTGTAAAAACATACATTTGTCCAATTCTTATTGAAATCTGAAAACATTGATTTTTTGGCTGTTCTGATACTCCTGGTTTCATTTACTTGCAAAGCTGGGAATACAATTTTGCGCATTATAAGGTAAGAGAAGGTCCAGACAGGCTTAAAAGTAGGTGTGAGGTTGCTGGGGATAATAAAAGTACTCTAACAAAGGAATAACAGGCTTTTCTAGTGTAAAACCCCCTTAAGACAACGTACTGTGTTTAGCCGATACACATTTTCTTTAATAACTCGGTAAATATTTATGCTAGAATGACGAGAGATGGCTTAAAACTTTCGCCTCTCTAATTCCCATCTTTTTACATGCATTAACTTTACATCTGGGGCTTTTCTGCCCCTTTTTGGGCCCAAAAACTCAACATTTGAAAGATTAATATATATACATATATATATATATACAATTTTGAACGACCCCCCAAAACGTGTTCAGGGGGTCACGTTAGGAACGTCTATGGTGGTCCCGGGCTTAAGTTTCACCGTGCGGGTCATGCTAATAGTTCACTTCCCATAGGAAATTCGCTAAAAACCCAAAGAGTTATCAACGAATTTGTTATGGGACGTGTGTATATCACATACACTTTTATAGAATTGTTTATTTACTTACAATAATGTAATCTCAACAAATCGTTTATTTTCACAAATTGTATTGTAATATAAAAAGATAGTTACATTTGCACAGTTTTGTAAATAGTTTTGATTAGAATATTTAACGCTACAAACGTTTTAGAACGGATAAATGATAGACAATGCTATAAATAAATTAAATAAAGTGTAAAGAAACTTCTACAAAACTGAAACATTTAGCGAATTGCAGCGAATCCTAATTTCATAATCTCGAGTCTGCATCTTCACGCGAATGCAAAACAGCTAATTTCACATGTAAATATCCTATTTACATTTATGGCAGAAGCTGAGGACACAAACGCCTTACTTTACTGAGGACCTGAATGTGTTCAGAATCCAAAATTTCTTTGAACTTTGTTAAAAACTATGGTTATTTAAGTTTGTATAGTGGAATCCACCAACTGATATACAATGTAATATGTTTAAACCCTGCTAAATACATTTTTATCGAGCCACCACTTGTTACTATGATTGTATATTTGAGTATTTGCTATAGGAGTGTATTTTCCTATCCTATCTTTGGGCCGTAGGAACCTATACGATAATATACATTTGTTTAAAATTAAATTTAATCCAAACATCAAGTGCAGATACTTTGTACTGCCGAATTTATACTTTGTAGGGCCGATAGTACTTTAACTGCCAAGGGCCGATTATATCGGCTTTTTGGATAACTCTCTAAAATCAAATGATAACGTTACACGCTTTCGTACTGGTATACACACTGTCTTAGCATTTGTCTTACGTGTGTTTTAAGAATAACAAATAAAAAATACAACAAAGTAAAAATTACAAAAATATTTAAGAATTGTTACGATAATCCATTATGTAATAAGTTTTACAGAATTACGGAATTCGCCCTTACGGTACTTAAGTAGGATGGTACAAGACATTGATTCGCCCTTACGGTACTCAAGTAGGATGGTACAAGACATTGATTCGCCCTTACGGTACTCAAGTAGGATGGTACAAGACATTGATTCGCCCTTACGGTACTCAAGTAGGATGGTACAAGACATTGATTCGCCCTTACGGTACTCAAGTAGGATGGTACAAGACATTGATTCGCCCTTACGGTACTCAAGTAGGATGGCACAAGACATTGATTCGCCCTTACGGTACTCAAGTAGGATGGCACAAGACATTGATTCGCCCTTACGGTACTCAAGTAGGATGGTACAAGACATTGATTCGCCCTTACGGTACTCAAGTAGGATGGTACAAGACATTGATTCGCCCTTACGGTACTCAAGTAGGATGGTACAAGACATTGATTCGCCCTTACGGTAACTCAAGTAGGATGGTACAAGACATTGATTTGGATTGAGTTTTCTCATTAGGCCTGAAGACCGGTGTGACTTCTTGAAATCAATCGCATTGGTCAATAGGTCATTTACTGTGGTTTATGCAAGTACAGTAAAACAGTATGTGTGAATATATTTTAACAATGTTGTTGTTACGTATTGTTTTGTTAATGCAAAAATGAAATATGTGTTTCTGATTTTGCACATAATATTCCTCAGCAGTTGTGGGTTTTGGTGGACCGTACCCGCATAGAACACATCGGCTAACCACAATACATAGTTCCAGTTGGTGGCGCAACCAGTTTCAAAACCAGCTTGGAAAATTGGAGAGTTATAAACTTTCAAAAGTCATACCCAATTTATCATTTTGTCTTAGCGAAGTTATGAACTAAGGGATGCATTCGCTTTATTGAATAATCCTGGAGAGAGTGTGAAATTTAAGGTTTTCTTAGGACGTAAAAATATTATAGGCCTAACAAGTAAAAAACACATTGTCAGTGAAGTGGTTAACTCATTAAGTATTTGAATGGTAACTCATTAACTATTTAGAAGTATTTTATGTAACCATGTTATGGCTGACCACTTTGTTTAATTAGATGTAAACAAAAACATTTTAAAAATTTAATTAATTTTGCTACAAATAATGTTAATAAATAAATCAACTTTATGTTAATCATTGTTTTCCATAGTCTCAAAAATAGCAACATATGTTATTAGATATAAAAAATTTGTTAATGAGGATACGAGTTCAGAAGCAATTAACGGTTGTTTGAATGCTATTTAATATGAGTTTGAATAATTATTTCGGCTGTATCATTTCGGCGTGATAATTTCACACGTAACTGTAGTATATTTCAAAACAGAAAACGTGTAGAACATAATTTAAATTCAACTTGTATGCCAATGCCAACTCGTCGCGTGCCTAGAATGTCTGCGAAAACCAACACCACGTGACTGTAATAAGATTACGAGATTAATAACACGACAGATCCAACACAGAACGTTGTTAAACAGCAGCATTGTTGGGCTCTGACGACGCGACGGCTGCGAGAGTTCCACAATTAGGATGACTAATTAACGAGTCATGCTACCTCGAAGTGCATAATCATTAAGTGCTACTGATTAAATATTTTAACTACCATGAGCACCGAAACAGTGCACGCCCATTCGAAGTCATGGAAATAAAAACACTATAAGATAAACTTAACATGTAAAATCCAAATACTGGCATATAATGAAGTCTCAATAACTATAAGACCTACAGAGTTGGAATTTGACATATAGGTTCCTCTTTGGCCCTAGGTGCTTGCTAAGAAACGGTATTACGAAATTCCCCCTGTGATCCGCCCTACTGGGTCCCAAAGTTACCATGTATTCCTTATACACCGCCGAAGGCTCAGTGTTCCGTGTATTCACTTTGGTTTGAGCTAATGAAAATTCAAACCGCTGATATTGATTAGTTCCACGGGCTAACCACAGATTGAAGCACACATATGTGGCTATCATAGTTTACGCGGGCGAAGCTGCAAGCTAGGGCCGGCTTTTATAAACAAGATTCATTCAAAATAATCCTATACTCTAATAAGAGTAAGGTTTGCTTGCTTGCTTGCTTTCTTGCTTGCGACACGGATCTCAAAAACGGCTCCAACGATTTCCTTCAAATGTTTGAAATAACTAATTTCTGAGATAAAAATAAGTTCTAGACAGGCCTCATCCCCAGGAAAAATCAAATAATGTAAAAAAATTAAAATGTAAAGTTAAACAAATTAACATTGGGCTTATGGAGTTTCAAATCAAAACAAAAGAATTGTAACAGCTGTTCATAATCAACCAGGGAACTGTCAAAGTAATACTCATGTCGTATACGATTACTCGCTTCGCTCGCTGGGGGCTCCGCCCCCAGACCCCTGTGGGGGGCTTCGCCCCCAGGTCCCTGTCGTAAATTATACCCTTAACCGATGTATAATGTAGCCTTTAAAAGGCGTATTTTGAACCTTATAAGGGATACGACCACCGTTAACAACCTGAAATACTATGACTTTGGGTAACTAAAAGCCTTCTGCAACAAATATGACATGATTTATAAGGGACTTTACCCTCGACAGTGCGCAACATAGAAAATGTACCCGAAAAACACGAAAAGTCTACAAGAGCTCAAAAACTTTGATTTTTTTGGGTGTTTAAGATACTTAATCTGGGCGTGGGAGTATTTCTTGGTAATAATTGTAATGTAGGAATACTGTGTGATAAGTATTAGGCCTCTAAGTTCTATATTAGAGCGACAAACCATTAAAACCACAAACAAATTCGTAAAAAAAGTTTATATTTAAAAAATCTAGCGCTATCTAAGGGTGAAAGGGGTGAGATACGGCAAAATGTCATAGGACTAAATTTGTAGTTCGTCTGAAATCCGTGGCACATGGTGGTCTTCGTTTTTCGATAGGACAACCCGTTCGGCCGCTAGAGCTTAAATAAAAAAATACTACATTTTGATTTTTGTATTCACAATTATTTATTTTATTGAGATAGTTCAAACTAAAAATAGTAGGATTTGGAATGAAAAGGTGGAAGGCACATGCATGTCAAATCTCACGTCTCTAGCTCAAGTATTATTGGTGTCACGTGTATATCCAATAATATAAATTGGAACAGAACCCCCAATACACCACTACTTATACTAAGAAAACGGTCATATCTAAAGATATTTAGATTTTTTCATTTTTCGACAGGTTTAATTAATAAAAACTGGTCATATTTCTGCTGCTATTTACTAAGTGTGATGTAGACATACTGCGTGCCCAATATTAGGCCTCCATCAAGTATATTAACGTGATAGGAAATAAAAAACGGCCAAAATATTTCGAAAATATGCCGAAATTTGAAAAATCTAGCGCTACCTAAGGGTGAAGGAGACGAGATACGACAAAAAGTCACAAGACCAAAGTGGTAGATCGTCTAAAATCCGTGGCACGTGGTGGTCTCCGTTTCTCGATAGAACCAACCATTCGGCCGCTACAGCTCAAATAAAAAGTCACTATTTTGGACATGTTCAAAACTTCCTCCATTTTGAATTTTTTTGAGGAGGTTAAAATAAAAAATTGTAACTTTTTGGAATTTTCCTGGGGGTTACAAGGTACAAGCTACATACATGCCAAATTTCAGGTTTCTAGCTCTTCTAGAAGTGGTCTAGAATTCGTATACCTCAGTCAGTCAGACAGTCAGTCAGTCAGTCAGTGAGTTACACATGCGGCTGTATATATGTTAGATTAACATGTGGTTTCCTGAGAGCAGAGATTTGAGTGAACATTACATAAATAGAGAAGTAAAATAAATCAAAGGGTCATTGAGCTATAAATAAAAACTGGAGTGACCTTGAAAATGTAGAAAAGAGGCAAATGAGTTATACAAATCTGATTATTAGTAGGGGGAAGTGGTGAAATATTACTCCAAGTCATCTAAACAAACTGACTGGCCTTCCCCGAGCAAAGCTCGGCCCCCAGGTACTATTCAGTTTATTCAGGCTAGCTCCCCGCCTTGATGGTTTCATCCGGTGATCACAACAGTGTCTGCACTTCATTCAGTTCTTTAATTTTTAAACTTTTTTGAATAGTTAAAATTTGTTTAAGCAGTTACTATCGCATGTTGAAACCAAGACCTCGTTTGGGATGAATCCCTGACCGGCCATCATGAGAAAGGTTATTATTCGGTTTCTCACCTTACGGTCCCAATAAATGCCATCCCCTGCCAAGAAGGGGAAGATAGTACAATGCCTATCTTATCTGTTTACCCCGTAATATTAAAATTAACTAATGGCTTGTATAGCCTCTCATATTTGTACATTGTATATTAGGATATTGTAAATGTCGATGCAACGTCATAAAAAAGAAATAATTTCTTATAATTTTATTATTGTTATACTAAAATAAATAATGACTCAGAAAACTGTCGTCTTAAATATATTTAATTTTACACATAGTAGTAAACATTGATAAAGATAGATTATATTTAGAGAGTATTTGTTCACACTAAAGTTTTATTTGGCAGCAACCCCCGGACTTAACGAAAGTAGACGAGCCAGCTGGACAAGTCACTGGTTTAATCGAGACTCAGCGTTCGTTGTCTGCGTCGTCAATGACCATTATTTTAGTCTGGTTCTGCCGCAAATAGACGTCGGAGATGCCCTTGCACCTGCGCGACTGGAGACTAGCTTCACTTATGAGTTGATTATGGGTATTTATACCTGGGCATAACAACGAGCTTAATACATCTAGAGCTCTCACACGTGTTAATCTCAGCGTTCGTTGTCTGCGTCCTCAATGAACATTATTTTAGTCTGGTTCTGCCGCGAATAGTCGTCGGAGATGCCCTTGCACCTGCGCGACTGAGAGACTAGCTTCACTTATGAGTTGATTATGGGTATTTATACCTGGGCATAACAACGAGCTTAATACATCTAGAGCTCTCACGCGTGTTAATCTCAGCGTTCGTTGTCTGCGTGGTCAATGACCATTATTTTAGTCTGGTTCTGCCGCGAATAGTCGTCGGAGATGCCCTTGCACCTGCGCGACTGAGAGACTAGCTTCACTTATGAGTTGATTATGGGTATTTATACCTGGGCATAACAACGAGCTTAATACATCTAGAGCTCTCACGCGTGTTAATCTCAGCGTTCGTTGTCTGCGTGGTCAATGACCATTATTTTAGTCTGGTTCTGCCGCGAATAGTCGTCGGAGATGCCCTTGCACCTGCGCGACTGAGAGACTAGCTTCACTTATGAGTTGATTATGGGTATTTATACCTGGGAATAACAACGAGCTTAATACATCTAGAGCTCTCACACGTGTTAATCTCAGCGTTCGTAGTCTGCGTCGTCAATGAACATTATTTTAGTCTGGTTCTGCCGCGAATAGACGTCGGAGATGCCCTTGCACCTGCGCGACTGGAGACTAGCTTCACTTATGAGTTGATTATGGGTATTTATACCTGGGCATAACAACGAGCTTAATACATCTAGAGCTCTCACACGTGCTAATCTCAGCGTTCGTTGTCTGCGTCCTCAATGAACATTATTTTAGTCTGGTTCTGCCGCGAATAGTCGTCGGAGATGTCCTTGCACCTGCGCGACTGAGAGACTAGCTTCACTTATGAGTTGATTATGGGTATTTATACCTGGGAATAACAACGAGCTTAATACATCTAGAGCTCTCACACGTGTTAATCTCAGCGTTCGTTGTCTGCGTCGTCAATGAACATTATTTTAGTCTGGTTCTGCCGCGAATAGTCGTCGGAGATGTCCTTGCACCTGCGCGACTGAGAGACTAGCTTCACTTATGAGTTGATTATGGGTATTTATACCTGGGAATAACAACGAGCTTAATACATCTAGAGCTCTCACACGTGCTAATCTCAGCGTTCGTTGTCTGCGTCCTCAATGAACATTATTTTAGTCTGGTTCTGCCGCGAATAGTCGTCGGAGATGCCCTTGCACCTGCGCGACTGAGAGACTAGCTTCACTTATGAGTTGATTATGGGTATTTATACCTGGGAATAACAACGAGCTTAATACATCTAGAGCTCTCACACGTGTAAATCTCAGCGTTCGTTGTCTGCGACGTCAATGAACATTATTTTAGTCTGGTTCTGCCGCAAATAGACGTCGGAGATGCCCTTGCACCTGCGCGACTGGAGACTAGCTTCACTTATGAGTAGTGTGGGTTTGCGGGTTTTGCGCCGGAAGTGACGTCATCCGGTCACGTGACCGGAAGTGCTGAGTCATGAAAGATGTTATCTGGGGCTGAGCCAGTGACGTAGGCGGTTTTGTGACGAAATGAGTAAAAGTTCAAAGTTCAAGGTCACGGGGAGGTAATTTTAAAAAAGTACTACCTCGCACGCGTAAAATCCGATTGTGATTCGATAGTTTTAATTCGATAAAATATCGAATGAAAATTATCGAATGAAGCAATCGAATGATACGAGTGCGAGGTAGAACAATTACAAATATTACTTTATTTTATTTACAATAATTCATATTACAAATATTACTTTATTTACAATAATTCATGTTTACAATAGTTCCCCGTTGTTGGTTGTCATCGATGTTGTTGATCCGGACGAGTTGCGGCCATCACTTTGTTTTCTGAAGAAAGACGGTAGATACTTCGATCCCTGCGCAGAGTCCATGTTGTTTTTTGATGCGTAAAGTTTCAAAGATAAATCGTAACCGGACGCAATGAGAAGTCTTAACTCTTCATTAAAAACCTCGAGGTCTTGGAAAGTCGCCAGATGAATAGAGTCATAATGAATACACCTAATTTTAATGGACATTTTAATACAATGTTTTACGTTTGTGAAGAGCACTCGATGTTCACCAGTCGAGAGCCGGAGGTGTACTGACTATTCGCTAGCTAGCGTTCTGGTATCAAACAAAATGGTGGGGGTAAAAGTGTGGTGGGGCGGAGAAGATGGCGGACAGCAGATGGCAGGCGGCAGGTGGCAGCTGGTTGCTACTACATTCGCCGCCACAGTAATGCAATCCTTCGGCGTAATTCTTGTAGTTTATCTTGTCGGTTCATTTGATACGTTTTACATCTACATATGCAATAGCTGAAACACTTGCACTTACGACAAGCTTTCCCGTCAACTTGATCGCCTGGTATTTTAAAACATTGTAACTCGCAACAATATGTCTTCAAATTGTTATCGAAAAATAAATTTTTCATAGGTGACACCGACATGTTAGCTGCAGCGTGTGTTAGACAAGACTGAGACTAACTTCACTGCTCCCTCTCTTTTATACCTCTTCATAAGTTAACCCTGAATGAAAGTTCAAGGTCATCCATTTGAATTTTAAAAAAAAAGCAACACAGCAGTATATAAAATAATATACTGCTGTGTTGCTGTTTTTATTTTTTTTTTATTTTTTTATATTTTCTTTATTAAACAAACATCTTACAATACAATAAGCTTAAGTCTAACATTGATGCCTAGAAATACAAACAGAAAAATACAAACAAAGACATTATGTACAAGGATGCGTGATGTGCAGAGTGAGTTCCGTCGAGTTGTTGCCGCTTACACCGTGTGATACCAAATACAACGTCCCCGGTTGAATATCTCGCAAATCTTCATTTTGTAGCAGTTGAACAAATCGTTTTGGAAGAAATACTTGAAACTTCGGCTCATCTCCTGGAGTGAAAGGTCCTTCGCTCAATGAAACTAGAATTGCTTCTCCATGTGTGGTTTCCACTTTCTTGATGTTATGAATAATGTAGTGTTTTTGTTCTTTTAGTTCTGAACACTTTTTAGTTAGCAGAAGGTCGGATTTTGAATGAGTGTTGAATTGATCAACCAGTGTTTGTAGAAACTGTTGTGATGTCATCTTCGTCAGTGGTGGTTGTGGTGTTGCCTCTTCGGAGTCTCGAATAATACTCGTGCTGGAGCGGTGCTGCCTCCTCGTATTTATAGGCCCCACTACCCCCACCACATTTCTGTTCTCCGCTACCCCCACCACATTCCTGCGTTTGTTTCAAATAAGCAGCCAAACGATATGCGTTGTACAATGCACAGTTTGTTTGACCGTGTTTAAGATCTTTTGCAGCGACACAAATATTACCGAGATTAATGTTAAAGTCCTTACTGATAGTTATATCGAAAACATCACCGTGCGTGTACTTTTGTATCCAGTTCCTTTTTTCTAATCCTCTTGTGTATATATGTGAATATTGTTTGCAAAAGTTAAACATAATACTGTGCAGATTACTGTAGCTTATAAATCCTTCATACCAATGTATGTGATGAAAGTAGTTTGTTATCCATTTGTTTGTACTTTTTGCTTTGGCGTTAAGGTTGTTAAAAGAAAAAGGAGCTTCAAACGTGAATGGGTAAACTACAAATGTAAGCAAGTCTAAAATTACTAATTCCTTGATAATAAACCTATCATCATTATTTCGAAATGCTTGAAATTCTATTACACAAGGCTTTACACTCACTTCTTCATCCCCTCCGCTCATCATGGCACCTAGCGATCAACTAAACTGTTTTCCACACCACGGTAGGTTAAATACCAGGCCGTACAGTTGCAGGCGCGTTGGTGTATATTTAACGTGGGCACCGTCCCCAATAGGCCTACCCCACGTGTGTTCTTCTTTACTAAGTCAAACTTTAGTCTTTTTTAACTTCTTCTTCTTGTGTTTCGTTTTCTTCTTCTTCTTGTTTCTCCGTTTCTTCTTCCTGTGTTGTTTCTTCTGTAGCTTCTGTAGCGATTTCTACAAGTGGTTCAAAATCCTTTAACTTTCTCCACATGCAAACTTCATGAGGTATTCTATTAAAAATAGATGTATCCACAGGTCCGTACACGATGGTGCTATCAGGTTGTTTTTCCAAAGTATCGACCAAATATTCTTTAATAATAGCGCTTGCAAATACCAACTGTCTCATGTACCTTGTAATAGGTTCTGTTGCGTAGTTTAAAACGTAGAATTCTTCACGTGACAGTAGAATCTTATTTTCATGTTGAGTCAAGTCTCTAATTCGCACTTGTAGTTGTCCACGATGTTTAACAATATCGATTTCATTGTCACAATCCAAAAGTCGAATATGTGTTTTCCTTCCACACAAACTGTTAGTTAAATAACATTCTATTAAATG
The DNA here is from genome assembly GCA_963675035.1 of Allygus modestus. Taxonomy (NCBI): domain Eukaryota; kingdom Metazoa; phylum Arthropoda; class Insecta; order Hemiptera; family Cicadellidae; genus Allygus; species Allygus modestus. The sequence continues at coordinate 18,045,265 of OY776116.1, forward strand.
TACATGTTTCAAAAATGACTCCCAAGCATTTTGCGAAAATAAAACCTTTTTTGTTCCATGGTGTAGTATTACTGTAGGGGAATAATCCAATGACTTCATCAATCCAACTGATACACTTTTACTGATGCATGCTGAGATGGGGTAAAAGATTCGCAAAAAAACTTCAGTTAAAATGTGAGGAGGAATATTTTCTTCAACTTTCTTCTTCCTCTTTGGTACTACCTTTGATGGGTCTGCATTACTTTCCTCCTCTCTATCTCTTTTACCAAACTTTAAAAATGCAGTTATTTCCTTGATGATTTCTTCTTCACTAGTATTATCACGTTCCAATAACGGTGCTACCTCTGCATCACCTTGTACAACAGATGGAGAACTCATTTTGTAGAAGATGTTGCCCATGCGACGATAGACGATCAACTGAAGACCTGCATTGTTGCTCCGCTATTTATAGGTTAGCGACAGTGGCGGTGCTGGTGGTGGTACAACGTTTTACAATACCGTCTTTACGATACCAGTCAACGGTGTGTATGTAACAATTTTATCGTGCAAAATTAAACAATACGCAGATGTATTTGCAGGTACGTTTTCTTGAAATTCCATTTCTATTTTTATATCAACACTAGACGATTTTACAGATTCGTTTTGTTTGGAGCAATCAAGTACAACAATCGGAGCTTTCGATTCAAACTGTACGGGAGATAGTAGAGGTGTGTTTGTTTTGCCGTAATATGAATTTTGGAACCTAGCGTACATATCGTATAAAACACTGTACCTTTTTTTATCAAAAGAGATATTAAAGTTGTCGTAGGGAAAGAATTGTGAATTCAGGAACACTTTACAGTTTGTTAATTTACAATGGTTAAATTCACCAGCATTTTCAGTTAATATACTTTTTTTCTTTGTTTGTAATCCAAAGATTACATATCTCGCTTTTTCCAAATGAGTAGAAGTTTTTACAGTCCATGTATGCCGTTGTGTTGAAGGTAAAACGGGGTATTCATGAAACTCCCAGCTTCTGAATGGTATTACAATGTCTCGATCTGATTTTAACTTTCTTAATAATGTAATCCTGTGTTCATCATTTAGTCGCACATGTGGTACTCTCCAAACAATCTTGTCTAATGTTAGTTTCCAGTCTAAATTGGCTTCAGTTGTTCCAGCAGATGCTTTAATAATATCATTGTCGTTTGATGACCTTAATAAAACTAGTTCTTGTTTTACATTTATTATTATTCTTCTGTAATCTTCAGCAAATCCTAAAAGTAATCTTAAAGGTACGTAAAAATCAAAGTTTCCCGAAGCGTCAGGAGTAATTATACTTTTGTCTGGTGCAACCCATCCTGCAACAGCTAACAGATTCTTCTCATTTGGTGTTAAAGACGCTAATCCTTTTAATGTACTGGAAATTCCAACCTTTTTTGTTGAATCGACTGTAACTCCTGAAATTTCATATCTAATCTCGTCAAACAAAAATGCCATAGGATTATTTATGAACGGAACAGTGGTTCCAACAGTACCGTCAGCTTTTGTTACTTTTCCTTCAATATATAAATAACTTTCGCATGGAAGAGTATAAATGTCTTGTTGTTGTATAGGAATCCTAATTTCATCGTTATTGTTTAATTTGGACGAAGCGTAAGGGTTGTGCGTGTGATATTCCTTTTCCCATAAGGTCTCGTCGAATGTTGGGCCCTGCGCTATATCCAGTATATCCATTGTTAATGACCTTTAATCCAATTTCTTCTAGAAAACGAATGTTGTCACTTGTTAATCCTTCTACAGCTGATGAGCTACTGACCTCTTTGCTGGTTGGCTCTCTCTTTTTAAATGATAACCCCATTATCTAAGCGGATGATTTTATATGTATTCTTACAGTAATAGCTTCTCCTCGAAAGTCAATAAGGTTTCCGTCTTGATCCACTATGTTCAGCACGATGTCTGAAATGAAACTGGTGTTTAACGGTAGGTACACAAGGTTTTGAGGCTTTTCTACTATCTTGAAACCCGGTGCGACTGATGGGTAGAATGTGTGTAATATATGCCGATTTTCTCCATCTCTGTAGGATCCTTGTATAATGTTACATGTAATGTCTATGCTGTTTACTTTGATGATCGTCACAGTTCTATTCCCAGAATGAGTTGTATTAGGTTCTAATACCTTTGTTTCCTTAGAAAACCCCAATAAACTACCAATTGAACGTTCTTGGCCAAAATCAATATAATACTTAGAAGTAATTTCGGCTTTCATTGTATTGTTATTGCCTTTTATCGTTATATTTTCTTTTCCCATATGTTTTTGTATAACTTCATTCATATTATCAATTTCATAAGCTCCTGTTGGTAAACTGAATTCTTCCAAAGCTGAATATTTTCCTTTATTATCTTTTGTCTTGTAATAATGTATTTTGTTATTAATTCCTTCACTAACGTTTGGAATAGAGTTATATGTTGTTAAATCCAATAATGCGGCTTCCCATAGTCTTCCTTTTTGCAAACGTAGCGCTGGAAACAGAATACTGCGCAAAGTACATGAGTTACCGGTTAATGACACTGTATACGAAGACATCTTAAAGTTGACTAACACTTTTAGCTAAAAAGTCTAAACATAAATGACCGCAAATGGATGTATCATCAGGTTGTTTTCTTGTATAATTGTAAAAAACATTTTCTGCCGCACGAAAGTATTGTTGAAGTTCTTTCGGTGGTGGAAGGTTTCCAAAACTGTCGAAATAATAAATCGTTTCACCAAGTTTCTTGTAACACACCCAATGAGTGCCTAATCCTTCACTATTATCCAAATTTACTATACCAGTCTCATTTTTCCACATTTTAACCGGTAATTCATCTTTCATAAATACTCCTCTAAAAAATGGGATTTTCAAACAAGAAGCATATGTAATCAGTTCTTCATTGGTTAATTCTTTGTTTTTAATTATTAATTGCTCTTTCTTATTTAATACACACGATACGGTCTTAGGTATAGTCCTCCTCCCTTTTTTATCATTGACCATATTGTTGGTTTCTTTTTACCTTTACCACTAGTAGATCGACGTTTTCTTCTGATATTACCTCCTTGTTTCTTAGCGGGTCTTTTCCCACGCCTTCTTCTCTTTCCTCCTCCAAACGTAGTTTTTGCTTTCATTGCTGCTGTTACTGCTAAAGACGATGCTTTTTCACCAATACTCGCGTCACTAGATTTTACTCTTTGCCAAGCTTTCTCAGAAAGTGCTCTATCTGCTATTGATCTATTTTTTGTATCACCAAATTTGGAATACGCTATATCGTGCTGTTTACAAGCCTGATCAAGCTTATTTATTCCAGGATCTCCTCTAGCAAGCCGTTTCTCTAATTTGGTTCCAGGACCACAATATTGATATCCTCCAGGTAAATGTAATTCCACAGGTAATAAATCAATCGCCTTGTTAACTATAGCTCCAACCGGTTTACTTAATAGAGAAAATGCTGTTGATGCTATTCCCCTTCCTCTCTGTAATCTCTCTCGATTATGACTGATGCGTTTAGCCCTCGGCATGACTATTTATAGCCAAACTTACAGTCAGTAGGTGCACTCTATAAATGTTTTACAATGAATGTAATATTAGTCTTGGCTTCTTGTATTATATATACTGTTTAAAATCCATTTATTATATAGAAATGGATTAATTAATTAAATGTAGACATAATAAATAAAAGTAGTAAAAATAGAAATAAGGTGTAATTGAAGATGTTTCAAATGTTTCTCCGCTGGTGATGGTATCGTTGTTTTCGGTAAAATGAATAAAATCTAAATAGTTGTCATGTTCCCTTAGAAACTTGCCACTTAATCGTTGGTAATTAAATAACACATTCCAGTCTAGTTTATCTTTAAAATTGTCAATGTAATTTTCAGAGAGATTTTGATATTTACTTATTACTTCCCAACAGTTATTAAAATTTGATGTCATCTCTACAAGGAAGTTTTCTGAAAACTGTTGTCTTTGTAAAATATGAATCCAGTTAACTCTGTGAAAATAAATTCTTAACATAGTCATTGTGAAGAGGTAGTGTATGGAAAGTTGTTCCCAATCCATATATCTATCAAACCGTTGAACAAAACCATCTGTCAGCACTCCTTGGGGAAATCTCGGCTCTTGAGATATTAAACTCCACGCAGTAATATTGGATTCCATCATCCTCTCTGTATCATCTCTCGAATATAACTGATGCTTTATCCCTTATCATGGGTATTTAAATTCTTTTTTCTCTTATATAATCTTCATCGTTTTCTGTTGGTTCATTAATCACATTCACTTTATCCCCCTTTCCTAATGTCTTGACTTTAGAAGGCTCAGACGGTTTATCTAATTGATTAGGTTTTTCTGGATTGTGTATCTTTTTCCAGTCTAAATAATTGTGGCTGTCAACATCTGAAGCTACAGCTCTTCCTGAAGCCCGATGGATATAATTAAATAAAGCTGCACCAAACCTTTCCATATGTTTTTCATATTCTGTAGTCCATTTCTTGTGTACTATATCAAATATTTTCTTATTTACAGCGTCTCCATCCTGCTCACAATCACCTACATTTGACAATTTTAATTTTTTTACATCATAGCTTGTATCAGTTTCATTCTTTTTGTAAATCGTTAACAATTTTAAAGTCGCTAAATTTACTGCTTCACCATCATAAATGGGATGTTTTATATTGCTTAACCTTTTACCGGAAAATCCCCAATGGTCTTCGTGTACAATCGGGGTTCTTTTATCCATGTATTGTACCGTAACCGCATCAGAAGACAAAAGCGGATCACCAACATTTTGAATTACTTTTCCTTCAAAATTATAATTACCATCAGGTGTTAACGGAAACCCAGCTCTTTTTTCACTATATCCAGATTTTACTCCAAACTCGGAATACCGTCCAAACTTGTCCACACTCATGATGTAACTGAATCGCTATCGTTTAGGTTCTTACTATATATATATATATATATATATATATATATACGTCTACTGAACAATTATTTCTCGTTTTCGCAGTTCATCAACCAAAGCTACCCATTCGTTTTCTAAACCAGTGTGCCCGGCTTCCATAGCTTCATGTAATAACCTCATTCGATCAACTAACTTATTTATATCGTTGTAATATATTATATTGGTTTTATACAAATTTTTTAATAATCCCCTTCCAGATGTAGTAGGATCAGTTGTTTTTCTTTTTTTATGCAAAACATTTAATTCAGCAGAAGATAAAGCTCTTCTTTTAATTGGAGCTTTATTTGATTTCGAGGGGAAAAGACTAGATATAATGTTTGTGTATTTTATTGACCTGTTTCTATGAATAGGTAGTTCTTTGGAATATTTTTTTCTATGTGCATTTGTATACTCTAGTATATTTTTAAACAATTGTAAATCCTTTTTAGTATATTTACCAGGATTATTTTTAAAGATGAGTTCAAACAAACCTGTTGTACCTTTATATTTCTTATCACCAATAACTATATCATCATTTTCGTTTATATCTAACTTTCTATCTCCAATCATTAATCCTTTATCCTCTATTCTAGCTCCATATGTATGATAATTTCGATTAGCATGTGTGCCATGTAACATTTTTAATGTATATTTTCTTCCAAGTGTTCCTTTAAACATAATATCTGTGCCTAATTTGCTTAAGTTGGATGGGTTGATATCCTCTTCTTCTGCTCTTGTATCTTCCGCACTTGTATCTTCTGTACTTGTATCTCCTGCAATGTTCTTTTCCCTTAAATCTCCTATATCTCCGCTTTCTTCATACTCGTCGCTTTCTTCAGATGTTTGTAACTGGTCAGAACTTTCATCATTCTGAAATTCTTCTTCATATTTGGAAATTGGTAGCATTTTGTCTCCTTCGAAGCGAATTGAAGGTCTTTCCATATTTTGTGCTAATCGCTTTAAAGGTTCAGTAACAGGTTTGAATGTTGTTTCTAAAAATTGCTCTCTTTCATTTATACCTGATTTTAAAGCTCGGTTTTTTTGTCTAATAGAATCACTAAGTGATTTTATTTCCTTTAATAGCTTTTCCTGGTTAACCATCTTCACACCTTGACGACTTGTACAGTAATACCGCTAATCAGTGTATTAAAACGAATTTATCAAAACCTATTCTATAACGACCATCTTTTATAGCTTGATCTTTCATAATAACCAAAAATCCATACTTTTCCGCCCATGCTTTTCCGCAAAGCTCTTTAAACTTTTCAAATGGCATATCCGCATTCACATGATCGTTATATATATGTTTTAGGTTAGTATCATCTTGTTTGAATACAATTAGAATATTTGCATTATCTCTGATAAGTTGTTTTGGGATTTTGCTATAAGTTTGTCCTATATATATGCTGTCGATGTTATTATGTCTTCCCATGGCAAAGTAGTTTCTAATAGTATCCTGATTTTCACAAGATACATCGTCAAATATAAATACAGAATACGGTTTCGCTTCGTTTGGTTGCATAATGCTATCACTAGCGTTAAATTTGTAAAAATTAACATCAGACACATCAGATAGGATTTTATCCAGCAATTGATACTTTGGTTGATGTAGAGACTTTGAAAAAATATATAGGTTACTAAACCTTAATCCCTGCGGATTAGTGATCAAATTAAAGACAACATTGGTCTTTCCACAGTTTGAGGGGCCACTTACTATACATCGAACAGTGTTTGGAAGTAAACTACCGTGTTTACCATTGTTGATTTTAACGTTATCCACAGTTAAATCATCTATGTTATTAATATTGAATCGATCTTTATGGTGAATAATCTCCATCCTGCTCAAAGGTTAACGATGAAATGAGTTGCTTGTATTAAACCAAGTCCTTTATAGGTATCCATGAATCCTCAGTTTTGTTAAACCCTAACCACCGCACTTTAACTGCGTCCTTTTTTCTTTGTAACACTTTTTCAACAAGATATACATCACCTACTGTTGACTTTAACATTTCATGTCCATAAAATGCACCTTGCAACAAATCTCCTTTGTTATCTTTTAGGATATACGTTTCAGGTACAGTCGGTTGCACTTTATACACTGTAAAAACTTCATTCGTCCAATTGGGAAGGTATTTTTTGGTAAACACTCCCTTATATTTACTAATCCGTACTTTATCACTTACATTAAATTTTCTTGGCTGCATTTTTTCTACTTTAGGCTTTGTATTTTTCTTTATGCGTTTTAATACATCTTTTGCATTTCTTCTATTTACTTTGTTAGGTTTCATACCAATAGTTCTATGAAACCTGTTGTTATAATCATTTATTAATTGTGGTAAAACATCATACCATACGTAAGAACCTCTTTTTGAAAATTGTTTATACAGTGCTCCTTTCAAGGTTCTATTGAATCTTTCTACAATAGCTGCTTTTTTCTCTGAATTTGTAGAATAATGATTTATTTTATATTTATTCATTAACTGTGCAAAGTTTGTATTAAAGTATTCTGTTCCATCATCAGTTTGTAAATGTTTAATTTTGTTTTTATCTCTTTTTATGGCTATTTCCATGGCTTCTGTTACGCTTTTACCAGTCTTGTCCTTTAGAGGCAAAGCGTCTGCAACTTTTGTAAAACAATTAATAATTGTGAGTATATATTTAAATCCTTTGTTTATTCTGCTATGCGGTCGCATTTCAATTAGATCCGCTTGATATAGATCATTTATCCCTTTTATAACAGTATTTCTTCTTGGAAACTTTATTCTTGCAGGTTTGTGTAGTTCATTAATAATCTTCTCCTTCAGGTCTGACATGATGGTTTCACGAAGGCAGCTGATATGGTATTAAATATTCTTTGGTATAAATCTGCTTATATATATATATATATATACATATAGTTCAAGGTCATTTAAAACTTGTGTAAAAAAAGGGGAAACACAGCTTAACATTGCTGTGTTTCCCCTTTTTTTACGGAAAGGAAAAGGATAAAGGATCTAGGACGATGAAAAGGTTACTCGTCAATAGGGTTGAGGGAGTAGTGGCCGAATGGTAATGTGTTGATTTTGTCTGGAAGTGTTTGTCTTTTGTCGTCATTACAGGATAGCGCCTTTTTAACTTCAGTCACGCTGTACAGCTGATGGTTAAAACTTCTGATGGTGTTGAATTTAGCTGTAATGATGTTATCCTCAAATAAGCATTGCTTGTAGTGTTCAAAATGCACTTTCTTCTTTAAATATAAACTCTTTACACCTTTAGCTTTCTTAATATAGCTATTCTTCTTTTCTTCTTCTTCTTCTTTTTCATTATAGAGTTTCAAAGAATATAGTTTAGACATCAATGCAACAATCTCTTCAAGCAGAACACCATTAGCCTCATCCTTGAATTTGCCTAGTACTTTTTTTTGTCTGTCATTGTCGTAGTTTGGATGATCTTTTGGATAATCGGAGAAATCAAAGTCGTTCTTGTAAATAAATGTACGCAAATCTTTATACATGTCCAATGTTACTATGCGATATATGAAAGCGTCAGTGTCCATATATGTAATAGATATATTTTCTCTTCCGTAGAACGCCACCATTTTGTTGTAGTGAAAATCGTACATGTGTGTTTTTGAGATGTCCAAGATTGACATGCCTATATACAAAGGACGATCCATCTTCACACTCGTCTTCTTCATGGACACTGCTACAAGTTTTTCATTAATAATTATAGATGTTCCAAAATTTGGCTGCTGTACTAGTTTCTGTAATTTTTTTGCGTCGGTAACAAGTTTAACATTTTTGTGTCTTCTTTTGTTTTCCAATGTTTTTCCAAATATCGCATTATTCATTAATTTAAAGAAATCTTTTTGAAAGTCTGATGTAGCTGCTGCTCTTCTGATGGTATTTGAATCAATGTAGGGTTTCAACCAGCATGATTGAGAAAATTCCAAAACTCTATTAATTTTTGTTAGACGTAGTCCTAATTCGATAGCTTGTTGAACCACCCAAAAGTGAGCCACGTAGCGTTGTTTATTATTTAATGTCATCATTAATTTGGGGTGTTTTCCAATTGGTGAAATTTCTGTTTTAGCAAGAAGTGGAAGGTCATAATGAAGATCATGTAAATTTTCTGGGTATTCAAAATCGCAATCCAAAATATATCCAGTGTCACCATGTTTCGGAATTTGTAAAATATCGCCAATAGAGTCGGGATTAATCCATTTAAAGTTATCAAAAGGAAGTGGGTTTGACATTGCCCATCCGTACAGGTTATTTGCATCGAAATATCCTAAATAGGTTGACGGTTTGGTTTCATCGTAATCGGGTAGGTATTTGTTGTTGGCTTTGACATGTCTGGTAACACTTTGGGTCAATCCGCCCCTTACTCCAGCTTCAACCATTAAAACCATGTCAATGTCTGTTAAAAGTTGGAGTTTGCATTTTGTTTCTTTTAACATGGCTTGCCAAGCTAATCCTGGTGAAGTATACGAATGTAGAGGGTCCAAACCGTATGCAGCAAAACAGGTGTTTCGGAATTCTTCCATTACATCACAAAGAAGAGTTACATCTAGTTTGACATAAAAGTCCGAGTAATCTCCTAAGGTCTTCATATCTAACTCGTTCCATACTCGACGTGCGTGTTGATAGTCCTCAAGTGATATTTCCGAATCATTAAGTTTGTTTTTGAAGTGTTCTGGTGAAGGTAGTGATGTTTCATCAAATCTATGCAGTCCATCGATGTAATCATAGGGGAAGACTCCTTTTCGAAGAACCAAATCCATTTTACTATTGGGTACAATTTTGCTTGTTTCTATCAAATCTGTTCTTCTTAGATTTTCAGATAATTTCATGAGGCTTGAAGGCATAAATCTAAATGAATCAACAAACCTTAATTTAATTTTACCCACCTTTTTTGAAAAGCTTATAAATTTTTCCATTGTAGTAGCCAAAACGTCTATTGCTCCATTATCTCTTCCTAGTTCGGGGATTATGAAGTGCGAATCATAACCACTCAGATTGTGCAGAACTACGGGGATAAAATATGGTAGTTTGTAGTTCAAGTTGCAAGCGTTACAGGCTGCACCTCTGTACGCTCCCGTAAGATGATCGTGGTCACGAACTTTAACGTTATCCAGTGTAAAGGTGTTATTACACAAATAACACGTTGTTGTTGAATCATAATGTTGAAGTTCTTCTTCTTCCATAGGTGACATGGGTACCTTTGTTCCATACAGTTCTTCTACCTTTGCAGCTATGTCATACAAATCATCGACAAAGTATTTGGCTGCTTCTTCACCGCGATAAATCTTTGGAGAAGATGATAGTCCATATTTTTGAAGATGGTCTTCAGTCAACGTGGATTTAATTAGTATGCAATAACTGTTTGGTGAATGAAGTTGGTATTTGCTTCTTCTTGTAACGTCCTCTTCTTGTTGTTCAAGCGGATGTAAAGAAGACTCGAAATCAGCGTAAACAACAACAGGTACACGGTATTGTTGTATTACTTTGTCAAATTTTATCTGCGCTCTGCTAGGATGCGGCAATTTAATTCTTACTTCATAGTTTCCATTACATAACCGCTGGTGTTCTACTAACCAATCAGACCCTCCCCTTCTTAGTTCTTTGTTCACGTGACAAAAACATCTTTTGCAAATTGTCATCTTTCTTTTATGCTTAGATAATTGATTAGAAACAAGACTTTCAAATTTTTTGATATACACAAAGTGTGAAATATCACCTTTAGTAATTAATAACAAATCGGTATGATCTCTGCGCTCATTTGGTGTTATACGCAAGGGGTACAAATTGTTTGTTGAATCCAATCCGAAGAGGTTGACAGAAGCTGAAGGATTTTGTTTTTCAAATTTTGAAACGTCTGTTATAGCAACAGGGTAAGTCATCCCTTGGAAATTATATCTATGTTGTACTTCTTCATAATAGTGACTTGGTCTTTCCGGATGAATTGTTACATATTTGGCCAACATAGCATATTTAAAACACTCAGTATCTTGATTTTGTACGTTGACGCAGGATAAGGTATTTCTAATCTTTGTTGGTAGAGGAATGTAGCTACTTCCTCGAATTCCATAGCCGTGTTTGTGTACTCTTAAGTCTAGCCCTGTGATGCTTAACAAATTCCATCCAGAGCCTCTTCCTTCATGTTCTTGTATTTTAGTCATTAGCTCTTCAAAACATTCAGATACGATTGAATCAATATCTGACGAAAACATAATAGTTCGGTTTTTTGTTAAAAACCCTCTCGGTGAAGTTTCATTTTGAATGTTTGTAAATAAAGCATCCATTAATAGTCCAAATTTAATAAAATTTAATCTTTTTAATTCATTTTGCAAAGTGTTGCTTACCAATCCTTTTGCGTTATTTAAAAACTCTTTGAGTTGTAATTTTGCATTGTCAATTTTGAAGTGGGTTACTACATTACCCGGAAGTGCTCGGGCATGTAGTTCTACATTTACTGCTGTTGATGCTGAAGGACGGTGAAGTGTAGACAGAGCATGCGTAGAAGTCGATGCAGCTGATGATGTTGAAGGATGATGAAGTGTAGACAGAACAGGCGTAGAAGTCGATGCAGATGATGATGATGATGTTGAAGGACGGTGAAGTGTAGACATAGCAGAGGTAGAAGTCGATGTTGATGGTGCATATTGAATAACACTAGGTCTGGAATTTTGGTGTTGAGCTAACATTTGATCTATTTCTTTCAATTCTTCTTCTTCATATTCTTCATTTTGGTTTTTGTTATGTTTCAGTTCTTTATGTATCATTAAAATAAATTCATCCTTAAATGAAGACTTGCAAATATCGCAGCGATGCATAATGTAGGTGCGATCTCCACAAGGGTCTAGGCAATAATGAACAACACTGCAAATACCCCTCTATTTATACCCTAGCAAAAGTAATGGGGGTACGTATTACGTTAAGTTTACTATTTTTTTTTTTGCATTTTATATTTACTATTGTAGCTGGAGGCTACAAATTTCTGTATTTAGGTCAAGGTCATTGAACAAATTTGCCAAAACGGGGAATAGATCAGTAAATGATTTCATATTAAACTGATCTATTCCCCGCTCTGTATTTAACTAAGACAATTTTCTCCAACAGAAACATTTGATAAATTTTAAACTCGGATGTGAAGTTGGATTGTACACATTGCATCTTGATCAACTAAAAATTTCATAAAACAATAGGGATCTTCAGTTGTAGATTCATCTTTAACATATTCAATAGTCAACATTGTCGAACGAAGATCTTGTGGAATTACGTCGACTTTTATGAGTCGCCTTTCGAGTTCGAACCGTTTTGTTATTATGAGGGGAAAGCTGTAGCAAACGGAGTTTCCTGGTGGGTTCATTATGCCTATATGATAAATATACACTGTTGCATCGTCTTTAAATAGACGTTCCCCCACCATTAAATGTATAAGTTACCCCACTTTTTTAATCATGTAAATGGGTCAAGGTCATACAACGATATTACCAAAACGGGGAATAGAGCAGTAAGTGATTCTCACTATAACCACAAACTGATCTATTCCCCGCTTTGTATTTAAAGTAAACTATTTGAAGACAACAAAAACTTATTCAGATTCTTCCGATGATGATGATGATGAGCTCGTATCACTAAATAAGCGACGACGAACACAAAAGTTCCCTGTGACTGGATCTAGAACTACATCATCGATATTAATACTGCTTGGAGGGGTTTCACTATCAACAAGGTCCATTTCCTCCAAGCAAAGCAACTGATTATGAAATTCCGGTTCATTATTATCGACATCGTCGTCGTCAGTCAACAGCTCCAACAGCTCCATCTCTCCAAGATATGGTTCACTGCTAGCATACTCACTCAGTAGTTCAAGATCACTAAATAGTTCAAGATCACTAAATAGTTCACCTTCCATCTCTGAATCGTCTTCGTCTTCATCTTCGTTTAAATTTAATGGAATATTTTTAATCAATTCTAGTATAGTCTTCTTAGAAGGGAAAATGTTATCTCTGGGCGACATGATTCCAAGTAGCAGACTGATTTACCACTAATACTAAACCACCTTTTATACATGATTTCGGTGGTGGTGGGGGTAAGTGTTGAAAGTGCAAGTGGTAGGGAAAAGTGATAGGGAAGAGGTATTATTGTAACACAAATGATTAAGTCCTGTAAGTGGGTCAAGGTCACCTTATCCTATTACCAGAACGGGGAATAGAGCAGTAAGAGATTCTTATTCAAACCTCAAACTGATCTATTCCCCGTTCTGTATTTCCCCCCCCCCCTTTGGCGTTTTATTTAGTTTATGAGGTTGTGTAATAAAGGCACAGTGTGTAGCCTTCTTGTAATAATTGGTCAATTTTTTTCTTCAAAGGGATTGGTTTTACATCTATTTTTACTTCTTCTGTTCCACGAATACCCAATCCTTTGACCTGAACATGATGGTACTCCGTTAACAGTTGGTAAACACGCTGGATAAAAGTATCCGCTTTAGCAGTAGAGTCAATATAGTGGAGGTATACCATGGTAGGTGCTCTCTTGACGCAATTCAGAACCAAAGTGATAATTGTCTCTGTAACATCGGGCTTATATACCCATCGTTTTTTTTTTTTTTTTTTTTGCTTTAATTACAGGTTTGGAACAATATAAAATGTTATATTAATGTTCCATCCATTATTGACTAACCTTACCATATTACCAAAGATTTTATATAACTTTCTACTATAGTTTATTTCAAATGCTTCATTTTCACTACTATAAACTTCACCTGTTGGTCTCCACATGCACAATTGACAACTAACCTCTATATCAAGATACCGTAGCAGTAATCTCCTTACAGCAAGCAACTGATCAATGTTTTCGACCCGTCTGCTAACTATTATAGTTGCTGCAGAGATAGAAGTAGTGGATGCATTCATTTTCAGCAGAGTACTAATTTTTACCAGCGATGGAGAACCTCCTTTATACTTAGTTTAGGTAGTGGTGGGGGTTAGGAAAAGATATTGTTGTTGTGAGAAATAAGAAGATCTTTCATTATTTTTTATCAAACGAATATTTTCTAAGTCCCAAGGTCATTTACACCAGTTGCCAAAACGGGGAATAGAGCAATAAGAGGTTCTCACTTTGACCTCAAACTGATCTATTCCCCGCTTTGTATTTCAAAGGACTTTAGTTTTTTAAGATAGTTACTCGTCCTGATCTTCATCCATGAGGAAGATTTGTTTGTAAGCTGAAGGTTCTTCAGCGAAGAAATGTTGGTCCGCTAACTCATCCTCTTTAAGAAAAACAGCTTCAAAAGGTGGAGGGTTGTGTAAATCTTCTTTGTGAATTAAGGACGGTTCTTGAAGCTGCGACTGAAGGTTTGAAATGTATTTTATTGACTTTTGTATAGTGGTTAATTTAGAATCATACGGATTGGAGGATGGTAATATGCGTCTTAATACTTTATAACAATCAGCGATCCTTGTTCTCATTTTTCTAGAACTAGCATTGTTTCTCTCGGTTTTGAGAGATCTCGAGTTTAAGTTTGGCGAAGTATTACTAGTCTCTGGAAAAATGTTGGATAGAATCATAGCCTGGACAAGTATCGATGGGGCAGCAGAAGATGAAACAGTACAAGAAGAGGCGTCAGAAGTTGGTTTTCTGATGTGCTCCATGGTGTCTGAGGTGGGCGAATACAAGCAGCAGACTAATTTTACCATCGATAAGGTGTCTCTTTTATACCCAATGGAAGTGGTGGGAGTGCAAGTTTTAGGGAGGGGATGTTTTTGTAAGAAATATATATTTCAATATCTTTTTTTTTTTTTTTTTTTTTTTTTACCAAACAAAATTTTCTAAGTCCCAAGGTCATCTGAACAAATTGCCAAAACGGGGAATAGAGCAGTAAGTGGTTCTCACTTGGACCTCAAACTGATCTATTCCCCGCTCTGTATTTCTTAAAGTAAACAATAAATCTTCACACTATTGAGCAGCCTTTGCTCTTTGAAGCTCAAGTTCTAAGTCTGCAACCAGGCGAAAGTCTGCATCGTGCTCCTCCCATTGTTCAGGAGAACGCGGTTGTCCACACCACTTTGTAAAGGCGTACCTCATTGCCTCATTATACTCCTCCAGGATAACATGATAGGGTCTTGGTTGCTGCGTTGTAGACCGCATCGATGATGTAGTTTGTTGCGGTTGTGACTGGGCATCATTCTCCGCAACCTTATCAATCTTAGAAACCTCGGTAATTTCAGCAGCCTCAGCAATCGCGTACAACTCCTCTTCGCTAATTTCCTTTCCCCATGTGTTGCTGTTGACGCTCATGATGATACAACTAATAATTATATTCCGAATCGCTTGCTTAAATACCCGCTTACCCCCTCCCTTCTTCACTGTTGAATAATATCTTTAGTATAATATTTCTCCTTTTTCCTTTTACGTTTATCTTTGTCTTAGTGTAAAATATCTAAGTCCGTTATCTAGGTCAAGGTCGTTGTAACATTGTAAAAAAAAAAGTGTGGACAACCTATTTACACTCTGCAGCATATGCTACAATTTGTAAATAGGTTGTCCACACTTTTTTTTTTTAATTTGGAAAGAATGTTTTTTTTTTTTTTTTTTTACAATTTATTCCACACAGTGGTTCCTGAATCGGCTCGGATTAGATAGTGCTTTTTTGTAGGGTTTTTGGGATGACGCATGCCTTTAGGTAATCTTAAAATGTAAAGGCGGTCTTCACATTTTAACATGACCTTCAGGAATCCCATTATTTTTACAAAGACGTATTGTTTGTTTTTAGCTAGCCTATTAATCCGAGTCTTAGCCGGTTTCACTGTTGGATGTGGTGAAGAAGGAGAAGCGGTATTTTTTAAATGAAGATTGCACAGTTCTTCATTTAAAGTACACTGTTTTGCACAGCGTTCGCCTTTCTTTGCACCTTTTTTGAAGATATAATTACATAGTTGTGCAGGACGTATGCACCTTCTATGCAATGACTTTAATTGATTAAATTTCTCTGAAGGAGATTGAATATTTGTGCAAATTACTGAAGGTCTGGTTGAACTAGTGGAAGGTGAAATTTCAATTGGGGGTCTTGTAGATATTTTAGAGCTTGATCTCGAGGTGGAGCTTGATCTTGAGGTGGATGATGAGGAGCTCGAAGAAGACCTTGATCTCGAGGTAGATGATGAGGAGGAGGAGCTCGACGAAAACCTTGATCTCGAGGATGATGGTGAAGGAGAAGTTGGTCGATCCATAATGGGTGGTGAAGTTGTCTTCTCAGGGATGATAAGAGACATTAAAAGAGCCTGACGAAGAATTGAACCAGCAGCCGAAGTCAAGGGTGATGCAGAAGTCGAGGGTGATGCAGAAGTCGAGGGTGATGCAGAAGTCGAGGGTGATGTAGAAGTAGAGGGTGACGCAGAAGTCGGTAGTGATATCGGGTGTGACTCCATAGTTCTGAGTTGAGCAAGCACAAGCAGCAGAATGATCTTACCAGTAATGGGAAGCCTCTTTTATACCCAATATAAGTGGAAGGAGAAAGGGGAAAGGGGAAGGGGGATAGGCTATGGTTTAAAATATTAATTTTCCTATATGTAACCAGACAGAGGTTTTATAAGTCCTGTCAGTGGGTCAAGGTCATCTGAACTTGTTGCCAAAGCGGGGAATAGAGCACAAATTGGTGCTCTATTCCCCGCTCTGTATTAGGGGACAGGGAATTACAAGCAATGATTTTAATAACAAAAAATAAAGAAAAAAACCCCCCCAAAAAAAAAAAGGAAAATCACAACAGTTTCTCAGGCTAAGAAAGGTAATGTCAACCGGTTTACATGGCCGTATTGACAAGTCCGGTAGAGCACAAATTGGTGCTCTATTCCCCGCTCTGTATTAGGGGACAGGGAATTACAAGCAATGATTTTAATAACAAAAAATAAAGAAAACCCCCCCCCCCCCCCCAAAAAAAAAGGAAAATCACAACAGTTTCTCAGGCTAAGAAAGGTAATGTCAACCGGTTTACATGGCCGTATTGACAAGTCCGGTTTTCAGGGCCGAAACTTATTGTCAGGGGGTTAGGAAAGGGATGAGAAACAAATTACATTACTTTGAAACAAACTGGTCAGTTAGAGTTAACGTTAATTTTACAAAGAACAATCAGTATCACTGAAACCCGGACGGACGTAGATCACGAACGGGCGTCAGGATACTGCGGTCAGTTTAACAAGGTCACAACAGCAACACTGAAACCCGGACGGACGTAGATCAACGAACGGGCGTCAGGCTACTGCGAACCAATGTTTTGACCAAGGTAGTTTACAAAGACCGGCATTTAAATTACTTTGATAACAAACCCCACGGATATAAAGACTTTACCCAAGGATAAGGATCTGTAAGAAAGGTACATATTTCATCATTAAATATTTACAAAGACCGGCATTTAAATTACTTTGATAACAAACCCCACGGATATAAAGACTTTACCCAGGGATAAGGATCTGTAAGAAAGGTACATATTTCATCATTAAATAAAACACTTAAAACCAACACCAACATTCATTAAACTAACTACATTAATTAGCAGCAATCTACAAGCAATAATCTAACAAACAAACTACCATGCTTAACAAACTACCATGCACATGCAAAGGCGCGGATCTCTTAATTGCGCGTCGGGCCCAACGCACACTTAAAAGACCTACGCTGCAGCAGAATGCAACCCGGACGGACGTAGATCACGAACGGGCGGCAGCCTACTGCGAAGAGACTGCGGACTGCTCCCGCTTATAAAGGCGGCGGTCAGTGGTGGGAGGTGACTCCGCCCCGTGACGTCGGGGGGGGGGGGGGACATGACCCAAATGGGGGGGGGGGGACATGATCCAAATGGGGGGGGGGACATGACCCAAATGGGGGGGGGGGACATGATCCAAATGAGGGGGGGGGGTGTCATGAAGGGAAGGGGAACCGGTTCTTAGCTTTCTACTCGTATATGGAAGTGTCAAGGTTACACTTGGCAAGCCGCCAAAAACCTAATCAACGAGATAAACCGTCTGACCCTTCAAAAGTCAAGACATTAGGACTCATTCCAGCTTTGTCTCTCGAACTAAAACTACGTGCCGATCAGCAGCGCTACGATGACTTCCCCTGTGAACCTTGAGAAACTGCGACGTCTGAAGGAATCCCTGAAGGAGACGGTTGAGAGAAGAAGTGGTTTTAAGAGACCAACTTCTTTCAAGGCCACAATAAGAAGAAATTTTAAGAACCATCCGCTCTACTTCAACCAACATCCGTCATCTGAGCATCGACCTTCGACTACAAGTCAGCCTCGACCTTCAACTCCACCTCTCACCGTGGATGAGGTGATGGAGCGGACGAGGGTGTTGAAGGAAGAAGAATTAGTCACTCCTCTAAACTTCAAATCACTTAAATTTAGAAAACTAAAAACAAATATCAAATACAAGTTTGTGGCAAGGCTCAGCGGAAACAGCTATATTTTACAACATGAAGATTTTCACTTCAAGGTCCAACTGCCTCATTCCCTGCCGCAACCGCCTAGAATCCCATCCAAAAAGGAACTGTTTTTCGTCAGACAAGAGGGCAAGGCGCATTGGTTAATTAAATAAATTGTCACAGCCCTTGTCCATTTCCTCCACCTCGACTAACCGCAACTCCTTCAGGACTCCTCTTCATGGCATCAAAAACGGTCCTTTTCAGGACCACCCTAAGCATTTCAAGTTAGGGACTTGGCCTGTACATAGGCAGGAGACTGTTAGTCTTATGTTTGTGTGCAGCCCACTTTGTAAAAATTTCGAAGTCCCAAGGTCCTTGACCTTGACCATGTCCATGACCCAAGGGGGGGGGGGGGGTATAAAGTTTGTGCAAAGTATGTCATGTGGGTACTCAAATTACGCGGATTGATCGGACGAACAAGTTGGTGCAAACAGAATTCAGATCCGACAAAGGGTATAGAAGCAACAGCGAAAAAACTACTATTTTCAAGGATAAACCTAAATAACTTCTTTATTTACGGTTTAAAGTATATTAAGTGGGTACTCAAATTACGCGGATTGATCAGACGAACAAGTTGGTGCAAACAGAATTCAGATCCGACAACGGGTATAGCAGCAACAGCGAAAAAACACCTATTTTCAAGGACAAACCTAAATAACTTCTTTGTTTTTGGTTCAAAGTATAACATGTGGATACTTCAATTACGCGGCTTGTCAAGACAAACAAGAAGGTGCAATTTAAATTTAAATCTAACCAACAGTATAGCATCTGTAGCGTAAAAACGATGGTTTGAAGGACAAGGTAACGTTGTGGTGGGGGTTAGGTGCCTATCATACATGATAACGCTCCATCATTATTCTTCCAGCTCTTGACGGATGAACATCTACCTAGAGGGTCTGAAAAATGTCGCAGTTTTACAGGAACATGAGGAAGGTGACCTTCAGTAGTCCCCTTGACACTACTTTCTACTTCCCTGACAATGAAGACAGAAGGTCTACACTTTTAGTGGACAATGAGCGGTTTCGTCGAAGAATAATCGAGGTTGAAACACTTTTAGCTAGTTGTTTGCTTCGCAAAAAGAACCATATGAATACATGCACCGGTTTAGATCATAGTAGCTGTTATACTTATACAGAGTTGAAGCGCAAACATTATTGAAGTTTTTAGTTACGGAGCTAAGGTCTTGACAGTCTAAGAGCTAAACCCTAACTAACACATGTAAACTAGTTATTGTGCGATGTAAAACTCGGTGGGGAGACTGGTGTAGTGGGGGACTGGTGTAGTGGGGGGACTACCATCTGCCGCACACTTGCCACCTGCCGCCTGCCACCTGCCACCAGCCATCTGCTTCGTTCTACTACACTTTTACCCCCACCATTTTGTTTGATACCAGAACGCTAGCTAGCGAATAGTCAGTACACCTCCGGCTCTCGACCGGTGAACATCGAGCTCTCCGAGACGCTCTTCACAAAATAACAATATCATTTCACTCAAGGTCTGATAGATGTTTCTATTTCATTGCCGTCACGTATTATTTCCTCCTGACAGCAATGAAATGCAAACACCTAACAGAACAGATAGGTGTCAAAAACACAACATGGACTCTGCGCAGGGATCGAAGTATCTACCGTCTTTCTTCAGAAAACAAAGTGATGGCCGCAACTCGTCCGGATCAACAACATCGATGACAACCAACAACGGGGAACTATTGTAAACATGAATTATTGTAAATAAAGTAATATTTGTAATATGAATTATTGTAAATAAAATAAAGTAATATTTGTAATTGTTCTACCTCGCACTCGTATCATTCGATTGCTTCATTCGATAATTTTCATTCGATATTTTATCGAATTAAAACTATCGAATCACAATCGGATTTTACGCGTGCGAGGTAGTACTTTTTTAAAATTACCTCCCCGTGACCTTGAACTTTGAACTTTTACTCATTTCGTCACAAAACCGCCTACGTCACTGGCTCAGCCCCAGATAACATCTTTCATGACTCAGCACTTCCGGTCACGTGACCGGATGACGTCACTTCCGGCGCAAAACCCGCAAACCCACACTACTCTTATGAGTTGATTATGGGTATTTATACCTGGGAATAACAACGAGCTTAATACATCTAGAGCTCTCACACGTGTTAATCTCAGCGTTCGTTGTCTGCGTCGTCAATGAACATTATTTTAGTCTGGTTCTGCCGCGAATAGACGTCGGAGATGCCCTTGCACCTGCGCGACTGGAGACTAGCTTCACTTATGAGTTGATTATGGGTATTTATACCTGGGCATAACAACGAGCTTAATACATCTAGAGCTCTCACACGTGTTCATCTCAGCGTTCGTTGTCTGCGTCGTCAATGACCATTATTTTAGTCTGGTTCTGCCGCGAATAGACGTCGGAGATGCCCTTGCACCTGCGCGACTGGAAACTAGCTTCACTTATGAGTTGATTATGGGTATTTATACCTGGGCATAACAACGAGCTTAATACATCTAGAGCTCTCACACGTGTTCATCTCAGCGTTCGTTGTCTGCGTCGTCAATGACCATTATTTTAGTCTGGTTCTGCCGCGAATAGACGTCGGAGATGCCCTTGCACCTGCGCGACTGGAGACTAGCTTCACTTATGAGTTGATTATGGGTATTTATACCTGGGCATAACAACGAGCTTAATACATCTAGAGCTCTCACGCGTGTTAATCTCAGCGTTCGTTGTCTGCGTGGTCAATAACCATTATTTTAGTCTTGTTCTGCCGCGAATAGTCGTCGGAGATGCCCTTCCACCTGCGCGACTGAGAGACTAGCTTCACTTATGAGTTGATTATGGGTATTTATACCTGGGCATAACAACGAGCTTAATACATCTAGAGCTCTCACACGTGTTAATCTCAGCGTTCGTTGTCTGCGTCGTCAATGAACATTATTTTAGTCTGGTTCTGCCGCGAATAGACGTCGGAGATGCCCTTGCACCTGCGCGACTGGAGACTAGCTTCACTTATGAGTTGATTATGGGTATTTATACCTGGGCATAACAACGAGCTTAATACATCTAGAGCTCTCACACGTGCTAATCTCAGCGTTCGTTGTCTGCGTCCTCAATGAACATTATTTTAGTCTGGTTCTGCCGCGAATAGTCGTCGGAGATGCCCTTGCACCTGCGCGACTGAGAGACTAGCTTCACTTATGAGTTGATTATGGGTATTTATACCTGGGAATAACAACGAGCTTAATACATCTAGAGCTCTCACACGTGTTAATCTCAGCGTTCGTTGTCTGCGTCGTCAATGAACATTATTTTAGTCTGGTTCTGCCGCGAATAGACGTCGGAGATGCCCTTGCACCTGCGCGACTGGAGACTAGCTTCACTTATGAGTTGATTATGGGTATTTATACCTGGGCATAACAACGAGCTTAATACATCTAGAGCTCTCACACGTGCTAATCTCAGCGTTCGTTGTCTGCGTCCTCAATGAACATTATTTTAGTCTGGTTCTGCCGCGAATAGTCGTCGGAGATGCCCTTGCACCTGCGCGACTGAGAGACTAGCTTCACTTATGAGTTGATTATGGGTATTTATACCTGGGAGTAACAACGAGCTTAATACATCTAGAGCTCTCACACGTGTAAATCTCAGCGTTCGTTGTCTGCGTCGTCAATGAACATTATTTTAGTCTGGTTCTGCCGCAAATAGACGTCGGAGATGCCCTTGCACCTGCGCGACTGGAGACTAGCTTCACTTATGAGTTGATTATGGGTATTTATACCTGGGAATAACAACGAGCTTAATACATCTAGAGCTCTCACACGTGTTAATCTCAGCGTTCGTTGTCTGCGTCGTCAATGAACATTATTTTAGTCTGTTTCTGCCGCGAATAGACGTCGGAGATGCCCTTGCACCTGCGCGACTGGAGACTAGCTTCACTTATGAGTTGATTATGGGTATTTATACCTGGGCATAACAACGAGCTTAATACATCTAGAGCTCTCACACGTGTTCATCTCAGCGTTCGTTGTCTGCGTCGTCAATGACCATTATTTTAGTCTGGTTCTGCCGCGAATAGACGTCGGAGATGCCCTTGCACCTGCGCGACTGGAGACTAGCTTCACTTATGAGTTGATTATGGGTATTTATACCTGGGCATAACAACGAGCTAAATACATCTAGAGCTCTCACACGTGTTCATCTCAGCGTTCGTTGTCTGCGTCGTCAATGACCATTATTTTAGTCTGGTTCTGCCGCGAATAGACGTCGGCGATGCCCTTGCACCTGCGCGACTGGAGACTAGCTTCACTTATGAGTTGATTATGGGTATTTATACCTGGGCATAACAACGAGCTTAATACATCTAGAGCTCTCACACGTGTTCATCTCAGCGTTCGTTGTCTGCGTCGTCAATGACCATTATTTTAGTCTGGTTCTGCCGCGAATAGACGTCGGAGATGCCCTTGCACCTGCGCGACTGGAGACTAGCTTCACTTATGAGTTGATTATGGGTATTTATACCTGGGCATAACAACGAGCTTAATACATCTAGAGCTCTCACACGTGTTCATCTCAGCGTTCGTTGTCTGCGTCGTCAATGACCATTATTTTAGTCTGGTTCTGCCGCGAATAGACGTCGGAGATGCCCTTGCACCTGCGCGACTGGAGACTAGCTTCACTTATGAGTTGATTATGGGTATTTATACCTGGGCATAACAACGAGCTTAATACATCTAGAGCCCTCACACGTGTTCATCTCAGCGTTCGTTGTCTGCGTCGTCAATGAACATTATTTTAGTCTGGTTCTGCCGCGAATAGACGTCGGAGATGCCCTTGCACCTGCGCGACTGGAGACTAGCTTCACTTATGAGTTGATTATGGGTATTTATACCTGGGCATAACAACGAGCTTAATACATCTAGAGCTCTCACACGTGTTCATCTCAGCGTTCGTTGTCTGCGTCGTCAATGAACATTATTTTAGTCTGGTTCTGCCGCGAATAGTCGTCGGAGATGCCCTTGCACCTGCGCGACTGGAGACTAGCTTCACTTATGAGTTGATTATGGGTATTTATACCTGGGCATAACAACGAGCTTAATACATCTAGAGCTCTCACACGTGTTCATCTCAGCGTTCGTTGTCTGCGTCGTCAATGAACATTATTTTAGTCTGGTTCTGCCGCGAATAGTCGTCGGAGATGCCCTTGCACCTGCGCGACTGGAGACTAGCTTCACTTATGAGTTGATTATGGGTATTTATACCTGGGCATAACAACGAGCTTAATACATCTAGAGCTCTCACACGTGTTAATCTCAGCGTTCGTTGTCTGCGTCCTCAATGAACATTATTTTAGTCTGGTTCTGCCGCGAATAGTCGTCGGAGATGCCCTTGCACCTGCGCGACTGAGAGACTAGCTTCACTTATGAGTTGATTATGGGTATTTATACCTGGGAATAACAACGAGCTTAATACATCTAGAGCTCTCACACGTGTTAATCTCAGCGTTCGTTGTCTGCGTCGTCAATGAACATTATTTTAGTCTGGTTCTGCCGCGAATAGACGTCGGAGATGCCCTTGCACCTGCGCGACTGGAGACTAGCTTCACTTATGAGTTGATTATGGGTATTTATACCTGGGCATAACAACGAGCTTAATACATCTAGAGCCCTCACACGTGTTCATCTCAGCGTTCGTTGTCTGCGTCGTCAATGAACATTATTTTAGTCTGGTTCTGCCGCGAATAGACGTCGGAGATGCCCTTGCACCTGCGCGACTGGAGACTAGCTTCACTTATGAGTTGATTATGGGTATTTATACCTGGGCATAACAACGAGCTTAATACATCTAGAGCTCTCACACGTGTTCATCTCAGCGTTCGTTGTCTGCGTCGTCAATGAACATTATTTTAGTCTGGTTCTGCCGCGAATAGTCGTCGGAGATGCCCTTGCACCTGCGCGACTGGAGACTAGCTTCACTTATGAGTTGATTATGGGTATTTATACCTGGGCATAACAACGAGCTTAATACATCTAGAGCTCTCACACGTGTTCATCTCAGCGTTCGTTGTCTGCGTCGTCAATGAACATTATTTTAGTCTGGTTCTGCCGCGAATAGTCGTCGGAGATGCCCTTGCACCTGCGCGACTGGAGACTAGCTTCACTTATGAGTTGATTATGGGTATTTATACCTGGGCATAACAACGAGCTTAATACATCTAGAGCTCTCACACGTGTTAATCTCAGCGTTCGTTGTCTGCGTCCTCAATGAACATTATTTTAGTCTGGTTCTGCCGCGAATAGTCGTCGGAGATGCCCTTGCACCTGCGCGACTGAGAGACTAGCTTCACTTATGAGTTGATTATGGGTATTTATACCTGGGAATAACAACGAGCTTAATACATCTAGAGCTCTCACACGTGTTAATCTCAGCGTTCGTTGTCTGCGTCGTCAATGAACATTATTTTAGTCTGGTTCTGCCGCGAATAGACGTCGGAGATGCCCTTGCACCTGCGCGACTGGAGACTAGCTTCACTTATGAGTTGATTATGGGTATTTATACCTGGGCATAACAACGAGCTTAATACATCTAGAGCTCTCACACGTGTTCATCTCAGCGTTCGTTGTCTGCGTGGTCAATGACCATTATTTTAGTCTGGTTCTGCCGCTAATAGACGTCGGAGATGCCCTTGCACCTGCGCGACTGAGAGACTAGCTTCACTTATGAGTTGATTATGGGTATTTATACCTGGGAATAACAACGAGCTTAATACATCTAGAGCTCTCACACGTGTTAATCTCAGCGTTCGTTGTCTGCGTCGTCAATGAACATTATTTTAGTCTGGTTCTGCCGCGAATAGACGTCGGAGATGCCCTTGCACCTGCGCGACTGGAGACTAGCTTCACTTATGAGTTGATTATGGGTATTTATACCTGGGCATAACAACGAGCTGAATACATCTAGAGCTCTCACACGTGTTCATCTCAGCGTTCGTTGTCTGCGTGGTCAATGACCATTATTTTAGTCTGGTTCTGCCGCTAATAGACGTCGGAGATGCCCTTGCACCTGCGCGACTAGTAGTAGGGAAAGGGGACTTCTGGCTCACTTGATTGATGGCTTCCGGTCACGTGACCGGAAGCGCTGCGTCATGAAAGACGTCATCTGAGGCTGAGCCAGTGACGTAGGCGGTTTTGTGACGAAATGAGTAAAAGTTCAAAGTTCAAGGTCACGGTGAAGTTTTTTTAAAAAAATCTACCTCGCACTCGTAAAACGATTGTGATTCGATAGTTAATCGATAATAAATATCGAATGAAACAATCGAATGAAGCAATCGAATGATACGAGTGCGAGGTAGTACTATTACAAATATTACTTTATTTTATTTACAATAATTCATGTTTACAATAGTTCCCCGTTGTTGGTTGTCATCGATGTTGTTGATCCGGACGAGTTGCGGCCATCACTTTGCTTTCTGAAGAAAGACGGTAGATACTTCGATCCCTGCGCAGAGTCCATGTTGTGTTTTCGACATCTATCTGTTCTGTTAGGTGTTTGCATTTCATTGCTGTCAGGTGGAAATAATACCTGACGGCAATGAAATAGAAACATCTATCAGATCGTGAGTGAAATGATATTGTTATTTTGTGAAGAGCGTCTCGGAGAGCTCGATGTTCACCGGTCGAGAGCCGGAGGTGTACTGACTATTCGCTAGCTAGCGTTCTGGTATCAAACAAAATGGTGGGGGTAAAAGTGTAGTAGAACGAAGCAGATGGCGGACGGCAGATGGAAGGCGGCAGGTGGCAGGCGGCAGGTGGCAAGTGTGCGGCAGATGGTGGTCCCCCACTACACCAGTCCCCCACTACACCAGTCTCCCCACCAAGTTTTACATCGCACAATAATTAGTTTACATGTGTTAGTTAGAGGTTTAGCTCTTAGACTGTCAAGACCTTACCTCCGTAACTAAAAACTTCAATAATGTTGTTCCTCTGATCAATCTGCGTAATTTGAGTACCCACTTGACATATGGTAAACTAGAAATAAAGAAATTATTTAGATTTGACCTTCAAAATAGTTATTTTTGGCTATTACTGCTATACCCTTGGTCGGATCTGAATTATGTTTGCACCAATTTGTTCCTCTGATCAATCCGCGTAATTTGAGTACCCACTTGGCGTATGTTAAACCAGAAATAAAAAAAAAATTAGATTTGACCTTCAAAATAGTTGATTTTAACTATTACTGATATACCCTTGGTCGGATCTGAATTCTGTAATAACTAAACCTTAATCTCTCCCGAAAAATCAATACATCTTCCAGTATTTTAAGAAACGAGAATTTTCTGGAATTTTCCAAGTCCCCAAGGTCATCTGAACAAATTGCCAAAACGGGGAATAGAGCAGTAAGTGGTTCTCACTTGGACCGCAAACTGCTCTATTCCCCGCTCTGTATTAGGAGAAGAGGCCTAGTTTAATGCTCGCAATTATAGGCATAAACCTGATAACGGAACGCTATCCTCTCCCCCGAAAAGTTATCCCCCAAAAATAAATAAATAAAAGCAAAATGGTCAGTTAACAACAGTCGCGCACTCTGAAACCGCAAGGACGTTCATCACTGTGTAGGCGTCAGAGTTTTACGAACCGAAGTACAATAATTACCTGACCAAAATCCCCTTAAATTTAACCAAAAATAAGCAAACTGATTGAATCTGTTTCTCGTGATTAAGGGCTAAGATGGGCAATGTCAACCGGTTTGCGCGCCGTATTGACATAAGGTCGGTTTTCGTGCCATACCTTTTTTGTAAGGGGCTAGGAAAAGGATGAGAAACATACTGATTAGTTAAAGTTAATTTTACAAAGACCAACCGAGGACGGTTTTGCAAAGGTCAACAGTATCACTGAAACCCGGTGGGACGTAGACCCAAACACCCGGCGTCAGGCTACTGCGAACCTAAGTTTTGACCCAAGGCCAGTTTTAAAGCGTGAAAGAAAAGTACATATTTAATTAGTCAATAGAACACTTCAAAGACCAACACCACAAATAATTACAAACACCAACACTAACTACATTTTATAGCAGCAAACTACAAGCTATAATCTAACAAACAAACTAACATGCATAACAAACTAACATGCTAAGGTAGAATCTTTAGTATACAGGGGTACCACCTCTATACTAAAGATGCTATTACAGACAGTTAAGGCGAACAGCTAGCTAGGCTGCCAGCCTGAAACTGTGAGACGACTGCGGCTAGACCCTCGCTTTTATAGCCGACAGAGGAGCAGGTGCAAAGGCAGATGTACTCTACTACATTCGCCGCGTCGCAAAAGTAATTTAATACGGCGTCGACGTAATACTCTTGTATTTTATTTTGTCGGTTCATTTGATATGGCTGAAACACTTAGATATGCAATGGCTGAAACACTTGTACTAACGACAAAAGCCTCCAGTTGTTTTATAATGTAACTCTATATTATCAGTTATAACTACCCAATCTTAATCAAAACAAAAACACCAAATAAATCGCGTTGAACTTTTGTTATTAGATAAAACACACAATACAAGTCATTTTCTGTGCAATGGATTAAGCTATATATTTACTTTTAATTTAAATTTTCGAATAAATAAACACTATCTAGAATAAAGAAACACAATAACTTATACTTTATGTCTGGTATATATGTTACAATTGTTCATACAAATAAAAAAACTAAAACAAACTTTAAATTTTTTTGAATTTCGGCCAGATAAATTAATAAATTAATGAAAAAGTACATCACAAATACTGCTGTATAAGTTTGTGTGTTCAAATTAAATGTACATGTCATAAAAAAATTATAAAGTATAAATCTTGCGTTATTTTACAAAATCCTTGATCTTAATAAGTATTAACGGTTGGCACGTTAAATGACAGAAACACTATATATAAATTTTCCAACATCTTAACAATACTTTGATTTCAATATTTTCCTTACCCCACAGTAATTTCCCAAGTTATACCGAACTTATATAAACGCTTTTAATATAACTTTCTATCGCCAATGAATATAAGCTTGAAAATGACGTCAAGAAGAGTCTTTAGGAGATAATAGTGACAAATAATCAGTCTTAATATATTTCTGGTGTTAAATTTACATGAATAATTAAGTTTAAATATATAGTGGTTATTGTTCGGGTTTAAATACAAATTTTGTGACATATTTATTTGAATTACGTTTTATAACACTTTGCAATGCTCAAACAACCGTCCAAAACACTGTTATAACTTCATAAAAACGCTTAATGTTAGTCTGATCTACCTCCGAGTCGGCGTATCGGATAGCTAATTTTGATTACAATATGAATATATAAAAACCTCACAACCCTCCGATACAATTTTTTAATCAGTGTACTGGGCTTCGGATAGCCAAAGGCGCTATGTCCCGCGGCGTGCCGCGCCGCCGCGCCGGTGCCGCGCCTGGCATAGTTAATTTAAAAATATATTTCAAATAAAATAAAAAACTAGCCCGGAAGTATGCTTTTCTTCCCAGCCTTATTTTATTTTAGTGTTAGACCTTTTTTATACTGTAATGTGGTTTCTTATGTTAAATATATGTTCGAAATATATATATATATATATATATATATATATATATTTTTTGTTTATTATTATCCTTCTGATATGGGTGAAATCCTTGTTTGCTGAAATCGTATATCACACCCAATGTAAACTGAACTTCAGACGTTACCTTACAATTATATCAAATTTCAAACAGGCATTACAGTAATATTATTAATGAAGGTCTGCATACATATAAGGTGAGATAACAACTGAATAATACTGTAATTTCTTTGGGTAAATGAACATTAACTAATGTCTTAAAACTATTTGGACTAAGTTATTTAATACCCTTGCTTGTCTTCTCTATTAGCAAGTGAAACTTCGAGGATATTACAAACCTATAACAACAATTTCTTCATTAGAACTTTTCTCATTACATAAAACACAATACATGTCATTTTCTGTGCAATGGATTAAGCTATATATTTACTTTTAATTTAAATTTTCGAATAAATAAACACTATCTATCTACCGCATTAATAAAGCGCAATTTAATCCACAAATATTATATACCTTTTCGAAGGTGTATAATAACCAAGCTCATTTTTTTTTTATACCCCAAAACAATTATGAATGTTTAATCAGGTGAAAGAGAACGCAGGTAAAACTAACTGTACCCTTGGGTATTAGTCTTTAATACAAATCCTATACCCTAAAGGTCACTCAAGATTATAGCCAAGGTTAAGGGCAAGGTCGCTTGCATATCCAGTTAGAAAGTGGCTACACAACGTGAACTGCACACAAACTCGAGACTAACAAGTCCCCTGCCTGGTTAAAGAGGTACAGTATATGAATGTAACCGTTAACGTAGATTACGAGACTTGTGTGTACAGAGAGAGACAAAAAAAAACACTTCCCCCTCGGGACTTAGACATCTTTCGAAGTAGAGCTGGATAAAATTGGAGAGAGAGCGAGTGCTTTGGAAGAAGTCACCCGACCTTGAATTAATAACCTACTGTGAACCGCACAAAGATTTAAGGTTGTAAGCTGAATTTATCCTTTGATAATCTACGGTGAACCACACAAAGATATAACAGTTGTAAACTGAATTATTAGACGTTCAAAATAAATACTACAAGGTATATGAATCTAACTGATAATGTAGATTGCGAGACCTGTGTGTACAACTACTTAGACATCTTTCGAAGTAGAGCAGAATGTAACTGTAGATATGGTTTACTTGAAGTTGACTTTGATATTTGTATAAAAAAAAATCTTACAATATTTTACCGAATGAAAATTTTATATATATATATATATGTATGTATACAATTCGATAAGTTAATTTTTTACGGAATGTGAATTTTTAAAATTAATGTCACAACTCCATATTCATTTTATATAATGCAATGTTGAATTAAGACGATTCGATCTAACCTCAATTTATATCTGCCATTTTTAAAATGTTGTTCAATTATATAAGTCAATTATTTTATAAATATCTCAAAATGATTGCGACAAGTTAAAGTATTCCATTTATTTTATTATTTACACTACGTAAACGAGACATCTCAATTTTGTAATTACAATCCATAAACATCTTGAAAATGCCTTGAATCTATAAACTAATAACTACAAGTAATTAAGGAACCTCTTCCCAGTACAATAATCGGGAATAAAATAACGAACAAAATAACTTTAATATTTTCCGTAAATCATGTAGATAAGCACTATAGATAGATCCTTATTGTCTTATCTTCAAAAGCACTTTACCTAGGTTAATAATTCAAAATACCATATTATTTTTTTTAAGCTCTATAACATAGTCAAAACCAAAGTTAAGTGTTTTAAAAATTTTAGGGTGAAAAATGCAAAAAACTGATTTTTTGAAAATTTAAAACCCTCCATAAACCCCCCTTCCCATGGTCCGATTTTTCTGGTTTTCGAACTTAAAGTTATAAATGTTAGTTGATAAGCTGGCTGTCGGACCAGCATTTAGTCGAGAAAAAATATTTCAGAGAATAAATCAAGTTAATAAAACAAAACAAAAATGCACATTGCTCTCTGAAGACTAATAAAAAAATAAATAAATATAGCGAGATGGTTTTGGAATAAGTCTTCTAAGAGTCTCAACTCTATTTTTACACACATAAATATTACAAAATTCACAAACAATCATCTTTCATACAAAAAATTAAAACCAGGCTGATCCATTAAAACGAATTTTTGAGCAGAAAAAATTAAATAAATAAGACCCCTAAGACATAATGTCCGTTTAGAGGTTCCTTTACATAAGAAAATATATATATATATATATATATATGCTTTCAAAGATTTTAGGAGCTAACAAATACATGCATTACATTCTGTGTACAGGTTATTAACATGAAATATTGTGCTATATGTAAGTATTTTGAATTGTAAGTATAATAACATAATAGAATAACTTATAAAAATACGTATTATAATATTACTAAACCAAACTCCAAATATCCAATTTTGTTAAAATAATTTTGTAGTGTTCTTAACATAACTAAAGCATTATTTGTAATAAAACAACAACATTTTTAAAACCCTTCAACCATTGTCTAACCTCTTTTTATGAATTTCGTGTGATTTACCAAAGTTTTAACATTATTATTTGGAAGTTTATTGTAAATTCTTGGGGCAATAAAATAATATGTGTGAGTGAAAAATGTTAAGCTTGGTTTCGTTACATAACAAAAACTTGCATTTCTCATAATTATAATTTGATATGTAGCAAATTTAATAAACTAAATATATTCAAAGATTTGTGGGGCGTAGGTATGAGGGGCTATGTAAATTATAATGGGTTTCTGATCATTTACAAAGCAATACCTTCCTAACGGTATGCGTGAATTTCTCCTACGATGCATAACAGTTAAGAAAAAAGAGGGGCAGTTGTGTGCTTGCCTATTAATAAAAGGTTAAATAAAATAAATTTTGAGCAGTGAAATTGTGGGATATTGCTTTGCTTCAAGAAAACAATAGAGCACACCTCTTTTAACTCTTGAAGTTAAATATTGTGCTATTACTGAAGCTAGTTTAACAAATATTTACAATTGTTTATTCACTAGCTTAAAACACTGAACACCTATCTATATTTACAACACATTAAACTTAAACAATGTTGAATGTTATTAAAAAACAGTCATCAACAGATAGGAGACAAATATTTCAGAGAATAAATCAAGTTAATAAAACAAAACAAAAATGCACATTGCTCTCTGAAGACTAATAAAAAAAAAATAAATAAATAAATAAATATAGCGAGATGGTTTTGGAATAAGTCTTCTAAGAGTCTCAACTCCTTAAGAATCAAATGATAGTTTTATTATATATATCTGTACTAAACAAAAACAGTTTGGTTGGATGAAAACTATAATTTATTTATTTATTTTATCAATAAAGTATTTTATATTATCAATGAACAATTCTAAAGAAATATCACAGATAATCTGTTACGAAAAAACACTTACTTTTGTCATTTTACATCTACAGACCTCCTAACAGAGAAAATACAAGTAAGAATGTTCATTTCTAGCTTTTTATAGACTATTTAGCAGTCAAATTATATGTTTACCGTTTTTTCTACTTAAGTGTTTTACTTGACATTTACGGTGACATTTGACACTTGACAACGAATTTTTCACTGAGTACCAAAAAATGATTTATTAAAAAAGAGATCTTAAAATAACAAATGCACCTTTATTTGTTAAAAATCAAAATATGTACAGTATTTTTAAAACTAATAATATAGTAATCTTACTTTGTGCGTTATCAAAACAGTGTTTTTAACCCGTCCTAACAGAAGTATGATCAGACAAAATACTTACTTTACGCTACTATTGATACATAGACGTTAGCTAAATATTAACGAATGAAATAGCACTTAAATGAATCCTAAAGTTAATCTTATGCGAGAAAAAATTGAATTTGTTTTCTAGATTATTTCATTAATATTCAACCTAACTATCTCGGCCGGGATTCCGTACCACAGATAATATCTGCAAATTTTGCAAGTTGTGTTTTCGCATTACACTTGAAAAAAATAAGTATACTAAAAAATTAACGAATAAGTGTCTTTGCTTCAGATACATTGTGTAGTGTTTAATCTTTGAACGATATAATTAACCTAAATAAACATAACTATATAAATATATAAACATAACATAATTTCTAAGTTAAAATTATATAGTTTAATTGTATATTAAACGAACATATTTTGTTAGTGAGCTGTTATGCTGTTTTTAAGGTAAATTAAATTATAAGAACACCAACACTTAACACATTTAAGGGAGCCGAACAGAATAATACCCCCCGTTGCAGCAAACTTGCATACTCAGCGAATTTCCAATGAATATATAACATAACACATTAAAACACTTAACAGGATTCATAAGAAATGTATTCACAAACAAGCGATATTTAAAATATTAATTGTTCTCCATAAGAATAACATCGGGGATGAGTACGCAGGTTTCCTGCAACAAGGCACACAAAATAATGGGTTTTTATGCAAATATCAATAGAACTCATCTTAGCGAAGTCACATACCAAGTTTAATCCATATACATTCATAAATAAGCGATATATAACATTTTAAGTATTTTCCATAAGAATAACATGGGGACCAAGTACCTAAGTTTGCTGCTACAGGAACCATAGGCGAAAAATTGTTTTTTTGTGTGCAAACAATTTTTCACTGAGTACCAAAAAATGATTTATTAAAAAAGAGATCTTAAAATAACAAATGCACCTTTATTTGTTAAAAATCAAAATATGTACAGTATTTTTAAAACTAATAATATAGTAATCTTACTTTGTGCGTTATCAAAACAGTGTTTTTAACCCGTCCTAACAGAAGTATGATCAGACAAAATACTTACTTTACGCTACTATTGATACATAGACGTTAGCTAAATATTAACGAATGAAATAGCACTTAAATGAATCCTAAAGTTAATCTTATGCGAGAAAAAATTGAATTTGTTTTCTAGATTATTTCATTAATATTCAACCTAACTATCTCGGCCGGGATTCCGTACCACAGATAATATCTGCAAATTTTGCAAGTTGTGTTTTCGCATTACACTTGAAAAAAATAAGTATACTAAAAAATTAACGAATAAGTGTCTTTGCTTCAGATACATTGTGTAGTGTTTAATCTTTGAACGATATAATTAACCTAAATAAACATAACTATATAAATATATAAACATAACATAATTTCTAAGTTAAAATTATATAGTTTAATTGTATATTAAACGAACATATTTTGTTAGTGAGCTGTTATGCTGTTTTTAAGGTAAATTAAATTATAAGAACACCAACACTTAACACATTTAAGGGAGCCGAACAGAATAATACCCCCCGTTGCAGCAAACTTGCATACTCAGCGAATTTCCAATGAATATATAACATAACACATTAAAACACTTAACAGGATTCATAAGAAATGTATTCACAAACAAGCGATATTTAAAATATTAATTGTTCTCCATAAGAATAACATCGGGGGTGAGTACGCAGGTTTCCTGCAACAAGAAATAAAGAAATTATTTAGATTTGACCTTCAAAATAGTTGTTTTTGGCTATTACTGCTATACCCTTGGTCGGATCTGAATTGTGTTTGCACCTTCTTGTTTATTTTGCCAAGCCGCGACAGTAGAGTACCCACTTGGCATATGTTAAACTAGAAATAAAGAAATTATTTAGATTTGACCTTGAAAATAGTTGTTTTTTCGCTGTTGCTGCTATACCCTTGGTCGGATCTGAATTGTGTTTGCACCAATTTGTTTGTTTGATCAATCCGCGTAACCTAAGTACCCACTAAACATTGAGAATAAGCTATCCTTGTACAGCTGACAGAGTGAGTCTGCATTCTTGGGTAGTACTCTAAGAAACGAGAATCTTCTAAGTCCTCAAGGTCATCTGAACATGTTGCCAAAACGGGGAATAGAGCAGTAAGTGATCCTCACTTGGACCACAAACTGCTCTATTCCCCGCTCTGTATTAGGAGAAGAGGACTAGTTTAATGCTCGCAATTATAGGCATAAACCTGATAACGGAACGCTAACCTCTCCCCCGAAAAGTTATCCCCTCCCCTCCCCACAAAAATAAATAAATAAATAAAAGCAAAATGGTCAGTTAACAACAGTCGCGCACTCTGAAACCGCAAGGACGTTCATCACTGTGTAGGCGCCAGAGTTTTACGAACCGAAGTACAATAATTTCCTGACCAAGATCCCCTTAAATTTAACCAAAAATAAGCAAACTGATTGAATCTGTTTCTCGTGAGTAAGGGGTAAGATGGGTAATGTCAACCGGTTTACGCGCCGTATTGACACAAGGTCGGTTTGCGCGCCATACCTTAGAGGGATTAGGAAAAGGATGAGAAGCAAGATACATTACTTTGAAAATAAAGACTTTACCGTTAAAGTTAATTTTTCAAAAATCAACCAAGGTCGGTTGTACAAAGGTCAACAGCAAACTGGAACCCAGTCGGACGTGGGTCAGTAACGGGCGCCAATCTACTGCGAACCCAAGTTTTGACCAAGGTATGATTACAAGGACCGATTTTATATTTACAAGTTAAACCCCACGGATAAAAATAGGGACACTTTACCCAGTTTGGATCAATGTCCATAAGAAAAGGGAGCTGTAGGGAAGGTACATATTAGTAAATAAAACACTTCAAAAAACCAACACCAAACATTAATTACAAACACTAACTACATTTACTAGCAAACTACAAGCGTTAATCTAACAATCTACCATGCATAAAAACACATGCAAGGGCGCGGATCTGTTAATTGCGCGTCGGGCCCAACGCACACTTAACAGACCTACGCTGCAGCAGAATGCAACCCAGTCGGACGTTGGTCCGTAAAGGGCGGCAAGCTACTGCGAAGAGACCGCGGACTGCTCTGCTTTTATAGCCGACAGAGGAGCAGGTGCAAAGGCAGATGTCCGTGGGGGCAGATGCACTCTACTATATTCACCGCACCGCAAAAGTAATTTAATACGGCGTCGACGTAATACTCTTGTATTTTATTTTGTCGGTTCATTTGATACTATTTACCATTTAAACGTGTACTGAAATTCAAAATTTAGGTGTGTTTAAAATATACATGTCCAAGTTGTATTATATACTTTTTTCCGTTGTCCTAGTTGAGCTTTTAACGCTATTTTTTTTTGTAAATGAGAGACTCTATTTAAAATAATTATTACTGTAAAAGTTAATTTTTCCTCGATATAGTTAAATAATGAGAAAACTACAATATTTTTTTTTTACCATATTACACTCTATCTAATAAAATTCACCATCAGACACCTGCTCAATATGAAGTTATTTTGATTGTTAGTTATTTGTTTGGTTTAATAGCAAGCGACGTCAACTAAATTATACAAATTGTTAGGTTTTTAATTGATAGGTTTTTATTAAACTGTTGCTACCTAGGTAAGGTCAGATTAGTCCAGAGTCCTAGTCCCCTTCCTGGCGGTTTACATAGTTAACCATACAATTATACCTTCCTTGGCTAGACAATTCCGAAATGGTCTCCCCCACCCCTTAACCACAGCGTAATTTTAATTTTAACCCATAAATAGTTACTAACATAACCATCGAATTTAATAAAACTACGCCTGAATACGAACACGTCAGGTGAATATTAATTCTAAACGTCATTAATCTGGCAGGTAATTGCAACTTTTAATTCCATCTTTAACCATTTCCAAAAAAAAAAAACATCGTTACAGTTTTACATTTCTAGTGTTCTATTCGTGATCTTTGAGTTAGGTATTTAACGTAAAAGTCTTATATGTCTATAATTTAATCAGACAAATCTCACATCCATTAATTTATAAAAACTCAATCAATATAAAAATTGTTTCCAATAAATCTAGTTCACGCCAATTTTCACGCACAAATATCGAGATCAAATCGAACTCCGACCACTCAAATAAATCCAATATGCCACGCACGTAAACCAATTACTATTTCTACAACTTAATCAGACAAACAATAATTAAATTCGCCGTGCAAATCAATTACCATCAACACATTTAACTAAAAAAAATCGCATGTGACATAAAACAAATAAAATTCTCTTCCTTATGTATAACATGGACACTTGCAAGTCCTTGGGCAGAGCTCTGAAGCCTAGCTAATCTTTTGAGAAACTTGTTTAACCGGGTGTGTTCACGTGTCCACTTTTCCATTAACCCCGGCGGGGTAAATCCATGTTGGAATTTGCATAGGGTCCTCCCCAATTTGAAGTCCCCTGAGACAATAAATTTGTTCGAATTTGATTTTCGTGAGCATTTAATGACTTTCAGTTTAAGAGCTATGTTATAATCTGGCAGCTTTGTGCCGTTTGTAAAGGTCAATTCCTAAAGGCAGGTAGTAAACAACTAAATGAATGGTTTCGTTCAAATTTATTTTGGGGTTTTTTATAATACGTTATTTTATACAGTTTGAGTAATGGAACAGTTGTTTCCTACCACGTAATTGTATGATATTAATTGAGACTACCCAAAATGAATTTAAAAAAAAAACTCTCAATAATTACACGTTATAACATTTGCTATGCCACACACCAATCACGTTTCACCTTCGATAGGTTTATTAAACAAGCGGAAACCAACAGCAATCATGATGTAATCGATTCAGTCACC
The DNA here is from genome assembly GCA_963675035.1 of Allygus modestus. Lineage (NCBI taxonomy): Eukaryota > Metazoa > Arthropoda > Insecta > Hemiptera > Cicadellidae > Allygus > Allygus modestus. Next base: position 18,082,903 of record OY776116.1, read on the forward strand.
CGCCATTACGCGGCGGCCGCTGGTCGCTGATAGCGTGAGGCTAGAGGCACTTTCTACGGCACTTGTCTTGTCGCGCAGAGCTAATTATCTTGTTCAACAACCCGTTAAACCGCCGGCGACCTCCAGTTTCGATAAATAAGTCTGAACATCGCATCCGTTCTTGTTATGATGTCGTTTGGTTTATTAGCAGCTAAACTGCCCATTGGAACCAGTCCGGAGAATGCAAATTGCGCTGTCGACCGCCCGAGGGTGTGGTCGCGTGTGCGCGTGTGAGAACACGGGCATGTGTGTGTGTTTTGACCTACAGCCCCGTCTGGCCTTGATACCAATATCATCTTAATTGCCGGATATTTTTTTTTTGTTGCAAGAGGGTTGACAAATAAATATAAATGCATTATATAGTTTTCCTGTAATTACGGTCAAACAAGTTACGTCAAGACCCTAGCTGTTTAAGATGTAAACTTCTAATACGTGTTGCACTGATAAGCTGGATAGATCACTCCTTGTGACTCTGTTAACAGTTATGCATAGAAGAATGTTATTTAACTTAGTGTTAAAAATGTATACCATCATGTAAAAGAACTTGTTGAAGAAAAATATACATATATATATATATATATATATATATATATATATATATATATTAACTTAAAGTGGGCTTAAGAAGTTTTTAGTTTTTTTTTTTTAAATATATAAAGCCAAGGCCCCTTAGTTGTTTTATAATGTAACTCCATACTATCAGTTATAACTACCTAATCTTAAACAATAAAAAAATCGCGTTGAACTTAAATACACAATACATGTCATTTTATTTGCAATGGATTAAGCTATATATTAACTTTTAATTTAAATTTTTTGAATAAATAAACATTACCTATCCACCTCATTAATAAAGCGCAATTTAATCCACTAATATTATATACATTTTTGAAGATGTATAATAACCAAGCACATTTTTATACATTAAAACACCAATACAATTATAAATTTTTATACTGACACTAACAACAATCAAAAAAACAAAAATACAAATCGACCTTTACTTGTTTGTTTAATATAATATTTATAATTTTTGGGCCGATGGTACATCGAGCTTTATTTTATTTCATTAGAGAAATATATCAACTCTACGGGTCAAAATAAACCTAAATATGAAGCAGCTAGACTACCCGTAGATTCAAAACGCTATAAAAAGAGCACCTTCCAAAAACCACACAGTTAAATAAATCATCAGTTGTTAAACACCTTATCAGTGAAAACCATTCTTCAAATCAATGTTAAATAAAATAACTACAAATTTATAGAATTTTATAAAACTGCATGGTAATCTAAAAATATGAATTTGTTCCAGTTATAAGACAAATTTGTTAAATAAAAGGCAGTTCCTTTATGAAAATCAATAAACTTTGTATGTAATAAAATTTGTTCCAATTGTCTCTTACCAATTATAATGTTATGATTCATAATGTATCTAAGTATTATTTTTCCAACCAGTTATGTCTCCTCCTGACCGTAACGGTGACCGCAGTGTCAGCGCAGTATGGCGGCTACGGATACAAGCCCGCCTACGCGCCGCCCAAGGACGAGTTCTCGTACGCCGTCAACAACCCGTACACGTACGATGTCGAGCCAAAAGGAGTCGCGAGACGGCGACGTTGTGTACGGCGTGTACGAGCTGCTGGAACCCGACGGCTCCAAGGACACGGGCTACGGGTTCCAGGCTAAGGTGGACAAGCTGGGGGTTTTGTACCCCGAAGCTGTGTTTTTTGGGGTTTTCACATGTACTTTTAATTTAAATCAAATTTTAATTAATACCGTTGAATTCAGCTTAAAAAACAAACAATTTGGTATTTTTATCATTGCTCTACGTCAATTAGTTACCGAGATATTAAAAGTGCTAAACACAGTACGTTGTCTAATGTTATCCTTATGGAGAAAAAGAAAAATTGTAGATCTTGCTTATTTATGATTATAAACTGGCGAAATTTGGTATATGGCTTAATCTGGTTGTGGTTTATTGTTGTTTGCACACAAAAAAACAATTTTTCGCCTATGGTTCCTGTAGCAGCAAACTTAGGTACTTGGTCCCCATGTTATTCTTATGGAAAATACTTAAAATGTTATATATCGCTTATTTATGAATGTATATGGATTAAACTTGGTATGTGACTTCGCTAAGATGAGTTCTATTGATATTTGCATAAAAACCCATTATTTTGTGTGCCTTGTTGCAGGAAACCTGCGTACTCATCCCCGATGTTATTCTTATGGAGAACAATTAATATTTTAAATATCGCTTGTTTGTGAATACATTTCTTATGAATCCTGTTAAGTGTTTTAATGTGTTATGTTATATATTCATTGGAAATTCGCTGAGTATGCAAGTTTGCTGCAACGGGGGGTATTATTCTGTTCGGCTCCCTTAAATGTGTTAAGTGTTGGTGTTCTTATAATTTAATTTACCTTAAAAACAGCATAACAGCTCACTAACAAAATATGTTCGTTTAATATACAATTAAACTATATAATTTTAACTTAGAAATTATGTTATGTTTATATATTTATATAGTTATGTTTATTTAGGTTAATTATATCGTTCAAAGATTAAACACTACACAATGTATCTGAAGCAAAGACACTTATTCGTTAATTTTTTAGTATACTTATTTTTTTCAAGTGTAATGCGAAAACACAACTTGCAAAATTTGCAGATATTATCTGTGGTACGGAATCCCGGCCGAGATAGTTAGGTTGAATATTAATGAAATAATCTAGAAAACAAATTCAATTTTTTCTCGCATAAGATTAACTTTAGGATTCATTTAAGTGCTATTTCATTCGTTAATATTTAGCTAACGTCTATGTATCAATAGTAGCGTAAAGTAAGTATTTTGTCTGATCATACTTCTGTTAGGACGGGTTAAAAACACTGTTTTGATAACGCACAAAGTAAGATTACTATATTATTAGTTTTAAAAATACTGTACATATTTTGATTTTTAACAAATAAAGGTGCATTTGTTATTTTAAGATCTCTTTTTTAATAAATCATTTTTTGGTACTCAGTGAAAAATTCGTTGTCAAGTGTCAAATGTCACCGTAAATGTCAAGTAAAACACTTAAGTAGAAAAAACGGTAAACATATAATTTGACTGCTAAATAGTCTATAAAAAGCTAGAAATGAACATTCTTACTTGTATTTTCTCTGTTAGGAGGTCTGTAGATGTAAAATGACAAAAGTAAGTGTTTTTTCGTAACAGATTATCTGTGATATTTCTTTAGAATTGTTCATTGATAATATAAAATACTTTATTGATAAAATAAATAAATAAATTATAGTTTTCATCCAACCAAACTGTTTTTGTTTAGTACAGATATATATAATAAAACTATCATTTGATTCTTAAGGAGTTGAGACTCTTAGAAGACTTATTCCAAAACCATCTCGCTATATTTATTTATTTATTTATTTTTTTTTTATTAGTCTTCAGAGAGCAATGTGCATTTTTGTTTTGTTTTATTAACTTGATTTATTCTCTGAAATATTTGTCTCCTATCTGTTGATGACTGTTTTTTAATAACATTCAACATTGTTTAAGTTTAATGTGTTGTAAATATAGATAGGTGTTCAGTGTTTTAAGCTAGTGAATAAACAATTGTAAATATTTGTTAAACTAGCTTCAGTAATAGCACAATATTTAACTTCAAGAGTTAAAAGAGGTGTGCTCTATTGTTTTCTTGAAGCAAAGCAATATCCCACAATTTCACTGCTCAAAATTTATTTTATTTAACCTTTTATTAATAGGCAAGCACACAACTGCCCCTCTTTTTTCTTAACTGTTATGCATCGTAGGAGAAATTCACGCATACCGTTAGGAAGGTATTGCTTTGTAAATGATCAGAAACCCATTATAATTTACATAGCCCCTCATACCTACGTCCCACAAATCTTTGAATATATTTAGTTTATTAAATTTGCTACATATCAAATTATAATTATGAGAAATGCAAGTTTTTGTTATGTAACGAAACCAAGCTTAACATTTTTCACTCACACATATTATTTTATTGCCCCAAGAATTTACAATAAACTTCCAAATAATAATGTTAAAACTTTGGTAAATCACACGAAATTCATAAAAAGAGGTTAGACAATGGTTGAAGGGTTTTAAAAATGTTGTTTTATTACAAATAATGCTTTAGTTATGTTAAGAACACTACAAAATTATTTTAACAAAATTGGATATTTGGAGTTTGGTTTAGTAATATTATAATACGTATTTTTATAAGTTATTCTATTATGTTATTATACTTACAATTCAAAATACTTACATATAGCACAATATTTCATGTTAATAACCTGTACACAGAATGTAATGCATGTATTTGTTAGCTCCTAAAATCTTTGAAAGCATATATATATATATATATATATATTTTCTTATGTAAAGGAACCTCTAAACGGACATTATGTCTTAGGGGTCTTATTTATTTAATTTTTTCTGCTCAAAAATTCGTTTTAATGGATCAGCCTGGTTTTAATTTTTTGTATGAAAGATGATTGTTTGTGAATTTTGTAATATTTATGTGTGTAAAAATAGAGTTGAGACTCTTAGAAGACTTATTCCAAAACCATCTCGCTATATTTATTTATTTTTTTATTAGTCTTCAGAGAGCAATGTGCATTTTTGTTTTGTTTTATTAACTTGATTTATTCTCTGAAATATTTTTTCTCGACTAAATGCTGGTCCGACAGCCAGCTTATCAACTAACATTTATAACTTTAAGTTCGAAAACCAGAAAAATCGGACCATGGGAAGGGGGGTTTATGGAGGGTTTTAAATTTTCAAAAAATCAGTTTTTTGCATTTTTCACCCTAAAATTTTTAAAACACTTAACTTTGGTTTTGACTATGTTATAGAGCTTAAAAAAAATAATATGGTATTTTGAATTATTAACCTAGGTAAAGTGCTTTTGAAGATAAGACAATAAGGATCTATCTATAGTGCTTATCTACATGATTTACGGAAAATATTAAAGTTATTTTGTTCGTTATTTTATTCCCGATTATTGTACTGGGAAGAGGTTCCTTAATTACTTGTAGTTATTAGTTTATAGATTCAAGGCATTTTCAAGATGTTTATGGATTGTAATTACAAAATTGAGATGTCTCGTTTACGTAGTGTAAATAATAAAATAAATGGAATACTTTAACTTGTCGCAATCATTTTGAGATATTTATAAAATAATTGACTTATATAATTGAACAACATTTTAAAAATGGCAGATATAAATTGAGGTTAGATCGAATCGTCTTAATTCAACATTGCATTATATAAAATGAATATGGAGTTGTGACATTAATTTTAAAAATTCACATTCCGTAAAAAATTAACTTATCGAATTGTATACATACATATATATATATATATAAAATTTTCATTCGGTAAAATATTGTAAGATTTTTTTTTATACAAATATCAAAGTCAACTTCAAGTAAACCATATCTACAGTTACATTCTGCTCTACTTCGAAAGATGTCTAAGTAGTTGTACACACAGGTCTCGCAATCTACATTATCAGTTAGATTCATATACCTTGTAGTATTTATTTTGAACGTCTAATAATTCAGTTTACAACTGTTATATCTTTGTGTGGTTCACCGTAGATTATCAAAGGATAAATTCAGCTTACAACCTTAAATCTTTGTGCGGTTCACAGTAGGTTATTAATTCAAGGTCGGGTGACTTCTTCCAAAGCACTCGCTCTCTCTCCAATTTTATCCAGCTCTACTTCGAAAGATGTCTAAGTCCCGAGGGGGAAGTGTTTTTTTTTGTCTCTCTCTGTACACACAAGTCTCGTAATCTACGTTAACGGTTACATTCATATACTGTACCTCTTTAACCAGGCAGGGGACTTGTTAGTCTCGAGTTTGTGTGCAGTTCACGTTGTGTAGCCACTTTCTAACTGGATATGCAAGCGACCTTGCCCTTAACCTTGGCTATAATCTTGAGTGACCTTTAGGGTATAGGATTTGTATTAAAGACTAATACCCAAGGGTACAGTTAGTTTTACCTGCGTTCTCTTTCACCTGATTAAACATTCATAATTGTTTTGGGGTATAAAAAAAAAATGAGCTTGGTTATTATACACCTTCGAAAAGGTATATAATATTTGTGGATTAAATTGCGCTTTATTAATGCGGTAGATAGATAGTGTTTATTTATTCGAAAATTTAAATTAAAAGTAAATATATAGCTTAATCCATTGCACAGAAAATGACATGTATTGTGTTTTATGTAATGAGAAAAGTTCTAATGAAGAAATTGTTGTTATAGGTTTGTAATATCCTCGAAGTTTCACTTGCTAATAGAGAAGACAAGCAAGGGTATTAAATAACTTAGTCCAAATAGTTTTAAGACATTAGTTAATGTTCATTTACCCAAAGAAATTACAGTATTATTCAGTTGTTATCTCACCTTATATGTATGCAGACCTTCATTAATAATATTACTGTAATGCCTGTTTGAAATTTGATATAATTGTAAGGTAACGTCTGAAGTTCAGTTTACATTGGGTGTGATATACGATTTCAGCAAACAAGGATTTCACCCATATCAGAAGGATAATAATAAACAAAAAATATATATATATATATATATATATATATATATATTTCGAACATATATTTAACATAAGAAACCACATTACAGTATAAAAAAGGTCTAACACTAAAATAAAATAAGGCTGGGAAGAAAAGCATACTTCCGGGCTAGTTTTTTATTTTATTTGAAATATATTTTTAAATTAACTATGCCAGGCGCGGCACCGGCGCGGCGGCGCGGCACGCCGCGGGACATAGCGCCTTTGGCTATCCGAAGCCCAGTACACTGATTAAAAAATTGTATCGGAGGGTTGTGAGGTTTTTATATATTCATATTGTAATCAAAATTAGCTATCCGATACGCCGACTCGGAGGTAGATCAGACTAACATTAAGCGTTTTTATGAAGTTATAACAGTGTTTTGGACGGTTGTTTGAGCATTGCAAAGTGTTATAAAACGTAATTCAAATAAATATGTCACAAAATTTGTATTTAAACCCGAACAATAACCACTATATATTTAAACTTAATTATTCATGTAAATTTAACACCAGAAATATATTAAGACTGATTATTTGTCACTATTATCTCCTAAAGACTCTTCTTGACGTCATTTTCAAGCTTATATTCATTGGCGATAGAAAGTTATATTAAAAGCGTTTATATAAGTTCGGTATAACTTGGGAAATTACTGTGGGGTAAGGAAAATATTGAAATCAAAGTATTGTTAAGATGTTGGAAAATTTATATATAGTGTTTCTGTCATTTAACGTGCCAACCGTTAATACTTATTAAGATCAAGGATTTTGTAAAATAACGCAAGATTTATACTTTATAATTTTTTTATGACATGTACATTTAATTTGAACACACAAACTTATACAGCAGTATTTGTGATGTACTTTTTCATTAATTTATTAATTTATCTGGCCGAAATTCAAAAAAATTTAAAGTTTGTTTTAGTTTTTTTATTTGTATGAACAATTGTAACATATATACCAGACATAAAGTATAAGTTATTGTGTTTCTTTATTCTAGATAGTGTTTATTTATTCGAAAATTTAAATTAAAAGTAAATATATAGCTTAATCCATTGCACAGAAAATGACTTGTATTGTGTGTTTTATCTAATAACAAAAGTTCAACGCGATTTATTTGGTGTTTTTGTTTTGATTAAGATTGGGTAGTTATAACTGATAATATAGAGTTACATTATAAAACAACTGGAGGCTTTTGTCGTTAGTACAAGTGTTTCAGCCATTGCATATCTAAGTGTTTCAGCCATATCAAATGAACCGACAAAATAAAATACAAGAGTATTACGTCGACGCCGTATTAAATTACTTTTGCGACGCGGCGAATGTAGTAGAGTACATCTGCCTTTGCACCTGCTCCTCTGTCGGCTATAAAAGCGAGGGTCTAGCCGCAGTCGTCTCACAGTTTCAGGCTGGCAGCCTAGCTAGCTGTTCGCCTTAACTGTCTGTAATAGCATCTTTAGTATAGAGGTGGTACCCCTGTATACTAAAGATTCTACCTTAGCATGTTAGTTTGTTATGCATGTTAGTTTGTTTGTTAGATTATAGCTTGTAGTTTGCTGCTATAAAATGTAGTTAGTGTTGGTGTTTGTAATTATTTGTGGTGTTGGTCTTTGAAGTGTTCTATTGACTAATTAAATATGTACTTTTCTTTCACGCTTTAAAACTGGCCTTGGGTCAAAACTTAGGTTCGCAGTAGCCTGACGCCGGGTGTTTGGGTCTACGTCCCACCGGGTTTCAGTGATACTGTTGACCTTTGCAAAACCGTCCTCGGTTGGTCTTTGTAAAATTAACTTTAACTAATCAGTATGTTTCTCATCCTTTTCCTAGCCCCTTACAAAAAAGGTATGGCACGAAAACCGACCTTATGTCAATACGGCGCGCAAACCGGTTGACATTGCCCATCTTAGCCCTTAATCACGAGAAACAGATTCAATCAGTTTGCTTATTTTTGGTTAAATTTAAGGGGATTTTGGTCAGGTAATTATTGTACTTCGGTTCGTAAAACTCTGACGCCTACACAGTGATGAACGTCCTTGCGGTTTCAGAGTGCGCGACTGTTGTTAACTGACCATTTTGCTTTTATTTATTTATTTTTGGGGGATAACTTTTCGGGGGAGAGGATAGCGTTCCGTTATCAGGTTTATGCCTATAATTGCGAGCATTAAACTAGGCCTCTTCTCCTAATACAGAGCGGGGAATAGAGCAGTTTGCGGTCCAAGTGAGAACCACTTACTGCTCTATTCCCCGTTTTGGCAATTTGTTCAGATGACCTTGGGGACTTGGAAAATTCCAGAAAATTCTCGTTTCTTAAAATACTGGAAGATGTATTGATTTTTCGGGAGAGATTAAGGTTTAGTTATTACAGAATTCAGATCCGACCAAGGGTATATCAGTAATAGTTAAAATCAACTATTTTGAAGGTCAAATCTAATTTTTTTTTTATTTCTGGTTTAACATACGCCAAGTGGGTACTCAAATTACGCGGATTGATCAGAGGAACAAATTGGTGCAAACATAATTCAGATCCGACCAAGGGTATAGCAGTAATAGCCAAAAATAACTATTTTGAAGGTCAAATCTAAATAATTTCTTTATTTCTAGTTTACCATATGTCAAGTGGGTACTCAAATTACGCAGATTGATCAGAGGAACAACATTATTGAAGTTTTTAGTTACGGAGGTAAGGTCTTGACAGTCTAAGAGCTAAACCCCTAACTAACACATGTAAACTAATTATTGTGCGATGTAAAACTTGGTGGGGAGACTGGTGTAGTGGGGGACTGGTGTAGTGGGGGACCACCATCTGCCGCACACTTGCCACCTGCCGCCTGCCACCTGCCGCCTTCCATCTGCCGTCCGCCATCTGCTTCGTTCTACTACACTTTTACCCCCACCATTTTGTTTGATACCAGAACGCTAGCTAGCGAATAGTCAGTACACCTCCGGCTCTCGACCGGTGAACATCGAGCTCTCCGAGACGCTCTTCACAAAATAACAATATCATTTCACTCACGATCTGATAGATGTTTCTATTTCATTGCCGTCAGGTATTATTTCCACCTGACAGCAATGAAATGCAAACACCTAACAGAACAGATAGATGTCGAAAACACAACATGGACTCTGCGCAGGGATCGAAGTATCTACCGTCTTTCTTCAGAAAGCAAAGTGATGGCCGCAACTCGTCCGGATCAACAACATCGATGACAACCAACAACGGGGAACTATTGTAAACATGAATTATTGTAAATAAAATAAAGTAATATTTGTAATTGTACTACCTCGCACTCGTATCATTCGATTGCTTCATTCGATTGTTTCATTCGATATTTATTATCGATTAACTATCGAATCAAAATCGTTTTACGAGTGCGAGGTAGATTTTTTTAAAAAAACTTCACCGTGACCTTGAACTTTGAACTTTTACTCATTTCGTCACAAAACCGCCTACGTCACTGGCTCAGCCTCAGATGACGTCTTTCATGACGCAGCGCTTCCGGTCACGTGACCGGAAGCCATCAATCAAGTGAGCCAGAAGTCCCCTTTCCCTACTACTGCGACTGAGAGACTAGCTTCACTTATGAGTTGATTATGGGTATTTATACCTGGGAATAACAACGAGCTTAATACATCTAGAGCTCTCACACGTGTTAATCTCAGCGTTCGTTGTCTGCGTCGTCAATGAACATTATTTTAGTCTGGTTCTGCCGCGAATAGACGTCGGAGATGCCCTTGCACCTGCGCGACTGGAGACTAGCTTCACTTATGAGTTGATTATGGGTATTTATACCTGGGCATAACAACGAGCTTAATACATCTAGAGCTCTCACACGTGTTCATCTCAGCGTTCGTTGTCTGCGTGGTCAATGACCATTATTTTAGTCTGGTTCTGCCGCTAATAGACGTCGGAGATGCCCTTGCACCTGCGCGACTGAGAGACTAGCTTCACTTATGAGTTGATTATGGGTATTTATACCTGGGCATAACAACGAGCTTAATACATCTCACACGTGTTAATCTCAAAGAATACCCCCGTCGCAGCAAACCTGCATACTCAGCGAATTTCCAATGAATATATAACGTAACACATTATAACACTTAACAGGATTCATAAGAAATGTATTCACAAACAAGCGATATTTAAAATATTAATTATTCTCCATAAGAATAACATTGGGGATGAGTACGCAGGTTTGCTGCAACAAGGCACACAAAATAATGGGTTTTTATGCAAATATCAATAGAACTCATCTTAGTGAAGTCACATACCAAGTTTCATCCATATACATTCATAAATAAGCGATATATAACATTTTAAGTATTTTCCATAAGAATAACATGGGGACCGAGTACCTAGGTTTGCTGCTACAGGAGCCATAGGCGAAAAATTGTTTTTTTGTGCAAACAACAATAAATCATAACCAGATCAAGCCATATACCAAATTTCGCCAGTTTATGTTCATAAATAAGCGAGATATACAGTTTTCCTTTTTCTCCATAAGAATAACATAAGACAACGTACTGTGTTTAGCACTTTCAATATCTCGGTAACCAATTGACGTAGAGCAATGATCAAAATACCAAATTGTTTGTTTTTTTAAGCTGAAGTCAATGGTATAAATTAAAATTTGATTTAAATTAAAATGAAATGTGAAAACCCCAAAAACCTCATTTTTGGGGTACAAAACCCCCCAAAAACTCCCCTTCGGATGGTGCGATTCATCTGGTTTTCGAACTCGTTCAAATAAATGGTACTTTGCACATTTGTAGCAAATTTCATTAAGATCGGACCTTTTTTACGAGAGTTATCGTGCTTACGGACATATATATATATATATATATATATATATATATATATATATATATATATATATATAGAGAGAGAGAGAGAGAGAGAGAGAGAGAGAGATATATACATATATAAAAATTTGAACGAATGGTGTTTTTGGCATCTGGGGACCTCAAAATGAAAAGTTATCATGGTCTCGGGCTTAAGTCTTACCATGAGACCTACGGTAATAGCTTCTTCCCTATAGGGGAAATTCGCTAAAAAGTGAAGCCTACATTGTGACCACCATTTTCCCACCATTCTCATGGTCGCACAACTTGCCAAGACTGTAGTCAAAACGTCTTAGTCAAAGTCTTGACAAAATGATATCTGCAATTTATGTCCAACCGCTTTCCGAGCACCATACATTTCAAAATTAAGTGTTTTCAAGATTCAATAATTCAAATCGTTTATGACTATGTAGCACAAGGAGATACAAATTAATATTTTATTTTAAAATACTACTTTTATGTCAATATATATTTTAGCATATGTTTGCTGGTAACCTTTAATCTCTGTGATTTGTTTAAAAAAAATCCTCTATTGAGTTTCATATTTTCACCCCAGAGAAGATCTCTAGATATATTATTAAGTTCGTTGGGCCTAACAGCCCATCTTGATCATCAGGTAACAGTTCTTTGATCAAATAATACAGCTGACATAATACAAAATAAAAAGATGGGTTTAACGTATGGTATTAGGGGAGCATTTATCGCAACATTAATATTTTCCCTTAAATTTTTTCACCAAGACCCTTCATTCAATGACGTAAGTATTTCTAAAGTTCCTGGTACATTTTGGGTTTCCATATATTCCATACCGATTTGATTGTCGGATTAAAACAACCGATCGTTTTAATAGTCTATATAATGTATGGATTAAAGATTTCTCTTTTTTAAGTGGCTTATTAATGTTTTTGAAATTAAATTTTTGTATATAATTCTTTAAATTTAGTGATTTACATTATCTTATTATATAATCACCAGTATTTTTTTTTTGTCCGATGACTGGATGAAAATTTCTCAATAACCAGAAGTGAAAGATTTGAAGCATAAATAGTTTGTAGGTCGTAGAGGTGCAGGAATATATTTAAAAGTTCATTATCTAAGGCCCCGTAGGGTGGTAAAATATTAATTAAAGTTCGAAATTTCGCCATTAAGAAATTACGACATTAAGATGTATGCTTTATACGATATAAAAGTTTTGTATTACATATTCCATGTGATAACCTGCCATGTCATCCTGTAGCGTAAATTTCTATATGAACTGTATGATCAGCTGATTGAAATATAAACAAATCACTTTTATTTAAATATCAAATCAATGTTATGGAATGTACGTATTTACTACGAATAATGATATATCATTTCAATCCTAAACAGTGACTACAAGAAGTTTTAACGAAAAAACTAAGTGACCGTGATGCTTAAATTCTTGATAACTCTGTTAACGTGTTTCACTCTATAACTGGTGATATTTTTTAAAGAGTATACTGTTATTTCCTTATTGCTAGAAATTGCAAGTACTTTTTTGTAGACTTTCTTCGTTTGGAATTCGATGCTATAATTTCCAAAAATGCTTAAAGTATAAGTAAAGAGGTCAAAAGTGGTTTCAAATACTAATGGTAGTTAACCATTAAAGGTAAGTTAATTGCACGACCTATTCCGAATAATTTGGACGAAGACAACGAGTTCATTACATATACACATGTATTTAAAAAACTGCAATGCATAGTCGGGTATGCATCTGAGGCGATGAGTATTTCCAAACTCTACGATCTCAAGCTCAAACAATATAAACTATTCTGCAAAATCGAAGGTACCTTTGGTTATACTAACCCCTTTTTACACTTGAATTATGATCTTATATTTTAGAATGGATATAATTATAGTTACGATATGTTGTTTGCTACATAAGGTTTGTCATTTTAAAATTATAAAGATCCTCGCTTCCAAACTCGATTGTGAAGGCAGTTTAAATCCTCCTTAAAACCTCCTTAGATTATTGCGTCACCTGTGATTATTTTTCTGGAACTAGATAAATGATTTGATCGTTGTTCATTTATTGCTAATGTTAGATAGTGATAATAATTGCCGTTGATTTTTCAACGGGCGTTACCCTAGTATTTTTATTAATTCCCACTTGGGAACAGTAACTTAGATGTTTACAATCAAAACTATTAATTACTAATAAAACGAGTTCGCACGCAGCACGCTGACGTGAGGGAAGTGAATTTCCACACAAAAAACGTTTAAAACTCAAAATCTGTGTAAAAACATATATGTATTCCAATTTTTATTGAAATCTGAAAACATTGATTTTTTGGCTGTTCTGATGTTCCTGGTTACCTGCAAAGCTGGGAATATAATTTTGCGCATTGTAATGTTAGGAGAAGGTCCAGGCAGGCTTGAAAGTAGGCGTGAGTTGCTGGGAATGATAAAAGTACTCTAACAAAGGAATAACAGGCTTTTCTAGTGTAAAACCCCCATAAGACAACGTACTGTGTTTAGTCGAAACACATTTTCTTTAATAACTCGGTAAATATTTACGCTAGAATGACGAGAGAGGACTTGAAACTTTTGTCTTACTAATTTCCATATTTGTAGATGCATTAATTTTACATCTGGGGATTTTTTTACCCTTTTTGGGTCCAAAAACTTGAAATTTGAAAGATTAATCCCCAAAAAAGGGGTTTAGAGTTTTCCGATTGTTTTGCCCAACGAACTTGTCCAACTGATTACAGAAAGGAACGTCCCTACCAAATTTGAAGTAAATCGGACAAAAAATGCGACCGCTAAAGTGCAAACACACACACACACACACACACACACACACACACACACACACACATATATATATATATATATACAGGGTGTCACAAAAAAGTGTGATGGGCTATACAGGACCTAATTCTACATGCAAAAATAAGTCAAAAATGAAGAATAACATTTTTTGAACTTCGGCTTAGTTTAGCCGTAATCCGCCATTTTGTTTTTTTTGGAAAATATTTATTATTTCAAAAACCCAATGAGATATTTTTACGAAACTTGGCAAAAGTGTTTACACTAAAGTAAGTAACATTTAAAAAAAAATATATTTTTTTACCTTTCCAAATTTCAAAATGGCGGCCATTTGAATTTTTGTATGCCAAATTTCATGAAAACCGGTACCTAAATCAAAATTTTTTAGGACACAAAAGTTTTTGTATTTATTATAACAAATCCAACAAAACAAAAATGAATAAAATCGGTTCATAAATAAAGAAGCTGTGTTTATTTTAGTAATTTAGATTGAAATTACTTAACTACATTACATAAATTATTACATTACATTTAATAAATTTTAATATTAATAATAATCACAGCTTCTTTATTTATGAACCGATTTTATTTATTTTTGTTTTGTTGGATTTGTTATAATAAATACAAAAAATTTTGTGTCTTGAAAAATTTTGATTTAGGTACCGGTTTTCATGAAATTTGGCATAAAAAAATTCAAATGGCCGCCATTTTGAAATTTGGAAAGGTAAAAAAATATTTTTTTTTACAAATGTTACTTACTTTAGTGTTAACACTTTTGCCAAGTTTCGTAAAAATATCTCATTGGGTTTTTGAAATAATAAATATTTTCCCAAAAAAACAAAATGGCGGATTACGGCTAAACTAAGCCGAAATCCAAAAAATGTTATTCTTCAATTTTGACTTATTTTTGCATGTAGAATTAGGTCCTGTATAGCCCATCACACTTTTTTGTGACACCCTGTATATATATATATATATGTATATATATATATATATTTATATATATATATATATATAAAATTTTGAACGACCCCCCTAAACGTGTTCAGGGGGTTACGTTAGGAACTTCTGTGGTGGTCCCGGGCTTAAGTTTCACCGTGCGGGTCATGCTAATAGTTCACTTTCCAAAGGAAATTCACTAATAACTATTAATAAATTCCAACATTATTCCTTTTTCTAAACAACTAGTTATATACAAATAGGCCTAACAACATAATCTACGTACGAGTTAGATCAAAGGTTCTTATTATCGAGGTGTAGGCCTATGGTCTATTTCACAATGTACTCGGGAGGTTTAATAGTGCGTTAGTATTCAATTTCCTCTCTCCATAAAAGTTATTTCAAATAGCATAAATGTAAGATTGCAAATGGCTATCAATCAGAATTAGAACCAATGTTTATTCCTGCTTTTCGTATTAAATGATAAATTTATATCTTTTATGGTTAAAAGGACTAACTTGAAAAATTACCAGTTATTAAAAAATCCTATCCAATGGATTTTGTACTGGTTATTTTAATTTTATTGAAGCTAAAAATTAGACACGAGCTAAAATTTAAAGTGTCCATAAACCAAAAGTAAACTTTATTAATTTTTATGTTATGCCTATGAGTTTTGAACTATTAACAAACGATCGTGAAACCATCACTAAACCATTACGTACTATTAAGTGATCGTGAAACCATTACGTAAGGTAGTACGTAAACTCGTGAAATCTGGAATTCAATAAGTTTAAGTTTACGTTTTTTTCAATAAGTTTTCTTTTTTACTTTGGAGGATACTGTAACATATTTTTAACAATCCGTTTTACACGGGTTAACCCTTTAATGAAATATTTGTACTTATATGACTTTTATTCACATGAATTATTTTCTAGAATTCAAACAAAATTAAGAAATATTTCTAAAACGCTTACTTTTAAACACGTGTAATGAATGGGAAATCTGCCGCAGAAAATTTGAACGGGTTGATTAAATATCAAATTAATTAACAAATCCTATACTCTAACATGAGTAAGGTTTGCTTGCTTGCTTGCTTGCTTGCGTGCTTGCTTGCTTGCGACACAGATCTCAAAAACGGCTCCAACGATTTCCTTCAAATGTTCAAAATAACTAATTTCTGGGATAAAAATAAGTTCTAGACAGGCCTCATCCCTAGGAAAAATCAAATAATGTAAAAAAACTAAAATGAAAAGTTAAAAAAATTAACATTGGGCTTATGGAGTTTCAAATCAAAACAAAAGTATTGTAACAGCTGTTCATAATCAACCAGGGAACTGTCAAAGTAATACTCATGTTGTTTATGATTATTAACATGTGGTTTCCTGAGAGCAGAGTTTAACAGATTTGAGTAAAGATTACATATATAGAGTAGTAAAATAAATCAAAGGGACATTGAGGTATAAATAACAACTGGAGGGACCTTAAAAATGTAGAAAAGAGGCTAATGAATAATACAAATCTGATTATCAGTAGGGGGAAGTGGTGAAATATTACTCCGAGTCATCTAAACAAACGACTGACCTTCCCCCGAGCAAAGCTCGGCCCCCCAGGTACTTATTATTAACAGTTTAGTGAACAGATTTATTCTGAACGCGTTTCGCAGCAACTAGGCTGATTCATATGTAGTAGGTTGATCCGTTGATCCGTGACCTCGTGACAAGATCTCCACCGGATCAACCGTTGCTGCGAAACGCGTTCAGAATAAATCGGTTCACCGGATTGCTAATAGTTGATGATAGAAAATACAATATAAGCACAATTCCTTGGTTGGTTATCATCTCATGATAAATTATTAGTTCAGAGTTGCGAACTAATAGCCGGCCTAGTTTAGGCAGTAGCTCAGTTCATAAGTTCAGTTTATCGCCGAGTTTATCTTATTTCTTAATTCTTAATTCTCTTAGATATTTTTGTGGTCAGCCATGATTTTATCTCATGACTCATTTCGACATTTGGTAACATTAACGGGATATTGCTCAAGATGATTTGAAAGGAATTTCCCTCAGTCCTTATGGCTCCACCCTACATACTCTCAAAATCCCCATGTCATTCTTATGGAAGGACACATATTTTATTTGGGCCACGTTTCATATTAGTGCACTTTCAACTGCAGAGAAATATTTTTAATTGCAGAGGGTCACTCTTATATTTTAAGTTTGATCTGAATTGCACTTTTTGTGCGAGATCTTCTTGACGGGAGTCTGGTTAATTTATTGAATTGTTTTTCATCCTCACCAACAACATGACAACATTGAATATAGTACGTATATTACGTATAACTTAGTCTGTTATCAGCTACGGCAAGCATGATTAAAACGAAGCATGAGCTCGTGTGCTTTGATATTTCACCGCCACATCCAGTTGTTCAACCGACCGGATAAATGGCTACAAATTAAATTATCGAAATAGCTAATACAATAATTATCTTCCTCAAATTTTATTGCAGTTCATTTGTCTCCATTAGCAGACAATTTTCATCTAATACATGTTGCAGAAAGGTGTAAATATAGATAGAAAAACAGCGTTCTCCGTTTACAGAGTAATAACCAACTTTATCGATTGCAAGTTTACGGGAAATCTGACCAGTTGAGCCGGCACAACAAATAACGGTTTAAACGTATTTTGAGACTGACTTATATTTTTATAGGGAACGGTCCAAATCATTTGTTTGAATTTTTCAAAGGATAAATATGGCGGACCTCAGATCAAAAGGCAAGCGCTCTAACCACTATGCTTAAAGTAAACATCTGTTCAAATAAATTGAGGACTTTATAATGTGAACAATGTAAATTATGTTTGTTATCTATTCACAAGGGGCGTCACTATAGACAGTTAGTAGCCATGTTATCTATTCACAAGGGGCGTCAATATAGACAGTTAGTAGCCATGTTATCTATTCACAAGGGGCGTCAATATAGACAGTTAGTAGCCATGTTATCTATTCACAAGGGGCGTCAATATAGACAGTTAGTAGCCATGTTATCTATTCACAAGGGGCGTCAATATAGACAGTTAGTAGCCATGTTATCTATTCACAAGGGGCGTCAATATAGACAGTTAGTAGCCAGTCCTCCACTATCTTCACTAGGACAGTGATTTAATTTAAATCAAATATTTTCACTTGAACGGTAGAAACAACGGTTTCCCTACATGACGATTTAGAAAAAGCCTTTATTTAGCCTTGAGATATCGGCTAAGCCAACACCAGACAACACTGCAATGCAATCAACAGTGCCATGGAGTCACCTGTTCACTGTGACAAGGAAGGACGTTGTCAAAGATAAAACAACAGTATTTTACTGTCAAGGGTTTCAAAAATTGTGTAATGAGTGGACAAGATTAAGAACAAACCCTGAGTAATTTAAGGGAGATATGGCCTACCAACATCAACACTCTTGAGTAATCTAATATTTCTAAAGAACTGTATTAAGAAAATTCAATTTTACTTTCTCCCCTTATACATAGTATGGGGTGTAAATTAGAAAGTTGAGAAGTGGACGAAGGACCAGTCAGAATTTTATTAGGAATCTGACAAAAAACCGTTGAGGAATTAAAAGTCTAAATATGCTGTAAAATTATAATGTGGATCTATAACTTATGAACAATACAAGTAAAGAATAAACGAGTTCGCAAGCAGCAGGCCGACGTGAGGGAAGTGAATTTCCACATAAAAAACTATAAAACTCAAAATCAGTTAAAAACATACAATTATTCCAATTTTTATTAAAATCTGAAAATATTGATTTTTGGCTGTTTTGATGCTCCTGGTTCTATTTACCTGTAATGCTGGGAATACAATTTTGCGCATTATAAGCTTAGGAGAAGGTCCAGTCAGGCTTTAAAATAGGCGTGAGGTTGTTGGGGATGATAAAAGTACACCAACAAATGAATAACAGGCTTTTCTAAAGTAAAACCCCCATAAGACAACGTACAGTACTGTGTTTGGTCAATACACATTTTCTTTAATAACTCAGTAAATATATATGCTAAAATGACGAGAGAGGGCTTAAAAGTTTCGCCACACTAATTCCCACAGTTTTTCATTCGTTAATTTCACATCCGGAGCTTTTCTGACCCTTTTTGGGCCCAAAAACTCAAATTTCTAAATTTAAAATCCCCAAAAAAGGGGGTTAGAGTTTTCCGATTGTTTTGCCAACAAACTTGTCCAACTGATTACAAAAAGGAATGCCCCTACCAAATTTGAAGTAAATCGGACAAAAAATGCGACCGCTAGAGTGCATACACACATATATATATATATATGTTTTATATATATATATATGTTATATATATATATATATAACATTTTGAACGATCCCCCAAAACGTGTTCAGGGGGTCACATTAGGAACTTTTATGGTGGTCCCGGGCTTAAGTTTCACCGTGCGGGTCATGCTAATAGTTCACTTTCCATAGGAAATTCACTAACAAGAGTCACTAAATGTTCTTTCAATTATAGTTCAAGGAAAGATTCAGATCACCAACCTTCTTACATCTTCTTGCTTGGCTGGAAATAGGGTGAACTCGTAGTTTTTTCATTACTTCATTTTGATTGGGTATCCATGGTTGATTTTCATGTTGACTATTTTGTTCCGTAGTCTTCTTGTCTTCGTGATTACATTTTTAAAGGATCCACATTATAATGAATTTTGAAAAAAAAAAATAAAAACTATTACGAAGTGACTACGTACACGTCCAACGTAAGCCGCTACCGCTTAGTTTAGGTTAGGTTAGGTTAGGTTAGGAGGTTTTCGTTATGTGACACTGGCTCTCAATCTGTTTTAAAAATCACAGGAAAAGTAACGTACGGTTCATCATTTGGAACGGACGTGAACAGTAGCGGCTCACGTCGGACGTGTACGTAGCCTCTGCCAAACTATTACTTTGTTGTATATTTTAATTAATTGAGAGTGGATGTAGAGTAAAAATAAAAACAGATGGTAGATAAATTAAATATTTTCACAACGTGTGGTATTATAAAATAAGTAAGAAAAGTCAGTTGAATAATTGAGGTAGGAAACATCAATGTATGTAAGGCAAAAATGGAGTATGGAAAAGAAAACTTAGATCAAAAGAATAAATGGGGAAATGAAAGTGGACTAGTGTTGTGCCCAGTCTAGTTACTGTTAATAACTTAGTTACTGTTAATATATTGAACTGAACTGAACATAGTGTTTGGGAGAAAGTATTTTTTCGTCAAAATTTTCGAATTTGAGTTGTTTGTGGAAATATTCGTTTGGTGCTTCCTGGACCCAAAAAAGTGACTTTTACGTGATGTCTGTCTGTCTGTCGTCTGTCTGTCTGGATGTGTACAGAGCTAGAGCCCTAACCAATGGTCCGATTTTTATTAAATTTGGTATGTAGGTACTAATCCTCGATATCTCTAGGGTTTTTAAATTTTGTTTAATTTTTGATTTTTAAGTGTAATTATCCATCAAAAATCGCCAAAAAACATGAAAAATCAAAATTTCTCAAATACGGCTCTAACGATTTTGATTAAACTTTAGTAATTTGTAGAACTTTAGTTTTTCAACAGAATGATATCACCCGCATTTCTGTAAAAATTCGGGATCAGAAATTACAAAACTTAAAACATCAAAAAATCTTTATTTTTTATAAAAAATATATAAAATATTACTATTCACGATTAAAAAGAGCTCGAAAAACTAAATAATTTAGTATCTTGAATTACTATTCTACGATTGCTAGTTGCGGAGAAAATTTAAATTTTCATTTTGCTGTAAACGTAGTGCATTGTCCAATGTTATTCTTATGGGGAATACAAAAATTACTAGCCTATTTCTCTCTTATTTACTGATCAATTTCGTTCAAACTTGATATGCAGGTCAAGTTAGCATTGAGCAATAGAGGATATTCGAAATATGTTGCCACCAAACCCTGGGGGGGACGAGGTTTTAATTCCCCCTCTTAAAACCACTGTGTGTAGCAACGGATTCTGTAGTGCCTCCCAAAAAGGGATTTGAGTGGATATTCCCGAGAAAATATTTTTAGAAAATGTTCTGTATGTTCGTCCGTACTTTATATTCTATATTTAGCAAATAAAAATGAACTTAAACATTAATGTTGAGCTAAAAGGGAGAAAGTATGTGTCAGTTTCCTGATACCGTTTATTTAAAATGGGGTATGAGTATACAAATCGTCAAGCATGCTAAACAAAACGAGTTCGCACGCAGCAAGCTGACGTGAGGGAAGTGAATTTCCACATAAAAACTTTTAAAACTCAAAATCAGTGTAAAAACATACATTTGTCCAATTTTTATTGAAATCTGAAAACATTGATTTTTTGGCTGTTCTGATACTCCTGGTTTAATTTACTTGCACAGCTGGGAATACAATAATTTTGCTCATTATAAGATTAGGAGAAGGTCCAGACAGGCTTGAAAGTAGGCGTGAGGTTGCTGGGGATAATAAAAGTACTCTAACAAAGGAATAACAGGCTTTTCTAGTGTAAAACCCCCATAAGACAACGTACTGTGTTTATCCGATACACATTTTCTTTAATAACTTGGTAAAAATTCATGCTAGAATGACGAGAGAGGGCTTAAAACTTTCGCCTCTCTAATTCCCATCTTTTACATACATTAACTTTACATCTGGGGCTTTTCTGACCCTTTTTGGGCCCAAAAACTCGAAATTTGAAAGATTAATTCCCAAAAAATGGGGTATATGTCTATATATATATATATATATATATATATATATATATACATATATATATATATATATATATATAAAATTTTGAACGACCCCCCAAAACGTGTTCAGGGGGTCACGTTAGGAACTTCTATGGTGGTCCCGGGCTTAAGTTTCACCGTGCGGGTCATGCTAATAGTTCACTTTCCAAAGGAAATTCACTAACAAAGGAGAAAATGGGAAACCTGTATAAAGGGGTGACTTTGACGAACGTGAAACGCTACCAAGAGAATGTCAACGCCAAACACCGGTTTAAGGAAACGAAATGTTATTCTTTTTATTTACTTTCTCACAAATCTTGATTTTGTATATATATACAAAACGTAGAACTATTCGCATGCATTTTTACGACGCATATATTTGATTTATTGTAGAATAATTATTTACATCCAAACGTTTAATATTAGTGTGATATATCAAGCAAGATAGGTGTAGTGTGTTACTATATAAACTTCTACTTTCGTGGGTCTATCAATTTAGGAAGAGTTTAAAAATTTGTTGTTCAATTTGTTGACAATTTGGCTTCAGATCCTCTAAGTGTTTATTTACTGTTTTCTCAAGCAACTCAGTAAGTAGTAGGATATATTATTTATTATTAATGAATGGATTTCTTCAGTAAGGAACTCATACATGAACTTTTAAATGGTTAAAATTATAATACTAGAAACTGTAAAATAGCAGGCAAATAAATCAGAATAGTGGGAAGAAATTAGGTTGAAGTAGTTACAAGTACTATTGTTTACTAATTTTGATCAACAATTTTAGGTCAAATGTACATCAGTATAGATCTCAAGATACAAAAGGGTTTAGCACTATCAAACAACGTCCTGGCTTGATTTTGCTATAGGACGAAGTTATTTTTTTATTTTTTTCTTGGCTTAAATTAGTTTATCGTTAAGCCTGACACACCTTTGTTTGATTCTGCATTAACAGTGACACGGACAATTCTCGCTACATTTGTTTGTTATCTCAGTTCTACAACAGTTAAAACTATGTAAATTTGTTAAGAAAGTATTCAAAACAATTCTTAGTTTTTGATTAGGCACTTAAGAATGAACGTTTTCATTCATATTTTATCATTATTTTCAAGAGAGAATTTAACGAGTTTTATTAACTAGTGGCATTGTATACATATGTATACATTGCTAGTGGCTTGAAGGGGCCAAAGCCCCTAACTTTGCTCCAATACTCTGCCTAATATGATTTGGACACATGCCATTTCGTAAACAAAGTATACTCTTAATCACATGTTTTAATGCAAACAAAGCAGACATTTTAAAACCCCCATGCTTTTCTAATGGGGGATATTTTACGTTATTGCTCATTTTCTGGTATATTTTTAGAAATACTGCTATTTTCCCGCGTCCCTGGGGTCAAGACATTTAATTTAAGCCATCTCCCATGATCCTATGATTTGGCTATCTCCCACAATTTCGACTTAACAATTTCGCTTACAGAATTATAAATAACTAGTGGATTGAAGTGGCCATAGCCCCTAACCTTACTCCAATACTCTGCCTAATCTGATTTGAGCACATGTCAGTTCGAAAATAAAATAGATCCTTAATCACTTTTTTTAGTGTAAACAAAGCAGACGTTTTTAATTTCCTATGCTTTTCTTATGGGGGATGTTTTACGTTATTTCTCGTTTGCTGGTAACTTTATGGAGATACTGCAATTTTTGCCGAGTCCCTGGGATCGAGACCTTTAATTTGAGCCGTCTCCCATCATCCTGCGTTTTACCAAACTCCCACAATTTTGACTTAAAAATGTCCCTTACAGAATTATATATAAAGACTAGTGGCTTGAAGGGGCCATAGCCCTTGACCTTGCTCCAACACTCCAATCTCTTTACTCGTTAAATGCTGGGTAAGTCAGTGTAAGTAGGAACACATGTCAGTTCGTAAACAAAGTACACTTAATCACATGTTTTAATGAAAACAAACCAGACGTTTTTCAATCCCCATGCATTTCTTATGGGGGATGTTTTACGTTACTTCTCGTTTACTGGTAACTTTTTAGAAATACTGCTATTTTTCCGAGTCCCTGGGGTCGATACCTTTAATTTAAGCCGTCTCCCATCATCTCACAATTTACCCACAACTCCCACAATTTTGACTGAAAATTTTCGCTTACAGAATCCCATAATAATATGAGTAAGGTTTGCGTGCGTCGTCCGTGCTTGCTTGTAACTCTGATCTCAAAAACGCCACCAACGATTTCCTTAAAATGTTGGAAATAACTAATTACTGGGATAAAAATAAGTTCTAGACAGGTCTCATGCCCAGGAAAATCAAATAATGTAAAAAAAATTAAAGGTTAAAAAATTAACATTGGGATTATAGAGTTTAAAATCAAAACAAAAGAATTGTAACAGCTGTTCATAATCACCCCGAGAACTGTCAAAGTAATACTCGAGTTGTTTATAATTGTTAACATGTGGTTTCCTGAGAACAGTGATTAAAACAGTTAAGTGAAGACTGTATATAGAGTGGTCATATCCGAAATAGTTCAAAGGGACATTCAGTTATAAATAACAACTGGAGTGGCCTGAAAATTTCAGAAAAGAGGCAAATGAGCTATAACAATATGAATATCAGTTGGGAGAAGTGGTGAAATATTACTCCAAGTCATCTAAACAAACTGACTGGCCTTCCCCGAGCAAAGCTCAGCCCCCAAGTACTTATAT